>CM069080.1:5040000-7992500 GCA_035578085.1 Solanum pinnatisectum | reverse complement strand
AAACCCACCTATGCAAGAGGTATTCCAGAAGGAGATAATCAAGTGGTTAGATGCTGGGGTGGTGTACACTATTTCTGATAGTCATTCGGTCAGTCTAGTGCAATGTGTGCCCAAAAAGGG
This sequence comes from Solanum pinnatisectum, assembly GCA_035578085.1. Taxonomy (NCBI): domain Eukaryota; kingdom Viridiplantae; phylum Streptophyta; class Magnoliopsida; order Solanales; family Solanaceae; genus Solanum; species Solanum pinnatisectum. Next base: position 7,992,380 of record CM069080.1, on the reverse strand, counting down.
CGATATGACTGTGATTGCAAATGCCAAGAATGAGTTAGTCCAGTAGAGGCCAGTAACTGGATGGCGAGTGTGCATGGATTATAGGAAGGTGAACAAGCAGACCCTGAAGGATCACTTCCCGCTATCTTTTAATGGACTAGATGCTTGATAGGTTAACTGGAAAAAGGTGGTACTACTTTTTAGATGGATACTCTGGCTACAACTAGAAATAAATTGCTTCTGAAGATCAGGAAAAGACATCGGGAAGTGATCCTTCAGGGTCTGCTTGTTCTTATGGCATCTTTGCATTTAAACGCATGCTATTTAGACTATGTAATGCACCAGCAACGTTCCAAAGGTGTATGATGTCTATCTTTTCAGATATGGTAGAAGACACTCTGGAGGTATTTATGGATGACTTTTCAGTGGTAGGTGATACCTTTGATGATTGTTTATGGAATCTTAGCAGGGCCCTACAGAGGTGTGAGGAAGCCAACCTAGTACTGAACTAGGAGAAGAGCCATTTTATGGTTAAAGAAGGCATAGTCCTTGGGCACAAGGTGTCACAAAAGGCAAAAGAGGTCGACAAGGCCAAAATTGAGGTGATTGAAAAGTTGCCTCCACCTATTTGTGTGAAGGGTGTTCGAAGCTTCTTAGGACATGCTAGATTTTATAGGCGTTTCATTAAGGACTTCTCCAAAATTGCACACCCTATGTGCAAGCTTTTGGAGAAGGGGGTGAAATTCATTTTTGATGATGCATGCCTTAGATCCTTTGAATGTGTGAAGGAAAAGTTGATTTCTACCCCGTGATCATTGGCCCAGATTGGGCAGAGCCATTTGAGGTGATGTGTGATGCAAGCAGTACTATTTTAGGAGTAGTGTTGGGCTAGAAGCACAACAAGATGTTTCATCCAATTTACTATGCTAGTAATTCACTAAATGGAGCATAGCGAAACTACACAGTTACTGAATAGGAATTGCTAGGTGTGGTGTATGCGTTTGAGAAGTTCAGAGCTTATTTGCTGGGCACTAGAGTGATAGTCCATATAGACCATGTAGCTTTGAGATACCTTATGGCAAAGAAGGATGCCAAACCAAGGTTGATCAGATGGGTGTTACTTCTTCAGGAGTTTGATTTTGAGGTGACAGATATGAAATGTTATGAGAACCACGTGGTTGTCACTTGTCGAGGTTGGAGGCTGAAAAGAAAGAGGAACTCGAGCTCGACATAAATGATTCATTCCCAGATGAGCAGGTATTAGTTGCTACTCTTAATCTTATTCCTTGGTTTGCTGATTTTGCTAACTATCTCGTTAGTGATTTGATGCCTGAGGGGCTGACTTATCAACAAAGAAAGAGGTTCCTGCATGATGTAGATAAGTTTTTTTTGGAATGAACCTTATCTGTACAGGGTGTGTGCTGACAGCATCATCAGGCGATATGTTCTTGAAGCTGAGATGTTACATATTCTAGAAGCCTGTTACTCCTCTGCGGTAGGTGGTCATCATCAAGGTGCTCGGACAGCTCATAAGATACTTCAGTGTGGGTACTACTGGCCCATAATTCATCAGGATGCGGTGGGAATGGACTTCATGGGCCTATTTGTGAGCTTCTATGGGCAGAAGTACATTTTGGTTGCAGTGGACTATGTGTCCAAATGGGTCAAGGCAGTTGCTTTGCCTGAGAATGATGGTAAGAGTGTTGCTGGTTTTCTGAAGAAGAATATCTTCTCAAGGTTTGGCACACCCAGAGCTATCATCAGTGATGGTGGTTCTCATTTCTGCAATAAGGTGTTTAGTTTTCTTCTGGCTAAATATGGATTTAAACAACACAAGGTAGAAACACCTTATCACCCACAGACCAGTAGCCAAGTGGAGGTCTCCAACAAAGAAATTAAAGCAATTCTGGCTAAAACGGGGAATGCCAAAAGGACAGATTGGGCACGAAAGTTAGATGATGCTCTATCGGCATATCAAAAAATTTTCAAGATGCCTATTGGTATGTCTCCATATCAATTGGTGTTTGGAAGGCATGTCATTTTCCAGTTGAGCTTGACCATAAAAAAACTTTGGGCTTTGAAGAAGCTGAACTTTAGTTGGAGCAAAACTGCAAATTTGAGATTGGATCAGATCAATGAGATGGAGGAGTTCTGTCTGAGAGCCTATGAGAGGTCTGCACTGTATAAGGAAAGGATGAAGCTATATCATGACAAGTATATTGAGAAAAGAAGCTTCACTCCTGGTGATTTGGTATTACTTTTTAACTCCAGGCTTCGTCTGTTTCTTGGAAAATTGAGATCAAAATGGTTTGGACCTTTTAAGGTAACGCAGGTATTTCAGTCGGGTGCTATTGAGCTGGAAAATGATAACGGCGAGAGGTTCAAAGCCAATGGCCAGCGAATCAAGGCATATTTGGGTGTCCTAGAGGATGTGAAAATTGTGGAAGAATGTAAACTTGATGAAGTCTGAGTAATCAAGTAACCTGCGTCGCGCCGCGACGTTAAATTGTGCGCTGCTTGGGAGGCGACCCAAGATGTAATTGTAGGAGGTATTTTCCTTTTTCTTTATGTTTTTATAGAGTCACTGTGTGTTGATGTGTCTAGGAGAGATTGGGTAAAAAAATTGAAGAACTTGGTGTAGACTACTCTCTTTTCTTATTCCTATAACGGTTCTTCAAGAGTGAAAAAAAAAGGGTTCCTATCATCTATTAATCTGTAGTTCATCCAAGAATCATAGCCCTAAATCTACGTTGTCAAGAACATCAAGCTAAGTCCACTTAGTCTTCTTCTTGAGTAATATTTTCTTCTAAGTCCAAGTAAGTCTTTTGTACCTTGTTATAAGTTTGATCTTATCTAAAACAAGTTAGATTTGCTTAGATTTAGTCAAAATTAGCATGATTATGTGATGAGCTACTCTAATTTGTATTGATTTGTTGTGGGTTAAGTTAACTTAGGTGTTTTTACTTGTTCTTGTATGTGGGTATGATAACAGTGGGTTGAAGTTATGGTTGTCTAAGTTGGTTGTGATCGTATATTATTTAGTTAAACTTTTTAAGAAAGGTGTTGAGAGGTGAATATGTGTTGGTTGTGTTCCTTTGTAATAATGGGAGTTTGGTACTGTAATTTTGTAATATAGTGAATATGGGAAAGAAAATGACAAATGAAATGACCAAGTGTAAGACCACAATAGATTTTACGGACTATGGTAGCTACCACGAACCGTGAAACCAATCGTGGACCATACTTGAATTCCTTCCACCCATCAGTTAAATTCATGACCAGTATCACAGATCGTGGTTTACTCCACGGGCCGTGTAACCATCTTTGAACATTACTTGGTTGAGCAGATGTCACACGCTATTGCACATTGATTCTACATTAACTCCACGAGGGGTTTAACGGACCGTGGTACCTACCAAGGCCCATGACAGATCTGGTAGAGGTTACTTGGGTTGTAAATTTTTATTTTATTTTGTACTTTTATTTCTGTCATTTTTTTTATTCCGTGACCCTTCCCAATGATAGATTGGGTGACGACATTCTTAAGGCAATGCGTCACGAGGTAATTACATAGGGGAACTCTGAGTACCTGATAGTGTGTCATTTGATTGAGTTTTGTACTAAATAGTATCGTGTTTCTCAGGTACTATGCCTCCCTGATGAAAGAATGCAACCAAAAATGCCTCCCTCACTACTTCTCAATCAGAAGGTCACAATGACTCCGAGTCCAGTAGTTCTGAAGTGCAAATAAATGTCGTACCTTAAGATCACTCACCTAGACTACTAAAGCACAGACCAAGAGAGCAATTCTCCAAGATACTCCTCCCCAGTCTGAAGATGGAGGAAATCGTTCCGGTAGCAGTGAAGCATCGGGTAGTAATCTAATGCTGGTTCAGGTAGCCAGTCTAATGGTAATTCGAGGGGCAATGCAGAGTCTGAAAGCGGCTCTTAGGAAGATGCAAACACCTCTCCACCTGTGGAAAATACAAAAAATGAAACTGGAGTACAAGAGGAGGCAACTACAATAGATGAGGATGTAGAGATCATCGATGATGATACCATGGTGATGTATGTGAACATCCATGAACCTGATCCTACGGTGAGACCACAACTAATTGCCTATTACCGCTCCATGTGGACTGTGAACCGGTCCGAAGAATTCTTCAACAAGGGTATTATGACCAAGAATGGCAGTTTCAAGAGGCGCACAATCATGCTTGAGACTAGGGTAGTGGTAGCTGATATCAAGGAGTTCCCCGATATTTATCGGACATTTCAGCTCCATCAGTTCGACTGGATGGACAATGCACCTGAGAATACTCCAGCCACCTGGACAGAGAGTTTTATTCATTTTATGCAGCTACACTGATGAAATTTGCTGTTGAAACAGAGTCTACGAAATGTGGACAGAGAGACATTGCCATTACCTGGGGTCCACTCAACTCAATTATAGTTTGGGGAATATCAATAGATATCTCTGAGGCTACTATTAAAGGGATGTTGCATAGCCCAAAATACACTGCACCAACTTCAGTTGGCCTTTTTGAAGGCAAACATCATGAAGTCACCATTGATACTATGATGGAGGATCAGAATTCTCGAGAGAGGAGTTTGCGATGGATTGCGAAGCACATTGCTCTAGATGGGAAGAATGCAGTTTGGGTCACAACAACTCCAACACTCATTACTAAAGCTTTATTATCTTTTCCAGCCAAGGTTTGGTAGGCTGTCGTCTGGGCACAATTGCGACCAACAGCTAATGATAACATTTTGTCCCCTTCCCTGGCTTCATTAGTAGCATGTCTTATGGTTGGTTACTCGGTAAATATGGGGCAGATTATAGCGACCGAGATGAGAGACAGGGCACTAAATGAGAGAGCCGGACTTCCATTTCCCTATCTAATAGGGAAATTATGTCGATAAGCGAACATTCCTCCGAATAGACTGGTTGATAGATGGGGTGAAGCATTCAGACTTACCCAAGTTTCTAAGATCAAAGATGTCACGAACCATCTCTTTGGTGTGAAATCTTCAGCTGTAGGTACCTTGGCTGTTGTCCCTCACTTACCAATTGACATCCCACATATAGATAGAGGTCCAGAATAGGGAGAGTCATCACAGCCTTCCAGAGAGGCATTACCACCTCCTGCTTCATCCTCCCAAGCTCCAGGTACTTTGCCACTATCCTTTTGCTCTTTCTTGAGAAATTGGTTGCATATTAGTGCCAAACCAGGACCTTGGTCGACCAAATAGTCAATAGGATGCCTCAGCTAATATAGAGAGATGTGTTAGCTGCGTAGAAAGAGCTTCAAGATGAGATGCGAAAGGAGCTAGTTGTCTTAAAAGATAGGATGAATGGTTTGGAGAACCTTGTTCAGGATCGATTCTAGGCTGCCAGGTCAATAGATACTGAAGAGTTCAAATCACAATTGGCCGAGATGAGAACTCAGGTTGCTAAATTGGCTGAAAAGCCAGTATAGGTACCTACTCCGATTATGCTAGATTCTTTAATGCAAATGCTAAATCAGGCACCCTCCACTTAATCAATTGATGATCTCTGGGGTGGACTACCCAAGAGTAAGTTGGGCAAAAGGAAACACAAAGCTGTAGAATTTGATGAGGAGCTGCCTGCTAACTTATGTAAAGAGGAAAGACGGCAACACAAGAAATCTCGCAGGGCATCAAGGAAGGAAGCTTGAGAAAAAGAAGCCCTTGAGCAACAACGGAGAGATGTAGTGTTAGCTGGAACTTCTAGTAGCGTAGCACCTACCCTGGTGAGTGGTAGCCAACCTGATCATGTGCTGAGTTCTGAGAGTGAACCCGTTGATAAGGGTGTCGATGATGAGCCGACTACCGGCGCCTAAAGCACCATAGATATGACCCCTCATCACAGCCCTATTTTACTTTCTCTATTGACTTTGAAGGCAAAGTCCTTTTTATTTGGGGAGGGGGTGGTGAGCAACCTGCCATTCTAAGCTGTTAAAATGAATGAAGGTTGAATCTATGTTTAATGTATAAAAAAAATTGGTTATGTGTTTGTGTTTGTGTGTTGAGCTGTGCAGCAGCAAGTCTGTTAAAAATGAACACCTGAATATGAAATTTGACTATGAGGATCTTTAGGTATCATCTTAGATACTTACATGTTGAGCATTATTAGTCTAATCAATAAATTGGTGAACCAAGAAACTGTATAATGTAGCCTTGTGTCATGTGTATGTGAGTGTTGTTTGAAGTCTAACACTAGGAGCAGAAACTAGAAGTTGCCCAAGTAGTCTTGCTTAAGTCTAAGAACAATCGAATAGGAAATGATCAGTAGGCCATTTTTGTAAGCCAGTATAAAAGCCAAAAATAGAATTACCAAATAAAAAGCTTACCACTTGAACCCAATTTGAGCCTAAAAGTTAGTTTTGTTCTTACCAGTAATATCATATCCTTTGGTTTTCGAAGATACGATGTCACAACTCAGGCCAAAAGCCTAAGTTGAGGGTGATTGCAATTCAAACGGAAAGAATAAGTGAAAAAGATGGTTCAACCAGTGAGCTAAGTGCATACAAAAATTGCATATAAAAAAGTGTGAAGAAAAGAAAATAAAAAGAAAAAGAAAATAATGGCTGCTGAGATGTGCTGAAATGAAGTAAAAGAGGGAATTGCTCAGAAAAGAGTTGTGCAAATGAAACTTTAGAAACCAAGGGACTAGTCACTCACAAACCCAAATATTTATTCCCTAGCCTGAGACTATGTTACAAGACAATAAAGTCCTATAGTGATCCTATTCCGGGTGTTTGCAAGATAGAGCGTAGAAAGCAAGGGCAAGCCTATGGTAGTTTGTTGTTAATGTTAGAAGTTCTTTGAGAATGTGAGCATAGTACACAGTCCTAATTTTCATGAGTAAGGGACTTCTTTGGTATGATGACATAGTGATTGCATTTGAGAGTAGATTGTGTTAGCTGATAATTCACAGGTATAAGCATGATTGACTGTAAGTAATGAGATGTCATAGATTGATCCTTGCATGTTAGATTCATCATTTTAGATACAAATTGTGTTTGAGATGGCTGCTACATGATTTCAAAAGTGTTTGAGTAATCTGAGGATGAATGTATTGTTTTCTCATCACTTGAGGACAAGTAATGGTTCTAAGTTGAGGGTGTTGATGTGCCGCGAAATCGTGGCACATTTGATGCTTGAAAACTAAGGATTAATACTAGAATAGAGTGTGTTTTTATATGATTTGATGTGTTTTTTGAATGTGTAGACAAAGTCTTGCTTGTGTGGAAAAGTGGAAAAATAAGCAGAAGATGATGGTGATCAAGTGAAGACTATGAGCACGAAGACGGGTCGTAGTCCTTATCACGAACCGTGGTGCAGCTCGTGAAGCACTTCCAGTATGCAGGCTTAGAGGAGTTGAAATTAGGTTGGACAAAGTAAAGACCACGCCAACCTCACGGATCGTGGTCATCATAACGACCCGTGGTCGTGTAGTTGAACCAGTATTCAGGAGTAAAAGAGTGAAAAAATGAGAAGTTGCCAAGTAAAGACCACGGACGCCTTCACAGGCCATGGTCCCTATGACGGTCCATGGTGCAGTCCATAGTACACTTTCTAGTGTAATGACATTGAAGACCCAACTTTGGGAAAGTCCAAGTGAAGACCACAGACACCCAGACAGACCGTGGTCTCTTTAACGGTTCGTCATGTTGTCCGTGATGCAAGTTCCAGTGATCAAGTATTGAAGACCAAATTTTGGAAAGTTCAAGGGAAGACCATGGAGGGCTTCACAGACCGTGAAGCCCTTGACAGGCAGTAGAAGTGGGTGTGAAGGGTCCCATATTTCAGTCATACATCGAGTAGGACTCTTTTTAAAACACTATTTTTAAATTAATTAGGTCATTTTAATTTTGTTATCTTATCTTTCATCGAACGACGAACAAGTTTCTAGTATTCATAGCTTTTGGTTTCGACTTTGGATTCGGGAATCAACTTTGACTTCAATTTCAGATTCTTGAAATATCTAAGTGGTTGTTGATTGCTTATTCTCATAAGTACTTTCTAACATGTTTTCATTCTATATTTATGAACATTTATGTGAAATCATGAGTGGCTAAACACCACAACTGGGGTTGTGGGATCCATGACAAAATTCTATGTGTGATTTCATAAAACAAGTGAAAGGCAATTTGTGGTTACAAACTGTTGTTTAGTTTTCATTATTCATATATCCTGATGAGTGCACGTATTAGGTTGAGCCCGTATTTGTCATTTGTTCGAGAGGAAAATAATAGTTAGGAAAAGCTGAACTAATCTAACTGATTGGAGTCAAAGTTCGAGTTCGAGAGAAAAAAACTTTAACACCATTATAGGGGATGGTAAATCATGTCAAACTCTAGGACCGAGAGGACTTGAGTGAAGATTATCTGAGTAGGCTGAGAAGTGTCAGATATAGCTAACTCATATGTAGTTTGTAGACGAATGTTGTCTGAAACTCAATTACGTAAGAACATTACATGCAACGTTATAGGGAACACAATCCTAGTTTTAGTTAATTATTGAAACAACTTCGAAACTGATATTTTGTTACTTGTTGAATTAGAATTTAGTTGTAACTTTGGTTATCAAAGCGTAACGCTAAAACCAATTTTACTTTATGCAACTGTTTATTAAGGAAATAATAACAACATTTGGGTAAAACGCGATAGTGAAATCATTTATGTAAAGAAATTCTCTGTGGGATTGACCTCAACTCACGTTGAGTTCTATAAATTGTCTTCGACCGTTTATATCTCTTAATTGAGGTGTAAGTTAGGACGTATCAGGTATCAATCGAAGGATGTGGCCCAAGTATGGTGCACTTAATGGAAGGATAATAGGGCTATAAGAGCGGGTCTAATTAGTTGGGAAGTGTTCAATAATGCATTCCTTAGTAGGTTCTTTCTATGGGAAAAGAGGGAAGCAAAGGTGGAGAAATTTATCAACCTTCATCAAGGAGGTATGAGTGTCCAAGAATATTCTTTGAAATTCTCTAAGTTGTCAAAATATGCCCCATATTTGGTGTCTAATCCAAGAGATGAGATGAGTCGATTTGGGACGGGTGTGTCCGATTCCATTGAAGAAGAATGTCGTGTGGCAATGCTCCATGACAACATGGATATGTCACAGTTAATGGTATATGCTCATCAAGTTAAGGAGACAAGGCTTAGGAAGAAGAATAGAGAGGTAAAGAGGGCAAGGACCGATGATAGAAATTCTTCTAAGGGTAAGTTTGAGGGTCAAAGTGGACCAAGGTTCAAGAAGAGGTTCTCCAACCAAAGCTCCTCTAGTGCTCCAAAGACCAACAAAGATAGGGTGTCTAACCTTAAGCCTCAAGGAGGCAGTAGGGGTGGATCTTCCATGAAAAGGCCTACATGTGCCAAGTGCAGTAAGAAGCATGAGGAATGTCTTGTCGTTATGGGTATGTGCTATGGATGTGGAAAAAGTGGGTATCAATTGAAAGATTGCCTAACCCGTATGGCCAAGGGAAGAGAAGGTAATCAAGTTCCTCCAAGTGGTTCAAATTCCGATGCTCCTAAGAAAATTGCTTCTATTCTCTTCACTCTTGAGGTGAGAAAGAGAATTCCCCGGACGTAGTAACGGGTATGTTGCAAGTCTTTTCCATTGATGTTTATGCATTATTAGACCCCGATGACACTTTGTCTTTTGTTACAACCTATGTGGCTATGAAATTTGAAATGCTCCCCGAAACCCTAATAGAACCTTTTTCGGTTTCTACCCCGGTTGGAAACTCGGTTGTAGCTAAAAGAGTTTATAAGAGTTGTCCTATTTCTTTGTCTCATAAAGTCACTTTGGTTGATTTAGTAGAATTAGACATGTTAGACTTTGATGTCATCTTGGGGATGGATTGGTTGCATGCATGTTTTGTGTCTATTGATTGTAGAACTCGAGTGGTTAAGTTTCAATTTCCAAATAAGCCTACTTTAGAATGGAAGGGGGGAAATTCTATCCCTAAAGTTCATTTTGTTTCATGTCTAAAATCTAGAAAAATGATCTCAAAGAGGTGTATTTACCACATTGTTAGGGTTATGGACGTTGAGTCTGAGACTCCTTCTTTAGAGTCGGTCCTCGTGGTGACTGAATTTTTGGAGGTCTTTCCTAATGACTTGCCCAGCATTCCTCCCGAATGGGAAATAGACTTCAGCATTGATTTTTTGTTGGATACACAACCCATATCCATTCCCCCTTATCGGATGGCTCCAGCTGAATTGAAAGAATTAAATGAACAACTCAAGGACTTGTTAGACAAGGGTTTTATTTAGCCAAGCATATCTCCATGGGGTACTCCGGTATTGTTCGTAAAGAAGAAAGATGGATCCCTTAGGATGTGTATAGACTACCACCAATTGAACAAGGTGACTATAAAGAATGAATATCCACTTCATAGGATTGACGATTTGTTTGATCAACTCCAAGGGGCTACCTATTTTTCCAAAAAAGATCTTCGTTCGGGTTACCATCAACTAAGGGTAAGGGGATGTGACATTCCCAAGACGACCTTTAGGACTTGGTACGGTCACTATGAATTTGTGGTTATGTCTTTTGGGTTAACTAATGCCCCGACGACATTCGTGGACCTAATGAATAGGGTGTTTAGGAAATATCTTGATTCATTTGTGATCATCTTTATCGATGATATTTTGATCTATTCAGGGAGTGAAGGTGAACATAAGGATCATTTGAGGGTAATATTGCAAGTCCTTAAATACAACCAATTATATGCTAAGTTTAGTAAGTGTGAGTTTTGGCTAAGGTCGGTTGCCTTCCTTGGTCATATTGTGTTGGGCATGGGTATTGAGGTTGATCCTAAGAAGACGGATACGGTCAAGGGTTGGCCTAGACCTCTAACTCCTACTGATATTAGAAGCTTTTTGGATTTGGCCGGTTACTATCAGAGGTTTGTTGAAGGTTTCTCCTCTATTGCTTCTCCACTGACGGCATTAACTCAAAAGAAAGCTAAGTTTGTGTGGTTAAAGGCTTGTGAGAAAATCTTCCAAGAATTGAAGGATAGACTTATATCTGCTCCGATGTTGACCATACCAGAGGGTACCGATAGGTTTGTGGTATATTGTGACGCTTCTCGAGTGGGTTTGGGATCTGTCCTATTGCAACATGGTAAAGTGATTGCCTATGCTTCGAGGCAACTCAAAGTACATGAAAAAAATTATCCGACTCATGCTCTCAAATTAGTGGAGGTAGTGTTTGCTTTGAAAATATGGAGACATTACCTTTATGGGGTCCATGTCAATGTTTTCACCAACCACAAGAGTCTTCAATATATGTTTAGCCAAAAAGACTTGAATCTCCGACAAAGAAGATGGTTAGAGATTTTGAAAGATTATGACATGAGTGTCCTTTACCACCCTGACAAAGCTAATGTAGTTACGGATGCCCTAATTAGATTGTCCATGGGTAGTGTGGCTCATGTAGAAAATGAGAAGAAGGAATTGGTTCGTCATATGTATAGGTTGGCATGGTAAGGTGTCCAACTAGTGGATTCCACTAAGGGTGGAGTTGTGGTCCATCATCATTCTGAATCATCCTTTGTGGTTGATGTGAAGTCTAAGCAACATCTTGATCCTATATTAATAGAGTTGAAAGATTCGGTACTCAACAAGTCCATTGAGGCTTTCTCTCAAGGGGGAGATGGGGTGCTTAGGTACAAAGGTAGATTATGTGTTTCGGACGTTGAAGGATTAAGAGAGCAAATTTTAGAAGAGGCTCATCGTTCATTATATTCTATTCATTTGGGAGCCACCAAGATGTGTCGTAATCTACGGGAAGTCTATTGGTGGAATGGCAGGAAAAAGAATATAGCGTGTTTTGTGGTCAAATGTCCGAATTGTCAACAAGTTAAGGCCGAACACCTAAAATCGGGAGGTTTGTTCCAAATATAAATATTCCCACTTGGAAGTGGGAGGAGGTGAATATGGACTTTGTTGTGGGCTTGCCTCATACTCGAAGGCAACATGATTCTATTTGGGTTATTATTGATAGCATGACTAAATCATCCCACTTCATTCTCGTCAAGGTTTCTTTTTTGATGGAAGACTATGCTAAGTTGTACATCAAAGAAATAGTGAAGTTGCATAGGGTTCCTTGTCTATCATATCGGGTTGGGGTACTCAATTTACTTCACATTTTTGGAAGGCGTTCCAATAAGGGCTTGGTACCAATGTTAAACTTTGTACCACTTTCCACCCTCAAACGGATGGTCAAGCGGAACGCACCATTCAAGACTTAGAGGACATGTTGAGAGAATGTGTGATTGATTTCAAGGGTAATAAGGATGACCATCTTTCCTTGATAGAATTTGCCTACAACAATAGTTGCCACTCAAGGATTGCCATGGTTTCGTTTGAATCACTATATGGTAGGAGGTGTAGATCTCCGGTGGGTTGGTTTGAAGTAGGTGAGTTTGCTCTAATTGGTCCCGAACTAGTTTATGATGCCATTGAAAAAAGTTCAACTCATTAGAGAGAGCTTGAAAATGGCCCAAAGTAGGCAAAAATCATACGCCGATGTTAGAATAAAGGATCTTGAATTTGAGGTTGGTGATTGGGTCTACTTGAAAATCTCACCTATGAAAGGTGTAATGAGGTTTGGTAAAAAGAGGAAGCTTAGTCTCCGGTATATGAGCCCATATCAAATCTTGAAATGTGTTGGGAAAGTTGCATATGAATTTGACTTGCGAAATGAGTTGGCTCCGGTTCACTAGTGTTTCATGTTCCATGCTTAAGAAGTGCATTAATGATCCGGTATCCGTCCTTCCTTTAGAGGGTTTAGGAGTTGATGAGAACCTTTCTTATGAAGAGGTTCCGATGCAGATTTGGACCGGCAAGTTAAGAGGTTGAGAAACAAAGAAGTAGTGTCCGTTAAAGTCTTATGGAGGAATCACTTAGTTGAGGGTGCTACATGGGAGGCCGAGGCCGATATGAAGTCCTACTATCCTCATATTTTTCCTTCTACCCCTATCTCAACTTGAGGTAAGTAGTTTTTCTTGAGTTTGGTGTTTTGACACTCATATATGCTATGAGTGTTCTTTATGATTTCCCTTATGACATGCATGTTCTTGCGAGAATTCATAGTTAGCATAAATTGAGTTTTCTTGGCAAATATATATTCCTTATGTTGTTGTGATTATAATATGATGATTGCATATTTGACTTCATGAGATGATTTAATGAACATGTTTTGCTATACTTGTGATGATATGACATATTGGCTCCTTATTGTTGTGTTGAGCTTGTTTGAGTTGGAAAAGGTAGTTCCTCCTAAAATGATATGAAATGATGAGTTTTGTGCATATTGGGTTGATTCTTTATCTCCGTAATGTGTCTAAATCGTAATTCGAGGATGAATGTTCCCAAGGGGGAGATAATGTAACACTTTGAAAAATGGCAGGTTAAACTAGAGCCTAAAGGTAAGGATAAACGCCATAAATAAGGGTTATGAGGGTTAAGGCCAAAGGGGCCTAGCCAAAGCCAAAGGCCAAGGCTTTCCCCTAGCTTTGAGCTACTGCCCCACCTTCATGAGTGGGACTATGAGTCGTGGTCCTCACCACGACTCGTGAAGATAGCTCGTGGTCTTGCCTTGGCCATGAAAATATGGCCACCATTTTTCCCTAGCTACTTCCTCAATTTGCATGGCCATCACCACGGTTGGTGGTCATGAACATGGCTCGTGGGAGGCCTCGTGGAGTTGCCTTAGGAAATGAGCTAAGGGTCCCCAAGTGGCGAGGCTCCTGCCTCAAGGACCTCGTGTTGATGCCTTAGACTTGAATGCCTCATGCCACCTTAGAGGGTCTACTACCCCAATCTTCACGAGAAGGACCACGAGTCGTGGTCCTCACCACGGCTCTTGAAGGTGCTCGTGGCACCTGGGCATGGTCCTTAAATGAGGGACAATTGGGTCTTTTTCTCTTTAGGTCCAAATAAAGTAGGGTCGTTTTGGGTATTTATAGGGGTACTATATAAGTTATTTTAAAGTCAAATTCGCCTAATTTTACTCATTAATTCACAACACCCAAATATTTCCCCAAAATCCTCTCCTCTCCAATATTTCTCTCTCTAGAGTTTCTCCATTGAAGAAGCTCAAGAACATAAAGATTAGGGCTCAAGAACGAATCCTGTCGACTCCAATTTGGGGCAAAGCTTCAATTAAGGTATGGGAGTCTTGATTTATGGAAAGTTTCCTTCCATTAAGACCTTCAACTCTAATTTCAACTTGATAGATTCTTCAATAAAAACTAGGGTTTTCAATCTAGCATTGGGTTTTTCCTAAAAACGATTTCATTGGGTTAATTGTTTTATATTATGGATGATTTGATGTTTAATGGTGATTTTTATAGTAAACTTCCCCATGAACCCATGAATTACCCCATGACCCCAAATTTCATGAATAGTGATGGGTCTATTGATGCAAGGTGAATACTATGAATTGTGTCTATGATATTTTAGTTATTGAATCTTGTTTTATTCATGCCTAGTGTAGCATTTCTATGTTTAATTGTGAGGCATGATTCATGACACTTGAGGGGGTAAATTGCTAGGGTTTGTACATATTGATGAAAGTTGTGTATGAACTTATGATTCACATAGAAAGTGAAGATCCTATGACTATTGTGTAAATTGAGGTATTGTTGAAAGGTCAACCCCCCTTTACCCTTACACATTATTATGTATGAATTGTCTAGGATGATGATAATGTAGTTGTGTTGATTGAAAGGCCATTTCTCATGAAAACACTATGAATATAATGTGAAAGGTTTACTCACATGTTAATGACGATTATAAGGTGTATTGAATGAAGGGCAAAGTATTCCTTCACACATGTAAATGTAATTCAAGACTAATTATGTATAATTTAGGAAATAATGCTTAGCATCGAGTGGATATGGTCAATGAGGTAGAAGCCCTCCCGTCAATACAATAGGCCGGGTCATCTAGATTATTCTCATGAGATGGAAACTCCTCCGCCAATACAATAGGTCGGGTTTCTAGAAACAATCTCCCTATCCCTTAACTATGTGCCCACATAGGACTTTAGCTAGTGGATCCACCTAAAAGCTAATACATGTAGTTCTACCTTAGGCAAGTAGGACACTTTCTTTCGGTGTGGGGTTACATGACACCGAATTCCATGTCGCTCACATGGTCTATGTCGGTTATGGCTATTCTTCCCTATGTGACAAGATAATGAATAAGATACGAACTATACTTATGACTTCTTGATGATTTTACTTAGTAGGAGTGGGGGTATGAGTTCACTTTTACATTGCACAAATGGACTTAGCAAGGTGTTATGGGATGGTTTTCTTTATACTATGATGAGACATGAATGTCTGCATGTATGTTGAATGGATAGTTGCTATGAATGACTTTCCTTATGTTCAAGTAATGTACATGACTATTTCCTTATTTATGACTATTGATTATGATGAGGTCTAAGGATGATATGTATGACTAAGGTAGCTTCAAAGGAGTACTTAGTGTGGTTAGTATTATGGGATGCCAACCATACATTGCACAAGTGTTCCTTAAAGTTTCTAAGGTAATGGTTTTACTATGTTTTGAAGTTAAATGTGATTATGGCTTGTGTTTTACCTTGAAAGTGCATGTTGATTTCCAAACTTGACAAATGCATACTTTTTAACAAAAATGTCCTTTTTTATCATAGTTGAAGGATTTTTTATGCATGCTTCCATACTTATTACTTTAGGTGCTAACCCATTTTTTCTATACTTACTATGAGTGTAGGTTCCGATCATTGAGATGTACTTCTTCATTCCTAGTTTCTATTGTACTTTCTATTTTTGAGCCTTTATTGATGTAAAGGGCTTTGACCCTATTTGTACTCTCTATTGAAACAAGATGGTGATTGAGACAAGGTCTAAACTCTTATTTTCATTTATGAAAAAGGAGTTGACTTCGATTGTAAAAGTTTAAATTTTCCACATCATTGTTATGGCTTTATGTGTATGATTATGCTAAAGGCTTGTATGCGACCCCCTTCGGGGTCAAGTACGTCGTGTTACGTCTAGGGGGTATCCCTAGGTCGTGACAGCTAAAGCCTTAACAGACCTCCATGAAAAATTTCAGCCATTTTATTTCAGGAATTCCGCACCACAAAAAATCCTTGGACTAAGCACACGAAAATCGGCAAAATCTGCGTTTGCTTGCTTTGGGGCTCGTTTGAACTTGAAATGCACCCGTTTTCCCCTCAAAATGAACTAGGTCCATTTCTAAGGTCTTGACAGACCTCCATGAAAAATTTCATCCATTTTGTTTCGGGACTTTCGCATCACAAAAAATCCAGGTACTATAGCACACCAAAATTGGCAAAATCTGTGTTTACCTGCTTTGGGACTTATTTGAACTTGAAAATGAGCTCGTTTTCCCCTAAAAAGGAACTGGGTCCATTGCTAAGGTCTTAACGGACTTCCATGAGAAATTTCAACCATTTTGTTTTGGGAATTCCACATCATAAAAAATACATGGACTATAGCACACGAAAATTGGTAAAATCTGCATTTACCTGCTTTGGGGCTTGTTTGAACTTCAAAATGCGCCCGTTTTTCCCTCAAAACAAATTAGGTCAATTGCTAAGGTCTTAACGGACCTCCATGAATAATTTTAGCCATTTTGTTTTGGGAATTCCACATCACAAAAAATCCATGGACTATAGCACACGAAAATCAGCAAAATCTGTGTTTACCTGCTTTGGGGCTCGTTTGAACTTGAAAATGCACCCGTTTTCCCCTCAAAATGAACTGGGTCCATTGCTAAGGTCTTAACGGACCTCCATGAAAAATTTCGGCCATTTTGTTTTGGGAATTCCGCATCACAAAAAATCCATGGACTATAGCACATGAAAATCAACAAAATCTGTGTTTACCTGCTTTGGGGCTCGTTTGAACTTGAAAATGCGCCCGTTTTCCTCTCAAAATGAAATGGCTCCATTGCTAAGGTCTTAACGGACCTCTGTAAAAAATTTCGGCCATTTTATTTTGGGAATTCTGCATCATAAAAAAATACATGGACTATATAGCACACAAAAATTGACAAAATCTGCATTTACCTGCTTTGGGGCTCATTTGAACTTTTAAATGCGCCCGTTTTCCCCTCAAAATGAAGTGGGTCTATTGTTAAGGTCTTAAAAGACCTCCATGAATAATTTCAGCCATTTTTTTTGGGTATTTCGCATCACAAAAAATTCATTGACTATAGCACATGAAAATCGACAATTATGCATTTACCTGCTTTAGGGCTTGTTTGAACTTGAAACAACACCCATTTTCCCCTCAAAATGAACTGGTCCATTGCTAAGGTCTTAACTTACCTCTATGAAAAATTTCGGCCATTTTATTTCGAGAATTCTGCACAAAAATACATGGACTAAAGCACACAAAAATCGGCAAAATATGCGTTTACTTGCTTTGTGGCTCATTTGAACTTAAAATGCACCCGTATTCCCCTCAAAACAAACTGGGTCCATTGCTAAGGTCTTAACAAACCTCTATGGAAAATTTTGGCCATTTTTTTGGGAATTTCGTATCACAAAAAATTCATTGACTATAGCACACGAAAATCGAAAAAAATCTACATTTACCTACTTTGGGCTCATTTGAACTTGAAAATGCGGCCGTTTTCCCCTCAAAACAAACTGGGTCCATTTCTAAGGTCTTAATAGACCTCCATAAAAGTTTCAGCTAGTTTGTTTTGGGAATTTCGCATCACAAAAAATTCATGGACTATAGCACATGAAAATCGGCAAAATATACGTTTACCTGCTTTGGGCTCATTTGAACTTGAAAATGCGTGTGTTTTCCCCTCAAAATGAACTGGGTCCATTGCTAAGGTCTTAAAGGACCTCCATGAAAAATTTCGGGCATTTTGGTTTGGGAATTTCGCATCACAAAAAATCCATGGACTATAGCACATGAAAATCGGTAAAATCTGTGCTTACCTGCTTTGGAGCTCTTTTAAACTTGAAAATGCACCAGTTGTCCCCTAAAAACGAAGTGGGTCCATTGCTAAGGTCTTAACGGGCCTCCATGAAAAATTTTGGTTATTTTGTTTTGGGAATTACGCATCACAAAAAATTCATGGACTAGTACACAAAAATTGGCAAAATATGCATTTACCTGATTTGGAGTTCGTTTGAACTTCAAAATGCGCTCATTTTCCCCTCAAAATGAACTGGATCAATTGTTAAGGTCTTAACGGACCGCCATGAAAAATTTCGGCCATTTTGTTTCAAAAATTCCACATAAAAAAAATCCATGAACTATAGCAAACGAAAATGGGCAAAATCTATTTTTACCTGCTTTGGGGCTTGTATGAACTTGAAAATGCACCCATTTTACCCTCAAAACAAACTAGGTCCATTGCTAAGGTCTTAACGGACCTCCATAAAAAATTTTGGCCATTTTATTTTAGGAATTCCACATCACAAAAAATTCATGGACTATAGCACACGACAATTGGCAAAATCTTTGCTTTGGGGCTCGTTTGAATATGAAAATGTGCATGTTTTCCCCTCAAAATGAACTGGGTCCATTGATAATGTCTTAAAGGACCTCTATGAAAAATTTTGGCCATTTTGTTTCCAGAATTTCACATCACAAAATATCCATGGACTATAGCTCACGAAAATTGGCAAAATTTGGGTTTACTTGCTTTAGGGCTCGTTTGAACTTGAAATTGCTCCTGTTTTCCCCTTAAAATGAACTGGGTCAATTGCTAAGGTCTTAATGGACCTCCATGAAATATTTCGGCCATTTTGTTTTAGGAATTATGCATCACAAAAAATTCATTGACTATAGCACATGAAAATCAGCAAAATCTATGTTTACTTGCTGTGGGGCTCATTTGAACATGAAAATGCGCCCGTTTTCTCCTCAAAATGAACTGGGTCCATTGCTAAGTTCTAAAACGACCTCTATGAAAAATTTTGGCCTTTTTTTTTTGAGAATTTCGCATCACAAAAAATCAATGGTCTATAGCACACGAAAATCGACAAAATCTGCATTTACCTATTTTGGGCACGTTTGAACTTGAAAATGCGCCCATTTGCCCCTCTAAATGAACTAGGTCCATTGCTAAGGTCTTAAAGGAATTCCATTAAATATTTTGGTCATTTTGTTTCATGAATTCCTCATTACAAAATATCCATAGACTATAGCACACGAAAATTAGCAAAATTTGTGTTTACCTACTTTGGGGCTCGTTTGAACTTGAAAATGCACCCGTTTTTCCCTTAAAATGAACTGGGTCCATTTCTATGGTCTTAACAGACCTCCATGAAAATTTTTGGTCATTTTGTTTCAGGAATTCCGCATCACAAAAAATCCATGGACTATAGCACACTAAAATCGGTAAAATTTGCATTTACCTGCTTTGGGGCTTGTTTGAACTTAAAAATGCACCCGTTTTCCAGTTAAAATGAACTAGGTCCATTGCTAAGGTCTTAACGGACCTCCATGAAAAATTTCAGCCATTTTGTTTTGGGAATTTCGCATCACAAAAAATTCATGGACTATAGCACACGAAAATTGGCAAAATTTGCGTTTACCTGCTTTGGAGATAATTTGAACTTGAAAATGTGCCCGTTTTCCCCTCAAAATGAACTGGGTCCATTGCTAAGGTCTTAAGAGACCTCCATGAGAAATTTCAGGCATTTTATTTTGGGAATAACACTTCACGAAAAATTCATGGACTATAGCACACGAAAATTAGCAAAATCTACGTTTACCTGCTTTGGGGTTCGTCTGAACATGAAAATATGCCTGTTTTCCCCTAATAACAAATTGGCTCCATTGCTAAGGGCTTAACATAGCTCCATGAAAAATTTCGGCCATTTTGTTTCAGGAATTTCGTATCACAAAAAATCCATGAACTATAGCACACGAAAATCAGCAAAATCTCATTTACCTGCTTTGAGGCTCATTTGAGATTTAAAATTCCCCCGATTTCCCTTCAAAACGAATTGGGTCCATTGCTAAGGTCTTAACGGACCTCCATGAAAAATTTTGGCCATTTTGTTTTGGAAATTCCTCATCACAAAAAATCTATAGACAATAACACATGAAATTCGGCAAAATCTGTATTTACCTGCTTTGAGGCTCGTTTGAACTTGAAAATCTGCCTGTTTTCCCTTCAAGACGAGCTGGTTCCATTGCTAAGGTCTTAATGGACCTGCATGAAAAATTTCGGCCATTTTGTTTTAGAAATTCCTCATGATAAAAAATCCATGGACTATAACACATGAAATTCGGCAAAATCTGAATTTACCTGCTTTAAGGCTTGTTTGAACTTGAAAATGTGCCTGTTTTACCCTCAAGATGAACTGGTTCCATTGCTATGGTCTTAATGGACCTCCATGAAAAATTTTGGCCATTTTATTTGATGTGCCGCAAAATCTTGGCACATTTGATGCTTGAAAACTTGGAACTAATACTAGAATTAAGTGTAGTTTGTATGCTTTAATATGTTTGTTGAATGTGTAGGCAGAATCTGGCTTGTGTAGAAAACTGGAAAAAGAAGCAGAAAATGAGGATGATTAAGTAAAGTTCACAGCCAACTTCACGGACCGTGACCTTCATAACGGTCTACGGTTGAACCCGTGAGGTTGAAGCAATGTTTGGGCCGTGAGAAGATGGAGGGCATGAACAACCAAGTGAAGACCACGGTAGGTTCTACGGGTCGTGGTCAACTTGATGGCCCGTGATGGTGATCGTGGTGTGGAACCAGTGAAGAGGCTAAGGGAAATTGCAAAGTGATGAGGCCCAAGTTAAGACCACAGGCACCTATACGGGTAGTGGTCAACAAGATGACCCGTGGTGTTGATCGTTGTCCTGATCCAGTATGCTAGCATTTCAGACCTAAGTGTGAGAAAGTCCAAGTGAAGATCACGGACGACTTAACGGACCGTGGTCCCTATGACGGGCCATGATGTTGTCCGTAGTGCCCTTTCCAGTGTCAAGTATTGAAGACCCACTTTTTGGGAAAGCTCAAGGAAAGACGTTGAAGGGCTTCATGGACCGTGAAGCCCTTGATGGGTCGAGGAAGTGGCCGTGAAAAGGCCTGATAGTTCAGTCCTACTTCGAGTAGGACTCTTTTTGAAACGCTTATTTTCATATTTATTAGGTCATTTTTATATTTTATCTTATCTTAGCTTGAACGACGAAGAAGTTTCCATTATTTTAAGTTTGTATTCTCGATTGGAACA
Organism: Solanum pinnatisectum; assembly: GCA_035578085.1. Classification (NCBI taxonomy): domain Eukaryota; kingdom Viridiplantae; phylum Streptophyta; class Magnoliopsida; order Solanales; family Solanaceae; genus Solanum; species Solanum pinnatisectum. The sequence goes on along the minus strand of CM069080.1, from coordinate 7,971,122 downwards.
TTGAATTCAGTTTGAAGTTTGGATTTTCGGTTCTCAGATTATTAAAGTGATTGTTGGTTTGCTTAATCTCGTAAGTCCTTTTTAACATGTTTTCATTCTTTATTGCTGATTGTTTACGTGAAATCATGAGTGGCTAAATACCACGACTGGGGTTGTGGGATCCATGACGTAATTCCAATTGTGATTCTGTAAGATGAGTGAATGGCAATTTGTGGTTACAAACTATAGTTTAGCTTTTGTATTCATGTATTCTAATGAGTGCATGCATTAGATGAAGCCTGTATCTGTCATTTGTTCGAGAGAAAAATGACAGTTAGGAAAAAGTTGGACTAACCTAACGAATTGGAGTTAAAGTTTGAGTTTGAGAGAAGATAACTTTAACATCAAACCATTGTAAGCTAGGGTAAATGTTAGTAACACTCTACGTCTGAGAGGACGTGAGTGAGAATTGTCTGACTAGACTAAGAAGTGTCAGATAAAATTAACTAGCATATATTTTGTGAAGATGAATTGTCTGAAACTCAATTACGAAAGCATATTAGAACTAGCGTTATGGGGAACACAATCCTAGTTTCATTTAATCAATTGAATCAACTTTATAATGTAATATTACGTTAGTCGTTAATCTGGAAGTCTACTGCTAATCATAGTTACTAGAACAATATAACCAATTCCAATTTACTTTCAGTAATTGTTTTCTTAGGAGATAATAACGACATTCGAATAAATGTGACAGTGAAACCTTTTCTGTAAAGAAATTCTCTATGGGATCGACCTCAACTCAAGTTAAGTTCTGTAAATTGACATTGACCATTTACACCTCTTAATTGAGGTGTGAGTTTTGACGTATCAAATTTTGGCACCGCTGCCAAGAAATTTCAATTCTGAAGTGTTTTACTAGCTTTTATTTGATTAGTTAGTTATATTTCCTAATTTTACGTCTTGTTCTTTGTCTTTGTCTCTTTTAGGTGAGTTCTACTGTGTATGCCAAATACTAGGAGTAAAGGAGCTCCATTCATCCCTTATGACCCAGAACTCAGAAAGACAATTCAAAAAAATGGTTAACGCACAAGAACTTAAGGCACAGAGATTGAGATTTGGATTGGAAGCTGAAACCGTCGCAAGAGGTATTCAATCGAATGCTGTGAACAATCAACCTAAGGCAGTGGACGAGAACATAACAGTGGATGGAGTTATTTTTCACCACCGCCAACCAATAGCTCCAAGGGGTACAACACAGCATCCGCTCACATGATGTATGAAGATGATGATACAAATTTGGATGGAGCTGAAGCTACTGGAGTGATAGGGTTACCTACACTACCTCCAAGTGTTAAGTTCATAGTCATAGCACTATGATTCAACTGTTGAATCTGAAAGGTATGTTCAGGGGTGCAGCTAGTGATGATGCAAACCAGCATTTGATGAACTTTGTGGCAATTTTCAAGTCACAAGAGATCCTGAAGTTAACCAAACAACGATGAGATTGAGGTTGTTTCCACTGTCTCTTACTGGAGAGACAATTAACTGGTTGAATGAGATGCCAGACGATTCCATCAGAACTTGGACTGAGCTAAAAGAAGCTTTTTTGGAATGATTCTTTCCAGAATCAAAAGAGCTGCAAATGAAGGATGAAATAAGTACGCATAAGCAACTACCAGGAGAAGCAATGTATGACACCTAGTGGAGATTCAACCAAAAGCTGAAGAAATGCCCTAACCATGATCTCACTGAGAGACAGCTTTCTATAGATCGTTAAACTATATTACTAAACCTGTTGTTGATGCAGTGTGCGAAGAGTCATTCATGAGAAAATTATTCTCAAAGAGCATGAAGCTGCTGGACGAGGTGTCAAAGAACAATAGGGCATGGTACACAAGAGATGTAGAAGTAGGAGATCTTGGGTATACTTGTGAACTTTCAACTGTGCAAAGGAACAGAGAAGAAGAAAGGGACCAGAACATGGCACACATGAGGATCCAAATAGATATACTCACGAAGCATCTGGTCTGTAAGTCTGAAAAGGTCAATGTTGTGGGTTAGCATAACATGTATGATGATTAGGACATCAATCTAGATGAAGAGGCTAACTACCTGGGCAACCAAAGAGGTTTTCGAAATTATAACTCTAGAAATCAGGGTTATAATTGTGGAAATGCATGTTGGAATTATGCTATGGAAGGACAATATGATAGGCCAGCAAACAGAGAACAGGAAACTGGCAGAACAGAGATGGGTACAAGAATGATCGTAGTGGTGTCTGTGTGCCCCCAGGTAATAGAGACTGGGCAAGTGGTAGTTCCAGCGGGTCTAAGCTGAAAGACATGATGGCCAAGGTACTCCAGAAAGTAGAATCAACTAATGCAGGGGTAAAAGAGATGAGAGGTGATTTCTCGAGCATGAGTCAATTGGTAGACTCTCACACTACCTCCATCAAGAAAATTGAGTAGCAGTTGGGGCAACTCTTAGCCTCATTAAATTAAAGGAAAAATGGGTCACTACCAAGTGACACAATCCAAAATCCCAAGAAAGACGGGCATTGTTTGGCCATCGCCACCAGGAGTGATAAAATTCTTACTAACCCTATTTCTACAGGTACTAAACATAAGCAGGTATTGGAGCAAGCTAGCAAAAAGGAGGATGAAGTTGTACATGTAGAAGACTTGGAGGATACGCAGCCAACAACACAACCTGTGAGAGTAAAAGAGAAGGAGGTCGAGGGAAACATGCCTTTACAGCAGATTCCCAGACTACCTCCTCCTTTCCTTCAAAGGCTCAAAAAGAAAGCTGAAGATGGGAAGTTTGCAAAGTTCATCACCATGTTGAGATAGCTTTCAGTTAACATACTACTAGTGGAAGCTCTGGAGCATATGCCAGGATATGCTAAGTTCATGAAAGACTTGGTTACAAGGAAGAGAGTTGTAAGTATTGATTTAACTAACGATGTTCATCATTGCATCACCATTGTTACCAGATCTCTGGTTTAGAAAAAGAAAGATCCAGGTGTATTCACTATACCATGCACAATTGGATCAATCAGATTTGCAAAGGCTTTGTGTGATTTAGGAACCAGTATCAACTTGATACCGTTAGCCATCTATAAGAAATTGGGGTTAGGAGTTCCAAGACCCACGTCAATGAGGTTAATGATGGCAGATAGGTCAATGAAGTGGCTTGTGGGAATCTTATGTGATGTGTTCGTAAAGGTGGACACATTCATCTTTCCGGCAGACTTCGTTATCTTAGATTGCGAAGTGGACTTTGAGGTTCCTATCATTTTGGGAAGACCATTTTTGGCCAAAGGAAGAGCCTTGGTAGATGTTGAGAAAGGAGAGCTAAATTTCATACTCAACAAGGATGAGTTAACGTTCAATATTTGCAGGTCAATGAAGCAACCACATGACATGAATGTAGTGTCTACAATAGAGGTGGTTAGTGATGAAGAAATAAGAGTACCCATCGAAGAGAGGATGGTTGTTGAAACCCTAGCTGCGGTGCTGATGAACTTTGAAGATGATTTTAGGTCGGACTATATAGAGATTGTGAATGCTTTGCAGGGTATGGGAACACACTCGTATGCTCCAAAGAAATTAGACCTAGACTTGAAAAATAGGCCAAGCCATCCAGCAAACCATCCATCGAGGAGCCACCGATGCTGGAACTAAAAAAATTACCTAGTCACCTAAGGTATGTATTTTTGGGAACTAACAACACTTTACATGTGATCTTGGCTGCAGATTTAAATGATGAATAGGTTCAGGAGGTGATCAAAGTATTGAGAAAGTACAAAAAGGCCATTGGGTGGACCATTGCTGATATAATTGGAATACCTCCAAGCATATACACCCATAAGATTCAACTCGAGGAGAACTGCAGCACAAGCACTGAACACCAGCGGAGGTTAAACCCACTTATCCAAGAGGTGGTCAAAAAGGAGATCATCAAGTGGTTAGATGCAGGGGTGGTCTATACCATTTCTGATAGCCACTGGGTCAGTCCAGTACAATGTGTGCCTAAAAAGGGCAGTATGCCTATGGTTGCAAATGCCAAGAATGAGTTAGTCCCGCAGAGACCAGTCACTAGATGGCGAGTGTGTATGGACTATAGGAAGCTGAACAAGTGGACTTTGAGGGAACATTTCTCAATGCCTTTCATGGACCAAATGCTAGACAAGTTTGCTGGTAAAAGGTGGTACTGTTTCTTATATGGATACTCTGGCTACAACTAGATATCAATTGCTCCTGAAGAACATGAAAAGACCACTTTCAAATGTCCTTATGGAACCTTTGCATTTAAACACATGTCATTTGGACTATGTAATGCACCAGCAACATTCCAAAGGTGTATGATGTCTATTTTCTCAGACATGGTGGAGGATACTCTAGAGGTATTTATGGATTATTTTTCAGTGCAAGGTGATACTTTTGATGACTGTTTGCTAAATCTTAGCAGGGCCCTACAGAGATACGAGGAAGCCAACCTAGTGCTGAATTGGGTGAAGTTCCATTTCATGGTGAAGGAGGGCATAGTCCTTGGATACAAAGTATCACAAAAGGGGATAGAGGTCGACAAGGCCAAAATTGACGTGATTGTAAAGTTACCTCCACTAATCTGTGTGAAGGGTGTTCGAAGCTTCTTAGGACATGCCGAATTCTATAGGCGTTTCATCAAGGACTTCTCTAAGATTGCACATCCCATGTGTATGCTTTTGAAGAAGGAGGTGAAATTGTTTTTGATGAGGCATGTCTCAAAGCTTTTAAATACCTAAAGGAGAAGCTAGTCTCTGCCCCAATGATCATTAGCCCAGATTGGGCCTAACCATTTGAGGTGATGTATGATGCTAGTGGTACTGCTCTAGAAGTTGTATTGGGGAAGAAGAGAAATAAGATGTTCCATCCGATTTACTATGCTAGTTAGTCACTGAATGGAGCACAGCGAAATTATGCGATCACATTACAAGAGCTACTAGATGTAGTGTACACCTTTGAGAAGTTCAGAGCATACCTACTGGGCACAAAAGTGATAATTCATACAGATCATGTAGCTCTGAGATACCTCATGGCAACGAAAGATGCCAAGCCAAGGTTGATCACATAAGTGGTGCTTCTCCAAGAGTTTGATTTTGAAGTTAAGAGATAGGAGAGATTATGAGAACCAGGTTGCTGATCACCTGTCTAGGTTGGAGGCTGAAAAGAAGGAAGAGCTGGATCTTGAAATAACTGATGCATTTTTGGATGAGCAGGTATTAGCCGCAACTCTTGACCTTATTCCTTGGTTTGCTGATTATGCTAATTTTCTTTTTAGTGATTTGATGCTGGAACCTCTAACATTTCAGCAAATAAAAAGGTCCATGTATGATGTAGCTAAGTATTTTTGGGATGAAGCCTATTTGTACAGGATCTGTGCTGTTAACATCATCAGACGATGCATCCCTGATGCTGAGATGCTGCATATTCTGGAAGCTTGCCACTCATCTCTAGTTGGTGGCCATCATGGAGGTGCTCAGACAGCCCACAAGATATTTCAGTATAGGTACTACTGGCCCACAATTCATCAAGATGCATGGACATAGTAAGGAGTTGTGATGTGTGCCAACGGCAAGGAGCCATCTCTCGATGCCATGAGTTAATCATGACATCTATTTTAGAGGTGGAGTTGTTTGATGTGTGGGGCATCGATTTCATAGGCCCATTTGTGAGTTTTTATGGGTAAAAGTACATATTGGTTGCAGTGGACTATGTGTCCAAATGGGTTAAGGCCGTTGCTTTGCCTGAGAATGATGGCAAAAGTGTAGCTGGTTTCCTAAAGAAGAATATCTTCTCAAGGTTTGGCATACCCAGAGCTATTATCACTGACGACCGTTCTCACTTCTACAACAAGGTATTCAATGCACTTCTGACCAAGTATGGGGTTAAACAACATAAGGTTACAATGCCTTATCACCCACATACCAGTGGACAAGTAGAGGTATCCAGTAGGGAAATCAAGATGATCCTGGCTAAAATGGAAAATGCCAATAGGATAGATCAGGCACGGAAGTTAGATGATGCTCTATAGGCATATCAGACAACTTTCAAGACACCTATTGGTATGTATCCATATCAATTGGTGTTTGGAAAGACATGTCATTTTCCGGTTGATCTTGAGCATAGAGCACTCTGGGCTTTGAAGAAGTTAAACTTTAGTTGGAGCGAAACTGCAAACCTGAGGCTGGATTAGATCAATGAGATAGATGAGTTTCATTTGAGAGCTTATGAGAGGTCTGCACTGTACAAGGAGAGGATGAAGTTGCACCATGACAAGCATGTTGAAAAGAGAACCTTCACTCCTGGTGACTTGGTGTTACTTTTCAACTCCAAACTTCGTCTGTTCCAGGAAAGTTGAGATTTAAATGGTCTGGACCTTTTAAGGTAACATAGGTATTTCAGTCAGGTGCTATTGAGCTGGAAAATAATAAGGGCGAGAGGTTCAAAGACAATGGACAACGAATCAAAGCATACGTGGGTGTTCCAGCAGATGTTAAGATCGTGGAGGAATGTAAACTTGATGAAGTCTAAGTAATCAAGTAACCTGCGTCACGCTGTAATGTTAAATTGTCACTGCTTGGGAGGCAACCCAAGATGTAATTATATTAGGTATTTCCCTTTTTCCTTATTTTTATTTGTTTTTATAGAATCAGTATGGTTTGATGTGCGCAGGTGAGTTTGGGCTAAAAGTTGCAGGAACAGGGTGCAGATTGATCTTCACAGGCAGGCTCACAGATCGTGGTGCCCTTCACGGGTGACTTCATGAACAACTTCACGGTCCGTCATCCTTAGCAACAACCAAAAGAGGCAATTGGAATTTACCACAAAATGGTTCATGGAAGGGTTCACGGTTCGTCATCGCCTACACGGACTATCTAGCCACTCGTAAACCTCAGATAAGAATTTTGGTCCCCAAGTCATGATCACGACTGCTTCCACGGACCGTGATGCCCATCATGGGCAACTTTACGGTCTGTTATATGTCACAGGTAAGTGTTTTTCCAATCAAGGTCACGGGCTTGTTCACGGACCATGATGCCCTTCATGGGTAACTTTACGGTCCGTCATCCATGACCCAGTCCTACCACCGCGATGGCACAAAAATTAAAAGAATCATCTTTATGATTCCTAAAGTACCAAAGGTCGGGGTTTTTCATCCTTTTCTTTCCCATAACATTTCCTTAAGGATTAAAAATAGTTCCTATCACCAATCGATTCCAAATTCATTGAAATCAAAGCCCTAATCCTAAGTTGCCAAGAATCGCAAGTCAAGGCTACTGGTTCTCCCTTTTGAGCAAAAATTCTTCTAAGTTCCAAGTAAGTTCTCTTTTAACTTGCCATAACTTTAATCATTTATAAAAGTGAGTCTAAATTGCTTTGAATGAGTCAATTTTAGCATGTGTAGATGTTGGACTGTCATAGTTAATATAGAATTCTTGTGGGTTGGTTTGGAATGATACAATCTTGATGGCTCAGATACATGGGTATGATAAATTCTTGAGAAATTAGTGTTGATCAATGACACTATCTGTGTTTGAGTCTTATTTTAATCGATTGATATAAGTGAATAAAGTATGGAGACGATATTATTGGAATTGCGCGTTTACACTCATATGTATATGAAAAAGTCTCTAATAGGTTTCCATTATTTTGATTGAATAAAAATGGGTGAATAGGACTAGTTCAATTCATGTGGTATATGATATGAAAAGTATTTGTTGTGGGATAGATATTGTTGGGTGTAAGAATCTATGTAGTTTGTGGAAAAAGGGGACTGGAGACATTTGAAGTGTAAGTTCACGATAGGGTTCACGGATCGTGATGACTACCACAGGCCGTGAAACCAATCGTGGACCACACTTGAAGTCTAGCCACCCCTCAAAGTTCACAGGCCGTATTACAGACCGTGGTTCACTCCACAGGTCGTGAAGATGTCCGTGAACATTACTTGGTCAAGCTTCTGTTACACACTAATATACATTGTTTCTGTATTAGTTTTCACGAGGGCTTTAACGACCCTTGGTACTTACCACGGCCCGTGACAGCTCCCATAGAGTTTACTTGGGTTGTAAAAATTTTATTTTTTCTGTACTTTTATTTTTGTCGTCTTTTGATACTGTGGCCCTTCCCAATGATAGATTGGGTGATGGCATTCTTAAGGCAAGGCATCATGATGTAATTACACAGGGGAAGTCTGAGTACTTGATAGTGTGTCATTTTACTGTGTTGTGTACTAATGAGTTTTATATTTCGCAGGTACGATGTCTTCTCGAAGAAAGAACGCAACCAAACCTGCCCCTCACCCCCACTGCTTCTCAATCAGAGGGTCGTGACGACTCCGAAGCTAGTAGTTCAGAGGTGCACATAAATGTCACACCTGAAGATCACTCACCTGGGGCTACTAGAGCACAAACAAAGAGGGCCATTCTCCAGGACACTCCTCCCCAGTCTGAAGAGGGAGAAAGTCATTTTGATAGCAGTAAAGCATCGGGTAGTGAATCTGATGATAGTTCAGGTAACCAGTCTGCTGATAATTCGGGGGGCAGTGCAGAGTTTGAAAATGGTTCTTAGGAAGATAAAAACACCTCTCCACCTGAGGTAAATACAAAAGCTAATACTAGAGTACAAGAGGAGGCAACTACTATAGTTAAGGATGAAGTGACTCCAGATGACACAATGGTGCAATATGTCCACTCCCGTGAACCAAACCCAGCAGCCAGACAACAATTGATTGATTGTTTCAGAGTGATGTGGACGGTGAACAAATCAGAAGAGTTCTTCAACAAGGTCATTGTGAGCAAGTTATGGGGATTTAGGAGGAGACCTCTCATGCCTGAGACTAGAGTAGTGATGACAAATATCCAGGCCTTTCCTGAGATCTACAGACTGTTCCAGATTCACCAGTTTGAGTGGATAAACAATGCTCTTAGGGAATACACAGGCCATCTACCTAGAGATTTCTATGCCATCTGCACTGCCACTCTGATGAACATGGTTGCAGAAACAGAATCCTCAAAGAGAGCACAAAAGGCACTTGCTGCCACCTTTGACCTGTTATATGCAATCATTGTATGGGGAAAGGTTGTGGATATCTCTGAGGCATCCATCAATAAGATCCTACATGGCCCCGAATATACAACACCGACTACTGTAGGTTGATTTGAGGCCAAACACCACATTTTCACAAGTGAATCGGAGATGGAGGACCCGACTTCAGGAGAACACGTCATGCGTTGGATTGTCAGTTACATAGCCATAGAAGGAGAGGCAGCAGCGTGGGTGTCTGATCCACATGTGAGCATTACAAAGGCATGTCTTACTTTTTCGGCCAAAGTCTGGTGGTCAATAGTTCGAGCTCAGCTGCGACCCACAAGAAATGATAATACACTATCTCCATCTTTAGTATCATTGGTTGTTTGCCTCATGGCCAGGTACTTAGTGAATGTTGGATGGATCATTACCATGGAGATGCGTGATAGGGCGCTAAATGAGCGAGTAGGTTTGCCATTTCCCTGTCTGATAGGGAAACTTTGTTTGCAGGCAGGCATTTCTCTAAATAAGTTGGTGGATAAACGAACTGAGGCATCCAAGATAACTGCAGCTTCCAAAATTCAGGATGTCAATAATCCTCTTTTAGTGAGAAAATCAGGTGCGGTGGAACTATTAATTAGCAGTCGTACCTCACATACCAGCAGTTATCCCACAGGTTGCAAGTCATACTGAGTAGGGTGAGCCTTCATAACCAGCTTCACGGGCATCATCACCACAACCAGCTTCAGACTCCTAGGCTCCAAGTACTTATATTACTATTCCTACTATTTTTCTTGAACGGTTGGTTGTATATCAGCGTCAGACCAGGACTTTGGCTGACCAAATTATCCACCGGATGCCTCAGCGCATACAACACGATGTCTTAGCCGCAGAGAAGAGTATAAAGGATGAAAGATGGAAGGAGCTTGCTGTGTTGAAGAACAAGATGGATGGATTAGAGGCTCATGTCCAATCCCAGTTGCAGGCAGCCGGATCGACCATAAATGAAGAATTCCAGAAGTAGTTGGCTGACATGTGAGTACAAGTTGCAAAACTGGCTGAAAATCTGGTACATGTGCCCACTCCAGTCATGCCAGACTCATTAATGAAAATATTCGATGAGCAGCCCATTACTCAGTTTCTTGACGACATCTGGGGGGAATTCCTAAAAGCTAATCTGGCAAGAGAAAGAAAAAAGTTTGAGAACCTGATGACTTTGCCAGCGAGGCAAGAATGCCGAAAAAGAGAGATGATAGAGCATCAAAGAGGGAAGCTAGAGAAAAATAAACCAGTGAGCAACAACAGCGAGATGCAGCTTTAGTTGGAGCTTTTGGTAGTGGAGCACCTACCCCGGTAGGTGAAACCCAACATGATCATGTACCAAGTTTTAAGAGTGCATCCATTGATAAGGGTGTCAATGCTGATCCCGAGACTGTTGCCTTAAGCGCCGTAGGTATGACCCCTCCTTATAGCCCTGTTTTATTTTGTTTATGTTTACTGACTTTGAGGGCAAAGTTTTTTTTTGGTTTGGGGAGGGGGTGGTGAGCAACCTGCCGTTCTAAGTTGTTAGAATGAATGGAGGTTAACTTTGTGTTTACTGTGACAAGTGGTTTTGTGTGTGTGTCTTGTGTGTTTAGCTATACAACAGCCAGTTTATGAAAAATGAGAACCTGAATCTAAGTTTTAACTGTTAGGATCTTTAGATGACATCTTAGATACTTACATGTTGAACATTGCTAGCCCGATCAATTAATTGGTGAACCAACAAACTAGAAAATGTAGTCCTGTGTCATGTGCGTGTAAGTTTTGATTGAAGCCTAACACTAAAAGCAGAAACTAGAACTTGCCCGAGTAGTCTTGCTTCAATCTGAGAATAACCGAATAGGAAAGGATCAGTAGGCCATTTTTGCTAAACCAGTAAAAATCCAAAAATAAAATAACCAGATGAAAAGCTTATCACTTGAACCCGATTTGAGCCTATAGTTAGTCTTTGTTCTTACCCAACACATATCATATCATTGGTTCTTCGAAGGTACTATGTCACAGCTCAGGCCAAAAGCCTAAGTTGAGGGTGATTGCAATCCAAATAGAAAGAAAAAGTGAAAAAGAAGGTTCAACCAGTAAGCTGAGTATATATAATAAAAAAAAGGACATAAAAAGTGTGAAGAAAAGAATAGAAAAAGAAAATAATAGCTACTGGGATGTGTTGAAATAAAGAAAAAGAGGGAATCACTCAAAAAAGAGTTGTGTGAAAATGAAACTTGGGAAAACCAAGGGACTAGTCACTCATGAAACCAAATATCCATTCCATAGCCTGAGCCTATGTTACATGCTGATCTAGTCCTACAGTGATCCTATTCCGGGTGTTTGAAAGATAGAGTGTAGAAAGCAAGGGTAAATCTGTGGTAGTTTGTTATTAGTGTTAGAAGTTCTTTGAGAGTGTGAGCGTAGTACTTAGTCCTAATTATCATGAGTGAGGGACTTCTTTGGTGTGAGGACACAGTTATTGCATTTGAGAGTAGATTGTGTTAGTTGATAATTCACAGGCATAAGCATAATTGACTGTAAGTAATGAGATGTCATATATTGATCCTTACATGTTAGATTCATGGTTTTGGATAAAAATGGTGTTTGAAATGGTTGCTGCATAGTTTCGAAAGTGTTTGATCAATGTGAGGTTTGAATGCATTGTTTTCTCATCACTTGAGAACAAGTAATGGTTCTAAGTTGAGGGTGCTGATGTGCCACAAAATCTTGGCACATTTGATGATTGAAAACTCAAAACTAATACTAGAATTAAGTGTAGTTTGTATACTTCGATATGTTTGTTGAATGTGTAGGCAGAATCTGGCCTGTGTACAAAACTGGAAAAAAAAGCAGAAAATAAGGATGATTAAGTAAAGTTCATGGCCAACTTCACGGACTGTGACCTTCATAACGGTCCATGGTTGAGCCCGTGAGGTTGAAGCAGTGTTTGGGCCTTGAGAAGTTGGAGGGCATGAACAACCAAGTGAAGACCATGGAAGGTTCTACGAGCCGTGGTCAACATGACGACCCGTGATGGTGATCGTGGTATGGAACCAGTGAAGAGGCTAAGGGAAGTTGCAAAGTGATGGGGGCCAAGTTAAGATCACGGGCACCTATACGGGCCGTGGTCAACATAACGACCCGTGGTGTTGATCGTGGTCCTGATCCACTGTGCTAGCATTTCAACCCTAAGTGTGAGAAAGTCCAAGTAAAGATCACGGACAACTTAATGGACCGTGGTCCCTATGACGGGCCGTGATGTTGTCCGTAGTGCCCTTTCCAGTGTCAAGTATTGAAGACCCACTTTTGGGGAAAGCTCAAGGAAAGACCACCGAGGGCTTCACGGACGGGTCGTGGAAGTGGCCATGAAAAGGCCAGGCAGTTCAGTCCTACTTTAAGTAGGACTCTTTTTGAAACACTTATTTTTAAATTTATTAGGTCCTTTTTAAGTTTTATCTTATCTTAGCTTGAACGTCGAAGAAGTTTCCATTATTTTAAGTTGGTATTCTCGATATGAATATTGAATTCAGTTTGAAGTTCGAATTTCTGATTCTCAGATTATTAAAGTGATTATTGGTTTGCTTATTCTCGTAAGTCCTTTTTAACATGTTTTCAATCTTTATTGTTGATTGTTTACGTGAAATTATGAGTGGCTAAATACCACGACTGGGGTTGTGGGATCCATGACATAATTCCAACTGTGATTCCATAAGACAAGTGAATGGCCATTTGCAGTTACAAACTGTAGTATAGCTTTCGTATTCATGTATTCTAATGTGTGCACGCATTAGATGAAGCCTGTATCTGTCATTTGTTCGAGAGAAAAAGGACATTTAGGAGAAAGCTGGACTACCTAACGAATTGGAGTTAAAGTTTGAGAGAAGAGATAAGGGAACGTTAACATCAAACCATTGTAAGCGAGAGTAAATTTAGTAACACTCTAGGGCTGAGAGGACGTGAGTGAGAATTGTCAGACTAGACTGAGAAGTGCTAGATGAAATTAACTCACATATATTATGTAAAGATGAATTGCCTGAAACTCAATTACGGAAGCATATTAGAACTAGCGTTATGGGGAACACAATCCTAGTTTCATTTAATCAATTGAATCAACTTTATAACCAACTCCAATTTACTTTCAGTAATTGTTTGCTTAGGATATAATAACGACATTCGAATAAATATGACAGTGAAACCTTTTTTGTGGGATCGACCTCAACTCAAGCTGAGTTCTGTAAATTGACATCGACCATTTACACCTCTTAATTGAGGTTTGAGTTTGGAAGTATCATTGTTTTGGGAATTTAGCATCACAACAAATCCATGGACTATAGCACACGAAAATCAGCAAAATTTGTGTTTATCTGCTTTAGGGCTCATTTGAACTTGAAAATATGCCCATTTTCCCCTCAAAACGAATTGGGTCCATTGCTAAGGTCTTAACAGACCCCCACGAAAAATTTTGGTCATTTTGTTTTGAGAATTCCGCATTGCAAAAAATCCATCTATTATAGCACATAAAAATTGGCAAAATCAGTGTTTACCTATTTTGGGGCTTGTTTGAACTTGAAAATGCGCCCATTTTCCCCTCAAAATGAATTGAGTCCATTGCTAAGGTCTTAACGGACCTCCATGAAAAATTTCGGCCATTTTATTTTTGTGAAATTCGCATCACAAAAAATTCATGGACTATAGCACACAAAAATCTACAAAATCTGTGTTTACCTGCTTTGGGCTCGTTTGTACCTGAAAATACGCTCGATTTCCCCTCAAAATAAACTGGGTCCATTTCTAAGGTCTTAACAGACCTCTATGACATTTTTTCGCCATTTTGTTTCAAAAATTCCGCATCATAAAAAATTCATGGACTATGCCACACGTAAATTGGCAAAATATGTGTTTACCTGCTTTGGGGATCGTTTGAATTTGAAAATGCGCCTATTTTGTCACGCTCCAAACTCAAGGGGCGTAACTGGCTCTTAATGCCAAAACTCAGGCCTGAGCCGACCCTGTTGAACCATTTGCTACTAGCGCACGACAGCCACACACAATCAAGAAAACAAACAAGTATATCTCGGCTTAAAACTAAGCCCTCGATCGGCAAGGCCCTTGTCAACTGATTTATAAAAAAAACAACTACTCCCAAAAGTTCATATAAATAAATAGCCAACTAGCACAGAAATCCTAGTTAGGTCGTCGAGGCCACTATGATATCTATACCAAAACTGAAAGCACGTATATATCAAGACAATACATCAAACAGCTCGCATGCTTCAGCAAACCAACAAACTAGGCTAGCATGGTCATAACGTAGCTATACACCCTACACACTAGTTTGTAAGCCTCTAAGAGTAGTAAAGATTGGCGGGTCAACCCTTGCCTACCCATTAAGATATATGCAACAAAAGCTAACAAACCTCCCAACTCTGGCAGCTTTGGAGGAAAGGGGCTAGCCAATTGGATAGAAGTCAATCGTGCTGCTGAAGAGGTCTACTGGGTCATCTGTCGGGACCTACATGCATGAATGCAGTGCCCCCCAAGCAATGGGGCGTTAGTATAAAATAATGTACAGAGTATGAAAGGCTATAGACTAAATGAGCAAGTATCATAATATACCAAAAGCAATCACGTAAGGAAATCAAAATTTAGATAAGCATGCTAACCCACTACTGAATCTAAAAATACAAAAATTATCAAACAGCAACCTAACCAAGCCCCCATAAGCTCGGCAGGTACAAACAACATTCCACCTACCTAGGCCACCATAAGCCCAGAAGGTGCCAAATCAATCTACATACCCCTATTGGTAGCCCCTTGTCTTTGTAAGAAGTCATATAACCTTTTTGGCAATAATATAGCCCTGTAGGCAGCGCATAGCCCTCTTAGGCAACATCATAGCTCTGTGGGATACACATAGCCCTCTTTTGCATCAACGTAGCCCTGTAGGCAACACATAGCCCTATTTGGCGTCAAAATAACCCCGTAGGCAACACATAACACTCTTTGGCATCAATATAGCCCCGTGGGTAACACATAGCCCTCTTTGGCAATAACATAGTCCTATTAGACAACATCATAGCCCCTATAGGCAGTTCATAGCTCAACAACTAACCATAATAGCCCCAAGGGTGACAACAAACAATTGAATAGGCTAAAGGCGAGCAATTTAGCTATAAACAATATATATATATGAATAATCTTCAAGTAGTTCCTAACTTAGGGTCGTTCTTAACAAATTATGAGTCCCTAAAATGAGGGCTACAAGATCACCAACATTAACTACCCTATTATATCACTCCCAAGCTCTAAGGAAACATGCGGAACGAAGGGAATAGCCATAACAAACCTTTCCAATGAACGCTCAAAAGACCGTAGTTCCTTCACGAAAGTTGTTTCTTATGTCCTAAGCTTCACAAACACTATATATACACAGCTGGTACACACCTACAAAAAGTTTGTAGTTAATCTTAAATCGGCAGATTTGCCATATTGCCCCAACTTATCGAAACGTCCGTAGAAATTCATAAAATCAATCATAAAAGAGTCCCGAGATGATTACCTTCGTAATTTTCAAAAACTAGCTCCAAACGCAACTAATAGAAGGGAAAAACAATTGCCACGTGTACATATCACGTTTCTAGGCACAGGGGTAACCTTTAATGGTAGAAATCATCAAAAACTAACCTTTATCTTGCAAGAACTCCATAGGAACCCTCTTTTAAGCTTTCTTTCTGGTTTTGAAGTGAAAAGAAATATTTTCATGGCTTAAAACATTGAGTAAGCCGACATACCACATTTTTACCCGATCTGGATCCGACCCAGATTCTGCCCCGGCAATTCGTAGTAAAACCCTTATAACATTTTACTCCGATGTCGGTTGGATACGGGATTTTATGCGTTGCAAACTAGACTAGTAGGCCTTCGATTTAATGGTTTATATGTCTTCTAAATCCTTACATACTGGGAGAAAACATCCAAGACATTAGACCCAAATTTTAGAGAAATCTTTAAAAATGAACTTACGATAACTATAGCATACAAAAATTGGCAAAATCTGCGTTTACCTTCTTTGGGGCAAGTTTGAACTTGAAAATGTGCCCATTTTTCCCTAAAAATGAACAGGGTCCATTGCTAAGGTCTTAACAGTCCTCCATGAAAAATTTCGGCCATTTTGTTACAAAAATTTCGCATCACAAAAAATTCATGGATTATAGCATGCGAAAATCAACAAAATCTATGTTTACCTGCTTTGGGCTCGTTTGAACTTGAAAATACACATCTTTTCCCCTTAAAACGAACTGGATTCATTGCTAAGGTGTTAATGGACCTCCATATTAAATTTTGGCCATATTTTTCAGAAATTCCGCATCACAAAAAATTCATGGACTATAGAACACGAAAATCGGCAAAATCAGTGTTTACCTGCTTTGGGGCTCGTTTGAACTTGAAAATGCGGTCGTTTTGCTCTCAAAATGAACTGGATCTATTGCTAAGGTCTTAGCGGACCTCCATAAAAAACTTTCGGCCATTTCGTTTAGGGAATTCCGCATCACAAAATATCTATGGACTATAGCACATGAAAATCAGCAAAATTTTTGTATACCTACTTTGGGGCTCGTTTGAACTTGAAAATGCAGCCATTTTCCCCTTAAAACAAATTGGGTCCATTGCTAAGGTCTTAACGGACCTGCATGAAAAATTTCGGTCATTTTGTTTTGAGAATTTCGCATCACAAAAATTCAATGGACTATAGCACACGAAATAGGCAAAATTTGCGTTTACATTCTTTGGAGATCATTTGAATTTGAAATTGCACCTATTTTCCCATCAAAACGAACTACGCCATTGCTAAGGTCCTAACTGACCACCATGAAAAAAATTTGGCCATTTTGTTTTGAGAATTCCGCATCACAAAAAAAACTATGGACTATAGCACACAAAAATCGATAAAATCTCTGTTTACCTACTTTGGGGATCATTTAACTTGAAAATACACATGCTTTCCCCTCAAAACGAATCGGGTCCATTGCTAAGGTCTTAACGGACCTCCATGAAATTTTTTGACCATTTTGTATCGAGAATTCCGCATCACAAACAATCCATGGACTATAGCACATAAAAATTGGCAAAATCTGCGTTTACCAACTTTGGGGCTCGATTGAACTTGAAAATGTGCCTGTTTTCTCCTCAAAACAAACTAGGTCCATTTCTAAGGTCTTAACGGACCTCCATTAAAAAATTTGGCCATTTTGTTTCGAGAATTCTGCAACACAAAATATCCATAGACTATGGCACACGAAAATTGGCTATATCTCCGTTTAACTGGTTTAAGGCTCGTTTGAACTTGAAAATGCATTGGTTTTCCCCATAAAATGAACTGGTCCATTGCTAATGTATTAACGGACCTCCATGAAATATTTTATCCATTTTGTTTCGAGAATTCCACATATCAAAAATTGATGGACTATAGCACACAAAAATCGACAAAATCTGCATTTACCTGTTTTGGGGCTTGTTTGAACTTGAAAATGCATCAGTTTTCCCATCATAACAAATTGGGTTCATTGCTAAGGTCTTAACAGACCTCCATGAAAAATTTTGGCCATTTTATTTTGGGAATTCCATATCAGAAAAATTAATGGACTATAGCACACAAAAATCGGTAAAATTTACATTTACCTGCTTTGGGGATCACTTGAACTTGAAAATGCATCCCTTTTCACCTCAAAATGAACTGGGTCCATTGCTAAGGTCTTAACAGACCTCCATGAAAAATATTCGGCCATTTTTGTTTCGAGAATTTCACATCACAAAAAAAACCATGGAATGTAGCATACAAGAATCGACAAAATATGTGTTTACCTGCTTTGGGGATTATTTGAACTTGAAAATGCACCCGTTTTCCCCTCAAAACGAACTGGGTCCATTGCTAAGGTCTTAATGGAGCTCCATGAAAAATTTCAGCCATTTTGTTTCAAGAATTCCGCATCACAAAAAATTCATGGACTATAACACACGAAAATTGGTAATAATTGTGTTTACATGCTTTGGGGCTCGTTTGAACATGAAAATGCGCCCGTTTTTCCCTCAAAATTAATTGGGTCCATTGCTAAGATCTTAATGGACGTCCATAAAAAATTTTAACCATTTTATTTTTGAAATTCTGCATCACAAAAAATTCGTGGACTATAGCACACAAAAATTGGCAAAATCTGCATTTACTTGCTTTGGGGATCGTTTGAACTTCAAAATGTGCCAGTTTTCCCCTCAAAACGAACTGCGTCCATTGCTAAGGTCTTAACGGACCAGCATATAAATTTTGGCCATTTGGTTTAGGGAATTCCGCATCATGAAAGATTAATGGACTATAGCACACGAAAATTGACAAAATCTGCATTTACCTACTTTAGGGCTCGTTTGAATTTGAAAATGCATCCGTTTTCCCCTCAAAAAGTACTGCATCCTTTGCTAAGGTCTTAACGGACCTCCATGAAAAATTTTGGCCACTTTGTTTCAGGAATTCCGCATCACAAAAAATTCATTGACTATAGCACACGAAAATGGGTAAAAATCTGCATTTACCTGCAATGGGGCTCGTTTGAACTTGAAAATGTGCCCGTTTTCCCCTCAAAATAAAATGGTCCATTGCTAAGGTCTTAACGAAAGTCCATGAAAAATTTTGGTCATTTTGTTCAGAAAATTTCGTATGACAAAAAATACATGGACTATAGCACACGAAAATCAGCAAAATCTGCATTTACCTTTTTTGGGCTCGTTTGAACTTGAAAATGTGCTAGTTTTCCCCTCAAAACAAACTGGGTCCATTGCTAAGGTCTTAACGGACCTCCATGAAAAATTTCGGTCATTTTGTTTTGAAAATTCCGCATCACAAAATATCCAAGGACTATCGCATATGAATATCAGCAAAATCAACGTTTACTTTCTTTGGAGCTCGTTTGAACTTGAAAATGTGCCCGTTTTCCCTCAAATCGAACTGGGTCCATTTCTAAGGTCTTAACGGGCCTCCATGAAAAATTTTGCGTATTTTGTTTTGAGAATTTTGCATCACAAAAAATCCATTGACTATACCACACGATAATTAGAAAAATTTGCGTTTACCTGCTTTGGTGCTCGTTTGAACTTGAAAATGCACCTGTTTTGCCCTCAAAATGAACTGGGTCCATTGCTAAGGTCTTAACGGACCTCCATGAAAAATTTCAGCATTTTATTTCAGAGATTCCGCATCACAAAAAATCCATGGACTATAGCACAGGAAAATCGGCAAAATATGTGTTTACCTACTTTGGGGCTTGTTTGAACTTGAAAATGCGCCTGTTTTCCCTCAAAACGAACTGGGTCCATTGCTAAGGTCTTAACGGACCTACATGATAAATTTCGGCCATTTTATTTCGAGAATTCCGCATCACAAAAAATTCATGTACTATAACAGAAGAAAATCGACAAAATCTGTGTTTACCTGTGTTAGGGCTCGTATGAACTTGAAAATGTGCCTGTTTTCCTCTCAAAATGAACTTGGCCCATTGCTTAGGTCTTAACGGACCTCCATAAAAAATTTCAGCCAATTTGTTTCAAAAATTCCGCATCACAAAAAATTCATTGACTATAGCACACGAAAATTAGTAAAATATGCGTGTACCTACTTTGGGCTCCTTTGTACTTGAAAATGCACCCATTTTCCTCTCAAAAGGAACTGGGTCCATTGCTAAGGTCTTAGTGTACCTCCATGAAAAATTTTGACCATTTTGTTTTGGAAATATAACACACGAAAATCAGTAAAATCTTTGTTTACCTGCTTTGGGGCTCGTTTGAATTTGAAAATAAGCCCGTTTTCTCTAGTAAACGATCAAGGTCCATTGTTAAGGTCTTAACGAACCTCCATGAAAAATTTCATCAATTTTGTTTCGGAAATTCCACATCACAAGAAATCCATGAACTATAAAATACGAAAATTGATAAAATTTGAGTTTACCCGCTTTGGGCTCGTTCGAAGAAAATGCGTTTGTTTTCCCCTCAAAACGAACTAGGTCTATTGTTATGGTCTTAATAGACCTCCTTAAAAACTTTCGGCCATTTTGTTTCGGTAATTCCACATCACAAAAAATTAGCAAAATTTGAGTTTACCTGCTTTGGGGCTCGTTTGAACTTGAAAATGCTCCCGTTTTCCCCTCAAATAAACTGGGTCGATTGCTAAGATATTAACAGACCGCTTTGAAATATTTTAACCATTTTGTTCGGGGAATTTTGCATCACAAAAAATCTCCGTTTACCTGTTTTGGGGCTTGTTTGAACTTGAAAATGTGTTTTTTTTCCCCTCAAAAGGAACTGGGTCCATTGCTAAGGTCTTAACTGAACTCCATGAAAAATTTCAGCTATTTTGTTTTGGGATTTCCGCATCACAAAAATCCATAGACTTTAGCATACGAAAATCAGCAAAATTTGTATTTACCTTCTTTGGGGCAAGTTTGAACTTGAAAATGCCCCTGTTTTTCCCTAAAAACGAACTGGGTCCATTGTTAAGGTCTTAACAGACCTCAATGAAAAATTTTGGCCATTTTGTTATGAAAATTCCGCATCACAAAAAATTCATGGATTATAACCACGAAAATCAACAAAATCTATGTTTACCTGCTTTGGGCTCGTTTGAACTTGAAAATACACATCTTTTCCCCTTAAAACGAACTGCGTTCATTGCTAAGGTGTTAATGGACCTCCATATTAAATTTTGGCCATATTTTTCAGAAATTCCGCATCAAAAAAATTTCATGGACTATAAAACACGAAAATTGGCAAAATTAGTCTTTACCTGCTTTCGGGCTCATTTAAACTTGAAAATGCAGCCGTTTTGCTCTAAAATGAAATGGGTCCATTGCTAAGGTCTTAACGGACCTCCATAAAAAACTTTCGGCCATTTCGTTTTGGGAATTCCGCATCACAAAAAATCCATGGATTATAGCACACGAAAATCAGCAAAATTTATGTGTACCTACTTTGGGGCTCGTTTAAACTTGAAAATGTAGCCATTTTCCCCTTAAAACAAATTGGGTCCATTGCTAAGGTCTTAACGGACCTGCATGAAAAATTTTGGTCATTTTATTTTGAGAATTTCGCATCACAAAAATTCAATGGACTATAGCACACGAAATCGGCAAAATTTGCGTTTACATTCTTTGGAGATCATTTGAATTTGAAAATGCACCTGTTTTCCCATCAAAATGAACTACGCCATTGCTAAGGTCCTAACTGACCACCATGAAAAAAATTCGGCCATTTTGTTTCGAGAATTCCGCATCACAAAAAAAACTATGGACTATAGCACACAAAAATCGATAAAATCTCTGTTTACCTACTTTGGGGATCGTTTAACTTGAAAATACACATGCTTTCCCCTCAAAACGAATCGGGTCCATTGCTAAGGTCTTAACGGACCTCCATGAAATTTTTTGGCCATTTTGTATCGAGAATTCCGCATCACAAACAATCCATGGACTATAGCACACAAAAATTGGCAAAATCTGCGTTTACCAGCTTTGGGGCTCGATTGAACTTAAAAATGTGTCTGTTTTCTCCTCAAAACAAACTAGGTCCATTTCTAAGGTCTTAACGGACCTCCATTAAAAAATTTGGCCATTTTGTTTCATGAATTCTGCAGCACAAAATATCCATAGACTATGGCACACGGAAATTGGCTATATCTCCGTTTAACTGGTTTAAGGCTCGTTTGAACTTGAAAATGCGTTGGTTTTCCCTATAAAATGAACTGGTCCATTGCTAATGTATTAACAGACCTCCATGAAATATTTTATCCATTTTGTTTCGAGAATTCCGCATATCAAAAATCGATGGACTATAGCACACATAAATCGGCAAAATCTGCATTTACCTATTTTGGGGCTTGTTTGAACTTGAAAATTCACCCGTTTTCCCATCATAACAAATTGGGTCTAGTGCTAAGGTCTTAACAGACTTCCATGAAAAATTTCAGCCATTTTATTTCGGGAATTCCATATCAGAAAAATCAATGGACTATAGCACATAAAAATCGGTAAAATTTGCATTTACCTGCTTTGGGGATCACTTAAACTTGAAAATGCATCCCTTTTCACCTCAAAATGAACTGGGTCCATTGCTAAGGTCTTAACAGACCTCCATGAAAAATATTCAGCCATTTTTGTTTCGAGAATTTCACATCACAAAAAAAACCATGGAATGTAGCATACAAAAATCGGCAAAATCTGCGTTTACTTGCTTTGGGGCTCGTTTGAACTTGAAAATACTCCTGTTTTCCCCTCAAAATGAACTGGGTCCATTGCTAAGGTCTTAACGGACCTTCATGAAAATTTTTGGCCATTTTGTTTCTAAAATTCCGCATCAGAAATAATCCAAGGACTATAGCACACTAAAATTGGTAAAATCTGCGTTTACTTGATTTGGGACTCGTTTGAACTTGAAAATGCGCCTATTTTCCCCTCAAAACAAACTGGGTCCATTGCTAAGGTCTTAACAGACCTCCATTAAAAAATTTGGCCATTTTGTTTCGAGAATTCTGCAGCACAAAAAATTCATGGACTATAGCACACGAAAATCGGTAATATCTCCTTTTACTTGGTTTAGGCCTCGTTTGAACTTGAAAATGCGCCTGTTTTCCTTCAAAATATGTTGGGTCCATTTCTAAGGTTTTAAAAGACCTCTATGAAAAATTTTGGCCATTTCATTTTGGAAATTCCGCATCACAAGAAATCAATGGACTATAGCACACGAAAATCAGCAAAATCTGTGTTTACATGATTTGGGGCTCGTTTAAACTTGAAAATGTGCTCGTTTTCCTCTCAAAACAAACTGGGTCCATTGCTAAAGTCTTAACGGACCTCCATGAAAAGTTTTGGCCATTTTGATTTGGGAATTCCGCATCACAATAAATCCATGGATTATAGCACACGAAAATTGGTAAAATATGTGTTTACCTTCTTTGTGGCTCGTTTGAACTTGAAAATGTGCTCGTTTTCCTCTCAATATGAACTGGGTCCATGGTAAAGGTCTTAATGGACCTCCATGAAAAATTTTGGCCATTTTATTTTGGAAATTCCGTATCACAAAAAATCCATGGACTATAGCACACGAAAATCAACAAAATCTGCACTTACCTACTTTGATGCTCATTTGAACTTTAAAATGCGCCTGTTTTCCCCTCAAAACAAACAGGTCCATTGCTAAGGTCTTAACGTACCTCCATTAAAAATTTTGGCCATTTTGTTTCAGAAATTCCGTATCACAATAAATCAAGGGACTATAGCACATGATAATCACTAAATTCAGCGTTTACCTTTTCTAGGGCTCATTTGAAGTTGACAATGCTTTCATGAAAAAAATTTGGCCATTTCGTTTCGAGAATTTCACATCACAAAAAAACCATGGACTATAGCACACGAAAATTGGCAAAATCCGTGTTTACCTGCTTTGGGGCTCGTTTGAACTTGAAAATACGCCTGTTTTCCCTCAAAACGAATGGGGTCCATTGTAAAGGTCTTAACGGACCTCCATGAAAATTTTGGGCAATTTTGTTTTGGGAATTCCGCGTCAAAAATAATCCATGGACTATAGCACATGAAAATCGATAAAATCTGCATTTACTTGCTTTGGGGCTCATTTGAACTTGAAAGTGTACCCGTTTTACCCTCAAACAAACTGGTACATTTCAAAGGTTTTAACGGACCTCCATTATAATTTTTGGCTATTTTGTTTTGGGTTTCCGCATCACAAAAAATTCATGGACTATAGCACACGAAAATTGGAAAAATCCGTGTTTACCTGCTTTGGGGTTCATTTGAACTTAAAAATGCACTTGTCTTCCCCTCAAAACGTAACGACCTCCCTGGAATTCCGCATAAAAAAACCATAGACTATAGCACACAAAAATCGATAAAATCTCTGTTTACCCGCTTTAGGGCTCATTTGAACTTGAAAATACGCTCATTCTCCCCTCAAAAAAAACCGGGTCCATTGCTAAGGTCTTAACGGACCTCCATTAAAAATTCGGCCATTTTGTTTTGAAAATTCTGCAGCACAAAAAATTCCTGGACTATAGCACATGAAATTCGACAAAATCTACGTTTACCTGCTTTGGGTCTCGTTCAAACTTTAAAATGTGCCCATTTTCCCCTCAAAACGAACTGGGTCCATTGCTAAGGTCTTAACGGACCTCCATGAAAAATTTTGGCCATTTTGTTTTGGGAATTCTGCATCACAAAAAATCCATGGACTATAGCACACGAAAATTGGCAAAATCTGTGTTTACCTGCTTTGGGGCTCGTTTGAACTTGAAAATGTGCCCGTTTTCCCAAAAAACTAACTGGTCTATTGCTAATGTCTTAACGGACCTCCATGAAAAATTTTGGCCATTTTGATTTGGGAATTCCGCAACACAAAAAATTCATGGACTACTAGCACACGAAAAATGGCAAAATCTGTATTTACCTTCTTTGGGGCTCTTTTGAACCTGAAAGTACGCCCGTTTTCCTCTCAAAATGAACAAGTTCCACAGTAAAGGTCTTAACGAACCTCTCTGAAAAATTTTGGCCATTTTGTTTGGGGAATTCTGCATCACAAACAATCCATGGACTATAGCACCCGAATATCGGCAAAATCAACGCTTACCTACTTTGGGGATCGTTTGAACTTTAAAATGCGCCCGTTTTCCCTTCAAAACAAACAGGTCAATTGTTAAGGTCTTAACGGACCTCCATGAAAAATTTCAGCCATTTTGTTTCTGAAATTTTGCATCACAATAAATCAAAGAACTATAGCACACGATAATCACCATTCTGTGTCTACCAGCTTTGGGGCTCATTTGAACTTGAAAATGCGCCCGTTTTCCACTCAAAATGAACTGGTCCATTGCTAAGGTCTTAACGGACCTCCGTAAAAAATTTTGGCCATTTTGTTTTAGAAATTCCGCATCACAAAAAATTCATGGACAATAGCACATTATATTCGATAAAATCTATATTTACCTACTTTAGGTCTCGTTCGAACTTGAAAATGTGTCTGCTGTTCCCTCAAAACGAATTGGGTCCATTGCTAAACTCCTAACGGACCTCCATGAAAAAATTTTGGCCATTTTGTTTCGAGAATTCCGCATCACAAAAAATTCATGGACTATAGCACAAGAAAATCGGCAAAATCTCTGTTTACATGCTTTGGTGCTCGTTTGAACTTGAAACTGTGTCAGTTTTTCCCTCAAAACTAACTGGTCCATTGCTAATGTCTTAACGAACCTCCAAGAAAAATTTCGGCCATTTTTTTTTCAAAAATTTTGCATCACAAAAAATCCATGTACTATAGCACACGAAAATCAGCAAAATCTGCATTTACCTGCTTTGGGGCTCGTTTGAACTTGAAAATGCACCGTTTTTCCTCTCAAAATGAACTAGGTCTATTGCTAAGGTCTTAATGGACCTCCATGAAAAACTTCGGCCATTTTGTTTCGAAAATTTTGCATCACAACAAATCCATGGACTATAGTACACGAAAATCGATAAATAATGCGTTTACCTGCTTTGTGATCGTTTGAACTTTAAAATGTGCCCGTTTTGTCCTCAAAATGAACAGGGTCCATTCCTAAGGTCTTAACAGACCTCCATAAAAAATTTCAACCATTTTGTTTTGGGAATTCCACATCACAAAATATTCATGGACTATAACACACGAAAATCAGAAAAATTTGCATTTACCTGCTTTGGGGTTCGTTTGAACTTGAAAATGCATCTGTTTTCTCTTTAAAATGAAATGGATTCATTGCTAAGGTCTTAACGGACCTCCATGAAAAATTTCAGCCATTTTGTTTCAGGAATTCCGCTAAACAAAAAATCAGTGGAATATAGCAAACGAAAATTAGCAAAATCTGCATTTACCTGCTTTGGGGATCGTTTGAACTTGAAAATGCACCTGTTTTCCCCTCAAAATGAACAGGGTCCATTGCTAAGGTCTTAACGGACGACCATGAAAAACTTCGGCCATTTTGTTTTGGGAATTCCACATCATAAAAAATCCATAAACTATAGCACACGAAATTCAGAAAAAGTTGTGTTTACCTGCTTTGGGGCTCTTTTGAACTTGAAAATGCGCCCGTTTTCCCCTCAAAATGAATTGGTCCATTACTAAGGTCTTAACGGACCTCCATGAAGAATTTTGGCTATTTTGTTTAGAAATTCCGCATAAAAAAAACAATAGACTATAGCACACAAAAATTAGAAAAATCTCTGTTTACCTACTTTGGGGCTCGTTTGAACTTTAAAATACGCCTGTTTTCCCCTTAAAATGAGTTGGGTCCATTACAAAGGTCTTAACGGATCTCCATGAAAATTTTGGGCCATTTTGTTTTGGGAATTCCGCATCACAAACAATCCATGGACTATAATACACGAAAATTGGAAAAATTTGTGTGTACCTACTTTGGGCTCGTTTGAACTTGAAAATGTGTCTGGTTTCCCCTCAAAAACAAATTGGGTCCATTACTAAGGTCTTACCGAACCTCCATTAAAAAATTTGGCCATTATGTTTTGAGAATTACGTAGCACAAAAAATCCGTAGACTATTGCACACGAAAGTCGGCAATATCTCCGTTTACCTTATTTGGGGCTCGTTTAAACTTGAAAATGCACTTGTTTTCCCCTCAAAAGGAATTGGGTCCATTTCTAAGGTGTTAACAGAACATGAAAATTGGCAAAATCTGTGTTTACCTGCTTTGGAGCTCGTTTGAGCTTGAAAATGCTCTTGTTTTCCCCTCAAAATGAACTGAGTCTATTGCTAAGGACTTAACGGACCTCCATGAAAATTTTTGGCCATTTTGTTTTGCAAATTTTGCATCACAAAAAATTAATGGATTATAGCACACGAAAATTGATAAAATCTGCATTTACCTGTTTTGGGGATGGTTTGAACTTGAAAAGGCGCCCGTTTTCCCCTCAAAACAAACTGGTCCATTTCTGAAGTCTTAACAGACCTCTATGAAAAAATTTCCATTTTGTTTCGGGATATCAGCATCACAAAAAATGCATGGATTATACAACACGAAAATCAGCAAAATCTTCGTTTACCTGCTTTGGGGCTCGTTTGAACTTGAAAATGCGCACGTTTACCCTCAAAACGAACTGGGTCCATTGCTAAGGTTTTAACGGACCTCCATAAAAAATTTCAGCCATTTTGTTTGATGAATTCCGCATCTAAAAAAATTCATGGATTATAGCACACAAAAATCAGCAAAATCTGCCTTTTCCTGCTTTGGGGCTCATTTGAACTTGAAAATGCGCCCATTTTTCCTTCAAAATGAATTGTGTTCATTGCTAAGGTCTTAAGAGACCTCCATGAAAAAATTGGCCATTTTGTTTCGGGAATTCCACATCATAAAAAATTCATGGACTATAGCACACGAAAATCGGCAAAATCTGCATTTACCTACTTTGGCACTAGTTTGAACTTGAACATGCGTCTGTTTTCCTCTCAAAACAAACTTGTCCATTGCTAAGGTATTAACGGACCTCCATGAAAAACTTCGGCCATTTTGATTTGGAAATTTCGCATCACAAAAAAATCAATGGATTATAGCACACGAAAATCAATAAAATTTGTGTTTACCTGCATTAGAGCTCGTTTGAACTTGAAGATGCATGTTTACCTGCTTTGGGATCATTTGAACTTGTAAATGCACTAGTTTTCCCCTTAAAACAAATTGGGTTCATTTCTATGGTCTCAATGGACTCTATTAAAAATTTTTGCCATTTTATTTCGGGAATTCTGCATCACAAAAAAAATGGACTACATCACACGAAAACTGACAAAATCTACGTTTACTTGCTTTGGGGTCGTCTGAACATGGAAATGTATCATTTTACCCTCAAACGAACTGGGTCCATTGCTAAGGTCTTAACGGACCTCCATGAAAAATTTCTGCATTTTGTTTTGGGAATTCTGCATCACAAAAAATTCATGGACTATAGTACACGAAAATTGGCAAAATCTGCGTTTACCTACTTTGGGCCTTGTTTGAGCTTTAAAATGCGCTTGTTTTCACCTCAAAACGAATTGGTTCCATTGCTAAGGTCTAAATAGGCCTCAATGAAAAATTTTGGCCATTTTGTTACGGGAATTTTGCTTCACAAAAAATCCATGGACTATAGCACACGAAAATTGACAAATATGTGTTTACCTGCTTTGGGGCTCGTTTGAACTTAAAAATGCTCCTGTTTTCCCCTCAAAATAAACTGGGTCCATTTCTAAGGTCTTAACGGAATTCATGAAAAATTTAGGCCATTTTGTTTTGGGAATTCTGCATCACAAAAAATCCATGGACTATAGCATACAAAAATCGACAAAATTTACGTTTACCTACTTTCGGGCTCATTTGAACTTGAAAATTCGCCCATTTTCGTCCATTGCTAAGATTTTAGATGACATCCATGAAAAATTTTGGCCATTTTGTTTTTGAAATTCCGCATCACAAAAAATCCATGGACTATAACACATGAAAATTGGCAAAATCTGTGTTTACCTGCTTTGGGGCTCGTTTGAACTTGAAAATGCGCCGGTTTTTCCCTTAAAACGAACTGGGTCCATTGCTAAGGTTTTAACGGACCTCCATGAAAATTTTGACCATTTTGTTTCAAAAATTCTGCATCATAAAAATTCAATGGACTATAGCACATGAAATTGGTAAAATCTGCGTTTACCTACTTTGGGGCTCGTTTAAACTTGAAAATGCGCCCAATTTCCCCTCAAAACAAACTGGGTCCATTAGTAAGGTCTTAACGGACCTCCATGAAAATTTTTAGCATTTTTTTTGGGAATTTCATATCACAAAAAATTCATGAACTATAGCACACAAAAAATTAGCAAAATCTACGGTTACCTTCTTTGGGGCTCGTTTGAACTTGAAAAAGCATTTGTTTTCCCCTCAAAATGAACCGGTCCATTGCTACGGTCTTAATGGACCTCCATGAAATTTTTTGGCCATTTTGGTTTAGGAATTTCGCATCACAAAATATCCATGGACTATAGCACACGAAAATCGGTAAAATCTGTGTCTACCTGCTTTAGGGCTCGTTTGAACTTGAAAATGCACTCGTTTTCCCCTCAAAATGAACTATATCCATTGCTAAGGTCTTAACGGACCTCCATGAAAAATTTTGGCCATTTGTATCAGGAATTCCGCATCTCAAAGAATCCATGGACTATAGCACACGAAAATCTATAAAATCTGTGTTTACCTGCTTTTGGGTTTATTTGAGCTTGAAAATGCGCCCGTTTTCCCCTAAAAAAAATCGAATCCATTGCTTAGGTCTTAACGGACCTTCACAAAAATTTTTGGCCATTTTGTTTCAGAAATTCTGCATCACAAAAAATCTATGGACTATAGCATACGAAAATCGGTGAAATCTATGTTTACCTGCTTTGGGGCCTATAAATAAGGAAATGGGCGTGAAAAAAATGGTGTGAGTATACATGGTAGTTCCCCAACTAGTTAATGTGTCCATGTTCAAGTGCATACATAAAGCACATGAACGCTTATAACGTGTAGCCTATACAATTAAAGATCACATTTTTAAAAGAATAAAATATGTACGGGGTATCACTTTTTAAATAAAAAATAATAATTAGAACAAAAAATTACAATGTGAATATTCATTTATATAAATAAAAGTTGAACAAGACAGAAAGGCAAACCAAATTACGTAGTGAATCTAGAATAACTAGTTGTAAACTAGTGAAATTTGAAATAGTCATAACTTTTGCCTCGGTTGTCCGTTTGAGGCTATATTTTTTTGAATTCGGGTATTCTTTTGAGATCTAGGCGAACAAAAATTTGAAAGGCGATTTCATCGAGCCGATTTTTTGATAAACGTATTTTAACCCATTCAATTTTGAATTTCCCCCAATTTTGAAGAAAATTGTAATTCTTTATTGCTAAGAATTTGATAAAACAAAATTGATTTTTGAGATTGAAATACCTTTGGTTATGCATATGTGAATGTCAATTTTGATGCTAGATAATCAATTTTCTGATAAACAGCTTTTATCCTATTCAATTTTAAATTAACCCCAATTTTGCATAAGGATTTTTGTTCCCTAAACGAATATGTGAAAGAGATTTGATTAAACAAAATGGATTTGGAGTTGGAAATACCATTTTAGTACATAAGTGAATGTCCATTTTAATACCATGCGTCGGCCAAGGCCTGCGCCCATCCGTCATGCGATATCGGCTGCCTCGATCGACATTAGGCGATATTGGCTGAGGCCTGCGTGCATAGACCGAGGCATGCCCGCATTAGTTAGTCATCATCGAGTCTTTGAACGCAAATTGTGCCCAAAGCCATTAGGCCGAGGGGCACGTATGTCGGGCGCATCGTCCAAGGCCTAGGGGCATCCCTTCGTGGCCAACTTCTTAGAGGGACTACGGCCTTTTAGGCCGCGGAAGTTTGAGGTAATAACAGGTATGTGATGCCCTTAGATGTTATGGGTTGCACGCATGCTACATTGATGTATTCAATGAGCTTATATCATTGGCCGATAGGCTCGGGTAATCTTTCAAAATTTCATCGTGATGGGATAGATCATTGCAATTATTAGTCTTCAACGAGGAATTTCTAGTAAGTGTAAGTCATCAACTTGTGTTGACTACGTCCCTGCCCTTTGTACACACCACCCGTCTCTGCTACCAATTGAATGATCCGGTGAAATGTTTGGATCACAGCGACGTGGGTGGTTCGCTGCCTGCGACTTTGTGAGAAGTATATTGAACCTTATCATTTAGAGGAAGGAGAAGTGGTAACAAGGTTTCCGTAGGTGAACATGCGGAAGGATCATTATCGAAACCTACAAAGCACAACGACCCACGATGTTTGAACACTTCAGGGCGACGCTCGAGCTCCTGCTCATGCGCCTCCATCTCGTCACCGGCGTGCACACCCGTGCACCCATCAAGCGACCAACAAACCCCGATGTAGAAAGCACCAAGAAATACTAAAATTAACAGCCTTCCCTCACGCCCCATTTGCAGAGTGCGTGGAGGGACGTGTGCTGCTCTTTAAACACAAACGACTCTCGGCACCAGATATCTCAGCTCTAGCATCAATGAAGAACGTAACGAAATGCGATACTTGGTGTGAATTGCAGAATACCGAAGCCATTAGGTGGAAGGCACATCTGCCTGGACATCACCCATCGCGTCCCGTGCGCCCTGAGCGTGCGGCTGGCCTAAATACAAGTTCACATCGATGAACTCTCTCTTGTTGTCGCAGTTACAACTCATCGTACGTTCAGACTCCAAAACCCTAATTACGCCGATGCGCTCCAATCATGACCCCAAGTCAAGAGGGATTACCAAGCCGATTTTTTGAAAAACGTCTTTTAACCCATCCAATTTTGGATTTCCCCTAATTTTAACAGATGTGCCACCCCAACAAAACTCCCAACCTAACAATGTCTTCTGCCCGAATAGGCCTGCGAAGCAAGCCTTGTGTCCAAATAGAGGGGCAGTGCCCCACTTCTGATTCACGTAATAAGTAAAATAATGTTCAAAGTAGTGGTATTTCACTTTTGCCTTTCGGCTCCCACTTATACTACACCTCCCACTTCTGTCTCATCTCGTCCCTTGCGCACGTCGGCCATGCGACATTGGTCGTGCATGTTCGCATCGTCCAGGCGACATAGGTCGTGGCATGGGGGCATCGACTGTGGCTTGCACTCATTAGACGAGCGACTTCGCTCGGGGTGACATCAGCCGACATCGTCTATGGACTGAACACATCGATCAATCGATGTCGAACGTGGGCTAGTTGTATCAGACGTGGCTTGTCCATGTCGAATGTGGCCTAGCCGCGTTAGACGTGGCTTTGGCGACGTCGACGTGGACTAGTCGCATCGAGCGTGGCACGGCCGTCGGACATAAGCGCGGTGTCGGCGTGGCCCTAACTATGTCGGATGTGGCGCTACTAGCTTTGCATCTGATGTGGATGGCCGCGTTGGACATTGCCTACACACATCGGTCAGCCGACGTCGGACTTGGCCTGCCCGCATCATCCGTGGGCTGCACACATCGATTAGCCGACATCGAACATGGCTTGGCAGTGTTGCTTGTGGCCTGCATATCGATCAACCGATGTTGAATGGAGCTGACCCACAACGTCTGTGGCCTACACACATCGGCAACCGACATCGAACGTGACCTGATCCTGTCGTCCATGGCCTACTCACATCGATTAGTCAATGTTGAGCATGGACAACCCACATCATCTGTAGATTGCACTCGTTAGACGAGCAACGTCACCTGGGGTGACATCGGCCGAGGTTTAGTCGATAACATCAATTTGGAAATTTTTTGATGTTTTTATAGGTACAGTTATTAATTTTTTATAATTTTTGGACATTTACGAGGAAAGATTAATTTTATTTGTTATTTTTCAGACATTTACAAAAATGAGTAAAATTTTGGTAATTTTTCGTTTTGATATTCTAAGGTTATTGGTTCAATTCGAAAAAATTTTGAGATGTTTTTAGGTACTTTTCTTGACTTTTATATTTTCAGACATTTACGAGGAAAAATTTAATTTTTTTGTTATTCTTCAGACAATTATGAAAAGTAGTAAAATTTTTATCATTTTTCGTTTCGATACTCTAAGGTCATTGGTGCAATTTGGAAATTTTTGTCGGATATGATCTGCCCGCATCGTCCATAGCTTGCACACATCGGTCAGCCAACATCGGGTTTATGGTTTAGGGTTTAGGGTTTAGGGTTAGGGTTAGGGTTTAGGGTCACGATCCAGGGGTACCCCATAGACATAACATGACATATAGAACCCTGAAGGACCCCATACAAGCCACTTAGTCCTCATAACATAAGCAATAGAACAATAAGAGAAAAACACATTTCAATGTCTAAGATTTTCATAAAAGAAAAGCGAAAGTCTAGACTAGACACTAAGTCTCAACATAGCCATCTATTACAATGTTTGAATGAAATAGGGCCTAGCCCATACAATATGTCTAAAATGGGAAACACATGAACCAAAACTTCAACATAGGAAAAAGCCGTCCTTGAACCATAAGGACTCACCAACAAGCTCGGAAGATACTCAAGTCCAAGCTCTAGCCACTAGAATGATCACTTTGAGAACCGGACCCTATACTTAGGGAAAATGTAGGAAAAGTAGGCGTTAGTAAAAAAATGCATTAAGTATGATAGCCATGCATAAAAAAACATTGAAAACATTCTAAAAGGGACATTTCATTTGAAAGTATGCAATTTATCAATTTAAACATGATTTAAGAGTTTAGAGAGCATAAGTCATAAAACATAACCAACATAATCATCATCATCTTAAGACCCTTTGAAAACTCATATACAAAGCTTATTGAGTAACCATAGTTCATAATTCATATTCTTGCTCTTGTTATGGGAATAAGCCTTAACCGACATGAGACCATGTGAGCTATAACATGATCCCCCGGTGTTACCCACACCAAAAAGGGGTGTCCTACTTGCCTAAGGTAGAACCATATTTTTAGCTTAGGTGGACCCATTAGCTAAATAACCTATGGTGGAACATAGTTTATGGGATAAGGAGATTGCTACTAGAAACCTAGCCTATACTATTGTGAGGGCTTCCATCCCAAGAGATTGTTTCTAAGAATCAGGCACAACTATCGTGAGGGCTCCCATCTCATATCAATACCACTCGGTGCTAACCATTTATTCCCACAGAGTAGCTAGTAAGTCATAACCTAATTCATATTCATGGAAGAATGTTTTTGAAACTTAATCCATGCTTAATTCACAATATAGCTCTTAGATCATGCGGGAGAATAACCTTTCACCGTCCTTGTCTATATATAGTTTTAGATTCAATTAGGTGAGAAAGCCTTTCAACCTTAGAATATTCATTATATGAGAAAACCTTTCACATCATATCATATTCATGCATAGGTGTGTATATGAGAATATCCTTTCAATAACACAACAACTACATCATAATCATAGACAATTCACTCTTAAAGTGTTCTAAAAGCAATTACATATATTTCATAAAAACATGCATAACTCTCATACTTTTCCCTTTCAAGGTTCAAAGATCACATTCAATCAACACATCTAGAATTCAATACATTAGACATGAATATCATCATAATTAAAGTAACCCAATCACTACATGCATAATTCATAACTTTCTTCTTTCATCAACAAAGACCCTCACCACAAGATCACAATTGGGAAAATTGGGGATTTCATGAGTTCTTGGGAGATACAACATAAAAACCATAAGAAACCATCAATTCATGCATAATATAAAATAATTCAATCATTATAAATGATTTTTAAACGAACCCATGACTTTGGAATCAAGCCCTAACATTTGCGGATTTCTATCTTTGAAATTGGGATTTTGAAGGGGCTCCATGGATGAATTCTATCCATGTATGAAAGCTACCATACCTTAATAACAAGGCCCAATGAATTTGATGTGAAGAACCTTGATCCTTGAGCCCTAGATCCAATTTCCTTCCTTCTTCTTCTTCTTCTTCAAGTTCTACAAGGAGAATATTTGGAGAGGACGAACTTTGGGAATTATTTTGGGTTTTAGAATAAATAACTTAATTGGGGTGGTTAAAGGGTTAAAATAGCTTATATAGGTGTACAAAGTCTAAACTAAACGACCTTACTTAATAACCACCTAATTAGGAATTTCCTAAAAAGCTCCTCACTAGGCACCTATGTGCGTGGCACCACAGAAGGCTCCACGAGCCGTGGTCCTTGGGCAGTGGCTTGGCTATGAAGCTTTAGCCTCTACAAGACAAAGGCATCTTCACAAGCCTTCCCATGAGCCGTGGTCTTCACCACTAGCCATGAAGTGGCTCGTGAAAGTGAGCCATTTTGAGGCTGTTCCATCCTAGCTACTGCCTTAGCCACCACGAGCCACACCACGAGCTGTGGTGGTGGTCATTGATACACTCAAATTACACTTCCCTAAAGAAGGATACGCGATCGTTATCAAGTAAAGAACCCAACTTGTAGGTTGGGGTCGATCCCACAAGGAATATGGTTTAGACTTAAACTTAATTAACTATTATATCCGTTTAGTCAAGTTATTTCTGAGACAAGTAAGTAAAGGGGGGAATTTGTGAAACAAATAGCTGATGATTGTTTCAGTAACAAGTAAGAAAGATTCAAACTTTGTTGTTATCAGTGAGAGAGAGAAACTAGGGTGTATGTGTTCCCCATAAGCTCTTAACGTGGTAATCCTAATAATAGTAATCATTTCCTAGTGTATCACATGCAAATTGGTTAGTTAGGTATCCCTAAATGATTGGTCCTCCAAATAGAGAATTTCACCCCACACCTTGGTTCAGCTACGTGTGTATAATTTACTAACCCTTACCTTTACCTAAGATTAGACATCACATCAATGTATGGGTTAGTTTTCACCTTCGCACCAATTGACATTAGACTATTAGATAGTAGCACACTAAATCTCTATTGATAATTCTTTTCTTATTAACTACCTCCTTGGTCCGGCAAGTAGCAACAAGGCAAGTTCTAACGCGTGCACTCGTTAAAAAGACTTCTAAGCGAAAGAATTACCAATACATGCATCAACACTATTCAAGAATTACTTAGTTATTATTCATACGCTGTTAATCGCTCATGGTCCGCACAACCCTAGTTGTGGAGTTAGCTACTCATGCTTGAAAGGACACAATTCATATTTTTAGAAGAAAAATTCATGAACTTACGTATTGAGTAAAAGAAACCCGTAATCTCCAATTGAAATTCAAAGAAAAAATCCTATAAACCGGAATTAGGAAATCAAATTGCCAAAGTTTGCAAGTTCATTCCCCAAAAAATACCAAGAACTAAAAGTATACAATGGTCTCTAACCCCCAAAAATGAGGCTTACATACCCTATTTATAGAAAAACTTTTCCTAAACAAAAAGGAAACAAAATAAGGAAATAAACTTTCTAGACGTGGCTTCATTCGACGACTTCGACCTACGGACCGTGGGTCGACCTACGGTCCATAGGTCCCCTCCGTAGGTCAACACTTAGAATTTTTCTTGTAGAGGCTGGAACCTTCAACTCTCAGATACAAACGATGGATGTGCAGAACCGACCATAGGGTGACCTACGGTCCATGGGTCCTCTTTCGTGGCTCCACACTTAGAACTTTTCATCAGGTACTAGAACTTCAACTCCTATTGATCATTGGTAGATGTGCAGGATGGCCCGTAGGTCGACCTATGCTCCGTCACTTGCATTCGTAGTTCCACACTTGGTCAAGACTTTCCTGATGCTCCATCTACACCACCCATCGACGGACCGTGACTAGACCTATGGTCCGTAGGTCACCTTCTGCAAATTTTCAACTTTCATCTCCTACTTCCACATCCAAGTTTATTTCTTGCAAACATGATACAAAACACATTAGTTCTAATATAAAATGGCCCTAGACACACACAACTCTTAAGTGAAATGTATTAAAAATATTGTTAATTCATGGTATATCATTTGTGAAGTGGGGCAGTGCTTTGAGGCCCTGGGGCAACCTTGGCCCTTGGCTTAGGCCTTGCCCCTTGGTCTTGGATCTTGTTGTCCACACACTTAGCCCTAGTTGGCCTACTAAACTACAGGGTGTTACAACCACGAGCCGTGGTGCCTCTCGTGGTGATGGTCCAGTAGCTAGGAAACCTTCCCTTTAACCCCTAAAAACTAAGTCATCTCCACGGCCCCTCCCTCAAGTCGTCTAAGCCTTCACGTGCCATGAAGTGGCTCGTGTAGAGGAGGCCAACTTGGGAAAGCCTTGGGGAGCTACTGCCTCACCACCACGGGTGGCACCACAGGGTGTAGTTGCCACCATGAGCTGTGAAGGCTCATGTGGTCATGGGTAAGGCCTTGGGAGAATGGGACAGCCTTGGCCCCTTTCCCTTGGCTTGTTACCTTTTCACTTGGCCCTAGTTAACCTACTAGGCTACGGGGTGTTACAATATCTCCCCCTTGGGAACATTCATCGTCGAATGAAGATTTAGACACCTTACAGAAGTAAAGACACAAGACTAGCAGCCCATCATGCATGCAACTCATCAAATGCACATAAACAAGAGGAAAACATCAACTCCAACTCAAACATACTCAATGCATCACAAGGAAGTAGGAATTATATCTAACAACCCATTATGCATGAAATTTCAACATTTCTCATGTTCTTAGGAGGAATTACCTTCTCCAAGCTAAAAGCATGCTCAACAAAATCTCATGAAGCCTTTATGCAATTTACTCTAAAAAAACATAATTAAAGCATGTTCAACAATTCATCTCATGAAGCACATAGGCAACTCTTACTTAATGCACAATAACATGAGGAAAATCAATCATGTAAACTCATTTTCTTGCTAAAAATAAACTTCTCATGAACATGTATAACATAGGGAAATCATGGAGAACTCATATAACACACATGACTCCCAAAACAAGGAAACACTCAAGAGGAACTACTTACCTTAAGCTAGAATAGGAGTAGAAGTAAAAAGATGAGGATAACAGGACATCATATCAGCCTCGGCCTCCCAAGTAGCACCCTCAACTAAATGATTCCTCCAAAACATCTTTACGAAGCAATTTCCTTATTTCTCAACTTCTTAACTTGCCGGTCTAAGATCTCAACCGGAACTTCCTCATAAGAAAATTTTCATCAAACCCCAACCCTTATAAGGGGATTATGGATGCTAGATCTCCAACACACTTCTTAAGCATTGAGACATGAAACACCGGATGCACCGAAGCCAATTCACTTGGCAATTCTAACTCTTAGGCAACTTTATCGATACGCCTCGAAATTTGGTATGGGCCTATATACCGGGGACTGAGCTTCCCTTTCTTACCAATCTTATAACATCCTTCATAGGTGAAATTTCCAAGTGGATCAAATCATGAACATTAGGGACACTCAACAACCTTACTATCCAAGCACCCCATCTCTCCCTTGGGAGAATGCCTCAACTAATTTCTTAAGCACCGCTTCTTTCAAGTCAACCATAATTGGATCAAGACCTTGCTTAGCATTCACATCCGCCACAAAAGACTCTTCGGACCCATTGTGAACCATGATACCACCCTTGGTGGAGTCCACTAATTGAACACTTAATCGGGCCAACCTATGAATATCCCAAACTAACACTTACTTATCATCATATACATGAGCAATACTTCCCATAGACAACCAACTAAGAGCATCCGCTACCACATTTTCCTTATCGGGGTGATAAAGAACACTCATTTCATAATCCTTCAATAGTTCAAGCCACCTCATTTGGCGAAGATTCAAATCCTTTTGACTAAACACGTATTGTAAACTCTTGTGATCGGTAAATACATCAACATGAACCCCATATAAATAATGTCTCCAAATCTTTAAGGGAAAACCAACTGCAGCTAATTCAAGGTCAATTTGATTTCCAATATAACCTCAAAATCTTATCAACCATGACTCGGGACAACTAGCAGGAGTGGTAAATGGTAATTTTCTAGAAAATTTCAAAATGACCTTCAGGGTCATAACTTTTGGCAACATTTGAATACAAATGACTCATAAATAAGACAAGATATTTGGCAAATTTTGTACTTGATTATGAATTCTCCATAATAATGATGAGTCATGCACTTGAGAGTCCAATTTGAAATGAGAAAATTTTTAGAGAGTGATTTATTCTAATTTATCATATCAAAAACGACGAATCACACACACTCGAGAGTCAAATTTGAAACAAGAGTATGTCTAGGGAGTGATTTATTCTAATTTACCATATCAGAAAAGATCTCTTCCATCTTTTACTCAATTAAGTTAAATTATATTTGTATTTTTGTAGGAAAATAAAAAAAATACGATGAATACAACATATAGAAAATAAAAAAATATAGTTGCGGATTGTAAATATTGAAACTGTAGTTAATGAGTCTTAATTAATGCCCAATGTTAGTTGTTTCTGAAAATTTCCCTATCATATTTCACTAAAATGGCAACAATAACATAAATATATTAATAATGAGCACAAACTTATAACTAGGAGATCTATTAAAATACAAGATGGAAAATTAGGTAATGGAAAAATAAAAAGATTAAATGCCCAATTAACACTCTAATTAGGATGCCCATCATTCTCTTCTCCAGCATTGTTGTCATTAGCACCGATTTCATTTCCAACATTTCCACTGAGTTGTATCTCCATTTGGTCTAGTTTAGCCCTCTTATCGTTAAATAAATTTAACAACCCTTTGATGTCACAAACATCAAATTCATCAAACCTTTTTCTTCCCTCAGCAAGTTGGTTGAAGAGGTTCTCCATTTCCTTCTCCTCAGCCATTTTCTCTAATTCTGTGATTTCTTTTTCCCTATCATTCACTATAGATTGAAGGTAGACTTCATGTTCAACTAACTTGTATTGCCTTTGTTTCTCTGGGCAAGCTAGATAATTAGTTACTATTTTATTAGCCTCAGTTAAAGACGGCCAAGTAAAATTATCAGTTTCTCCAGGAGTAAAAGATATTATACTAACCTTCACATCACATAGAATAGACAACTCATATGCTTTCTTACACAATGATGCTAATCTTTCCTCAAGAATTTTTTTTCTCTTTCCCTCATCAAGATTTCTAGTGGTCCAACATACCCCCTTTCCAGTCATATTGTCTTACACAAAAAGTAAAAGAGTAAAATACGCAAGTGAGTCTCTATCTCTGAACATAACATAAGAGTTTTTGACTTATATTTATAGTTGTCTGATATGACCACATAATTAAATAATTGAAAGTTGATTGAGATAATCTGACAAAATTAAGAAATAAATTAATTGCACAAGTCAATCTTGAAGTTGGAGTTTAAATAATTATACTTCCATATTTAAATGAGTTTATGGAAGGTTAATATTGTTGAAATTTACTTTCCTTCTATTCTATGATCTACAATGGTAGAATATTTTCATTTTATCATTTTTCGTCTAAAAATATTCTACAGTATTTAGTTTCCTTTCATATTTAAATTTACATTAATGGCAAAATATTTACTTTCCATGGTAAAATATTTACTTTCCTAATAATATTTAATTGCTTATAAATATTGATGTACTCTTCTGTTTGAATGAATGCAAATATGGGGTGTACAGGTCAAACCATCAAGCCAAACTGAATTGGCAAACCAAGTCAAACCGACAAACAAACTCTATTTGTGGTTTGATTTGATTGGTTTGGCGTTGAAATAAAAATCCCGACCGTTGTTGGTTTGATTTGGTATTAATAGAAAAAAAGTAAAATAGAATTCAAACCAAACAGACATAATACATCTATAATTATAATTGTTCATTAAAAAAATATTTATTATAATCTACTTTACAAGTATTTTTCAAATTAGTTTATAGCTTTCAATGTCTTTGGGGTTTTAAAATGACTTTAAAAATTGACATGTATTGTGTCTTTTCGTGAGTTTTTTTATATATTTTCCTAACACGATGTCTCGGATATTCTATTGTATACTTATTTTTTCTAATTTTATTTATTCAAGTGTCCTTTCGATTCCAATAAACAATATAATCACTCACTCATTTGCCAATGGTATCATATGTCTCTTCAATTGGGAACTTCACATGTTGAATGAAATACACGGTCAAGAGAATACCCTTTTCAATCTAATATATTTTTCATTCATGGTGTAATTATAAGAAATCTAAAAATTTAGAAAATTGAGAAAATCGGACTAAACGACTACTAAGATAAAAAAAATTGACTTTATGTTGGTTTGATTTGGTTTATAGATTTAATAAACCACTATAACTAATTTAGTTATTTGCTTAATGAAAAAATCAAATCAAATCGACCTAGGTTGTCATAACCGAAGTCTCAACCCTAACTGAGACACAACATTTTAAACCACAAATGATCCCAAGCTAACCCTTGGCATAACATATCTAAGCATATCTCATTAGAACTAAAGTGGAAGCTATAAATAAACATCATAACTAAAATAGATTTGAAAAATAAATCTATTACAACTAAATACTAATGTCTAAAAGCTGCTAAACTAAATGAGATAATTTTCTAGGACAACATACTAGGCTGCCTAAAAGCTAACACAATTGAAGTGAATAACATATACTGACTCATAGTTGAAGTCCTATGAATGCGAGGAGGACTCACCACAATGTTGCAAGTAGATGAACTTAGTGGAACATCTGGCTGCAAATTTGAATCAAAGTGCTGAAATCAACATCATAAAATGAAGTAGCACAAAGTAGCATTAATACATGAAATGTTTTGGTATGCAAGGTAAGTGATGAGATCAATAGTTAAACAAACAACTGAAATAACTATAAATCTAAGCATGAGTATGTCATGACCCAAGAATAGACGTGATGACGCTTGTCTTTTCCCACCAAGACAAGTCAGGCTCAACCCAATGAAAATGAAAGAAAAGTGAAATAACATCAAAAACAAGAATAAGATAAAGCAAAAAACTTATTCTTCTGTTAAAACCCCCAAAATATGGTTGTCACGTGTACAAGACACTAAATACATAAGTACGGAATTCAAAAATAAATATAAGTCTCAGTCTTTGTTTCTCAAATAGAATAAAGTGTAAGAAAAGGAAAAAAGAGGGTCCGCCGAATGACAAGCAACTACTTCTTCAAGTCCTTGACAAGCCTCGAGATCGAAGAAAAGAGGAAGAGATCACGCAGGTCCAGGCTCGGAACCTACACAAGTATAGAAGCAAGGGGTGAGTACCAACAACACGGTCCCCAACAAGCAACCTACTAAACAAAGCAACTATCTAGAAATCAAATACCTCTTACACTCAAACCGAACCTCCTCAAACTACAACCTGCATAGACATCAGTCAAACCTAGCAATTCTACAATACACAGCTCACAAGCTCAATATTCACAGTTCAAACTTCACAATTCAACAATCATACGAATCAAAAAATCCAATCTCAATAACAAGTAATTCAATCACACACAACAAGTACATCAATCTTAAGTCTTAAGAAATTTACGCATAATTATTTATACACCCATTCACAATAATCAATCTCTTGCCAGAACTATTTCCCATCGGCTTTGTGTCACTAGCTGAAACCATTTCCCATCAGCTTTATAACCATTGCCGAAAATGACTTCAGCATATTAACACTCGTCGGTAATGACCTCGGCCAAATCCTACTAACGCCGACAAAGACCTCGGCATGGTAACACTTGTCTCTAAAGACTTTGGCCTTATAATCATCACATGTCTCATCACGGTGTTCAACGATCAATACACGCAAGAAATATCACACCACATATATAAAAGAGACAATAGTTACACAATTCAAGTCCATAATCATGCTTTCAAGCATATCTACTTAGCCCATATTTTAAACTACACCCGTATTGTCTTTTTACACAAGAGATCTTATACAACATTATACACTAACTGGGCACACATGTATAAACTTGTATATACATGTATAATAGTGTATAAAAGGTGTTTATATACACTTTTATATTGTTATATATAGTTAAACAATATATACACAAATAAACTATAGATAATTTTTTAAATAATGTACCTGCACATTGCTTATATATATTTATATTACAAGACACCTTTCAGTCATCACACACAAGTGTTGACACCCAATTTTAACCCTATGCAATTCATATTAATTTATCAAGTTTCTGCAATTTCAAATGAAAAATCATTTTTGAAAAATCCAAAAATATTTTAAATTTTTTTTCTAAATAATTTTCTTAGTTTTATGAAATATATATATATATATATATATATATATATAAAATAATAATAAATAGCCTAAAAATTGTGTTTAGTACGAATAGGTATTTACTTCCTTTAAATTAGTTAACTTTATTTTGCATGTAGAATTATTAATTAACTTATGTCTTAATAATTATTTTGTCTTGTTTAAATTAAAAACCTCAAATAATTCATCGATAACTATTCGTCTTATTTCAATTTCGATCAAATTTAGCTAATTGATCCGATTTGGCTATATTTAAATTCATTTGGCTAAATGTCTAATACAATAG
The DNA here is from genome assembly GCA_035578085.1 of Solanum pinnatisectum. Taxonomy (NCBI): domain Eukaryota; kingdom Viridiplantae; phylum Streptophyta; class Magnoliopsida; order Solanales; family Solanaceae; genus Solanum; species Solanum pinnatisectum. The sequence goes on along the minus strand of CM069080.1, from coordinate 7,927,901 downwards.
GCCACTTAATTCAGCTAATTTACAATCAGATCATATTTTAAATCCCTTATTCTAAAACCCTCCTATCCTCTAAGCAAAATATACATACATCTATACACACACTCAATGACGTACATCACACCCATATTCCCTCACCAATGCCCCTTACATTGTTTATCTTTTTCTTCACAAATAACTATCTCCTTCACCCCAACCTATAATCCTTTTCGGATTTCTATTAGGTTAAATATGTATTTTTAAAACTTGTTTCTTTTATTATATGCTTAAAATTATATTTATTTCTTATCTAATAATTATATACTCTAATATTCATAATTTATGAAATTATTATTTGTTGAGCAACTTTCACATATAACAAACATAAAAATCATATTTGTATGTTACAACTATAGTTTGTATAATTGCGCTCCATAGCAAATTTTATATTTCCTATGGAGCTTTTGATTTGTATAATTGGCAAGATGCATCCAATTGTATACAAATTGTTCAGTATTGTAATTTGTATAATAAGATTTGTATTTGTAATTATAAGTGTAGAGGACGAAAATATATGTATTTGTATTTGTATTTATATATACACTTTTCTCTCGATTTATACAAATACAAATGCATTTTATACCAAAATGTATAAAATGGCTAATTGTATACCGAATCGCTTTTAATTCATCTTTGTTTCGAACTTTCAACTTTAAAATTTATTCTATCACTCTTTTCTCTGTTTATGTGTTTTGGCCTTTTTGATCTCTCTGCTGAAGAACTCAATAAGTAACACTTGAGGAGAAATTGTGAAATTTAGAGAGAAAATCTTACCATACTATGTTAAGTTGATTTTAATAACCTGATAAAATATATTTTACTTACGGAGATGGTACGTAGAACTTGATTGGTGAACATATGTTAAGTTGTTTCACATAATGATTTAATGAATACATACTTTTTTGTTAGCAGTGACAAAACTCATATAAGTATATAGATTTTAGGGCTATTTGATCACTTTATATATTCTACTTATAAGTTCTAAGATTTTGTACGTATCTGCAAACTGAAGATTCACAACTGTTGTGACTATTACAGTAGTGCTGATAATATGGGCAAATAACTTTGATCACTGAAATTTTTCTAGATAAATATGTTGCATTAGTTTCACCTTATATCTTGTGAAAATATGAAGTTTTGTTTATACTTGCTGGTGTATTACAAAGAACGACTCAACTCATTTTTTCAATAAATATTTCAAAATTATGTTTTAATATTCACTGCTTTTTTAATATGTGTGAGTTTATAAATAGTGTCTGTTGATTTATTCCATTTGAAGCCCTTGGAGTATGTCTGTTTAATGGTATCCCTTGGAAGAATAAAATGCTTCTCCAGGCCGGCAGAAAGATGATGTCTTGGAGTTTGGAGAAAGAAAAAAAATCCTCTCCAAAAATTCGAAATGTGATCCCTGAATGTTAGGATTTTCACAGGGAACAGTTGATATTTCACAATATTTTTGTAGATTTTTTATCCTCAATACAAGAAAGCTTATATTGTAAAACATTGAATCATCTAAGCAACAATGTTTCCTTTAGTGAGTTAATATTGATTCTTTTTTACCCATCTTATGGAAGTTTCTAATATAACATTGAATGGTGTTGCCATACGCTCGTGCCTTGCACGGGCACTACCCATCTAGTCTAATAAATAACCACCACTGTTTTGGCCTAGCTTAGTCTTTATGTGCAATATTTTTGGACTCATGAAATCCTAGTATATGTGTACTTCCTGTGTTCATTCTCTTCTATAGTTGTGTGTGTGCTTGTTTTTCTTGTGTTTAAACAGGTGGCTAGTTTGGTAGTGGGACAACAAGGAGTCGCCAGGGATTCAGAAAGATAAGGTTGTTTGGTCCATGAGCCAACTCATTTAAGATTTGGTACGGTTTCCGGATAAACTACTCATGAATTATCAAAGTCTATTTTTCATTATTATGTGATTTAGTTTTAGCAAGACCATTACGAAGATGCTATGGGGGTGGTATGATGGGGATGAGGGCTATTAAAGTGGGATTCAGAACATTATAAGTTCTGGCTTCCCCACAATTTGCACTTTTGGACTTCGATTGCATGCTTCTCTAGTCCTGGTAAGTTTAGTTCTTCCTACAATGTCCTGGAAGAGAGATAGAAAGCAAATCAACTCCCTAAATCAGGAAGAATCTACAATTATTCATGAAGCACATTGCTATTAGGTTCCATGTCCTACTAAAACTGTAATGAAGGATGCATGGGATGAACAACACTAATATTTAACAATCAAACATTTATTTCAACTTGAACAATATGTTTGTATCTTTTTTTAATTCCTTTTTCTAAAGGAAATTGCCCTGAACCTTCATTTCTACTTGTGAAGAATAAGAAAGCTATGGGGGTGGGTGAGGATGAGGTATGTTGGAGGATGGGGAGGACATAATCAATGTGAAATGTCACTAATTTCTTTTAAGGAGCTGCTTCATCCACTGCATAACATAATATGTTTTGGTGGTTTACAACTAAATGTTGTGTATGAATTATTGGTTTATGGCTTGAGAAAAATGTGCACATTCAATGACGTTTACAAATAGGTGCAATAAACTTCTTGTGAATGCCGATAATGCGCACGGTTGACTTCTTCTGTGGAATTTTGGAATACACTTTTATCAGAAAGGTTTGTGATGGGGATTACACTTTGTGATTGTCTTCTCCATCGATTGTTTTTAATTTTTGTTGACAAAAAAATGTCTTGATTCTTTTATGAACATATGCCTTTGTCCTATCATCTTTTTAAGTGAAAGAAAAAACCTGATTTTTTTTTAAAAAGTCTTCAAAGAATTCAGTGGCTTATATTTTGGTGGAAGACTTGAAGTAGTTTCTCCTTTAATTCACGTCATGATTGATTCTGATGTGACAATTCCTACACAGATTACAAATATTTTAATAGCTAGTAGTTTTCATGAATGATGGAGTTTATGTTGCCATGTAGAGTAGTTTGTGGATATATACTCCATAAACTTTCACTTATGTTAAACTTGTAATGATAAAATTCATACTGTAAATTGGAAATTACTAATATATATATATATATATATATATATATATATATATATATATATATATATATATATATATATATATATATATATATATATATATATATATAAAACTGTAACAGCGGAGACAATCCATTCAATAAGCCTTATAAAATTGGACAATATTTTACTTTTGATTCTAGTATGAACATTTCAATTTAAATCTTACATTTATGTTCTCTTTTTTCACATATATAATAGGTGAGAATTGATCAAGATTGTGTAATGACCCTCCTGGTCATTTCTGTGTTTTGCCTTCTGTGTGTGATTTAGAGCATTTTTGTAGTGACCCCAAGTCATTTATGACTTGCTGGGACTGACAGTTCGGTCACCTGGTCGTTCGTTTGGTTATTGTGCGAGTTTTAGTGTTTTTCCAGCTTATGAACCTTTAACGATCATTTTCGATCAAAAGTTCAAGAAGATGACATCAGAATTCAATTCTGACGATTCCATTAGCTTCTGAAGGGTCATTTTAGGTAAGTAGCATGGTCAGCATGACTCCCGAGGTTTTCAGTGTGAGTCGGTGCGATTAGACATTTTAACTTTAAGTTTAAGCCTAAGTTTGACTTTAGTCAACATTCTGAGTAAACGCACCCGGATGAGAATTTCGTCAGCTCGGTCAGATCCAAAATGTCGAGTTTGGTCTGGATTGACCCTTCTTTTGTGTTTCGAGGTTTCCGATATTTTTCCGAGCCCTTTTGTGGTTTTTGACTTAAAATGGCATTTGGGTGTGGGACCCACTTTTTGTCGAGCTAATCTCGTATGGAAATTTTGACTGTGTCATTGAGTTCGAAATATAGAATTTGGTATGGTTGCATATCTCGTTTGCGTGCACGGGGTTCCGAATGAGTTCGGAGCACCCCGTCGGAGTTTTTAAGTTTTTGGAAAGATAATGCTGAAAAATCTGCTATAAAATGCAGAAATATCAGCAACCCTTTCCCAAACTTAAAACCCTCATAATTCTCTCATCTCTCAACCGAATTAGGCGATTCAAAGTGCGGGAGCTTCGTATTTTTGATTTGCTGTAGAGTGTTCAGAAGTTGTCGGGTGTGTGTAGTTCGAGGTAATTTTGCTATAAACCTAACTGTTGTGCCGTTTTTCGAGCTTTTGTTTTTGGCATTCTTGTTTTGGTCACATCTCACTCATTTTAGCTCGGTTTTGGGTGATTCAAAGTCCCATATGTTGGGAATTGTTGTGGCTTCGTCATCGAGTGTTCAAGGAGTGCTGGGCACCATTAGATCCTTGTAAATTTTGAGTTTAGATTTCTGCATGTTTTCTTTTAAGTTGATTAAAGTGTGGTTTTCTTGCATGTTGGTTTTTGCTGCGTTTTGAGCCTTGAATTGTGTTCCAAATGAAACACAAGTTCGGGGTACTATTTTGGGTCTTTTGACAGAGTCAAATTCGAACAGTTTGGTGGGGGTCCCACGATTCTCGTTTTGACTCCAAAATTGGCCCGTCTCCGTTTGTTGTGATTTTGGTGTCTAAACGACCGTACTAACGTTGTGATCCTATATTTGATAGAGTGACAGCGTTCAAAGGTCATTCGAAATGGAAAAGCTTCGGCAAAGTGATTTGGAGCGCACGTGATCGGCATTAAGGTAGGCTACGGCTTCCTTTCTATTAGATTGAGCTTAATCGTGTAAAAGCATGTCGATTGGAGTGAATTGGGGATGGGTACCAGTTTCCTACTTTACTTTGATTAGATACCTCATGTTAGGATCGATTGACCATATTTCGGGTGTAGTATCATGTTAACCGATTTAGTAGAGTTGCCTATTTATGTGCTAAATGCTATTGTATGCTTGTATGCTATGTGTTGTATGTTTGTTCGTCCTTAACAGTAAGCATGATGTCCTTAGTCTAGATTAGGCAAGCATTGCCTTAGACTTATGACCCGTGTGGGCTGGATAGCCTTGACTTTCTGCCGACGTCGTTCAGATGACTTAGCTCCTTGTAGACTGGAGTAGCAGACTTGAGTCTGATAGTTAAGCCTTAGATTAGGCGTTATCACTGCTTGCTGCACTTCTGTATCTTCTCCCTCTAATTTTGCGGTTTGATCAACTCATTCTCGAAGGTTCGGTGCATCACTAGAGGCGTGGGATTGAGATAGTATAGGCTTGGAGCCTTTTCAGTGATTTCATAGAGTGGACAGCATTCCATCATGGTTTTTGCTGGATTGGATCCTATTGGAGATACCATCACCCCCAGGATCGTTCTTTCTAGCTGGGCTGGAGCGTATCGTTAGCTGGGTAGACTCGGTGATTTCGGCAATCGCCCCTGGGCCTCTCTTTCTAGCTGGGCTAGGAGTGTGCTGCTGGCAGGGTGTTCCCGGGTCGCTCTTTCTAGTTGGGCTGGGAGCTAATTGCATGGTAGGACGACTCGCGATATCAACCTCACCCTCGGGTCTCTCTTTCTAGCTGGGCTGGGAGTGGACTGTTTGATAGGGTGCCCCCTTGGGTCACTCTTTTTAGCTGGGCTGGGAGTACACTGCTAGCTGGGTGGAGTCTGATGGGTTATCTTGGTTACTTTGGGCTGGGAGCCTAATTTTCTTCTTTCTCAGTAGACTTAGCTTTTCTGTGTACATGTCGGGCTTATGGGGGTCCGTTCAGGTTTTATTTAAACTTACGCACGAGTGTACCTTCTGGGCTTATGGAGGTCCAATTAGGTTAGTTTAGTTGTACTTAGTTTATTTCTGGTATGTTGTCCAGTTAGGTTTAGTTTAGTTGTACTTAGTTTATTTCTAGTATGCGTGTGTGCTTCCTTTTCTTATCCGCTTTGACCTCTCTGTGTCTAGATTCTATCCTTTCTTATTATTTTTTTTCCCTTTTTGCTCAGTTTGCTTTTGATGCCTACTGAGTACCTATTGCTTTGGTACTCATGCTATGCTCTACATCTATTCCGTGATGCAGGTCCCAGTACCAGTTACCAGCGGTGAGTAGTTCCAGCCTTCTTTTCCAGTTGTGATTCAGAGACGAGGGCGAGCACTTGGCGTTTTGGGTTTGTCTTGTCTCCTTCTTTTGTTTTAGCTAGTCTTGTTGCCTTTGAGACACGCTTTGTTATGGTCCACTTTTGAGACTTGTACTCTTTATTAGATAGCTCTGTACTAGTGACTTTCAGGTTCTGGAGGGATTCTGTATATATTTATTTTGGTTTGCTTCTGCCTTGTTGTCCTTGTTTAGATTATTGTTTTCGCTAGTTTCTGCCCTTACGCTCATTGCTTGATGTTCTGGGTTACGGGTTGGCTTACCTACTGGTAGGGTATAGTAAGTGCCATCATCACTGGAGAAATCGGATCGTGACAAATTGATTGCAAGCTTTGTGTTACCATATTATTGGTGCTTTGGAATGAATTTTTATTTAGTATATTTCAGTTAGATTTTCTTGTCATTGGACATATTTTATTTTTATTTAAGGAGTTTATAATGAGATATTATTTTAGTTTAATTTTAGTTATTTTTATTAGATGATCATGGGTGAATTTTATAATTATCTAGCATGTTTTATTATTTAATTTTCAATATATGCAACTCTAATTTAATAAATAATGACCAAATTAAAATTTTTAAGATAAATATTTTCGTCATGAAATAAATTAATTCATCAGAAGTTGACTATATTTAGTGACAAAAAATGTATTGTCATAGTACCCTTTTTATTGAATATGATTTTTTTTTTTGTGACAATTATAATTTTCACTAATCATGATAATATTTAGTGAAAATATATGTTGTTGGTAAAAACAATACTTTTAGTGACTAAATGATAGATTTAACCACAAAATTATTAACCCTTTTTATAATAATAAATTTGTCTCCAATTTATACATTTAAGGACAAAGTATTTTTTTGTATATAAAAAATAGTCATTAGTGACGATATTACATTTGTTCAACTACGAAATATATATAACTTTAGAGACAATTGATGTCTTCACTGATTGAACTAAATAATTAGCGATGATATAATTTTATCGATAGTAATAACCTTTTTAGTGACAAAACATACTATTTATCTACAAAAAAATTACACTTTTTACGACAAGTAAATTCGTCACAAATATTTATGGATTTGGGGACTTTTTCTTTTTTATAGTTAATATAATACTTTTGGTGACGAAGCACTAAATCGTCTTTGTATATTTTTAGCGACGCACATTTAGTGATGATTGATTGACAAATTTTTTTTCATCACACAAGAATTTTAGTGAGGAAATATGGTTCATAGATGATGAAATTATTTGTCCCTGATAATCAAATTTGTTGTAGTGATAATAATAGGAAAAACTATTGGTCAAAAGTTAATGTAAGGAAAGATGAAAGATAGAATAATTGATGCAATAACTATGAAAATTCAAAATATTATAACTAAAGAGTGTAAAAGAGTGAATAACATTTGCAATAATTAGTAATAACTAAGAGAATTTATAATGTTACAACTAAAGAATTATAGATGAATTTCTAATAAATTTTATACTTAAATAAATAGGACTTTTGATTAATGTTACTATTTTTCTTTTTAATAGTTATTAGCTTTTAATTTAGTATAGGGACAAAATGAAAATGTTTATTCCATATTACTAAATATAAAATTTATTTTGTTAATGATAAATTTTAAATGATTCATATATATTCACATATTTTCACATTTGTTGTGAGTTATTTTTCTTTAAAAAAAGGAACTCAGAAAATTTTAAAATAATATATTTTGAAGCTAGAAGATCTTGTTGACTTGATAACACATTCGTGACATATGTAAATACCTACCCATATATATATATATATATATATATATATATATATTTGCATTAATGAAAATATATATCTCATAAAAATTAGCTATTAAATAAATAATAAAAATTAAACTAATACAGACATCAACTGGCGTTATTAGAAGGCATATGAACTTTTCTTTGTCGAAAATACTTACATAGTAAGAAATAGTAAATCAATAAAACAATTGGACAATGTTTATATTAACAAAAAGGCAATGTTTATATAGTAATAATTATTTTGAAGCAAACTTCCTGACAATCTAAATCACATAAGTAGCATTGATAAATAAAGTCATTCTTTTGTCTTGAGCATCAAAAAACAAATTGTGGCAATTCTCTAACTCTTGAGAAGTTTAATAATATTTGAAAAAGATATTCAGAAGCATATATCTACATCATAAGAGAAATTGTTAATAAAAACAAATGAGTTTAGACTACATCATGTTAACTTCATATATTGGAACATTATATACTATCAAGTACTCGAGGTTAAGGAATATACCCTCTTACGATAGAACAATTACTTAATCAAAATAGTGGTATATCATATTCCGCTAAACTTTGAACTCACTCAACGACAATAAATCACACGAAATTTTTTAAAATGCCAGAAGAAGAAGAAGAGTAGAAGATTAAAAAAAAATTGTGGTCGAAAAATGAGAGGAAACCCCTATATTTATAGTTAAAAAAGGGTAGTATGAATAAGTGTTATTTGTGTCTTATCTGAAAAGTCATGACCTTCCCAAGAAGTCACAACCCTTTGGAAAAGTCACAACTTATTGAAAAAGTCACAACTATTTGGAAAAGTCACAACTCATCGAAAAATGACAATCCTATGGAAAAAGTCACAGCTTATCAGAAAAGTCACAACTCATCGAAGAAGTCGAAAAGTCATGACTTTTCCAAGAAGTCACAACCCTTGGAAAAGTCACAACTTATTGAAAAAGTCACAACTCATCGAAAAATCACAACCCTATGAAAAAAGTCACAACTTATCAGAAAAGTCACAACTCATCGAAAAAGTCACATCCTAAGTTATGGATATTATAGTAATTTAACATTCAAGTTAGGAGTTTATGCTTTTAAGATAGCTAGTTTTTTGACACGTGCGTTGCACGTGATTATCAATTCCAAAAATATCTGTTATAGTAAATAATATTGCTTATTTAAGCAGAGATTTGAATAATAAGCTTATCAAAAAATATTATTGCAGATTCTTTTGTGAATGTTCAATGTGGATTGTCATATATATCTCTTATTCACGCAAACCTATGAAGATGGTCAATGAAAAGTTTTATTAGTTAAATACAATAATGTATATATTTATTTCAATTTGATGAGGTTCAATCATGTAATTAGTCTTATCTCACTAATATTACCTTATAACAATATTTGCTTTGTATTTTTTTTGTCAGCTAACCAGATTTGCTTTGCATATGTATTCTATGTTAAATTGTTTAGATGTCATATAACATGTGAAGAGAACAACTACATTTTACATATTCACATATTTTCACATTTGTTGTGAGTTTTTTTTTAAAAAAAAAAAAAAAACTTGGAACATTATAAAATAATATATTTTGAAGTTAGAAGATCTTGTTACTTGATAATACATTTGTGACATATATAATACTTTAATTTAAATACAAATACCTACCCAAATAGAAATATATATTTGCATTAATGAAAGTATTTATCTCATAAAATTTATTATTAAATATATAATAAATAATAAAAATTAAACAAATACAAACTTCAACTGGTGTTATTACAAGTCATATGAACTTTTCTTCGTCTAAAATACTGAAATATTAAGAAATAGTAAATAAGTAAAACAAAAGGGCAATGTTTATATAATAATAACTATTTTGAAACAAACTTCATGAGAGTCCTAATATCATAAGTACCACTAATATCTAAATCATTCTTTTGTCTTAAGCATCAAAAACAAATTGTGACAATTCTCTAAATTTTGGAAAAGATATTCAGAAGTATATATCTACATCACAGGAGAAATTGTTAACAGAAACAAATGAATTTAGACTACATCATGTTAACTTCATATATTGGAACATTACATACTAATGTATATATTAAGCAAAAAAATAATTATTATATCATCAAAATTATTTTCCTCAAGTACTCGAGGTTATGAAATATACCCTCTTAGGATAGAACGACTTACTTCATCATAATAGTGGTACCTCATATTTTGCTAAACTTCGAACTCACTCAACAACAATAAATCACACAAAAAAAATTAAAATGCAAGACGAAGAAGAGTAGAAGATTAAAAAAATATTAGTTGAAAAATGAGAGGAAGCCCTTCTATTTATAGTTAACAAAAGGACAGTATGAACAAATGTTTTTTGTGTTTTATCTGAAAAATCATGACCTTTTCGAGAAGTCACAACCCTTTGGAAAAGTCACAACTTATTGAAAAAGTCATTAACTCTTTGGGAAAGTCACAAATCATCGAAAAATCACGACCTTTCGAAAAAAGTCACAACTCATTGAAAAAGTTATAAGTTAGGGATATTATAGTAATTTAACATTCAAGTGAGTTCATGTTTTTAAGGTAATGTAGATATAGATATATATATATATAGAGAGAGAGAGAGAGAGAGAAGATAATGGAAAAACCAAAGGTTCTCCTCGTTTACATTTTAGTTTTTCTTCCATTCATCTTCCATGTTATACACAAATATAAATTTTATCTACAATTTATATTTCTATTTTTCCCTTACATCTTCCCCTAATATTGAAGACTGAAGTGTAATGTTTTTCATCTTTCTATGAACAAATAATATTTTTACAATCTTTTATAAATGCTTTATTTTATATAGTTTTATATAAATTAGCCTGAGATATACGTGCAATGCAGCAAGTAATCAAACACACTGGTATGTGCATTATCATTATGTTCTTTGCCTTAGCTTCAACTCTTCGAATATTCTAGATTCCTCTTTGAAATACCTTTAATTAAGTAGTAGAGATAAATGTTTAACACTTCTTACGTGTTTTAACTGTTCTAAAGGTCTGTTGGTCAGACTAAAATAGCAAAAAGGGTCTGTTGGTCAGACTAAAATAGCAAAAAAAATTCAATGGATCATGTTGACATTCAATTCAAAATATGTTGGATTGGCTCTACTAATAGTAGATTTCTAAAATTGGCAAACAATACCATGTAGAATTTGAAACAACAAGTAGAAGGTACACATCTTGCGCAGTGAACTGCTTCAAGAAGACAATTTGATACATTTGGAGAGGATTTCTGATTCAACTTCTTCTATTCCACAAATCGAGAAAAATAAAGAGGTTATTTTTAATAGACTCTAAACTTCTTTTGTTTATTAATGTCTAAAATACAGTAAGTCAGTAACAAAATAAATTAGCACTTAATAATTGAACTTAGCTTTGCACAGAACTCAGAAGCAACATATATATTTTTTTCTATTATTTTGATGAAACCACTAGTTGATGTTGACTCTATACTCCACATAAGAAAGTAATAATTTCAATGCTTAAAAAGACAAATATAGTTAATAGAAATAATTATTCTACAATATCTCCTTTAGCATCTTTGTTTTGTAGCAAATATTTTATTATTCTTCCATCTGTGGTCCATTAGAGGAAAAAACAAGAAAAAGAATTGGTAAGTCTTTCTTTATCATTGTCTATTAGTACCTACTTTTTTTCCTTCCAATGAAAAATGAAGAGAAGAACAATTAGTGCTCAATTGAAAGAAACTATAGACAGAGTTTATCAATACTAGCTCTATTTCTCTATATTTTTAACTAGTATGCTTTGAAGAGAAGAAAAAAATTGCATAGTGAAAGCAATTATTGACGATGAAAGAGATTTTTGGAGGATGAATTTTGACTACAACAAAATAAAAAGAACTGCTCTTTTTGGTTAGAGTGTAGATCACAGGTATTGCTCACTCACTTGAAAGTATTTCATGCATAGGATTACTCTTCATCTCCCTGGACTTTATGAATGGTCTAAATTTGTCCTTTGGGGTTGGTATAACGGACCGATTACCATCTTGCGCAGGCATATTGGTGATGTCCACAGGTCGATATTTAGTTTTTATTCTGATTAGGAGAAGAATTTTTTTTTTTTTTTGGTTTTCCACGCGGTGTCCGTATCCCACATTGGAGCCCCGACTAAATTTGAATCACGCATTGTAGGGCCATTTAGGGGTGATGATCTCAACATGATTTTCTTCATATCCAGGGCTAGAACTTGAGACCTCTGGTTAAGGAAAATGGTATCCTATCTTTGTTTGGTATATACGTGCAATGTCTATGCCCTTGATGCACTTGTCAATGTCAATTTTCTGTTGAATGCACCTCAAAGTGAGAGTCTTTCCATTATATAGAGAAAATAAATATTACACATCCCTAAAGATCCGTCATTCCTATCCCTAAAGATCAGTTATTCTATCTCTATAAATCTGCTATTCAGTCCCTCTAAATCTGTCTTGCTATCCCTCCAAATCAGCTATTCTATCACAATATTTATTCCTTTGATTCTACAACTAATGTATATGATCATGCTAATTTATATCACTATATAATTACATTAATATATACAATCATTTAGTTGTCCATCATGCTAAAATCCCCCCTCAAATTGATGCTAGTGGATCAAGAAGCATCAATTTGCCTACTAGAAACTGATGGCGTTGCCATGCCATGGATTTTGTAAACACATCAGCTATTTGAAGATCGATGGATACATGTGGAAGAGTAAGGACTCCTTTATCTACAGCTTCTCTTATATAATGGCAATCCACTTCGATGTGTTTGGTCCTCTCATGAACAACTGGATTAGTAGCAATCTGAATAGCACTTGTATTGTCAGCGTGGAGAGGAGTAGGATGAGATTGAGGAAATCCAATCTCAGCAAGTAATCCACGAAGCCATACAACCTCAGAGCAAGCAGTAGACACGGATCGATATTCAGCCTCTGTTGAAGATTTTGACACACGATCTTGTTTTTTACTCTTCCAAGATATCAATGACTCTCCAAGAAACATCCACCAACCAGAGGCTGAACGACGAGTATCAGGACATCCCGCCTAATCAGAATCACTAAAAGCATTAAGACGAATAGGAGAACCACTTGGAAAGAACAATCCACAAGTAGATGTTCCTAGAAGATACCGAATGATGCGACGAACAACCACCAAGTGGAGATGACGGTGAGCTTGCATAAATTGACTAACTTGTTGAACTGCAAAAGAGATATCAAGCCGAGTAATAGTAAGGTAATTTAGACTCCTAACTAATTGTCGAAATATAGTTGGATCAGGAAGAAGATCGCTTTCCTCACGACGATACTTCATATTCAATTCCAATAGAGTATCTACGGAGGATGAATCTTGAAGACCAACCAAAGAAATCAGATCCTGAGTATATTTGTGTTGGTTTAGAAACACACCTGAAGCAACATTATGAACTCCCAAACCCAAAAAATAAGTAAGAGTACCAAGATCTTTCATATGAAAAGAATCTTTAAGCTGCTGTTGGAGGCTAGTGATTAGTGAAGAATCAGTTCTTGTGATAATAATGTCATCTACATACACCAAAAGAAGAACACAACCTGTAGATGTTTTTCGAAGAAATAAAGATGAGTCATATTTGCTCTACTCAAAAGAAAATCGTAGCAAAGTAGACCAGAACTTATCAAACCAAGCTCTTGGAGCTTGTTTTAATCCATACAAAGACCGCTTCAACTTGCATATATCTAATGTAGGCGATGAGAACAAACCAGGTGGAGGTTTCATATAAATATCTTTTTTAAGATCACCATGGAGAAAAGCACTTTTGACATCCATTTGATACAAAGACCAGTTTTGTGAAGCAGCAATGGCAATAATAGTTTGCACCGTAGTCATTTTGGCTACGGGTGCAAAAGTCTCCTCATAGTCCACGCCATACTCTTGTCTGTTACCAAGAACAACCAATCGAGCTTTGTACCGATCAAGAGATCCATTAGAATGAAGTTTGATTGAATAAACCCATTTACATCCAATAGGGCGGACATTTGAAGGACATGAAACAATGTCCCATGTGTCATTTTCTTTAAGAGCCAAAAGTTCCTCCTCCATTGCTTTTTGCCAACATTCATACTTGGAAGCTTGTGAGTAACAAGATGGAACAGATATGTTGGATAAAGTAGAGGAAAAGCCATACCAATTGGGAGTACTAGATACTCTGGTAGATCGCCGAGTAGGCTCAAGAGGACTAGATCTTGAAGAATTCTCAAATTCTAGTTGTGGTACAGTTTCAGGTGGCGGATCAGTGTCGGGATAGGATAAAGTTGGCCGATGTCATTCCTACACAAATCCAGGTTTGAACCTCTTAAAAGAAGATGATAAATCCTCAAAAGTAGGAAGAAGAGGACAAACATAAGATGGATCTACAATCGTAGGAAAGAAATATTGATTCTCAAAGAAACCAACATTTCTAGAAATACGAAATTTGTGAGAACATGGATCATAACAAATAAAATCTTTTTGTGAAGTACTATAACCCATAAAAGCACATTTAGTAGACTGTACAAAAAGTCTATTGAGCTGCGAAGGAGGCAAATGCACGAAACAAACACAACCAAATGTATGAAAATCACTATAGTTAGGATTTTGGTGATAAAGACGAAAATATGGAGACTCAAAATTTAGCACTTTAGATGGCAATCTATTAATTAAATAGACAGCAATAGACAAAGCTTCCACCGAATATTTAGCTAGTACAGAGGACTCAATCAATAAAGTACGAGTGACATCTAAAAGATGACAATTTTTTTGTTCAGCAACTCCATTTTGTTGTGGAGTATATGGGCAAGAGTGTTGTGAGACAATTCTTTGTCAAGCAAGAATTTTTTGAATTCATAAGACATATATTCTCCACCAGAATCAGATCTTAATAATTTGATACATGTAGAAAATTGAGTCTCAATGTATGCCAAAAATGTCTTGAACATGGAAAATACCTCAGATTTGGATCGAAGAAAATACACCCATGTAAACCGACTATAATCATCTATGAATGTCACAAAGTATTTGAAATGAGCATGAGAAATAATTGGTGAAATTCCCCAAACACCACTATGAATGACATCAAAACACTTTGTAGCACGACTACCAAAATTAGGTAAAGGAAGAGTTTTACTTTTGCCTAATTTACAAGTAGAACAATCAATGGAAGCAGCTGAAAATTGATTTTTATTTCCCAATAAACTAAAATTTGATAAATGAGACAACACAATAGAATTAGGATGCCCTAGACGCTTATGCCAAACCTCAGTCTTACTAGCAGTAGAAGTACAAGCAAAAGATAGAACAGGAGGAATGGAAAAGTGTATAGGAAACAATCGTCCAACTTTAGGCCCCTTCGCGATTATCGTCCCCGACACCTGATCCTGCACAAGACAACCATTATGAGAAAAATTCACATCACAATTGTTATCTACCAATTGTCCAACTGAAATAAGACTAGTTGAGAGCTTTGGTGAAACAAAAATATTCTTGAAAGTTGGAGTAATGTCCCCAACCTGGTTAATGGGTAAATTACTACCATTGGCAATCTGTATTTGTGATGGACCTTGATAATTAAGAATATTTTTTAGGATGCTCGTTGAGTTGGTCATGTGATTGGAAGCACCTGAATCAACAATCCAAAAATTAGATGTAACATCATTACCTTGTAATCCCAATGCTGAAAAGGCTGACATGATCATTTGTTGTACCATTTCAGGAGTAAGAACTTGTCTTGAAGATGAGTTATCATTAGTGGAACCATTTATCCCAGCTTGAAAAGCATTAATCCTACGATTTTGAGGGCGTGTGGGACACTATTTGATAATGTGTCTTTATTGATTACAATAATTACAGAACTTCTTGCTACAATTGCTAGCAATATGGCCATATTCCTTGCAATTATAGCATTGAGTTCTACTCATATCCCTGCCCTTTCCTTTACCTTGAGCAGCAAATGCAACAATGACCTCATTTTCTTTCTCGAAAGCATTTTGTGTAACAAGACGTTGCTTTTCACGAAGTAATTCCCTAAAGCAAACATCCAAAGAGGGAGACGGGTCACGATTCATCAAGTTAGAGCGAACACTCTCAAAGTCGGAGCGTAATTTGATCAAAAATTGGTCTCGCTTACTTTGCTCATGAACTGCCTGAATCACTGATAGAGATTCGGTAGGTATTTTGGCATAGACAATATCTGTAAATTCAGCCCATAAGTTCTGAAATCCAGAAAAATAATCCTGAACAGAAAGACCTCCTTAAGTGTAATTAGCAATTTCATACTCTAACTGAAAGCGTCTTATGCTATTATCTTGGTTGTAAACCTTTTGTAAGTAATCCCACATGGCCTTAGTTGTCTTGTATGGTCTGAGATTAAGAACAATAAGAGGGTCAATTGACCCTAGAATCTATGTCATCACCCAAGCATCTTTAATCTTCCATTCACCTAACTTTGTTGCATCAGTAGGAGCAGGATCGCTTCCATCTATATGGCCCCATAGTTCTTTGCCGGTGACAAACAACTGAAACTAAAATTCCCAAGAAGAATAATTGTTTCTAGTAAAACGAACACTGAAGGATTCAAAGTGATGTGAATTCATGCTTTTGAATAGCTATGAAAACTACAAAGACTCAAGAAAGCAACTAGAATGACCAGGAACAAAATTCCCAAGTGGTAGGACTGATTGTCAATGAACAGTCAACCAAAAACCAAGATTTTCAAAAAAAAAATAGAAGGAACCATAGATGACTCTATGAAATAAGATAGCCAAGAGAAGGCTCTAATACCATGTCAATTTTCTGCTGAATGCCCTTCAAAGTGAGAGTCTTTCCATCATATAGAGAAAATAAAGATTACACATCCCTAAAGATCCGCCATTCCTATCCCTAAAAATCAGCTATTCTATCTCTATAAATCTGTTATTCAATCCCTCTAAATCTGCCTTGCTATCCCTCCAAATCAGCTATTCTATTACAATATTTATTCCTTTGATTCTACAACAAATGTATATGATCATGCTAATTTATATCACTATATAATTACATTAATATATACAATCATTTAGTTGTCCATCATGCTAACAGTCAAGAATAATATGCATGGTAGAACTAGAAGTTATAAATAGTGGAGTACTTATTCTTAGTTTTTAGTGGTAATCTAATCTGTATTGGGGGAAAAATAGTTTGTATACATGGTAGTATTGGAAATGAGGTTGTGGCATATAAGATTGGGAAAAAGTATCCATGATGATTCCATTGGTCAAAGGCCGGACCAGTTTTCTTGGCCTCAGTCATTACTAGGATTACAGGGTGGTCGATATTGGAGAAAAAGGAAGGAACTCGTGGCCCAAAGTCAATGAAGGACTTGTGTCACAAAGGTAAAATAAAAGGACACATACACCTGATATGTCCGTATGAGATCTTACAAATTACGAAGGAATATTAGCTGGCATGAAAAACGGTATTCCCTGGTGGAGCATTTCTATTGGACATAAGTACCTTAGGGCTCGAGTAGAGCCTTCTATTGGCTAATGTATTATCTTTGTTGCCTATAGATAGTAGTCTTTACATACTTTGTAAGGGGTTGGATTCTGAACAATAAAAAAGCAATGCACTGATATTCTTGTGCTGCACGCTTTCTATATTTTACTAGGTCTTAGCTCTCAAGTATTTCTACATTCAATCATCTCTGGATCTGTGACCAGTTATACTTTATCATCTTTTAATAGCTAATACACCAATCAACGAGTCAAATTGATACGCGTGTTCTTGACCTCATAACCAATTTAACTGTACAGCTTTCCCAATAAACATAATGGAATATGTTTGTGTCAAGCCCTGAATTAAGATATTTGATTTTATTACTTGCAGGATTTATCAACAATTAGAGGAAAGTGAAAAACAGGGAAGTAGATGGCCCAGGAGTGTCACGCAGCGATAGGCTCCATAGACCTTCTGAAGGGAAGGCATTTAGATAGTTCCACGATTAATCACTTGGACAATGCAAGAAATCAACTAGAGTGTGTATCTCTATTTCTTGCAAAACTGGAGGAGGTTCGCCCTGAGAACACGATATCCACCCAACTAGGGGCCTTATTTCAACAAGCTCATGATGGCTTTTCTGAGATATGTACTTACATGGATCAACGTTACACCAGCAGAATGACAAAAATGCTGAAAATGATTAAACTGGAGAACATTGCTGAGCGACTCACAGCAGCTTCAAAGCCATCAACATCAACTAGAGGAATGATATCAGAGGTGCTGAAAATACTTAAACCCGAGAATATTGCTAAAAGAATCAAAGCTTCAAAGCCATCAACATCATCTAGCCGAATCACTACTATGGAGATGGTGAGGTTTGTCGATTTTTTGCTTGATTATGTAAAGGATTGTGCCCCTGTGAAGCTGCGATATCTACAAGCTTTCTTCATATTATCTTCAAGTCGGTGCATTGAGCATGAGAGTATGCAGTATCTCTTCACCCATGTTGAGGATGTAGCTTATACTGCACTACAACAATATTTCATACAGGTGGCCTACAAAATCAATTCAAAAATTGAGTTGCATAAATCACTTAGTCCTTTTAAGACTGATTTGAGGCAGATAAATATATGCCTCTTGACAGCGTCAAAGTCATCAAGATCAGAGACAACAATGAAGTCGGGATGTATGCTTGATTTTGTTAATGGTCTACGAGAGGATCTGGGGGAGACGCCTCTAGACCGTGATGAAATTCGGTGTCTCGGAAGAGGACTTTATAGCCTTTCCATATTTTTAAAGGACATAGAATATACAGGCACTCCACTCAAAGAATTCAGTTCTCTTCAATCACTTATTGAAGCTCTGGCCTTTGAGGCAGCATTTGTGATCTACTCCTGTAATAATAAGGATCTTTTTGTTTTGCAGCCAAAGTTTAATCATGTCAGTGTAGTAATCGAACTGATACAGCTACTAAACAGTCGAGCAACAATGACAGCTCCACTGAAAGATCTGATTGACTATGCTTGGGAAGAGCTGATAGTCTTGAGAACTTTTCTCATTGATTCATTGGAGCAGTGCAAACAGCAACCTAAGATAACTGATTTTTTAACTCTTATCCAATCTTTGACTGACAAAGCATTTTTAGTTTTGTATAACCTTTTAGGTTATACAAAACAAGAAGACTTGGCCTGGGAAATGAATCGCTCACATTTTAAATTGCTTCTTAGGTTCAACTTTATTAAGGCAGCAATTAGACAAATGTGTCCCACCATTTCTGCTTCATCATCAACTGAGAATATCTGCTGAACTTTCTTCCTATTAATTTTGAGGTCATTGATTCTTATTTGTTGTCATCCTCTTGTCACGACAACATGGATTTAGTTATGATGGGGTTTCATGAATATATTATTGACAATCTGCTACTGAAGGATGAAACTGATTTGTCATTTACAGTTGGAGATAACATTAAAAAGTTCTACTATGGATTGTTGCTCCTGGTAATATCTCTTGTTGATCCTCTAGCTCAGTGCAGTGGATTTGCAATTGAGGCCGAATCTGTGAATAGCAACAAAAGCAATCTTGTTCTTCAGTTTTTGACTGTGGCTTTCAAGCTTATCGAATCTGAGCTTTTGATATATGTACTGGAGCACAGTCTGCACAAAGCAACTTTGGAAGCTCATGAAGAGCTTATTTATCTTAGAGTTCTTCTCATATATGTTCTCAAGCAACACATACAGCTTAATGAATTGCATCATATCTAATGCATGCAGAAGTGACTGCCAACAAGATAGCAAAAATCATCAAGAGAATAAGCATTAAGAAAATTGGGCTTTTATTATCTGAGATTAAATCTGTCAAGGTAGAGGTCAGAAAAGTATGCTTTCAGTTTCTGGACGCATCACCGTACATCATGACAGATGGAGAAAGCCTTATTGATTTCTTATTGAAATGCCAGGACGGGCTGCTTAATTATGATGCATGTTCAATTCCTTTTCAGAAGAACCAAATCCCAGAAATCAAAGACAAACTAGTTTATTTGGGTTCTTTTATTGCAGCTATTGTACAGCATCGTGATATCCATCAAGAGCTCAAAGACTTTGTGAAACGTGTTCAAGATATAATGTTTGTCTGTCTCTTCCCCATCAGAGATTCTGCACCTTCTTGGTATTACAGGCTACATCTCTATGATGTAAGGCAATTGCTTAAGTTTGTTGAGAAAGAGGTCAAAATGATTTGTCTCAAAGTTCCAGATTCTTCAAGTTATAGCTTCCCCAAGATAAATGAACTAGGATTTCTCGATTGCTTCCTGGGAAAATTGGATGAGATGTTAAGTTCTAAGCTTGAGTCAGTCATCGACTTAAAACGTCAAATTGAGCCATTGAAGGAGGGCTTATTGTGTCTAAGAACGTTGACTGATCATTTCCCAGAAATCTACGATGAGCATGATGAAGTTTATAGTCTTATAACAAGAGTTACTGCCATGGCATACAAAGTTCTTTGGATTTCTGAAGCTGCTGAGAATATTAAACTTCTAAATAAAGTTGTTAGGGAAACATGTGAAAGAAAAAAGATAGATGTGGCAGTGCTCAAAGTTAGAAAAACCTCAACTCATCTTGTGCTGTCTTTATCAGCTAATACTCCAGGATCAAATGAAGAAATGGAGAGTTTCCAGGAGACGATGGACCAAATGTAGAAGCAGCTACTTGGAGGTTCGCGTCAGCTAGATGTCATATCATTGGTTGGCATGCCGGGAATTGGTAAGACTACTCTTGCCGAGAAGATTTACAATGATCCAGTAATCACCTCTCACTTTGATGTCTGTGCTCAGTGTCGCGTGACTCAAGTATATTCATGGAGAGATTTGTTGCTTGCCATTTTGAATGGTGTTCTTGAGCCTATTGATTGCAATGAAAAAGAAGATGGTGAATTAGCTTATGAGCTGCGCCGATTTTTGTTGACCAAGAGATTCTTAATTCTCATTGATGATGTTTGGGATGATAAAGTGTGGGACAATCTACATATGTGCTTCAAAGATGCTCGGAATGGGAGTAGAATTATTCTAACAACACGTTTGAGTAACGTTGCCAATTATGCTGAATGTGAAAGTGAACCTCATCATCTTCACTTGTTCAGAGATGATGAGAGTTGGAAATTATTACAGCAAGAGTTGTTTCAAGGGAAGAGCTGTCCTCCTGAAATTGTTCATGTGGGGTTCCGAATAGCTAAAAAATGTGGAGGGTTGCCTCTCTTCATTGTTTTAGTTGCTGGTGTTCTCAACTAATAAAAGTAGAATTGTGGAAGGAAATAGAAGAAAGTCTAGGTTTGCTGAATATTGGTAGCTTGGAAGAGAGCATGTCTATAATTGGATTCGGCTATAGGAATTTACCGCACAAGTTGAAACCTTGTTTTCTCTATTTTGGAGGACTTTTAAAGGGAAAGGATATTCAGGTCTCAAAATTGACTCGGTTGTGGGTTGCTGAGGGTTTTGTACAAGCAATTGAGGAAAACGGACTAGAAGATGCTGCAGAGGGTCTCTTGGAAGATCTTATTAGTAGAAATTTAGTGATGGATGTGGAGAAGAGACCCAACACGAAGCTTAAAACATGTCGTGTTCATGATCCGTTGCATAAATTCTGCTTGGAGAAGTCCAAACAGGAGAATTTCCTTCTTCAGATCAATGGGTATAAAGAACTATACTAATTTTATGGTGGGGATACATTTCCTGAAATGTCTATGGAATACCGGTTGTTTGTTCATACTTCTGAGGATCAGATTGATCTGTGGAAGCCATCTCGCTCGAATGTTCGCTCTTTGTTGGCCAATGTGATTGATTCAGATAACTTGTTATCGCCGTGTAATATCTCGTTCATCTTTGACAGTTTCAAACTTGTTAAGGTGTTGGATTTGGAATCCTTCAACATTGGTGGTACTTTTCCCAGTGAAATACAATTTCTAATTCATTTGAATTATTTTGCTGCTAAAACTGGTGGAAATTCAATTCCTTCATGTATAGCTAAGCTTTGGAATCTCAAAACTTTTGTGATAAAGAGGTTTGGGAGTAGAGGTGATAATACCCTTTCACTTCTAAAGATGTTTAGAATGAGGAATATACATGTAAGCCATCGTGCTTCATTTAGTTTGCCTGAGAACATGAGTGAATCACTTGCAGACTCTCAATTAGATAATTTGGAAACCT
Organism: Solanum pinnatisectum; assembly: GCA_035578085.1. NCBI lineage: Eukaryota > Viridiplantae > Streptophyta > Magnoliopsida > Solanales > Solanaceae > Solanum > Solanum pinnatisectum. The sequence continues at coordinate 7,905,806 of CM069080.1, read as the reverse complement.
TTTCCACTCCACATCTTGTTTACGGTGAAGATACAGAGATGATATTGAGAAAGATGCCAAAATTGAGAAAGTTGAGTTGCATATTTTCAGGGACATTTGGTTATTCAGAGAAAGTGAAGGGAAGGTGTGTTTGTTTTCCCAGATTAGAGTTTCTAAGTCACCTTGAGTCCCTCAAGGTTGTCTCCAACAGCTATCCAGCTAAACTTCCACATGTCTTTCGTTTTCCCTCAAGACTTAGGGAATTGACTCTGTCAAAGTTTCGTCTACCATGGAGCCAAATCTCGAGTATTGGAGAACTTCCTAACTTGGAGATTCTTAAGTTACTTCTCAGAGCCTTTGAAGGGGATGAATGGGAAGTGAAAGATTCAGAGTTCCGTGAAGTCAAATACTTAGAATTGGAGGGCCTCAACATTGCACAGTGGTCCGTCTCCGAGGATGCTTTTCCTTTGCTTGAACGTTTGGTTTTAACCAAATGTAAGTGGCTTGAGAAAATCCCTTATCATTTTGACGACGCTGTATCATTAAAAAGCATTGAAGTAAACTGGTGCAGCGTGGATGTTGCTAATTCAGCCAAGGACAGCATGATGAAATAGCAAATGATGCATTCAAAGTTACTATACAGCCTCCAGATTGGGATAGAAATTCTTCTCCTTGACTCGTTATCTGGTATGTTCTTGTCATGTTCATTTTTCTTTTATACCACACCATGCTTATTATTACTTGAATCTGAGTTTCCTTTCTCAGTGAATGTTTCATTCAGGCTTGCAAACAAAAGATGGAGGAGGACCTCAGCTAGTTGAAGGATCTTCAGCAATAAGTCAAGTATTTGAATTAATTTTAACTCTTAGTGATTTGTGTGAAACTTGTAATGAATTTATGAGCAAGAGCTCACATCCTTTTTCTAAACTTTCTGGAACTATTGGAAATGTGAAATTATTGTTATCAGTGTGCTACATTTTTTCTTAATCAGTATATTGAAAACTTGTCCTCTCGGCACGTGAAAGACTTATTTGTCGAGGTCCAGATGATTAAATATCTATCGTGTGTACCTACAAACATGAACCATCAAAGTTTGATTAGATGTACAAGTGATCTTTTTATTTATTTTTATTTATGAAGTACAAGCATGTGCATGGATGAAAAACATCTAGTTTTTCTCTCATTTCAACCTATTTTTTTCTCTCATTTCAAGCTTTTTAACTCTGGAAAACTAGTATGAGATCATGAGCTACAGAGGAGAACGAGTGAATGAGAGATTGTTGAAAGCAGTAAGGAGGGATGGCCTTCTTGATATTACCAATTGTCTGTCTCTTCCCCGTCGGGAATTATACTCCTTCTTGGTATTACTGGCTATATCTCTCTGATGTCAAGCAATTGCTTAAGTTTGTTGAGAAAGAGTTCAAAATGATTTGTCTCAAAGTTCCAGATTCTTCAAGTTATAGCTTCCCCAAGATAAATGAGCTAGGATTTCTCAATTGTTTCCTGGGAAAATTGGATGAGATGTTAAGTTCTAAGCTCGATTCAGTTATCAACTTCAAACTTCATATTGTATCAGTAAAGGAGGGTTTACTGTGTCTACAATCGTTGACTGATCATTTACCGGAAATCTACGATGAGCATGATGAAGTTTATAGCCTTATAACAAGAGTTACTGCAATGGTATACAAGGCAGAGTATGTCATGGACTCGTGCTTGACCTATTCTTATCCACACTGGTACAAAGTTCTTTGGATTTCTGAAGCTGTTGACTATATTAAACTTCTAAATGAATTTGTTAAGGAAACATGTGAAAGAAAAAAGATAGATGTGACAGTGCACAAAGTTAGAAAGACCTCAACTTATCTTGTGCCATCTTTATCAGCTAATACTCCAGGATCAAATGAAGAAATGAAGAGTTTCCAGGAGGCAATGGACCAAATGAAGAAGCAGCTACTTGGAGGTTCGCGTCAACTAGATGTCCTCATTGGTCGGCATGCCAGGAATTGGTAAGACTACTCTTGCCGAGAAGATTTACAATGATCCAGTAATCACCTCTCACTTTGATGTACGTGCTCAGAGTCGCGTGACTCAAGTATATTCATGGAGAAATTTGTTTCTTTCCATTCTTAATGATGTGCTTGAGCCTATTGATCGCAATGAACAAGAAGATGGTGAATTAGCCGATGAGCTGCGTCGATTCTTGTTGACCAAGAGATTCTTAATTCTCATTTTTCTTTTATACCACACCATGCTTATTATTACTTGAATCTGAGTTTCCTTTCTCAGTGAATGTTTCATTCAGGCTTGCAAACAAAAGATGGAGGAGGACCTCAGCTAGTTGAAGGATCTTCAGCAATAAGTCAAGTATTTGAATTAATTTCAACTCTTAGTGATTTGTGTGAAACTTGTAATGAATTTATGAGCAAGAGCTCACATCCTTTTTCTAAACTTTCTGGAACTATTGGATATGTGAAATTATTGTTATCAGTGTGCTACATTTTTTCTTAATCAGTAATTCAGTATATTGAAAACTTGTCCTCTCGGCACATGAAAGACTTATTTGTCGAGGTCAAGATGATTGAACATATATCGTGTGTACCTACAAAGATGAACCATTTAAGTTTGATTAGATGTACAAGTGAACTTTTTATTTATGAGGTACAAGCATGTGCATGGATGAAAAACATCTAGTTTTTCTCTCATTTCAACCTATTTTTTTCTCTCATTTCAAGCTTTTTAACTCTGGAAAAATAGTATGAGATCATGAGCTACAGAGGAGAACGAGTGAATGAGAGATCGTTGAAAGCAGTGAGGAGGGATGGCCTTCTTGATATTACCAATTGCAAAAGGGGCTTTGAAATTGGCATGCTTTGGAGAGGATTTCTCTTTTGTTTAGTTTTCGTTGTTGGAACAGACATATTGCCTCTGGCTCCCATTCTTGATAGGGATTTGCCTATTTACTGAAATGAATATATATATTTTCTAATTTTCCTCTACTTGTCCAACTGACAGAAGTAGAAGGAACTTTTCAACTAGAACCTGAGACCTCTAGTTGAGGTGGAGGGATTGCATCCATCCCAGATGCCTCTTGGTGTGGGAGACCTCCTATTTCTGCCAGAAAAATATGTTCAGCCATCATCGATTTGTTTATAGATTTGTGATCAGTGATCAAAAGATTATTATAAATCGAAATGTGCTATTTCGTTTGTTTATAGATGTGTGAGAATTGAGAAGGAAATATTGAACCAAGAAGAACAGCCACCAAAGATAGAAGTCCCTTCTTCTGTTTCTGTTAAGGAAGAGTTTCATAGACTCCAAATACTGACTATTTCTCAAGCCGAGTCGACATTTCATTCTTCACAAGAAGCATAACAGTACCTCTGAGAGCTCCATTTGTCCTGCAAGACGATTAAATGGATCAGCAACCTCATTTTGAAAGCAATGAATAATGATCAATATATACAAGAAATATATTACTTATTTTGAAAGCACCATCTAGTGACTAGCAACAAATACATATATCCCAATATTTTATATCTGCGATCTACTGTTTGTAACCCAAAGTTCTAACTCAGCACTAGCAAGTTGATCATTACTCTTTCTGGACTTACATTCTCTCTTTTCTCCAAGCATTTTTTGTCGTTTCATTATTAACTACAAATACGTCCAATTTAGCCTGGAGATGTATTCTTATAAATTCTTGATGAGCTGTGCTTGTACAACGATATAGTCTCTGTCAGTTTATGCCATTTGGCTAATCTATTGTGGTAACCTACTGTAGCCTTAATACCAGAGACATAATTAAGTAACCTCTCCATAACCTAATTCCCCTTCAACTTTCTTTTCATAGTAAACAAGACGATATTTGATAAGTGAGAAATTCCAATGGGCCATCTGGCACATGGTTTGGAACTTGGTGGATGACGGGATCATACCTCTACCCTTCTCCTCTTAAATACAAGATTTTTGTTTGCGACAAGGTTCAAACTCGTGACTGCACCTAACTCACACATCACGCGTTTGCGCTCTTATCACTAGACTAATCCTCCTTGGATCCAATCTTTGAACTATACATAACATGACTGTGTGAGTTTAATGTTAAAAGAATTGTCTTTGCGAGAAAGACAACTCGGATTTAGTAGCACCTGATGCCTTATGCTCTTCTACTCAAAGAATATATATATTGAATAATTTTCACATACAATACTAGATTTCACACACAAATCTGAAAACATCAATGAACTCAAATTACTAGGAGTATTATATATATACATAAAATCAGATTGACAACATTAAAGATGGAGACAGTAGCTGGTACTGGAGGAAGATAAACTCCATCAAAGTGCATGGCAATGACAGAATGGTATAACAACTGCTCTTATTGTTTTACTGATAATGGAAAACTATTCTGTGAGTAGGAGCTATAACAAACTACTAGGAAGGCTGCAGAAAGTACAGAAGTTGTGCTGATATGGAATTCTATCATGCTGCCTAGACATAGATTTATTGTCTGGCTGGCCGTTCAAGGGAAATTTCTGACTAAGGAGAGGATGATCAGACTTCATAAACCAACAGAGGATGGAATTTGCTGTTTACAACAATAAAATTGAATTCCAGCTACATCTATTTGTGGAATGTAGTTGAACAGCTGAATAAATAATTGAAGACTTGGACAGTATGTATGAAATTAGAAGGGGATGACGCAATGTTTAAGATGGATCAAAGGTAGGCGTGAGTATAGAAATTGGATTCTTTTTTTTGCTTGACGCTGTAGCTATTCGACCAGACTTCCTCGAAGATGGCTTAAATCTCTAGAGTGCTTTTTAGGTGTAACTATTTGGTTGTTATGGTAATTCCTCACAGTTTACCAAAAAAGAACAAAAAAACACTAAACATGCTTATAAAGATTGGAACTTCAGTTTATACTAAAGCAAAGCAAGGATGTATTTATTTATTCTTACAAGTGGGAATTGCCTCAAACTCCTTAGGCAAAGGATAACTGAACATCGATGAACTCCTCAATAGATATACATAAAGAAAACTTCTATTGATAACACAGATCTGTCTTTGGGAGAAAGACAATTCCTTTTCAGCAGTTCAGAACAGAACAACACATGAAAATTTTTGCAATTTATACAAAGTTTGCATTCATTGACTCAAGCTACAAGTATTATTGGATTTAGAAGTTGACCTCATCATATTGAAGCAAAGGCAGAATGTTGGCAGCCCTTAATCTTATTGGTACAAGTAGGAATATTCTCAAATTCCTTAGCTGGCAACTTTTCAGACAAAAATCCAACATGAAATTCAATCATCTGAGACTCATCATCAACACTAATCCCAGTTACAGATACCCATACAAACAACTTCTTTGCTTGTATTCCAGTGACATCAGAAACAGATCCATAACTCAACTTCCCTTTAATATCTTTTTGGTAGTAAACAAGCTGATCCTGAAACTGTACATAACATGGATGTGTTAGTTGGACAGTAAAAGAACTGTCTTTGGTGGAAAGAGTGTATGATTTCACATTGTTTGGGAGAAGACCCTTTGGAAGATTGTAAGAAGGAAGGAGATCATGAACATCATCATCTTTATTTGAATGGCTAAGATTGAAGGATAGAGAAAAGATGAAGAAGAACAAGAACAAAAGCTTTGACTTTGGAGAGAATAAGGCCATTATTGAGGCAGAGAGGGAGAGAGAGGAAGACAATTAATAATGGGCCAATCAAGAGGCAAAATAGAATTTCATTACGTAGTTAGAATGTCATTTTCCTAAGGAATATGATGATTCTTCTGGACTTAAAGTCCATAATAATGCATTGAATCAAATAATCCTATTGGCACATAATGACTCAACGGTGTTAGCTAATGTTAGTTCAATTTATTTAGGATACTGCATTAATTATTTTAACAATCATTGTTTATTTAGTTATGTTATTAGTGTTTGTTTAGGAGTTCTCTTAGTATTTCTTCAGTACTTATTCAATATTTATAAGTAAACCCAAATAATGTTTACTTATTCATTATGTAGAAGTTGAGTGTTTTTTCCCCTCTCTTTTCGGAGGAACTAAAGTTTTATAGAAGTTTAAATGTTCTATTGAAAGGCAGGTACATAAAATATTATGTTGTATTTAGATTATGAGGTAGACAACCTATTTAATTCACTTATTTTGAACTACAAAAAAAATTCTAATAATTCACTCAATAGGGACAGGCTAGAGGAAGTAAAAATATTAGTGATTGCTTTCATGGTCCAAGCTCAAAGACAACCTACCCTACTCTATCACTTGCTTCTATTTCTTTCTTAAAATAAATTGAAGATGATTAAATTTTAATTAGAAAATTGAATTATTATAAATAGATTTAAATAAGTGGAAATTATTGATTTTATCTTTTTTACAACGAGATAACAATACTATATATTCTTGAAAGTCTGCTAATAATATATATTAAACAATAGTAACTCAAATAGTAGAAAAGATAAACCACAAAATTGTACAAAAAGATTTACCTTTTAACAATAAACAATAAGTTAAACTACCATCATTGCTTTATAACTATGTAAACATTTAAATTTTTTGGGACTCTACAAGACATGTTTAATTCTAATTAGAATTTTACAAAATGTGTTCAATTCCAATTAGGATTCTTCAAGGCTATTAACTCTAAACCATAGTTCATGCATATAAATGATATTATATTTTTTTTAAGAGGCATCTCGAATATTTCGCAAATTCATGAAATATTTATAGAGAGATCAAAATCAAAAGCATCCTAGTTTGAGACATATGCCACTAACTGCATTTGAATCATGTATAAATCTTATGAGGAAGGAATTTGCCACTAACAGCCCTCGAATCATGGATAAATCTTATGAGTGACCTCGAATTATGGATAAATCTTACGAGGGAGGAATCAAGGAACCAACACAATCTTGATGAATAAAATAATAAAAAGAAAACACAACAAAAAAATTATAATAGTACAAACATATAATATTACAACAATGATTAGAGTTTAACATTACTTCAAGTTTAACTGTACTTGAAATCTACAACCAAATACATTAGATTAGGTTGATAAAGAATACACCTAAAAGATACATATAAATCAATTGCTTGCAGAAACACACTCTCCCCTATACATGAGACCTATTCTTTAACACATCCACCCACCTACCATGGACTTGCAGTGGTGCACCGTAAGCCAGATATTTTTACAAAAAGTGATGTTCAAAATTTGGATAGTAAATAAACAAAAAAAATCGATCATTGGATGCACCGAAAAAATTAAAATCAAAATACACAGATAGTTCCTCCCGCGAATAAAGAGAAATAAATGGGACAAAGTTTAATCAATTATCTAGACTTTTCTAACGATTGAAACTGTATAGGAATGAACCAAAGGCAAAAACAACCAATCAAGAAGGACATAGTTCATACTACTTGAAGCAAAGAGTACAAGGTACACATTTTGCTGGCAGTGAGACAGCTTCAGATACGTAGTTAGTTCAGTGAGGCAATTTGAATACATCATAATGGATATTTTCATCCCTCATTTGCTCTTTGAAAATTAGATGGGAAAATGGTATCCCATCGATCTTTGTTTGGTGTATACTTGCAACGTCTAGTGAATAATAATAATAATAATATGAATAGTAGAACCAGAAACTGCAAATATTGGAGTAGTTATTCTTAGTTTTAGTGGGTAATAATGCTATCAACAAAAATACATGAAATATGTTTGTGTCAAGCTCTGAATTAAGATATTGATTTTATTACATTGTCAGAATGATGATTGAACTATTAAACTAAACGTTTATCCAATTTGGAGTTTGATTTTCCATCACAATGTCGATGGTTATGAAATACAGAGTTAAACAGCAAGGGAAAGGACCTTATTGTGCCAATTTATAGGATGAGAGAGCAGGTCTGGCCTTCTCAGTACACTTGGCTTACATATTATTTCCAATTTGGGAGATGGATGCCCGAGGAAACCCCATTAACTCCTCTGAGATTTTCAAGTATTCGCTTTCATCAACATTTTCATCTACTAAAAGGATGGTCTTCAGGAGTAAAGGTGCAGAGCCAAGTATAAACCTTACAAACAGCATTTCTGTTTTTAAACCACGGTTTTCAATTTGAGTTCTGATAAAACAAAAATGGGGAAAAAAACAAGTTAGAATAATTCAGTTTCTTCGACACAATAATAAACAATACGTATTACACTATTAGAATTCACAGCAAAGAGAGGATAAAAGAAAAACCTACTGTTAGATGAATGCTCTGGGAATGACATGAATATAGAACTTCCAACATAATTTGCACAAAATAAGCCAAAAACATTTGACGAAATATGACCTAAAAATAATTGGAAAAAAAAACAACCTATTAAAAAAGGAAACTCTATTCAACAAGGCTAAGACTAACCCAAAATTTACTGATTAAAATCATACTATAAAATAAGAGAATTTCAGAAATAGCAAAGATAATAACAAATAGCTAGGGTAAGCATATACAAATTCTGAATTTATACAATTAGGAAACCGAATAGCAAATTTTTGCTAAACTGCAGCCACAAATTAAAAATAATCGAAACTTATAGCTATATTACATAATATACTCTAGATTTTTGTCATTTTCGTGTAATTTACCCAAAGAAGCTATAATATTATTTTAATAGTAAATTTACACGATTTTACCTAATTCCCTATTTAACGTATAAATAGAAATTGCATCTGACTAATTTTTTCTCACATTTCTCTCATTTATATTATCTCTATTTCAACCCCGCATCTTAACTCCACCAATTTAACACGATTCATTTCAATTTCTTCTAGTTTAAACTAGATATTTTTTTAAATTCGCATTTTTGTGATTATTCATATCATTTAAAAAAATTTATTTCACAGTAAATACATCTACATATTTGTTCTTCCAATTTTTTTTTCTAAGTACAATTTTCAATTACCTTTTTAGGATTTGTGCTAAGCTTTCACAAATTCTCTATCAATATTGGAGTTTAGTATACAAAAAATTACAATGCTGGGGTGATTGTACTAGCGCTATTGATAAGAGTATTGAAAAAAGCAATATTAATTGTTGTTGAAGAGAAGTCTTCCCGAAAGATATCATGATGCACCATGTGTTCGAAAAAGTATCATGATACATTATATATTCGAAAGGTATCAAGATACATCATGTATCCGAAAGGTATCTTTGATACATCATATATAAGTATTATGACGCATCATGTATTCAAAAGGTATCATTTATACCTTATGCATCCTAAATGTATCATGATACATTGTGTATCCTAATTAAATGTATCATGATATACATCATATATAATAAACATATCATGATACGTTATGTATCTTAAACTTATCATGATACACCATACATAGTTATCAATTACTCAGAATATGCAAGATTTTTTTATGAACACCAACTGTATCATGATATACATCACGCATCCTAAACATATCATGATACATTATATATCCTAAACTTATCATGATGCATCATACATAGTTATCAATTACTCAGATTATGCGAGATTTTTTGCTCATTAATTAGGATAATTTCCCCATATTTGAATTCTTCTTTTGACTTGTACAAATATGGGCATTTGCTTAAGCAACTCAAGAGAAAATTTTAATATCCACTTCATTTCAACTTGAATATTTTTTTATTTATTTTGTATGCAGTCACAATCAAGGGCAGACCTAGGGCTGGCAAGGGGACGGGGACGGGGACTGGGGGACGGGACGGGACGGGGGACGGCGCTGGGGGGATTTTGGGGGGACCGGGATTGGGGGGACCGGGATTGGGGGGACGAAAATACGTCCTGTCCCGTCCCACTATATATACGGGATGGGACGGTGTTTGGTGGGACGGGACGGGACGGGACGGGACGGGGGATTTTTTATTTTTTATTTTTTATATACTTATTTTTTTTGTATTGAAATTACATGTTAATAAATAACATTTTTAGTTTATTTGGTTTTCTATACATTTTTAGTTAATAATAATGCTTAAGTTTTCAAATTTCAAATTTCAAATTTGAGAAGTTCAAATTTGTATTTTAAATATTTTAAAGTAATTTAAATTTGAAATTTCAAATGTCAAATTTCTATTTTTAAATTAAGTATTTTAAAGTTAGTTTAGTATATAATATATACTAAACTAACTTTAAAATATGTATCTATATATTAAAATTAAAATGCAAGACCATAGTTTTATATACTTATTTTTTTGTATTGAAATTACATGTTAATAAATAACATTTTTAGTTTATTTGGTTTTCTATACATTTTTAGTTAATAAATAATGCTTAAGTTTTCAAATTTCAAATTTCAAATTTGAGAAGTTCAAATTTGTATTTTAAATATTTTAAAGTAATTTAAATTTGAAATTTCAAATGTCAAATTTCTATTTTTAAATTAAGTATTTTAAAGTTAGTTTAGTATATAATATATACTAAACTAACTTTAAAGTATGTATCTATAATTCTATATATTAAAATTAAAATGCAAGACCATAGTTGTATAAAAAAGACTTGAATAAAGCTTTCAAATTTATTCAATAAAATGTAATTGCAACTTAGAAATTAAAAGTTAGAACTTACAATTTACAAATATTAGCAGAGTAACTAATCTACACAGCCACCTTCTAGGAAGGGTTCTGTTTCAATAAGTTCTCAAATGTAAAACTAATATTTGTTACAAATATTATATGAGTAACTAATTTACACAGCCACCTTCTAGGAAGGGTTCTGTTTCAATTAGTTCTCTGATGTAATCTAATATATGTGTTCTCCTTTAAAATTCAATTCTAATTGTCGAATCATATCGATGGTGACATCCTCCGGTGTTGGCAAACTTGCTAGAAACTCTTGTGACTCTAAGTTATCGTCAGTAGATTCAATGATCGTTTTAATCCAAGATTCTTGTTTGAAACTTATCTTTGGCAAATTATAATTCTTTCTCTCGGCGTTGACCCAGTCTCTAAATAAAACTGTTGTTTCCAAACTGTCTTCCGCCAATGAATATCTATGATCGCCAATTTGAAACCTTGCCGCACTAAAAGCAGCCTCCGATGCAACTGATGAAGCTTGAATAGCTAGAACATCACGAACCATTTTGCTCAAAATAGGAAATGCAACGCTCCGCCTCCTCCACCATGCTAATAAATCTTCATTGCCATCTTCGTCTTCCAATGTTTCTAAAGATTGATTAAGATATTCTTCAAAATCATCACGGTTAGTAGAATTAAGACCAAGAAAACCTCGCATATAACTTGAAATTCGAGCTTTACTCTGAGGATTAGAAGTTTGACCAACTTCTCCTTGAATATTTCCTGTAGTTTTATATTTTTCATACAAAATTTTTGCTTCTACTTTTATGCTAAACTTACACATTTCACAAGTTGGACTTTCTTCCGGTAAAATTTCTAAAGTATCATAAAAAGTATCAACAAGTGCCTGCACACCTCGTAATTTATATTCAGGATGAAGTAAAGTAGCAGTTAAATAAATTTGAGGAATAGGAAAAAAATATTTTTTAAATTTTACAATCATACCTTCAATTGCAACTCTAAATTTTTCAATTTTTTTGTATTTAGAAAATTGAATTGAAATAGCACAAATATTTATTAATATTGATGAAATAGTAGGATAATAAATTCCAGAAAACATGGTTGTAGCATCATAAAAAAGTCTTAAAAATTCTATTAGTTCATTAGTTTGTTCCCAATCTTCTTCACAAATCCTATCTAATGGGTCAGCATTATGAGCATTAAACACCATTTGTACGGGATTTTTATATTCGTAAGCACTGAAAGCATTTCGTAAAAAGAATTCCACCTTGTTTTAATATGTCTTGGAATTTTTCTTGGTGGCAAATCACAAAGTACACAACGCTCATTAAATTCCCTAATTCTAGCAACTCTATGAGCATAAAAAATCCAGGCAACAGCATATTCAATTTTCATACAACCACAATCAAATAATTCAACACCATCTTGTACAATTAAATTTAATACATGTGCAATACATCTAACATGAAAAGCATTATCATCAATTGGACATAATCTAGCTTTTAACATAGTAGCAGCGTTTGTATTATTAGATGCATTATCTAATGTGACAAACATTACTTTATCTATAAGCATGTAATAATCTAAAACACTCAAAATATTTGAAGCTAAATATGGACCAGTTTTTTTCTTTACACATTCTTTATAAGTTATGATTCTTTTTGCAAATTCGATTATTATCAATCCAATGTCTGTAATAGTTAAATAATCATGTCCATTAACACTACGACCCATGTCCGAAGTTATGGACACTCTACAATCTAATATGCTAAACATACAACGAAGATATTGACAATATTTACCTTGATGTTCAAAAACATCAGTTTAAAGATTTCTTGAAAAACCTCTATAAGAAGGATTATAAGTTTGTTGAATATATTCAATAAAACCGGATGTGAAGGAAAACTATAAGGCAAACCACAAACAGAAACCATTTTAGCTAAATTTTCGCGATCTCTTTCCTTATTATATTTACGTTGTGTTAGTGGACCACCGGGGTTAGAAAGATCTAATGTTCCTTGAACCATGTTAGAAGCCCCTACCGATTCATTAACATTACTATCAAAATCATTAATCGAATTCCTTTTTCTAGCGGCTAATGCTTTAGCTTTTTTATATTCAATCGGCACACAAGATAACAAATGTCTATTTAAGCCCCCTGTCCCACCTTGACCCCCACCTTGTTTATGTTTAAAATGTTGTTTACACTTATTACAAATTGCAATAGAGTTTTCTTTATCTAAAGTCATAAATTGCCACACAACAGAAGTTTTAGGGCGTTGATACTTCACCTTCTCCCTTGTAGGAGGTATAAGGGGTGAGCGTCTACAATTTTGCTCCGTTGAATTTGTAGTTTCAGTTGGAACTTCTGTCACCGGACTAGTAGGTGTTTCTTCTAAATCTTCTTCTAGATCAACTTCTACTTCTTCACATGTATATTCATCAAGATTAGGATTAATATTACCATAATGTCGTTCTAAACTTTCATGATCGAGTTGAACATTTGAATAAATATCATAAGAAGTATCATCAACATAAGTAGAATCATTTGTATTAAATCTAACTCTAGACATTGATTTAGAAGAAGTACCACCATAGTTACTCTTATTTTTTCCTTACTACTTTTTTATTAAAATTAAATAATTTACTAATGCCACTTGGTTCTTTCTCTTTTCCTTTACGGTATCTTTTTTGCTAGAACTCATATTTAATTATATGTAAAGTGTAATATAAAAATAATAATAACACAAAAGTTAATGACGGAAAATAAAATATAAATATTATGAAACGAATGTACCAAACGTCTGCGTTAATAGCAAACGTTATAACCGATTCTTGAAACTTGTAGTCTGTTGTAACTTGTAATTTGGAACTCCAATACTTGATAGCAAATATAAGAATTATATATATTATAATATAATATGAAAATTTAGAATTGAAATATATGTATTATGATATAATATGAGACTTAAATGGAATAAAAAACTAAGATTTGAGATTGAGAGGATATAGAAAATAGATGAGAGAATAGATGATTTTGTAAGAAATAATAAGGGATAGAGGGGTATTTATAATATTAAAAGTGGGTTAAAGTGTATTTATGATAACTTGAGGTTTAAATTAAAATATTAAAAGTAGGGGATGGTAGGGGTGGTAGGGGTGTTGGGAAGTGAAAAGTGGGATAAATCCGTTGGGGGGGCCCACTAGCCGTTGCCCCCACGGATATAAGTCAAAAGATTAAATAAAAAAAAAATCCATGAACGGCCGGTTCAACGGCCGGGCCGGTCGGGGCCGGCGATCGGCCAGGACAAAAAGGTGAACTGCCCGACGGTCCCTAACCCGCATGTACCCCAACCCGTGAATGACTTGGACCGGTCCACGGGCGGTTCTCGAACGGTCTCGCCGGTCCGGGCCGATCTTGCCGACTTCTAGGCAGACCTATGTGGGGACTCCCGGGTGCTCGAGCATCCATTAACTTTGTATCAAATTATATATATTTCTATATATAGAAATTAAGAGGAATAGTATAAAATTGAACAACGAGTACCTATAGAATAAATTGTTTGATTGGGGAAGTGGATATTTGTGGGTGCATAAGGTCCTTTGAATGGTTTTGCGTCTGGGTTTGATTCCCAATTTTGCTACTTTATTTTTACCTAAAATAAGTTTTGTTCTAGACTTTTTATAAATTACCATACTCATTTTGCAAATCTTACAGATTTGACTGATTATTAGACTTTGCTAGCTTGATTTTCGGGGAACCTCAAACATGGATCTCCTAAATAATTTGTTGTACCATGATTCCCGCCTATTTCTGGCCTTCGAAAAACACCCTGGAGTTCCTCTCAAGCCAAACATGGTATATAACTCCAGCTGAACTCATCTGGTATATCTCTGTTTGTATGTTCTATCCAGTTTCATGTGTAATTGTTCATTGTTTCTCCTCTCATCAAGTACGAGGACCTCTAGGAATACTTGTCATTGTAGCAGTTTGCTCCAAATCCACCCTGAGTAAGTACTCAAAGAACAGATGATTATGATTCTCATTAACCTGGTTACATAGAGGACATGAAGCTAAATCTAATGCACCCCACTGCATTAATCGATCTCTGGTAAACAACTTCTATAAGATAGCAATTTGTAATATGAATATCACTTTAGACATCCAAATGTCTAAATTGTTACATATAAGTCTCCTCCAATAAATTTAATACCGATTAAAAAAGAACTAAAAGGAAAACCTAAATTTAGCCAAAAAGAGAAACAGATATCATCATATCAAATATGTATTGTCAATTTAAATTTAAATATGTAGAATGATTAAAAAAAACCTATGTTACAAACAAAAAAAGAAAGAAAGAAAATATATATAAGAGCAATATAACCAGCGGCAAAACTGATGTAAACGGCTCTGCAATTAAGTGAAGCTTTCGATAGAAACAATAAGCAGAGCTCAAATTTTGTGCAAACTCTTTTTGTTGAATTATACGTCAAAGAATGAAGCTTTCGATGAAACGCTTGCTAACCAAAATGAAATCTGAAGCTTCTCATCGACGCCCAAAACGGAGGAGACTGAGAAAGCGTACTGAAATTCCAAGCAAAGATTCAATGGGGTGTTTGCCAGAAGAACTGATCGAAGCAATTCTTGTAAGGGTTCCAGTTAAATACCTCTTACAGTTCAAATGTGTTTCCAAAAATTGGTTTAATTTGATTTCCAGTCCTGAATTTGTGAAAACTCATCTTAATTTTTCTGCTAATGATTACACCCGCCATATATCTCTGTTGCAATTTCGGGAAGATATTAAATATTGTTCTGTTAGCTCTTTATTTCATAACTCTGTTAGTGAGGCACTTGATTTAGATTGTCCCATGAAAAATCCACCTCAACGTGTCTATATTTCGGGTTCTGTTAATGGGTTGGTTTGTCTTGCCGATGGGTTTAGTGGGTTGGTGCTATGGAATCCATCAATTAGAAAGTTCAAGAAAGTGTTCGGCTTTATGCCTACACAGATGCGTGAATGTTGGTCCAAGTGTGGTTTTGGATATGATGAGGTTCATGACGACTATAAGGTAGTGGGTATTTTTAGTAGCATGATTAAGGCCAATTTCGAGGCCGCGATATATAGTTTAAAGAGTGATTCTTGGAGAACACTTGAAGATTTTAAACCTGGGGTGAGTTACTGTGGTGAGGCTAAATTTGTGAATCATAAGCTTCATTGGATTACATTTCGTAGACTTCGTATGCACATCACGTCTATTGATTTGGTTGATGAGAAATGGGGAAAGTTGGAGCTGCCCAGCTATAACAAAGGACGAGATTTGAAGCTTGGAGTGTTGGGAAGTGATCTTTCGGTCCTCTTTAATTATGATGAGAGAACTCACTCTGATGTGTGGGTAATGAAGGAATATGGAGTTAAAGCGTCTTGGACAAAACTGTATACCATCAGGTATCCTGAGAACTATGAGCTTTCTCCGCCCCTTTTCATGTATACTAAAGGTGAAATTCTGCTTGCGTTTAAATCAACTTTCGCGATATATGATCCAAAGAATGACTCTCTCACATATCCAGAGGTTCCTAATGTTGAGGTTACTGGTTTTTACAACAGAATTGAGGCGGAACTTTGCATCGAAAGCCTAGTTTGTCCGGATTTACCAAGCGAAGATTGAAAGATGTCAGAACTCAGGTGAATGACTGTTGTAATAGGTAACAACCTGTAAGTATTCTTTCGCTGCATTTTTCACGTGTTTTAAAATTCTGCTTATTTTGTCAAATATTGGATGTTGCATATTCAAGGACCATTTTTACACCATATCTGCTTAGATATATTGGTTGTCCTTTTCTGTTTTTGCCTACACCCAAGGAACAATAACGTTTTGCAGGAACATTGGGCGTTCTTTTGTCCTTTTAAGCTGTGTTTTAGGGGTACATGTTGTTTCACTAGACAAAGTAAGAGTAAAGATCACCAAGGCACAAGTGAATATGCCAATAATCATTGGCATATTCCTTGGGCAGAATCAAAGCCTAAACATGTTTAATGATCGTTTTTAGTGACACGGTTAAAGATATAGATGAATTACAGAGATCATTAAATAACAGTTAAGCCTATAATCTTGACTCTTGAGTGTATCAGGCTCTTCTTCACTAGTCATTCTCTCTATTTCCTAAGCTTTACACATTTCCCATGTAAATTTTAATAGCCCAGATTTGCTGAACTAAACAACTGACGCGACCATAGTTGAGAAGGTAGTAGGGATGGCAATGGGGCAGGGCTGTTGCGGTGCGGGTTTGGTCTAAACCCGAAAAGGCTTCAACCCGCCCCACGTAGCATTTTCTTTTTCTATTTTCAACCCGCCTTTATAGCAAAAAAAACTTACTTTTTAAAATTGTTTTATTATTAAAAAGCTTAAACTAACCAGATTAACATTTCAGTTTTTCTGAAAACGGAGAGTTTAACAATTATTTCTTACTTAAGAAGTTTAATTTGTTCTTTTCTCTTTCTTTTTATTCTTTTTTACCTTAGAAGAAAATGTTGACTCTAAACAATAACACTGTAGACCAGATATGGAAAAAGATGAATACTCTAGACCTGATATTGGCTTCAATCAAACAACAATGTTTCTGATCATTCTGTTGTATAAAACTTTGCAAAAATATAAATATTGGAAAAATGTCTTTCTTAACTTTTTTCCTGTATAGTAGACTATATTTAGAATGTTGCCCAAAATGTTCAAAATAAATACACCAGATATTCCTACTTAAATTGATTCTAATCTTGGAAAGTTGCACAAATATTCAAAATAATAAATACTTCATGTATTCCTACCAACTCCAAAATTTATATGACTTCTACTCAACTGGTTATCCCCCAAGGTGTTAAACACTTTAAGTCATCCAGATTGAAATTAGGAGCTAAGAAGCATTGCAGAAGATGGAGCAATTCTATCCTAGCAGTAAGACTTAAACATAAAATCTGCAACCCACCCTGCTGCGCATCAATTTAAAATAAAATTACCTCAACCCACCCCGCAACGCACAACTTTAAACTTACCCTGCCCCACCCTATTGCTATCATTTAAAGTTAACAAAAACTGTCCTACTTGAGTAAGAAATACTCACTTTTCAAAAGTTTGAATCATTTCAGGTTGAGCATAGGCACAGTTGGAAGTGTTGATTTGCAGTGTCCAAGACACCCTAAAACTAACTTCTTTCTTTTCATTTTATCTTTTTCCCCTTTACAAATAGGAAGATCAATTTCTTTTTCTTTTTTCAACCTATATGCTAGTGAATTAATTTTTTCATTTTCTGTGACCTTTGTTGCTTCCATTTATTCAACTGCCTGTAGAGCATTGCTCACTTCTAGATGTCGGCAGCAACGTTAGCTCTTCCCTCTCAATTTTAAATTCTAAGCCTTTTATTTTAAAAATCTTGTTTAGGGGTCAGGATATCCTATTCTTCGCGTGATCTATCACTCTCAAATTAAATCTCAATTTGATGTAACCAAAAGTACACAACATTTTACCAACCTTTAGGGCCTTAAACTGGTATTTAGATCTTAAACTTTGCCTCGTCAATAAGGAGAACAACTTATACCTGCTACAAGGCCCACAACCAAACTCATATTCAACACCATCGTAGTACCCTTTGTGTCCCCTTCAACTACATCTTCTCTGGTAGGCTCAAAGAATTCTTCTGTATCATTTTCATCTGTATTGGATGCCTCTGAAATGATCAATAGGTTAAGTTGCCTAATTTTACAACGATCATTGAGTCCAAATTTTTCATCACATCTGAAACATAACACTGGCTCTCTTTTTTCGTGCAAATTTTGAATCATACAACCTTTTGAATTGCCCCTCTAATTTTGCTACTGAAGTCGAGTTGAAGCTAGTGGACTTTTCGGTCGTATGCGATGGTGAATCAGTGTTAAGCCTTCTTCTCCAGCTCTATGTGTTTCAAGTATGTTTGCGACTCGAGGATAATTGGGTCTGAACTCAACTGATTTATTGCTTGAACTTCCTCTACTTGGTTCAAATTTAACACCCTGAACTTGCTGCAAAACAGAATTTTGATCCTCCCCCTTTTAGCCATCTCCATTATATCCCTCAAAGTTTCATCCCATAAAAGCATCAATTCTGCTCAAATTTCCTCTTTCAGCCCATTCAAAAACACTCCAGATAACTCTCCATCAGGTACCTCCTTCCCCTTTCATAGGTGCCGGCACCTTTTCAAATTCTTCACGAAACGCGGTAACCATAGTAACCTGCTAAACGAAGTAAGAGTAAAGAGCACCAAGGCGCAAGTGAATATGTGAATGATTATTGGCGTAGCCCTTGGCAGAATCGAAGCTTAAACTGTTAAACATGTTTAATGATCTTTTTTAGTGACACTTGTTGAGATCTTTGAACAACAGTTAACAAACACCGTCTAACTTTACTAAGAAATCCTCATTTTTCAAAAGTTTGAAATCATTTTGGGTTGAGCATAGGCACAGTTGGAAGTGCTGCTTAGCAGTGTCCGAAAGACTCTAAAACTTGTGAGTTAATTTTTTCATTTTCTTTGACCTTCTTTGTGTCCTTTTATTCAACTGCTGATAAAACATTGCTCACTTCTAGATGTAGGCAGCAACGCTATCCTATTCCTTGCGTGAACTTTCTTTCTCTGAAATTAAATCTCTTTGTGATGTAACCAAAGGCACGCAACTCGCAAGCAAACTGAGAGGATTTACATGGAAATTTCTCTTGGTTATGTCGTAGCTCATAAATTTCGCACATCAATAAGAACAACTTATACTTACATATTGTTGATGATTGCAGGTTGTTGTAGAATCATACATGTGTTCAGGAAAACATATATATATATATATATATATATACTGACTAGCTGATGCTTTGGAAACTACTTAGGAGAAGCAGATGCTAGCTTATTCTATCAATAGCCAGCCAAATGAGTACAAGATCATTGGTCTACTCTACCTCACTCAATTCACCATTTCGAACCTTATACAAAAGGTTTTTCTGTACTTGGAAGTAAAGATTATATCGTTGCAGGTTGTAAAAACTCTATGATGCTACTTAATTTTGTTGAAGGATGCAAGAAATACTCATAAATTGAATAACAAAAAGTTAAAACTTGTTAGTAGGAACATAATCATACAAGTTTATGCTCTTGTTTTTTGTTTTCGTTTTTAAGATTCTACTTGCTGTACACAATTAGATGTTTGATAACTTGCTGTACGTCTCAAGTAAAATAAATGCAGCAATAGGTAGTAAAAATGAAAGAAAAATACTATCAGAGAACAAAATAATACTACTAAACAAGGAGAAGATGAGATTAGCCTCCTGCCACATAAAGTGTGTCAACACTCATCTATCGACTAACACATTATTCTAATCTTCCATCTAAGATCATATCCTCAGTCAAAAAAATTATGCCTTCTCCTATCTAATCTTCTTCTGTTCTTCTTCGACCTACCTCTAAATAGAAATAGTTATAAAGAAAGTTAAACTTGTGGAAATTAATTGTATTTTTAAATACTTTACGTTTCATTCTCGATATTACGAGGTAAGTTTTGATAATATTTCAGCAATTTCTTGGTAGAATTTCAAAATATGTTATATTTAACTAAAATACATTAATCAAATTTGAACACAAAAGCATATTCAATTTTTCAAAAGATATATACGTCCGGTTTTCTTTTAAAATTTGATTTAGGCACCTTGTTCAACCAAAAAAAAAAAAATTAACAATTGAAATCTCATCTTCAAAATTACTCATGCAGGTACTTCTTCGAATCAACAATTATAACATCTTTCTCCTTACTGTTTCTTTTCGTCAGTTTGAGATAACAACGAGAAGATTTTCACTTACATGTTTTTTCTTACTTTTTTCTTTTGACGAATATTTGGATTTAGGGTAACATAGATAGGGATTTTACTATTGGTGACATGATTTTCTCTTCCACATTCACTCATATAAGATAAAGTGAATGCATTCAACTCAAAATTCAATTTTAAACATACACAAGGGTATTAATATTGTTAGTAGTCTGCTTTAACATGGAGCTCTTTCTAAGAGCTGAATTCATAGAATTTTTCTGCTCATAATTGTAGAAATCAAAGTAAATAAATTAGGAAAAATCACACCATATACACCTTTAAGAGACAATAGTACGGGTTTTAAAAATACTCTTAAAAAATTCTTACTTATAACAGTTTATTTACAGGTTATAACATATCAATTAAATTTAAGTTTATTTAAAAATCAATTACAATTTAATTTAATAAATGATTAATCTCTTTATATTTTTATATTATTAATTATTAATAGTTAATTAATTTGATTGCAGTTCCTTTTTTTAAATAAAAATTATCAGTTACACAAATTTAGGGATTTACATTGATTAGAGTTCCTTGATTACCGTACACTCCAAACCTCCCCATACGTTAATTCCCCCCCCCCCACGCCTATCCAATACTACACGCCACCACCCCACTACCCCACATTCACAATCGTCCCTCCCATCTTTCTTACCACTCCACTACCCCACATTCACAATCGTCCCTCTCATCTTTCTCACCACCCCACTACCCCAACTTCACAATCGTCCATCTCGTTCCATTTCTCATCATCATGATGTCGAAGAAAATAATTGTAACGCCTTGAAAGAGTCCTCGATTAGTTGAAGGAACTACTACGGATGAAGTACATGTTCAAACTTTCAACATATTGACTCAAACTCTGCCGCCAAAAAATGTTGAAACTCCAGCAAATGGTGGTAAACTTGCCACAATAATACCATTTTTTTTTGCGAGCACAGAATTTTATGGTAAAAGGCTTGATCTGTATGCCAATAAACTCTCCAAATATGTTGACAAGTCTCAATCCGACCCACATGAAGTCAAGCATATGATGCATGTGCCTCAACAAGAAGATAGTTCCAAGTATGTATTTATATGCTTTACTAATTTCATCAGAAAAGTTAACTTAATTTATTTCTTAAAATGATTTTTCTTTTAAATTTTTTTCAGTGACTGTGGTTTGTACACATGTCTATTTGCTGAATACATCAGTAATGATGTTTTTGATATGCGTTCTGTTGATATCGATGCAAAGTACCATCGTCAAAGGTATGCCACAATCATATGGCATTATGGAAAAGCAAAGAATGAGGATGGCGCGATCAGTGAGAGTGAAGTAACGGGTGTCGTTGCTAGCAAATTTGGTGGACCTCGCATAGCAAAAGAACATGCTCCGGATACCAACAATTATCCTACACCAAGACCACGGAAAAGAAATTTGAGATAGTTGATTGCACCTTCTACTTTTTAGAATTACATGTTTTTTTTTTTTAACTTTTGGACAATATTTTTGTGTTTCAGTATTTGATGATATATAATATCCACTATTTTATTCCAGGCAGATACCATCTACATATGAATTACTGATTGACTATTATAATTTCAGGATACTAGTAATATACAAACTGAATACTATTTGGATACACCATTTGGAAGATATATTACACATTGAGTATAACAGTTTTCGGGATGACAGTTATATACAAACTGCGTACAAATTGAATTCAACATTTAGACTTACTGATATTACTGTGTATTACTAACTAGAAATAAAAAGAATACCAATTTATAGTTCATGAACCAACTTTGTCTTATAATTTTTATCCAAACTATACACTTATGGCATCCAAATTCATTCATGATTATTTCTTTTTACTTCATATTCTAACACCAAAAATAAAAAAAATAAAAAATGAATGAAGTTGGTATCCAACCTGTATATATACCTTGAAGATATGATTATGCCAATGTAAAATAGTGATCATTGTATTTTGTAACAACCTCAATTACATCTTGTTTTATATTTATTCAAGTTGGACACCTAATGGATACCAACTTATTACTAATTGTAAATTATATTCTCTTAACAAGCATTGATTAAGTACTTTAAAGATGTATGAAATTGGTATACAATTTGTATAAATACTGAAAGAAACGAATCTGACAATCTAAAACAACGATCATTAACTTTTGCACTAACATTAATTACATCTTGTCTTATTTTGATTTAAAGTAGGGCTTTTTCCACCATTAAGTTCAGATCAAAACCTTTCCCCAATGATAATTACCCAAGAAACTACGTTTATGGATCGAAAAATAGATTCGAGGAGTTAAAACCTTACATTTAGCCTCAAGAATGGTGAAAACGGTCAAGAACTCATTTGGGGTCGTTTCTTAGCTCTCAAAGCAGAAAAGTGCAGAATAGAGATTTTTTGGGGTTTATTTACGACCTTAAGTCGCGTTGGACCTGCCATGTTGTCCTCGCCCTCTGATGGCCTCACTGGCGGCGAAATCCACGCACGCTTGCACGAAACCAGTGAGCTGTTTTATTAATTTCAAGACCCTCATTTCACAACACACGTTTAACCAACGACGCTCAGAAAATACCGTTCAGCTAAGATCGATTACGGGAGATCTACTCACCTGAATTCAATTTCGTAAAATCGTACAGATTTCTTAACGTCTTAGCTATCTACTCATGTGATCAAAATCATAATTAGACCACCCAATTGCTACCAGATTTTCCTTGACCTTACTGACTCCGATTTCGTCCAAATCTGGACTAGGCTATAAAATCTCAAGCTACTACCAAAAAGTTTTTTGACCCTAATTCTTTCCCCATTGGCTTTTCTCTAACGACGAAATCTGGTCGTTCCAGTTCCGTTTGTTCTTGGTCTACAAACAATTATAATAACACGGAAATCAATAAACAATCACTAATTACCCGAATTACCAATAATTTATGAACCTAGATTAAATCCATGATCCCAATTATCCAAAATAGGGTTGTTTTCACCATAGAATCTAGATCAAAAACCCTCCCCCGTCGTAATTACCCATTCTATTACGTTCTACGGATTCGGGGAGTGAAAAGCTTACCTTTAGCCTCAAAAATGGTGGAAAAATGTTAGGAATCGCCTGGTCTTCATTCCTTAGCTCTAAAAATCAAAAACTGCAGAAAGAGATCGTTTAGGGGTTTATTTACGACTTTAAGTCGCGTCGGACCTGCCAGAGCGGCCAAAACCCCTCCAAGGCGGCTTGCACGAACCAGTGAGCTATTTAAAGAATTCCAAAATCTCGATTTCACAACACACCTCTAACCCACGACACTCAAAAAGTACCATTTACGCTAAGATCAATTTTGAGAGTTCTACTCGCCCGAATTCAATTCTGTAAAGTCATACGAATTTCTTAACGAGTTGTCTAACCACTCATGTAACCAGAATCATAAATAAATCACCCGATTATTACCAAATTTCCCTACACCTTAAAGACTCCGATTTCGTTCAAATCTAGACAAGGTTGGAAAATTCCAAGTTACCACGAAAAAATTTTCCGACCCAAAATTTTTTCCTGTTGGCTTTCTATAACAATGGAACCCAATCATTACATAATCAAAAAATTAGCAAACAAATACGTGTATTTTCTATACTGTTATGTTTTGTAATTAAAATTTTATTTTGTAAATAAAAAAATAGATATATTTATTATAAATTAAGATCTTAAACACAATATTTTTGTTATTGTTCATATTTAAAAAAATATATTATTTATTTCAGAAACAGTTTTAAAACATCGCAATTTTTCCTCTTATATTTTTAAATTGATCAAAACTAACTCAAATAAATTGAAATAGAAAAACAATTACTATGTATGACAAACACTCAAAACCACAAAATGTCGATAATACTGTAAGCAAAGAAAATCCAAAAGGAGCTCTAACCATATATTATTAAAAGAGTAGACATTTTTGTGATATTAGGTAAGCATTAATTTTGACAATTAGCTAGATTGAATATTTACATGATCAAGAAGAATTCAACATAAATTAATCTCTACCATTATTTGTAGAGACTTTGATTAATAAAATAACTTCTTTCTTTCCCAAAAATATACTATTTATATATAATATATAATAAAAAGAGAAATGATGAGCAGTATTTTCACACTTTCCAGTCAAACTCAATCATCTGATGAGAAGAACTGAGAACTTAGATTATCCATAACAGCTAACTGCATATTCTCTGATGGTTTCCAATGTCTCTTCCTTTGATTTATAAACCAATTGTTGATCTGCTTTGGATCAAGTCCTGTTGATTCTGCTAGTGAATTCTTATCAGCCTCCTATAATCAAAATTTCAACACAACATTCGTTATCATCTCACGTAACTAAAATATGTATAAGTTATGAGTCTATTCACGTAATAATTTATGCAGGATAAAAGATTAAATAACTGATTAATGAACTAACAGTAGCATAACCCTAACTTATATGTACCACATCCATACACTAAATTGTGGATAAAACCAATGTTATGAATGGTTAGAAGTTTTGGAAAAGACCAGAAGCACACCCCAATATTGTGAACATGAGAAACTATTAGTACGTCTTGGGGAAAAACAACGATGACTTTAAGTCCCAACCCAAAAATAAGGGATTATTTTAGGTTTATTCTCAAATAATCAATGCAGAACCTAGTAAACATAAAAATTATAATCTAAAATTCATAAATTTAAAATCTTTAAACCACCTCTCTATGAAAGAACCTAAAAAGTAGTACACCGTCCATCTCAATTTATGTTACACATTTCGGATTTTGAGATTCAAACTAGTCTATTTTTTACTGTAAAATTTCATATATCTTTTATATATTTTGAATTGTCAATTATTGTGAAGTATATTACTTTTTACATAGTTTACAAATATATAAATTTCATGTGCAAATTTCCGATCACAATTAAACTGTTTGACTCTCGAAAAACGAAATATGTCACATAAATTGAAATAGAAGAAGTATAAATACAGTTTTAAACCAAGATTTTAAATGAAACAAGAAGAATAAGCATTATTTGAGTTGTATGAAAATGCAAAATAGAGAGGTAAAGAAGTACAAACCGTAGGGTAAGGCCATCTAAAGTGATCATCCCACCATGCAAGTAGCATTTGCCTTGCCTCTTTTGGTAGCTTCCCTTTCTTCTTTTTCTTTGAAAATTCCAACTTTAGACTACTTAAATGACTCCCAAACTTACGTAGGAGTCTATCTTTGAGTTCATTTTCTTCACTTCTCATTGATGCATCTGCCTCACCACAACTTAACTCCTCATCTGATGATACACCACCATCATCTGCCACAATTAATTTACTCCACTTTAGATCAAGATATATAAAGAGAGTTTGTTATACGTTCCTATGTATAACACGTTCAAGAAGAATCTAAATTATTTCCAAAGAGCTTGTACACGTGTAAGCTCATTATTCATCTTGTCAATGGCAAGAACTATGTCAATGGGTGCATCACTTAAAAAAATGAGAAAAAGTTAAAAGTGAGAATTGATCCTGGTAGCTAAATAACTCAACATACAATTAATTGCATCATTTCGCCTTTTAGAAATATGGATACCATCATATAATATAAGATCAATTCTAAAAAGTATATACATATAATATCTAATTTAATAGAAAGATCATAGTTCACGTGCAACGCAAAATAGGCTATACAATCGCCCCTGATTAATGCAATAGTGGGTTTATTTACTGAGTCATTTGTTTAAAGATTAATGCTATCTTAAAGTTGTAAAGCTTGATATAAAAAATCCATCGACCCGGATGTTGGAGATTACCGCACAAAATTGTAGAAGGAAAGTAGCACATCAAGAATTAGGAACAATTTTGTTCACCCTGATCTAACCATAGACTACATAGCAAGAATCGTTAGAGTTAGGCATGTATTAGCAATACACAAATTAGTTATAAGGAAATTTATATCTTATTTAATATTATGTAGGAAGTAGTTCAGCAGTAGATAGTTATTCAAACAGTAGTTATTCCATTTTATATCAAGTATAAAATTATACATAGAATCCCTCCTAACTTATACATGTATTAGTTATCCATGTTTCTAAATTGCAAACCAGGCATTGTATTAATTTTCTAAATAGTCTGAACCAACTACCAAACATGATATTGATTAAACAAGATCTAATACATATACAATATTTCTCCTAACCAGCTACCAAACAACCCCTTTTAAAGCCCTACATCACCAATATAAATTCATTGGGCTAGTTAATCTTATGTTTCAGAAAATTATACCAAAAAAAAGCTTGTTATATAAAGTGATATGTTCGATCACAAATTTCTGTCGCAATATCGTTGGGCAACATAATTTGAAAGATTGTTAATTTAGAAAACTGACTTACCGCCTATATCAAATGACCACTATGACATACAACTTTGTTAGAATTAAATATAAATAAAAATTTAAGCTATAGATCAAGTTAATATTTTTGAAGATAATAACTTTGGTAATAAAAGTGGATCTGTTGTATTAAAAATGTAGGGAAAGCTGCAAGGATTTCTCATAGCAAAAGCTCTAGAAAAATTTAAGCCAATTTAATAAAGCAAACAAGAGTATATATTTTAAAGATATGTATACACTAGTTCATATTATATGATAGTACTCGACTCAAATAGTGTACAAAGAAATAAATATATATAATATCATAAAAATATTAAATGATGTTATTTAGTAATTTATTTTAAAAGCACATGTTATTAAATAAATAATTTTAATTTATTACTTATATAAAGGACTAGTATATAAAATGAGGAACAATTTACGTATTTGACCTACTGATAAAAGACAACTACTTATTTGTTGATTGTTTTCATTAAAAAACTTCTATACTGAAAAAAGAAAGATATTTTTTTTATTTTAATTGTTCAATCTATTTTTCTTTTTAGTCCGTTCAAGAAACATACATCTATTTTTATTTTTAACAACTCATCATACTAAGAATTTTTTTAAAATTTAGGTCAAATTAAAATAAGATAAATACATTAAAACAAAATAAATAATTAATAGAATCGATAGGTATATTGGGAAAGAGACATTGGGGAGCACAAAGAGCCATGACTGGACTGAACCCACAGAGTGGCCTACCAAGATTTGACTACCATTAAATGCAGCACCCCTGCAAACACTTTCACTCTCAGTGGGTTTTCAGTAAGGAAAAAATTTTTAAAATAAAAGAAAAAAAATATTATTTTTAAAATTTCTCATTTGGTGTCTAATATCCACATAGAGCCTGGTTAAATTACAAATTGGGAAGTCTCACATTACTGCTCCCTAACAAAAATGAAGGAGTACTTTTCATTTCAGCACAATATTTGTTGTAGTTGTGTGTGGTGCTCTGGTCCTAGAGTATCAAAATAATATGTCATCCATTTAATTTTATGTAACATTATTTGAGTATTGATATTAATAAATTTAATTTTTTTTATTTTCTTAACTTACAGGTGTGTAAACTTCCTATTTGATGTATTCCCATGTAACTGTTATTAATAAAAAAATCCCCTTTGTTCTAGTTAATTCTCTTTCCCTGTTTTGTGCAGAAAACTTGTGTGTTCAATCGAATAACATCTCATAAATTGAAACAAAAAAAAAAAAAAAAATTGTGTGCGTGTGCAAGTGTTTGATAATTGATAGTAGTAGTTGAATAAAAAAGGAAAAAACAAAAGAAAAGAGTTAGAATTGGCAGCGTAAAGCACGGGAGTCCATGTGCTATATCGACCACCCGCTCTACACGGGCTTTCTCTCCCATTAATGTTTTTGGGTCCTACCCTTTTTCTTCAATGCCCCATTATATATATATATATACTATATAATAAAATAAAATAAATGTCCCTTCATTCATTCATTTCTTTCTTTAATAATTCTACCCTCTTTACTACTATATTTATTATATTCAAACAAAGAGTACACATTATCGTCGTTTACATATATACTACAAATTTGACTTGACATAAAATTTAAAAAAATAAAGAAGAGTATTAAATCTTATCAAATTAAAATTATGTCAAATGTACAAAATTATCCTTTAATCTTGTGGTGTTAAACATGTCACGTGAAAGGTGAAAATAAAATGTTACCAAAAAAAGAAAGAGATCATTCTTTTTTAAACAAACTAAAAATAAAAGGTCATTCTTTTTAAAACGAAGGAAGTACCTATAAACAGAAAAATATTCCTCAACGATATTCAAATAGAAACCAACATATTCAGTGTAAAACTATATCTAGAGAGGATGATGCATACACGGTCTTACTTTCTATTTTGTGAAAGGGAGAAAACAACCTAGGTCAACCTTTTTTTTTTTTTGGTTTTCCACCTAGTGTTCGAAGCCCACATTGAAGTTCCGATTAAATTCGGATCTGCGGCCCATTCGGGGGTGGACCTAGGTCAACTTAAATGATGAGAATACATCATAATGAAAATGGATTTCTTCTAAGGTGCAACTCATAATCAATTTCTACTTCAACTTGGAATCTGTATGATTTGACTTATTTTAAGTGTTTTTAAGTTTTAGTAAGTTTTAAGCGTTTTGAGTAAATGAAAAAAAAAATGTTTATAAACACATGATTTTAAGCAAAAATGATAAAAATAAGTCAAAAGTCAATTCAAACAGGGACTTCTACCAAGTTAGAAAAATCTTTCAAGTTCCAAAATGTATATAGCAACTTAAATGAATCTCAATGAAGAACCTAAATACACATGAATTGTGTAAAGGTAGTTTAGTAAACACACTTTATAAAGGTAGTGATAATATTCGTATACAATCTACGTGCTCTCATCATGTCTCATATTGTGAGATTTCAATGCATATGTTGTTGCTGTTGTAACAAGGTAAAGAACTAACTATCAAAGTAGGTGTAGTACTACTAACAACCACTACAATAATTACTACTCCACAATCGCAAGCAAATTGAGATCGACTATCCAAAACCTTACTTGACTAGTTCAATTTATCTACAATGCCAATGACCCTAATATTTACTATTATATGTATTAATTCAGCTTACATCTCAAGCATAATATATAACAGGCAAGCATTGCATAAACTTTTTAACATAAAATAAAGCCACAAGTACAAAACAATATGGAAAACAGCATCCAGCAGCTTATCAGTTTAATGCAATCTAAGCACGTGAACATATACAGTTGATCACTTGAACTTATTAAAATAAAAATAATCTTTTTATTGAAATTAAAACAAAAGGCACACGAGGCCAGATAAATAAATTATTCTCTCTGTGTCACTAAAAAGTTAATCTGTACTTTGAAACAAAAATTAATTATTACTTATATAGTTTGTCAAACACAAAGAATATATCTACCCATTCATTATTATTAACAACCTTTTTTTCTTAATTTCCTCATTAATTTTTTTAGACTGCAAGGCTGCTGCCTGCCTTATACAGATCAAATTATACCATTTGCCTCAAATTAATTAAACTATTTGAACAATGACAGCTTCTAATGCGTGAAGAAAGCATAAAATAACACAACTTTATATCCTATACATTAATCTAAGTAATTAATTATTAGACAAGATCAAATTAAAGTAAACATAATAAACAATAAGTTCTAATTGTACTTGGCATGTATAACTTACTTACAAAAAAGGTGCCAGGCCATAGGACAAGAAGATTGATCCACGTGATATGTTAGTTAAGATTCTTTGATTTAAAATCTCTTAATATAGAGTAAGGTTACGTAAATAATACATTTTTTATTATACTGAAGATATTATTATTATACGATAAAAACAAGGTAAATAAATCAGTAGGTAAACGAAGATAATATAATCACTTTAAGTGAACACCAATGAGACATCAAACAATTCCCAACGTGTCTGGCAAGAACACATAGAACTATAATATTGGAACTTGAAAAATAAATATGATGAAGGCTTTGCAGATGTTGGTAAGACAAATTAATTGTGGTTCCACATGCAAGCCACATTCCTTCCGAGAATATATATATACATCCAACTATTATAGACTGTACTCAAACATATGGTCCTTGTTGACATTATTGAACTTGAATCAAATTTATGAGTTATGTTGTTCGAATCTTTCAAAAATGGCTATTAAAACTATATTAGATCTTCCAAAAAAATGTAGAACTTTATGCACCAAAATAACATATTGAAGGATCCAAACAACATTATATGAGCTTAAAAGTAGAGCTATTTTTTCAAATGATTACCAATAATGACCTAAACCAAAATGAAGGTAGTATATATCTTGTATACTGAAAATATATATCCAAGTTGAAAACTCAAAAATTGTACTACATCAATCATCTATGTCTAATCATACGCGTGAGCCAGCTCCAGCTACAACAGTTGTCCAAGTACAAGAATTATAAACCCTATTTTCATAAAATTTGATATGAACTAGTTTGCTAATGATTATATCTTCGATTTAGACGTTTAAGTATTGACCAAACAATTGATCGAGTAAATACTTATCAATACCTAGTGTTTAGGTCAAAATAATCGACTTAACCTTCTGAATTAAAATGAAAATACATACCACTTAACAATAACTAAGTATAAATGTAAATGTATATAGTAAAAGATGGGATGACTTGCATGATTGTCAATCAACATTGATCAAACAGAAGAATGGCCATTTCCATATATAAGCTCCATAATTTGCAAAAAATTTATAGGAAACTAAACAATTATTAATTGTATAAGGTTAAATTTGCTCCAATCATACTAGTACCATATATAGTCACATAAATGCACATAAAATATACTTCATCCGTTTCCAAACGAATGACTTAACTACTCTCCTTTTTTGGTCTGTTTAAAAAAAAATGACGATCTTTCTCTTTTTTTGATAATATTTTAATTTCAACTTAATATGTCACATATTAAAAGCCACAAGAATAAAACTGTGTGTGAAGTTAAACTAGATCATTCTTCTCCTCGAAATATAATGCTCACCTTCCCTATATATAAAACATGAGCAGTGATCTAGTAATAGGGTAGATATAGAGTATAGAGGACATATGTCACTGTTTATTGAAAGAGCTACTATAGCCATGTCACCTCACTTGTGATATGTCAAAATCAGAATCTCTGAGCTAAAGTGGTTTGAAATGCAAAAAAAGAAAATTTTTCTGACAACTAAACAAAAGCCAAGAGAAACAAGTGAAGCACCACAAAATCAACATGAGTAAAACTAGGATATCAAAGGTCCCAGTTGCACTCAAAAAAACATCTAACCCTCAAGGAGGGCAAAAAAATACAGAGTCTTTTTGCTACTATCAATGAATTATTTTCAACAAAATAAGCAATTTTTTCCAAAATCATATAATCAGTCACGGCTTGAATACACAAAGGCAAGAAACTCTTGCTCATTATTTTCATTTCTGACAACTTTTAGTCATATTTTTTGGAGCTCTATCCTCTATTATTATTTGCACCATCCTCAGAATGATTTTATCTCCTCTTATAGTCCAATAACAATATATTAGTGAGGGTATTTACATATAATAGATGTGTGTTCAATTCTTATTGTGTCTCATTTTATCGCAACATATGAGAATTCAAGAGTTGAAGTCGAAGAGGTGATTCAACATCTCTATGTGTGCAAAATAGTTAAACTCAAAATTACTTGTACCAACTCCAGAGAAATTGTATTTCATAACATGACCGATTCCATCTCGTCAGATCTCTCTTCATATTATGTTATTACTACATATTATACGTTCCACTACTAAAAAAATCACTATTTTTCTATTAAATTTTCCATTGAGTAATATTCAAAGGCTATTTTCACATATATTTTGATTGTATCAATAAGAAAAGAAAAAATAGTACTACAATGTTTTCATACTGAAAACTTAGAAGTTCGCCACTATGTCACTGCGAATCTATTTTCCACCATGCATATTTCTAAGTCAGATGATTCGATGGGAAATAAATAAAGAAATCATGTTTAATAGCACAAATTCCTTTTTGATTCATGATTCATTTTACTAATAGGTAAAAGATATCGAAACAAACAACATCGAGATAATGTTTGACTGACCTTTGCAAAGATTACCTAGTTGCATTTCAATCTTGTTGAGGAACGTTGTTGCTTCATCAAAAGGCCTAGACAGATCGGACTTATACTTCAACAATATATCACAATACGTTTCCTATTTGATTGAACAAAAATAAACAAACATATGGTCAAAATTTCAAACAAACTATTCACAGTATATCATTTAATTTAATTTAATTAACAAACAAGAAAAGTCAAACAATAAATTCTACAAACAGAAACAAAAAGAGTAACTAACCATAAACTCATCAAGTTCAGGATCAGCTCCTATACATATAGAAGTAGCGTTTGGTTTACGAAAATCAGTTTGTTGCCTTATTTCTTCCAGCAGATTTACTATACCCGCTGGTGCTCCAACCTATAAAAACAAAATTCCGAAACAGTTTAAGTTATATACACTTAACAGTATCAATTATAAAAAAAAAAAAAAAAAATTCAAAATTAACATAAGCTAAAGATTTCAAAAACCATAAACCCTCTTGCTTATCTAAGAAATGATAATAAAAAAAAAAAAAAAAGATACTTAGGTTAAACTTAAAAGAAAATCCAAAAAAAAAAAAAATAGTTGGATCATAAAAGATTAAATCATACTTAACCTTTTGGCAATCAATATAAGCGTTGAGTAATTTAGGATAATAAGGATGTGAGACGATTTTAGCCTTGATAACATTTGAACCATCTTCATCATAATCTTCATTATTGTTATTATCATTATTATCATAATCCTTTCTGCTACCACCACTTCCACTGCCTCCACCACAATTTCCACCTCTAAATTGATAAATATTATCATTATTGTGAAGAGTCGTAGTACTGAAAGAATTAGTTTGTTCCGATGATAATTGAATATCATCGGATCCAAACATCATCGGATTAGAAGTCAAGATGGACGAGTTGGTATAGTTGTGGAAATTGTTGTACTCAGTTTGCATCATCAAATTCTCCGGTGACATCAAAGCTTTATCCGCGTAATCGTCTCTTGTTAAATGAAAACCATACATTTCATCATCCATATATATATATCTAAAAAAACAAAAATACAAAGTAGTGTAAATTACTTAGAAATAATCAAATGAGAAATTTGTTTGATATTTGAAGTGGGTGTTGTGTTTTTCTTTTTTCTTTTTTAAAAGGGAGAGAAAAAAAATCTAAAGGAGAAGAGGAAAAGAAGGAAGGTGAAGAGGAAGAGAGGTCCCATTACTTAGAGATAAAATAAAAGAATCTAATATTTCGTTGGTTTATATATATTAATTAAAAATACGCTTGTAATAAGTATGCATAAATATAATGGTTCATAAATAGTATTTTTTAACTATTTTCTTATCATTCTTTTTATTTTTCTTTTTCTTGTTAATTCTCTCGTTTGTTCTCATCTATCTAGCAAGAAGTTTCTAACTTATCATATAATTAGTGTACAAAATTCTAAAAAGTTGACCATAACTTACATTAAATATTTTTCCACTTATGCTTGCAAGGGAATGAAAATAACTAGGGACAAATAAATTAATAACAGCTCATAAAATAAAACGAAATTAAAAAAAAAAAAAATCCGCCTGCAAGGCGCTGACAGCCTTAAGCCTTGTAAGGCTCATGACGGCTGAGCCTTGCAACGCTAAAAGTTGCTTAGCCTTGTAAGGCTTATGGGTTTTTGCGCCTCGTTTTTGAAACCCGATTTAGACACCGTTACAAATTGTTGCCCTTTTGGTTTCATAATTAATTGAGTTGCCCTTTTGAAATTTTCGAAAACTTTTGTTGCCCTTTTGAAATTTTCAAAAAATTTTGTTGCCCTTTTGATTCCGGACTCAAATTTATAGTGTGCAAATTAAAT
Source organism: Solanum pinnatisectum (assembly GCA_035578085.1). Lineage (NCBI taxonomy): Eukaryota > Viridiplantae > Streptophyta > Magnoliopsida > Solanales > Solanaceae > Solanum > Solanum pinnatisectum. The sequence goes on along the minus strand of CM069080.1, from coordinate 7,871,414 downwards.
AATAATTAAATTATTTAGTAATTTTTATTTTTTATTTTTTGTAGATGCTTGCGGCTTATTATACTGGGTTAAAAATGTAATAGTAGTATATAATGTAGTAATATACTCTTGTCCTATGAAATCATGATTTGAAATCAGATCCTTTGGAATTGAAGTTTTATTTGGATATACATTTGTATTTTTTAAATTATATTTTTTTTTCATAAACATAAGAATCTCACAAATAAATTCTTATATAATCTTATCAAATGAATAAATCATAATTTATAAACAAGATATTGAAATATTTTAAGGAATCATATCGATAAATCACATATCTTTTTTTATTATAAACTTTCAAATAAACATAATTATATAAAGATTTACTAATCAACAATAGAAGTAACAAGAGATTTCGACCATTTTCGAGCACCTCATATCTTTTTTGGAGCGTCCCAAGTTCTTATTAGGCTTTGATTGAGTTATTTTAAATGTTTTTTGCTTTAAAACTTTTTTTCTACCTTTTGTAGTGTTTCAAAAAATAAAAAGTGATTTAAGAACTTATTTTTAGGTCAAAACTATAAAAATAAGATAAAAGTCATAAGTTGAAAACAACTTATAAGCTAACTTTAATATGTCAATCCCAACACTTTTTACTAGTTATTATTTAATATAATCATTTCATATGATACGCATACGAACAATCTCTTAATGTGAAACATTAGTATTCTTTTGATGAGTTTTTTTTTTTTTACAAACATTAATTTATGAGTCGGGTTTTACATTTAAAAAGAAATTGGAATCACAATTTGAAATTTCAAATCCTACTTTTTAAATAATTTAAAATCATAATTTCAAATAGCACTGTCCGGATACTAATTTATAATCGTGATTTCATATTACATGTCTAATCACTTACTTAAAAACTTTCTAAGAAGAGTTTTTAAAAAAGGATATTTATATCATCTCAAGGGTCAGGGATATCTCATGCTTGGAGAAAGACGATTCAAATTAGAGAGGAGGTGGAACATAATATATGGTGGCAGATTAAAAATGGTGAAGCAAGTTTTTGATTTGACAATTGGACAACGCAAGGAGCCTTATATTACTGGAGGAACAAAAAGTGAAAAAGATATTGAAGTGAAGGAGTTCATAAAAGAAGGGGTTGGGATGAGGAGAAACTAAATCAGAATGTATCGGAGGAGATGGTACAATACATCATTGAGAATATCAGCTCTATTCTAGTAGAAACGGGAAGAGATAAGGCATAATGGATGGAAAATATAAGTGGGAGTTTTACTGTTAACTCGACTTGGGAGCTATTGAGACACAGAAGAGGAGAAATGGAGATCCTCAAATTCATTTGGAACAAACAAATTCCTTTCAAAATCAATTTCTTTCTATGGAGGGTATGCAAAAGGAGAGTCCCCACATATGATAATTTGCAAAGAATGAGAATAAATTTGGTCTCAAGATGATGGTGTTGTGAGCAATATCATCAAGAGACCATGGAGCATCTATTTCTAACAGCTCCCGTAGCTATTAAGTTATGGAAGCATTTCGCTGTTTTTGCAGGTATAGCAGTTGAAGGAAAACAATTACGTCATTTTATGAAGAGTTGGTATACTCAAGCTCCATGTAAAGTGAAGTAAATATACAAGGTGATACCATCACTGATTGTATGGATCCTATGGAGAAGAATGCACTTAAGAAAGCACGAGGAGATATTTCTATACAAGGCATGATCTATCAAGTGCTCCAAAACATTCAATTCATGATAAAAAAGAAGTATCCATGGAGTAAAGTTGCATGGCAGAATTGGGAGGCGATGCTTAGGAGAGCAAGTACTTACAAACCAAGATTGTACCATTGTATAGTTAGATGGAAAGCACCTAAAGAAGGAATGACGAAATGCAACACGGATGGGGCAAGCCAAGGAAATCCTGGAAGCAGTGCATATGGATTTTGTCTAAGGAACAGTCATGGAGATTTAATATATGCTGCAGCGGAGAACATAGGGATCACGACGAGTGTGGAAGCAGAGCTGAGAGCTATTCTAGAGGCAATAAAATATTGTGTTGCTAAGAAGGTGGAGAAGCTAATAGTCGAATCAGATTCTTTGTTAATGGTGAAAATCATTAAGGAAGTATGGAAAGTGCCATGGGAGTTAGCAGATTATTTTGATGAGCTAAAACGAGAAATGACAAAGATTGAGGTAACAGACTACTTGGCTAACTTAGCAATTAACGCTGCTGAAAAGAAGACCTTCAGGTCATTTGAACAATTGCCTAGTATGGGGAGAAAGATCGTAAACATGGGAAAAGAACAAATACCAGTCTTAAGAGTTCGCACTAAAAGGATCATTCAACGCCATGCATAGGGATACTCACAGAGATGCTGCTAAATCAAATTGGAGAAGCATTGATAGACCAACATCATCAAATACAAGGGGAGAAGCATCAAAGCTGGCAGTTAGCAGGGAAGCCACAAGCCCCTGGTGGGGAGGACTGCGTGAAGCGACAGAAGTATCAAGGGCAAGACATAGACATTATAGAAATATGCTTTAGGAAAGCGGGCTTTACCGTATCAGCTTATTAATTTTAGACATGGACGGAATTTTTACTTGTATATAGTGATTTGAGAAATAAAATGGCTACCAGCCACAAACATTTAATTAAAAAAAATTATTTTATCTCGAAATGAGTTGTTCAGAAGTCGTCATTCTATATATTGATGAAATGTGATATAGAATTAATACCTAGGAAAATTTATAAAAGTATAGAATTAATACTAAAATAATTTATAACTAATCTTGAAAATATGTATATTGAAAACAAAATTGACAACCAGATAATAATCTCCCAATGTCTTAAAATTATTGTCCTTATTCCTTGAAAGTCAAGGGGTCGTTTGGTAGCTGGATAAGCCAAAGCTAATAAATGAATAATTTAATTATTCTTGTATTATTTTTATACTATGTTTGATTTGTAAATAGAATAAAAGTTATTCATATTTATTTTTTTATAATGTTCGGTTGATAGGTTTTCAATTGTTATATAAAGTTATTCATGTATTATTTTTAATTTATATGATGTTTGATTGCGTTTTTAATTTGTAATGCTACATAATTAGTACTTGTATAACTTATGAAGGAATCTATATATAACTTATGTGGGGATAGAAGGTCGAATAAGTTATGTAAATATTAGTTATACATGTATTAAAATGGTAAATTACACATTCACCCTGTTAATTTACTCTTAAATGTATATTAATTTACAACACATTAAATAATTAATCAGTACATGTTAAAAAAAGCACTACTAATTTTTTTTTCTTTGAGTTTTTTATCTTGTTAATTGCTTAATTACTTTTAATTTATCTTCTTAAATTCTTGTTAATTGTTTATTTTTAGTTAAAATACAAGTGTTAATTTTTTTGCTTAAAGATACAAGTTTTAATTTTTTAGTTATCTGTTATTTATTTTATTTTAAATTACATATTACTTACTTGCTTAATTATATTGAATATAAATTACTTAATTACTTTTAGTTATCTGTTAATAATTTTTTTTATCTACTGATATTTATTTAATTTTAATGTGCTATTTATATAGTTGGTTATTTTAATGGTTATAATAAATATTAGCTTACTAATTACTTTTGAAATTAAGAAATAAAAATTAGCTCACTAATATATTATAATCTCTACATAACTAATACATGTATAACTAAACTTTGCATAACAAATACTTGTATAACTAAATCCTGCATAACTAATTAACTATAATACATGTATAGTTAAATTCTGCATAACTATTACTATACATGCATAACTCTATTCAACTACCAAACGATCCAAACTGTTCCTAGAAGTTTTACACCCCAAAATATAAGGTGGGTCAGATGGGACAAAATATGTAATTATAAATACTTGAATGAATTAATAATAAGTTAAATTAATTTCTTTTTTATTTTTCATTCGGTTTACGATACTTATATTGAAATCCAACTATTTTGAATTTGTTGTGTAGGTCGCCTGACTATTTTGGATTCGCCGCGTAGGTCCTCATTCGAAGGAAACCCTTCCTATTAAAGATTTTTTATGCTCAAAGTTCAAATTTGACGCCTCTAATTAAGGGAAGAGCAACCTCGTATATCCAATGCACCACATCCTTTTGGTGTTTATATTATTAATGATCATCTAAACTTGAATATTTAAAATCACTGATAAAATATTAAAATGCTGCTTTAAAGAGTATTTTTAATTGAAGTATTAGTTTTCAATTACTAATATTGTTGAAGTTTCACAATCTCTTTTTTCCTTCGAATTAAGTTAATGCCCAAACACAACTTAGAAGTTTTCTCTACGAAGTCGTTAAGTTCCTCTATCCAATCATGGTTAAACATAGAGGTTTTTTTAATCATGAATCAATGCGATAATAGTATTAATTTTTTCCTCATTAATTTAATTATAATATATGTGTATATAATCGCTGAGCATTTTTAGTAATAAGCTTCAATAAAAAATATTAATTTATTTTAGTGGATTATTAACACGGGTTCACCTTTTCTACTTCAGGCTTATTGTTCCACTGACATTACAACAAAAATAATTTTTAACGGCAATAAATAGATACATTAATAAAAAGTGCTAAAATTATTATCAGTACTAGTTAAATGTCATTAGATCCAATGTCGCTAAAAGCTTTAGGGACACATACAAAGAGTGCTAATTGTTGCTAAAAATGCATATTTAGTGGCAATTAAGCTATTGACGTTAATTAATTGCCGCTAAAGATCATTTTTTTAGTGTGAGTGCACTCTTCAACATGTGAAGACTTAAAAAAATTACTCCCTCCATTTCATTATAACTGTCATTTTAGCTCAAAGAAATTGACTCAAAATAATTAGGCGAAGGATCATTCAGTGCACATTTATTGTTAGAAGTTATTGTGTGTACAGAGATTAAATATTGATAGTTATGAAAAATATATATTTACTTTTTCACACTCTTAAAAGTAACAACATTGAGAAGAAAATTTACATATCTCAATTCAAATCGAGAAAGAAGGGAACAAGTTAAGATGGTGCATTTTGTAAAGAATTATAGCCAATAGGTTCATGAGATAAGATTGCCATTATTAGTACTTTTTCCATGTATATTATATAATACTTCCTCCGTCTCAGTTTATAGCATTTACTTTTCTTTTTGATCAGTTTTACAAAGAATGACACATTTTAGTAACAATCTAATTTTAAAATACTCATTTTATCCTCAATGAAATAATTTATAGATACACAAACATCTATCACTTATTTTAGACCACAAATTTCAAAAAGAAAAAAAATATTTCTTAAACTCCGTATTAAGTCAAACTAACTGTAACATTACCCAAATTCGATTCTATCGATTTTTTTATTCTTGTTAATTACTCCCTCCATTCCATTATTAATTTAATTTTTGAGGCAATTTCCATTTTTCAAATTAACTTAATTGTTTAGTTTTCAAGACTACTTTTAAAGTGTTCTTCCAATTTTATCCTTCATTAGTTAGTATTGGAACTAGGGGTGTGCATTATTCGGATTAAATCGAATAACCAAACCAAATCAAATCGAATTTTTATATGGATTGGTTTTTTGGTTTTTCGGATTGGTTTTGGATTAATAAATTACTTTGTTTGGTTTTGGATTTTAAAATATAAAGATCGAAAAACCGAAAAAACCCGAATTATATATATATATATATATATATATATATATATATATAATGTTTAGGTTTAGAATTAAGTTGGAGTTGACCACTTTTGTCCCTTTTTGGTTATTGCCTTTCATGATGATTACGTTTATATTTTATATTTGAATTACATTAGGTATACTTGTAAGTATTGTGTTTTAAGTTTTACTTATGATTTATATTAGAAAGTATATTTAAGGATTAAATATTATTACCTTGGTTATGTTATTAATTATTGACATAACCGAATAACCAAACCGAAAAAAGCCGAACTGAATAGAGGAAAACCAAACCAAACCAAATTTATTTTGGATCGGATTGGGTTATACTTTTACAAAACCAAAAATCAAAAAATCCAAACCGAATAGTGCAAAACCAAACCGAAAAATTGAATGCACACCCCTAATTGGAATTAGTGATTGATTAATATTTAGTTATTTTAATCATAAATTTGACAATAATTAATAAGGATAAAAATGAAAAACTATGTTTAATTTATATCTTAATCTATTTCTTTTAAAAGATATGAAACACCTCAAAAATTAAATTAGTATGGAATAGAGGGAGTACCTTATATTTCGTTTTCACAAGCAACTAAATGTAGTCTTTGCAGAGTCAAAGCCATCTCTTTTAATGGCGAAAATGCCCTCCATACCTATCCACCTCTTAATCAATATGCACAATAATTAGACTATCTTCCCATCAAATCCACGTATTCATGTTCATGCTGACTAGAAATGGGTAAAGTTTGACATTAAAAAAAAAAAAAAACTATATTATGAAAGATCGTGGGTTAAAATATATTTCTTATGCAATTTATATGATTTTTTGTAGTTTGTCCACAAAAAAAAAAAAGATAGATTCATATATTTCTCACTAATTTTTTTTAAAAAATTCATAAATGTTATATCAGATCAAATTAATTCATATAAGATAGGACGGGGAGAATATATCCTTATTAGGATGGTGGATATACTTTATAATCGGAAGAAATTGGTGTTTATTATTCCATTTATTTAGACATTACAATATTTCGGGATATGCCGGAAGACGTTTTGTATTTGATATTCTTATGAGGGGCTCATGATACCTCGGAGGAGGTTTCAATGGACTTATTTTGGGAGTAACAATGGACTTATTTTGGGAGGAGGTTTGAATGGACTTATTTTGGGAGTAAGTGTTTTTGACTTTAAATATTTTATTTTATTTTATTTTTAGAGGTAATTGGTAAAGACATAAAGTGCTTTTAGACTTAAAAAATAGTACTATGAAAAAAAAGTTAAAAGTCAAAAGTAGATAGTCTTTGGACTTTTAGGTCATTTTAAAAAAAAACTTATTCGAACACTCCCTTAGTCTTATAGGTATTTTACTTACCGGTGTATCAATACTTAAAATTACAATGTCAGCGAATCACTCAACGACAATAAAGGACACTAGAATTTATTTGTGACAAAAAAGAAGTTCAGAAAATTTGTTGTTGAAAATTGAGAGGAAACCCCCTCTATTTTAAACAACAAATGATAGTGTAAACATATGTTTATTGTGTTTTATCGAAAAAGTCACAATCTTTTCAAAAAGTCATACTCTTTCAAAAAAGTTACATCCCTTCAGAAGGTCACAATCTCTCAAAAAAAATCACAACATTTCATCTTTATTCACATCTTAAAAAACTCAACAACAAATACAAAGAACGATCTATAAACTCTTAAGTTCAGGTGGGTTAAAACGACTAAAAATTAGAAGTGAAATATTCACCAAAGTGTGATGAAACAAAATAACATAAAACAAGTGACAGATGGAGTAAATCTTAAATTATACTCAAGCGTTGTTTAAGTAGTGCCCAATATTTAACAACGATTAAAACGATTTGACATAGCATATATTGATTAAAAAAAAAGAAAAGAAGAGAGAGACTAAATTACTCTTATTTATCTCCTTATTATATGATTAAATGACTATATGAGTTATATATGTGGAACTGGAAAAAAAAATAACATCTCCTCTAATTTTCTTAAGTTGCAAATATTTTGTGATTTAATTTTTCTATTAAAGTAACAAATAAAGAGGATAGAAGAGATCGGTATAACCTAAGTTTGAAAAAAAAAAGGTTCGAATATTAAAAGGTTGGAATACAAAGAATTGAAACATAAAAAGTTGAAAAATATGTTTAAAGAACTAAAATTATTGGCAAATATAGTCTCCTATAAAGAGGAGAAAAGTATAGTTGATCAGACAATTCAGATTGTGATATTTATACGAATAACTTTGTGGAATAGTAAAAAGCTAACCTTGATCACTGTTATTTGCAGTTTTGATGATTTGACAAAACCATGGGACCTTGTAAAGGACCTGATCCTTGTGTCAATGTACACACAAATGTCAGACAGTAAAAAGTACAATTGGTTGGTGCATAGTCTCCAACTGTGGCAGAAATCTCGGCCAATAGAATGGCCTCGAAGGTTGTGTCTATTATTCATAAAGGTTATGTTCAATAGACATAACCTCAGTTTTGCAACTTGAAAAAACTCTCAAGAACTCTTGCAAAGGCCAACTCACAAGAAGTTTCATCCTCAAGAGCAACAAGGACCTGATAGAGCTGGAAGCTGTCTAGTTGTTTTGGGATCATATCTTTCGTACTTACATTGTAAATTTGTTCCTAATCTATAAAGGATTCAGATCTTGTGTTTGTTAGAAAAGACTAAATCAGTTAAGGCTAACTGATTTAGTGGGCAACATTGTTTGCTATTTAGTCAAATTCTAAGTCATCTAGGAGTTAGTTGATTTAATGGGCAGTGTGATAACTGCTTAGCTGAATTATAAGTTGTCTAGTGGTGATAGTTTAGTGGGTAGTGTGGTATATGTTTAGGCTCAGTAAGTAATAAAGTTATTACTTAGTTGTGAGATTAATAACTTCTTCTCACTTTGGCTGTAACTATGTTTCACTTATGCTTGAGAAGATTAGTGGAAACAGTTGAAAATCCTATGAGACAAGTCATGGTTTTACTCCCTTGAGCAAGGAGGTTTCCACGTAAACTGCTTGTGTTGTGTTTTCCTTATTGTTTAATCTTTATTATTATTCTTGCTGAGTCAAGGGACCTGGTCCGTTGACTGATAGTGGACACATGTATTCTATCAATTGGTATCAGAACAGGTGTTCTCTAGCTGGTTAACACCAAAAGAGAGATTCCTGTAAAAGAATGGATGCTCCACTGAACCTAGAAGAAGGACGATTATCAACAAGACCACATCATTTCAATAGTCAGTTCTATAGCTGGTGGAAAACAAGGATGCACGACTATCTAATGGCTAAAGACAACAAGTTATGGGATATAGTGTTGGATGGACCCTTCATTCCAACAAACGAAGTGAAAGATGGAGAAATTACAAAAGTTGTTCCAAAGACACGTACGCTAACAGTACAATGAGGTGGACAGAAAGAAGATCGAGAAAAGCTACAGAGCTAAGAAACTGCTAGTGTGTGGAATAGGTGCTGCAGAATACAACCGCATCTCTGCGTGTGAATCGATAAAAAAAATCTGGGATTGTCTGAAAACAGCTCACGAATGCACATAGCAGGTGAAGGAATCAAAGGTGGATATGTTGACCACCCAATATGAGAACTTCACAATGAAGGATGGGGAAACTATTTATGACATAAATACGAGATTCTCCTCCATAACCAACGAGCTACGATGTTTGGGTGAACCTATTCATCCAGTAAGCAGGTCAGGAAGATTCTTCGAGTTCTTCCCAAGTCATGGGCAAGCAAAGTAGATGCCATTATTGAGGCAAAGGACCTGAAGGTTCTAACGATGGATGCTCTGATTGGTAACCTTCAGACTCATGAAATGAATAGAAACCAGGACACTTCAAGAAAAGAGGTAAGGAAAGATAAGTACCTGGTTCTCAAAATCTCCCCAAGTGATGCCTTCAGTGCAGAGGAAGACATGACTTATCTCACCAAGAGATTTCAAAAAATTATGAGAAAGTATGGAGGTTTTCGTAAAGGAGGGAACCCTCCTCGTGTTGCGAATGCAAGTGACTTGTATCACAAATGGGAAAAGGCGAGACACTTCATAAGAGATTGTCCAATGCTAAAAATTGAAACCACAGAGTATCAAAGATCCGAAGGTGAAAAAGATAAAAGAAGGGACATGTCCCTGAAAAGAATGCAAGAAAAGCTACAACTGATTATATTGTGAAGAAAGGTTTGGCTCTTTAGGGTGACTCATCAAGTGAGTCAGAAGAATCGAAATGTACGGATGGACCAGCTCCACCAAGCTACTTTCCAACATCGCCAGTCAAAGCAACTATAATAGAAAGGGATTAGGTAGCTTGAACATCAGTCCTCCCTACAATCACCACAACAAATATGTGTCTGTGTCAAATAATCTATTGTGTCTTCACTGTGGTCGCAATGGTCATCTAAAAAGAGATTGCCTTGCCTGGAAAGTCTCACAAGAAAAAAATTCAGTTTACTAGAGACAAAAAATAGCACAAAAAAGGGGACCTGCTCCCATTCATAAGTCCTCAAACAGGAAAAGGACTAACCTGCCTCATTGGGCAAGAAACATTCTTATTACGCCCTTATTAGCTTATTGGGAACTCAGATTAAAATGGGTTCCCAAGTCTAATAAATGACCTTTGTTGCAGGGGAGTGAAGGACGTAGCAGTCAGTGCTATTTTATGGATAATGGATGCTTGAAGCACATGACTAGGAAGATCGAAACTTTCCTTTCAGTCAAGGCACTTCAAGGGGGAGGTGTCTCTTTTGGCGATGGAAAAGAAGGGGGATATTCTTGGAGATGGCAGGATTGGGAAATCGCTTGAAGACTCTATTGAAAATGTCTACTATGTGAGTGGGTTAAAATACAGTTTGCTTAGCATTTCTCATATATGTGATAAGGGAAAAGAGGTCAAGTTTTTATCAGACAAATGCATTGTCACCAACTTGTCGACCAAGAAGGTGATCCTGATGGCCAGAAGGCGTAAAAATATGTATGTGGCAGACCTGAAAACAGCTCATGGAAACGATCTAACATGCCTTAGTGCTCAAAGTGAAAATGCTGACTCATGGAATAGGAGGCTAGGTCATGTGAGCTCTTCTCTATTAAAAAAACTTGTCTCTAGGGACCTAGTTCGTGGATTGCTAAAACTGAAGTTCAGTGACAACAAAGTGTGTGATGCACTCGTCAAAGGGAAACAAACCAAATCCTCATTCTAACCAAAGAAGCAAGTAATCTCATCAAGAGCTCTCGAGTTAATTCATATGGATTTGTGTGGGCCTGTGAAAATCCAAAGTCGAAGAGGAAAGAAGTACATCCTGGTGATTGTGGATGACTACTCAAGATTCACTTGGACTATGTTTCTCAAGTTAAAATTCGAGATAGCTGAGGTGCTGATGATATTCTTCAAAATGATTCAAACAAAGCTTAACTACAAGATTGCAGGGATCAGGTCCAACCATGGAACTGAGTTTGAAAATGCGAAGCTTGTCATCTTCTGTGCGGACAACGGTATTCATCACAACTTCTCAACACCCACAACACCTCAACAAAATGGTGTCGTTGAAAGGAAGAACAGAACTCTAGTAGATATTGCCAGAACCATGCTCATCGAGTCAAATCTTCCTCAAAATTTTTGGGCTGAAGCAGTTAACACTACATGTTACGTGACTAATAGGTGCTTGACTAGGTCTCTACTGAACAAAACACCATATGAGCTACTCAACAACAAAAAACCCAACTTAAATTATTAAAAGGCTTTTAGTTGCAAGTGTTTTGTGCTAAACTATAGCAAGGATGATCTGGGAAAGTTTGACCCCATAAGTGATGAAGGTGTTTTCGTAGGGTATTCATCCTCCAGCAAAGCTTATAGAGTTTTCAATAAAAGAACACTATGCATTAAGGAAAGTCTTCATGTGATTTTTCATGAAGGTGAAGATCTGAAGAACTTGGAGCTGAAGGATGATGATGATAATCTTGAAGAGCTGTTCAAAATTCAGAGTAATGAAGTTAACGGACCACAAGTTGAAGAAAGTCAAGAATCTAATGATGTTAGTCTTGGTCCATCAGGGAAGATTAATGAAGCTGACAAGTCCACTAAGGGACCTGGTCCATCCAATAATCAGATCATGAGGAATCTCCTCACCCTGAGAATGATGATTCTGAAGATGAAGAAAAATAGACGGATCAACCCTAACCCCTGAGCTCTAAATCAGGGTGGAAGTATAAATCATATCATCCCCTTAACAATATCATTTCTCCATTGAATTCTGGAATGCAAACCAAATCCAAGACTAGAAATCTGGATGCATTCTCAGCATTCATATCAACTATTGAGCCTAAAAGTGTGAAGGAAGCCTTGAAAGATACTGATTGGGTCAATTCAATGCAAGAGAAACTACATCGGTTTGAGCGGAGCAAAGTGTGGTACATGGTCCCTAGACCTGCAGACAGAACCATTATAGGGACTAGTGGGTATTTGGAAATAAGCTTGATGAAAACGGAGTTATCAGGAGGAACAAGTCTAGACTGGTCGTTCAAGGTTATAATCAAGAGGAAGGCATCGACTATGATGAAACTTTTGCTCCTGTTGCTAGAATGGAGGCTATCAGAATCCTTCTAGCTTTCGCAGCCTTCATGGGATTCAAGCTCTTCCAAATAGATGTCAAAAGTGCCTTCTTGAATGAAGATCTGAAGGAAGAAGTGTATGTGAAACAGCCACCTGGCTTTGAGGATGTTGACTGCCCAAACCATGTGTTTAAACTCAACAAGGCCATGCATGGTTTGAAACAAGCTCTAAGAGCTTGGTATAAAAGGCTATCAAAATTTCTCCTGAAAAATGGATTCAAAAGGGGCAAGATAGACAACACCTTATTTCTGAAGAAAAGGGAACAAGAACTGCTCATCATCTAGGTGTATGTGGATGATATCATTTTTAGAGCTACATCTAAATGTCTGTGTGAAGAATTTGCTACTATAATGGGGAATGAATTCGAGATGAGCATGATAGGAGCAATGAACTTCTTTTTAGGACTGCAGATCAAGTAAACCTCAAGTGACACCTCTATCTATCAAGAGAAGTACACAAATGAACTACTTAAGAAGTTTCATATGGTTGACTCTAAGCCTATTGACACACTCATGGGTACAAACTCCAAGATGGGATCAGATGAGTCTGATACCTTGGTGAATCAAACCATATACAGAGGTATTATTGGATCACTGTTGTATCTAACAACAAGTAGACCTGATATCGTCTTCAGTGTGAGAATGTGAGTAAGAATTCAAGCAAGTCCCAGGGAATCGCATCTGGAAGCAGCCAAATGGACTCTGAGGTATCTAAAGAAGACAGGGGACCTAGTCCTCTTCTATCCAGCAGTGGACTCATTTGATCTGGTAGGGTATGCAGATGCTGATTTTGCAGGGTATCATGTGGATAGGAAGAGCACTTTCGGAATGGCACATTTCCTACGATCGTCACTCATCTCTTGGGGAACCAAGAAACAAAATTCAGTGGCTCTATCCACAACTGAAGTTGAATATGTAGCTGTTGTATCTTTTGTGCACAACGATTATAGATCAAGCAAAAACTTGAGGATTTTGGAGTACACATCCATACCATTGATGTCAGACATCACTTCTTGCGATGTGTGACAATACCAGTGTAGTCAACATGGGAAAGAATCCAGTTTAGCACAAAAGAACAAAGCACATTGATGTCAGACATCACTTCTTGCGAGACAATGTTGAAAAGGGGAACATTAGGATGCAGTCCTGCAGAACTGAAGATCAAATTGCAAATATTTTCACAAAGGCTCTCAGCAAGGATCAATTTAAGAGTAACAGGCTGAAGCTGGGAATGATGAACATGCACTGACCTAAACCTATCCAAAGGCATCCAATCCTCATTTAGCTATGATCAGGATGATAGGTATCCTCATTACTGGTAATGTGTTGTTTAAGTGAGATCAATTATGTACCTGCTGTTGCAGGTATACACTCATGGAAATCACAGGAGCAAAGAATAGTCAGAACCATTCAGGAATCAAATCTCACCTGCAAATCGGGACCTGGTCCTCTCCAAAGGTTAGCATTTTCTACATTTTGTTTAAACTGTTAAATGAGAACCGTTGAGATCTCCACGTGTCAGTCATCGGTCATTCTGATCGATGTCCCATCACTTTAAGTCCAAGCGACGCGTCTACTCATGGACCTGACACATCGTTACATTTCTTTTTATACAACCTCGATATCTTCACATTTTAAGCTTCCTCTCTTTCAAAGCTCTTCGCAAAAGGCCCTAATTTTATTTTCTCTCTCATAAAAACCTCCCTCATATCTCTCTAACATGTCTCAATCACCTTTCTCTTCCAAACAAATACTGGACTCTCTGAACGAAACAGATCTAGTGGCCTTCTATACATCATCTGATGTACCCTCTCCATCAAAGATGTTGATCATCTCTCCGGTCAACATTGCAGAAGCCAGTCCTCTTAACCCTCAGTATCCCTTTGACCTCAATAACCCTGTACCCTCACAACAACCTGGTCCCTACTTAGCCTTTTTATCTGACCACATGTTTGAGGGTGATCTTCCTCATAGTAAGTCGCTGCCAGTGAGAGCATTGTCATTGAAACTCTAGCGAAGATGAGAGAAGGAGTAGTACATAACGAAGGAAGTAACTTTGCAAATGAAGAAGGTGGTGAGTTTGCAGAAGGGATTCTTTGAGATACAGAATCGGTCCTTGACCAAACTCCAAAGGTTGGTGTCCATCCATCTTCTGATTATAGTGACACTGACGAGGACAATGTCCCTCTCAAGTGGTCTGTGCAAAGGAGAATGGTTCCGGTCACTACGAAGGAAAAAGAAAAGGTCACAGAAGAAACCTTTAAAAAGAGGCCCTTTACTAGAGCAGTCTCCCAAAAACTCATGGGAGATGCTATAAAGTCCAGTGAAATAACTACGGCAGAAAATTGAAGGAGAAGGAAGGTCTGGTGATAAGGTCTTTAAGATGCCTACTGATGATGTGGTGGATGTTTCCATTCAAGCTTTGGAGCATGAATTTGTGGGAGAAAACTCTCACCTAGGTGATGTTAGAAAGGAGAAAGGAAAACAAATGAAGAAGACCGGTAAAAGAAAATCTAGAGCATCTGTGGTCAAGAAGGTTAACCCTACGAAAGGAAAAGGAAACGATACACAAAAGAGGAAGGAGCCATCAAAGAGGAAGAGAGAAACTTCTCTTGTTCTCCAGCAAGACTCTGCACAGGACCAGGTACAAAAAAGAATAAGGATAACTAAGCAGTGAGCAAACAAACAATTGTCGATAATTTGCATCTGCAGAAGGTTCTAGGAGGAAGGGTGTTTGATACTAATATCCTTACCAAGCCAGGTATGGATTCTCTGTATGATCTTGTGGAGATTCAGTTGTGGACTCACTTGTTCAAGATCAAATCTCATATTCTACATGAGGAGCAGGTTCGAGAGTTCTATTATATGTAGAATTTACAGAGGATGGTAGCCTCAACACCATGGTAGGTTTACATCTGTATGAGGAGATGTCGGGACAAATACTCTAAGTACCCAGCAAAGGGATCAGGTCCGTAGTAGGAAAGTCTTGCACCAAGGAGTTTATGAAAGAATGCTCCAAACTCCCTAACATACGCCGTATGGGGGTTCAAAAGAAACTCATGAAAAGAGAGTACCAGCTACTATTTGAATTTTTCAACAAGGTGCTTCTTTCTCGGACAGAAAAGCGGACAGTCACTTTTGCAACTGATTTGTTCATCATGGAATCACTATGCAAATTTGAACCCTTAGACCTTCCAGCCCTAATGATGGAGCATATGTACAAAACAACAGTTGATCACCAGGGTAAGCATGTCATGGGCTATGGCTATTTCTTGACCAAGGTGTTTCAACATCTGAACATTTCAGTGGGAAAAGGTAAAGTTGGAACTGCCAAACAGTCCTTCTCTCTGACTACTCTGGTGGAATGTGAGTGCATTGAGGGAAAGACGAGTCCACTGATCAAGATATCTCAGTTGGTAATGGAACAAGACCAATTGAAGCATGAGCTGGAGAAGATGACTATGCGTGTGAGCAACAAAGATGTGGAAATTGCCTTATTGAAGGCTGAGTTACTCAAATCGCAGTCTGAGGGACCTGGTAGTGCAGAGGTCAACGAGCTGAGGATGAAGAATGATATGCTCCTATCTCAGAATGCTGCCCTACAAGAGAAATTGATCAAGGATAATGATGAAGTCAATGCTGGGCTTACTCTTGTTATTAAGTCCCTCTCCCATCAACCTCATTCCTCATAGTCCTTCTCTGTCCCTTCTTGTGTCTTTCCTTTATGTGGATAGTGTCTGGAGTTCTCAATTTCAGTTTAAATTTAGTGTATTGACTGCTGATTTTTGTGCAATGAAATTGATTCCTATTTTGTTGTGACTAATTCTTGTCTAATCCTATTTTTATTACCATGTTGGTGTTGCCTTTGGCTATGATCTTACTTAGCAAACTTACTTGTTCTGCTTGTTTACTGCACTTCTTTTTTATGATGCCAAAAGGGGTGAAAATGTTGGTTACTTAGGTTGGGGAAAGGTCTGATTGACAGGGAGAATAAAAAATAAAGGCATTTGTGTGGAGTTTGTCATAATCAAAAAGGGCGAAATTGTTATTTGCAATTTTGGTGATTTAACAAAACCATGGGACCTTGTAAAGGAATCTGATCCTTGTGTCAATGTACACACAAATGCCAGGTTGTAAAAAGTACAATTGGTTGGTGCACAGTCTCCAACTGTGGCAGAAACCTCGGCCAATAGAATGGTCTCGAAGGTTGTGTCTATTATTCATAAACGTTATATTCAATAGATATAACCTCAGTTTTTGCAACTTGAAAAAACTCTCAAGAACTCTTGCAAAGGCCAACTCACAAAAAGTATCATCCTCAAGAGCAATAAGGACCTGATAGAGCTGGAAGTTGTCTAGTTGTTTTAGGATCATATCTTCCGTACTTACATTGTAAATTTGTTCCTAATCTATAAAAGAGTGTTCGTTTGAAAAGTCTAAATCAGTTAAGGCTAACTGATTTAGTGGGCAGCATTATTTGCTGCTTAGTCAAATTCTAAGTCATTTAGGAGTTAGTTGATTTAGTGAGCAGTGTGATAACTGCTTAGTTGAATTCTGAGTTGTCTAGTGGTGATAACTTAGTGGGCAGTGTGGTATCTGCTTAGGCTCAGTAAGTAATAGAGTTATTACTTAGTTGTGAGATTAATAACTTCTTATCACTTTGGCTGTAACTGTGTTTTACTTTTGCTTGAGAAGATTAGTGGAAACAGTTGAAAATCTTGTGAGACAGGTCGTGGTTTTACTCCCTTGAGCAAGGAGGTTTCCACGTAAACTGCTTGTGTTGTGTTCTCCTTATTGTTTAGTCTTTATTACTGTTCTTGCTGAGTCAAGAGACCTGGTCCGTTGACTGATAATGGACACACGTATTCTATCAATCACGTTATACCATAACAAAAATATTTTTTAATTAAATTAATATACGTGCTAATGTTTTTACCGTCATTAGTTAATTGTCATTAGAATCAATATCACTATAGGTTTTAGAGACATTTACAAAGACTATTAATTACCATTAAAAAGACGTATTTAACAGCAATTAAACTATTGTCGTTAATTAATTGCCGCTAAAGATCATTAAATTTTAATGTAGTGTTATAGTCATAAATTTAATCTTCTATGGAATATAATTTTATTTTATTTTTAAAAAAGATGCATCAGAAGAGAATCAAAGTACTTTAGAGCTACATGTATGAATAAAAATTTTATTATCTAATCATTAATCAAGATTCAAGGGATTAAAAAGGGTTACATTTACTTCGTAACTAAAAAGATTAATCCTTCAAATTAGAAGAACATTGCCCCTAAAGATTAATTTGATGCCTTTTTTCCTTTCTTTTTATTGTAGAGGATTAATTAGTTTTATTCTCTATGGAGTTTGCCAAATTCAAACGGATTAGAGGTCGAGAAATAAAATTCACATTGTTATAAATTCAAATAGATTATTAGGATTTGACCTTAAAATTCAGACGAATCATCACAATTTTTTCTTCAAAATTACTCGAATCAACTCTATATTATTACATCCAATCTTCCGATACCAATCTCAATAATTTTAATCGTTCGATTTCACCCAAGTATTCAAGACTCAATAGGCAATAAAATAGCTCAACAAAAGTTAGTAATGATTTTCGTACAAGTTTCTTCAACTAAATCAATAAGGAAAAAAAATATAAGTTCAATCAAATATTATTCACTCAATATTAATCACAAATAAATAACAAATCTTTAATTTTATAAAACATATATCTCGTTCTTTTTAATTTTAGTTTTAATTGTGTCTCTTCATATCAGAATTTATATAATTTAAATTTTGAAGTTGTAATGACCCGGTCGATCATTTTTGGAAAGTTTCATAAATGTATTATTTTGCCCCTTCCGACCTTGACCTCGAGTCTTTTATGTTTGAGTTTTGAAAGATGGTTTTGAACTTTAAGTGAAAAGTTGAGAATTTGATAAGTTTGTGATTTTGAAAGGCTAAGTTGCTTAAAAGTGATTTTTGGAGTCTTTTGGAGTTTCGAGTGTCAGAATGGAATTCCATCGATTTCATTAGTTTCGAATGTGAAATTTGGTCTATGAGAGTTGTCGGTTTCTGATTCAGAGTCTTTATGAGGATTCGGGGTCCTTCGTTGTGAAATTGAGGAAATTTAACATTTAGATTGACTTTGATTAACATTCGAGGTTCGGATGTTCGGATCAGAATTTCGAGTGTTCAGATGGATTCGGGGGATGATTTTAGGAATAGGTGAGGTCTTGGTTGATTTTTGTGAGGTCCCGAACTTGGTTTAGCTTTTTTAGTCGTTGTGTTAGTTTCTTGTGGTTTCCACGGATGTCGGGTCAAGGAGACCTCAGGTTTATTTTTCGACTGTTCCATTGAGTTCGGAACGTTGAGTAGGATCAATTTACATATCTGGTTTGTGTGTACGGGGTTTCGAAATAATCCCGATGAACTTTTTGATGTTTTGAGTGTTGGCTGTTTTTCTGGTGCCCAAGTTATGTACTTTTTGCTTTTGCAATAGACCTTCTGCTTAAGCGACCTTTGCTTAAGCGAAGGTGTGATCACTTAAGCAAAGGCCGAACATTTTGAAGGGTTCGCTTTAGTGATGGTCGCTTAAGTAGAACTTGGTTCGCAAAAGTGAGAGCCCCAACTTTTGCGGGCGCTTAAGCGATAAGCGACATCTAAGAAAGATTTTGACCTGTCATTTTTGAGGTTTAAGCCACATTTTTCATTTTTGAGCTTGAAAAATCCTTGGAGGTGATTTGTGAAAGATTTACTTGTGCTAAATCACTTAGGTAAAGCTTTATGATCCTAAAATTTCTTTCCCTCTGATTATTAATGGATTTTAACATCAAAATATGAGATTTTGATTGTTAAGTGGCTAGGTTTTTCAAGAACTCAAATTCTAAACTAAAATGGAGATTGTGAGCTGATTTTGATCCCTTTTTTGAAATGATTTTCATAGTCAAGTTTCTAAAGCCCTGAACTTCATTTTCAAGTATTAAATTTTGAATTCAAACCCTTTTTTTTTTTAAATTGAATTTTGAGTTTATTGATCCATTTTTCAAGGAAATTGATGCGGGTGTTGTTGTTTTCAAAAAATTATTGTGAATACTTGCTTGTATATAGATTGTGTGACTTCGAAAGTGATTTGGAAGGGGAAGACTCAACTGTTGGAGTAATTAATTGATTGGTTTAAGACAAGTGATTTCTTAAGCTTTGTAATATAGTAGAATTGTCTACTCTTCATTGTATGTGTGTTGGGGAGTAATTGAAAATGAGGTGAAGAGTTTTATTGCTCAACTTGATTAATGTTAATAAACAAAGAAGGGGTAAATGAAAATGCTTCGTGATGATAACTATAACTTATGAATTTGCCTAGTTGTGATCCTATTTGATTGATTTGATGAAATGCCTTGATGAATTTAATGTGGGGTTGAATTACATGACCTGTTGTCTCTTCGGTGATATGATATTGCTTGTGTACATTGATTGTTGAACACTGTGATGAGACATGTGATGATTATTGATGCCGAGGTCTTTTCCGGCAAGTGCTTGTGATGTTGAGGTCATTTTCGACCAGTGCAATTGATATAAAGCCGATGGAAAAGGATTTCGGCTAGTGATTTGATATAAAGCCCATGGAAAATGGTTCCAGCTAGTGATTTGATATAAAGCTGATGGAAAATGGTTCAGACTAGTGATTTGATATAAAGCTGATGGAAAATGGTTCCAGCTAGTGATTTGATACAAAGCTGATGGAAAATGATTCCGACTAGTGATTTAATACAAAGCCGATGAAAAATCTTACGACTAGCGATATTATATAAAGCTGATAGGAAATGGTTCCATTGAAAATTGATTTTTGTGTTTTGATGCATTTTGATGCTTATGATTGACTTATTATTTAATTGCGATTGATGTATTTGATACTTGTGATTTGACTACGTGATACGTGTTGGTTGTTGGCTTGTGACTTTGGACTGTGAATATTGAGCC
Organism: Solanum pinnatisectum; assembly: GCA_035578085.1. Taxonomy (NCBI): domain Eukaryota; kingdom Viridiplantae; phylum Streptophyta; class Magnoliopsida; order Solanales; family Solanaceae; genus Solanum; species Solanum pinnatisectum. The sequence goes on along the minus strand of CM069080.1, from coordinate 7,851,074 downwards.
TTGTGAACTATATATTGTAGAACCGTTAAGTTGGGCTGATTTTGTGCAGGTTGTAGTTTGAGGAGGTTCAGTTGCGATGGAAATGAGTATTCGATTCTAGCTAGGTTGCGTTGTTTATTAGGTTGCTTGTTGGGTACCATGTTGTTGGTACTTACTCGTTGCTTCTACACTTGTGTAGGTTCCGAGCTCGGACCCGTGTGATCTCCTCCTTCCTCTTCTTCTGATTTTGATGCTTGTTAAGGATTTTGAGTGGTAGTTGCTTGTCACCCCGATGGACCTTTTTGTTCCTTTATCTTATGTTTTGTTCTACTTGAGAAACAAAAACATTGAGACTTGTATTTATCTTTCGAATTATGTTGTTACGTTAGTGGTTTATACACGTGACAACAAGATTTTGGGGTGTTAATAGAAAGAATAAGTTTTTCACTTTTATCTTGTTCTTGCTTTATCTTTCCGCATTCTTTTTGTTTTTGGATCGTGAAGAAATTCGGTCAATAAGTCTCTACGATATTCTCTTTGTTTTTCTTTACCGAGATAGATGTATATACATCTTATTGAGATATGTATACTCTAGTTTTTTTTTTTTTTTTTAAAAAAAAAGAGATTATTCTCAAAACTTAAATAATTGCAATAATGATTTTGACTGTTTTATAATGGCCAACAGGATTGATTCCCATTTTATCATTCTCTTGCTTAATTTGGACAATACAGCAGTTTAGTCTTGAGGCCTAAAATGGAAAATATTAGGTAATCTTAATATTTAATTGAAAGAGATAAGTAAATGAAGATTTATGGTATGTATATGTCACTTTCCTAGAAGACTGTTTGCTTCGATTAATTAATGGTAACTTCTTGTCTTTTAGCTTTTTTTAAGCACAATCAATGTATTCAAATTTAAAGGATATAACCATCCCAATCTAGTAATATACTTTTTTGGGTGGAGTAGGAGGAACTTAATATCTAAAATATTTTACGTTCACACAAAATTCAGATAAAAAATCACACTTAAAAGGTAACTCAAATTTGATAGAGTTTAAATGTTATATCCCTCAATAGCTTAATTAAAATACAATTCAAACTAATTCATCTAAAAGTTTTGCTCGATTAGAAAATCTATGTAGCTCAAATTGGCACAATAGAAAACTAGTAGAAATGCAGAAATTTAATATTTTATGTTTAGTTGGTTGAATGTTTTGAAATTTGAAATCCAAAAAAAAATGTTGTTAAAAATAGTTTTAAAACATCTTTGGGAAGCTTAATTTGAAATTAGAGCACATTTGGAAAAGATTTGGTGCTTATGATGGTTTTATATTTGTATATAGCTTTATGTATATCTCATGCATATATTTGCATATCCATGAAAATTTGCATATATTGATATACAATGTGATAGACATGTGCCATATGCATTGTCTATTACAGTTGTAATAGTAAAATATATTGGTATACACTAATATACATAAAGATATACATGTTATTGCCGTAAATTTGTATGAACTCGTGCGTTTCAATATGTTTGGTAAATGTCTGCCGTTTAATTTTTGGATGAATCTGAATTTTGGAAGAGGACAAAATATATAAAGTATATTAAAAAAAATTTAAAAATAAACAAAGTTATAGAAAATAAAATATTTAACATACTTTTACAAATATAAACAATGCAATAATGTTAAAACGATCATGATATACAAATCAAACTATATTGTCTTAACTTCCAAATAATTTAAATATCACATTTTTTTTTAAAAAAAATATTATCAAAGACACATATTAAATTAAATAATTGATACATGATTTTAATAGGAATTGTTGAGCGAGCTTTGATGTTGGGCCTATTTATAGCGCACACAGTTAAACGCTAGCTTAAGTTATTTTTATATGCCTTGCGGAATTAAGATCCTGCATGAATCTCAAAATGATTTGCAAGTCCGATCCCCCATAAAGCCTTTTAAAACAAATATTATAAATTTATAACCCACTCAAATTTTAAATTTAATTTAACCCGTCCAATTACTTAAAAATGATAGAAGATATAGTCAGAGGCGGAGCTAGGTGGGGTTCGTGGGTTCGGACGAACCCAATAGCTTTTTCGTAGATCTTGTATTTGTACTAGAAAATTAAATAAATATATATGTATATTAATTTGTGAACCCCTAACAAAATTGATTGACGGTTCTAAAAGAAATTTAGAACCCCCAAACTCTTTATCATGGTTACGCCTCTGGATATAGTCACATTATTTTCTTTTTTTTTTTACCTTTGTTAGGTTTGCTTTTAATAAAATTCGAATTCTTCCGTGGTATAAACTTGCTACAAATGGAAGCCCTACTTGACGCAGGAATTTAGATAAGAATCTTCTTTTTAATTTTTTTCACAAGAATTTCCACAACTACTTTGCATGCAAATAATAAATATTTTTTTAATATTCTTGTTCTAAAGTTCTACTTTTTTTTTTGCTTTGCATAATATTGATACATAAAATTGGTAAAGTTAGATGCTTTTGAATTACAATCAAACCGCAGTATATATAATTTTCTACCATTATGATGAAAAAGATGTAAAAAGGTTTTGAGGGGCAATTAAGTATTTAATTATGTTATTATAGGGGTAACAATTGAACGGGTTGACTTAAATTTGGGTGGGTCATAATGGGTTAAAACAATCATCGGGTCGACCCAACCCAACCTAAATTTGCTTGATTCAAAACAGATTAGGTAATGAGCTATATAACGGATAAAGACTCAATCTAATCTAAATTTGCTTGATTCAAAAGAGATTAGGTAATGAGTTATATAACGGGTCAAGACCCAACCCAACTCAATTTTTACTAAGCTTAATTATTTTTATTTGTTTTTAAAAATTATTTTAATACCTAATAAAATTATTTTTTCTTTATTACAACTATATATAACATAATTGAAATATTTTTATGTCAATTAATAGTGTTATGAGTCATTTTATTTAATTGTTCTCTATTGAAAAAAAAAAATTGTGTACCAAAAATGGGATTTTCACGAACACGTAGTTTGAATTCTTTACATTCGTCGCACGTACTAAGGAAAATAATGCACGTAATCTTAGATATCAAGATGACCTGTGGTCCACATATATAACGAAAAATATGAACGTTAAAATTAATATATATATTATTTTTATTTTTATTTTATTTTTTTGAAAAAAAAAGATGATTTTCTTAAGGCTGCTTAGTAACGGATCGGAGGAATAATTATACTTAATGATTTGACTTATTGGATATCAACTTTAAAATATATTAATCTGCTAGTTAATCAATAAGTTATCGATTGATTCGGTGTCAGATTAATAATTGATAGATGGTTATCAGACAGCGTATTGGGTCAATCATTTCGTACTCTATTCTTTCACTTCACTCACCAATATATTCATCTTCAATCAAATAAAACAAGCTTTTTTAGCTCTTTACTTATGTTGGTAATTTCTAATTGTAAATCATAGTGAGAAATATATGAAAGTCTAAATTTTGAGCGGTGCATGCACATAACTATTTATTTAGCAAATATATTTACGGAAAAAATGTAACTACGATAATTCTTAATAGGTTAACAGTTTACCTAATAAGGAAATTGAGTAATCCGTCCTCACACCGATAACTCAATACAAATAATTTAATTTTGTAGTTGACTTATCAATTACGATTCAATTTTGGACAATCCTAAATTTCTTTCGAGTAAGATTTTAGCTTCTTTTATTGTTTTTTTCATCTGGCAATCGATATTCATATTGGAGTTCAAATATTTTAAATTTATACCACGTAGGACCTATTAAAGAAAAAATGCTCTTTATCAAGAATTTTTTCATATTCAGAATTCTAATTCGAGACCTTAGCCTCATCCACTACATCTCATGGTAAGATCTAAATTGGCATAACCCATCGGTGGCCCCCTAAAGTTGGCACAAATTTTCATTTAGACACCTTAACTAAATTTTGTTTATTTTAGACACTTCATGTCATGTCTCATTGTGTCATTTTGACATTTTTTACTGACATGGCATAGTGAGTGTAATACACTCAATACCAGCGCGTGAAAGACTCATTTAATCATTTTTTTTTTTATTTTCTTCCTCATTTTTCAGCCACCATCTCTCAAAACTTGAACTCCTTCCATGGAGAAATAGTTTTGATGATGCCACAAAAAAAAAATGAATTTCAAGACGAAGAGATTTCACAAAATAAACAAATTTCAACCCACTAGAAGGGCCACGATTCATGATGTCGCAAAGAAAAAGGAAAAAAATGTTGAAAAACGATGGGTGGGGTGGGAGAGGGGTGAAGAAGACGATGTGGGTAGGGAAAGGGTTGGGGTTAGGGTGGGCGGAGGTGGAGAAGACGTTGGGTGGGTGGGGGAATAGCGGAGAAGACGATTTGGATGGGTGGGGCGGAAAAAATGATCTTGGTGGGGTTGGGTTGTTTTTTATTTTTGATTTTTGTGTAAAAAGATCCACATGTCATTTAGTCATTAGCTACTTCTTCATTCTACTAAAATATCATTATTTAAAAATTATTTTTAATATATATGCCACATGGTTTTATAAAATTTGCCACTTTGATACGTCATTGGCGAGTGTATTATATACATCTTATATATTTAATTGATTGTTAAAAAAATATTAAAATGACATAATACAGTATGACATGAGGTGTCTAAAATGAACAAAGCTTAATTAAAATGTCTAAGTAAAAATTGATATCAACTTTAAGGGATCACCGATGAATTAGACGATCTAAATTTGTAACACTAGTGGTATTATCAGAACATACATTCCTCCAAGTAAAGCAATAATTTCTTGCTGCAAAAATTGCAGGACTTTTCCAGAGTAAAGCAAAGTTAGAGACTTGTGATTGATTGATTTGATTGTGAATTTGATTAATATTTGACATTTAAAGGTGCTAAAAAAAGAACGAAAAAATATCACCTATTTCAAGAGCCATTGGATTGGTTTGGCCATGCCCAAACAATTTAATGTAATCCAAGGGAAGTAGAAGTACACATGATTACACACTTGGGTAGTATGGTTAATTACTGAGATTATTTTGTTTCCAGCATCAGTAATTTTGGTATTACTTTAATAGGGCAAAAGGTAATTTTTTGGTATTCATGCTTGTGGTGGAAACATAAGCTAGAGGGAGCGTTAAAGATCAAGATGTCACGTAGTAGTGTTCATCTCATTAAAATATTAATATCATGTGGAATTGAATGAACACATTTGACAATCTCAAGGAAAGAAGGGTATAATTTAACTATTGACTGAACGTCAAGGGTATGTATTCTGGTACAGTTAGTATAACAAAGGGTAAAGTTAGTCCTTTTTTAATAGTAAATGAATAAATATGACTCTTTATATCTTTGACAAGTGATTTATAAGAATGATCTTAGAGGTGGATGTTTTTAAACTTTTGATCATGTTTGTCCCATGAACAAACCTTCAGACTTTTAAATTTTTTTTAACTTTTGACCTTAAAGATTTACATTATGCAATTTTTAAAGCACATGCTGAAACAAGTGAAATCAAAGGCATTACTTGAATGCTACTGCAGGTACATACGAAGAAATTATCAAAAGAGTTGTATTTGCTAGAGAATTGGGCATTCCAATCGTAATGCATGACTACTTGGCGGAGGGATTCACCGCAAATACTACTTTAACTCATTATTGCCGAGATAATGGTCAAAAAAGCCGAATCAAAAGCTTAAAATTAATTATTTTCAAGCTCGAGTATGCTTTTCTTCTTTATATGAAGATCCATTTATTATTATTGTATATTGGAGATAACATGATATAACTTATACAACTGCCCAACTTCCTCTTTTTTAAGAGCAACCTTCAATAATGAATATAGTTGGAGCTTTATTATAGATTTATAACTAAAGTTATCTTAATTACGATTCAAAATTTTAAAAGTAGAGGTGATGGGAAAGAAAGGAGAGAGGCGAGCGCGATTTGAGAAAGAGGTGGATGAGAAGTGAGAGAGAGGCCGAATACATATTGTATTCGTTGTATTAGGTATTATCACCAATACAATTAATTTGTATCAACAAATATAATTGTATCAAGTGTATCAACAAATATAATTTGTATCAACGAGTACAATCGCATCAAAGAATACAATTGTATCAAGTTGTATCCAGTGTATTTGTTCCTTGTATATTCACTATGTATAGTGTGTACATATTAACGAGTAAAATTCTATCAAGTGTATCAACGAATACAATTTATATCAAACATCACAGTTGTATCAATGAATACAATTGTGTCAAGTGTATTAACAAATACAATTTGTATCAGTAAGAACAATTGCTTCAATATAATATTATCAATAGCTTCTTCACATATGAGTTTGATTTTTTTTTATGGACCTAACACATCTTTCTTGATAATGAATGATGGTTAGATTCAATCCTAAAACCTCCCTCTACACTAATAACATGTTGAAGTGTATGAGTACCTCATTTTAACACACTTCTACTTATATTCGTAATAAATTAATGTCAATTCTTTTGAAACATACTAAAAAGAATAATAGCAAACACTAGAAGTATGTTGAAATTTGAACCTTCCAGGGGCGGAGCCAGCATGTTTTTAGGGGGTTCATGAACCCCTTACGGCGGAAAATATTACTATACATACATGGTTAAAATTATTTTTTAGATATATATAATAGATGTTGAACCCCCTTCGACTAGTTCGTGTGTTCACTTCTTCAGATTTTGAACCCTCTTATTGAAAATCCTGGCTCCGCCACTGAAACCTTCTACTAGATTCTGGAAAAATCCTTCTTAATATATTCGTTAAACTACATAGTCCACTCACCTTTACTAGCAATAAAAATTAACAAAACTAATTCTCATTGTGTACATGCATATGCAAGTGCCATAGAGGGTGTTTGGATTGACTTAAAAATTGGTCAAATATATTTTTAAGTCAATTTTTGACTTCTGAAAATGTTTGATAAATATAAAAATAATTTAAAATAAGTCAAGAATGACATAAAATAAGTTAGAAAATGTTTGACGACAAGGTAAAAAATGACTTAAAATAAGTCAAAAATAAAAAAATAGGTCTCTCTTTACTTTTTTATTTTTGACTTAAAAATCATTTAATTTGACTTAAAAACTATTTTTTTAAGCGAATCCAAACAGACTCTAATTAATTTGAATGCCATGAGATGGTGTCAACACAAGACAAAAAGATGCATGTCGAAGTCACGTACCAGAATTTATCTTTTTGTTGAAAGCAATTTATAAAAGCAGATATCAAACCTTCTTGAAGTTATAAGTTAACAAGCTGCAACTAAACAAAAAAAATAAAAATAAAAGAAGAAAAATTGTTATAAATCACAATTCATTAGCTTTAGCATAATTAAAAAGGAAAGGAACAAATCTAACCTTTGAGACATGTATTTGTATTAAGAAAATGTCTCTGATCCCCTATAGTTTTAATAGGGAAATTATAATGAAAGAATTAGGTACTAAAGACTGATCAAATTTGATTTTTGCTTGTGTGTTTTTAGCTTGGTTATTTATAGAATGTTTTTCCTAAGTGGAACTTTTAGACTACGCCTATTTAACTTAATTTGGACCATTGAAATATTAATTAGTTTTAAAACATATCAGAATATAGCTACACGTTAGATACCATGTATAAACTCCCTCCGTCCCATTTTTATATATCACCTTTTTGCTTTGTACTTGCATTAAGAAATAATGTAACTTTATCTTTCTACCCTTATTTAATGTTTTTTTAAGTCAACTTTATTAATAAATGACAAGATTAATTAACTATTCTATCAAGGGTATAATAGGCAAAATATGGTAATTTATGCATAAATTTTATAAAATGACAAGTATTGTGGTCCAACTATTTATAGAAAGAGATGACATATAAAATAGAACGGAGGAAGTAATTATTAGTACTATGTGTTTACTTGACTCGATATGTTGTGTCGCACAATTAAAATAAGACTTGTGAGGCTGAAACTTTGAGGCACATTCAAAATTTAAAATTAATGATTCTTGTATTATTAAGGGCATGACAAGAAAGTCAATGCTCCATACCATACCTGGTGAGAGAAGTTGTATTTGATTCACCCCTCAGTTAATATACATTAATAATTAAATTTACAATAAAACATTTTTCAATAATTAATGATTATGAAATATAAATACTGAATTTTTATGAATCTATACGTTCTCTTCTAGATCTGTCTCTGCTCAAAATAATGACTTTGCAAGTGAATCCAAATTAATCGGTCAAAAGCCGAATCGTCCATTAAGCAACGAAAAACAAAGTAGCCATATGATCATATTAATATTTAAAAAAACTAACAATATTATTAAAGGAATAATCTTTTTGGTCATAAAATTTGGCCAGAATTTGATCAGAATGATAAAATAATATATTTCACACTATGTTATTTTATATTTTTGAACATTTTTATCCTTTTAACTTTAATATTTTTTTAATTAAAAAAATGAAAAAAAATCAATTTATTTTAAAATAAAAAGGATATTATGGACTTCTTAAATTTCTGGCCAAATTTTCTAGCCATTTAGCATTACCCATTATTAAAAATGATTAGTCTAAAGTGAAGCACTAATACAAATTAAATTCTGATTAATTAGTCAACCAAGCAAATCCCCATATCAATGGAATGAGCATTAAGTGAAAAGTAAGTGATTAATTATTGACTTATTGTCACCCTTTAAGTTGAAACATTAAGTCAAAACCTTCGTGGCTCTCTTCAAATTAAGTAAGAGTCATCATCAACGGATGCCTTCAAACAATGAAACTTTTCTTTTCTTTTCTCTTAATTTGGGTAAGTTTATTTACTAATTATTTCACTAATTCGAATGCACAAATACGAATATCATTAAGCCACGTTCCAAATTCTGTGACACTAAAAAGTTGCGTTTTGACTTCTTTTATTGGGCACTTATGGGAAGAACCTTTTTATCAAGATTGAAAGTATCCCACCAAATAAAGTAATTATATACAATATTTTTTCTAGCAAGTTAGCTAACCTCCGGTTCGTTTGGAAATGAGTTATGTATATATTAAATAGTATATAAGTAATATCACATTTGATAGCTGGTTAGAAGATGAGGTATTTATATATAAAATTGATACGTTGTTCGATTTGCAATTTAGAATTTCGCATAACTAATACATGTATAGCTATTAAATCCCTCATATTTCAACTTCTTTTGTGGAACAAAATAGTTGGTATTTGGAAATATTACCGCGAACTAATTTTGCTATTAGCTAATTATGTAACTTTTGATGATTAATATAACATGCTATAATAGCTTCTAATAATAAGAGGAATAAATGTTGCCCCTTTAATTTTACCTTCCTGTACCCCTCTACAATAATTTGTCTAAAGAAAGCATAACATTTTGAAAATGCTAATCTTCTTTTTGTTGATTGGTTTTGCCTTTTCTTGGTTCATTGGTTGTTTAAACACACTATAATTGGGTCAAGAAACATCTGGAATAGTCAAACTTACTTTCCTAGTTATTGCATACACCTTCATTTTCATGAAAGTATACTAATTATGCCTATTTAATTATCTTATCTTAAATTATTCTTGCATTTGTTGTGCTTATAAGAGAAAGAGAAGAAAAATCTTTGGAGTATTGCTCTTTTTCAAACTTTGCTGATGCTGATTGTTTCGTACACCAAACTGTCTTTTGATATACCGACTTAAAATCATAATTCAACAATTATATGCAATGAGCCTGAGTATGAGATTATCTGGATTTTAAGACTAGATTTCTAAATTTTTTATACAAAATTGATGCTTATGTTACATTAATTAAATGGTACTCATGTATGTGAAAAAGTTAAAGTTGATTTTTTGGAATATGATAGATTGTTCTAGTAATGTTTCTAGAATAGTGTAGGATAATATCTAGGATAATTATCTTAAAAAATATCTAAATATGTAGAAGATAAAGTTCACTAGAATTTTCTTTGTAGAAGTATCTAGAAGAATTTTTAGAACCACCATGAACAAGTACTTATAAATATGGGTGGTCTTGTACATTTGTAAGCAACCCAGGCATTCTAAGAACAACCCAATTCAAGAGTCTTTTTCCATAATCAAGTTCTCCCTTCTAGCTTCCTCTTCCTTAGTTGAATCTTCTGATCTTAGTTAACGATCTTGGGATAGCAGAAGGTTTCCCGATTATACTTTTCTTCTGTTGTTCTCTACATGGTATCAGAGCCATAGCCATAGGTTGGCTTGTGGGTGTAATTTCAAGATCGGGTTAGTGGTTGATTCAACTGGTTTGTCTAGATGGATTTTAGCGGCCGTGTTAATGGACTGGGGATGGAGTTGTTGAATCAGTCCAATAACAAGGCATGAAAAACATGTATGGAATCATACCTTGTGGGAGAGGATTTGTGGGATGTTGTTAATGGGAATGACATAAGTCCTCCTGCTGACGGACCAAAAAAACAGTAGCATATACAAGAAGTGGAAGCAGATTAATGCAACGACAGAGTTCATTTTGAAGAGGACAATATCCTCCAATTTATTTGATCATATTATAAGGTGCAAATCAGCTCATGAAATATGGAGGACCCTCGATCAGCTGTTCAATAAGAAGAATGAAGCTCGGCTGCAGATATTGGAGAATGAATTGGCTAACACCACTCAAGGTAACCTTTCTATTGCTAAGTATTTTTTGAAGATTAAGAACTTATGTTTTGAGATATCTATATTAAATTCGGAAGAAGCTATTTCTGAAGCACGAATGAGAAGAATTGTCATTCGTGGTTTGAAACTTGAATATATTCCATTTGTGACGTCAATTCAAGGATGGGCTCAACAGCCATCCTTGGAGGAATTTGAAAATTTGTTGTCGTCACAGGAATTACTAGCCAAACAGTTGGCTAGTGTAGTTGTCAAAGAAGGAGAAGAAAATGCTCTTATAGTCAACAAGAGGAACTTTACAGAAAAAACAAGAAATGTGCCACACTCTCGATCCTCAGGTGGTTCACGCTCACCTGGAGAGAAGGAAGAGTCTTCTAACTATTATGGTAAGAAGCCTCGCAGATGTTATCGTTGTGGTGAAGTAGGGCACGTAAAAAGATATTGCCGAGCCAAGGAGAGCAATATGACTCAAAAAGTTGTTGTTGAAGAAGAAGAAGAGTGGGGAAATTGTTTAGTAGCTAAGGCTCGAGCAATAAATGCCATGATTTCCATCAATATTGAAAGAGACTGGATCGAGGATATAGAATATAATATAGTCGATCACGTGGAGGAGCAAGAAACTGATGTTGTTGACATGAAGCAAGAAATTTTTGAGGATGCTCCCATTGGTGATATGGTAGCTGCTATTGAACAAATCAAAGAAGAAGATCCAAAAAAAGAAATATCTAAACCTACATGTGCTAGTGGTGACCTTTACAAAGAAATCATCGGGGGAGATATATTAGAAGCGGAAGTATCTTGTCAATCATTTGAAACATCAAGATCAACTAATGACTCAGAGCAAATTCTAAAAGCAGATAGAGAAAGTAGAGATCAAATAGAGAAAGAAGCTGATATTGAAGTCTCAAAGACAAATGATATGATTTTCGAAAGCTCAGAGGTTGCCAACAAATCTATCGAGAAGATGATAAGAGAATATGGAAGTGGATCCTATGTTAGTGTTGACACTTCAGAGGAAAGTGATGTCAAAAAGTTAAGAGAAATGGGTAGTTTAGAAACTCAGCAAGGAGATAATTTACATGGACTATTCGATAACGGAAAATCATTATCATTTGAAGAAGCAAGAAGAGTCCAGAAGAAAATATTGAGATTTTCACCAAGACGTAGCTCAAAGCTTCGTTTGAGTTCTTCCGTGACAAGTTTGGGATAGTTTTCAAAAAATCACTTTAAGGGAGAGGTGAAAAAGTTAAAGTTGATTTTTTGGAATATGATAGATTGTTCTAGTAATGTTTCTAGAATAGTGTAGGATAATATCTAGGATAGTTATCTTAAAAAATATCTAAATATCTAGAAGATAAAGTTCACTAGAATTTTCTTTGTAGAAGTATCTAGAAGAATTTCTAGAACCATCCATGAACAGGTATAAATATGGGTGGTCTTGTACATTTGTAAGCAACCCTCTAAGAACAACCCAATTCAAGAGTCTTCTTCCATAATCAAGTTCTCCCTTCTAGCTTCCTCTTCCTTAGTTGAATCTTTCTATCTTAGTTAGCGATCTTGGGCTAACAGAAGGTTTCTCAATTATACTTTTCTTCTGCTATTCTCTACAATGTATTGTTTATGTATATACAATTTTTTTTTCATGAAGTTGTATCGAAGACACAACTTTATTCGGTGCGTCCCACACTGTTTATTATGTCAAATCTATTTGTTTTAAGCCACGGATGAATTCTTTATCTTATATTTGGTTTGGCGTATTAAAAATAGTTATATCTTTAACTATACTGCATTACTAATATCAATTATACTTAGATTAAAAAGTCTACTAAATAAAAAATTAAATAATGTTATAATTAATACATATATCAAATCTTTAATTAAAAAAAAATACATAAATCAAATTCTCTTATACATCACACCAAACGAGTTATTGGTCTTGTATTGAAAACCAAATTGGAAGTGCAATCAGTTTGGACTTTGGAGGATCAACAATCTACATACTCTTATTTACTATTATTTTCATCCGTTTTTAATTGTCATTTTACGCTTTTCGAAATTCAATTTGATTAGTTTTTAAATTTAAATTAGATTATATTAATTCGAAATGTTAGACAAAAAATTTAGATATTCAAAAACTATACGAAAAGTACTATAAATTGCAATTTTTTATATATCAATATAATAAAAAAATATATCATAAAATGTTGGTCAAAGTTCTTATAGTTTGACTCTAAAAATGAAAATCATGACGATTAAAAGTGGATAGAGGAAGTAATTACTTTACAATTATTTTCTTATCATAATAATCATGCAGGTGAGGAACAACATATTCTTATTATCTATTCTTTTTGACCTAAACCAAGATATCTTAATTAATCCAATTTAGAGAATAACAAACATAACTTGTATGATCTCTAATTTTTTCCAACTCCTTCAATATTCGCATGAGAGTTCGTATAAAACTGAGGGATATTTTTTTTTAAGAAATAATATAACAAGATAAATAGTATCCCCTTGTTATTTATTAGACATTTTTTACTTTTCGAGTTTTAAATTATGCGAATTTTGACCATGATAAAAATGTATCTTTTTCCCATTAAACTAACTTGAGAAAAAATATACATCTTATAGTATTTTTTTTAATATCAAATTTTTAATTTAAAAATATTTAGTTAGGCCAAGGTTCAATCTCATCCCACCCTTCTTTCAAATTAGAAAAGAAAGTCAGAAAAGAATTAAAAGTAATAATATAACATATCACGTGTTTCGAAGGAAGGGAAATCTCCACGTAAAATGTTTTGGCAGAAAATATTTTTCAAAAAACAAATGGATTTCTTACTTATTTTCTAGTCTTTTTTGATAAGATAGTAAAAAAAATATTTCATAAACATTTATGTGTAAGTCAGCAAAACATTATGAAGGTAAGATGAGATGGGGAGTGGGGATTCGAGGGTGGAGGGGATGGACAATGACGGAGATAGAATTTTCATCCGATTACGTGAAAATTACAAAATGAAAAGCAAAGCGAGGAGCCCACTAAATTTTAACTCACCTTATCATACTCTTTTTAACATTTCTTCCCATTTCTGGTCTGCACCATCGAACCCTTCTTAAAAAATATTATGCCTTTTTTTTTAGTTCTCACTTTGTAGTGCCCTATTTACCTTAAGTTTTCTATTAATTTATTTTTTCAAATTAATATCCCCCCCCCCCCCCCCCACAAGAAAAAACAAAATTATTAAAAAGGTGTAAGGATCGAATTATTAATACTATTAGTACATATTTAGTGATCTATAACAATAAAAAAAATATAAATAAAAGTATTAAATAACATCAATATTAATATGTTGAATGGTAAAAATAAAGTCAAAATGAACACACAATATAACTCGATGCAATAAATGAATAAATTATCAAAGTTAGCAAACTAGAAGAATCATGTCTAGTTATGTAAAATTAGTCAAATAAAAATACTTTAAACAAGCGTGGTATAAAGAGAGATATATTATGATTTTTTTTTTTAAAAAAAAAAATGACTTGAAAAGTGTATTAATATTGAAAATCAATTAAAATTATAGAATTTAATTAGGACTTTAAACTAGCATTGAAAGTCGAATGAGAGAGAATTGGAATATTTTCCTTTCAACAAATAGAAAAATGTGTACGTAATATTCTAGACTCATATTTATATTAGAGCACTTTTTTTTTAAAAAAAAAGACTAACTATTAAGTATTGTTTTTGTCTCAATTTATGTGTTACTTTTCAGCTTTTAAGATTCAAACAAGTTTTTCTTTAACAATAATTTTTCGTATATTTTTTAAATATCTTAAATTATCAATTATTGTTACTTAGAATATTTTTTTATGTAGTTTTCAAATATGTAAATTTTATTTTAAAAAATTTAAAAATTTCATATTCAAAATTCACAATTTAAATTAACTTGTTTGACTCTTAAAATCTAAATAATGGCACATATATATTTTTTTTAAAAAGTACTAAATAATAAATACAAACAAATGGGTACCATGACAACCTATAGACTAAATTGACAATAAATAGCCTATTTTTAATTTTTTTAAGTAAGAAAAAGACTTTGTTTTATTTATTTGACATTCAATAGTTAATTTTCTTTTTCAAAAAAATAAATATATTTTTGTTCCCCTTATTTTTCTTTAAACACGTTTGATTGCTCCTTTGTTTTTCTTGAAAAGGAAAGAATTATTGTTTTATTATTCCTATTTTATCTCTCCAATTATTAGTTTTAAAATATAGTTCTTCTCTCTTTTGTCTCCCTTTTCTCTTTCTACAGTTCTTTTCATACGTATATTTGTTTCTCTCCCAAATTTTCAATTCTTCTCCTTAATTCACTATGTTATGAAAATCAGATATAACAATATGTTTATTCATGGATACTTCTAAAAATCATCGTTTATATATAATCTTATTCTTGTCCAATTAATTGCTGAATTTCATGATTTGTGGAATTCAAGTTTTTTCAATTTTATTTTTGCGAAAATTTAGGTTATTCATCGATCCTTTTTTTTTTCTTTCTAAAATCCTTTTCATATGTATATTTGCTTCTCTTCTAAATTTTCTCTTATTCCCCCTAATTACTCTGTTTATGCAAATCAGATATAACTGTATGTTTATCGATTGGTCCTCCCAAAAATTTCTTTTAATATATAATTATGTAGTATTTATTGCCTAATTAATTTTGAAATTTGATTTGTGGAATTAAAGTTTTTTTTAAAAAAAAAAAATTGGCAAAAATTCAGGTTATGGTATTGGGAATTTTTGTTTTCAATTTCATGGGTAAAAAAGGTTCTCGTAATAAGATCCTTGTAAAAAAATCGGAATGTTGATTTTGATGAATTCAACCCAATGTATGCCAATTAATGCTAATCTCAATTTGAATAAAAGTATTCAAATTTATTAGGTGAATACAAACTAATGAATACACAGATGTATACATAGTGCAATTCCCGTATACATAACTAAAATCAAATGTACAATTTATGAATAAAATTTAATTTATACATGTATCATATTTATCTCATTCTTTTATTCATTATAGTAATACCTATAATTGTTGGTAATATTCTTATGTATACATTGTAAAGTTTAATGTATACATGCTACTTTTACTGTATAAATCAATAAAATTTTACACACCTATTTTTATGAATAATTTTTTGTGTACACATATAGTATTTTTTTAATGCATATATTATGTAGTTGCAACTTTAATTATTGTATAATTTATGCATACGCACTATTACAATTTCTAATAAAAATCATTGCCTCTTAATATTATTTGATTAATTATTGTCAATTATTTGCACAATTAATACACGTAAATTGAACATTATTAATATATTTTCTCACCTTAAAAGTAGTCACAATCTTTTAATAAGTTAATTAAAGAATTAAAAAAAAATTATTTCCTTAAAAGTTGATGTAACCTTTTTCCAATGGGTAGATTAATAAATTTTTTTTTTCATTTCTTAAAAGTAGGCAACCGTTTTTTAATAAATTAATTACTGTCGATTGGTAAAAAAATAATTTGTAAAATTACAATCAATTATATCTTTATGTTGTTGTAAATTGTTTTAATATTTTTTTAAAAAATAGATTGGTAAATAAAGTTGAGTTTGAGAGTTTAAAGAAATAATTTAATTATAGGAGTTGAAAACAAGGAAGAAAAAATAATTTCACATCTCTTTAATTAATGCCGGTCGGTTGCACATGGTTAAAAAAAGGGAAAATTGTATGAAATAGCAAATTATTAATTCAAAATAAATGCTATAACAACAATTTCATTTTATTCTAATTCGTAGCAAGCACTTTGCCATTTGCCTCTCTCCTCAGAAATCTCGCTTGTCACTCTCCTTTGCCTCTCTCACTTTATACAAGCACAAATGTATAAATTGTGTTTGTGTTTATATAAATCGAAAGAAAACTGTATATACAAATACAAATATATATCTCTTCGTCCTACACTTATAATTATACAACACAAATCTACCCCTGCCCAGTTCTCTTTTGCCTTTCTCTCTTTCTCGCTTTATACAAACACAAATTATACAAGAAACACAAATTATAAAAGAATACAATGTATAATTTGTGGTTGTATAAAGCGAGAGAGATTTGTATACAAATCTACCTGTATACAAAATACACTTACATATACATATATAAATTTATATTTAATACATATAATACACATATACATATATGACTGAAAATCACAACAAAAAACATATACTTATACAACTTGCCAAGTCAGTTTCTTATTTGTATACAGATTCCAAATATATACTATACAATTGGAATGAATACCGACATATGCAGATTAGTAGTTCCATAGCAAACATAAATTTGGATATGAAACGCAATTATGCAAACTATAGATTAGCCTATAGCATACAAATATGACTTTTATGTTTGCTAAACCTAAAATTTATTCTTAAAAAAATATAAAAAGTCCGTTATATTTCTTTTAGGTTAATTTGTGCTATTTTTTTATTTATTAATTGCTAATTAATATTAGGCTATATGTTACAAATTATATATAATAGTTTTATGCTCGTGTCAATTTGTCTTAAAATTTAAAACGAAAAAATACACTAACTAATTTCTGTCTACTGCATGCCCAAGTCCCAACAGCCCAACAGCTCATTAAAAAGGGAATGAAACAAGATAAAGCCCATTGCTCATTAAAAATGAAAAAAAAAAAAAAAGAGTGAGAAAGATAATAAACTTGAAAGTTAGATTCACCCCGGGGAGGAATGGAAATGAGATGGACGTTGGGGATATTGGGTCCGTGGGGAGGAGATTATAAATTTGAAAATTATTTATGGAACTTTTTTTAAAAAAAAAAAAAAAATTATAATAATTTTTGACCAATTAAACCTGAAAAATTAAAAGACATTTTAAAAAAAAATCTTTTTCTTAATACCGAACACACTCAAGTGGTAATTGTATTGGGTTTCACAAGTAAAACTTAAATAGACAATTACATGATATAACGATTTAAGTCCACTACTTGTTTATTTAGTAATATTTCAAATTTATTATAAAAGATAACTAGATTTTCATTTTTCATTTTATAGAGATCTTTATATATGTATGGATGCATGTATGGATGTTTAATACATAATCGGTTTCTTAAATTTGTATTAATATAAGTTATATTTCAATTGAACACCTCACCTTCTAGTAGAGTGTTCTAATTAAATAGTTTTGGTTTAATTTTGAAATTTCTTTGCTTGTGTTCTCATTTATCTATTAAGTAGTTATAACATTAACCACATAAAATAAGTTATTTCCTTTAATTATATGCATTCGCCTCAATAAGTCGTAAAACTCAATGCATTTCTACTTGAGGTTGATGCATATAATTATAGAAGATGACATATTTCATGCAGTTAATTCAACTATCTAATAGACGATTGAAAACACACGCAATTTTTTCTTCAATATTTAAATATATCGAAAGTATTTAATTATTAGGAATTGGGTTGTTCAACTGTAACAAGACTTTGTTCAAGTGTCTAAATAAAAGGTTGACTATATATACTTAGATACGTATATAATCAACCTTTTATTTGATGATGTAAATATCACACGATTTCATATAATTATATCTAATCCAGTTTATTGTAAACAAGTATAAATCGAAGGTATATAACTAAACATAAATATATAGTTCACTCTATGGTTTGATGGACTTGACCTTTCGTTGCTAGTTCGAACCTCGCTTGAAGATTTAAATATGCACTTTTTTTGAAAAAAATAATACCACAAAGAAAACGCAATAATCAGAATTAGATTCAGGACACTTTGCTTGCGAAGGAGCTTAGTGATTAGTATTCCACCAATGTGTTAGGGTTTTGCCTTGATTTTCTTACCTTATTTGAAATTTATTTTTCTCACGAAGAAAAATCAAAGTACTACCATAAATGCTTTAACTTGTACTGAAAGGAAAATATAACTTTCTTCTATGTTTGGGATTTCCTTAATTTGGAGGAAAAGTTTAAAGATCTCTATTCTCATACATAACACAATAACATCACAATGTAGACGTTTAAGAGTTTAGTTTATGGGGAGAATTTTCTCTTTACAGTTTTAATATTTTTTTTATATTAATTTTCATATAATAATATTATTATAAATTTTTGTCATCTGATTTATCAATTATCATATGATATGCAATTATATGCACCAACTCAACCAATGATGTGTTTTCGTGTGCACATTTAATCACATAATCCTTATTTAGGTATATACACATGAACTAAACATGTGCACGTGCATCCACACCCTCAAACATGGATCTACCTCTGTTCACATAGCTAGCCAATTATTGATGAATGAAAAGCAAAAACATTAGTACATTTATCTCTCTCTATTCTCTCTTTTTTTTTCCTTTTCTTTTTTGTAATTGGCCGACAAGTATTATGGGATTAGTGAAATACTGAGTTGATACATGGAGTTATAAAGGGGAAGATGTGGACAAGTATGGTGGATGAGTGAGTGGATTCACTAGTAAAGAGGGAAAAAAAAGGACTAAATTAATGCACCATTTGGCAAGAATATAGTAAACTTACAAGCTAGCTAGTCATTCATAGTATTTTATGGACTCCACTAAGCTTTAATGGCTGCTCACTATTCAAGTGATGTGATCGAGTCAAATAACGTGAAGGATAGTTAATTGAATAACCTTTATTAAAATATATATATATATATTTTATACATAGATTAAAAGTTACTTTTATAAACATATATATTAAATTTTGAGTGTACTAAACGAACTCGATCTCACCACTGATTTTTTGCCTGAGCATATTGCATTTTTAAAAGTATGGATTAGGAATTTAATATTTGTCTACGTTTTATTCATTTTTCACTCATAAAAATAGGCGCATGCCTAATTTGCTTAGTTAGGTACGTAAATTAGGATGAATTTCGAATTTCTTCTCAAAGAAACCAAGTATTATTAATCAAGGGTGGGGCCAGCTTATAGTAAGAGGCAAAAAATTATATTATTTAGTATTTATATATATTTAAACTATATAGTATATGTTAAGTCCTTTTAACTAATTCGCGTGTTTACTTTTTCAGATTTTAAACCTCCTTGATGAAAATCCTTGCTATGCTATTATTATTAATCTTGCAACAATAAAAAGGCTTTTGTGAACCACCAACACTTGATGGTGAAATCTAAAGAGATTTGTGTGGGGTGCAATAGTGAAAAAGAAAAAGGTAAAGCACAATATATTGTAGTGGTTTATGATGCAATGATTTATTGAGTTCTTCTATTTAAGGCCACAATTCTATGGGCTAACTTACCACTAGCTTTGTCTCAAGAGCCTATTGGATAAAATTAAAGAAAACAACACTATTTAGTTTCAAGAGTACCCTTCTTGAAACTTAATAGATTATTAGGTGAGAAAAAAAATGCAGTGGGATGAAGCAATCCATGGGTCTTAAGGAAAGATTGGCAAGTTGGAGTGAAGGAGGACTTTCAAATGCCCTCCTCTATTATGTAGCTCGGATTTGTTCAAAAATGTCGACAGATGCATGTTGGATTCTCCAAAATCAATGCGATTATGACAACATTTTTGGAGAGTCCGAGCAACATAACTCCTCCATATACAATTTCAAGTTTGCTCATACTTAGCCAAATTGATAAAAATAGCAAAGGATGTTGGCAAAAGCATGGCAAACCGGCAAGTCACAAAACGGCAATTATGGACTCCGTTTTGGAGTCTTTCTTGGCTTTCAACTTTATGTTGTACCCTATAAATATATTATTATATCATCCACTCTTGTGTAATATTTGTGTTTTATTTGTAAGGTGTCACATGCAAGTGCGTATGTTCTAATGGATTCTAATGGATTTTGGTAAGATTATTGTACATTCCTTCCCTAGTCCTATGTTGGAATATATATATTGTGTTTGGTCACCCTCGGAACGTTGTCTAGTAATTAATGAAGTGAAATGAAAGGAGAATCGTGAAATTTCAATTTTAGTAAAGACAAAAATATAGTGATTTCTTCTTTAAGAAAAGGCACCCTAGGGATGTCTTTTTCCTAAGAGGCCCACTACTAGTGTAATTATATATTAATTTGAAAGCGATGTAAAAACTCATAAACTTTAAAATTTCGATTCATATGTACATTAAAATCCACTTGTATGATCATAACTTGAATATCATGTTTGGATGGTTGTTACCTGTTGTATTGTATTGTCAATTTAAATATTGTGTATATATTTCGATTGTTACTTAAATTTTATTGTATTGTATCGCATCGTTTAAATTCATCGTTAGATAATGAATAAAAGTCATTTTTGTGTAACAACCGATTTGATGTGATCGCATCATTACCTTAATAATCCTACTTTATAATAGTAGCTCTACCATGTACCCTACTTTTCTTGTAGGTTTATCTTTCGAATTGTTGAAGCGCAACATTATGTAACAACAGAGAACGATACAATCTATTCATTCATTAAAGTAATACGATATAGTACACCAGAATACAATACAATACATTATGAAATAATATGTAACTATCGTCCAAACAGAGTGGTAATGAGATATCCATTCAGAGTAAATCAGAATTTGAAGAGCAAGATATGCTAAAGCTATATAAATATGTAGGAATTAGGGAACAGGAGTTGCTCAATGATCAAACTTGGAAAAGGTGTAGCAAGTGTGTTCTAGAAAACATTTTTCTAGAGTTGAGATCTATCAGGAACAACCTTTCTACGCCCACCAAAATAGGGATAAAATCTACGTACACCTCTGGGTTTAGTACTTCATTTGGAGACCTATAAACAAATCAATGTAATAGCAGCACACTATACTCCATATTGTCCAATATCACAGAAAAGATGGTATTGTAAAATCAGGAAGCTTTATCATTTTTTTACTTTCCTCAATAGCAAAGGTTGTACAAATTTTACAGATCAACTTCCAACTCCAAGACTGATCTAATACACAAGAACCTCCGTATTGCTACCCTTTTTTTTATATATTGACAAGTACCATAAAATACAAAAGAATGACCAAAAAGAAAAAGTCTAGTTCAAGTTCAGTTCTTCCAAGAGCCTTTTCTGCTTTTCAGGAGAGATGCATATAACAACTCGTTCCAAGTGTCCGGTACACCTGGTAGGCACCAATGACTGCAATCCTGAGAGTGTACTCCAGCCATTTGTACTTCTACTGTCTCGTACTCCTTTCTGTATATCGACGGGTGACCATCTTTCCTGTAGTCTGTAAGCTTACTAATGTTCATATAAATGACAGGGGTCGTCATGTTATGAAGGACGTGATGTAGGACTTTCATCTTTGAAGGGTATTTTGCCAAATAAGCCTTCTTGAATATTGGTTCGGTTTCTTTATGGCACTGCCCGCCTGAGTTCCATGGACCTCCCCTGCATAAAAAGATAAGTTTGATGCCATTCCTCAATAGCGCCCAAAGGAGCAAGAGACAAATTTACTAACAGGGATGATCAAAATGCAAGATTATTTTAACATAAACCATAGCATTGCTAGTTTGACAACACTATCACAGATTACATGTAATGAAATAAAACAATTTCCAAATAATGTGATAGCTTATCTACTTTTGAAGGAATCAACATATATCACAACTAGTTGATAATTAAAGTGATTACTCTTCTGTATATTGATCAGGCAGCGTGAACACTTGGTTAACAGATTGTATTTAAAGGGCAGCAAGTTTGCAGTGAGCAACCAACTTGACCATCTCACTAAACAGCATATACCTTTATACATCCACACAACAAGCCTACCAGAAAACAGGAGTACATTCATTTTTAGAGATAACCTTCCCAGAGGTTTTCATTCCGCCCAAAAGGCACGCCTGTCATTCAAATGAGTTTTGTGTATTAAGTTTATGTCTGAACATAAAGTAGGAGCTACGCTGTATCATAGTTGTATACGATCCATGTTATGTCTGAAAATGATTAGGAGATCCCATAGATTGGTCACTGCAGTTACATCTTCCAAATTTACAGTCTTACGCCATAGAACTAGATAACCTGAACATTCAACTAATGATTAACCTACAATGCTACAACTAATTAGCAGTAAAATTACTATATTTTCCTATTTATATGATAATCTAAGACTAGAGGTTCTTTAAATCTCACACTTGCCCCTGTATGTACAGACAAATCACTACCCAAACTACAAAGACCCGTGCAAAGAACAAAATCTAAAACAGCCACATATTTATCCCAACGAGAACTAGCTAGTATCGCCTTATATGGATCCTTAGCTTGCATGGAATTCTGTTCTTTGCTAAAGTTCACATTGATACTAGTCTTTAGCCTCCGAACCTAAGGTGGTTCTGTTAAATGCTACACAGCATTTTCATCCTTCATATATGGCGAATATTGTGCTGACCAGTAGCGTCGCAACTTCCCTAGTTCCGCCCTAATGTTCACGTGTACCATCAATGAAGGACTAAATACATAGTTAATAGCACACAAGGGGTTCATCCGAATCCTCTTTGTTGGAAAATTACAATGTATATACAAAGTCAAAATTACTAAAATTACTTTGTTTCATATATATAGTAGACGTTGAATCCTTTTAGTAAAAATCCTGGCTCTGCCACCAAATACATGGCAGCAGCTCATAACTGAGACACATCAATCAATCCAAGCCCCAAATGCCAGTGAAGTATACAGCCCCTGACACTTGGGGAAAAGGATTACAACTTAACTTATTCATTCTCACTTCCTAATAAGAGATTCCTTAAGAACACCTCAATACCAAAGAAACACAACATGTAAGTCACAAGAAGAGTTCCTGAATCATGATATCCCCATTATAGTTGTAGCTAAATTAACATGTAACAAAGAATTGTACCTGAAGTGTGTGACCGAATATCCTCTAAAAATAATTTGAGTTCTGCTTCCACCAAGGTTCTGATCCACCCACCTTGCCCAAGTGGAAATCGCTCTCTTGTATGCCTCTAAAACCTTGAGCCTTCCATGCACATGATTACCTTCCTGGTAGTAGTCTTCCCTATAATCAACCAGGAGCACAAGTTTATAAATTTCAACTAACAATGACATGCAAGATCCAGCTTTTAGTGAAACAAGTAAAGTGCTAACCCTCTGGAGGTTTTCTCATGAGTCCACCAATGACCAGTGTTGAAAATTACAATATCAGCATCACTATACATTGAAGTCGTCTTGTCCATCAAATCTAATCTTAGTGTCTCGAAAGAACCATTTTTCCCTTTAAAAGTTGATTGTCTGACAAGAAATGGGGAGCTAACAAAATCCACAGAACAGTTATAATCCTGCAACCAAGTCACAGCATGATAAGATGACAAGGAAATTAGCAATTCTCAGGTCACAGAAGAAAGAGGTTAAATAGCTTGCCTCAAATCTGAATGCATAGAAGCCCTTCTTTTTGAATTCATGCCTTCCTGATATCTCATAAACTCGCTTTTTGTCTCGAATACTGTGGCGAAGAATGCAAACAAGGGACTCCCACATGTTCCTATTCAATGAGTCCCCCACAAAAACAAGCTTTTGCCCTCTCAACCTCTCCAGAAAATCAGTTGCATTGAGGCTAGTGTGTGAGATGTAAATCAGTTAAATTGACCAATATAACTAAATATGCAACATAGACTATGTAAATCAAAAAATTTCATTGGCAATGTGAATAATGTCAGTAAAGAAACACATTTAAAACGATTGACATTACAGCATTTTACAAAGGCATCTGCTTGCATTTCATAGGTGTGCACTAAACTTCACACAAGATATAGTAAAAAATTAACACCCTAAGAAACTTACAAGCAATTGCAACATACTGGATCAACTGACTAGAAAATACATCGTACTTTTTGGAGTAGCATCGGAATATAGATTTCTATGTTCTGTCTTACAAGGTAGTTCCACAACATTTGTTCTTTAAGTTCAATCCAAAAGTCAACATTGTAATATCACTTTATGCATTGAGGGTGTTACCAAAGATTAAATTGTAATTCATAGTCAAATTTCAAACATTGTGACTAGGAGTATTAGTACACGTACCTCGGTATGTCACATGCATATGGCTGCCATCTCCACTTGATATACTCATCATCTGGCCTCTTATTAAGGTGACAATCAAAATCTCTATCAATAATAGGACAAGAACCCGGAGGATAATACGGCTTCGTGTCATCTCTAACCCATTCACCATCATATACATCACAATCCCCATAAAAATCCTTGTCGCGTTTAATCAATAATTCTCCATCACTTTGAAACAACACACCATTCTTCTCCACAGATAAACCCCCTTTACCCTCACCCACTGCAACTTTTTTCCTATCACCACCACTTGATCCCACAACATCCTCAATATAAGTTGAGGTCACATTATACTTGGTGGAATCTTGGTTACCCAAAACAGTTCCATTCCTATCAATTTCTGACCCATGGGTTTTCTTGACAATTCCTGATTCTTGAACAAGAAAGCTTTCATTTTTTACCTTTTCAGAGAAATTGAGGACATGGGTATTTCCTAAAATTTCCCCCTTTTCCCCCAAATTGGAAAATATCCCACTTTCATCAATTTTCTTGGTTTCTTGAACACTAAAGTTTCCATTTTCCACATTGTGTGAAGCTTTGGAACTCAAACTAACACTAGCATTAGAGAAAGAGAAAGGCCAAGAAATGAGGGTACCATTACTATTATTATTATCACTGTAACTAAGACCACTAAAAACAGGGGTTACAAATGGAGATTTGAATGAATAATTCAACAATAGAATACAAACAAAAATGAAAGAAGCAGCAACACCCAAACCAAAGCCAGAAACAACTACCTTTCTTCTTGGAGAAGAATCAGAAAATGGAAGTTTCTTCAAGTCCATTATAAATCTCAAAACCCCATCAATTGAAAACAAAAAAAAAAGACAATGATTTTCTTTGTACTATACACCAATTTTTAGTACAATTTATGAACAAAGTCTGTTCTTTTGACAATTACAATGGATATTCTTGAGAGATTTCGAAAAAGGTAAAAAATAAAGAAAGACCAAAAGCAGTTTTTTTTTTTTTTTTTTGTAGAAAGAAGTGTTGCAGTAAGAGTGTTGTAGATCTCTTTAAAGGACGGATGGTGAAAAATACATGCAATGGGTTTAAGTTAACCGACACATTCTCTTTGACTTATGGGGGTTTGAATTAGATTATTACTATATACTCGTTCGTATTATCGTATATACTATCTAATCTATTTTATTTTGAGATATTGCTTTTTTTAAAGATATAATTTGATTTGTATATTTTAGGTAAATTAGTTAAGTTATCAATTTTATTACTCTCTTTATTTTATATTTACTGAATTTTAAAGATTTTTTATTGTTCAAAATTCAAGATGTTTGTGTTTTCATTATTAAAGAAAAAAATGTTTGAAATATATCCGAACTTTGATCGAAATTATTGTAACAATCTCAAATTTTGGGTAGGACCTATTACCCTCATGCAGTTTTTAATATTGTATTAAAATACACTTTTTAATAGTGTATTTTAAAGATAAAAAAATTGACTTTTGAAATATGTAGTCTAAAATAATTTATATTTATATGGTTGTAAATTATCTTATTAAGGACAAAATAATTATAAAGTTAAATTGTTTCGACTTATAATAAAGTGATTTTTTTTGAAACATACCGAAGAAAAAAAGTGTCATATGAAATAAGACGAAAGAAGTACTATTTGATTTTCATGGCTAACGCCACGTATTTGCCAAAACTTTTCACAAGCTTCTTATTTAAGGGTATGTCTTATCAAACAATTACAATAACAAATATTATAATCAAATTAAATTTAAAAAAATATTTATAATTCAAGTTTAAAATAGTAATTAAAGATAAAATTGTGTTTGAATATGAAATAAAATTAAAATTATATGAGTAAAATTTGGAAGGTTTCTAAAATTTAATTTCAAACTTTGAATTGTATATTTTAAGTTAAATGAATTTAAATCATTATAAAATATATTGAAATTTTGGAGATTTTCCCTTTTAACTAAATGATTGTTTTGCATTATGTTATTGGACGCATCCACCAATACTATCTTATTTTACAAAAAAAATGGTTATTTAAGGAACTTCGGTCATTGCCAAAAGGAAATTAATTAGAGGAAAATAAATGTTCAGAAAAAAGGCAAAGTATGATAAGGTATATTTGGTACATAGGACGAAATAAGTAAGAATATTTTATGGAATTATAGTTTTTTTATTTTTTATGTGAGATAGTACCATCATTTTAATAAATATGATTGGATCAAATAATCTCAAAATAAGCTAATATTTTAAACAAAATATGAAAAAATTAAGTATAATTTTTTTTAAAAAATTATCATTGTAATCTCACGTATCAAACCCAACGACCTCTTAAAGTGGCTTGGGCTTTGGTCTTGAAAGGGCAAACTGAGGGTCGTTTGTTTTGCAGAATAAGACAAAATATTCTAGGATTGAAATTGAAATTAAATTTATACTTTATTTGATTAAGTATGAATTAAATCCTTAACAAATCTATACTTTCAATAATAAAGTACAAATTTAGTTTCAACTTTAATTTTGAATGTTATACTTTATTTCATCCAACTTGATATTATTATATCTCATTTCTTCAAATGATATAGAAATAGGAACGAAGCAACTCGATCAAGAGGAGAGGAACGAAGAATGAAACTTTAAGACGGCAACACAACAAAGACGAATTTAATGGGGCTTCTCAAAAGACTATAATTTTGAAATAACTATGTTTATAACTTTGTGTAGAGATAAAGTCACTTCTTTGAACCATTTAAGGTAACAATTATAACCAAAAAAAAAAAAAAAAAAAAAGGCAAACACAAATGGAAATATATCAGTTTGTTCTTTATTTTGGGGGGATTATTCTTATAGAATATCATATTAGGCTCGTTGTAATTTCATTGGAGCCAACTATTGTAAAAAAAAAATAAAAATCAATCACTTTTTCCTACGCATGTTAAAAGTAATAAGTAGAAATTAAGGATAAACTTTGTTACTAATGGCCAAGAAGAAAAAATCAAAATTAATTTCTGCAACATCAAACAAACAAAACTCAAAAAGGGAAATATTTTGAGACAGCTATTTTTATTACTTAAACACCTCCGTCTCTATTTACTTGTTAAATATTTACTAATTTAATTTCCCTTTTTATTTGTTATTTTTGATAAATCAAGGAAGACAAATTTTTTTTCTCCCTATTATATCCTCAATTTATTGACATTGAGTTAATCTTTTGAAAAATATAGTGAGTAAATATATTTAAGACTATCAATTAATAGAAATAAAATGGTAAACTCACTATACAAGTATATCAAGTCGAATTTTGACTAGTAAAAAAGGACGGATAGGGTAATATGAATATTTGGAAGGCAAAATTCAAAAGTGACCCCTCATAGCCAAAACTTTTCATTTAGGCTCCTTATGCAAAGGCATATCTTATTAAACACCTAATAAATATTATATATCATTCAATTGAAATTTTAAAAAATATTTAAAATTCAAGTTCAAAAATTATATTTCTAAGCTAGAATTGGGTTTGGATATAAAAATAAAGTTAAGGTTACACGAGAGAATTTGGAAAATTTTATAAAATTTAATTTTTACTTTTCAAACATCGAATTCTATATTTCAAGTTAAATGAAACTAAATTGTTTTAAAAATCAAATTCACAATCATTTTAATATGACGAAATTTATAATAATATTTCATAAAAAAGAATAATATAAGACATTTTTCTAATAGAAATCTTTGACTTTTTGCATTTCAATTTCTTGTTGGGATGTCGAAAATTGGAGAAGAAAATCTCGTAAGCTTTCCCTTCAGCATGTGCTTCCCTGATTTGGATCTCCAAATGACCAAATCTAATAAATGCCATTGATTGAACTACGTGAAATTGAACAAAAATGTTCATATTTTATTTAAAGGGTTAAATTTTTTTTTTCTTATTATTAATTTAAGATATTTTTATTTAATTTTGCATAATTCAAAGAATATTTTTGACTTAAGTATTAAGAATTTTTTTTAATCTTAAAATTTTAAATTTTAATATAAGATAATATATAATGTATCAAATATCTTTTGAATGTATGATCTTAAATATAGTAGAATAAAATATTACCAAATATAAAAAGTAACATTTTTTCAAAATAGATTAAAAAGGTAAAAATATATTGTTACTTTTTGGTTCTTTGACGTTCAGAAGATTTTCCTTCATTTCTTCTTTCAAAATCCAAGTAATTGTTTTGAAACTTTTTGCATTAACTAATGTGAAACTTACATCAATATACTATATTAAGAAAATATTTATCATTTATAGTAATAATATTTTTTTCACTTGATAACTTTCAATATATTTATAATACAGTTTTAATACATATTACATAAAACAATTTATAAAACACATATAATATAAGTTTTTATTGATGGATACATTTATCTCACATTTTAATACAATGCGTCAATTTCTTATCAAACAAACATAATATATTTTAAAACACTATTAAATAATACATATATATTGTTTACATAATTAACTTTTATGTATAATATTATTTAGTACTATCTTTGGTAGGAATTCGGGTGAAACGATGAACTAAACACTTGATAAAAATAAACCTTGCATTACTAATCTTTGCACTAATAATCCCTCAATTACTAATCTCTGCGTTACTAGTCCCTGCGTTATTAATCTTTGTAGCAAACGACCCCTAAGTGTGGAAGTC
The DNA here is from genome assembly GCA_035578085.1 of Solanum pinnatisectum. NCBI lineage: Eukaryota > Viridiplantae > Streptophyta > Magnoliopsida > Solanales > Solanaceae > Solanum > Solanum pinnatisectum. The sequence goes on along the minus strand of CM069080.1, from coordinate 7,821,572 downwards.
TTATTGTGGAAAATCTTATATATTTATAGCTTGTGATTTTTTCTACTTAAGACTGCTTTTATTTGGATAGTCCTAGAACAAATTGAACTCTCGATGCTAACACATGTATCATCTACTTGTTTCATAAACTTATTCCATCATTTTGTCAATCATCAAAATATATGAATCCAACAGAAAAGGACTTCTTTGCATCCCTCTATTCAGGGGCGGATGTACAGTGTTTTCAAGGAGATATATAAGATTAATTTTTTAATGTACGTGTATATATTTTAAATTGAACCCCCTAAACATATGTCAAAGGAGTAGTTCAACGGTTGATGGGGTTTAGGATTTCGCTTTTATGAGCTTTGGGTCAATGGTTCGATTCCAGGCAACATCATCTTTTTTTTTTTTTTTGTAATTTTTAGCAATTTTGCAGGCTTCAGTTTTAAGTGTTTTTTATTAAATATAGATAGACCAAACGATGTCATTTCATAAATCATAACTAATTAAAAAAATTATATCTTAAATCTCTAATTAAAAAGTCAACAAATAAAAAAAAAACCTCTTTTCTAGGGATTGCAATATAATATTTTTTTCCTCCTAGTCTTCTCGTTCAACTTCACCTCTGTTTTGTTGCTGCTCACTGCTGCAGTCCCGGTAACAAAAACCCCTCATTGTCAACCCGTTTGTTATTCAATCCGTTCATATATGATCCGACCCGTTTATTTATGGATATTATTAGCATGTTTAATTTTTTTTTTTTACCCCTTGATAGAATTCCTACCTCTGCCACTGCGGTTCTATTAGCTTTTATATAGAGACTAGTTTCTGGGTACGTGCGTTGTGCGTGGACCCATATCAATGCAATTTGCAAAACAAACACTTCAAAAATAACATAACCTTTGTAATTGAAAAATGTGTTACGTATTATAATGTAGAATAGGGGTGTACATGACCGGGTTGGTTCGGATTTTTCAAATATCAAACCAAATCATTTGTGTAAAATTTTTAAATTTATAAACCAAACCAAACTAATAAAATTCAAATTTTTTCGAGTTTTTCAACCTCAGGTTGGTTCAGATTTTTCAAATACCAAACCAAACCATTGTGTCAAATTTTTAAATTTATAAATCAAACCAAACTAATAAACCTCGGATTTTTTCAGATTTTTGGATTTTTTTGGTAAAGTTTGCATACAAACATATAATTAACTTGTGCTCCAAATATTTCTTTAGTCCAACCAAAATACAATTATCTAAGGTGTTTCTTAAAAAAAAGACACAAAATATGAGATTAGGACTGATGACACAAAAATATTCAATAAAAAATAATAATGAAATCATCATATAAAATAAATATTGCAAAGTCATAATGAAAATGATCATAATTTAAAAGTACTAAATCATGCTAAAATAAGTTTAATAAGTATTAGTTACATTACTAAATATTTAAAATTAAAATTAGATTATGTATTTTAATTGTCTAAACCAATGTAAAACTAAAGAACAAATATTCAATATTATTGTCATTCTTGGTGTTGAATTGATTTTCTATTTGCATTAGTATTAATTTGATTTTGATTTAAGTTTTATTATAATTATCAACATCTATGGACTATAATCTTTATTAGACCATTCCGAATTCTAAGTTTTAAACTTGAAATAATATATTAAAAGATAAAAACTATGAAATAGTATAAGAAATATTTTAAAATTATATCAAAGTAAATATTTTTATATATTAAATAAAATTTTAAAATTACATATATAATGTTGGGTTGGTTTGGTCTCAGGTTGATTTTTTTTAGTTAAAACCAAACCAACCCAAATATAGTCGGATTTTTTTTCCAATACCAAACCAAGTCAAACCAAACCACTAGTCGATTTTTTTTTCCGGGTTGACTTGATTTGCGGTTTGGTTCGGTTTTCGGTTCTATTTTGTACACCCCTAATGTAGAAGTTGAAACAAATGCAAGTTTATAAAAATATCACATTTGGAACTTTGATCTATCTAAGGGGTTCGTAGTCCTACTATTTACTCATGTATTTACTTCATCTCTTGTGAAATCATTGTTAATGCAATTAGATCAAAAGCAATTCTCTGTCATTCAAAAAAATAAAAGTGCCGCCCACTAATTTCTTTTGTATATTGCTCTACTTTGAAGAGATTTTTTGAAATTATGATTTCATATTTTTATTTTATCAAAAAAAAAATTCATAGGGAATAATCGGCAACTCTTTGGAATTTGTGAAGTTTGTTTTCTATGTTTTTTGATAAAGGGTAATTTAATTTAATCATAAATGAAATGATAGGTTGTACTTTTAATTAGGTAATGATAACTTTATAAGTGTAAACTTACGTGATTAACTGAATACTAAAAATCACAAGTCATCAATGGAATTTTTAATCATAATCTTTCATATTTATCTTTAAAATAATCTTTTGATGTTTACTGGAAAAAAACTCCAACCTTTATGTAATAGAAAGCACTAATAGTTAAAATTTTTACTAATTAAACATTGAAGAAATAACAAATTATCTTCTTAGCAAAAAGATTGCATCCTTAATTATAAAATTGACCAAAAGTACACTAAAACAACTAAATGTATTTCAAATTTTGTCTTCATATGAAGGAGGCATTATTAGTTCACCTGTTTTGGAATTTAATCTTTTAATCTAACAAATGATGAGATTTTATTCTTTCTCGCCTCATTCATATGGGCTCTCACTCAAATTGGAACCTGTATAAATAGGCTTTCTCCTTAATCTAATAGCCTATCTTTCGTGCCAATAAAAGAGAAAGTTTTCGCATGGACTCATCATTTGATACGAAATTGATGCAAAAGAGAGAAGCGGAGATTTACAACTTTCAAGAACCAGTGAAAATAATTTACTAAATATCAAATACAATACTTGAATGAGTAAATTAAAATACTATATGCTAAACTAATAAAATGTGTAAGCTTTTAAGTTGTAGAACAAAAGAATAAAGGGTATATACCATGTGCATCTTCTTCACCTAAACAACTAATGATTCTTACCTTTGAGAATATTTGATAATCTAAAGGAAGGTTAAGGTCAAAAAGATGATCACATTAAAACTTAGAAAAATGAAATCATTTCTTGCCTTTATATAGTCCCCCCGCCCCCCCCCCCCCCCCCCCATTAGTGTCTTTTTAACTTTCCTTTCATACATTTATTAATTGAAATGATATACATTTAACCTTGTAATGAAAATCTTACATTGTACCCACGAAGAGGTTGACAAATGGCTAGTTAAACTTATAATTGAATGCATTCATTTACAAATTAAAGGAACAATTTAAATATTTTTAAGGGTATTATAATAGTGTCTCAACTATATAGGTTATTTTGAATGGAACTTTCCATAATAATAGTGTTAGTAAAAAATAACAAAATTACAAGATTACAATTGAAAATAAAATTGAATAAATAAAAATCTCTTCAAGCTGAGGCGCAGATATCTCGCTCTCTTTAAGGAGATTCAAGTCCACTACCACAAATGTTTTTCACCGGTTCAGCAGTAGTCCTTCTTGACTTGTCCCCTCCAGGATACAACAGCCTAATCACAAAATATAACTCAATAACTCTGGACAATAGTTGAGTCCAAAGCTCCATAAAAAGAACACTGTTGACACCTAATTTTGACCCTCCCCGATAATAATTAATTTTCGAGCTTCCTAATTTTCAAACGATTTAGAATAATTAACTTTATAAAGTTCAAATATTTTCAAGGTTACTTTAAGTAATTTTAGTCGTTTTTTTATAGTATTTCAAATAATAAATATTTTTCATATAATTATATATAATTAGTATATCTTCATAAATATTTGAATTTTTTTTTAAAAGTCAGGATAAGTGTTTTATTAATTTAGTTTAGCGAAAATTACAGTTATAATGCTAAATTAGTTAAATTGTTTAGTCTATAATTAAGTTATTTATTTTATATCGTTAAGTTTACGGAGCTCGTGAATTAATTTCATTTAAATTCGTCTTGTTTAAGATTTGGCCGAAGTTAGCTAATCAACTCAATTTGGTCATATTCTTAAAGCATATTGGCTACTTTTGAAATACATTTGGTTGTATTTTTATGGGGGAACCCATCGGTGGCCCCCTAAACTTGGCACGAAATTTCACATAGACACCTCAACCGTGCGATGTTCATTTTAGACACCTCATGTAGGGTTCCATTATATTCTTTTGACACTTTTTTTACAATAAGAAAAAAGCTGAAGGAGAGTGTAATACACTCGTTGATGACGTGGCAAACGACGAATTAAATGATTACATGTGTTATTTTAAGTTAAAAATTATTTTCAAATCTATTTAGTAAATAAAATAAAAATGTTATTCTAAAAAAAAATCAATTTAGCCCCTCCCCTCCCCCCCTTGCCCCCCATGGTAGTTGTCTTCTCTAATATACCCAACAATTTTCTTAATTTGTTTTCTTAATTTGCTCTTTAAAATTGTTTTAGATTCTTTTTTTCTTTCTATCTTAGTGTTGTTTTGAGAGAAAAAGAGAGGAGGAGGAGGGAGATAAGGAGAGAAAGAAAGAAAAATTATTAAATATGAGTCCATTTTTTTCGGCGAAAAAGGTGGAATCGGAAATCATCTTTTTTCATACACTCTATATCTCTTTTGTGCTATTTTCTAAAGAATAAGAATGAGAAGATGATGATGGTTGTGGTGATTTTCGGAACTAAATAAATAAAAAAATTAATTTGATTATATTAATAGCGATGGTGGCAGCGGTGGTAAATGGATGGTGTGTAGTGGAGGAGAGAATGAGGAAGAAGAATAGTAAAAACCTTTTCAAATATTATTTTTTTGGCCTGAAAAAGAGCTCCTCGCTGATTTTGGGTGCATTACACTTACCATGCCATGTCAGCGAAAAGAGTCAAAATGACACAACGGAATCCTACCTGAGGTGTCTAAAATGAACATCGTCTAGTTGAGGTGTTTAAGTGAAATTTCGTGCCAAGTTTAGGGGGCCACCGATGGGTTCCCCCTATTTTTATTTATAATTCTAGCCAGCTTTGCCTCTCTCTAAGACCAAGTTTTTGGGCCTCTTCAACGTAATGCCCCACCGATCCAACTCACCCTCCCTACAACCCATTTATTTTTACACTTCAATTTCAGCCCAATTCTCCTAACACCCCGACCCGGCCCACTTCCCAATTCTAAAGAGGACCCAGAAGCTGCCCAACGTTAATAATTCCAGAAGCACGTCAATTATACAGCAACAAGAAGCGGCGTGGATGACAATTTTAACTCCAAGAAACGGCGTCAATCGCGTCTAACCTAAACGACAATCCAAACAGCGAGCAAACGACGTCCTCAACAGTGATTTCAAACGGCTATACACGATTCCCATAAACGGCGTCATACGCATACAATAGTACGCAGTACGATTCATCGTTGTCCTCTTTCTTTTCCCTCTTCAGCAGTACGATAGTAGCAGCAAAAGAACGCGTCTTCCATCCTTGCAGCTGCGAGATGGAGACACGTAGCATCTCAAGGACATTGGAATCGATCCCAGCCGTCCGTCTACCCTTTCCTCATTCGGAATGGGTTGAAACTTTAGAAAAAGGATGTGTTCCCTGATTTGTGAAAGATTTTGGCATTTTGAATTTGGAATTGGGCCCTGTTTGCCCGAATTTTCATCCGTTTTCTCCCCCCAAAATCTACCCTAATTCCCCCTATATATACTCTATTTCTTCTTCATCAAAAGGGGGGGGGGGGATTTTTTTTTTTTTGAACGAAAATACAAGTTCATTCGAATTTGAGATAGCTGCTCGGGTTTCTGTTCAGACTCCTTGTTTGCTGTCCGTGGTCAAGTTTGTGTAGTGGTGAAGTCGTTGCTAGCTCTTAGTTCCTGTTTGCTGTCCGGAAAAAGGTAATTGTTCTTTCCTGTTCTTGCTTTAGTCTTGTTATAATTTTACCACTTTTAGGAGACTTAATTCTATGAAGATGTTGCTTCTTTATCGATTTTAGCTTTCCAAGTGTATAAAGTCCTCTTATTTGCCTACATTGTTTTTGTTTGGCTTCTTGTTTGAAATTTCCCCAGTTAAGGGATTGAATGAATAATGTGGATTTTCGTTTGCTTATCAATCCATGAGGATATGAATTTATGGAAGTAGCTTTCCTCTCTTAAGTTTCTCTATTATCGTCTTATCTCGTTTGGTTTCTTCATAGCTTCCTAATTTGTTGTCTTCATCTAATATCTCATGAATTTGTCGTACATTTGAGCATAAACTGATCGATTTTGCCTAGGTAAAAGTTTGAATATTTAGTATGTGAATCCTTCACAAATGAACATGTTCTTATTAGCTTAATTTGTGCTCCCAATATACTACTCCCTTACTGTCACTTAATGTTAGAACAGGTTAGGATGTGTTAAAAGAGTCTTCATCTTCTTTGTTGCTTATGAGTGTCCTCTAGAAAGTGGAAATTCATGTCGAAATAGTAGGCAATGTGCTTTACTTGTTAAAGTCGAAATTTAAGGGGCTTTACCGTATTGCTAGCCATTTGGACCCATGAATTTGGGGTATACATATTTATATAACCTTAATTGACCATCATTACAATGATCGGTTTAAATTAATTGATTCGAATGAGTTTATGAGTATGTTCGCCTTTTCGGAATAGCAAATTTGTGTGAATCTGATGCCATAATTAATAGTCATGAAATGTGCTTGCTTTAGTTGATTATTATCTTCGGCTTAATCTTGGTAGATTAGTTGGTTATTAGAGATAAATTGAATTGCATTCCCAAAATCTACTCTAACATACTTTTTCCTTCGTTTGGGAAACAACTGAGAGTTAAATGTCTTTTTTTTTTTTTTTTTTTTTTTATAATTTATCATATTTTTTACAGCATATGACTTGAGTTGATTGTTTAATAGTCATATTTTGGGCATTATATGGTGTAGTGTTCACTACTTCTTTGGAATTTTATTGTGGTTCATTCTTGCTATTACTATCATAAAGACAAGCTGACTTTTTCACTTTCATTATTTGAAGTTAGGGGATGAATTTTATCACCGATCCTTTTCTTATTTTTATACACATTTATGTCTTTTGTCTTGGTTAATTCAAGTTGTTGGATGATAAATTCATTTGTCTTATTTTAGTTCCTTTCGCCAGTTTATTGTTTATTCCATGTCACTTTTCTTTGTCTAATTTATTTCCCTTTATTTGCATGTGAAATCTGTACGAATTCACCATTTAACTCCTATTTTCTTTCGCCATATTTCGAGAGAGCCACGAAGGCCCCAAAATTCCTTTATCGAGTCAGTCGGCTCAAAAATTTGAAGAATAAGTCCATGAATCCGGCGTACAGGTGTTCAAAGCAGATTCGGGATTGTATACACTCAGTATATACGAAAATCAAGAAATGGATCCAAAGAGCTCCAAAATTCAGTTATTTCATTATGATACTTTTGGGCCTAAGACCTTGTCACTTTAATTGTTATTATCTTGTTAGAGTTTAGGATAGGTGGAAGAATTGGGCCTGAGGCCCAAAAGAAAAGCATTTCTTTATGTTAGACTAAGACAGGTACAGTTGATTTAAATGGGCCAAAGGCTCAAAATGAAATTAGGCCCAAGTGGTTGCCCAGGCGGACAGATCCAGACTTGGGCCCAAATTTTCTTTCCCTATCTATTTATTGTTATTATGTGTTTATTTGTTAAAGTTGATTTTAAGGTTTCAAAAATTCAATTACCCTCCGAAGGAAACCATTTCGAGTTTATACGTATATTTTTCTAAAATTAAATAAGGTTATCACTTTCGGAATATTTACAAGTTATTCGCCTAAGTAATTTTTCCTGTGCCCTTAAAAATAATTTATAGTTTCAAACTATTTATTCGTAACTTAGATAAATATTCATATTACTAAAAATATTAGCCAAATAGTTAATTGTCGGATAATCGCATATTAGCAGGCATTTCGGGTGCTTTCAAACCCTTCCCGAAATGCTAATAAGAACCCCGAACCCCTTTAAATATTTTTGAATTGATTTCCTGTTTAATCTTTTGAAAAGTCAGTTTTCTTAATTTTCCTTTAAAAATTAGGTGGTGACTCTAAACTAGTCTAATTATATTTTTCTTAATAAAAAAAACACCTCCCTTCAACTATTAAGAACTCTCTTTTTGACAAACTTTATGCACTCTATAATTTCTTGTCTATCTAAACCAAATGAAGACCACCACTATTTATAGTTGGAGATGTCTTCCTTGTAAGAATTATTATTATTATTTCTTACTTATGGCCCAAGTTTGCTTGAAGCCTAAGTAATACCATAAATAATATTAATGAATAATATATGTCGTCCGTACATTGGTTATTTGATGGACGTACCAGATTAAGTCTTAACCTCTACAAATTGTTATCACATATTTTATACAATAATTCCATCGCTGACGGTTGTGGTAACATAAAGTTAGGGCAAGGAGGTAGAAACCAATTTACGATTAACGCTTCCGCTTCTCTCTGTGATGATGTCTTCCGCATCAGATATGTACCCGTAACGATCTCTATGTAAGATTATTGTGTTCAAGATCCTAAAAGTATTTAATCTTACATGTAGCATCCGAGCCTAATTTGTTTGAACAGATAATTTTCATATACAAATACGTGCATATAAAAACTTTTATTTGTAACAATATTCTAGCAATTTGCTATCTACGCGCGCGACTTGAAATTAAAGTTGATTGGCAATGAATATAGATTGCAATTCTGTTATGTCTAGTCTGACAAACAACTTGAGCAATGGAATTGACATGCAATACCTTGCTTCTCCTATTAAAAAAAAAAAAAAGACACAATCGTTGGTCAAGCACAAAATAAGAATTGATTCATTTATTCTTACATCTACTTTAATGAATATATTGTGGCTACCATCTATAGTTTGACAAATCAAATTATATTTAAATTTATTATTGCATTTTTTAGGGTAATTTTGTGCTTGACTATTTAAGTTGTTTGGACTTTTATGTTAATAAAGTGTTGTTAGCAAAGTTTAATTTGCACAAATTCCAAAAAATCTTAATCTTCCCATAATGTAATAATTATGTTTTACTTTTAAATTGTGCAATAAATTAAAGTGGTCGTTATACTATTTAATAAATAATATGTGTATTATATTTCTATAGTTTGTTAGTCACCAAAATGGCCAAACTAGAAAAATTAACGTCTACACATATAATATTTATGAACACTGACATATGTGAATTAATACAATTCATTATTTATTAGCATATTTAGTATTCCAAGAGAGTCTGAGTCTGATTTTTCAACCTGATGCATGTATTATGTTTCTATAGTTTGTTAGTCACCAAAGTTGCCAAATTAAAATGTATAAAATTATTCACCTGCACAAAATTTTATGATATTATGTGTGAATTTATATTTATGCAGTTTGTTAGTCACCAAAGTGGTCAGACTAGAGAAATTAATGTCTACACATATAATATTTATGATCACTTGATACTTGTGTTATGTTTTTATTGTTTGTTAGTCACCAAAGTGGCAAACTAAGATGTATAAAATTATTCACATGCACGAAATTTTATGATATTATGTGTGCTTTGTATTTATATAGTTTGTTAGTCACCAAAGTGGCCAAACTAGAGAAATAACGTCTACACATATCATGTTTATGATCACTTGATTCATGTATTATGTTTCTATAGTTTGTTAGTCACCAAAGTGGCCAAACTAAAATGTATAAAATTATTTACATGCACAAAATTTTATGATATTATGTGTGCATTTGTATTTATATAGTTTGTTAGTCACCAAAGTGGCCAAACTAGTATGATTAAGAAAAATGTGCATTCATAAAATTGTCATTTATCTATAAAAGTTAATGAAGTGCCTATATTGAAAATAAATAGATAAATTGACTTTCACTATTGCTAGAACTTAAGAATTTACCCAAAGGTGAATTAATCATACTACAAATAGTGAATATTATGAGGTTAATTAATATTTTCAATCAAACATATATTGTATATCCAAAGATGTTGTATATGTTTGGTTAAATATATTTAATTGCCTATTAAAGATTTAAAAAAAAAATGGAAATTAAATTATGATAGTGTGTCGTAGTATCTACCCAAAGGAGAATTATGATGTACTTTTATCGTTTTACTGAATTCACATTATTTTTGATTTGTGAGCATGTATATCTATTTGCAGTTATTCCTTTTCATTCACATGCTTTGTCTGTTACTGTGTTCAATGGATTGAACTTCTCTGAATGGCATGAACAATTCTAGTTACACTTAGGTATGATGGATCTTGACTTGGCTCTACTGAATGATAAACCTACTGTCATTACTTATAAGAACAGTGAAAATGAGAAGTTTTTCCATAAATCATGGGAGCGCTCTAACAGATTGAGTCTTATGTTCATGTGAATGATTGTTGCTAACAACATTAAGAGTACTATTCTACAAACAGAAAGTGCCAAGGAATACCTGAAGTTTGTGGAAGAATGTTTCGTTCTGCTGATAAGTCTCTCACTGGTTCACTAACGACTGAACTCAGAAGTTTGATAGGTCGCACAGTATGCAAAATCATATCATCAAGATGACTAACATTGCAGCAAGACTTTCGACTTTGGGGATGAAAGTGGATGACACCTTCTTGGTTCAGTTTATTCTGAACTCATTGACTCTTGAGTATGGACCATTCCAAATTAACTATAACACTATTAAGGATAAGTGGGATGTTAGTGAATTGTCCAGTATGCTTATTCAAAAGGAGCCAAGACTTAAGAAATAAGGAGACCATTCCATTGACCTCATGGGTCAAGAAGCTGATAAAGGACTTAAAGTGAAGGCCAACTAGTTTAAGAAGAAAAAAAAACACCTGCTAAAGTTCCACAGGATGCTCATAAGGAACTCAAGGCTATGTTTGTCGTTTCTGTAGAAAGGAAGGACACTATCGCTAAATGACAGTTTTGCTTATTTGTGGCATAAACGTTTGGGTCATGTATCCAAAGAACGTTTAAAAAGATTAGTAAAGAATTAAATTCTTCTAAATCTGAATTTTATTGATCTTGATTTATGTTTGGATTGTATTAAAGGAAAGCAAACCAAGCATACCAAGAAAGGTGCCACACGGAGCACTCAACTTCTAGAAATTATGCACACTGATATTTGCGGACCCTTTGATGTTCCATCTTTAGGTGGAGAAAAATATTTTATCATCTTTATCAATGACTTTTCATGTTATGAATTTATCTATTTGTTGAAAAAAAAAATCTCAAGCAACGGACGCTCTCAAAGTATATGTTAATGAGGTTGAAAAACAATTAGATAGGAAAGTGAAAATCATTAGGTCTGATAGAGGTGGTGAATATTATGAAAAGTATAACGAATCAGAACAATGTCCAGGTCCATTTGAAAAATTCCTTGTGATTGGTGAAATTAGTGGGAGTGTTAAACGACCAAGTGTGGAAATTAATGAGGTAACGATAAATATTTCATTGCCCATGAATGCACCTACTTTCGCACTAATCACAAATGTTGTTCCTCTTGTTGAATAACACTTTAACAATGTTGAACAACATTTGGGTAAAACACTTCTAGAAGGAACTAACTCACAAGTATTTGACGCAAATGAACCACAAACAGTGCCATTAAGAAAATCTCAAAGAGAAAGAAAATCGGTCATTTCGGATGATTATGTGATTTATTTGCAAGAGTCAGATTTTGACATTGGAATTAATAAAGATCGGGTTTCTTTTTCACATGCCATAAAAATCACTGAGTCTGATAAATGGATTGATGTCATGAATGAAGAGTTAAAATACATGAAATACAACAAAGTCTGGGATTTTGTTCAATTACCAGAAAATTCTAAAAGAATCGGGTGTAGATGGGACTTCAAGACCAAACGCGATTCAAATAGTAATATTGAACGATATAAAGCCAGACTTGTTGCCAAGGGATACACTAAAAAAGGAGGCATTAATTATAAAGATACCTTTCGCCGGTCTCAAAGAAAGACTCATTAAGAGCTTTGGTAGCTCATTATGATTTAGAGTTACATCAAATGCATGTGAAAATTGTCCTTTGGTAGCTCATTATGATTTAGAGTTACATCAAATGTATGTGAAAACTGTCTTTCTTAATGGAGACCTCGAAGAGGATGTTTATATGGACCAACCAGAGGGTTTCAAAATTAAAGAAAAAGATCAAATGGTGTCTAAGCTAAAGAAGTCAATATATGGACTCAAACAAGCCTCACTACAATGGTATATAAAGTTTAATGATACCATAACATCTTTTGAATTTAAGGAGATTACCGTTGATCGGTGTATATACCAAAAGATCAGTGGGAGTAAGTTTATATTTTTAGTCTTGTATGTTGATGACATTTTACTTGCTGCTAATGATTTAGGCATAATTGCGTGAGACAGATGATTTTCTCTCTATGAACTTTGAAATGAAAGATATGGGTGAGACATCCTATGTGATAGGGATTTCCGCAATAGATCACAAGGATTATTGAGACTGTCTCAAAAGGGCTATATCGAAAAAATTCTAGAGAGATTTAACATGAATAATTGTTCAGCAAGAATATTTCCTATTAAAAAAAAAGGGACAAATTTAATCCCATGCAATGCCCAAAGAATGATGTAGAACAAAAAGAAATGGAAACAATTCCTTGTCTTCTATTTTTGGAAGTTTGATATATGTTCAAACTTGCAAAAGACTGGATATTAGTTTTGCGGTCGAAATGCTAGGAAGATATCAATGTATCCTGGAATTGATCACTGAAAAAATTGCAAATAAAGTTTGTGGCATGTTATGAAGCCACAATTCATGCATTATGGTTGCAGAACTTTATTTCAGGACTTGGGGTTGTCGACACCATTACCAAGCCGTTGAAAATTTATTGTGATAATACTGCAACAATATTCTTCTCCAAGAACGATAAGTACTCCAAATGTGCCAAACAAATGGAATTAAAAGTACTTTACTGTCAAGGAAGAAGTTCAGAAACAAAGAGTGTTACTTGAGAATATTAGAACTGATCTCATGCTTGCAGATCCGTTAACAAAAGGCTTACAACCAAAGACATTTAAAGAACATGTTCACCGAATGGGTTTTGGTTGTACTTATGATTGATACATTTATGATGTTTTACACTCTGGGCTCAATTATGTGTTCTGCTATACATTAATGAATATCTTGTTTCTCATAATGGTGTACACATTATTGTTTTGAGATATTACAAGATAAGTCTATATGAGACATTATTGTGGACCATAATGTTATATGTTTTTATAGCTTATGGACCTAGTATGATAAGTTGCTAATGTAGTAGTATATGGAAGGAAGTATGTAGCTTAACATTTATGTACAACCGCCATAACTCGCATCAGTAGTTTATTATATTGTGGTATGTATGATGGACATTATAGAAAAGATTTATTATATGCGCAACTAATGTTTATACAATATTAATGTTATATGGTCACTGGGTCAAGTGGGAGAATGTAAGAATTATTATTATTATTTCTTACTTGTGGCCCAAGTAATACCATAAATAATATTTAATGAATAATATATTTCGTTCGTACATTAGTTATTTGATGGACGTACCAGATTAAGTCCTAACCTCTATAAATTGGTCCTCCCTCCACCTATTAGGGTTATCACATATTTTATACAATAATTCCATCGCTGATGGTTGTGGTAACATAAAGTTAGGGCAAGGAGATAGAAACCAATTTATTACTAACGCTTCCGCTTCTCTCTGTGATGATGTCTTCCGTATCAGGTATGTACCCCTAACGATCTCTATGTAAGATTATTGTGTTCAAGATCCTGAAAGTATTTAATCTTACATTCCTAGCAATGAATAGGAAGATAATGGGGTACTAAATAGTGAAGATAAATGGCCTAGAGGTTACATAGGTTACAAGGTATGATGAAGGAGTAAAAGAATAAAATAAAGGTGAGGGGTAGCAAATGCACCAACAGGCAAATGTTACACTTTGACCATTGCAACGTTCATCAGAAAGCAAAGTGCATGATGCCTCTGGTCATTAATAGACCACTGAGTAATTAGGGACAAATGCATTGCAATGGCCATAACTCCCACGTCCTTAATTTCATATCCATTGTGGCAGAGTGGCTTTTTAGCCTATAACATAATAATGTGAGACAATTTAATAATAAATAAATATTAAAATGCTCAAAAGACCAACAAATAGTAATAATAATATGATTCTAATTTAGCCAATTATAAGTTAAAAAGAACCATAAAAGATCAAAGCATGTATTATTATATTTCATATGATTTTTTTTATATTTCTTGTGAATTAAGAATTCAAGCAAAAGAAAAAGAGGGAGAAATATTTTCCGTATAATTATGATAAAAACTTTTTGAAAATAAATGAAGGAGAGTATGAATGACCCCGATCCCAATTGAACTCAATGAATTTTGATTGTATAAAGCATTAAAATGACACAATATCCATACTATCTACGTTCCAAATTCTAATCTGAACTATATTTCATTCATATTGGAAAGAGGAGGAGAAGTTGAACAACCTAATATTAATTAGTTATCTCAAAAAAAAAAAATTTGTTTCACTCAAATATTTTGTTGAATTAGTATTAGTTAGTTAGTAGATTATATTTTCAAATTAATTAGTTCATAATTATTTTATTTCGTTAAGATTAAGAAGCTTGTCAATTAATCTTCTTTAAATCCTAGGCCAATTTAGTAAATTTGGTTACATTCTTAATTAGAATTGACCATAATTGAAACTGATGTGACCATGTGTTAATTTGAAATCTAACCTCTTTTATTGTAAACCTTGAATATACATCAGATCCTCTTAAGGTCCATAATAAGAACCCTACAAACGAATGCCACGTGTCAATAAAAATAACAACTCTTTTACTTATGTCGGTCGTCGCCGGACCCCATAAGATCACCACGTCATCGATTTTTTTCGCTATTTTGATATTTTAGTTTTCATCCCAAATGATTCTCTTCTCTTCTTCACTATCACTTCTCTCATTCTCTCTTTAAAAATGTGACACAGTAGCACTGCATAAGGTGATTATGAAGGTTTACAGAGTTGTTTGTAGAAGGAAAAACAGACAGATTTGAGAAGGAAAAGTTCTTCTTCATCAAGCTGTATCACAACTATTTATACATGTATTTCTCATTCTATTTTATCTCTATAATGAGCTAACTATCTAACAAAGAAATTGTTGGGTTTTAAAGGTGTGAACAGGAAATGAAGGGTTGTGAACTCTCCCGAAGAGTTGTGACCGTTTGAAAAGTTATGCATTTTCCAAAGTGTTGTGACCTTTCTGAAAGGTTGTTTTCTTTCTGAAAGGTTGTGACCTTTACCCTTTGTTGGCTATAAATAGAGAGGTTTCTCTCATTTTTTCTGCATCGAATTCTTCCCTTCTTTTTCATACATTTCTTACAAAACAAAATCTATCGATAGTGTCTGTGTGTGTGATTCGTTGCTGTCATTTTGAGTTCGTTGAAATTATCGAAGTTTGAGGTACCGCTACTTCTTTAATGGTTAATCCATTTTATCTTGGGAGGAATTAATCTGCAACCTCGGGTACTTGAGGATTAAATTTCTTAAGGACACATGATGGGTTCTGTGGACTCGGATAGTTCTTTGTGATTTTCTTTTCATCTTTTATTATTTCTGGTTTGCTAATTTAAATACAAGAGATAACAATCTTAAGAAATTTAAAAAGTTTCTGTATTTGAGGTTTCTGGAGATTAAAATCTTTATGGTTTTCTACTCTGTTTGAATTTCTAAAATTCATTCGATTAACGATTAAAAGAACATAAAAACTTTATCGTTACATCAGAAACAGTCTGTGTAAGGATTTATTCTTTACTGTTAGTATTTTACATACTAAAATTGTCTGCCATTTGTGACAGAAAAAAAAAAGACTAATTCAAGTCAAGCAAATGTTGGAACAGT
Source organism: Solanum pinnatisectum (assembly GCA_035578085.1). Taxonomy (NCBI): domain Eukaryota; kingdom Viridiplantae; phylum Streptophyta; class Magnoliopsida; order Solanales; family Solanaceae; genus Solanum; species Solanum pinnatisectum. The sequence goes on along the minus strand of CM069080.1, from coordinate 7,805,582 downwards.
AAGTGCTACAACAACATCGGTTGCACCCAATCGTTCAACTGCTGCCTTAGCACCGGCTGAGAAACCTGCAAAGTTTTCTGGAGTCGACTTCAAGAGATGGCAGCAAAAGATGTTCTTCTATCTGACTACATTGAGTCTGCAGAGGTTCATTAATGAGAACGTTCCTGTTATGTCGGATGAAACTCCGTCTGAAGAACAATTCTTGGTAACAGAAGCATGGACACATTCTGATTTCTTGTGTAAAAATTATATATTGAGTGGCCTGCAGGATGATCTGTACAGTAATGTCAAAACCTCAAAAGAACTCTGGGATGCTTTAGAAAAGAAGTATAAAATAGAGGATGCCGGAATGAAAAAGTTCATTGTGGCAAAGTTTCTGGACTATAAGATGATAGACAGTAAGACCGTCGTCACCCAAGTTCAAGAACTGCAGGTCATAATCCATGATCTCCTTGCTGAAGGATTAGTTGTGAATGATGCTTTCCAAGTGGCTGCCATTATTGAGAAGTTACCGCCATTGTGGAAGGACTTCAAAAACTACTTGAAACATAAACGCAAGGAGATGACTGTTGAAGATCTCATGGTAAGGCTAAGAATTGAAGAGGATAACAAGGCCGCAGAAAAGAGGTCACGTGGTAATTCAGCAACATTTGGAGTAAATATTGTTGAAGAAGATCCCACAAAATCAAAGAAAAGAAAGAAAGCATCTGGTCCAAAGAACAATCCTCCTAAGAAGAAGTTCAATGGAAGTTGCTTCAATTGTGGCAAACGTGGTCATAAGGCTACTGAATGTCGGGGTCCTAAGAAGGACAAGAAGAAGGATCAAGCAAATTTGGCTGAATCCAAAGGAGAGATGGACGATCTTTGTGCAATGCTTTCAGAATGCAATTTGGTTGAAAATCCAAGAGAGTGGTGGATAGATTCTGGTGCCTCATGCCATGTGTGTACCAACAAAGAATTATTTTCATCATATACTCCAGCACCTACAGACGAGAAGTTGTTTATGGCAAACTCCACTGTTGCAAAGGTGGAAGGAACTGGCAAAATCCTTTTAAAGATGACATTGGGCAAGGTGGTGACTTTGAACAGGGTCTTGTATGTTCCAAAATTGCGAAAGAACTTAGTTTCTATACCAGTTCTGACTAAGAACGGATTCAAATGTGTATTTGTTTATGATAAAGTTGTAGTCAGTAAGAATGAAATGTATGTAGGAAAAGGTTACCTCACTGAGGGCCTCTTTAAACTCTGTAATTGCAGTTGATATGAATAAAAATTCTGCTTCTTCTTACTTGCTTGAGTCTAAATGTTTATGGCATAAACGTTTGGGACACGTTAATAACAAAACCTTACGAAAATTGATTAACTTAAATGTTTTGCCTAAATTTGAGTGCAATAAATCAAAATGTCAAGTTTGCGTTGAATCTAAGTATGCTAAGCATCCTTATAAATCTGTTGAAAGGAATTCATATCCCTTAGAACTGATTCACACTGATATTAGTGACATGAAGTCAACACCAACACGTGGTGGAAAAAAGTATTTCATAACTTTTATTGACGATTGCACTAGATATTGTTATGTCTATTTGCTAAATGGTAAGGATGAAGCAATAGACGTATTTAGGAAATATAAAACTGAAGTTGAAAATCAGTTGGATAGAAAGATCAAAATGATCAGAAGTGATAGAGGTGGAAAATATGAATCTCCATTTGCAGAAATATGTTTGGAAAATGAAATAATCCATCAAACTACTGCTCCTTACTCTCCCCAATCTAATGGAATTGCGGAACAGAAAAACCGAACTTTAAAGGAAATGATGAATGCCTTACTTATAAGTTCAGGTTTACCACAAAACTTGTGGGGGAAGCTATCCTTATAGCAAATCGAATACTCAATAGAGTGCCTCACACAATGACACATGTTATTCCATATGAGAAATGGAAAGGTAGAAAACCCAACTTGAAATATTTCAAAGTGTGGGGGTGTCTAGCCAAAGTTCAGGTTCCTATACCTAAGAGAGTGAAAATAGGGCCTAAGACTGTGGATTGTGTATTCATTGGATATACCACAAATAGTAAGGCATGTCGATTTTTGGTTCATAAGTCCGAACATCCGGATATTCATGATAATACGATAATGGAATCAGATAATGCTGAATTTTTTGAACATATCTATCCGTATAAAACTAGACTTGAGTCATCTAGTGGGGGGTCTAAACAACCTCGAGAAGAACCAAAAGATAATGAAACCAATGAAGAGAGTCCAAGCGCGATAAATGTCAAAGGGCGACTACGTCATTTGGATTTGATTTTGTAACATTCCTACTTGAAAGTGAGCCTCAAATATTCAAGAGCGATGTTGTTTAGCGACTCAACCTCTTGGAAGGAGGCTGTCAATAGTGAGATTGAATCAATCTTAAGCAATCATACCTGGGAGTTGGTTGATCTTCCTCTAAGGAACAAACCCTTGGGTTCAAAATGGATCTTCAAAAAGAAGATGAAAGATGATGGAACTATTGACAAATATAAAGCAAGACTTGTTGTCAAAGGCTTTAGACAAAATGAAGGTTTTGATTATTTTGACACATACTACTTGATAACTAGGATTACTTCAATTCGGATGTTAATTGCCCTAGCTGCAGTATACAGTCTTGAAATCCATCAAATGGATGTGAAAATCGCTTTCTTAAATGGAGAGCTAGAGGAAGAGATCTACATGGAACAACCTGAAGGCTTCATAGTTCCTGGTAAAGAAAAGAAAGTATGCAAACTTGTTAAGTCACTTTATGGACAAAAGCAAGCACCAAAACAATGGCATGCAAAGTTTGATCAAACCATGTTGGCAAATGGATTTAAGATCAATGAGTGTGATAAATGTGTTTACATTAAAGACACTCCGAATCAGGAAGTTATTGTATGCCTATATGTGGATGACATGTTGATAATGAGCAAGGACATTGCCAATATAAAAGCTACTAAGCACATGCTAGCTAGTAAGTTTGATATGAAAGATCTAGGAGTTGCCGATTTGATATTGGGAATTAAGATTCACAAAACTCCTAATGGTCTAGCATTGTCTCAATCTCATTATATTCAAAAGGTACTTGAAAAGTTCAAGTATTTGAATTTCAAAAAGGCAAAGACCCCAATTGATGTGAACCTTAATCTTGCAAAGAATAAAGGTGAAAATCAGTCTCAATTGGATTATGCCAGAGTATTGGAAAGTTTGATGTATGTCATGAATTGTACACGACCAGACATAGCTTGCGCTATAAGTAAACTAAGTCGATACACAAGTAATCCCAATCAAAATCATTGGTTGGCAATGAAGAGAATTTTGGGGTACTTAGAAGACACTCAAAACTATGCTTTGCATTACAACAAATATCCAGCAGTTCTTGAAGGATATAGTGATGCAAATTGGATTACTGGGTCAACTGAAACGAAATCCACGAGTGGATATGTTTTCACTATTAGTGGAGGAGCAATATCTTGGAAATCATCCAAACAAACATGTATAGCTCGCTCTACAATGGAGTCTGAATTTATCGCCTTAGACAAGGCAGGTGAAGAAGCTGAATGGCTCCGAAATTTCTTAGAAGATATTTCGTATTGGCCCAAACCAATGGCCCTTATATGCATACACTGCGATAGTCAAGCTGCAATAGGAAGGGCTGGAAGCGTTATGTATAACGGAAAGTCTCGTCATATAAGACGAAGACATAACTCTGTTAGACAATTACTCTCTAGTGGAATTATCACAATTGACTATGTGAAGTCAAAGGATAATGTGTCGGATCCACTTACAAAAGGCCTAACTAGAGAAGGAGTTGAGAAATCATCGACGGGAATGGGACTATGGCCGAGAACAAGTCATCGTGGCGGTAACTCTACCTAGAAGACTAGAGATCCCAAGATCTAGGTTCAAGGAGATAAAACAAAGTCATAGATGACGGTTCAACATTGTCAAAAATTATTTTATATCCATTCTCATGATGAGACAATGTTCAGTAACCAGGATAAAGGTATAAGGACTTTTTTAATGGTTTCTAAGTTTGATACAGGGTATATCAAATAGTGTATCTACGGGATAACACATTTAAAAACCACCTATGTAAGTGTGAAGTGTAAGCCGCTTCAAGGAGAATCCGGTAAGGCCAGTTCTCTAAGCACTTATTAACTGAGATGTGTTCATGGCTGAAACGAACAAAACAATGAGAACCAAAAACAGTTCAAGGGTTGATTGTATGACTTATGTTGTCTAGGTATACACCAAAGCTTGACGGTTCAAAGATATCAAATCTACCGATTGACCGAGTATATCCGATATATGTTCACTACGAAAAGTTTAAAGGCAAACCTACTTATCCAGATGCGATTAACCTTTACTTATGAATCAGACAATTTTTCATACATATGTTTTAACAATAGCCATTCCCTATTCATGTGGGGGATTGTTGGGTTTTAAAGGTGTGAACAGGAAATGAAGGGTTGTGAACTCTCCCGAAGAGTTGTGACCGTTTGAAAAGTTATGCATTTTCCAAAGTGTTGTGACCTTTCTGAAAGGTTGTCTTCTTTCTGAAAGGTTGTGACCTTTACCCTTTGTTGGCTATAAATAGAGATGTTTTCTCTCATTTTTTCTGCATCGAATTCTTCCCTTCTTTTGCATACATTTCTTACAAAACAAAATCTATCGATAGTGTCTGTGTGTGTGATTCGTTGCTGTCATTTTGAGTTCATTGAAATTATCAAAGTTTGAGGTACCACTACTTCTTTAATGGTTAATCCGTTTTATCTTGGGAGGAATTAATCTGCAACCTCGGGTACTTGAGGGAATTAAATTTCTTAAGGACACACAGTGGGTTCTGTGGACTCGGATAGTTCTTTGTGATTTTCTTTTCATCTTTTATTATTTCTGATTTGCTAATTTAAATACAAGAGATAACAGAAATATCATACTCGAAGGGCAAAAAAACCCTAGGCAAAAACTCCAAGATCTGCCTATTTTTCGATGATCACCATGGCCTTAGCGGCCATTGGGCAGCCTCTTTCAGGGGCTGCTCAAACAATACCACCAGCAGTAGCATCGATGAATGAGAAACCAAGGAACTATGCAGCAGCTTTACAACCCCACATCCCAAAACATTTCCCTCTACCTTTAAAACCAATAATATATCTGCATGGAGAACGTCGAGTAGTGTGGGAGGAGGAGGAGGTGACGCAGATGATTACAAATGAAGAATTAGAATTTGCAGTCCTAGGAAAATTTTCCTATGGATGGCGGACATCTGAGTTCTCGAAGCGATTCTACCGCGATGTGAATTGAAAGGGGATGTGAATATTGGACTTTTGTGTAATCGGTACGTGCTGATTAGAGCGTCTAGGATGGAGGATTATGTGAACCTATTATCAAAACCAATATTCTACATTGCTTACAAAAACTGGAACTATCCAATGAGAACCCTAAAATGGGATCCACTTTTTGATCCAAAGGAGGAGACAACAACTGCAATAGTGTGGATATCATTGCCATCATTGCCACCAAATTTTTTTGGGAAGGAGACAATATTCTCAATTGCAGCAGCGGTAGGGAAGCCTTTACAAGTGGATCTGCCAACCAGCAATAAAATACGACCAAGTTGTGCACGAGTTAAGGTGGAAGTGTATTTAATTGGTGATTTCCTAAAGAGAGTGAATGTAGGGATAAAGAAGAAGAGTGGAGAAATAATGGCCAAGTGGATTACCATCAAGTACGATTATTTGCCGAAGTATTGTAAACATTGCAAACTTCAAGGTCATAATTTAAAAGAATGTTTTGTATTACACCCTGACTTATTTACAGAGATGAAAAATGAGGGGACTCAGGCAGGTGATGATGATAAAGTTGACAGAGCTAAAAAAGAAACAGATGAGGAGAAAGGTGAAAGGAGACTGAATGACAAGGTGAAAAGTTCAGAGTATCAACAGCAAAGACAAAAGTATGGAGCTGGGAGGGGTAGATTTCCACAATGGGGAGGTCACGCTCAGAGATGGGACCCAAAGGAGAAGCAAAAGGACACACGAGTCACAACTGAGAATAAGTTTGATGCCCTCAATATAGAAGAAGACACGGAGGAAAAAAGAAGGGAACTTGATGTAAACCAGGTGAACAACAGAGAGATCTTCCCCACAGTGAATACCAGGAAATGGGTAGAGGAAGCATTTGGTAAGGTAAAAGACACAAGGAAGAACATCAATGATGATATGAATTCACAAAGCACAGGAAAATATGTGGGGGTCAGCATAGGGGATAATCAACAGAATAGTGGCAGCAAAACAACAAATACAACTAGACAATCAGAAGATAGTGAGAGAATCCAAGAGGAACAGGATACTGCAAAGGGAGAAGCAAAGGAGAATTAACAATTCACAGATAAACAATCTGTAGCAATCAGCAATAATGTAACAAGAACAGAACATGAGGAAAGAAATGATTGGGAAGAAGCTGAAGTCAATTCAGTGCATTCAAAATTGCCAGCAAAAGGGTCGGATATAAAGCAAACTGGAGTAGTACTACAAGACGATTCAGAGACCAGGAATTTAGATATTAACACTGGGGAGGATATGAGAGATGAAAAAGAAAATGAGGAAATCTAGGAGAATATTAAAGAAATCAGTAAAAGAGGGGATTTATCACCAAGGCACATAAATGAACTCAAGCATGAGAAAAGAAGGGGTAGATCAACAACACTACAGAGCAATCAAATGCAAACAAGGAGTAGCTCAGCTAAACATACACTTAGTTGATTATGGTGGACAACATATTTTTTTGGAACATTAGGTCGGTACAATCTCAAAATGCTTTTGAGAGAGTAATTGATCTAAAGCGAGGACATCATTATTCATATATTGCTCTTATGGAGCCTTTCAAGGGACCTACTGCAGTAGAATAATATAAGAGGAAAATCAAAATGGAGAATGCAATGGTGAAGCTATTACGGTAAAATATGGGTTTTTGGAATAAAGATCTGGATAGGGGCAACTCAATGGATACTCATCAACGACTTACCATAAAATTCACTCATCTGACTAGCTGCAAAGAAATGGTGATTACAGCAGTATATGCAAGATGTAGTGTATTAGAAAGGCTGGAACTGTGGGATGATTTGGAATGGTTAGCTGAAAGGATCAAAGTACCATGGGTAATAGGTGGAGATTTCAATGTGATCAAGAATGGCTCAGAAAAGCTTGGAGGACTGCCTGTCACTCAACAAGAAGTTGTTGATTTTGTGCAATGCATCAACAATTGTGCATTAACTGAAATTAAATTTTCAGGAAGTGTATATACATGGTGGAATGGGAGAATAGAGGAAGAATGTATTTTCAAAAGACTTGATAGAGTCTTTAGAAATGAAGAGTTTCATCAGGAATTTGCACATAGTGAAGTACAACACTTGATAAGGAAGGGTCTAATCATGCTCCTTTACATGTGGTATGTAAAACATTAAATTACATAGTTAGAAAACCATTCAGGTTTTTAAATTTTTGGACAAAGCATCAGACATTCAAAGGAGTGATGGAAAAAGTGTGGGGAACAAATATGGGGGGATCTCCATTTTATATCTTTAATGAGAAATTGAAGATATTGAAGAAAGCTCTGGCTCAATGGAGTAAAGCAACATATGGTGATTTCTTTAAAAAGATAGCTACTCTGGAGGAAATGGTGAATATGAAGGAGATACAACTGGAGATCAACCCTACAGAAGAAAACAGAGTTAGTTTGAGGAAGGAAGAGACAAAGCTAAGGAAATTTAAGAAAATAGAGGAAGATTACTGGATACAAAAGGCTGGAATGCAATGGTTTAAAAATGGAGACAAAAACTCAAAATTCTTTCATGCCTATGTGAAAGGAAGAAGGAAAAAGTTGTTGCTACAAAAGATAGAAAACGAGCAAGGGAATATTCTGGAAAAGTCAGAAGATATTGGGGAGGAGGCAGTTAGAGTTTTTCAAGATCAATTTAGGGAGAATGTATGGCCTGGCAATTATCAAATGTTGGAACATATTCCAAAACTAATAACAGAAGAGGAGAATGATAACATGATGAGAGTGCCTGATAGTAATGAAGTTAGGGAGGCTATATTTGATCTTAATAAGGACAGTGCTTGTGGTCCAGATGGCTTTTCAGGGGGATTCTATCAAACATGCTGGGAAATAATAAAGGATGATGTTATTAATATGATTAAAGCTGTATTCTGTGGATATGAAATTCCTAGATACATTACTCACACTACTTTGGTGCTCATTCCAAAGAAGGAAATAATATGTAAGTTCTCAGACCTCAGGCCCATAAGTTTAAGCACTTTTATGAATAAGATTATCTCGAAGGTGATACATGGAAGACTAGTGCAGGTTTTACCCAAAATCATTTCAAAAAACCAATCAGGCTTTATAAAAGGAAGAAATATTGCTGAAAATGTGCTGCTAGCTCAGGAGATTATTAGGGATATCAATAAGAGAAATAAGCATCACAATGTGGTTATTAAATTAGATATGACTAAAGCATATGATAGAGTGTCTTGGGTTTACCTAACCAAGGTAATGAGAAGATTTGGTTTTGGAGAAAGGATGATAGATATGATTTGGAGGCTAGTGTCTAATAATTGGTATTCTATACTGGTTAATAGACAAACTTATGGATTCTTCAAATCCACAAGAGGACTGAAGCAAGGTGATCCATTATCTCTAACTTTATTTATCATTGCAACAGAAGTTCTATCAAGGGGTCTCAATAGTCTCAGGTTGGATAAGGGCTACATTGGTTATGGGCTTCCCAAATGGAGTGAACAGATAAACCATCTGTCCTATGCAGATGATACTATTCTTTTTTGTTCAGGCCAGAGAAAGTCAGTTAAGAAAATGATGAAGATTCTAAGGGATTATGAGAAAGTATCTGGGCAGTTGATTAACTTGACAAAAAGCTTCTTCTACTTGCATGAAAGGACACCAATTGTGGTGGGACAAAGAATAAGGAAAATTACAGGAATTGGCCAAAGTAATTTCCCTTTTACATATTTAGGGTGCCCTATTTACTATGGCAGAAAAAAGAAAGTGCATTTTGAAAATCTCATAAAAAAAGTTATGGGTAGAGTGATGTTGTGGCAAAACAAACTACTCACATATGGGGGAAGATACACTCTTATAAAGCATGTTTTGGAATCAATGCCAATATACTTGATGTCAGCTATGAACCCCCCAAAAGGGGTAATTGATCAGATACATAAAATCATGGCTAAGTTCTTTTGGGGGACTTCAGAAGGATTTAAAGGAAGACATTGGGTAGCATGGGAAGCATTATGTATGCCAAAAGTTGAAGGAGGGATAGGTTTCCGATCTCTACATCATGTTGCAGATGCTCTTTTTGCTAAACTATGGTGGAATTTTAGAACTTCTACAAACTCTTTGTGGAGCATATTCATCTGGAACAAGTATTGCAAAAAATGGCATCCTATAGTGGCACAAGGGACAGGGGCATCACATACATGGAAGAAGATGATCAAGATAAGGGAAAAAGTAGAACACAACATCTAGTGGCAAGTCAAATCAGGTAATGCTAGTTTTTGGTTAGACAGCTGGACTAAACTAGGAGCTCTATACTATGTGGAGAGGGACAGTTTAGATGAGGAAATTGAGGTGAATCGGTTTGTTACAAATGGAGAGTGGGATAAAAGAAAATTAGAACAATATGTGTCACAGGAAATGGTGGATCACATTTGTGACAACATAATCCCTCCAGGGACAGCAGAAGCATCAGATAAAGCATGGTGGATGGGGAATACAAGTGGTAGATTCTCAGTAAAATCAGCCTGGAACTTGGTGAGAAACAGAAAAGAAACAAATGAGGATTACAAGTATTTATGGATGAAAGGGCTGCCTTTCAAAATTAATTTCTTTCTATGGAGAGCTTGGAAAGGGAGGATTGCTACAGATGATAATTTGCAAAGAATGAGAATAAGTATGGTTTCCAGGTGCTGGTGTTGTGAGGAATACAACATGGAAACAATGAAACACCTTTTTCTAACAGCTCCCATAGCTGAAAGGCTATGGAAGCAGTTTGCTAATTTTGCAGGGATAAAGATTGAAGGACTTAACCTAGAACAGATAATCAAAGTCAGGTGGAGAATGGACAATAATAATAAGCTCAGACAGGTTTATAGGGTAATTCCTGCACTGATTATATGGGAATTGTGGAAAATGAGGAACACAAGAAAGCATGGGGGAGACACAACTCTTGAAGAAATGGTAATTCACATTGAAACTGCTGTACATAAATTGATTAGAGTAATATACCCATGGTTGAGGATTCAAGAACATAAATGGGTAGATCGATCGATACTCTTGGAAAGTATAAGCCTAAGTGCATCACTATGTTGTTAAGTGGGAACTCCCAATCACTGGAAGTCTTAAATGCAACACGGATGGAGTAACTAAAGGAAACCACAGGCCTAGTTTTTATGGATTTTGTATAAGAGATGATAAAGGTGATCTATGTTATGCCCGGTAGGGTCTTAGGTCGACAAATAATGTACATCTTTGAAGCTAGAGCTATATTGGAGGCTCTAAGGTATTGGGTAACTCTGTAGATGCGAGAGAAGGTGCTAGAAAGCAGACTCTCTTACTATGATTAATTTCATTAAAGGAGTATGGAGAGTGCCTTGGGAGATTTACGAAATAGTGGAAGAGATAAAAACAATGATTCTTAAGAAAGGTGTCAAGATACAACACATTTTTAGAGAAGGAAATCAACTAGTTGATTTCTTGGCAAATCATGCAGCAAAGATAGACAGGAAGGTGGAATATCAAAGTTTCAAGGAGATCCCATGTGAGCGGGAAGATTATTAACACGGACAAGCAACAAATACCAACTTTAAGGATAAGAACAAGGAAAATCAATCATCATCAAGCATGAGAACACATAAATGGCATTTTTCTATGAATAAGAAGAAAAATATCTCACTAATTTGTCATGGCAGAGATAGGTGCGAAATTGTACAATCACAGTTAATAAAGCGACAAAGAAAGGATGGTATATATCAAATTAATGGCAAACGAATTAACCAAGAGAGCAACTCAAATTCACGTTCAAAATTGGAAGCTGAGGAGAAGCACTTACTGATTGAGGAAATGGACAACCTGCAGAGAAGAAAAAGTCAAAATTAGGGTGCAATTTGGAAAGTCTCTAGAAAAGGAAAGAAGACAGAGGTGAAATGGGCTGGTCCTAACAAATAGTACACATTAAGTTTTTATTTATTTATTTATTTATTTATTTTGGCCCATGGCCACTATTATATTATTGTATTGCTTTGATTATTAATAAAATTGGGGCAACACCCACCAAAATTTAACTAAAAAAAAATAAAAAAATCTAACAACTTTATAACAAACTAACTCCTAACTATAAGTTTAAAGAGTAGTTACATACTCTTATTTCTGTCAACACTCCCCCTCAAGCTTGGAGGAGAAAATATGTTTAAAACTCCTAGCTTGGACAATAAGAGCTCATGTTGTACTCTATTTAGTCCTTTGGTTAGAACATCAGCTGGCTAACTTTGAGTTGGTATATAACTGATGTTGATTAACCCTTGTTGCAGCTTCTCTCTAATGAAATGACAATCGATTTCAATATGTTTAGTACGTTCATGATAGATTGGATTGGCTGCTAACTGAATTGTAGATTTGCTATCACTGTATATGTTTACTGGAAGAGTTATTTCAACATCCAAGCTCCTTAGTAGCCCTACTAACCATACTAACTTAGTTCTGATGATGCCAAACTTACGTACTCGACGGTGAACTCCTTGATACTGTTGTTTGCTTCTTAGCCTTCCAAGACACCATAGACTCTCCTAGCTTGATCACAAACCTAGTCACAGACCTCCTTGTAGTAGGGCATGCTGCCCAGTCTGCATCACAGTAGGCTGTGATTTCAGTGCCTGAACTGCTAGATAACAATATACCCTGGCCTGGTTGTTTCTTGATGTACTTAACTACTCTTAGTGCAGCATCCATGTGAGATTTTTTAGGTTGCTGTAAGAACTGACTTAATGTTTGTACACTAAATGAAATATCAGGCCTAGTCATGTTCAAATATAGAAGCTTTCCAATCAACTTTTGATAGGCACTTGGATCTACAAGCTTGTCTCCTTGATTTTCCTTTGTTTGATTATCATATTGTTTTGATGTTAGCTTGACATTCACATCCATAGGAGTGCTTGATGGCTTAGCACCAGATAGTCTAACTTCAGCAATTAGTTGAAGTGCATATTTTCTTTGATGCATAACCATTCCAGCCTCACACCTTGCAAACTCTATTCCAAGAAAAAATTTTAATTCTCCCAAATCCTTCATCTTGAACACTTGTTGTAAGGCTTCTTTTGTTTCCTTAATCAGCTCAAGACTACTTCCTGTAACCAAGATATCATCAACGTATACCAAAATTATTGTAGTTCCTTTAGAGGTTTTTCTTGTAAACAGAGAATGATCATACTGACTTTGATTAAAACTGAGTTTTTGTAATGCCTCTTTAAGCTTTTGATTCCATTGTCTAGGTGCTTGTTTAAGACCATATAGAGACTTTACCAGTCTGCATACTTTCTTCTCCTCCTGACTGGTAAATCCTTGTGGTAAGGCCATGTATATTTCATCCTGTAGATCACTATTTAGAAAAGCATTGTACACATCCATTTGATGAATGTGCCATTTCTTTGCCACAGCTAAAGCTAGAATAGTTCTTACAATCACCATCTTTACCACAGGAGAAAAAGTGTCTTTATAATCTATCCCCTCTTTCTGACTGTATCCTTTTGCCACTAACCTTGCCTTATACCTCTCTACTTCACCAGTAGACTTGTATTTTATTTTGTAGATCCACCTACACCCAATTACAGTCTTTCCTTTAGGCAACTCAGACAATTCCCAAGTAATGTTACTCTACAAAGCATGTATTTCAGCCTTCATTGCTTCTATCCACTTTGGATCTTTACTAGCTTCTGCATATGTTGTTGGTTCTTATAGCATAGATGTTGAAGCTATAAAAGTTTGATAAGGCTTAGACAAATGATTGTAAGCCACATAATCAGAAATTGGAAACTGTACTTCCTTGTTAATGTTTAGTGATACAAAATCCTTCATCCATATAGGTGGATGAACTCCTCTTGTAGACCTTCTTGTGACCACTGGCTCTGCATTTTCTTGGCTTTCATTAACCTCAGAATCAGGTCCTTCTATCATCTGATCTAACACTGGATCATGTCCAGGTTCTTCTGACATATCTCTTTCCTCTTCACACTCCGACCTTATGATGACATCTCTTGTGACACTATCACTCCATTCTAAGTTCAACATCTCCAGACTTAAGTCATTTACAAAAGGACCAGCATCATCTGCTGACATTCTGGACACAAATGGAAACACAAACTCTTGAAACCTTACATCTCTACTGACAAAGAAACTCTTGGAAGCCAAATCCAGCAATATATAACCTTTTTGAGTCTCTGAATAACCCATAAGAATTGAGGCTTTAGACCTGGATGCTAATTTGTCACTTTCTGATAAGACCTTAGCATAACACAAACATCCTAGTACTCTTAGATGTGTTAGCATTGGCTTATTTCCATAGAGTTTCTCATATGGAGATTGTCCTCCTAGTACCTTACTAGGCATCCTATTTATCAAATATGTTGCTGCAAGCACACATTGCCCCCAATATATCAAAGGAATGTTTCCTTGAAACCTTACTGCCCTAGTAACTTCTAACACATGTCTATGCTTCCTTTCTGCCACTCCATTTTGTTGTAGAGTGTAAGGACAAGACCTTTGATGTATTATTCCTTTGTCTTTAAACATCTTTGTACACACAGAATTTACAAACTCTGACCCATTATCAGATCTTACCTTCTTTACTACTTTACCAAACCGAGTTCTAACAAACTGCAGAAAATATGACAAATTAACACATACATCTGACTTATTTTTCAACAGAAACAGCCAAGTCATTCTTGAGTAATCATCAATCACTGTAAGAAAGAATCTATTACCATCAAAAGTAGATTGTTTGTATGGACCCCATACATCCAAATGAATCAAGTCAAAACATTTAATACTTTTAATGCTACTACTCGGAAATACACCTCTTGTTTGTTTTGCACAAGGACACATATCACACTTATTTAAAGCTTTGTTCACAACCTCTGGACTAACAGAAAATAACCTGCTCAATGCATGAGACGACATGTGTCCTAATCTCTTGTGCCATACATTCACTTCTTCTTCAGATAACTGGTTTGCTTCTTTTCTTTTTCCTTTTACCAAATAGGACTGAACTTGCACTTGATCCTGTATAAATTTCTTCAACAACAAATACAACCCAGCCTCTTCCTTACCAATCTCCCTCACCTTGCCAGTGTAGAGCTCCTGAAACATACAGAAATGTGGAAAGAAAGTGACTGAGCATCCTAACTCCTTTGTCATCTGACTGACTGACAACAAATTGTATTTGAACTCTGGAATGTGAAATACATTTGTGATTACACTTCTTGGGGAAATAGAGCAAGACCCAGTGTGAGTTACATATGCTACTTCACCATTAGGCAAACTTACAGGTTTTGGATTCTTGACATTCACTATAGACTCCTTAGTTAACATACCAATATTAGAGCTCATATGATTTGTGGCACCTGTGTCTATAATCCATATCTCACTATGTTCAGAAACTAATAGAGCTTTACCTATTGAATTTTCCTGAACTCCATGAGCTGCACTACCTGATATGTTTCCACAGTCTTGATTCTGATTAAGCATCTTCAGAATTTGACTGTATTGGTCTTTGTGAAAGTACAACCTTGCAAATGCTTCTCACTTTCATCAATCGTACTAGTGTTAGATTGTGATCTTTGACCCTTATCATTAGAGACACTCCCATAGCTGGATAACAGATCATTTGACATCCCATCATATGCATCTTTTCTTGTAGTATTAACTTTACTTCCAGCCATATAAGCATTATGACCTACTCCATTAGTCATTTTTCTTTTCGACTTAAAATCAAAAGGATATCCTATCAACTTGTAGCATTGGTCTTTAGAATGCCCTTTGCATCTGCAGAATTCACATATCACCCCCAAGTTCTTCTTGAATCTATTATATCCTTGGCTGTTAGACTGACCTCCAGTTCTTGAATACATTACTAAGGGATCTACCCCAGTAGAACAAATGGAGTTCAGTCCTATATTAACCCCACTTGAAGTCAATTTCTGACACTCATCATTCACCACCATAGCATATGCCTGATTGACTCTAGGAACTAGATTCATCAACAATATTTGACTCCTTGCCTGTCCAAATGACTCGTTTAATCCCATAAGGAACTGATAGAGCTTTTGTCTATTTAAGTGTTCAATAACACCTCTCGACCTTTCACAATCATATCCAGGAGATGGCATCAAGGTTTCATACTCATCCCACAATCCTTTAAGCTTTGTAAAATAGACAGACACAGAATTTGTACCTTGTTGAAGTGTAGCAATCTCTTTATGCAAATTGAAAGTTCTTGACCCATCCAGTCGATCAAATCTTTCTTTCAAGTCACTCCAAACCCCTTGGGCAGATGTTGCAAATGCCACTCCTGCTAACAAACTTTTGGACACAGAATTTAGAAGCCAAGAGAGAACTATGCATTTACTCTTTCCCACTGACCTCCTAACTCTGTACTCACATAATTCTTTCTACAAATTCCATCGACCAATCCAATTTTGTTTCTTCCAAGCAATGTCAAACGTATAGATTGACTCCATACAGCATAATTTTCAATCCCAAGAAGTTGAAAAGAAATGAGATTAACCCCACTAACATGAGCAGTACTAAGTACAGAGGATGATTATAATCCAATACTTGATTCGCAACAGCCATCATTGGTGTGGTATTTCCATGATCAGAAACTCTACCACTACTGACCTCAGCAGTATCTTGGCCACCATTATTTGTCATTGATCTTGCTATTTTTTTTCTTCATGATTTGAATTGCAGAAGCTTGATGATTATTCCAGATTCTGATCTTCAGAAATCTGATGAATTTTCCAAACTCTGATTTTCAGAAATCTGAACCTTATGCTCCTGATCTACTCAGAATTTGATCAGAGCTCTAATACCATGAAGGTTTACAGAGTTGTTTGTAGAAGGAAAAACAGACAGATTTGAGAAGGAAAAGTTCTTCTTCATCAAGCTGTATCACAACTATTTATACATATATTTCTCATTCTATTTTAGCTCTATAAAGAACTAACTATCTAACAACTTTATAACAAACTAACTCCTAACTATAAGTTTGAAGAGTAGTTACATACTCTTATTTCTGTCAATAGATTAAGATGATACCCCCTAAAAATTGAAATCCTCAAAATTCTTCTTTTTCTTCTTAAATAAAGAAAAAGTTTTATCAATTTTATTTTTTTTTTTGCTTGAAGATTTGAACCTCTTTTTTGATTTGTTTGTTGCTCGATTGATTGGAATTGGGGAATGTCGATCACTTCCCTCAATCAGAATTATTTAGTCTCGGCTCTCTTTGTTCCTTCTCCTAAATGTCGTATTGTTGACACACAATTTTGACCTACCACAATATGAATTAATCATTGAGCTTCTTAAATTCCAAACAATTTGAAATAATTCACTTTATAGAATTCAAAATATTTTTCAAGTTATTTTTAATTAATTTTTGTCATTTTTAAAATAATATATATGTTTTATATAATTAGTAAATTTTATGAATATTTGAAAATCATCTCAAAAAGATTTTAGTTTTATTTAAATATTTGGTTAATAGTTTAGTTAATTAATAATTTATATTTTGAGTTAATTAATTTATAATAAGTTAATTATTTTATTTTATATTAAGAAACTCATTAATTAATTTATATTAATCTGTCTTATTTAATATTTAGCCGAATTGACTGACTAAATTAAATTTTGGTTAAAATTCTTAATTAACTTAGCCAAGTTTACAATCCATATGACCATTTTTTAAATTCAATTCCTAACCATTTCCAATTTACTTCTCTTAAGGGGAGAAACCCCTTTCAGACTCCATTTATTGGCCCACATCAGTTCCAATCTCAGCCCAATTTCGAATTTCAACTAACCAAGCCCATTTTTCAATCAACAAAAAACCACCGATACAACAGAAATATGTATACAATAGAACCCATCAGCATACGCGTACACCAACCCCAACGAGCCCCTCATCTTCTTCCCAAAAAATCAAACAGAACGATTAGATGCGTCTGTTTTTTCTTTAAAGAGATCATTAATTAATTAATTTATATTAATCCGTCTTATTTAATATTTAGCGAAATTCACCGACTAAATTCATTTTTGATTAAAATTCTTAATTCACTTGGCCAAGTTTGCAATCTATATGACCATTTTGCTAAATTCAATTCCTAACCATTTCACCTCTTTTAAGGGGGAGAAATCCCTTTCAGACTCAATTTTTATTGGCCCAAATCAGTTCCAATTTCAGCCCACTTTTCAATTAGCAAAAATCCACCGATACAACAACAATACGTATACAACATAACACATCAGCATACCCGTACACCGACCCCAACGAACCCCTCGTCTTCTTCCCAAAAAATCAAAACCCAGAACGATTAGATGCATCTGTTTTTTCTTTAAAGAGATCATTAATTAATTAATTTATATTAATCCGTCTTATTTAATATTTAGCAAAATTCACCGACTAAATTCTTTTTTGATTAAAATTCTTAATTCACTTGGCCAAGTTTGCAATCTATATGACCATTTTGCTAAATTCAATTCCTAACCATTTTCACCTCTTTTAAGGGGGAGAAATCCCTTTCAGACTCTATTTTTATTAGCCCAAATCGGTTCCAATTTTAGCCCACTTTTCAATCAGCAAAAACCCACCGATACAACAATAATACGTAAACAACAGAATCCATCAGCATATGCATATACCGACACCAACGAACACCTCATCTTCTTCCCAAAAAATCGAAACCCAACGATTAGATGCATCTTTTTTTTCTTTAAGAAGCTCATTAATTAATTAATTTATGTTAATCCGTCTTATTTAAAATTTAGCGGAATTCACCGACTAAATTCATTTTTAGTTAAAATTCTTAATTCAATTGGCCAAGTTTGCAATCTATATGGCCATTTTGCTAAATTCAATTCCTAACCATTTTTACCTCTTTTAAGGAGAGAAACCCCTTTCATACTCCATTTTTATTGGCCAAATCGGTTCCAATTTCAACTCACTTTTCAATCAGCAAAAACCCACCGATACAACAATAATACGTATATAACAAAACCCATCAGCATACGCGTACACCGACCCCAACGAAACCCTCATTTTCCCCCAAAAAATTGAAACCCAGAACGAGATGCATCTTTTTTTCTTTTAAGAAGCTCATTAATTAATTAATTTATATTAATCCATCTTATTTAATATTTAGCGAAATTCACTGACTAAATTCATATGACCATTTTGCTAAATTCAATTCCTAACCATTTTCACCTCTTTTAAGGGGACCATTTTTAGACTCTATTTTTATCAGCCTAAATCGGTTCCAATTTTAGCACACTTTTCAATCAGTAAAAATCCACCGATACAACAACAATACGTATACAACAGAACTCATCAGCATACGTGTACACTGACCCCAAAGAACCCCTTGTCTTCTTCCTAAAAGATCGAAACCCAAAACGATTAAATTCATCTCTTTTTCCTTTAAGAAGCTCATTAATTAATTAATTTATATTAATCCATCTTATTTAATATTTAGCGGAATTAACTGACTAAATTTATTTTTGGTCAAAATTCTTAATTCACTTGGCCAAGTTTGCAATTTATATGGCCATTTTGCTAAGTTCAATTCCTAACCCTTTTCACCTCTTTTAAGGGGAGAAATCATTTTTAGACTCCATTTTTATTGGTCCAAATCGATTCCAATTTCAGCCCACTTTTCAATCAGCAAAAACTCACTGATACAACAACAATAGGTATACAATAGAACCCATCAACATACGTGTACACCGACCCCAACCTCGTCTTCTTCCTAAAAAATGGATCCACCAAATCCAGCTCGACGCGTGTACAAAATGGTTTCGAGAATCGTCACTTTCGTTCAAATCACATGGTTCCTATCAATTATCCGTTGGGAATCCGTACAAGTTTTGAGCTGGTAGCCATATCTTATCCTCAAGGAAAAAATTAATTTGAATTCCATTCATCCAAATTTCCACCCAAATCAGCCCTCAATTCATTCCCCTCTTTCTTCTTCATTGTTAGAGGTTGGAAAAATAGAGATAGGAGAACACACTTCATATATAATGGTAAGAATCAGCATACTGCATACAAAGAAAGATTATATTTACAAAAAGAGTAAAAAGAGTAACAGAGAAATGCCTAAGGGTTAGTGCTCTTGAAGTATACACTAAACATTTGGAGTCTAGATTCTCATTTGTTTGTTGTCCACCGGAGTCTGTCGGAGTCTCACTTCAGCTCATCATTTGTTCCAGTCAGAGGTAACTTCCGCCCTATGTAACACTCTTACCTCATCTCTCATTCTTTCTTTTCGAATCATTTTGGAATAGTTTGTTGGGCTTCAAATATTGCCATGTGTTGTATTTTCTGCTCGATTTCTTGGGTTTCAAGATGATGTTAAATTTGGATTTTCTCGTGATATGTTACTGCTATTTGTTTAGTGTTGCCGATTCTTTGCTTCTTTGTTTAAGTATAGTTGATCCTTTTTCTTCTATAGTCTTTTACGGGCAGATGAATTTGTATAAGCGTAGAATTTTCCTTCTCGACTTTAGTCCGTTTCACTACATAAAAAATAATTTTTACCGACAACTAATTAACGGCAATAGCTCAATTGCTGCTAAATATGTATTTCGGCAATTAGCACTCTTTGTATATGTCCTTAAAACCTTTAGCCACATTGGATCTCATGACACCTAACTAATACATACTTTTTTTTGGGCGAGGAAAAGGGGCCTCAAGGCCCGGGGTGGGGGGAGGTGCCTCGAGACAGCGGGGGTGGCCTCGCAGCATGGTGCCTCGAGGTTAGGGAGGGGGCTCAAGGCACGATGCCTTGAGGCACGGGGTGGGGCGGTGGGGCATCGAAAGAAGAGAAGGCGGGGGGGCCTCGGGGTGAGACGCCTTGAGGTCGGGGACGGTGCCTCGAGGTCAAGGGGCGGGGTGGGGGGGCCTCAAGGCGCGGCGCTTCGAGGTAAGGGGCAGCCTCAGGGCATGGCGCCTCGAGGCCGGGGGGCGAGGAGAGGCGGGGATGCTTTTAGGCACATTGCCTTAAGGCTAGGGGGCGGGCCGGGGTCGGCCTCGAGGCACGGCGCCTCTAGGCTAGAGGGCGGAGGGCCCTCGGGGCACAGCGCCTCAAGGTCAGAGAGTGGAGGAGGGGGACCTCGGGGCGCATTGCCTCGAGGTGGGGAGGTCTCAGGGTGTAGTGACTCGAGGCCAGGGCACGAGAAGGTCTCGTGGTGTGGCGCCTCGAGGCTAGGGGCGAGGCGGGGTGGGGGGCCTCTAGGCCGAGGGTGGGGTGGGGTAGGGGGCCTCGTGGCATAGCGCCTCGAGGCTGTGTGGAGGGGTGGCCACGGGACACGGCACCTAGAGGCCATGGGGCGGGGCGGGGAGGGGAGGCCCCGGGGTCAGACGCCTCAAGGCCGGGGGAAGGGGCGGGAAGGCCTCGGGGCACGGACCTATTAATAACATTCTTATTCTTATGTGGTTAGTGTTTGGGCATTGCTGTTATACAAGCATTGTTAGGCTAACATTGTGTCATTTTATTTGGAAGTTGAACGAAAATTTATGTTTGGTTCAGTTATGAAAATATTATATATTTCTTATCGTAGTTTTATTGACATATCAATTTATCCACTAAAAATAGAGGAAAATATATGTTAATCCCTTTACTTTGTTTACTTTGCATGTGAACTCTCTTCGTCTCTTATATGAGTCCATTTAGACTTCCCTTTGCATTTCGTTGGGTTGAAATCCAACATTCTTTGTTCGAGTCAGCCTTGTCAAGAATTGGAAGCTAATAATATGCAGGTGGAAGGAGCTGATATACAACCTAAATACAACTGAAAAGAGGCCCAAACCAGCAGAAGTTTTTCGAAAGAAGCTGAAAAGGGAAATGAAATTGGCCCAATGTTTCTGAGCAGCGAAGTTTAGGTCCGAAGGCCCAAACTCATTCTCTCTCTTTTGATTATTGTATTGTATTTAGTTATTTTTGTTTTGATTAATTTTAACTTTGAATACTTAGATTAACTTAATTAAATGAAAACCTACATAGGTTTTAGGTGAAGCTTTACAATGAAAAAATATAATACTTCGAAGAGAGTAACAAATTTCCTTCCATTAGCAATGGAAAAAAAGTTTAGGAGAAACAAGAGGAAACACCAAAAGAGATATAAGACTCTTGTTTGACTTTTTGATTACATGTATTTTATTATTTTTAATTGGATTCGTGTATAAACACTAGGTAAAAAAATTGATTAGTTTATATGAATATTTTGGTAAATGAATACTGAATACATTTGATAAACAAATGCATACTTATTTTGGGCGAGCCAAGTGTAACACCCCAAAAATTTCTAAGTTAAGACTCGAACCATTCTTCATTTATTTGAAGGGTCATATCGGGTGATTCTTAAATTTCCCATATGTGTAAAGGTAAATTCTTTTGTGTGGGAATTATTTTGGATATCAATTAAGGTTACTAGAAACTCCTAGCACAAAGTAGAGTTGAAAGTTTTCTTATCGATTAAGTTTTGATGTAAGATTCTACTTGGGTCAACTTCAAACGACCATATCTCTTAGAACATAAAGAGTTATATATCCCATAACCTATCAAATTAAAGGTATTTAAATCTTCATCCAACGCCTTCAGTTTCGCAACAATCCAAGTTTTGAGTAAAAAGTTGTGACCATTTTAGTAACCTGATATAGTGCAGTGACGATTTAGCCGACGGGAAAATATTTAAAAGGGTCGTTGTTGTCTTTTTACCAAAACCCTAAATGAATTTCTTGACTAATTAAAGACCCCAAACGATTAGATTTTCATCTCTTAATCCGTCATTTTCTTCTCTGTCAAACCCTAAGGCAATACCCTAAAGAAAAATCAAAGTAGAAAACTTTGGGTCCATTTAGATTGGCTTAAAAAAAGTAGCTTTTAAGTCAAAAATAAAAAATCAAACTGAAATGACTTTTAAGTCAAAAAATAAAAAGTAGGGGGAGACCTACGTTTGGTATTTGACTTATTCTAAGTCATTTTAAACTTATTTTAAGTCATTATTGACCTTGCCAAACACTTCTCAACTTATTTTAAGTCATTTTTGACTTATTTTAACTTATTTTTTCTATTTGTCAAACACTTTCAGAAATAAAAAGCTGACTTAAAAATAGGTTTGACCAACTTTTAAGCCAATTCAAACGCCCTCTTCCATTCAAGATTCTTTCAATCTTTTTCAAGATTCTTCTTCAAAGGTAAGTCTTTCTCCAAGAATTTCATTCTTTCCAACTCAAATTCCTCCATACAATTACGAATCACTAATGAAAATCGTAATTCTTGGCCATAGTGTTTCAAGAAACTAATTCAAGAAATCCCGAGAAAGATTTTCTTGATTTTTCTCCTTCAAGTTAGGGTTTCAAAGCTTCTAATCAAGTTCTTCTTCAAGATTCTTCATGAACCTTGTTCTTCCTGGTATGTAAGGCAACCATAGTGTTGGACTAGTTCATCCTCACGCTCTATATCTACTGCCAAATCAGTAAAAGAGAAATCTAGGATTCTACCCCTAGATTTGAGTATTCTTGAGAATGAGTTGATTTTGAGTTCTCAAGTTCCTGTTTCTTTTTGAAATTATATTCCTAATTATTGAATTGATATATATTATACATTAAAATTCTTGAGTTGATTAGTTCATGTCTATATTTCAGCATAAACCCTATGAATTGAGTATTTTTGAGAGGAGAAATATCGTTGAGTTATGAGTTTCGAGTTCTTGAGTCCTTGTGTTCTTCAGTCTTGAGTTTTGAGTACTACGTTTCCTTATTGCTATTAAGATCCCTGAGTTGAGTCGTTCATGTACATAATTCCATATGAACCATATGATTTGAGTTATAAATTTTGAAAAGCCTTTTAAAGCCAACACTTGAGTTCTTAAACTGAGTTTTGAGAAAGTAAAGATGAGTTTTGAGAAAAGAGTTTCTAAAACATGATTAGTATGACAATCGAGTATGCCATCAATGTATGAGCAGTATGGTATCTAGATATACCATCAATGTTTATGCAGTATGACTTCCCAAGTCATCAATGATCATATTACAATATGATTTTGATTGGTTTTTGAGAAAGTGCTTTCAAGTATGAATTAAGAGTATAAAGGGACTATGTATTCCTAGAGGTATCAATTTTTACATTGATAAAAGAGAAACTTTGATTTATAAATGAGTTAATGAGTTCAGAGATATTTTAGAGTAGTTACCTCTTTTAAGAGGATTGTTGAGCAATTATCTCAAACAAGAGGAAGAGTATGTACATTGAGCATAAGTATATATTATTGGGAGTAGTATTGAGTACTGATATGGTGATGAGTTCAGACAACTCACATTCCTCATAAACCATGTATGGCAACATAGGTACATGATCATACTTTTTAGATGAATCCTAAGTGTCTTCAGGCAGAGCTTAGTGGATCCACTTAGTTGAGGATGTTCTATACCCCGGCAAGGTATAAAACAATTCTGGCAGCATGGGCGAGACGTTGTATCATCACGTTGCTCATAATGATGGTTGTCGATTAGAGAATCTCTCAAATAGAGTTAAAAGTGTATTTTTATTATATCACTTAATAAGTTGAGTTCAGAGATGAGTAGGTATTTTGTAAAGTTTTAATGATTTCACTTCCTTAATTCTTTATATCCAGTTGAGTATATGTCTATATCTATTGCAGTCCTTTCATTTAATTATTTGTTATTAAGCTATATTATATACTCATACATTCAATGTACTAATGTCATTCAACCTGCATCTTTTAATGATGTAGATACAAGTTCTTAGGATCCTCAACAAGGGTCCGTTGAGATCACTTCATCTGCTCGTCAGCTTTTGAGTAAGACCTCCTTGCTTCCGGAGGACTCCAGTTTTATGAGTTGTTAGTAGTAGTTCCCTTGATGAGTCGTGTGTCTTTTCCCGACACTCATCTATGTTTAGTAGAGACTTCATAGATAGACAATTTTGGAGAGTCTTTCAGTTTTTGATAGTTTATTTAAAATTTATGTTTCATACTCAGTATATTCAGTGAAGTTTTGAGATTCAGAAAATTGTTTTTAAATGTTTCTTTCAATTTGATGCTTATGTATGCTTGAGTTAGTCACCCGCTTGTAGTCAGTCAGGATGAGGGTTCGCTTGGGGACCAAAAATGGTTCTCAAGTGCCGGCCACGTCCAAGGTGTAAGCTCGGGTCGTGATAGGAAGGGGGCCTCAGGGTGCGGCACCTAGAGGCTGGGGGGAGAGGCAGCCTCGGAGCACGGAGCCTCGAGGTCGGCGGCGGGAATGGGCGGGGCAGCCTCGGGGCATGGCGCCTCGAGCCCAGGGGGCGAGCAGGAGGACTAGGGGCGTGGTGCCTCGAGGAGCGACGCCTCGAGGTCGGAGGGTGGCATGGGGGTCCTCGGGGCATGGTGCCTTGAGGCCCGGGGGCGGGCTAGGGTGGGGGGTAGGGGGCTTCGGGGCATGGCAACAGGGGGAGGGGCCTTAAGGCACGGCGCCTCGAGGTTGGGGGGTGGGGCGGTCTCGGGGTGCGGTGCCTCGAGGCTAAAGGGCGGGATGGGAAGGCCTTGAGGCGCGACGCCCCAAGGACGGGGGGCGAGGCGGGAGGGCCTCAAAGCATGGCGCCTCGAGGCCAGGGAGGTGGGCCTCGAGGCTGGAGGTAGGGCGGGGGGGCCTTGGGGCGCGTTGCCTCGAGGCGGTGGGACGGGTTGGGGGGCCTCGAGGCGCCACGCCCCGAAGCCGGGGGCGGGGTGGGGAGGCCTCGGTTTGGTCCATTACCTCTTGGAAACTCTCCATTTCTTCATATGTAAGGTGATGAATCCAGAAACTAAAAGCATACTTTTCTAACCTCTATCTTCACAGACTCAATCTCATATAATAAAATCCCAATTTCCTCAATGTTTCTTCACCCTATGAAACTTCCATAACAACAACCACCAATTTGAGATATCTTGTTGGCAGTCACTTGTGCATGCATTAAGACATGATGCAATTCATTAAGATGTTTGTTGCCTGACAACCTCTATGAGAAGAGCTCTAAGATAAATAAGCTCTTCATGAGCACTTTCAATCAGATCCAAATTGTAAGCTTTCGAAGCGTCTTTGTGTTTCAATAGATCCATCAAGCTTCTCTCGGATTCGATAAGCTTGAAAACCACAGTCAAAAACTGAATAACAAGATTGACCTTCCTACTTTTGTTGCTATCCGGCCTCATCAGATAAGGAGATAGTAATTGCAATAGTTCAAAATCCTGATTCTAGCATTGAACCAACAAGAGATGTAACCAGGAGGAACAATCCATAGTAAACTTTTTAACATTATTTGGAACTGTAAATGACAAAGCAGTTTCATCCTTTAGTAGAAGATTGTCAAGAGTATATTCATGAAACCTCATCAAAAGCACATCCTATCTTGGGGAAACCTGAAGATGATGTCTTTGAGGATTTTAGCATGCTGAAAAAAGAATTAATGACATCAAAGTTAATAGGAAGAAAGTTGAGTGGATTTATCGTAGAATGGTCCAATGTTGATGATGCATAAATGGTGGTCCAGTTGAAAATGCAAGGGGCTAATATCGGTGGCCAGGTCTCCTAGTTTCCTATGATAACAAAGAGACCTAAGGTCCGACTGTGCTTGGTTAGTCACAGATTGAAGAAGGGTGAAAAAATCAGTTATCTTAGTTTGCTGTTTGCGCTGCTCCAACGATTCCGTGAGAAAAGTTTGTTATACAATCTGTAATTTAAACCAATACTAATGACAACAAAACTTTGCAGAAACAGTAAAACTCCAAAGTTTAAATCATGTGGTCAAGAACAGAAATTAATAACTGTAAAATATAATAGAATCTATAACAATTGTATGAAACAGAAAGGAAAGAAAATTGAGTCCACTGAATGCACAGTGTCCCCTTAAGGAAATTATTAACGTCTAGTATCCGAGGTGTGAATTGAAATAGATCCTCCCAAGATAGAATGGTTTTATTCATCAGTGTATTGATACCCAAAACAATGGCGTCAACGAGCCAGTCAACGACAGTAAAGTACACGAATAA
Source organism: Solanum pinnatisectum (assembly GCA_035578085.1). Taxonomy (NCBI): domain Eukaryota; kingdom Viridiplantae; phylum Streptophyta; class Magnoliopsida; order Solanales; family Solanaceae; genus Solanum; species Solanum pinnatisectum. The sequence continues at coordinate 7,779,193 of CM069080.1, read as the reverse complement.
TTAATTGTGCAAAAGAAGAAGAAGTTCAGAAATTTTGTTAGCGAAAAGTCTGAGGAATTATAACAGGTATTCATAGCCAAGAAGCACTATTTCCGAAAGTTTGCAACCTTTCAAATATCACACGACTATTCATGAAAGTTTGCAACCTTCCAAAGCGGTCATGGCTCTTTTTGAAAGTTACAACCTTTCAAAACAGTCATTTCCAACAGTGGAAAATTCAAATAAAATGGGAAAGACGTTTTAAAACACAGGTCGCGCGGATCCGAGTTGGGTTGGATCTCTTCGGCCATTTAATTTAATTAATTAAATAAATAAACAACTAAATAATTAAAACAAATTTTGTCCGAAAAAATAATCTTTCGATTGATCATTTTCCAAAGCCAAAGCCAAAGCCAAAGCCAAAGCCAAAGCCAAGATATTTTACATGTTGAGTTTATTAATTAAATAGTTAGTTTGTAATTGGTTGTTAGTCGGTTACACAATTCCATTAGTTAGTTAGTAGTGTTAGCTCGACATTTTATATGAACAGAGTGATTGTATCATAAACTGTGATTGAAATGAATATGATGAAAAGCTTCCACAAATATTCTCTCTAATTTACAGTTCTTCAATTGATCATATTTTGATGGGATAAGGTACCAGTACCCACAAATTTCCAATTACTAAGTATGTTGATATTGTCACATAGAATATGTTATAAAATAATCTTCTACATGATTGATTAAATAATATAAAGATATATGTTTATCTATATATTAAATTATCTCCTAATCTGTAATTCATTTCACATATTTTATTTAAAATACAGAATATTTTGCAAATTATCTACTCACCTTTTAAAGATGTTCAAATTTGTTGGTTTTTAACTACAAGTAATTTACTTGAGACGTACATAATGAACTGTAGATATTGTAGAGCAAGTTATCAAACATCTAAATGTGTACAACAAGCAGAATCTTAAATAAAAAAACAAAAAACAAGAGCATAAACTAACAAGTTTAACTTTCTGTTGTTCAATAACAAAATTAAGTAGCATCATAGAGTTTTTACAACCTGCAATGATATAATCTTACTTCCTAGTACGGAAAAACCTTTTGTATAAGGTTCGAAATGGTGAATTGATGTAGAGTAGACCGATGATCCTATAGTCATTTGGCCGGCTATTGAAGAAAAAGCTTGCATTTGCTTCTCCTAATTAGTAATTGCCAAAGCATCAGCTAGTAAGTATCCCCTGAGCACATGTATGATTCTACAACAACCTGTAATCATCAACAATATAAATTTCAGAGAAAGAAAGTTCACGCAAGGAATTAATAGGATATCCATTCCTGACCTCTTCTTTATATACAAAGATTAGAATTTAAAATTGAGAGGGAAGAGATAGCGTTGCTGCCTACATCTACAAGTGAGCAATGTTTTATCAGCAGTCGAATAAAAGGACACAAAGAAGGTCAAAGAAAATGAAAAAATTAACTCACAGGTGTATAGGTTTGAAAAAGAAGAAGAAACTGTAAAAGGGAAAAAGATGAAGTAGAAAGAAAGGTATAAGTTTGAGAGTCTTTTGGACACTGCAAAGCTGAACCCAAAATGATTTCAAACTTTTGAAAAATGAGGATTTCTTAGTAAAGTTAGACAGTGTTTATTAACTTAAAATCTACCTTCTCAACTATGGTCACGGCCGTTATTTAGTTAACCAAATCTGGGCCATTAAGTTTTAAATGGGACATGTCTCATACATATCCAAGTAAAGCTCAGCGAGATAGAGAGAATGGTACAACTAAAGTGAAAAGAAAATTCCGCCTTTTGATTAACTAAAGAAATAAAAGGAAGCTATTAGCAGCCAGGAAAATCATCCAAATTTTATTTATCAGAAGTTAATTAACTGTTATTCATCTATCTTCTCAACAAGTGTCACTAAAAAAGATCATTAAACATGTTGAACAGTTTAAGCTTTGATTCTGCCAAGGTGCACGCCAATAATCATTGGCATATTCGCTTGCACCTTGTGCTCTTTACTCTTACTTCATTTAGCAGGTTACTATGGTTACCACATTTCATGAAGAACTTGAAATGGTGTCGGCATCTATGAAAGAGGAAGGAGGAACCTGATGGAGAGTTATTTGGAGTGTTTTTGAATGGGCTGAAAGAGCAGAATTGATGCTTTTATGAGATGAAACATTGAGGGAGATAATGGAGATGGCTAAAAGGGGGAGGATCAAAATTATGTTTTGTAGCAAGTTTAGGGTTTAAATTTGAACCAAGTAGAAGAAAACTTCAAGCAATAAATCAGTTGGGTTCAGACTCAATTATCCTCGAGTCGCAAACATACTTGAAACACATGACTCCAACTGTGCAAAGAAATTGATCTTCCTATTTGTAAAGGGGAAAAAGATAAAATGAAAAGAAAGAAGTTAGTTTTAGAGTGTCTTGGACACTGCAAATCAACACTTCCAACTGTGCCTATGCTCAACCCGAAATGATTCAAACTTCTCAAAAATGAGTATTTCTTACTAAAGTAGGACAGTTTTTGTTAAACTTTAAATGATGGTAACATCTACCTTCTAGGGATGGCAATGGGGTGGGGCGGGACAGGGCAGGTTTAAGCCTATGCAGGCAGAGGCGAACCCGAGATTTGAAGATAGGCGGGCACCAAGAGTGGCTCAAGGGTAAGGCTAGGAGTGACTCAAGGGTAAGGTTCACAAAGCGTCTGTTTAGGCCTCCAATTTTGAAGCCCCAATAAATTAAATAGTGACTTTTATTATTTTATTTCACTTTAACAAATACTGAACCTTATCATTTTTTTAAAAAATGAATAAAGAAGAACAATCTACTTTTTATGAAGAATATTTTAGAACAACAAAAACAATAGATAGTGGACGAATCACACTCCTCCTTTCATAAGACTATAAAATATGAACTTATAAATAAACATGACATTTTTAATAGGGGAATCACACCCCTTCTTTCATAGCACAAAAGAAGTACGCTTAAAAAGAAGAACTTGCCAATTTATGCAGAAATATTAGGAGTAGGACTTCAATTATGTGTGAAGAATACTTGTAAGTTGTAATATTCTAGCAGTCTTTTATTTTGTTTAGAATTGTGCTAGGGCTTTTATTTGTTTTTAATTTCAATGAAGAAAGGAATGGTGTCAGATGAGATGGCAAAAACGGGTGGTTAAGAAAGGAGGTGGGGTCAGATGAGGTGGCAAAAATGAGTAGTTAATAAAGGCAATTTTTAAAAAGGTTAAGAAAAAAAAAACTGATTTTAAAGGCAAAAAATTGAACCTTTTGCAAGATTCGAACTTGCGCTGTTTCAGTCCAAAGGGGAAACTTCGACCAGTGCACGCGGACGACTTTTGGTTATAAAGTTGCACAACCAAATATACTATCGTTTTATAGACTATCTATACATATATATAAAAAATAAGAAAAAAAAAGTTGTTTGGTGCATGTTGGTCCGCCTCTGTATGCGAGCAGGTTTAAAGTAAAGTTGTGCACTGCAGGGCGGGTTGAGGTAATTTTATTTTAAATTGATGCGCGGCAGGGCAGGTTGCGGGTTTTATGTTTCAGTCTTACTGCTAGGATAGAATTGCTCCATCTTCTGCAATGCTTCTTAGCTCCTAATTTCAATCTGGATGACTTGAAGTGATTAACACCTTGGGTAGAAGTCATATATATTTTGGAGTTGGTAGGAACACATGGAAGTATTTATTTTGAATATTTGAGTGACATTCATAAATCAATTTAAGTAGGAATATCTGGTGTATTTATTTTGAAAATTTTGGGTAACATTCAAAATTTAGTCTACTATACACCAAAAAAATTGAGAAAGACATCTTTCCAAAATATATATTTGAGAACAAAAAATGCTACGTGGGGCGGGTTGAATCCTTTTCAGGTGAAGAAGAGCCTGATACACTCAAGAGTCAAGACTATAGGCTTAACTGTTATTTAATGATCTATATCTTTAACCGTGTCAGTAAAAACGATCATTAAACATGTTTAGGCGTTGATTCTGCCCAAGGACTATGCCAATGTTTATTGGCATATTCACTTGTGCCTTGGTGATCCTTACTCTTACTTTGTCTAGTGAAACACATGTTCTTGCAAAACGTTCTTGTTCTTTGGGTGTAGACAAAAATAAAAAAGGACAACCAAGATATCTAAGTAGATGTGGTGTAAAAATGGTCCTTGAATAGGCAACATCTTGTTCAATATTTGACAAAATAAGCAGAACTTTAAAACACGTGAAAAATTCAGCGAAAGAATACTTACAGGTTGTTAACTATTACGACAGTCATTCACCTGAGTTCTGACATCTTTCAATCTTCGTTTGGTAAATCCGGACTAACTAGGCTTTCGATGCAGATTTCCGCCTCAATAATGTTGTAAAAACTAATAACATTAATATTATGAACCTCTGCATGTGTGATAGAGTCAGTAACCTCAACATTAGTAACCTTTGGATATGCCATAGAGTCATACTTTGGATAGTATATCGCGAAAGTTGATTTAAACGCAAGAAGAATTTCACCTTCACTGTATGTGTAAAGGGGCGGAGAAAGCTTATAGTTCTCAGGATACCTGATAGTATACAGTTTTGTCCAAGACGCTTTAACTCCATATTCCTTCATTACCCACACATCAGAGTGAGTTCTCTCATCATTATTACAGAAGACCGAAAGATCACTTCCAAGCACTCCAAGCTTCAAATCTCCTCCTCTTTTGTAGTTGGGCAGCTCCACCTTTCCCCATTTCTCATCAACCAAATCAATAGACGTGATGCCCCAACCATGTCTACGATAAGTAATCCAATGAAGCTTATGAAACCTCACCACAGTAACTCACCCCAGGTTTAAAATCTTCAAGTGTTCTCCAAGAATCACTCTTTAAACTATATATTGCGGCCTCGAAAAAGGCCTTAATCATGCTACTAAAAATACCCACTACCTTATAACTGTCATGGACCTCATCATATCCAAAAGCACAAGTGGACCAGCATTCACGCATCTGTGTAGGCACAAAGCCGAACACTTTCTTGAACTTTCTAATTGATGGATTCCATAGCACCAACCCACCAAACCCATCGGCAAGACAAACCAAACCATTAACAGAACCCTTAATACGAACACCATAACGTGAATTTTTTATGGGACAATCCAAATCAAGTGCCCCAGTAACAGAGTCATGAAATAAAGAGCTAACAGAGCAAGATTTAATACTAGTCTCTAATGTATCCAATTGTAACAGAGATATATGGTGCGTGTAATCCTTAGCAGAAAAACTAAGATGAGTTTTCACAAATTCAGGGCTGGAAATCAAATTAAACCAATTTTTGGAAACACATTTGAACTGTAAGAGGTATTTAACTGGAACCCTTACAAGAATTGCTTCGATCAGTTCTTCTGGCAAACACCCCATTGAATCTTTGCTTGAAATTTCAGTACGCTTTCTCAGTCTTCTCCGTTTTGGACGTCGATGAAAAGCTTCAGATTTCATTTTGGTTAGCAAACGTTTCATCGAAAGCTTCATTCTTTGAAGTATAATTCAACAAAATTTGGTCTTTGCTTTATTGTTTCTACCGAAACCTGAAGTTTTTGCCGCACGTTATATATTTACTAGTCTTATATATATCTTTTTTTTTTGGTAATATAGGGTTTTTTAATCATTCTACACTTCATCCAAGAGATGTTTATATGGACATTTCTCTTTTGTCTAAATTTAAGTGATATAGTTTTCTTTTTCAACGTGTTTTAAATATATTTGTTGTATTCGTCATTTTAACAAGTTTCGCTCTCCTTTTGAATTTTTTCTCGAACTAACCACTTGATTTTGTTACTAGTTGATCAAAATCTCACTCCATGTTAATTGTAATTTTTTTTTTAATTTTTTGAGATTTTCACAGTGAAGTTTCTTTTTTGATGCAGCTTTTCTTATTTATACTGTTGTGATGCGATTATTTCGATCTTTAGCGCTAATGTTAGTGTTGCTCCTCTTTCGTGCCTTCACTTTTTCATCTTTCAAATTTTCTTATATGTTCTTTTTAGGGTGCTCGTGGAGTTTCTTCATTTTGAATCAAATTTGTTTCTGCTGAGTTTTCTCTTTGTTCTTCCTTTCGGATGCTCAATTTTTTTACAGTAAATTCAGTCAATGTATAATTGTGTTTCTCTCTAGTTTAAGTTGATTGTTGGCTATGACTTGATGGAGGAAATCTATGAGAGAAGGTTCTAAAACCGGATTACGATCAATGCGGAACCAACGAATTCAGTCGAACAAGGTAACGAGTCTAAAGGAAGGATCAAGCTTGAAAGAAATTGATGGGCTTAGGCTTTATAGTGAACGCAGACCCCCGCTTATATATATGAGATCAATGATTTAAATAAAAGAAAAATGTCGAGAGAAAGTTTTAGCCCTTAAACTGCGTTGCAAAGAGAGGTCGAAAACAAAAATTTTCTGACATAGTGCAGGCAGTGGATGAAAAAACAGAATAAATACCATGATTAGCAGAAGTTATCATTAGTCAAATAATCAATCGAAAATCGTGAGATTCGCAAAATGAGTATGGTAGTTTTTTAAAAAACCTGCACAAAATTTAAGTAAAAATAAAATGATTATTTTGAGATCAAAGAGGAGAAAATTAAAAATAATATCCATCATGTGATTTTCAAGATTTGACTCATCGAGAGTCGTGATTTGATATACTCGTTTTATCCTTAATTACTTGTTCAATTTTTCTTTTTTACTTGTCCAATTTGACAAATCAAGATAGAACAAAAAAATTACCTATTATACTCTCAATTAATTACTTTGGAAAAGCTAAAATTTTTTGAAAATCTTAAATTTTTAATTCATCAACTTCATAAGTAATATAGGTAAAATGGTAAACTCACTATGTCAATCATAAAGCGACTGTGATAGAACCATCGGATTCGAGGGATGCCTAATTTCTTCCCCTCAGTCAACAGAATTCCTAACTCAATTTTCTAGTTCGTAGACCATTAATTAATAGAGTCAAAAGTTCCTTTTGATTAGGAATTTCTATAAGGTGACTTGAACACAAAACTCAATTCCAAGTGGAAAGGCCCAAACTCATTTTCTCTCTCTATCTCCCATTTGATTATTGGATTGTATTTAGTTATTTTTGTTTTGATTAATTCTAACTTTGAATACTTAGATTAACTTAATCAACTAAATAAAAATTTGCGTAGGCACGACGCCTCGAAGCCGGGGGCCTCAGGGCACGCCACCTCGAGCCAGGGGGCGTCAGGGTGCGGTGCCTCGAGGTCGGGGGGCGGGCCTCTGGGTCACGACGCCTTATTGCCGGGAGGCGGGCCTCGGGGCACGGCGCCTTAAGGCCGGGGGGCCGGCCTCGAGGCTCGGGGGCGTGGCATAGTGCATCGAGGATGGGGGTGGGCGGGGGGGACCTCAAGGCACCGTGCATCGAGGTCGGTAGCGTGGTGGGGGGCTTCGAGGCCAGGGGTAGGGCGGGTGGTCTTCGGGGCACGTCGCTTCGAGGCCGGGGGTAGCCTCGGGGCACGGCGCCTCAAAGACATGTTGAAGTACTACTTCAAATGAATTAGAAATTGTATCTCACTAGGAAAAGTACCACCAATGTTGAAGGATTCCAAATCCAACACCTTAACAAGTTTGAAGCTGTCAAAGATGTAGGAGACATTACGCGACCGTAACAAGTTATCTGAATCAATTACATTGAATAACAAAGAACGAACTTTTGTGGGAGATGGTTGCCACAGCTCAATCTGATCCTCAAAAGAATGAACAAACAACTACTTTTGATCACCGATCTTTTCCTACTGGGATGATGGCTGAACATATTTTTCTGTAGCGAATAAAATGGTTTGAGTCATTAATTGTTGAATAGAACATCACTTAAGTCAATGCACTAGTCTGATTGGTGATTAGTCATGGGCTAATTGTTGTGTTATATCATCTTGATCTAGATAAACAAGTCCCCATACATACACGTACAACACACATGCAAGAGGACTAGTTTTCAAGATTAGTAACATCCACTTGGTTTAAAAGGAATGTTTAAATTGTAAAGTGCAATTTATTTGACAGCACATGGATAACAATAGTTTCGCATTTCCAATAGTTCCACAAAGTTCAGAAAAAGGACATTAGCTCTTGCTCATAAATTCATTACTAGTTTCACACGAATCACTAAGAGTTGAAATTTATTCAAACACTTGGCTTATTGCTGATGATCCTTCAACTAGCTGAGGTCCCCCTCCATCTTCTGTATGCAAGCCTGAACGGAACATTCACTGAGAAAATGGATTACAAAGCAAGAAAGGAAAATTTGATTCAAGGGATGAGTGGAAATAATGTTCTCAGATGAATATGACATATCAGATAACGAGTCAATGAGATGGATTTTTATCCCAATCAGGAGGCTGTATTCTTATTGGCTTGTACAAAACATTCCACATTTGAGTAAGATGGCTGCCACAGATCAATCTGATCCTCAGAAGAATGAACTAACAACTGGTATTTGTTGGAATGTACGTGTCCACCCGTGATTGAATGAATGCTTTTCTTGTCAAAAATGGTGTCAAGGATCTCACCCTTGACATATACAACTCTAATTAGAATTATAAATTAATTTAAAAATTATAAAAAATATATTTTTTTAAAAAATGGGTTGACCCGCACAGCCCGTAGCCCACATACTTATGGATTGGGCGGATTGTTTTCTGATCCACAAAAAAAAAATGGGTCAGCCCAACCTGGTCAAAGTCCGAATTAGCCCGAATAAGGTGGACCAGCTCATATACAACTCCAATTAGAATCAATATGCTAATTAAATTCCTACCGCAACTGCTCAAGCATTCATCTAATCCTAGGTTTTTCTCTTCTCTTAACTTCGCTGTGAACTCTCAGGGTATAATATGATTATGTTAATTATCGTTTTCTTATCCTGATATTAGATCGAAATAATTGCCCAAAAATCTGTAATCTTGTTTATTAAATCCAAAAACATGCATTTTTTTAATGCTTAATGTGGGTAAATCTCCCTTGTTAGAGTAGATTCTGGATGCGTATTGTGGTAAAAAAAATTCAACAAATATTAAATCTTATTGTGGTAAACTTGAGTCATGTTGAAGAAACTAGACTATTCTGACTTTTTTTTGTTATCAGAACACAGAATGGCAATGCTGAGTAACTATAAGAGACTTAAAGTTGAAGGGGACAGAGTTGATAGGCTTAGCGATCTTCCGATCAATGTAAAACACCAGATAGCAGAATTTGCTTATTGACGAAGCCGCAAGAATGAGCGTTTTGTCTACTGTGTGGAGACATGTTTGGCCCTCAATCCCTACACTTGAATTTTCTGCACAGTTTTGCCAGAGCAAGCCGTTAAACACATTAATAGACATCATTAATACAATTCTGTCGCAGCACTATGGACCCATTAAGACATTCTTTTTGAATATTTCTTCACTGCCTTCATTGCGGCACTCTGTTATCAGTGAATGGATGCTTTTCTTGTCAAAAAATGGTGTCAAGGATCTCACCCTTCATAATACAAAGAATGTTCCTTATAAATTGTCTTCCTTCATGTATGCTATAGAACTCGAAAGGTTGTGCCTGTCCAAATGCGTTTGCAGGCTACCAGGCAACTTTAGGGGTTTCCACAAACTTAAATTCCTTAAATTAAATCTAGTCCTCGTACGCCATGATGAAACTTCTATTTTGTGGATGCCAAACCTTCTGAAGCTTCATTTTCGGTCTTGCCAGGGTCTTTTATCACTTGAAAATATATGCTCCAAAACTTTGGTATTTGAATTTCTACAATATTGGCCCTAATACCCTTAACTTTGATAATTTTTTGGACTGTCGGAATCTGACAACAATTATATTTGCATCAAGAGAACATCAAAGTAAAGTTATGAACTTGACCAATCTGCTTAGTTGTTGCCCTCAAGTTAGTAATATTCATATGGACAGTTCCTACCTCAAGGTAAGCTGCAAAATTTCTATATTTTTGCATTCCATAGCCAAGATTGTTGCATATATTTGTAATATTTAATGTTACTCTTTTGTGGTTGACTGTTTTACTCTAGTCTTTTGCTTCTGGTACTGAAGTAGAGAGGCTCCCCACACGCCTCGACAACATGAATTTTGTTCGTTCATATATCGATTTTGACGATGAGGATCAAGTGTCTTCCATTCTAAGAATTCTTAGAAGTACTCCCAATGTGAAGGACCTTATATTGGTGGTAAGTTATTGAGTTCACGAGTTATTACTCTTCTTATGTGTAAAGAGCTGTAAATGTTACTGATTTTACTTTTATAATACCTATAGTGGAGCTTGGAAATTATAGGTGGCATGGAAGATGTAAACCATTTTGAAGGAGCAGCCTACGGTGCACAAGAATTCAACAAGCTTCAAAAATTGAAAATAACAGCATTCCGTGGTTTAAAACCCGAATTGCTCTTTGTAAGGTTTATACTTCGCTCTGCACCCTTACTCCTGAAGACTATCCTCTTAGTAGATGAAAGTGTTCATGAAAGCCAATACTTGAAAATCTCAGAGGAGTTAATGGGGTTCCCTCGGGCATCTCCCAAATTGGAAATAATATGTAAACTGCAAAAACAAACCAAGTGAGTGAGTTCTCTATTGAGAAGGCCAGACCGGCTTTCTCATCTTATGGATTGGCACAAGAAAGTATTCCTAGTCCATTCTCCTCTTCCTCAATTGCAGTAACACCTTGAACCTCTTCCAATTCTTTATCACAGTACTGGAGCAGATAGATGTAGTGTTTTGCAATATCAGTTTTGTTGTTAAAAGTTTGGATCTTGTTATGTCTTCCTTCAATTTTGATTCTGTTGCTTATACTATGATTGAAGCACTCAGTGCAATTCATGTTGAAGGGCTGGATTTTGCGTCTAGCATGCAGAGAGAGATCTGGTGTAAATAGTTAGTATTATTTTTGAAGGCATAGGGCCAGATATTTTAAGTAAGTTAATGTTGATTAGGAGTTTGTGCTTTTAATTCCTGCTTGTTATACTATTATACGAGTGAATCCATCCAGACTACGCTGCCTTATGACAGCTTTTCCTTCAGCTGCAGCGTAAATATTGGTATAAGATGATTTCTAGGCATGGACTTTTAATAAGGTCTTTTCCCTTGTTGTTTATCTCTGTGTTTCATAACCATCGACATTGTGATGGCAAATGAAACTCCAAATTGGATAAAACATTTTTGGTTTAGTTTAATAGTTCGGACTTCTTTCTTTAACATCCACTCTTTTGATACAGAAGAGTCGTCTCAATTCTCACACATTGATAAACAAATGAAATAGCACATTTTGATTCATAATAATCTTTTGATCACTGAGCTTTTCCTACTGGGATGATGGCTGAACATATTTTTCTGTGGCGACAAATGGTTTGAGTCATTAATTGTTGAATAGAACATCGCTCAAGTCAATGCACTAGTCTGATTGGTGGTTAAAGAATTATTCTTATATGTGTTTGTGGATAAAATCTATATTTTTTCAGACAATTTTTATTAAAATTGTCATGAGATCCAAATCCCAAAGTCAAAAAAATGCTACACCAAAATGCCTAACAAGTTAGAAGATCTTTTAACCTCCAACCAAATATTGCTCCTATTATATTTTTAACAAAAATGTAAAACATATTTTAACAAACTTTTAATTGTAAAAATATTAATATTGTCATTTTGGCTCTCAACTAAAATAAAATCTAATTTATTTAATTAAATATTAACATTTTAATTATATAATGACAAAATTTAAATACCAACTGTTGCACTTTAATTATTTAGTTATTTCCTTCTAATTAGCCTTAGTTATAAATTTGAATTACTTAATTGCATTCTACTTAATGAGAAGGATAATTTCATCTTCTATTAATTAATGTTAAAAAATTTTATCTTCTTGAAAGGTGTAACTATTAATTTAATTTTAACATTTTTACTCTATTCTATGAGACAAGAGAGACATTTTAAGGAAGTTAATTATAAGGTAGTGTGCCTCTATGTTTGTTTTTGCTACTTTATTTTGTCTTTTAAAACAAATATAAATTTATATATCGAAATCATATTAAGGGAAGGACCAAATGCAAAAGAGTTTCTTCTTATGTTAACTATACACTATAAACATTTATTATTTTACTTTTCATATTTTTTTGTAATTTAAAAGAAATTATGCGATTTTTAATAATTCATATTCATCATGATAGAGTACACGTGCAACGCGTGTCCATATACTAGTATTATTAAAAGTAGGAACAATCTAAGTCAAAAGTTGAATTACGAAAATACCCCTTACCTATTAATTTATTTTCTTAAAATCATTTTAAAAAATTATTTTTCAATTTAAAATCAACTTCATAACTACACCTCTTCATTTTCCTAACTTATCATCTTATGATCATAAATAAATAATAAATAATAATAATGATAAAAATAAAAAATTATTAAAAGTAGAAAGCTCAAAAATTTAAAGTTGGACTACCATTATACCCCTATACTAAATAAAAAAGTTATAAAATATTTTATTAATTAAATATTAAATAATAATCATAAATTAATTTGTCTTTTTTCCTTTACATAAAAAAAGAGAAATAAAACTTCTATTAAACTAGTAAATATATAAGTGGAACAAAAATATTTTCAAAATTGAATTATCAAAATGTCCATAAAATATTGAATGAAATCAATATCTTTCAATCAAATATACAATAATATTGTACAAGAATATAAATATACGCTTAGTTCAATGCATTAGGCTATTGAATATATATATACACGAAAATACCCTTTAATGTTTTGTCATTTATTTAATTCCTATTTATGTTTTTTTTTCTTTCTAAAAAGTAAGTCTATCTTCTAATAAATATAAATAAATAAATAAATAAATAAATAAATAATAATAATAATAATAATAATAATAATAATAATATAGCAAATGAATGACCTAGATAAATTAAAAGACATGGAGTTATGTGTATTCAATTTCTGTAAATGTTTTATCTTCCGATTCCTAATGCATAAAATAAAACATCTCTTTGTAGTAATAAACATATGGAGAATTGGAAAAGTTACTTGGTATATTCCATGTGGAGTAAATTGTTTTGATCAATTCAATACAATATATTTATTTACTAAATGCTATATATTGTGTATATATAGTGAAAAAACACAATACAACTATTTTCATTCATCAAATTATTAGATTATCAATCCTACTATGTGTAGGCGACATTTTTTCATATTCATTTTGTGTTTGAGTCTCTCTTTTCTACTTCTGTTTATGTGCTCTATTTTTTCTATTCACATTATAAGTTATTGTCTTTAATTCGACTTATTCATATATGTTTTCTGATTAGTAGAAAGTTCATCTTACTTGGTACGTAAACGTTTGTATCATAGTTATTTCACCTCTTGCAACATAGAAATTTGTCATGGAAATAACAAATCAGGTAAGATTACTTTCTTTATAATTATAACTTCTTGGAGTATCATGAAACTATATATTCTTGTTTGTGTAAATTTTGGTTAGGAATCAATATAGATAATTTAACTAATATTTTATTTTGTTAAATTTATAGACGATAAAACTAATAATTTTGAATTAGGCAAGGCCTACGCATAAATCCTACCATTGATTTACATATATTACGCAGAGAGCACAGATTTATAACTACTCAATTCATAAAAACCTCGCCTACCTGGGCGCCAAGCAGCTGCACGGAGTTATATCTCCCATTCTGGTTTTTCGGATGACACGACGGTGAATTTGTCCAGAATCTGCAAGGTTTTGATCTCCTTATGCTATGAATCTCCTTCTCCTTCCTTCCCAAGCTTAGAGCAGCCTTTAGGAGGGTTTCTGGGTGATTTATGTCTAATCTAGGTATTTTAGGAAGAAGGAGAAAATCAGATTTCGCATTATTTACATTCTGCCTCTCCTATCCCGCCCTGGTGTCAGCTTACCCCGCTGTGGCGCCACCGCCCTAGCAGCATTTGGCTCGCCCTTGCGGGATAGTGGCCCAGTATTTCTCGAAGTTTCATTTTTTCCTAATTAATGATGGTTCGGGTTGTTACAATAGATACCAATTTACCCATCGTTTGTCCCCGAACGACTATTACACGGAACATCACATGCCCCATTTTCGGATTACTTCTAACTACAGATTTGGTTCATTACGGGAACCACGATGAATAGTGACTCCTCCAATTCAACACACATACGATGCTTTACTTAAGGACTAGTTAGGAAATCTAAGTCAACACACGAAGAAATGAACGTGTCCTTCTACACATCCTGACCCGCCAGGGTGGCAGCCCTTCCGCTGAAGTGGGGCCGTTGTGGCGAGGAATCTCTCACTGAGGTGAGAGATCGAAAATAGTAAAGAGGGGAAATGGGGAAAGTTTTCCTCATTTCTCCCTTCTTCCCTCAAACTCTTCCAAATTCCTTTTGATCACTCTCCTCCAAACATCAAAACTCAGGTAATAATCTTGTTCCTTACGCACTTTACTTCTATATTTGATTAACAACGATTGTATGACGACTAACTGATCGAATTTAAATGATTTTTTGGGTAGTTATTCGAAAATGACTAGGTTGCTAGTTTGATAGAAAAATGTAGCATAGGCACTTCCCTTATGTCCCTAACATCTCCCTAACGTCCTGGGTGTAAGGATTTCGTAAAAATACGATCGAATCGGTACCAAAATGGGTGGGGGAAGTTAAAGGTCTTCTTGACATAAACTCAAATTTGGCACTATTTAGGGATTTATTTGCTAATATGATTGCATATTTAGGTTCTAGGGTAGTTAATACACTCTTATCTGCTGGAATTCTGTCGAAAACAGGGAATTTGGGACGAAGAGGCGCCATTATCGCGCCTGGTGTTCGTCCCAGATGAAGGGCGCTATAGCGATCTTCATCCCGCTGTGGCGGCCTTCATAATCCCGCCCTGGAGGGATTTTGGCCACTGTGGCGGGATATGCCACACCAGTGGCCTACATCCCTTAACTCAGAAATTTTCTCTCTTCTCATTTTAGCCTTAAACTATCTATTTCTATCATGTTCTAACTTATATTAAACTTCTTGCAGGCTTTCTAAATGGTGGGTTTAAATGAGGAAAACTTACCTTTCATTCGGTTCCCCGATGCCGCAAGTCGAGAAAGGCATTATGACAATAGAAATACAAGATTCTGTTGCGAGAGAGGTTTTATTTTACTCAAGCTGGAGAAGAAGGCAGTTTCCTATTATGCTCGCCTGATGGAGTTCGGATGGACTCCACTGACTAAGGCTCCCCCGAATACACGCTCCACTAGGGTGAAGGAGTTCTACGCCATCATGCCTACTGTGTGATGGGACAATCCTCGCCCTATCATTCGTATCCAGGGAATTGGCATTCCCCTTAATGCTACAACAATCAACGAGGCGCTAGAGGTTCCCGAGGTCTCGAACGCAGAGTACGACTCCAAGCTGAGAAAGATGGATCTGGGTTGGTTGAGGGACACCCTAATCGAGCCTGCGTATCGGGACCAGGTCTAATGGGCCACTGCAGAGGGCATTACTAGCACGGACTGGTCACCGAATGCTAAGAGGTGGCAACACTTGGTTACTAGGAGGATTCATCCGTCGGGCAACCGTACCGACGTGACATTTTCTCGGGCCTTGGTTGTGGCGTGTGTCATATAGGGTATAGAGCTAAATGTGGGGGCGCAGATCATTTTGGAGTGGAAGATGTTCTACCGCGGCAATAAAAAGGCATTCTTCCTACCGAGACTCATCACTGCGCTATGCAAACGGGCGAGGGTGCCACTTTTTAACGCCGATGAGGTACTTTCTATGGATCCCCCCTTCACCCTCTTTTGGTTAGGTCAGGTTCTACTTCCAGGAGCAAGAGGAAGAGAACAGGCAAGGCTAGTAGCAGTAAGGTGGACGTGGATTCGAATGACGAGGCCCCATTCTTAGGTGCATGGGTCGAGGAGGATTTGGCGGCCGTCCAGAGGAGGTTGGGAAGTACTTTTGCTAAATTCACTCCGGTTCCACCCAGCACTGCCCTAGAGGTTGAGATGCTCCGTTGCAAGCTATGCCAGGAGAAGATGAAGTGTCTGGAAAGAGATCGTCTGATAGTCCGGATATAGAAGGTCGTGAGGACCATATTCACTTGTGTTTCCCCTGATCAGGAGCTTCCCCGAATCAAGAAAAGAGACATCAAGCACTTTATTTTTATGGATGAGGCAGGGACCGACCTGATACCTCTAGAGGATCTAGACTTAGATGTTGACAACTCCCAATCTAAGGGTTCTTAATTTGTCTTTTTGCCTTTCTTGGGCTTGTAATTTGGAAAAAACTAAATTATCTTTTGCTTTTCCTTAACCTTTTTGTAAGGACATGGATGTTTGTTTTTACTGTCTGTCAGAACCAATATTAGGGTTTATGACTTACTATTTTGTTGCTAAGCACTGATTGAATTGCAGGGATTGGTTCGGGTATGATTCGGGGTCCATAATTGTGACTAGGGAAAATAGGGGAGACGGGTTGAGATTCTGTCTCGCCCTGCCCCACTTTGGCAGGAGAAATCCCGCACTGGCGGCCTCGTCTTGGCGGGAAAAATCCCGCCCCAGCTTCTATAACGGAAACAGAACCCCTGTCAATAATTTTTTAGGGTTCTTTTCTTTTCTAAATTCCCCAACGGTTTCCAGCCATAACACATGCATTATTAGAGTAATTCCCTTAGCTAGATAGTCGATGTCTACCCCGAGTCAGGTCATCAATACACGCTCCCAGAATCCCTTCACGATACTTCAGTACTACAACACACTCGCTCCCAGGATACAACCAGACATTCACACTATTGTCGCAACGTACGTCCAGATTTTGTCTTACGAATTACTCGTTGATTATCCAAACCCTCGCACCAAACTTAGTTATGACTTCTTCCCTCAACGGGTTTCACGATACTCAGGTAGTTACCACTTACATAATTTCAACAATTGAGCCAGCATATTACACATATCAAATTCAGTCACGCAACACCGTGCACATAATTATACCACAACACACCCCCTAAAATACTTTTCTTGTTATCTGTTAATTCAAACACCCGAAGGAGACCTTCTCGTTCATAATTATTTCAAACGACAAGAAATGCGCATTCACAGTTACAAACTACACATCACAACAATTTCACCTTATTAGTTAGTTCGTTCCATAGATGACCATTACTGATCATCCATGCCTTTTACAGCCCGTAAGGCCAGATACCAATTGGAACCTCTTCAGTTCCAATTAACTTTACTTGTGTCATTTCAGTTGTAACCGTGACGTCTAGTTCATTTCGTTGAGATACCAATTGATACCGGGAGATACCAATTAGGCTCAACTCATACCACAAGCGACACTCGCACAAAATGAGAGAAAAGATGGGACAACTTCATAGAATGCTTCATAGCTTCCTGAAGATTAGATATGGAAGTCAACACACCAATCCGTAGGAGTCTATTCCACATTTTGCTCTTGTACTGGGAGACTAATAACCTGGGATTTGATACCAATTTGTCACAACCCAACCCATCGGGCCATGCGGGTACCTACATACTACCACCTAAGTAGGAGAACCCTCATAGCTCGATTGTTAAAAACATGCAGAAGATTAACAAAAAACAGAGATAAAAGAAATCATATGGTTTTCATAAATAAAACTTGTAAACAATTTCGGGTTAAAATTTGTAAAGTAACTAACACCCCCAAAAATCTAGTCTAAACAGGTACAAGAACTACTAAGAGTACAAACTGGACAAAATAAACAAAATACACAGCTCCCACCATGCGGAAGGAAAAGTAGAAGCTGCTGGATAATTCTTCGTCTTTATCTAATGAAACATCACCAACCTGCATCCAGACTATGTCAAAAAGACATAGCAAGAGAAGTATCAGTACAAACAACACGTACTGGTAGGCATCATCGGTCAACCCGACACCCACCACATAACATAAGAAATCAACTAGTAAGATCATGCAATAAAACCCCTCGCTTCTCCACATTTACCCTCTCTCGAAATACCTCCGAATTACACTAGTACTCTAACTACTAACCACCTTCTTGGTCAACCTACTTACTAGGTTCTTGATCATAGCCTAACCATTCAAACACATAGAAAAGTCCCCAAATACAACTACAAGCATTTTAATTAACCGCTCACGTCATACCCTTACTTTCTCTTCATATTACCCCGCCATGGCCACATAGTACATTACATCAAGTTTTCTAACCACTAAACACAAATCCCTTTCTGCAAAGTGAATCCACCTAAGAATTTACATCACGTACACTACCCCCCCCCCACTTCTCGCCATTACAACACACAATACCATTTACTCGGACATTAACAATTCTTGAACCGTTGACTCCCCACCTACCGTATCACCTCCCAGTTGGGTTTACCCCTTTCGGTTCATTCAACATCAAGGTACATATCAAGTTTACTCAACATAGAAGAACAATCAAACATAAGTCCTAATAACCATATAACAACTTCGGGGAATCACAACATCATTTGTCACTACGAACCACGTTCAATTTCACGACTCTCAATTATCACAGTTATATCATGTCACGCCCCGAGCCTATACCCTGGGCGGGACTGGCACTCAAAAACCATTGCTGGCCCCAAGCAAACCATTGGCCTGGCTTACTTACTCAGCAGAAGACTTAACTTAACAAGATAATCTCAAAACATAACTCTAAAAAGATATAAACTTAGCCAAAACGGCAATTGAGGTTTGTAAACAACATCTGAATGATAATATAAAGACAACTGAACTACTAACTACTGACTATCTATGAAGCCTCTAAGAACAACTGAGATGAATGTTTGGACAAGCCCCACAACATCCTAATAAACTGATAAAATAACTAAAAGCAATAAAATGAGTCCTCCGAAATGTAAGGAGGCTCACCAACTGACTCTGGAGTGCTCACTGGATCAATGATGCACTGGACGCCGATCCTAGTTACCTGCGTCTGCATCATAAGACGATGCAGGCCAACTGGCATCAGTACATTGAATGTATGAGTATGTGAGTTGAAATGCTAAACACAACTTAAGCTTGAAAAGAATTTGAAAGGAATTGAAGAACTTACCTGGCTCAACGCAACTCAACATAACTGAACTTATTTCAATATAAAGTAGTTTAACAACAAGTGCAATATAAAGAAAAAAATTGTTTAAAATATGATGTTAAATCTGTGTGTATTCAAAGATACATATAACTCTGAGATGTATGTAAAAATACAAATAAATGGATGTATATAAAAATACAAAATACTGTTGTGGGAGTTTATCTAACCGACAACCATCACTTAAGAGCTATAGTGATGATACATCATTTCTTGGCCCCACGCTGTCAGGGCCATCCTATACCTTGCCAGGGATATAGAACCTGAAGTACTAAGTGGATCCACTTGTCTATGCTAAAAAGCACTAAGTGTTCTTCTAAAAAGTATGACCATTTTCTACCCATGATAGCTACATGGTTTATGGGTGCTGTGGGTTCTCTGAATGCTCCCCCATATCAGTGCTCAATACTACTCCCAAAATATGATACTAGCTCTTTATGTTTGTAAAAACAAAACTTCTTTCTTTGGTTTGAGATAATTACTCAAAAACTTAGCTTAAAAGCTCTCTTGGAATCGATGTTCCCTTTCTTGCTCAAAACTCTTTTGGAAATCTCAGTTTCCTCTCATCTTAAATGTGAAAATATTTACTCTTAGGAATACTTATTTCCCATATATCATTTTAAAGAAAATGAACTTTGCTCTTACTCTTTACTCAACTTCAAAGCTTAAGTCTTAAAACAAATTTAAAACATCTGTAAAAGACTTCTTAAAATATGGTTCATGCCGATTTATGGATGTGAACGACTCAATGCAAGGTTTTCAATAACCATAGATAGAACTCAACACTTGAAACTCAAGAACTTCAATGATACTACTCATTTCAAGAATGCTCAACTCAGAGGGTTCATGAGGAATTATGAGCATGAACTACTCAACTCAAGGACTCAAAGATACTTCTCATCTCAAGACTGTTGGACTTATAGGGTTCATGCAAAATTATGGGCATGAACACTTCAACTCAAGGAATTCATGGGTAACATGAAATAGTGCCATGATTAGAAAATATAATCTCAAAGGGGATTTAGAACTCAATACTCAAGACTTAGAACTTGAAGATATTACCCCTCTCAATGATACTCAATTTATGGAGTCCATGTGGAATTTATGGGCATGAATGACTCGACTAGAAGGTCTACAAATTACATGGAACTCATGTATACGACACTTCTCATTCTCTTACTTACTACCTCAAAACTTAGTTCAAATCGATATTTGATCTCAAAGGATTCACAATTGAACTCAAAGGCTTTCTTGAACTCTACTTTTAACACTCTCTTGAATGTGAATTATGAATTCAAGAGTTATGGTTCATGATATGAAGGATCTAGGTGATAGTGTACACTATGAATACATTCTCCTCACTCTCATTCTCACTTACTTGAGTCTTGAAACAAGTTATTAGAAGTTGTAGAAGACTCCACAAAAGGACTCAAAGGGACTTTCTTAGAATGTTCGAAAGAATTCTCAAAACTTAACTCTTAAATCTAACTTGAATTTGAATTATGAATTCAAGGTTATTATCATGTTAGGAATTATTTTAGGTGTTTAGAATTAGCTTAGAGTAGTTAGAATCGAAAAGGAGTGAAGGTACCATTCGAAAGAACTCAAACGGAGCAACCGATTACAAACTGGATGGGGCAGGAGACCCTGGGGCTATGGGTGGCATGGGCCGCCAGCCCCTTAACTTTAGAGCATACTTTGGTGTGCTCTGTCTGGCGCGACGCGCCAGGCCCCAATTCAGAAGACCCGATGAAATTCTTTGCTCGTTTTCTCACCCTATTTCGCCTAGAATCGAACAGTTTCTTCCCCAATCACTTAGATTCGATTACTTAACATAAGTACACTCTAATATACTCAATACATCCCTAAAAATACTCACATTAATCTCAAGAAATCATCAAAAACCCAACACAACAAGATTTAGAATGAACTTCAAGAACACCTATCAAGAACTCATCAAGACCTCTAATCCTTCAACTTTAAGAACGAAATTGCGCTGAAAATAACATGATTGGTGTGTGAGTGAACAAACCCAACACTACAGAAGCTTAAATACCTTGTAGGATCAATTCCTTGGTGAAATCCACAACCAAAATCGATCATTCTTGGCAAATCTTGCTTTTCCTCTTCTCCTTTCTCTTCTTTCTCTTTTCTCCAAGCCCTAGCGTGAAACTTCAACTTTTCTAAACTGGCTAAAAATCTGATTTTTTTTTACCCCAATTAACTCCTAAAAATGAATTAGAATAATTAGGTAAGGAAAAGACTAAATTACCTTTCCAAATCCGGATTAGGCTTTCCTTATTCAAACAATCCAATTTCCAAAGGGCGTAACTCACTCATACGAACTTGGAATCAACAAACTCAGTGGCGTTGGAAAGTTTATTCCAAGAGCTTTCCAACCATATATGTAAATACATCTAACTCATCCTGAGCTAGGAGTTATGGCCGTCTAAAGTTGACCAAAACTCAACTTATTCTAACTTAACAAAATTTTCCAAATTTTCATTCTTTCCAAAAATGACTATTTCCAATTCTTAGCTCCTTCCTAGCATTTCAAATTGCGAGATATTACATATCAAATCATTGGTTCTCTCATGGAACCCAAACCCAAACTGTTAGCATACCGGAACGTTGTATCCTATCCAATAATTATGACCGAATGTGGCAACTGATCCCATAGTTATGCCTGAATGTGGAACCTGATCCAAGTTATTATGTCGGAACGCAACACCCGATCCATTCAATAAGCCACAATCACAAAGTACATTCTTATAATCATACAATCAAGTCATGATTTATGGAATTTGTCATTCATATGTCCTCATTTACAATTAATGTGATAAAAAATGCAACATTCGTATACAAACATGTATCATAATGAAGCAAGAACAAACATACATCACACAATCACAGAATCACAATCATCACCAATAAACGATTTGTCGACGTATATCATGTAAACATTAATTCGACCATACTTAGCCCTAGTTCATCATCTAAGGCTTATTCCTAGGGTTTAGTCATAATTCATTCGGTGCACAAAGGCCTACGCATAAATCCTACCATTGATTTACATATATTACGTAGTGAGCACATATTTATAACTACTTAATTCATAAAAACCTTGCCTACCTGGGCGCCAAGCAGTTGCACGGAGTTATAGCCCCCATTCTGGTTTTTCGGATGACACGACGGTGAATTTGTCCAAGAATTTGTAAGGTTTTGATCTCCTTACGCTAGGAATCTCCTTCTCCTTCCTTCCCAAGCTTAGAGTAGCTTTTTGGACGGTTTATGGGCGATTTACGTCTAATCTAGGTATTTTAGGAAGAAGGAGAAAAAACCTTAATAACAATACTAAAAGTAATTTACAACTTAAATAAAGATCTAAAAGAAAAAATCATACAACACATAGTTCATGAAAAATTTGAAGAAGAATTCCAAATGGAATTTATAATAAATGGTTATGAAGAAATAGTAATAAATAATATGGATACATCTGATTACTATCTATCTGAATAAAAAAAAAAAACTTAATCAGAATGAGCTTAAAAGAAGCTATAGATATACTAAATGACCTACTAGAAAGTCATAAACAAATAGCCCTACGGTTAAAATTAATAGAAATAGAAATTAAATTAATTAAAGAAAATCTTTCTGGAAGTATTACTAATTTAATAGAGAAAACAGAAAAACTTGACAAAAAAGAAAGTCAAAATACCTAAATGAACTCTTAGCAGAGAAATTCGCTAGCAAAAGTTCAAATAAAAAAGGTAGCCTAGATGAAAACTCATAGAAGAATTTTTGAAAAAACAAAAAATTAAAGAATTAGAACAATCTTGTATAAAGAATCTAGAAGAAGAAGAAAATAAGTCAAAACAATGCGAAAAAGGTGAAAACAACGTTGAACAAGAAAATGAATGAACTAGATGAACTAGTTTATGCGTTAGAAGACCTTGATCTTTCAGATCAAAAATTAAAAGTCCCAATGAATAAAGGTGATACAGGTGAACCCCAAGGAAACTTTGTTAAAGGGGAAGGATCCCACACCTTAAAAGAAGAACAAAAACCAGAATATAATTCTGAACAAAACTTTGCATCCAAAGCAAAAAGAAATAAAGATTTTATGAGACAATATCATAATAATAATAATAATAATAATAATAATAATAATAATAATAATAAATTCAAATATATGTCAAACAGACTCCCAACAGGAGATGGAGGAATAACCCAATTTTAAATCTAGATTGTAAAAGAGAACCAGAGTTAGATCTAGATATATGGGTACAAAATATATTTCTTTTCTTCCTGTTAGGAAAAGGAGTAAATTATACAGAAAAAGAAAAATCTATCATTATGATAAATACCTTCACTAGTAAAGTCAGTAATTGGCATACCGGATTATCAGATGATGCTAAAGGAATCATAAAAAAATAGTACAATAGAAAGATTCAAAAATTCCCTTCAAAAAAGAATAAGAAACTTTGTACAATTCATAGGAAATGAATTCCTAGGTGGAGAAGGAAGCTCCTTTCTAAATAGAGAAAAATTAAGAATAATTGCAAAAGAACGATTAGAAAAATTGCAAATATGCAAAATGAGCTATATTAAAGAATACACTTGTGAATTCGAAGAATGTTATCATAAAATATTTCATAGCAATAAAGAAATACTCTTATATCTTGAAAAATATTATCAAAAATTATCAGGCTTCTGGGCGAAATATTTCAGGGAAGAATATGAAAAAGAAAACAAAGAATGAGATATTCTTGGACAAAAATATCTTTCTTAAATAATAGGCTTAGACAATTATGTATGGCACATAATGTACAAAGAAAAGCCAAAAGAATCAATACCCAGATTTATTGCCTAGATACAAACGCAGCAACTCAATGATGATGCAATAATAGAGCCTATAAGAAAAGAAAAAAACTTAAGAAAAGTTTAATAAAAAGAAAAAATATTTCAAGAAAAATTATATACCTAAAAAAAGGTATTATAGAAAGAAAAATAAATTTAAAAAAACAACAGAAAAATGTAAATGCTACAACTGTGGCGAAAAAGGACATAAAAGCTACGAATGTAATAAAAAATGTGTAAAAATATCAAAAATTGATAGACTAAAAATTGATTCAGATTTAGAATCTGTAACATAAATAAAAAGTGATAAATTCTATGAAGAATTATATGAAGAATTTTCAATCAGCTCAGAAGAATCTGACTAAATGAATAAAAAAATACAAAAAGAAACGGACAATTCAGTTCAAGTTATTGAGACTGAGGAAGATCAGAGAGGATACGCTCTAAAGGCAACATTCGATGGAGAATTGTTAAAGAAAATCCAAAGATTACAACTTAATTTAAAAACTGAAGATAACATATTCAGTAAAATGCAAAGGATGTTTGCAAGAAATAAAATTTCATATCATGAATATCAAGAAGTAGAAAAGGTAATAGAAATTACCCAGACTACAGGAAAACATAAGCTGAATCTTTTAACCAAACCAATGATCAAACAGATCCTCAGAAAAATTCCTGAAAGAAAAAGGAAAAAAATGAATTACATTCATTTAGGTGGAATCCAAATTCTAGTTAAATCAATATTTAAAGAAGGAATCAATTGTCCTATTGTAATCAATCTTTCTAATGAAAGGTTCATTAATGCTACATAAGGAAATCTTGGTATAGTTGAAGGTAACTTAGCCTACACCAAGCTCCTATTTACATATTATCCAAAGTACTGTATTTCACTAAAAGATACAGACTTTAATGATGCATTAAGCCTACATTTTCAGGTCAAAAGAAACAACCTATTCAAACCAGGTAATCACATCATGAGTATTTATAACCAAGCTTTGTATATAGTTACAAACTCCAATTATGGTAGTGTATACAAAAACAAAGAAATGATCGAAATATACCAAGGATGCACAGGAATTGCAAGAATAGTTGAAGCAGAAATTCAACAAGCAATTATTCCAGAAGAATATGAAATCCATTTTGGAAAAACAAAAGAAATAGGAAGCCCTAGCGATAATCCTAGACTTTCGTTAGAATATGGAAGAAATTCTATAAAAAAAATGTATTTCCAATAGATATTCTAAGAAGACTCTTCAGATTACTAACATTACTATAATTTCAGGAAGAATCTTTAACAGAGTTGAATGGAAAAAACAAGAAATTTTGATACAAACAGGTGCTACGGCAAATCATATCAAAGGTATTATATTGAATGGATTACCAATATACAAAGGTACCCCTTACATCTATAAAACCTTTGAAGGAAATAATTTTAGCTGTATAAATATGGTAGATTTACCCATGCAGTTAGATACAATAAGATTAACAGTTCCTTGTTATATTACAAATCACGAAAGTGATCACAACCTAATCCTAGGAAATATCTTCCTTAATAGTCTTAATGACTGTAGCATAGGAAAAAATGGAATAGAAATGAGTTATAAAAATGAAACTTGTTTCATGCCAAAAAATTAAAATGCCCAAAGAAACATCTTTCCGGTATCAGTCTTCATAGAAATAACTTTCTATGATACAAAATTAACAACCTGTTGTCAAATTGATAATGGATCCAAAGCTAGTCTAGCAAAATCTTTTTTAATAAAAGATTGGGATATTAATAAAAACAACATATCAATGATTGGTATCACAAGCGTAAAAGAAAGACTTTCACAGTCAAAAGAAAAAGTGGAAATAATTTTAGGATAAAAAATTGTTTCTATAAATAAAATATTTGCATATGATAAATTGGAAACTGATTTATTATTAGAAAATGATTTTCTCCAACAATTCTAAGATTATCATCAGACAATATACATGATAAGTCTTAAAACCCCTTGTGGACATTTTATCAAAGTCCCAAGAAAGCAAAATCCATATATTCTTGAGAAAGAAAATGGAAATTATAAGAGAAAGTATTTGGAAAACCTAAAGAAAATCTCTTGCAAATGTCTTAATCTTGAACATATTAAAAAGAATTTACAAAAATCTTATGGCGAAAATCCTTTAGAAAAATGGGAAAGGAATCAGGAAAAAGCCATATTAATACTTAAAGATCCAAGTATCATCATTAGAGTAAAACCAATGCTCTACAATGAAGATGATAAAAATGAGTTTAAAACTCAACTCAAGGAATTAATCAACCTAAGACTTATTAGGAATACTAGTAGCTCTCACAATAGTCCAGCATTCATGGTGAGAAATCATGCTGAGATAAAAAGAGGAAAAACTCGAATGGTAATAAACTATAAAGAGCTAAATAAAAATTGTATATTTGACGCACATTTTATCCCAAATAAAAATAATCTAATAAACCTTGCCAAATGAAAAACCTATTTTTCAAAGTTCGACTGTAAAAGTAGATTTTGGCAAATAAAATTAGCAGAGGAATATATTCCATTAACAGCGTTTAGTACGCCTAATGGACACTACGAATGGTTAGTTATGCCTTTCGGATTAAAAAATGCCCTTCAAATCTTTCAAAGAAAGATGGACAAAATATTTTCCGAAAAGGAATTTTTAATCGTCTATATAGATGATATACTAATATGTTCTAAAACATATCAAGAACATTTAACACATCTAAAAGAATTTTCAGAGATATGTTTGAAAAATGGAATTATTTTAAGCTACAAAAAGGCAGAAATAAATAAAAATGAAATAGAATTCTTAGGAATGATTATTTCAACGAATGGAATAGAATTACATTCTCACATCTCGATAAAGATTATAGAATTTCTTGATAAATTAACAACCAAACAGGAAATACAGAGATTTCTAGGATGTATTAATTATGCATGTGAATTTATTCCAGATATAGCAAAGAAAAGGAATATTCTGCAAAAATTGATAAGGAAATCCAATAGACTTGGATGGACCGAAGAGCACACTCAGTGCATAAAAAAATTGAAAGAAGAATGCTCTAAGTTACCTAAACTTAGATTACCAGAAGAAAATGACAATTTAGTATTACAAACAGATGCTTCTGATTATCATTGGGGAGCATTATTGCAAACCGATTTAAATGAAATATGCAGATACACAAGTGATACTTTCAATGAGGCAGAAACAAGATATTCCACGAATGAAAAGGAATTATTAGCCATTGTTAGAGGAATTAGGAAATTTTCAGCTTTCCTTTTACCAAAATAATTTGTTATTAGAACTGATAATACACAAATGTCAGGATTAATTTCAAACAAACTTCCATCAGAACCGCAATACAGAAGATTGCATAGGTGGCAGGTTTTATTATCATTTTATTCATTTAAAATAGAACATATTAAAGGAGTTGATAATTCTCTTGCAGATTTTCTCTCAAGAAATGTCCAATATGGACAATCGAACGCAAATCCCGATTAACATGGTGTATGAAAAAATGCTAATTTTGGAAAAGTCCATTGATGACAAAAGCCACAAATTATTCAATATCAGAGATGAATTATCCAGCTTGTCCAAACAAGCAAGGAAAATGCAATATGAAATCAATCAGCTCAATGAAAATCAGGCTAAAAATATGAATGAATTCCTATTGCAAAGCGAACACTTGGACACCTGTCCAAAAAGGAATTCAAATCCTGAAAGGTATATTACTCCCAAAAAAGTGGCAGGAGATGTCCCACGAGCACCTAGTGCCAAAAACATCTCAATGGTAAGCATGAATATACCGAAACCTTAGTCTAAGGACAAAGGTAAAAGCCAAGCAATTCAAAACGATGATGTCAATCCTTCGAAAGAAGAAAATAGCACATCAATAAAAATTGTCTCTGGGAAACCAGAAGGAAGTTTTAACAAAGTTCCATCAGGAACAAAAATTTTTTATCTTTCAGGTTGGAAAGCAAAATCCAAAGGAAGAAGAATATCTGGCATTTACGAGATATATTTACAACCTCCCTAAAGAAAACAGAGAAACATTCGGAATCTTAGGAACAACTAGCTTGTTTCCAAGAATTTCTATATTCCCAAATGGATCACCGGGCTTTACAGCTCAATTATTTGAATTTGGATACCTAGACAGAGTGTATGCAAAACCAGATCTACAAGAATTATCCAAATTACCAGAACAACTGAAGAACTTAGTTAAAAACTATGCACAAAGTGAAGGAGTCTATTGCAGATTCTTTAGCATCTCAATGGAAAACAAAGATTTGCAATTATATTTTCCAACGATTAACTACATAACGGTGGAAAAATTAAAAGACTTCAATATCAAGGCAACCGGAGTTGACAAAAAACTTCCCCACCTAAATAAAAAATGGATACAAACAAAACGAGCATTGGGAATTAAAGCGTTATATTTTATTCTCAAACGTTTTTACAATGAAGATTACAAAGTCCTAGACCATGATCATGATTAGGTCTTGATGACTAAAGGAAAGTCCAAATCAAAAACATTAAAGGAAAAGATCCTTGACATAGAGCTTCATATACCGGAAGCAACGAAGGAAACATGGAAGCTTGCTTGCAAGTTTCTAGATCATAAACATTTAGTAATTGAAGATGAACCTAAATAAAGTCACAGCTAGAAGCAGATAGCTGTAAAAGCAGCAATGTAAACAGTCAGATAAAACAAAGCAAAAGACGTAAGCATTTACGTCATGAAGAAAGAGATAGAAGAGAATCTCTTACATTGCTCTGATAAGATAAGATTCTCTTCTATCTCTTTCTTCATGACGTAAGTGCTTACATCTTTTGCTTTGTCTTGTCTGACTCTTTACATTGCTGCTTTTATAGCTGTCTGCTTCTAGCTGTGACTTTATTCAGGTTCATCTTCAATTACTGAATGTTTATGATCTAGAAACTTGCAAGAAAGTTTCCATGTTTCTTCCGTTGCTTCCGGTCTATGAAGCTCTATGTCAAGGATCTTTTCCTTTAATGTTTTAGATTTGGACTTTCCTTTAGTCATCAAGACCCAATCATGATCATGGTCTAGGACTTTGTAATCTTCATTGTAAAAACGTTTGAGAATAAAATATAACGCTTTAATTCCCAATGCTCGTTTTGTTTGTATCCATTTTTTATTTAGGTGGGGAAGTTTTTTGTCAACTCCGGTTGCCTTGATATTGAAGTCTTTTAATTTTTCCACCGTTATGTAGATAATCGTTGGAAAATATAATTGCAAATCTTTGCTTTCCATTGAGATGCTAAAGAATCTGCAATAGACTCCTTCACCTTGTGCATAGTTTTTTACTGAGTTCTTCAGTTGGTCTGGTAATTTGGATAATTCTTGTAGATCTGGTTTTGCATAAACTCTGTCCAAATTCAAATAATTGAGCTGTAAAGCCCGGTGATCCATTTGGAAATATAGAAATTCTTGGAAACAAGCTAGTTGTTCCTAAGACTCTGAATGTTTCTCCGCTTTCTTCAGGGAGGTTGTAAATATATCTTGTAAATACCAGATATTCTTCTTCCTTTGGATTTTGCTTTCCAACCTGAAAGATGAAAAAACTTTTGTTCCTGATGGAACTTTGTTAGAACTACCTTCTGGTTTCCCAGAGATAATTTTTGTTGATGTGCTCTTTTCTTTTGAAGGATTAGCATCATCTTTTTGAATTGCTTGACTTTTACCTTTGTCCTTAGACTCAGGTTTCGGCATATCCATGCTTACCATTGAGATGTTTTTGGCACTAGGTGCTAGTGGGACATCTCCTGCCACTTTTTTGGGAGTAATATTCCCTTCAGGATTTGAATTCCTTTTTGGAAAGGCGTCCAAGTGTTCGCATAGCAATAGAAATTCATTTATGTTTTCAGCCTGATTTTCATTGAGCTGATTGATTTCATATTGCATTTTCCTTGCTTGTTCAGACAAGCTGGATAATTCATCTCTGATATTGAATAATTTGTGGCTTTTGTCATCAATGGACTTTTCCAAAATTAGCATTTTTTCATACACCCTGTTAATCAGGATTTGCGTTCAATTGTCCATATTGGACATTTCTTGAGAGAAAATCTGCAAGAGAATTATCAACTCCTTTAATATGTTCTATTTTAAATGAATAAAATGATAATAAAACCTGCCACCTATGGAATCTTCTGTATTGCGGTTCTGATGGAAGTTTGTTTGAAATTAATCCTGACATCTGTGTATTATCAGTTCTAATAACAAATTGTTTTGGTAAAAGAAAAGCTGAAAATTTCCTAATTCCTCTAACAATGGCTAATAATTCCTTTTCATTCATGGAATATCTTGTTTCTGCCTTATTCAAAGTACCACTTGTGTACCTGCATATTTCATTTAAATTGGTTTGCAATAATGCTCCCCAATGATAATCAGAAGCATCTGTTTGTAATACTAAATTGTCATTTTCTTCTGGTAATCTAAATTTAGGTAACTTAGAGCATTCTTCTTTCAATTTTTTTATGCACTGAGTGTGTTCTTCGGTCCATCCAAGTCTAGTGGATTTCCTTATCAATTTTCACAGAATATTCCTTTTCTTTGCCAGATCTGAAATAAATTCACCTGCATGATTAATACATCCTAGAAATCTCTGTATTTCCTATTTGATTGTTAATTTATCAGGAAATTCTATAATCTTTCTCGAGATGTGAGATTGTAATTCTATTCCATTCGTTGAAATAATCATTCCTAAGAATTTTATTTCATTTTTATTTATCTCTACCTTTTTCTGGCTTAAAATAATTCCATTTTTCAAACATATCTCTGAAAATTCTTTTAGATGTGTTAAATGTTCTTGATATGTTTTAGAACATATTAGTATATCATCTATATAGACGATTAAAAATTCCTTTTCGGAAAATATTTTGTCCATCTTTCTTTGAAAGATTTGAAGGGCATTTTTTAATCCGAAAGGCATAACTAACCATTCGTAGTGTCCATTAGGCGTACTAAACATTGTTAATGGAATATATTCCTCTGCTAATTTTATTTGCCAAAATCCATTTTTACAGTCGAACTTTGAAAAATAGGTTTTTCATTTGGCAAGGTTTATTAGATTATTTTTATTTGGGATAAAATATCTGTCAAATATACAATTTTTATTTAGCTCTTTATAGTTTATTACCATTTCGAGTTTTTCCTCTTTTTATCTCAGCATGACTTCTCACCATGAAAGCTGGACTATTGTGAGGGCTACTACTCATCCTAATAAGTCTTAGGTTGATTAATTCCTTGAGTTGAGTTTTAAACTCATTTTTATCATCTTCATTGTAGAGCATTGGTTTTACTCTAATGATGATACTTGGATCTTTAAGTATTAATATGGCTTTTTCCTTATTCCTTTCCCATTTTTCTAAAGGATTTTCGCCATAAGATTTTTGTAGATTCTTTTTAATATGTTCAAGATTAAGACATTTGCAAGAGATTTTCTTTAGGTTTTCCAAATACTTTCTCTTATAATTTCCATTTTCTTTCTCAAGAATATTTGGATTTTGCTTTCTTGGGACTTTGATAAAATGTCCACAAGGGTTTTAAGACTTATCATGTATATTGTATGATGATAATCTTGGAATTGTTGGAGAAAATCATTTTTTAATAATAAATCAGTTTCCAATTTATCATAGGCAAATATTTTATTTATAGAAACAATTTTTGATCCTAAAATTATTTCCACTTTTTCTTTTGACAGTGAAAGTCTTTCTTTTACGCCTGTGATACCAACCATTGATATGTTGTTTTTATTAATATCCCAATCTTTTATTAAAAAAGATTTTGCTAGACTAGCTTCGGATCCATTATCAATTTGACAACAGGTTGTTAATTTTGTAACATAGAAAGTTATTTCTATGAAGACTGATACAGGAAAGATGTTTCTTTGGGCATTTTAATTTTTTGGCATGAAACAAGTTTCATTTTTATAACTCATTTCTATTCCATTTTTTCCTATGCTATAGTCATTAAGACTATTAAGGAAGATATTTCCTAGGATTAGGTTGTGATCACTTTCGTGATTTGTAATATAACAAGGAACTGTTATTCTTATTGTATCTAACTGTATGGGTAAATCTACCATATTTATTCTCCTAAAATTATTTCCTTCAAAGGTTTTATAGATGTAAAGGGTACCTTCGTATATTGGTAATCCATCCAATATAATACCTTTGATATGATTTACCATAGCACCTGTTTGTATCAAGATTTCCTGTTTTTTCCATTCAACTCTGTTAAAGATTCTTCCTGAAATTCTAGTAATGTTAGTAATCTGAAGAGTCTTCTTAGAATATCTATTGGAAATACTTTTTTTTATAGAATTTCTTCCATATTCTAACGAAAGTCTAGGATTATCGCTAGGGCTTCCTATTTCTTTTGTTTTTCCAAAATGGATTTCATATTCTTCTGGAATAATTGCTTGTTGAATTTCTGCTTCAACTATTCTTGCAATTCCTGTGCATCCTTGGTCTATTTCGATCATTTATTTGTTTTTGTATACACTACCATAATTGGAGTTTGTAACTATATACAAAGCTTGGTTATAAATATTCATGATGTGATTACCTGGTTTGAATAGGTTGTTTCTTTTGACCTGAAAATGTAGGCTTAATACATCATTAAAGTCTACATCTTTTAGTGAAATACAGTACTTTGGATAATATGTAAATAGGAGCTTGGTGTAGGCTAAGTTACCTTCAACTATACCAAGATTTCCTTATGTAGCATTAATGAACCTTTCATCAGAAAGATTGATTACAATAGGACAATTGATTCCTTCTTTAAATGTTGATTTAACTAGAATTTGGATTCCACCTAAATGAACGTAATTCATTTTTTTCCTTTTTCTTTCTGGAGTTTTTCTGAGGATCTGTTTGATCATTGGTTTGGTTAAAAGATTCAGCTTATGTTTTCCTGTAGTCTGGGTAATTTCTATTACCTTTTCTACTTCTTGATATTCATGATATGAAATTTTATTTCTTGAAAACATCCTTTGCATTTTACTGAATATGTTATCTTCAGTTTTTAAATTAAGTTGTAATCCTTGGATTTTCTTTAATAATTCTCCATCGAATGTTGCCTTTAGGGCGTATCCTCTCTGATCTTCTTCAGTCTCAATAACTTGTACTGAATTGTCCATTTCTTTTTGTATTTTTTTATTCATTTAGTCAGATTCTTCTGGGCTGGTTGAAAATTCTTCATATAATTCTTCAGAGAATCATCATTTTTTATTGATGTTACAGATTATAAATCTGAATCAATTTCTAGTCTATCAATTTTTGATATTTTTACACATTTTTTATTACATTCGTAACTTTTGTGTCCTTCTTCGCCACAGTTGTAGCATTTACATTTTTCTATTGTTTTTTTAAATTTATTTTTCTTTTTATAATACCTCTTTTTAGGTATATAATTTTTCTTGAAATATTTTTTCCTTTTATTAAACTTTTCTTAAGTTTTTCTCTTTTCTTATAGGCTCTATTGTTGCATCCCCATTGAGTTGTTGCGTTTGTATCTAGGTAATAAATCTGGATATTGATTCTTTTGGCTTTTGTTTGTACATTATGTGCCATACATAATTGTCCAAGCCTATTATTTAAGGAAGATATTCTTTGTCCAAGAGTATCTCCTTCTTTGTTTTCTTTTTCATATTCTTCCCTGAAATATTTCGCCCAGAAGCCTGATAATTTTTGATAATATTTTTCAAGATATGGCAGTATTTCTTTACTGCTATCAAATATTTTATAATAATATTCTTCGAATTCACAAGTGTATTCTTTAATATAGCTCATTTTGCATATTTGCAATTTTTCTAATTGTTCTTTTGCAATTATTCTTAATTTTTCTCTACTTAGAAAGGAGCTTCCTTCTCCACCTAGGAATTCATTTCCTATGAATTGTACAAAGTTTCTTATTCCTTTTTGAAGGGAATTTTTGAATCCTTCTATTGTACTATTTTTGATGATTCCTTTAGCATCATCTGATAATCCGGTATGTCAATTACTGACTTTACCAGTGAAGGTATTTATCATAATGATATATTTTTCTTCTTCTGTATAATTTACTCCTTTTCCTAACAGAAAGAAAAGAAATATATTTTGTGCACATATATCTAGATCTAACTCTGGTTCTCTTTTACAATCTAGATTTAAAAATTGGGTTATTCCTCCATCTCCTGTTGGGAGTCTGTTTGACATAAATTTGGATTTATTATTATTATGATATTGACTCATAAAATCTTTATTTCTTTTTGCTTTGGATGCAAAGTTTTGTTCAGAATTATATTCTGGTTCTTGTTCTTCTTTTAAGGTGTGGGATCCTTCCCCTTTAACAAAGTTTCCTTGGGGTCCACCTGTATCACCTTTATTCATTAGGACTTTTAATTTTTGATCTGAAAGATCAAGGTCTTCTAACGCTTAAACTAGTTCATCTAGTTCATTCATTTTCTTGTTGAAGGTTGTTTTCACCTTTTTCGCATTGTTTTGACTTATTTTCTTCTTCTTCTAGATTCTTTATACTAGATTGTTCTAATTCTTTAATTTTTTGTTTTTTCAAAAATTCTTCTATGAGTTTTTCATCTAGGCTACCTTTTTTATATGAACTTTTGCTAGCGAATTTCTCTGCTAAGAGTTCATTTAGGTATTTTTGACTTATTTTTTTGTCAAGTTTTTCTGTTTTCTCTATTAAATTAGTAATACTTCCAGAAAGATTTTCTTTAATTAATTTAATTTCTATTTATATTAATTTTAACCGTAAGGCTATTTGTTTATGACTTTCTAGTAGGTCATTTAGTATATCTATAGCTTCTTTTAAGCTCATTCTGATTAAGTTTTCTTTTTATTCAGATAGATAGTAATCAGATGTATCCATATTATTTATTACTATTTCTTCTTAACCATTTATTATAAATTACATTTGAAATTCTTCTTCAAATTTTTCATGAACTATGTGTTGTATGATTTTTTTCTTTTACATCTTTATTTAAGTTGTAAATTACTTTTAGTATTGTTACTAAGGTTTTTTCTTATATACACCAAAGAAAGATAGAATACCATTTGCCTGTCTAATTTCTAAAGAGCAAATTAGACCTGCCTGTGTATGGCTAAAATATATGTCAACGGATACATGTGCATGAAATACGTATAATAATTAATAATGAGAGATGATGCATACCTGTGATCTAGCCTCTTAAAATTTATCCTCCAATAATCCTTTCCTTCTTCAATAATTACTTAATTTTCTCTTAAAACTATAGAGAAAAAGTCACTAGTATTCATCAGATTGCTAGTTTGAATTCCTTTCAATGCTCTTCTCTTCATTTCTAATTCTAAAAATCAATAATTCAAATCATGTCAGCCGTTGGATTGAATATTGGACGGCCAAGAACAATGCACGTAGCCCGAATAAAACATGTGTCTAGCTTGTCAAGGGAAAGGAGACTAATAAAAAGAACACTGATTAGTCCCTACTATATTTTTTTTTCTTTTTTTTCCTCTAGTGGAGAACAGATGGACCTATGAAAGAGTAATCTTTTTTCTTTTTCGATCGTGGGTTCGGGCCAGCTTTTGGATACATCGACTAATTCTGAATATCTGCTACTTTCCATCTGCAATAATTGTTTTTATAACCTTTCATGCAAGAAAAACATGAGCAATTTGATTTTCTACTCTTTTACAAATTTGTATTTAGTTTTATGTCGTTTTACCATATAATTTTTTATCTTCATTTTTACAAAAAAAAAAAAAATTAAAAGATCACTCATTAAATCCTTTTTCTTGTTTTTTCCTCTAATGGCCAACGGATGGAAGACTATAATAGTTTACAGACCCCACTTAAAGTTTGCATTTTACCTTCTTATAATAATAGTTTACAGACCCCACTTACTTAATAATTGCTACAAAACAAAATATATGAGAGTGAGAACCCAGTCAATAGCTTTATTTATCATTTATCTATTGATTGTTATAATTGTCGATATGAGTTGATCCATTTTATCTGGACTAATTTATATGAGCTTTGAAATTTGATTCGTCAGGTTTGGCTGATTCATTTTTTTTGGGGCTAAAAAATGGTCAGTCCAACTCATAAGTACGTGGACTATGGATTGTGCCGGGTTAGCTCACTTTTTTTAAAACTATTTTTTATAATTTTTTATATCAAATTATAATTTAAAAATATTATCATAAATATCAACAAGACAATATTACATGGTGTTAGTGTCACCACTTGGTAATCAAATCCACAAATAAAATTATATTTATTAAGTTTGATTTTAAGTAAAAGTATAAATAGTTAAATAAAAATATTAATCTAATCGTTTTCTAATGATCATAATATAACACAAAAAGTATGACAATATTCCATAGGCTATGGTCTACGTAGTGATTTCCTATAAATTTTAGAAATTTGTATTTAAATTTTAATATTTAAAACTTTAAATAGATTTTGAGTTTTGGACTCTTGTTATATTTAAGGGAAAATTGTATGAAATAGCAAACTATTAATTCAAATTACATACTATAACCACAATTTCATTTAATTCTAATCCGTAGTAAACAGTTTGTCACTCGCCTCTCTCACCAGAAATCTCGTTCACCACTCTCCTTGATCTCGCTCACCTCTCTCACTTTATACAAACACAAATGTATAAATTGTGTTTGTGTTTGTGTTTGTATAAAGCGAGAGAAAACAGTATATACACAAACAAATACATATCTCTTCGTCCTACACACTTATAATTATACAATACAACTCTTTTCCTGCCCAGTTCTCTTTTGGCTTTCTCTCTTTCTCGCATTATACAAGCAAAGATGTATACAAAATCTATCTGTATACAAAAATACAGTTACATATACATATACATATATTTAAATACATATAATACACATATACATATACGACTGAAAATCACAACAAAAAAACATATACACATACAACTTACAGTTATATACAAAAATACAGTTACATATACATATAGAAATATTTATGTATAAATATACCGAAATATAGAGATACAAATTTTTATGTATATTTCATTCAATCATGCTAAACTATTAGGACAGGATTTGATGATTGATTCAACTTTGTCCCATTTATTTCTTTTTATTAGTTGAACTTGTCACTTCTGGGGCTTGCATTCACGTTAAGATTTGGCATATATTTTTCATATATATCTATCTATTTCTTTAAAAAAAAAATCACTTTTTACTCTCCTTTCTAATTTTTTCAAAACTTTTGCCATTTTCCTCTCTTTCTTCACAATTTGATTATTTGTTGCTTAAAAAGGTTGGATGGATGTTTTTTTTTTTGTGTGTGCGAAATTGATTATATAACAAGCTAGAGAACTATATTTCAGGATTACAAAAAATCGAGTTTTTTTTTGATCGTTGTGATCTATCTTGGATTTATTAGAGTTCTTTATGTAGTGATGTTACGTATGTTGATTTTGGTTAGTTTGCAAACGTATCTTGATATTGAAAAAAAAAAATATTTGTACGTAACTGCTGCTAAAAATTTTTTTTTGGATGTTGGAGAAGAACAAACACTAAAGGGAACAAAAGACTTTTTTTTTTAACACAAAATTAAAAGGAAAATCTAATAAAACACAAACTCACATAGTATGTACTACATCAATAAGGTTTTTTTCAATAAACAAACAAAAAGCTTTACAAAAATATCACTTAACCTCCAAAAAAAACATTCATAGCCATAATAACCTAAAAAAAAAAGTTTGTGAAAAGTGTAAACCTTATCACTAGCATAATTGAACTCAATTTTTTTTTTTTATTGAAGTTGATTTGATTTTTCTGATAGCTTTTTTTTTTCAATTTCAAAACGTGGGTTGAAATCGAAATCTACATTTGTTGTGATGCATCCTTTAATGTTGTCCCAGAGAGAACTCTCTATTCACGATCTCGGGCTATATAATTCATATACATTTAGGTTACCTATACATTACTCTTTATATATAAATAAAGATGAAAAAAAAGCAAGTTAAGAGCACACATACATTAATGACTTGTCTAAACTTCTCTACTTCCAAATGAAGAAGTTCCAATGCCCTGATGACTTTAACTACTGTTTTTCTTTTCTTCCTCTCTGAGTAGTCATAAACAAGACATGGATGGTCAATTATGAGGACTCACCGTTGGCCACACAGAGTGACGATTGAAAGGTTGTTGAAAGAAAGAAATGGGATAGTGGGTGATGAAAAGGCTTAGCTATACTAAAAGAAAGAAAGAAGAAAAAGAAATGAAAAAATAGAAAAGAAAAGAAATATCAAATACAATACTTTACATTGTGTCCTTTTTGTCCTTTTTGGAACAATTCATTTGGCTCCATTTTTTTTATTTTTTTTTTTTTTTTTTTTCTTTTTTTTTTTATTTTCATCTATCTTTTTTATCTCTTCTTCATTCTCCGCGCATCCGGGGCATCTTTTAACTTCGGGGGCTCTTATTCAGTTTATTGTTTTTTTTCATTTCATTTCATTAGAGATAAGCTTAGAGTTACGTTAAGGAAGGTATGTTTCTTTACCCAACTTTTTCATAAATTTTCTCATAATTTTCAACGTGATGTACGCGGTGATACAAACTAGATGTTGGATATACCTGATACCTTTCCACCGCCATAAACTGAACATTTTATTTTTATTAATGATGCTACTATGTGTCATTCTCCATCCGTAAATCAACCCCATGTCATGGTTCCAATTCACCTTTAGCTTCCTACCAATCTCTTACAAACTTCCATATCTCCATGTCTATCCATCATTTTATGTCTAATATCTTCACTAAATACATGATTTATGCCTTAGGGAACAATCCAAGAAATGAATGTTGTACATATTATTTTTTCCACCAACATCACACTTGGTTTCTTTCAAAAAAAAAGCCAAACACCATATTCTTATATTTACTTTATACTTGACTCACAAAAATGTTGTCAGTGTTGTCCCAAATATGCAAAAATGACATCACTCACTCTTAAAACTAGCTTGGAACAAACACCAAAAATGCTTTTCTCTCTTCGCCTCTCTCTCAATCTTTTGCCAATTTGCCAAAAATGCCTTGCACACATTCTCAAAATGTGGCATGGTCATTCTGTTTCTATACTACAATATCACACATGCCTCATTTTTCTATTTGAATGAGAGCTCAAGAACCAACAACTCCAGTGTTTAGTTTCTTGGTCACCCACGCCCAAGCTATTGGATACATTCCTTACAAACTTTCAAAAAAAAAAATCATCCATCATCTAAATCTACTACCAACCTCAAGCCATCCATTTTCTTCTGCCCCAAGCAAACATAGAAATATTAATCATAGATATAACAACAAACACTTTGAAACTCTAGCAATCACACCCAAGAACTTGATTGATAACATTCTTTTGCCCTATAAATATATTGATTCTCCCACTTTTTAACCCCACTTTCTTTATTATCTCAAGCTTATGAACTCTAATGATATTATTCTTTTCTTCTCTTTCTTTTTTCCATATGGTGAGCATAATCTGTTCATGTCTTTTGTAGGACATCCGTGGAAAAGGATAATAATTTCTCATATCATACCCCCAATTCAAAGAAAGAAAAAAAACAAAAATTATCACCTCAATTTTTTGCTTTTTCTAACCACTCTTCATTACCTCCCCCAACCAATATATACTTGTTTGCCTTGTTCTTGAAAAATATCTCAAATCCTTTATCTATTTTATTGATTCAAAGAAAAATATGAACTGAACTTTAGGTTAGGGTTTAGTAGAAGAAGAGGAAAATGTTTGTGTATGTTCTAAGCATAGATCATACACATTCACTTATATTTATTTTATTTTTTTTTTAGTTTTTTAATTGAAAAATTTTAATTAGTTGGCAGCGTGAGAAGCATTTGTATATCACGCACTTAAGACAAAGCTTCAGTCAACCAGATTGTTCAACCCACTTCGAGTTATCTTCAACACAGACTTCAATATAATATTGTTTGGTAAACACATAATTAGGAAAGCAATAAGTTACAACTTAATTGAACTTCCTAATATACAGTAGCTAGACTAGAAGACTGTAAAACATATGACTCTGAAACAGGTTATTCAACTACTGATCCTTGTATCAGGGGCACTTGGATCGTTAGTCAAAACTCAAAACTCTCTCAAATATTGCTGATTGTGTTCTACTTTTTCTTCTCTCAAATATTGTTCTAATTGTGAGTCTCCTTGTGTCTATACGTCTTTGGACTCCTGTCCTAGATATGCTTGTACTGTTAAGAAGTGTCACATCAGTAAAGGGATGGGAATTTGGTCTCTTTACGTGGACTTAAACAAACCTCCCCTCATGAGCTAGCTTTTGAGGTTGAGTTAGGGTCAGACGTCATATATTTACATGTACAGACTCGTGATCTTTTCTACTTAAGACTCCTTTTATTCAGATATATAGTCAAGTTGGACTCTGGATGCTAAAACATGTATCATCTACACAAGTTGGAGTACTCTGGATGCTAAAACATGTATCATCTACCTGTTTCATGAACTTATTCCATCACTTTGTCAATCATCAAAATATACGAAACCCAACAGAAGGATTTCTTTGCATCCCTCTACTAGCTTTTATTTAGAGATGAATAATAGAAACTTCCAAATAGTCACATATCTTCAGCAAATAGATATTGAATGGTATATCAAACATTTCAAAAACTGACAGCAGTACTCTTCCCAAAATTATGAGACAAAGGGAACTGACCCATCATCAAAAGTTCAGTTTTAGCACACAGATTCATGTATATAGCATATAGCCTCTTTAGTTATAAGTATAACATCAGAAAATACGCATATTAAATTTAGAATGTATTCTCCAACTATAGACGAAACTATAGATGAAACTAGGACAAAGTCATTTCCCTTAGTTTTGAGCGGAAATTGAACACATGAAGAAGCTTAGCTGGACTATTTCATATGTATTTATTTAGCAGACTTTCAAGAATGTATCGTATTCTTATGGCTCTGTAAAAACAGATAAAATCGATAATTGCCACTTATTGAATTTGATTACAATTATTCAAATTTTCTAATTAATATTCAATTGTCTTCAATTTATTTTAAGAACAGAACAAAGCAACAAATTAGGGTCACCTTTGCTTCTATTGGAACACAAGATTTCCTTTTTCTGTGGAAAATGCTCGTATCAATAATTCTAATGATTGTTCCAAGTTCCAACTATATCTTTGTACAAGCACAGTTCATCAGGAACTTATAAGAAAACATCTCCAATAAACAATGTTTCAGGCTAAATTGAACATATTTGTTGGTAATAACGAAAAGAGAAAAATTATTGGAGAAAAAAGAGAATATAAGTCTAGAAAGAGTGAAGATCGACTTGCTAGTTCTTAGTTAGAACTTTGAGTCACAAAAGTTAGATCGCATATCTAAAATACTGGGATTTATGTATTTGTTGTTAGTCACTAGATGGTTGTTTAAAAAATAAGTTACATACTTCTTGTATATATTGATCATTGCTTCTGCACCCCATTGTTGGACACTGAGTGATGTAGAAATGACGCTGTGCATTTGCAGTGGCAATTAAGCTGTGCATCTGTAAGCACTAAGCAAATATAGTGCCCACTTCATCATTTGAGTTTGATTTGCTGAAGTGTCTAAGGGCATGGTGTTGACACCCAATTTTGACCATCCACAATATAGGTTAATCATCGAGCTTCTTTAATTTCAAGCGATTTAAGATAATTAGTTTTATAAAAGCATGGCTCTCTCCCTTCATTTGCTCCAGCCTCCAAGACTGAAATTAGGAAGAAACTAAATAAGGATTATGCATAGTAAATCCCACAATTCTACAAGTTCAAGAAATTTAGTACACTGATAACAATAATTTTTCAAGATACTGATCTAAAAAGAGTGTAGCACACTCATAACAACAATTTCACATTTCCAATAGTTTAGAATAAGGACGTGAGCTCTTGATCATAAATTCATTACAAGTTTCACACAAATCACTAAGAGTTGAAATTTATTTGAAAAGTTCACTTATTGCTGAAGCTCCTTCAACAGAAATCCACCTAGCTGAGGTCTTCCTCCATCTTCTGTTTTCAAACCTGAATGAAAAATTCATTGAGAAAGGGAACTCAGATTCAAGGAAATAGCACATATATAAACTTCTTTTTTTCCCATTCTTTTCTGGAATAAGTAATAATAAGAACATACCAGATAACGAGTCAAGGAGAAGAATTTCTATCCCAATCTGGAGGCTGTATAGTAACTTTGAATGCATCATTTGCTATTTCATCATGCTGAAACGCTTGAATTTTCTTGGCTGAATTAGCAACATCTCGGCTACACCAGTTTACTTCAATACTTTCTAGAGATACAGCATCATCAAAATGAGAAGGGATTTTCTCAAGCCGCTTACATTTGGTTAAAACCAAACGTTCAAGAATAGGGAAAGCATCCTCGGAGACAAACCACTGTGCAATGTTGAGGTCCTCCAATTCTAAGTATTTGAGTTCACGGAACTCTGAATCTTTCACTTCCCATTCATCCCCTTCAAAGGCTCTGAGAAGTAACTTTAGAATCTTCAAGTTAGGAAGTTCTCCAATACTCAAGATTTGGCTCCATGGTAGACGAAATTTTGACAGAGTCAATTCCCTAAGTCTTGAGGGAAAACTAAAGACATGTGGAAGTTTACCTGGATAGTTGTTGGAGACAACCTTAAGGGATTCAAGCTGACATAGAAACTCTAATATGGGATAGAGAACACACCTTCCCTTCACTTTCTCTGAATAGCCAAATGTCCCCGAAAATATGCAACTCAGCTTTCTCAATTTTGGCATCTTTCTTAATATCATCTCTGTATCTTCACCGTATGAGAAATGTGGAGTGGAAAAGGTTTCCAAATTATCTAATTGACAGTCCGCAATTGATTCACCCATATTCTCATTCAAACTAAATGAAGCACGATGAGTTACATGTATATTCCTTATTTTAACCATCCTTATAAGTGAACTAGGTAGTATCACCTCTCCTCCCAATCCTCTTATCACAAAAGTTTCGAGATTCCAAAGATTAGCTATACATGAAGGAATTGAATTTCCACCAGTTTTAGCAGCAAAATACTTCAAATGAATTAGAAATTGTATTTCACTAGGAAAAGTACCACCAATGTTGACGGATTCCAAATCCAACACCTTAACAAGTTTGAAGCTGTCAAAGATGAAAGAGACATCATGCGGCCATAACAAGTTATCTGAATCAATCACATTGAAAAGCAAAGAGCGAACATTTGAGCGAGATGGCTGCCACTGATCAATCTGATCCTCAGAAGAATGAACAAACAACCGGTAATCCATAGACATTTCAGGAAATGAATCCTCTCCAGTGAATCTGTTCAAAGAAAAAATAATGAAAATGAGAGTTGATATAAACAATAATAGGATAAA
The DNA here is from genome assembly GCA_035578085.1 of Solanum pinnatisectum. Taxonomy (NCBI): domain Eukaryota; kingdom Viridiplantae; phylum Streptophyta; class Magnoliopsida; order Solanales; family Solanaceae; genus Solanum; species Solanum pinnatisectum. The sequence continues at coordinate 7,735,661 of CM069080.1, read as the reverse complement.
ATCAGTATAGTTCTTTATACCCATTGATATGAAGAAGGAAATTCTCCTGTTTGGACTTCTCCAAGCAGAACTTATGCAACAGATCATGAACACGACATGTTTTGAGCTTTCCATTGGGTCTCTTCTCCACGCAAATGACTAAATTTCTACTAATAAGATCTTCCAAGAGACATTCTGCAGCATCTTCTAGTCCCTTTTCTTCATTTGCTTGTACAAAACCCTCAGCTACCCACAACCAAGTCAACTTTGAGACGTGAATATCCTTCCCCTTTAAAAGTCCTCCAAAATAGAGAAAACAAGCCTTCAGCTGTTGTGGTAAATTCCTGTAACTAAATCCAATTATAGACATGCTCTCTTCCAAGCTATCAATATTCAGCAAACAGAGACTTTCTTCTATTTCGTTCCACAATTCTGCTTTTATTATATTTTTCTCTTTGAGAACACCAACAACTAATACAATGAAGAGAGGCAACCCTCCACATATTTTTGCTATTCGAAACCCCACATCAACAATTTCAGGCGGACAACTCTTCCCTTGAAACAGCTCTTGCTGTAATAATGTCCAACTCTCATCATCTCTGAACAAGCGAAGATGATGAGGTTCACTTTCACATTTAACATAATTGGCAACGTTACTCAGACGTGTTGTTAGAATAATTCTGCTCCCATTCCGAGCATCTTTGAAGCACATATGTAAACTGTCCCACACTTTATCATCCCACACATCATCAATGAGAATTAAGAATCTCTTGGTCAACAAGAATCGACGCAGCTCATCAGCTAATTCGCCATCTTCCTTTTCGTTGCGAACAATAGGTTCAAGCACACCATTCAAAATGGAGAGTAACAAATCTCTCCATGAATATACTTGAGTCACGCGACACTGAGCACGGACATCAAAACGAGAGGTGATGTCTGGATCATTGTAAATCTTCTCGGCAAGAGTAGTCTTACCAATTCCTGGCATGCCGACCAATGAGATGACATCTAGCTGACGTGAACCTCCAAGTAGCTGCTTCTTCATTAGGTCCATCGCCTCCTGGAAACTCTCCATTTCTTCATTTGATCCTGCAGTATTAGCTGATAAAGACGGCACAAGATAAGTTGAGGTCTTTTTAACTTTGTGCACTGTCACATCTATCTTCTTGCTTTCAAATGTTTCTCTAACAACTTCATTTACAAGCTTAATATTCTCAACAGCTTCAGAAATCCAATAAACTTTGTACCAGAGTGGATAAGAATAGGTCAAGCACGAGTCCATGGCATACTCTGCCTTGTATGCCATTGCTGTAACTCTAGTTATAAGACTATAAACTTCATCATGCTCATCGTTGATTTCTGGGAAATGATCAGTCAATGTTCTTAGACACAATAAACCCTCCTTCACTGACCCAATTTGAAGTTTTAAGTCGATAACTGAATCGATCTTAGAACTTAGCATCTCATCCAATTTTCCCAAGAAACAATATAGAAATCCTAGTTCATTTATCTTGGGGAAGCTATGACTTGAATCTGGAACTTTGAGACAAATCGTTTCGACCTCTGTCTCTACAAACTTAAGCAATTGCTTGACATCAGAGAGATATAGCATGTAACACCAAGAAGGTGCATAATCCCTGATGGGAAAGAGACAGACAAACTTTATATCTTGAACATGTTTCACAAGATCTTTGAGCTCTTGATGCATATCGCGATGCTGTACAATATCTGCAATAAAAGAACCCAAATAAAATAGTTTGTCTTTGATTACTGGGATCTGGTTCTTCAGAAAAGGAATTGAACAAGTATCAAAGTTGAGCAGCCAGTCCTGGTGTTTCGATAGGAATCTAATAATGCCTTCGCCATCTGTCATGTTGTAAGGTGATGCATCCAGAAATTGAAAGCATACTTTTCTGACCTCTACATTGACAGACTCAATCTCAGATAATAAAAGTCCTATTTCCTCAATGCTTCTTCCCTTGATGATTTGTGCTATCTTGTTGGCAGACACTTCAGCATGCATTAAGACATTATGCAATTCATTAAGGACTGTGTGCTGCCTGAGAACACCAATGAGAAGAACTCTTAGACAAATAACCTTTTCATGAGAACTTTTAATCATATCCAGAATGTGAGCTTCCAAAGTGGCTTTGTGCTTCAGTAGATCCATCAAGCGTCTCTCACATTCGATAAGCTTCAAAGCCACCGTCAAAAACCGAAGAACAAGATTGCTTTTGTTGCTATTCACAGATTCGGCCTCAATTGCAATAGTTTCAAATCCACTGCACTGAGATAGAGGATCAAAAAGATATGTTACCAGGAGCAACAATCCATCGTAGAACTTTTTAACCTCATCTGCAACTGTAACTGACAAATCAGTTTCATCCTTCAGTAGAAGATTGTCAATAATATATACAAGAAACCCCATCATTACTAAATCCATGTTGTGGTGACCGGAGGATGATTTCTTTGAGGATTTTAGAATGTTTACGTAAGAACCAATGACCTCAAAATTAACAGGAAGAAAGTTCAGCAGATGTATCTCAGTTGATGAAGCACAAATGGTGGGACACATCTGTCTAATTGCTGCCTTAATAAAGTTGAACTTAAGAAGCAATTGAAAGTGCACGCAATTTATTTCCCAGGCCAAGTCTTCTTGTTTTTCATAACATAAAAGATATTTAATGGCTGAACGTGCTTCTTTACTCACAGATTTGATAAGGGTTAAAAAATCCTTTATCTTAGGCTGCCGTTTGCACTTCTCCAATGAATCCATGAGAAAAGTTCTCAGGACTATCAGCTCTTCTAAAGCATAGTCAATCAGATTTGTCATGGTTTCTTGACTGTTACGTAGTTGAATCAATTCGATTACTACATTGACATGATTAAGCTTCGGCTTCAAAACAAAAACAAGATCCCAATCGTAGTAGTTGAACAGAAATATTGCTGCCTCAAAGACCAGAGCTTCAATAAGTGACTGAAGAGAACTGAATATTCTGAGTTGAGTGCCACTATATTCAAGAAGAAATTTAGAAATGTTAAGAAGTCCTTTTTTGAGCGACAAAATTCCAACATGTTGTTGATGCACCTCCAGATCCTCTCGTAGAGCATTAACCAAATCAAGTATACATCCGGACTTCAATGTAGTCTCTGATCTTGATGACTTGAACGCTGTCAAGAGGCTCTTATATATCTGACTCAAATCAGGGAAAGGTCTTACCAACCGCTGACTCCATTCCGAAATATTGTGGAAACCAGGATGGATAAATAGTTCTAGTGCAGTATAAGCTACATCCTCAACACAGATGAAGAACTCCCGCATACTCTCATGCTCAATGCACCGACTTGCAGTTAATTTGAAGATGACTTGTAGAGGTCGCACCTTCTGAGGGTAAAAATGCTTTGAATAATCAAGCAAAAAAATGACAAATCTCACCATCTCCATAGTAATGATTTGGCTAGATGACGTTGATGACTTTGAAGCTTTGATTCTTTTAGCAATATTCTCGGGTGTAAGTATTTTCAGCACCCCTGATATCATTACTCTATTTGATATTGATGGCTTTGAAGTTGCTTCGAGTCGCTCTGCAATGTTGTTCAGTTTAATTATTTTCAGCGCCTTTGTCATTTTGATGGTGTAACGTTGATCCATGTGAGTACATATCTCAAAAAAGCCATGATGAACTTGTTGAAATAAGGCCCCTAGTTGTGTGGATATCGTGTTCTCAGGGAAAACCTCCTCCAGGTTTTCCAGAACTACAGATACATATTCTAGTTGATCTCTAGCATTGTCCAATTGATAAATCGTGGAACTATCTAAATGTCTTCCCTTCAAAAGGTCTATGGCACCTATCACTGCGCCACACTCTTGAGCCATCTACTTGCCACCTTTTCAGTTTCCTCTAATTGTTCATAAATCCAATCCTGCAAGTAATTAATAATATCTCAAGTCAGAGTACACCTTCACTAAATTTAAATATTATTAAAAAACTAATATTAAATAATAATTTACATGGTATTAATCCATTATATTTCTAAATAGAATTAATTCACGAAATTCTAAAAAGGAGTTTGGTAGATGAAGTGTTTCATAACAACAACAGCCAATAAATTATATCTTTAAAAACTGAAATATCCTCAAACATTAAACAACAAAATTTCCTTCAAATTACCAGACATCTTAATATGATACAAATATTTAGATTTTAGTCAAAAACTTTACATATCCCAACTTTAACCAATCTAATTCTCATAGATGTTATGTATATCATCAATTTTTAAATGACTTTTATAATTCCTGACTTATAATTATACATACCAAAAAGTTGTTTTCAAAATCACTTTATAATAATGCATACACTTTGTTATTCCGATGCATAATTGTGATGGATGATTATCGGTGGATGTAATTATATTGCTCATCACAGTCACTTTATGTTAATGCATACACTTAGTTATTCTAATGTATAACTGTTGATCGATGATTGTTGATGGATGTTATTGCTCATCACATATGCAACAAAAAAGAGGTAAATCTATTTATGCTTTTGTTAGTTATTGAGGAAGTTCCTCCATTCTTTTAAACTGAAACTGTTTCTCTCTTAATTTTTGTGATTTAAAAGTTTTAGAATTCATTAGCTATTTTATTGTTTTTAGTCTACTCTATTTCATCTTATTTTCGAATATTTGTGGGATGAACGTAATGTACATCTGAAGTTGTATAATTTATTATGATGCTATAATAATGTAATGGATATTGATAAATTTTTATATATTCTCTTCAAACATTATATGACATTTTCACAACTAATAACTCGTGTGAAATCTACGTATCAAAATGATACAATTTCTTAAAACTATTTGATATGATTGTCAGATTGTCCATTTGATGTTAAGGTTTAATTTAGTGTTACACTCCTTCTCTTTTGATTACTTAATTTTAGGAATAACTATTTATACACACTGTAATTGTATTTAAATCATTTAGAAATATTTATACTAAGTAGCGTGAAATACACACATATTTTCTATTATCAAATTCAATTTTTTTTTATTTATATAGAAATTTTGTAGTAATTACAAGGAACAAACATGCAACACACGTTTCCAAAAACTAGTACTCCCTATGTCTCAATTTATGTGACACATTTCGCTTTTCGAGAGTCAAACAGTGTAAGTTTGACCGAGAATTTGCTCATGAAATCATCAAATTTTTTAAAATGTAATTTATATATTTGTAAACTACATAAAAAGTACTATAACTCTCAATAATTGATAATTCAAAAATAATTAAAAGATATATGAAAAAACTACGGTCAAAGATAGACTTGTTTGAATCTCAAAATTCGAAATGTGTCACATAAATTGAGACAGAGAGAGTATTATTAAAAGTGGAAAGCATCAAAGTGCAAAGTTGAATTACAATTTTTCTCCTACACTAAATTAAAATGTTGTAAAGTATTTATATTAATTAATTATTAACTACTAATCCAACACAAAAGTTAATTTTTTATTCATTAGTTATGAGTTGCACCTCCTCCAATATGGCTTTTAAGCATTTTCAGTTTTCTAAGCATCAAGATATTTTCAGTTTTCTAAGACATATATTTAATTTAATTAAATTAAATGGTACAACAGATGCATGGAATTTCTTTAGCTAGGAATATGAATAGCTAACTTCATTAAATCTATATATATTGTAATCTATTATCATTTCTTTACTTTTTATCCTCTCTATATAGTTCTCGGTACTTCTTGTATTTGTTTTTCTTTAATATATATCTTTTTCTTGATTTGTTTTTGCTAATCACTAATTCTTACATATTTTTCTTCTGATTTAGGTTTTTACCTTATGATTTTGAATTCTTCACTTCTCATTCACATCATTAGGTAAGTCATGAGTACGATATTCGTTTTCACAAAAATATAATGTAATCTGTAGGAAAATTGGTATATGTACGATAGTTTCTAGTAGTATAAATGATATAGACTTTAGATTCATACAAAATTATTAATTCTTTGAGTGGATACTTTTTTGAAGATGTACACCCAGTATTTTTAAATAAGATATTTTAAATATTTCAACCATTTATATCAAGTTACTTATTTGTGAGTATAGATCGATTATATTATATTCCGTAATATGATTATATTTAAATAATTTAATTAATATTTTCATGTCAAATTTACATGTGGAATAACTCATAATCTTGAATCAAATAAAGAAAGTTGTACGTGCAATTGGATTTTTATATATCGATTAAATTTTCTAATGTCACTAATTATTAACTATCTCTATCACAAATAAACACTATTTTTCAAGTGTATCCCATGAAATTGGCAATGATACATTATCCACCTTAAAGAAATATATGTTGATCAGTATTTGTACAACATGAAATACGACTTTTATTCGGCAACAACTTCTTGATATGCATGTGTCTACGAAAAGGAGGTTACAGTTTCTTATAGAAGATACAAACCTTAAGATGTGTGAAACACTTGTAAACATAATCAACGTTACTTATGTCACATACAAACTATTTGTTGTTGAAATATTAAAAAAAAAAAAAGGAAAGTGTTGTATCAAGTATAAGATATAGTATAACTATATAAGAAAAATGTCACATACCAATTCAATTGATTGTGTATAACTACAGACAATTATACTTCTCTTTCAAAATTTAGTTACTCAATATTACTTGCAAGTTCTAGTAGCATCGATATCATTTAATTTTTTTGTACTTCTTATCCCCCCTCTTTTCTTACTTTTTAAATATTCATTTGTTGGAGCCAAATAAATATTTTGTAACTTCTAACCGCATTTATGTTGATTATGTTGCGATTCAATATATGTATCGATTTGGAGGATTTACTAACATTAGCTTATGAGTTATATTTATGTTTACTCTTTTATGTATGTTTTGTTTTTTTATTTATCGCACATAGCAAATCCAACAATATATGTACCATTTACAATTTATCAGTACAAGATTTATATTAAGTAGTTTAAAATAAACGTGCAACGCACGTTCTCAGGACTAGTATATATATATATATATATATATATATATACAAAAGAAAGAAAGATAGGATACCATTTTCCTATCTAATTTCTAAAGAGCAAATTAGGCCTGTGTATGGCTAAAATATATGGCCCAAGGATACATGTGCATGAAATACTTATAGTAATTAATAATGAGAGATGCATACCTGTGAATTATTGTGATCTGCACTCTCAAAATTCATCCTTCAATAATCCCTTTCATCTTCAATAATTACTTAATTTTCTCTTAAAACTATAGAAAAAAAAAAGTGACTAGTTTGAGTTCCTTTCAATGCTCTTCTCTTCATTTCTAATTCTAAAAATCAATAACTCAAATCATGTCAGCCAAGGGAAAGGAGACTAATAAAAAGAACACTGATTAGTTCCTACTATACTTTTTTTCCTCTAGTGGAGAACACATGGACCTATGGAAGATTAATCCTTTTTTGTTTTTTATTTTTAATTTTTTTTATAATCGTGAGCTTTCACGCGCCTCGACTAAGACTTGTTTTACGAGTACTTTTTTATCTTCAGTTTTACACGTAAAAATATGAAAAGATCACTGATTAATCCTTTTTCTTGTTTTTTCCTCTAATGGCCGACAGATGGAAGATTATAATAGTTTACAGACCCACTAAAAGTTTGTATCTTTATCTTCTTATAATAGTTTACAGACCCCACTTACTTAATAATTGCTACAAAACAAAAAAAAAAATGAGAGTGTGCACCCCATCCACAACTTTATTTATTAGTTATCTATTGATTGCTTGCAGACGAAAGATTGTACCTAGTAAGGCAGATAGAGTACAACAGAACAGGACTTGAAAGTATAGAAAGTTCAATGAATAACATAGTATGACCAATGAATGCCCTATTACTCAGAAATCTCAAATCTTTCATATTACATAGCATATTATTTCAAAAATTGAAAGAACAAGAGGGAATATATCATATATGAACTCAGCTTACACATGACTTATTCCCTTTTCTTTTACAAAATGAACACATACATTCAACAGCAATGAAATACTTCTCAATTCAACTTTAGCAACTCAAGGATGATAAGAATCGGGAACGAAAAATGGATGTCATCTAGGTCCAGAAAGTTCCATTGGTTCAACTAGTGAAGAATCTTCAACGTAGTTGGAATATCTTTGTGGTGTATGTTCAAAAGCTCGGTTTCTTGGAGTCTCGAGGTTTTGTGTGCCTCCCATTTTTCAGCCAATCCATCGCCCTCTAACATCCTAGTATTATATTTGTCTCTAAAAATTAGACATGGTCCAAAATTTGGCTTTATTCTAGTATTATATTTGTCCGTACACCTTTTACAACTTTAAGAACTCAAATTCATACTATCCACATTCTAAAATTTATATGATGTTCTCTTTAACAAGTATAATAACCACTATTTAAAAAAATTCTTCTCCTCCAATGTAATAAATGAGTGGAATTAAAATTTTAAACACTGTATCCTATCAATTATCTGTCAAACAAAATGAATAAAGGGAGTAGTACCAAACAAACACCATGTAAGAATATTTAACTTTTATAAATGGAAATGTTGGACTCATTATCTAAAATCAATAGTGATTATTATGTATTAACACATGGAGGCAAGAGCTAACCTTTTAATCGTGATGCTACACTTCCATTTGGCATATAGGGGTAAACAAGAAGCCGTTCACTTTCAGTTGAACAAAACCCCAGAAGATGGAGAAGATTCCGATGGACAGCCAAACTAATCAATTCTACTTCCGTCTGAAATTGATTTTCACCACCAACAGCATTGTAGTCGTTCAATCGTTTGACGGCCACAACAGTACCATTGTTTAAGCTGGCCTTATACACAACCCCAAATCCTCCCTTTCCCAATATACGTTTTGAGCTGAAATGGTCAGTGGCAGTCCGCAGTTCCTTAAGGGTGTACCTTTTCAGGTGACCCAAGCATACCTCTGGATAACAATGATCTGCATTTGAGAAGTTGTTACTCAGATATAGCTTTGGGGAATAGTTAGAGACAGATGGAGAAAATCTTTTGAAAAGTGAGACAGGGAGAAAATAATAGAGGTTGGCAAAAAGGTCCCAAAACTGATCCACATATATGAATCAGACAACCAAAGTACAAGATTATCAAGAGTAACTTTCAACGCAATAAATGTGGCAAGGCAATTCACCAGGCATGGTGGCCCGAGAGAGTGAACATAACACCATCTTCCTTTTTACAGAAATATTTACTCCAACTTTCACAAGAAAATGCAAGTGTACTTATTCAGATATGTGATTAACAAATTATTCTGTCAATGTTTGGAACTAAAAGTTTAGGGTAGCCTGTAGTGGATCAGGACTTATCCCGATAACAACAAAATTCAAACAACTTTTCTGAGTCCTTACTAGGAAAATTGACCAGAACTACTGAGTATGCCAAAGGGCATAATTTTCTAACTGACGGGGCTCGAAAGTTCTTCATATTCAACAGGTTTATTGAATATGGTAAACACAGAATTTATCCCCAATACCTATTACTTGACCACTCGTGTCCTCTAAAACTAAAACAAATGAATTTAAAATCAACAATCACAAAAATCTTTTTAGAGATTAAAATAAAGATTCAAACCACAAGCAGGTGACTCTGTAACATCCTAGCTTAAAAAATATTCACATGATACCTAACACCAATCACTCGGACAATAATGAAAATCTCACTTGGCTCAACTTACATATCCGTGGCAGGAAAAGAATCAGAAATGCAGAACTAATAAAAGCTCAAATTATCATAGAGAAGAGGGGGGGAAAGTAAATCAACTAACCATTGACATCAAAAAAGATCTGCTGATTATTTCTGTAGCGCCACCAAAGCAGCAAAGCCAGGGCTACTATGACCAAGAAAGCAGCACCAAAACTTGCAACAAACGCAACAACCACGCGATGGCTCTTGCATGCAGCACCAGATTGATCTGTGATATCAAAAATAAGAGATGCAACACATTTTCAACAACACAAATAGAAGAACTTCCTCAGTATGTATAATATGTTTTAACAGTTTCCATTTTCAGTTGCAAGGGAAGGGACTTGAGCACGAAAATGTTATATGTACCTGCCAGACTATCAGGTGGGAAGGACGGTGGCTCTGGATAGACTGCTGAACAATTATTCTCAGAACCTTGACCACAAATTAAAGGATTCCCGAGCACTCTGAAAGCCATGAAGAGGAAGTCAATCTCACTATAGTGCGGAATACTAATGAGATACTTTTCAAGTACCAGTTTACCCAAAAGCATTTGTCAATGTATTTTAAATAATGGATTTTTATCAACTAAGTATCGAGATTTACAGGTACAGCCGTACAGCAATAGTTTAACTTCAACAATATTAAGATAACTACTTGAAAATGAAATCACTGAGTATTACGGCGATAGAAAAGGCAAACTTACTTCAATACCAATCACTGATATGTTGTTTTTATTAATAAACCAATCTTTTATTAAAAAAGATTTTGCTAGACTAGCTTCGGATCCATTATCAATTTGACAACAGGTTGTTAATTTTGTATCATAAAAAGTTACTTCTATGAAGACTGATACCCGAAAAGATATTTCTTTGGGCATTTTAATTTTTTGGTATGAAATAAGTTTCATTTTTATAACTCATTTTTATTTCATTTTTTTCTATGCTATAGTCATTAAGACTATTAAGGAACATATTTCCTAGGATTAGGTTGTGATCACTTTCGTGATTTGTAATATAACAAGGAACTGTTATTCTTATTGTATCTAACTGTATGGGTAAATCTACCATATTTATACCGCTAAAATTATTTCCTTCAAAGGTTTTATTTCCTAGGATTAGGTTGTGATCACTTTCGTGATTTGTAATATAACAAGGAACTGTTATTCTTATTGTATCTAACTGTATGGGTAAATCTACCATATTTATACCGCTAAAATTATTTCCTTCAAAGGTTTTATGGATGTAAGGGGTACCTTCGTATATTAGTAATCTATCCAATATAATACCTTTGATATGATTTGCTGTAGCACCTGTTTGTATCAAGATTTCCTATTTTTTCCATTCAACTCCGTTAAAGATTCTTCCTGAAATTCTAGTAATGTTAGTAATCTCAAAAGTCTTCTTAGAATATCTATTGGAAATACTTTTTTTTATAGAATTTCTTCCATATTCTAACGAAAGTCTAGGATTATCGCTAGGGCTTCCTATTTCTTTTGTTTTTCCAAAATGGATTTCATATTCTTCTGGAATAATTTCTTGTTGAATTTCTGCTTCAACTATTCTTGCAATTCAATTCCTGTGCATTCTTGGTCGATTTCGATCATTTCTTTGTTTTTGTATACACTACCATAATGCATCATTAAAGTCTGCATATTTTAGTGAAATACAGTACTTTGGATAATATATAAATAGGAGCTTGGTGTAGGCTAAGTTACCTTATACCAAGATTTCCTTCTCTAGCATTAATGAACCTTTCATCAGAAAGATTGATTACAATAGGACAATTGATTTCTTATTTAAACGTTGATTTAACTAGAATTTGGATTCCACCTAAATGAACGTAATTCATTTTTTTTCTTTTTCTTTCAGGAATTTTTCTGAGGATCTGTTTAATCATTGGTTTGGTTAAAAGATTCAACTTATGTTTTCCTGTAGTCTGGGTAATTTCTATTACCTTTTCTACTTCTTGATATTCATGATATGAAATTTTATTTCTTGCAAACATCCTTTGCATTTTGCTGAATATGTTATTTTCAGTTTTTAAATTAAGTTGTAATCCTTGGATTTTCTTTAATAATTCTCCATCGAATGTTGCCTTTAGGGCGTATCCTCTCGGATCTTCTTCAGTCTCAATAACTTGTACTGAATTGTCCGTTTCTTTTTGTATTTCTTTATTCATTTAGTCAGATTCTTCTAAGCTGGTTGAAAATTCTTCATAGAATTCATCACTTTTTATTGATGTTACAGATTCTAAATTTGAATCAATTTCTAGTCTATCAATTTTTTATATTTTTACACGTTTTTTATCGTAGCTTTTGTGTCCTTCTTCGCCATAGTTGTAGCATTTACATTTTTCTATTGTTTTTTTAAATTTATTTTTCTTTTTATAATACCTATTTTTAGGTATATAATTTTTCTTTGAAATATTTTTTCTTTTTATTAAACTTTTCTTAAGCTTTTTTATTTTCTTATAGGCCCTATCGTTGCATCCCCATTGAGTTGATGCGTTTGTATCTAAGCAATAAATCTGGGTATTGATTCCTTTGGCTTTTCTTTGTATATTATGTGCCATAAAAAATTGTTCAAGCATACTATTTAAGAAAGATATTCTTTGTCCAAGAGTATCTCCTTTTTTGTTTTTTTTTTCATATTCTTCCCTAAAATATTTGGCCCAGAAGCCTGATAATTTTTTATAATATTTTTCAAGATATGCAGCATTTATTTACTGCTATCAAATATTTTATAATAATATTCTTCGAATTCACAAGTGTATTCTTGAATATAGCTCATTTTGCATATTTGCAATTTTTCTAATTGTTCTTTTGCAATTATTCTTAATTTTTCTCTATTTAGAAAGGAGCTTCCTTCTCCACCTAGGAATTCATTTCCTATGAATTGTACAAAGTTTCTTATTCCTTCTTGAAGGGAAATTTTGAATCCTTCTATTGTACTATTTTTGATGATTCGTTTAGCATCATCTGATAATCTGGTATGCCAATTACTGACTTTACCAGTGAAGGTATTTATCATAATGATATATTTTTCCTCTTCTGTATAATTTACTCCTTTTCCTAACAGGAAGAAAAGAAATATATTTTGTGCCCATATATCTAGATCTAACTCTGGTTCTCTTTTACAATCTAGATTTAAAAATTGGGTTATTCCTCCATCTCCTGTTGGGAGTCTGTTTGGCATATATTTGAATTTATTATTATTATGTTATTGACTCATAAAATCTTTATTTCTTTTTGCTTTGAATGCAAAGTTTTGTTCAGAATTATATTCTGGTTCTTCTTCTTCTTTGAAGGTGTGGGATCCTTCCACTTTAACAAAGTTTCCTTGGGATCCACCTGTATCACCTTTGTTTACATCCCTACTCTATTCAAATAGGGCGAAACGTCGCGGTGACTCAAAAAATGAACAATTAATTCAATTTTAAAAAAAATTTAAGAATAAATGAATTTTAATGGATTTCGCCACCTAATTTTAGGAAAACTAGGAAACCAATTAAATGATCTACGAAACCAAGAGATTCTAGGTAAGGAGTTCAAATGATTTCGAAGGAAAGGTATTAGGCATCCTTCGAAATCCACAACTGTGGGTCCCGATTGAATTCATTTTTTCAAATTAAGGAGGAGATAAAATTGTATACAAGTATAACAAACATACGATATGCACAAGCGATAAAACAAAGAATAATATCAAAACAACCTAAAGTTTGCCTAACGTCGATAATATACATAATTAAATATATTCAAACTTCATTGGAATAACTCCAATGGGAAGCGACTCCGGAGTACCTATAATGGCACTTAATAAAAGTATTAGTTATAAATAAATATGAATAAAAATAAATGAAATAAATAACAACTTAAAATAAAAATCCGTCTTATTAACATGAGAGACCTGGGAAATCGACGGTAATTTCTTCATCGGTCAATTTTAACATACAACATATATAAACTTAAACTAAATTTCCGTATTTACAATGTAAAGGCCTCCAAAACCGACGGAGAGATTTTCTCATTGGCCAGGTTTAACAAAACAAAATATATAAACAAGTATAGCATCAAACAAAAATTTAGCGAATGAAAGAACGTAAAAGATAATCAAAATTAGCCAATATTAAAATAATGTAAACTCCATTGGAATAAATCTTCAACAACAGAATAATCAAACTAGCGATATACAACATTATAGTGGTCCAAAATAACAAGAAAACAAGATAACAATCAATAAGTAATAAAGAATATATAAAAAATTAATTACAGCCCGACTTTTGAAATTCTAAATGATAGCAACATAATAAATTAAATATATATATGTCACAAGTAACATTACGTGTCATCCAAAAGCCAAAATAAAGTTGCTGAATTTATTTTGTTTTATTTTTTTTCTAACATTTGCAAAGATTAACAACATAGTTAACAAAACTCAACACGAAAAAATTAAAAAAATAACAAGTAATAATAACTATTGCATAGTTAATATAAAACGGATAAACCACAAAATGAATATTAGCAGCAATAATAACTAAATACCAAGATATAATTAAAGCAGAACACAATTACTCTAACTGCGACTAAATAACTCATCAAATGAACATAAGGAAAATAACAAAATAAAATGGAGACAAACCCACAATATACACAAATAATGATAACAATAATAATAAAATTATGTGTAACAACACAACATTATGAAAAATAATACAACAACTAATATAAACATGGGAACAAAACAATGACTAAATACGGTTGTCAAAATTATTACCTTTCCGGGCAGATCTGAAAGTTTTTCTCTTAGAAGGCCGGATTTGGTTATTTCGTGGTGGTTTGTTGTTGCTGACCGTCGTCATAGCCATGACATGAAGCTTCGCCGGTGGTGGAGCTTTGGAGTTGCTGTTGGCTTCTCCGGCGTTGTGAGTTTGCCGGAGAGGACGATGAGGGTGAGAGGAGAAGCTGGACAGCGGGGTTTCGGGGTCTGGCAGAGAATTTGTTTCGGGTGGGTTTTTTGGTTGTAATAGGGCTCGTTGGTGATTTTGGTTGCTGGAAATGGAAAGTTAGTCGGAAATATGAAATGGGTTTGGTTCGGGGTTTGTTTGGAGCTACTGGTTTGTAGGGGTTGTTGTACGGCGTTCGGAGGTTGTTTCCGGTGTGAGCTTGCCTCAGATCTGATTCTTAGTGGCTGATTTGTGGCTGTTTCAGCTGAGTTTCTGGTTGAAATAAATGGCGGAAATGGAAGAAAATATATTGTGTAAGAAGATGGGGGTGGGTTTGCCGGAGCTTGGCTGGAAATGGAGTTTGGGAGGTGGTGAAGAAGGAGCGGCTATTTTTGGGAGGATCGAAATAAATTTTAGGGTCCCTTTTGAAAATTTTTTCCCCCTTTATTTTTGACCTAATCAATAATTTAAATAGGAAAATAATTATGCAATGGGTTCAAATTATGGGCTTAGAATTGAGGCCCAAAATCGTTGGTTAATCTGTATATGTAAATTTTATTCATATTTAAATAAATTTTTAGACTGTGCAAAATATCAAAATAAATATTAACAAATGTAACGACTAAAATGAATATTAAAAAATGATAATCAACGTAAACAATAACATGTAAAAAATGCAAATTAACAAAAAATAATTATTTAATCAAAATGAACAAATATTTGAACGTATTCAACCGATTATGATGAAAAATAATGTAACTAAGATTAACTGATAAAAAATTCCAAAATTTTGAAAAAATAAGCATAAATATTGATAAACTTATTTAAAATTATATAAAAATGTATTTTAAACTATTGAATTAATAAAACTTAAAAGTTACGAAATTTCGAAATTGTTAGGCCAAAATTGGATGTCAACAACATTTATTCATTAGGACTTTTAATTTTTTATCTGAAAAATCAAGGTCTTCTAACGCATAAACTAATTTTTAATCTAGCTCATTCATTTTCTTGTTCAAGGTTGTTTTCACCTTTTTCGCATTGTTTTGACTTATTTTCTTCTTCTTCTTCAAGATTCTTTATACTAGATTGTTCTAATTCTTTAATTTTTTATTTTTTCAAAAATTCTTCTACGAGTTTTTCATTCAGGCTATCTTTTTTATATGAACTTTTACTAGCAAATTTCTCTGCTAAGAGTTCATTTAGGTATTTTTGACTTACTTTTTTGTCAAGTTTTTCTATTTTCTCTATTAAATTAGTAATTCTTTCAGAAAGATTTTCTTTAATTAATTTAATTTCTATTTCTATTAATTTTAACCGTAGGGCTATTTGTTTATGACTTTCTAGTAGGTCATTTAGTATATCTATAGCTTCTTTTAAGCTCATTTGATTAAGTTTCTTTTTATTCAGATAGATAGTAATCAGATGTATCCATATTATTTATTACTATTTCTTCATAACCATTTATTATAAAATCCATTTGAAATTCTTCTTCAAATTTTTCATGAATTATGTGTTGTATGATTTTTTCTTTTACATCTTTATTTAAGTTGTAATTTACTTTTAGTATTGTTACTAAGGTTTTTTCTTATATACACCAAAGAAAGATAGAGCACCATTTTCCTGTCTAATTTCTAAAGAGCAAATTAGACCTGCCTGTGTATGGCAAAAATATATGTCAAAGGATACATGCATGAAATACTTATAATAATTAATAATGAGAGATGATGCATACCTGTGATCTAGCCTCTTAAAATTTATCCTCCAATAATCCTTTTCATCTTCAATAATTACTTAATTTTCTCTTAAAACTATAGAGAAAAAGTCACTAGTATTCATCAGTATGCTAGTTTGAATTCCTTTCAATGCTGTTCTCTTCATTTCTAATTCTAAAAATCAATAATTCAAATATGTCAGCCGTTGGATTGAATGAATGGACGGCCAAGAACAATGCACGTAGCCCGAATAAAACATGTGTCTAGCTTGTCAAGGGAAAGGAGACTAATAAAAAGAACACTGACTAGTCCCTACTATACTTTTTTAACCATCTTTAGAAGTGAACTAGGTAGTATCACCTCTCCTCCCAATCCTCTTATCACAAAAGTTTCGAGATTCCGAAGATTAGCTATACATGAAGGAATTGAATTTCCACCAGTTTTAGCAGCAAAATACTTCAAATGAATTAGAAATTGTATTTCACTAGGAAAAGTACCACCAATGTTGACGGATTCCAAATCCAACACCTTAACAAGTTTGAAGCTGTCAAAGATGAAAGAGACATCATGCGGCCATAACAAGTTATCTGAATCAATCACATTGAAAAGCAAAGAGCGAACATTTGAGCGAGATGGCTGCCACAGATCAATCTGATCCTCAGAAGAATGAACAAACAACCGGTAATCCATAGACATTTCAGGAAATGAATCCTCTCCAGTGAATCTGTTCAAAGAAAAAATAATGAAAATGAGAGTTGATATAAACAATAATATGATAAAATCAGTATAGTTCTTTATACCCATTGATATGAAGAAGGAAATTCTCCTGTTTGGACTTCTCCAAGCAGAACTTATGCAACAGATCATGAACACGACATGTTTTGAGCTTTCCATTGGGTCTCTTCTCCACGCCCATGACTAAATTTCTACTAATAAGATCTTCCAAGAGACATTCTGCAGCATCTTCTAGTCCGTTTTCTTCATTTGCTTGTACAAAACCCTCAGCTACCCACAACCGAGTCAACTTTGAGACATGAATATCCTTCCCCTTTAAAAGTCCTCCAAAATAGAGAAAACAAGCCTTCAGCTGTTGTGGTAAATTCCTGTAACTAAATCCAATCATAGACATGCTCTCTTCCAAGCTATCAATATTCAGCAAACATAGACTTTCTTCTATTTCCTTCCACAATTCTGCTTTTATTATCTTTTTCTCTTTGAGAACACCAGCTACTAATACAATGAAGAGAGGCAACCCTCCACTTATTTTTGCTATTCGAAACCCCACATCAACAATTTCAGGCGGACAACTCTTCCCTTGAAACAGCTCTTGCTGTAATAATGTCCAACTCTCACCATCTCTGAACAAGCGAAGATGATGAGGTTCACTTTCACGTTTAGCATAATTGGCAACGTTACTCAGACGTGTTGTTAGAATAATTCTACTCCCACTCCGAGTATCTTTGAAGCACATATGTATATTGTCCCACACTTTATCATCCCACACATCGTCAATGAGAATTAAGAATCTCTTGGTCAACAAGAATCGACGCAGCTCATCGGCTAATTCACCATCTTCCTTTTCATTGCGATCAATAGGCTCAAGCACACCATTCAAAATGGAGAGCAACAAATCTCTCCATGAATATACTTGAGTCACGCGATACTGAGCACGGACATCAAAACGAGAGGTGATGTCTGGATCATTGTAAATCTTCTCGGCAAGAGTAGTCTTACCAATTCCTGGCATGCCGACCAATGAGATGACATCTAGCTGACGTGAACCTCCAAGTAGCTGCTTCTTCATTAGGTCCATCGCCTCCTGGAAACTCTCCATTTCTTCATTTGATCCTGCAGTATTAGCTGATAAAGACGGCACAAGATAAGTTGAGGTCTTTTTAACTTTGTGCACTGTCACATCTATCTTCTTGCTTTCACTTGTTTCTCTAACAACTTCATTTACAAGCTTAATATTCTCAACAGCTTCAGAAATCCAATAAACTTTGTACCAGAGTGGATAAGAATAGGTCAAGCACGAGTCCATGGCATACTCTGCCTTGTATGCCATTGCTGTAACTCTTGTTATAAGACTATGAACTTCATCATGCTCATCGTTGATTTCTGGGAAATGATCAGTCAATGTTCTTAGACACAATAAACCCTCCTTCACTGACCCAATTTGAAGTTTTAAGTCGATAACTGAATCGATCTTAGAACTTAGCATCTCATCCAATTTTCCCAAGAAACAATATAGAAATCCTAGTTCATTTATCTTGGGGAAGCTATGACTTGAATCTGGAACTTTGAGACAAATCGTTTCGACCTCTGTCTCTACAAACTTAAGCAATTGCTTGACATCAGAGAGATATAGCATGTAACACCAAGAAGGTGCATAATCCCTGATGGGAAAGAGACAGACAAACTTTATATCTTGAACATGTTTCACAAGATCTTTGAGCTCTTGATGCATATCGCGATGCTGTACAATATCTGCAATAAAAGAACCCAAATAAAATAGTTTGTCTTTGATTACTGGGATCTGGTTCTTCAGAAAAGGAATTGAACAAGTATCAAAGTTGAGCAGCCAGTCCTGGTGTTTCGATAGGAATCTAATAATGCCTTCGCCATCTGTCATGTTGTAAGGTGATGCATCCAGAAATTGAAAGCATACTTTTCTGACCTCTACATTGACAGACTCAATCTCAGATAATAAAAGTCCTATTTCCTCAATGCTTCTTCCCTTGATGATTTGTGCTATCTTGTTGGCAGACACTTCAGCATGCATTAAGACATTATGCAATTCATTAAGGACTGTGTGCTGCCTGAGAACACCAATAAGAAGAACTCTTAGACAAATAACCTTTTCATGAGAACTTTTAATCATATCCAGAATGTGAGCTTCCAAAGTGGCTTTGTGCTTCAGTAGATCCATCAAGCTTCTCTCACATTCGATAAGCTTCAAAGCCACAGTCAAAAACCGAAGAACAAGACTGCTTTTGTTGCTATTCACAGATTCGGCCTCAATTGCAATAGTTTCAAATCCACTGCACTGAGATATAGGATTAAAAAGATATGTTACCAGGAGCAACAATCCATCGTAGAACTTTTTAACCTCATATGCAACTGTAACTGACAAATCAGTTTCATCCTTCAGTAGAAGATTGTCAATAATATATACAAGAAACCCCATCATTACTAAATCCATGTTGTGGTGACCGGAGGATGATTTCTTTGAGGATTTTAGAATGTTTACGTAAGAACCAATGACCTCAAAATTAACAGGAAGAAAGTTCAGCAGATGTATCTCAGTTGATGAAGCACAAATGGTGGGACACATCTGTCTAATTGCTGCCTTAATAAAGTTGAACTTAAGAAGCAATTGAAAGTGCACGCAATTTATTTCCCAGGCCAAGTCTTCTTGTTTTTCATAACATAAAAGATATTTAATGGCTGAACGTGCTTCTTTACTCACAGATTTGATAAGGGTTAAAAAATCCTTTATCTTAGGCTGCTGTTTGCACTTCTCCAATGAATCCATGAGAAAAGTTCTCAGGACTATCAGCTCTTCTAAAGCATAGTCAATCAGATCTGTCATGGTTTCTTGACTGTTACGTAGTTGAATCAATTTGATTACTACATTGACATGATAAAGCTTCGGCTCCAAAACAAAAACAAGATCCTCATCGTAGTAGTTGAACAGAAATATTGCTGCCTCAAAGACCAGAGCTTCAACAAGTGACTGAAGAGAACTGAATATTCTGAGTTGAGTGCCTCTATATTCGAGAAGACATTTAGAAATGTTAAGAAGTCCTTTTTTGAGCGACCAAATTCCAACATGGTGTTGATGCTCCTCCAGATCCTCTCGTAGAGCATTAACCAAATCAAGCATACATCCGGACTTCAATGTAGTCTCTGATCTTGATGACTTGAACGCTGTCAAGAGGCTCTTATATATCTGACTCAAATCAGGGAAAGGTCTTACAAATTCCACCCGCTGACACGATTCCGAAATATTGTGGAAACCCGGTTGGAAAAATAGTTCTAGTGCAGTATAAGCTACATCCTCAACACAGATGAAGAACTCCCGCATACTCTCATGCTCAATGCACCGACTTGCAGTTAATTTGAAGATGACTTGTAGAGGTCGCACCTTCTGAGGGTAAAAATGCTTTGAATAATCAAGCAAAAAAATGACAAATCTCACCATCTCCATAGTAATGATTTGGCTAGATGACGTTGATGACTTTGAAGCTTTGATTCTTTCAGCAATATTCTCGGGTGTAAGTATTTTCAGCACCACTGATATCATTACTCTAGTTGATATTGATGGCTTTGAAGCTGCTTCGAGTCGCTCAGCAATGTTGTTCAGTTTAATTATTTTCAGCGCCTTTGTCATTTTGATGGTGTAACGTTGATCCATGTGAGTACATATCTCAGAAAAGCCATCGTGAGCTTGTTGAAATAAGGCCCCTAGTTGTGTGGATATCGTGTTCTCAGGGAAAATCTCCTCCAGGTTTTCCAGAAATATATGTACACCTTTTAGTAGATCTCTAGCATTGTTCAATTGATCAATCGTGGAACTATCTAAATGTCTTCCCTTCAAAAGGTCTATGGCACCTATCACTGCGCCACACTCTTGAGCCATCTACTTGCCACCTTTTCAGTTTCCTCTAATTGTTCATAAATCCAATCCTGCAAGTAATTAATACTATCTTAATTCAGAGTACACCTTCACTAAATTTAAATATTATTAAAAAACTAATATTAAATAATAATTATATGGTATTAATCCATTATATTTCTAAATAGAATTAATTCACGGAATTCTAAAAAGGAGTTTGGTAGATGAAGTGTTTCATAACAACAACACGCAATAAATTATATCTTTAAAAACTGAAATATCCTCAAACATTAAACAACAAAATGTCCTTTAAATTACCAGACATCTTAATATGACACAAATATTTAGATTTTAGTCAAAAACTTTACATATCCCAACTTTAACCAATCTAATTCTCATAGATGTTATGTATATCATCAATTTTTAAATGACTTTTATAATTCCTGACTTATAATTATACATACCAAAAAGTTGTTTTCAAAATCACTTTATAATAATGCACACACTTTGTTATTCCGATGTATAATTGTTGATGGATGATTATCGGTGGATGTAATTATATTGCTCATCACAGTCACTTTATGTTAATGCATACACTTAGTTATTCTAATGTATAATTGTTGATCGCTGATTGTTGATGGATATTATTGCTCATCAAATATGCAACAAAAAAGAGGTAAATATATTTATGCTTTTGTTAGTTATTGAGGAAGTTCCTCCATTCTTTTAAACTGGAACTGTTTCTCTCTTTAATTTTTGTTATTTAAAAGTTTTAGAATTCATTAGCTAGTTTATTGTTTTTAGTCTACTCTATTTCATCTTATTTTTGAATATTTGTGGGATGAACATAATGTACATCTGAAGTTGTATTATTTATTGTGATGCTATAATAATGTAATGGATATTGATAAATTTTTATATATTCTCTTCAAACATTATATGACATTTTCACAACTAATAACTCATACGTATCAAAATGATACAATTTCTTAAAACTATTTGATATGATTGTCAGATTGTCCATTTGATATTAAGCTTTAATTTAGTGCTACACTCCTTCTCTTTTGATTACTTAATTTTAGGAACAACTATTTATACACACTGTAATTGTATTTAAATCATTTAGAAATATTTATATTAAGTAGCGTGAAATACACACATATTTTCTATTATGAAATTCAATTTTTTTTAATTAAATAGAAATTTTGTAGTAATTACAAGGGACAAACGTGCAATGCACGTTTCCAAAAACTAGTACTCCCTCTGTCCCAATTTATGTGACACATTTCACTTTTCGAGAGTCAAACAATTTAAGTTTGACCGAGAATTTGCTCATGGAATCTTCAAATTTTTTAAAATGCAATTTATATATTTGTAAACTACATAAAAAGTACTATAAGTCTCAATAATTGATAATTCAAAATAATTAAAAGATATATGAAAAAACTACGGTCAAAGATAGACTTGTTTGAATCTCAAAATTAAAATGTCACATAAATTGGCATGCAGAGAGTATTATTAAAAGTGGAAAGCATCAAAGTGCAAAGTTGAATTATCATTTTTCTCCTACACTAAATTAAAATGTTGTAAAGTATTTATATTAATTAATTATTAACTACTAATCCAACACAAAAGTTAATTTTTTATTCATTAGTTATGAGTTGCACCTCCTTCAATATGGCTTTTAAGCATTTTCAGTTTTCTAAGCATCAAGATATTTTCAGTTTTCTAAGACATATATTTAATTAAATTAAATTAAATGGTACAACAGATGCATGGAATCTCTTTAGTTAGGAATATGAATAGCTAACTTCATTAAATCTATATATATTGTAATCTATTATCATTTCTTTACTTTTTATCCTCTCTATATAGTTCTCGGTACTTCTTGTATTTGTTTTTCTTTAATATATATCTTTTTCTTGATTTGTTTTTGCTAATCATTAATTCTTACATTTTTTTGTTTTTCTGTTTTAGGTTTTTACCTTACGATTTTGAATTCTTCACTTCTCACTCACATCATTAGGTAAGTAATGAGTACGATATTCGTTTTCACAAAAATATAATGTAATCTGTAGGAAAATTGTGATATGTACGATATTTTTTAGTAGTATAAATGATATAGACTTTAGATTCATACAAAATTATTATTTCTTTGAGTGGATACTTTTTCGAAGATGTACACCCAGTATTTTTAAATAAGATATTTTAAATATCTCAACCATTTATATCAAGTTCCTTATTTGTGAGTATAGATCGATTATATTATATTCCGTAATATGATTATATTTAAATAATTTAATTGATATTTTCATGTCAAATTTATATGTGGAATGACTCATAATCTTGAATCAAATAAAGAAAGTTGTACGTGCAATTGGATTTTTATACATCGATTAAATTTTCTAATGTCACTAATTATTAACTATCTCTATCACAAATAAACACTATTTTTCAAGCGTATCCCATGAAATTGGCAATGATACATTATCCACCTTAAAGAAATATATGTTGATCAGTATTTGTATAACATGAAATACGACTTTTATTCGGCAACAACTTCTTGATATGCATGTGTCTACGAAAAGGAGGTTACGGTTTCTTATAGAAGATACAAACTTTAAGATGTGTGAAACACTTGTAAACATAATCAACGTTACTTATGTCACATACAAACTATTTGTTGTTTAAATATTTAAAAAAATAAGAAAAGTGTTGTATTAAGTATAAGATATAGTAGAACTATATAAGAAAAATGTCACATACCAATTCAATTGATTGTGTATAACTACAGACAATTATACTTCTCTTTCAAAATTTAGTTACTCAATATTACTTGCAAGTTCTAGTAGCATCTATATCATTTAATTTTTTTGTACTTCTTATCCCCCTCTTTTCTTACTTTTTAAATATTCATTTGTTGGAGTCAAATAAATATTTTGTAACTTCTAACCGCATTTATGTTGATTATGTTGCTATTCAATATATGTATCGATTTGGAAAATTTACTAACATTAGCTTATGAGTTATATTTATGTATACTTTTTTATGTATGTTTTGTTTTTTTATTTATGGCACATAGCAAATCCAACAATATATGTACCATTCACAATTTATCAGTACAAGATTTATATTAAGTAGTTTAAAAACGCAAATGCACGTTCGTGATTAGTATATATATATATATATATATATATATATATATATATATATATATATATATATATATATAAGAAAGAAAGATACGATACCATTTTCCTATCTAATTTCTTAAGAGCAAATTAGGCCTGTGTATGGCTAAAATATATGGCCCAAGGATACATGTGCATGAAATACTTAATAGTAATTAATAATGAGAGATGCATACCTGTGAATTATTGTGATCTGCACTCTCAATAATACTTAATTTTCTCTTAAAAATATAGAAAAAAAAAAGTGACTAGTTTGAATTCCTTTCAATGCTCTTCTTTTCATTTCTAATTCTAAAAATCAATAACTCAAATCATGTCAGCCAAGGGAAAGGAGACTCATAAAAAGAACACTGATTAGTTCCTACTATACTTTTTTTCCTCTAGTGGAGAACACATGGACCTATGGAAGATTAATCCTTTTTTGTTTTTTATTTTTAATTTTTTTTTATAATCGTGAGCTTTCACACAGCTCGACTAAGACTTGTTTTCCGAGTACTTTTTTATCTTCAGTTTTACACGTAAAAATATGAAAAGATCACTGATTAATCCTTTTTCTTGTTTTTTCCTCTAATGGCCGACAGATGGAAGATTACAATAGTTTACAGACCCACTAAAAGTTTGTATCTTTATCTTCTTATAATAGTTTACAGACCCCACTTAATAATTGCTACAAAACAAAAAAAAAAAAATGAGAGTGTGCACCCCATCCACAACTTTATTTATCAGTTATCTATTGATTGCTTGCAGACTAAAGATTGTACCTAGTAAGGCAGATATAGTAGAACAGAACAGAAGGACTTTAAAGTATAGAAAGATCAATGAATAACATAGTATGACCAATGAATGCCCTATTACTCATAAATCTCAAATCTTTCATATTACATAGCATACTATTTCAAAAATTGAAAGAACAAGAGGGAATATATCATATATGAACTCAGCTTACACATGACTTATGCCCTTTTCTTTTACAAAATGAATACATACATTCAACAGCAATGAAATACTTCTCATTTCAACTTTAGCAACTCAAGGATGATAAGAATCGAGAACGAAAAATGGATGTCATCTAGGTCCAGAAAGTTCCATTGGTTCAACTAGTGAAGAGTCTTCGACGTAGTTGGAATATCTTTGTGGTGTATGTTCAAAAGCTCGGTTTCTTGGAGTCTCGAGCTTTTGTGATGCCTCCCATTTTTCAGCCAATCCATCGCCCTCTAACATCCTTAATGCTTCGGACATTTTTGGGCGATGAGAAGGGTTGAAATGGGTGCATAGAAGGGCAACTTTAACCATCTCTTCTAGCTCAATCTGGTCAAAGTTATTTTTCAAATTGCTATCTACCATAAGGTTCAATTTCTCCTCTTGATGCAGCTTTCTCACCTGCGTATCATTAGCAGTAATTAAACGAGAGAGTTCGTTGAAGTATGCTAATGGAAAAGAGCCTTGTAAACTAGATGTACACACCACTAGCTAGCTATATTTGAGGTTTGAACCTACAACTCCTTATAACTGAAAAGAGAACAGCTATGAGAAAGAGAGAGAGGAGAGACGCACAACCCGCCTCTGTATAGCTTATTCCTCTCACAACCCACAGTACATATTTCAAAAAATACTCAGTACAACATCCAGAGAAAGAGAAAGAGGAGAAACGCACCCAATCAAGCATAACAACACCTTTCTGGTTGGCCCCTCGACCAAAGTCCATAGCTTTCTGGCCTGTAATCAGCTCAAGTAGCAAGATTCCAAACCCAAAAACGTCAGTTTTTTCAGACGATTGGCCAGTAGACAAATATTCTGGAGCAATGTGGCCAATGGTGCCCCTAACAGCAGTTGTCACATGAGAATCGCGGTGATCCAAGAGCTTTGCCAATCCAAAATCACCAACTACTGCCTCAAATTCTTCATCCAACAGAATGTTTGCTGCTTTGACATCACGATGGATAATTTTGGGATCACACTGCTCATGCAAGTAAACTAGCCCTCTCGCTGTACCTTGTGCTATCTTTTTCCGCCTCGACCAGTCTAAAACTGGTTTACCATTTATGCTATCTGCAAATTTAGAAACCACAATGCATTTTCAATCAGGCCAATATATGTATCAGCTTCAACTGATACAAAATTCAGTTACTTGGAAACTATTAAAAAGTAGCTGATGAAGCTCCAGAAAAGCAAATGAGCATGGCTTTCGAACATGCAGAAACATACAACAATGGTTTCAGCCAGCAGCAAACTGATAATGTCTTATCATATAACTACAGCAGTACAGAGTATGTGAAGGTGGGCAGCCCACCGCAGGCTCAAGGATGGACTGAGGTAAGGGTGGGTCGTAACATCTAAGCTTGTACTTAACCAGAATCTTATTGCCTCAATTCACCAATGACAGCGGTTGTTTCAGAGCACTCACTGATGTTTAATGGCAATAAATTGGGAAGTAGGAATTGTTCACTAACATGACTTCTTTTAAATCAGACATGGTCCAAAATTTGGCTTTATTCTAGTATTATATTTGTCCGTACACCTTTTACAACTTTAAGAACTCAAATTCATACTATCCACATTCTAAAATTTATATGATGTTCTCTTTAACAAGTATAATAACCACTATTTAAAAAATTTCTTCTCCTCCAATGTAATAAATGAGTGGAATTAAAATTTTAAACTCTGTATCCTATCAATTATCTGTCAAACAAAATGAATAAAGGGAGTAGTACCAAACAAACACCATGTAAGAATATTTAACTTTTATAAATGGAAATGTTGGACTCATTATCTGAAATCAATAGTAATTATTATGTATTAACACATGGAGGCAAGAGCTAACCTTTTAATCGTGATGCTACACTTCCATTTGGCATATAGGGGTAAACAAGAAGCCGTTCACTTTCAGTTGAACAAAACCCCAGAAGATGGAGAAGATTCCGATGGACAGCCAAACTAATCAATTCTACTTCCGTCTGAAATTGATTTTCACCACCAACAGCATTGTAGTCGTTCAATCGTTTGACGGCCACAACAGTACCATTGTTTAAGCTGGCCTTATACACAACCCCAAATCCTCCCTTTCCCAAAATACGTTTTGAGCTGAAATGGTCAGTGGCAGTCCGCAGTTCCTTAAGGGTGTACCTTTTCAGGTGACCCAAGCATACCTCTGGATAACAATGATCTGCATTTGAGAAGTCGTTACTCAGATACAGCTTTGAGGAATAGTTAGAGACAGATGGAGAAAATCTTTTGAAAAGTGAGACAGGGAGAAAATAATAGAGGTTGGCAAAAAGGTCCCAAAACTGATCCACATATATGAATCAGACAACCAAAGTACAAGATTATCAAGAGTAACTTTCAACGCAATAAATGTGGCAAGGCAATTCACCAGGCATGGTGGCCCGAGAGAGTGAACATAATGTTATCTCCTGTATTCAGATTAGCAAATCAGAAATAATAAAAGATGAAAAGAAAAAAACAAAAAAGTATCCGAGTCCACAGAACCCACTGTGTGTCCTTAAGAAATTTAATCCTCTCAAGTACCCGAGGTTGCAGATTAATTTCTCCCAAGATAAAACGGATTAACCATTAAAGAAGTAGCGGTACCTCAAACTTCGATAATTTCAACGAACTCAAAATGACAGCAACGAATCACACACACAGACACGATCGATCGATTTTGTTTTGTAAGAAATATATGCAAAAGAAGGGAAGAATTCGATGCTGAAAAATGAGAGAAAACCTCTCTATTTATAGCCAACAAAGGTTAAAGGTCACAACCCTTTAGAAATAAGACAACCTTTCAGAAAGAAGACAACCTTTCAGAAAGAAGACAACCTTTCAGAAAGGTCACAACACTTTGGAAAATGCATAACTTTTCAAACGGTCACAACCCTTTAGAAAGGACACAACCTTTCATAAAAGTCACAACCCTTCGGCATAGTCACAACTCTTCAGGAGAGTCACAACCCTTCATTTCCTGTTCACACCTTTAAAACCCAACAATCCCCCACATGAATAGGGAATGACTATTGTTAAAACATATGCATGAAAAATTGTGTGATTCGTAAGTAAAGGTTAATCGCATCTGGATAAGTAGGTTTCCCTTTAAACTTTTCGTAGTGAACATATATCGGATATACTCGGTCAATCGGTAGATTTGATATCTTTGAACCGTCGAGCTTTGGTATATACCTAGACAACATAAGTCACACAATCAACCCTTGAACTGTTTTTGGTTCTCATTGTTTTGTTCGTTTCAGTCATGAACACATCTTGGTTAATAAGTGCTTAGAGAACTGGCCTTACTGGATTGTCCTTGAAGCGGCTTACACTTCACACTTACATAGGTGATTTCTAAATGTGTTATCCCGTAGATACACTATTTGATATACCCTGTATCAAACTTAGAAACCATTAAAAAGTCCTTATGCCTTTATCCTGGTTACTGAACATTGTCTCATCATGAGAATAGACATAAAATAATTTTTGACAATGTTGAACCGTCATCTATGACTTTGTTTTATCTCCTTGAACCTAGATCTTGGGATCTCCAGTCTTCTAGGTAGAGTTACCACCACGATGACTTGTTCTCGGCCATAGTCCCATTCCCGTCGATGATCTCTCAACTCCTTCTCTAGTTAGGCCTTTTGTAAGTGGATCCGACACATTATCCTTTGACTTTATATAGTCAATTGTGATAATTCCACTAGAGAGTAGTTGTCTAACAAAGTTATGTCTTCGTCTTATGTGACGAGACTTTCCGTTATACATAACGCTTCCAGCCCTTCCTATTGCAGGACTATCGCAGTGTATGCATATAGGGGCCATTGGTTTGGGCCAATACGGGATATCTTCTAAGAAATTTCGGAGCCATTCAGCTTCTTCACCTGCCTTGTCTAAGGCGATGAATTCAGACTCCATTGTAGAGCAAGCTATACATGTTTGTTTGGATGATTTCCAAGATATTGCTCCTCCACCAATAGTGAAAACATATCCACTCGTGGATTTCTTTTCAGTTGATCCAGTAATCCAATTTGCATCACTATATCCTTCAAGAACTGCTGGATATTTGTTGTAATGCAAATCATAGTTTTGAGTGTCTTCTAAGTACCCCAAAACTCTCTTCATTGCCAACCAATGATTTTGATTGGGATTACTTGTGTATCGACTAAGTTTACTTATAGCGCAAGCTATGTCTGGTCGTGTACAATTTATGACATACATCAAACTTCCCAATACTCTAGCACAATTCAATTGTGAGTCACTTTTGCCTTCATTCTTTTGAAGTACAAATCTCACATTTATTGGAGTCTTGACAATATTGAAATCCAAATGATTGAACTTGTCAATTACATTTTCAATCACATCAGTAACTTCAATGTCTTTCATATCGAAGTTACTTTCTAGCATATGCTTAGTAGCATTTATGTCAGAAATATCTCTCTTGATGATCAACATGACATCAACATAAAAACAAACAATGACCTTGTGATTTGGAGTGTCTTTAATGTAAAAACATTTATCACATTCTTTAATCTTGAATTCATTTGCCAACATAGTTTGGTCAAACTTCGCATGTCATTATTTGGGCGCTTGTTTTTAGTCCACAGAGTGACTTAACAAGTTTACAGACTTTCTTTTTTTTACTAGAACCACAAAGCCCTTCGGTTGTTCCATGTAAATTTCTTCCTCCAATTTTCCATTCAAAAAAAAATATTTTCACATTCATTTTGACGAATTTGAAGGCCATATTTCGCAACTAGCGCAATTAACATCTGAATTGATGTAATCCTAGTTAGTGCTATTATCTATCAAACAAGGCTTTCTTATTGTCTAAAGCTTATGACAACAAATCTGTTTTTGTATTTGTCAATAGTTTCATCAACTTTCTTTTCCTTTTGTAGATCCACTTTGAACCCAAAAGTTTATTTCCTGGAGGAAGATCAACCAACTCTCAAGTATGGTTACTCAAGATTGAATCTATCTTACCATTGACAGTCCTTTCTCAAAGAGAATGAATCCACAAAGGACATAATTTTTAGAATATATGAGACTCATTTTCAAGAAGAAATATCATAAAATCATACTCGTAGGAAGTAATTTGTCCATTGACATTTACTGTGCCTCTGAATCTCTTTATTAAGTACATTCTCCTTTGGTTCTTTCCAAGGTCATTTAGACCCTTCACTTGACTATCCGATAGTTCGGATTTATGAACCATAAATCGACATGCTTTACTATTTGTAGCATATCCAATGAACTGTAATCCACAGTCTTAGGTCCTATTTTGACCCTTTTGGGAATAGTTCCCTCATTTCCATTTCTCATATGGAATAAACTGTATTGGAAATTGTTAGATCACTATCATTCAAGAGTTATTGCTTGTATATACTTTATGAGAGGACAAGCAATTCTCTATCAGGATATAACAAATCCTGAACAAATACAACTTTTTGTTGCTCCCTTTCTTAACAAACAAAAGTTTTTTTTTTTTTTAATTTGTTACTCCCTTTACTAACAAACAAAACTTTTTGTTTCTCTCTTTCTGAACAGACAAACTTTTTGTTGTTCTCTTTTGCTATAATGATAATACCCCCCACAAATTTTGTGGTAAACCTGAACTTATAAATAGGACATTCAACATTTCTTTCAAAGTTTGGTTTTTTCCTGTCAACAATTTCATTAGATTGAGGTGAAAATGTACAGTAATTGGATGGATAATTCCATTTTCCAAATGTATTTCTATAGAAGAAGATTCATATTCTCCACATCTACCACTTCTAATCACGATAATTTTTTTTTTTTATCCAACTGATTTTCAACTTCAGCTTTATATTGCCTATCTGTTTCTATTACTTCATCCTTACTTTTTTCCACCACGAGATGATGTTGACTTCATATCACAAATATCAGTGTAAATCAATTCTAAGGTATTAAAATTTCTTTCACAACATATACTTGACATTTTGATTATTGCACTAGAAGTTAGGCAAAACTTCCAAGTTGATAAGTTTTTGCAAGGTTTTGTAATTGACATGTCACAAACAATTTGATTCAAGCAAGCAAGAACAAACAGAAATACTAAATTTGAAAAGACTTTTTGTGAGGTAAGCTTTCCACAAATATTTTGTTCTTTACTTTTTATAACTTTCTCAAATACAGATATTGTTTTAGAGTCAACACCTTGTCATATGTCCTTTTCAGAAGGACCTTTCCATAACATTCAATTTGTAATAGAATTACCCATGACCATAGTCTCATCGGTCCAATAAGCGCAATATGACCGAAATGTTTTTTTTACAACACAAACATAACAGATCATTTTTCACCAATGTTCATGTCTATACAAAAAAAATATTTTAATAGACATATCTTTTCATGAAAAATCACAATATTTAAAGTGAAACTTTTTCATCAAAGAATACAATTCTTTTCAATAAGTAATATAATTTTGTGGTTTCATACTAGTCATATCATATACTAGTAAAGAGAGACTCACCGACCACAATATCAAATATATTTCAAGAATTTTGTGGGTCTAACATAATACAAGATTGTCATTAAATTTCATATCTTGTACTTTCAAATTTAAATGAGATAGTAAGTCTAATTTTGTCTTTATCACAAGTAAAGAACTCCCCACATTTTAAATATGTTCTCAAAAATATTTTTCAAGTATTTGAAATTATTTTCCACATATTTTTTCCATGCTTACACATTGGCAACACGAAGCCTTCTTTTGGAGATTTAATTCATGTAAACACTCATTGTAGGCACAAAAACCACTAATTTTATGTTACTAGTGTGTTTTTTTTTTTTTCACAAATAAACAAACCACTTAGTATTTAGAATACTAACAATAAAGATTCAATCTTTATACAATTTATTTCTAGTTTAACGATGAAGTTTTTATATTCTTCTAATCGTTAACAGAATGAACCTTGAATTCTGATGAAGTTTTAATAATCTTCGAATCAGTTTCACATTCAGACAGAGTTGTAAACCAAAAAGGTTTTAATCTCCAGAAACCTCAAATACAATACTGTTTTGAGCTAACGATGAAGATTTTATCTTTTTTCAATTATTTAGCCTTTATATTCCTGACGAAGATTTTGTACTCTTCAAGTCAGAATATTCATTCAAACAGAGTATTTAACAAATTGGTGAAGTTTCTATATTCTTCAAACCAATGCACAATCTGATTTCACGTGGACTAGAAAACTACAAAAGTTTTTTTTTCTCTCCTCTAAACAGAATACATATTAATAATAGTAAAGACATATTCTGAGATCATCACATAATGACTCTATCCTAACATTTATGAAATAAATTTCATAACTTATAAAGGATAGAAAAAGAAAATAATAATCAAGGGAAATAAAGATAGAACCTGATTTTTACTCTCATTGAATCATATTCTGTCTGTCAACAATAATTCCATGCAAGTCACTTTTCTTGCTATTTTTTTTTCCTTTTCTCAGTTTCCATCATATTCCTATTTTCCTCAAGAAGACATTTAATTTCAACAAGAAACTAAACTCGTGTTCAAATATTGTTAGGAGACAACATTTGTTCATTTACTTCTTCTCATAGTTATATAAAACCAAGAATATAGGGGAAAAAATTAAAGTGCTCATCTTAGCTTTAATGCACAAAATAACTTTTCTCATTGAAAAGAAAACTGAAGGGGTGCAATGTTTGAATGCACTTGGGAAGAAAATAAAAATAATCTTACCCATCCAAGGAAAACTTACTACAAAAAATATACTCGAACATATTAAAGTAGTACTAATTCATCACAAATCTCTTTTATCATGTGATAAAATAATTATCTTTTTCTTCTTTTTAAAAAGAACACAGAAAATAGAAGTAATTTTCTTACCACAGAAAATACCAACATTAAATTTCTTAAACTTGTTATCTCTTGTATTCAGATTAGCAAACCAGAAATAACAAAAGATGAAAAGAAAAACACAAAGAACTATCCGAGTCCATAGAACCCACTGTGTGTCCTTAAGAAATTTAATCCCCTCAAGTACCCGAGGTTGCAAATTAATTTCTCCCAAGATAAAATGGAATAACCATTAAAGAAGTAGCGGTACCTCAAACTTCAATAATTTCAACGAACTCAAAATGACAGCAACGAATCACACACATAGACACGATCGATCGATTTTGTTTTGTAAGAAATGTATGCACAAGAAGGGAAGAATTCGATGCTGAAAAATGAGAGAAAACCTCTCTATTTATAGCCAACAAAGGTTAAAGGTCACAACCCTTTAGAAAGAAGACAACCTTTCAGAAAGAAGACAACCTTTCAGAAAGGTCACAACACTTTGGAAAATGCATAACTTTTCAAACGGTCACAACCCTTTAGAAAGGACACAACCTTTTATAAAAGTCACAACCCTTCGGCATAGTCACAACTCTTCATGAGAGTCACAACCCTTTATTTCCTGTTCACACCTTTAAAACCCAACACATAACACCATCTTCCTTTTTACAGAAATATTTACTTCAACTTTCACAAGAAAATGCAAGTGTACTTATTCAGATATGTGATTAAAAATTATTCTGTCAATGTTTGGAACTAAAAGTTTAGGGTAGCCTGTAGTGGATCAGGACTTATCCCAATAACAACAAAATTCAAACAACTTTTCTGAGTCCTTACTAGGAAAATTGACCAAAACTACTGAGTATGCCAAAGGGCATAATTTTCTAACTGACGGGGCTCGAAAGTTCTTCATATTCAACAGGTTTATTGAATATGGTAAACACTGAATTTATCCCCAATACCTATTACTTGACCACTCATGTCCTCTCTAAAACTAAACAAATGAGTTTAAAATCAACAATCACAAAATCTTTTTAGAGATTAAAATAAAGATTCAAATCACAAGCAGGTGACTCTGTAACATCCTAGCTTAAAAAATATTCACATGATACGTAACACCAATCACTCGGACAATAATGAAAATCTCACTTGGCTCAACTTATATATCCGTGGCAGGAAAAGAATCAGAAATGCAGAACTAATAAAAGCTCAAATTATCATAGAGAAGAGGGGGGGAAAGTAAATCAACTAACCATTAACATCAAAGAAGATCTGCTGATTATTTCTGTAGCGCCACCAAAGCAGCAAAGCCAGAGCTACTATAACCAAGAAAGCAGCACCAAAACTTGCAACAAACGCAACAACCACGCGAAGGCTCTTGCGTGCAGCACCAGATTGATCTGTGATATCAAAAATAAGAGATGCAACACATTTTCAACAACACAAATAGCAGAACTTCCTCAGTATGTATAATATGTTTTAACAGTTTCCATTTTCAGTTGCAAGGGAAGGGACTTGAGCACGAAAATGTTATATGTACCTGCCAGACTATCAGGTGGGAAGGACAGTGGCTCTGGATAGACTGCTGAACAATTATTCTCAGAACCTTGACCACAAATTAACGGATTCCCGAGCACTCTGAAAGCCATGTAGAGGAAGTCAATCTCACTATAGTGCGGAATACTAATGAAATACTTTTCAAGTACCAGTTTACCCAAAAGCATTTGTCAATGTATTTTGAATAATGGATTTTTATCAACTAAGTATCGAGATTTACAGGTACACCCGTACAGCAATAGTTTAACTTCAATAATATTAAGATAACTACTTGAAAATGAAATAACTGAGTATTACGGCAATAGAAAAGGCCAACTTACTTGAAAGCTCGCGCTGATATTTTAGGAAGGGTACCACTTAGATTATTATAAGAGACATCCCTGCAAGCAATGATCAGCTAAGTCAATCACAAGGATGAGGATGAAACAGAATAGGTAACATGATATATTCAATCTTTGACAGAGTGAAATATATGGTTGGAGTCTTGAAAGTGAATAATAATAAGTGAAAATTCATGAACTCACAAATAATTCAAATTCTTCAGGTTGTTGAAGGAAGTGGGTATTTCGCCTTCAAATTTATTGTTGGAAAGATCAAGTGTCTGAAGCTTTTGTAACTTCCCAATCACATCAGGAATATGACCAGAAATGGCATTGTTTTGCAACAATCTACATGAACAAGTCAAGAACAGTTTGCAAGAAAATGGCTTAGTAACACTAAGAAAATCATATAAGAAGTGACGTTAGGTATAACGGAACCAAGTAGCAGCAACTAAGAGATGTATATAGTCAAGAACTTACACATATTGCAAGTTAGTAAGATTGCCAATTCCAGGCTATAAGGTGCCAGCTAGACTTTGACTAGGTAGTGCTCTGATGCAAGAGAAAATATTCAGCAATAAAGTTACTGGATTAAAGGCAGGCCTTTTCATGACCCAACTAAGTTTCAACTTAAGTAACTCTTTATCTAAACAACTTACAGAGCAGACACATAGCCATCCAAGGAACAAGTGACCATTCTCCAACTGCAAGGGTCTACAGAATTCACATCCCAATTGTCCAAAACATTATAGGGGTCGTGTAAGGCCTTCTTAATTTCCGTCAAAGCAACAACTACACATTATTATATGGAAAAACAGTCACTCTATTAGATTACTTCCGCTGTTTTGACTGTTCAGTTTATCATTACATCAAAGATTCAAT
Source organism: Solanum pinnatisectum (assembly GCA_035578085.1). Lineage (NCBI taxonomy): Eukaryota > Viridiplantae > Streptophyta > Magnoliopsida > Solanales > Solanaceae > Solanum > Solanum pinnatisectum. Next base: position 7,699,867 of record CM069080.1, on the reverse strand, counting down.
ATAAGGAGAGGAAATCATAATGAAAAAAGATAGAACACATACTCATACACATTGCAAAGGACTAAGGGATTCAAAATATAAAGAAGTAAACACAGAACGAATACAAGGGATTCAATGTCTATTATATATACATAAAAATTATCGTAGCCTTAGATATACAGTTTAATTTTCCGTCGAAGTGGATTCAGATGAACCCCTTGCACCAATTTGGCTCTACCCCTGATGCAGAGGAATTAACTAGTTCTTCTACTTTTAGCCTAATTTGATAAAATGAAAATTTCAGTACAACTGAGAAATTACCTTCATAATTTACACCAGCAGGAGAAAGTGTAGCAGAAGAACTCTCCATCAATGTACAAAACAGTAGCAGCCCCACATTCCAAAACAGATACAACATTCTTTCCAGTACAGATTTCTACAATCTCACCTACTCAACAAAGTAATTCTTTTAACAAAACCCCATCATTTTCCATTCCACAAGAACCTGATAAACTTGCTCATTTCAAGATTGAAAATCTCAAACACACAGATGATAAAGTTTCAGTCTTTACACAACTTGCTCTTTCAAGAAACAGGAAAAAGCTCAAACACCCAAATGACAAAGTTTCAGTATTTACACAACTAGTTCATTTCAAGAACTGGAAAAAGCTCAAACACCCAAATGACAAAGTTTTAGTCTTTACACAACTAGCTCATTTCAAGATTGAAAACCTCAAACACCCAGATGACAAAGTTTCAGTCTTTTTACACAACTAGCTCATTTCAAGAACAGGAAAAACCTCAAACACCTAGATGACAAAGTTTCAGTCAATCTTAAGCACTTTCAAGAACTGGAAAAAACTCAAAACACCCAAATGCCAAGTTTCTTTCTTTTACTCAATTATGCTAAAATTAGCAACATTTTGAGCTTAAAGAGAAATAAAGACAGAATTTTTCTCGAGAAAGGAAAAAAACAACACAATGACTAATAAAGCCTGGAATTCTGGTAACCATGAGATCTAGGAATGTGTTAGTAATAGTAACTGACCCCCAAAAATTCTTTTGATGAGTTTTAGCTTAAAAAAGTTTTTGTTTATTGTTTTTCATTCCATCATATCCTTTTCAATAACATTATCACCATCTCCCTCTATTATTATTATGTCTCGTCACTCTTTTTTATATTTAACCAGAAAAATACAAACATCCTCAGAATAGGCCAAACTTAAGGCCAGAAACTCTCAGACAGAGATGTGGACAGCTTTAAAAGTTAAGAATACAAAGTAGTAGTAAAAAAACATGTACTTTTCCCTCTCCAATTTTTTTAAAAAATTTGGATGCATTTTGGCAGTTGAATTCTGGTTTATCTGAAACTATAATTCATATAACCAAGAAATTGCAGAGATGAAATAAAATTAATTGATTAGTAGTCTAAACGAAAAATTGTAGTTATTTGACTTATGCTAAGAATTCCCATTTTCTTATGGAAATTTGCCTCCTTATTGGACTCGGACAATTCACTCTTCGAATTAATTTTTGAGTTGAGTTAGGCTTAAGATCCATCTTCACGTAGTATTAGAGACGGACTCATCTCAATTGTTTGTTCACCGATGTTGGGTCCCCATATTATAATGTCCGCGCTCAAGTTACCGAGGTCTGGACGTGGGAAAAGTGTTTAGAATTCTCATAGCGGAAGAGGGATAGAAATTTATCTCCCTTATATCAACTCAGACAATCCTCACCTAATGAGCCATCTTTTGAGGTTGAATTAGAACCAAAATTTATCTTTACATATTACAAGTATTCAATAAAATGGAAGGATCGAGCTATACATACTCATTCCATCGTAATTTATATGATATTTTATTAGATGTGAATTTTTTTTTAAAACTGCGCCCAAGAGTGAAACAAAAAAACTAGGTAATTCTTTCAATTCCCAAACATAGTAATCATTAAAAAAAAATACATGTGGTTCATTTTTTGAAAAAAATAAAAACATTAGCAACGACAAAATGAATCCATTTTTAATTAATTCGTCTGATCCGCTTATATTTTAATGAATTAATATTAGGGGTGTGCATTCAGCTTATTAATTTGATTTTGTACTATTTGATTTGCGTTTTTTTGTTTTTGATTTGGAAGAAGTGTAATCCAATTCGAATTAAAAATAAATTTGATTTGGTTTTATTTTTTTTGGTTCGGTTATTCGATTATGTCAATGATTTGAAACATAATCAAAATTATATTTGCAATTTAAAAATAATATATATTTAGTTTTTTCAATTTCTCGGTTCTTATTTTTCTAAATCCGAAAACAAACCAAAAAATCAAACAAAATAAATTATTAATCCAAAACCAAAAACACTAATCTAAACTAGAATTCGATTTGATTTGATTTGATTTTTCGATTTAATCCAAATAGTGCGCACCCCTAATTAATATCTTAAAACTTCATTTAATTTAATTATGAGAGTTTCGTATGATCAATGATTCATTTTTACAACAATCTTAACATTATAAATTATCAAAAAAATATTGAAGAAAAAAGAAAAGCATATTTCTTTTTAATAAGAGGAATCACCGCTCATTAAAGTGCTAAAAAAATTCATGAGATTCTTTTATTGTAATTCAACTTTTCGAAAGAGTGAAATTCAAAAGTTGAGGAACAAAGTAATATCATACATATATCATATATGCAATTGAAATTTTGAATTTGTTTTTCTATTTAACTTTTTATTTGTATTTTTCTTCTATTATGTAGAAAAATGGGTTGGTTATGGATAGAGGGTGATAATTGAATGAGGTTGAGTTTATGATCTATTTTTGTTCAATTGATATTAGATGTTTGGTCATGTTTCATGATAAAATTTGAAAGAAAAAAAGTAATTTTTATTTTAAAGTGAAAATTGATATTTGAAAATAGTTGTGTTTGATCACGACTATAAATTGAAGTTATTTTTTACTTTTTATAAGCAATTTTATTATTTTCAAAGTCCTGAAAATTCTGAAATTCAACTTGAAGTTATATCTAAAACATTATAATCAAACGTATTTTTTTTAAGTACAACTCCAAAAAAAAAAAAATCTTTAACCTATTCAAATTCAATCCAACCGATCCAATTACCACCAAACTGCAATTAAGAACCTATGGTCATCCAACAAATTTGAGAAAACTGTATTATTAAATTCCGAGGAAAATAGACTTATGTATGAAATTAGGATTGACTTCTATTTCAATTTCTCTTTTACTTTTTGAGTCCTTTTTTTTTTTTTTTTCAAAAAATGTATTTATCCTTTTATGAAATTCTTGAATTTCAATTTTTTATATATTATATTACAAATTAAGATTAAAAGAGATTTTAATTTATTTTGTATATTTTTAATATATTAATTATTGACAGGGACGTAATGTCAAGTTGTCCACTATGTTTGTTGCCAATCAATGAGTAAAGACTGCTATTACATTTTTTTTTTTTTAAAAAAAATAATCTCCTCTTTTTGTTATTTTATCAGTCTATTTTCTGTTTTGACACGTCCATATTGAAGAGATTCGACTTTAACTCTCATGTATCACTTTTTGATACGTTCAAATATCGCTCCGAATTTTGTCTCACACAAGAGGTAAGTGGATGAGGCATATATGCGTATAATTTATCCTCATCTCAATTTTACTTTTTGCTTGGCGATCTGTCCGTAATGTCATCTCATCCAAATTGAGGGGGCATATTAGAATTCCTAGTTGTAGGAGCTTTATGGTTTGAATTATGCTATATTACGTCTTTATGCATTTATACAATATATATATATATATATATAGTTGATGATGTATATTGACTTCTTGAGCCGTGAGTTATTTGTTACATTACCAAGTTGCCTAACTATATTATTTTTTCATATATATTCAAATTGAAAATAATGTTATTTTGGTTTATTGCATGTAAATATAGGATAATAATCCAGCTTTCTTTCAGAAAATAAATTGTGGAAAAAAAAGTTATTACTCATGACTTGTAGTCATTTACCCTTCAAAATTACCCTTCTCATGTGATTAAATTTATTATAAACAATTGTCGGTAAAATGAGAACCACATGCTTTTAAAAAAAATATTTTGTAAAAAGGAAAATGTTTTTCATAGATTTTTTTTTTTTTTGAAAAATAATAAAAATAAGTGATTTTTACATTTATTTTCTAAGTTTTAGTTGATAAATAGAATATATTATTACAAATTTATTTATTTATATATAAAAGTTTTAGTTAGTGAGGGAGTGTAGATGGAATGGGTGGGGTGTTTGGTAGTTGGGAGCGTATAACCAAAACTAAAATATCATTTTAGTTATGCTGTTTTCCCTCCTCTCATTAAAAATGAATTTTATTTTTAAAAAATATTTTAATCAGTAAATTAAAAATTACTTTCTTTCGTATCAAACACACCTAAGTTGTACAATAATCATAATGAAACAATAATAAGCATAATAAGGTTGAAACACAAATTTTAAAAATTATCATATTGGAATTGTGAATGCTTAAAGGGTCACAAGGATTACTTTGGTATAATCATTTCCAATGAAATAATATACTCCATTGTTCATTTTCCAATAAATCTATTTTTGCACATTTTGCAATGCATTAATTTATTTAAATTTGCGGAACCCAAAGGGTATTTTTGTCGCTTTGGGAAGACCGAATATTCTCTAATCTAAACTTGCTCAGCACTGATTTTCTTAAACCTTTTTTTAATACAGACTATTAGTTTTTTTTTTTTAAATAGTATCATCAAGTCTACTTCTACGGTACTCTCTCCGTTTTTTTTTAATTGTCATATTGCATAGAGTTAATAAGTACGGAGAAGTCTCTGATAGACTCTTCAAGTACATTATAACATTTGTATCATTTTCTTGATCTGTTGTTATTTCTTTTTAGAGTTAATGTAACAAACTTAATAACTAGAACAATGCAATTCAAACACAAACAACCGATAGATATATTTCACTTACTCGTAATTGAAATTACAAAGAAATTTAAGAACTAAAAGGAGAATTGAAGAACACGGATAGAAGAAAGGAGATGAGAAGCGGGACCCAGAGAAAGGGGGTGAGAGAACTAGACATTTTTCTCAACAATTTGCCTAAACCGCTCTTTCTCGTCTTTCATCCTTTTAGCAAGTTGTTAATTGAGCCTGGGTCCTAAATCAGCCTTTGCAAAGGCCTTCCCATTTTGTGGCTTCTTCTCGGCCCAATAACAAGTTGTGTGACATCCGCATAGATATCGACATTGGGTCGAGGTTGGTTTATAATAGTTAATTTGATTAATTTTTAAAGCTAAATTAGATTACATTTATTTGATATTTTTAAAATTAAAATCTACATATTCAAAAACTATAGAAAAGTACTATAAATTGTAAAACAATTCAAGTCAATAGAATAAAAAAATACATTTTAAAATATCAATCAAAATTCATATTGTTTGATGGTAAAAAAGAAAACTGTGACAACTAAAAAGAAACAAAGAAGTAGTTTATCTTATCCTACGATGGAGTGATTGACATGGCAAGAGGTAGAGGTGAAGTTATGATTTTAATTTTTATAATGACGATTTTAAGTGATAAAATATAAGTTATAAATTTAATTATTATATTAGTAATAATAATTACACAATCTTACGAGTTCAAACAATTTCATGCCAATAACATGTATATCCTCGTGTATATCATTATTATTTTAGTAATAACAACACCTACGATACGTGTATAACAATTTGTGTCATATATATTAGTGTTTATCACACATAAACATGCATAAATATGTAAATATTATATATATATACATGATGAACATGTAATTTGTAAATATAAAAGTGGATATACACTTATATACTCGTGGATACACACAGTTATACATGACAATATACACAAACCTAAAGCCACCATCACCACTAAAATCTGAGTTAAACCACACCAATTTTTTGCCCATGAGCTCTGTTTACAGATTTAGCTAAATTATACATCCATTTGATTTAACGACACTTTAAATTTCAGATTTTCAGTCCTCGCCTTCCATTTTTTTGGTCGAAAAATATAATTTATTCTTCGGATTTCAACAATCTAACACATGATTTGATACAAAATTCACCTCAAATAAGTTTCAATTATCATACATATATATAACATACCTCATTCATCAATATTTCAAAACTACAACAAATCTAACAAACTCATTTTGCAATTCTAATGATATGTCATTGTTTTCTTGATGTCATCTTTCTTCAGTATAATATGTGAATATTAAATGTATAATCAGAGTGTCATGTATATACACTGATTATCCAAATATTATACATTTATTATACACTACTAATGAAGAAAACATGATAATTGAAGAAGAATCAAGCAACATGAGACGACAGAGATATTCGTATTTAACTTGACACTTGAAAAAAAAAAGAAACGTGAATTTAAGGGTTTGAGGCTATCATTTGATAATTAATTTTCCTTGGTGATTAAATCTAAAAAACTTGTAAGTGGGGCTCATATTTTGGCAGAGGCGGAGCCAAGGTTAGGAGTTTGGAGGTTCTAAATCAATTTTCTTTGGGGGTTCACATGTTAATATACATATGATTATTTAATTTTCTAATACAAATATAGGGTCTACGGAAAAGCTAGTGGGTTTGTCCGAACCCATGAACCCCCACCTACCTCCGCCTCTATATTTTGGCCAAGTGGTCCCACACTGTATTTTTTTCTAAAGTTTTTAGACCATTAACTTAGCTTTAAGACAACTTTCCATGTTAAAATATACGAAGATCATTGAGTACAATGTCTTGTTTTGCAAAGAAATAAGATAAGTAATTAGCATCTATTTAAAAGCCCAATTTCAAAAAGTTGACATAAAATGGTCATTTATTTTTACTTTTAACTAATAAACATAGCAAAATTGTCTCTCTCTCCTCATTAAATAATAGTATAGCAGTATATTTTATTTAAAGTATATTCTTCTAGTGTTTTTTTTAAAAGATGCACAGCTGATAGTAATATATTTCTTTAACTTGGATTTTAAATTAAGAAACGAAATTTTGACAATAATTTGGTGAGCAAATCGACAATTTGATCACGAGTGGTCACCTACCAAACTAAAAGGGACTAATACGAACTTTGTCAGAAATACTTAATAATTTATGATACACATGAATGAATTTGAATGTATACATATTTTTCAGATAATATTGGTTTTGTTAAAAAATTATGTGGTGCTCTTAATGTTTAGCAAATACGCAATTTAAGTTGATGCACCTAACATAAACATGCGTGCAATTTGCTTTCAAGTTTTGTTATTGTTTTATTTGCATACAAATATTATTATATACACCTTTCAATTTCGATCCATATGATAGTGTACACAAGTACACAACAATCTATTAAGTTGAACATGTTTAGATCAAGCTGATTATATACTCCTTATATTTACATCATATTCACATGGCAAAAAAAATATTATATACCAATCGGAGGCAGAGCTATGCATTGGCGAGAGTGGTCAGATGAACAACCTTCGTCGGAAAATTTTTGAGTGTATTTATGTCCAATATTGATATTTTTAGATATATATTAATTGGTGAACACTCTTGACATAGTAAATGAAGATAGCCCAGTGGCTAAGGTTGTGCAAACTCGCCCCAGTTTGGGTGTTTTTTAATTGGAAAAATTACGTGAATAAGTAAATATATACTAGTTAATTACTTAACATAGTTATAATTTGCCTTAATTAGAATTCGCGACCTACTTTTAGCTATAATTTCACGGCTCAGCTTTTTTATTTTGTATAATTCTCATGTTTGTATAATTCGGAATTTGTATAACTTTTGTATAATTCATGATTTGTATAATATAATTTGTATAACTGTTTACACTTCTGATGTTTGTAATTGTATAAATTCGTTATTTCGAGTTTAAATAAAAACAACTGAATTATACAAATGTACCCGCGAATTATACAAATCCACAAATTATACAAACGAGGCAGCTTGAACAGTAGCTATAACCCGTAAATATGCAAATTATAGCTACGAATCATAATTAAGTTTATTATAGTGGTTATTTGCGAAAGTTTCTCCTTTTATTATTTTTTTTGTTACCTTTTTTTCACTTAAAAAGGGCAAGAGTTAGGCTTTTGTGGCTTGGGTTCGAACCCAGGCTTAGGCGTTCCATTTTTAAAAAAATTGTTCCCTTTTTGTGTTAAAAAGGCATTATTTAGGCTTTTTCTTCAATTTCTTTTTCGTTACGTTATTTCTTTGCTTCTACCTGTTGCTACTACTACAGTTGAAAGAGTTTTTTCGGCAATGAAGATTATCAAGAATGACTTGCGAAATCGAATGGATGATGAATTCTTAGATGGTTGCATAGTGCCTTACGTAGAGAAAAAAAATATTTAAAGATGTTTCTAATGAGTGTATTATGAAAACATTTTAAGAGATGAAGTGTCGTCGAGTGCAATTGTAGTTACCGCTTTACATATTTTGATGAGTATGAAACCATCCGTCAATATTTTTGTCCTTCCTCATCTTCTTTAGTTTATCCATTGATATTTTCTAAGTTTCCGTTTTAAGAATTTTCATTTTGGATAGTTGGTTAATTTGATATTGAACAGGTAAAAAGTATGAACAACTTGGATTGAGCACTATGTAGAAATCATTAATTGAGATATGACTATTTTGTAACCAATCTTTATAATCTGACCAACAAGGTTTATTTTTTTACTTGTCCTAAAATAGGAGCACCCTTGACGAAAATCCTAATTCCGTCACTGATACGAATCTAAAATTAATCATGTTTACAACTTTAAAATTAATCACTAGATGTAGGTAAGACGTGTATGCAAAATTCAAACAGTTGCGTATAATATAATATAATATAATATATATATATATATATATATATATCGTGTCACTGAAATTTAGGAAATTATCTAGAAAAGTCATTAAACTTTATTTTATATCAATAAAATCACTCAACTTAATGTTTTTATTTTCAAAAATCATTCAACTACATTTATCATTAAGATAAATTTGACATGATTAATTAAATTTTGTATGGCGTTTAATAATAAATCCAAAAATAAACAAAATTATAGAATCTATTTTATTTATATTCAATCTCCCCATAAATTGGATTCATCTCTAGAGTAAAACCATTGTTCCCCTCGTAAGCTAAATCTCCAACTTGTTCAACTTCTTGCCTTTTATGATATTAACTCAATAAAATTATCTTCATTGAAAAATTTTATGATGGTTGAGGTATAACCAGCAATAGTTGTACGAGGGCAACAATTTCGTTTTGACAAAGTGTATTTATGGATCCTTTCATTGTCACACTTTTTCTCTCTCCTCAGTTTTCTCAAATTTTAGTTTAATCTTCATTTGCATTTTTTTTCTTTGCAAAACATCTTTTTTTATTTTATTCTGCACCCTTTTGTTACCAGCATTCCTACAAATCTTTTTTTTTAGTCCTACCTCCTAGTGCAAAAAATAAATAAATATTGATATTACTATTATTTTGTGCTTTCATAAATTTACTTGGTTGACTTTTTATTCCTATTAATTTTTGTAACATCGGAAAAAATTGAATCTTTAAAAAATTCATTTCACATCTTAAGACACCAAATATAAAGAAAATTCTATGAGAAAATTTCGATCAAGAAACACAAAATTAATATTAACAATAATATATTATCGTATAGATGCCAAGCGAATAAAGAATTTAGCAAATATAAAACGAAGAAAGATAATTGGGTGCTTAATATCATTAACATATTATTATAAACATTAAGTACTCAGATATATTAAGTGGTTATAAAATAAACAAAAAATAAATTTAATAATTAAGAATTGAGTAATTAAGATTGAAACGCCAAAAAATAAATTATAACCAAAATTTAAACAATTAAAATTGGATTGTACATTTAAGCATAATAACTAAAATGATTGAATTTTGGTAGTTCAATTAGTTGACTATATGAATTTATACTTTATTGGTGAGTGTTTGATTTATTTTTAGTTCACTATCGTTAATTTCTTCAAACTCATCCAAAAAAAATGAATTTAAATTTTACATATTATTTTAATTTTCCTTAAATAATTTTTGGCCCATTTATTTTTAAATCCAAAGTTTCTCAATGAATTTAAATGAAAATTACGTTAAAAGTTAAAAGAAGCTGAAAAAGAAGAAGACAGTGGGTGATGAGAAAGAAAAAGTAAAGAGAAAAGATTAAGATAGCGTTTCATCATAAATTTCCAAATAATCTTGGCAAATATTATTTGGGTGAAAATTTGAGTGAAATTTCAGCATGTGTTTGGCCATAATATTTGGGAAACATATTTCACTTTTTTAGAAAAATATGATTTATACTCATAAGTTTTAAAAATTATCAAAACTAACCATAAATTTGTATTACAAATCAATTGGATCTTCGTTGCAACAAATAACAAGAGTGTCCAATGACACTGGAACGATGTGGTAGTTTGGAGTTAGTGTAACATGCATCATTCCATACATCGTGAAGTAAACAAAACACATGACTTCGTTACCTTGAGTCGATTGTTCATCATTTTCATCAACAACCATATCATTACTTTCATATTCACTGAATATTTCATGACTAGTTTGGTGTTTGCGTAAAAAATTATGTAATACAACGCAAACAACTACTATAGAGGGTGTTTTTGTAAAAGATAAAAGTTTGATGTAAAATGTCAATTTTTAAAAGATCTCAAATAATGAGATTTGACCCAAATACTAAAAAAAATTAGTATTTGAAAATTTGGGACATTTGTTCAAAATATTTGCCAAATAATAATAAATTATATGAACAAACACTATTTACCAATTTTTTCCCCATATATTACTTGGGAAATTTATGGTCAAACGGATCCTAAATTAAGAGGAGTAAAAGAGTAAGAAATTGAAATAGTGGGTCCCACAATATACACAGGCAGCTAAAGAGGCCCTCATACAACTTACAATAAGTGTGCCTGATACGAAATAATTTTTTTCATAATTACATATCAAATACCCACTATCTAAGAAAAAAGTGGTTTCGATGTTGGTAACTTAACCAAATGGTCAAACACTCCTCTTTAATTTAATTAATAATCAACGATAGTTGGTACCGACATTTGTTTTTGAAAAAAAGTAGATGACAGTTACATAAAAATAAAAAAATATATAGTTTTGTCCATGCCACTTTTTTTTTTTCACAATTTCACAGTAAATTTCCGATTTTCCGATAACATAGCTCGTTGCAAATCACCTAACCCAACAACAAAACAACTAAACACCACTCTCTGCGATCTATTAACGTCGCCGGCAGCCTCATTTTTCATGCTCCACCACCGTAATCCGCCGTCGTTTTTGAACTCACAACCTACTATCTCCTCCGCCATCTCCGACGACTTGCTCATGTACGCATAATCTCCAGCTAAACAAACACTAATCGAAGAAACTCCATATGTTTCACTCTTAACCTTCTGAATCAACGCCGCCGGCATTTCCCCTAATTCCTCACACTCAAAATTCTCCGTATTCACTTTCCAAATTTTAACTCCGGCCACATTTTCAGAGTCTCCGATCATTCCAATCAGGATCAATCGGTTGTTCGCTAACCCAATAATCGAATGAAAAATACGTGGATCTGGCCTTAACTCGTACGGACCTGACCAATTCTTAGTTTTCGGATCGAAACAGTAAGTAACTCCGGTGAATTTCTCGGCGACGACGAGTTTATCGCCGGTGGTAGCGATTGACAGCCACGTAGACGCCGCTGAGTCTTTGAGTATCGCCGGCATTGATTCACACGTTTCCCAAGTGTTCGTTTCGTTATTGTAAATTTCCACAGCTAATGGATCATCTTCAAAATCGCACGTGCCACCGGCTATAACGATTGAGCCACCTACATAACCCACGATAGGATCGGTTCTCCACACGCGCGGTGCATCCACGTGATGCCACGTGAGATTCATCGCGTCGTGTGAGAATGATAGCTTCGATGGAGAAAGCATGTAGAGTAAATTCGAATGAGATGATCGGAGTGCGGAGACATACTTAATAGATGGTTGAGATATCTTGACCCAGACATTCGAGCGGGGGTCATAACCATGTACCGAAATGTCATAAGGTGAACGAGTGCATTGAGTGTGGATAATAAGCCACGGTTTAGGCTTGTTGAAGCATTTGAGAGAAGAAGTAACAGCTCGATTCCATGATTTTGATACGCACGAAGAAGGAACTAAGTCGACAAGTGGCACGTGTGAAAGAATAGTTTCTAATACATCTCCATGAATAGGGGCTTCATCCTCAAGAATAATTGCCATTTTAGTTGATCGTTTGAAATTTTGAATATGTCAAAAATAAAATGCTTTGTTGCAACACAAATGTTTTTTTTTTTTTTTGAAGAGAATAGGGTTGAGTATGTTATTTATAGTGGAGAAATGGATAAGAGTTGGTGAGAGCACTTGGGAATTTTTAGGTTCGTAGAAATGATACATGTCCTACTATACACTTTGTAGTTGTAAAATTTGACTCACCAACAACAATGAGCCAGGTCAACTTTAAAAAGATTGACTTTTCATTCTAATTTACGTGATATTGTTTGAAATAAAAAGAATAAAATAATTTAATTATATATAAATTAGGTAAAAAAGTATTGATTAGTTATAATGATTAATAATTAAAAATATAAATAAAAATTAATATATTTTAATCTCAAAACTCCTATCATATAAATTAAGACGGAAGAAATGAGAGTTGGTGGTATATCACTTTTAGTGGTAGACTAGTTTGTTGTGAATCGTCGTGAGTAGCAGAATATTTCGTCAAAAACCAATGAGTACTTCGTAAATGGAGGCGCTAGGAAATTGGGCGATTTCAACTATACTTGATATTATTGTTCTTTTTTTTATCAAATACTCCTTTTGTTTCGTAATTTATGTAATACGAGTGTTATTTTGATCTTTAAGAGAAATTTTTAAATTTAATCTTGAGTTCAGATGTTCCATTTTAATGTCCTATATTGTTATTGGAACGAATTTCATAAAACCGTAGATTTTTTCCCTCGGAGGCTTAGGATGTTCTGAGCCTTGGTTCATTATAGTTCCTACGGGGTGAAATATAAATTGATACCTTGATTACAGTAAAATCTTTTTAAATTAATATAGGCGGGATCATTTGTAGAGATATTATTTAATCGATAAATCAATATTTATTAATTTAAAGAGTGTTTCGACACTTAAAAAATTGTTCGGGGATGAAAACTCAAAGAATTTGAAAGAATCCACTAGTGAAAACGTCATTCATGAACTTGAGGTCATGATTAATGATCTCGGTTACCGTAATAAAATGGACGTTAATAACCTATTGGATGAGTGAAATTGATACATGTTTAGAGGTCCAGAGTTTAGAACAAATTGTGGATATAGTTGATGATAAAGTTGAAGATGATACAAAACATTTGGAACCAGTTACACGTAAGGAAACACTTGCATCTAGAACTCTTCACAATTTTATGGTGCAATTAGAAAAGACAACACCGAAACTTTTGGATGCAATAAGAAAAGTTAGAGATGAGCTTCAACTAGATTTAATTTTTTTTTTTAAAAAAAAACAGAACATAATAGAATCATATTTCACTAAATTTTCTTAGATATATTTGTACTTTTAAAAAATTCTTAATTTATAATATTATTGGGACCATATATTTATATAGGGGTCTTCTGAAAATATATTACCTTATCGCAATGAGTGATTTTTTCCATTGGCCCAAGTCGGAATCAGAGAAAATACTATCTTAAAGAGATTATTAATTAACTAGATATTAATTTAGTAAGGTTTTACTATATTTTTTATGTGTCATTGTATGATTCAACCATACGCATTGTCTGGCTTTACCTTGTGTAATTCTAAATATTTTTCACGATTCATCATTTGATACGTACCTTAAGCTATTTCTATCGTATAATAGATAGGTGTCATAAAAGCTGGGATAAAGGAAATAGTATTAAGTATTATTTTTTTTAAAAAAGTGACTTCTAGCTAGTTCTTTAGCTAAATTCAAGAAATCCATTGGTGTCATAAAAAATAGTACATCGTAAGGTTCTTGTTTTTTGTACTGAAGTATCTAAAATAACGAAGAAAAAAATTATGGTTAAAACGGTTAGAATATCCAAAAGCCACGGTAGCTAAGACCTATCTCAGATTTTTCACCGCGCTTCAAAAATAAGCAAAGGCAAGAAAGTTCTAGTAGTCCGAGGTGGAGTCGAGATTAAGAGTTTTGGGGTTCTAAATATTTTTTTAAAAGAGAGGGAGTTCAAACCCACAATTCTAGAGTGAAGCATTTCAAATCCATAACTTTAACGTGGAAATCATTTTCATGGTCACTTCTTTACCACTGAACTGTCAATCAATTTTTTAGGAGTTCACAAGTTAATGTACGCATATATTTATTTATTTGCTAGTATAAATACAGAATATATGAAAAATTTATTGAATTCGTTCGAACCCACGAACCACACCTAGCTCCGCCTCTGCTAGTAGTAGATTTCTCTAGTTACCAAAAAAATATTTCAATCATAAAAAAAAAAAAAGCAAATACAATATGTACACTAATTAATAAGATTAAATAAAGTTACAATAAATACAAACAAATATTTCTTATTAAAAATATTAAAAGTTCTTTTATCATCTCATCACATCTGTTATAAACATTATACATTATTATAACATCTGCTAATATATTATGACATTGTTTGGACTGAGAATAAATTTATATTAGGGGCGGAAATGTTGCGTTATAAGGAGAATGGGATCGTGGGTATTAATTATGAAAGAAAGAAGACATAATCATATATAATTAGGGGTGGGTCTTAAAAATAGACGATTTTTATTTTTAAATTAAGTGATATATATCAACTTATAATAGGCCGTATAGCTATTTCAAATTGCAAAAAAGTCATCAAAACGGTTGTTAGTTTGGGGGATATTTTTGAGAAAAAAATAAATTTCGAATATTTTTAGATCAAATGATTGAGAAAAATATTTATAAATCACTTTTATGCTTAGAAATATGTTCACTTTTTTCAATGGATTTTTCTAATTACTGTTCAAATATTATTTTTTATTATATGTCCCTTTTTAACAATTTAATATAAGTGATTTGTTGTAAATAGAAGGTGTGTTTGGTATATAAAGAAAACAAAACATAAATGTATATTATGAGAGTTAAAAGTGTGTTTGGTGGGGAGGAAGATACTTTTTTCAAAATGTCTTTTTATTTTTTTATGTTTAGTTGGAAAAAAATTTGAAAACAAATTTCTTAAAAAATGAGAAAAATAATTTCCTTAATAAAAATAGGAAAAAACAAATTTCTAAAAAAAAGGAAAAAAAACAAGGTCTATATTTATTATGGTTTTCCACCCACCAAACGTCCGGTCCTGTCATCCCCGAGGCCCCACACCCCCAGTCCTCTCATTACAAAACACTAAAAACTAATTTATTTTGTATAAAAATATTTTTCATGAAAAATATTTTTATATATATATACGAGGTAATTAAAATGGAGGGATCATATTGTACTTAATTTTACTCACATGGGATAAGGTTTTTAGATTTAATAAGGATAAGGCGAAGAGGAGCACCAGAAAAATTTAATATATATATATATATATATATATACGAGGTAATTAAAAAGTGACGCATGGAAATTAAAATGGAGGGATCATATTGTACTTAATTTTACTCACATGGGATAAGGTTTTTAGATTTAATAAGGATAAGGCGAAGAGGAGCACCAGAAAAATTATATATATATATATATATATATATATATATATATATATATATATATATATATATATATATATATACGAGGTAATTAAAAAGTGACGCATGAAAATTAAAATGGAGGGATCATATCGTACTTAATTTTACTCACATGGGATAAGGTTTTTAGATTTAATAAGGATAAGGTGAAGAGGAGCACCAGAAAAATTTAATATATATTTCGTTTTATTTTTACTTAATTCTTATATCATAATCTATATTTGTTCATTTTAACAAATCAAAAAGAGTTTTTTTTTTTTATATTTTTCATACCACTTTTGATATTAAATAACTGTATTAGAATAATTTAATAAAATACCTCTTTAATTAAAATTATTTTAAAAAGATGTGTATATTCAACGTGAACTTTGAGTGTCCTTCTCTTCATTAATTCAAAATATCAGGAAAATTTATTTTGAGCCACTGGTGTTTGACTGTACTACAAGCCTGCTGCCATTTGTCATTGAATAATGAAATCCTATTAATTTGCTTCCCGCTCTAGTTTCTTTGTTTCTACGTCCTATAAATAGTCAATAATGCTCCGTCCATTTTATATTAATTGAATTTTTAAGATGCTTTTTAAATTTTTTAAATTAATTTAATTGTTCAATCTTTAAAACTATATTTAAAACATTCTTTCAATGTAATCCAAAAAATGTGATGACTTCAATAAAATTTGATTAATGTTTAGTTATTTTAATTATAAATTTGACAATAATTAATAAAGGTAAAAATGGAAAATTATGTTCAATTTATGTCTTAAGTTACTTTTCTTAAATTGTGTGAAACACCTCAAAAATTTAATTAATATGGAATGGAGGGAGTACTTGTTATTTCATAAAATTAATGCATAATTGGAGTATTATTTTTTCTATCATACGCTTGAGAGTTATTAGTCTTGAAAATATGAATTTGACCAACATTTGAAAACTAAATGATTAATTCATGTTCATTGACCAATTTAATTAATCAAAATAAATTGATTTATGTTCATTTATTAAAAATTTGACTTCAAGAAAACACTAAATAAACGTAAATGTAAACTTACCTAATTTCTTAAGGGATGGAAAATCTAAAATAATGACATATAAATAGGAATGATAGAGTATTTACTTATTTGATTTTTTGTTATAAATCAAAGAAGGGCATTTCTCCTTTATTATATCTTTAATTTATTAATATTGAGTTAATGTCTTTAAAAAATATGTCTCAAACACTAAGACCCTATCAATTAATAGAGTTAAAATAGAAAACTCAGTATACCAATCATTATTTTCTCAATAAGTGTGTCAAGTCAAAATTCGACAACTAAATAGAGACGGAGTAAAAATTATACAAAGTTAGGGAGCCGAAGTATAATTTAATCAAAAACAATAACATACTCAATATAGTTTAATATATTCTCATTAGAACCGTCAAAATGGGCTTAGCCCATGGGGCCGGCCCAACCCAACCCGTTATTGAGATAGAGTTGGGATAAGATTTTTTAAGCCGATTTAAAACTAGGACTTATAAGCCTGACCCATATAAGTCATTGGCCCTTGAGGCTTGACTGGGGCCGGGCCGGGGTTGGCCCATGGGCCAAATTTTTTTATTTAAGGGTAACTTACAATAATTTCACTAGTATATAATCTAATTACTTAAATACACGTTATATTGTAATATTATGAATCTTACCAGATTTTGATACGTCCAGATACATGTGTCTCGGAATATATGAACTCAAAATTAGGTTAATTTGTTCTAGATACACTCTATCCAAGTAGATTCGCATGTATCTAGGATACATAGACAAATCTCGAGCCCTCGCCTCCCTTCCATCTTGCTTGTCACTCTTTTATCTCGCTCGCGTATCTGGTATGTGAGATACATGCTAATTACACTAGATTTTTTGCTAGTGTTATTGAAACAACACCATTGTTTGTCAGATTTGATTTGAAAATCTTCTCATTTTCTTGATGTTATAGAATTATAAGTTTGAAAAGAAATAAATAAATAAAAAAAAGACTAGCCCACCCTAGTCCTCGGCCCTTCTAGGGTTGGGTTGGATTGAGCATTTTTAGGCCCTTTCAAATGAAGGGTCGGCACGCCCTAGCCCTTTAAATTCCTTGGCCCGCGAGGCTTGGATCGGATGGGGCTGGACCGACCCACCTCTAATTCTCATTAATAAAATTCAAAAAGAATAAATTATACATAATCTATTTTTACCTTGAGATAGAAAAATTATTTTAAGTAGTTGAGGTTTGTAATAAATTGTTATAATAGTTAAAACGTATAACTAACTTTTTAATACAAGTTTAGAAGGAAATTCATGCCTATATTCTTCAATTTTATACAATTTAAATATTTACTTAAAAACATCCAAAATTAGAACGTAAATTTCAGTTAAAACTTAATTTAAATTCAAATGGCATAAGGCTTGTCAGAAGGAGAAAAGCTCCTATAAAATTTCAATGATGGGAGACTTTTTTATAGACATTTACCGACATTTTACCTGGTCATAATTTTAAACTATAATTATATTCAATATAATATATAAATATGTTTTTTTAGCTTAGACTTTAGATAATATCTACGCTCTTCAATTTTGAGTGTGGACAAGTAAAACTTAAATTTATATAATATTGAATATATAGACATGACACACATCCTATATATGTGGCTTATCACACATAGAACGTCACATAGAATGTTGCGTAGGACGTAAACTTCCATGTAGAACGTATGATGTCAAGTAAGACGTGTCTGTCTATTTATTCAACTCTATACAAGTTTAAGTGTCTACTTGTGTACACAAAAAATTGAAGATCAATATATAAATGTCAAATAAAACTAAGTTAAACGATATTTTTATGTATCTAAGAAAGAAAGAAAATGTTTTTGGTAAAAAAGGTACGGTAGCCAAAACTCGAGTAGCTAAGAATTTCTCAGATTTTTCATTGTGCTTCGAAAATAAGCGAAGGCAAAAAAGCTCTAGTAAATTTCTCTAATTACTGCTAGGCTAGAAAAAATGTACTCCCTCTGTTTCTATTTATTTATTTATTTATTTTTTACTTGACACACCTACTAAGAAAAAAATAATTAACATAATGAGTTTACTATTTTATCCCTATCAATTGATAAAATTTCAAAATCAATTTACTTATTAAGAAGATTCGACCCTTTTAAAAAACATTAACTTTCTAAATAAATTAAGGGTATAATAAATAATTTTTTTTTAAAGTTATCAAATATAATAAATAAAAAAGACAAATAAAAAAATAAAAATTGGACAAGTTAAAATTGAATAAATCAAAATGAACGGAGAAAGTACTTCGCAGTTGAGAAGAAACAAATACAATAAATATGCTATTGACAAGATTAATAAAGTTACAACAAATACAAAAAGAATGAATTGGGATGGAAGGGCAAAGACCTCTGGGTGTACCCTCCCAATCAAGAATTGAGGGGTTGATTTTGTAACAAATCAAATAAAAAGATAATTTTATTTATACTCTGTAAAAATAACTTAACATTTTCTTCTGAAAAAAATTTCATTTTTAGATTTTGAATTCGAAAGTTCTTATTAATGATATTAAAAGTTCCTTTATCATCATCTTTATCATATCCGTAACAAACATAATACATTGTTATAACATCTAATATATTGTGGAATTATTTGGATTGAAAATAAATTATATTAGAGCCTGAAATGTTACGTTTTGAAAAATGTCTTTTATTTTTTCATGTTTAATTAGATAAAATTTTAAAAAAAAAACATTTTCTTTTAAAAAAATAAGTTTCTTAAAAGTGAAAAAAATAACTTTCTTAATGGAAATATGAAACTAAATTATGAGAGAAAATACAAGGTCTATATTTATTGTATATTTCCACTCACCTAAGCCCCAAGACTTACCGTTTGAAAAAAAGATCTACTATAATTTAGGGTGTCGGTGCAACAAATATGAGGAAACTGAAATGAACCGAGGGAGTAATATATATTACAATCTAATAGTGTTAAGAGTTAATTACATTCTATCTCTACTCTTTTTCAAATTACAAAAGTCCCTTAAAATTTAAAAACTTTGGATACATCACTTAACATCGTGATACACCGTGTCTCGATTTCAGACACATCACTCAATGTTCTGATACATCGTGTCCCAATTTTGGATACATCACTCAACGCCTGATACGTCGCGTCCCGATACATTATCTTTGTTGATACAAATCACACATGTCTCCATACATAGCTCAACGTTCCGATACATCAAGTCTCGATACACTACCTTTGTTGATATAAGACACACTGTCACTATACATCACATCTCGATACAATAATACATCACGTAAGAGTGATGTATCCGAGAATAGAATAGGGTAGGAGTTTTTTTTTTTTTTTTTTTTTTTGTAAAGAATATGATACTATAAAATAAGTTGTGCATTTAGGTAATTTTTCCTTTTAATAAATCATAAAAGTATTGTTACTCCCAATGTTTAATAATAGTTGTTCACTATTAACTTAACACATACATCAAGAAACAATAAATAAGCGGGGTTTTGTTACATTACCCTTTGAATATATTAAATTTAATACTTTAAAAAATATATTAAATATTGTATAGTATTTAATAACAAGGTCTATATTTAATGTATTTTTCCGCTCACCTACCACTCCCAAGACTTACCGTTTGAACATCTCACTCCTGTCATCCCCGAGGCTCCATGCCCCACACCCCCATCCCTCTCATTACAAAACACTAAGGGGTCGTTTGGTACAAAAATGCATAATGCAGGGATTACTAATGCATGGATTAGTAATACATGGATTAGTAATGCAGGATTTAGTAATGCAGAGATTAGTTTTTATCAAGTATTTGGTTCATTGTTTCCCACCTAATCTTATGTTTGGTTTAAAACTCTAGAAAAAGTTTCTTTCATACTATACCCTTGAGTTATTATGAGATTTTATATTTCATTTAACTAGTCAAGTTGAATACTAAAATATTTAAAAAAAAATATTATTAATTTTGAGGTGTGATATGCCATTATAGAGATCCTTGATAGCACGGTATATTTCTAATTTTTTGTTGGTCAAATATACCTTAAACTTAATATGGATTTAAGGCTACTTAAATTGTTCAAATACACGAAGCTTTTTTTTTTTTAAAAAAAAAAACAGTTAAAGTGGTCAATCGACGAACTACATTTTAACAAAAAAACCCGAAAAAATCAACCCGATATAACAAATCAAACATGGAGAAAAAAATATTAATTTGTGAGATCATCAAATTACATGGAACCAATTTGGGGAATGTAAAAGAATATTTCTAAATAATCTCATATAAATAAAAAAGAACATTAAATTACAAAAAAAAAAAAAAATGGAAAAAAGATTTGGGAATAGTTTAGTCCTTTTGGGGGTCTTATCCAAGGATTGTTAAACCTTGGATTAGTTATTCCTCCCTTTTCTAGGGATAAAATAAGACCTTGTATAAGGTATAACTAATTCATGGATTACTTTAAATAAAGTAACCAAACAATAATTTTGTTGGACTAAATTTTAAAATCTATGGACTATTTTGATTAATACCTCCTACCAAACGGATCCTAAAAACTTTTTATTTTTAAAACATATTTTTTCATGAACAATATAATCGTACTATGTAAAGAAAAAAATATACTATGATTTAGGGAGTCGGTAGAACAAAATACTGAACGAAGAAACTTGAAGTGATACGGCAAATTGAAATGGAGGGACTATATCATACTTAATTTTACTCACAAGTCACATGAGATAAGGTTATGTATTTACTATGGATAGGAGAAGAGGAGCACCACAAAAATATGATAGATATTCTGCTTTATTTTACTTGATTTTTTATTTTATTCTCTTCGTTTTCTTAAAGTATTGTGTTAAACTTTATCATGATAACTAAAAATGAATTGAGGGAGTAATTACAATTTACTGGTTTGTTTTAATAAATGAAAAAAATATTGTTACTCCATCTATTCAATAATAGTTATTAATTATTGACTTGACACACATCTTAAGAAACAATAAATAATAGGGGTAATATCATTATATTACCCTAATGCTTTGAGAAATATATTAAATACTTTCTCTATTTCATATTAACTTAATCTTTGGTT
Organism: Solanum pinnatisectum; assembly: GCA_035578085.1. NCBI lineage: Eukaryota > Viridiplantae > Streptophyta > Magnoliopsida > Solanales > Solanaceae > Solanum > Solanum pinnatisectum. The sequence goes on along the minus strand of CM069080.1, from coordinate 7,677,899 downwards.
TTTTTTTTTATTGTTCAAAATAATTGAATTGTTCAAAGTTTAAGATAGATGTTTGATTTTTTTTCCATATTTGTCCTTACATTTAATGAAGTTTAACATTTTTTAGGAGATAAATTAACTACTCCCTTTGTCCTTAATTACTTGTCCACTTTTGAATTGACACATCTATTAAGAAAATAATTATTGACATAGTGAGTTTATCATTTCACCCCTATTAATAATGAAGTGGATGAATTAAAAACTTATGATTTTCAAGAAGTTCTATCTTCTCAAAGTAACTAATTGGGGGTATAATAGGTAAAAATATTTTGTTCTTTCTTGATTTGTCAAAATAGATAAGTAATTAGCAATAACTAAAATGTGAAAAGTGGACCTGTAATTAGGGACATAGAGAGTACTTACAAAGTTATATTTATGATTTCACAAAGGACAATAGTGGAAAATATAACTTAAATTATGTCCTTAGATTTTTTCTTAATAAGTGTGCATTGATAGACGCAAGAAAGTAAATTATCTCTTGATTTTTCAAATTAAATAAATATTGTTGGACAATTATTTTAAATATAATCAACAAGTAAAAATAAAGAAAGCCAATATTTTCTTTTCATACCACTCTTAATATTAAATAACGGTATAAAAATAATTTAATAAAATACACCTTTAATTAAAATTATTTTAAAAAAATGTGTAATGTTTTAAACCTTAACTTTGAGTGTCCTTTTCTTCATTAATTCAAAATATCAAGAAAATCTATTTTGAGCCACAAGTGTTTGAGGTACTATATAGCCTTCTGTCATTTTGTCATTGAATAATGGAATCCCATTAATTTGTTTACTAGGATTTGGAGCATGTTGTCAAATTATTTTTAAAAAATGTGTAATGTTTTAAACGTGAACTTCTTTGAGTGTCCTTTTCTTCGTTAATTCAAAATATCAAGAAAATCTATTTTGAGCCACAAGTGTTTGAGTGTACTATATAGCCTTCTGTCATTTTGTCATTGAATAATGGAATCCCATTAATTTGTTTACTAGTATTTGGAGCATGTTGTCACGGACTTAGAGTCTCAATAAAATATCGTGCGGTATTTGACAACTTAGTCACTACTCTTTCAAGATCTTGTAAGCTCAAATAAGTCCTTTAAAACTAAGTCCGCTAAGAAAATGTAAAGAAAGACTTAAAGACTTGAAGTTTGGAAGAAAGCTTTCTATTTGATTGGAAATTGGTTTACAACTTGATTGATTGATTTACAAATGAATGTCCCATCTATTTATACTACAACCTAAGAGTTAAAGTGCAAATATAAATTACTTGGCAATTCCCTATAATATTTACACTTTGATCCCATTTTAGAATTCTCTACACTTTTTAGGGAATTCTAAATCTTTCTTGAAAATTATCTAGGGAGTTCTGGAGTGTTCTATTATCCTCTCCACAACTCTAGATTTTTCTCCCCTCTTCCGATGCAAAATTTGAAGGCAAAGTGACGGGTCATGACAATGTGCTCTCTTACAGAAAGTCAGGGAGCCCAAAATAAACTTTAATCTAACAACAATAATATACGTGATGTAATTTAATATAATTTTATAAATAAATATATTTAAGTTTTATTTTTATCTTGAGGTAAAAAAGTTATTTTTAATAAATTATTAACGATTGAAATGTAATCTAATCAATACTATCAAAGACCTCTCCTCTTCACTAAGGTGGGATGGACATGGTCAAGATCCTTTTGTTTTTAATTAAAAAAATGAAAAAAATTGATTCAAATCTTAACAATGAAATTTCTTTGGTAATGAGTGTAGTAGACCTAACCAACACAAATATGAGTGGCTTAGGAAATTAGATAAAATATCTATACATTTAATGAATAAATATTTCTTATCTAAAATAATTCAATTATCATTTATTATTCAAAATAGTCATTCAACCTACTTTATTGCAGGCAAAGCTAGGGATAGCAAACGGAGGGGGACAGAGTGATTATAGGGGCAATTCATGTAAATTTGCAAAGACTTCAGTCCGCCTCACATAATTTTTTTTTCCAATTCACTCTGCCTCACCCCACATAAACTCTCCACATACAATGTGTTCACTAACTTGAGTAGTGCAAACAATATAAAGTTGAATCCAAATATTTTAATTTGTTTAGAAAGTCACTTATCAAATCATGAATAGTGAGCTTACACAATTTAATTGGATGACTTTGAAAAAATTAAAATAAAAAAATATATTTATTTTATTATTCATTTCTTTTCATTATCAGTTAGTTTTATTATTTAACTTGCCTCACCCTACATTTCCTTCAACCTACTCCGTTTCACCTTTAACCTACCATTTTCACCTCGCATAACCTTCAACCTGTCTCGCCTCACATTTGCCTTGCCCCATCGCTATTTCTAGGCGAAGTGCGTTACAAACTACTTTTCTTCTTCTCTTCTTCCACTTTGTAATTTACGCATTCTATTTTGATTTGATTTGAGTTTTTTTTCTCTTAAGTATGAGTAAACTATGTTCTAGTGTTTTATAGGAGTAATTTGCTATTTGCATTTTTAATGTATACACTTTTCTGTGACTTACACCTTCTCTATTATTTTAATGATTTGCAACTTAATCTCCTTAGTTCTTTAAAAAACATTAAAAGTCTACTTTTTTTTTTTTTATTATTTAACAATAAATAGAGACTTACATATAAAAAAACCGAAAAGTGAATTTAAATTAAAAATAAAAGCAATATGAAATACATGTCATTTGTCACTTGCTTTTTCATTGAAATGAAGAATAATTATTCGTTTATAGTATTTTTTTTATGCTTTGGTCTTAACATTAATTTCACTCGGAGGGGATACCATTAATTTTTGAAAATAAATTTCGTTTATTTTGACAAAATAATTGTTTCTTCCAATCAATTGGTATTAATGATGTTTAACCAATAGTGTTGCTACTCCATCAATCCATTACACCTTTTGTTGTTTAGATTTATATAAGCAATTCAAAGCAAATTCAAAATTTTGTGGGATCCTCTTCTTTCTTTCTTTCGTTTTTATTGGGTGGAATATTTTTATTTGTAAGTTGATGAGAGTGTTTGTTTCGGTCTTCATAAATTGTAAGTGTATTAAGAAAGAAAGACTAAAACAATTGATTATATTGTTGATAGAAAGTAATTTAATCATATTATTAATATATTTTAAAATCTTAACAAAAATAATAACTAGTTAATTTTTCTATTTTATTCTTGTAAATAATTTAGAAAATGACTTTACTTATGGCTTTGCAAAGAACCAAGGAGATTAGAGTATAAATCATTTAAAATGTTAGGATAAGATGTAAGTCACAAAAGAGAGCATGCATTAAGAATGCAAATTACAAATTATCCGAACTAGGCAAACACCAATCTAATAAGGATGTGGCATCTTGGTCATAATTTCAAATTATAATTATATTTGACATTTATATATAAATATGTCATTTTTCTTGACTTCAGATAATATTTACGCTCTTCAACTTTGAGTGTGCACAAGTATCTACTTATGCCACGTAGGACTCATCTGTCCACTTGTTCAATTTTATACAAATTTAAGTATCTACTTATGCACGCCAAAATTAGAGAACATAAAATGTGAAAATGGCCAAGTTAAATAACACGTTCATGTACTATGCCATTTCAATACAATATAAGCTTTTTAAAACACTTTCATTCTACGTAATTTTTTGGTTTGGTCCACTGTGTCGTGTATTCACCTAATTAAAGTTGTATAGTGGACAAAAAGGCCATATGTCAACATCAAAAAATAGCTTTTGTGTAGGATCAATTGAACATTGCTCATAAGTTTATAACTGCCACACTTAAAAAGAAAGAAAGAAAGGCTATCAACATAATAGTGCAGAAATTAAATTTAATGAATACTACCAAGAAGTTGCCATTTGTCTAAGTCATATTCAAAGATAACATCATTAGGTATCTTTAATATAATTTATTTTACTAACGACGAAGCTCTTATATAAATCTCACTATCTTCCTTTTGCTTTAATCATTATTAACAATTAAATAATTTTTCTTTTGTACTAATTTTAGCACTTCTTTGGAATTGGAATCTTACATTTTATAAAATTCTAAAACATATTATAAGGATGATTTTTGTTAAGTGAAATATTAAGTTTTGTTGAAACAATAAGGATGATTTTGGATAGAACCCTGTTAATTTTCACTTTCTAAATTTCAAACCTTTTATACTCGTCATTTACAAAACTACAATCTATACATTTAATTATTTTTTAGATCTTTTCCGAATGCAGTGAAGTACACAAGAGTTTCCATAGATACTACCAATATTTATTGTAAAGAATAAATAAATTATTGAAATATCATCATACTATATATCACATTTTTTATATTAGAAGGGGTCACGGATTCTAATATGATTTTCAATCTACCATAATGCAATTGAAGCAATAGACTAGGAAACTGGCCTCCTTGTAATTAAGTGATGTCATTTTCATATTATCTCTACATTTTTGTATGTTATTTTTTTTAAATATATATGGTCAATTTTTTAATCTTGTGTTTTGGTAGTGCTCCTTGCTTCTTGTTTTAGGCTAATAATGTAATAATATTTTTTTGACAAATGTCACATCTCACCAACTAATGTGAAGGCCCAACTCAGCCTATTGTCAATATTTTATTTTTTGATACACACCAAACACTTTTCCAAATATGCCTTTAATTTTACATACTATTTACCCACATTTTCTCTACAAATATATGTCAAGCTCCAATAATGCAGTCACGCATGACATTAATTTAATTTTTTTAAAAAAATAAACTACATGGGCAGCACATTTTTTCATGGGAAACAACCTCTTAATGAACCGCGATAACGGTTGAATAAATGAATTTGAAATTTAATTTAATTATAAAAATTAATTCAATAAATAAGAATTATTCAAAATTATATAAAGAGACCAAATATATATATGGATGTAGGAGTACCCCAACATCAATCCTTAGTATGGTCCATCTAAAGGTAGCTCTAGCCCCACCAAGAATATTTTAGTGCTAGAGATATGCGACAAGAAAATCAATCACATGAATTAAAAACCATAAACAATAGCAAATTATGACTAATTTTGGATGGATTTGACTTTTAATTTGTTGTGAAAGATCACTTTAAGATTATGAACTAAATTTCTAAAATGGTGATTCGACTGATGAATTTATCTACTAAAATCACTTGAAAAGTTGAGTAATGACCTTAAAGAAAAATTAACTCGATATTAGTATGACAAGGAGGACAACTTAGGGTGTGTTTGGTAAATGTTTTCCAATTTTCCATGTTTGGTTGACCTTGAATGTTTGGAAAATATTTTTCAAATCAACTCATTTTCCTCAAATTTAAGGAAAACCCAACCCCTACCACCCCTACTCCCCACCCCTCCCCAAAGAGAAGTTGCTGTTGAAAAATATTTTAATTTTTTTAAATTTTCTTGGTTGGTCCGAAAAGGAAATGAATGGGTGAGTTGGTTGTTTTTTGTTGCCTGTTGGTATAGAAATTTTTTTATTTTATGATTTATTTATTTACTTGTTGTCTTACATATGGTGTAGCAAATTTTTTTTAGAAAGGGCGTCCAAATTTTGACATAGTAAATTCAGGAAAAATAAAAACCTTATAGGGATTCAATCTTGCTTTCTCGACATACTACTGCACTCAATTGCCACTAGATAAGTTTCTACTCGCTTCACGTCAATATTGTGCATTTTTTTAATATCTTATATTTTAAGCAGGCCACAATAAAAAAAATGTAAGCGCAAGGAATCGAACCTCGCCATCGTGCAAGTTGCATGCATACCCTTGTTACTGTGCTATAAGTTTTCATTAGTAATTTTGAGAGTGTCTAAAAATAATATATAATTTAAAGTAAATATATATGATGTAATTTTTCGACGAAGAGTAGTCAATGAACACCCTAACACCACAGCAACTCCACTCATGTGTCTGACGTGTAAAATACACATAAAATTTAAAAAGTATGCAAAAGTTATTCTACATAATAAAGATAAGAGTTGGGAGTAGCGGAGATTTATTTCTAGTGGCATCCATAGGTTAGTTTTATAACACTCCCCTTGGATGTTCATACCTAACATGTTTTGTTAAAATTTTACTAACAAAATGTAATGAAAAAAAATTTCAGTGAAGAAAAAATAACATACATATCTTGTAATATGGACTGTTAATTATCTCATAAAAGATCATGCTAGGAAAATTCAGCGGGACAAGAATTTGGCTAAAAAAAAAAAAAGAGAAGAATATAACACATATTATAGAACTCTTCCTAATTAAAACATCAATAATTTTATAGATGATGCCTTTCAATCTTATGAACTACCTTTTCAAATATTGATATTGATAATGTCTTTATGATCAAATCATGTTTATGAAGTTAGTGTAATATCCTTGAGATGATTTCGCTATATTATTTTTTATTTTATTATCATTGTCATCTTTGCATGATTTGCATAAATAGAAAAATAGTTAATTGCTTGATAGATCAACATAAATATAAAGTTTTATACGAAATAAAAACCCTAAATCCATGTTCTTCTCCTCTCTCATGGAGATTTGAAGACGACAGTCTTATGACTGTTTTAGCCGTGTCCCCGCCTTCTGTTTGGGACAAAACACCACCACAACATATCTAAAATACTACCGATCCAACACATAAATCAACATACATTGCACAACTTTAGACCAATTCTTCGATCAGGCTTATATCTAAAATTGACTTGAAAGCAATTAAATTCATTCATGGAGAAGAACTCACAATGGATAAAGTTAATAAATTCAGCATAGAGGAAGTACTACATGTTGACACCCAAATTTGGACCTCCACATTATAGATTAATCACCGAGCTTCCTCAATTTCAAACGATTTAAAATAATTAGTTTTACAAAATTTCAAAAAATATTTATATAGTTTGAAAGTTATTTTAAAATAGTTTGTTACTTTTTATAATTTTTAAATAATAATATGTCTTTTATATAATTTTGTATATAATTAGTATATTTTATGAATATTCTAAAATCATCTCAAAAAGATTTTAATTATTTACTTAATTATTTGGTTAATTGGTTTAGTTAGTTAATACTTATACTTTTGAGTTATTAGTTTATAATTAAGTTAATTATTTTATTTCGTTAAGATTAAGAAGCTCATTAATAATTTGTCTTATTCAATATCTAGCCGAGTTCTCTAAAATTAACTCAATATGGCTACAATTGCAATGAGGCCATCTCTTAATTGCAAGCGTAACCATTTTTTACTCCTCTTTTAACCTTCTTTTATACCAATTTTGGCCCAATTTCAATTATTCCAATTCAATATCCCCTGCCCAATAGCAATGCAATCAACAACCCATTACTTCATCATCCCAACCCTATTATTTTCTGGGCAAATTACAGAAATCACATACTTTTAAGGCGAAATTACAATCTATCCCTTAAAAGTTTATAATTACAGAAATCCCTCAAACGGATACAATAATATAAACGTTGATACATTAATCTGATGTGCGAGATACATTAATCGTTAAATAAGATACATTACATTTTATACATGATACACTAATCTGATGTACATTTCATACATGATACACTAATCTGATGCGCGAGATACACTAATCTGATGCGCGAAAATGAGGGATTTTGGAGATTTGTAAAACTTATAGGGATAATGGTAATAAGTAAATTAAAAGGTGGGATTTCTGTAATTTTTCCTTATTTTCCAACAACAATACCAAAAAGAAACCCATCAGCAGTGGTATACCGAAAACAACCCCACCCCTTCGTCTCTTTGTTGACGCAAGAACAGTAGAACCTCAAAATCGAAACCCACTCCAGCGTTTCAGCAGCCCAGAATCACAAAGAAGAGCTAAGCGAAAATAGCTATAAAAATACATTCACAAAAATAGAAGAGATAACTAGTTTCAGTTGAGTTTCATTCTTCTATCTCGTTTGCCATCACCTCCCCAAGCTCATTTAAGTTCGAGATTCTGCCCATATTTCTTGTTTGCTGTCTGTATTCGAGTTTTTCGTGTTTGCTAAGTCGTTTTCCAGTTCACTGTCCAAAAATAGTTTCTTTGCATGAACCCTCTCGTGCGAGTCCATTTGGGCTCCCCACATTCGTTTCTCTTCGAGTCAACCTTTGTTAAGCTCTTGAAGGGAGAGCAAATAATTTGGGGAAAACATTAATATGAATCCTGAACCATTTTTCAATTGATTTACTGTTTTAATCTTTTGAAATTAGTTTTCTTAATTTTTCTTTAAAAATTAATGGCGACTCCTAAAACGCCGATTTGATTTTTCAATAAAACACTACATCTAGTTGTTACTCTCAAATTTTCTTATGGAAACCAGATTTACATGAATTACACAAGGTTATTTAAAAACAAAACTTGATATTAAAGGTCATTGTAACATTGGACAACTTGAGTTTCGTCATCTCTTGATCAACTTGATTTATATGAAGACTTCGTTCATGTTTTATCAAGAAATTTTGGTTGTATCAAATTCAATGGTTGTAACACCCCGTATGCGAAAGAGGGAAGCTTAGCAAATTTAAGAACTTCCAGGTGTCACCCACGAGGGCCAACCACACCCCGTAGGTGGACACCATGGAAAACTGCCTAAGGCAGTAACCATGCTTGGATCCACGCCCCGTGGTTAGGGGCCGTAGGTCCAAGGCCCAATTTACAGAACCTCTGACCATGAACCAAGATTGACCAGGATAGACTATAGGTCCATCCACGTCCCGTCGACGTCTCGTAGGTGGCGACTGGTCGGGTAATTAAGGGGTACAAGAGTCCTTTCCGAATTTAATTAGAATTAAGTGGTGTCATTTTACCCCAGTATAAACCACCTATATAAGTATTTTAGACCCCTAAACTAAGTCACTCAAGTCATTATTTCAAAACCCCAAAGAAATCCCAAGCTCATCTCCCAAATAATTCTCTCTCTCGAAAGTTGAAGAAGAAGAAGAGGGTTAAAGCTAGGTCAAGTCAATTCTCCATTCTTCCAAGCTTGGTAGGCTTTGTAATAAAGGTATGATGGTTCATTCATCCATGGAGCCCCATGATTTTCCCAATTTAGAAGACGAATTCCCCAAGTCAAAGTAGGGTTTCTTCTAATGTTATGGGTTATGATCCAATTGAGTGGATTATGGTTGTTTATGATTGTTTATGGTAGAATTTCTTGTTTTTAGTATGATTGTACATGTATCCATGCCGAACCTATGATTTTAAGATGAGTTTGATATAGATAGGTTTTATGCCATGAAAGGGAAAATTGACGATTTAGATGTAATCTTCTAGGATTGATGAAATACATTGTAGAATGCTTGATATTAAAGTATATAGATATGAATTGCTTGAGATTAAGCATGCAGACATGAATTGATTGAAATCAAAATATACATGATGAATGATTATTAGTATTGCTTTTAGAGTAAAACTTATATGTTGAATTATGTCTAGTAAGGCTGTGAGAGTAAAATTATATGATGGTTGTTGAATTGTTGTGGAAGGATTTACCCACATGACCTACCTTATGTATGTATGAATGTATAATATGAAAGGTTTTCTCACATAAATCGATTCTAGGTTGAAAGGCTTGCTCACCTAAAATGAATCAAAACATGTATGAACTATGATATCTTTTTTTAGAGCTATGAAATCCCTTCATGAATAGCTTGAGTAGTAGATCTCATGGATAGTCGTGGATTGAGAAATCGTACCCTTTCAATGGTTAGCTTGAACTAAGCACAATATAGAGTGTTTTTCATGGTAGCTTGACTTGGTGAGGCCACACCATATCATGATAGGTTGGATTGAGCAAAAGTACCTTTCCTTGAGTAGCTTGGACTTGCATGAGAGTATGTTTTTCATGATAGCATTATAAGGTGCTTTTCCTTGGTAACCTTGAATTGGTAAATTGTAACCATTCATGAGTCATGATTTGTCTTGGACTAGTAAAGAAGAACTCTTCCATGAATAGTATGAATATGATGGACTAATCCCTAATCAAGGTAGCATAGTTATGATGAAACAAGATCACTTCAAGGAAGTATTGTAAGTATGTTTTGATATAAGAGTGATTGTATGATAATGGCTTAGCTTGGATTGTTAATTAAGTTGCTTTCCTTGACATATATGAATATGTGTGGATGACCTATGTATTGAGTAAACACAAGTTGAGGTTACTTGAGAAGTATTCCTCTTATGATATGATGATTTATGTGCATTGAATATGCTTATGATTTATGTTGATTATCTCTTATGATTAGGGTATATGTCTTATATTGACTAACACCTATTTTATGTTTATGTTGATGATTTATGCTAGCCATCATATTTAGCACATTTTTATACTAACGCATACTCTTGCCTACATTCTTATGAACTGTAGGGTTCGACGATATCGACTTTCATCCTCGTGGCTAGGATCTTAGTAGAGCAAGCAAGTGAAGATTTGGTGAGTCCTCATAGCTTCGAGGATTTGACCACCTTTCCTTTATGTCTTTCATTTTATGTTTAGAATTATTGTATGGGCTGTGTCCCTAAGACTATTCAAGTATTAGATGGTTTGAGACTAATGTTAGAGACTTTCGTTTTGTTTTTATGAAACTTTGATATTATTGGAAAATATTTTAATTTCCACACCATTTTCTATTATCTCAGGTTATGATATGCTAATATGCTTGTATGAGACTTCTCAGAGTCTCATACGCCTTGTTACATCTAGGGGGTACCCATGGGTCGTGACAAACTTGGTAATCAGAGCACAAGGTTTAGAATGGTTCTAGGATATCTCAAAACCACATCAAGTAGAGTCTTGTTCATGAGTGTGAAGCGCGCCATATTTATGAATGAGAGGCTACTAGATGCTTAGTAAACTTCACTTCTTCATTACTCTAAGTCGTGCAATAGAGTTTAACTCTATTAGGTCTTTCTCCTAATCCTTACCCATGGTCTACAGGATATGACTACTGCAAGGGCTAATTCTAGAAGCAATAGGGAAGACAACATGGATCAAGAAGTTCCTCCCAAAGTTCCTCCACAAGCTCCAATTGACCCTTTGGCTGAGGATGTGACTAATGCAGGATTTAGGTCCGTTTTTCAAGTGTTGGCTCAAGCTATGATGACCCAATCCAATAGAGAAGTGATAGCTCCCGTGAACTCAAATGTGGGTATGACGGCTTCAAGAGTGAGGGACTTCATGAGGATGAATCCTCTAGAGTTTTATGGGTCAAAGCTTGAGGAAGATCCTCAAGAGTTCATAGATGAGATCTGTAAAGTGTTAGATATTATGGGAGTTACTTTGGCGGAGAAGGCAGAATTGTCCGCTTACCAACTCAAATGGGTTGCTCAAGTTTGGTTTAATCAATGGAAAGAAGCTAGACTGGTAGGAATGAGTCCTATAGAGTGGGAAAGGTTCAAAACTACTTTTCTAGATAGGTTTTTCCCTTTTGAGATGAGAGAAGCCTTGGTGCTTGAGTTTATTAACCTTAGTCAAGGTAATATGAGTGTTAAGGAATATTCTTTGAGGTTTACTCAATTGTTGAAACAGGCTCCATCTTTAGTGACCGACTCTAGGACGAAAATGAGTAAGTTTGTGTCGGAAGTGTCCGATTTAGTAGTGAAAGAATGCCGTACCACCATGCTCATTGTTAACATGGATATTGCTCGTCTTATGACTCATGCTCAATAGATCAAAGAAGAGAAACTAAGAGGGAGAGCTAGGGAGAAAAAGAGGTCTAGAAATGATGATGATGATTCCTCTCATGTAAGGTTTGATGGACATAGTCCTCCTAAGCATTGACAAAGGTTTTCCGGATAGGACTCCTCCAATACTCCTAAGTATAATTAAGATATAGTGTCTAACCCTAAACCAGAATTAGTAGTGAATCCTCCTAGATGTGGAAAAAGGCATGAGGGTAGATGTTTGGCCGGAATGGAGGGTTGCTTTAGTTGTGGTGAAGTTGGTCATAGAATCAGGAATTGTCCAAAGATGAAGGCTAGATAAGAGAGGGTAATCAAGTTTCTCCTAGTGGTTCAAATGGGAATGCTCCAAAGAAGAATATGTTCTATGCTCTTTAAGTTAGAGGTGAACAAGAGTCTCCTCCAAATGTGGCTACCGGTATATGTTTTCTGCTCTATTAGATTCCGGTGTTGCTTGTCTTTGTGACTTGATAGACTTGATATGATAGACTTTGATGTTGTATTTAGTATGGGCTGCATTATTGTTATGTTGTATAGATTGTAGAACCCGATATGGTCAATATGAGTTTTGAATATGTTGTTGGTTTAGAATCATCTTGTGTGATGTATGTGAAAGCTTAGTGATAACTGATTTGACCTTAGAATTGAAGGATGTGGTGCTTAGAAAGTCCGTTTAGGCTTTCTCTCAAGGGGGAGATGGTGTGCTTAGATAGCAAGGTTGTTGAGTGTTCCTAATGTTCATGATTTGGGTTACTTGAATTTCTCACCTTGAAAGGTGTAATGAGTTTGGGAAGTTTAATGCCCGTTTTGTAAGCCCATATAAAACCTTAGCCCAACAAGTTAAGAAATAGAAGAACAAGGAAGTTGCTTTCGTGAAAGTGTTTTGGAGGGATCTTTTAGTGAGGGTTTTAGTTGAGGGTGCTACTTGGGAGGCGAGGCTAATAAAATGTCTCGATATCCTCATCATTTTCCCTCTACTCTTCCTATAGCTTGAGATGATGAGTTCCTAATGGTTTGTTCTCTGTGTGTGTTTTAGATGTTTCCTTGATTTCCTTATATTTTGCATGTTCATGAAAAACTTGTGTTTTTAAAAGAAAATGAGTTTGCATGAATGATTTTTCTCATGTTGTAGTGCATTGAGTATGAGTTGCCTATAGACTTCTAGAGATGAGTTGTGAAATATGCCTTAGCTTGGAGTTGAGAGATTCCTCCTTGAATGTATGTTATGAGCATAAAGTGCATATAGGCTCCATGAGATTGTGTTGAGCATGCTTTTAACTTGGAGATGATAGTTCCTCCTTGAACATGAGAAATGTTAGAGTTGCATGCATTTTGGATTGTTAGATGTAGTTCCTACCTTCCATGTGATACATTTAGTATGTTTAGCTTAGAGTTGATGATTCCTTCTTGGTTGTGTGCATTAAGATGGGTTGCATGCATGATGGGTTGCTAGTCTTGAGTCGTCTCCTTTAAGAAGTGCCTAGAATGCCATTCGATGACGAATGTTTCCAAGGGGGAGATATTGTAATGCCCTGTATGCGAAAGAGGGAAGCTTAGCAAATTTCAGAACTTCCAGATGTCACCCGCAAGGGCCAACCATGCCCCGTGGTTGGATACCATGGAAAACTGCCTAAGGTAGTAATCACGCCTGGACCCACGGCCCGTGGATGGGTCCACGACTCGTGGTTGGGGTCCATAGGTCCAGGGCCCAATTTACAGAACCTCTAACCACGAACCGCAATCGACTAGATGCATCCATGGCCGGTCGACATGATTTCGTTGGTGGTGAATGGTTGGGTAATTAAGGGGTACAAGGGTCCTTTACAAATTTAATTAGAATTAAGTGGTGTCATTTTACCCCTAGTCTAAACCACCTATATAAATATTTTAGACCCCTAAACTAAGTCATTCAAGTCATTATTTCAAAACCCTAAAGAAATCCTAAGCCCCTCTCCCAAATAATTCTCTCTCTAGAAAGTAGTAGAAGAAGATGGCTCAAGCTAGGTCAAGTCAAGTCTCCATTCTTCCAAGCTTGGTAGGCTTTGTAATCAAGGTATTATGGTTTATTCATTCATGAAGCCCCATGATTTCCCCAATTTAGAAGAAGAATTCCCCAAGTCAAAGTCGAGTTTCTTCTAATGTTATGGGTTATGATCCAATTGAGTGGATTATGATTGTTTATGATTGTTTATGGTAGAATTGCATGTTTTTAGTATGGTTGTACATGTAGCCATGCCGAACCTATGATTCTAAGATGAATTTGATATAGATAGGTTTTATGCCATATAAGGGGAAATTGAGGATTTAGATGTAATCTTCTAGGATTGATGAAATACATTGTAGATTGCTTGAGATTATAGTATATAGATATGAATTTCTTGAGATTATGCATGTAGACATAAATTGATTGAAATCAAAGTGTACATGATGAATGATGATTAGTATTGCTTTTAGAGTAAACCTTATATGTTGAATTATGTCTAATAAGGCTTTGAGAGTAAAGCTATATGATCATCATTGAATTGTAGATATAATTGTTGTGGAAGGATTTACCCACATGACCTACCTTCTGAATGTATGAATGTATAATGTGAAAGGTTTTCTCACGTAGAACGATTCTAGGTTGAAAGGCTTGCTCACCTAAAATGAATCAACACATGTATGAACTATGATAGCTTGAAATAGTGATATGAAATCCCTGCATGAATAGATTGACTTTGTAAGACAAGACCATACATGTTAGATTGAGTAGTAGATCTCATGGATAACCGTGGATTGAGAAATCGTACCCTTCCAATGGTTAGCTTGAACTAAGCACAATAGAGTGATTTGTATGGTATCTTTACTTGGTGAGGCCACACCATATCATGATAGCTTAGATTGAGCAATAGTACCCTTCCTTGAGTAGCTTGGACTTGCATAAGAGTATGCTTTCCATGATAGCTTAGTCTAGCATTATAAGGTGCTTTTCCTTGGTAGCGTTGAATTGGTAAATCATAACCATTCATGAGTCATGATTTGTCTTGGACTAGTAAAGAAGAATTCTTCCATGAATTGTATGAATATGAGGGACTAATCCCTAATTAAGGTAGCATAGTTATGATGAAACAAGATTACTTCAAGGAAGTATTGTAAGTATGTTTTGATATGACGTTGATTGTATAATGATAACTTAGCTTGGATTATTAATTGAGTTGCTTTCCTTGACATGTATGAATAGAGGTGAATGACATGTATTGAGTAAGCACAAGTTGAGGTTACTTGAGAAGTGTTCCTCTTATGATATGATGATTTATGTGCATTGAATATGCTTATGACTTATGTTGATTATCTCTTATGATTAGGGTATATGTCTTATGTTGACTAATGCCTATTTTATGATTATTTTTGATGATTTATGCTAGCCATCATATTTTGTACATTTTTGTACTAATGCATACTCTTTCCTACATTCTTATCAAATGTAGGATCCGACGATATCGACTTCCATCCTCGTGGCAAGGATCTTAGTAGAACAAGCAAGTGAAGATTTGGTGAGTCCTCATATCATCAAGATTTGATCACGTTTCCTTTATGTCTTTCATTTTATGTTTAGAAGTATTGTATGGGCTATGTCCCTAAGACTATTCAAGTATTAGATGGTTTGAGACAAATGTTAAAGACTTCCGTTTCGTTTTTATGAAACTTTGATATTATTGGAAAATGTTTTAATTTCCACACAATTTTCTATCATCTCATGTTATGATATGCTAAGGGGCTTATATGGGACTTCTCGGAGTCTTGTAGGCCTTGTTACATCTAGGGGGTACCCCTGTGTCGTGACAATGGTAAAGGGTTTCTATTTATAACATTTCTTTGGACTATATGGTTCAATCCTAAGCATGAAACATCAAAAACATTGATATGAATATCTTTTCCAGGTTTGCCGCCAAATCATTTTGCCAAAAAAACACTTTTGTCAATTTCTTCAGCCGTTGAGAAATCATTGTTGTAGATAAAGCCACTCAAAAACGTACCTGGCCAAGTACTGCTATAGTTAAGGTCATTCTAGATCTACTGGATAAGTATCCAAAAAAAATAATGTTATCCTTTGTGGACGGATTCACATATTGAGCATTATTAAGAGTCCGTTTATGATAATCTCCCAAGGTATTGTATACAATGTAAACGACAAAGACATGATGAAAATAACTGATGTGTGTTTCTTGGCAAGGCTGGTGTTAAAAATCAGAAAGATGTAGTGGATAAAGGTACAAATATGGAACAATTTCAAGGTGATGCAAGAGATATTATAAATGCTAAATTTCATAACAAAAGCAACAAAAAAGAAGAGGGACAATTGGTCCCTGATGATAATTCTAGTGAAAGAAGAGATTTTTGAAATAATTTGGGGGCTGTCAAGGATGCTAGGAATGCTACTGTTGATCGAGCTATTGCGAATAGTTCTGAAGAAGCTATAACTTTTAACTCTAATAATGAAGATAATCTGGAGAACAAACACAAATTGATTGAGGCGGCTAGGCGGGGTGCTGGAAAAGATGGAGTGTTGGGTTTATCGAATGCAGTTGTGACTAAACAAGACAACTCCATTGCAGGATCTTGTAGGACTTTGGTCTCACATAAAAAATGATTGTTTTAAGTCCTCAAACAATCAGATTTAGCATCAAAACAATTCTACATAGGTTGAGCTTGATAGAAAAAATATAGTAATGATAAACGACACAAATGAATTATCTACTGAGATTGGGAGTACTTCAAGCAAATCCCAACCTATTGCTGGTGTACATAAGAACACACAAAATTCTGTCCAATTTGACAAAGACGTATAGAATTTTGGTTTTGTTATTCGAGACTTGAACAAAAATAGGGAGCATGTTGATCAACAAGTTGTTTCGCACATGGAAAGAACTAGTCCATTTTATAAAAACAATGAATGATTTTACACTTGGTTCCTAATTTACTCTTATCATAAATTAAAGTCATTTTCCTATTACATTTTTCAAGACATTATATTTATTATATTTAAAGGGTGATATAGTAAAATTAACCATCTATTTATAGTTTCTTAAAAGGTGTGCAAAGTCGATAGTGAACAACTATTGTTGGACAGAGAAAGTATTCCAGTAATCACAAAAAACAAATACAATAAATATGCTAATTAATAAGATTACAATAAATACAAAAACAATCAATTTGGGATGGAAGGGCATAGGCCGTTGATGTACCCTCTGAATCAAAATTGAAGAATGATTTGTAACAAATCAAATAAAAAGATAATTTTATTTATACTTTGTAAAAACAGCTTTTTTGCATTTTCTTTTTAAAAAAATCATTTTTAAACCTTGAATTCGAAATTCTTATTAAAGATATTAAAAGTTCCATTATAATCTTATCACATCCATAATAAACATAATATGTTATTACAACATCTACATCTTATCACATCCATAATAAACATAATATATTATTATAACATCTACTAATATATTATATTAGGGGCTGAAATGTTGGTGTTTTAAGGAGAATGGGACCGTGGATATTAATTATTAAAGAAACAAGTCATATAATAAGGGGTGGGTCTAAAAAATAGATGAATTTACTTTATAGGTTAAGTAATATATGTCACAAATTACTCTTTTTATACTTAGGAATATGTTTGACTCTTTTCAATAGATTATTATAATCATTGTTCAATTATTATTTTTAATTATATGTCCCTTTTTATAGAGATAAGTAAAAAAATAATTTAATATAAGTTGTTGTAAATAGAAGGTGTGTTTGATATATAAAGAAAACAAAACATAAATGTATATTTATGAGCATTAAATGGGTGTTCGGAGGGGAGGTATTTTTTTTTTTATTTTTAAAAAAAGCTTTTTATTTTTTTCATGTTTGGTTGAACAAAAATTTTGAAAAACATTTTCTCTGGAAAAATAAGTTTCTTAAAAAAATAGGAAAATAAAAAATAGGAAAAACAAGAAAAAAAAACAAGGTTTATATTTTGAGGAACTTTCGCATATAGCCACTTAAAAATAATCTAATTACGCTCCATAGCTATAATTTGCTAATTACGATTCATAGCTACATGTTATAGGAAGGAGAGTGGCGAGCGATACTGGGAGAGGGAGGAGTGAGGCGAGCGAGAGAGGGCAGAGAGTGGGAGATAGGTGAATTGTATATGTATATCGGTTAGATAATTGTATATTATACATATGTATTTGTATATTCTGGCGAGAGAGATTGGAAAAGGGAGGTGAGAGGCTAGCGAGATTGGGACAGGGAAGAGAGAGGCGAGCGAGATTGGGAGAGGGAGGAGAGAGACGAGCGAGAGAGGACAATAATTTGTATAATTTGCATCTCGTTTGTATATTTCGCAGGGACATTTGTATAATTCACGTATTTTTGTATTATTGAGTAATATAAAGTCTGGAATTATACAAATATAATAAAACTCGAAATAACGAATTGATACAAACATAAACACATGAACTTTAAACAATTATACAAAATATATTATACAAATTACATTATATAAATTATATTATATAAAATCCAAAAACTACACGTTTATACAAACTTTAAAAAGTTATACACAAAAAGATTGAATGTATATGATGACAAAACTGAAAAACCAAAGGAAATCATCGTCATATACAAATATAAACAATCGTATAAAAATAAAAATCAAACAAAGAATTGTTAGCTGCGAATTATACAAATATGACGAATTATACATATACAAACGTGGCTAATATACAAACTGAAAGTCAGCCCACATAATTAATGTATAATGTTATTCGTGAGTGATAATTTTAGCAAACTATAGTTATAATGAGTAATTAAGTAGTATAAGTTTGTTTAACCGCGTAATTTTTCCTTGTTTTAAATGATGGTGTAGATGTTTTTGTGGTCATTATTATCAGTTAATTAGTCTATTACTTAGTTTACTAGTAGATATAAAAGTTTTTTTCATCGCAAATTAGTGAAAAATATGAATTAATATCAGTTAATTAGTCTATTATTGTGAATGTTCATAATTTTTAGGGGTAATTCCATCATTTATTTTGTAATTTACGCTCACCACTTCATCATCTCCGATCTCCCACACACTCTGTAACCTTCCCCTTAATCTTCCTCAGTATCTCAACGGTTAATTAATTTCATATTCATAACATTATTTGATACACTTGAATAGAATAAATAAAATACTATCTTTTACTTCAACCACAACAATTGCACCCAAAATGAACATCAAATATCAAAACAAATAATTGCATTAATTTTATTGGCATATAGCATATGATGCCTAATCAAATATACAAAAAACTTAATTGAGATCCTTGGAACTTTTGTTTGATAATATGATCGAGTTTCTCACTCATCTCTTTAGCAAAGTAAGTCTTCCAATCTCCAACTTCCCCTTTACGAAAATATGCTTTATTTTCCTCTCCAGATGACAATTTTCCATTTCTATTCACCTCCAAATTACTTAAATTATCAAAACTACACATTCTTAATATTTCATCAACCACTCCACATTTTTCTTCCTCTATGGAAAATTGACATTCCAAAAATTCAGCCAAGCGTTTAAGATGAAGTTTTGGTTGCGCTTTAATTTCTTCATACATCAAGAAAAGTACTTTGTTAGGCTTTTCTATGCTTTCTTTCCAATAATCCAACACGTGATCCCAAAACGGACCACAAGGGCTCAACCCCTTACAAAAATCATCAAAACATTCTTCAATGGACTTGCTGTCAGTGTGATCAACTTTTATGTTGTTTATAAAATGCCACATAGAAATAAAAGTGTCCTTAGGATTCCTACATAAGTAAACAAGTTTGGTTTTTGAATCTTGGATAGATTTTGGCAATGTAGCAAAGGACATATGAGTTGCCAAGAGTCTAGGTGAAGTGAAGGATGAAAAATCAGGGACTTGACCATCAACATAGAGATTGAGTTCCAAGAATGGAACAAGATCATGAGAGTTCTTGACAAGTAAAGGGTGATCTTGTTCAAAAATAGGATATTTCTTTCGATTTATTAGAGTAAATAAAAGTGATTTTAGCCAAGTCGTTCCTGATTTAGGATTTGTTACGAGGATGATATCACTCTCTTGAGCTTGAAATTGTTGTTGACATGCAAGCACACCTCCTAGATGTCTTTCTATTAGCCACAAACCTTGGTAATTGTAGACATAATGTGATGCAATCCATGATCTTTCTTTTGGTAGAGTTGTGAGCAATTTCTTACACTCATCAGTAAGTCCATCCGATAGTAAATACTTGGGAGGAATTTGTGGTGAAATAGTTTGAGGTATTGACATAGTTTGTGGTGAAATAATGGAGTGTTTCTTTTTGTTTGTATGATGAAAGATTTACTCATAATGAATGCCAATATATACACACATTAGAGCTAAATCACCAACCATATGTGATGAGCAATAATTGAGTATAATTGAGTCCGGAGCTTAATGGACAAAAAAATTTGACAAAAATTCTAAAAGGGTATATTAATTTTTTTTTAACCAAAGGGGCAAAATCGCTAGTGGGGTAGTGATTTTGCCCAATTGTTTCTTCTTTTTTTAAAAGAAAATCGCTGTCCGTGCAGCATTTTTGGGGAATTTTTTTTTAAAAAAAACAAAATCTCTGCAATGGCAGCGTTTTAAAAAAAAAAAAATTTAAAATTAAACGTATATTGAAAATTTAAAAAAAAAAAAAAATTAAAATCGCTGCCAAGACAGCCATGTGAAACTTTTTTTTTTTTTTTAGATTTTGGCGGAGTTTTTTTTTCTTAAAAATCGCTGAGTAGTTAGTAGTACTAGCCTTTGTCTATTCACGTTATTGATTAAAAAAAGATAGTAAATTAATGAATGTAAGTTATAATTAACTTTCCACTTATAGAAAACCACTTAAAGATTAAAAAATAAATCTGTCATTAAGGAAAAAAAAAAAATCTTTTCTGCCAAAATGGCTGCCAAGGCAGCCATTTAAATTTTTTTTTTTTTCACTAAAATCACTGCCATTGCAGCGATTTTGTTTTTTGTTTTTTAAAGAAAAAATTCCCCAAAAATGCTGCACGGACAGCGATTTTATTTTAAAATGGAAATTTTTTTTGGACAAAATCGCTGGTAGGCCCCACTAGCGATTTTGCCCCTTTGGTTAAAAAAAATTTGATATGCCCTTTTAAAATTTTTATCAAACTTTTTCGCCCCTAGGCTCTGGACTCGAGTATAATTGGATAATTCTACCCTTTCATGTTATAAATATAAAAATACTACAGATTATTGAAGATGCCATGGAATAAAGCTCTTTAAGATGAGATCATTTCAAATATATTATTAAGTAAATGTAAGTTCGTTATTTTTAACCATTTAAATTTTTAGATAATATTATCAACAGATGACGATTCAAACTCATATAGCCTAATTTTCGCTTTGGTCCAATAATAGTTACAAATTTGCTCATTGGTTTACGCATTATCAACCTCAAAAAAATACACATATATTTACTTTCTATATAAATTATTTGGCCGGCTTATAATATATATACACACACTTTAATAAATAGGAAAAACACATGTATACTAAATAAGAATTGTTATTATAAAATCTAAAAAGATTTTTTCATTTTTTAAAAATAACAGTTGAATTTTATCAAAATCTAATAAAGGAGCTAAAAAGAATAAAATGCACGATAATTATTTTTTCTTTTCCTTGACATTCATTTTATAAATTTATCCTATTTTGTCTTTCCTAATTCTCTCCTTTGAATAATAATAATAAAAAAAGCACGATAATTTTATTTTACGAAGTGATGTGTTTTCATGATATTTATTTCATAAATTTCTCTCCTTTAAATAAAAAACAAAAGAGAAAAGACATAAAACCACCACTGAATTTGTCCCAAATTTTCAAAAAGACACATTTGCTTTGCGGGCATCTTATTACCCCACACAAGTATTAAATATCGTTATAAATATACCATTTAAACACATTTTCTCACCTGGATTGTGAGCACGCAAATAATGCGCGTGGAGGTATTTTTTTGCTGTCAAATATCAATTAAAAAGGGTCACGTTTCAGTTGTTTTCTTTATTTAAATACATCATCTTCCCCAAAAAGACTCAACAAAGAAATGGATTCAATTTTAAGATTAAGTTTTTTTTCTTTTTGAAACGAATTGGCTGCACTCAAACTATATATCTCCCTTATTTTAATTCGAACTTTCGTAAACTCAGTGGCGTTGGAAAGAGGACTCAAAGATCTTCGATTTGATATCTTATATGTTACTTAATTCATTATGTGCTAAAAGTTATGATCGCTTGAAGTTGACTCAAAACTCAAACTAGAATAGTAACTTGTACAAATCTCAATTTAGGTCTTTCTAGTTTAGCTCCTTCTAGTTTAGTTCTTTATAAGTCCGAGATGTTACATTAAGTGCATGTGGGTTTGTTCGCCCTTTTGTTTTGAGAAAACACATAAAGTCATCACTGAATAAGTTGTCTCGAACTTTTAAAAGATACTTTAACTTTATAGGCGTTCTATTACCCCACAAAAATATTAAATACCTTTGTAAATATATCATTTCGATTTATTTTTACCCGGTAAAACGCGCGTTAAATTGACCCAACCCGATTCGTTTCAAAAAGAAAAAAAACTTAATCTTAAAATTGAATCACAAAACGAAATGATTTTTTGTAAAACAATGATATATACTACCCAAAGTTATGATAAAGAACCTAGTAAATCAAGAAAATATAAGAGAAGACTAGACCATAACCGAAGGCCATACAGATACAAAAAATACTTCTTAAGAAAATCATCAGCTAGAAAGCCATATTTAAATAGAGATGGACATGCCAGAAAATATAGAAATGATAGGAATTATAAAAATAAATTAGAGTGTTATACTTGTGGAAGTATAGAACACTTAGCAAATACATGCCCAAAAAGGAATAACATGAAAACTAGAAATTCTCAATTAATAGAAGACTTTCAAGAAACCTTATCAAATGTAGATGAATATATGTCAGACACAGAAAGTATATATTCTGTGGTAAGTATAGAGGCCGCAGAGGAAAGAGACATTCAATTAGACACATCTGATTCAAAGGATGATAATTTAATTAATGAAATAGGATTAGAAAAATTAGAACTAAAAGTAGAAGATTTAAACTATACAATGATGAACATCTATCAAGATTGTAATCATGAATTTGAAAGGCAAAAAGGAATAGATAGCAATCAATGTAGTATATGTAAATGGTATCCTAGTAAAATAAATAGAGCTAAATGTAAAATTTGTTATATGGAAGCATGTATAAGTTGTATAGAAAATAAATTAAAACAACAAGTAGCCAAAAAACAAGAACAAGTTCAAACAACAGACCATGCTACTAATCTAAGACTAATAACCTTAGAAACCCGAATAAATGAGTTAGAATAAAGACTGACTACAATAGAAAAAGGAAAACAAAAAATAGATATAGATAATATACAATCACAAGGTACAATACATTTAGATCAAATAGAAAGTGAATTAATAAATATTGAAGAAAATAATACTAGTTTTATATGCAATGAAGATAAAAATTTTGAAACAATAAAAATACTAGTAAGAATAAAAATTAAAGATATAGAATTAGAAACTTTAGCATTAATAGATACATGTTGTACTAGTTGTCTTCTTAATAAGAAAATAATACCTCAACATATACTACCAACACTAAAGACATTAAAAGAACCAATAACAGCTATACAAATGGATGGAACATACAACATTTATGATAAATATATAGAAAAAGCACAAATAAGCTTTATTAATACATGTAACGAATTCTACAAACCAACGTACAATATATATAAAATTTTAGTAAGAGATTTAAATATTAAAATTGATTTAGTATTAGGCTTACAATTTCTTATACAAAATAATGGAAGTTGTTTAGTTTCTAGAGATGGAATAATGTTATTTAGAAGTACAACATATACTCCAGTACAAATTAATAAAATTCCTACCAAAGAATTGCCTAATAATAAAGATAATAAAACTACAATTCCATGTTGTGAAGACTGTGGCAATAATGGTAGTTGTTCTTCAAAAAATCTATATGAAGAAGAACAAGAAGAAAATTATATAGAAAATACATACACAGAAGACATAGAAAAAGATTATATTCTAATAAATGTAGAAACAGAATTTTACAATTTCCAAAAAGGAATAAATACTATAGGTACAATAAAACATCCTAAAGACCTAGAAAATATAATAGCAATATTAGACGACATGAAAATAATAGGAGAAAAACCCTTAATACATTGGGGAAGTAATAAAATTATGTGTAAATTAGACATAATAAACCCAGAATATACAATAAAGACAGCAACTATAGAAGTAAATAATGAAGACACCGAAGAATTCAGTAAACAAATTAAAGAATTATTAAAATTAGAAGTAATAAGAAGATCTACTTCTAGACATAGATCAGCAGCTTTTATGGTTAGAAATCATAGTGAACAAGTACGAAGAAAAGCTCGCATGGTAATAAATTACAAAAGGTTAAATGACAATACTAGGACAGATGCATATAAATTACCCGATAAAAATGAGTTAATTAATGAAATACAAGATAAAAAGATATTTAGTAAATTCGACTGTAAATCAGGATACTGGCAAGTAAAAATGCACTCAAAAAGCATAGAATGAACAACTTTCACTTGTCCTGAAGGACATTTTGAGTGGCTAGCCATGCCTTTCGGTCTAAAAACAGCTCCGCCCATCTTTCAAAGAAAAATGGATGACATGTTCGGAGAATGTAAAAATTTTGTATTAGTATACGTCGATGACATTCTAGTATTTAGTAAAGACATATATGAACATTTAGGACATTTACAGACAATATTTAGACTATTTATAAAATATGAAATAATAATTAGTAAAAAGAGAATGGAATTATGTAAGACACATATAAATTTCTTAGGAGTAACTTTAGGAGAAGGAAAAGTAAAATTACAACCACATATAGCTAAAAAAGTTTTAGATATGTCTGATAAGTTAGATAACACAAAAGAATTACAAAAATTTTTAGGATTAGTAAATTATGCTAGAAATTTTATTCAAAACTTAGGAAAAATAGCAGGTCCATTATATGCAAAGACAGGTAGTAAAGGACAAAAACACTTTAACATAGAAGATATTAAATTAGTTCAATAAATTAAAGATAAAGTTAAAAATATACCAGACTTACAAATACCCCTAGAGTCAGATTATTTAATAGTCCAAACAGATGGTAGTAAATTAGGACGGAGAGCTATCTTAAAATATAGACCTAATAAATATAGTCCGAAAAATGAAGAAAAAATATGTGCATACCAAAGTGGACAATACAAAGAAAAAGGTTATATGAGTAGTATAGATGCAGAAGTATTAGCGGTAATATATGGACTGAATAGTTTTAAATTATATATTTTAAACAAACAGGATAGTTAGAACAGACTGTGAAGCAATAGTAAAATTTCACGAAAAAATAAATAGTAAAGCTAGCAGTAAAAGAAGATGGTTAAACTTCATAGATATAATATTTATATATAATAATATTGTTTTTGAATACGTTAAAGGAAAAGATAATGATTTAGCAGATAAATTAAGAAGACTACAATTAAAAACTAACTAGTTCTTATTACAGTATGAGACCAAGCATGAGACCAACTGGCCAACAGCCAGCAGACAAAGGCAGGGGCATCGCCCAGCCAGATACTTATGCTCAGACTTTATTAGGAAGACAAAATTTCAGACCATTAAGTTCAACATACAACTTTATGGAGATAATTTATTTTGGTAAGTATAATTTAATTTCTTATCCTAAGTGTAATTTATCATTTAGAGTAATTTCAGACTGTAATTTAGAAAAAGCTCAACAATGTTTGGTAGATAATTTATGGATAGCATATAATAAGCAATACACTAAATATTTTATAGCATCTTCTAATGCTTTATGTCAATATTTTTCAGACAAAAATAGAGACAATAAATTTAAATATTATGTAATTATACATGGCAAGACTAAAGGTGTTTTTCAAACTTGGATAGAAGTAGTAGATTCTATAAATGGAATAAAAAATCCGCTTTTTAAAGGTTTTAATAATTTTACTGAAGCTTTAGACTATGCAAGAGGAATACTTGGGCCTAATTACTATATTTCACCAGCTCTTAGACAAAGCCCAAACCAAATACCTCAATACAATATCCAAAAAGATTCAGACAAAATAATATTTTGTGATCATTGTTCTGCTATGACCGAGGGTTTCAAGAGACTCAATGCTAAAAATGAAATACTTATTCAAGAAAATATGAGATTAGTGAAACAACTCGAGACATTTCAGAGTAAATACTCTCCAAGAACAGACAATACTACGGAGAAAGAAGACATGAGTTCTCCATCTCTAAAAATGCATGAGATGGGTGTGCATTCCCCTCTGAATGCTAAGAACTCTACTGTATCGGAGCATGATACAGCTAGTCCGGTTCAAACGGTGACCGGTAAAGACTTATCAAATCCGTTAATGGCTGTCACTTTGCCAAAAAGTGAAGAAGATGAGTTTTCTTCCTCACGAAGGAGATTACCTAAATATTTTCAGAAAAACTCTTTAAGAAAAACTGAAACATTAAAAAAGAAAAAAAATGAAAAATTAGAAAAAATAATCAAACAAACCTTAGAAAAGTTTTTTCAAGAAAAAGCCAAGACAAATATATTATCAAAGACATTCCCAGTAATGGTTCGAAAGACAATATTCACAGTCCTTCATTAACAGACGAAGAACAAACAAATAATATTCAAGACCCTTATGATGATAATGATTCAAGAATGAGTTTTGATACTATTACATTACACAATTTAGATACTTAACCATTTGTCCAACTTCATCACAAAGAAGATAGACTTTGCAACAAGACAAGTCACACGATAAGTGAAGAAAAAGACAACAAAGACATGGGCAAAAGAGTTAGTCAATAATGGTATGTAGAAAAAATAATAAAAGGACAAAAAAGGCATGGGCACAAGAGTTAGTCAAAAATGGCATGGCAATTCTTCTAACAATAAATGCAACAAGAAGAAAATTTGACAAGAAAACGTGTATGTATAAAAGTAGTAGGTGGGGATGTTCACTATGTGTCCTGTAATATTAAATAGTATGTAGAAATGTTAGGTGGGGATACCTACTACGTGTCCTGTAAAAATGAGTGTGTTGTCACTTTATCACAACCCTCCAAAAGAGGGAAAAATTATTGACTAACACGCGTCTAGTAAATAATTGAGTCTGTAATATAAGTCAAAAGATGAACTTAATAATGCATGTGACGATGCGGCCCAATGAGTACCCGACCTGCATTATTAAAGGAATCTTATCAAGTTGTCGGTAATTAATAATAAATGCCACGTAGCAAGTCTAGAAGGATCCTTTAAAAATTTTCTTTGCCTATATAAGAAAGCAGTAGATGAGAGGAAGAAATAGAATGAAAAAAGCAGAGGAAAAACCAGAGTGAGAAAAAAGATCCAACGGCCTTTCTACCTCCATACTCCTTATGTACCAAAAATCCTCTATTGTATATTAAAGTTTGTGAAATAATATAAGTGTGTTTGAGTATTAAAGTTTTCGAAGTTTTTTCAAAGTCCTTCGGGGGTTCCCGAAAGGGAAACCTCTCTTCGTTTATCATGTAAGTTTTACGATGTTTACTTCCCAAAATTCCCCTAAAAAATATGTTATTTTATAAGTTGATAGTTTTAATGTAATTATTGTACATGTGTTAAAAAATTACCCCTAGTATATGGTTAGCTTCTTAACTTCTTAATAACAACTATGGATTAACCTGTAAATTCCTAGGATTCTTGGCTTTTATAGTCCGCTTGATGAAAGGACGAATTTGTTGCCAGTTTTTATATCCGGGGTGTGGTTAAAGATGAAGTTATTAAGAACACATGTTAAGAAGAAGAGATGAACTGGGTAAGATAAAAAAATAAAAATAAAAATAAAAAATAAAAACAAAAATAAAAAATAAAAAATAAAAATAAAACATGGGGAAAATAGGGAAGTAAGTCATAAATTAGCATGATTTAACTAAATGAGAGAGAGAGTACTGAGTAGGATTTACAATATATTTGAAACCGACTCTTTAAATATATACTCTTCCACTTACAATATATATTATATTTGTTGTTATTATATTACTATATTAATATATTAGTAAAAAGTCATAAATAACAAGATAAGGTAGACAAATATTATTATATTACTATATTAAGTATTTATATATTATATATTTGTAGTAGTATTTAGTAGTACTATTTAGTAGTAATATAATTATATAAATTTGTAGTAGTATTTATATATTTACCATATTTTTACTGTTTTTACTGTTTTTCTATATTTTCTGTATTTACTGTTTTTACTATTTTTACTGTTAATACTAATTAATATATAATCTAAGTGCTAATACTACAAATATTAGTGTTAATACTACTTAATAGACAATCTAAGTGTGTTAATATATCTAAGTGTCCATATATTTATTTACTGTTTTTACTGTTTTTTTGTATTTTTTGTATTTACTATTTTTACTGTTTTTACTGTTAATACTTTAATATACAATCTAAGTGCTAATACTACAAATATTAGTGTTAATAATACTTAATAGACAATCTAAGTGTGTTAATATATCTAAGTGTCCATAAATTAATAAAAAAAAACTATGTCATGGATATAAATTGCAGGATATATAAGTGCACCAATTTCATTGCGACATGATACTTTTTGATTATTTTCATAAGATCAAATTCATTTTGTTTTTTATGTTAAGCAATTGCAGAGTCAAATGAGTACTCAATTAAATCGCTTCAAAGCCTTCGACTATTTTCATTTAAATTTATTGTTTAGTTAGACGTAATAATAATTCATTATAAGCATTCAAATTCTTCATCAGAAGAAAACACATCTCTATACAATAATGTCAAAATTTTGTGAAAAATCTTTATTCCGTCACAAGATATAAGCTGTACTTTATATCTTATAATTGGACTTTTAATTTTATTTTTCACACAAAAACTTATTTGTATCCCATTAATATTATTCCTTGTTGTTTGTGAACAAAACACTTTTTTAAGTGAAATAAAAATACATATCAAAGATGATACAGTCAAATATTGATATCGATTTCAATGCAACATGAACTTATCATAATCTCTTTATTTTTATCATTTTCAGGTACGTGAACCTTTCTTCTTATAAAGTATTTTGCTTGTCATTTCAACGACTCACTTTATTAGTTATATTCCTCTTCGGATTATGTTTAGCTATTTATGAAAAGCACATCTGTTTTATCATCAAACAAAAAGTTATATTTACACAGAGTATACTTATTGTATATAATTAAAAATAAAAGTAAAGTTACATCTTTACTTCAAAAGAATTGTCCTTAAGTAGAAATTTTTTTCCAAATAAAAATTATATCTCTTTATATTGATGGAAGGGTGAATACACAAATCTTGAGTCCTATTTTTAACAAAATAATATTGAATATTTAATTTCATCTCCCCTATCTCTCCACAAGGCATTTCTACCATTAGAACTTCGAAGTCACTTGCAATCCAAACTCCCTCTGATAATATATGGTCACTTGGCGGTGTTCATGATTCTATCTAAAATTAACTTTTGATTAAAATCAAAATTAAATTAGGTTAATCAATTTCTAAAATTTTTAAAACAAACCAAATCAAATAAATAAAAACCATTGATTTGGTTCAATTTTTCGATTCATAACTAGCTTATGATGAATTGATAGTAGTAAAATAATTAAGACATGACAAGTAACTATTTGAAATGAACTTTATAAATCGAAAAGTTTCTCTTTATTATTACAAGATAAATGTATCTGAATCTTCTATTATTTCTCTAACATATTTTTTCAAAAAGTAGAATATGATGCTTTGATGAAAAATCATATTCTACTCAATGAAGAATGTTGTGAACTGCAACTAGTTGTATCGCATTAAAAGAAACGCAAATGGCTCTATAGATCGATACAAATTAAAGCTCGCCTAGTCGCAAAAAGGCGTGACTTGGATTTTCATCAAACCTTTAGTCTTATCATCAAGCCAACATCAATGCAAATTGTGTTATCTATAGCAGTGCAACACCAGTTGAGGGATGCCAATTTAAACTTATCGTTACAACCGTTGACACTCAATTTTGGACCTCCACAATGTAGATTAATCACCGAACTTCTTAAATTTCAAACGATTTGAAATAATTAGTTTTTATAAAGTTCAAAATATTTTTCAAGTTAATTACTTTTAATTAATTTCATCATTTTTATAATTTTTAAGTAACATATATGTTTTATATAATTTTGTATATAATTGATATATTTTATAAATATTTAGAAAATCATCTCAAAAAGATTTTAATTTTAGTAAGTATTTTATTAAATTAGTTTAGTTTAAATTATGCTTATATTTTTTAGTTATTAGTTTATAATTAAGTTAATTATTTTATTTTGTTAAAATTAAAAAGTTTGTTAATTAATTAATATTAATTCATCTTATTTGAATCTCAACCAAATTTGCTAATTAGGTCAAGTCGGCAATGTTTTGAATTCTTTATTTTTATAATTGCAACCCATTTAGTCATTTTGCAATTGCAAAATCTAGCCAGCTCCTATTTCACCCTTAAACCCATCAAAAGAACAAGTTTGGGCCTTTTCTCTCATTTCAGCAGCCTAGTTCCCAGTTTCTACCAGCCCAATCTTTCAATAAATAGACCCAGCCCACAAAACAAAAGAATTAACCCACCAGCAATATCAATACATACAGCAACGCTACCAGACCCCTTGCGTTCTTCTTCTACTTCAACCAGCGACTCCTTTGTCCTTCGCTCAAATCGGACGACTCTCCTTTCAATTTCGTTAGGAATTGGTACTATTCTAGCTCATCAAACCTTATCTCTTAAGGAATTCAAATTTCGAATTGACCCTAAAAATGATTTCCCCCCAATCGGTTCTTTTCTCCTCCTATATATACTCCTCTTCCTTTAACGTTAAGGGGGATTCTTTTTAGGCACGAATTTACCACTCAAAAACAGAGGGAATTTCATCAAAAAGAAAACGGATTTATCCTCTAGAAAAGAGAATTTTTTTAGCTTCTTTTACTCGAGTTTGAATCCTTCGGAGCTTTTCAGAATTGGGTCGGAGCTCTCTTGTGGTGTAGTCGCTGTCCAACTCGTCATCTCAGTTGGCTGCCCGACAAAAGGAAATTTTATGCCTCTTTACGTTCATTCACTGTCATATCTTGTTTAGTAGTTTAAATTCATCATATTGTGTCGTTGAATTCCATTTGAGATGGGTTGAATATTTTTCGTTACAGCTCTATTGTTGTGTGACCTTAGGTGTTCGTTTTGCTGCTCCTAAATTTTTGTGATTGAGATTTGCTTATATTTTTGTCCGGATAAGCAATATAAGCGAATATTTTGTATGTTCTCGAAAGGTTTCTCTCTTAGTTTGTTTTTGTTTAGTTAAATTATAATGTTATTTGCTTATCGATCTTAAATCTTGTGTTCACTGGAGTATTGTTGGTTTCATGTGTAGAGCTTCTTAATAGGTCTGTTTCTTTTACTGTTGAAGCATAGGTTTTCTTGATTAAGATATAGTTACTTGTGACTCGGTTTTTCTTTTGAGTCAAAAGTAGAATTGAATGTTGCTCTCTCTAGTTCATGAAAAAAAAAAACTTATTTTTTGGCTATATGAGTTACGGACATATATTACTCATGGTGCATAGTTCATCTGCTACCTAATTAAGTCTATACCAATTTTCTTAGAATTACATGGTAGAGTTAATTTTAGTCTTAAAGTAGAAGATGTATAATGGTAGTATTTATTCATACTACTAGTTGCTAATAATTTAAGTTTGTCTTATTTTCTTCAATGTCTAAGATAGTCACTAATTGTGGTCCCATTCCCTCTCTAATATTAATATTGTTTAAATTCCCTTTAGATGTTAGTCTTGACATTTTGCTTGAATGCACATTTGGTTATATTCTGGTGGGGATTAAATTCGTGTTCACATGGTCAATATTTTGGATAATCTTGTCGGCTCGGTAGTATAGATAAAAACTTTTGTCTTTTTTTTTTTTTTTTTTTTTTTTGTTTTGCTATGCCTATCGACTTAATATTTTTCTTATTGTGATATGACTAGTTTAGATGAACTAATCCATATTGTTTATTTTACTCGCATGTGACACCAATTCGAGTTCACTTTGGACTCCATTATCATATTTCTTCGAGTTGGATTCATTTGAGTCAACCCCATCGAGCCGAACGAAAGGGAAGCTGAAATGAGGCAATTGGAAGC
The DNA here is from genome assembly GCA_035578085.1 of Solanum pinnatisectum. Classification (NCBI taxonomy): domain Eukaryota; kingdom Viridiplantae; phylum Streptophyta; class Magnoliopsida; order Solanales; family Solanaceae; genus Solanum; species Solanum pinnatisectum. The sequence continues at coordinate 7,645,734 of CM069080.1, read as the reverse complement.
ACATAATGCAGAAAAAGGGGTGCTATACATGTCGATATACGCTGTGATACACTGTTGTATACAGTGTGATACAGGGGTAAAAATGGGCTAGAAAAGCTCCAATGCAACAGCAGTCCAAAAGGGGACCAAACTAGACAGATTTCTTAACGAAATGGGCTTGAGAAAGGCCCAAACGCCTTGAACAATTTCAGCAGGTCCAAAGGAAGCTAATGAGCTGACTCATGATTGTTGGCAAAGTTGTAGACTTAGGACAGGTGGGCCAAAAGGCCAATTTAATTGGATTTTGGCCGAAGTCCGAGTCTAAATATTTCTTTTCTCTCTATTATTATTTATATTGTATTGTTTGACTAACTTTGTTTATTTTATGGTTTAATTTAATTAAATTTCCAACGATAGCCATTTCACTTTTTTTTTATATATTCAAATTAAAATATTTCTATTTTACACTTAGCTTTATTATTCATCTTGTCACTTAAATTATTCCCCCTTTAAAAAAAAATCCCCCTTTAGTTTATATCCCCTTAAAAATAATTAATAATAATAAAAATAATAATAAATAAATGAGTTTTTTTTACTTAGTTAAAATTTAAAACAAATTAGTCAAAGTCAATTTAGTCAAATCGCCGGTCAACCGCAAGTTAGCGGATATTTCGAGAGTTTAACATGTTCTCGGAATGTACATTGAACTTCGAACCCTTTATTTTCAATTGATTTTACATGTTCGAGTCCTTTGAAAATCTTACGTTTTTTCTTGATTTTTTACTAAAAAATTAAGTGGCGATTCTGTTCTTTTGAAAATTCGATTTCTCTTAAATCATAAGTTTAATCGATTTTTTCAAAAACGAAGTCATTTTTCTTTTATTTATTTTTTCGAGTAAAACAACAACTATTCCATTTTTTCATCTACATTACAGTAATAGATTTTCTTTGGAACTAAAGAACAACAGTTCTTTAGGTAATCGCGTATTCAGGATATATACGTAACACTAACATAAATTTCTCAACGGGCAGAAACAAAAGTCATTTCAAATTTGCAAAAATTCCAACAGATTCAGAAAAGATTACTTGAGCTCTTGCTCATAAAGTTATTACAAGTACATCATAAGTCAAGTCTGCAATTTATTCAAACACTTGAAGAAACATAAATTTCTAACCAGTAAGTTGTTTGGTAGCCATTAACAATCATTTCAAATTACCCAAAAAAAAATAAATGAGATTTTGCTTACAGAGTCATTACAAATCATTGTTGACATTTATTCAAACACTTCACTTCTTGTTGAAAATCCCCCGAGCTGAGGCCATGCTCCGTCTATCTGTTTACATTCCTAAAATGAATAATTTTTTTCTTTTTGGTAACCAAGACAAGTATAATACTAACAAATATGGTGAAACAGAAAAATGGAAAGAACATACCGAATAAGAGTCAATGAGATGATCTTGTGTCCCAATCTGGAGGTTGCATTGTAACTCTGAATGCATAATTTGCCATATCTTCATGTTGTGTTGTTTGAAATTCCTGGGCTGAATTGGCAACAGACCAGCTGCACCAGTTTACTTCAATGTTTTCTAGAGATGCAACATCCTCAAAATGACAAGGGATTTTCTCAAGCCGCTTGCATTTCGTTAACACTAAATGTTCAAGCTTAGGAAAAGCCTCGTCCATGACAGACCACTCAGCAATGTTGAGGTTGTCCAATTTTAAGTATTTGAGTTCAGGGAAATCTGAATCTTTCACTTCCCATTCAGCCCCTTCAAAGGCTCGGAAAAGTAACTTTAGAATCTCCAAGTTGGGAAGTTTGCCAACTGTCAAAATTTGTGTCCAAGGTAGACGAAAATTCGACAAAGTCAATTCCCTCAGATTTAAGGGGAAATTGAATTCATGAGGATGTTTAGTTGGATAACTGTAGGAAAACAGCTTCAGAGATTCAAGCTGATGTAGAAAGTCTAATCTAGGAAAACGAACAATGCTTCCTTTAGTTGAATAACCCAATAATCCCTCAACTATGCATCTCAGCTTTCTCAAATTTGGCATGCTTCTCAATATCTTCTCTGCATCTTCACCAGAGGAGAGACATGGAGTGGAAAAGGTCTCCAAATTAACTAATTGTGACTCACACATGTTATCGTGCAGACTGAATGAAGCACGACTATTTACATGTACATGCCTCAATTTAAACATCTTGAAAAGTGAACAAGGTAACTTCAACACTCTATGCAATCCGTTAACCACAAAAGTTTCAAGATTCCAAAGATCAGCTACGGATGAAGGAATAGAATCAGCAGTTGTTCGAACAGCGAAGTACCTCATATGAATTAGAGATTTTAATTCATTGGGAAAGGTATCACCTATGTTGATGGATTCCAAATTCAACACCTTAAGAAGTTTGAATCTGTTAATGATGAAGGAGATATCACGTGCCATTGCAGGGTAATAATCATCACTGCTGGCATTGAATAGCAAAGAACGAACACTTGATCCAGCCTGCTGCCACTGAGCAAAGTCATCCCATTTAGAATATATAGACAAGCGGTATATCTCGGGATTTTCAGGATAAGAAATGGAATCCACACCATGGTCTCTGCTCAAAGAAAAAACATGAAAATGAGAATTGTGATGAAGGTTATTATCATAGTAAAATCAATATACTTTTTTGTACCTATGTATCCAGAACAGGAAATTATCTTGCTTGGCCTTTTCCACACAGAATTGATGCAACAAATCATGAACACGGCAGGTTTTCAATTTTCCATTGGATCTCTTCTCCATATCCGTTACCAAATTTTTTCTAATAAGATCTTTCAGGTAATCTTGGGCAGCATCTTCTGATCCTTTTTCCTTACTGTCTTCAACAATTCCTTCTGCTAACCACACTCGTGACAATTTCGAGACTGGAATATCCTTCCCCCTCAAAAATCCTCCAAAATAGAGAAAACACGGTTTTAGATGGTTTGGTAAATTCTTGTAACTGAATCCAATTATAGACATGCTCTCTTCTGAGCTCCCAATGTTGTGTGAACTAAGACTTTCTTCTACTTCTTTCCAGCAATCTGCATTTTCCTTTTTCTCTTTGAGAACACCAGCTACTAAGACAATAGAGAGAGGCAGCCCTCCACACCTTTTCGCTATTCGTAATCCCACATCTCCGAGTTCGCATGGGAAGCTTTGACCATGAAACAACTCTTCCTGTAGTAACTTCCAACTCTCATCATCTGTGAGTAAACGCAGACGATGGGGCTCGCTGTTACATTTAGCATAATGGGCAACCTCATACAGCCTCGTTGTCAGAATAATTCTACTCATATTCTGAGAACTTTGAAAGCACATGCGCAAATAGTCCCATGCTGTTGTATCCCACACATCATCAATGAGAATTAAGAATCTCTTGGTCAATAAAACACGACGCAGCTCATTAGCTAACTCGCCATCTTCTTTATTAGTGCGATTAGCAGGCTCAAGAACATCATTCAAAATAGTAAGCAACAAATCTCTCCATGAATATACTTGAGTCACATGACACATAGCACGAACATCAAAGTGAGAGACAACTGTGGGATCATTGTAAATCTTCTTTGCAAGAGTGGTTTTGCCATTTCCAGGCATACCAAATATCGAGATGACATCTAGCTGATGTGATCCTCCAAGAAGCTTCTTCTTTAATTTGTCCATCACATCTTGAAAACCCACCATTTCTTCATTTGCTCCTGAAGTATTAGCTGATAATGATGGCACAATATTAGCGGAACCTTTTGCGACTCGGTTGACATCAATCTCCTCTCTTTTGAGGTTCTCACCAACATCTTTATTGACAAGCTTAATATTCTCAACAACTTTGGATATCCAATAAGCTTTGTACATCTGTGAGTAAGAACAGGCCAAGCAAGTGTCAATGACATACTCGGCTTTGTATGCCATTTCAGTAGCACTGATTATAAGACCACAAATTTCATTATGCTCATCATAGGTTTCTTCCGTATGATCGAAAAATGATCTTAGAATCAATAATTCCTCCTTGACTAATACAATCTGAGGCTTCAGTTTGGTAATTAGGTCAAGCTTAGAGTGTATCAGCTCCTCCAACTTTCCCAAGAAACAATTGAGAAATCCTAATCCATTGGTCTTGGGGAAGTTAAGCCCTGTCAATTCATGAAATTCAGAAGTAATAGTTTTGACCTCAGCCTCAACAAAATTAAACACTTGTTTGACATCGTAGAGATATAACAGGTGGAACCAAGCACGACTATCACCACTGACAGAGAAGAAAATGACATACTTTTCCCCATAGGCAACATTTTGAACACGTTCCATAAGGTCTTTGAGTTCTGTATGCTTATTGCACGGCTTTAAAATATCAGCAAGAAACTCCAGTTTCTCTTGAACTACTGGGATTTGATTCCTCACGACCGGGATCACGTCACCCCTAGAATGAAGATGGTTCAGCATGTCCAATAACATGTTGATAAGACATTTCAGATCTGTCACAGTGATATAGGAGGCTGATTCATCCAGCAACTGAAAGCATAATTCTCTAATCTCTGCATTGACAGACTTGGTCTCTTTTAGGAAATCGGATAATGAAAGACTCATATCTGCAGAGCTACTTCCATCCACGAAACTTTCACAACTACAAGTGCTAATTAATGTTGACTTGTGGGCAGCCACTTCAGCATGCATTAAGAGACCATCTGATTTGTTAAGCTCTATCGTCTGTTTCCCAAGAAGATCAATGAGAAAGGCTATAAGGAAAATTAGCTCTTCATTAGCATTTTTCACCAGATTCAGTAATTCAGTTTCAAGAATGGCGTTGTGCTTTAGTTGATCCATCAACTTCCCCTCGCACTTGATTAGCATGAAAGCCACAGTTAAAAGTTGAAGCAAAAGATTGACCTTCTTACTCTTGTTGCTTTGCGAAGAATCTTCATATGATAAACGGATAGCAGCTTCGGCCTCAATCGCTAAAGCTCCAATTTCCGACAAGAGATTATTTTGTTTCTTGCATTCAGTGTACTGAATTCGGGGATCAACAAGGATTGATACCAAGAGCAGCAAAATGTGGTAAAACCTTTTGAGTTTATCTGAATCAGTAAGTTTCAGATCAGCTTCATCCTTTAGTAGCAGATTTTCGAAAATATATTCATGGAAACTTAGCAAAACCTCATCCATCTTCGGGCTATCAGAGGAGGATTTCAACTTTGTGAAATAAGAATCAATGATCTCGAAGTAAGTGGGAAGAAAGTTCAGAGGATATATCACATGATGATCTGGTGTTGATGCAGAAAAGGATGGACAAATCTGCCGAATCGCTGCCTTAATAAGCTTAAACTTAAGAAGCAACTGAAAGTGCAAGAGATTAATTTTGCTCATCAATTCTCTTTCCTCTGAATCACGAGAAAGAGAAGTAATGCATGAGTGTGCTTCAGTGGCCACAGATAGAACTAATGGCAATACATATGATGCATCTACCTCGACAAACTCGGTATCCTGTAGGAAATCAGATATTTCCCCTGTGTTGCTTCCATCCACAAAACTTTCAGAACTACAAGTGCTAAACTTGTGGGCAGCCACTTCAGCATGCATTAAGAGATCATCTGATTTGTCAAGCTTTGTCGTGTGTTGCCTGAGAAGATCCATGAGAAAGCCTCTAAGGAAAATAATCTCTTCATGAGCATTTGCCACAAGATCCAAAAATTCAGTTTCAAGAATAGCTTTGTGCTTTAGTTGATCCATCAACTTCCCCTCACACTTGATTAGCATGAAAGACGCAGTCAAAAGTTGAAGCAAAAGACCGACTTTCCTACTTTTGCTTCTGTCCAAAGCATCCTCATAGGATAAGCGGATAGCAGCTTCGGCCTCAATCGCTAAAGTTGCAATTTTTGTCAAGAGATCATTTTGCTTCTTGCGTTCAATGTACTGCATTGGGGGATCAACAACAAGTGTTACCAAGGGCATCAACCTGTGGTAAAACCTTTTAACTTTATCTGTATCAGTAAGTTCCACATCTGCTTCAACCTTTAGTAGCAGATTTTCAAAAATATATTCATGAAACTCCATGAAAACCTCATCCATCGTCGGGCTACCAGCAGAGGGCGATGTCTTTGAGGATTTCAGCATGGTGAAATAAGAACTGATGGCCTCAACATAAGTAGGAAGAAAGTTCAACGGATATATCACAGGCAGAACTGGTGTTGATGATGCAGAAATGAAGGGACAAATCACTTCCCTAATAAACTTAAATTTAAGATGTAATTGAAAATGCAAGAGATCAATTTTCCTGGATAATTCTCCATCCTCTGAATCATGAGAAAGAGAATTAGTGAATGACTCTGCTTCGGTGGTGACAGATAGAACTAAGGTCAAGACATCAGTTAGCTGAGTCTGCACTTTGCACTTGTCCAATGAATCCATGAGGAACGTTTTCATGGAAGTCAATTCTTCCTGAAAGCAGTCCATCTGGGACTCTGGTAACCTTAGTTTCTGAAACAGACTGATCTCGACCTTGAGATACTTAAACTTCACTTTCAAAGGAAGAAACATAAGGTCTACTTCAGCAATATTGTTCTCTAAGTCCATGTCACACAAGGAGTAGATTGCAATTGCTGCCTCTATGGCCAGAACTTCCAAAAATGAGAGCAATGAACTCAAGTCTTGTCGCTGGCGATCTAATATCTTGTGAAATTCAGAGAGATGAAGAAGTCCATCTTGGAGCCATTCAAATCTATCGGAAAAAGCAACATTCAAACTGGCATCATGACTTTTCAGCTTTACCAGATCGTATCTGATATACTCAGTAAACTTCCGAGCAAGATCAAGATCATGTGATAGATTCTTAAGACCACCATGCATCAGTGGAGCTTTTGGAACTGACGAATGTGATGCTTTCAGGGAACTGATATAAAGCTTCCTCCATTCAGGCCTAATAGGATTTATCCTTTCCCACAATTTTGAAATCTTGGAGTCGAAGTCAGGACCAGGCCTCACATTATATGTTACCCAACTAGAAGACTTTGGCGCTGCTGATATACGTGCCGAGTACTGGTCATTCGTCTCCCAACACAAGATAGATAGGTAAGTTGCAGTTTTAGCTATATCCTCAGCAAGGGTGAAGAGATCCTTTATTTTCTCATGTTCAAAATTGCACCGCTTTGCGGTAAACTTGAGGAGAACTCCCAGATGTTCAAACTCCCGAAATGCAATCTCTGTCAGATAATGAACAACATGGCAAATACTTGTGACGAGGTTCACCATATCCATAGTGATCATACGGGTAGATGATGACGTTGATTGCTTGGAAGGACTGATAATTCGCTCAGCAATAATCTCAGGTTTGATCATTTTCATCACCTCTGAAATCATTTTTACTGTCTCACTTGTCAGGCCTTGATTCTTCAAAAGAGAAAGTATCTCACAAAAGCCATCATTGGCTTCATTGATTATGGGCTTAAGCTGCGCCCATACCCAATTCTGAGAGTTTACCTTCGCCAGCGTACATAAATAACACCATAATTTATCGGCAATCGCCCTAGCATAGTCCAATTGATCCTTGGCTGAACTATCTAACTGCCCCGTCATTACACAATCGGTGATGCTTTTTCGTAATATAAAGCAAGAATCTTCGGCCATCTACTTGTTGATAAGATCCTGCAACTAACAAAGAATGTTTTTTTTTAAAACTCTTTTGATTATATATTTCACACAAATCAATTATGTCAAATTTTAAAATCAGTGAAAAGAAATAATGAATGAAGCCGCAGACAAAGGGATCTGCTCTTTGAGATCAAAAGGTCTACTATCCAAAGACGAATTCTGACTAGCGAAAAGGATGTGGATGGAGTTTTTTTTCCTTAACTACAAATTTTGGATTCGAGTTCTCCTGAATCACAAGTCATGGCCCTATATAGCGTGAATTCAGAATATTCGGACTTCAATATTGCATATTTTTATGGAATACAAGATGAGATTCGGAATAATTTTGTTGGAACTGAGTACAATCTTAAAGCTTTTTAATTAAAAAACACATGAAGAATTAATTGAGAAAAGAAAAAAGAAGAGATAAACTTACTTGGATTTATCTGATTAAGCATTGAAAGTTCAATATTGCTGAAACTTTAAGAGATTCAAGTCTTTAGGAACCATTTAATTTGGAGGAACATATAATATATTATATTATCTTATCATAATATAGAGCAGTTGAATTGGCTTTGGCTCTTTTAAGTCTTTTCTTATTCTTTTATTTATACCTACTTCTCCTAGTCCTAATTAATAAATTAATTGAGACTTTTTGTCACTTATAGAAAGGCCAGCTAAAGAGTTACTTGTGTTGTTTTTTTTATTAGTATGAACACAATTATTTGTTTATGAAAAAATTACGTTTGAGTTTCTAGATCTGAAAAAAGAGGACAAGTGGAGAAAATAATAAGGCGGAGGTTTGAATTGAAGTTAAATGTGTTGGATCATAGTTTTCCAAAATATATTTCACTTTTTTTTTTTTTTTTTTTAAAAAAGCATAATACATAAATATGCGATTTAACTTGGCTTCCACAAACATCTATGTCCTCCACCCCATACAACAAGGACGGTCTAACTTTACTCTGTAGAACTCACCTTTAAGTTTAGAGGGTACCTTCTTATCATACGTGACTCTAGAGGCAAACCTCCATATCATCCATACCTCCCCAATGTGATGTGTGATATCATCATCGATGTCCTCACATCCCATGATTACAAACCCAAGATATTTAAAAACTCTCTCTCTTAAGAATAGTTTGTGTTGTCACACCCCTTTTTCGCACGGCGAAAGGGTTTTTTCAATTAAAGTGACTGTATTGATAAGGGATTATTTTAATTTTTTAGAGTCGTCGCTTGGAATTGAGTTATGGTGTTCCAAGTCACCTTTTTGTTTAATTCCTAATCAAAAGGAAATGACTCTTTATATGGTCTGCGAACTAGAAATTCAGTAAGGAATTCTGTTGACCAAGGGGAAGGTATTAGGCATCCCTCGAGTCCTGTAGTTTTTGCACGATCGCTTTTATTAAGTCCTGTAGTTTTTGCACGATCGCTTTTATTAACTTATACTTATTTTAACTATCTTTTGGATATATTTTTGTAGGCCATGATTTGCTCGCATTTTTTATTTATTGAACTTTTACTTGGTCTCAACCTAGATGCATAATCGTATTCTTGGTCTTGACATTTAAAGGCATAACTGCCTTCTTCCATCACACTTAATAATGTTGTCTCTCAGTCTCTACTTTAAATTAATGAAGTTAGTTACATTATTGGACAAGGTACGTCACCGTATCCTTGAGTTTATTTTTTAATGTCTCAAAAAAAATGTGTAACCACATTCTTAATTGAAACAAATATTTTTAACATGCCTAAAGTTCATCTAGTATTAAAGATGCATACTCTTATTTTTGTGAATTCTAGACAACTAATCTTTTATTTCATTATTATATTAATCGATGATATTTTTAATTAAATAGTCCTCATAACAAAGAATTCAACTAATCTGAAATAGAGTAAATTCCAGTTTAACAACATAACATATTTGTATGTTTATTGGGTAATGACCCATTTATTATACGTGTTGACACCCAATTTTGACCGACCTTTAACCCTTTTTGGGAATGCTATTTGATTAAATACGTATTTTAAAAATATATTTCGAGTTTAAATTTTTAATCGATTTTTTCTAAAATTATGAATTATTAAAGTATTTTATTATTATTAAATCATTATAGTTAAACTCGAAGTAATCATTTTACTTAGAGGTTTTAAAATTTAGTGATTTTTATTATATAAAAAAATATTTTAATTGAATAACATTTCTTTAAATTTCCTCTAAATCATTTAAATTGTAGCCTATTTTACTCTAATTTTTTCAATTCTAGCCTAATCAATTTCAATTTTATTTCAATAATAACCACCCTTTCATTGCAATTCTAGCCAATTTTATTTCAATTTAGGCGAGTCCAAATTGATTTTAAGATTTCATCTTTTAATCTTGACCGTCCTTACTCCGCGATCGAATCCTAGCCCTTCATCTCTTTTAAATCAATGGTCTAGATTTATTAAGCTTTACTTTCCTGTTTTACTCCTAAAAAAGACCAAACCCTATCTTTTTCTTCATTCTCGCTTCTCCTCTCCAAAAGAAATATGCCGCAACCCCTCCTCTCTATGCTTTCCGGCGAAATCACCACCACTTGCTAGTGGCAGCCATCCCTCTCTCCCTCTCTTCGTTGCTCTCCTCTCTTTTCTCAATGAGGTAGCGAACACCGGCGAGAACAACCAGCAGCCGGCGCTGCTCCATCATCCCTCCTCTTCTCCTTTCTCGCGCGAAGACCACTAGAATCATCAGTAGCCAACAGCGGCCGACGAAACAATAACACCGGCGTAGCAGCAACCAACTAGATTCGGCGAGCCCTGCTCCCTTCCCCTCTGCTATTTTTTCAGCCAGTGAAACATCGGACTCTGGCAAGGTTTTCGGACCTTTGAGTCGATTAAAGATGGATCTTAACATATCTGTCCAGGTTCACTCCCTCTTTCAAACATCATCTCGTTTTGACTAAAAAAATCTCATTTTTGTTTGAGTCTTGTGTGTGATTTTTACATGTTTAAGTCTATGAAGGCCTAATGGTCGAAATCTTATGCAAGCATGAGTTCATGATGTTGTCTGAAAACTGGTTTATTTGGTCTATATTCTTATCCTTGTATTTTATGTGATTGAAGTCTGCCCATTACTTGTACTGCAATCTACCGATTTGTTATTCAAATTCATATACATTATTCATGTTATAATCTGCTAGGCTTCAAATCGTGAAGTTTTAGTCTACTCCAACTGACAGTTTGCACTCTCTGCATTTATATAGTAAAGTAATTAGTATATGAATTCCTTTGCCTAATTTCTATATGGTAAAAATCATTTTCTAGTCTTAATTGATTGAGAATCATATTTGTTCTTCCTAAAATAATTATTCTTGATTTTCCTTGATATTTTACATTGCTAATTATCTCCTTAATATTTAATATGGGTAATTTTGACTTGTTAATTGTTTCCTCATATCTGTTAGGATCCCTTAAATCTGGTAATTTAGCTAATTGCTTGGTCAAATTGCTCCTTTGCTTTATTTAAATTTCTGTCTATTATTAATCTTTATTGTTTGCCCATAATTAATTTATTTTAATTTGTTGAACCTTCCTGTCTATGGTAAGTTTGGATTAATGAGCAAAAGCGGGTACTACTTCTTTCCTCATAATTTTCTACTACTGATTTTAATATTAATTGATAGTGCTGTAAATTGATCCCTCCTTCCCTTAATATTTGTCCTAACTGATTCTTACTTGTGACATTTATAGTAACCCATGATTGAGCAAATATTGTGATTAATGCATAATTTTTGGCTCTCCTCGAATTAATATGTCATTTGACCGTTGTATTTAGTTTGGTACTATTTTATTTTGGTAAAAAAATAAATTAACAACAATTTGACCGTTCAGTTCTTTTCCAATAAGGAAAATCAATTTTTAATTAATTATTTCCTTTTCCTTATTTGTTCATCTCTTAGTGACTATAAAAAGGACTTCTTCACCTCATTATTTAATCATCCGAATATTACTTATACTTGAAAAAAAAATTATTACACATTGCTCTCTACTCGTTGCTTGAAAAGAATTTCCGGTGAGCATTTAAGAAGTATTTTGCTGTGTTCGGGTCGAATAGTGTGGAATCAACCTATTTTCATTACTGATTATTCTTTAACTACTTAACTGGTTAGTATCTTTTATACTTGTTTACTTTTTCTACTGCACCATTGCTTATTCACCTTTATGCATAAGTCCAAAATGGACATTGGTACATAAAAAGAAGCATCCGGGTCATTTTTCTCCTCCTCTTCTGCGTGCAATCGTATATGTATAGTTTGTTGCTCTTATTATGTTTGAGTGTATAAATGACTGCTATTACGTTGTTTTTATATTACTTGTAGTGTATTGTCCTTTTCAATTAGCAAGGCTTGAAAAGCTTTGAGTTATATTTGAAGAGTCGCCGGGGGACGAACTTCCGGATGGGACTAGTTGCTTTAAGTTTTATATTTTGTATTTGTCGTTCTTTCTATTTGGTTCTGTAATAATGTTGTAGTAACTCTAAAACTTTCTATATATTAAATATATTTGGGGGATCGTCTAAGGGGGAAGGGGAATTACGTGCTAACTGTTCTTTTATGTATTTATTTTATTATGTGTGATTGCTATAAATTATGCCCTTATTGCTTGAAACACGTGAAGCATGCTAATATGGCCGAATTCGTTAGATAATCTGCCTAAAACCAACCTTTACTTAAAATTGACCATTATGTGATAGCTTGTTTCATAATTTGAATGTTTATTTAGAAAACCAATCTAGTTGTTTAGATTTGGACTTCTTACCTTAGCATATTAATAAAATGGGCCCTTGGAAATTTGTCTAATTGTTTAATGAATTTAATTATGTTAACAATTAACAGGTTAATCTCAATTATTTGATAACATGTTTAGAAAACTTAAATCTGCAATCTGTCTAGAAATAATCTCAATCCAATTTCAGCATGTAAGTAAATTAAATTTTTAATGATTGTTACCGTAATCTTTTATCGAACTTAAGTTTTACACAATTTTTAGAACTTAAATATTTTATAAAAATCTAAATTAAATATTTTGACTTTTATCTTATTTTATTAAGTTTATTTTAAAAGATTTGAAAACAACAAAAGTAGAATCACATTTTTTGGTAAGTTTTATTTTTAATTTATTCAAAAAGAAATAAAAACTTCCAAAAATATATGGTTTTTTTTAATTTTAGCTTTAATAAATAAACTACTGTTTCTTAGTTATATTTTTTAATTAGCTATTTAACTTTTCTTATATTTATATTAATTTAAAATAATTAGAAATTTTGGGTTCAGTCCTCAACAGAGTCGCCAGAAATGTCACACCTCTTTTTCGCACGGCTAAAGGATTTTTCCAATTAAAGTGACTGTACTGATAAGGGATTATTTTAATTTTTCAGAATCGCCACTTGGAATTGAGTTATGGTGTTCCAAGTCACCTTTTTGTTTAATCCTAATCAAAAGAAAATGATTCTTTATATGGTCTGCGAATTAGAAATTCGGGTAAGAAATTTTGTTGATCGAGGGGAAGGTATTAGGCATCCCTCGAGTCCCGTGGTTTTAGCACGATCGTTTTTATTAACTTATTTTAACTATCTTTTGGATATATTTTTATATGCCATGATTTACTCGCATTTTTTATTTATTGAACTTTTACTTGGTCTCAACCTATATGCGTAACCGTATTCTTGGTCTTGACATTTAGAGGCATAACTGCTTTCTTCCCATCACACTTAATAATGTTGTCTCTCAGTCTCTACTTTAAATTAATGAAGTTAATTAGTTACATTATTGGACAAGGCACGTCACCATATCCTTGAGTTTATTTTTTAATATCTCAAAAAAGATGTATAACCACATTCTTAATTGAAACAAATATTTTTAACATGCCTAAAGTTCATCTAGTATTAAAGATGCTTACTCTTATTTTTGTGAATTCTAGACAACTAAACTTTTATTTCATTATTATATTAATCGATGATATTTTTAATTAAATAGTCCTCATAACAAAGAATTCAACTAATCTGAAATAGAGTAAATTCCAATTTAACAACATAACATATTTGTGTGTTTATTGGGTAATGACCCATTTGTTATACGTGTTGACACCCAATTTTGACTGACCTTTAACCCTTTTTGGGAATGCTATTTGATTAAATACGTATTTTTAAAACATATTTCGAGTTTAAATTTTTAATCGATTTTGTCTAAAATTATGAATTATTAAAGTATTTTATTATTATTAAATCATTATAGTTAAACTCGAAGTAATCATTTTACTTAGAGGTTTTAAAATTTAGTGATTTTTATTATATAAAAAAATATTTTAATATTTGTAGTATTTTAATTGAATAGCATTTCTTTAAATTTCCTCTAAATCATTTAAATTGTAGCCTATTTTACTCTAATTTTTTCAATTCTAGCCTAATCAATTTCAATTTTATTTCAATAATAACCACCCTTTCATTGCAATTCTAGCCAATTTTATTTCAATTTAGGCGAGTCCAAATTGATTTTAAGATTTCATCTTTTAATCTTGACCGTCCTTACTCCGCGATCGAATCCTAGCCCTTCATCTCTTTTAAATCAATGGTCTAGATTTATTAAGCTTTACTTTCCTGTTTTACTCCTAAAAAAGACCAAACCCTATCTTTTTCTTCATTCTCGCTTCTCCTCTCCAAAAGAAATATGCCGCAACCCCTCCTCTCTATGCTTTCCGGCGAAATCACCACCACTTGCTAGTGGCAGCCATCCCTCTCTCCCTCTCTTCGTTGCTCTCCTCTCTTTTCTCAATGAGGTAGCGAACACCGGCGAGAACAACCAGCAGCCGGCGCTGCTCCATCATCCCTCCTCTTCTCCTTTATCGCGTGAAGACCACCAGAATAATCAACAGCTAACAGCGGCCGACGAAACAATAACACCGGCGTAGCAGCAACCAAGCAGATTCGGCGAGCCCTACTCCCTTCCCCTCTCCTATTTTTTCAGCCAGTGAAACATCGGACTCTGGCAAGGTTTTCGGACCTTTGAGTCGATTAAAGATGGATCTTAACAGATCCGTCAAGGTTCACTCCCTCTTCAAACATCATCTCGTTTTGACTAACAAATCCTCATTTTTGTTTGAGTCTTGTGTGCGATTTTTACATGTTTAAGTCTACGAAGGCCTAATGGTCGAAATCTTATGCAAGCATGAGTTCATGATGTTGTCTGAAAACTGATTTATTTGGTCTATATTCTTATCCTTGTATTTTATGTGATTGAAGTTTTCCCATTACTTGTATTGCAATCTGCCGATTTGTTATTCAAATTCATATACATTATTCCTGTTATAATCTGCTAGGCTTCAAATCGTGAAGTTTTAGTCTACTCCAACTGACAGTTTGAACTCTTTGCGTTTATATAGTAAAGTCATTAGTTTATGAATTCCTTTGCCTAATTTATGTATGGTAAAAATCATTTTTTAGTCTTAATTGATTGAGAATCATATTTGTTCTTTCTAAAATAATTTGATTTTCCTTGATATTTTACATTGCTGATTTATCCCCTTAATATTTAATATGGGTAATTTTGACTTGTTAATTGTTTCCTCGTATTTTTTAGTATCCCTTAAATCTGGTAATTTAGCTAATTGTTTGGTCAAATTGCTCCTTTGCTTTGATTTAAATTTCTGTCTATTATTAACCTTTATTGTTTGCCCATAATTAATTTAGTTTAGTTTGCTGGACCTTCCTGTCTATGGTAAGTTTGGATTAACGAGCAAAAGCGGGTACTATTTCTTTCGTTATAATTTTCTACTGCTGGTTTTAATATTAATTAATAGTGCTGTAAATTGATCCCTCCTTCTCTTAATACTTGTCCTGACTGATTCTTACTTGTCACAAATATAGTAACCCATGATTGAGCAAATATTGTGATTGATGCATAATTTTTGGCTCTCCTCAAATTAATATGTCATTTGACCGTTGTATTTAGTTTGGAACTATTTTATTTTGGTAAAAAAATAAATTAACAACAATTTGACCGTTCAGTTCTTTTCCAATAAGGAAAATCAATTTTTAATTAATTATTTCCTTTTCCTTATTTGTTCATCTCTTAGTGACAGTAAAAAGGACTCCTCCCCTCATTATTTAATCATCCGAACATTACTTACACTTGAAAAAAAAAATTATTACACATTGCTCTCTACTCGCTGCTTGAAAAGAATTTTCAGTGAGCGTTTAAGAAGTATTTTGCTGTGTTCGGGTCGAATAGCCTGGAATCAACCTATCTTCATTAGTGATTATTCTTTAACTGCTTAACTGGTTAGTATCTTTTATACTTGTTTACTTTTTCTGCTGCACCATTTCTTATTCACCTGTATGCATAAGTCCAAAATGGACATTGATAAATAAAAGGAAGCATCCGGGTCATTTTTCTCCTCCTCTTCTGCATGCAATCGTATATGTATAGTTTGTTGCTCTTATTATGTTTGAGTGTATAAATGGCTGCTATTATGTTGTTTTTATATTACTTGTAGTGTATTTTCCTTTTCAATTAGCAGGGCTTGGGAAACTTTGAGTTATATTTGAAGAGTCGCCGGGGGACGAACTTCCGGATGGGACTAGTTGCTTTAAGTTTTATATTTTGTATTTGTCGTTCTTTCTATTTGGTTATGTAATAATTTTGTTGTAACTCTAAAACTCTCTATATATCAAATATATTTGGGGGATCGTCTAAAGGGAAGGAGAATTACGTGCTAACTATTCTTTTACTTATTTGTTTTATTACGTGTGATTGCTATAAAATATGCCCTTGTTGCTTGAAACACGTGAAGCATTCTAATATGGCTGAATTTGTTAGATAATCTGCCTACAACCAACCTTTATTTAAAATTGACCATTATGTGATAAATCTTGTTTCATAATTTGAACATTTATTTAGAAAACCAATCTAGTTGTTTAGATTTGGACTTCTTACCTTAGCATGTTAATAAAATGGGCCTTTGAGAATTTGTCTAATTGTTTAATGAATTTTGTTATGTTAACAATTAACAAGTTAATCTCACTTATTTGATAATATGTTTAGAAAACTTAAATTTGCAATCTGTCTAGAAATAATCTCAATCCAACTTCAACATGTAAGTTGATTAAATTTTTAATGATTGTAGAATTTCATGCATATAGGTTTTCTTGAATATCATAAATTTTCAGCATGTTCGCATTTAGAAAATCATGCCTATAGGTTTTCTGAATGTTACCTTAATTTTCAATGTATTTGCATTTAGAAATCACACTCATAAAGATTAGTTTTATTTTATGTCATTTGGGGTTTAGACAATCATGCCTATAGGTTTCTGGATTATTACATCTTCATATAGGAAGTACGCTTAGGATTAGTAATTAATCTCAGCATTTCGCTTAGAAACCATGCCTATGACTAAACAAATAATTTTTCAGCGTTTAAATAATATGAATAAGTCTGTTGCATATTTCTGCTCATTGTCAAATGATTTCTGCAAAATAATCATTTTCTGCCACTTAAAATCAATCAACTATTTCCAGCATGCTAAACTACCTAAATAATTTGCTTGATTAGATATTTTCTCAAAAGTTGTTTTCTGCATTTCAAACACTGCCCTATTAATTACATTTAATTCATAATAACTATCTGCATGCAACTTTAATATCTGCTGCCCTGACTAAGTTCTGCCTCCCCCCCCCACCCCTACCCCTCCAAAAAAAAAAAATTTCTACATTGAAATAAGTTTTGTTTGGCTACTTAAATAAAGTGATGTCTTTCTCAGCATATTAATTAGCAATAACCTGATTTGTTTCTACAACTAATAGGTTGTTTTCTTCTATGTATTGTTTTCCTGCCCTCCTTAAAATTAAATAAATTATGCAACTTGTCGTAACTTCGTGCCCTATTAATATTGACCAGTTACTGTTATAATATATGTTTGTATGCCACACACTTAGCATGCGACCTTTTCACTCTATCTGTGTTTGCCAACATGTTTAATTAAAATCTAGAGGCAAATATGAGATTTACGTGCTAAATGCTTTCCTATTTGTTTGACTTGGTGTCTAGGGGGCCTATTTAGAAGCATATATTTTATTTTGGTCTAAATCCACCCTAATAGTAGTCCAATGCCTGTTGACACCCAATTTTGGACCTCCACAATATAGATTAATCACCGAGCTTCTTAAATTCCAAACTATTTGAAATATTCCTCAAGTTACTTTTAATTAATTTTATCATCTTTATCATTTTTAAGTAAAACATATGCTTTATATGATTTTGTACATGATTAGTATATTTTATAAACATTTCGAAAATCATCTCAAAAAGATTTTGATTTAAGTGAGTATTTTACTAAAATTAGTTTAGTTTAAGTTATGGTTATAATTTTAAATCATTAGTTTACAAGTAAGTTAATTATTTTAATTTTCTAAAATTAAGAAGCTCATTAATTAATTTATATTAATCCGTCTTATTTAGTTATTAGCCAATCCCATAAACCCATTGGTGATAAACTAAAATTGGGCCCTATCTATAATTTACAGCATAGCCCACCAATTACCCATCCTAATTCCATTTCTAAATTACAACAACCCAACACTTAATTAATTCCCACAACCGACAACATACAGCAGTCCAAACATTGACCCATTCCAGCCCACTTTTTTTTTTAACAATACAATATACCAATATATGTATAATAATACCAAAAAGGGAACCGACCCCACATCCTCCTTCTTCCCCATCAAATTCAAAGAAACCCAAAACGGCAAACTTCCAGCAATTCCAAACGGTATCAATGCAGCGTAGGAGCTGATTTCAGAGGCGTACATCCCGTATGCCAGACGCCTTGTCGTCTTCTCCCAACGTCCTTCTGAGTCGCAACAGAAAGGAAGCGGCCTGGCGATCGCGTCCTCCATCCTTGCACATGAGATCGAGCCACGTCGAACAGCGAGGACAAGTGAATCGATCCGAGACGTCCATCCCCCTTGCCCCTTCCGGAATGGGGCAGATTTCTCAGAAAAAGGTGTATCTCCAAAAGGGTGAAAGTTTTTCGATTTTGAATTTCGAAATGGTGCTCTCTCTGATCCGTTTTCATCCTTTCCCCCCAAAAAATCAACCCTAGAATCCCCTATATATGCTCTCGTCCTATTCATTGCAAAAGAGAGATTTTCTGGTGGGGGAAAATTTTTGAGTCAAGAAAAGAAAAACATACTTAGTCTTTTAAGCAAATACATACTTGAGAAGTCGAGTGGTATAGAGGGATTCCGGCGCTGATCTTCTCTTTCGAGACATTCTTGCTACTCGCTGGAGCTCTCAGAGTTGGTGTGTGGTGTCGGAAGAAGCTCATTGTCTCCTCTGCTCATCTAGTTTCAGTTCGCTGCCTCGAACAAGGTATACAGCCTCGCTCTTCTTACAGTCACCTTCTTAACTCGAGTCTTGATTTGTTTGTTTAGTTGATTATGCTGTCTGATAGTTCATTAAGGATAGGGATTCCTTGTGTGGTTGAAACTTTGATCGTTTGCTTGTTGAATATGATTCAAACATGTATGTGTGGACAATGTGTATATGGAAACTTTTTCTTGCCTAAAATTGTTACTGTTCTTGTTCCTTTTCGAGTCTTCATAGCTGCACTTTGTTTAGTTTTCGGATTGTTCTACTCGTCTTAGTGTTTCCTTTTATCATGAAATCTGTAATAAGGTTTAGTGTTTGATGTCGTTTTCTTCGTTCTTTCACCTTAAGTTGAGATGAATGAATCAAGATATCAATACTTTGAGTTCTTAGTGTTTTATATTCGTCATCTTGAATCTGTAGCTAATAGTTCAGACCATGTTAACTCCCTTCCCTGCCTTGTCTGTTCGCAATATATCTTGTATGTGACAAATTAGTCAAGTTTCGTATTTAGTTCGAGCTAAAAATCTTTCCAAGGCATATTGGTGTCTTGCTCTTGTATGTGCTTTAAAGCATGAGTTATGTTCCTTTCTTCTTTTGCAATGGCTTCGGTAGACTGATTCTCATTTCAGAAAGATCATAGTCCTAAGGTTTGAGTTTTAATTCATTCTCGTTTGTCCTTAAATGCATGCCTCATCATGTAAAAATTGTGCTAAACCTTATGGTATGTTCTATTACCTATGATTGTCTTCTTTCTTTATTTGAAGTTGTGAACAAGGTGATACCTCTTCCTTCATTCATGCTCTACTTTTTAGATTCTAAATGCTATAGTAGAGCTTGCTTTTGGCTCGTCTCTGTTTCATTTTTATTTTCAGCGCTTTTCATTGAGAGTTTCTTTAGATTGAATGGGTTTTGAGTTATTTCCTTCATTGTTCGAGTGTGTTTTGTTGGCTATTTTGTTGTTTATTACTTCGTTTTGATTAAGTATGGAATTTGGACATGTAGCGGTTGGAGCTTATGTTTATCGTGTGTTCATACCATCTTCCGTCTTGAGTATCTCTCGCTTGAATCTTGTTAGTTAACTCATGTTTTTTTTGTATCACTGGCCTAATCTATTCACGTCTCAATATGGGCTGATCTATAAATTTGTTCGGTTTGAATACTCTCTGCATAATTTGTTAATGCCGTAGTGTGTTTTTTTTTTTAGCAAATAATATTTAAGAGTCATAGTGTTTTATTTGGTAGTCTTTTACTTTGTCCTTTCTATTGCATACATGATAGTGGCTACAGAATCTCTTGTTGAATCCCTTCATTTATTTTCATTATTAGAATATTGTTCATGCCTTTGGTAATTAAGTCATATTCTCCTTTGATCGCTGTAAATGTATATTTCCCACTACCATATTAACTTTTAATTCAAATTGTCATAATGCTCTCTAGTTATTTCTAAATATATATATATATATATATATATATATATATAAAACAAAAAATAGGTCGGCTTCCAACATGCTTCCCTTTGATTTCTCTTGGTTTGGAATATATATATATATATCCATTAGTATAATTTAGCATACCCTTCTCTCCGTTCATTTTGATTGGATTGTATGTTAATCCTTTTCCGTTTTGTTTGCATGTAAATCTGCTCGAGTTCCTCGTGAACTCCTATTTTTCTCTCCCCGCATTTCGAGAGAGCCATAAAGGCTCAAACCCTATCCTTTTTGAGTCAATCGGGTCAGGGAAACTGATGTATAGGTTGCAAGCAGCAAGATAATGCTGGAAATTAAATTTTCAAGCTCCGAGGAGTCAAAAACAGGCTGATATACCTGCTGTATACATCGATATACAGTTGGAAAATATGATATACAGGGCAAAAACGTGCATACGAGGCCAAAATTCGAAAGTACAGGTTCAAGGCAGCGAAAGGGCTGGGAATCAAACTTTCAGATGTTCGGAAAGCCCAAAATTGATAGTATACTGGCTGTATACAGCCATATACATTGATATCCAGGCGAAAATTGGGCTCAAAGGCCCAAATTTGATCCTTCTTTCCTTACTTTTATTATTTGTTATTGTATTAACTAACCTCTTACTTGATTTTGGTCTAATTTAATTAAATTCCCGAAGATAGCCATTTCACTTTTTATATACTCAAATTCAAATTTTATATTTTATACCTAGTTACTTTTATTATTTACCTTATCACTTAATTTATTTCCCCTTAGAAAAATTCCTCCTTAATCCTATTTCCCCTTGAGATAATTATATAATAATAATAATAATAATAATAATAATAATAACAACAAAATAATAATACTTTTTATATTCCAATACTTGATTTTATTTTCATTATTAGTCCGGTCAGCATTTGGAGTTTTCCCTTTAAAAGATTTTCTTTAGCTATTCCCTATGATAATAATAATAATAATAATAATAAATAAATAAATAGGTAAATAAAATGAGTTTCTTTTAATTAGTTAAAAAATATTTTTTCGAAATTAGTCAAAATTACTTTTAGTCAAATCGCTAGTCAACCGCAAGTTAGCGGACATTTCGAGGGCCTAACACCTTCTCGGAATGTACATCGAACTTCGAACCCTTCTATTTTCAATTGATCTTATCTGTTTGGGTCTTTTGAAAATTCTTAAGTTTTTTCTTGATTTTTATTAAAAAATCAAGTGGCGACTCTATTCTTTTGGAAATTCGATTTCTCTTAAACCATAAGTTTAATCGATTTTTCGAAACTTAGTCATTTTTTCCTTTATTTACATTTTTAAATAAAACAATGCCTCTTGGACCTTATGCGGGGATGCTAGGCACCTTTTAGAGACGAAATGCATGCGGAAGATGGGGTAGGGGTAGTTTAGGCCCTACGAAGATGATGACATTGCCTCGCGCCGTAAATGACAAACATTTGTTTTGTCTGTCCCTATATAGAAGCCGAGCGCAGATCCGTAAAGTTGTCATTTTTAGAGTTTCCCTTTGCTTTTCCATTTACTTGCTTTAATTGTAATTGTTTGGGGTAGTTTAATAAAATAAAAATTGTTTAGCCTATTTATTTGTGTGTATATTTTGTCTTCTCGCTTATCTATAACTATCCTAGGGAGTCTGCACGCCGTGTCTAGTAGAGTCTTGTTTATAAATGTGTTGTGCACCACATTCGATAAGCAAGAAGTTACCGGGCATGTTAGAATGACTATCTTTCTTTTGCTCACCTCGTGCTATAAAGCAATGTCTTAAGGGTTGAGGTTTCTGACTTATAATTGATATTTGTATGCAATTAGAGATGGCCGACACCAGACAGACCACAACTACCCCATTGTAAGACCCAGGGGGAGACATCTTCTTAGCCCCCTATAGGTTCTCCACCACTTTAGGAGCCTCCGAGGGCTACAGGACCCCCAGCTCCACCAGCAGTACCACCTATAGTTCCTCCTATTCCATCTAACCAAGATTTTAAGAGTGCAGTATGTATGTTAGCACAGTTAGTAGCTACACAGCGCCAGCCAGTTGAACCAGATGTTGCCGGCCCTTCTGAAGTGCTCGAAAGTTCGAGAGTTCGTGAATTTCTTACCTTGAATCCTCCATAGTTTACAGGGACAGATTGCAGAGAAGATCCTCAGCACTTTGTTGATCAGCTTCATAGGATCTTCAGAGTCATGCACGCCTCAATGACTGAGTCAGTTGAGTTAGCAGCATTTTAATTGCGCAATGTTGCAGTATTGTGGTACGAAAGTTGGGAGAGATCTAGGGGAAAAGATTCAACTCTACCCACTTGGGATAGCTTTACAGAAGCTTTCATAGATCATTATTTTCCTCAGTATATTAGGAATGGTCAGGTGGACCAGTTTCTGAACCTCCGACAGGGCAGCATGAATGTCTGAGAGTACGGGCTGAGATTTGATTCGTTGGCTAGATATGCACCAATATTTATTGATACGATGTATGATAGGGTGCGTAGATTTGTGAGAAGGCTTGACTCAGACTATATCGACGCTTATTCTACCGCTGCACTAAATGATAATATGGATATCTCGCGAATTCATGCCTTTGCACATGGAATAAAGGATCGCCAACATCTGCAGTATATGAGTGAGAGGGTTGAGAGAGAGACAGAAGAGGGCTAGGCCCGTTGTGTCACAGGAAGATTTTCAGGCTGGTCCCAGACCCCAATGTTCTATTAGGCCACCTAGACCTCCACCACAGCAGTTCCAGGGTAGTAGATATGATCTTCAGGGATAGTCAGGCCTAGGTGAGGGTTCATGAGCATCAGGCTCTCAGCAACAGAGGGGTTCAGGCCAAGCTAGGATAGCCCCGCTGGGTTGCGCTACTTGCGGTAGGATGCATTTTGGGAGGTGCAGGCAGGGTTCCACAGGTTGTTATTCTTGTGAACAGGAGGGGCATGGGTGGAGAAACTACCCTACCATAGTTCAGTCGACTAGGTCAGTAGGTTCCTCCTCATCAACACAGTCTATAGGGCGTGGACCCTAGACTCTAGCATATAGAGGTAGAAGTGAAGGCAGAAAGGGAACATCTAGTTCTGGTAGTGGCCAGAACCATATATATTCACTAGCCGGCCGAGAAGACTCATAGTCATCACCAGATGTTGTGACAGGTACATTGATTGTTTACTCACATTGTGTTTATGCTTTGATAGATCCTGGATCTACTATGTCTTATGTTACTCCATTTATTGCGAGGAAGTTATGTATAGTAGCAGAGTCATTAGATCGACCCTTTATTGTATCTACACCAGTTGGTGAGTCTATTATTGCCAGGAGAGTATTGAGGTTGCACGGTAGAAATTATCGACTGTTAGACCTCTGTAGACCTCATAGAGTTAGATATGGTCAATTTCGACGTTATTATGGGTATAGAATAGTTAGCTTCTTGTTATGCTAATGTTGAGTGCCGGACAAAGATTGTCTCCACTTTCCAGGAGAGGCAGTTCGGGAATGGAAAGGCGATACAGCAACGCTGAAAGGTAGGTTTATTTCCTATCGTAAGGCGAGGAGGATGATTGCTAAGGGTTGTATTTATCATCTTGTTCGTGTTCATGATATAAATGCAGAACCACTGACTCTTCAGTTTATTCCGATAGTTAATGAGTTTCTAGATGTATTTCCAAACGAGCTCCCTGGTACCCCTCCAGAATAGGAAATTAATTTTGCTATTGATATGCTACCAGGTACACAACCCATATCTATCCCTCCTTATAGAATGGCTCCTGCTGAGCTAAAGGATTTGAATGATCAGTTGAAAGACTTGCTAGATAAAGGCTTTATCAGGCCTAGTGTTTCACCATGGGGTGCGCTAGTGTTATTCGTGAGGAAGAAAGATGGCTTACTAAGCATGTGTATCGATTACCGATAACTTAATAAGACAACTATAAAGAATAAGTATCCCCTTCCGAGGATCGATGATTTGTTTGATCAGTTACAAGGTGCTGAGTGCTTCTCATAGATTGATTTAAGATCAGGGTATTACCAGATATGAGTTCGGGAGAAAGATGCTCCAAAGATAGCTTTTAGAACCAGATATGGATACTTTGAGTTCTTGGTAATGTCTTTTGGATTAACTAATGCCCCAACAGTGTTTATGGACCTGATGAACAGCATATTCAGGCCATATCTAGATAAATTTGTGATTGTATTTATTGATGATATTTTGGTCTATTCGCATTCAAAAGATGAGCATGCAAATCACTTGCGAGCAGTCCTTCAGATTCTTCGAGAGCAAGAACTTTATGCAAAGTTTTCTAAGTGTGAGTTACGGTTGAGCACTATGGCTTTCCTAGGCCATATCATATCAAATTCCGGTGTTATGGTTGATACACAAAATATTAAGGCAGTAAAGACTTGTCCCAGACCCATGACTCCAACTGAGGTTTGTAATTTCTTAGTATTAGCTGGGTACTACAGAAGGTTTGTAGAGGGGTTTTCTTCACTTTCAGCACCATTAACGAAGTTGACTAAAAAAAGGGCTAAGTTCTAGTGGACTGAGGCTTGCGAGCATAGTTTCCAGGAACTGAAGGACAGGTTGACATCAACACCAGTTCTAGCATTGCCAGAGGGTTCAGAGGGCTATACGGTGTACTGTGATGCCTCTGGTGTTGGGTTGGGATATATTCTAATGCAACATGGTAAGATTATCGCATATGCTTCAAGGCAGTTGAGGAAGTATGAGAAGAACTATCCGACCCACGATTAAGAGTTGGCTGCAGTTGTGCATGCGTTAAAGATCTGGAGCCACTATTTGTATGGCATTCATATTGACATTTTCACAGATCATAAAAGTGTTCAATATATCTTTAAATAGAAGGAGTTAAATCTGCGACAACGTCAATGGCTTGGATTACTAAAATCTTACGACGTAGATATTTTATATCATCCAGGAAAGGAAAATGTCGTAGTGGATACCCTCAGTCGAAGATCTATGGGTAGTTTGTCCTATTTAGGTGTTGAGAAGCGGGAGCTAGCGCGAGAGCTTCATCAGTTAGCTAGTTTGGGAGTCAGATTGTTAGAGACAGACAATAGTGGGGTCACAATTCAGGACACAACCGTATCATCTCTAGTTGTGGAGGTAAAATTATGACAACAAGAGGATCCTAGCTTAAAGCATCTCCAAACCAAGGCCCATCATCAGCAATCTTTAGCATTTGATATAGCAGGAGATAGAGTCCTCAGATATAGCGGTCGATTGTGTGTTTCGAATGTTGTAGGGCTTCGACATCAGATTATGGAAGAGGCACATCATTCATGTTATTCTATTCACCCTGGTTCAACGAAGATGTACCATGATATTAAGGAGATCTATTGGTGGCACGGGATGAAGAAGGACGTTGCTGAGTTTGTGGCATAGTGTCCTAACTGCCAACATGTGAAGGTTGAGCACCAAAAGCCCACTGGACTAGTTCAGGGGATAGCCATACCTTTGTGGAAGTGGGAAGCAATAAATATGGATTTTATTACATGGTTACCTCGAACACATCGCAAGTTTGACTCTATTTGTGTAATTATTGATAGTCTAACAAAATCAGCCCACTTCTTACCATTCAGGGCTACTTTTACGGTCGAAGACTATGCAGGGCTCTATATTAGAGAGATTGTTAGGCTACACGGTATCCCATTATCTATTATCTCTGATAAAGGAGCACTATTTACCGCCAACTTCTGGAAGTCCTTCCAGAAAGGACTGGGGACACAGATTAATCTTAGTACAACTTTTCACACTCAGACAGATGGCCAGGCTTAGCGCATAATTTTGAACTCGAGGATATGTTACAAGCGTGCGCGCTGGACTTCAAAGAAAGTTGGGATGACCACTTGCCTCTTATTAAGTTCGCATACAATAATAGTTATCATTCCAGCATCGGGATGGCACCTTATGAGGCTTTGTATGGGTGAACATATAGATCCCCTATTGGATGGTTCGAGGTAGGTGAGTCAGGGTTGATTGGACCTGACTTAGTACAGCAGACAGTGGAGTAGGTTAAGCTCATTCGGGAGAGGTTGCTAACAGCTCAAATCCGACAAAAGTCATACTCAGATGTGCGACGAAGGGAATTAGAATTTTGTGTCGATGACTGGGTATTCTTAAAAGTCTCTCCTATGAAGGGTGTGATGAGATTTGGTAAAAAATGCAAGGTTAGTCCAAGATTCATTGGGCCAGACCGGATCCTTTGGAGGGTAGGACGAGTGGCTTATGAGCTAGAATTTCCTTCGGGGATAGAATCTGTTCATCCAGTTTTCCATGTATCGATTCTATGGAAGTGCGTAGGAGACCCTTCTCGGGTTGTCCCAGTTGAGGATGTTCAGATCACAGAGGAGTTGTCCTATGAGGAAACTTCAATTGCCATATTAGATCGACAGGTTCGTAAATTGAGGACCAAAAAGGTGGCTTCGGTTAAAGTATTGTGGAGAAACAAGAATAGAGAAGAGGTGACCTGGGAAGCTGAGGATGGCATGAGGTCCAAATATCCTCACTTGTTTCATACCCTAGAGTGATGGCATATCAGCTTATATTAGTGCACTGAGGTTAGATACCTATCCGATTTTTTTTATATATTATTGCTTACAATTATTGTTGTTGTCATTGTATATTTGCTCGCACTGTTATTGCAGAGCTATAATGCTTAGCTATTTATGTCATCCTGTGAGACGCCTAGGTTTGAATTTCTGCGTTCCAACTTCCTGGATAGTCACATTTAAAAAGGATACTCTACCTAAATTTTGGCAATTTGTAAGGACTTAACCATGGACTCAGATTTTTCATTCGAGGACGAATGTTTCTAAGGTAAGACCCTTCTTCGATCGACTCTAGCTTTTATAAGTCGCAAATAGAAATTTACGACGGAAATACATATGTTTTACAGGATTATCGTGGTATCCTCTATTTTTTGTGTTGATTATGGTCCTATCTTGTTGTAGTATCGAGGGGGGTTGTGAGTAAAGTTGTTTGGCCACGTGAATTCAATGAAAAAGGTATGTTAAGGTCCCTACTTACGGCATGTTTCCGTAAAGCTTAGGAGCAATGTAATTGGTTTGTTATCCTTGTTATACTTGTAGCCATTATTGTTGATTGTTGGCTGCTCAAGATGATAGAATCCTCCCTTATTGGGATTCTTATTCAGTTAGTAGCGTCCCTATGTTGGACACGACTTAGACGCTATTTGTATAGGTTGTTTATAACTAAATTGCTCGCTTTTAGCGATTGGATTGTTATTGTTGCCCTTGGGGCTATTGTGGTTAGCTGCAAGAATGTGATATATGCCTAGAAGGGCTATGTTCTGCCTACGGGTCTATATGGATGCCTAAGAGGGCTATGAGTTGCCTATGGGGCTATATTGATGCCTACAAGGGCAATGAGTTGCCTACAAGGCTATATTGATGCCTAAGAAGGCTATGTGCTTCCTATAGGGCCATGTTGTTGCCTAAGAGGGCTATGAGTTGTCTATAAGTTATGTTGATGCCTAAGAGAGCTATGTCCTGCCTACATGGCTATATTAATTCCTACGGGGCTAGGGGACTACCGATAGGGGTATATAGATTGATTGGCACATTTTGGGCTTATGAGGGCCTGAGTAGGTGGTCTTGTGTGTTGTTTGTACCTGCCGAGCTTATGGGGGTTTGGTTAGGTTGTTGTTTCATTATTTTTGATAAGTTAAGATTTAGGAGCAGGTCGGTACACTTATCGTATCCTTTATCTATTTATCGGATTATTTCAGTATATTAGGATACCTACTCATTGTCTATTGTCTTTCATACTATGTACATTATTTCGTACTGATGCCCCATTGCCTGGGGGCACTGCATTCATGCATGCAGGTCCTGACTGACGACTCCGTAAACCTCCTCAGCAGCAGGATTGACTTTTATCCAATTGGCTAGCCCCTTTACTCCAGAGCTGCTAGAGTTTGGAGGTTTGTTAGCTTTTGTTGTATATATTTTTATGAGTAGGCTGGGGCCCTGTCCTGCTAATCTGTACTACTTTTAGAGGCTTGCAGACTAGTGTGTAGGGTGTGTAGCTACGTTATGGCCATGCTGGCCTAGTTTGTTGGTTTGCTGAAGTTTGTGAGATGTTTGATGTATTGTCTTGATATATGCATGCTTTCAGTTTCAATATAGAGATCATGGTGGCCTCAACAGCCTAATCAGGACTTATGTGCTAGTTGGCTATTTCTTTATATGAACTCTTGGGAGTAGTTGTTTAATTTATATATCTGTTGATAAGGGACTTACCGTCTGAGGGCGTAGTTTTAAATCGAGATATACTTGTTTGTTTTCTTGATTGTGTGTGGCTGCCATGCACTGATAGCAAATGGTTCAGCAGGGTCGCTCAGGCCTGAGTTTTGGCAATATGAGCCAGTTGCGCCCCTTGAGCTTGGGGCGTGACACTTTGATTGCAATACTAGCCAAATTTATTTCAATTTTGGCCTGTCCAAACTGATTTTAAGATTTCATCTTTTAATCTTGACCGTCCTTACTCCGAGATCGAATCATAGCCCTTCATATCTTTAAAATCAATGGTCCAGATTTACTAAGCTTTACTTTCCTGTTTTACTCCTAGAGACCAAACCCTATCTTTTTCTTCATTCTCGCTTCTTCTCTCCAAAAGAAATACGCCGCAGCCCCTCCTCTCTATGCTTTCTGGCGAAATCGCCACCACCTTCTGGTGGCAGCCGTCCCTCTCTCCCTTTCTTCGTTGCTCTCCTCTCTTTTCTCGACGAGGCAGCGAACACTAGCGAGAACAACCAGCAGCTGACGCTGCTCCATCGCCCTTCCTCTTCTCCTTTCTCGTGCGAGGACCACCAGAATCAGCAGCAGCTAACAGCGGCCGATGAAACAACAACACCGACGTAGCAGCAACCAAGCAGCTCCGGCGAGCCCTGCTCCCTTCCCCTATCCTATTTTTTCGGCCAGTGAAACATCGAACTCCAGCAAGGTTTTTGGAGCTTTAAGTCTATTAAAGACGGATCTTAACAGATCCGTCCAGGTTCGCTCCCTCTTTCAAACATCATCTCATTTTGACTAACAAATTCTCATTTTTGTTTGAGTCTTGTGTGTGATTTTTACATGTTTAAGTCTATGAAGGCCTAATGGTCAAAATCTTATGCAAGCATGAGTTCATGATGTTGTCTGAAAGCTGATTTATTTTGTCTATATTCTTATCCTTGTATTTTATGTGATTGAAGTCTGCCCATTACTTCTACTACGATCTGTCGATTTGTTATACAACTTCGTATACATTATTCCTGTTATGATCTGCTAGGCTTCAAATCGTAAAGTTTTAGTTTACTCCAACTGACAATTTGCACTCTCTGCGTTTATATAGTGTCATTAGTTTATGAATTCTTTTGACTAATTTCTATATGGTAAAAATCATTTTTTAGTCTTAATTGATTGAGAATCATATTTGTTCTTTCTAAAACAATTATTCTTGATTTTCCTTGATATTTTACATTGCTGATTTATCCCTTTTATATTTAATATGGGTAATTTTGACTTGTTAATTGTTTCCTCATATTTGTTAGGATCCCTTAAATCTGGTAATTTAGCTAATTGCTTGGTCAAATTGCTTCTTTTCTCTGATTTAAATTTATGTCTATTATTAACCTTTATTGTTTGCCCATAATTAATTTAGTTTAGTTTGCTGGACCTTCCTGTCTATGGTAAGTTTGGATTAACGAGCAAAAGCGTGTACTACTTCTTTCCTTATAATATAATACTGCTGATTTTAATATTAATTGATAGTGCTGTAAATTGATCCCTCCTTCCCTTAATATTTGTCCTGACTGATTCTTACTTGTCACATTTGTAGTAACCCATGATTGAGCAAATATTGTGATTGGTGCATAATTTTTAGCTCTCCTCAAATTCATATGTCATTTGACCGTTGTATTTAGTTTGGTACAATTTTATTTTGGTAAAAAAATAAATTAACAACAATTTGACCGTTCAGTTCTTTTCCAATAAGGAAAATCAATTTTTAATTAATTATTTCCTTTTCCTTATTTGTTCATCTCTTAGTGACTATAAAAAGGACTCCTCCCCTCATTATTTAATCATCCGAACATTACTTACACTTGAAAAAAAAATTATTACACATTGCTCTCTACTCGCTGCTTGAAAAGAATTTACGAGGAGCGTTTAAGAAATATTTTGTTGTGTTTAGGCTGAATAGTGTGGAACCTATCTTCATTGATGATTATTCTTTAACTGCTTAACTGGTTAGTATATTTTATACTTGTTTACTTTTTCTGTTGTACCATTGCTTATTCACCTTTATGCGTAAGTCTAAAATGGACATTGATAAATAAAATGAAGCATCCGGGTCAGTTTTCTCCTCTTCTTCTGTGTGCGATCGTATATGTATAGTTTGTTGCTCTTATTATGTTTGAGTGTATAAATGGATGCTATTACGCTGTTTTTATTTTACTTGTAGTGTATTGTCCTTTTCAATTAGTAGGGCTTAGGAAACCTTGAGTTATATTTGAAGAGTCGCGGGGGGATGAACTTTCGGACGGGACTAGTTGCTTTAAGTTTTATATTTTGTATTTGTCGTTTTTTCTATTTGGTTCTGTAATAATTTTGTAGTAACTCTAAAACTCTCTATATATCAAATATATTTGGGGGATAGTCTAAGGGGGAGGGGGAAATACGTGCTAACTGTTCTTTTACTTATTTGTTTTATTACGTGTGATTGCTATAAAATCTGCCCTTGTTGCTTAAAACACGTGAAGCATGCTAATATGGCTGAATTCCTTAGATAATCTGCCTAAAACCAACCTTTATTTAAAGTTGACTACTATGTGAGAAAGCTTATTTCATAATTTGAACATTTATTTAAAAAACCAATCTAGTTGTTTAGATTTGGACTTCTTACCTTAGCATGTTAATAAAATGGGCCCTTGAGAATTTGTCAGAGTGTTTAATGAATTTTATTATGTTAACAATTAACAAGTTAATCTCAATTATTTGATAACATGTTTAGAAAACTTAAATATGCAAGCTATTTGGAAATAATCTCAGTCCAATTTCAGCATGTAAGTTAATTCGATTTTTAATGATTGTAGAATTTCATGCATATAGGTTTTCTTGAATATCATAAATTTTTAGCATGTTCGCATTTAAAAAATCATGCCTATAGGTTTTCTGAATGTTACCGTAATTTTCAATGTGTTTGCATTTAGAAATCACGCTAAT
Organism: Solanum pinnatisectum; assembly: GCA_035578085.1. NCBI lineage: Eukaryota > Viridiplantae > Streptophyta > Magnoliopsida > Solanales > Solanaceae > Solanum > Solanum pinnatisectum. The sequence continues at coordinate 7,614,001 of CM069080.1, read as the reverse complement.
AAAGATTAGTTTTATTTTATATGTCATTTGGGGTTTAGACAATCATGCCTATAGGTTTCTGGACTATTACATCTTCATATAGGAAGTACGCTTAGGATCAGTAATTAATCTCAGCATTTCGCTTAGAAATCATGCCTAAGGCTAAATAAATAATTTTTCAGCATTTAAATAATATGAATAAGTCTGTTGCATATTTCTGCTCATTGTCAAATGATTTATGGAAAATAAGCATTTTCTGCCACTTAAAAATCAATCAACTATTTCCAGCATGCTAAACTACCTAAATAATTTGCTTGATTAGATATTTGCTCAAAAGTTGTTTTCTGCATTTCGAATACTGCCCTACTAATTAAATTTAATTCATAATAACTATCTGCATTCAACTTTAATATATGCTGCCCTGACTAAGTTCTTCCCCCCCCCCCCCCTAAAAAAATTAATTATATGCATTGAAATAAGCTCTGTTTAGCTACTTAAATAACTTGATGTCTTTCTCAGCATGTTAATTAGCAATAAACTGATTTGTTTCTACACCTAATAGACTGTTTTCTGCTCTGTATTGTTTTCCTACCCTCCTTAAAATTAAATAAATTTGGCAACCTGTCATAACTTTATGCCCTATTAATATTGATCAGTTATTGTTATAATATCTGTTTGTATGCCACACTCTTAGCATGCGACCTTTTCACTCTATCTGTTTTTGCCAGCATGTTTGATTAAAATGTAGAGGCAAATATGAGATTTACGTGATAAATGCTCGTCCAATTTGTTTGATTTGGTGTCTAAGGGGCCTATTTAGAAGCATATATTTTATTTTGGTCTAAATCCATTCTAATAGTAGTCCAATGCCTCTTGGACCTTAAGCGGGGACACTAGGCACCTTTTAGAGACGAAATGCAAGCGGAAGGTCGGGTAGGGGTAGTTTAGGCCCTACGGAGCTGATGACATTGCCTTGAGCCGTAAATGAAAAACATTTGTTTTGTCTGTCCCTATATAGAAGTTGAGCGCTGATCCATAAAGTTTTTATTTTTAGAATCTCCCTTTCCTTTTCCCTTTACTTGGTTTAATTATAATTGTTTGGGGTAGTTTAATAAAATAAAAATTGTTTCGCCTATTTATTTGTTTATATTTTGTCTTCTCGCTTATCTATAACTATTTGTGTTTATATATTTAGTATTAAGCCATCACCTAGTTCACATGCTTAAAAAAAGATTAAATGAAACAACCTTAATTGTTAAATGTTAGTTATCATCTAGCAAGCATGTTTAAATTAAATAACCAATGAATGAAGTGACCATAATTGCTACTTATAACCCCCACATAAAATACATGAGATACAGCCTAGACCCACATTTGTGGACCTCGAGAGATGCTTAACACCTTCCCCTCATGGTAACTTGAACCCTTACCTGATCTCTGGTTCGTTTGACCTTCTAGTTAGATTAGTTAGGTTAGATAGGTGTCCTAACGCGCCTTAATTCGTTAGGTGGCAACTCTTCAATCAACCAAAGCCCAAAAAGAGTTGTTAGGTTGTGCACTGAAAACCCATTTTGAGAAAAATGGGGCGCGACAATACGTAAATCAAATAGGCAATTGATATAAACGTTAAGCTATAACAATGCTATAAAAAACAATAGCTTAGGCACCATAAAATTAAACAACAACAAAAATTCTTACATAATGATAGGATTTTATTTATCTTTTAGGTATTTGCACTAAGAAATAACATAAATATAACTCAAGATGTGAATATTCATTTCAATCAAATTATGAATGTAACAAAATATAAGAAAACATATCACATAGTTACATCAAATTCCATGAATAAATAAAGATTTAAGGTAAAGTTATACCTCAAATGAAGAAAATAAGTACCGCAAAACCTTGATCGAAGCTCGATTGAAACACCCACAAATCTTTATTTGTGTGGATGTGTATTATTTTTTCTTTTCTTTGGTTGCTGATGGTTGTGTATTTGGAATATGTGATTGTACGTTGTGGATTTTTTCCAGAATGTTGTGCGTGTGTGTGTTGCTTTTTTCTGATTTTTCTTTTCCTTTCTTCTCCTCTTTTTTCCTGTACGTTTTTGTGTGCAGATTGTGTTGTGTATGTATCGTGTGTGTGTTGTGTATGTAGTATATAAGAGTGTGCAGAGGGGTTGGGTAGTATGTGTGTATGAGTGTGTAGTGGTGTAGTATATGTGTAGTGAGTGGAGTGGGGAATTATGGCGAAGTGGGGGTGAGGGTTGTGGGAAATGGGAAGAGTAGTGGGGATTAATGTGTAGGTATAAGTATAAAATATAATAATTAAAAATATTAACTAATTATTTTAAATTAATATAAATATAAGAAAAGTTAAATAGCTAATTAAAAAATATAATTAAGAAACACTAGTTTATTTATTAAAGCTAAAATTAAAAGAAAACATATTTTTGAAAGTTTTTATTTCTTTTTGAATAAATTAAAAATAAAACTTACCAAAAAATGTGATTCAATTTTGTTGTTTTCAAATCTTTTAAAATAAACTTAATAAAATAAAATAAAAGTCAAAATATTTAATTTAGATTTTTATAACATATTGAAGCTCTAAAAATGGTGTAAAACTTAAGTTCGGACAAAAATTATGTGTCTACAGTTTGCCCCTTTTTGACTGGAAACACGACGAGTTTTCAGACAAAGAAGTAGACAACGCGACAAATATTGACCGGACTCTTATTCGAAAAAAATAAATTTGTGCGACCAAGTCCTGGTTTTGGACATCCTACATATCCCAGGTTATAAGAGAATCAGGTCACGCGTAGTTCAAGGAGATGAGGTGATGAATTGGAAGTTAAGTGAGGTTCCATCGAGGCTCCAGGTCGCAGCTCTTATCCTTACATAAAAAAAAAAATGAAAGCTAATAGTCAAAAAAGAAATAAAAATACAAGCTCCTATCTATGCAGCTTCTCTTGAGTCTTGACTTTGAGATATCACCTTGATTTTGGTGAGTATCTTGATCTTGAATGGATTCAATGCTTGACTTGCCACTTAGAGTGTGTTTTTGGCACTCTTCGAAAATGAAAATTTGAAAATGTTCTTGAATGATTGCATGTTTTATGATCAGTAACTGAATAGAAGCAGGTGTCAGGTGGTCAGGTTGCTACATGCATTGAAGAAATTGATTCTTGCTATCATGGGGATTGATTATTTTAAAAAGAGTTGAAACTTTGTTCTTGAATTTCAAATCCATGTTTCGCTTGAACAAACCTGAAAACCATCACAAACAAAAGAAATAAACAAATTTTTTGCCCCAGTTTTTATTGGAAAAATTTTGTGAGTTATTAGCAGATGTAGATTTTCAAAAATAAACCCAGACTAGGAAGTGTTTATCCTAGGAGAAAATAAAAAAAAATGTCTCAAACTGGAGGTGTTTATCCTAGGAGAAAATTAATAAATAAAAATAATTGTTTCAGACTAGGAAGTGTTTATCCTAGGAGAAAAATAAAAAATAACGATCTCAGACTAGGAAGTGTTTATCCTAGGAGAAAATGAAAAATAGCGGTCTCAGAATAGGAAGTGTTTATCCAAGTAGGAAAAAAAAAAAAAGAAAGGAATCAAACTAGGAAGTGTTTATCCTAGGAGAAAATAAAAATAACGTCTTAGACTAGGAAGTGTTTATCCTAGGAGAAAATGAAAAATAACAATTTCAGACTAGGAAGTGTTTATCTTAGGAGAAAATAAAAAATAACAGTCTCAGACTAGGAAGTGTTTATCCAAGGAGAAAATGAAAAATAATGTCTCAGACTAGGAAATGTATATCCTAGATGTTTTTTTTTAGTTTCCTCCTAGGAGAAACACTTCCTAGTCTGAGACGTTATTTTTTTATTTTCTCCTACGATAAACACTTTCTAGTCTGAGAACTGTAGACACGTAATTTTTGACCGAACTTAAGTTTGACACCATTTTTAGAGCTTAAATATTTTATAAAAATCTAAATTAAATATTTTGATTTTTACCTTATTTTATTAAGTTTATTTTAAAAGATTTGAAAACAACAAAAATAGAATCACATTTTTTGGTAAGTTTTATTTTTAATTTATTCAAACAGAAATAAACACTTCCAAAAATATATGTTTCTTTTAATTTTAGCTTTAATAAATAAACTACCGTTTCTTAATTATATTTTTTAATTAGCTATTTAACTTTTCTTATATTTATATTAATTTAAAATAATTAGAAATTTTGGATTCGGTCCTCAACAGAGTCGCCAGAGATGTCACACCATTTTTTCGCACGGCTAGAGGATTTTTCCAATTAAAGTGACTGTATTGATAAGGGATTATTTTAATTTTTCAAAATTGCCACTTGTAATTGAGTTATGGTGTTCCAAGTCACCTTTTTGTTTAATCCCTTAATCAAAAGGACATGACTATTTATATGGTCTGCGAACTAGAAATTCGGGTAACGAATTCTGTTAACCGAGGGGAAGGTATTAGGCATCCCTCGAGTCCCGTGGTTTTAGCACGATTGCTTTTATTAACTTATACTTTTTTTAACTATCTTTTGGATATATTTTTATAAGCCATGATTTACTCGCATTTTTTATTTATTGAACTTTTACTAGGTCTCAACCTAGATGCGTAACCACATTCTTGGTCTTGACATTTAGAGGCATAACTGGCTTCTTCCCATCACACTTAATAATGTTGTCTCTGAGTCTCTACTTTAAATTAATGAAGTTAGTTACATTATTGGACAAGGTACGTCACCGTATTCTTGAGTTTATTTTTTAATGTCTCAAAAAAGATGTATAACCACACTCTTAATTGAAACAAATATTTTTAACATGCCTAAAGTTCATCTAGTATTAAAGATGCTTACTCTTATTTTTGTGAATTCTAGACAACTAAACTTTTATTTCATTATTATATTAATCGATGATATTTTTAATGAAATAGTCCTCATAACAAAGAATTCAACTAATCTGAAATAGAGTAAATTCCAGTTTAACAACATAACATATTTGTGTGTTTATTGGGTAGTGACCCATTTATTATACGTGTTGACACCCAATTTTGACCGACCTTTAACCCTTTTTGGGAATGCTATTCGATTAAATACGTATTTTTAAAATATATTTTGAGTTTGAATTTTTAATAGATTTTTTCTAAAATTATGAATTATTAAAGTATTTTATTATTATTAAATTTCCTTTAAATCATTTAAATTGTAGCCTATTTTATTCTAATTCTTTCAATTCTAGACTAATCAATTCCAATTTTATTTCAATAATAACTACCCTTTCATTGAAATTCTAGTAAATTTTATTTCAATTTTGGCCAGTCCAAACTGATTTTAAGATTTCATCTTTTAATCTTGACCGTCCTTAATCCGAGATCGAATCCTCGCCCTTCATCTCTTTTAAATCAATGGTCTGGATTTATTAAGCTTTACTTTCCTGTTTTACTCCTAAAAAAGACTAAACTCTATCGTTTTCTTCATTCTCGCTTCTCTTCTCCAAAAGAAATACGTTGCAGCCCCTCCTCTCTATGCTTTCCGGCGAAATCGCCACCACTTGCTGGTGGCAGTTGTCCCTCTCTCCCTATCTTCGTTGCTCTCCGCTCTTTTCTCGACGAGGCAGCGAACACCGGCGAGAAGAGCCAGCAACCGACGCTGCTCCATCACCCTTCCTCTTCTCCTTTCTCGCGCGAGGACCACCAGAATCAGCAGCGGCCGACGAAACAACAACGACGTAGCAGCAACCAAGCAGCTCCAGCGAGCCTTGCTCCCTTCCCCTCTCCTATTTTTTTGGCCAGTGAAACATCAGACTCCGACAAGGTTTTCAGAGCTTTGAGTCTATTAAAGACGGATCTTAACAGATTCGTCCAAGTTCACTCCCTCTTTCAAACATCATCTCATTTTGACTAACAAATTCTTATTTTTGTTTGAGTCTTGTGTGCGATTTTTACATGTTTAAGTCCATGAAGGCCTAATGGTCGAAATCTTATGCAAGCATGAGTTCATGATGTTGTTTGAAAACTGATTTATTTGGTCTATATTCTTATCATTTTATTTTATGTGATTGAAGTATGCCTATTACTTCTTCTGCAATCTGCCGATTTGATATTCAAATTCGTATACATTATTCCTGTTATGATCTGCTAGGCTTCAAATCGTGAAGTTTTAGTCTACTCCAACTGACAGTTTGCACTCTCTGCGTTTATATAGCAAAGTCATTAGTTTATAAATTCCTTTGACTAATTTCTATATGGTAAAAAATCATTTTTTTAGTCTTAATTGATTGAGAATCATATTTGTTCTTCCTAAAATAATTATTCTTGATTTTCCTTGATATTTTACATTGCTGATTTATCCCCTTAATATTTAATATGGGTAATTTTGACTTGTTAATTGTTTCCTCATATTTGTTAGGATCCCTTAAATCTGGTAATTTAGCTAATTGTTTGGTCAAATTGCTCCTTTGCTTTGATTTAAATTTCTGTCTATTATTAACCTTTATTGTTTGCCCATAATTAATTTAGTTTAGTTTGTTGGACCTTTCTGTCTATGGTAGGTTTGGATTAACGAGCAGACTTGTTAATTGTTTCCTCATATTTGTTAGGATCCTTTAAATCTAGTAATTTAGCTAGTTGTTTGGTCAAATTGCTCCTTTGCTTTGATTTAAATTTCCGTCTATTATTAGCCTTTATTGTTTGCCCATAATTAATTTAGTTTAGTTTGATGGACCTTCCTGCCTATGGTAAGTTTGGATTAATGAGCAAAAGCGGGTACTACTTCTTTCCTTATAATTTTCTACTATTGATTCTAATATTAATTGATAATGATGTAACTTGATCCCTCCTTTCCTTAATATTTGTCCTGACTGATTCTTACTTGTGACATTTATAGTAACCCATGATTGAATAAATATTATGGTTGGTGCATAATTTTTGGCTCTCCTTAAATTAATATGTCATTTGACCGTTGTATTTAGTTTGGTACTATTTTATTTTGGTAAAAAAAAAAAAAAATTAACAACAATTTGACCGTTTAGTTCTTTACCAATAAGGAAAATCAATTTTTAATTAATTATTTCCTTTTCCTTATTTGTTCATCTCTTAGTGACAATAAAAAGGACTCCTCCCCTCATTATTTAATCGTTCGAACATTAGTTACACTTGAAAAAAAATTATTACACATTGCTCTCTACTCGCTGCTTGAAAAGAATTTTCGGTGAGCGTTTAAGAAGTATTTTGTTGTGTTCTGGTCGAATAGTGTGGAATCAACCTGTCTTCATTGCTGATTATTCTTTAACTGCTTAACTAGTTAGTATCTTTTATACTTGTTTACTTTTTCTGCTGCACCATTTCTTATTCACCTTTATGCGTAAGTCTAAAATGGACATTGATAAATAAAAGGAAGCATCCAGGTCAGTTTCCTCCTCCTCTTCTGTGTGCGATCTTATATGTATAGTTTGTTGCTCTTATTCTGTTTGAGTGTATAAATGATTGCTATTACATTGTTTTTGTATTACTTGTAGTGTATTGCCCTTTTCAATTAGCAGGGCTTAGGAAACTTTGAGTTATATTTGAGGAGTCGTCAGGGGACGAACTTCCGGATGGGACTAGTTGCTTTAAGTATTATATTTTGTATTTGTCGTTCTTTCTATTTGGTTCTATAATAATTTTGCAGTAACTCTAAAACTCTCTGTATATGAAATATATTTTGGGGATCGTCTAAGGGGGAGGGGGAATTACGTGCTAACTCTTCTTTTACTTATTTATTTTATTACGTGTGATTGCTATAAAATATGTCCTTGTTGCTTGAACACGTGAAGCATGCTAATATTGCCGAATTCCTTAGATAATCTGCCTAAAACCAATCTTTATTTAAAATTGACCATTATGTGATAAAGCGTGTTTCATAATTTGAACATTTATTTTTTAGAAAACCAATCTAGTTGTTTAGATTTGGACTTCTTACCTTAGCATGCTAATAAAATGGGCCCTTGAGAATTTGTCAGAGTGTTTAATGAATTTTATTATGTTAACAATTAACAAGTTAATCTTAATTATTTGATAACATGTTTAGAAAACTTAAATTTGCAATCTGTCTAGAAATAATCTCAATCCAATTTCAGCATGTAACTTAAATTTCATTCATATAGGTTTTCTTGAATATCATAAATTTTCATGTTTGCATTTAGAAAATCATGCCTATAGGTTTTTTGAATGTTACCGTAATTTTCAATGTGTTTGCATTTAGAAATCACGCTCATAAAGATTAGTTTTATTTTATATGTCATTTGGAGTTTAGACAATCATGCCTATAGGTTTCTGGATTATTACATCTTCATATAGGAAGTATGCTTAGGATTAGTAATTAATCTCAGCATTTCGCTTAAAAACCATGCCTAAGACTAAATAAATAATTTTTTAGCATTTAAATAATATGAATAAGTTATTTGCATATTTCTGCTCATTGTCAAATGATTTCTGCAAAATAATCATTTTCTGCCACTTAAAATCAATCAACTATTTCCAGCATGCTAAACTACCTAAATAATTTGCTTGATTAGATATTTGCTTAGAAGTTGTTTTCTGCATTTCAAACACTGCCCTATCAATTAAATTGAATTCATAATAACTATCTGGATGCAACTTTAATATCTACTGCCTTGACTAAGTTCTGCGCCCCCCCCCCCCCCCCAAAAAAAAAAAAAAGTAATTTTCTGCATTGAAATAAGGTCTGTTTGGCTACTTAAATAAATTGTTGTCTTTCTCAGCATATTAATTAGCAATAACCTTATTTGTTTCTGCAACTAATAGATTGTTTTCTACAATGTATTATTTTCCCGCCCTCTTTAAAATTAAATAAATTCTGCAACCTATCGTAACTTCATGCCGTATTAATATTGACCAGTTACTGTTATAATATCTGTTTGTATGCCACACACTTAGCATGCGACCTTTTCACTCTATCTGTGTTTGCCAACATGTTTAATTAAAATCTAGAGGCAAATATGAGATTTACGTGCTAAATGCTCTTCCTATTTGTTTGACTTGGTGTCTAGGGGGCCTATTTAGAAGCATAAATTTTATTTTGGTCTAAAACCATCCTAATAGTTGTCCAATGCCTCTTGGACCTTAAGCGGGGACGCTAGGCACCTTTTAGAGACGAAACGCAAGCGGAAGGTGGGGTAGGGGTAGTTTAGGTCCTACGGAGATGATGACATTGCCTCGAGCCGTAAGTGGCAAACATTTGTTTTGTATGTCCCTATATAGAAGCCGAGCGCTGATCCATAAAGTTATCGTTTTTAGAGTCTCCCTTTCCTTTTCCCTTTACTTGGTTTAATTATAATTGTTTGGGGTAGTTTAATAAAATAAAAATTGTTTCGCCTATTTATTTGTGTATATTTTGTCTTCTCGCTTATCTATAACTATTTGTGTTTTTATAGTTAGTATTAAGCCATCACTAGTTCGCATGCTTAAATAAAGATTAAATGAAACAACCTTAATTGTTAAATGTTAGTTATCATCTAGCAAGCATGTTTAAATTAAATAACCAATGAATGAAGCGACCTTAATTGCTACTTGCAACTCCCACATAAAATGCATGAGATACGGCCGGGACCCACATTTGTGGACCTCGAGGGATGCTTAACACCTTCCCCTCGAGGTAACTTGAACCCTTACTTGATCTCTGGTTCTTTTGACCTTCTAGTTAGATTAGTTAGGTTAGATAGGTGTCCTAACGCGCCTTAATTCATTAGGTGGCAACTCTTCAATCATCCAAAGCCCAAAAAGAGTTGTTAAGTCGTGCACCGAAAACCCGTTTGAGAAAAATGGGGCGCGACAATACGTAAATTAAATAGGCAATTGATATAAACATTAAGCTATGACAATGCTATAAAAAAAAACAATAGCTTAGGCACGATAAAATTAAACAACAACAAAAATTCTTACATAATGATAGGATTTTATTCATCTTTTAGGTATTTGCAATAAGAAATAACATAAATACAACTCAAGATGTGAATATTCATTTCAATCAAATTATGAATGTAACAAAATATAAGAAAACATATCACATAGTTACATCAAATTCCATGAATAAATTAAAGATTTAAGGTAAAGCTATACCTCAAATGAAGAAAATAAGTACCGCAAAACCTTGATCGAAGCTCGTTTAAAACACCCACAAATCTTTGTTTGTGTGGATGTGTATTGTTTTTTCTTTTCTTTGGTTGCAGATGGTTGTGTATTTGGAATATGTGATTGTATGTTGTGGATTTTTTCCAGAATGTTGTGTGTGTGTGTGTTGCTTTTTTCTGATTTTTCTTTTCCTTTCTTCTCCTTTTTTTTCTGTAAGTTTGTGTGCAGATTGTGTTGTGTATGTATCGTGTGTGTGTTGTGTATGTCGTATATAGGAGTGTGCAGAGGAGTTGTAGTACGTGTGTATGAGTGTGTAGTACGTGTGTATGAGTGTAGTATGTGTAGTGAGTGGAGTGGGGAATTATGGCGAAGTGGGGGTGAGGGTTGTGGGAAATGGGAAGAGTAGTGGGGATTGTGTAGGTATATATAAATATAAAATATAATAATTAAAAATATTAACTAATTATTTTAAAATAATATAAATATAAGAAAAGTTAAATAGCTAATTAAAAAATATAATTAAGAAACACTAGTTTATTTATTAAAGCTAAAATTAAAAGAAAACATATATTTTTGAAAGTTTTTATTTCTTTTTGAATAAATTAAAAATAAAACTTACCAAAAAATGTGATTCTATTTTTGTTGTTTTCAAATCTTCTAAAATAAACTTAATAAAATAAGATAAAAGTCAAAATATTTAATTTAGATTTTTATAAAATATTTAAGCTGTAAAATGGTGTAAAACTTAAGTTCGGTCAAAAATTACGTGTCTACAATGTCAGGCTTCACTTACACGTCTGCTTCATCCAATGCAACATTGAATTTGAACTCCAAATATTCCATTTTGGTCCTGCTCAACCTGAACCCTTTGGACTCCAGAGACCTAGCATTAACTTTGTTCGTCTCATCAATCAGTACTTTGTCGTACGCAAATAACATATATACCGTGGGACCTCCTCTTGAATATGTTGGAAAAATATTATATATCTCAAAAGAATTATTTTATATCCTATTATATTTGGAAGAGATTATTATTTATGTCCTAAATATTTCCCCTCCATAAATAGCCCTTGATTGAAAATTACTCCTAATCCAAATATAACGTTAGTTTCCATCCAATTATTCATTCTTGAATGGGTAACTAATGAGAAGACTGTTTCATTTGACCAAAATAAATTGCCTTCAATTAATTTAAAATGAATGGTCTTCAATGAATTTGATGACATTCATTTCTATACGTTTAATTGTGGTTTCTGAGAGTTAGTGGCTTCTCATTCATGGCTATATATTTCTGATAAGTTCTTGTGGAGAAAAGTAGGAGAAAATAGAGAGTGATTCTTCTTCTTCCTCATATTCTTCCTCCAAAATTCTGGTGCTGGGTTTTATATTGAAGAATCTCCGCACAAGATGGATGACTTCAGTAGTTGATCGTCCCAATATGAATCCAAATTGATTCTCGAAAATTGGCACTCCTCTCCTCACATTCACCTCCATCACTCTCTCCCAAATCTTTATAGTGTTGCTTAGCACTTTGATACTGCTTTAATTGTTATAGTCTTAGATATAACTCTTGTTCTTGTACAATGGAATCATTGTACTCTGCCTCCACTTGTCGGACATTTCTGTAGTGTTAAAAATAACATTAAACAACCCAGTTAACCATTCCATACCTATCTAGTCTGATGTTCTTCCAAAATTCCACAGGAATCTCATCATGTCTGATTACTCTTCCCCTGCTCATCCTAAAATAACACATTTAACCTAAACCCACCTACAATACCCTACGTCAGGGGCGAATTTAGGTACATTTTTTGGGTCACCCGAACCCGTGGTCATTCGACTAAACTCGATATATAATTACTTCTATAATTATTAAAGAATATATTAAATTAAAACTTGTTGAACCCGTTCTTAAGATGACTGGATGGTTCACTGGTATGACTGCAAGATTTCAACACAAAGGTCGCAGGTTTGATCCCAGGCAGCCCCAATTCGCTTCAATTTATTTTTACTAACTAAAAACACTTTTTTCATTAAAAAAAAAAAGCTAAATTAATTTTTATGTAGTGAATGCTTAGTTATTGTTATTATAAATTTTTTGATCTTATCTTTAAAGCAATGGTGCACCCGTTTTCTTGAAATCATGGATTCGACTCTGCCCTACGTCCCGATGTCTTTCAAGTGCACCAAATAACCAAACACATGTCTCTGTCCCCAGTTTCATTTAAGAGTTTGTGAAAGTATGCTTGTCATCTTTGCTTAATGGCAGTCTCTTCCACCAGCACCTTACCTCACCCTTGATGCACGTCAGTTGATCCAAGTCGCGATCTTTTCTCTTTCTTTCCTTGGCAATCCTATACAATTTCTTATCCCTGCTTTTTTCTCATAGCTCAACATACAAGCATTCGAAAGCTTCCGTCGTAGCCGCCGTCTTAGCTAACTGTCACGACCCAATTCCTCGAGCTTTGATGGCACCTACTATATCCCACCAGTAGGTAAGCCAATCCGAAACCCAGAACAACTAGTAGTGGATAAAAGGGCAGAAACTAAGTAGCAGAAACAATAACAACAAAAGGAATAAGGCAAAAATGACTTGGAGGGTCATTACACTAACTTAGCTTCTGTCTAAATAGGATATCATTTTCAAAAGCTTATTTTCTCTTTAGTTTTTATTTATAACTCAAAAACATTGTTTAATATTTTGACGTGATTTTTAAAAACAGTGTACTCGTTGATATAGGATACCCAAAGGGTACACAATTCCATCTATATGTTTGTTTGTTTGTCTGTCTATCTATCTATATAAAGATCCTTAACAAATGTTCTTCATCTTTTTTACCCTTTAAAATAGATTTTAAGTTGGACAAAATGGTGATTTAATTATTTTGTTAATGTCTTTGACAGTAAAGTTGCAATGCAAATAGCAGAAAATCTAGTGTTCCATAAAGGAACAACACATATCGAAATAGATTGTCACTTTGTAAGAGAAAAAATTCATAATGGAATGATTAGAATTGAGTATGTACCTAGAAGACATTAACAAGTTGACCTATTGACAAAAGGACTGAATAAAATTCAGCATGGATGCTTATGTTTCAAGCTAGGAATGCTCAATGTGTTTGCACCACGTAAAATAGTCATTTTCTAAAGTTAGTTACTCCCTGTGTCCTAATTTATATGATACACTTTCATTTTTAGTCACTCCCAAAACGAATCGAACATTTCAATATCTAATAACAATTTAACTTAAAAATGCTCATTTCGCCCAACTATCACTTATTTTATATCACAAATTTTTAAAATCTTTTTTTTCTTTCTTAAACTCCGTGCCTAATCAAACTAGTACATCATATAAATTGAGACGAGGAGTATTAGTTTGTTAATGAGTTATAATTAGGTAATTAGTAATTTTGTTTAGCTTGTATATAAGCATGTTCGTACCTAGATACTTTTTTCATTTAAAGGAATTTTTAGCAGATATATTCATGAGAATTAGTTACTAGTATAACATTTTAGTAATAAGGGAAAATTTGTCAAATTATTAATTTTTATATATTAATAAACAGATTAAAAGAATTATTATAAAAGAAATCAAAATAATGAAGGTAAGCATAATACCGTTAACCACAGTCCACAACGGATGTTAGTGTTATGAAATCAAATCTAAAGGGATGTCTTTGGAATTAATAAGAATTTTGTATGTGTAAAGTGTATTGAAGAATATGTAAGTTGATCTTGCATTCGCGTGATTTCACTTATGCAGGAGACATTATATCAGGTTATTTCACTTGCGAGCATATATAGGGTGTGTTTGGTATGAAGGAAAACATTTTCCGGAAAATGTTTTTCAATTTTCTCATGTTTGGTTGGGTAAAATGTTTTGGAAAATGCTTTTCAAATCATTTCATTTTCTTCAAATTTAAAGAAAATAACTTTCCTTCAAAAATTAAGGAAAACATGTTCCAAAACTCTCCTCCAACTTCAAATAACAAATTTTTTTGTTGAAAAAATAAATTTAAAACTTATTTTAAAAAAAAATATTTTCAATTTCAAATTTTTATTTTTTTACCTCACCCTCACTCAAACCCCCCCCCCCCCCCAAAAAAAATAATATAAGTTTGTTTTTAAAAAATATTTGCAATTTCAAATTTTTATTTTCACCACACCCCTGCCCTCGACCCCTCCCCCCCTAAAAAAAAATAAAGTTTGTTTTTAGAAAGATATTTTCAAATTCTTATTTTTCATCCTAGCCCACCCATATCCTCGACCCACCCACCCCACCCCCCACCCCCGGCACCCCCCAAAAAAAATAAAATTAAAGTTTGTTTTTTAAAAAATATTTTCAATTTCAATTTTTTATTTTTTTTCACCCAAACCCACACCCCCATTAGCCCCCACCCCCTCCAAAGAAAAAATTAAGTTTGTTTTTAAAAAATATTTTCAATTTCAATTCAAAAATTATTTTCTACTTTCTAAAAAAATAAAAGATATTTTCTCAAAAATATTTTTCAATCATAAATCAAACACTAAAATATCTTTTCCAAGAAATATTTTCTACTCACCAACCAAACATGAGAAAATAAGTCAAAAATTTACTTATTTTCCAGGAAAACATTTTCTAGAAAAATATTTTCCATAGAAAACATTTTCCTTCATACCAAACACACCCATAGTGTATCTGCAACATTTTAATATATAACATAGCTATATTTCATAAATACACAATTTACCACTGTGTTTTGTAATCTGGAAGGAGCCTATGACTATTTATGAAAATTGTCATATTAAATTGCTTTTAAATGCCATGTAGGAGCAGACTCATTTTTCTCACTAATATCACACCCAAACTCCTATATCCAGGTTAAATAAAGGGGAAAAATTCAAATCTATACACCTCTATTTCTCTAATTTGCAGTCGTTATAGCTCAATTTTTTTCTTCAATCCCGACCAAGTCAAATCTCTTCTAAACAGTCCTAAAATTATAGATACGAGCTACTCTCAATGTTTCAAGTCTTTTCATATATTAATTTGCCCAAATCAAATATGTTTGCAACAAGTCAAATCTTAAAATCGAGTTTTAAAAACAGTGAAAATAATAATGAATGCTGCTGCAACAAAGGGATTTGTGTGGATTTTGTCTAATTTTTCCTAAGATAAAACTCATTCCCCTTTCTTTATTTTCTTATTTTAGTTCAAAAGGTCAATTATTCAAAGACGGATTCTGACTGTCAAAAAGGATGTAGGTGTAGTGGATGGGCTTTTTTTGCTCTCCTGAATCAAAGTTTTGAATTCGAGCTTTGAATATGAAAAACTTTGATAAGAAGCACTTCCTCCTAATGATCCTACGTAGCACGAATCCAGAATAGACCGACTTCAATGTTGCATATTTTATGAAATAAAAGATGAAATTGGGGATGATTTTGTCTATGAATAGAGAGGAAGTGGGTACAATCTTAAAGGTTTTCAATTAATAAACATATGAAGAATAAATTAAGAAAAGAAGAAAAGAAGAAGATAAACTTACTTGGATTTATTTGATTAAGTCCAATGCCTAATTAGAAGTCCAAATACTGCTAAAACTTGGTGATTGAAGTCTTCAGACACTATCTAATTTATAAAAATTTAGCATCCGGTGGCGCAAAACTTAAGACGAAATTTCGTTTAAACTCCATTGAAACAATATTTATTTTAGGCAACGCCGTACGTATCATAACATGTGTCATTTTGATACTTTTTCGACAATTTGCCAAATTTGTAAGGTGTGTATATGTATGTTTCGATGATAATGTCAAAGTGACGAATTAAATAAAGACATGTGGCATATATAGAAAAAATAATTATTAAATAATGAATCTTGAGTAGGAAAAAAACTACCAATGACTCATTGACATGCGGCATTTCTTTAACTAAATAATTAAAAAATAAACCACTTTTAATAAAAAGAAAATTATACACCCCACCCCAAATTGTTTTCTCTACTACCCACCCCCACCTCAAACCCCAACCCCTCTCTCTCACCCAGATTTTCTTCTCCACCCACCACCACCCCCGATCCTCCCCCACCCAAATTGTTGTGAATGTAGGATTTGATAATTGAAAATATGATTTCTTGCCATTTTTGAGTGTGTTTTTTTCTTCTTGAAATTTATGTTGATTTTCTCAAATTATTTTGAGGAGGAAGAAGGACAATAAAATAAGTGAAAGTATTTAAGTTTAAAATTTATGGGCGCTAGAATTCACTTTTTATTTGTGGCTCGTCAAATTTATTTCACCATGGAAAGAGTTTAAGCTTAGAAAATGGTAGCCAACAAATGGGGAAGAAGAAGAAGAAAAAAAATTAAAATTTGGTAAAATGAGGCTCTCACGCGCGTCCAGTGAGTGTATCACACTTGCTATGCCATCTCAATAGAAAGCGTCAAAATGACACAGCAGAACATGATATAAGGTGTCTAAAATGAATATCGTCCAGTTGAGGTATCTAAATGAAATTTCGTGCCAGATTTAAGGGGTCACCGATGGATTAGCCCAATTTATAAACCTTTTATATCTGAACATGATACTAGTAAAGCTGTTGAATTGACTTTTTCGCTTGGGAACTTATTAAGTTAAAGTTAAAAATTCATTGTTTTTTATTATTTTTGTTATTTTAATTCCAAAAAATAAATATTTATAAATATTTTTTTAATTTTATCTGAATACCATAAAATATTTTAAACCAAACAGGCTTTTTTAAAGTCTTTTCTTATTCTTTTATTTATTCAATTTAATAATACATATTGTACTAGAAAAATTAACTACTACTACTAATTAATTAATAAATTAATTGAGATTTGTGTCACTCAGAAAAAGGTCAGCTATGAGTTACTTGTATTGTTTTTTATTAGTATGAACACAAGTATATATTTATGAAAAGATTACGTTTGAGATTCTAGATCCGAAAAAAGAGGACAAGGAGAGTGTTAATTTGGACTTTTTTTTAATTTAGTGTCCAATATCCGCATTAAAGTTCGATTATTATGAATTCATGCCACGTAAGGTCGGATTGTCTCAACAAGTTTGGAGGCATAAAGCAAGGCCGTATGAAGTAAGAATGTAAACAATGAAAATTTTCAATGAAGTTGAAAGCATCTAAGGATCACTATTGCATATTTTTATGGAGTAAAAGATCAGATTGTGGGTCTAAAAAATAAATATGTATATTTTTTTTATTTATTCAAATACAATAAAATTGCTTAAAGCAATTTTGACTTAAAAGTACGGTATTCGATATTTTGGTATTTTTTTATAATTAATCTTGAATATTGTTCGGAATATCATTTTTAAAAAATTGTCATAGCATCGAAATTACAGTATGAAAATTTTCAATTTTGGTTTATGTATCATCCCATCCTCACCCCTAGTGATAATGATATAATTCTTCAAACTGTATTACTACTGTTTTTTTTTATCGTTTTAACTTAAACTTAAGTGTTTA
The DNA here is from genome assembly GCA_035578085.1 of Solanum pinnatisectum. Taxonomy (NCBI): domain Eukaryota; kingdom Viridiplantae; phylum Streptophyta; class Magnoliopsida; order Solanales; family Solanaceae; genus Solanum; species Solanum pinnatisectum. The sequence goes on along the minus strand of CM069080.1, from coordinate 7,596,394 downwards.
TAAATATTTTTTAAATTTATCCAAACACTTTATAAGTGCTTCAAAATTGTTTTAGCTTAAAAACACTTAAAATAAGTCAATCCAAATAGGCTTAGTCTTTTCTTATTCTTTAATAATTATTTAATACATATTGCACTAGAAAAATTAACTCCTACTACTAATTATTAAATAATGAGTTACTTGTATTGTTTTTTATTTGTATGTTCACCAAGTAGGAACATAATTATATATTTATAAAAAGTAAATTTAGATCCGAAAAAAGAGGAGAAGTGGAGAAAATAAGGAGCGGAGGAGAGCCGGTGATTTAGAGTTGGTGAGCGGTAGAGATCGTACCACGATAATTTAAGGGATTAAAACAATTTATTTGAAGCTTTTGTGATTTAGCGGGCATTTAACCATATAATTTTAAAGTTTTTAAAAGAAAATTAATTTGGGTGAAGTTAAGATTGGAGTTGAAAATATGTTGAATCGGGGTTTTACAAATATATTTCACTTTTTAAATAAAAAAATACGAAACATGACTAAATTTTGAAAACTATTAAGAATACTCCATAGTACCAAATAAATATACTTGCTAATCCTTAAATTATGCAGAATCTTCATTAATGAAGTTGATTATCATTATCACGAATCATAATTTTATAAAAAAATAAGCTTGACCCAAAAAATTATCATTTTTAAATGAACTAAATAGTTGTATTATTCTAAAATCATAACGCAATATTTTAATAACAATTGGTAAGAATCAGAGCGAAGACAAGGTACATCACAAATCAAGTTTGCAATTTACTAAACAGTTAGTTGTTTGGTAGCCACTAACAATCATTTCAAATTTCCAAAAAAAAAACAAACAAATTAGCTATTATGTCTTTTAATTTTGGGTATATATAAATAGACACTTAAATATGTGTAAAGTTAAATAAATAGATACATATGTCCTACATAATATCCTACATGACAATTTGCGTCCTACGTATATTATGCCACATAGAATTTATGTGTCTACTTGGTCAACTTTATCTAAGTTTAACTGTCTAAGTGTGTACATTCAAAGTTTGAGGGCATAAATGTAAAATGAAGTCAAATTAAATGATATATTTATGTATTATACAAAAAAAAAAATCTCTTATATTTTAGAAAAAATATTTTCGTTCCTACCAAACACACCGCAGTGTTCATTCATATCTACATTTACATGTCCTAAAAAACAATTGCATAAAAAAGATAAGAACATGTGATTTATGCTGAAATCACTTTGTACTAAATAAGCTGAACATGTATAGCGAAATTAAATTACCAATATATACAAACCTAGAGTTCGATATGATCTTAGTGTTTCAACATTAATGATAAAGATTAAAGGGTAATTAAAATAAAATTTGGAGCTAAATTGTTAATATTAAATATAGAAAAATGTTTTTTTTTAAGAAACAAAATTGATTAAAAAAGAAAGTATGTTAGCATAAATTGAAACAGAGCAAATAACAATTTAATGTACAAGTCATAGTTGGAAATGTCAGGCAATAAATTTTCTAAAATCTAAAGGATACCATTATGACCCATTCAAATCATACCATACAAAATCATAGATATACAATATAAACAAAAGGCATAATACATAAATATATCCTTAACTTGATCTTAACTCATATTTATGTTCAGTAGCAGACTCATTAAGGGGTGTTAATGGTTGTAATAAAAAAATATAATTATGAGGCTAGTAGAACTAAAACACACAATCTCAAGGAATTTTCACAACACCTTAACCACAAGACTAAAACTTTAAGTTGTGTCAAGAGGTGTCAATACTTGTATATATTTATTTATTAAACCAAAATTTGACCTCTATATACGATGTAATTTTTCGGTAAAGGAGTGTCGCTTGACACCCTTTGGGTAAGGGTGGGTCTCCCACTTAGGGTGTGCTCAAGTAGACACTTAAACTTGTATAAGGTTGAACAAATAAATGCACACATCTTACATAATATCTTACATGACAATTTGCATTCTACGTGTATTATGACACGTAAGACTCATGTGTCTACTTGTTCAACTTTATACAAGTTTAAGTATCTACTCGTGTAAACCAAAAGTTGAAGGGCATACATGTGAAATGAGGTCAAGTTAAATGACGCATATATATATATATATAGCGAGAGCTTGTAGCTCCTTTTATTCATTATTAAGTAAATCTGTGCACAATAAAACCATTCCACAAATTTGAGCTCATTTTGTTTCTCCCCATGTCGCCGCAAGGAGCATCGTGGAACCCAACTTTCCTCTTCACTCTGGATCATCAACACCTTCCTTTTGTTCGCCATGTTATCACTCTTTCTCAGCTCACAGAGGTAGGTTGAGCTCGCAACTCACTGTAAGTAGCCAACCTCACCCTCTTTCCCCTTTCTCCATTTTCTTCCTCTTTGTCTATCTTTTTCCAGCTGAAGTAGAAGTGGAGATAATTGTGGTTTGAGCTGTTCAAAGTGATCTTGTTACTAATGGAATTAATCCTAATATCGAGGGACGGAGCGTAGGAATATAGGTCGTTGAATATGTTGGGAAAGGAGCTACCTGCATTACCGATTTCCAAACCTACTAAAATTAGAATTTCAGAACCAAATACTTTCGTTATGGCAACATCAGGGAATTAAACTCTTGTTCCTACTGGAGAGATACTGCAGCAACAACAAATGGATGTTTCGGGTGTTTGCAATAATCAGCAAGGTATGGTTATTTCAGATATAGTTGATTGTGTTGGAGTTAAAGTGCAAGTGGTGAAACAATTACAAAAGTACCGCTGCATCTTAGAAAAGTAAAAAAAAAATATGTTACGAGGAGTTTATCAAGGTCAGATGTAATGGAGGATGAACATATCGCTTTCCTAATGATGTGGTTTTGCAACAGGGGCGGATCTATGTATACGTCGGGGGGTGCCACGCCACCCCCCAACTTCGACGGAAACTCTATATATACATAGGTATATATATATAATATTTATATAAATATAAAGCGTGGCACCCAGTGAACAAAATTGGCTTGTGGTGCCACGGTTGGAGGGCAACTTTAGATAGCTAATGTTGCGGGTTCGAATCCCATTTGTACCGAAATTTGCTGCAGGCATTTTTTAAGAAAAAAAAAGGCTCCAAGCACACTTTTTTTAAGGAAAAAAGCTGGCACATTAATCGATAAGTCTGTTTGGCACCCACGGACTCTAAATCCTGGATCCGCCACTGTTTTGCAAGTAAGTCTTTTGCAATGGTTTGTTAAGGGTAACAATTGAATATAGCCAATTAGTCATTGCGCTTGCTTCGGGCAAGAAAATTACTTGACTCCTTTTGTATTATCTCATGTGATCGAAGCTGTAGAAATTTTTGTATTATCTCATCCTACAACTCTGGCTGCAGTGTTATTTTCTTGAATATAGACCTTTGCCTTTTTATTCATGAAGTTGTCAACTTTTGGGGTTTCCTTGGCTCGAGGCAAGTTAAAACAAAATAGCTTCCAAGAATGCTTTAAATTCTTTTATTCATGCTCCTCTAAAACTCCTAGCCTGTTCATTACATTTTCTCATGAATGGCTGAGATTGTTGTTGTATCATATATCTCTTAAGCAAGAGCTAAATGACATCTGGTCCTGTTTTCTTATTGCTCGAGACCTCCATTATTGACCTCCATATATTTGATACTCCCTCCATTTTAAATTAATTGAAAAATGGAAAATGTCTCAACAATTCAATCAATTTGAGATGAAGGGAGTATCAAATATAAAAGACTATTTTTCTCATTCTCTTCAATACGTAACAACCATCCAAACAAGTGGTCAATAAAATGACATAAAATCTCCTGAGGAATGTTGAGCCTATCAAAGTGATTATCTACCACATCATTCACAAGGCGTTTCCTTTACCGGTGAGGACTCTGATCGTAGACAGAAACATGCTGATGAATTAGCTGATGCGATTCGTAGAACTTTATTTTCCAAAAGATATCTTGTCCTTGTTGATGATGTGAGGGAATCTAGTGTATGGGATTATTTAAGGCCCTGTTTCCATGATGCCAATAATAGAAGTAGAATAATTCTTCGAATGATGACGAAAGTTGCCAATTGTGCTACATCTATTAGTGGTCCAGTTCATCTTCGAATGCTTAATGATGACGGAAGTTGGAAGTTACTAGAAGATGAGAGTGTTTGGTAAAGAAAGTTGGTCAACATAGGAAAAGGAATTGGAGGCGCTACTTACTTGTTCTCCCTTTCCTACTCGTTTCCAATTCCTACTTGTTTCCAATTCAATAAAACGTGCTTCTCTCCTTTCTTCCTATATAATACCTAACAATAAGCAAAAAGTGCTCCATTGGTATCAATTCAAAGTAGTAGAGGTGTTCAATAGGTTCAAGTTTTAATTGAGGTGTCGAAGTGAAATATGTGGAAAACTTTAAGGGGTCGTAGATGACTTAAGCCAAGTTTTATGTAACTAGTTTATCCTTGCATCAATTACAACTCTAGCATACTGCAAGACCTCTTCTTCATTGGGAGCACCACTGTACTCTGCATAGTTGCCAAGCTCAGAAGCATATCCAAGATCACCTACCTGTTAAGGTAAAATGACAAGTTTAAACAATAGCATATATAATCAAAGAAGGTATCATCGAATAACAATTTCTGCGGATAGATATGTACAGTATCTGCATAGATGACACTAGCTCCTCCATCAGCAACCATAATCCAAATTCGCCCCTTGGGGTTCAAGACTGTGAACTACTAAGATGCACTTGTCTGCAATAAACCGACTTGAACGTTTTAGCATGTAATGTAGTCATTGACAGATATTTTGCAATCTAAAGCTGAAGAAATTTTTTTTGCCATGTAAGTAATAGAATAGCATCAAGATATACCTTTTCATCAAGCCCATGAATGAAGCTCTTTGTAGCACGGAAGGCCTTGCTTTCATGATGTCAATAATGGAAGTAGAATCATTCTAACAACACGGAATCTTGAAGTTGCCAATTGTGCTACATGTATTAGTGGTCCACTCCATGTTTTTCTTGTATGGAGGATGCGGAATTTGCGTTGAGAAAAACACCTAATCTTCTGAAGAAAAGCAGTTCTCTAAGAAATGCGGGATTTAACCTTATCATTACAACTATTCCATTTTTTTCATCTACATTACAGTAATAGCTTTTCTTTGGAACTGAAGAAAAGCAGTTCTCTAAGTAATCGGGTCTTCAGGATACGTAACACTAACATAAATTTCTCAACGGCAGAAACAATAGTCATTTCAAATTCGCAAAAATTCCAGCAGATTCAGAAAAGATTACACGAGCTCTTGCTCATGAAGTTACATCATAAATCAAGTCTGCAATTTATTCAAACACTTCACTTCTTGCTGAAAATCCCCCGAGCTGAGGCCATGATCCGTCTTTCCGTTTACAAGTCATTACAAATCAATGTTGACATTTATTCATCTTGTCACTTAAATTATTCTCTTAAAAAAAAAAAATCCCCCTTTAATTATATCCCCTTAAAAATAATTAATAATAATAAAAAAAATGAATAAATAAATAAATAAATTATATCCCCTTAAAAATAATTAATAATAATAAAAAAATGAATAAATAAATAAATAAAATAAATGAGTTCTTTTACTTAGTTAAAATTTTAAAAAAATTAGTCAAAGTTAGTTTAGTCAAATCGCCGGTCAACCGCAAGTTAGTGGACATTCCGAGGGCCTAACACCTTTTCGGAATGTACATTGAACTTCGAACCCTTTATTTTTAATTGATTTTACCTGTTCGAGTATTTTGAAAATCTTACGTTTTTTCTTGATTTTTTACTAAAAAATTAAGTGGCGACTCTGTTCTTTTAAAAATTCAATTTCTCTTAAATCATAAGTTTAATCGATTTTTTCAAAAATCAAGTTATTTTTCTTTTATTTATTTTTTCGAGTAAAACAACAACTATTCCATTTTTTCATCTACATTACAGTAATAGCTTTTCTTTGGAACTGAAGAACAGCAGTTCTTTAGGTAATCGCGTATTCAGGATATATACGTAACACTAACATAAATTTCTCAACGGGCAGAAACAAAAGTCATTTCAAATTTGCAAAAATTCCAGCAGATTCAGAAAAGATTACATGAGCTCTTGCTCATAAAGTTATTACAAATACATCATAAGTCAAGTCTGCAATTTATTCAAACACTCGAAGAAACATAAATTTCTAAACAGTAAGTTGTTTGGTAGCCATTAACAATCATTTCAAATTACCCAAATGATTTGCTTACAGAGTCATTACAAATCATTGTTGACATTTATTCAAACACTTCACTTGTTGAAAATCCCCCGAGCTGAGGCCATGCTCCGTCTTTCTGTTTACATTCCTAAAATGAATAATTTTTTTCTTTTTGGTAACCAAGACAAGTATAATACTAACAAATATGGTGAAAGCGCGGAAATGGAAAGAGCATACCGGATAAGAGTCAATGAGATGATCTTGTGTCCCAATCTGGAGGTTGTATTGTAACTCTGAACGCATAATTTCCCATAACTTCATGTTGTGTTGTTTGAAATTCCTGGGCTGAATTGGCAACAGACCAGCTGCACCAGTTTACTTCAATGTTTAGAGATGCAACATCCTCAAAATGACAAGGGATTTTCTCAAGCCGCTTGCATTTCGTTAACACTAAATGTTCAAGCTTAGGAAAAGCCTCGTCCATGACAGACCACTCAGCAATGTTGAGGTTGTCCAATTTTAAGTATTTGAGTTCAGGGAAATCTGAATCTTTCACTTCCCATTCAGCCCCTTCAAAGGCTCGGAAAAGTAACTTTAGAATCTCCAAGTTGGGAAGTTTGCCAACTGTCAAAATTTGTGTCCAAGGTAGACGAAAATTCGACAAAGTCAATTCCCTCAGATTTAAGGGGAAATTGAATTCATGAGGATGTTTAGTTGGATAACTGTAGGAAAACAGCTTCAGAGATTCAAGCTGATGTAGAAAGTCTAATCTAGGAAAACGAACAATGCTTCCTTTAGTTGAATAACCCAATAATCCCTCAACTATGCATCTCAGCTTTCTCAAATTTGGCATGCTTCTCAATATCTTCTCTGCATCTTCACCAGAGGAGAGACATGGAGTGGAAAAGGTCTCCAAATTAACTAATTGTGACTCACACATGTTATCGTGCAGACTGAATGAAGCACGACTATTTACATGTACATGCCTCAATTTAAACATCTTGAAAAGTGAACAAGGTAACTTCAACACTCTATGCAATCCGTTAACCACAAAAGTTTCAAGATTCCAAAGATCAGCTACGGATGAAGGAATAGAATCAGCAGTTGTTCGAACAGCGAAGTACCTCATATGAATTAGAGATTTTAATTCATTGGGAAAGGTATCACCTATGTTGATGGATTCCAAATTCAGCACCTTAAGAAGTTTGAATCTGTTAATGATGAAGGAGATATCACGTGCCATTGCAGGGTAATAATCATCACTGCTGGCATTGAATAGCAAAGAACGAACACTTGATCCAGCCTGCTGCCACTGAGCAAAGTCATCCCATTTAGAATATATGGACAAGCGGTATACTTCGGGCTTTTCAGGATAAGAAATAGAATCCACACCATGGTCTCTGTTCAAACAAAAAACATGAAAATGAGAATTGTGATGAAGGTTATTTTCATAGTAAAATCAATATACTTTTTTGTACCTATGTATCCAGAACAGGAAATTATCTTGTTTGGCCTTTTCCACACAGAACTGATGCAACAAATCATGAACACGACAGGTTTTCAATTTTCCATTGGATCTCTTCTCCATATCCGTTACCAAATTTTTTCTAATAAGATCTTTCAGGTAATCTCTGGCAGCATCTTCTGATCCTTTTTCCTTACTGTCTTCAACAATTCCTTCTGCTAACCACACTCGTGACAATTTCGAGACTGGAATATCCTTGCCCCTCAAAAATCCTCCAAAATAGAGAAAACAAGGTTTTAGATGGTTTGGTAAATTCTTGTAACTGAATCCAATTATAGACATGCTCTCTTCTGAGCTCCCAATGTTGTGTGAACTAAGACTTTCTTCTACTTCTTTCCAGCAATCTGCTTTTTTCTTTTTCTCTTTGAGAACACCAGCTACTAAGACAATAGAGAGAGGCAGCCCTCCACACCTTTTCGCTATTCGTAATCCCACGTCTCCGAGTTCGCATGGGAAGCTTTGTCCATGAAACAACTCTTCCTGTAGTAACTTCCAACTCTCATCATCTGTGAGTAAACGCAGATGATGGGGCTCGCTGTTACATTTAGCATAATGGGCAACCTCATATAGCCTCGTTGTCAGAATAATTCTACTCCTATTCTGAGAACCTTGAAAGCACATGCGCAAATAGTCCCATGCTGTTGTATCCCACACATCATCAATGAGAATTAAGAATCTCTTGATCAATAAAACACGACGCAGCTCAGTAGCTAACTCATCATCTCCTTTTTTGGTGCGATCAGCAGGCCCAAGAACATCATTCAAAATAGTAAGCAACAAATCTCTCCATGAATATACTTGAGTCACATGACACATAGCACGAACATCAAAGTGAGTGACAACTGTGGGATCATTGTAAATCTTCTTTGCAAGAGTGGTTTTGCCATTTCCAGGCACACCAAATATCGAGATGACATCTAGCTGATGCGATCCTCCAAGAAGCTTCTTCTTTAATTTGTCCATCACATCTTGAAAACCCACCATTTCTTCATTTGCTCCTGAAGTATTAGCTGATAATGATGGCACAATATTAGCGAAACCTTTTGCAACTCGGTTGACATCAATCTCCTCTCTTTTGAGGTTCTCACCAACATCTTTATTGACAAGCTTAATATTCTCAACAACTTTGGATATCCAATAAGCTTTGTACATCTGTGAGTAAAAACAGGCCAAGCAAGTGTCAATGACATACCCGGCTTTGTATGCCATTTCAGTAGCACTGATTATAAGACCACAAATTTCATCATGCTCATCATAGGTTTCTTCCGTATGATCGAAAAATGATCTTAGAATCAATAATTCCTCCTTGACTAATACAATCTGAGGCTTCAGTTTGGTAATTAGGTCAAGCTTAGACTGTACCAGCTCCTCCAACTTTCCCAAGAAACAATTGAGAAATCCTAATCCATTGGTCTTGGGGAAGTTAAGCCCTGTCAATTCACGAAATTCAGAAGTAATAGTTTTGACCTCAGCCTCAACAAAATTAAACACTTGTTTGACATCGTAGAGATATAACTGGTGGAACCAAGCACGACTATCACCACTGACAGAGAAGAAAATGACATACTTTTCCCCATAGGCAACATTTTGAACACGTTCCATAAGGTCTTTGAGTTCTGTATGCATATTGCACGGCTTTAAAATAACAGCAAGAAACTCCAGTTTCTCTTGAACTACTGGGATTTGATTCCTCACAAACGGGAACACGTCACCCCTAGAATGCAGATGGTTCAGCATGTCCAATAACATGTTGATAAGACATTTCAGATCTGTCACAGTGATATAGGAGGCTGATTCATCCAGCAACTGAAAGCATACTTCTCTAATCTCTGCATTGACAGACTTGGTCTCTTTTAGGAAATCGGATAATGAAAGACTCATATCTGCTGAGCTACTTCCATCCACGAAACTTTCATAACTACAAGTGCTAATTAATGTTGACTTGTGGGCAGCCACTTCAGCATGCATTAAGAGACCATCTGATTTGTTAAGCTCTATTGTCTGTTGCCCAATAAGATCAATGAGAAAGACTATAAGGAAAATTAGCTCTTCATTAGCATTTTCCACCAGATTCAGTAATTCAGTTTCAAGAATGGCTTTGTGCTTTAGTTGATCCGTCAACTTCCCCTGGCACTTGATTAGCATGAAAGCCACAGTTAAAAGTTGAAGCAAAAGATTGGCCTTCTTACTCTTGTTGCTTTGCGAAGAATCTTCATATGATAAACGGATAGCAGCTTCGGCCTCAATCGCTAAAGCTCCAATTTCCGACAAGAGATTATTTTGCTTCTTGCATTCAGTGTACTGAATTCGGGGATCAACAAGGATTGATACCAAGAGCAGCAAACTGTGGTAAAACCTTTTGAGTTTATCTGAATCAGTAAGTTTCAGATCAGCTTCATCCTTTAGTAGCAGATTTTCGAAAATATATTCATGGAACCTTAGCAAAACCTCATCCATCTTTGGGCTATCAGAGGAGGATTTCAACTTTGTGAAATAAGAATCAATGACCTCGAAGTAAGTAGGAAGAAAGTTCAGAGGATATATCACATGAGGATCTGGTGTTGATGCAGAAAAGGATGGACAAATCTGCCGAATCGCTGCCTTAATAAGCTTAAACTTAAGAAGCAATTGAAAGTGCAAGAGATTAATTTTGCTCATCAATTCTCTTTCCTCTGAATCACGAGAAAGAGAAGTAATGCATGAGTGTGCTTCAGTGGCCACAGATAGAACTAAGGGCAATACATGTGGTGCATCTACCTTGACAAACTCGGTCTCCTGTAGGAAATCAGATATTTCCCCTGTGTTGCTTCCATCCACAAAACTTTCAGAACTACAAGTGCTAAACTTGTGGGCAGCCACTTCAGCATGCATTAAGAGATCATCTGATTTGTCAAGCTTTGTCGTGTGTTGCCTGAGAAGATCCATGAGAAAGCCTCTAAGGAAAATAATCTCTTCATGAGCATTTGCCACAAGATCAAAAAATTCAGTGTCAAGAATAGCTTTGTGCTTTAGTTGATCCATCAACTTCCCCTCACACTTGATTAGCATGAAAGACGCAGTCAAAAGTTGAAGCAAAAGACCGACTTTCCTACTTTTGCTTCTGTCCAAAGCATCCTCCTACGATAAGCGGATAGCAGCTTCGGCCTCAATCGCTAAAGTTCCAATTTTTGTCAAGAGATCATTTTGCTTCTTGCGTTCAATGTACTGCATTGGGGGATCAACAACAAGTGTTACCAAGGGCATCAACCTGTGGTAAAACCTTTTAACTTTATCTGTATCAGTAAGTTCCAGATCTGCTTCAACCTTTTAGTAGCAGATTTTCAAAAATATATTCATGAAACTCCATGAAAACCTCATCCATCGTCGGGCTACCAGCGGAGGGCGATATCTTGGAGGATTTCAGCATGGTGAAATAAGAACTGATGGCCTCAACATAAGTAGGAAGAAAGTTCAATGGATATATCACAGGCAGAACTGGTGTTGATGATGCAGAAATGAAGGGACAAATCACTTCCCTAATAAACTTAAATTTAAGATGTAATTGAAAATGCAAGAGATCAATTTTCCTTGATAATTCTCCATCCTCCGAATCACGAGAAAGAGAATTAGTGAATGACTCTGCTTTGGTGGTAACAGATAGAACTAAGGTCAAGACATCAGTTAGCTGAGTCTGCACTTTGCACTTGTCCAATGAATCCATGAGGAACGTTTTCATGGAAGTCAATTCTTCCTGAAAGCAGTCCATCTGGGACTCTGGTAACCTTAGTTTCTGAAACAGACTGATCTCTACCTTGAGATACTTAAACTTCACTTGCAAAGGAAGAAACATAAGGTCTACTTCAGCAATATTGTTCTCTAAGTCCATGTCACACAAGGAGTAGATTGCAATTGCTGCCTCTATGGCCAGAACTTCCAGAAATGAGAGCAATGAACTCAAGTCTTGTTGCTGGCGATCTAATATCTTGTGAAATTCAGAGAGATGAAGAAGTCCATCTTGGAGCCATTTAAATCTATCGGAAAAAGCAACATTCAAACTGGCATCATGACTTTTCAGCTTTGCCAGATCGTATCTGATAGACTCAGTAAACTTCTGAGCAAGATCAAGATCGTGTGATAGATTCTTAAGACCACCATGCATCAGTGGAGCTTTTGGAACTGACGGATGTGATGCTTTCCGGAAACTGATACAAAGCTTCCTCCATTCAGGCCTAATAGGATTTATCCTTTCCTGCACTTTTGAAATCTTGGAGTCGAAGTCAGGATCAGGCATCACATCATATGTTACCCAATTAGAAGACTTGGGCGCTGATATATGAGCCGAGTACTGGTCATACGTCTCCCAACACAAGATAGATAGGTAAGTTGCGGTTTTAGCAATATCCTCAGCAAGGGTGAAGAGATCCTTTATTTTCTCATGTTCAATATTGCACCGCTTTGCTGTAAACTCGAGGAGAACTCCCAGAAGTTTAAACTCCCGAAATGCAATGTTTGTCAGAGAATTAACAGCATGGCAAATACTTGTGACGACGTTCACCATATCCATAGTGATCATACGGGTAGATGATGATGTTGACTGCTTGGAATGACTGATAATTCGCTCAGCAATAATCTCAGGTTTGATCATTTTCATCACCTCTGAAATCATTTTGACTGTCTCACTTGTCAGGCCTTGATTCTTCAAAAGAGAAAGTATCTCACAAAAGCCATCATTGGCTTCATTGATTAAGGGCTTAAGCTGCGCGTATACCCAATTCTGAGAGTTTACCTTCTTCAGCCCATGGAAATAATACCATAATTTATTGTGCAATTGATCCTTGGCTGAACTATCTAACTGCCCCGTCATTATACAATCGGTGATGCTTTTGTGTAATATATAGCAAGAATCTTCGGCCATCTACTTGTTGATAAGATCCTGCAACTAACAAAGAATGTTTTTTTTCTTCAATCATGACTTGGCGAAGTCAAATCTTTGAAGAATTTAAGCAATTTCTTTTCTAAGAAAGAGATCATAAAGGAAGCAGACTCCTCTCAATATTTCAAACTCTTTTGATTATATATTTCACTCAAATCAATTATGTCAAATTTTAAAATCAGTGAAAAGAAATAATGAATGAAGCCGCAGACAAAGGGATCTGCTCTTTGAGATCAAAAGGTCAACTATCCAAAGACGAATTCTGACTAGCGAAAAGGATGTGGATGGAGTTTTTTTTCCTTAACTACAAGTTTTGGATTCAAGTTCTCCTGAATCACAAGTCATGGCCCTATATAGCGTGAATCTAGAATATTCGGACTTCAATATTGCATATTTTTATGAAATACAAGATGAGATTCGGAATAATTTTATCGGAACTGGGTACAATCTTAAAGCTTTTTAATCAATATGAAGAATTAATTGAGAAAAGAAAAAAGAAGATAAACTTATCTGATTAAGCATTGAAAGTTCAATACTGCTGAAACTTTAAGAGATTCAAGTCTTCAGGAACATTTAATTTGGAGGAACATATAATATATTATATTATCTTATCATAATATAGAGCAGTTGAATTGGCTTTGCTCTTTTAAGTCTTTTCTTATTCTTTTATTTATGTAATTTTATACATACTTCTCCTAATCCTAATTAATAAATTAATTGAGACTTTTTGTCACTTATAGAAAGGCCTGCTAAAGAGTTACTTGTATTGTTTTTTTTTTATTAGTATGAACACAATTATTTGTTTATGAAAAAATTACGTTTGAGTTTCTAGATCTGAAAAAAGTGGACAAGTGGAGAAAATAATAAGGCGGAGGTTTGAATTGAAGTTGAATGTGTTGGATCATAGTTTTTCAAAATTATATTTCACTTTTTCTTTTTAATTTTTTTAAAAAAGCATAATACATAAATATGTGATTTAATTTGGCTTCCACAAACATCTATGTCCTCCACCCCATACAACAAGGACGATCTAACCATTACTCTGTAGAACTTACCTTTAAGTTTAGAGGGTACCTTCTTATCATACGTGACTCTAGAGGCAAACCTCCATATCATCCATGCCTCCCCAATGTGACGTGTGATATCATCATCGATGTCCTCACTTCCCAGGATTACAGACCCAATATATTTAAAAACTCTCTCTCTTAAGAATAGTTTGTGTTATCACACCCCTTTTTCGCATGGCGAAAGGGTTTTTTCAATTAAAGTGATTGTATTGATAAGGGATTATTTTAATTTTTCAGAGTCGTCATTTGGAATTGAGTTATGGTGTTCCAAGTCACCTTTTTATTTAATCCCTAATCAAAAGGAAATGACTCTTTATATGATTTGGGAACTAGAAATTCGGTAAGGAATTCTGTTGACTGAGCGGAAGGTATTAGGCATCCCTCGAGTCCCGTGGTTCTAGCACGATTGCTTTTATTACTTATTTTAACTATTTTTTAGATATATTTTTATAGGCCATGATTTGCTCGCATTTTTTATTTGTTGAACTTTTACTTGGTCTCAACCTAGATGGGTAACCGCATTCTTGGTCTTGACATTTGGAGGCATAACTGCCTTCTTCCCATCACACTAAATAATGTTGTCTCTGAGTCTCTACTTTAAATTAATGAAGTTAGTTACATTATTGGACAAGGTACGTCACCATATCCTTGAGTTTATTTTTTAATGTCTCAAAAAAAGATGTGTAACCACATTCTTAATTGAAACAAATATTTTTAACATGCCTAAAGTTCATCTAGTATTAAAGATGCTTACTCTTATTTTTGTGAATTCTAGACAATTAATCTTTTATTTCATTATTATATTAATCGATGATATTTTTAATTAAATAGTCCTCATAACAAAGAATTCAACTAATCTGAAATAGAGTAAATTCCAGTTTAACAACATAACATATTTGTGTGTTTATTGGGTAATGACCCATTTATTATACGTGTTGACACCCAATTTTGACTGACCTTTAACCCTTTTTGAGAATGCTATTCGATTAAATACTATTTTTAAAACATATTTCTAGTTTAAATTTTTAATCGATTTTGTTTAAAATTATGAATTATTAAAGTATTTTATTATTATTAAATCATTATTAGTTAAACTCGAAGTAATCATTTTAGTCAGAGGTTTTAAAATTTAGTGATTTTTATTATATAAAAAAATATTTTAATATTTGTAGTATTTTAATTGAATAGCATTTCTTTAAATTTCCTCTAAATCATTTAAATTGTAGCCTATTTTATTCCAATTCTTTCAATTCTAGCGTAATCAATTCCAATTTTATTTCAATAATAACCACCCTTTCATTGCAATTCTAGCCAATTTTATTTCAATTTTGGCCAGTCCAAATTGATTTTAAGATTTCATCTTTTAATCTTGACCGCCCTTACACCGAGATAGAATCCTTGCCCTTCATCTCTTTTAAATCAATTATCTGGATTTATTAAGCATTACTTTCCTGTTTTACTCCTAAAAAAGACCAAACCCTACTTTTTCTTCATTCTCGCTTCTCCTCTCCAAAAGAAATACGTCGTAGCCCCTCCTCTCTATGCTTTCCGGCGAAATCGCCACCACTTGCTAGTGGTAGCCATCCCTCTCTCCCTCTCTTCGTTGCTCTCCTCTCTTTTCTCGATGAGGCAGCGAACACCGGCGAGAACAACCAGCAGCCGGCGCTGCTCCATCACCCTTCCTCTTCTCCTTTCTCACACAAGGACCATCAGAATCATCAGCAGCCAGCAGCGGCCGACGAAACAACAACACCGGCGTAGCAGCAACCAAGCAGCTCTGGCGAGCCCTGCTCCCTTCTCCTCTCCTATTTTTTCGGCCAGTGAAACATCGGACTTTGGCAAGGTTTTCGGAGCTTTGAGTCGATTAAAGATGGATCTTAATAGATCCGTCCAGGTTCGCTCCCTCTTTCAAACATCATCTCGTTTTGACTAACAAATTCTCAGTTTTGTTTGAGTCTTGTGTGCGATTTTACATGTTTAAGTCTATGAAGGCCTAATGGTTGAAATCCTATGCAAGCATGAGTTCATGATGTTGTCTGAAAACTGATTTATTTGGTCTATATTCTTATCCTTGAATTTTATGTGATTGAAGTCTACCCATTACTTGTACTGCAATCTCCCGATTTGTTATTCAAATTCGTATACATTATTCCTGTTATAATCTGCTAGGCTTCAAATCGTGAAGTTTTAGTCTACTCCAACTGACAGTTTGCGCTCTCTGCATTTATATAGTAAAGTCATTAGTTTATGAATTCCTTTGCCTAATTTCTATATGGTAAAAATCATTTTTTAGTCTTAATTGATTGAGAATCATATTTGTTCTTCCTAAAATAATTATTCTTGATTTTCCTTAATATTTTACATTGCTGATTTATCCCCTTAATATTTAATATGGGTAATTTTGACTTGTTAATTATTTCCTCATATCTGTTAGGATCCCTTAAATCTGGTAATTTAGCTGATTGCTTGGTCAAATTGCTCCTTTGCTTTGATTTAAATTTCTGTCTATTATTAACCTTTATTGTTTGCCCATAATTAATTTAGTTTAGTTTGCTGGACCTTCTTGTCTATGGTAAGTTTGGATTAACGAGCAAAAGCAGGTACTACTTCTTTCCTTATAATTTTCTACTGCTGATTTTAATATTAATTGATAGCGTTGTAAATTGATCTATCCTTCCCTTAATATTTGTCCTGACTAATTCTTACTTGTCACATTTATAGTAACACATGATTGAGCAAATACTGTGATTGGTGCATAATTTTAGGCTCTCCTCAAATTAATATGTCATTTGACCGTTGTATTTAGTTTGGTACTATTTTATTTTGGTAAAAAAAATAAATTAACAACAATTTGACCGTTCAGTTCTTTTCCAATAAGGAAAATCATTTTTGATTAATTATTTCCTTTTCCTTATTTGTTCATCTCTTAGTGACTATAAAAAGGACTCCTCCCCTCATTATTTAATCATCCGAACATTACTTACACTTGAAATTTTTTTTTATTCCACATTGCTCTCTACTCGCTGCTTGAAAAGAATTTTCGGTGAGCGTTTAAGAAGTATTTTGCTGTGTTCGGGTCGAATAGTGTGGAATCAACCTATCTTCATTACTGATTATTCTTTAACTGCTTAACTGGTTAGTATCTTTTATACTTGTTTACTTTTTCTGCTGCACCATTGCTTATTCACCTGTATGCATAAGTCCAAAATGGACATTGATAAATAAAAGGAAGCATCCGGGTCAGTTTTCTCCTCCTCTTCTGCGTGCGATCGTATATGTATAGTTTGTTGCTCTTATTATGTTTGAGTGTATAAATGGCTGCTATTACGTTGTTTTTATATTACTTGTAGTGTATTGTCCTTTTCAATTAGCATGGCTTGGGAAACTTTGAGTTATATTTGAAGGGTCGTCGGGGGACGAACTTCAGGATGGGACTAGTTGCTTTTAGTTTTATATTTTGTATTTGTCGTTCTTTCTATTTGGTTCTGTAATAATTTTGTAGTAACTCTAAAACTCTCTATATATCAAATATATTTGGGGGATCGTCTAAGGGGGAAGGGAAATTACGTGCTAACTATTCTTTTACTTATTTATTTTATTACGTGTGATTGCTATAAAATATGCCCTTGTTACTTGAAACACATGAAGCATGCTAATATGGCCGAATTCCTTAGATAATCTGCCTAAAACCATCCTTTATTTAAAATTGACCATTATGTGATAAAGCTTGTTTCATAATTTGAACATTTATTTAGAAAACCAATCTAGTTGTTTAGATTTGGACTTCTTACCTTAGCATGTAAATAAAATGGGCCCTTGAGAATTTGTCTAATTGCTTAATGAATTTTATTATGTTAACAATTAACAGGTTAATCTCAATTATTTGATAACATGTTTAGAAAGTTAAATCTGCAATCTGTCTAGAAATAATGTCAATCCAATTTCAGCATGTAAGTTAATTAAATTTTTAATGATTGTTGAATTTCATGCATATAGGTTTTCTTGAATATCATAAATTTTTAGCATGTTCGCATTTAGAAAATCATGCCTATAGGTTTTCTGAATGTTACCGTAATTTTCAATGTGTTTGCATTTAGAAATCACTCTCATAAAGATTAGTTTTATTTTGTATGTCATTTGGGGTTTAGACAATCATGCCTATAGGTTTCTGGATTATTACATCTTCTTATAGGAAGTACGCTTAGGATCAGTAATTAATCTCAACATTTCGCTTAAAAATCATGCCTAAGACTAAATAAATAATTTTGCAGCATTTAAATAATATGAATAAGTTTGTTGCATATTTCTGCTCATTGTCAAATGATTTCTGCAAAATAATCATTTTCTGCCACTTAAAATCAATCAATTATTTCCAGCATGCTAAACTACCTAAATAATTTGCTTGATTAGATATTTGCTCAAAAGTTGTTTTTTGCATTTCGAACACTGCCCTATCAATTAAATTTAATTCATAATAACTATCTGCATGCAACTTTAATATCTGCTGCCCTGACTAAGTTCTGCCACCCCCCCCCCCCCACCCCCAAAAAAAATAAGTAATTTTCTGCATTGAAATAAGCTCTGTTTGGCTACTTAAATAAATTATTTCTTAGCATGTTAATTAGCAATAACTTGATTTGTTTCTGCAACTAATAGACTATTTTCTGCTATGTATTGTTTTCCCGCCCTCCTTAAAATTAAATAAATTCTGCAACTTGTCGTAACTTCATGCCGTACTAATATTGACCAGTTACTGTTATAATATCTGTTTGTATGCCACACACTTAGCATGCGACCTTTTCACTCTGTGTTTGCCAGCATGTTTAATTAAAATCTAGAGGCAAATATGAGATTTACGTGCTAAATGCTCGTCCTATTTGTATGACTTGGTGTCTAGGGGGCCTATTTAGAAGCATAAATTTTATTTTGGTCTAAATCCAACCTAATAATTGTCCAATGCCTCTTGGACCTTAAGCGGGGAGGCTAGGCACCTTTTAGAGACGAAATGCAAGCGGAAGGTGGGGTAGGGGTAGTTTAGGTCCTACGGAGATGATGACATTGCCTCGAGCCGTAAGTGACAAACATTTGTTTTGTCTGTCCCTATATAGAAGCCGAGCGCTGATCCGTAAAGTTATCGTTTTTTGAGTCTCCCTTTCCTTTTCCCTCTACTTGCTTTAATTATAATTGTTTGGGGTAGTTTAATAAAATAAAAATTGTTTCGCTTATTTATTTGTGTATATTTTGTCTTCTCGCTTATCTATAACTATTTGTGTTTTTATATTTAGTATTAAGCCATCACCTAGTTCGCATGCTTAAATAAAGAATAAATGAAACAACCTTAATAGTTAAATGTTAGTTATCATCTAGCAAGCATGTTTAAATTAAATAACCAATGAATGAAGTGACCTTAATTGCTACTTGCAACCCCTACATAAAATGCATGAGATAAGGCCGGGACCCACATTTGTGGACCTCGAGGGATGCTTAACACCTTCCCCTCGAGGTAACTTGAACCCTTACCCGATCTCCGGTTCGTTTGACCTCCTAGTTAGATTAGTTAGGTTAGATAGGTGCCCTAACACGCCTTAATTAGTTAGGTGGCGACTCTTCAATTATCCAATGCCCAAAAGAGTTGTTAGGTTGTGCACCGAAAACCCGTTTTGAGAAAAACGGGGCGCGACAATACGTAAATTAAATAGGCAATTGATATAAACATTAAGCTATGACAATGCTATAAAAAACAATAGCTTAGGCACGATAAAATTAAATAACAACAAAAATTCTTACATAATAATAGGATTTTATTCATCTTTTAGGTATTTGCAATAAGAAATAACATAAATATCTCAAGATGTGAATATTCATTTCAATCAAATTATGAATATAACAAAACATATCACATACTTACATCAAATTCCATGAATAAATTAAAGATTTAAGGTAAAATTATACCTCAAATGAAGAAAATAAGTACTGCAAAACCTTAGATCGAAGCTCGTTTAAAACACCCACAAATCTTTATTTGTGTGGATGTGTATTGTTTTTTCTTTTCTTTGGTTGCTGATGGTTGTGTATTTGGAATATGTGATTGTATGTTGTGTATTTTTTCCAGAATGTTGTGCGTGTGTGTGTTGCTTTTTACTGATTTTTCTTTTCCTTTCTTCTCCTTTTTTTTTTCTGTATGTTTTTGTGTGCAGATTGTGTTGTGTATGTATCGTGTGTGTGTGTGTTGTGTATGTAGTATATAGGAGTGTGCAGAGGGGTTGTAGTACGTGTGTATGAGTGTGTAGTGGTGTAGTATATGTGTAGTGAGTGGAGTGGGGAATTATGGCGAAGTGGGGGTGAGGGTTGTGGGAAATGGGAAGAGTAGTGGGGATTAATGTGTAGGTATATATAAATATAAAATATAATAATTAAAAATATTAACTAATTATTTTAAATTAATATAAATATAAGAAAAGTTAAATAGCTAATTAAAAAATGTAATTAAGAAACACTAGTTTATTTATTAAAGCTAAAATTAAAAGAAAACATATTTTTGAAAGTTTTTATTTCTTTTTGAATAAACTAAAAATAAAACTTACCAAAAAATGTGATTCTATTTTTGTTGATTTCAAATCTTTTAAAATAAACTTAATAAAATAAGATAAAAGTCAAAATATTTAATTTAGATTTTTATAAAATATTTAAGCTCTAAAATGGTGTAAAACTTAAGTTCGGTAAAAAATTACGTGTCTACAGTGTCAAGCCTCACTTACATGTCTGCTTCATCCAATGCAACATTGAATTTGAACTCCAAATATTTCATTTTGATCCTGCTCAATCTGAACCCTTTGGACTCCAGAGACCTAGCATTAACTTTGTTCGTCTCATCAATCAGTACTTTGTCGTACGCAAATAACATATATACCATGGGACCTCCTCTTAAATATATTGGAAAAATATTATATATCTCAAAAGAAATTATTTTATATCCTATTATATTTGGAAGAGATTATTATTTATGTCCTAAATATTTTCCCTCCATAAATAGCCCTTGATTGACAATTACTACTAATCCAAATATAACGTTAGTTTCCATCCAATTATTCATTCTTGAATGGGTAACTAATGAGAAGACTGTTTCTTTTGACCAAAATAAATTGCCTTCAATTAATTTAAAATGAATGGTCTTCAATGAATGTGATGACATTCATTTCTATACGTTTAATTGTGGTTTTTGAGAGTTAGTGGCTTCTCATTCATGGCTATATATTTCTGATAAGTTCTTGTGGAGAAAAGTAGGAGAAAATAGAGAGTGATTCTTCTTCTTCCTCGAAAATTTTTGTGCTGGTTTTATATTGAAGAATCTCCGCACAAGATGGATGACTTCAGTAGTTGATCGTCTCAATATGAATCCAAATTGATTCTTGGAAATTGGCGCTCCACTCCTCACATTCACCTCCACCACTCTCTCCCAAATCTTTATAGTGTTGCTTAGCAATTTGAAACCACTTTAATTGTTATAGTCTTAGATATAACTCTTGTTCTTGTACAATGGAATCATTGTACTCTGCCTCCACTTGTCGGACATTTCTGCAGTCTTAAAAATAACATTAAACAACCCAGTTAACCATTCCATACCTATCTAGTCTGATGTTCTTCCAAAATTCCACCGGAATCTCATCATGTCTGATTACTCTTCCCCTGCTCATCCTACTAATAACACATTTAACCTCAACCCTAGCACACCTACAATACCCTATGTCCCGATGTCTTTCAAGTGCGCCAAAGACCAAACACGTCTCTGTCCCCTGTTTCATTTAAGAGTTTGTGAAAGTGTGCTTGTCATCTTTGCTTAATGGCAGTCTCTTCCACCAGCACCATACCTCACCCTTGATGCATGTCAGATGATCCAAGTCGCGGATCTTTTCTCTCTCTTTCCTTGGCAATCCTATACAAGTTCTTATCCCCACTTTTTTCTCATAGCTCGACATACAAGCATTCGAAAGCTTCCGTCTTAGTCGCCGTCTTAGCTAACTGTCATGATCCAATTCCTCGAGCCTTGATGGCACCTACTATATCCCACCAGTAGGTAAGTCAATCTGAAACCCAGAACAGCTAGTAGTGGGTAAAAGGGTAGAAACTAAGTAGCAGAAACAATAACAACAAAAGGAATAAGGCAAAAATGACCTGGAGGGTCATTAAACTAACTTAGCTTCTGTCTAAATAGGATATCATTTTCAGAAGCTTATTTTTCTCTTTAGTTTTTATTTATAACTCAAAAACATGGTTTAATATTTTGACGTGATTGTTTAAAATAGTGTACTCGTTGATATAGGATACCCAAAGGGTACACAATTCCATCTATCTGTTTGTGTATTTGTCTGTCTATCTATCTATCTATCTATCTATTTTTTTTTTACCCTTTAAAATAGATTTTAAGTTGGACAAAATGGTGATTTAATTATTTTGTTAATGTCTTTGATAGTAAAGTTGCAATGCAAATAGCAGAAAATCTAGTGTTCCATAAAGGAACAAAACATATCGAAATAGATTGTCACTGTGTAAGAGAAAAAATTCAGAATGGAATGATTAGAATTGAGTATGTACCTAGAAGACATTAACAAGTTGACCTATTGACAAAAGGACTGAATAAATTTCAGCATGGATGCTTATGTTTCAAGCTAGGAATGCTCAGTGTGTTTGCACCACCTAGTTTGAGGGGGAGTGTTGAGAGAAATGAAACTCAGACTAGAAGGGTAAAATAGTCATTTTCTAAAGTTAGTTACTCCCTGTGTCCTAATTTATATGACACACTTTCATTTTTAGTCACTCCCAAAACGAATCGAACATTTCAATATCTAATAACAATTTAACTTTAAAATGCTCATTTCACCCAACTATCACTTATTTTATATCACAAATTTTAAAAATCTTTCTTTTTTTCGTAAACTCCGTGCCTAATCAAACTAGTACATCATATAAATTGAGACGGGGGAGTATTAGTTTGTTAATGAGTTGTAATTAGGTAATTAGTAATTTTGTTTAGCTTGTATATAAGCATGTTCGCACCTAGATACTTTTTTCATTTAAAGGAATTTTTAGCAGATATATTCATGAGAATTACTTACTAGTATAACATTTTAGTAATAAGGGAAAATTTGTCAAATTATTAGTTTTTTATATATTAATAAACAGATTAAAAGAATTATTACAAAAGAAATCAAAATAATGAAGGTAAGCATAATACCGTTAACCACGGTCCACAACGGATGGCAGTGTTATGAAATCAAACCTAAAGGGATGTCTTTGGAATTAATAAGAAATTTGTATGTGTAAAGTGTATTGAAGTATATGTAAGTTGATCTTGCGTTCGCGTGATTTCACTTATGCAAGAGACATTATATCAGGTTATTTCACTTGCGAGCATATATAGAGGGTGTGTTTGGTATGAAATAAAACATTTTTCGGAAAATGTTTTTCAATTTTCTCATGTTTGGTTGGGTAAAATGTTTTGGAAAATGTTTTTCAAATCAACTCATTTTCTTCAAATTTAAGGAAAATGACTTCTCTTCAAAAATTAAGGAAAACATGTTCCAAAACTCTCCTCCAACTTCAAATAACAAATTTTTTTGTTGAAAAAATAAATTTAAAGCTTATTTTTTAAAAAAAATATTTTCAATTTCAAATTTTTATTTTTTAACCTCACCCTCACTCCACCCCCTCCCCCCCCCCAAAAAAATGTAAGTTTGTTTTTAAAAAATATTTGCAATTTCAAATTTTTATTTTCACCACACCCCTGCCCTCGACCCCGCTCCCCTAAAAAAAAATTAAAGTTTGTTTTTAAATAATATTTTCAAATTCTTATTTTTCATCCCAGCCCACCCATACCCTCGAACACCCCCGCTCCCCCCACCGTTTGTTTTTAAAAAATATTTTCAATTTTAATTTTTTATTTTTTCAGCCCACCTCCACACCCCCATTAGCCCCCACCCTCCCTCGAAAGAAAAATTTAAGTTTGTTTTTAAAAAATATTTTCAATTTCAATTCAAAAATTATTTTCTACTTTCTCAAAAAAAATAAAAGATGTTTTCTCAAAAATATTTTTCATTCATAAATCAAACACTAAAATATATTTTTCGAGAAATATTTTCTACTCACCAATCAAACATGAAAAAATAAGTAAAAAATTTTTATTTTCTAGGAAAACATTTTCTAGAAAAATATCTGAAAATAAGTCACCAAATACTGCGAAAACTTGGTGATTGAAGTCTTCAGACACTATCTAATTTATAAACCTTTTATATCTGAACATGATACTAATAAAGCTGTTGAATTGACTTTTTGGCTTAGGAACTTATAAGTCAAAGTTAAAAATTCATTGTTTTTTATTATTTTTGTTATTTTAATTCCAAAAAATAAATATTTATAAGTATTTTTTTAATTTTATCTGAATACCATAAAATATTTTAAACCAAACAGGCTTTTTTTTAAAGTCTTTTCTTATTCTTTTATTTATTCAATTTAATAATACATAACTAGAAAAATTAACTACTACTACTAATTAATTAATAAATTAATTGAGATTTGTGTCACTCAGAAAAAGGTCAGCTATGAGTTACTTGTATTGTTTTTTATTAGTATTAACACAAGTATATATTTATGAAAAGATTACGTTTGAGATTCTAGATCCGAAAAAAGAGGACAAGGAGAGTGTTGATTTCGACTTTTTTTTTTTAATTTGGTGTCCAATATCCGCATTAAAGTTCGATTATTATGGATTCATGCCACGTAGGGTCGGATCGTCTCAACAAGTTTGGAGGCATAAAGCAAGATCGTATGACGTAAGAATGTAAACAATGAAAATTTTAAATGAAGTTGAAAGCATCTAAGGATCACTATTGCATATTTTTATGGAATAAAAGATTAGTAAATATGTATATTTTATTTATTTATTCAAATACAATAAAATTGCTTAAAGCTATTTTGACTTAAAAGTACGGTATTCGATATTTTGATATTTTTTTTTATAGATAATCTTGAATACTGTACATAATATCATTTTAAAAAAAATTCATAGCATCGAAACCACAGTATGAAAGTTTTCAATTTTGGTTTATGTATCATTCCATCCTCACCCCTAGTGATAATGATATAATTCTTCAAACTGTATTACTACTGTTTTTTTATTTGCTTTAACTTAAAAGTAAGTGCTTATAAATATTTTTTAAATTTATCCAAACACTTTATAAGTGTGAAATTATTTTAGCTTAAAAACACTTAAAATAAGTCAATTCAAATAGGCTTAGTCTTTTCTTATTCTTTAATAATTATTTAATAGATATTGCACTTGTAACTCCTACTACTAATTATTAAATTAATGAGTTACTTGTATTGTTTTTTATTTGTATGTTCACCAAGTAGGAACATAATTATATATTTATAAAAAATAAATTTAGATCCGAAAAAAGAGGAGAAGTGGAGAAAATAAGGAGCGGAGGAGAGCCGCTGATTTAGAGTTGGTGAGCGGTAGAGATCGTACCACGACAATTTAAGGGATTAAAACAATTTATTTGAAGCTCTTGTGATTTAGCGGGTGTTTGACCATATAGTTTTAGAGTTTTTAAAAGAAAATTAATTTGGGTGAAGTTTGGATTGGAGTTGAAAATATGTTGGATCGGAATTTTACAAATATATTTCACTTTTTAAATAAAAAAATACGAAACATGACTAAATTTTGAAAACTATTAAGAATACTCCATAGTACCAAATAAATATACTTGCTAATCCTAAATTATGCAGAATCTTCATTAATGAAGTTGATTCTCATTATCACGAATCATAATTTTATACAAAAATAAGCATGACCCAAAAAATTATCATTTTTAAATGAACTAGATAGTTGTATTATTCTAAAATCATAACGCAATATTTTAATAACAATTGGTAAGAATCAGAGCGAAGACAAGGTACATCACAAATCAAGTTTGCTATTTACTAAACAGTAAGTTGTTTGGTAGCCACTAACAGTCATTTCAAATTTCCAAAAAAAACAAACAAATTAGCTATATGTCCTTTAATTTTGGATATATATATATATATAAGTAGACACTTAAAATATGTGTAAAGTTAAATAAATAGACACATATGTCTTATATGACATCCTACATGACAATTTGCGTCCTACGTATATTATGCCACATATAATTTATGTGTCTACTTGGTTAACTTTATACAAATTTAACTGTCTAAGTGTGTACACTCAAAGTTGAAGGGCATAAATGTAAAGTGAGGTCAAGTTAAATGATATATTTATGTATTATACCAAAAAAAAAATAAAAAAATCTCTTATACTTTAGAAAAACATTTTCGTTCCTACCAAACACACCGCAGTGTTCATTCATATCTACATTTACATGTAATATTAAATCCTAAAAAACAATTGCATAAAAAAGATAAGAACGTGTGATTTATGCTGAAATCACTTTGTACTAAATAAGTTGAACATGCATTGTATAGCAAAATTAAATTACCAATATATACAAACCTAGAGTTCGATATGATGTTAGTGTTTCAACCTTAATGATAAAGATTAAAGGGTAATTAAAATAAAATTTGGAGCTAAATTGTTAATATTAAATATAGAAAAATGTTTTTTTTAAGAAACAAAATTGATTAAAAAAGAAAGTAATTTAATGTACAAGTCATAGTTAGAAATGTCAGGCAATAAATTTTCTAAAATCTAAAGGATACCATTATGACCCATTCAAATCATACCATACAAAATCATGGATATACAATATAAACAAAAGGCATAATACATAAATATATCCATTAACTTGATCTTAACTCATATTTATGCTCAGTAGCGGACTCATTAAGGGGTGTTAATGGTTATAATAAAAAATATAATTATGAAGCTAGTAGGACTAAAACACACAATCTCAAGGAATTTTCACAACACCTTAACCACAAGACTAAAACTTTAAATTGTGTCAAGAGGTGTCAATACTTGTATATATTTATTTATTAAACCAAAATTTGACCTCTATATACGATGTAATTTTTCGATAAAGGGGTGTCGGTTGACACCCCTCGGGTAAGGGTGGGTCCGCCTCTGTTTATGCCCTCCCACTTAGGGTGTGCCCAAGTAGACACTTAAACTTGTATAAGGTTGAACAAATAGATGCACACATCTTACATAATATCTCACATGGCAATTTGCATTCTACGTGTATTATGACACGTAAGACTCATGTGTCTACTTGTTCAACTTTATACAAGTTTAAGTATCTACTCGTGCAAACCAAAAGTTGAAGGGCATACATGTGAAATGAGGCCAAGCTAAATGACACATAAATATATTATTCCTAAACAAAATTGTGAGTTGCAAGGTAGGTTCTTACATCTTGCTCTTTTTACTTCTCCCTCATTTTCTGATTTCCTCCATTTCTCTTGTAGATACATAATTTGGTGGAGCAGTAGTTACCAAAAGTGGTTACAACAGACGTGTCTAGTCTTGTGGTTGAGCTCACAACTCACTGTAAGTAGCCAACCTCACCCTCTTTCCCCTTTCTCCATTTTCTTCCTCTTTGTCTATCTTTTTCCAGCTGAAGTAGAAGTGGAGATACCCAGATGCTCCTGACCTCTTTTCTTGTGGAGTTCCTTCCCAACAACAGAGTTGTAAATTTTCATCCGACCTCAAGGCGAGAGTCATTTTAGCTCTGTATATATACCTCCCTTCTCCTATCCCTTTTTCTATTAAGTCATTTCAATTAATTGTATAATAAATTTAGTGGCTAGTGATTATAAGAAGGCTATCACTAAAAATTATAATTAATTATGACTTGAGATATCGAAATAAAACTTCATAAAAAGAAGATTTAATGTATTACTAAGTCACTATACAAGAGAATTATATTTTTTATATTAAAAAGACTTTAAAATGATATTTAATTCTAAAAATATATAAATTTTAATCATCATAAATAAAAGGATTTATTTTTTAAGATTTTAGTTTGGGTATTTCAAATGAGTAAGCAAAATTTAAAGTTACCTTTAATCTTTTATAATAAAAAAATGTTTTTTTTTTAAAAATTTATACCACTAAACAATGTGTCTAACAGTATTTTATTAATAATAAAATAAAAGTCCTCCATTGGATAAGTACAAACGATGGGGCTAGACTTTACTTATCAATCTTAATGAGGTTATGAACCTCTAATTTTAACAAACATGAAGAAAATAAGAGTTAGAGAAAATTAGGTATTCTATGACATCATAGAGTTTATTATATGAGAATGCCTAAGTATGCAAAGTAATAAAAGTCAAGAAGAAAGGTGAGTTATCAACCTCAAACTTTCTTTTACAAATGGATGAACTAAAAAGGATAGATTGTTCTTCTAAAGTAACCTAGAGTATTTTTCTTTTGTCTTCTTCTTCCATTCTCTCCAATAGCTCTTGATAGTTCATATCACATTTTCTTGTGTTTATTGGATCTTGTTGAAGTTATTGATTCTGACGTATGATTTTGTTTTGTTAGTCGTATTAATAGGTGACTTGGAACAAATTTCTTAGTCATCTTGCCATTCCAACTATTCTTTCTTTCATGTTTCTTTTTGTTATTGCATTGTTGCCTGGGAAAAATATTTGCATTTCTAGCGGTTTTTGTAAAACAATGATCCAACACATCCATTTCTCACCTTCCTCAAAGATGTCCTCATCTTGTAGGTTATCAAATCAATCTGGAGAGAAATGACTACTACCACCAACTTATAGTTGTTTCTTAGTGTTAATAGGTTTTAGAAAACTAAACTTTTCAATATCTAAACTTTTCCATGCGTTACTGATTTGGAACTTCTAGGAACAAAAACAGAAGTTGCATGGCTCAATTATGTAATGACCCTCGAGCTCATTACAGGTTTTTGTGTATTACTATTTTGCCCCTTCCCATAACTGTCTTGTGTATTTTGTATGGTGTTGTGTTGGGTTACACACTTCCTGAGGTGGATGGGAAAGTTTTGAGACTTGAAATCGAGCCATGATGATGCCTACTATAACCCTCAAGTAGGCGCCATTATGGCTTGATTTTGGGTCGTGATAGCGTGGCATCAGAGCTTTAGGTTTATCGGTCTCGCAAATACAAGACCAAGTACCTAGTAGAGTCTCACAGATCGGTACGCTGACATCCGTATCCAATTTTCAAGAGGCTATAGGGCGTTCTTAGGAATACTGCATTGTACTTATTTTTTTTTTATCATGCATTGGTGATTGTAATAATCTCTAAGATCTGTTTGTTTCACTCTTTCTTAGATGGCTAGGACGAGGTCATCCGCGGGTAGGCGAGAAGAGCCTTCCACCTCCAGATGGAGCCCCAAATAAAGGTAGAGCTCGAGGTAAAGTATGGGCCGCAACACCAACTAGAGATTAGGAGTGGGCACCGTCACCAGACCCCGAGATAGAGGTTGAGCATGTTCAACATCAACCAGATGGTGTGGGGCAAGCCAACCTCCACCAAGATTTGTAGCCACGCTATTTTTTCAGGATTCTTTAGCCAGGTTCCTCAACTTCATGTAGGGTATGTCACAGATACTTTCGAGACGAGGCTCAGACTTCAGCCCAGGTAGGGGCACAAGGTGTTTATATTCGATGGGCACATCATATTATTGCGACTCTTCGTTAGTGGTTCAGTCAATTTCA
Organism: Solanum pinnatisectum; assembly: GCA_035578085.1. NCBI lineage: Eukaryota > Viridiplantae > Streptophyta > Magnoliopsida > Solanales > Solanaceae > Solanum > Solanum pinnatisectum. The sequence goes on along the minus strand of CM069080.1, from coordinate 7,566,983 downwards.
ACATTTGATCCACTTATGAAAGTTAGGCCGACTATGTCTTTTGAGGAGTAGAAGATATTGGGACGATTCATCAGATTGGGTCCTCTCAGGTTCATAGGTGCTTCGGGCGAGGATGCCCATGAGTTTCTAGTCAGTTGTTAGGAAAGGTTACACAACCTCGGTTTAGTGGATTCTCACTAAGTTGATTGCACTGTTTTTTATCTAGATGGGTTAACTAAGTAGTGGTGTGGAGGTTCTATCTTGAGTACAGTCTAGTCGGGTTACCTTTAATAACATGGGCTTAGTTCTTCGAGGCTTTCTTAGAGAAGTATATACCTTGCAGCCTAAAAGAGCAGTTATGAGATGAGTTCACAAACTTGACTCAAGAATCATTGTCAATTGTACAGTATAAGATGTGATTTCATGAATTAGCTTGACATGTGGTTATGCTTATGCCGACAAAGCATGAGAAAGTGCACAAATTTGTTAGAATGCTCTTATTTCTGCTTTGATTGGCTATAGAGCAGATGTTGGCATCAATCTGTTCTTTTATTTAGATAGTTGACCTTGCACACACATTTGAGAGGATTCATTATGAGGCCTATGGAGGTAGCGACAAGATCGTCGTCAAAGTGGTTTCAACGGGTCTTAATTCTGTGGTAGAGGGTCTTTAGGCAGAGGTTACCTGCAGCAGTCCTAGCCTAATAAGCCAGTTTAGGGAGCTCTACAACTCAAAGATGGACTGAAGGTGCCAATGGTCAGATGGGTCAGGCTCTAGTTATGACTTCTCGAGGTGCATATTTGGGATATTCAGGCCGTGGTGGCCAGTCAAGTTCAGCCGAGTTATCTCAACAGTTTTGCTTCTAGTAGGGATTTCTTTGAGTGTGGTATAGTGGGTTTTTTCCCCATGGGTTCCCTACAGTCAGCCACCACAGAAGTTCTATTTTTCTAGATATTTTATTCATCCTAGTGTTGTGAAGATGTATTATGATCTGAGGTAGCACTACTAGTAGTGTGGGATGAAGAGGGACATTCTAGCACTCGTGGCTGGGTGCTTGAACTAATAGCAGGTGAAGTAGGAGCACCAGAAACCATATGGTTTGACCCGGTGGTTACCCATTCCGGAGTGGAAATGGGAGTGCATAGCCATGTACTTTGTGGTTGGATTTCTATGTACTTTGCAGAGCTTTGATTCTATTTAGGTCAAGCTAGATTGATTGACCAAGTTTGTTCACTTTTTACCGGTTCAGAATGAGTACAAACAGAGATGTTGACCTAGATTTATATTAAAAAGATTGTCCATTTGCATAGGTGCCAATGTCTATCATTTCAGATTGTGTCACTCAATTCACATCACATTTATAGAGGTCTATTTAGAGAGAGTTGGATACGCGAGTTGATCTCAGTATTAAATTTTCATCCTCAAGCTGATCTCAGTCTGAGAAGACTATTCAGGTCTTGAAGGACATGCTTTAAGTCGGTGCTATAGATTTTGTGGGTCCGTGGGATCTGTTCTAGGAATTGGCAGAGTTTGAATATAATAAGAGATATTATTTGAGTATTCAGATGGGCCCATTTGAGGTGTTATATGGTAAGAGGTGTTGTTCTCTAGTGGGTTGGTTTGATGATTTTGTGGTTAGATTATGGGGCACCGGCTTGTTGCACGATTCTATGGATAGTGTCTGTGTGATCTAGGAACGACTCTGTATTGCTTAGAGTAGGCATAAAAGTTATTTTGATCAAAGATTGTGGCCCTTGGAGTTTATGGTTGGTGATCGGGTATTTCTATGGGTGTTGCCCATGAAAGGCGTGATGAGGTTCGGAAGGAGAGGCAAGCTTAACTCTAGGTTCATCGACTCGTTTGATATTCTCAGGTGGATAGGAGATACGGCTTATGAAATAGACTTGCCTCCAACTCTTTAGAGTGTTCATCATGTGTTTCATGTCTTTATGTTAAGACAGTATGTTCTCGATGAGTCTTACATGTTTTAGTGGAATTCAGTTCAGATTGATGTGTCATTGGCTTTTAAGGGGGAACATGTGGTTATTCTAGACATGTAGGTTAGTAGGTTACTGTTTCCTTTTCTTAGACTTAGCTCATTTAGATTGATTATATTTTAAGTAGTTCATATGAGTAGGTTGGAATGTAGGACTAGTTTAGGCTTACTTGATCCTTAGTAGACGAATATCTCATGCTGGGTTGCTTAGCATAGTTTTTAGATGGTAGGCCTTAGTCTAGGTTGATACTTGTGGTTTGTATCGTGTATTATCCTTAGAAATGGCTTATAGGTGCCATGAAACTTAGGTTGCCGCGTGTTTTGCTTGTTTTGAATTGTTTGGTTGCTTTTATGGTACTTTTGAGCTCATAAACTATGTTGATATTGATTGTTGGGCTCGAGGCTGTGAACATGGACTAGCTGGAGTTCCAGGTTAGTATATTTGTGTTGTGACGAGAATTACCCGAATGTGTAGTTTTGGTTCTAATGTTAAGGTTTGGGATTTGTGATGATATTTGAGCATAATAGTTACATTTGCTTCCTTATCTTTGTTAAAGCCTTGAAAATGATGAAATGGGAGTTTATTCGAGTAATTTGGTAGTTCCTAAGACTCCATGATCTTAATGGGAACTTAGTTCTAGGCTACATTCTACTATTTGTATTTGTTGATAAGTTTGATGTACCATTTCGAATGGCCCGTTGACATATATCTGGGTTATTGGTATACTATTGATAAGTTCGAGGTATCATTTCGGGAGGCCCATTGACATGTATCTGTGTTATTGGTACATTATTGATGAGTTCAAGAAATCATTCCGGGCGACCCGAGGTTTCTTCTGGACTTCTTACTTCCTTTCATTCATCATTTACATTGTATCATTGTATGATTTGGATATTGAGTATGGTTGTGTTTGCCTTGTATATTTGTGTACCTTGGGCTTGAGTTATTTGCGTTGCTTTCATATTCTTTGTATTGGTGCTTTCGTATCTTAGAATCTATCCTTGAAATGTTACTGTGCAAAGGAGGAAAAGTGACCTACTCTTCCTCTTCATCACTATATGTGCCTACCTCAAAGAACTTGTCGCACCTTATTGCTCCTTATTAGAAATAACCAATTAATTTTTAGATTTAGTTTGATAAATTAAGATCTTACATTTCTCAACATTTTGGTCATGCCTTGTAGACATTAGTTGTTGCCTAGAATACCCATGTTGCTCACCCAACCTTTCCAATGATTAGGAAGGAATTTCTTGTACAAAGGCATTAAATTGACAAGGGATAGATTGTTCACTGGAATGGAAATAACCATAGTAGCAAACTGATTTTTCCTTAATGTGTTAATTACTTTTTGATTATCTTCATAAGCTAAACATACATGTGTTACCCCATGTTGTCTTCTCCTTGTGGAGATTTGAGGGTGGCAGCTCTCATGACTATTGTAGTTGTGTCCCGACCACCAGCAACACCTCCACAAGTTCAAAAGAAAGGCCAGGTTCAAGGGCATAAGAAGGAATGACAGCCTACCACGGTGAGAAATAAATAGAAGGTAAATGGTATAGGTCGAGAAATAACTGAGCCTTATGAACTGCAAAATCACTTTGAGGAAGACGCAACACAAGAGTAGGGAGAATGACAAACTGTTAGGTATAGAGCCTCTGTAATGAGAGGTATCATACCTACCTAGGTTAGCAAACTAGATATAGATACCAACAAAGGGAGTGATAACTATGAAAATGGGCAATAGAGTGGAGAAGCAGGTGGGGACAGTATAGAGATACCACATAAACCCTCATCTAATCTTTGATAGTAATATGAAATGTGAGAGGCTTCATCCAAGGGGTGAATCATAAAGCGATGAGACTGTTGGTAAGGAGGAATAAAGTGAATCACTTAGCAATATGTGAACATAGAGTTAGATAATAAAGAGAAAGTCTTATTATAAATAAAGTTATGCCATGCTGGGAGTGGTGCACCAATGCAAACACCATTGTGAGAGGACGAATATAGGTAGTTTGGAATCCTAATGAAATTAACTTCAGTAGGATGGATAAATCAAATCAATATATACATGGGTTGGATATAAACATAGTATTGTGCAATTCTAGTTCACAATAGTATGTGGTTAATTTACACCAGCTGAACAATCATATAACTAAGCCATAATTGATCATGGGGGATTTCAATTCTATTCTAACACAAGAAGAGAGACCTATTGGTAGTCAAGTGAATGTTGCAGAAACAAGAGGATTTAGAGAATGTTCGACCGATTGCAACTTATATGAATTACATACAGGAGGAAGGGACTCAATTCAGACAAATGGACATGTATATAATAGAATTGATAGACCAATAAGTGATGTTGCATGGATAAATAAGATCCCAGCACAACAAGCCCTAGCTATGGACCAATCATTCTCATATCACTCTCCTCTAGGCTTGTCAATAGTGTAATAAAGAGATAGAAAAAAGAGGCCATTCAGATTCTACAATTGTTTAGGACAACATCCAGATTTCACGAGTAAGGTACAAGCAATCTGGTAGATACTAGGTGGAGGCATGAAAGGGGTATGTAAAACTTTGAAGCTAGTGAGGACAAAAATGTAGAAGTTAAACCATAAAGAATTTATGGGTGTAGAGTTCAGCTTAGAAGAGAACTCATAGATAAAGAAAGTCATATGAGGGTTGTTCCAGTACCTCAAAGCATGCTTGATGAAAATAAAACACCGAGAATATAGTTGGACAAATGAAGTTTGATTGAAGATGGAATATGTAAATAAAAACCCAGAATACAATGACTCAAGCTAGGTAAGTTAAAGCATAATAGCTTCCGAGAATGCTTTCACTTCTTTTATTCATGCTCCTCTAGAACTCCTAGCATGTGAACTCTAGTTTCTTCTAAATGGATGAGATTGTCGCTGCATCATACATCTTTTTGGAAAGAGCTCAATGGACATTTGGTCCAATTTCCTTATTGCTTCAGACCTCCAGTATGGCCTTGCATTGGGCAATTCAAGTATTGGCAAAGCTGAACAGGAGTATTACTCTCTAAATTAATTAACACGACAATTTGGCATGACACAAACAATAGATTTCCCTCCTTATCGGTCAATCAATACTTCATCACTCGATAAGATTATTTTTGTTTCAGTAATATGAATTCATGAATTGGATTCAAGGTTTGTTAAATTGATGAGAAATTTTTCAATTTTTCAGTTGTGCAATTTCATGCAAATTCAAAATCTATGCCATCCTTTGAGTCCTAGTGGTGGACTTATATACTTAAAACTCAGACTGAATCAATTGAGGAGATCCTAGATAGGATTATTGCTGGAGAAGCAACCAAGAAAAGGAGGAACAAAGGTATTGTATGAAACTTATGAAGGTAAAAGTTTCGTACAATACCTTTGTTCCTTCTTTTCTTGGTTGCTTCTCCAGCAATAATCCTATTTAGGATCTCCTCAGCGGATTTAGTATGAGTTTTACGTATATAAGTCCACCACCAGGACTCAAAGGATGGCGTAGATTTTGGATTTGCGTGAAATTGCACAACTGAAAAATTTCTCTTCAATTGAACAAACCTTGAATCCACTTCTTAAATACAATTTAATGAATTGAAAATAATCCTACACCGAGTGATGAAGTATTGACTGACTGATAAGGAGGGAGAGGCATTGTTTGTTTGATGCCAAACTATCATGCTAATTGATTAGGAGAGTAATACTCCGGCTTTGCCAACAATTGAATTGCCTAATGCAAGGCCATACTAGATATCTCCAGCAATAAGGAAACTGGACCAGATGTCATTTAGCTATTGCTTAAGAGATGTTTGATACCGTGGCAATCTCAACCATTTAGGAGAAAATAGAGTGAACAATGAATAAAAGAATTCTCAGAAGCTATTTTGTTTTAACTTGCCTTGAGCCAAGGCAAGCCCAAAAGTTGGACAATTTTATGAATCATAAGACAAAGGTTAGATTCAAGAATATAGTTATAGGATCCAGAAGGGGCCTCTTGCAGGAAAAAACTCTATGGTAACTAAATTTCTACAACCTCTATATAGATGACATAATACAAAAGGAGACACAACAATCTTCCTGCCGGAAGAAAGAGCAATGTCTAATTGGTTATATTCCATGGTTACCCTTAATGAACCATTGAAAAAGATGTACCTGCAAAGCCACATAGTTAGGAAAGCAATATGTTCATCCTTCACTACATTCTCTCTTTCTCTGTTGACCTTGATAAACTCCTAATAAGGTATTGTTTTATATTTCTCACTCTTTGGAAAAGTAAAGGTTGAATTTGAGATGTCGAGGATTGCACTAATCTCCTCACCATGATGTCTAAGCCCTATCAAAGCAACAATGTTTAATACAAGTAGACCCATCATGCCAAAGGTAAAATGGGAGAAGCTACCTGAGATTGACAAAATCACAAAGCAACATAGATAAGACCATTGTCATGAGGTAATGTCAATTTTAGATAACTGGATGACAGCATATATACAAGCATTCTCCACGCCTCCATTTTACCTTCTTAGTTGATCAATCCATCATTTAGTTACATTTGGCCATGACCTCCATGTTTTCCTTTGGTGCCAACTAGGTTCTCTCCTTATGTTAATGGATAAAATGGCTCGATCACCGAGGAAATCCTTCCCTGAAGCGCGGGCCTACTATAAGTTCAGAAGAACTTGTAGAATTAGGAACAAAAAATTCAGAAACAAGAATATCACTATCCAACTCCTTTATTTTTTGCTCCATAGTACAAAGTATTTCCTTGTCCTTGCAAAATTCAACCAAGGATGGCAGAAGCAAAGGTCGAAACCTGCAAATGGTGAATTAAAATTTACATCTTGCAATACCTTACAATTTAAAACAAAAATTAATCCTAAAGTCCTAATCTATAGCAAATATTGAGTAGCACGTGCACTATTAGTTTCAAGCCTTCAATTATGTGTTCGTTGTTCATGTTATCAAACTTTGATCTTTTTGTTCTTCGTATAAATTTTGTGTTCATGGAATATATTTTCCAACATATTGCATCAAGCTAAGTACTGTTAAGGCTAAGTTAATCCTAGACCTACTAGATTGTTGGAATTAATGCATTCACACCTTGATGTTTAGTCTTCCAATATTGTCTTTTAGGTTTTCAAGAAGTCTTTTAGGAGTTTGTAATACATGTATTTAATAAATTGTGATACATGTATCTAGTTATTTGTGCAAGACATTTGATTTTTCATTTTATTAGTATAAATAGAGATGTAATAGATGATTATATAATCATCTCAAGTGGTCTTAAGTAACCTATATAAAACTTGAGCATTCTCTAAAGATAGTATTCTCCTTCTATATTTCCTACAAATTGGTATCAAGAGCAGGTTTTCGTTCTTAACCTGGAGTTAGGTGAAGGAAAAAATATGGCATCCAAAACAAATGAAGGTGATGTTTCTTCAGTTGTTCTTACTCCATTTTTTGATAGAACCGATTTTGAATACCGGAAGATAAGAATGAGAACGCATTTGAAAGCTGAAGGTTTGTGGACTATTGTTGTAAATGGCTATGAAGAGCCAGAAAACGATGGTGAACTTTCAGTAGCAGAGATGAAAAATCTTGAGGCTAAGTATTGTCAAGATGTAAAATTCTTGAGAAAAATCCAAATGGGAGTCTCAAGAGCATATTTTGCAAAAATTGCTACTTGTGACACTGCAAAACAAGTTTGGGAGTCTCTGGAAACTGAGGTGTATGGTAGCGAAAACGTACGCACTATAAATCTTCGAACTCTTAGAAGAGAGTTTCAAAATTTGAAGATGATAGAATCTGAAAAAAATAGATTAATATTGCACAAGAGTCATGAATATTGTTAATGAAATGAGAAATCATGGTGATACAATTTCTGACCAACAAGTTGTGGAAAAGATTCTAATTAGTGTCACAGAAAAGTATGAGTACATTGTTGCTATTAGTGAGGAGACGAAAGATCTTTCTAAGCTTTCCATCAAAGAGCTAGTTGGATCATTTCATGCACACGAGAAGTGAAGATTTTTTCAAGAAGATCAACCCAAAGGGACGGCTTTCCAGTCCAGAACAAATGAAAATTCTCAAAATTTCTCAAAAAATCAACAAAAGAACAATTACAATCCAAAAAAAGAAGCAGGATCATGATGGTTCTTCTAATAAGGTTGAAGAAAAAGGTGAGAACAGTTCTAGTCTTTTTTGTGAAATTTGCAAAAGGACGAATCACAATGCAGAAAAATGTTGGCACAAAAGCAAGCCCCAATGTAACTCTTGTAAAATGTTTGACCACATTGAGAAGAATTGTTGGCACAAGCAACGGGAGCAAGCAAATTTTTGTAAAGAATAGGAGGAAGAAAAGGAAGAAAACATTTTCTTTGCTTCTCATTCTGATGCTTCAGCAAAAAACAATGAATGGTATGTTGATAGCGGTTATAGAAATCACATGACTGCAGATGAAAAGGCTTTTCCCTCAATTAATAATAGCATCACTACTAAAGTGAGAATGGGGAATGGAGCCTTAGTTGATGCAAAAGGTAAAGGTACCATTTCGATCAACATAAAAGGGAGCGGTAAGCAAATTCATGATGTTCTTCATGTTCCATGACTTGGAAGAAAATTTGCTTAGTGTTGGTCAATTCATGGAAAATGGTTATTCTCTCGTGTTTAGAGATAATTATTGCAAGATTAATGATAAAATTGAGCCAAATCAAGTCATTGTTGAAGTAAAGATGATAAAAAGAAATTTTCTTTTACAATTTTATTACAATGCATTAAAAAATGAAATTGTAGATGATTCATGGTTTTGGCACAAAAAATTTTGCCACTTGAATTTTCATGGTTTGAAGCTTCTCAAGCAAAAAGACATGGTGCAAGGCGTTCTTGAGATACATATTGAGATTAAGGTAGAGAATACTTCTATCATATCTTGAGATGTGTCAAATCAAGAAGACAACGAGGAAGAGGAAGATGTCCCTCAAAGGGGAGAAATCTCATATTATGATGTGAAGAACCACCTCCAAGAGGAACAAAAATGTTGAGTGAAATCTAGCAAAGATGCAACTTTGCCAGTGTTGAGCCAGAAAGTTATGAGGAGGTAATAAAGCATGATGTTTGGAAGAAAGCATTGGCAGAAAAAATTCGGATGATTGAGAAAAATAATATTTGGGAGTGTGTGACTATACCTAAAGAAAGAGAAGTTGTAAGTTGAAAATGGATTTACAAAACCAGAATCAATCAAAAAGGAGATATTCAAAAGTACAAGAGAAAGGCAAATTCAGTTGCAATTATTGTCATGCAGGAGAACAACTTGCTGACATCTTCACCAAAGCATTTCCAAGAGAAAAGTTTTGGTATCTTTGAGAAGGCATTGGAGTTGTCAAGCAAATGCATTAAGGGGGAGTGTTGGAATTAATGCATTCACACTTTGATGTTTAGTATTCCAATATTGTCTTTTAGTTTTTCAAGAAGTCTTTTAAGAGTTTGTAATACATGTATTTAATAAATTGTGATACATGTATCTAGTTATTTGTTCAAGACCTTTGATTTTACATTTTATTAGTATAAATAGATATGTAGTAGATGATTATAATCATCTCAAGTGGTCTTAAGTAACCTATATAAAACTTGAACATTTTAGATAGTATTATCCTTCTATATTTCCTACATAGATAAGCATCCAAATCATGTAAGACTACAATTATTGGTGAAAGAATTGGGTAAAATTATCAAAAAATTGTCTATGATAATCTTCCACTGTATTGCCCTCATTGTAACCATCAAGCGCATAAACAAAATAAATGTCGCTTTATGGGATAAACCTTGTCTCAGGGTGCTCAATTAGGTGATGAAGTTGGGTGAGATGTTGCACTTATCAGGCCTAATTTTGAGGCTAACAATATGAAATAATTAAAGGGAGATGCCTTTGATTTTTTGAATGCTAAGAGAGCTGGGAAAAAAGATATTATTGAAAAACCTGTATGTGATCAAAATACGGGGCAGAAATTGGTTGGGAATATTAATTCGAATAAGGATAATTCTTTGGATATTGTTGCAGGGACAACTGGTGGAAACAAAATTATGGTTTGAGTTGTTCAAAATGACCTTGTTACTAATGAAATTTATCCTAATATTGAGGGACAACTCGTAGGAAAATAGGTCATTGAATATGTTGGGAAGGAGCTACCTACATTACCGATTTCCAAACATACTGAAATTAGAATTTCAGAACAAAATACCTCCGTTGTGGTAACATCAGGGAATCAAACTCTTGTTCCTACTGGAGAGATACTGCAGCAACAACAAATGGGTGTTTCGTGTGTTCGCAATAATCAACAAGGTGTGGTTATTTCAGATATAGTTGATCGTGTTGGAGTTAAAGTGCAAAGTAGTGAAACAATTACAAAAGTGTCGCTGAATATTAGCAAAGTAAAAAAAATATATGTTATAGGGAGTTTATCAAGGTCAACACGAAAAGAGAAGATGTAACGGAGGATGAACATATCGCTTTCCTAATGATGTTGTTTTGCAAGTAAGTCTTTTGCAATGGTTTGTTAAGGGTAACAATTGAATATTGCCAATTAGTCATTGCTCTTGCTTCGGGCAAGAAGATTACTTGGCTCCTTTTGTATTATCTCATCTGATCGAAGCTGTAGAAATTTAGTTACCAAAGAGTTATATTATCTCATCCTACAACTCTGGCTGCAGTGTTATTTTCTTGAATATAGACCTTTGCCTTATTATTCATAAAGTTGTCCAACTTTTGGGGTTGCCTTGGCTCAAGGCAAGTTAAAACAGAATAGCTTCCAAGAATGCTTTAAATTCTTATATTCATGCTCCTCCAGAAGTCCTAGCCTGTTCACTCCATTTTCTCATGAATGGCTGAGATTGATGTTGTATCATACATCTCTTAAGCAAGAGTTAAACGACATCTGGTCCTATTTTCTTATTGCTCGAGACTTCCATTATGGCCTTGCATTGGGCAATTCAAGAGTTGTCCAAGCTGGAGTGGAGTATTACTCTCTAAATCAATTTGCATGGCAGTTTGGCATGACACAAAAAATGTCTCTCCTTCCTTATTAGTCAATCAATAATTTTTTACTCTGTAGAATTATTTTTGATTCAGTAACTTGTATTCAAGAAGTGGATTCAAGGTTTGTTCAATTGATGAGAAAATTTTCAGTTGTGCAATTTCATATAAATCCAAAATGTGCGTCATCCTTTGAGACCTGGTGGTCGACTTATATACGTAAAACTCAGACTGAATCAACTAAGGAGATTCTAGATAGGATTATTGCAGGAGAAGCAACCAAGAAAAAGAGGAACAAAGGTATTGCACGAATTTTTTGCCTTCATATATAACACAATCAAAAGTTTGGTTGTATTATATATGAAGGAAAAAGTTTCATATAGTACCTTTGTTCCTCCTTTTCTTAGTTGCTTCTCTAGCAATAATCCTATCTAGGATCTCCTCAGTTATTAAATTTGACTTTTATTTATACAAGTTGACCACCAGGGCTCAAAGAATGGCTTTCATTTTGGATTGGCATGAAATTGCACAACTGAAAATTTTCTCTTCAACTGAAAATACCTGGAATCCACTTTTTGAATACAATTTACTAAATCGAAAGTAATTCTATCGAGTGATGAAGTATTGATGGTATGATGAGGAGGGAGAGGCATTGTTTGTTTCATGCCAAACTGTCGTGTAAATTGATTTGGAGAGTAATACTTCACTCCATCTTGGCCAACACTTGAATTTGTCAATGCAAGGTCATACTAGAGGTCTCGAGCAAAGAGGAAACTAGACTAGATGTCGTTTAACTCCTACTTAAGAGATGTATGATGCAGTGGAAATCTCAGCCATTCAGGAGAAAATGGAGTGAACAGGCTAGGATTTCTGGAGAAGTATGAATAAAAGAATTTAAAGCATTCTCAGAAGCTATTATGTTTAAACTTGCCTTGAGCCAGGGCAAGCCCAAAAATTGGACAATTTTGTGAATCATAAGGCAAAGGTCTATATTCAGGAAAATAAGGCCGCAGCCAGAGTTGTAGGATCCATAAGGACCGTTGCATGAGCAAACTCTCTGGTAATTTAATTTCTACAGCCTCGATCCAAATGAGATAATATAAAATGAGTCAAAGCAATCTTCCTGACCGAAACAAGAGCAACTGCTAGTTGACTATATTCCATTGTTACTCTTAACTAACCATTGCACAAGACGAACTTGCAAAGCCACATAGTTAGGAAAGCAATATGTTCATCATCCGTTACATCCTCTCTTTCCGTGTGGACCTTGATAAAACCTTCATAAGATATATTTTTAGTTTTCTTTCTCTATGGAAAACTAAAGGTTGAAATTGGGATATCCAGGATTTCTCTACATCTCTTATGCATGATGTATAAGCCCTATCAAAGCAACAATGTCCAATACGGTTGGACCCATCATGCCAAAGTTAAAATAGAAGGAGTTACCTGATATTAACTAAAAGCACAGAGCAACATACCGAAGGTTGTTATCATGGGGTATGTCGATTTTAGATAACTAGATAGCATCATATATACAAGCAGTGCTCCATGTCTCCCCTTTTACCTTCTCTAGTTGATCAACCCAATCAACCCATCCTTTAGTTACACTTGGCCATGACTGCCATGTTTTCCTTTTGTGCCAACCAGGTTATAGAGAGTGTAATGGAGTTTTTCTTCTTCTGCTAATGGATAAAATGACTCAAGCTCCGGAGGAAATCCTTTCCTAAAGCACGCGCCTATAATGGATTCACTAAATTACTACTAAATATTTTTACAACAATAAATATTGTCACTAAAAGAAAAGCCTATTATCACTAAGGGTCTGTTTGGAAGTCATCCTGGTAATTGGATTTGTTGTAATTGGGTGTAATTGCAATATCTGACTTACTTGGTTGGTCATGTAATTATTTGATCAGCAGGTAATTGAGTGTAATTGGCAGGGGTAATTACACGTGTAATTGACAGGGGTAATTACACATGTAATTGACAGGGGTAATTACACATGTAATTGACATGGGTAATTACACATGTAATTGGAAGGAGTAATTATACTCTCCAATTCTTAGGGAAAGCTGGGAGTTGCTGGTAATCACATGGTGTAATTGCAAGTTGGTTACCATTTTATTTTTTATGATATAAGCTATGAATCTATGTTTATTGATTAATATAATTTCAAAATACAATATATATACCTTAAATTATTAAATTCATATAATTTATTTGTCTAACAGGGGCGGCTCAACAGATCTCGTGGCCTAAGGCAAAATCATATTAAGAGGCCCTTCAATTTATTTTATAAAATTTATACACTAACAAGAAAATCTATTTTCTACACAATAGATTAATCATTTAAGACAAAAAAATATCAAATTTCACACAAAAAAAGAAATGAAGAAGAGTACAAAAAATAAAAGTGATGGATTATCGATGTTAAGCTTCAAAACTCAAATTGAAATTTTAATTTGGCTATCATCACAAATAAGAAAAAGAAAAGAACATACATAACTTAATAGTTGAAGTTTTGAGCATGGATAGTATCAAAAATATCCAAATTTCTAATCAATTTAAATGATATAATTGTTTTTAAATGATATAACTCATTCCATTAAGTAGCACTCATTGGTGAATATCTAAAACAAATTATAAAATTTTCATATAATATACTCCCTCTGTTCCTAATTACTTGTCCACTTTTGAATTGACACACCTATTAAGAAATCAATAATTGACCATAGTGAGTTTACCATTTTACCCCTATTAATTATGAAGTGGATGAATTAAAAACTTAATATTTTCAAGAAGTTTTATCTTTTTTCAAAGTAATTAATTGAGGGTATAATAGGTAAAAAAAAATTGTCGTTTCTTGATTTGTCAAAATGGACAAGTAATTAGGAATAACTAAAAAATGAAATATGGACAAGTAATTAGGAACAGAGTGAGTATTAAATTAAAACAAAAAGGAAACTTGTGCATGAATATTTTTGTGTTCACGTAGTTTAAGAAAAGATAGAACAAAATGATTATGTTATCAATATATATAACTTAGTTCCAATATAAAAAGGATATACTAATTTAAAATTGGAAGTTAAAACAAATATATCAAATAATGAGTGAAAAGATTATAAGAATTTATGAACTTATTGGTAAAAAATACTCTCAAACAAATAATAATAAAAAATATACCATAACAATTTTATTTATATAAATTATATTAATATATAATAAAATTAATAATTATAATTTAAACAAATTTGGGGCCTTCAATTTTTTGAGGCCTAAGGCAACGGCCTCACTGGCCAAGCCTTAGAGCCGCCCCTGTTGTCTAATATAATTTTTTAATTTCAAATGATTAACTTTTATTTTTAAACTTTAATATTACCTTATGATTACACTTATGCAACCAAACAATATACTTTTACATTGTAATTAGATTGTGACAAATAAACAAGTCATTGCAATGACTAGATTGTGTAATTATTATCCTAATAATTATCCCAATTCTAATTATCAGGTGGCTTTTCAAACAGACCCTAAACGTCTTTTTTGTTGTAGTGAATGTACAATGTCCAATGTCCAATGTTATATTATATGCTAGTGATTAAAATAAAGTTATCCATTGGTACACTTTAGGGACTATTTAATCAAATGCATGTGGTAATATTTTGTGTAATTTTTGTCATATCTGGCAAATAGCAATTTTATAAGTCTAAAAGTAGTGTGGAGTGGTCATCAGTGAAGCCATAAGCTGACAGATTTTAAGTTGTTAGATCGGAAGCCCAATATTGATAAAGGAAATTATATTATTTTGTGCCTAGTTGATTGATTGATTGCCTCACTACTTCGCTGAGGTAGGGGTAATATATGTGTACACTCTACTTTCTCAAGACTCCACTTGTGGAATTGCACTGGGTATGGGTATGACTGTTTTCTTGGTTTGCAGAGTTTCCCCTATACAAGGTGAATGCGGCATGCTACATGTAACTCAGAAAATGCTCGAAATTTGGAAGACATTCCGCGATGTAGATTCAGATTCTGATGACTGGAAAACAAACATTTGGAAGACTAAGCTGAAATTCAGAGCAAAACACACCTTTTACAAAATATCAACATGAATGATCTCAATGTTGTGGTGGAGAATCTCAAAATTTGTAATGGCATATGAATGATCCATGTTCATTTCTTTTTGTTCCAACCGGACCCGAGAAACAAATGGGAGATAGTTTAAAGGAGTTGAAGTTACTGAGACTTTTCGTCTGCTCAAGACTGCTTTGTTTAAAAGAACAGAGACCCTCTATCCCAATTTTCATAATTTGGTGCTGTTGGTAATCCTTGTCAGATAGATGATCAAATCGCAATCCTTCAGGAGATGCCAGACTTGTAATTTACTCATTGTTTGACATCAAGGAGGAGAAGGAAGACATGATAATTGAGGATGTGAACCAAGCTCTTGGTCTTGATCTCCCGAGAAATGTTGAGCCTATCAAAGCGATTATCTACCACATCATTCACAAGGCGTTTCCTTTACCGGTGAGGACTCTGATCGTAGAGAGAAACGTTCTGATGAATTAGCTGATGCGCTTCGTAGAACTTTATTTTCCAAAAGATATCTTGTCCTTGTTGATGATGTATAGTGTATGGGATGATTTAAGACCTTGCTTTCATGATGTCAATAATGGAAGTAGAATCATTCTAACAACACGCAATCTTGAATTTGCCTATTTGTGCTACATCTATTAGTGGTCCAGTTTATCTTTGAATGCTAAATGATGACGAAAGTTGGAAGTTACTAGAAGATAAAGAGTGTTTGGTAAAGAAAGTTGGTCAACATAGGAAAAGGAATTGGAGGCGCTACTAACTTGTTCTCCCTTTCCTACTCGTTACCAATTCCTACTTGTTTCCAATTCAATAAAACGCGATTGCTTCTCTTCTTTCTTCCTATATATACCTTACAACACTAGATCAATTTTTCTACCTCCGTTAATTTTTTTGTTCCACCAACTTTTCCGATGGCCGGAGTTTCCATTCTTCAACCACAAGATGTTCTCAAACACCACGTAACTTATCGCCGATCTCGACGGAATTCCATTTGTAACCCTCTACCAAACCCTAACCCTAAGAATAACCGTAGAAAGCGAAGTCCAGAGAAAAATAGATCTGCTAAGTTTTCCACTGTGAAAATTCTTAAGCGCGGTCAAGAGTTGAAGGTTGTAAAGGAAAACAAGAGTGAAGATTTGGTGTTGTCCACTACAGATATGGTGCCTAAGCACACAAGGATTGCTGAATTCTATGCTGGATGCGGTTTCTCCTCCTCACCGCCACCGAGCTCTCTGCCTGTGCCGGCTTTCTTCAAGAAGAAAAGTGAAGATAACCTCGACGCTACAAGTGACTTGAGGCGTCTTCTCAGGCTCCATCTGGCGGACTAGTTATATGGGATGTTTCAACGATGATGATTGAATAACAAGTTTGTGTTTTGCTCGTCAAAGCTTCTCTTATCTTTTCAAGGGGAAGGAATTGTTTAGGTCCTTTATTTTACCTTAGAAAAGTAGATCTAGTTAGGTTGTTTTGGATTGAATTATAATGTAGTAACAGTAGGCCCTTCTGTAATTTATCTCTCTTTGATTTTATATGTAGTAGTACAAAGATTGTTGAACCAATGGATTTCATGTTGAAATTGAAAAACTAAAATTCATTACTGGGGCTCATGGCCCATTTATGTGAAATGTCAAACATACAAATCAAATTGCTCATACTTGGTTGGCATACAACAAAACACTAACACAAAGCAAAAAAGACGATTAAAAAGGTTCAACTGGTTAATTTATGCAGCTGCAGTGATGCACTCAATAGCCTGTTTGCAGATGCCAGTCATGGTTTCCTCAGGTCCATAAACCTTCAACAAAAATTAGAACAAGAATATTTAACAACGATAACTCAAAACATGATTAGTCATCTTTTCTTAGTAGTTGACACTAGCACATACCTCAATTGGGATGCCAATTTCCTCGCCAAGAGACCTCATTTTTGCAAGACCTTTTTGGTAGTTTGGACCTCCTCTTCTAACATATATGTTCATTCTAGCAGCTTTAAGTTTTGACTCCTGCCATAACAAATGTGGAGTAAGGAAATTGCAATATCAGGGGCAAGTCATTTCAGAGCAGCCAATTGTGTTACCATACCTTTTCCTTAAGAGCTCGAATAATACCACTAAATGTAGCAGCAACGTCAGTGAAGTTGGCTATTCCACCACCAATCACGAGGGCTCTCTTACGGCCATCAGGATTTGCAGTGGCACACTGCAATATGGGATTAGGGTCAGTATATTTCTCCAATTTCATATCAGGGTGCATAAACGGAGAATGTGGTGTAACATAATGTGATAAGTGTTTTTTTCTGTGTGTCAATAAAATGCTTTATGTAACTAGTCTATCCTTACATCAATTACAACTCTAGCATACTGCAAGACCTCTTCTTCATTGGGAGCACCGCTGTACTCTGCATAGTTCCCAAGCTCAGAAGCATACCCAAGATCACCTACCTGTTAAGGTAAAATGACAAGTTTAGACAATAGAATATATAATCAAAGAAGGTATCATCGAATAACATTTTCCAAGGATAGATATGTACAGTATCTGCATAGATGACACTAGCTCCTCCACCAGCAACCATAGTCCAAATTCGCCCCATGGGGTTCAAGACTGTGAACTTCAGAGATGCACTTGTCTGTGATAAACCGACTTGAATGCTTTAGCATGTAATGTAGTACATTGACAGATATTTTGCAATCTCAAGCTGAAGGCCTTTTTTTTTTTGCCTAGTAAGTAATAGAATACCATCAAGATATACCTTTTCATCAAGCCCATGAATGAAGCTCTCTGTAGCACTCATAACCCTTCCAAATGGCAATGGAAATTCAAGATTTCCCCACCTGCAGGACGGAAAGTATATTATGAGTCTATGATGTGTCGATTACCGAAAGTTGATTCACTTTTAGCCAATAAAGCTTAGGAAGCAAGTAGTAAGAGTATATTCAGATGTTGGAGCAGCAGATTTACTTTTTGAAGTTCTTGAAAGCAGCAGTGTCATCAAGCTCTCCCCTCATATCCAAAGGATAAGGCTTTCCTTCAACCAATGTGAAAGGATTCATCTCTAGGAAAGTGAAGTCGAGATCTGATAGAAAGAAATGTTGAGATGGTTACACAAAAATCCAAAAAGGTCGTAAAGATCTAGCAATAACAAATTATCTCGTAGATACCTTGAAATAGAGAGTAAATCACTTTGAGGAACTCCTCAATGACACCCTTAATCTGTAACATACAAGTAAAATTAAAAAATTAAAATTGCGATATGAATTGGATGAATGATTAAAAGAAGTGGACAGACTATTCTTGCAGTATTATTTCTTCTTCTTCTTTCAAATATTTACCTCCAATGGTAGAGTGGCAACAAGTGGAGCACATATCTCTGATGTAAATGAAGTCCCGGTCGGCACAAAGATGGTCTTAACCTGGATAAAAAGGAATATATGTTAGATTAAGATATTAATATAATGGTTTTGGACTTAACATGCCTACTTTTGACTATGTCACATACCTTGTCCCAGTTCTCTTCGATGTCAATTCCTCCACATTCAGAAAAGCTTACGCTGCAACCAAGCCTCTCTGAGACAATATTAAGATAGAACTCTTCGTTGTGAGGGATGAATGGCTCAACAATAAAGGTCGTGATAGGACCTTTGCATCCGCCCATCTCCACCTGTCAATGTGAAAACAAACGTGAGCAAATGATCCGAGACGATGACACTATAGGTTAATAGTCCATGTGAAACAAACAATACACTTGGTTTTAATCAAAAGAGACAAAGTATGTGAATATCTGAACTACCTCTTTGCCAAGGCGCTCCTTCACAAAAGTAGCAACTTGAGCAAGATCAAGATTCAAGGCGACTAGTCCACTCTTTCCACGCTTGCCAAACAACATATCAGGCTTTACAACCAACTTTGTTGTATTGAGCCAAGGCTCTTTCTCTGCTAGCTCATTGATGTCAGTAGACTCTGTCACCTAAGCCACAAAAGAAGGGAAACAAACCATCTTATAGTTGCAATCATGACTTACATTTGTCTTATAAAACTCATAAAACTAGTCATCTATACTGTTTATTAGCAAATATTTGAGGAAGATACTTAAGTGGTTGATGATATTTGTCTTTTTTCTTTATTAGGAGTATTTTCTAAGACAATTAATAACTTGAGTCTAAAGAATGTTAGGATTATCAAGTAGCTAACTCTTAAATCAGGTGGTCCCAAGAGTTTACACTTGTACCTTTAAAAATTTAGGCACTCTCTTTAAGTTTTAGTATTGTAGCTGACCTACCTGTTCTGCCCCACTACATGGGAGGTTCTGAAGAGTTAAACTAAAGGCAAAGGTTTCTTAGGCCCCCAAATTTGCAAAAAGATCATTAAAAATGTAAAGATACAACATTTGAGTCTAACTCAATCCCAAAATTAGCTCATCAAAGGAAGATTGCCCAACTCGACCCGACTCTGATATCATGTAAAGATATGACATCTACACCTAACTCAACTCCAAAAGTTAACTCGTAAGGAGAAGATTGCTCAAGTCCATATAAGCAAAACATGAGCCCATTCCCTAACAAATGATAGGACTTTTAACCCACTCTAACAAAAAAAAAAATAAAAAATCACTTATAGAAAACTTTACATCTCAAAAGAATAAATTTGATAAGAAGCTTTGGATCACTAATGTGCTTGAGCCGTCATTGCCCCAGTCGACAAAACTAGATCTCAAAAGCAGAGGTACCAACCATAACTTCAAAATAAATACAGAAAGGAACCATTTTACAACTCAAATTTAACCAGAGTCAAAATTCTCAAAGCTATCATCATTACTGGAAATGAGGCAAGAGGGGAAAAAAAAAAAAAAGCTCAAATGAATCATGTAGATTCAAGTAGGTGGCCTAAATGCTACCTAAAACATGCTAACATTTTGCCATTAACATTTCAAAGATTTCAAAATCAAGATAAGATTTGTTCCACATTTGTAAATTAACAAAAAAGATTACCTGTGCAGATTTGATAGCCAAATCATAACCTCCAACTCTCTTGAAATGCTCTTTCAACAATCTCTTTGAATCATACTCTCTGATCTTCTTCCTAGCCATTTTTCTTCTATAACAAAAACAGCAAAGAAATTTTCGAAACCCAACAACAGATCTGAAAACCCAAAATCAAATCTTGTTTCACAGATCAATATGAGGGCAAGAAAGTTGAGATCTTAAACGTTAAAAAAGAGACACACACACTGACAATCTTGGGAACTCTAATACCTCTATTTATATTTATAAGTTCAACAATGGCTATTAAATAATGGACAAATTAAAAAAATTAAAGAAAAAAAAAAAGGAATTGTAGAAAATAAGATGGTTTGTTAGCGGGAAGTAGTTGTTGGTAAGTCGAATGGACAGCGGACACATAACAACACAAAAAAAATGCCTGCACGCCAATGTGGACCAACCAACCGGTAAAATAAGTTATGCTTCGAAACTGTTTGGGATGTGAGGTATAAAATATAATAACTTTGATATTTTAGTTAGAAATATTAGTAGTTCTTGAATTATTTATCTCACTATTTATATAATAGTGATAAAATATATATGGTGGAGTAAGTTATTGAGGATAATTAATCCTAAAATAATTTGTTCCCAACCAAACGACTCCTAAGTATGTTTGGTAAGTTGGAAAACATTTTCCATAGTTGGTAGGTAAGTAAGAAAATATTACCTCAAGAGCATTTATATTATCTAGCAAATATTACGGGATAGGATGGAGAATGGTGGTTCAAGAGGGGGGGGGGTGATTGAGTCGGTGGAGAATAGATAATAAACTTAGAATGTCACTCATACAATTTATGTTTTCCTATTTTCATTAAGAAAGTCATTTTTCTTATATTTAAGAATCTTATTTTTTCTTCCTTTTAGAAAATGTTTGGTCGGAAAACATTTTTGAGAAAATGTTATTCGACCTACCAAACACACCCAAATGGCTATAGCCACCCTCCAGAGTATAAAATAAGTATAATGATTTTTTTGAACTTTAAATATTTATATAATTATTCTTTTATTGATTAATTATAGGTTAAAAAAAAAGTATAAGTATCAATTGATAATCTGGTAATTAAGAATGATAACTAATAGGTAAATTATTTATAACTATCAACTGCTAATCTAGTAATTAAAAATGAAAACTAACATGCTAGCATAGATTAAAATTTACTGATACTATCAACAAAAAAATAAATTGCAACAGTACATATAACTAAATCTATTACTCCTATTTATTTGAGTTTAGCTTTGTATGCTAATGTGTTGTAAATATATATTTTTTAAATTATTAAGTCACCAAAAAGGTAAATACAGACAAATATTACTCATAATATATGATACTAATGATACAAAAAATAAAACAGATTAATTTTATGATATACTATTTAAATATATTGATGGCGTAAAAATTGTGGGGTTAAGTTGTCTTTTTGTGTTGATATTTTGTGTAACGGTTCAAAAACTGGAGTTCTGTAATCTCTAGGCAGCCATGTCTGATTTTGTTAGTAGATTATTTTATTAATATAATAATTAATAAGTGGGACACTTTGGAACAGATGGAGATCAGCGTCAAAAAGTGGAATATGAATTACTAATTTGTGGAATTTTATGTAACAAGAAACAAAATGTGATACTTTTCTTTGGTTTTACAACAAACGGTTATAAAGATTTAAATAAGGGGACTTACATAAATTTCACCGGTTTACAAGTTAATTATTTAGATATCCTCTAGTTTACAATATTACGTATCTTACCAGATTTTGATGTCTCTAAATACGTCCCAATACATGCAGACAGAGGCGAATCTAGGATTTCAAGAAGACGGGTGCAAGAAAGGAATGTAAACAAACATTCAAACCAGTGAGCCATCCAATTATTTGTGAACACGGGTTCATTCAGTTGCTATTTGATATATTTTACAAATTATACAAGTATTTATATCGAATTTTGTCGGATGACTACGGGTTCAGTTGACCCATTTTTTGGGTCTAGAATCGCCCCTGCATGCAGAGGTGGACTCACCCTATAGGTTGGAGTGCACGTGCCCCTGTTAACTTCGGAAAAACTCATGTGTATATGTGTATATCTTTCTTGAGAAGCTGGCAAACAGTGCACCCATGAGGAGCATAAAAGTGTCATTGTGTTGCCGGTACAAGTCGAAGGAACCACCCGTGAGTTTATCTAAAGTAATATTGGTGCACCCGAAGTCTTCAAATCCCAGGTTCGCCTCTAGATACATGTATCTCGGATACAAGGAGCCGGGAGCCGGGTCAAATTTTTGTGTAATCTTTTCTAGATACACTATATCCAAGTGGATTCGCATGTATCTGGGATACATAGAAAATCTCGCTCACCTCTCTCCCATCTCGCTCGACACTCTTTCATGTATCTTGTATTCCAAATATATGCGAATCTTGCTCGTCTTTCTCCTTATTTTTGTGTATGTGGTAACAAAAATACATGTATCTAAATATAATATACTTAGAAAACTCTTAATTAGTAATAAAATGCGTAATATATATAGATAATAATAGCATATATGATAGTTAAATATGTTTAATTATGTAGTTTACCCTTTAAATAATACTTAAACAGGCTCAAAAATCTATATGATGCAATCACATTATTTACAATTCAACTAGGGATAGCAGAAACTCAAATAAACCTTTTAAAATAGAGATCGTACATGATTTTTTGGTAATTAAACTATTCTCATAGTGTTTGTGGCTATCAAATTAAATGGCATTTGGACCCAAAAAAAGTTAGGCTTAGGTGAGAAATTGCCGGAAGTGGTAGGCTGCCAAAAACACCAAATAAATGAAGTTGCTTAACGTGGCACAATAAATAATAATCCCCTCCATTCAATAATAGTTGTCTACGATTAACTTGACACACAAATTAAGAAACAGTAAATGATAAGAGTAATTTTACCAAATGACTCTTACTAAATATAAGTCATCTAACTATTGAAAAGTGAATAATATTTAATTACAATGATAAAATTGGCACAACATGATAAATTATTGATTGATTTTATAAACTTGACAAATATTGCTAGACATCCAAAATATTCAGAATTTTTAAATTAAAGATGTTTCATTACTTTCAATTTGAAATGGCAACTGAAATTGAATGTATATATTTGTATGCATTACTAATTTCTCCATATATATATATTTATATTTAATTCTATAATTAATGAGGTCCGACATTGATCATATGGCATCATATGCCAATGGTGAAAAATTTCTTGAACTAGCATTTTTTTTCCTTTAACAAGCTTGAATTAGCATTAACTTACTGAAATTTTACTCTTCATTTGATACGTGCGCAAATATATATGTGTCAGTAATTTTAAAATATTTATCGTTTAGCCGTTGTTGTGTAAGACATATTTTGCAGATGATGTCAAATAAAAATCTAAGAATGAGAATATTTTTAATATTGCAAACTTCATTTTAATGCATTATATATATATATTATCTCCTAAGAAGTTAGAATAACAAAATCTTAATTATTAGAAGTATCATTAGTGTTTCTTTATTTGCTAAATCTTGATTTCTGATTTTCATTTATATGAAATTGATACTACTAGAAATGAAGTTTTTACCGTTACAAATCAGCAGGAAATTTGTGTTATAAAATATGATTTTTTCACTTATTTTTTGTTGAACCATCTCACAGAAAAATGTACGATGGAAAACAGATTCTCACTGAAATTGAGCAAGGAAGATAGTCATTTAATAGTTAATATATAATCCAACACTATTTTTATATTTTAAAAAAAAAAAAAAAACATGTCCAAGCTAGCCAGTAGCTATACTTCATAGCTTCAAAGAATTATGTAAACAATAACAGAGTCCGGAGCTAAAATGGCCAAAAAAATGAGTATTTTTTTAAAAAAGGCAACAAAAATTGAGTATGAAATCAAAAGGCAGTCAGAATTTTCGTCAAGGAAGTTCATACTTTAGGACAAGTAAAAAAAATTAACAGTGCTGGTTAGATTATAAAGTTTTGCAACAAAATAGTCAACCTCAATTATTGATCTCTACATAGTGCTCCAAATTGTTCATACTCTTTCCAGTTCAATATCAAATTAACCAACAACCCAAAATGAAAAATCTCAAAATAGAAAACTTACAAAATATCAATGGATAAACTAAAGAAGATGAAGTAGGACAAATATATTGACTAATAGTTTCATACACATCAAAATATGTAAAGTGGTAACTACAATTGAACTCGGCGACACTTCATCTCTTGAAATGTTTTCATAATACACTCATTAGAAACATCTTCAAATATTTTTTTTCGACATAATACACTATGCAACTATCTAAGAATTCATCATCCATTCGATTTAGCAAGTCATTCTAGATAATCTTCATTATCAAAAAGTTTTTCCAACTATAGCAGTGACAACAAGTAGAAGTAAAGCAAACTTCACTAAAAGAAATACGAGAGAATAATTTAAATGCTTCTTTGTCTCAACCAACTTTCTTGAAAGTTCTCAAATCCACCCAAATTGGAGAACTTTTATCAATATCACAAAACGTTAATAATGTAATTAACAAGTTGATTATCAAGAGCTCTCACGTTGGATCCATCAAAGTCATCAAGATATAATTCAGTCATTCTCATTATATTATTTATGTCAAAACTAGAAAATGAATCAATAGGATTCAACCAAGATACTCCATTAAACAAATCACTTATCACCTCATTGAAACGGTCATTAAGTTCTTGTAGTTGCAAATCACTTTATTTATTTTTTCATGTCCTTATATTTTGTCTGCAATATTATCAAATTATATAGAAAAAAGGATAAATATACCCCCGAACTATCGTAATTGTGAATGCAGATACCCTTCGTCATACTTTTGGGACATTGGTGCCCCTGTCGTCCAAAAACTAGAGCATATATGCCCTTCACTCTAACGGAAGACTAAATAGGGACACGTGACACAATCTTATCCTTCGATTCGATATTTAATAAATGTCAGGTCGGTGGATAAGACTATGACACGTGTATGTCCATTAGTATAAAGGGTAAATATGCTCTACTTTTTGGACGACAGGTGCACTAATGTCCCAAAAGTATGATAGAGGGTATCTGCATACCATTTACAATAGTTCGAAGGGTATATTTGTCCTTTTTTCCAATTATATATATAAAAATTATTAAACTTGACCGCACCACTTACATTTTTATTTATATATAAATAGTGAAAATAAAAAAGAAATAAACACAACAACAAAACGATTAAATAAATAACGAAGATGAATATTAATTATTTTTTATTATTTATTTTTTTAGAGTCGACGCCCTTTTTTTAAAAAAGGGATAATGCTCATTCTGACATGAGCCTTATACATAAAATTTAACACCATCAATAGCTTCATCCAAATATTGCCCTTTTAATTTCATACTGAATTTTATTGCCCTTTGGAAAATTTTGCTCAATTTTTTTACTCTTTTGACTCCGAACCGAATATTATGCCACCATTTTTTTTAAAAAAAATTATAAACAAAGATAATATATGAAGTATTTAATATACATCTATATATGTAGTGGCACATACATCTGCTTGTCCACTATTATTTGGAGTCGTAACGAATTGAATATGATGGATAACGAAAGTAAAATATAATAATTGAAGTCTATTTTGTTTATGCTTTTCATTAAACTATTTCTCAGCCATTTTAGCTTGAAAGAGTCAATACTCATGTGTCTGCTAAAACTTAAAGGAATTGTTGAGAGCTTGTGAAGTATGACTTCTATAATAATAATAAGGGAAAAGGCTCAAATATGCCATCGAACTTTCAAAAAAGACATATTTATGCCATCCGTTAAAAGTTTAGCTCATCTATGTCATTACCGTTTAAGAAAAGACTCATTCATGCCATATTTTTTAACAGTGGTTTTCCAAAACCATTTTTTACATGTGGCCAATTATAATTCGGCCACGTTATTATTATTTTTTATAAAAAAAATCAAAATTCTGAACAAAAATTTAATTAAAATAACCCAGCCAAGTAAAGACTCACCCAAATTTTAAAAAGTCCATATAACCCATGAGTAACCCAATCCTTTCATTCAATTTTAATCTAAAAACCCTAACTAAGAAAAGAAGTTTCTTCACTTCTCTAAGGACGGCGAACTCTTCTCCTTCTCCGACGAATTTTGCACTCTTAAATGTGATCAGTTCGATTTTTTAAGGGTCCTGCTATTCTAAAGCACTCTTTGTAATACTTTTTCCAGAAATAAATCCATGCTAATACTCAAAATCAGAAAACAGTGATTGCTTTACTGGGTTTGAAGTCCACTGAGAAAGAGAATAAAAGCCACGGCTTATGCAATCATTTTTGGCAATAAAATTAGATATTTGGTGCTACCCTGTAAAAAGAATATATATAAATCCAGGCATAAAGTGAAAAGAATTCTTGTTTACTTCATACCATTTCCTTGGGTGCTTTTTAGATTGAAAAATTGAATTAAATAATTGGGTTACAAATTGGTTATAGGGATTTTTTAAAATTTGGGTGGGTTTTTACTTGGGTGGGTTATTTTAATTCAATTTTTGTTCAGAATTTTAATTTTTTTATTTAAAAAAATAATGACATGGCCGAATTATAATTGGCCACGTGTAAAAAATGGTTTTGCAAAACCACTGTTAAAAAATAATGGCATGAATGAGCCTTTTCTTAAACGGTAATGACATAGAAAGTTCAATTATATATATATATATATATATATATATATATATATATATATATATATATATATATATATATATATATATATATATTCCTCACTCCACTCCAGTGATACGACCCTATTTTCTTTTTCATATTTGAAAATTAATTTAAATTATTTTTAAGGGTAATGACTCAAATATGTCATGAAATTTTGAAAACTATGTCATCTGTTAAAAGTTTGGCGCATCTATGTCATATTCGTATGACAAAAGGTTCATCCATGTCATTATTTGTTAATTGAAATGACTTTTAACGAATGACATAGATGAATCTTTTCTCACAGTACGATGACATATTTGATCTTTTTTCCTTTTAAAAAATGAGTTAATTAATAATGTGGCTGAATCATAATTGATCAAGGATAAAAAATAGTTTTGCAAAAATCAAAACTATTTTCAGTTAACAAATAATAGCATGGATGAGCCTTATCTCAAACAAAAATGGTATAGATGAACCAAACTTATAACATATAGCATAGATGAGCTTTTTCTCAAATTTCGATGACATGTTTGATATTTTTCCTTATTTTTAATGATAAATTTTTATAATCAGACAAATATAATGACATATTTAATATAAAAATAAATAAAATTACACAAATATAATGATATATATATATATATCACAAGTTTTAAATTTAATCACATAAAATAAAACGGAGAGAATATATAATTAGTAGTCCCAGAATGCCAGTCAAAATGATACTCTCAAGTCTCAAGTATCAACTTAAGCTAATTAAGTCAAAATTATACCGCATTTGCTTCTTAGTATTTTATTGACTTTTTATTATAATTTTTTGATAGGCTGCAAATTTCACGTTCTTCACAGTATGTTAGCCATCTTTGTTTTATTTATTTATTATAATATTAGTTTCTTGTAGTGTTCTCTTTTTACTTTTTAAATTTTAAATGATAAAAATGGAAGTCATATGTGGTTTATTCACTTCAGCTCAGGTGGATGGCTGCTGGTCTACTAGTTGGTGGATTTTTTTTTAAAATGATGTTAGATTTCTAACATTTTGTATTTTTTAAATTGATGTTGATGTGTGCTATTCGAGTTGAAGATAGTCTTTTAGAAATAACATCTTTGTTCATTCCTGATTCTCCGTCTTAACGTAAAGGTGATAAACATCACTTCTTCATTTAACTTTTTGTTTTTTTTTTTGTTGAAAATCATTCGTCTTTTCTAATTTTTATTTTAAAAATCAAATTCCTCCTCCAATTTAAAATAATTGATATTTTCTCTCGTATCTTATGCAATATCTATTACACCCTTGTCATCAATCTCATTTACTATTTTATATTTTGGTAAATTTTAAACTAATTACCCAAGCCATAAATAGTTTTGTATTATAGGGGAAGTTTAGTTTTCCCTAGCTTCTTGGATATAATAAAAGTTAGGCTATTTATTATTATATTTGTAATTTAAATTCATATATAATATAAGTAGAATTCTCTTTTAATTTTGTCATTGCTTATTAATAAAAAATCTACCACAAAGAAAGTCAACAAAACAATCTGCTAAAAAAAAAAGACAATCTGCTAATTAACATTAAAACTTGTCACTTTAATTTTAATCTAAAATGCCTACATTTATCTTTGGAAGAAAATAGACCGTCTTTTTAATCTAATTTGATCACAAAATAGATTTTGGATCAGTTTCACAACAAATTATGGGATTTCCCCTATTTTGATTACGCCTCAGCTTTGCAATATACCTATATTCCTCGTTATAAAAGTGACTTACATATATTTTTATTAAAAAAAATATATGAAACAAATAAAAAATTCCAACTTATTAATGGAAAACATTTATAGTTTAAAAATATTATAAAAACAACACTATATAGTTTTTATAGCAAACTCTCGTCCTCTATCCCTTGCCTCTCCTCCCTCTCTCTCGCCCTCTCCATATATGTGAAAGTTTTGTATTTTATTTCAATTGTATTTAAAATTTTTGATTATTTATTACAATAAATTTTTATTTGACCTTTGTTATTTCTAGCGAAGTTCAATTTTGATTATGTAATATCTTGTTTGACTTTCTTGAATTTTTTTTCTTTTAACATTGTATAAAAAAATGTTTATGAGTATTTATATATCTCTGATACATCATATGTATATACAACTATATACTATTTATACACTATTAATACATTACATAAATATTTATACATTACTGATATATTAAATATACATGTCGTCATTTTATTAATTTTTTTTTTGAGTAAGTAACATCAGTCCACCAATTTAGTGCCTAATTACGTGCCTTCACTTAAGTTAATAAAATTACCTTTCGTATCATATTTTTGTCGCAAGATACATGTATTAGGACATCCAGATATATGCAAAACAGATACATCTATTTCTGTGTATCTAAAATTGAAATGTAACTGAAACACACTAATTTAGGAGTAAAAAATCATGTGTCTAGTGATTCATGAGGATCTGTCGTATTCCCGATCCAATTATTGTTTCAAATTCTTCTCATTATTTCATATTGTCTTCCACTGTCATTCACTCCGTTCAATGAATTTGCCGAAGTCCTTACCTGCAATGGAAAATCTTTAAAAACCAGATACAAATCATCATGTATCAGATACATATTTTGTGTATTTGTTAAAGTGACAACATGCATCAGATACATATTAAACATGTATCTGATATAGTGATACTATGTATCAGATACATATTTCATGTATTTGGCACAGTGACACCAATAGCATTCGATACATACTTATGTATCTAATACAAAAAAGATTCTTTAGTCACCAAAGTAGTTTAATAAAACTCTAAATCTATAAATTTTAAGAAAAGAACTAAGTATAACTATTCAAAATTAGAAGAACGTGAGGGGGGGAGTGTAACGACCTGATTCCGTCGTTAGGGAAAAGCCAATAGGGAAAGAATGGGACCAGAAAAACTTTTGGGTAGTGACGTGAGAATTCTTAGCCTAGTCCAAATTTGGACGAAATCTGAGTCGTGAGAGGTCTAGGGAAATCTGGTAATGAGTGAGAGATTTAATAATGGATTTGATGACATGAGTGGATAGCCAAGACGTTAAGGAACCCGTATGACTTTACGAAATCAAATTTGGGCGAGTAGAACTCCTGAAACTAACCTTAGTGTGAACGGGTAGTTTCTGAATGTCATGAGTTGAAGGTGTGTTTTGAAATGGGGGTTTGAAACTCTAATTCCGATGTTCTGTCTCCACGCAAGCTGCCAGGGCGGGATTTATTCCGCCAGGGTGGGGCCGCTGTGGTGGAACAGGGTCCACCATAGCGGCCCAGTCGCGACTTAAGTCGGGATTAAACCCCAAAAACGTTATTTTTCTACAAGTTTCGTTCTTGAGAGCTAAGAGACGACCCAAGGCTATTTCTTGAATGTTTTCCACCTCTTCTAGCACTAAAGGTAAGGATTTTACTCCCCTAATCCATTTTTCGATCCGTAAAACTTAGATTCTTGGGTAATTATTATTGGGGAAAGGTTTTGATCTGAAGTTAATGGTAGAAAAAGCCCTAATTGGGTATTGGGATCATGGGTTGGTCTTGGGTTATTGGGTTTGTTATAATCCAGATAATTAGACCTTAATTTGTTGATCCTTGTGTATATTAATTGTTTGTAGACCTAGAACAAGCGAAAAGAATCCGAAAAGGGAAGATTCAAGTGTCTTGGGGGGTATTCAAGCTTGATTTTGAGGTAGGTGATGGTTTGATTTTATGTTTGTGTGATATATGTCGATTGATTGCTATATTGTATGCATGCGTGTATGCGAATAGGAAAATGTGGAAACGAACCTAATTAAATGATTATGTGTGAACAATACATGCCATGAACCTATTTACTTGATTGTATGATTTGAATACTATTCATTATGGATGTGATTGTGGTTGTGGTTGTGCTGATTGGATCGGGTGTCACGTTCCGACACATACATTGAATTAGATGTCACGTTCCGACACATATATTGGATCGGGTGTCACATTTTAACACATACATTGGATCACGTGTCACATTCCAACACATATATTGGACCGGGTGTCATGTTCCGACACATTAACAGTTTGGGTGTGGGTTCCTTGAGAGAACCACTTGTGATTGTTATGCTTATGGCTACTTATCATTGATAATGGAAGACTGTATGTTGCTCTGGAATGATAACTGAACTGTATTCCGTATATGCGTGCTTATTATATTGTGATTGTTTGTTGTATATTGTGCTTATCAGAGTAGCCGTGTGATCCTACCAGTACACTGTGGTTGTGTACTGATACCGCACTTGCTCTTTCTTTGATGAGTACATGGCATCTTTAGGCGGGTACTGACAAACCTCATTTAGGAGATCATTGATCAAGACCGAATTCAATGGTGAGTCATTTCTTCCAGGCTGCCATGAGTTTTCTTTTGCTTAGTCCATTTTCTTCGGACATAGACTAGTACTTTAGATATTTGTTTGTTTAGTTTCGGGGTTGTACCCCTTTTTCTTAGACTTGTTGAACTTTAGAGTTTTGGTACATTGACTTTCAGGTTCTAGGCATTGTTTCCGCAAATGTTTAGTAATGGTTTGTCAAACTTTCTGAGTTTATGGGAACTCCAGTTTATTTCTGCATTTAAACATGCTTTTGTATCTTTAAATGTCTAGCTTTCAGGTTAGTTGGTTAGTAGTAATGGTTCTTTCACCGGAGAGTTAGTCTGGGTGTCAATCACGAAGGTCTGGATCGTGACAAAGTTGGTATCAGAGCCCTAGGTTCGTTGATCTTGGTGTACCAAAACGAGTCTAGTAGAGTCTTGTGGAATGGTACGGAGACGTCTGTACTTTTCTTAGAGATGCTATAGGACTTTAGAAAATCTCTTTGTTTTCTCTTGTCTCCTTTCGTGCTATAACTTGATTCCAATTGCTATCTGGCGATCCAAATTTGTATCTAACCTCCTTCACTCTTCGATCCGCAGATGGTTAACACTAAATTCAACGGTCTCCGGCCCGTAGCTCCCGTCTATTAGCTAGCTGAGGAGTCCTCCGCCAGAGGCTGTAGTCGAGCAAGAGGCAAGGGCAGAAGAAGAGTGGTACCCGGTAGGGGTGGAGTATCAACTGAGAATGTTAAAAGGGAAGAGGCCCTTCCTGCACCGCAAGAAGAAGTAAAAGAGAATGTGGAGATTGAGGATGAGGAAAATGTTAGACAGGAAGAGGATGCATCGGCTAGGAATACCGGTGTTCCTCCTTTAGACCCAGTGTTAGCTCAGCAAATAATGTCTTTTCTGAGGAATCCTTCCAGTAGTGCAAGCTACTCAACCTTCGATCAATTGCCCCATTACTGCTACTATTCCCAGTGTAGATGGAGCGGTAGACACTGATGCATTTTTCTATCCTTTGTTGGGTCCAGTGATAACTGGTAATAAACATGAGATGTTGACTAAGATTCTGAAATTAAAGTCGCTTGTGTTCCATGGTTCTGAGAGTGAGGACGCCTATGAGTTCATCTTGGATTGTTATGAGAGGCTTTATAAGTTGGGTATTGTCTATCAGCATGGAGTATAGTTTGTGACTTTCCAGCTTCAGGGTGAGGCTAAGCAGTGTGGAGAGCTTAAGTGGAATGCCGATCGTCAGCTTACCCCCACTCACTTGGACATAATTTCATGCTCTATTTCTAGAAAAGTATGTCCCCCGGACTTTGAGAGATTGAAAGAAGGATGAGTTTATGGCTTTGGAGTAGGGCGGTATGTCTGCAACTGCTTATGAGGGTAAGTTTCATGCTTTGTCAAGATATGCTACATAATTGGTGACTACTGAAGAGAAGAGGATCCGTCTATTCGTCAAGGGACTGAACTCCAAGTTACAAGTATTGTTTGTTCACATAACCTCTACAAGGAAAAGTTGTAATGAGGTGACAGACTTTGTTAAAAAAATGAAAGGATTAGACATGATGGACATGCCAAGGCTTTAGCTAAGAACCCTAAAAGCACATGTAACTTCCATGGTTCCTACTCCAGAGATTCAGGTAAGCTGACACTTGCAGCCTAACCAATTCAGTTCATTATGCCCACTTCTACAGGTAGTTACTCGGGAACTCCACATAAGAACTTTATGCAGGATAGCCAGGGAGCCATACCTTCAGCGGGCACCAGGCATCTTTTGATCGCACTTGCTATAATTATGGAGAACTTGGGCATATGATGAAGGATTGTCCCCAACCGCGCATCTTGGATTCTGTACAACAGCAGACTAGAGCAGTGGTACTCGCGGGCAACGATAATAATAGTAGAAGACGTCCACAAGGTGGGCAATGAGGAAATCAGCGAGGCCGTGGAGGCCAGGGAAATAGTAATGCAGGGAAATGAGCAGTGCAGCCAGGCAAAGAGGTCACCCGTCAAGATTATCGGGCTCAGTGTTATGCCTTTCCAGGAAAGAGTGAGGTAGAGTCTTCTAACGCACTGAGCACATGTACTATTCTCCTAGGTGATCAGATGGCTACTGTTTTGTTTGATTCAGGTTCTACTTATTCGTATGTGTCAGTTCAGTTTGCCTTAGAATTTGATATGATTTGTGATGTACTTGATGCCCACATCCATGTTTCTACCCCAGTTGAAGAGTTTGACATAGTCATCTATGTCTATTGTGCTTGTCCTATCTTGTATATGGGTTTTCAGTCTTGGGCTAATTTGGTTATTTTGGATATGATTGACTTTGATATAATCTTTGGCATGACTTGGTTGTCTCCCTATTATGTTGTGCTTAATTGTAATACTAAGTCTGTGACTCTAGAGATCCCAGGTAGGGAAAAGTTAGAGTGGGAAATGGTGTACAAGCCTAATTAAGCCAACTAAAGTCATATACTCCATTCGGGCTAGGAAACTGGTGGGGCAGGGTTTTTTGGCTTATTTGGCTCATATTCGGGATATTGAGGTCGAGTCTCCCTTTATCGAGTCTATTATGATGGTGTCAGAATTTAGAGAAGTATTTCCTACCGATTTTCCTAATATGCCTCCAGATAGAGATATATATTTCTGTATTGACTTGGAACCCGATACTCGCCCCATCTCTATTCCTCCGTATCGCATGGCTCCGGTGGAGTTGAGAGAGCTTAAAGATCAAATTCAGGAACTTCTTGATAAAGAATTCATCCATCCTAGTGTTTCACTATGGGGTGCTCCTATCTTGTTTGTTAAGAAAAAGAATGGTAGTATAAGGATGTGCATAGACTATCGTCAATTGAATAGGATCACCATTCAGAACAAGTATCCACTGCCTCGAATAAATGATATTTTTGACCAGTTGCAGCGTGCATCAGTTTTCTCTAAGATTGATCTAAGATCTGGCTATCATCAGTTAAAGATTAGGCATGAGGATATACTAAAAATGGCAGTTAGGATCCACTATGGGCACTACGAGTTTCTAGTGATGTCGTTTGGGTTGACAAATGTGCCTGCAACTTTCATGAGTTTGATGAATGGTGTGGTCAAACCATTATGGATTCGTTTGTTATTATCTTCATTGATGACATTTTGGTTTATTCAAAAAGTAAGAAAGAGCATGCCGACCATCTTCGTATTGTTCTGGGTGTTCTTAGGAGGCAAAAGTTGTATGTTAAATTTTCTAATTATGAGTTTCGGTTGACTTCAGTTGCCTTTTTAGGACAAGTAGTTTCAAGGGAAGGGGTAATAGTAGACCCCCAAAAGATTGAAGCAGTTAAGAATTGGGTCCGGTCTAGCTCTTTGACTGAAGTTAGGAGTTTTGTGAAAAAGGTTACTTCTATTGCCACACATCTGACAAGGTTGACCAAAAAGGAGGTGCCTTTCAAATAGACTGAAAAATATGAAGGGAGCTTTTAAAAGCTCAAGACTCTTCTGACCACAACACTTATTCTAGCACTACCGGTTGAAGGTAAAGATTTTATTATTTATTGTGACGCTTCACATTCGATTTTGGTGGTTATGTTAATGCAGGATAAGAGTGTCATAGCTTATGCATCGCAGGAGTTGAAAGTGTATGAGCGGAATTACCTGACACATGATTTGGAGTTGGCAATTGTAGTGTTTGCTCTCAAGATTTGGCAGTATTACCTTTATGGTGTCAAGTGTATGGTATTTACTAACCACCGTAGCCTACAACATGTTTTCACTCAAAAGTATCTGAATCTGAGACAACAAACTTGGATGAAGTTACTCAAAGATTATGATGTGACCGTCCAGTATCATCCAGGTAAGGCTGACGTGGTGGCAGATGCATTAAACCAAAAGGCGATGAGTATGGGTAGTCTAGCATGTTTGGGTGTATCCAAGCTACCTTTGGCCAAGGAGATTCAAACTTTGGAGTCTAAGTTCATGCAGTTGGGCATCTATGAGAAAGGTGGGGTGTTGGCTAGCATTGAGGCTAGACCCACGTTCATTGAGGAAATCAAGGCCAAATAGTTTGAGGATGAAAGTTTAAATGAGCTCAGAAAGAAGACAGTGTTTGGCAAGGCATAAGATGCGACTCTTGATGAGGGGGTGTGCTCAGTTTTAAAGCAAGAATTTGTGTTCCTCGAGTGGGTGACTTGATTCAGAATTTATTTATAGAATCTCATGGTTCACGGTATTCCATTCATCCGGGGGTGACCAAGATGTACCGAGATTTGAAACAACTTTATTGGTGGCCTAACATGAAGAAAAACATAGCTGAGTTTGTGGCTAAATGCCAAAACTGCCAACAAGTAAAATATGAGCATCAAGGCTTGTAGGATTGTTTCAGAGAATGCCAATTCTGGAATGGAACTGTGAAAGGATAGTCATGGATTTTGTGGTTGGTCTCCCCAAGACTTTGGGGAAGTTTGATTCTATTTGGGTAGTGGTTGACATATTATCTAAGTCGGCCTATTTTATTCTAGTCAGAATAGATTATAATGCTCAGCAGTTGGCTAAGGTTTATGTGAAAGAGATAGTGAGGCTGCACGGGGTGCCTCTTTTTATCATCTCAGATCGTGGTACACAGTTCACATCCAAGTTTTAGGAAAAATTGCATGAGGAGTTGGGTACTCAATTCACTTTTAGCACAGCTTTCCATCCATAGATGGACGGGCAGTCAGAGAGAACTATTCAAGTGTTATAGGACATGCTGAAAGCATGTGTGATTGACTTTGGAGGACATTGGGATAAGTTCCTACCATTGTGTGAGTTCTCTTATAAGAACAGTTACCACTCCAACATTGACATGGCACCATTTGAGGCACTTTATGGGAGGGGATGTAAATCACCCATAGGGTGGTTTGAGGCTGGAGATGTAAAACCTTTGGGGGTTGACTTGGTGAAGGATGCTAAAGATAAGGTAAGAAGCATCCAAGCTAAGCTTCTAGCAGCCCAAAGTCGACAGAAAAAGTATGCAGACCATAAGGTAAGAGACATGGCATTTGAGGCTGGGGAAATAGTTCTTCTTAAGGTGTCACCCATGAAATGGGTGATGAGATTCGGCAAGAAGGGCAAGCTTAGTCCTCGATACATTAGACAATTCGAAGTTCTTGACTGTGTAGGGCCAGTGGCTTATATATTGGCCTTAGCTCTGAATTTATCTAGAGTTCATCCAGTATTTCATGTGTCCATGTTGAATAAGTATCATGAGGACGGGCATTACATCACAAAATGAGACTCAGTTTTGTTAGACAAGGACCTTCAGTATGAGGATGAACCAGTTGCAATTCTCGATTGCGATATCCGAAAGCTGAGGACCAAAGAGATAAAGTCTGTGAAGGTTCAATGGAAGCATCGTC
Source organism: Solanum pinnatisectum (assembly GCA_035578085.1). Classification (NCBI taxonomy): domain Eukaryota; kingdom Viridiplantae; phylum Streptophyta; class Magnoliopsida; order Solanales; family Solanaceae; genus Solanum; species Solanum pinnatisectum. The sequence goes on along the minus strand of CM069080.1, from coordinate 7,530,350 downwards.
CAGTGGAGGAAGCTACTTGGGAAATCGAGAAGTACATACGAGACAAGTATCCCAGTTGTTTAACGATTTAGGTACTACTCTACCTTTACTTTAGCCAGTCTTTTCTAGTTGATCACTCGGGGAAGAGTGATGGGTAAATTGGTATGTATTGTAATGACCTAATTCCATCGTTAGGGAAAAGTCAATGGGGAAATAATGGGACCAGAAAAACTTTTAGATAGTGACGTGAGAATTTATAGCCTAGTTCAGATTTGATCGAAATTTGAGTCGTGAGAGGTCTAGGGAAATCTGGTAATGAGTGATATATTTAATAATGGATTTGATGATATGAGTGGATAGACAAGACGTTAAGGAGCCCGTACAACTTTACGAAATCGAATTCGGGTGAGTAGAACTCCCAAAACTGACCTTAGTGTGAACACATAGTTTTTGAATGTCATGAGTTGAAGGTGTGTTGTAAAATGGGGGTTTGAAACTCTAATTCCGACGTTTTACGCACAAGCCGCCAGGGCGAGGCCACTGTGGCAGGATGGGGTCCGCCGTAGCGGCCCAGTCGCGACTTAAGTCGGGATTAAACCCCAAAAACGTTATTTTTCTGCAAGTTTTGGTCTTGAGACCTAAGAGACGTCCCATGGCTATTTCCTGAAGGTTTTCCACGTCTTCTAGCACTAAAGGTAAGGATTTTACTTTCCTAATCTATCTTTTGATCCGTAGAACTTAGATTCTTGGGTAATTATTATTGGGGGAAGGTTTTAATTTGAAGTTAATGGTGGAAAAAGCCCTAAATTGGGTATTGGGATCATGGGTAGGTCTTGGGTTATTGGGTTTATTATAATCCGGATAATTAGACCTTATTTTATTGATCCTTGCATATATTAATTGTTTATAGACCTAGAACAAGCGGAAAGAATCCGGAAAGGAAAGATTCAAGTGCCTTAAGGGGATTCAAGCATGATTTCGAGATAGGTGATGGTTTGATTTTATGTTTGTGTGATATATGTCGATTGATTGCTATATTGTATGCATGCGTGTATGCAAATAGGAAAATATGAAAACAAACCTAATGAAATGATTATTGTTTATTATGGATGTGATTGAGACTGTGGCTGTACTGATTATATCGAGTGTCACGTTCCGACACATACGTTGGATCGGGTGTCACGTTCTGACATATACATTGGATCGGGTGTCACGTTTCAATACATATATTGGATCGGGTGATACGTTCCGACACACTAATAGTTAGGGTGTGGGTTCCTTGAGAGAACCACTTGTGATTGTTATGTTTATGTCTACTTGTCATTGATAATAGAAGACTGTATGTTGCTCTAGAATGATAATTGAACTGTATTCCATATATGTGTGCTTATTATATTATGATTGTTCGTTGTATATTGTGCTTATGGGAGTAGTTCCATGATCCTACCAGTACACTGTGGTTGTGTACTGATAATGCACTTATTTTTTCTTTGTTGAGTACAGGACATCTTCAGGCGGCAAGTGACATACCTCATTTAGGAGATCACTGATCGAGACCGAATTCAAGGGTGAGCTAGTACTTCCAAGATGCCATGAGTTCTCCTTTTGCTTAGTCCATTTTCTTCGGACATAGACTAGTACTTTAGATATTCATTTGTTTAGTTTCGGGGTTGTACCCTTTTTTCTTAGACTTGTTGAACTTTAGAGTTTTGGTACATTGACTTTTAGGTTCTAGGCGTTGTTTCCACAAATGTTTAGTAATAATTTGTCAAACTTTAGGAGTTTATGGGAACTTCAGTTTATTTCTGCATTTAAACCTGATTCTGTATCTTTAAATGTCTAGCTTTGGGGTTAGTTAGTTAGTAGTAATGGTTCTCCCACCGGAGGATTAGTGTAAGTGTCAATCACGATGGTCTGGATCGTGAAAGGGAAGGAGGAGAAACATTAAGTTGATGAATGTGGGAGTGAAAGGGGGGGGGAGGGTGGAGAGAGAACAGATTGATTGGAAGTTAGAAGCGTAAGTTAGGGGTGTGATTAGGTGGATATATATATATATATATATATATATATATATATATATAATGGCTTTATTTTAGGCTATTTTGAAAAAGTAATGTATTTCAATGTATCTCACTCCAAATCTAGTACAAAAATATTGAATATTATGATAATATGCAATTATTTAAAAGTATAAATTGAATTAGTATATAAGATATGAATGTTTGTGTAATTAGTTAGTTTTTTCGAAACAAAATTGTCACTTATACAATTATGTTTTTTTTAAAACAAAAAAGAGTGACCATAGCCACTTTTTACTAAAGAAAAGAACCAAACAACTGGTCAAACAATAGAAGACAAAATTAAAAAGGATAAATTATGCAAAATATGAGCCCATAGACTTTACTTGCCCACTTTTTATCTTAATTTATAAAAGAAAATACCTAAACAAGTACCTAATATGGCTATTCGGTCATATTCTTTTCCAAAAAATGGCCATGTAGCTTCTGCGTCTTCTCCTTCTCCTTCTTCTTTAAAATTCGAAGTACCACAAACATAAATCATTTCGAATAAATTATATATCAAAAGACTTGAAATATTGAGAGAATTTCATATCTAAAATTTGAGACTATTTAGAGGAGATTTTGAGTTGTTCGAAAATGAATAGTTAGTGTATATTTCATGTATAGTTTAACTATATTCAACTTGTGAGTGAATCATAATGCTTGAGCTTTATTTACCACCGTCTTAGCCCAATTTATGAAAAAAAACCTAATATGGCCATTCGGTCAGACAACTTATAGGTCCGCTTCAACATTTGAGCTGAGGAGTTTGGATCGATTTCACTTAGAACATCTAAAATTCTCACAAATGTCATGAAATCGACTCTAAGAAAGACTTCATCAACTCATTTAGATATGGCCTTGAGATATTACTATAACTCCAGATAAAATTAAACTCCCTCAACTCTATAAATACATGACTTTCACACCTAATACATCTCTTGTCACGCCCCGAGCCTACACCCTAGGTGGGACTAGCACTCGAGAACCATTGCACGCCCCAAGTGAACCCTTGGCCTGGCTTACTTACTCAGCGGAAGACTTTTACTCAACAAAGATAAATCTATGTAATAAACTAGAATGTTATAAAGGACCATTCATCGAGCCAATAAGGCAAACTCAAGTCTCAACATAATAGAATGAAAATGAAAAGACTAAAGAACTAACATCTGACTGTCTATGAAGCCTCTAAACAACTAAGATGGATGTCGGGACAATACCCACGACATCCTAATGAACTAAAATACTGAAAGCTATAAAAAGGGGATCCTTCGAAAAGCAATGAGGCTCACCACAAGACCTTAAATGCTCAACTGGATCAACGAAGCGCTGAATGCTGATCATGGTTACCTGTATCTGCGTCATAAGAATATGCAGGCCAAATGGCATCAATACAATGAATGTACGAGCATGCGAGGGAAAATCTAAATAAGACGTAAGCTTGAAAGGAACTGAAAGAACAAACCTGGTCTCAACTTAATTTATTTCAATATAAAGCAATGTAAATAAGTGCATTATAAAGAAAAGTTTTAAAACATGGATATCAACTCTGTGTATTTAGAAATACAATAATAACTCTGTATGTATGCAGAGATACAATATAAACTCTAAAATGTATATAAAAATACAAAATAATACTGTTGTGGGAGTTTCTCTAATCGATAACCATCACTTAAGAGCTATTGTGATGATACAACATTTTGCCTCACATTGCCAGGGTCGTCCTATACCTTGCCGAGGGCATAGAACCTAACTACTAAGTGGATCCACTAGTCTATGCTAAAAAGCACTAAGGAATCATCTAAAAAGTGTGACCCTTTTCTACCCATGATGGCTACATGGTTTATGGGGGCTGGGAGTTGTCTGAACTCTCCTCCTATCAGTACTCAATACTACTCCCAAAATATGTACTAGCTCTAATGTTTAAAAACATACTTCTTTCTGTGATTTGAGATAATTGCTCAAAGGCTCTTATTGGAAAACAAAGTTTCCTCTCTTGCTTAATTGTGAAAGCATTTACACTTTACTAAAAATCTAGCTCAAAGGCTCTTTTGGAAATCAAAGTTTCCTTCCTTATTTAAATGTGAAATATTTTGCTCTTTGAGAATACATAGCTCTCATACACTCTATTGAAGAAAAGAACTTCAACTTTACTCTTTACTCAACTCAAAACTCAAGTATTAAAACAAAGTTAAAATGTTTGTAAAAGACTTTTGGAAAGCTCTAGAACTTCTCTTGACTTGACTCTTAACTTCGCTTGACCTGACTCTTAACTTTCCTTGAATTGAATTATGGATTCAAGGTTCATGATTTCATGTTGTTTAGACGCACCTTAGAGTGTAGGAATCAACTAGGAAACATAGGTATGTTACAAGGGAACTAGTACGAAAATAAGTTGGAAAAAGTAGAAGACCTGGCGTCCCTGGCGCTTTGAGTGGCGCGGGGCGCCAGAGGCCAAACTTCAAAACTGAAGTTGGGGCATGCTGGCTGGTGCTACGCTCTAGGCCCCAAACTTTAGAACAACTTCTGTGGCGCGCTGGCTGGCGCGATGCCCCAAGCCCTACCCAGAATTCTCCAATTTTTCTTGGTCGTTTTTCAACTCTAAACCCTCTAGTTTCGATTGGTTATTTCCCTAAATACTTATATTCGATTACATAACCAATATATTCAAGAATCCACTCAAAACGACACCTAATTTCATTAATTCAAATCAACAACTCCTCAACTACTTCAACGAATCAAGAACTCAATTTCTAATCCTTCAAGAATATAAATTCACTGAAATAAATCATGATTGGTGCATGGGTGAACTATCCCAATGCTATGTGGTCTCACATACCTCGTAGGGATCACCCCTTGATGAAATCCACAAGCAAATCTTCAAAAGACTTGGCGATTTCCTTGTTTCTCCTTCTCTTTTCTCCTCTTCTTTTCTCTTCTCTTAAAACCCTAACTTGTTTTTCAAAAGAGTAAACTGAATCCAATCAATTTAAACCCCAAATTAATAACCAAAAAATTGAAATTAATTTATTGGGTGGTGAAAAGACCATAATGCCCTTCTAAAATCCGATTTTGACTTTCCTTATCTAGACAACCCAACTTCCAATGGGCATATCTCACTCATACAAACTCAAAACTGAGAAATCTTGGCGGCATTGGAAAGATAATTCAAATATCTTTCCTACGGTATCTTGTAGCACACCTAAATTCTTCTGAGCTAGTAGTTATGATCGTTTGAAGTTGACCCAAAACTCATACTTAATTTTGTCAAATTTCCAAATTTTCATTCTTTCCAAAAAAATGCTTATTTATAATTTTAGCTCTTTTTAGTTGCGGCGTGTTAAAATATCTCTCCCCTAGGAAAATTCATTCTCGAATAAAATTACTCTTAGTAGGCTAAGGGTGTAACATCTAACATTCAGCTCAAGCACCCAACAAGCAAATCTAACACATCAAGCAAAATGTAAATACAACCTGCCAAATTATAAATGAATACCAAGAAAAAGATTAGTACCTTAATTTAGAACTTCTCCAGATTCAAAGAGATGTGGATATCTCTTCTTCATATCTTCATCAGCTTCCCAAGTAGCTTCTTCAACAAACTGATTCCTCCAAAGAACTTTGACTGATGCTACCTCTTTTGTTCTCAACTTGCGAACTTGGCAATCTAGAATCTAAACAGGAATCTCCTTATAAGATAAGCTATCCTTGATACCAATATCTTCAGTTGGTATGCTCAATGAAGGATCGCCTATACACTTTTTAAGCATTGAGATATGGAACACTGGATGGACTGCTGCTAGCTCTAACTCATAAGCCACATTGTCAATCCTCTTAGATATTCTGTAAGGACAATATACCTGGGACTAAGTTTCCTCTTCTTTCCATATCTCATGACACCCTTCATGGGTGAAACTTTTAAGTAAACCCAATCATCTACTTCGAACTCTAAGTCTCTTATCCTAATATCTGTATAGGATTTATGACGACTCTGCGCTATTTTCAACCTCTCTTGAATGACTTTCACCTTCTCCATAGCTTGATAAACTAAGTCTAGTCCTATCAACCCAGCTTCACCAACTTCAAACCATCCAATAGGAGATCTGCATCTTCTCCTATAAAGAGCTTCATAAGGAGCCATCTGGATGCTAGAATAGTAACTATTGTTGTAAGTAAACTCAATGATATGTAGGGGATCATCTCTATTACCTTTGAAATCAATCACACAAGCCCTCAACATATCTTCTAAAGTCTAAATAGTGCGCTCTGCTTGACCATATGTCTGAGGATGAAAAGCAGTACTTAAGTTCACCTTTTAACCCAAGCCTTTCTGGAATGACTTCCAAAACTGTGCAGTAAAAGTACGCACCTCTATCTGAAATAATGGAGACTGGAACTCCATGAAGTCTAACTACCTCTTGAAGATACAACTTGGCATAGGCCTTTGCTGAATGGGTAGTCTTTACTGGTAAAATATGGGTTGATTTCATCATTCGATCAACAATCACCCAAACAGAATTATGCTGCCTGCGAGATCATGGTAAACCTATGATGAAATCCATATTAATCATCTCCCACTTCCATTCCGAAAGTTCTATATTCTGAGCCATACCACCGGGTCTTTGGTGCTCTATTTTAACTTATTGGAAATTTGGACACTTAGCAACAAACTCTGCAATGCCCTTCTTCATACTACTCCACCAATAAATCTCTCTCAAATCACGAAACATCTTTGTGGAATCCAGATGGATAGAATATCTGGATCTATGAGCTTCCTCCATGATCCTCTCTTGGAGTTCATCCACCATTGGTACACATAATCTACCTTGATACCTCAATAAACTATCTCCCCCTTGTTCAAAATCCATTACTTTTTGCTTATGAACATTTTCCTTCCATTCAAGCAAAATAGGATCTTGGTCATGCTTCTCTTTTACTTCTGACACTAATGATGATTCAGCGCCATTCATCACCACTACTTCTTCTGTGGAATCCATTAGTCAACTCCCAATCGTGCAAGTCTGTGCACATCTTTTGCTAACTCTTTCTTATCTTCCTTAAAATGGGCAGTACTACCCATAGACAACTTGCTTAAGGCATAAAAAACAACATTAGCCTTACCTGGGTGATAGAGGATACTCATATCATAATCATTGAGTATTTCTAACCACCTTCTCTGTCTGAGATTAAGTTCTTTCTGACTAAACATATACTGAAGACTCTTGTGGTCGGTTAACACATCCACATGAACACCATAAAGATAATGACGCCATATTTTTAAAGCAAATACTACGGCAGCCAACTCTAGATCATGGGTTGGGTAGTTCCTCTCGTGAACCTTAAGTTGTCTGGAGGCATAAGCTATAACTTTTCCATTCTGCATTAACACACAACCAAAACCAACTCTGGATGCATCACAATATACAACAAAGCCTTGTGTACCTTCTGTTAAGGTCAATATTAGGCAGTAGTCAACCTCTTTTTCAATTCCTGAAAGTTTTTCTCACAAGCTTCAGACCATTGAAACTTCACTGTTTTCTGAGTCAACTTGGTCAAAATGGATGAAATAGATGAGAACCCCTCTACGAACCTTCTATAATATCCAGAAAACCACTCCTAATATCAGTTGGAGATGTGGGTGTAGGCCGATTCTGCACTGCTTCTATTTTCTGGGTATTAACTTTAATTCTATCACCGAAAACAATATGGCCTAAGAATGCCACAGACTCAAGCCAAAACTCACACTTAGAGAACTTCACATACAACTCATTATCCTTTAGAGTTTGGAGAACTATTCTGATATGGCTAACATGATCTTCCTCATTCCTCAAATAGATTAGTATGTCATCAATGAATACGATGACAAACATATCTAAATAAGGCTTGAATACTCTATTCATAAGGTCCATGAATGCTGCAGGTGCATTAGTTAAACCGAACGACATGACTAGAAACTCATAATGACCATAACGAGTCCTGAAAGTTGCCTTTGGAATATCACAGTCCCTTACTCTTAACTAATGGTAGCCAGATCTGAGGTTTATCTTAGAGAAACAAGTGGCATCCTGAAGTTGATCGAAAAGATCATCAATTCTCGGAAGAGGATACTTATTTTTTACAGTAACCTTATTCAACTGACGGTAATCTATACACATCCTAAGGGAACTATCATTCTTCCTCATAAACAAGACCGGAAAGCCCCAAGGTGAGACACTTGGTTGAATGAAACCTTTCTCTAGGAGATCTTTCAACTACCCTTTTAAGTCTGTTGGTGGCATCCTATATGGTGGAATATATATGGGACGAGTATTTAGAAGAAGGTCTATACCGAAGTCTATCTCTCTCTCAAGAGGGACTCCGGGAAGATCATCTGGAAAGACTTCTGGAAACTCTTTTACTACTGGAACTGACTGAATATGAGGTATCTCAATACTAGAGTCATTAACTCGGACTAAGTGATAGACACACCCCTTAGAAACTAATTTTCACTCCTTAAGGTATGAAATAAAACGACCCTTAGGCACTGCTGAACTGCTCTTCCACTCTATAACTGGTTCACTGGGAAATTGGAACTTGACTACTCAAGTTCCACAATCTATTAATGTATAACAGGCATGAAGCCAGTCCATACCTAAAATGACATCAACATCTACCATATCTAACTCAACTAAGTCAACCATGGAACTCGTATGATTGACGGAAATTGTACAATCACGATAGAATTTCTCTGCTAGAATAGACTCACCAACAGGTGTAGAAACACTGAAGGGCTCAATAAGTTGTTCAGGAAGAATATCAAAATTATCGCAACATATGGACTTACAAAAGATAAACTCGCTCCTGGATCTATCAAAGTGTAAACATTAAAGTTAAAGACTTGGATTATACCACTGACAACATCTGGAGAATCCTCTTGCTCTTGGCAATTAGTGATAGCGTAAAGACGGTTACCTCATCTGTCTGCCCCTGAAGTAGCTCATCTAGATGCATCTCTGTCTGGTGGAGCAACTGAAAAAGACTGGGCTCTATTACCCCCATTACCATTACCATGCTTGTTCTTTGGACACCTCGCATAAAATGATCATTCTGGCCACGCTTGAAGCAACCAGTGGAGCCATCACGATACATCCCTGAGTGCTTACTACCACACTTAGCACATGCAGGAGGCTTACTACCCCCTTGTGCCATACTATCCTGAGAATATGCAGGTTTAGCTCTGCAATTCTGACTATTGTACTCACATTTGTTCTTTGGTGCAGGTGCACTAGCAAATGATGGAGCATGTCCCTTTTGTTTCTGTTGGAAGGATGACCGGTTGGCATTACTCTTTTGCTGCCCGGACTCATTCCCTGATGTCTTTGCCTTCTTATTCTTAAACTCTTCTCTATCCCTCAGCTTGTCTTCCTCAACTTGGTGTACATGGATCATTTGCCTTGCTATGTCCATATCCCCTATCAGCATAGCTGCCTTACCTTCCTTCTTGACAGGTGAGACAAGCCAACAACGAATAAACTCATCATCCTCCTCATGTCAGCAACCATCTTCGGAGCATAGCGGGAAAGTTGTGTGAACCTCAGACTATACTCATGAACGCTCAAAAAATCCTACTTAAGAGTGAGGAACTCTCGTACCTTTGCTTTTTTCAGTTCTCGGGGAAAGAAACTCCCCAAGAAGGCCTCCTCAAAACAAGCCCAACTCATAAGTGGTGCTCCCTCAGCTTGGTTCTCTTCCATTGGTCAAACCATATCCTAACGACAACTTTCATTTGGTATGCAGCTAGTTCCACCCTCTCAGCATCAGCAACATGCATGATCTCAAAAGCCTTCTGAAGCTCCTCAACAAAGTTCTCTGGATCCTCAGTAACACTTGAACCAGTGAAGCTTGGCGGATTCATCCTTAAGAATTCACGGATCCTTGTAGTGTCAGCCCGTTCTTGTCGATTCTCTCTCTGTTGCACAGCTTGGTTGGTCACAACTTGGCTCAACATCCAGATAGCTTCATGGAATTTGGCATTGGTGACCTCTCTTTGGGATTGCACTTCTGGTGCATTAGGTACCTCTTGTTCCTGTGGTTCAACATTTCTCCTAGCCGGACGACTCTAACGGCTCTTCATGGAGGCATGATCTGAAATACACGCGCAAGCACGAGTTAGAAAGAAACTTTTATAGAGATACACTCTATCACAAGAAATGAGTATGAAAGAAGTGAGATAGTTCCTGAGTGTTGCAGCCTCTTAATTATAGTTGTGGTGCGATTCACACCAATAACTAGGACTCTACAGACATGGCTTCGTAGACTCTCTATGACTCTTGAACTCTGTGCTCTGATACAAAGTTTGTCACGCTCCGAGCCTACACCTTAGGCAAGATTGGCACTCGAGAACCATTGCTGGCCCCAAGCGAACCCTTGGCTTGGCTTACTTACTCAGTGGAAGACTTTTACTCAACAAAGATAAATTTATGTAATAAATTAGAATGTTATAAAGGAATATTCATCTGGCCAATAAGGCAAATTCAAGTCTCAACATAATAGAATGAAAATGAAAAGACTAAAGAACTAACATTTGACTGTCTATGAAACCTCTAAACAACTGATATGGATGTCGGAACAATACCCACGACATCATAATGAACTAAAATATTGAAAGCAGTAAAAGGAGATCCTCCAGAAAGAAATAAGGCTCACCATAAGACTCTGAATGCTCAACTGGATCAACGTAGTGCTGGATGTTGATCCTGGTTACATGTATCTACATCACAAGAAAATGCAGGCCAAATGGCATCAGTACATTGAATGTATGAGCATGCGAGGAGAAATCTAAATAAGACATAAGTTTGAAAGAAACTAAACGAACAAACCTGGTCTCAACTCAACTGAACTCTTTTCAATATAAAGCAATGTAAATAAGTGCATTATAAAGAAAAGTTTTAAAACATAGATATCAACTATGTGTATTTAGAAATACAATAATAACTCTATATGTATGCAAAGATACAATATAAACTCTGAAATGTATATAAAAATACAAAATACTACTAATGTGGGAGTTTCTCTAACCGACAACCATCACTTAAGAGTTATTGTGATGATACATTATTTTGTCTCACGCTGCCAGGGTTGTCCTATACCTTGCCAAGGGCATAGAACCTGACTAATAAGTGGATCCACTAGTCTATGCTAAAAAGCACTAAGGAATCATCTAAAAAGTATGACCCTTTTCTACCCATGATGGCTACATAGTTTCTGGAGGCTGGGAGGTGTTTGAACTCTCCCTCATATCAGTGCTCAATACTACTCCCAAAATATGTACTAGCTCTTATGTTTAAAAACATACTTCTTTCCGTGGTTTGAGATAATTGCTCAAAACTTAGCTCAAAGGATCTTCTTGGAAAACAAAGTTTCCGCTTTTGCTTAATTGTGAAAGTATTTACTCTTTACTAAAAAAATAGCTCAAGGGCTCTTTTGGAAATCAAAGTTTCCTTCCTTGTTTAAATGTGAAAACATTTTACTCTTTGGGAATACATAGCCCCCATATACTCTTTTGAAGAAAAGAACTTCAACTTTACTCTTTACTCAACTCAAAATTCAAGTCTTAAAACAAAGTTAAAACGTTTGTAAAAGACTTTTGGAAAGCTCTAAGAACTTCTCTTGACCTGACTCTTAACTTCTCTTAACCTGACTCTTAACTTCCCTTGAATTGAATTATGGATTCAAGGTTCATGATCTCATGTTATTGATGATTTCATGTTGTTTAGACGCACCTTAGAGTGTAGGAATCAACTAGGAAACATAGGACATTACAAGGGAACTAGTACGGAAAGAAGTGGGAAAACGTAGAAGACCTGGCGTCCCTGGCGCTCTGAGTGGTGCAGGGCCCCAAAGGCCAAACTTCAAAAATGAAGTTGGGGCGTGCTGGCTGATGTGGCGCCTCAGGCCCCAAACTTCAGAACAATTTCTGGGGTGTGCTGGCTGGCGCGGCGCCCCAAGCCCCTGCCTAGAATTCTCCGATTTTTCTTGGTTGTTTTTCAACCCTAAACCCTCTAGTTTCAATTGGTTCTTTCCCCAAACACTTAGATTCGATTACATAACCAATATATGCAAGAATCTACTCAAAACGACACCTAATTTCATGAATTTGAATCAACAACTCCTCAACAATTTCAACGAATCAAGAACTCAATAGAACTTCAACAAAACCCATCAAGAACTCAATTTCTAATCCTTCAAGAACATAAATTCGTTGAAATAAATCATGATTGGCACGTGGGTGAACTAACCCAACTCTATGTGATCTCACATACCTCGTAGGGATCACCCCTTGACGAAATCCACAAGCAATTCTTCAAAACTTGGCGATTTACTTGCTTCTCCTTCTCTTTTCTCCTCTTATTTTCTCTTCTCTTAAAACCCTAATTTTTTTTTCAAAAGTGTAAATTGAATCCAATCAGTTTAAACCCCAACTTAATTACCAAAAATGAAATTAATTAATTGGGTGGTGAAAAGACCATAATGCCCTTCTAAAATCCGGTTTTGACTTTCCTTAGCTAGACAATCCAACTTTCAATGGGCATATCTCACTCATACAAACTCGAAACTGAGCAAACTTGGCTGCGTTGGAAAGATAATTCAAAGATATTTCCTACGGTATCTTGTAGCACACCAAACTCGTCATGATCTAGGAGTTATGATCGTTTGAAGTTGACTCAAAACTCTTACTTAACTTAATTTTGTCAAATTTCCAGATTTTCGTTCTTTCCAAAACAAAATGTTTCTTTCTAATTCTAGCTCTTTCTAGTTGTGGGGTGTTACGTCTCTCAATAGGTTAGAGTACTAAATAACTAAGGGAAAATTAGCAAACTAGTCATTATATCTAACATAATTATTAAAAACATCTACACTTTAAAATAATTATTAAAAATGTCAAAATGTCAATATTTTAGAAATTAAATTGTATCATAATATAATTAGTTTTTTTTTTCCTTTTATTTCTCAAATCAGGCCTACATTGGACCAATTTCTACACCACTATCTGGTAAAAAAAAAAAAAATTCACCCACTATCCACTTACCCATCTTTCTAGGTTTTACCCCAAGTCACTATTTTCTATCTCTTCCCATTTTCACCATTGTTGACTCATTCCTTGTTCAAAAAAGTAACTCTTCAATTTTCCACAATTTGTTCAAGAAATCTGTCAATTAATTCAAAAGATTGTGATTTATAAAGGTAAATTCGAAGTCACCAAATATTTTGTGAGATTTCTTGTGATTTTGTTTTCAAATTCACCAAGTATTTTGTATTTCGGATTTATGTAATTCGAATTTTATATATATTTTTTTAATTTTATTGTGAGTTTGTTTTCATATTCACCATGTATTTTGTAAGATTTCGTCTTTTAAACACTACTGTTTGATTTTTTTTTGTGATTTTTTTTATATTTGAGATTTTAGTAGATTATAGTAATCTACATTAGCATTCATACATCATATTTTGCATGATTAGAAAACTAATGTTTCACATAACTACATTAATAAATACAAATTCATATTCATATATCAGACACAATTGTATTAGAACTTTTTTTTCAGAATGCACTATTAGAAAAAATTATGTATTTTTCCTCCTTTGTTAAAACATAAAATTGTATCCCGTACTCAATTGTATTCACTACAATATATTATAACACATAAATTTCGTCGATTGTATCCCAAATTAGTTTCTCATTACTTAAATATATTGGGCTACAATATATTTGTTGTATTTAAAACACCAACTACAAAAATTAAAATTGTATCTTGTACTCAATTGTATTCAATATTCAGTACAAATCAACGATAAATTATTATAACACATACATTTTGCCAATTGTATCCCAAATTAGTTACTCATTACCTAATTGTATTGGGCTATATTATATTTGTTGTATTGAAAAACATTAGCTACAAAAAAAAAAAAAAAAAAAAACATGCACTTTCATTCATTTATTTAAAATGTCAATAATTTGACATTTATTAGGATTCCTTAGCCACACTTTCAATATTTATTTAAAATGTCAATATTTTAGTTTGTTATGTATCTGATTTATGTATTTTTTTATTTGTTTGATTTAAAAGAATACAATTATTTAACAACAGAATAGAGAAATTTTTTATTATATTTTCTTCGTAATTGTATACCAATAATTTTACATTTTATGTGCTCACTTTACCATTCAAATTAAAATTAATATACTGCTTTCATAATGAAAACTAAAATTGTATTCCAGTGAAATTGTATTACATGATTGTCAAATATATATTTATTTTATTTGTATTACAAAAATATTACTGATTGTATCCCAATATAATCCAATCATTACATATGAATATGATTTATGAAAGGATACAAGATTCTGGAAAAAAAATAGCATACATGTGAAAATAATACAGTATGTTGAGGAAAGATACAATATTTAAAAAGAAAAAAAGAAAAATTAACTATGAAAGAAATAGAGATACAAGATCTTGGGAAAAAAAAATAGCATACATAGCAAAAATAATCTCTTGAGGAAGGATACAATATTCTTAAAAAAAAATACAAATTAACTATGAAAAAATAGGATACGTCTATGCTTAAGAAATACAAATCCATTTGGCATACATATTGGAATGACTACAAACTAAAAAATAAATACAATGTTCTTATACAAATACAAATGTTCAGTAAAAGAAAAAGAATTGACAAACAAATTAATATGAATACAATTCTGGTATGAATACAATTTTTGCAACCTTCTTCTCTGACTCTCTCTTTCTTCTTCTTCTTCGTCTGCTATGTCTTTTTTCTGATTTTTTGTTCACCAAATCCAAATTCGAAAATTCCTTTTCACTTGTGCATAAGTAATCCTATAAGCAAAAATTTTGAAATTATTAAATATGAATGTATAAAAAATCAAACAATATATGATGTATGAATGCCAATGTACATTTCTGCAATCTAATAAATCTCAAATATGAAAATAAAATTATAAAAAAATCAAACAATAGTGCTTAAAAGACGAAAAATTCGAAATACATAAAAGAGAAAAATCTCACAAAATACTTGGTGAATATGAAAACAAACTCACAAAAAAATTAAAAATACTGATTAAAAAGTTGGAAAATTCGAAATACATAATACTTGGTAAATATGAAAACAAAATCACAAGAAACTTCATAAAATACTTGTTGACTTCGAATTTACTTTATCAATGGGTGAAGAATTTTTTGAATTAGTTGTGAGATTTCTTAAACAAAGTGTAGGAAATTCGAAGAGTTGATTTTCTTAAACAAAAAAAGGAGATAACAATGGTGAAAAAGGGAAGAGAGAGAAATGAGTAATTTAGGGTAAAACCTAGAAAGAGGGGTAAATGGGTAATGAGTTTTTTTTTACCGGATAGTGGAATAAATAATAGTCCAATGTGGGCCTGATTTGAGAAATAAAAGGAAAGAAGATTAATTATATTAGGATTTAATTTATTTTCTAAAATATTGACATATTGATATTTTTAATTATTATTTTAAAATATAGATATTTTTAATAATTACGTTAAGGATTGTGACTAGTTTGCTAATTTTCCCACATTAATACCAATGTACAATAATGTTAGAAGCCCGTTCTGAGGCCCAATTTAGATTCACCAAAATAGGCATAATACAAGAGGCTGACTGGTGTAAATGTCACTTTTTAAGCCGTCATTTAGATTTTGTCTCTATTTTTTAAACTAGCACAAATACCTTTAAAGTTTTAAGATTTTACATAGAATAGAAAATTTTAAAGGTAATTTAAAAAGGAAAAATTATGCGGTTAAGCAAATTTATACTACTTAATTACTCATCATAGCTATAGTTTGCTATAATCACCACTCACGACTAACATTGTACATTAATTACGTGGGCTGACTTTGAGTTTGTATAATTAGCTACGTTTGTATATATATATAATTCGCCAGAATATACAAATACATATGTATAATATCCAATTATCTTACCAATATACATATACAATTCACCTCTCTCCCACTCTCCCCCTCTCTCGCTCACCTCTCTCATCCCTCTCCCAATCTCGCTTTCCATATATACAAATGCATATGTATAATATACAATTATCTAACCGATATACATATACAATTAACCTCTCTCCCACTCTCTGCCCTCTCTCACTCGCCTCTCTCCCAATCTCTCTCGCCTCGCTCCTCCCTCTCCCAATCTCGCTAGCCTCTCTCCTCCCTCTCTCAATCTCGCTTGCCATATATACAAATACATATGTATAATATACAATTATCTAACCAATATACATATACAATTCACTTCTCTCCCACTGTTTGCCCTCTCTTGCTCGCCTCTCTCCCAGTCTCGCTCGCCTCTCTCCTCCCTATAATATGTAGCTACGAATTGTAATTATCAAACTATAGTTATGGAGAGTAATTATGCTATTTTTGAGTGGCTATATGTGAAAGTTCCTCATTTAAAAATTATAGGACTATTTCATATTCTAAAAATATCTTTTTTAATTGAGTTAAAATAAGAGTTTACTCCTTAAATTTCTCATTCATGTATTCAACCTATAAAATCTCAATCTCTCTCTCTCTAAGACACACACATCTTAATCTGTCATCATACTAACCAAAAAAAATCACGAATAATTTATTTTTCTCATTAAATGAAAAAATCCACAGCAAATTCATTTTTACAATAATACTAGTAAGGTGTTCTCTTTAGGCAGGCACAAAAAAAAAAATCAATAGTAAATTTTATAATTTTATTTTCATTTAAAATAATATTGAAAATTATAAAAAGAAATGATAAAAAATCATGTAAAGAAAGAAGGAAAGAAAAACTATCTACTTTATATCAAAAATATTTTAGAACTTTAAATTAAACCACTCAAATCTTCATATTAATAATTTAAATTTTTATAATGAGTAACATCTTATAAACTAGAATTACGATTTATGTCTTTAAAAAATACTACATTAAAAATAAGAATTATGGAAAATAAAAAAAGGCAACTATAAACTATTACTATTATTTTTATGTGTATGTATATATATTTAAATGGTTTTATTATAATTTATCTTTATGGAAGTCATGTTTATTCCTTCCAACTCGATGCCTATTGCACTTTTTAATAAAAGAAAAGTAATAAGGAAAAAAGTAGGGGCAGATTTCATATAGTAGAACGTAGGAAAAATTATGCGAGTTGGTAAATATTAGTAGTTTATTATTTAATGAGGTTATAGTTTCAATTAATTAATGTGAGTGACTATAGTTTAATATAATTTGCTATTAATTATGGGACCCACAAACAATTTGTATTCCGAAAGTAAAAGAAAAAGATCCATTCTCGAATTTGTATAATAATTTATACAAAATTTCTCTTCTCCTCCCCTCTCCTAATTCTCTTCTAAAAATCACACACACAAATCATTGATACAAATTGAAATGAACTTTCTCCCTCATAATTTTTAATTTAATTTTCAATTTTCAAAACAACAAACAACAACTGGTTTTTTTTTTTTTTTTTTTGATTTTTTATTCTTTTATTTTTTTTCACTTTTTTCTTTCTTTCAAATTTTTTTTTTTTTTTTTTAAAAAAAATGATGGAAAAATTTTCCAAGAGTATTTTTTTTATTAAGATTTTAATAATCTATCATTTGTTTTTTTTTAGGTTTTATTTTTTTTTTTTTTTCATTGCATGGTATATTGCAAAATTTGAGAGAAGAAAGAGAAAAAATCTATTCAAGAGTTGAGATCCAAGTTCAAAAATGACCCAAAGGCATTTCAACAAATTTTCAATAAAGCTAAGACAAGCAACATTAAATAGTTGAATGAAAAAACAACATGATGTAGAATCTGGTTCCAAAAAGAAGAACAAAAATTTAATGGTTCAACGTGAGTTCATTTTTTTTTTTTTCCTAAATTGTATTTGTAGCAATAATTTTTACATGGTATCATAGAAGATTTTTTGAGATTTGTATTTGATCGTTTTTTTGTATATATTATATATAAAAATATATGATTATATATATATATACAAATACAAAATCAACACAAATAACAAATAGTCATCTATCATTTTTTTTTTTATATATTATATATTTTTGAATCTATTAATATTATTTATATTTATATATACATTAAAATATGATAATATATATATTTATTTATTTTTTTAATAATATATATATTATTATATATATATATAATATATATGCATTATATATACACAATTTTTTTTTCATTTATATTTTATATTATATTATAAATTATACAATTTTTATTTGATTTATTTATTAGTTCATAGTTTGAAATTTTTTTTTTTTTTTTTTTTTTAAAAAAAAAAAAAGAGAAAAATGAATTTTATTTTTAATTTTAAAAAAAAAAAATTTTGTTGTTGTATTATGGATTGAGAAAAAAAAAAAAATTTTGATTTGTAAAAACTTAAAAAAAAATATAATAAAAATTTTTTAAGTGATTTTTTTTTTTGAAGAGTTGATTTTGATTTTGATAAGAAAGAATTAGGAATTTACAGAATGAATCGTGATATTTTTTTTTAAAAAAAAAAAACTGATTTTGTTACATCAATTAAGGGATTAATTGACAATTATAGTTTGTTGTCATATTTACCGCCCATGTAGTCATTATTTTAAAAAATAAAATTTGTATAAATTTTTAAAAAGAAGTCGAGATATACAAACATAATTCTCTATAGTAAATTAAACTATAATTATGGAGCATAATTAAATAAATTATAACCTTTTGCATTATGAAATTTTTTTAAAAAAATATTTGAAAAAATCTTGAGAAACTCCTTAGAAAACATTGATTTATCTTTTTGCATATATTTTTTATAAATTGCTTAATAGTATATTTTATTTGTGAAGAGATTAAATTGAATATTATATTTATATATATCCAAAAGGCGGCTAGGAAGCAAATTATGCACTTCATGCGGAATCAATTCCTTTTGAATTTTGGGTTTTCAATTTATTTTGGACTCAATTAATTTATTTGAGATTTTTCTATATTTATAAATCATAGAAAAAAATAACCTTTTCCTAAAAGAGGGACTTTCAACAAACAACATTTGGGGCCTAAACTTAAGAGAGAGAGCGTAATATTTTATTTTTTCATCATATATAGTTTTATTTAAAATCTACTTTGTTAATTCATTGATCTCTCTAAGACACATTCGATCTCTTAAAGAAGATGATCAAATTAATTTTTTGAAAAAACTTCTTTTTCATAAGGCATTTATTTGAAGGCTATTAATATTATTATAAGCAATATGTGTATTTGAAAAGATATTTCCCTAATTCAAAAGATAAATCTAAATCATCAATATATAATATAACTATTATTAAAAAAAAAACTTCAAGGTTAAGACAATATTTTTAATTTTAAAAATAAAAAATAAAAATAAAATATTTTTTTTTTGAAGTGAAAAAAATTTTTTTGAAATCTACTCTATATATATAAATAATCAAATCTAAAAAATATAAAAAGGGATTTTTTCTGATTATTATTTTATTTTTTTTTAATTATTTTTGTTTAATTTAATTTTTTTTTTTTTTCAGTTTATTTTTTTTTCATAGTATCAAAATCATAATCATATAACATAATATTTTTAAAAAATTTATAAAATATATAATATTTTTTTTTAAAATTTTTAAAAAAAAATAAAAAAATATAAATCGATTTTTAGTTTTACAGGGGTTAGGGCGGCCCCCTGCTAGAAAAGAGTTGGAACTCACTGTGGAGGTAGGAGAATTTTGGTTTATGTGTGGCGTTTGTGATGGGATTTTTTTTTTAAAGAGGTTCAAAAAAAGAGAAGAAGAACAACAAAACTTAGTTGAGGGGGACATCTATCTATTATATATATAAAAAAAGTTTTTTTAACCATGTATATATAGTAATATTTTAATAGCGTTAAAGTTCTTATTATTATTTTTGTGCTTACTATTTTAATGCTTATTAGAATGAAGGAAATAAGAAATGAGATTTAAAAGATACCGTAAATCTCGTAATTGGTTAAATCTATCTCTGCTCAATGATAGATCTCTCTTTTTTGGTTAATTGTTCATTAGTTATTTTATCTTTATTTTTAGTCTAGTTAATTATATTTATCTTTGAAAATCATTGTTTGAATAAATAATTCGCATTAGTTTAATTTAGTAAATAGATAATTGACAAGTCTTGCGTTGTTTGTTTGGGCCAGGCCACCCGGGTTGAATTAACCCAACCAAACATTAGAAAATTGGAAAACATTTTTCGGAAAATGTTTTCCTTCATACCAAACACACCCTAAATGAAGCATTTTATTATTTACCATGAAAATATGGGTAAAATATGAGTAAACTAGTATTTTACCCAATCCATTTTTACCCATATCAAATATGGGCAGGTTGAATTATTACCCATTTTATGTTGACCCATTTTCAACCCGCCCAAATTTGACCCAACCCGCCCATTTGCCACCACTAAGCCACCCCTTTTTCCAAATTTTTTAGATTTGGTTTTTCAAAGATCACTATCTCACCTTCATGATCCAGTGTGACATTAAATGTGTTGGGCATTAAAATAAAATTTAATTTTGCAAGTACAAATTTAATTTCAACAATAGTTATCACTTCTCTACAGAAAAAAACGAAATTTAATTTTATATCTCAACTATCTAAAAAAGAAAATTATATTTGATTCTAAACCCTATACATCTCTACTCTAGCCTAAATTCATTATAACTTGGGAGGGTTAAATAAGTTTGGGTTTGTTCTGTATTTTAAATTATTTCGTTACTAAAATGCTTATAAACATCATAAACCCAAAAATATTATTGCAACAAGAGTTTTTGATAAATATCAATACACTAAAAAAATTGTTAATATAAAAGAAATACTAAACAAAATACTTATCAAGATTATGAAAATGTATTAGCCAGTTCAAGAGAAAAAAATTAGTGTTTGGTCGAGAAAAGTGAGGAAAAAAGTCAATAGCAAGAGTTGAGCGCAAAGAAGAGAGGTTGTGGCTTATTAAATTAGTATGAAAGTTGTTAACACTCTTCTAATGAGTTGAATTAAAATGTTTAAGATTTTAGACTTAAAAAATATATGCACTTAATGGGTCGGGCTAAATCTGAATGATTAAGATTCGGACCTTAATTAAGTACTAACAAATAAGACATTAATGACCTAAGATTAAACCTCCATGTGCAAATAAATGATCTATAGATACAATAGGTCAAAAATATTACTTGTTCATGGATAAGAATAATAGCAGCTTGTGTTGGAGCTTTTTTAGGCAAGCAATTACCTTATTTGATATGGACTTATTTTTCTTATCACCAAAATGGGGAATCTCGATCCTTATTTTTAGCTATTTATATTTATTCATAGCAATAGTTTTCTTATTTTTAGTTTTTAGTTGCATAATTTGTAATATACTTATAATTAGTTACATAGTTCACATAATTAACTCTTATAAGTCTTATAGTTATGAAATTTCCCCTAAAAAATTATTCTTCAGGATAACACTAGACTCAACTAATATATATGTGGTCCTTGACGGAAAAAAAACAAGTACATCTGTACCTAAGTTTTACTGAAAGTTTCTAGCACTAAATGATCGAGTAGAAAAATGTAACGACTGGTTTCCATCGTTATGGAAAAGCCAATGGAGAAAGAATTGGGGCCATAAAACTTTTGAGTAGTGACTTGGAAATTTCTAGTCTAGGCCAGACTTGAACGAAATCTGAATCAGGCAAGGTTTAGGGAAATCTGGTAGTAAATCAGGGGTTTAATTATGAGTTCAATCACCTGAGTGGATAGCCAAGACGTTAAGGAACCCGCACGATTTTACAGAATCGAATTTGGGTGAGTAGAACTCTCGAAACTGATCTTGGCGTGAAAGGGTAATTTTTTAACGTCAAAGGTTGACAATGTGTTGCGAAATGGGAGCTTGGAACTCAAATTCTGAGCTTCTGTCTTCGTGCAAGCCACCGAGGCAGGATTAATCCTGCCAAGGCAGGGCTGCTAAAGCGGGATGGGGTCTGCCATGGGGCCCAATCGCGAATTAAGTCGAGGGGAAACTACAATTTCGTTATTTTCTGCAAAACTTCGTCCTTGAGAGCTAGGAGAAGACCCAGAGCAGTTCTAGACAGTTTCCCACGATTTCTAGCACTAAAGGTAAGATTATTTCTCCCCTAATCCGTAATTCGATTCTTAGAACTTAGAATCTTGGGTAATAATCGTTGGGGGAGGGTTTTGGCTTGAAGTTAATGGTGGGAAAAGCCCTAATTGAGTAGGTGATGGTTTGATTTCCTGTTTGCGTGATCTATATCGGTTAATTGCTTCATTATATGCATGCATGTATGTGAATAAGGGAATGCGAATCAAATCTAATGCAAATAAGTGTGTGTGTGTGTGTGTATATATATATAAACAATTACATGCCATGAAACCCATTGCTTGATTATGTGATTATGAGCATTGTTCATTATGGGTGTGATTGTGATTGTGGTTGTGCTAACTGGATCGGGTGTCTTAGGAGGATTCAAGCTTGGTTTCGAGGTAGGTGATGGTTTGATTTCCTATTTGCGTGATCTATATCGGTTTATTGCTTCATTGTATGCATGCATGTATGTGAATAAGGGAATGCGAATCAAATCTAATGAAAATGAGTGTGTGTGTGTGTGTAAATATATATATATATATATATATATATATATATACACATGCCATAAAACCCATTGCTTGATTATGTGATTATGAGCATTGTTCATTATGGGTGTGATTGTGGTTGTGGTTGTGCTAACTGGATCGGGTGTCACGTTCCGACACATATATTGGATCGAGTGTCACGTTTCGACACATATATTGGATCGAGTGTCACGTTTCGACACATGTGAATTCGATACATTCCGACACACTAACAGTTTTGGTGTGGGTTCCATGAGAGGACCACTGTGATTATTACATCCATGTTTAATTGTATTTACGATTGGAAATTGTGTGTTACTCCTAAAATGATAATTGATCTATGTATTTTGTATATGTGTATTTATTGTGTTGTAATTGCTTGCCTATGTTTCACTTACTGGGGTGGCCGCATGATCCTATCAATACACTGTGGTTGTGTACTTATACTGCACTTGATCATTCTTTGTTGAGTACAGGGCATCTTTAGGCGGCTACTGATAGACCTCGGCTAGGGGATCATTGATCGAAGACCGGATTCAAGGGTGAGCCAGTTCTTCCAAGCTGCCATGGATCCTTCCTTGTTCAGTCCACTCTTTTCATACTCAGACTGTTTAGTTAGACTTTGCTTATGTTAGTTTAGGGGTTGCACCCCTTTTCTTAGATTTGTTGTTTTACAGAGTTCTAGGGGTTGAATTTCCGCAATAGTTATATTAGTTGTTTTGTTAAACTTTCAGAGTTTATGGGAACTCCATATTTCATTAGTCATTTAAACTTGCTTCTGTATCTTTAAATGTTCTAGTTATCGTTAAGTTGCTTAGTTAGGTTATAGTAATAGTTCTCCCACTGGAGGGTTAGTGTGGGTGCCAATCACGATGGTCTGGGTCGTGACAAAGTTCGTATCAAAGCCCTCGGTTCGTTGATCTCATTGTACCAAAACAAGTTTAGTGGAGTCTTGCGGAATGGTACAGAGACATCTGTACTTTTCTTCGAGAGGCTACAAGACTTTAAGAAATCTTTTTGTTTTCTTCTCCTTTCGTGCTATGAATTGATTCCAATTGGTAGCTGGTGATCCAAATTGGTATCTAAACTATTTCATTCTTCGGTCTGCAGATGGTTAACACATGCTACAATGGTGTTAGGCCCGTAGCCCCCATCAATGAGCCAACTGAGGAGCCCAGAGCAAGAGGCCGCGGTCGAGACAGAGGAAGAAGAAAAGGTAGAGGTCGAGAAAGGGTAGCACCGGCCAAGAGTAGAGCTCCAGTTGAAAATGCTCTTAGAGAAGAGGCCCATTCTGCACCCCAAGAGGAAGTACAAGAGAATGTGGAAATCAAGGATGAGGATGATGTTGGACCAGAGGGGGATGCACAGACAAAGACTATATGTATTCCTCCCTTATACCCAATGTTAGCTCAGCAGATCATGACTTCTTGAAGGGGTTGACCGGCATTATAATCCTTTCCACAATGCAAGCGGCTCAACCCCGAGCCAATGCCCCCCCATTGTTGTTACTGTTCCCAGGGTAGGTGGAGCTGTAGGCATTGATGGTTTTTTCCATCCCCTATTGGGTCCTGTGATGACTGGCAATGAGCATGAGACGTTGACTAAGTTTTTGAAGTTAAAGTCGTCAGTATTCCATGGTTCTGAGAGTGAGGATGCCTATGAGTTCATTTTGGATTGCTATAAAAGGCTTCACAAGTTGCGTATTATACATTAGCATGTAGTAGAGTTCATGACCTTCCAGCTTCAAGGTGAAGCTAAGAAGTGGTGGAGAGCCTATGTGCAATGAAGATTGCCGGTCTTACCCCCACTCACTTGGACACAGTTCCATGCTTTGTTTCAGGAAAAGTATGTGCCCCGGACTTTGAGGGATCGTAAGAAGGATTAGTTCATAGATTTGGAGCAGGGTGGTATGACTGTAGCTGCTTATGAGGCTAAGTTTCACGCTTTGTCTAGATATACGACACAATTGGTAACTACTGAGGAGGACATGATTCATTTATTCGTCAAGGGATTAAACCCCAAATTACAAGTATTGTCTGTTTACGTGACCTCTCCAGGAAAAAGTTTTAATGAGGTGAGAGACTTTGTGAAGAAAGTGGAAGGAGTTCAACGTGATGGGCAGGTCAAGGCTTTGGCTAAGAAGCCCAGGAGCACAAGTAACTTCCATAGTTCCTATTCTAGAGGTTCAGGTAGGCCGACACTTACAGCTCGGCCAATTCAGTTAGCCTTGCTTGCTTCTACAAGTGGTTACTCGAGAACTCCACAACAGAATTTTATTCAGGATAGCTAAGGAGTCGCACCTTCGGCGGGCAGCTGGCCGTCTTTTGACCGCACTTGTTATAATTATGGAGAACCTGGGCATATGAGGAGAGATTGTCCCCATCCGCGCATGTTTGACCCTGATAAGTAGTAGACTAGAGTAGTGGTACCCGCGTGCAGTGGTAATAATGGCAGAGGACGTCCACAAGGTGGTCGGGAAGGGAATCAGTGAGGCCAGGGTAATGGTAATGCAGGTAGAGGAGCAGTGCAGCCAGGCAATGAGGTTGCCCGTCAAGATGACATGGCTTAGTGTTATGCATCTCCGGGCAAGAACGAGGCAGAGTCTTTTGACGCAGTGATCACATGTATTATTCTTATCTGTGACTAGATGGCTACTATTTTGTTTGATCCGAGTTTTACTTATTCATATGTGTCAGTTCAGTTTGCCTTGGGATTTGATGCGGTTTGTGATGTACTTGATGCCCTCATCCATGTTTCTACCCTCGTTGGAGAGTCTATCATAGTCACCCATGTGTATCGTGTTTGTCCTATATTGTTTATGGGTTTTTAGACATGGGCTGATTTGGTTATTTTGGATATGACTAACTTTGATATAATCTTAGACATTACTTGGTTGTCCCCCTATTATGTTGTGCTTAATTGTAATGCTAAGTCTGTGACTCTAGAGATCTCGGGTAGGGAAAAGTTAGAGTGAGAATGGGTGTACAAGCCTAAGCCACCTAAGGTCATATCTTTCATTCGGGCTAGGAAACTGGTGGGGTAGGGGTGTTTGGCGTATTTGGCTCATATTCGGCATGTTGATGTCGAGTCTCCCTCTATCGAGTCTATTCATGTAGTGTCTGAATTTAGGGAAGTATTTCCTACTGATTTGCCTGGTATGCCTTCGGATAGAGACATAGATTTCTACATTGACCTGGAACCGGGCACTCGCCCCATCTCCATCCCTCCTTATCGCATGGCTCCGGCAGAATTGAGAGAGCTTAAAGCTCAAATCCAAGAGCTTCTTGATAAAGGTTTCATCCATCCTAGTTCTTCCTCGTGGGGTACTCCTGTCTTGTTTGTTAAGAAAAAGGATGGTAGTATGAGGATGTGCATAGACTTCGACACTTGAATAGGGTCAGCATTCAAAATAAGTACATGTTGCCTCAGATTGATGATCTCTTTAACCAGTTGCAAGGTGCGTCAGTTTTCTCTAAAATTGATCTAAGGTTTGGTTACCATCACTTAAAAATTAGGCCTGATGATGTACCAAAACGACATTTAGGACCCGCTTTAGGCACTATGAGTTTCTAGTTGTAACACCCCTAAATACTAACCAAGAGTCGGTTGTCGATACACCATTGCTTAATTACTACAAATGTTTTATTCTCATTTTGGAAACTTGAAATTTTATGATATTTGCAGACTTGCTTAACATAATTGTGATCGTAATTTAAGGTATTGTATTGGGGTATGTATGTAATTTTCTAATTGGAATTATTTATAACTTGGAAGGGAGGTGAGATATATAAATATTAGGATATATGTATACTTTTGGGCAACAAACTTTTAACTTTTGGGCAACCAACTTTGACTTTTGGCTATATCTAGTAAGTGATAAACATCACTTTGATAATATATATTTCCACACCTCCTCTATAAGAATTGGGGCTCCTTAACTCTAAGAAAGGGGTAGAACTTCCTCTAATGAGATTATTCACAAAATTTCAAGAAAACATTGGTCCTTTTGGCTGGAATTCGAGACATGCCCTTCTCTTTGGTAAGTGATGAAATATGTTTCTGAGTTGGGTAGTGTTTGGTAATTTATGCATATCTCGTTCTCTAGGACTTCATTTACAGTGAATAAATATGATTTGGAAAGCTAATGTGTATACCTACAACTCTGATGTTTATGTTAAACTCTAATTTAGCTGTTATGGATTTGGTATATGGGACACAACATAGGGCAAGTTCTGTCCAGATTTCGGAAATTAAAATCATGTATGATCAACTGCTAGTGTTTTGAATATATCCTTTTATACAAAATATATTTTGCAGTGATTCTTGTTTATTTGCAATCTTTAGAGATGTACCTACATCTTTCATGAAGGATATAAAGTATAGTTTTGCATTTTTCCTTGACAAATCTAAATTGCGACTTGAGATACCAAGCTGGACAGATTTACTGTTTTGGGAGCATAGTTGTATTTGTACATGCTAGGCTTACTTGTGATGATGATCTTGTTTTACGTCAACATTATTAAGCTAATAGAAGTTAAAGAAGTTGTTTAATTGTATTTTTAAGGTTATATATACTCGTGTACAAGTTGAGAACCTTGATACGTTTGTCGGGCTACGATTTGAATTCTTGATGTTTTGTTGGACTGTTTCTATGCTAAAGCTCGAGGTTTGGGTATAAACATGTACTTGTACTCTTGTTATTTTCTTGTATATTTGAAGGGTTATCTCGATACCTTAATTACTTCTTGTCACATTGTATTGTCGTATTGATATTCTTTGAGACTTTCAAGACACTTGTGTAACTCGCCTACTTATACGGATTGCTTGATCACTTGGCATGCCTATTGATTTGGATTATTTGTCATCTTGACTCTGGATTTTTGGTTCGTCTTAAGTATGGAAGTTGTCCATTTTAAGTACGAACTAGGAAGCCATTTTTAATATGATTCTTGATTCTCTTGATTATTGGGCTTTGACCCTTCTTGATACAAGGCTTCGGTCTTTCTTGATATAGGGCTTCGGTCCTTCTTGATGCTTGGTTATGCTAGGTGTGACGGTATGATGTATATATTGGGCGAGCCTTGGTATTGGATCTCTTGGGAAATGGTGCTATGAGCATTCTTGACACTTGGATCTTTAAATATAGAAGTTGATACCCTTAATTTATTGTTTACTTGATTTATTTATAGTGTTTCAATTGTGCTACCCATGACTTTTGAAAGGTGACTTGGTGAATCTAACGGCTCCACGTATATAGTTTTTACACCACTAAGCTTTATGTTTAGCAATAGTTGTTTCTATCGTAGGAAACGTTCGAAGGGATACTTGAAGCTGGCCATTAGAGACAGAGTTTTTGTGAGCTTTATGGTTAGATCACATTTGTATATATGCATCTATAGTTTGCATAAATTGGGATTTGTACCTGATCTATATGTAGTACATTTACATGAAATTTTGAAGGCTAATTTGTTCATGTCCCCATGGGTTGTAAAATAAGTATGACTACATGTTTTACTATTTTAGGGTGTGTAAACCCAAGTCTTGTAATATACTAAATTTATAGTTTATTTTGAAGGTTTGCATGAAGTATGAACCAATCAAGCTTCGGTACCCCGAAGTTGGTAATGATTTATAACGTGTCTTGTTGTAATATAGATAATACATGAAAACCTCTTAGCGTATTTTTTTAAAATTATTTTGAAAGATTCTTCCGCTACAAATTGGAACTCTTGTCTTGTTAAATTTGAGATCAACCAAATTTTTAAATGACAAGCCTTTATACCTTTCACTTGTTATTTTAGGCTAAATTCCTCTATTGAATTATAATCTATATATCTTAGATTAATCCTTTTTAAATGTGCAAGTATTATATTAGCTTTCTTGTTAAGTAGTAGCATCTTTCCAAGAGGGTTGTTACACTAGTTATGTCATTTGGGCTGACCAATGCGCCTGCAGCTTTCTTGAGTTTGATGAATGATGTGTTCAAACCATTTCTGGATTCCTTTGTTATCGTCTTTATTGACAACATTTTGGTTTATTCAAAGAGTAAGGAAGAGCATACCGATCATCTTCATATTGTTTTAGGTGTCCTTGGAAAACAACAATTGTATGCTAAATTTTCCAAGTGTGAGTTCTGGTTGTCTTCAGTTGCCTTTTTGGGACAGGTGGTTTCAAGAGAAGGGGTAATGGTAGATCCCCAAAAGATCAAAGCAGCCAAGAATTGGGTCTGGCCTAGCTCTGTGACTGAAGTTAGAAGCTTTGTGGGGCTCGCCAATTACTATCATCGATTTGTGAAGAATTTTGCTTCTATCGCCATGTATCTGACAATGCTGACCAAAAAAGAGGTGCCTTTAGAATGGACTGAAAAATGTGAGGAGAGCTTTCAAAATCTCAAGACTCTTCTAACCACAGCACCTATTCTGGCACTACCGGTGGAAGATAAAGATTTCATTATTTATTGTGATGCTTCACATTTGGGGTTGGGTGTTGTGTTGATGCAGGATAAGAATGTCATAGGTTATACATCGCCATAGTTGAAGGTGAATGAGAAGAACTACCTAACGCATGATTTGGAGTTGGCAGCGGTAGTGTTTGCCCTTAAGATCTGGCGGTATTACCTTTATGGTGTCACGTGTAAGGTGTTTACTGACCATTGTAGTCTACAATATGTATTCACTCAAAAGGACCTAAATCTGAGATAGCGAAGATGGATAGAGTTACTCAAAAATTATGATGTCACCATCCAGTATCATCTGGGTAAGGCTAACATGGTGGCAGACACACTAAGTCGGAAGGCGGTGAGTATGGGTAGTCTAGCTTGTTTGGATGTGTCTAAGCGACCTTTGGCCAAGGAGATTCAAATCTTGGAGTCTAAGTTCATGAAGTTGGGCATCTCAGAGAAAGGTGGGGTGTTAGCTAGCATTGAGATTAGGCCCACATTAATTGAGGAGATCAAAGCCAAACAGTTTGAGGATGAGAGTTTGAATGAGCTTAGAAAGAAGACAGTGTCTGGCAAGGCACAAGATGTGACTCTTGATGCTGGGGGTGTGCTCAGTTTTAAGGAAAGAGTTTGTGTTCCTCGAGTGGATGACTTGATTCAAAAAATATTGACAGAATCTCATGGTTCACCGTATTCCATTCATCCGGGTGTGACCAAGATGTACCGAGAATTAAAATGACTTTATTGGTGGATTGGCATGAAGAAAGACGTAGCTGAGTTTATGGCTAAGTGCCAAAACTGTCAGCAAGTAAAGTATGAACACCAAAGGCCTACAGGCTTGCTTCAGTGAATGCCAATTCCGGAATGGAAGTGGAAAAGGATAGGTATGGATTTTATGATTGGTCTTTCCAAGACCTAGGGAAAGTTTGATTCCATTAGGGTAGTGGTTGATAGATTGACTAAATCCGCCCACTTGATTCTCGTCAGAGTAAATTATAATGCGCAGCAGTTGGATAAGGTGTATGTGGAGAAGATAGCGAGGCAGCAGAGAGTTCCCCTTTCTATCATCTCGGACCGTGGTACAAAGTTCACATCCAAGTTTTGGGGAAAATTACATGAGGAGTTTGGCACTCAACTCACTTTTAGCATAACTTTCCATCCACTAATGGTCGGACAGTCAGAGAGAACTATTCAAGTGTTAGAGGACATGTTGAGGACATGTGTGATTGACTTGGAGGACATTGGGACAAGTTCTTACCTTTGTGAGTTCTCCTATAATAACAGTTACCACTCCAACATCGACATAACACCGTTCGAGGCACTTTATGGGAGGATATGTAGATCACCCATATGATGGTTTGAGGCTGGAGATGTGAAACCTTTGGGGGTTGATTTGGTGAAATATGCTCAAGATAAGGTAAGAAGCATCCAAGCTAAACTTCTAGCAGCCCAGAGTCGACAGAAGAAGTATGCAGACCATAAGGTAAGAGATATGACATTTCAGGCCGGTGAACAAGTTCTTCTTAAAGTGTCATCCATAAATGGGGTGATGAGATTCGGCAAGAAGGGCAAGCTTAGTCCTCGATACATCAGACCATTTAAGATTCTTGACTGTGTAAGGCCAGTGGCTTATAGGTTGGCCTTACCGCCTAGCTTATCTGGAGTCCATCTAGTGTTCCATGTGTCCCTATTGAAGAAGTATCATGGGGACAGAGATTACATTATTAAGTGGGACTCAGTCTTGTTAGACAAAAACCTTCAGTATAAGGAAGAATCAATTGCAATTCTTGATCGCGATGTTCAGAAGCTGAGGACCAAGGAGATAAATTTCGTGAAAGTTCAATGAAATCATCGTCCAATTGAGGAAGCTACATGGAAAATCGAGAAGTACATGTGAGACAAGTATCCTCAGTTATTCGACAATTCAAGTACTACTATACTCTTACCTTAGCCAGTTTTTCCTAGTTTATCACTCAGGGATGAGTGATGGATAAATTGGTATCTATTGTAACAATCGATTTTTGTCGTTATGGAAAAGCCAATAGGGAAAGAATTGGGGCCAGAAAACTTTTGAGTAGTGACTTGGAAATTTCTAGCCTAGGCCAGACTTGGAGGAAATCTGAGTCAGGAGAGGTCTAGAAAAATCTGGTAGTGAACGGGGGGTTAATTATGAATTCGATCACATGAGTGGATATCTAAGACGTTAAGGAATCCGTACGGCTTTTTGGAATTGAATTTAGGTGAGTAGAACTCTCGAAAATGATCTTGGCATGAAAATGTAGTTTTTGAACGTCAAGGGTTGAAGGTGTGTTGCGAAATGGGAGCTTGGACCTCAAATTTTGAGCTTTGGTCTCTGTGCAAGTTGCCAGGGCAGGATTAATCCCACCAAGGTGGGGCCGCTGTAGCAGGATGGGGTTCGCCGTGGCGGCCCAGTCACGAATTAAGTCAGGGAAAAACTCCAATTTTATTATTTTCTGCAAAACTTCGTCCTTCAGATCTAAGAGACGACCCAGAGCAGTTCTTGACAGTTTTCCACAATTTCTAGCGCTAAAGGTAATATTATTACTCTTCTAATCCATAATTCAATTCTTAGAACTTAGAATCTTGGGTAATGATCGTTGTGGGAGGGTTTTGGCCTAAAGTTAATAGTGGGAAAAGCCCTGATTAAGTATTGGGATCTTGGGTTTGGCCTAGGTTTAATAGATTGATTATTATCTAGGTAAATTAGGCCTTGTTTATTGATTCTTGCGTTAAATTATTTGTTTTAGACCAAGAACAAGTGGAAAGAATTTGGAAAGGGAAGGCTCAAGTGTCTTAGGTGGATTCAAGCTTGGTTTCGAGGTAGGTGATGGTTTGATTTCCTGTTTGCGTGATCTATGCCGGTTAATTAATTATTTCATTGTATGCATGCATATATGTGGATAAGGGAATGCGAATCAAATCTAATGCAAATGAGAGTGTGTGTGTGTGTGTGTGTATATATATATATATATATAAACAATTACATATCATGAAACTCATTACTTGATTGTATGACTATGAGCATTGTTCATTATGGGTGTGATTGTGATTGTGGTTGTACTGACTAGATCCGATGTCATGTTCTGACACATATATTGGGTCGGGTGTCACGTTCCGACACTTGTGAATTGGATCGGGTGTTATGTTCTGACACACTAACAGTTTGGTTGTGGGTTCCATTAAAGGACCACTGTGATTATTACGTCCATGTCTAATTGTCGTTAATATTGGAAACTATGTGTTACTCCTGAAATGACAATTGATCTATGTATTTTGTATATGTGTGTTTACTGTGTTGTAATTGCTTGCCTATGTTTCGCTTACTGGGGTGACCGAGTGATCCTACCAGTATACTGTGGTTGTGTACTGATACTGCACTTGCTCGTTCTTTGTTGAGTACAGGGCATATTCAGGCAGCTACTGATAGACCTTAGCTAAGGGATCATTGATCGAATACTGAATTCAAGGGTGGGCTAGTTCTTCCAGGCTGCCATGGATCCTTCCTTGTTCAGTCCACTCTTTTCGGACTCAGACTATTTAGTTAGACTTTGCTTATGTTAGTTTAGGGGTTGCACCCCTTTTCTTAGATTTGTTGGTTTACAGAGTTTTGGTACAATGATTTTCAGGTTTTAGGGGTTGAATTTCCGCAATAGTTATGTTATTTATTTTGTTAAACTTTCGGAGTTCATGGGAACTCCATATTTCATTAGTCATTTAAACCTGCTTCCGTATCTTTAAATGTTCTAGTTATCGTTAAGTTGCTTAGTTGGGTTGTAGTAATGGTTCTCCCATCGGAGGGTTAGTGTGGATGCCAATCACGACGGTCTGGATCGTGACAAAAAATGCCTTTAATATGCTTACTTCAACTTGAAAAATCACAAAGTAAAGGTACCCAAATGAGTGTTGTTGAAGCAAATGACTAACGTAATTAGTTGTTGATGCTTTTATGATGGCCCCTTCGTGGACATATAACACAACACAAGAAATGGCCATAATTGCGTACACTTTTCTTCAATTTGGCATGACGTAGCAATCCCTTTTATTGTCTCTATTGGTAGCTATTCATTTATTAGTAGAAAACTTGTATTAAAAGCCAATCCAACCATATGTACAACTATTGATTAATTTTGTAACACTACATTTTATGATATGTGGTTTACGGTGTTAAATTAGGTGACTGCACCTTGTTCTTGATCATAGAGTGTCATGCAATATGTGTTTTGCACTATTTTGCTATTAGTTGTCATGTTTTTCTTTTAATTATTACTGCTTTGTTTTCTTGAGCCGAGGGTCTTTCGTAAACAACCTCTCTACCTCAGAGAGGTAATGGTAACATTTGCGTACACTCTACTCTCACAAACCCCACTCTGTGATATTTCACTAAATTTGTCGTCGTCGTACCCTTTTATTAGGTGGAACTATTCATTGATTTTGTAAAGCCCCATAGTGAATGTATGTGGTACCTAAATTTTAGGTTTGGAAGGCCCATAGGGATATTTAGTAGAGGGGGAGAAGTAGTCTGAAATAAATTGAAATTGCTTTAAGGGATGGAAAGGGCTTTAGCCACACATGCTCTAACTTTAAACGACCTTATCTTCCTATTTATAATGAATTAATCAATGAACCATATATCAAATGAAATCTCTTTTAATGTAGCTCCCAACTATTCAAATGCTTTTTCATTCCGATATTCCTACAAGAAGTTACGACTTTTTTTACTGAAATGTAGCAGAGTATTAATTTGGTCTCGAGGAAAAAAAATACCACATCGTTACGCGTTTCACAACACAAGAAGTTAAATTTGGCCAAAGTATAGGCTAATTTTGTTTTAGAAAGTATTTTTAGATATTACATAAATTTGAATGAAGAGTAAAACTAAAGTATGTATCTTTTAATAAAGGACCACAAGTATATTCCAACACAAAAGAAAGTAACATAGTAGAAAAATACCATAATACAATATGTGTGTACACCCCAAATATTTTATATATTGTACTCAATAAAAATAATATAAAAATAGAAATTAAAAATGAGAATATTATAACATGTGTATAGACACAACAAAACGTAAGTTAGCAAGTTACCATTATAATTTGTGTGGCTCTTGGGGACCTTAGCTAATGTAAGTGGCTATGAACATGACAGTGTAGGTGTGCTATCTAGCTAGATTATGAATTTATTATAGTATCATGTGCTTGTTTTTTTCTCTTATGTTGACCTTGTGCCTCAACAAACAAAAATTTGTTTTATTTTTTAATATAAACATGTAACTTTTTTTGGACTTTTTTGATGAGTCTTATTTTAAAAAGGGGTCTACATAGCCAAAACTTGTGGATACTCAGACAAATCCGTGAATGCCCGTGTTCTATGATTATTGCTAGAATAGAATTACTTGAAAAATCACTATTTGAAAAATGTTCGGTGGTTAGTTCCACAGATATTTAATGATTAAATTGTTGAAAAAAAATATGTAGTAATGTATTTATATAGAAAAAATGGGAGGTTTTCCATTATGTATTTTTTTAGTGAACAAGTTCGGTAGAAAATGAATTGGAAAATAATATTTTATAATACAAAATTTTCACTGATTTACGATGAAATTTTTCTAGTAGTGAATGGGATTGGATTTTCTGAGCCATTCATCTATGGGTTAAGTTCAAAACCTAATATTTTGAAAATCAAACTCCGATCCATTAAGCACAAAAATAAAATAATTTAGAATCAAATAATTAATATATACATTTTATAAACTTCATAAACTTTAGATTTTGAATTATCACCGACTCTTTTATATCAGGGACAAAGCTAGGGGGTGCAAGAGATTTATCTGATTTCCTTCAGTAAATTAGTTTTTATATATACAGTCAAATCATTATTATGTATATAAACTAGATATTAAGAACCTGTTTGGATTGACTTAAAAGTTGGTCAAATCTATTTTTAAGTCAATGTTTATCTTTCGAAAGTATTTTTTAAAGCAACTTAAAATAAGTTTAAAATGACTTCAAAAAGGTTAAAAATCAAAAGTATGTCTCCCCTTACTTTTTATTTTTTTTATTTAAAAATCATTTAAGTTTGTCTTTTTTATTTTTTGACTTAAAAAGTAGTTTTTTAAGTCAATCCAAACGGATCTAAATCTCTTTGATTCTTTTTATCTTTATTAATTTATATTTTAAATTCTTGAATAAAAGCAAATTGTGCAACTAAAAGTTTCACATGTCAAACAAGCTGATTGATACTAATGAATCATTTCCATTGGAAGGTTAAGATGGGACAACATATTGTTCCTCTCATTTCTCAAAAATAATAATAATAATAATAAAACAACTTATTTTCTGCTTCTCTTTTTAACTTTTGTGTCTGAATTTACTAAGTTCTAGGATGATCCGTGAACCAGCCTTAAATGTCAGTCCCACACAAATTCCACTACAGTCTCTAATCGGGCGGAGTCAGAATATTAGCTACGAGTTTAATGATATATAATAAATATAATTTTTTTTCTATCTTAATATATATAATGATCGTAAGTCATGAATATTTGTATAACTATAAATTAATAATATTTTAATATTATTAAATTAAACTATTATTTAAAATAAAATATTTATCATATTTTTTAGAACTAATTAAGAAAACAAGAGTACCATATAAATGATTTCTATGTTTCCACTTTCCCAATGCAATGTTTTTCACATGGTAATTCTAACTTTGGTTGGAAAAGGTTACTCCCTCTATTGATTTATTGTTCACTATTTTAAAAATAAATTTTTATTTTTATTTGTCTTTTTTAATTTATCAAAAAGTAATAATTGTTTTTTCCACATTTTATTTTAACATTAATTATTTATATTTTAAATAATTTTTCAAGATCTAATACTAAACATCATTTAATAAAGGTAGTATGATAAAATAGTTATGCCAATTATTATTTTTATAATTATATGTCAAGTTCAAATTTGACAAATAAAAAATGAACGGAGGAAGTAAAAACTAATAAAAAATACTTAAAAATTAGTTAATTCAAATGAGGCATACTAATAAGTAAAATAAGTTACTTTATGTTTTAAAATAAAGTATCAAAAATTAGTTGAAGAGAAATCCACATAATTAGGACGATTTTGTAAAGGTAAATCTAATTTTTTTTTTCCTAGAAACGAAAGGATTTTATTTATAATTTAAAAATCATGTATAAAAAAGAAACTGATTTATATAAAATAGTTCCATCAGCATCTCGATCGAGAGAGAGCATTAGCAAAAAAAAAATATATCTATTTACACACAATAAAATAGTAAAAAAAATTAAAAAGGAATTAAACATTGCAATAATCAGGGACAAATTCAATGATTTAGTCATCTTAAAGTCTAAAAATATGATCAAGAATCTTGAATAGTGTTTTTTGATTAAAAAAAAGTAATTTAACTTAAATATACTTATTGATAAAAGTGATTGGTGGTCAATCACTATCAAGACTGGTTAATTGTAACAGGTTTACAAAAGAAGAAAAAATAGTAAATAATAATATTAATTACAATAAAGACAAAGAAATTTTTCATCCTGATCCAACGTATATGGCTAGGAGAAAAAGAGGAAAAAATAAAATATGATAATTAGTAATTTTCCCTTATGAAAATCAGCGCATATATATATAGCAATTTCCAATATTGAGATGGTAGTTAAATTATTATTTTTTGCAATAAAGGGAAGATATATATATATCTTCCCTTTATTGCAAAAAATAAAAATTTAACTACCATCTCAAAATTGGAAATTGCTATATATATACTGTTGCCTACATTAGAATGCAAAAAGAAGTGCTTAAAGCCTATTTGGATTAATTTATATAAAGTATTTTAAAGTTAAAATAATTTTAAAAATATTCTAACTTATAAATTATATAAATTATAAGCCTATTCAAGACACTAAAATTATTATCTATTTCCTTTTCTTCAACTTTTTGGACACTTTTTCATTTATGAGGGTAGATAAATTTAATGTTAGAAACCACACAATAAGTACTAGGAAAATGACAAAATAATTCCTTAAACTTGAGGATAAATTCAAAGTAGTTCTTTGAATGTATATTTGAGCAATTTTAGATATGCAAAAAATAATATTAAATTATTTTATTTTTTCTACTTCAAATTACTTACAAAAAATTATAATAATTCTAATTTATTTCACGTCCAACTATAACTCCAATTTTAAAAAAAAATATTTTTTCACTTTGAAAACAAAAACTACTTTTTTTATTTCACAATAAAATATGATCAAACGCCTACTACAAGTATCAATATTTGAGTCATTTAGAGTTGAGTTGGACCAATTTGTTCGTGACCCAACAATAATCTATTTGCGAGAAAAAACATTCAAATTTGTGTCGCCTAAAGCCTTAAGAAATTAGCACTTTTTATATACTAAGTGTTTTTTTCACCTCAAAATTCAAACTTGAAAACTTCTATTAATGGAGGAATAACATCCATCTCACACCCTACAATTTACTCAGGATTTAACTTGAATATCGGGACGCAATAAGTTATCAAACATTAGAATTTCGAACAAAGAGAGTAGAAAATTAATAGAATCAACTAATTTCTTCATAATTTTTTCTATACAAACATTATGGAAGGATAAAAAAGAGTTAGAAATAGAACATTTATTAAGTTATTTCTTATCTATGTACCACCAAAAATAATATACGTACTTTACAGTATCTTTGTTAATCGTACATGCATAAATAAATGTATATAACTTTGCTGTTTTTATTTTTAACCTTTTGCATCCATCCTTTCAAGTATAACTATTGATTAACTTTTAGTCACATGCATTACCTTTAATTAGCATAGATTCATATTTAAAAAATAATGTTCCCTAACGAATTTCTGTTTCATTATAGTGTTAGCCTATAATGGCAAAATAATAATAATTAAAGCACCTAAATTGAGAATCTAATTAATTAAGATAATTAAATTCAATACGATAAAAAAAAGTAGGCAAGTGTATGAAACAACAACTCATTATTAATTTATGTAATGCAGCATTTCCAAGATTTAACATTTCTAAAACATAGATTTAAAAAATAAATTAAATATATAATAATCACCATATTGCTAATAGTATATTATATTAATTAATTATTAAATAAAAAGACAAGAAATTAAATTGAGAAGCTTGACCTGGCAGACAAGAATGAAGGTATTCCGTTGGCGTCATTACTAAATCAAGGAAAAACATCCGTACAAATTTCCAGCAAATTTAGGACTTAGGTATATATTATAAAAATATATATTATAATTGTGGTTTCTTTTGAGATTTATAAAATAGCACCTTTAAGCAGGATTTAAAAAAAAAAGCAGTTTGATGTATGAAGAATTTTGTATTTATATCGTGTGTCTAGAAAAGAGTTGTATCATAAGGTGGCTAGTACAATATAAATAATGGATCTTAACACGAATATTGTATGACTAATTAATATTATGAGTCGAATTCATAAATTATAAATCATGCGAAAATAATGTTATCGTACTAACTCAAGATATATATATATTAATTCACTCGCAAAGATTGTTGATTAATCAGGAGCCTTCTTGTTTTCTTTTTTACATAAATTTAAAGGAATTTGTATTTTCTTGTAAGCTAAAAGTTACAAATGTACCAAAAACTTTAAGGAAAAGGTTGATAATTTATAGGTCCTTTTAGTTTATGAAAAATATTTTAATTCTAGTACCTATTATATTTTAGAATTATTCATACTTTTGTCATTAATGAATCGTGTCTAGTGTTTCTCGTTAATTATTGATATTAATGGAGCTCTAACATAAATTGTATGAATTCATATATTTTGGGAGAAAATGGTCCAAATCTATTCGTCAACTTTTGATTATAATTTAAAATTACTCTTCGATATATATATATATAGTCAAATCATTCTTGGAAATGATTGATGTATAACATTGCGTGGATCATTTTGAGAAAATCCACCTATTAGGGACCATGTTGATCTACACGACTTTAATATTCTCCTACTCACACATTTAAATAGATGAATTCAGAATTTTATTCAAATGAACTCACAATTTTACTGCTCGATTCATTTTGACACACATATATCTAAACACAAACAAAAATATATATTGACACACACACAATTAAATTTTATGACACAAATAACAAAATTGAAAAATAATAAACTAGAGCGATGTGAATTATAACTCATGATACTACAATTTGAATCATAAGGTATCAAAATTATTTGGGTGCTAATAATGATAGGATAAGGCACCATGGTTGGCCTCCAAATGTCAAAGTTGCATTATATATAAGCCTCAAGAGAAAAGAAAGGGGCAATTTATTAAAACCAATCATATACTAAAAAAAATATTAAAATATATAGTATAATGTTTGCTGTTGCATGGAGTTCACGGGGAGGTATCAAATAAGTTCACGAGCATAACTTCCACTAAAAGACGAAGGTCCTACTACCTACCCTACTCATCATAGTTCTTCTTTGCTTTTTCAAATGTCTCATTGCCAGATTCAGAATTTAAACTTTATATTTTTTTATATTTGAACTTATTATATTTTTAAAATATTGGTTTAACTCTATTTTTATTGTAATTTTAAAGAATTTTTATTAATTTTTTGGTATAATTTATGTTTTCTGTCAGAAGTACTGAGTTCAGATGAATTCGATATTTTTACTTTAAATTTTTTTGTTTTTCTTAGTGACAATTGTTTATGATCTTTTTTCTATCACAAGTTCCCAAGAAAGAAGATTTAACTTTATTTCTAATCAAATATCATATATAAGATAAAATGAAAGGAAAGGAGTATATGAAAATTTGCCTTTATATTATACATCCAATTGAGACTTTTAGAAAGTGACAATGTGAGAGTAATCATCATCAAGACTCGAGACAGATCAAAGGAAAAACATATGGTATATTATTGGTTTTCGATTTTTAAAAAATATATATAATATTATTATCATATTAAATTTAATTGGTATATCTATGATATCGTTAATTGGTAACTATGATTCATTCAACTTATATATACTCATATAATAGCTAGAGAATTATGATTTTGATTTAAAAAAATTCAATCATATCATACTAACATCTTATACGTGTAGAAATATTCAAAAGAAAGTAACAAGTAATTTCTTTCATTTATCTATTATACAAAAAGACATTTTAATCAAGTTAGAATAGTCAAAGTTCAAACGTCTAAGCAATTAGTTTTGTACTAATATCCTAGTTTATGTATTTATTAGTATTATAATAATATTTATGATCAATTATATATGTAACTATATACTTCGATACGATATATATTCATATTTCAATATTTTTTTATAAACTACTAAATATTGTATCAAACACAAAAATAAACTTCTACTAAATATCATAATATTAAAAATTTGAATCTCGATATAATAATTTAATATCTACTGTACTATTTTTGATATCACAATATAATAATTCAATATCTACTGTATCATACTCGACATACCGTATCATGCCCGTCCTGCAATGCTGGAAAAGATATATTGCAGCTTTTATATACATGTGATATAATATATTTTTAGAAGGAACAGCTGTTTTAAGAGTAATTATTGATTTTTTTTTAGTACAAATTGAAATATACAATGTATTGTTTCATTTGGACGTTAATACAGGTGGATTTCCAGCTTCCACAGTTATAAATTACGTGAAGAAATTAGAGGGACATAACTTTAATTTAAGTAGTAATTAATTAATTAATTAATCAATTAATTTGTGCCAGAGGAACTTTACACACACATATATATATAAAGTTGAATCTAAGCAATCCTATGTGACACCTCTCTATGGTCAGTATTTTATTTATCTTTTTTTCTCATTTTTTAAAACTTTTCTTCCTTTATAAAGGAACAAATATGTTAAATATATTAGTGACAGTTATGTTCTTTTTAATACTTATAACTAACGTACATAAATATTAGAAATTAAAAGAGAAATAAATAGATATTGATAACACATATGAGAGAATATCAAGAGTTTTCTCTAATATTTAAAATAAGGTAAACAATCATAAATCGTTTCAAAAAAATATGGTAAAAGTTAATCACCAACTAATATTGTTTTGTTCATTGTTGAGAGAATAATAGAAGAATTCATGGTTTGATTAGCTCCTTTCTCAATATTTTATTTCTTTTTATGATTGTGTTTCTAGCATCTTCTTTGTTTAAATTGTTTTCTTCCTTTCTTGACTTTTTAAATTTTCAGGAACATCAAACAAGTTTCATTGAACATGTATGTATCAAAGAGAAAAAAATTCAACAACTTACCAAATAAATAAAAGAAAAATCATGAAGGACAGAAAAATAACAAGCAACGGAAAAAGAAAAATAAAAACGACAAAGCTCCAAGGAAGCAAATTTAGAGATGAAGAGAAGAGATCTCAGAGTAGACAAAATTTCATCAACTTAGCGTAAAATAATAGTCAAATCATTAAAGGTAAGCATTATATATATAAAAATTGAAATTAATTTTATGCAAGAGTTAATCTAATATCCTATTTAGTATGATATTTTATATGATTGAGCAACTAGAAATCGCAACATTTTTCTCTTTTTAAAAAAATAATAATCTAAATTATGTCTTTAAAGCTTAATGATAAAAGAAATACAAAATTAATAATCAAGACTAAAACAACGCAAAAATAAAATTATTAGGAATCTAAAATATGTTATGAATCTTATATTTCAAAATCATTCTACAATTACAAATATATATACATATAAAAAGAAATTCTCAAAATTATTTACATTTAGCCTAAAAATAAAAAATAATAAGTAGTTAAGATCAACAAAAATGGACACCTTAACTTTGTTCCTTCTTCTTATGATGATAGAATATGATTGCTTTATGAAAAGAGAACGAGATAGCATCTCATGATTCTTCAAGATATTGATATAAAGAGAAAGACCATGTAACAAATATTTCTCTTGTTGCACTATAATTTTTTCTACAAGAAGATTTGTATTGAGAAAAAAATCATTCTAATTGAAAAACTTATAGAAAAAATTATGAGTGGTCCACAAGACAAGAAGAATTATTTTGAGAAAGAATCAAGTTATTTATTGAATTCATATTAAATTAGAAGAAGAATAAGGAAAAATCTATATTGGGAATTATAATTTGAAAGGATCCTAAATTAGTGATCACATTATTTCTTTCAATTATTTATTCTTCTAAATCCGTTCTTTTTTACTTTTATTTTTATCTTTAATTTTTTTGTTTCATTTTTCCTTATACATCTTTAATTAATGTTTTTTTTTTATTGTGATTTGAAAGGATCCTAAATTAGTGCTTACATATTTCTTTAATTTTTTTACTCTTCTAATTCCGTTTTTTTATTTAATGGTTTTCCATTTTTTTCCTCATGTAAACCCTTTAATTAATGTTTGTTTTATTTTCTTTTATGTATCTTTAATTATACTTTATATTAGTAAAAATAAAGAATGAATATATATACAAAATATCAAAGGTGACCATATTTTTTAATTTTGTGCTTCTTGTTCGAGTAGGAATATTTCGGTTTTTCTCGTTGCTTCTCTTCGATAAGAATAGGGATTTGAAATGCAACAATTATATTAATTTTCTTCCTTCCCTGCCTTAATTTGATAATTAATGTCATTTATATCATTTCGTTAAATCATTTTTTTAAAAACTTTTTTACTTTCTTTTATTTATTTATTACAAGAAATTAGTTACTATAACTTTGTAAAATATATATTTATATATATTAAGGTGATTTTATTTTATTTTTTATTAAATAATTAGATCATCTCTTCTGCTAAATATCTATACAGCTATACTCATATCAAATAATAAAGTTAAAAATAGAAAATGATGACACTCTTCTAACTTCAGATATTTATTTAATTTTATTAAAAAAATGACGTTTTCTCTTATATTTTTTTTTAAAAAAATAATTGCTTAAAAATTTGTCTTGGAAAGTTTATCTATTTTGCATTTTTTTTCAAATTTCAAATCATTTCATCATTAATGCTATTATTTATTTTTATTTTTTTCCTTAACCTCATCATTAATGTTATTTATATTATTTCCTTAAATGATGAATGGTCCACAAGACAAGAAAAAATATTCAAAGAAAGAATCAATTTATTTATTGAATTCATATTAAATTAGGCGTAGAATAAGGAGATACCTATGTTGTGAATTATAATTTGAAAGAATCCTAAATTAGTGCTCACATTATTTCTTTCAATTCTTTAGTCTTCTAATTC
The DNA here is from genome assembly GCA_035578085.1 of Solanum pinnatisectum. NCBI lineage: Eukaryota > Viridiplantae > Streptophyta > Magnoliopsida > Solanales > Solanaceae > Solanum > Solanum pinnatisectum. The sequence goes on along the minus strand of CM069080.1, from coordinate 7,486,847 downwards.
CATTCTTTTTTAATTTTTTTCTTCAATTTTTTTAATTTTATTTTTCCTTATATATCTTTAAATATAAATTAATGTTTGTTTTATTTTCTTTATTGTGATTTGAAAGGATACTAAATTAGTGCTTAGATTATTTCTTTAAATTTTTTACTCTTCTAATTCCATTTTTTTAATTTAGTTTTTTCCCTTTTTTTCTCATGTACAACGTTTAATTAATGTTTGTTTTATTTTCTTTTAAAAAATGACGTTTTCTCTTATATTTTTTTTAAAAAAATAATTGCTCAAAAATTTGTCTTGAAAGTTTATCTATTTTGCAATTTTTTTTCAAATTTCAAATCATTTCATCATTAAGGCTATTAATTATTATTTTTTTCCTTAACCTCATCATTAATGTTATTTATATTATTTCCTTAAATCACTTTTTTCCTTTCTTTGTTCTTTTTTACTTTCTTTTATTTATTTATTTTAAAATTTTAGTTATTGGTATATTGGTTTTGAGTATTATTTTGCACTTGTATAAAATAAAAATTTGAATTATGCCCAATTTATGGAAAATAATTGATTAGATGAATTCACTTTTTAAGTGGAAAATAAGATCTATTTTATCTTCTTAGACTGCTTTAGCTTAAGAATTTTTGTATCTTTTTTAAAAAATAAAATAATAAATATGAAATTATTAGAAGTATAATTTTCAATAAATTATTATGGGAGCTATCATAAATAATGTATTCACAATTTCCTTATCTACACGAAATTGATTAAAAATCGTGAATACTTATATATTGTCTATTTAATTCTTCGATTGATTTTTAAATAAAAGTTAATTACTTTAATGAATGAATGATATCGTGTTTGAATTAAAGTTAACTGGGAGTGGATATGATATTGTATTAAAATCTTAATCTGGTAATTAGACTTTTAAAAATGTTATAACATTATCATGTGATTTTTTAAAAAGAAAAATATCGTTTTATTTGATGTTAACTTAATGTGAAGATACTATTTTCTTCTTAATTATTTTATTTAAGAGAAAACACAATTTGTTGCTCTAATCAAAACATAATTTTTCTTTCTTATGTCTACTTAATTTATAAAAAAATATATTTTAAATTGTTGTTATACCGCGCGAACAGTATTTAATAAATCTCCAAATATATACAAACAGGCAAAAATCATGGCCCCATAAATGGGATGAAATTATTGATTACAAAAGGGTATTTTGAATGGATGCATGGTCACGTGCATCTACCTGTAAAATTCAGTACTCTTTTAGTTGGAGAATATTTTTTTAAAAAGAAAATAATAATCTCTTATTTGTACATTTTCATCAATTGAATTTGTTGTATTTGAACCGAGAGTTTTATAAAAATAGACTCAATAACTCGATAAGGTAGTAGTAAAATTTACGTGTACTCTATCCTTCGCAAATAATTTTACTGAGTATGTTATTGTTGTATTTGTATTTTTCATAAATGGTAAGAAAATTAGGATTAATTTGCATTAACCTTAAAATTAAAAGGGGTTGTTATCATGAATTAATTGATGTTTGATCAAATTATCCAGAGTGTGGTATTTATAAGTTTTGTTGTAACCTCGTTAGGATTGGTAAGGTATGGTCTAGCCCCTCTTTCTTGCTCTTGTTTCAATGGAGAATTTTTATTTTAGTATTAATAAAAGATCACTAGATACTCTGTTTTTAATTCTTTTTTAGTATTAATAAAATTATATTACTAGGCATGCTATCTAGTGGTATAAAATGGGGGGGGGGGGGGAGTTATTCATTTTTTTTAAATTATAAACCCTCCGTAGGTGCTCTCACCTTTTTTGCTCCCTTAATGACTCGAACTTACAACCTTAGAATTGAAAGTGATGATTGCTTACCATCCGAACAACTTTCTCTCGTACAGGTACTCATTATTTGATTCTTAATTTGGATTCTCTTCATCCATTTCATTCAAAATGTGACAATACACTTAAAACATTATTTCTTATTTGTATAAACAATCTAGATGACTAGACATATTATTTTAATTGATACTACACTAATTCAAATAGTGAGAGAATGAATTTGAAAACAAACTAATAAATCCTCCTTCTTCTTCTTCTTCTTTTTTTTTCCTTCTAAAATATCAAATACTATATACTTTGAAACAAATTAAAATTCACATGAAATACAAGTGTCAGGCAGTGCAATATATGTGTAATGTCCAGATAGATAGAAAGAGATGCAAATTAAAATAGAGATAAGAGAGGTCAAAGTGCAAAAGACAAAACTTGTTGGGCGGAAAAAATGAATTGTGGTTCCAAAATACTGTCTTATCTGTATGTCTTAGCTTAACAGGTAGGGTGATGTAGACATACAACTTCTTTATACCTTCACATATATATGAGGAAAAAATAAAAGGAAGATTTATAAGAAAAACACAAACACAAACAAAAGATATAAAACAAATCAATATTTTATACGCTGATAGTATAAAAAATCCCCTCGATTTTAAGGCTATAAAGGGATTCAATCAAACTTCCTTCGCAAGAAAATTTTAGTGTACGAAAAATGATCAAAAGCATTTTTGTATAAAGATGTAAATTTTTGAAACCAGACACAAAAGCTCTATCTAGAAGCTTTTAATATAGTAATAAATGTGATTCAACAATTAGTAATTCAAAAATTCAAATTTCAGATGCAACATTCTTGCATTATTTGAATTCTTTTGTCACAAAACTTCCTCTTCACGTGTAGATTCAAATATATTAACTGTTTGATTGGGTGCGTGACCTTCATAGATCTACATCGAATCCAGTTTTAATATCATATTAAATTATGTTTTGGATCTAACTCACATTCCAAAAGTTAATTCCGAAGGAGAAGGATTGTCCAATCATTATAAGGAGGCCCAAGTACCTCCTTTTCACCGATGTGGGAGTTTTTTCCTTCATTAAACAGTGTCTAAAGTTTCATGTGACGGAAGTTTAAACATTTCTATCATTCTTGCCTAAAGTTTGACCATATGAAGCTTCAAACACCACATATCAGAAGTTATTTTTGAAGTAGTAAATGTGCAAAATAAATAGTGTATCCAATAGAGTACCTCGTGAAATGTTTACGCTCCTATGCTATAAAACTTGCAACAACATACCCAATGTAGTCTCATAAGTAAAGTCAAAAAATGATAAGTAAAATATACGCATATCGGTCACAAGTATTGGTATTTTTAGAGAGAAAGAACTAATGCAAATAAATGTACTAAAAGTAGAGAAAAAGTTTAGTTGGACAATCAACAAAAAGAGAAAAAAAAAAAAGAATTTAATGTCATTGAAAACTCAAAAACTACCCATATGATCATGTTGGTAAAAATTCTTTGGTCACAATCAGACCAATTTCTGTTCACATAAAAAGTGCAAAAAAGAATACCTACATTCTATTGTGACATTCATGAATTCCATACCCTACCACAGCCCCCACATACTTTTTATCTACTTTTTTTTTTATATAATATAAAAACTTTATTCTAAACCCACCATTCCATAAACAGCTAAAGCATGTGATCCTTTTTGTTACGTACATTGATGTTATGTGGACTAAATTATTGTCAGCTTGGACACTTGGCTTTGTGTATACATATTTTAGTAGTACAGTGTGCATAAACCTCATGCTACTATACTTATTCACATAATAAAACCTTAGTACAAAACCATGGGCGTTCCCCCTCCCCCCCCACCCCCACCCCCACCCCACTCTTTTGTTGGTTGCATCGTTTGTTTCATTTTATATAACGATGTTCTTGTTTGGATTAGTATTTTTTCTAAAAAAAATCGTTATAAACATCCTTGAAAATTGTAATTTTAAACAAGTTGTGATATTTCTATTAATAGCTACTAGAAACAAATAGTTTTTTTCACCGCCAAATCAGTGAAAATTTTGTGCTATAAAACATGAATTTTCTATTTATTTTTCATTGAACCAGCTTATTGGAATATGGTGAGAAACATATTCTCACTGAAAATAGTAAGAAGCTTACTAATTTTTCCATATGAAACAATTGTAACTCTTTTTCTTTTTACACTAATTTAATCAAAATATTTACAAGAATAACAACTAAACTTTTTACCATGGAAAAATGATGATTTTTTAATTAGTAATTATTATAAGATCATAGTAAAATGAGAGTTTGAATTAAAACAAACTATGAATAAAAAAAAGTATAGTACAAAATCAAACAAATGAGAGTATGATTGCACTTGCCAACTATACATTGGAGGACTTCATGTACTTTTCCTTTCCTATACTTACATATATAAACAAATAAAAACAAATTCAAATTTAAATTAGTAATTACAGATCGAACATCGTTGAACTCTATTGTTATACGTACTTTGAATGTTGTGTATATGCTTATAAATAAGTCCATTCTTTTTTTCTTATTAGTTGAACTATAGTAGAACGGAATAAATACATAATCATTAGTCATATAGTCGATCGAACTAATTAATTTGAAATCGAAATGTAGGAGGGGAAGGACTATTACTAAGGAAGAGACAAATTAAAGGTACAAAAAACTTAAGCCCGTGAAGGTTGCATGTGATCATAAAAGATCTGTTATAATCAGTGGCCTTGACCACTTATACACCCAACCACGTGCCCTCTTTTTGGCTTTTATAATCAAAAAACAAAAAATAAAAATTAATAGTCCTTCTGGTAAAAATAATAATAGTACTAACCTTACCATATAATTGCTACTAACTACTAAATATAATCCAACAATACTATTTCTATAATTATTTTCTAATCATTAATTTCTGCATGAAAACACAAAGATACACTAAAGCAAAAATATCCTTCCTTAAACATGTAAAACGAAAACAATTTCGCAGTGCAACTAAAGAGGCCTTTAGTAGCAACAAATTTTCTGTTGAGTGATAATATTTATTGGTGTAACAAAATTTAGCAGGAATTGAGTTAATGTTTATTATACTTTCTATGTCCCTAATTACTTGTCCACTTTTAAATTGACACACCTATTAAGAAAACAATTATATATTGACATAGTGAGTTTACCATTTTACCCCTATTAATTATGAAGTGGATAGATTAAAAATTTAAGATTTTCAAGAAATTGTACCTTTTTCAAAGTAATTAATTGAGGGTATAATAGGTAAAATTATTTTGTCCTTTATTGATTTGTCAAAATGGACAAATAATTATAACAACTATAAAAGGAAAAGTGGACAAGTAATTAGGGACAGAGGAAGTAATAAACATCATTTTTAGCGGCAATAATTATGAACATTAACAAAGAGTACGAAAACCTTTACCAGCATTAGTTAGTTGTTACAAAATTTGTCACTAGTAATTGCCTCTAAAAAATATAATTAGCGACAACTAAGCTATTATCGTTAGTTAATTACCACTAAAAATCATTTTTGATATATAAATATTACTTATAAAGACTTATATTTATAATTGCCGAAAAATCTTTATTTATTGTAGCGCGTAAGTATTCCAAGTGAACAAATACATATCTAAATTTAATTTTTTGCATTATGTAAATTAAATTTCCCTTATTTGCATGACAGTTGAAACCAACCACTGTATTATTCTTTCTTTTTTTTAAACTCCATATGCCAAAGATGGTGGATATGATAAAGGGTAAGGATTTTATTTTTTTCAGCCAAACAAAAATCACATCAAGAAAAAGAAGTTTATTAATTAAAATAGGGGACCGAGAATAAATGACATAAATGTCTAGCATATAGTATATAATATTATTAAAACAAAAAAAACTTTTTTGTTTATGCATGTACTATTTACATTTACATATTCTTTCCTATATAAACCACCAGATACCTCCTCTGTTGTCTAAGTTAAAAAAAAATTCCTCCATTGTTTCTCTCTTCCAAAAAAAAAAAATTATGGGAAGATTAAGCTTTCGGAGCGTTACGTTTATGTTCATCGTTGCATTTTTCGTATGGTCGTCGTTAAATGTTGAGGTTTGTAATGCAAGAAGAGGCAAACATTGGAGACAACATGGTACAACATCCTCTGTTTCTTTGTACAAGAAGAAGGGAAAGTCTCATGGTAGTAATAACCACCACAAAAGTGGTGGCAAACCGAAGCCAAAATACGCGTCTCCACCAACAAGTACACCAATTAGTCCGCCAAGCAAAGGCTACGACAATGTACCTTCGACTAACATCTTTGATGTGACAAATTTTGGTGCTATTGGAGATGGCAAGACCGATGATACTAAGGTAAACTCATGTTTTCACTTTCATCGTATGGTTACTGAACTTTTTTCGTTATTAGAATGACTAAGTGTGTTGAACATGTAGTGTAACGTTGAAATTCAGTGACAATACATGTAATTCACTTAGAATTAGACAATTGCCTCTATAACATACTCGAATTTTTGTTATTCTTGTTGGCGCTCAATTGTCAAAATGTGAGTTCATAGACTTTGTAAATGAAGTTGATGAAAAAAGTTGAAGAAATTCACATAAAGAATTTCATGTTCACAGGACAAAAAGTTAGGTAAATGTGAGTTGTGACAATTTTATTGTTGTATTATTATTAATAAACTAACTTTGGGAGTACAACAATATATATATATATATATATATATATATATATATATATATATATATATATATATATATATATATATATATATATATATATTTAATAAGGAAAAACTAATAATTCAAATAAGATAAGACAGAATTGCAGGCAGTCATAGAGAGAAATGCGGTGGCTCCCACTTTTTAACTTACAACTGAATATGTTTATGAAAATGTTGATAACATAGAAAAGGGCACATCAGTGCCCTAAAGCTCCTGCTATGTGCAGGGTTCGGGGAAAGGCCCGATCACAAAGGCCTATCTATTGTACGCAGTTTTACCTTGCATTTCTGTCAGAGGCTGTTTTGATAACATAGTAATCACCTAAAATGCATATTTCTATTTTACTAACCATGAAATCTTGAATTCTAACAGGCATTTCAAGCTGCATGGGCAGCTGCTTGTAAAGTGGCAGATTCAATGATGATCGTTCCATCAAAATATATATTCCTTGTAGGACCAATTTCATTCTCAGGTCCATACTGTCAACACAACATTGTCTTTCAGGTCAGTCAAAAATATAGATTATCAGCATAATGTATGAGGCAATGTTACTTAGTAGTACATTTTTACTCTGCCTTTGACATATTTGAGTCGAATGAGTGTCCATACTGTCTTCAAGAATTACATGATTCCGAATCATATTACTGATACTAGTTTCAAATACATCAGGAAGAATTTCAAGAATCGTTACACGAGCCAGTCTTAAAGTTGCAGATTAGGGACTAGTCTTAAAGACTGTTTTGACGAATATGTTCTGTTTTGCAGCTTGATGGAACAATAATTGCTCCAACAGATGCAAAATCTTGGGGTTCAGGTATTATGCAATGGCTTGAATTTACCAAATTGGTAGGGATTACGGTCAAAGGAAGCGGAGTGATTGATGGAAGAGGTTCAGTTTGGTGGCAAGATACACCGTATGATGATCCTCTAGACGATGAATTGAAACTGATCATCCCGTTAAACAAGACATTATTGAGACATCCTCCGACTCCTGTAATTATATCTCTCTCTCACTTATGAATATCTAAATTCGATTTATTATCCTTTCTAATACTCTTTTTGTGTGGCAGTTAAATAGCTCACTCAGTGGGAAAATGCCAAGCATTAAGCCAACAGTAAGCACAATTTCAAACACTTCATGTTTTTCAAGTTTGGACATTACGTTGTTCACTATATACTAAACGTAAACGTTGAAATGCAGGCTCTACGATTCTATGGGAGTTTCAATGTTACTGTAACAGGCATCACAATTCAGAATAGCCAACAATGTCATCTCAAATTCGACAATTGCATAGGGGTATTAGTAAACAATTTCACTGTCTCATCTCCTGGAGATAGTCCTAATACAGATGGAATCCATTTACAGAACTCCAAAGACGCGCTAATTCGCAGTTCCAACATTGCTTGTGGTAATTACTATACTCAATGAATTCTTTTACAACAAACATAACTGATAACAGAGAGAAAAATAATGTCCACATTGATAATAAGGACCACATTCTTCAATTTGTGACCACTAACACTACGACACGTAGCAACGACCTATCTGTTAATGTATAATTTTTGCACCACAAGCTTTAAGACCCTACCTGCAAAAACTCATCTTGTCTATATAGTAAAAGAGTAAATTCAATATAGAGATAGAATTTTAGCCCCACACATTTATTTTAGTCCTGTTACTCAAAATATGATAGTAACCTAGATGACAACTTTATGATAGAATAAACAATTTGAACATCAATAGAGCCAAGCACATATTATGTCCTTCAATTTAAAATGTTAGTACATGCTAAAAATACTCATCGATGTTTTTTTTAATTCGTATAGGAGATGACTGTGTGTCGATACAAACTGGATGCACCAATGTGTATGTACACAACATAAATTGTGGACCAGGACATGGAATCAGTATTGGATCACTAGGGAAAGACAATACAAAGGCTTGTGTTTCAAATATTACTGTCAAAGATGTTATTATGCAGAACACGATGAACGGTGTCAGGATTAAGACATGGCAGGTATGGTTTTTTCATAACGACATTTTGAGTTCAAATGTATCTACAACGAATATTAACATTCGATTATACTTACTATGCAGGGGGGGTCAGGGTCAGTACAAGGAGTGTTTTTCTCAAACATTCAAATGAACGAAGTTCAGCTACCGATAGTAATTGATCAGTTCTATTGTGACAAAAGCAAATGCAAGAACCAGACAGCTGCAGTGGCTTTATCAGATATCAACTACGCAGGAATTAAAGGAACATATACAGTAAAACCGGTGCATCTAGCATGTAGTGACAGTATGCCATGTCAAGACGTGACCATGATGAATATCCAACTAAAGCCAATACAGGAGCGTTACCACATGTATGATCCATTCTGTTGGCAGACGTTCGGGGAGTTATATACTCCTACTCAACCTCCAATTGAATGTTTACAAGTCGGAAAACCAACGAGCAACAAGATTCAAGCAGATCATGATCAATGCTAGTATAGTAAGATTATTATTACCTATAATTATATATTTTTGGTGTCTTCATTTGTGAGGCCGGCATACTTTTGCTGACCCCTATTACACCATATATAGAATGATTGCATATTCTTAGTGCATAAGAGTATAGAATTTTGTTTTTTCTCCTTTAGTAAAATTACTGTATGTGGTATTGAATTATATTTAATAGAGTGGATTTCTATAGTAAGGTATGAGAAGACACTTCCTTCTGGTAAAACTGTTAACTTGTTCTGCTACATTGACACCAACAGGATTACTAACATAGCAATAATGATCCAAAACACAAGACACATACAAAATAATAACCATTCGAGGTTTTCTAAAAAGGGGAGAAGACACAAGTACCCTCTAGACTATGACCGAAATCCCAGTTGAGGCGCGTGGGAGATATTTGGATGCCATGTAAGCCAAAAAGGTGTACAAAATTACAAAAAAAATGAGTTCAGGGGTAATAGGACCTTAGTTTAGTTAAGGTGTGTCTCTGAGATTTGGGTCATAGTCTAGGGTGGTACTTCTACCTTTTCCCTCTAAAAAGAATACTTTGACAGATGACAGAACTTCTCAAAACCAGCATAGATCGAAAAAAAAATGTTCAATGAAAGTTAACTCAAACAAGCCAAGGACAGGTTTTCACAACCTTTACAACAATCAAATCATTGTTTGCTTACATAGGTGAATCACTTTTCAGCAAACAAAATTCCCCCTAAATTATGGTTAAGACCACATCGAAACGACTTGTGTGGTGAATTCTTCAGGCCTTAAGCTCTTAAAAGTTAAATAGAGACTGATATCTATTGAAGAGAGACCTGGAAAAAGAGGTAATTGATGTGTACTCCTGTGTAGTTTTCTTCTTCTTCTTTTGAGGTTAAGTTGTGAAGCCAGTAAAAGCAAATGTTTTTATAAGACACTTAGCGAAGAAAGTTAGTGTTTGCCAACATTGGTGGACCTCAGAATCTAACACTCCGCTATGTTTTCAAGAATTTTAACGTACCACCATAGACATTAACGGATAAGCAGCGTACTCTTTGGAGAAGCTAGAAGGTGTCATATTCACATACTCATATCTCCAACAGGACAACTGAAATCTCCATGCACATGCCTTCATTTAAAAGCCATTGATTGATCCCTATAACTCGCTTTAAATTCATAAACCAGCGGACCTGCAAACCAGACAAAATCTAGGAGTTAACTAAGGTATTAGAGTAACAAACACAAATCAAATAAGGTGCATCATCTTGCACATAATATTGAGCAACCACTTTTACTCTGCTTACCTATTTAAGTAGAATACGAAAGCTTGTTTATGCAGACTTAAGCAGTTGTAGACGTTAACCATGGAAACTCAGACCCTTAGATCAGTTCATCCATCAGAATGAATTATAATGATTACTCATTAATACTTTCCAAGAGCCCCTGTAAGCAAGAACCAGTCATTTATATGTTCATTTCTTGACTATGATCTATTTTTCCTTCAGGACAAAACATATGGAATTTTCTGTATGTCTAGTCTCTGCAAGACAAAACAAATATTCTAATCAGCATGATCATGCTTTTGTCGCTTGAAAAAAGGTGATAGCTGACATTACATTATCTTCATAAAAACGAAAAGATCCAAGGTTCCTATGTCAATGAATGGAACTTATCTGTTTCTAATGAGTGCTAAAATCGTGTAATCTGTGGACCAAAACCAACAGTTCCTGAAATCGACATCAGCAACTGATCATTTCGAATGTAATCATCGAATTCAAACGACAAAACAGTACTTCATTGGAAATGCATAAGGATATATGCAAACAGGAGAAAAACAAACAGATACAACAAGTTTCTTTTGCAACAAAAAGCTAATTGTTTGCCTAAATCCTAAAGCCATTAAAACTTGTACTTTGGTTTCATTTCCTCTATTTGTGCAACCCCCCGGGTTGGGGGGGGGGGGGGTGGGGGAGGAGGAGAGGAAGATTTTATCAGATGCATATAACATGAAGAAGAAATTATTGAGAAATGAAAGTATAAAAAACATTCTTAGTTCAAATAGTTTCTTATGACAACAACTTCTCTCGACAAAAAATCCGTAATTGGAAATGATCAATAATATTCTTGATGCTACTAACAACATGTTTTTATAGTAGAGTGGTGAAATAATCAATCAATAAACCATATCCCATTCTTTTTAGTTGGTTTTCACAATATTTGTTGTTGGACTAAAGTAAACCAATATATAAACTGTCCTGTGCAATTCACCAGCAAAGTTCTCTTCCCTTCAAACTGAGAATCTATAGTATGCATCCACAATTCAGATATATTGTGCAATGAATATGTTATACATACTCTCCCTCCATGTGATCAAGAGACCATGGGTTCAAGCAGTGGAAACAACCCCTTCTCCAAAAATGTGAAACAACAACATACTCAAGGTAATCCCATAAAGTGGGGTTTGGGGAAGGTAGTGTATACGCAGAACTTACCCCTACAAGGTAGAAAGGTTGTTTCCAATAGATCCTCGGCTAAAGTAAAAACAATTTGAAACAAGAAACAACGGAAGAGAAGAAGCAAAGACAAAATTGCTAAAAAAAGCATGACAACGCATACTAAAAATAGAACAGTCAATACCACAAAATAATACAACAATCAAGTGCTAGAAACAGTCAATATTAACAGAGATAAAACAACAAGAAACTCCTTAGAGTAATACTGCGACTACCAGTATAAAAGACTAAGCAAGACAACCCTCAATTACCTAACTAACCCTCTATCCCAATGGAAATCCTCCATAATCTTCTATCTAAGGCCATATCCTCGGTAAGCTAGAGTTGTGCAACTAGAATTTTAATTTATGGGAGAAGAATTAAACACACTTCTAAATGTGAAAGGAATAAGATAAAGAGAAGCATAAAAGTAAACGGCAGAGTCTCCTAACTCTGCTGCTACATGATTTGCTTTGTTATTGTTTTTAACAAAGTATTTTAAAATGTATTAGTCACTAACAAAGAATCATATTTTTCTCAATAGAGATTAGAGCATGAAGTTTGCTCTTACGCTGGTGCTCAATAAAAAAGGAATATGCATCACTGACATCAAGATAAATTCCAAAATCAAAAGTCACTAATTCTACTGCTATTAGTACTCTTTCGAGGTAATCAGGTCATCTTACACACATCTCGATTAATAGATCTACCTAATAAGTATCAAAACTTAGACACGTAAAAGGCACTTAATTGTCGGTGCAAAATCTACTGCTATCACTACTCTCTTGAGATTGTCTTTATTAAAAATATTTTTGATTTCGAGTTCTAAGTTAATCATATGAACTGTCGATGCCAGGTTAGGTAAAATTCAACACAAATAAATGCAATGAGAGAAGTATCGAAAACAAAAACTGTCACAATACTCAAGGATGTAAGAGACAATTAAGCTTTTTCAAAGAATGACAGCCATGGTTGTAGCTTGGAATTTCTTCCATAACCCTAATTATTTTATTTATAGGTTGCTAATCAGGAGAATAGCTTGGGTTCAGGACCATCTTATTGCCTAGATATACCATGTTTAGAAAAAAAATTGTCATCTATTGCCATTATACTATATATTAGAATTCGATTCGATTTGATTTGATTTTTCGATTTAATCTAAATAGTGCACCCCTAATTTTCGTGCCCCACCCCCAATCCCACTTCTACCATCCCCAATTTTTTTTAATTAAAAAATTCGCCCACCCTACCTATCTCTCACCCCTCTCCCTTCCCCACCATCAATTTTATATAAAAAACAATTAAAATAAATTACTAAAGAAAAAAAAAATGGCCTCACCCGCCCACCTCCATCGTACCTCCACCCGGAGCCCCCTACCCCCACGGTCCCAACCCCAAATTTTTTTAAAGAAAAATTATAAAAAGTTAAAAAAAATTCATACCCGCACCCTCCACTTCCACCCCGACCCCCACCCCCACTCTCCACTTTCACCCCGACCCCCTACGCCCACCCCCCCTCTCCACTTCCACCCCAACCCTACCACCACACCACCCTCCACTTCCACCCCCACCCTCACCCGCATTTTTTTAAAAAAAATATTCAAAGAATTCAAAAAATTTAAAAAACAGTTAAAAAAATTCCCCCCACCCACGCACACACACCTCCACCCACATTTTTTCTTTTTTAAAAAAAATTATTTTTTTCACCCCTTCCATCGAACCTCCACCCACACTCCGAATGTTCTTTTTTTAAAAATAAATACATTTATAAATTTTTTGGTGCAATTAAAGATTTTTTATTATGAGTGAATGATCTATGATTCTATGGATTCTCATATTTTATTAATTTTTTCATATTTATATGAGCTCTTACAATAGGTCAATTCATATTTATCCATTTAGAAAATACGAATAATTCATTTAAATAAATATAGGTTAAATAGATGCTTTATATAGATTGAAATTGTCCCCCCTAATTAAAATCATATAGCTATAAATAATAAATATTTTAAATATGGAATAATTAGGTAAGTTTCCCTTAGAAGTAAGCTAATTCAAACTATTAGTGTTCCCAATGTCAAAACCTATACTCCCTCTGTCGAGTTTTTGGCTAAAATCATCTCTAAAGTATAATTTAAACCTAAAATATATTCTTGTGTTATATAAGTGAACAAAAAATATTCTTATATTATCCAAAAAAATTGCAAGATTCATCCTTCTATCTATTTTCTTCAATAAACTCACGCCACAAATAAAAAACTGTGTCAAGTCGAATGAATATATGTACACATGGTTAAGCTAGTCAAGTTGGGTGATTTTTCTAATTTTTAGAAATTGAAGATTTAAATCATATTCAAACAAAATATATTCAAATTCTAAATATTCTTTATAAAAAATATGGCCAAATACAACTCCAACTTCAAAAATTTCAAATAAAATAATTTTTTTTTCATAACTAAATGCCTACATAATTTCACTAAATTTCTAGTATTTCTATACATTGTATAAAATGTGAATTGCATTGTATATAACGTACCTAAGTACTATATATTTTATTAAAGAAAGTCTCTAAATAGTTAGGCATAATATTTTTTAAATGATTTTTTTCACATAATCTTTCTAACCATCGAAACCTACTGTATAAATATTTCAAAACTTATGTATTGTTGCAAGTTAATTCTATAAAAACTTAAATTAAAGAGACAAAAACATTAAATCTCTCTAATCAAACAAGCTAAACATGGCTTCATCATCACTCTCTTCTTTTATTTCCTCCTGAAAAATATAAAACAAGACAATAATGAGATACTATGCTTACAATTCACTCTCTAGGAGCCAAGTAATAGATATAATTATTAACTAGTTTGTTCTTCAAAGTCCAAAAAATAAAAAAAGATAAAATAAAAAAAGATATTATGTTTAAAAGTGTTTACAGGAAATAAAAGAAGTTATTTTTCAAAAGTTACATAAAAAAGAAGTTAAAACACTATTTAGAAGCACTTTTTAAAAGTTTGGTCAAACAGTAACTGTTGTTCAATTTGATCAGACACAAACTGTTTCAAATAATCATTACGTTCCGTGTAGAGTTAGTAGAATTAACAATCTATCACGAGAAATTAATATAAGATCAAAATATACCTTCTTCTTGTCATCAGCGGAAGGTGCAGTGGAGGCATCGTTATCAGTAGTTGGAGGAGGAGCGTCAACATCGTTGTTAAATGTTGAGGTTCCAATGTTCATGATCAGTTCATTAACATTCCTCTTTTGACAAAGCTTTGCGAAAAGGCTTGGCCAGTACGATTCCACCTTTAAATTTGATTCTAGCTTTGCGAAAAGGCTTGGCCAGTACGATTCCACCTTTAAATTTGATTCTATTATAAGTATACCAATTCTCTCCACGTACATAAATAATAAATCGTTCAAACTAGAGCCAACAAAATTATAATTTGTTGAATTCCGATTATATTATGGGTCAGAAATTAGTATTACATATAATATGCTACTTGTCCAAATTATGAGTTTAAACCTTTGTTTATATTTAGGGATTAGAGAAAGGGAAAATTTTGAAAATAATAGAGTAAGAACAAGGATTTTTCTTGAATAATAAGATACGAAAATAAAGGTTTTTATTTAAGATTCAACAATAACAACAACATATATTCCGTGTAATTCAATGGTCTAGAGAGGGTGGTGTGATTGAGATTGTTATCAAGCATATAAAAATAAATATGCAAAAAATATATAATAGTGAAGAATTCATAAGAGAAAGGAGAAAATATATTACATTGATTGGAATATCATCGTCGTGAAGGATCAAACATGCGTAGGTACAAGCAAGTTTACCGATGGAAGCCATTTTTTTCAAAACTCTTGCCGTCCTAATTTTTGGGGGCAGGGAAATATTTTGTAGGGAATTTAGGCTTTGTGTGGGAATATTTATAGATAGAGGTGTACATGGCCGGGTTAGTTCAAGTTTTTCAAATATCAAACCAAACCATTTGTGTCGGATTTTTACTTTATTTGAACTTTTCAAAGTTGGAGTTGAGTTGTCTTTGACAATAATTTTTGCAGTTAACATTTAAAATTTAAAAGTATTTTTTTAAAAAAAATATAAAATATTATTTGAATATGAAATATAATTTAAATAGGCTTATTTTATGAAAATAAAAAAATTAGGATTTTTTAACACAAAAAAGAAAAGTAAAAGTGATAACAAGGGTTTGGTTGTTTTTCAAGTTGTATTTGGAAATTTCACGATCAAACTCTATTTTTCAAATAAAGTAAAATAATATTTTGAAAAAGAGGTGGCTAATATTTATGGTCAAACAGGTTCTTAAATTATTTATATAACAACACTATTTTATTTTATTTAAGTTGCCCACCCGATATTTAATAATCGCATTGGAGTCCAATTATTTTTAATTTACGCTGCTTAAAGCCCCATTCAAAAAAAAAAAACCACTCTCTATAAAAAAAAAAAAAAGTCATACCCAAAACTAGAACCAATACCGTTAATCTATCTTAGCTTAAGAAAATAGTAGTATTGCCAAACTCCAATAGGCATAGGCAAGTAAAATAAATACGCATATCCCTAACAATATCCCAATGTCAAAACCCAATAATATAGCATCCATCTTATCTCATCTTATCCAAATAAATCAAAAACACACACATCAATATATCATATATTATTGCCACTCCACTCCACAACACAAACACAAAATTACTCACTTCAAAAAATAACAACATTTTTCATTAATTACCAAAAATGTCAGAGGAGGACCTCAACACTATGAGGAGGAGAGCGACATCAGTTGCAAATCATTTATTGCCAATTCCTTTAGCTCATAATGTTGTTGCTTCAATTGGGTCTTCCAATTGTAGCTCCTCTTCTATGAATGATAATTACCATAAAATTCATGGCGAAGTGCCAAAACATGAACCTGTTTGGAGACTTATTCCTTCTGATGATGAATCTGGCAAGGTGTTTACTGATATTATTTATGAGAAAGCTGTTGGTGAACCCATTGTTAAGGTTTTGTTCTTACAATCCTTACAGTTATTAATTTTTTTCTAACTTAGTAGTAGCTCTGTTACAATTCATGTGATGTAGTTTAACTGAACACAGAGGTTAATAAATTTGACTTTTGAAATTTATGGTCTAAAATAAGTGATACACGTTTGTGTGGCTATAAATTATTTTATTATGGTAAAATAAACATTTTAGAATTAGATTGTTATTAAGTTTAGAAATGTGTTATTCTTTTTGAAATTGATTAAAAAAAAAAAGTAAGTCATATAAATTGGAATAAAGGCAGTAATGTTTATTGATGGCATAATAAGAGACACTCAAACTTGGTTTCAGTTGACAAATAAACATGTATGCACATCTATACGTCTCAACTCGTCTCCATTATGTTAGTTTAATACTCTAACTTACAAAACAATAATCTACACACCTCCAAAATTTATGTGTCACGTCAGTGGCAACAGATGTCCACGAGTTGGAATGTTTAGTTGTCGGTTGAGAGGTGTCTAGATGTGCACTCTCAAAGTTGGAGTGCTTACTTGTGAGCTGAGGTTAAGTTTGAATGTGTGTTTATGTATTATGCTTGATTTGTGAACACCCTTTGCAATGGTCCATAGACCATAAAGAAAATAGAATAGTGGGCTTCAAGAATGTGAAAATGAGATATTTTTAGTTCATTTAAGGTGAGAAAGTTAGTAAACTGAAGCTATTTAGCTGAAATTGAGTGCTTCATCGTTCCAATTTTTGTGACCTTGTTTGAATAGGAAGAGACTTTGAGAAGTTTCTCATTAATGGTAAAAGAGGAATTTTAAGTTAAATTGTTTCTAAATTTAGAAAGTTGTCATTCTTTTTTGAACGAACTAAAACGTAAATGTTGGAACAAAGGGAGTATTATTTTTTAGATGCCTGGTCTTTACTCAAAGCTTGAGTTTAGTCTAGTGCAAAAACCATGTCTTGAGCTCCATGGAGTTTATGTGATGATTCTCAATTTGCCTATAACAAAGACTTGAAGGATGAGTGTTTGCATTTATAACATGATAATGGATAACAAAATGCTAAATGGTAGATGATACTGTATTTCTCTGCTATATTATGGAAAGCATATTGCATTAGATCGATGACCCTTGAAAAATTTTCTGACGACTTATAATGCCATTGACTATAGAAGGAAAAATCACCTATGATTAATGCACGCGCTCTTCTCGATGATTATCAGCAACCTTAGGTTCTTACTTAGCAGCTACTAGTAACACGGTTTGAAGCTTCTTTGTTGCTGTTAGTACTTACAGGTGACCTGAATTAATAATTTAAGAAACTCAGAAGCTGGAAATCTGGAGCTTTAGTTTAAGTCATATTGTTTTCTTTCCTCTTGCAGATAACCATCAATAGACCGGATAGAAGAAATGCTTTTCGACCACACACCATCAAGGAGCTTATTCGCGCATTTAATGATGCCAGGGATGATGGTTCAGTGGGAGTAATCATCCTCACAGGGAAGGTAAGTTTCCTACAGAAATATCATATCATGTACAGAGTGAAGAAGTTATGGAATTCAATGTAGGTGAAGTGAACTTTAGGCATGTTATAAATTTCTCTTACTAGCAAATATTCACTTCAAGCCACCATGTCTTAATACTTGACGAAGGAATTGAATGACTGAATTTTAATGCACGCCTTTCCTTTTGTATTTACACCGAACCAGCTTGTAGATGAGCTCGTAGTGGTTCTGTTCCATTGAAGAGTATCTCTAAAAAAAAAAATGAGATGTCGTAGGAGTATAAATGTAGTTGATGGAATTTGTTGTAGATTAGAACTGAGCCCTTGTGGTGATGGTTTCTAGATATCTTTGTACAGTGAGTTAACTTCAGTAGATTGTATCATTTGGCTGTACTACATGCATTGTTCTCAAGTATGACTTGATGCAGGGTACAAAGGCGTTTTGTAGCGGTGGTGATCAGGCATTGAGAAGTAAGGATGGTTATGCTGATTTTGAAAGTTTTGGTCGCCTCAATGTTTTAGATTTACAGGTACGTAGAGTAATCTGTCATATTCTTTGAAGTTGTTGTAGACGATTTTTTGCCTTAAGATAGGTAGTTCCTTCAAACTGATATAACTTTTTGATGTGTCTAGTTCTTATCTATAGTTTGGTGTACTCTTTAACTTTACCTTATTCTTCTTCTTTTCTACATAGGTGCAAATTCGCCGTCTACCAAAACCAGTAATTGCAATGGTAAGGTTCTCTTTCTTCATTTTGTTAAGTGCTTTAAGTAGGCGTCCCTGTATATCACGTAATTCGACTATCTTTGAAATGTCTCTTTTCCTTTTGTTGCAACTAAGGTTGCAGGTTATGCTGTTGGTGGAGGACACATTTTACATATGGTTTGCGATCTAACGATTGCAGCAGACAATGCTATATTTGGTCAGACTGGCCCAAAGGTGCTCATATTACATGTGTACTTGAAAACACATTTTATTAGTAAATTAGTAAATGAGAATATATTCAAGTACCTGTAGAACATGTCTTTAAGTACTGTTTGGAGTAAAGCGATGTTCTATGTTGATCGAATATCTCTCTTGATTTATAATGTCTATTATTGTTCTTATTCTATAGTAGTCTTGACTATACTATTATTCTTGTTCCTTTGTGTCTGGACAAAGAATCTACGTAAAAGTTAAATTTGATGTCATACAAGGATTCATGAAATCTGATTCTTTTTGCAAATTGCAGGTAGGAAGTTTCGATGCTGGTTATGGAAGTTCAATTATGTCACGTTTGGTGAGTGTCTTGTCTTGTTTCTTTTCGTTAAGATACAATTTACGGATAACTCATTTGTAGGTCTCTTCTCATGTTAATTGAACTTCTTGATCAAATATTGGTGTAAAAACAAGCAAAGTACATCTGATTTATAATTAAGTAATATAATCTCCGATTATATTGGTTTAATCTTCTGCTGGCTGAACAGGTTGGACCGAAAAAAGCTCGTGAAATATGGTTTTTGACAAGGTTCTACACAGCCTCTGAAGCAGAGAAAATGGGACTTGTGAATACTGTTGTTCCAGTGAGTATATCAACCAACTCTACTTCCCTATAAGAGCTAACGTTCGTGTAACAACCATATGGAATCTAGAGAAAAATTAACAAAAATTAGCATTCCAATTTCATATAATTTCTGGTTTACAAGAATGCTCATTAGTTAGCTCAAAAGTGTACTATTGCAACAAATAATTCGGCCGCCTTAGGCTTAGAGAACGGTTTTAATCCCTCTGTTATATGAAATGACTTAGAGTTTTCTAATGTTATGTCTTGTTTCATTTTTAGTTAGATAAGTTGGAGGCAGAAACAATAAAGTGGTGCAGAGAGATCTTAAGAAATAGTCCTACAGCGATACGAGTGCTAAAATCAGCTCTCAATGCAGTTGATGATGGACATGCTGGACTTCAGGTACATTTCACTTTCCCATTATATTCCAAAATGTTCTCATATTAGAGCAAGCTCAGTACCCAAACTCCTACACGAGGGGATCGAGTCTGAGCAAAGTATTCTTTGAATATCCAAATATTGAGTTAATACCTCATATGGTCACTCAACTATGCATTTTCTTTCAGAAAGTCACTCAACTTTGAATTTTTACTCAAAAGTCACTCAACTATGCACTTCTCTTTTAGAAAGTCACTCAACTTTGAATTTTAACTCAAAAGTCACTCAATTATCTACTCTTCTCTCAGAAAGTCACTCAATCTATTTAATTGCTTTTTTAATTAAAATTTGTTGATATTAATTGTTTATAGAACAAACCAAAATTTTTTAACAAATAAAAAATACCGTTTAAACCATTTAATGATCCACCCACCTAACCCGACCCATTAAAAAATATGATATGACCCATTTTATTTTGCCCTTAATCCTAAATTATTCCCTCTCTTTCTCCTCTGCTCCTCTGCAATTTTCTTTTTCGTTCTCCATTGTTGGTGCCTCTAAATTTAGCACAAATTAGCATAAACATAAAGGCAACGCACTGAAGGATCTAGTATGGAATGCCGCAAGATCTAGTATGGTGCCAGCTTATATTTGAATTTGTTTAAAGGTCCTTTATGTGGTAAGCAGTTCCGTTTCAGTGTCATTTGCATGGCATCAATATGAATTGAAGCTGCTGAGGAGAATTAATGAAACTCTGAAATAATCTACTAATTTGTGCTAAATTTAGAGATACCAACAATGAAGAACGAAAAAGAAAAATGTAGAGGAGCAGAGGAGAAAGAGAAGGAATAATTTAGGATTAAGGGCAAAATAAAATGGGTCATAAAATATTTTTTAATGAATCGGATTAGGTGGGTGGATCACTAAATGGTTTAAATGGTATTTTTTTATTTTTAAAAAATTTTGGTTTGTTATATAAACAATTAATATGAGCAAATTTTAATTAAATAGATTGAGTGACTTTCTAAGGGAAGAGTGGATAGTTGAGTGACTTTTGAGTTAAAATTCAAAGTTGAGTGACTTTTTGGGAAAGAAGTGCATAGTTGAGTGACTTTTGAGTTAAAATTCAAAGTTGAGTGACTTTCTGAGAGAAAAGTGCATAGTTGAGTGACCATCTGAGGTATTAACTCTCCAAATATATATTGCGAAATGGCAAATAGTTATGATACAAACATTTTCTTTCTTTAAAATTATGTCAGGGCCTGGGGGGAGATGCTACTCTTCTATTTTATGGAACTGAAGAAGGCAATGAAGGCAAAAATGCATACAACGAACGTAGACGACCAGATTTCTCTAAGTTTCCCAGGCTACCTTGAGTTCCATTATTGTTGTTGTTGTTTGTAATCTGTTAGTGCATTCAATTATATCATAATAATAAAATTTCCTTAAATGGGTCGAGTGGAGCGACTGATTCATATAGTCAACCTCAACTTGCTCAGGAGTAAGGCGTAATTGTCGTATCAAAATATTGTACCTAGAGAATGTTGTAACTGTAATAATGTTGTTGTTATTTGACTTTTCCTTTTGGTCCAACTGTAATTCAACATGAAGAGTTGAAAAGTTTGTACTTCTCCATAGAAGCTTCGGATTTGAGAATGAAAGTTGTATCACTTGTCAATGCGGCCGGCTGAATCTTCTTGTATTCGATATTCACTGACCCAATTAATCTAGACTCACATCGTGTAAGACTCATTTAAAGGGAAGCTCTCTAGCTTCCTACCTAAAATTCTAGGAATGTAACTTCTGTTTATGTTGGGAGATCATATTCATCCCACCACATGCAATCCTCGACTATTTGTCTAGTTTTTTTTTCTATCTTAAAATGAGGTGCTTCTTTATTTTATTATGTTATATTTTAATCATATTTTTGTAGATAAACAATTACAAATGATGTCGATTGATTCAAAACCTTTGTAGCAAAGGAAGCTGACTAAGGCTTCATTGACATTTTCCTTTCCTAGTTTCCATTTGCTTAATAACATTGGTTTCTTTGTTTAAAACATAAGTATATATTATTTATTAATTTTTTAGTTTTCCATTTGTTGTCCGATGACTAAATTAGAGCTCAACTAAATCTGGATTCGCGCCGAAAAGTTGAGGGTAAAATGGCCCTTAACAAAGACGACTCTATAAGGGAACTCGAACCCAGCACCTCTTAGTTAAGGATGAACGAGTACTCACCTCACCACAACCCGTATTGGTATATACTAATAATTACTTTAATCATTAGCTGGAAATAATTCACCTTCAATTTAGTAAATTACAAAGTAAACGAACTACACAAATAAAGTAATAGTCTACATATCGTATTAACATGTCGATAATCAAGAGTTTAGATTGTTATAAGTAATATTTATATATCGAAGTCATTTTAAAATTAATTACAGATAAGTATCTATACCAACTATAAACTAATAACCTAAAAAGCAATTGTATA
Organism: Solanum pinnatisectum; assembly: GCA_035578085.1. Taxonomy (NCBI): domain Eukaryota; kingdom Viridiplantae; phylum Streptophyta; class Magnoliopsida; order Solanales; family Solanaceae; genus Solanum; species Solanum pinnatisectum. The sequence continues at coordinate 7,464,314 of CM069080.1, read as the reverse complement.
ACATATAATTTTATTTTACTAGAGAAAATCAACACTAAACATAAAAACGTAATTAATTAAATTAATAATCCCCCTAATTTACCAGAAATTAAAGAAATATACGTGGCAGTATCTGATTGCATTTGCCAACGTACATGAAACAGAACTGACGGTGGAAAAGGAAAACGCACCCACCATTGGAATCGAGTGGCATTCTCGTAATTTCATGAAACCCGTAATGCCATTTTGGTAACATTAAAAAGATCTCATTTCCTTTATTTATTGCATCAATTTTACGCTCTTTACATATTTCAGCGTTAATCTCAGGTTTTTCTCTCAATAGATCCCTCCTTCAAAAAGCTCTTTTCAGGTAAGTCTTCATATTTTCATTCATTTTTCTCTTCAATTTCATGCATCTACAGTAACATTTTCGAGAATTTCCGCTATTGAAATCGTTTTTTGTATGGATTTGAGGTTGATTTTAGGCTAGGATGTGTTTGTGTTTGATTAATGTTGAAATTCAGCTTCGTGGAGGAATTTTTGCTGCATTTACGGTGCGCGGCTGGTATCTGTGTGATTTGTGGTTTTCCTTATCAGATTTATGGATTTGTAGCGGCTGATGCGTTTTTTTTTTGTGGAAATTTGTGTTTTTATGCTATGATCTGAAAAATGAGTTGTTGTACTACTTCGGTATATTGAAAATTGTTTTGTATGGATTTGAGAATGTCTCCAATTGATTTTATGCCAGAATGTGTTCAATGTCATGTTGAAATTCAATTTTGTAGAGATAATTTGCTACATTTGATTTGAGGTTATCTATCAGATTAAGCGGTTGGTAGCTGCATATGTGTTTTCCTTGTTTCATTTTTGGTGTTAATTTGTGTTCCTTTAGCTGAGAGACATTGTACTGCTTCGATCTCTGTGAAAATTGTAATGTATAGTAGTTTGTATCATGAAAATTTTGAATTTTAGCTTTTAAAAAGTTGATTTAGCTCGTCAATGTGATCGTTTTGCTTTGTCATTCAGATCCATGTTAGAATAGCTGGAACTTGGTATGAATCAGCATATGGATCTGAATTTTGAAGGCAATTATGGATTTCAGCTGTATGATTTAATCTTGTAATTTTGTGGTGTAGGGATCATCATCAAGGAAGCGTAATGGGGCTCACATTCACCAAGCTCTTCAGTCGGCTTTTCGCCAAGAAGGAAATGCGCATTCTAATGGTTGGTCTTGATGCAGCTGGTAAGACCACCATATTGTACAAGTTGAAGCTGGGAGAGATCGTAACTACTATTCCTACCATTGGTATGTAGATTGCTGCATACAGCAGCAAAGTTCTTGCCGTAATGATCTCTGCATTTACAATTTGGTTGTAAGGCATGAAACATGCCTTTTGCCTGTTCCCTCCCCATATGCACTGGTTAGGCATAGCATTTATACTTTATTATTTTGACTTGGTCTCTGGTTGTGTATGTTTGGTGTGTTGCATGATATGTATTAGTGCCAGACCTTATCGTGAGGGTTGACTTATGTTGTGCAGTTTCTTTTTTTATTGGTAAACCACATCTACCCACCCTCGATCCCTCTACCTAGGAGTCATTAGTAGCCTGTCCCCACTTTCTTATGATGATTCGAACCCCCCAACTGCCGCTGGAGGTGGAGCAAGCTTTCCACTTGAACTGCCCTGTCTTGGCACTATGTGCAATTCATCACTCAAAAGATTAACCTACTTGTTATTTTGATAAATAAAGAATCTGACTGGTGGTAGGCAGTTTTATAAATCCTTCTTCCTAGTGTCGGTTGCTGCAAATGTTTAGTTGGTTATATCCTACCCCTCCTACTGTCTGCCTCTCTCTGCTTTGGTTCTTTTTGGTGAGTAGTCTTTGCAAAGTGGTGGTCTTAAACTTCTCAAGGTTTATCAGTGACTGTTTGTCATGCAGATTTCTAATGTTTTGTATGATAATTTATATGATACTAATTATTAGCTATTGCATTTGTTGTATCACTGTATTTTCTTGGTGACTATTGAAAAGATAACTTGTTCCAAGAGATTCTTGTCAGCTTTTGGAAAACGTACACTCATATGTCCATAATACCTTACTGCTTCAGTGAGCTATTATTAATAATCGACAATTTTCAGGTTTCAATGTGGAGACTGTTGAGTACAAGAACATCAGCTTCACTGTTTGGGATGTCGGGGGTCAGGACAAGGTATAATCTTTTTCCCCCTAAGGCAGTATGTTCTGCATCGGTCTGGCCCTTGTATATACTATATGCTGAAAATAAGGTTGACCACTCGGCATGGAGTGAAGCTTCTGTACAATTATCTGATAGTTCTAACTTCTAACTTCATTTATTCACTTTTGGCAGATCCGTCCATTGTGGAGGCACTACTTCCAGAACACTCAGGGTCTCATTTTTGTGGTTGATAGCAATGATAGAGACCGTGTTGTAGAAGCAAGAGATGAATTGCATAGGATGTTGAACGAGGTAATGATCTTTCTCCACGCTTTGTGCAGGGCTATCATTGTTTCCCGAAAGCATATATGTGACATCTAAAACATTTGAGCTGTATAGCTTGAATTTATGTGCTTATTTTGAGTTCGAGTAGAGATGATCGATTGTAGATGTACTTAGATCTTCTTTGACAAAATTCTCCTTGAACATCATTTTTTTTGTTTAACAAATAATAGACTAATATAAGTTGAACTGATTCATCAAATTGTTTCCTTCTAGTATTTCAGATTCACCATTAATAAGTTGGTAATATATCTAGAGGTTATTTGGAAGAATGGGTGTGGGAAGACTGAAGAGAGAAGGTTTTCTTCAACTTGTGATTTAAGCAAATGTCAGAATAGTTGAATTTTTTCACTGTACTTGCATCACTAAATTGCATGTTCCGGACCTTTTTATTCTTTGTATAAGAACACAGACAAAGTAGGCCAGGGGCAGTAGGGAAGGTAGCAATCTATGAGAAACCCACCAACTTTGCTACTTACAGATCATACGTGCCATTATTCTCTATGTTCTGATTTTGTAGCCAGTCACTTCTCATTATTTATTAGATGGCAAGTGCAAGATAAACATGGGGATCTTTCAGTTAAACTTTCTTGAGTGACTCTGGACTTATTTATTATTGCCTGTCCCAGGATGAACTTCGGGATGCTGTGCTTCTAGTTTTTGCTAACAAGCAAGATCTTCCTAATGCAATGAATGCTGCCGAAATAACTGATAAGCTTGGACTGCACTCCCTCAGGCAGCGTCACTGGTAAGCACTTTGCTAGTGCTTGTGAATGATTTGCTTTATTTTTGAGGAGTTTCTAAATTGGGTCTTTTTTGTATCAGGTACATCCAGAGCACTTGTGCAACTTCTGGAGAGGGGCTTTATGAGGGACTTGATTGGCTTTCTAACAACATTGCTAACAAGGTAGTTATACCATAATTTATCAAAGCTGCTGGAATATATGCTGTCGTTAATTTTTGGGCCTCTAATTTTCTCAACACCTCTTTTTACAGGCTTAAAGTGATGCAGATCTGTTATTGTGGGTTGATCCTGGATGCAGGCGGAGTTTTATCTAGTTGTTTTTTCTTCTCATGTCAGTGTGGTTATGAATATCATGTTGAAAGCATTTTGTGTTTCCTTAGGGCTTTTTGTAATGGCTGTGTAATACAATGGTCGAATATATGTAATTGCTGTTTGATTAGGTATATTGTCATAAATTTGTAAACTAAGTCTAGTTTTCATATTTGTTAATGGTTAAAGTCTTGCAGTCCCTTTTTCATTTTGTTCGACTTCCTGTTTACATTTTCTCTCTGTGTTTCGTGGGGTTTATGAGATATCCTGATAACAGGATGATGATTTGATTCTGCAAGGTGAACTGAGAATTAGGAGCAAAAGGTACAACAATAGTACTTACGCCAAGTTGAAGGACTTAGCTCTTCTTATGTCGCAGCCCCACCACCGCACAACTACTTTTTATTTACTTTGCTATTTACCTATTCGTTAATTTAAGAATTTAGTATGCATATTTTAATGCCCAGTGATCTTAAGAGCAAAGATTTTGTATATGACCACATACTAGTTCGTAATTGTATTCCCAGAAGCTGATAGGTATTGGTAGCAAACTTAAACTCAGTTGAGAATTGCTTATACCTGTGATATTTTTAGGTTTAAGGTTTAGAATTCAAAAAATGCTTCATCACCATTTGAAGTCATAATTGAAAATTCACATACATGGCATACAGGCACTATATTCCCAGGTTCCAACCAGCTGTTACTAATTTGTAGTGTAATACACGTTCTACATATCATATAACAACCCATCCTACATTAGGTTAGAAAAAATCATTTCAGCCCACCCAGCACCTGCCCCATTGCCATCCCTGGCAAAAAGTATAACCAAGCAAAACTCAAAACTTCAAAAGTTTCAAATGAAGTAAAAAAAATATCTATGACCAAATGCCTACTGAATTGCAATCAGTTTTTGCTTAAAAGCCACTTCAATTATAAATCAACAGAGTTTATATCACAAACCCAAGAGTTTCAAAGGAAACATGAACAATTGATGTTCATTGCACATGGGGAATCTATTTACAAGTAAAACAGAATTACATAATTAAACAACAGAGTTTTGAAACTATGAATTCCATTTGAAGCCAACCATACTGATATTCAACAAGTTGATGCAATAGCCTCCAGCAGAGCAGCAACAAATTCCATTTGTTTCTCTTGATGCACTCTATTGAAGGTAGGAACATGGACAAACAGACACTTGTGACCTTTTTCCTCTGCGATTCGGAGAGAATGGTAGTACACATAATTGCACACAAAACAACCTGCATCATCCGACATTGTCACATCAAACCCTTTCTTCTTTAAGAACTCCAGGATTGACTCGGTAGGGCAAGATGTCTTCAACAACCCAGAAAAAAAACAGATTAGGACACAAGGAAAACGGAGGGAATACAGACAAAGAACTTAACAGGGTAACTGATTATTAAACATTTTAAAAAAGCACTGTACTACTTCATCTAGTATACATGAGCAGATTAAGTATCATATGAAGAATAGAACAGACCTTTCTTATTTGATTTATTCCTCCATCTTCTGGAACAATAGGCACTCGCTGTGGCAAATCAATAAGAATATTAGCATAACGAAATATCAGGTTAGCTCATCTCGGTTAAGAGATGGAACACCTTACCTGAGGTTGCCAACCAAGCTCATCTGCACAACGAAATGTGGCTTCATTTACTGCCAGCCTCTCAATTGCAAACTTTGTTGCTCCACTGTTTACCCCAAGGTGAAGCTGAACAGATAACACAGGACTTCTATATCAGCAGCACATTTTATTTTTCTCCAAGTGTGCGTGTGTGAGTAGAGGAGAATAGGAGCAGCCACAGAATGCAAGGCCGCCAAACAAGACTTAAGTAGTCGCGTCACATGATAAACTGTGTTCTAGACTTGAAGTTCACATTTTCTCTCTATAATGATTGACCTCAAAACCTTTTAATATTTATCTATGTAAGTAGCTATATCGCTAGAATTTCCAAAGAGAAATCTAATCAAGTGTCTTCACAAACACTGACGCAAAGTGTGTCTTCTTCCTGTTGTTTGCATACTAAAGACCTGATATGTACCGCCAATTTCTTTGGTTTTAAGTTGGCATGCTAGAATTACGAATAATGGTTATTTATCCTGATATCCCACATAGATTGGTAGCTAACTATTGAGAAAAAAGCAATTAGCTACAAAGTTAGGCAGCAACACTGGTCATGTTTTGGCCTTCTCTTTTCTTCAGTCATGCACTCTCAATCCAAATACTCAATTGCTAGTCTCGTGGCCACAAATTGGCATCAGTTTTGCCTGTTTTTACTATTATGTATGAGATGGTGATGGGCCTAACTAGTTACCCTTTGGACTCCCAAATTGGGAGACTAAAAGTTCAACAAAAATGGTATAACTTGGGGAAAAAAATTGCTAATAATATTGGGCCTAAGGGTCTGATGCATGTGTTTTTGTAGTCAAGTTCATCCATAAGGGTCAACGAAAGAAAATGGACACTCCTCCAATCAACTTCCCCTAAGAAATGGTTTTGCAGCTAATTACCAACTCATATCAGTCTCTCAAAAAAATTAATGCGGATGATTATTGAGTTCATTATGTCTTTTCTCCCTGTAGGCCTGTACCCTATCATAGTACTCTATTCATTTTATATTGGCATATGTGAAGTTTGATATTAGACTAGCTGCAGAATGCTCTGGGCTGCAACCAGGTGGGACAAAAAGCTCTCAATCTGGCACTATAGGAGTATGATCTTTATAACCATGGTGTCCGGGCCATCTTGCGCACACCTCGACTAATTCCACGGAATACCTGCCACCTCACACCAGCAATAGGTAACAGGTAACACATGGGAAGAAATCAGTTGATGTGTTTCTGTCTCTGTTACACAATAGGAGTATGATCATTAGCGCACTACAACACATTTACCCATCAAAGTATCAAAAATTCAGAGGCAAAAAATAAAAAAGAAACAATCAGAAAAAAAAGAACCACACATCCAGCTATTCATGTTACATAAATGTGCATAATTCACGTATTATTCCGGCAATTTGCTGCACAAGACAGTTTAAAGAGCAAACATGAATCCACACAAATTATTAAAGGAGAAGGTTTGTCTTGGCAGAACTAACCCATATGGCTTGTCCATTATTTGAACTGTTTCCAGCAGAGGACTCCTCTATAACCTTCAACAATGTCGGAAGTCCACCCTCTCCAGCTGTTTCAAGAACAGTACAGCTACCCAAGGTCACACCAGCAGGTAATCCTTTCTTTTCAACATAATATTTCAAGTTGCTAACTACTGTCTCCGTAGGATTCTGAGCTACACCATGAAATTTCTTGAACCCCGTGACATGAATGGTCACAGATTTTGGCCCCTCGGATCCCATTTCCTCGTGCAAAATATGAATAGGAATCCTAATAATTGATAGCTTCCACAATTAGTTACCAGCTCATGCCACTTACAACAGCGTGTTTAATATTCATCACACTTTTTTGAAATGGTAATCTTGATCAAACATTCAAAGTTTTTAAAAGATAACAATCCGACATTTCAACATACAGGACAAGTACATTAGTAAAAACTGAGTAAAGCAATTACTGACGAGTTGTGCCAGGAATATTACCTCTTGGATTTTGATAAACAATCAAAATGAGCAAAGCAACACGCAACATTTCAATTCAACACACCAAGTAAAAGTTAAAAAAATTCTCAGTGCTTACACAACAATTGACAAAGAGGTAAAAGACAAAACCATGATAGCTACATGATTAAACTTATATTCACCTTTTTATTCGTAACCCCCCCCCCCCCCTTTTCCTCCCATCCTCTTGATTTACCAAGGACCATCTTTTACATACCAAGACCAATCCATCTGTCAATTCCAACCAAACAGCCTAACACCAATGGAAATTAAATTCTAAACCTCGCAGATTTACTTTCAACGCAGAGCATAAATTTACTAAAATTCAAGATATGAACCAATAACTTAAAAAAATATAATAGGTCCAATGCTAAAACCCTTTAAGCTTGAAACCGTAAAATTTAAATCCTAAATCCACCTCTGATCTAAAGCCTGCTTATCTAGACAAGGGGATTCATTATACATTCACAATTCAATAAAAAAACAGGAGTAAGCAACAAGTCTAAAGGCAAAGTCAACTCCTAAACAAAATACCCATCAAACCATACTTTGGAAGCAGATTAAGAAGTGAATATGCATCAACTAAAAGGAAATTAAGGAAAAGGCCTCGGGGAATCTCAGTAGCTTAGTTACCTGAACTTTCACCTTGTTAGTGAAAATTCGATTATCCACCTTCTTCCATTTTCCCTTCCCTATCCTCAATTTTATAAAGAGGGCATAACTACACAGAATTTTCAAAAAGAAAGGTTCAAAACATAAAAACAAAAAGACCACCACCGACTATAAAATTTTGCTATTCAAGTAAAATTAAGAACATAGAGATACTAAAGGCAAAGACAACTGCTAAATCAAACACCCATCAGATGATAATCCTCTTGAACAAAGATCAAAACTTTAAACAAAGAATCAACTTCATAACAACACCCAAAGGTCCAGAATTTCCAAAAAAACAATGTTGCACTCATATACAATACAAATAAAAACAACAACTACCCCAAATTGAAAAATCATTATCATAGAGATACTAAAGGCAACTGCTAAAGAAAATACCCATCAGATGATAACACAAAAGATCACAACTTTAAACAAAGAATCAGCTTCATAACAACACCAAAAGGTCCAGAATTTCCAAAAAACAATGTTGCACTCATATACAAATAAAAAGAACAACTACCCAAAATTGAAAAATCAACATCATACATGATAGAGATACAAAATTAGAGAGATGGGGTTTACCTAAATGAAGTTATTTGATTCTTGGGATTATGAAAATGGAAGAGAAGGGTCAGAGAGAAACAAAGTTGGCGTTAGCTGTATATATATACAGAAGAATTTAGCTACTACTCATTTGTTTTGTTTGCAATTTCTCTCTCTCAGCTCTTCGTAGGGAGTGTCCAGTGGGGACACGATGTTGGACGGTGATTCATTGGACTCATATGCCCCCTTTTTTTTCCTCTTTTCCCACTCGGTGAGCATCCATTGAAACATTGATTAAATTTGAATTGAGCAGACCATTTGAGAGTGACATTTCGAACATCATTTTTTTCATATTCAGAGTTTGAATTTGAGACCTGAACTCATTTGAGGATGACGTTTGATTTTTTATAGTCATGATTTAAATTCGAGATCTTTAATTAAAATTGATCACAATCCATATTGGTGTCCCTTCCTTCATCTTTTCTTTATGCAAGATTCCTTTTTTCTTCTTTCTTTTTTTTTTTTAAAAAAAATGATGAACTATTTGATTTTGTGTTCCATTTTGTTTAGCTACAAAAACATCATTATGATATTAATGATTGTTCTAATTTAAATAATTAAGAAGTAATTGTTTTTTATCATAAAATAATTTGAGACGATATGATTTTAATGTTTATTTTCCCTATAAATAAGATGGAAAATTAGTCATTTTTCTTTCGAGCGGAAGCAACTATCAGTGAAGAGGCCTCTATTTTATTAGAAGAATTACCTTAATATATGTAAAACAATCAAATGTATATCAAGAGTATTAGTAATATTATCACCAAATATTGTGGTGAAGTGGATTATTTTTTCTCAAAACCTTTATTGAATCTTGTGTAGGGAGTTGGTGGAGCAGTACGCACAATCTCACTATTCTTTACGACATTTTTGGGCATTTGGGAGGCTTATTTATAAGAATTAGTTGTTAGCCCAAAAATGTAGTGGAGATATAGGCTTTTGGGCGAATTTTTTTTTAAAAATGATGGAAGTATCTTTTTTAGTTATTCGCTTAACAAAAAGAACATTTTTATAGAACAATTCGATATCTTGAGTTCATTGGATGATTAATTTGGACTGCCACCAAAAGGGTTAATTGACGCATAATGTACTTCATACTCCATTGGCCTCATTTTATGTGAGGGTTTGATTGGGCATAAAATAAGGTAAATTACGTGATTAAGTAAACATATATTATTTAATTATGTATCATAGCTACAATTTTGAACAACTACCATTCGTCATTAATAATTCATTCGAGTTGTTAGGGACCCATTTTCAAATTTATATATCCCGCATAGATGGTCATATTGTTCAGTGTTGCCCCATTATACAAAGTAACATTTTCTCTCTCATCCTAATTATTTTACTGATTTATCTTCTTAATTCACTCAACCACAATCAAATTTCAAATTTAAACATTTTGTGACTCCCTCTCAAATTGTGCTCTCATAATTTCATGTAACTTTTGTCGGTCTCAATTTTATTGTATTTGTAGATTTCATTGATTTCTTTTAGTTTTTCAGTTATCTCCATTGGTACATACAAATCATGGATGAATAAATTTTTTCCAAGAGAATTACTTGAGGCATACAAATTCATGCCCAAAATTTGGACGATTTTCCATTTTTTTCTTTGGGTCTAACTAAAGAGATCCAAGAAATTGCGGGATCTCTTGCTAAATCTGGAGTTAATCAACAAGAAATTAGATTCAAGCACCTCAATGACCCAGTGAAGATGCAATAACTTATGCATGTTCTTAAACATCTTATAAAAAAAAATGTTGAATTTGAATCAATGGACCAAGATGATGGTGAAGAAAATTAGGTTTTGGTATAATTTATTTTATATGTTTTTTTGTGATTTGTATTTCTATCAATATGTTTCACATTATGTTGTATACGATTCTATAAATTTAGCGTATCTATGTTTATTGCGTTTTTTTTTTTTACTTTTTTAAACCTTATTTGTATATTTTCAACAACTATACACTTACTTCTTTTATTTGGTATATTATCAGCAAGTATAAATTCCAACTATTATTTGTATAATTTTAGTATTTGTATGCATTACTTATTTATTTATTTCAATCAATTGTGTGTGTGTATATATATATATATATATATACACACAACATCATATTAGCGATTCTCATTTGTATATCTGATGCAACTATGTTTGATTTTGTAATGACCCAATTGAATATTTTTGGTTATTTTTATAAAATTACAAATTTTCCCTCTCGATATTGACCCCGAGCTATTTATGTTTGAGTTGTGAAAGTTGGGTTCGGACTGTGAGTAAAAAGTTGTGAATTTTTATAAGTTGAGTTTGATTCTTTGGAGTTTAGAGTGTCAAAATGGAATTTTGTCGATTCCTTTAGTCTTAGAATGTGGAATTTGGTCTATGGGAGTTATCGGTTTCAGATTCGGAGTCTTTTTGAGGACTTGAGGTCCTAAGTTGGAAATTTATAAAATTTCAACCTTTGCGTTGACTTTGGTCAACAGTCAGGGTTCGGATGCACAAATCAGAATTTTCAGAGTTCCATTGGATTTGGAGGATGATTTTAGGCCTAGGTGAGGTCTTGGTTGAATTTCCAGAGGTCCTGAGTTTGTTTTGGCCTTTTTAGGCGTTATGATAGTTTTTCGTGACTTTCACGAGTTTCGGGTCAATAGAACCTCATATTCGTGTTTCGACTATTTCATTGAGTCCAAAATATTAAGTATAGTCAAATTACGTATATGGTTTGTGTGTACGGGGTTCCAAACAAATCTCGAGGGTCCGTTCAATGTTTTAAGTGTTGGCTGATTTTCTGGTGCCTGAGTTCTGTATCCTTCGCTTTTGCGATAGGCCTTCTACTTAACTTAAGCGACCTTCGCTTTTGTGACCTATGCTTTAGCAAAGGCCTGATCGCTAAAGCAAAGACCGTACTTTCGCGGGGTTCGCTTAAGCGAACCAGGGCTCGCTTTAGCAATGGATGCTTAAGCAGAGCCTGGTCCACAAAAACGAAACCCCCAGTTTTTGTGGGGTTCGCTAATTGCACTTAAGCGACATCAGGGAGAGGGGGGGTTTGCCTGCCATTTTTTGGGGTTTTAGCCATTTTTCTCTATCTTGAGCTTTGTAAAACCCTTGGAGACAATTTTGAAGAGATTTCTTATGCTAAATCTTTTTGGACTTTTATAACCCTAAAACTTCAATACCTTTGATTATTAATGGATTTTAACATCAAAATTGAGATTTTGATTGGAAAATGGCAAGGTTTTATAAGAACTTGAGTTCTAAACTAAAATGGTGATTGTGAACTAATTTTAAATTCTTTTTCGAAATGATTTTTACCAATGAGTTCCAAATGTCTTGGGTAACTTCTTCAAGTAAAGATTTTTGGATTCAAACCTCATTTTTGGAATTTGGTTTTTGAGTTGAATGACCCATTTTTCAAAGAGTATGATATGGGTATTGTTAGTTCCGGAATCTTATTGTGATTACTTGATTGAATTAGATTGTGTGGCTTTGGACGTTGTTTGGAAGGGGAAGACTCAAGTCTTGGATTGACTATTTGATTGAATTAAGGCAAGTGATCTCCTAAACCTTGTAAATTTAGTAAAATCGTGTATTTCCCTTCATTGTGTGTTGATGAGTAATTGAAATGAGGTGATGGGTTCACTGTTCCACTTTATTAATCTTAATGAATAAAAAATGGATTGATGAAAAGGTAACGTATGGATCATAATATTTTATGAATTTCCTTGTTGTGACCCCTATTTGATTGATTGATGAAATGTTTTGATGGCATGAATGTAAACTTGAATTGCTTGAATTGTTGTCTCTTCCTTATGGTGTGAAATTGTTTATGTGCATTAATTGTTGTACACTGTGTTGAAACATGTGACATAAAGCTGAAGGGAAATGGTTCCAGCTAGTGATATGATATAAAGCCGATGGGAAATGGTTCCAGCTAGTGATATTATGCCGAAGGGAAATGATTCCGGCAACTGATGTGATATAAAGCCGATGGAAAATGGTTCCGACTAGTGATATTATGTCGAAGGAAAATGATTCTGACAAGTGATGTGATATAAAATCGATGGAAAATTATTCCGACTAGTGATATTATGCCGAAGGGAAATAGTAAGTGATATGATAAAGCCTAATGGATATTGTTCCGACTAGTGATGTGATATAAAGCCGATGGGAAATGGTTCCGACTAGTGATATTATGCCGAAGAAAAATTATTTTGGCAAGTGATATGATATAAAGCAGAAGGGAAATGGTTCCAATTAGTGATGAGATATAAAGTCGATGGGAAATGATTCACGATAATTATTTGTTGTACTTGTTACTTGTGATTGATCTACTTGTTACTTGTAATTGGCATAGTTGATACGTATTGGTTGTTGAACTATGACTATTGAATTGTGTGACTAAGTCTTATGAAGTGTGTATGGTAGCACTGTTAGGTTGAACTAGTTTCTATGCAAATTGTAGTTTGAGGAGATTCGGTTGGAATGATGGGAGTATTCATTTTCTAGCTAGATTTATCTTGTTTATCATATTGCTTACTAAGTACCGTGTTGTTTGGTATTCACTCCTTGCTTCTACACTTGTGTAGGTTCCGAGCCCGGTACCGTATGATTGCTCTTCTTCTTATTCTATTTCCGAGGCTTGTCGAAGAACTGTTGAAAGGTAGTTGTCTGTCATCCTGGTGGACTCTCTTGTTCTTATTTTATGCTTTGGTCTATTCTAGAATCAAAGACATTGAGACTAGTAATTATCTTTCATTTCCGCACTTTATATATTGTGACAACTAGGTTTTGGGGTTATTATCGAATGAATAAGTTTTCCTCTTTTATCTTGTTCTTGTTTTATTTTCTGCATTTCTTTCTTTTCATTGGGTTGATGTTAACTTGTCTTGGTAGGAATAGACAAGTGTCATCACGTCCATTTTGGATCGTAATAGGTTTGTATATTTATTAGGTCATATTTTGACATGTTTATTTTAGAAAGTTAAATTGATCTTTCTTTGTTTGACAGAAGTCATATTTGGTAAAAAAAATTATAATCATATATAATAACCATAATTTGTGGGAATCAAGGACAGTGTCACGAGGCAAGTCAAGTTTTGTGACACGTGTCACCTTGCATGAATGTCACGTATCCTTGTGCATGCGCACCGTGTGTCTCGTGGCATGATTTTCACGTGTCATGTGTGCATGCTTTCCATATGTTAGATGACATGCTTGTCATTTGTGAGCACTAGATGATGTTTGCAAGTTGTCTATTTGAGTTATTTGTAAGTTATCTGCTTGGTTGCAAGCCTATTCAGAAAACAAATGAATATTCAGAATTTAGTGTATCCATAACAATACTTTATTTCTAAAAATGATGAGAGAATATTCAAAACAAATCTTGATCGTTTCCTTTTTGAATTTTAGACTTTATTTATCATGTGACAATTGTAGATGTCACGATCCAGACCGTCGTGATTGGCACCCACACTAGCACTCCGGTGGGAGAACCATTACTACAATCCAAACAAACAAATTAACAAAAATTAAAGCATTTAAAGATACGAAAGCAGGTTTAAATGACAATAAAAATACGGAGTTCCCATAAACTCCCCAAGTTTTAAACAAATAACTTGACCAAACTAATGCGGAAGAACAACCCCTAGAACTTGAAAGTCAATGTACCAAAACTCTACTAACAACAAATCTAAGAACAAGGGGTACAACCCCGAAATGAAACAAACACCTTAAACAAATAGTCTGAATCTGAAAAGAGTGGACTTAAACAAGAAAGATCCATGGCAGTCCAAAAGAACTGGCTCACTCTTGAATCCGGTCACGCTCAATAGTCACCTAGCTAAGATCTATCAATAGTCGTCTGAAGATGCCATGTACTCAACAAAGAAAGAGCAAGTGCAGTATCAGTACTCAACCACAGTGTACTGGTAGGATCACGCGGCTATCCCATTAAGTGTAACATACATTAGTCAGTACAGCAATATAATCACATACACATATCGAACATATAAAATAACATCAACATATAAGAACAATGAACAACTTCACGATTCTCACATATCACAGTTATATCAATTTAGAGCAACATACCGTCTTCTAATATCAATCAGCATTAGATATGAACAAACTCATCACAAGTAGATACACAACACAATTCAATGGTCCTCTCACGGAACCCAATTCAATGGTCCTCTCATGGAACCCAAACCCAAACAGTTAGCATACCGGTTCGTAGTACCCGATCCAAGTTAGTGTGCCGGAACTTGGAAGCCGATCCCATATTTATGTCGAAACGTGGCAACTGATCCAATGTTTATGCCGAAACGTGGCAACCAATCCCAGTTAGTTATGCCGAAACGTGGCAACCTATCCATTCAACACACCACAATCACAATCACAAGTATATCCTCATCAAGATCATACAATTAAGTCATGATTTCATGGTAATCATCATTCATCTATCTCTTTTACAACAAGTATGATCAATAATGCAACATTCATATTCATACATGTATCATAATGAAGCAAGAACAAATATACATCACACAATCATAGAATCACAACCATCACCTACCTCGAATCCAAGCTTGAATCCCCTAAGACACTTGAATCTTCCCTTTCCGGATTCTTCCTGCTTGTTCGTGGTCTAAAAACATACAATTAATGCAAGGATCAACAATTAAGGGTCTAATTATCTAGATTATAACAAACCCAATAACCATAGACCAAACCCAAGATCCTAATACCCAATTTAGGGTTGTTTCCACCATAGAATTTATAACAAAACCCTCTCTCATCAACATTCACCCATTCTATTACGTTTCTACGGATCGAAAAATGGATTCGGGGAGTGAAAAACTTACTTTTAGCCTCAAGAATGGTGAAAAACGAGTAGGAGTCGCCTGGGGTTCGTTCTTTACTTCTAAAAGTCAAAAAGTGGTCGTCACCCCGTTGTAGCGGTCCCGCCAATGCGGCAAAAAGCGGCGCCAATGCGGGTTACGCGAGACTGAGAGCTAATTCAAGAATTCCAAAATTCTCATTTCACAACACAACTCTAACCAACGATGCTCAGAAAATACCGTTTACGCTAAGATCGATTTCGGGAGTTTTACTCACCCGAATTCAATTCCGTAAAGTCATACGGATTCCTTAACGACTTATCTAACTACTCATGTAATCAAAAATTATAAATAAGTCACCTGATTGTTACCAGATTTCCCTACACCTTAAAGACTCAGATTTCGTTCAAATCTGGACTAGGTTGAAAAAATCCAATTACCACGAAAAAGTTTTTCGGCCCCAAATTCTTTCCCCATTGGCTTTTCCATAACGATGAAAATCAAGTCGTTACAATAGATACCAAATTACCCATTACTCGTCCCCGAGTGATCAACTAGGAAGGACTGGTTAAAGTAAGGGTAGAGTAGTATCTGAATCGTCGAATTACTGGGGATACTTGTATCGCATGCCCTTCTTACCGAATCTCATTACCCCCTAAGGGTTTCACATCTCCAACCTCAAACCAACCCGTTGAATACCTACACATCCTTCCCTACAATGCCTTAATTAAGTCATCTCAACACTCGAGTGATAAATATTGTTGTATGTAAACTTAACTAATCAATAAAATAATTCACAACAACCATCAAAGTTGATCGTACACACGTCTTCCACTTGTTATCAAGGATCTTGACACAATCATCAGGACTAATCCTTTCTCACATAAGCATGATAACATTATAAATCAATACTCGCTAATTAGAAGTGAACCTGAACCAACCAACACATACTCATAATGCCCAACAATCACAGTTCTCAACAACATCTCCATCTTACAACATAAATTCCCATGAGCTTAAGTTATAACAAATTTGATCTTTAGAAATCAGATACTCATCGAGGGATATGTCCAAGCATACAACCCCTCCAACAACACTATCAAAATATTAGATTTAGTAATTGTATATTACCTCTTAAGAATAGTAGAATTGGACCTAAAGATCCCCACATTCAACCACACATAATCGATATATGACCTCGACGACTAGAGAAAAATTAAAATTGTCAGACAACCACAAATACGCATGGTAGCTCTTCTATAAATTCTCATAAGCAAGATGGTACATGTAGAACCACTAAAATACTTTAACAACTCTAAGACAACGCCAATTATGTCATTCGAAATAACCAAATCTTCCTAATCTTCCCACTCAACCAAGAGAACATCGCAGAATTTGGTACCCCTGATCCACCACTAGGGATCCACCCACAAAAGTGAAAACACACTAGAGTATAGCTAGTGAATCATACTCACAATACTACAACCATCATAGACACTTCAACCATTTACCTTTTTATAAACTAACACTTTTAAAAATGAAACTTTTCTTGGGTACTTCACATTCAATAGTAGTAAACTTATGACTCAACCCAGGTGTAAGTCCTTTCAAATGCTCGATACCGGACACAATTGATTATTTCTCACCTTGCCAATTCATACCTTGACAAAATACATCACCACGAATGTAGACTCACAATGAAAAATATGAATTGTAATTTCCACCATATAACACAATCCCTTTCTCTATCAACATTAACTTGTACCTTGAAGATTCTTATGAATTCATGGATCTCTGTTTATCATTGATCGCATCTCCATCGATCTTACAATATATTACGCTAAAATTTCAATCATACTCATCACTAGACTCAAAAACAAAACCAAGCACTTGTCATCACACTCAAGCTAATGTCCGCACACTCCTTTCTCAAGTCTTTTTTTGATAATTTTTGACTTATCTGATAGACTCATGACACTATTACCATAGCCACAACAAAACAATGAAATCACGCGCCTCTGAACCCAATTATCTACCCCTCTAAGGATATCTCTTTCGCCTTCGCAACCAAATAAAATATTTTTGTTCTAGCCTCTCTCTAAAGGTTGTACTACATCCCATTATTTTTCTTCATCATGACCCTAGCTCTTTTAAATTTTATTCGAATGGTGTCCCACCATCTCTTAAAACTTTTCATACAACCACGTTACTCACCAAATATTAGAATACCACAACCTTAGATACTCACAAGTTGTAATTACTATACAAAATTCGCTTAATTACCAACAATCTTATTATATAGTTACATCCTGTCACAACCCATCACAACTCTTATTATCATTACGCTCCGTCATCCTTAACTATCACTATGAAGTCAACCTTTTCATCAACACGAGGCCTCAAACTCAGGTAAACTCATCAATTTCAAAGGACTAACCTAATTTATACACACTTTCTTACTAAAACACTTTAATTTCCTTCACCCAAGTATACTCATTGGGACTTTCCTTATCCATAAGCTTGTCATTCCGGTATCAATCCACTCTTTTATGGCTTAAGATAAAATCACCAAGCCTCATACTACCCTTCTTCTTCTTAGCAAACAAGATAGGAGCACCCAACGGGGAAGCACTAGGACGGATGAAACCTTTATCAAAAAGCCCTTGGATTTGAGCTTTAAGCTCTCTTAATTCGGACACCACAGGAATAGACTCAATAGAGGGGAATTGTCCTCATTATCCCAAATATGAGCCAATTACACCAAATAATCCTGCCACACTAGTTTTCTACCCCGCACAAAAGATATGACCTTGATGCCTTAGGCTTGTACCCCCTTCCCACTCTAACCTTTCCCCACCCGGGATCTCTAGAGTTACCGATTTAGCATTACCATTAAGCACAACATAATAGGGGACAACCAAGTCATGCCTAAGATTATATCAAGTCAGTCATATCCAGCATATTCAAATCAACCCAAATCTGAAAATTCGTAAACACAACAGGACATGGGTGACTATGACAGACTCTTCAACTAAGGTAGAAACATAGATGAGGGCATCAAGTATATTACAAATCATATCAAATTTTGAGGCAACTTGCACGAAACAGTAATAATAAGTAGAACCCGGATCAAACAACACATTAGCCATTCGGTCACAAATAATAATAGTACATGTGATCACTGCATCTGATGCCTCAAACTCGGTCTTCCCCAGAAAATATAAAACTGAGCCATGTCATCTTGACGGGCAACCTCCTTGCATGGCTGCACTACTCCTCTACCCGCATTACTATGTCACCGGCCTTCACGTCCTCGTTGATTTCCTTCTCATATGCCCAGGTTCTCCACAATTTTAACACACTTTATAACTTATATTTGACTGTTGAACGCTGAATTAGGTCGCGGGGTTAGTTCAGGTACGATTCGGGGTCCATAATTGTGACTAGGGAAAACAGGGGAGACAGGGCTGAGATTTTCGCCCGATCAGGCTCTGGCGGGAGAAATCCCACACTTACGGTCTCTCCTTGGCAGGAAACTCCCGCCCCAGCGGCCATAACGGAAATAGAATCCCTGCCAACAATTTTTCTGGGGTTCTTTTCTTTTCTAAATTCCACAAAGGTTCCCAGCTTTACTTAGCAATTTTAGAATAATCCTCATAACTAGGATAATCATTGTCTACCCCTAGTCAATCCCACGATACACGAACCAATTCATTCTTGTCAATTCAGCACCACAACCCACACATTCACAGTTAATTCAGACAACCAGAAGCACACATTCAAAGTTTTCAAGATACAATTTACAGATAAGTCCAAATTCTTAATTAATTATTTCACTCCATGGATGACCATTCCTGATCATTGATGTTTGCGTAATCAAGACACAACTTTCAATTCGAGCGTCTATAATCGTACAATAGTAATATAACCCAACCGAATAGGTTGGGGTCGAGTCCCAACGGAGCGGTTCCTGAAAATTAAAGGTTAAGCATAAAAAATGTTAAAGTTAACCGTAGTGAAAAAATTATCAAGTTTATACATACTAAATCTAAAAGAGATGATACAAGCGTCAATTATCAGTGCTTTTGATAGTAAATCATTGAGTATTTGTGACTAGGCTAGACTATAGTGGGGGTAAATTCTCTCTCAAGCAACTTATCTCGAATCGACTCAATTTCTCTCGAACACCGAGTTGCCGCTTTAAGTACAGCCTCCGTCTTAGCCCATTCACTCTCTGGAGCTGAATGTGTTGGAGAAGGACTAAGATTCACTCTCTCGAGCTGAACCCATGTCGACCCAATACCACCGACTATCAATTTAGTAGTCTTAGTTTTAAGACCTCTCTCTCGAGCAAGCCGAAAACACTAAGATGAAATCGTATTTGCAACTACAACTCCATTAAGTTCATACACAACTACTAAATGAAATCACATTTAAACAACAAATAAACCATCAACAAGCAAGACCCATCAGATAATCTAACCCATATTCACAAAATCACACCCCAAGAATTGGGGTTTTAGCTAGACATGAAAAAAAGATAAAAATCGATACCAAAAGGTGTTACCATCAAATGGGTATAATAAATAAAGTCTTTAAACACGTCAAGGATGAAGATTATTGAAGACCCACTTCCAATTTCTTAGAGTTGAAACCCTTTGAATCTTCAAGGCTCAAGAACAATGTCTCCAAAATTGTAAAAATTGTTCTATTCTAAAACTTAGTTCTCCAATAGCTTAATACTAAGCTACAGATTTAAGCAGATATTTATAGATGTGAAAAAGTGTGCTGCAAAGGATCCACTCGGCGCAATTAGTCGGGATCGCCGAACTAGTCGGCGATCCGCCCTTTGGTCTAGTACCTCACCTTTTAGCTTTTGCCTTCAACATCTTTGCGTTCTGAATCATTGGGCGATATGATGATACTTCGCGAAACTTCTCGGCGATTCGCCGATTTTCCCTTTGCTTGCAGACTTAACCTTTTTCTTCAAGGCTAAGCACACTGGAACATTAGGTGAGGTTGTAGGCCTTTTGGCGACACGCCTAATGGATTAGGAGATCATCAGGCCGTCTTTTCTTCCTTCTTTCAACCACTTTGTTCCTTTTTGCTCGATAGCGTCTATGCTTTGTCTCTCAACTCAAATACCTGAAACTTAAGGATTTTCATCAGATATAGAGACAAAATATACATTTGAAGACATTAATTCTATCAAAATATAGCCCTAAATGAGTCCAATGCATTCACACCACCCCTAGGGCCAGATACCAATTGGAACTTTCTCAGTTTCCAATTTGCTTTGCTTATGGCCCTTCAGTCATGACCACAACGTCTAGTTCACTGCGTTGAGATATCAATTGGACTCAACTCATACCATAAACGATAATAGTTGCTAGCGAGCCCCACAAAACTGCTAATTTCAATCATTGAACTTGATCGAACTTAATTTTTAACCGCCTCAATCTTTAATTGATGGTAACCAGACCTTAAATCAATCTTAGAGAAAATCGATACACCTTGCAATTGATCAAAAAGGTCATCTATACGAGGCAATGGATATTTGTTCTGAATGGTGACCCTATCCAACTGTCGGTAGTCTATACACATCCACTCTTGCTAGCAATGGTGTTACCACTTTGTTGCTCTAGTTCGGACCATAGAGTAAAGGAGGAAAGATACCAACTTCTATCACCCAGATACCAATTGGATTCAAGTCATAGCACGAATGAGTAGAAAGAAGTGAGTTTTTCCTAAAGTCCTATAGCCTCTCGAAGAAAAGTACGGACGTCTTTGTACCGTTCCGCAACTCTTTGGTACAATAAGATAAACGAACCTAGGCTTTGATACCAACTTTGTCACGACCCAGACCGTCGTGCGGTGGGAGAACCATTACTACAATCCAAACTAACAAATTAACAAAAATTAAAGCATGTAAAGATACGAAAGCAGGTTTAATTGACAATAAAAACACGGAGTTCCCATAAACTCCCCAAGTTTTAAACAAATAACTTGACCAAACTAATGCAAAAAAACAACCCCCTAGAACCTGAAAGTCAATGTACCAAAACTCTACTAACGACAAGTCTAAGAACAAGGGGTACAACCCCGAAACTAAACAAACACCTTAAACAAAGAGTTTGAGTCCGAAAAGAATGGACTTGAACAAGAAAGATCCATGGAAGCCCGAAAGAATTGGCTCACCCTTGAATTCGGTCATGCTTAATAGTCACCTAGCTGAGATCTATCAATAGCCGCCTAAAGATGTCATGTACTCAACAAAGAAAGAGCAAGTGCAGTATCAGTACTCAACCACAGTGTACTGGTAGGATCACGCGGCTATCCCATTAAGTGTAACATACATTAGTCAATACAGCAATATAATCGCATACACATATCGAACATATAAAATAACATCAACATATAAGAACAATGAACAACTTCACGATTCTCACATATCACAGTTATATCAATTTAGAGCAATATACCGTCTTTCAATATCAATCAGCATTAGATATGAACGAACTCATCATAAGTAGATACACAACACAATTCAATGGTCCTCTTACGGAACCCAATTCAATGGTCCTCTCATGGAACCCAAACCCAAACAGTTAGCATACCGATTCATGGTACCCGATCCAAGTTAGTATGCCGGAATGTGACAGTCGATCCCATATTTATGCCGGAACGTGGCAACCAATCCCAGTTAGTTATGCCGAAACGTGGCAACTGATCCATTCAACACACCACAATCACAATCACAAGTATATCCTCAAGATCATACAATTAAGTCATGATTTCATGGTAATCATCATTTATCTATCTTTTTTACAACAAGTGTGATCAATAATGCAACATTCATATACATACATGTATCATAATAAAGCAAGAACAAACATATATCACACAATCATAGAATCACAATCATCACCTACCTTGAATCCAAGCTTGAATCCCCTAAGGCACTTGAATCTTCCCTTTTCGGATTCTTCCCGCTTGTTCGTGGTCTAAAAACATACAATTAACGCAAGGATCAACAATCAAAGGTCTAATTATCCGGATTATAACAAACCCAATAACCATAGACCAAACCCAATTTAGGGTTGTTTCCACCAAAGAATTTATAACAAAACCCTCCCCCATCAACATTCACCCATTTTATTATGTTCTACGGATCGAAAAACGGATTCGAGGAGTGAAAAGATTACCTTTAGCCTCAAGAATGGTGAAAAACGAGTAGGAGTCGTCTGGGGTTCGTTCTTTAGCTCTAAAAGTCAAAAAGTGCATAATGAGGTCGTTTAGGGGTTTATTGACGACTTTAATTCGCGTCGAGCCCGCCACAGCAGCCGTCACTCTACTGTAGCGGCCCCGCCAATGCGGCAAAAAGCGGCACCAATGCGGATTACGCAAGACAGAGAGCTAATTCAAGAAGTCCAAAATTCCCATTTCACAACACACCACTAACCAACAACGCTCAGAAAATACTGTTAACACTAATATCGATTTCGGGAGTTCTACTCACCCAAATTCAATTTCGTAAAGTCATACGGATTCCTTAACGACTTATCTAACTACTCATGTAATCAAAATCATAAATAAGTCACCCAATTGTTACCAAATTTTCCTACACCTTAAAGACTCCGATTTCGTCCAAATCTGGACTAGGTTGGGAAAATCCAATTACCGCGAAAAAGTTTTCCGGCCCCAAATTCTTTCCGATTGGCTTTTCCATAATAACGGAAATCAAGTCGTTACAGTAGATCTTTATTGAAGGAAGCCTTGATGTAACTGGTAACTTGATGTCATATGATCTAAAGATCACGAATTTATAAGTGAAAATAGTTTCTTACAAAAATATAGAGTAAAATTGTGTACAGCAGACTCTTATGATTTGGTTCTTTTCCAAATCCTACGCATAAAGAAAGCTTAGTACAAATTATTTTTTTTTTTAAATCATATATCATTCTTTGCTTTACCATCCTTTTTTATTGTTTTAAGAAGTCAAAACTTGTTTAATAAAATTAAACTAGTGTTATGGAAGGGGATTTGATTTTATAGTCTATACAAATTTATTTTTAATTTTATGTCTTATTTACCATAGATTATCATTTTACACATAATAGATCTTTAATTTTACACAAAAAAAAAAAATCTCGAAAAATTATTTTCTTCTAAAATAATGATAAACAATTATTATTTTTATTGTGATACCTTTTCTAATCCTCATGACAGCTGCTAATCATCATGACTTATATTTTAGTACTTATACAATTCTTTATTATATTTAGTTTTTTATACTCATTGTAAGTTTAGTTTCTATAATCATTGTCATTATTTTATAAGTATGGACTCCATGAACCGGCAACAAAGGGAGACTCATGATTAGTTTAATTTAAGCAGAGATCGTTGGAATATTTAATTAATAAACAATCAAAGAACGTGTTGAGATACATTGGATTAATGCAAACACAATGTACATGCATTTCTGTTAGATTAGAAATATTAATAATAAATGATTGCAAAAGATTTGCACCTAACCAATTATATTCAATGTTAACTCTTATGATTAAAACACTACCATAAAAAAATATAATGCAGTAGATGGGCTTGCTCCTCCCTTAATTAGGGTGTCTCGGGTTTGAGCCCTTAATATGGAAAAATGATTAGTCGAGAGGTCCTACACAGCGTGAATTCGAAATAGTTGAGCTCGATACCAAACACCAGATGAAAAATCAATTAAAAAACTCTATGATTAATATAAAGTGGTGAGCTCAACTACTATTGGATAATAAAGATAAAGAACGTTTATTTTTATTGGATAAATAGTTGGCTTTCCTTGAACTCTAGCTGATAAAAAAAATGAGTTGTTCTCTTTAAGTTCTATACTTAATAATTGCGCAAACTAATTGTATATTTCATTCATTTACATAATATATTATTTTTTTTATATGATATACATATAAATAGAATTTCTTAATTAAACAAAGTATAATATATTAAGCTAATGAATGTAATTATTTTGACAGATCGATTAAAAATGCAACTTACCCAACTAATCAATGGGGTAATAATATTGGATTTTAATCCAGCGAACTTAACCACCAAAAGTTAAGCAAAATTAATCACATTTGAGTCAGTTCATGAGGAAGTATGCATGGGATATAAGTTATATACGCCGATCACTAAAAATAAATAACCATTACTATAATTTAACATATTATAACGAGTTAGCTATCCTTTTTTTTTTTGAGAATACTAGTCAATGTCCATCACATAGATTGATTCGTAATTACCTAATAAATGAATAAATTATATAAATATTTTTTTGAAACGCCAACATATCTTTTATAGATCTATACATTCTATTGTTTTGGTTGTTGTAAAGTTGATGAGATTATAAAAAAATAATATTCCAATGACAATTTGACTAACATGCCAAATGTGAAATAATTTTTGGTATACATAAACATCTTTCAAGACAACAAATATTTGTAAAGCAACATTGATAATTACTTCTTACCATTCAAGCAAAGCATTTTATCCCATTATATATGCAATTAATCAAAACAAAATATAAATATAATTTTTTAAACTAAGGTTTAAAATTTTTCAAGTGGGTAGAACACAATTGGAGTAGGTCATGTCCATGCCTTAAGTTGAAAGTACTTAAATTAAACTCTAGGTTCACTTCCTATTAAAGTAGTAATTGGGGTTAGGCCAAGTTCAATTTAAAATTTGCCATATGATATTAACATGCCAAACAAAATGTAGTTTTATATTCATTTCATTGATTAGCTAATCATATATGCTAGCATCTACTTTTCATTTCAATATTATTACTCTAGTTCACAAGATTAAATAGTAACTCCATTTTATATGATTTCTATTTGAGGGTGTTCACATCTCTTTTTCATTTCAATATCATTATTTGTTCACAACATTGAATAGTCAATATTATTATTTGCCCACATGTTAAGCATTAAGCTAATCAAGAAATTACTATTACTGAGCGCGAATATATGAATATCAGACATTGAATGGGAACAAAAAAAATTAAAAATTACATGACCAAATGGATGTTAGTAATTGTGAACACTCCTACAATTTGTAATAACTCTACATTAAAGAGAAAAGTAACCTACAAATTGTTTGCTTTAACAAATTTCCATGGATTAATATTAAAACCAACTTGTTATTCAAACTACTCTTGGAACTTTGGAATTCATGAAGGACTAACATTTTGCACTGAAAGCACATGTTTTCTTGTTATGTTCGTTAAATGTGGCGGATTCTAAGAGAGTTTAAAATATGAAAAGTTAACACACGAAAAACTCATTAGGGGTTCAACATCTATTATATATACATAAAAAAATTTAAAAAAATCATGTAATGTAATTTTTCATCGAAGAGGATTCAAATGAACCTCCATTGGCCTTATCTGGCTCCCACCCATTTATTGACATTGGGTTTTTTGATGGCATAATACATATATAGACACCTTAACTTGATATCTACTGACAACTATGCACTTCAGCTTAGGAAATATGCACATCTAGCTCATTTCCCCTGTGTGTCGTGGATGCACACAATAAAGGTGTTCATCCTCAAAGTGGAGTACTCAAGTTGCCCATTGAGGCCAAGTAGAAGTGTTTATCAATGTTTTATGCCTTTTGAAATCGAAAAGTTCTTGGATGAATAATTAAAGCTTTAACAAAAAAAAAAAAAAAAAAAAAAACATTGCATTTCAACAACAAATATATAATTTGGTGGCAAAGGGCCATTAAAGTAGAAAATAAATGATGACCAAATTAAACTAATGAAGCATCAAGAAGAACCATGACAGTTTAAACTCCAATTTCAAGAAGTTGCTTCTGTACAATAACTCCACAACAATTATCTAAAATCTGTATGAGATTATTTCTTGTGCCTTAGTCTTATTTTTGCTCATATTTCAAGACAAGAACACTTCAACACTAGCAGTTGTCATCAACTGGCAGATAGGACATACACTAACTAATCCTTCACAATCTTTACACAAACACAAGTGTCTACAAGGCATCAATAAGACGGATACCTCCTTTAATTTGCATACCTTGCAGAAAATCCCCTTTTTCGTCGATGTACACTTACCAGAACCACTAGGGATATTGCTGAGCCTATTGTTTGGATCAATGTAGGATGCAGCATCATCTAGCTCATTGTCTCCCATCCCTTCTTTTCCTTGTTCAGCAGATTGCATCGCTTGCTGAAGGTTCGTTTTTAATGTGTTGACTAAAGATTCGTTACACTTGGCTCTGTAACACCAATTTTGCGCCTCAGCTGTAACCTGCTTCATCCGTTCAACTAGTTCTCTGTTCTTCCGATTTATGTTCTCTAACTCAATATCCTTCTCTTGCAACTTAGTGCCAACATTCTTCTCGACTGCACTCAGTAACGAAGCCATATGTCTCTGCTTTATGTCTCTAACACCTCTAGCCCAAGTTTCTTCCTGTAAAAGGTAAAAGCAATTAACAACATTAAATTAATTTGGGTTACATAAGATGTTGCAATAATTTGTACATAACTAGGTGAACATAATCCTACTTAATACTAATAGCAATTATAAGTTTTTTCACAATATCGGACCAATTTAATAAAACACTATCATTTTGTAAATGCATTGCTCCTCCCGCACATGTTGTAACTTCTTTTCAAAGATGCAAGGTATTATTTCTGTTTTTATAGTGAATAAAATATATGTAGGTGTATGTCTGACTAATTTCAAAGGAAAAAAAAACACAGGCCTTGTTAATTCCTTAATCATCCACACATTTTATAATGTCTGTCTACAAAGATGCTGCATATTGTTTCTTTTTATTTAATAAGACCACAGTATCATAGGTGAGCGTCCGACCAATTCTAAAAATAACACCAAATTATGTTAATTTCTTGCTGCTTCCAGATATCTTGCAACTTCTTTCTAATAGATGTCGATATGTCTTTATTTATAATTAATACAAACAAAGTGTAATCTAGGCTCAATGTTTCAGCCTTCTGGAGAATGGTAGGCCAAAACACACCAGCCCCTCAAACTTGGTACTCTTTCGGCCTTCTGTTTTAATTTGTTTGTCCTATTTTCCTTTTTGACAACTCTTTAATTTCTACTTTCCACCTGGCATGTTTAACACCACAAGATTAAAGGACATTTTGGTACATTCTTTTTTTTTTGGATGACAAGGGAAACCCGCAGCCGCTACCCTTTGGGTGTGCACAGGGCAAATCCCCCACTCCTATGTAATAGCTCGCAAACCACATAGGAAAGGTAACCCACATTAGGCAAGCTCGGTGCGACGAACTCGAACCAGGGGGTTTCCCCTTGCTTTCGCTGGCAAGGGGTTTCAAACTTTAGACCTCCAACATGGAAGTCCCAAGCCCAAACCACTGGGCCTCCCCGAAGGGTCATTTTGGTACACTCTACATATCTTTACTTTAAGATCTCGAGATTCAAAAGTCTTATTTGCTTTCTTAAACAATAGTCATTATTTGATTGGTTGATCTGACACATGCTCAACAAGTGCATTTCCTGCATGTGGCATGTTGGATCCGAGTGTTCAAGAGACACCTCTGCCAAGTAGAATTGTTTATATGATCGATAGAATAGTTTAGGTGTCTTATCTGAAAATTGATGCCAAGTTTGAGGGGCTAACTATGTATTTGGCCATTCAAATATGATTGTCTGAAGGTGAAGATGTGATAAAATGATGCCTAACAAAGTGAAAATTAAGTTCTATAGAATAGTTAAAAGATCAATACATCTACAAAATGAGTGTTGCAAAGAAGTGGCTGATAAGATGGATATGCATCTATACAAGAATAGACAACATTAAACATGACTGCATTAGGCAGAAGTTGCAAGTAGCACACATTGAGGATAAAATGAGAGAAGGTGGATAGTTCGGTCATGTACTATGTCGACTTCCAAATTTCACCGGTCCATAGGTGTGAAACCATGTTTAGGGTGTTAAGAAGGCCATACCAACCAGAAGGAGAAGAGTGTAAATACCCCCAAGGCCTAGCTTGAGTGGGAAAAGGTGGAGGATTTGTGCCTTAGGTCGCAGGTTCAAGCCCCACACCATGCAAAGCAAAAGCCCGGTATTTAAGTGGAGAAGGGTAGAGGGGCAGGCCCATTATCCACCGAGTTTAGAAGGCTATGATTGGTCCAAAGGGCAGGTCACAGACGGATTTCTCGGTTAAAAAAAAAAATGTGTGCCCCATGGGGAGTGAACGTGAATGACATGTGAGCAGATTTGGCATATGGCTTCTACTTTGGAGAAAGTAGATTTTGTATATATTCCTAGATCCTTTACTATTGTTGTGCATTGTTTAGCGAAGTTTTCCGATTCTTTAGTGTAGGGAGTATCTTGGGAGACTATCTCCCTAAGCTGACTTGTAAATGATGTTGTGAACCCTGTTGGACATATAGTGTCCTTGTCTATCTTTATATCAAAAAAGAAGAAGAAAAATAGGAAATAAGAAGTGATAAAAAAGTGAGTTAACGGTACAAACTTTGGCACTTTCCTAAGAGGGCCATTTATGTTGGAGAATAAATTCATCTAGCTCAAGTCCTTACAGACTGTGGGAAGCAGGTAGACAATATTACCAAGTTCTAGTGTGAGTACAAAACATATGTATCAAAACATATATGCTTTCATTTCGGTTAAGCAAATCAAAGAATCCTCTCTCACCCCCCCCCCCCCAAATCCCCCACCCTCCAAAAAAAAGAATTTAAGCAGAAAAGCAATTATATCAGATGTTAGGAAAATGTTGTACCATACCTGAGTCTTAAGATATTGATCAAATTCTTTCTTCTGGCGTTCCATTTCTGTTTTAATGTTGTCACCAAGAGACATTATAACTGATGCTGATGCATTGATACTTCCACTTGCAGAAGAGACAGAAGAGTTGGGTTCATCATCATCATATGATAGCTTTAAACCAGTAGATACAGGATTTTGGGTAGGAACATTTGCTGGCCGTTCAGTGTCATCATGAACCAAATTATGATTCAAGGAAAATTGAAGCTTTTGCTGCCTGGAAACACCTGCTTCCCTGCCTCGATTATGATGAATCATGGGTGTAGCATGCTCATTTATAAAATAATTTACAGGATCAGCAGTGGATCCAAGTGGCACTGTAGCAAAAGAAAGAGCACATTGTAAACACTTCTATATAGTAAACTACATATCAGTGTGAGTTTATTAGTGGTGCAGAAAGACTAGCATGCCTAGAACAAATTCACAGAAACATCAAACTAGAAATTGAGTGATGCCTCTAGAATTTTGTTGCAAGATCCCAGCGACTCTTGATATCCTCGAGCATAAACTTAGGTGTGAAATCTATAATAATGAAGTTTTCCTCTTCTAATCAGAGTTGGTATGCTCCTCAAATATTTTTTTGATAGTACACAAATGTTCCAGAATTTGCTATGTCAGTTAATACAGGGCAACTTTTAACTCCAATTCATAAACCATATTATTGAAGTTAGGCTAAAGCTATATTCAAGGCATAGACTACCCAACAAACTCCAACTCTATTTTCACTTCGTCTTCCCCGCATCCTTACCCCACCCTGCTTAAGACATTGAATAGCTGAGATATGCCTGCAACTACCTTTGGCCTTTCCTGTAAATCTTGACTTACCGAGCACAACCCAATGCTTGTTAGTACAAATACAAAATTACGGCCCAATAATGGCTGTAAGATAAAACTAAGAGAAATGCGTTCATGAGCACAACCCAAGGCTTAGTACAAATACCAAAAAGGACTTGAGATACACTTCTAAAAGACACCAAAACAAAGGTGTTCATGAGACCTTTTCAAAAAGATCCCATGAGAAATGTCAGAATTGCAGCATCAGTTGTAGAAAGACAAGATAAGACTTACCAAATAGTTTAATACAGATGAAGTCACTCAAATTTAAAAAAACTTGAAATGCTGATAAATATATAAGAGCATTTTGAGGTTCCCTTAGCTTATTTGTTTCAATTTTTCCTCATCCTTTTGTACTGATAAGTACATGAAAGACCCCTAATTGTAAGCGAAATCCAAACTACAGGCTTAGCAAGAGGTAGCTAAACTGCAACACTGGAAACAAGAGAAAAATTCTGAAACAAAATTCAATGCCGTTCTATCAAATTTGGTCGGCCACAATTAACTGTACACCTGCAACTTGGTATGCCCATTGAAGGTTCATAATGGTTATAGTGATTCAGAAAGTTCATAGAATCGATAACAATAAACAATGTTCAAAACCCATTTCCGACAATTTTGCAGAGCTCTACAGCTAGAAGCATCTTCGTGAACAAATAAAGATATAGCAGCAAAGCGTTCAATAGATTGAAAAGCCAAAAAAAAAAACAGATACTTATACTTGTCATGCTGTTGAGTATGAAATACAAATACTGAATAGCTCACAATCCAATTTACATATGCTAATAGAAGAGAAACTCACAGCTTCCGAATAATTGAAGTTGATTTGGTGCACTAGGAGGATACTGGAAACCATTCGCATCCACAAAAATAGGAAGTTCAGTGTGAGTGCCATTGCCATTGCCTCTATACATTTTCCAAGGAAAAGTCCACTCAGATACTAAGCAAGTTCACCTGCAGATTAAGGACACGATATACACCTTGTAAACCCAGAATTATTGGATCAAAGGTCAACAGCAATGATTAAAAGACATGGATATAAGCAATAAAAAGGTCATTTAACACCAATCAAAGTTTAGTAACCACATTTACTCATCATACTCTCTATTTAAACTGAGATGCATGGCTAATTGTAGAAATTAAAGTTGTTTGAGAAATATTATCTTAAAAATTGAAAGGAGTCATCTTAAGCCACCTCACGGCTCGCGATTATGTGCTCTGATCATTTTCTACTAACCACAAAGATTGTGACAGATTGACAAGTGCATCCACCACAGTAGTCGTGATGTTTCTTTTTTTTTGCTTTGAAAAAACAACTGTGTGAAACTTTAAAGTTCCACTTCACCCTTCACAAGATTTAGATCCATAAGACTCGCTGTATCTTGTTTTAGATGAAAAGATCTCCATTCATCTCCTCCCGGTGATGAAGAACCAAACCCCCTTCTAATCCATCCATTTCTGCCAGAATATCTATGTATTTCACTTTTTATAAAAATGATACACAAAATCTGAAGACAATGTTGCTTTTCAAAATACATAAATCAAACCAATCATTTTTCTGATGGAACCTCGAATGCACGTAAATAACAATACCATAATAAACCTAAAGACTCCAAAACAAACTTGGATGGAAAGCTTGCTACATCCAACCCCCACACTGCCCGCCCTTTTCTTTCCACTGTTGGAAGGAAAATACCATCTTTCCTTCGTCTAGGCAAAGCCACTAATTTCAGGACACGATTGGCCGAAACGAGGACCCTTTACTTTCTGGTTCCAAACAAAACTATTCCATTATCTCTACAAATTTAGAAGGTCACTCCTCCACACTTTAAAAGTTAATATAACAAATGCAATGTGGTATACAAATTTCAATCGAAAAGTCACCATAGGAAGTTCCCCCAAAGTTCAAGCAAAGATAAGCCTGCAAATTTGTAAAAGCAGAGAAACAACAAACCAACTTAAATACACAAAGAGGAAACACTTATCACTAAATCTACAATACATCCAGAAACTTAGGAAACAAGAAAATACTTTGATCAAACCATAAATTCTGAGAAACCCATTCTATTAAACAAACAAGTGGGGATTTTGACTCCTAATTTCAATCAATCTGACATATAAAACTCCATAACACAAATTACATACCAAATCTTGATCTTCCTAGAACTATATACTAACACAAGAGCAACAATAAAGCTTTTCATCTGAATCTGAATCTGCAATAACAAATACTAAAAAATAAAGCTTACCCAAAACCAAGAACTTAAAAAGGGGTGTAAAGATAGCTTTTTAACTTTAACTTCTTCAAGAAAATGAACCCATCTTGATCCTGCAAATCCCTACGCAAGTCAAACCAAAACACCACAATTTTTTTTAAAAAAAATTTCAATCTTCGGAATGCTTACCTACAAGAAACTGCAGTAAGATGAAGAATTGAAAAAGAATAGTGACCAAAATGTTGTTGGCGTGGGGGGTGGGGTGGGAGTGGGACCCACAAAACGAGATATTGAAGGATTGTAAAAGCAAAAATGGCTGGAATCACGCTCTCCTTTCTGGATTTTGCAGGACTTTTCTTCTCAAAAATTTTGATTTTTTTTTCTTTATATATATATATCTATATATTACCTTAAAACATGAACTCCTAAATTGAATGTTAAATTACTATAATATTCCTCATTTAGGTTGTGACTTTTTCGATAAATTGTGACTTTTTTCAAAGGGTTGTGACTTTTTCAAAGAATTGTGACTTTTTCAAAAAGTTGTGATTTTTCCAAAGAGTTGTGACTTTTTCAATAAATTGTGACTTTTTCAAAGAGTTGTGACTTTTTCAATAAGTTGTGACTTTTCTAAAGTATTGTGACTTCTCAGAAAGATCATGATCTCTCAGACCAAACACAAAATAGAGGGACTTCCTCTCATTTTACAATCACAATTTTTTCTAATCTTCTACTCTTCTTTTTCTTGCATTTTAAATTTTTTTGTGTAATTTATTATCGTTGAGTGAGTTTGAAGTTTAGCGGAATATGAGGTACCGCTATTCTGACGAATTAAGTCTTTCTATCCTAAGAGATTATATTTCATAACCTCGAGCACTTGAGGAAAACAATATAATTTTGATGATACAATAATAATTTTTTTGCTTAATACACACATTAGTATGTAATGTTTCAATATATGAAGTTAACATGATTTAGTCTAAATTCATTTATTTTTGTTAACAATTTCTCTTGTGATGTTGATATATGCTTCTGAATATCCTTTTTCAAAATTTAGAGAATTGCCACGATTTATTTTTTATGCTTAAGACAAAAGAATGACTTTATTTATCAATGCTACTTATGTGATTTAGACTCCCATGAAGTTTGCTTTAAAATAGTTATTACTATATAAAAATTGTCTTTTTGTTTTACTTATTTACTATTTCTTAATATTTCAGTATTTTAGACGAAAAAAAGTTCATATGACTTGTAATAAAGTCAGTTGAAGTTTGTATTAGTTTAATTTTTATTATTTTTTTAGTAGGTGATTTTATGAGATAAATATTTTCATTAATGCAAATATATATTTATATTTGGGTAGGTATTTGTATTTAAATTTAAGTATTATATATGTTACAAATGTATTATCAAATTAACGAGATCTTCTAACTTTAACATACATTATTTTAAAATGTTCCAAGTTTTTTAAAAGAAAAAAAAACTCATAACAAATGTGAAAATATGTGAATATATAAATGTAGTTGTTCTCTTCACATATTCATATGACATCTAAATAATTTAATGCATAATACAATGCAAAACATATCTGAGTAGATAACAAGAAAAATACAAAATAAATATTGTCTATAAGGTAATATTAGTGAGATAAGACTAATTACATGATTGAACCTCATTAAATTGAAATAAATATATACATAATTGCATTTAACTAATAAAATTTTTCATTGATCATCTTCATAGGTTTGCATGAATAAGAGATATATATGACGATCTACATTGAACATTCACAAAAGAATCTGCAATATTATTTTTTGCTAAGCTTATTATTCAAATCTTCTCTTAAATAAGCAATATTATTTACTATAACATATATTTTTGAAATTGGTAATCGCGTGCAACACACGTATCGAAAAACTAGTATATATATATATATATATATATATATATATATATATTATTCTTTGGTTTTCCCACCAACATGATCCTTTCTAGATTCTCTTTTTTAAAAAAAAATCACTAGTGAAGATGGGGTGTTTTGCTTTTTTACATTAATGCCCCTAAAGAAAAAGGGTTAATACTAGCATTGTTTTTATCACTTACTAATTAAGTATTACTAAATTCTTGATTTATTTGGTTATGATGTCTTACTAAGTACATTTTAACTTTCAATTGCTTGGATTGCAATTTTAATTCCTTTACTAGGGATTGATTACAAATTTCATGAAATATTAATCGTTTTTATCATTTAATTGTTCATTTATTACGTTAAACTTATATTTATATATTTAAATGAATTGAAAGTTAAATATGTTGAATATATTCAAATATATTTGACGGATCAAAAATATAATTACTCAAAAAAAAAGAGTGATTCAAATATTTTGATCTTTAGATCTTATGAGGTAAAGCTGATAGTTTAGCTCAAGTAATTATCATTTAGGCTTATGACGAAATAAAAAGAAGTTTTTCAAATGAAGAATATTCTACAAACTAAAAGTAGATGGCTAAGAAAAATTTAAATATGGTGTGCCTACAAATCACAAACAATTTATCATCCCAAACTTATATTTTAGTTGTGATGTTTCTATATATATTATATAATCATTTAAAAAGATATATTTATTTATTTTTCAAACAATAAAAAGAAAAAAATCTTAAAAGCTATGCATTTCTCCATTAAAATTAATATAAAAGATATACTCACTTCATAGCATATCTTGAATTCTGATCAGATTATTAATATATCCTTTAATGATATTAAAGTGTACATAAATTGGCATGTTTATTTTCTCCTATTTATTTTATTTTAAATTAAATAAAAGAAACTATTTTCTTAAGAGGGTATTTTGGTAATAGCATTGGCCGGTAGGCAAATTGGGCGGTGTTTGTCCATTATGTGGGTCCCAGGTCTTTTGGCGGGTTAAATTTGGCGGGAAAGGTAACCATGCCACGTTGACTTCGTCTCTACATATTAAGTATTACTAAAAATAAGTATTTATTTTATTTATGTAATTTTAAAAAAATAGATATATTTTAATATTAATTTTACACTTAATATTAAGTACTCAACGTATTATTAGAAATTTTAAATTTATTATATTTTTAAAATAAAATAATATAATAAACTTGTAATTTTATTAATTATATATTTTTTAAGAGATATATTAAATCAAATACGAACAAGTAAAAATAAAATTCGGAGAATAAATAGATAAACTATTCTTTTTAAAGAAACAAAAAGACTATACATATGCAATTCTTACTTCGCAATAATTTTGAATTCTATGATTTTGAACTAAAAATATGTTCTTAAATTTTGTAGTTTTATACATATCAGGTGCAAAATTGAAACTAAAAAAGCATCAAAGAAAAAGACAAAAAAACATTCTTTTAGAAACGGATAAAACAAATTAAAACAAAACAATATTTCATATCTAACATAAAATTGTATGTAGTCTAATCCCATAATTAGACTACATACAATTTTCTTATTGGAAAAATCATTAAAAATAAAATAGAAAAGGCTCAAAAATACCCCTAAACTATCAGAAATAACTCAAATTTACCCTTAAACTATATTCCGGCTCAACACTACCCTTCCCGTCAAAGTATTGGGTCACACTTACCCTTCTAGTTAACATAAGTATGTTAAGTGCCACGTGAACGCCACATAAGCGCCAAACATTTTCCACTTTCACGTAGACTAATAAGATCCCTAATATCTAATTTCCCCCTCATTTCTCTTAAGATACGATTTCACCCATTTCCCCTAATTTTCCCCTCATCTTAAGAGAAATGAGGGGAAACAAAGTTAGTTATGGCTGAGGAAGAAAATGTGGATTTAAAGAACATTAGTGAGAAGGCGGATGAGACGTCAAATTCATCTGTAGCCAAAGATAAATTGCCTGTTGAGGATGTTTCGAAAAGTAAAGCATTGAATCAACTCAAGGTATATGTTGGTGGTATTAAAAAGAACAACAAAATGGCTAAATGTAATGACCCTCCTGGTCATTTCTGTGTTTTGCCTTCTGTGTGTCGTTTAGAGCATTTCTGTAGTGACCCCAAGTCATTTATGACTTGCTGGAACTGACAGTTCGGTCACCTGGTCGTTCGTTTGGCTACTGTGCGAGTTTTAGTGTTTTTGGAACATAGGAACCTTGAACGATCATTTTTTATCAAAAGTTAAAGAAGATGACATCGGAATCCAATTCTGACGATTCCATTAGCTTCGGAAGGGTCATTTTTAGGCTAGTAGCATAGTTGGCATGAGTCACGAGGTTTTCAGTGTGAGTCGGTGTGATTAGGCGTTTTAACTTTAAGTTAAAACCTAAGTTTGACTTTAGTCAACATTTTGAGTAAACGCACACGGATGAGAATTCCGTCAACGCGGTCAGCTCCAAAATGTCGAGTTTGGTCTAGATTGACCCTTCTTTTGTGTTTCGAGGTTTCTGATATTTTTTCGAGCCCTTTTGTGGTTTTTGACTTAAAATGACATTTGGGTGTGGGATCCACTTTTTGTCAAGTTGATCTCGTATGAAAATTTTGACTGTGCCATTGAGTTCAAAATATTGAATTTGATATGGTTGCATATCTCGTTTGCGTGCACGGGGTTTCGAAAGTGTTCGGAGCGCCCCGTCAGAATTTTTAAGTTTCTAAAATATGCTGAAAATTTGGTGTATTTATGCAGAAAATTCAGCACTTATTCTAAAACTTTAAAAGGGCTTAACTCTCTCATTTCAAGTCCAAATTCAGTGATTCAAAGGTTCATCTTATGGGGGATTTCGTAAGAAATGCGTTGGTGAGCTCGAAAACTGATTTAGGGTCCCCGTTTGAGGTAAATTTTGTAAAATACCTGCTGCCACGACCCTTTTTGTGAGCTTGGTTTAGGATTTTTTGAGACTTGTTTTCTCAGTCATTTTAGGTCCGATTTCAGTAATTCTTGAGGCTATCTTGAGTGGTTTTTTGAGGAGAATGTCGTGGTGTTGTCGGAATTCACTATAGATCTCCCGTTTCTGGTAATTTTACTGATTTAGCTGCTGTCCCATTTTAGTTCTTGAGAAAATTCAGGTTTTGGGTTGCGTGTTGATATTGTTATGTTCCCGAGCCCCGAATTGTGTCCCATTTTGGGACATGAGCTGGGGGAATTGATTAAGACCTATTTTTGGGATTAATTTTGAAATTTTCAGCGCGGGTCCCACTTACCCCGTTTTGACCCCAAAATTGACCCGTCTCCGTTTGTTGTATTTTGGTGTTTAAACGACTTTACTAACGTTGTGATCCTGTATTTGATAGAGCGACAGCGTTCAAAGGTCATTCGGGAAGGAAAAGCTCTGACAAAGTAATTTGGAGCACGCGCGATCGGCCTTAAGATAGGCTATGACTTTCTTTCTATTAGATTGAGCTTAATTGTGTAAAAGCATGTCGATTGGAGTTAATTGGGGGGTGGGTACCAGTTTCCTACTTTACTTTGATTAGATACCTCATGTTAGGATCGATTGATTATATTTCGGGTGTAGTATCATGTTAACCGATTTAGTAGAGTTGCATGCTTATGTGCTAAATGTTATTGTATGTTTGTATGCTACGTGTTGTATGTTTGTTCGTCCTTAACCGTAAGAATGATGTCCTTAGTCTAGGTTAGGCTAGCATTGCCTTAGACTTATGACCCGTATGGGCTGGATAGCCTTGACTTTTTGTTGACGTCGTTCGGATGACTTAGCTCCTTGTAGACTGGAGTAGCAGACTTGAGTCTGATAGTTGAGTCTTAGATTAGGCGTTATCACTGCGTGGTACACTTCTGTATCTTATCCATCTAATTTTGCAGTTTCAACGCGTTCTCGAAGGTTCGGTGCATCACTAGAGACGTGGGATTGAGATAGTATAGGCTTTAAGCCTTTTCTGTGATTTCTTAGAGTGGATGGTGTTCTATGGTAGTTGTTGGATTGGATCCTATTGGAGATACCATCACCCCCGGGATTGTTCTTTCTAGCTGGGCTGGGAGCGTATCGTTAGCTGGGTAGACTCGGTGATTTCTGCGATTGCCCCCGGGCCTCTCTTTCTAGCTGGGCTGGGAGCTGACTGCATAGTAGGACGACTCACGATATCAACCTTACCATCGGGTCCCTCTTTCTAGCTGGGCTGGGAGTGCACTGCTGGCTGGGTAGAGTCTGATAGGTTATCTTGGTTACTTTGGGTTGGGAGCCTGATTTTCTTCTTTCTCAGTAGATTTAGCTTTTCTGTGTACCTGTCGAGCTTATGGGGTCCGTTCAGATTTTATTTAAACTTGCGTACGAGTGTACCTGTTGACACCCAATTTTGACCGGCTTTTAATCATTTGTGGAATGCTATTCGATTAAATACGTATTTTTTAAAATATATTTCTAGTTCACAATTTTAATCAATTTTGTCTTAAAATTTTATATTTTAGTACGCATGATTTTAAAATTTATTATAATTATTATCAAATTATTTTTCTTATCAATAGTTAATTCGAAATAATTATTTTACTTAAATAGTTCAAATCATATTTATGTTTAATTTTATGAAAATATTTTAATATGTGTATTAATCAGATAGCATTTCATTTCTTCCCTTAAATTATTTTAATTTCAGCCTATTCTATTCAAATTTATTTCAATTCAAGCCTTTCTTATTCAATTCATTTCGATTTTAACCACTTCAATTCAATTTCTTATTTCAATTATAGCCACTTATTTCGAATCTAGCCAAATTCTATTTCAATCTTGGCCATTCCTATTCAACTCTCAAAGACCCATTTCATCTCAACCGTCCATTCCATTCCGAATTAATCTCGACCCTCCATCTCACTTGATCTCAACGGTTGAGATCAAGTCCCCCCAACTTTCCTTCTTTTAACCTGAAAGACCCCAAACCCTTTTCTTCCATTCTCTCTTCTTCTCCTCTCTCTAGACCGCCGCCCTTCTCCTTTCTCTCTTTCTCCTTTTCGTCCAGACGCCGCCGGTGAAAGCAACCAGCTCCGAGCGACGACAACCGCCAGCAGCCGCCGGCGAGAATCGCAACAGCAAAGAACTGCGCCTCCATTTTCTCCGGTGAATGAAGCTCGCCAAAGAAGAGAAACAACAATGCAACAAGGTCAGCCTCCCACCGGCAGACACCATTGGCAGCGGCAACATTGAGCTCCGGCGAAAGATTCTCCAGGCAGCAGCCGGCGAAACAGCCCCGGCGTCGTTCGACTTTCGTCCCTCTCCCGTCTTTCCTCTCTTCTCTTTTCTTGTTTTCAGGCGAGGCTAGTGGCGAGAAAACAACAGCTTCGACCGGTGAACAGACAACAACCGCATCTCCAGTTTTCGGCAACGACAGCAGCCAGGCTAGACAGCCGCAGCTCCGGTGAATGCGACAGCAACGGCAGTAGGTGCTGTCAACAAAGGCGAGGCTCGATTTTTGGGGACTTCTACATAACGGATCTGTTCAGATCCACCCCGGTTTGGTTTATAGTCCATTTTATTTTCTTAGTCTCTTTGCATTTCTGATTTAGTTGAAATGTTCGTCTACTGCCGTTTCGATTTGTTTGAAGTATTACAGTTTGGTTGTGATTCATAGAAATAGCATGTCTAAGTTGTGTCTCTCTGTGCAAAATTTGGGATTATTGCTCCTATTGGGTATTTGCCTATGTTTGATTGGAATATCGTTGATTTAGTGGGTTTCGCTGTTTTCTTCAAAATTGCAGTGGCCTGTTTTCTTGTTCTGCTGGCTGTTTAGTTTATGTGATTATCATTACTGTTTCTTAGAAAAGCATGTTTAAATTGCAAATATCTGATCAAGTTTTTGTTCATCACTGCTACTAATGCCAAGCTTCGATTTGTGAGTTCATTCTAGTATACTTTGCTACAAAAGAGCATGCTCTAATGGATGATTTGCGCTCTTTGCATTTATATAAATTAGTCCATAATTCCCTTTAATTAAGTTCTGTATGATAATTTCATGATTTTCGGTCCTAATTGATTGAGGAGCATTCTGTTCTTCCTAAAAGATTATATTTTGTCTCTAATTTCATTATTACTGTTGATTGAGATTTGGAATTGATTTTTTTTAGCAGGAATGACGCCTCAATCTTTATGAAATTATTAATTTGCTCAGTGTTCCCCATAGGATCCCTTAAATCTCTTAAATTACTTGGTCAAATTGCCCTTTCACCGCAATTGAATTTCCTACATTATTAAGTTTTGCCTATAGTTAAGCCTGTGTGATCTGTGGGATTTATCTGACTATGGTAAGTATTGAAAGAAGGTAATACATTCCTTGTAAATTTTTGTTATTTTAATTGATAGTGCATATTTTTACGTTAACATGGTTTCTTATATGTCTATTTGTAATAACATAATAATAAAATAATGTTTGCTTTCCTTATGCATATTGACCGTTTCCTTCTTTTAGTGTAACTCTTAATTATTTTCTTTACCTTATTTATTTATTCATATTTAGTAAGATTAAAATAAAATCCTTTTCGGCTCTTGTAACAGAAGGAAAGTACTTACTTGATTTCCTTTATTTCTTTTCCTTATTTGCCCGCACTTAGTAACTATATAAATAGGACTCATCCCCTATTTGCTGATTAATTCAACCTTGGCTTAGTAAAAATAGAAAATATATTCATACTCTGGCTGACTAAAAGTTTCCCTACTCTAAAAAAGAATTCAGTTCTTTTGTTACTTCGAAGTTCCTCTCTGTTTCCGTTGTTGCTGCTTTGCTGTGTTCGTGTCAATTATTGGCATCTCGTGTTGTCTTCATTGTTGATTATTATTTTACTGCTTAACCGGTTAGTGTCTTTTACACATGTATTTAATTAGTGTCTTTAATTACTTATTGGTATGCTTAAGTCCAAAATGGACATTGGTAAATAAAGGGAAGCATCCGGGTTAGTTCTCTCCTCCCTTTTGCTTGTATGATTATCTGTGTGATTTGTTGTCCCATCCTGTCTAAGTGTAAATATTTGCTATCATGACGTGTTCCGTATTACTTGTAGTGTTTGTTCTTTTAATTAGCAGGGTTGTGGAAATCTTGAGTCCTAGTTTGAAGAGTCGCCGGAGACAGATTGTCGGAGAGTTATTTTTATTTAGCCGTGTAGTTTTGATTATGTCATTTATTATTTCTTTCATTCGGTTCTGTAATAATCTGTAATAAATCGCTAACTCTATATATATGATATAATTTGGGGATCGTCTAAGGGGGGAAGGGATATACGTGCTACGTGTTTTCTTTATTTATTTACGTGTGTTAAGTATGCTGGAATTTGCCTAAAATTAATCTTTGTCTGTTCGCAACTTTATTTGGTGTTAAAACAATCATTACGTGATAAATAATTTGTTTTATAATCTGAATATTAATTTGGACTATATTCATCTCAGCATGCTAATAGCTTGGACTCGTAAAAGTTTATCTAAGGGTTTCTCATGAATCTAACATGTTAATAGGTGACAATTTAGTCTTAAATAATTGCCGGCGTATTTATGATTATTAATTAGGAATCTATCTAGAAAATGATGTTAAACTATTTTCAATATGTTAATTAATTAGTGCATGTAATCTGACTTTAATGGTTGTGGTATGTGAATGAATTCAAATTGCCTATAATTCATGCCTATAGGATTCAATCAATTATTAATGTGTTATTTCTGCTGTTTTGGACTTTGTCTGCATTTTTAGCATTTTGAACAATTACTTCATTTAAGCTGGTTTTATTGGATTA
This sequence comes from Solanum pinnatisectum, assembly GCA_035578085.1. NCBI lineage: Eukaryota > Viridiplantae > Streptophyta > Magnoliopsida > Solanales > Solanaceae > Solanum > Solanum pinnatisectum. The sequence goes on along the minus strand of CM069080.1, from coordinate 7,422,396 downwards.
TTTATTAACCTAGCATATTTGCTCATAGGATTTATAATTATTAATATATATTTGGAAGTAGAAAATGCATATAGGCGTTAAAATGACTTTTCATTTCTTCTTCTTGGGATTAGAAATCATGTCTTGGGGTTAATAATTAACTATTGTAAATGAGCGTTAAATAAAATAAATAAATAAATAATTTGCTGCATATTCCTGCTCTCTGTTAAATATTTTGTACTGCAGTTGTATTTCTGCCAGTTAAATAATTTAACCTTTTTCAGCATGTTAAATGGTTTCAATAATTGCTTCCTGGTTAAATGTTGGTTAAATGTTGCCCGAATTAACAAATTTCTGCACTATTTCATTATTTAGAATCAGTTACTAAATCAACTTCTGCATTAATAAACTGATCTGTAATAAAATAATTTTTCTGCAACTGTGATCGCTTTTCTGCTATAACTAGTTAAAATCTACATTCTTAAAATGTCTATTAATCAGTCTGCCCATTTAATCAATTACTGTTGTCTTAATGCTTGTTTATATATGTGCACACCTAGCATGTAACCTTCACGAATTATGTGTTGTTTGCAAGCATGTTAATTAAAATTTAAGAGGCCAACTTGAGACTCTATGTGCTAAATGCTCGTTCAACATGTTTGACTTGGTGTTTAGGTGGGCCTATATATTTTATTTTGTCTGAAACCAGTCTAAATAGTAGTCCAATGTCTCTTGGACATTAAGCGGGACGCTAGGCACCTTTTAGGACGAAAAGCATGCGGTGGTGGGGTAAGGGTAGTTTAGGCCCTACGGATATGATGACACCGACTCAGGCTTAAAGCGACAAACTTCGGTTTTTGTCTGTCCCTACACGGAAGCCTATCGGAAAAAAAATAAAATAAAAGTCGAGTGCTGATTCGAAAAGTTCTTCAGAGTCTCCCTTTCCCTTTTCCCCTTTTATATGTTTTATTATATTTATTTGGGGTAGTTTAGAATAAATAAATAAAGTTTTTTTTTAGCACTTATTTATTTGTGCTACTTCTGTCTCCTCGCTTGTCTCTTTGTTTAATCATTCAAATGTTATGTTATCACTTAGTATTGCATGTTTAACTATTTAATTAAAATAAATGAATTGTCCTTAATTGTTTATTTATGTTATCACTTAAATTGCTTAATTAAATAATTAAAAACAACTAAATGTTATCACCTAGCAAGCATGATAAATTAAATTAAATAATGAAGTGACTTTAATTGCTACTTGTAACCCCCACATATTGCATGAGATACGGCCGGGATCCACATTTGTGGACCTCGAGGGATGCTTAACACCTTCCCCTTGAGGTAATTTGAACCCTTACCCGATCTCTGGTTCGTTGACCTTAGCTAGAATTAGTTAGGTTAGATAGGTGCCCTAACGCACCTTAATTCGTTAGGTGGCGACTCTTCAATCACCCAAAACCCAAAAGAGTTGTTAGGTCGTGCACCAAAACCCGTTTTGAGAAAAATGGGGCGCGACAGTACCTTTTGGGCTTATGGGGTCCCAGTTAGGTTTAGTTTAGTTGTACTTAGTTTATTTTTGGCATCCTCGTGTGCTCCCTTTCTTATCTACTTTGACCTCTCTGTGTCTAGATTCTATTCTTTCTTATTGTTTTTACCCTTTTTGCTCAGTCGGCCTTTGATGCCTACTGAGTACCTATTGTTTTAGTACTTATGTTACGCTCTGCATCTATTTCGTGATGCAGGTCCCAGTACCAGTTACTAGCAGTGAGTAGTTCCAGCCTTCTTTTGCAGCTGTGATTCGAAGACGAGGGACAACACTTGGCGTTTTGGGTTTGTCTTGTCTCCTTCTTTTGTTTTAGCTGGTCTTGTTGTCTTTGAGACAAGCTTTGTTGTGGTCCACTTTTGGAACTTGTACTCTTTATTAGATAGCTCTGTACTAGTGACTTCCAGGTTCTAGGAGGATTTTTGTATATAATTATTTTGGTTTGCTTCCGCCTTGTTGTCCTTGTTTAGATTATTGTTTTCGCTAGTTTCTTCCCTTACGCTCATTGCTTGATGTTCTGGGTTACGGGTTGGCTTACCTACTGGTAAGGTATAGTAGGTGCCATCATGACTCGAGAAATCTGATCGTTACACTAAGGATCAAGCAAATTCAGCAGGCACGTCTGCATTGACTCATTCGGAAAAAGGGAAGTATGGCGAAAAGTCTTTCATTCCCTACAAGAGGTGACAATGCAAACATAAGAAGGAAGAGCATTGATGTTTGTACAAAAAAATTAGATTTTAAACCTTGGATACCAAATGGGGTGACACATAAGGCTTCACATTCGAATGGAACAATCTTGTCAACTTCTCATTTAAATCCGGCTATACTAAGAATACATCTGCTAGAGTTGTGAAGAGTTCAAGTCTAAATGGAAGTGCTACAGCAAGCAGAAGGACAACTATAGTATCTATCCCGAGCCTTCGTTAATCGCTGGTAAATTGAGTCGCTCGTGATCTTTTAGTTTGAGGGTAGGGATCTTATTAGTCTACGTGGAAGTGGGATCTTATTAGTTTATGTGGAAGTGGGAAATGTTTGGCTCTGCGCACTTAACATACTTCTGTTAAGTGGAAGGGTAAGTATGACCCAATACTTTGACGGGAAGGGTAGTTTTGAGCTGGAAGATAGTTTAAGGGTAAATCTAAGATATTTTTGATAGTTTAGGGGTATTTTTGAGCCTTTTCCGTAAATAAAAATGTGTATCTCATTCTTAATGAGAAATTTGTGTTGTGCATAAGTCCTTATTTGACTTCTCCAATCCAATTCAAAATTGAATTTGAAGTCTTTATATTCATATGTTAGCTGCCATAGAAGAACTTATAAGCTTGAGAATCATGCAAAAGTAAGGCTTTAGATAGAAGAGAGGAAAATCAATCTTATTCCAAAACTGAACTGTAGAGTACATTATATAGTTAAAGGACTAACTAACTTTGTGAACTAACTAACTATGTCTAACAAACTTTATAACAACTTTACAAAATATCTTAATCGAGTAAAGGCACAATTACCTATTAGCTTGAAATGGTTCTCATAATTCAACATCCCTCCTCAAGTTGATGGGCCAAACAAGTCTTTTACACCACGTAAACTAAGTAAGTACTCATGTTGAGCTTTTCCTAGGCCTTTAGTTAGTATATCAGCTAGTTGATCATTGGTAGATACATGATTAGTTCTGATCAGTCCATGCAGTACTCTTTCCCTCACAAAGTGACAATCTATGTGTATGTTCTTGGTCCTTTCATGGAAAATAGGATTCACAACTATTTGAATGGCTACTTTACTGTCACACATTAGTTGAACATGAACTTCTACTTCAACTCCCAGCTCCTTTAGTAAACCAGTTAACCAAATAATCTCAGCAGTCGCAGATGTCATGCTTTTGAATTTAGCTTCAGCTGAACTTCTAAATACTGTGTCTTGTTTTTTTAATTTCCATGAAATCAATGCTCCTTCAAGCTTCACAAGGTAACCTGTCACTGATCTTCTGGTCTGCAGACATGCTCCCTAATCTGAGTTACAGTAGCAAGTCAAATTGTTTGTGGATTTTGCTGGCATATACAATCCTAGACCAGGTGCCCCTTTTATGTATCTTACAACTCTCAAAGCTTCTTCTATATGTGAGACCTTTGGATTATGCATATACTGACTTAGAACCTGAACTGCAAAGGCCAAGTTAGGTCTAGTCATGGTTAGATATAATAACCTGCCTACTAATCTCTGATATGGACCAGGATCTTTGAGCACAATGTCATTGTTTTCCTTCTTTATACATTTGTCATATTCTTCAGAGGTAAGCTTCAAATTCAACTGTAAAGGTGTTCTTGCTGGTTTAGAACCACTCAGACCAGATTCTGCAACTAGCTCTAAAGCATACTTTTTTTGTGACATTGCTATCCCACTCTTTGATCTGGAAAATTCTATGTCTAGAAAGAACTTTAGTTCACCAAGATCTTTCATCTTGAACTTGGTTTTCAACTCAGCTCTTGTATGATTTATCAGTTTTGGACAACTTCCTGTGACTAACAAATCATCAACATACACTAGAACTACTGTAATGTGTTCCTCTTCCTTCTTAGTGAATAATGAATATTAAAAATGGCATTGTATGAACCCCAAATCTTCTAGAGCCTCAGTTAGCTTTTTGTTCCACTATCTAGAGGCCTGTTTAAGGTAATAAAGTGACTTGTGGAGTTTGCAGACTTTAGAAGAGCCCCCTGTCTACCAAACCCATCAGAAGTGTCATGTACACCTTTTCCACAAGATCACCATTGAGAAAGGCATTGTGAACATCCATCTGGTAAATGAACCACTGTTTGGAAGTAGCCAGAGCAATCACAGTCCTCACAGACACCATTTTAGCCACTGGAGAAAAAGTTTCAAAGTAGTCTATGCCCTCTTTTTGGCTAAACCCCTTTGCCACTAATTTGGCCTTGTAGCTTTGTATTTGACTTTGTAGATCCATTTACAACCAATAGGGGACTTATGAGGAGGTAGATCCACTATACTCCAAGTATGATTATCCTCAAGTGCAACAATTTTTAACTTCATAGCATCCACTCACCTATGATCAAGATAAGCCTCCTTGAATGACTGAGGTTCATGATGAGTATCAATAGAAGCCAGGACTTGTACATGAGCTAGGTTCATAGTTGAATAATTGACATATGAGTGGATGGGATAGGCAGGAAGAGGCCTGAGAACTAGACACAAAGTCTTGCAACCATCCTGGAGGCTTGTGATGTCTAGCTGACCTCCTAGGTTTAGAACCACAACTGGAGATGGAGCAGCAGGTTGTGTATGATCAACCACAACCTAAGTATCATGACAAGGAATAGAAGTCCCTCCAAGAGCACTGTCACAGCTCAAATGAGAGTCCGAAGACAACAAGTCAAATACTGGAAATATAGGCCCTTCATATGTTTGAAAGGAAAGAGATATTCCTTGGACACAACATGCATGTTCACAAAGAAAGACTTGTTGGTTAGTGCATATAACTTGTAGCCCTTCTGTGAGTGTGAATAACCCATGAAAACAGCTGGGATAGCTCTAGATGCAAACTTGTCAGTTTCCTTAGGACTTGTGGCATAGCACATATAGCCAAATACCCTGAGATGAGTCATAATGGGAGGTTGCAGATAATACAATTCATAAGGTGTCTCATAACCAATAACTCTAGAAGGAAGCCTGTTCAGGAGATAAACTACAGACATAACACATTCTCCCCAAAACTTCAAAGGCATTTCTGATTGGAATCTGAGGGATATGGCCATACCAAGTATGGTTCTATGCCTCCTTTCAACTACCTCATTTTGCTGGGGAGTGTAGACATATGTGGTTTGATGTTGGATGCCAAAGGCCTTTAAAAGATCTTGAAAACAAGTACTTAGGAACTCACAACCATCATCAGTTCTAAGAGTCTTAACAGTATAAGAGAAAACATTCTTAACTATATTAATAAAGTCTTGTAGGACTACAACAGTATCAGATTTAGAATGCAACAAGTACAACCAAGTAAATCTAGAGTAGTCATCTACTAGGGTAACAAAGTATCTCTTATATATGTGGGAACTCTATAGGGACCCCATACATCACAATGAAGTAGTTGGAAAGCAAATTAAGACCTACTAGTACTAACAGAAAAAGGTAATTTTGCTTGTTTGGCAATTGGGCACACAGAGCAATAAGAAGACTGAGTGAGGTGAGGAGGGCCACCAAGCTTGGTTAATACTTTTAAGGGAGCATGACCCAATCTAAGATGCCAAAGATGAGCATTATTAGTAGAGACTTAATTGACTGTGTGACTGGCTTGATAAGAGGAACACAAACAAGTTGGTAAACATGACCCTCCATGTAGCACATATAGACCTTGGTGCTCTCTACCAATCCCCTTCACCTGTCCAGTGGATAGGTCCTGAAATATACAAAAAAATGCTGATGAGCACTGTAATTCTTTTGTGAGTTGGGATACTGATAGAAGATTGTATTTGAATTTAGGTATGAACAAGACATTTGTAACATCCTATTCATTAAATACAATGGTTTTCCCTGTATGAGAAACTGACATAATATTTCCAGTTGGTAATTGCACTTAACTATTGGTAGAAGGTGAAACAGCCTGACAGTGGTTATGTGGTTATGTCTGATGTCATATAGTTGGAGGCACCTGCATCAATTATCCAATTTTGACTAATGTAATTGGACATTAGGGATATCAGGTTACCTGCTACAGTAGTACTGGTGGATGAGCCATTAACAGGACTCTTATTCAGCAGCAGGACTCTTATTCAGCATTTGAACAACCTATTGGTATTGCTCAGGAGTGAAGTAAGGCCTGACATGATGCATGAGTTGAGAATCTCCTTTAGTTTGTTGAAGGTCAAACTGTTGCATCTGAGGAAGAATTTTGGAGTTGTGAGACTACATTTGGAGACTTGGTGAGTAGCCTTCAGTGGGAAATTGCTGTAGAGGTAGTTGATGACCAATCTGTTGAGGCCAGTAGTTGTGTTGACTGCTTGTCCCTGTGCCTGCAATCAGAACACTAGTATGATTGGCAAAGGGAATAGTACATGCATGGCTAGACTGATAGTGTTGTAGCACTCCCTTCTTTCTCCCTTTCCAATCAACAGGATATCTAACAATCCTGTAATAGGTATTATTTGCGTGTCATTTGAAACCATAAACTTCACATAAGACTTGGGGGTTTTTTCCTCTATAGTTGCTGCTACTACTAGCACCATGATGTAAACCTCCACTACCACTCAAATGATTAGTAACCTAATTATTGCCCAACAATGTAGTGACATCATTGCGACTAGGTCTGGTGTTACTTAACAGAGCAGTTCCATCATTTGTATCACCAATGTGCATTCCTTGAGTAAAATTGACTAATGTTCTCTGGCTCTCCTGATCAATCAATATTGAGTAGGCCTTGTTAACGCTTGGAGTTGGGCTCATCATCATAATTTGATTCCTGGACTGAGAATATGACTCATTCAGTCCCATTAAGAACTGGAGTAACCTCTGGTATTCAAAATGTTGCAAATAGCTTTGAGATTCTGGACAAGGACATCCTGGTCAAGGCATGATAGCATCAAACTCATCCCAGAGATTCCTCAACTTAGAGAAGTAATCAACATTTGTCACTGTTCCTTGAGTGAGAGTATGAATGCAGAAACAAGACTCTAGATCTATTCACTTTGTTAAATCTCTTCTTTAGATCCTCCCATACTTTGCTAGCATTTGATGCATATACTACACTACTTAGAAGACCGGGTCTAACTGAATTCATGATCCAAGATAGGACTACAACATTTACTTTCTCCTACTGATCGTGATACATTGCTGAAAATTGAGACTTAGGGAATCTACCATCTATAAACCCCAACTTGCTTTTACCTAGCAGACCAATTCTCATAGATCGACTCCATAAAGCATAGTTATCATATTCAGTTAACTAAAGTGAGATAAGAGAACTACCTGGAGTGTCAGTTGGCTGCAAAAACAGTGGGTGATTGTGATCTAGTGTAGGAATGACGTGAATTGTCTGCTGAACATTCATTGCATTTGTGTTGATTTGCTCTTCCTCGATTGCCATGTTTTTGCGATTCATATTTGACTTAGATGAAATAACTTCCTACGAGTTTGCTGCTTTGAGTTGAGACAGAAAATACTTCAGATCGATAATAGAAGCTCTGATACCATGTTAGCAGACATGGAAGAACTCATAAGCTTGAGAATCATGCAAGAGTAAGGCTTGAGAGAGAAAGAGAGGAAAATCAATCTTATTCCAAAATTGAACTGTAGAGTACATTATATAGTTAGAGGACTAACTAACTTTGTGAACTAACTAACTAACTATGCCTAACAAACTTTATAACAACTTTACAAAATATCTTAATTGAGTAAAGACACAATTACCCATCAGCTTGAAATGGTTCTCATAATTCAACAATGAGATTGTTTCGTGCAAGTTCTCCAAAAATATTTATAATATTGATTGTATTTTATGTTGGTAAATAATTCCACAAACATTTATTCATATTCAATATCTTTACAACTACATTGTACCTTTGTAAGGTCATTGGTGCACAATATCATAATAGAATAAATAATTTGTTAAATATCGACAGTTTATGATAATTCTAACTTATTAAGATAATAATCCAATAATTAAGTCGATTCAATGATCATATCCTTATACAATTTAATCAAGGACCTATCATATTAATCAAGCAATTAATAATAACTATAAAAAAAAAACAGATATCATATATTTATATTAAATAATGTAGAAATTAAGAGTGAGAATATTTGAGAAAATTTTCTTGCACTTTCATTCATTTGATGCATGGTATTTGTACAAATTTGAAAAGAAAGATTGCAAATGTTCTATATTGATGTCTAATTATTTGTCCTACACTACAAAATCGAATTTTCAATATTGGAAGGTCAACATGCGCATTCACTTTTATGTATGTATTTTTTCTTATGATGAATTTATAACACATATCAAATTAAGTTACATGATAATTATGTGCCCAATAATCTTTTATATCATGAATGATGACAAAAATTATGCTCACGAGATGTGCACCATTTTGTGAGCAATCGATGACGAGCGCGACGTGGCTTGGAGTGATATTGATGCATCGGCACGATCAAGGCTATACTTCGTACCTAAACAGCTTGTTGGAACTCTTTCCCGAGACGAGCCCTCTAATAATTCATGTGGTGCTCTCATAATGAGTCTTGGAAGTTGGAGAGATCAACCATCAATCTCGAGTTAGCCTTGTGTCGATGTGCCCCAGTTAGTAACAAACTCAGTATCTGAGTACTTAGACACGTGCTACTAGATAACCTTTTTAGTGCTAGGCGTATAGTCATTTCACATTAAAGCGGAGAGTTGAATTTTGAATCTAAAAAAAAGGCCCTCTTAAAAAAATAAAGGACACAGAAAATTTCATAAGTCACCCCATTATCCTCTTTATCTTCTTCTCTTAGAATCTCAATGCCCGCTTGTAGTTTTCTATTTTTTTAAAAGCAATTTTCACTTGTAATCGACCCCCTTCTTGGTGGTTTAGTAGAAATGAAATGAACATGATCGACCTTAACCTACTTGTCTTTAATCCTTTTTTTTAAAAAAAATAATTTACTATTAATCAAAATGATGATTCATTCGATAAACAAATCTACATCACGGAAGAAGTAATGGACATTCATATAAAGTATAATATTCATAACAAATATAAGATAGAAAAATGAAAAAAAATACTATGTATAAAAAAAGGAATCCCTAAATTTCCTTTAACTTGATTATTTTCGTTTAAGTATATCTAGATATCAAGAAATTTTACAGATGTATGTCTAGAATTCAAACCGGTAGATAAATTTGCTAAGATTTGTGAAAAAAAAAAAGAAAAGGAAAAATGATAATTTAAATGAAAAAAGCTGAATAAGGATAGTGGAATTCTGAAAATGAGAAACAAAAGATCTAAAACACCACATATCATAATAGAATATATATAGGCATATAGCAATCATTTTATTTATTTATTTATTTGTGGGGGTGGGGTGGGGTGGGGTGAGGGGTTTCTTTTTTTTCTTAGGTAGTAGTTAACAAGTTGAAGACTTGAGAGTGATAAATACTCTTTCATTTTTAATTAGAAGTCTCAAATGCGAGTCATCTTAGCTTTGCTAGGAAGCGTTTACTCTTAAATGTGTGACTTTTTGGGGTGAATCAAAATTTGGTCGAGCTCTAATATGAATACCAGACACCAAATGTAAAATCAAAAACAACGCAGTAATGGTGTAAAATATTTACACAATCAGCACGTCTAACTTTATCCAATTTATATGTACAAAATATTATCTTTTACAAGTGAACAAGCAAGTCTTATTCAAAATGATATACAAGAAATATAATGACTCATCAATTTGGCAATCAAACAAACTTATGAAACTCAATTCTCTCACAACAAACTATTAAAAAAAATTAAAAAAAATCTCAAAACTAAATCCATGTACATAAAAGAAAACAAAAAACAAAACATTTTTTTAATCTTTTATCAAAATTAAGAGTTATGATCTTATGCATCTTGCACTTTTTTTTTTAATTATTATTAGAACACAAAAACAAGTTATCACAAGTAGTTACATCCTCTACACTACCAATACAATTACTTGGTCCACCAACAAGTGTAGTCTCATCAACAAAAGTCATATTAACATCACAATCATACTTTAATCCACCCAAATTAAATCCATTTCTTCCTACACCACCTCTATAATATATATCAAATCTCACCTTAAACATTTCCCATTCATGTAATTTTCTATCACTTGCAAGTGCTCTTGGTACATATAAATCTGTCTCTAATTTTGCAGGACTTGCCGATGCATTAACCAATGTTGTCTCTCCTATCGCTTGATAAAATTCATTCGTTCGTAACGTCCACATGATTTTCTCATCAAAAATTACCCAAATCACACCCTTATCGTAAAAATATTCAATGTCTCGTTTGTTTGTGATATTAAACATGACATTGCATCCTGCTACGAACGTTGAATTTATCGTGGATTGTAAATTGGAAATGGACATCGATTGTAAATGGACTCCATGCATACCGATGATTTGTGAGTTCGAGTAATTAATGGTTCTTGACATGCTAAAATCTATCATGGCAAAAAGGCCTACGATGAGAACAAAGACCATGGTACCAAAAAATATGAGGGATCCAATTTTTTGCGATGAACTTAGGTGTTCGAATTCCGATGAATTATTTGGGTCCGCCCAATTAGCGTTATTTGTCTCTGCTGGGGTTGAAGTGTAGAACGACGTTGGTAATCTTTCATAGGATGGATTTGAAGGAATCCTTGATGCTTCCATTTTTTAAAATGAATAAATTCAAATTTAGTTCTTGAAAATAATTAATTAAAAGAACAATTTGGGATGAAGAAATATTGTTTCTTAATTTCTTATTTTGATTCCTACAAGATGGAAAATAATCCAAAGGCTATTGTTGTTGCAACAATAAATTAAAGCTAATTAATGTGTTTGTTGTTGTAACAACATTGATGAATATTATGAAGGAAAAAATAATTTGAGGAAATTAAGGGTGGTGGAGAGCTAATAATTGATTATGGAATTTGAAAATATAAACTTGATTACCACCAACTTACATGCAATGCCCGATAATTAAGGTCGTTAAACAAAAAATCTTTAGAACCAGCAAATATGATGAAGTTTATTAGCGACAACCCTTTATATTTGTCAATTTTATTTAGACAATTAATTATAATATGTTGTCATTGACCATCTAAAAAAAATTTTTGCACGCATTCTCAAGCATCTTGATTACATTGATAAATTAACCACTTAAAATATGTCACATCTTTTTATTATACATATTAACTTCAATAAACCGTAAATTTAATGCATTTTCCAATTGATGCTTTTAAGGTGTATATAAAAAAGATCGAAGGATGTGATTAGTTTATCTGCGTGATGAACGATTCTGAACCTAGCACTTAAACTTTTCTAAAATATGAGTCAAAAATGTCTAATAGGTACAGTTTATGATCATATGTTCAGATGCCCATCAATAGGAACATACATATATAATTTGAATAAATAAAATTTACTTGCAAATTACAGAATTGTCCATGTATCGAATCTTTCTATTATTTGTGTCTAAGATCCACATAAATCCTGACCCGTAAGTTTAGTCTCAAAATAATGAACTGATTTTGAAAAAAAAAAAAATTATTAAAAACTATGTTATTATTTTGAAATAAGAATCTGTAACTTTTTAAATTCCCAGAAAAACTCGTTAATATTATTCTTTGAATACACATTAAGTAAATTCACTCTTATATAATAGCTCGCAAATTACAAATTGTATAAGGCAAATTCAATGCAATGAACTCTGACTAAAGAAAACTATTGGGGAGGAGAAGTGTAGCATTCAATTTTGATATTGTTTTATAGTTGTATATATTTTCTCTTCAAAAACTTTTTAAAAGAATTATATTTGAATCTAGTCCAGTAATTGGCTACATTGACTCTATACAAGGCAGAAAATTATGGAACGAAATGTGTACGCACTTCACTATTTTATCAACTATATTATTAAGATTAAATCTCATATTTTATTTAAGAAAGCTTATTTGAATATATAATTTGGATGAGCTGACGATATAAACATGAAATAATATTTATATTGACGCTATTGTTAGCGTGGCGTAGTCCAAAGAGTGGCCAGTTATTCAGTCAAACACCCTTTGTCAAATAATTATAATATTATATATATAAAAAATTATACGAAATATATAGATTAAATTATCTTAAACATGTTTAATGAAATTTCTGATTTCACCATTGACATAATGTATAATACTTAAATTCGCATATGAAATTATTTAGGTGATGAGGATGCGGGGACCGTTGCATATATAAATTGATGGGTCCAAAAGAAGCAGAAAATAGGTATTAACATGAATGGAATTTAAGTGGCAATAGCCTAAGCCACGAACATGTTGTGATAATCAAAACTTCATCTTTCAATTTTTTTTTATTTTTTTTTTTTTGAGAATTCATTTGCTCTTATCTATTAAAAGATGAGATTTGATGTGTTGTTTAGATTTCATATGCTATTTTGGCCCTTCACCTAGATACCTTGTGGATAACAATATAATACACTCTCTTATATATAGTCCCCTCTAAATATCTTTCTATTTATGCACTTTTTTCCTACTTGTTTACAATATTATTTTTATTATTTCTATATTTTTCTCTTCTTCTTGACTAAAATAAAATATTCTACTAATTTGTTTTGTCCATTTCCTTCAAAAGTTACTAAAATATGTATCATCAAAACCAGGAGTACTACCATTTTCCTTGTTTGTGTTGCAACCCTCAAACTTATATTAGAATGGTATGCCTTTCTCATATATATATTCTCTCTCTTTTTCCTAGAGACAGAGTCATAATTTAATTTGATAAATTTATATTTTTAAAATTTTTGTTTTGGTATTAACGAGTTATTTTGTTCATGTATGTCCTCACTACTTTTACTTGTTTGTGTTGCAACCCTCATATTTACATTAGAATGGTATGCCTCATTTAGAAAGCAGAGACGAATTCAGAATTTTAATTTGATAGGTTCATACTTTTTAAGTTATTTTTTAGAATTAACTAGTTATTTTGTCCGTGTACATGATCCACACTACTTTTTAATTATGATAATCAATATACACTTTTGCATGATTTTTCTAATTTTAGCTTATAATTATATTATTATGGCAGGTACAAAATATGATAGAGAGGTGTTTAGTGCTTGGGATGGATAGAGATGAATGCATTAAGACATTAGCTATACATGCCAGAATCCGCCCACTCGTAACACTAACAGGTCATTATATTATCCATATAACTTATCGATTAGTTGAGAACACGTTATTTTAGGATTAATTTATTCGAGCTAAGTTATTTTACCTTGTATATGTGATAACGTATCCCATCACTAAGGTATAAATGGTGGGATAAATAATTTCAGGACTATCTAATACTTCCAACCAAACGCAGGATAAAATTTTCCTACATTTTATCTCTGAAATTATTATACCTTATACCTCACACTACTACAGTAACATTATGGACAAATACTATATTGTTGAAAGAGAATAATATAATTAGGGGCGGAATACTATATTGTTGAAAGAGAATAATATAATTAGGGGCGGAGCTAGTAGGCTGTATATGAGTTTGGCTGAATCCAATATATTTTGCTCATACAATGTATTTGTGTTAATAAATTCATTAATTATGTAATTAAATTAAGAACCTAAAAAGTTGAAATCCTATCTTCGTCTCTGAATACAATGTATTTATTTCTTTCGTTTTTTTTTTTAGGGTTGGATTTTGACCCATATGTATATGCTTTGATGTTTGTAGTGTGGAGAGAGCTTATAAAGGAGAACAAGGACTTCTTTCAAGCTTATTTCACCGATATATCAACACAAGTACCCTCCTTAAGTAATTAATTTATATTTATGAGTTGTTTAATTATCATTAAATAATGATTTATTTTTACATTAACTAACCATAGAATACTTAACTATATACTATTAATTAATTATGTTAACATTTTAATTTGTTAGGCATTCAAAGAGAACCAAGATTTGGGAGAAGGAAACAATATTGGCAGTGATTGAAGAATGAAGAACAAGATTTCTAGCCAGGATGTAATATATTTATGAGTTTTCAATCACAATCTTTTTTATTTACTAGATCTGAATATATAATATATAGTATATACATATATATCAAACAGATCTTTGTGTGTTTTGGAGCCTGAAAATCGAACTTTAAGGAATGTATGTGAGTTTAGGACCCATTAAAAGAAGGGATAATACATGACTGATCCATTAAATATATGAGGATATTTTATTTAGACACTCGAATTAAGTATGATATTAATTGAACACTTGAATTTTTGATAAAGTTATTCAATTAGATATTTTTGGTCCAAATTTTGGAATTTTTTTTTTACGTATATATATATTCTTAGTCACCTATTAATTAGTATTAGGCAGTTGAGTTAACAACCTAAAATATGCCATTTTTAATTATATGTATTTGTCTTAATAAGTTGTAAACCCAGAAATTTTTCACTTGATGTTAATACATATTATTAAAGAAATTGACATATTTTATTTGATTAACTTAACTATCTAATATACGAGTAAAAAAAACACATACAATTTATTTTTTTTCAAAATTTGAACTGAACATGTCTAATTGAACCTCTTAATTAGGATAGTTGAGATGTTCAACTGAAATATGATTAATTCAAATGTCTAAATATAATATTTCGACTAATATAAGAGGCTGATTATGCATTAAGATTTACCGGTGTCAAGGCACGTGCTTACTTTTTGCACGTTTATAATTGTGACATGACTGATCATTAATCGCAAATGTACGTAATATTATACGCAAAAGGGAATTAATTAGAAATGCCTCTAATTTATTTGATTTTGCTTGTATATATTTGGACATTTTTAATTATTTAGGGACATATTTAAATATTTTCAATTGTTTATGGGCATACTTTAAAGTATTGCATTTAATCTAACCTTAACAATTAAAAAGATTCATCAAATATCATTTGGTTAATTCACACACCATATATATAATGCATCAAATACATAAATTATTATTATATTTTATTATATATATATGTCACTACTTTCGAACTTCCAAAAGTTGCAAACAGAAACTTCAATAACCCTATTAATTGATAATAGCATCTTTAACACAAATAGAAATTGAAACCAACAGTACTACTACTAGCTAGACAATACATAATTCAATTCTTCGATTTCGAGATGATTGAGATCTCTTCACTCATGAGACAGAGTCGTACTCGAACCCTTTCTTTCAAGGAATTAAACCATTGCTATCTCTTGGGACCATAGAGTTTCTTGCAGCAGAAACCTATACATAAAAGGTTTAATTTTAACAGATATGAATGAATAAATTGGTACCAATTAAGGGAAATATTATTAATACTTTAATATGTATGGTAGTTGGGGCAGCTATTCAATCCAATCAAAATCATTGTCATAAATACCATGATGTTTATCTTTTAGCATAGCACATGTCGTAACTTCGTAATTATATACGTTGACAGTGTAAAGATTAATTATTATTTATTAAATAACGTGATATAATATAAAATTCCGATAGAGTAAATGAGTGTATGTCATATTCTTTTATGCTAATAATCACTACTATTACAAAATAAAGAATTAGCGAGGACGGACATGTTTAATAGCTAAACAACAAATATTTCATGCTAATTTCATCATGCGACATGTTATAATAGTAAAAAAATTTAGCTAGAAGCTTTATTTAGCGATAGATTAGCTGAGATTTATCGAGAGATTTCGTAGCTAATTTCATATTTTCTAGCTGTGAATGTTCAAAAGTTTGAATTTCTACTAGCCATTTTTTTTTTCAACTTTCAACTTTAGGATTAGCTTATTATATGAATGTACTTTTGTTGGTCCATTTATGGATTATCACATAGGTTTCTTCAATCATTATGCAAAAAATTTAATTGCCAATTTCATTTAGCTAGGGATGTACCTTTGCCATTTTCCTGTCTCCAACACTACAGCCTCCTCTATGTTGACTTGGTGGAAAGTGAGCCCACTGAAATCAAAATCAATTAATTATTCAAAAATTAGATTTCCATCTAGGTTAATAAAAATAAGTTCTTGAGTGGAAACTATTCACTCAGCTTTAAAATAAGTGATGTTTTTATTTTTTTCATTTTATGGTGTTTCACATAATCAATAATATATTGATAACGTTCTTTCAATTTTATCCCAATTTAACTTAAGAAAATTTTACATAACAAAAAACTATTTAAGAGCTATATTTTTTAAAGATATTTATTAAGGGTAAATTAATAAAAATATATCTTACATTTTTTGCTGCGGTACTGAAAGCTTGCTTGTGAGTCATGTTAGGGTATAGGGTCTTCAGCCTCTTGATCTCTTCTCTGTAAAATAAAATAAAATATTGGCAAATAATTTTAATGTAACATAATATAATTATTAGTCTATAATATTTACGAGTTTAAAATAATTAATTAGGATAATTATCAAACTAAAAATGTAGTACTTGATAAAGCAATTATAAGCCGATGGAGCTCTTTGTCTCTTCTCTGGAGCTGAAAAAAAACATAGTATGATTAATTAGATATATATATATATATATATATATATATAATTATTAGGAGTAACATACGTAATAAATAAATAATTAAGAAAATATTATCCCTAGCAATGAAGACCAAGTGGGATCAAGAAGGGGGCGGACACAGCAGCTGCATGGACCCTTTCCTTTCAGTTGTTGCCAGCGCTTTTCACGGCTGAGCCGGAATTTTTTATTAGAAAAGGCAGGCAAAGCCCGAAGGCTTCTGACATCACCACAAAAAACTTAGTTCTTTCGCGGAGTGGCAAACTAAAAAAAAAACAACGGAACGAAGAAGGAAACTTTACGTTTATTAACGACTTGATTAAATGGAAGAACATTATTCTCCAATTGATCTTCTTCTTCTGATGAGGCCATAATTGGGCTTTCTGAGTTTGCATTCTTCTTATTAGCATTATCAATTTCCTCTTCAACTTCTGGTGCTTTTGGCTGCTAAAATCGGAGCAAAAAAGATGAATTTAACTTATATACATCGATAATATATATATATATATATGTACTCAAATTTTTGATGTGTTGTAATAGGTAACCTATCGTATTTTTCTTTCAGATGAGATAATTATATATAGATGAGATAATTATATATTAGTTAGTATCTTTTAAGTGATCTAATAATATAAAAATAATTTACACTGTCAGTATATAGAAGTTAACCTGATGAGTTTGGTTGAAGGAAGCAAAGAGATGAAGAGAAGGTTTAATCAAGTTGAGAGAGAGGAGAGTAGTGCAATGCCCACATCTCACTGTTACTATTTTGTTGCACAAGCTGCTGCATGGCACACTAACCTGCATTTTTTTTTAATTAAAATATGCAGAGATGATATATTAAGAAGTAATTTAATGAGTTTAGTAGTAACTAAAATTAATAAATAAAGAAAGAAATTTGAATTTTACAAGTAATATTGTAGTACAATATCCACATTGCACATAACAAATTGTGTCTTGGAGTTCAAACAAATGGTTATTCAATGTTGACATCTTTTCTTATTTCTTCTTCTCAATCTCTTGCCCGGTTTTCTTTTATCTTTTATAAGGTGGGGTGAGAGGATCTAGAATACTAGAATCAACTCATATTTATATATAGAGAAGAAAGGCATAGGAAATATCAGCAATATGCTCCAAAATACCCAATTTTCTTGAGTTAAAGTATATATTGGAAATAGTTTTTCTATCTCACTCATCACATCACAGGTAATAAGATTTTCGGACGCCACCCTTTTTAGATACTATATCAAAAATAATTTTTAGCTGCAATTAATTGATGATAATAGTATAATTGCCGCTAAATATGTTTTTTTAGAGACAATTACCATTGACAATTACTCAATCTATCCCTAATTACTTGTCCACTTTTGAATTTGCACACCTATTAAGAAAACAATAATTGATATAGCGAGTTTACCATTTTACCCCTATTAATTATGAAGTGGATGAATTAAAATCTTAAGATTTTCAAGAAGTTCTAACTTTTTCAAAGTAATAAATTAAGGGTATAATAGAGAATTTTTTTTTGTCCTTTCTAATGAACAAGTAATTAGGGACAACTAAAAAATAAAAAGTTGACAAGTAATTAGGGACAAAGGGAGTATATTTTAGCACATTTTCCCTAAATTCTATAGTGACATCGGATCTAATGACAATTAACTAATTAAAGTCGATAAAAGTTTAACACTCTTTCTTAATGTGCATATCATTGCCAATAAAAACTATTTTTATTGTGGTGATACTAGATGTGTTTACTATTAAAAGATTACTATTTTTTTTATTGAAATTTCTCACTAGAAAATGTCCAGTGACTATTTTCACGATTTTTTGAATGAATCAATAAAAAATGAAAAAATAGTACAAGGTTCCAATTATTTTAATAAGAATTTGTTTTCCACTACACATTTTTCTAATGAATTGATTTAGTGGAAGTATATTTATAATATAAATGTTTTATTAATTTATGATGAAAAACCCCTCTATATTCTTATGACTAATTACACTCATTATCGATGGCTATCTATTATAGCCTTTTAAATGACTCGATAGTAAGAAAAACGCTTACACTATCGATGTATATAAATCAAAACGCTTCATAGAATCATACTCACATTTATGAATATAACTTACACAGGCCAAGTCCACGGGTGGATCCACCCTTCGCCGAGGGGGTGTCAAGCAACACCCCTTCGCCGGAAAATTACATTAAATATAGAGGTCAAATTTTGATTTAAAGAATATATATAAAAGTAGTGACACCTTTTGACACAAGAGGAATGTTTAGTGTAGTGGTTTAGAGGATGTAAAAGTTTTTTAAGGTGGTGTGTTCAAGCACTATTGACCTCATAGTTAATTTTTTATTTTCTTACTAAAAATCCTACGTTGTATACACATAGGATATTCAAAGTGAAATAATGATTTTAACTCATAAATTTATTTATTTATTAAAAGTAAAATGCATGTTCAGAGTCGGACATAGTTTCAACTTTAACCAAATATTTGCTTAAATGAGCTGTAAATAATTTGAAGTACATTTTGTTTTACTCTTTCTTTTTGACATAGTTTCACATTATACAAAGAGTCAAAGATATACACGGGTATTTATCCTACTCCCTTTATTTCAATTTATATAATTTACTACCTTTTTAATTTAATCTATTTAAAAAGTAATACATCTTGTTATTATTAATAGTAAGTCTTTAATTTTATTTCCCGTTCTAACCTTAATGATGCCCTCTTTTATAGACACGTATACGGCCACAAGATTAAGAAAAAAACAATTTTAGTATATCACAAGTACTTTTAATTAGTTTCATATCACTAGATTCAAAAATCTTTTATATTCTTAAATTTCTTGCCGAATCAAACTCAACCTAAGATACATAAAAATGAATGAAATATATTTAAATCTTTTCAGTAAGATTTGATTTTAGGTCACAAATCTTATTGATCCGTTTATGCAGTTGAGTATATATAGTAACCAACCTAAAAACATTATCATTCATGTATATGACTTATTTTTAATTACTGCAAGTATTGAAGAGAGAGTTGTTATTAATCTGAAAACAACATTTGAATATATATATATATATATATATATATAGAACTGTGTGTTTGACTATGTTTTTCCCCTTCTCATGTATTCACAACACACATTGATTGTTGATTTAAATGATTCAAATTAGTAAGTTTTAGTAATTTTGCCAGGTTTCCCATGGGGTTGATGGGCTGGCTAGACTGGGCTCATGCTTGTTTTGTTTAAACAGTAACTTTCATCTCATTTAAAAGGCCCTTTCCTATCTCTTTCACATATATCAAAGTATAGGAAATGAGGTGTATGATGAGGATTTGTCTTTCTTGAAACAAAGCAAAGTATACTATAATTGACTACAAGAAAAATGCTAGTCTCTATCTAGTTAATTTTTATGTATTAATGTTAGTGTAACACATGTTGTCACAAAGAAATGAATCTTGGGTTTAACTTAACCCCAAAAACTAGTTATTGTCAAAATTCTATATTTAAAGAGATCATCACTCATATCTTAAAAGCTCGATGTATGGGACTCTATCTTCAGCACCGTCCCCCCTTACCACATGCTCAGGCAATATCAAAAATTATAATTTGGAACGAGTCTTGATTTGATACCATGCATGTAAGAAAATAGATCCCGAACGTTTTAACTTAATCCCAAAAGTTAATTCAAGAAGTGAGGATTGTTCAAATCAAAATAAAGAGATGATTCATCTCTTAAACAGCTGATGTGAGTCTCTTTACAATTATAATAAGAGTTTAAGATTATAATTTATAGCAATATATTACTCCGTTCGTTTCAATTTGTTTGTCTCGCTTATCTTTTTGATTCATTTTTTTAAAAAAATGTCTTCTTCTTTTTAAACAACTTTTTAATTTCAACTTTTCACCTGACATGTTTAAGACTACAAGTATAAATACATTTTAGTATATTCTACACACCTTTAATTTTAGACTATAAGATACAAAGATATTTACTTTTTCAAATTATATTTCAAATCAAAATCAGATAAATAAATAAAAATAAATAGGAGAGATTAGTATAAGAAGAATGATTGCGAACTCTTCGTCTAATAAATGTTTTTGGTAAAATTATATTTTTATTTAATTAAATCTTTTGTGAATTTGATTCTTTTTCACATGTTTAACACGTGAACTTTTTTAATAATGTGTGACGGCTACTGTAATGCCATAGGTGATTTTGTCTTATCATTTCATTTTAAGTTATTAAAGAATTTTCTGTCCAAATTTTTTTTTCATTTTTATTTATTTAATTACACATTCAAAACTAACAATAATGTAGGTTAGTTAAATGGAAAAGATCGACTTATTTATAGATTGCAACAAAGGGGCCTCAACCAATAAGAAGGTTTCATTAGAGCCCTACATACGAAACCCAATCTCCGCATGCCATAATATGTCAAATTAAAATCGTTGGTGGTGCTAGTTAATATTTTTGCACGGTTCAAGTTCGTGCGATCTTGTATGTGCGACATTCTTATCCCCTTTTGTCTTTTCTTCTACATTATCGTAAGAAAGATCTCTGATCCTATCTTATCAAGAACACCACTCTAAATTCAACCTCTCGAAAATTATACCTCTAATAATTCTCAACACTGCATATTCAATTTATCCACATACCACGTGTTTAAATTTTAAAAATTCCATGACTGTTATTAATTAGAACCACGGCCCTCAAGCTTCAAATTTGGTAAAACTTCATGGTCCTCACTCCTAACTAGTGACACATACCCTTAAAAGTTTGGTGAATTTTGATGAACTTCCCAACACGGCTAAAATATCTGTTTAAGCTATAAGCAAATTAGATTATTTTGATTTCCTAAACAAAAAAAAAAAAAACAAAAGAAAACAAGTAACTTCATTTTGATACGTTTTCTGTAAAAGAATTGTTTGATATTATCCATTCTATTTATTATGTAATAAAGTGAGATAAGGCACTACGTCTCCTCCTTTTAAATATTTTTATATAATTGGATGTATGTTTGATTGTTTGGTACGATGGAGAATGTTTTCTAAAATAATAAAAGAGTTTTTATTTAATTTTATATGTTTTGTATATAGGTAGAAAATATTATTTTAAAATGATTTATATATAACCTAGATAAATATTATGAGAGATAAAAGTTGAGTGATGGGGGTGTGAGTAGGGGTGTACAAGTCAAACCGTAAAGTCAAACTGAAAAAAAAAAAACCGATTTGTAGTTTGGTTTGGTTGGTTTGGCGGTTGAAAAAAAAAACCGACCACTCTTGGTTTGGTTTGGTATTAAAAGAAAAAAAGTCAAACCGAATCCAAACCAAACCGACATAATATATATATATATATATATATATATATATATATATATATATATATATATATATATTTTATTTTATTTATAGATAAAAAAATATTATTTGTAATCTACTTTGTTAATAATATATTTTTAGTTAGTTTATAGTTTTCAATGTTCATGTATTTTATTTCAAATTTGGGCTTGTAAAATTTTGTAAATATTTTATATATAATTTTATTTTATTTATAGATAAAAAATATTATTTATAATCTACTTTGTTAATATATTTTTAGTTAGTTTATAGTTTTCAATGTTTATATATTTTATTTCAAATTTGAGCTTGTAAAATTTGTAAATATTTTATTTTGTATTAAGATCCGAAGTTACAATTATATTGTTATAGTTTTTCAAATTCAAAGTTAACAATTTACTTTGTAAATATTTCGTTTTGTATTCAATTTGACTGTATCCTTTAATCGTATTAATTTAACATAATAAACGTTGATATTTCAAAAAAAATATTTTGTACTCATGTGAATTTTACCGTCTTTATGAAAATTTCTATTCATTTGACATTTCTTAAGTTTAGCTTATCACACAGGTAAGTGAAAATATATTTGATCTCTTTTTCAAACACCGTATAGTTGTTAAAAACCAAAAAACTGAAAAAATCGAAAGAACCGACTAAAATTGAAATCGAAAAAATCTACTTTGCGTGGTTTGATTTGGTTTTTAGATTTAATAAACCGATATAATTGGTTTAATTTTTTTTTAATAAAAAACCAAACCAAACCGATCTATATACACCCCTAGTTGTGAGAATGAAGGTACGGGACGGGAGAAGGAAATGAAGTGTTTTGAAAGGTGGAGAGGACACTTGATATGCCACTTGTAAAGTTTGTTTTTCCTAAGTTTGTATGATTTGCAATCGTTGAGTGGTTTGAGTTCAGTGAAATTTGAAGTAAGCTTATATTTGTTCATGATTAAATTTAATTGTGCATCAACTATTTCAGTAAAAGACCTTTATGATGGACTTTCACAAATTATTTTTCAATTATTCTTTTCTTCTTTTTATTATGAAGAAACATTTCATGCATTATTTTTTTTTATCGGATGTCCCCGAAGGGACCATTTCATGCATTGTTGATTGATCTTAAATACTACATCACATCTACATAATTTAATTTAACATACACGTTACGACACATCAATTAATATACTGTCTCCGTCACTTTTATTTGTCACTTATTTTTAAAATAAATTCTCATTTTTATTTGTTATTTTTGACATATCAAAAAAAGACATAATTTTATTTTTTATTTTTTACCCTCTATATTAAATACTTATTTTCTAAATTATTTTTTAAGACATCATTTAATAGAGAATAGTTTTGTAAAATATTTATATGATTAATTATTTTCTTAATGAATGTGTGAACGGATGCAGCATCAGGCAAGGCCTGCACGCATCAGTCGTGGCATGTGCGCATCTGCTGGGTGACATCAGCCGTGGCCTGCGCGCATCGGCCAGGCGACATCTCGACCGCCTTGTCTGACCGTCTGGGGTAATGTAATGCACCATTAACTTCAAAAAATTAGCTTAAACCCACTACCAATCCATTATTATTACAGCACCAATAATAGCACGCCTATCTTTTTTTAACCCATATAATTTGCGGCCGCTATAATCTTTGTCATAGTCTTTGCTTGTCGGGTGAGCATTTTATAGTGAACACTTTATGCATATTGAGTAAATCTCTTAAATCTCTACTGTGTAATAGCCTGCCAACCACACAAATTACATTAGACAAGCCCTATGCGACAGACTCGACTCAAAAGGCATTGAGGGAGAATCGATTCTGGGTCATTCGTGTGGATAACCACTCTCCAAACCAACCGAGCCATCCCGAAGTACTAACACGCCTATATTAATTAATTAATTAATTGTAAATTTGTAATTGGTCAAATCCAAAGAGAAAAATTACATGGTTTTTTTGTTCAAATGAATTAGGTGGCCTGCAAACCCCATGACTAATGAAGTTCTCAGCAGCTCTTTTTTGAACAAAATGCTATATATTCTTCGCCGATCGTTATTTTTTTTTTCAATCACTGACAGTTAGAGAATTGTATTTTCCACTTAATTGAGTGTTCAATTTGAAGAAGAAGAAGAAGCGAAGGAGGATTGGATATGGAGGTTAAGGGAATTGATGGGAAATTAGAAAAGAGTGATTCCACTTCTGCAGATGAAATTTCACATCTGTCTATTGACATTGGAGGTAATTTTTTGTTCAAATCGTACATTTCTGGGTTTTTTTTTTGTGGGTGTGTGAGATCTTGAGTTTCTTATTTGTTAAAGTGAAACGTGCATTTTACTTTTTATGTGATTTTGGTTTGGGAATTTGGAAAGTTGATTGTTTTTCTGTTTCTTTATTATTAGTTCGATAGGGTTTAAGAAAAAGAAAAAAGAAGAGAAGTTTTTTTTTGTTTTTTTGTATCGAGACTCATAATTCAGTTATGTTAACTAAGGAACTAAGAAAGAGAAATTCAGAAACTTCTGGAATTGCTATGTGCTTGATGGTTTATACTGGACTTCATGTTTCAATATGTGTTGCTCGGACTCTTCAAAAATGTTATTGAGTTGGTGTTAGATGGAGTAGTGCATTTTTGGAGAATCTGACATGGGTGTGGCAAATTTTTTGGAGAGTCTGAGCAATATAGGTTTCAATGAGGGTTAAAGGGGGAATGAGATGGCAGAATAATTGATTCATAGAAATGAAAATGTGGAAAAAACGAAATTCATATACGGCTGTATTGCACTAGTTCACTAGTTCTACTTAATTAAGTGATGATCCAACATCTTATTTTCATTTCGCAATCCTATGTAGTGATATACCATTGTATCATGTTTTTTCTCCGAGCTTGAAAGGTTGAAGTTGTTCATTTTAATCTTAAATAAGAGGGAGGCTTGAGCGAAGAGGCAGATATTTGAATGACAAAACATGGGCATATCCAATAGGAAGTTGTAAACGTGGTTGGACAAGTGTAAAAGGAGACTGGACTAAAACCATTTATATGAGCTTGTCAACAATCAGAACGTGTCAATCTTGAAGAAATGATTCCTTAGTTTTGAATAACAATTGTTTGAATTGACTGGTCAAAATTAACAAAAAGACTTGTTGGAATTGGTAGTTGTTCAAGGTCTAATCTAGCTAAAACCGCTCTTTGAAAACAAAGAAATATCATCAACTGAGAGTGATCTCCAGAAGTTGACCAGTTTCTTCTGTGCTAGGTAACTTAAGCATTTTTGTAGATTATCAACTTTTAGATAGATGGTTTATGAACTCAAGGTACATCTGAATGCATCTTAGTGAAAATTCTTGTTTTTCTTTGCAACAGAACTTCAGTCTTAGTTTAAAATTGTCATTTCCTACTCTACTTTGGAATTTGGGAGTCCTCGCGTTCCATAAAAGGGATATAGAATCTCACTAATTTTTTCATAAGTAGAACAGAAATTAACTATTTTACAATATGTTGATAAGCATCTCCAATGTACACGGTCAGATATTGAAGAAGCTTTATGTAACTTGGCTGGCTTTAAAAATCCTCCTACTAACTACCTATTAAAGAATATTTTGAGGACCAAAATAGGAAAAATGCTAAATGAAAGGACCTTTTCGTTTGCAGGCTCCCTCATCAAGATTGTATACTTTTCAACCAACAGTAAGTGCAACACAAATGATGAGGCGCCAATGTTATCAAAAGAAAGACAGGAAGTTCCCAATGGAGACCTTAACCATCACATTCTTAGTGGCAGGCTTTATTTCGTTAAGTTCGAGACTAGCAAGATTGAGGACTGCATAAAGTTTTTGTCTTCCAAGAAACTTCAACAATGCGGTAGGTATTCTTTGTGGTGCTTACACCTTAGATGTAATTGTTTTTCCTATGGTGACTTAATTGGTTACGAACTGGCAGCCAGGTAATCATTATAGGGAGCTTGATTATGAACATGAACTTAGTATATTTTCATAAGTGAAGAAGAATTTATTGTTTCACCTTTGATTATACGTAAATCTAACTCATCGGAGCTGTCAGCATCGTTAGGAATTTGTACATGTGTGGCAGAGCTTGATCCTGATTGTCACCATTTCCTTTGTTTTTAAAAAAGAAACGGATTTCCTTTTTTATTTAGTTCACCCAGATTTTGTAATGCAGCTCATAATTCACAATACACATCAACAAAATTTTCAATTTTAGCCACCGAGTATTAAATTTTGTATCTTATGTCTGCTCCTTTGTGTTTCTTTTCTGTCCCGTTGTCCATCTTTACAAAGTGAAGAAATAGAGGTGCAGGGCAAGGATTCTTTTCCTAGCATAGCTCTTCTCCAGGTGTAGTAGAGTGAAGAGAATGACAACAAAGATGGTCTCTCAATGGTCAAGAAGCTAGAATAGTGAGCACATGAAATAAACTCTTTCTCGTAAGTAGCAGTGAGAGAATTCAAGAGTTGGAGGAGATTGGAAAGAAAAAGAAAACAGATCAGCTGGATCTACACTTAAGCAGTTGCTTTAATACTAGCATGGACTTTAAGATGTTAATTTACTTATATATTTTATTAGTGATAGTGGAAAAACAATATTAAATAAACTCTAAGTTAACGTGGCACAGAAAACATTTCTACAAACTTTAAACTGTGGATGATTGAAAGAATTTGAATTCTTGCAAGTGAAGTGTACAGAACAGAACTTTTTTCATTATCCTTAGCGTATTTAAAGTGTACAAACAGTCTAGTACGGACAGAAATATCATTTATATGTAGTTTCAGTTAAGCTTTTAGGTACTTTGGTCACCGTAGAAATCATATGCTCAGTTTAAGAGGAAATCTTCACTTTAAAGTTTATACTCACAGTTTGTTATTCTTCTTTTGAATAAGTTGTATTATGTCATGACCTCCCTAAATCTTACATATTACAATGGTTACAGGTGCTCAATGTCATCATTCTCATGCTGTTGACAAGATCAAGATTAAGGTAAAGGAGTTATTTCAAAGATGTTGGTTCTGTTTCCCACCTCTTTTCTTTTTCTTTGCTCCATTAGGTGATTATAGGAGAGTTTTCCTCAAGTCCTTAGTTTTTTGAGGAATTTTTATGCCCTAAAACTTCATTAGAAAGAAAAAATATTTGTACCCATTGTGGGATGAAACAAGCTTTCAGAAGTCCAGCAGATCAATTATGGTTTGCTGGAGAAACTACTCAATGATAAGTACTGAGGAAGCTACATACTGCAGTCTTCTTATTGTTAGAATGTACTTTCAAAGTTAAATACTTCTTGAAAATTAAGTTTTTATAAAGTGGAAATAAATAGTGTATGCATTTCTCCTTCTAGAATAAATAAATGAATAACCAAATAAATAAATAAGTGACCTCTCTTATAATTTAAACTTTAAGATAAGGT
The DNA here is from genome assembly GCA_035578085.1 of Solanum pinnatisectum. Taxonomy (NCBI): domain Eukaryota; kingdom Viridiplantae; phylum Streptophyta; class Magnoliopsida; order Solanales; family Solanaceae; genus Solanum; species Solanum pinnatisectum. The sequence continues at coordinate 7,394,833 of CM069080.1, read as the reverse complement.
GATTTAGGTCAATCAATATGGTATTAGAGTAAGTAGAGTTCTTCAATTTGAGTCTCACACCGATAAACAAAATAATGTGCATGCTTGACTAACCCAAAAAAAAAAAGGAAGAGGCCACATGGGGACGTGGTAATGACCTGACATAAATAAATAAAAATGTACTCTGTAGTTAAAACTTTTAATCGGAATGTCCACAATTCAATGAAGTGTAATTAAACTAATGTGTCAGAGTTAATAGTGTATGCATTAGTGTCTGATTGGTAAAATGTTCTAAATACACTAGACATAGTATTCATAAAAGAATTCAAGCTTAGAGCTAAAACATTGCACAGAAACCCTTGCATGTAGTACAATTTTCTGAAAACACATTAATCAGGTCTTGTAGATGTCCCTCTGCCAATGGCCGGAATATATCTTTTTGGGGGTCAAAGCACCCATGGTCACCGAAGAGCTGTAGTAGAATTTTTCCTCATAATATTTGTAACTAATTTATATGGTGAAATGCTAAATTTATAAGACCCATGGAACCTTTTGATGAGTTTATGCTTGAACAGGCAACAGGTGGTGGAGCTTTCAAGTTTGCCGATCTATTCAAAGAAAAACTTGGCCAAACTCTGGACAAGGTAGAGGAAATGGAGTCTCTTGTTGCTGGAGCAAATTTTCTGCTTAAGGTGGGTTTTCTTTTATAGCAGAAAGCAGTATTTGGTTTGTACTATTTTTTTCAGATATTGAAGTCCAGGCATATGAAATCCTTTTTAAAAATAATTTATATTTCTTTTGTCTGCCAATCTTCAGCTTGGTTTACTTAATCTATTAAGTACCTGGAATGTATTTGTGGTCCCAGGAATACATATGCGTTTTCTCTATATTAGCTTCTTGCTTGGGGAAATGATTATGTGTGTATTGCCTAATTTACTGGGTTTATTGTTTTATTAATTTATCATGATTCTGTGCTGCTTGCTTGATGGAATGCTGCGCCCTCAAGACCGGTAAAAGATTGATAAAGGCACATTCCCATGGAAGTAGTGGTTTCTCTTTTCTCTCCTCCATCCAGTATTTAGCTGAATTGAGTACAAGTAGCATATGGAATACCTTTCCCTTTCTTGGTATGGTACATTTCGATAACTTCTGGTAAATGAAGTACTCTTTTTAAGGCCAGAAAATCTGTTAATTTATTGAGTCTTTTCCACGAGACCAAGAAGTCTCCAGGATTCAAGCCTAACTAGTGAGGCTAAGACTACATTGGCAACAAAAAACCTTCTCAACTGCATAAATTTCCGTCTCTTTTCTAATTTTTAGAACAAAATATTGTTATTTTATTTTTTTAAAAAAGAGGTTTCTTTGACCCATACTTCTCTCTTTTTCTCTGAGCAGACTGTCAACCATGAAGTTTATACATATATTGGAGGTCAAAAGGAGTATGTGCAGATAGATCAGAATGATTTATATCCTTACCTCCTTGTCAACATTGGGTCTGGGGTTAGCATGATAAAGGTAGGCTTCTCAGCCTAGATTCCTCCAATTCAATGTAAACAATAATTCACACTGATCTTCAATGGTTAGGACCTGCAAGGAGTTCACCAAAGCTCTCCTTATCCTGTTTCATGCATGATTTAGATGACATTCCATATGCTTCATACTGTTCCGCTGTTTTCCAACATGCAGTTTTCATCTCTCTGTTTTCAACATGTGGGTGCATTTCTTATTGCTTATATTATCTCGTGCCGGAAAAGTAGTTAATTTTCTGCATAGTAGTTAGCAGACAAATCTATAAATTAAAAAAGTTAATACCTACAACCACTATGTTATTTTCTTAGTTAATTTGGTCCCTAGAAATAAAGACTTTACCTTGGGTTTTCTCATATGTGAAGATCCCCATTCTTAAATGTTATTTTCCAACTAACTTTGATGTCAGCAAGATAACGTTGGTATACTACTGCATTTAGTAAGCATGTGTAAATGATCTTGACCAAGAACTTGACTAGATTCACTACAATCTGCATTGGGTTGCTAATGAATTTCAGAAGTACTGAGAGTTTAGGTTTAAATAGTCATCTCAGGCTGGTGGGCTTTGATGGGTTGCTAGATGCAGAGTGATATAGAAGAACTAGAACAGTAATATAAGACCCTGAAGTAAGAAGACCTTTTGACTTCATAGCATTTTCTAAAGGATTAATGCACACTTGTGACTTGAGTTGCTGGAAATTTTTGTTGACTGAAGCCACGAGTTAGGAGGCTTTTATGAGCCATAATTGCTTGTATATATTTCCGTTCTAGATTGAAAAGAATTCAATCATAATTTTATTAAGAGCAGGGTGATATCCGCAATCAATTATGAATTTTATGTATTTTCAGAGGCAGAGCCACCTTAGGCCGGTTGATCTGAAAATTTTACTACTTATAAATAAAATGTATGAATAAACTATACATAATATAACTTGACGGTACTGTATAAAGTAGACTTCTTAGTCTGACGGGTTATGCACGTTACTAGCTTAATTAGGCCAGGGTTTCGTGCCTCAGCTGGACATGTATGTTTTACATTTTCTTTGCCTTATCTATTAAAATAAAAAAATGATGTTGAAATAAATGATCCCCAACTCCATAACCATAATAATCAACTACCAAAAATTCCTTATTGTGGATGGAAAAAAATTCTTTTTCATGTCTTAATGGGGAAAATATTTCCTTTGAATTATATTTCTGATGATGTTTTCATTAATACATTTTAAGAACTAAAAACTCGATCAAAACTGTTCTAGATATAGGTTTTTGATTTGTTCATTTTGCTTCTTTAAATGCTGACACTGCTCACAAATAATTCTGCATATGCCACTGTGTATTTTGGCACTTCATAGCCGACTCACCTTTATTATATGAATATTTCATGTTTATGCCTTTTAGGTAGATGGAGATGGGAAATTTCAGAGAGTTAGTGGAACTAGTGTCGGTGGTGGCACTTTCTTGGGACTAGGGAAACTTTTGACTAAATGCCAAAGGTTATTTTCATTTCAGTTATAAGTAATGATTTTCAATATAGTCAATTGTTTTCTTTTTCTGCAGAATTTTCTTATGTGTTCGTTATTACAGTTTTGATGAGTTACTGGAATTGAGCCATCAGGGAAACAACAGAGTGATAGACATGCTCGTTGGAGATATTTATGGGGGATTGGACTATTCAAAGGCATAAACTTTGTTGTGTACTTTATTTTTCTTTATGCTCTTTTTCACCTTTTCTGTCTTTCATTTGGATCTGTTGCAGTTTAAACTATCGACAGGTCCAATATGTCACATCTTGGATATAGAAAAGTCTAAATGAGTAATGGAAAAAATAGAAAATGGAAATGGTCTCCAAAGTCCAAACTTTAGTCCAAGTTGAGCAATTTCTTTCCCAACTCCCAATTTGTGTCCATCACATCCTCAATCCACTATGTTTTGACTGTAAAGGTTCTCTTATCAAGATAGGTGAAAGTAAATTCATTTTTGATCATAAGAAAAAAAAAGGATAACACTGTAGAGTGAACTTTACTTGTGCCTTCTCATCGCTTTGAAGTGTGAAGAACAAAGAAATGATAAGTCAAGTCAACCACCCTCATAAGCCCTCTTTTTCTCTTCATTCTGCATTTCCCTTTTGTTCACGTATCTACTTTCTGTTTTGCTCCAGATGTGCTCTGCCAACGTTAGACCTTTATACAGGAGAATTTTAAGGCTAGCTTGTTACAGTTTTCAAGTTCATGTCTTCTTGTGTCATTGTGTGTATACCTTTTCTCAAATTGATAAATTGCATCCCCTTGAGTGGATTTTTTGTCTTTATATTTTCTTGCTCTTATTGGCCTCTTGTGTACATAAATTCTCATTTCATTCCCAAAAAGTATGGATGGAGTCACAATCTTGTTCCCAATTGTCTAAATGGTCTAAATGTTCTTAATAATTTCCTTGTTGACACTAGGACCCAGAAAGAAATGTTCCCAGTCATGATGTTCACTTTGGGAAGGTGCTGCAAACAATGCCTGACCCAAATTGAGACTAATAATTCTCTTGTATTGCTTGAGATATGCACTGCCCCTTCAGATGGTGAGAATTTGGAGAAATGTCATTAAAATTAGGGAAAAGGGTTCAAAATACTCCTCTACTATACAAAATGTCTTAATTTTATCCTCCATTATACTTTGAGGCTATCCGTACCCTTTTCATTAGCAAGTCCTTTCAGTTGTCAGTTGTTATAGATGCAATTCATTAATTCCACCAAACAGTTCCCTTATTGTACCAATGTTTTTGCTGTTGGATGTTGGCCAAGTAATTCAAATCTATCATAAGATGAGTTGATGAATTTTGCAAATCGAGTTCCCATATTTTCAGTTTTTCTAAATGCGCTATTTACATACCAAAAGCTTCATATTCAGTGTGATTAAGATTTTAGTGATTCATGACAGATTGGCCTTGCATCAACAACCATAGCGTCTAGCTTTGGTAAGGCGATCTCAGAAAACAAAGAACTCGAAGACTACAAACCAGAAGACATTGCCCGGTCCCTCTTAAGGATGATCTCAAATAACATCGGACAGGTAATTATGCGGGTCATGATGTTTCTCTCAGCAGTATCTGTAGCCTTTCCTGACTGAGAATATTTCATTTCTCTCCATATTAAGAATAATACTGTTCCGATTAAATTTGTTTTGCATACTACTCTCCTCTCACAAGGATACAAAGAAGGGATTGAAAGAAAACTCAGGAGAAGAGCAGATATATAATCCATCCATTACTGATAGATACCTCGTATTGCACATTTCACTTCATGCGGACAGTAACTCTCGATATTCTTGGACATTTGATTGTAACATGTCATAATGTTGTTAAAATGACATCAAATATTGGAAGATACTAAAACCTAATACAGCTTCTGGATTAGTCTTTAGTCTTTTCATTGCTAGAAACTCTCTGGTGGTGTTATAGACATGCATCTGCTACTTTGGTTCCTCAATGAATTTATATTTCCTATTTTGATTTCATGATGCTCTCTTCTGCCTTGAAGCATTTCATTATAGTGGTCTTCATTAAACAAATCGATTTTTATATAAGTGGCACCAAGTTGGTCTAAGGTTTAGTATGTTAGATGTTCTGTTCCAAAGTGATGCTTCGACTGAACAAGAATGGTAAACATGAACACCTGAATAAGTTGAGAAGTATGACTTTGCAACCAGCGCTCATGAAATGGAAGAAATATAGGGCCTCTCCTTCCATCCTTTTGCCATAATTTATTTGTTAAAAATGTAAAGAAGTCATTTTCTTGTTGTTGCTGACTTTTTTATTCTATTGGTTTTGCTTTTCTAGATTGCATACTTGAATGCTCTTCGTTTTGGGCTCAAGCGGATCTTTTTTGGAGGATTCTTCATCCGTGACCATGCTTATACAATGGACACAATCTCAGTTGCAGTTGATTTCTGGTAATTGCTATATCCACTTATAGTCAGATGATTGGTATTTTCCTTACTACCAGGTTACTTACCCAAACAAATAAAGCTCCCATAATTTTTCTTTTAAATTATAATTTATAAGCCTTGGTTAGTAGAGTTACCCAGCACCCATGCTAATGGGATGTAGTGAGGTATGCACAAGCCGGCCTGGACGCCATCCTTACAAAAGGAGATCTTTTGAATAACATTAGTTTCTTAGTGATGAATTAGTGAGAAATTTGTAGGATATATTAATCGATTGACACTCTTTTAATGTAATTCGCACTAGCTTTGTTACTATCCTAAAAAAAGAAATAGTACTCACCTCACTAGCTGGTTCTGAAACGTGGTTTCACAATTGATCACTGTTGACTCCTGCTAGGTAATCTCTACTGAATTCAAGTTAACAGAATGCACTACGTGCAGGTCGAAGGGTGAGGCAAAAGCAATGTTCTTGCGGCACGAGGGGTTTCTTGGAGCTCTAGGAGCTTTCATGAACTACAAAGATGGAAGTACAGATTCCATGCCCCCTCAGTTAGTTGAGCAACAACCCGCCAAGAGGAGTTCAAGTTGCATAGTCGATAGGATTCATAACTCTACATGTGTGCACGAAAATGAAAATGGCGCCAAAGACTGTAGATTGCGAGTTAGTAGTTCATTTAAAATTTATGATGAGGTCAAAAGGTGTTGACCTATAAAACAACTAGTATATGTACAAAAATGAAAAAAAGGATGTCAAAAGAAGCTGTTGTTTCTGTTCCTAGTTGAGTGAAATGGCTAAGCAACAAAATTTCAGATTTATATGTACATGTATTTGTCCTGCAATAGATTTGTAGAACCTTGACATGTGAAGAAATGAGAAATGTTATATACACTAGTTCAGCACCTTTTGTTTCATATCTTTTCTACTTGGATCATAAACATCACCGTTTCATGTTACTTGACCCTTGTTGATTTGACACATCCTTTGACATTGTTCTTCAAGATAGTAGCTATAGAAGACCAATGAAGGTTCTGAATGAGAAGTTAATACGGAAAATTTAGTTATTTATGTATTAGTTATCTATTCTATACAAAATAATATATAAATATTTCTTTAACTTATACATGTATTAATTATGCATATTTCTAATTTCAAATCAAACACATTAATTTTTTATACAGGAGTATCTTATTTTCTAACCAACTACGTACTATCCAACATGCTATTATTTATATAGAATTTAGGATTTGTTTAACTCACCTACAAATCAACTACCAAATGAGATTGTATATTACTACTCAATGTTTTCAAAAATGTTTTTTGGGGCGAATCTTGGAGAGGGGCATACCAAAAACGCTCCGGGGTGCAAATTGAAGACGTAGATCAATAGGGTCAAGCATAAAAACGTAAGCCCTGGAAGTTGTTTTTTATTCATTTTTTAGTTTTGAACATTTTTTGCTTTAAATCATATTTTTTATTATTGTTGTAATGATATTTCTCAAATAGTAATTGTAATACTTTTTTTTCTTCAGTATTGATTATTAATACCTTTCTCAAATAAAAAACATTATAGGTTATTTATTAAAATTTACTTGTAAAAAAATTGAAAGTTTTACTTTTTTTAATAATAAACTTATAAAAGTAAATATATATTGAGACTACACTCCGTGTCTCGGGACTTACGTCTCACCCCATGTTACATAAAACGTCTCACCTCACGCCCTGCCTTTTAATAAGTACATTTGGATGTGCATGATTGGCAAAATGTTTAATGGGAATCACGATAGCAGATTTGCAACTTACTCATTTGACCTTTACAGTCTCATTTTAAAAGGAGAACTAATTCATCAATGTTTGCAGGCACACCTACAAAACATGAGTGCCATTAATGACCACTGCAACTTCCATAGGGACTTATACTGCAACTTCTTTTTTCTGTCACCTCGTTCAAATCTCTAAACTGCAAAACTCATATAAACCCTTTTTCTGTTTCAATTTATTTGTCGTCCTAATTTATTTCAAATTTTAATTATAAATTCGAACATAGAAGTTATAAGCATTTTGAGTAGTATATAAGAAAAATTCTATTAATTATGATAATTACTAATTTCAAATATTTTTTTTTAAAAATAAAAATAATTACATTTTTTATTAACTCTCGAAATTTCAATTGTGTCGAGGAATATCACAATTATTGTACCTTATTCAATGGGGCAACTCTTTAAAATTTCTCAGTCTATTGTACCGATAGTTTGATGCTTCAATTCCTATGTCCAAACGAATAAATGTCATCTCCTTGCCTTCCAACAACCCTTGAGCCATATATTTTATTTCAAATTCAAATATTTTGAAATAATATTGAGGATTTAATGTTTGTTTTATAATTTTATTTATTATTTCAACTTTAAACTTAAAAATTAGAATATGAAATTTGAAAAATAAGTTTTGAGGAATACTATTTCAATTTTCACTCACAAAATCCAAATAACTTCACTTTCAAAAATCATTTTCTAACCTCAACTTTTAATTTTTCTTCCAAACTTCAACTAGTCCCTCTGTCCAACAATACTTGTTCACTATAGATTTTACATACTTATTAAGAAACTATAAATAGATGGGTAATTTTAATATGTTACCTTTTGAATATAATAAATACAATGTTTTGAAAAATGTAATAAGGAAATGACTATAATTAACAATAGAGTAAATTAGGAACTAAGTGAAAAATTATTCATTAATTTCATAAAGTGAATAAATATTATTAGATATCTCAAAATAGTATAGTGGACACCTATTATTGAACAAAATGACTAAATTTTAGCAGCCAAAATAAACCCTAATAAGTGCTTTGTTGGATGTTCTAATTAATTCTTGTTCACTATCTGTGCATGGTCGGCTCAAGCATGTATGCCCAATTAATATCTGTATAAAAATGCCCCCATGCCTAAGTATTCATTCGATTTGGAACAAGTTATTTCGTAATTAATATGAAGTAAAACTAATATTATAATTTTGAGATAATTAATCTTGAGATAAGATTTCGTAATTTTATCCAACTAAATGTGGATAAATTCATCCAAAATTAATTTCAAAATTAGTTATTCCTTATCTTTCGTATTAAACAAAATTAAACAAGACCTAAGAGTTTTACTCCCACTGTCCCATATTAATTGTCCATATTACTAGAGATGCTGTCCTTAATTATATGTCACTTTTAAATATCAAGATAGAATTAATATTTTTTTATGAAAAGTGCTAAATGACCAGAAAATTTGGCCAGAATTTGGACCAAAAATTAAAAAAACTATAATATTTTAAAATAAACTGATATTTTTTCAATTTTTTAGTTAAAATATTAAAGCTAAAGGGGTAAAAGTATTTAAAAAGGTAAAATAACATAGATAAATATCATTCTGACCAAATTCTGGCCAAAAATATTTTTCCTTTTATTATTTTACCTTTACAATTAAATCTTTTTCAAAAGTATAAACAAAATTGTAAAGTTTTCAACAAAAATTCCTAAGGCATAAATTAATAAAACTATAATTTTTATTTATGACTTCATAAAAGAGTATAAAAGAGAAAATAAACAATTAATATACTCCCTTTGTTCATTTTTACTTGTCACTTATTTCTAAAATAAATTTTCATTTTTACTTGTCACTTTTGACATATCAAGCAAAGACAATAATTTTTTTCTTCATGTTTTACCTTTAATATTAAATACTTATTTTTCAAATTATTTTCAAGACATCATTTAATAGAGATAACTTGGTAAAATATATATATCAATAATTATTTTCTTAATGAATATGCTAAGTTAAAGTGTAACAAGTAAAAGTGAACGGAGGAAGTGACATAAATAATCTGTCCTTTTAATGCAACTACTTTAGATTCCATCCATGGTCTTTTTAATTTTTTCTTTAATTTTTTGAACGTATTTTTTATTTATTTATTTGTTAAGAATAATATCTTTGTTTTTTGAATAATAAAGAGCAGCCCCATGTGCTATTACATGTTCAAATTTTTCTGATGGAAGTTGGAGGATACTTCATAGAATGCTCGTGTGTGTGATGAGACCCAAAAAAACATTAAATTCCCAAACTTGCATTAGACAAGGAAGGACATGGTTGGCATGAGTTTTTTTCTTGACGGCATCAAATAGATAAGCCTAAGGTTCAAAATTATTGTCACCATGATCAATTTGGTCATTTTTGTACAACCCTCCTTTCTTGAATTTTTATAAAAAAAATTATGATAACTAAGATAAGGTGAGAATGTCTCCTGTAAAGGACAAAATATGAGAAACAAGGCTGAAATGATTTGAATATGTGAAGATCATGAAATGTGTGGATATTCTAGTGCGGAGGTGTAAGAGGTTGACTATGAATATATCACTCCTCGATTCTAGACCGTAGGTCTGGCAGGCATCTGTTGCAATTGTTGGCCTAAGCGTACTCAGAACATGGCAAGAAACATGAGTATATATCTAGATAGAAAAGGAAACATAGTTTAAAAGCATTTAAGAAACAAGTCTTATAAAAAAATACTTTTTATAAAGTGACACAAAGGTCAAAAGTCAAAACTAAAATACACAATAGATTTTTTATTTTATTTTTCATCTGATGTCCAATACACACATTGGAGCTTGACTAAATTCGTATCCGCGTTGAAAAGTCCTAGGTAATATTATAAATTTTTGAGCATAAATTATTGCTTATGATACATAATCATATGTTAGAATTACTTAGAAATCATGAGAGTATGATTACATTGATTTGTAAGAAGTTATAATCCCTTTGATATGTGGTAGATCTTCCTCAAAATAAGTCTTGAACCTTAGGATTGAGTTCTTGATTTCAGTAGACATAGGAGGATAAATGTTTGAATCTTGTAAAAATTCTTGAATTTATGTTGTAATATTATGAAAAATACTTACCTACATTTCATAAGGTAAAAGAGAGCTCTTGGAGGCTGTAGGGGATACCAAAAAGTGAAAGTGAGAAAATAAACTCAAAATAACTTTTTATAAAATCTGAAAAAATATATCCAGATATACATGTGATATATAGATCGTTTACCAGATATACAGACCGTGAAATCGATCGTAAATTCACTTGGAACAATCCCCATTTAATTTTGTTTTAGATTTATTAAGGTTCGTAAAATTCACTTATGATTCGGTTCGACTGTAATTGTTTGACAGGATTTCACTAAAATGACTATATTTTCTTGATTCAAATTCAGAATGACAAACAGTTGGATGCTTTGAAAAATGGAGGAGAAGACCATTAATGTATAGATTATGGTCTACACAATTCTTCATATTCAAAGCGATATGTTTGTTTGAAGTTGAACCTAGTATAAATTTATATGAAAACTTAATTGGTAGAGAAGCTTTCAACCATGTGTTAGATGTCCCTTATGACTTTAATTCACATACAATATTCTTTCCACACAAAAGATTTAACTTTTATACCTTGGCAAAATCAAATTCATCGAGTTTGGTCTAATTTCATACGTGAAACGGTTCAAATTAACGAAAGTCTGGAAGTTCAATGTGTTACAATATGATTTTATGAGAGGTTGAGGTAGGTCGGAGAGGTATTGGTGAAAGATGATTAGACATGACATGCCACTATTTCAACTTATGGAGTATATGACCTTACATAGGAAGTTATGCAGCACACGAATTAGGGTAGAAGGTTAATACATAGTCGAGTGTAGTCTCGTCGTAGTTTTACTCTTGTAGTTCTTTTATACTTCAATTTTTGTTACTATATGTCATTTCTTGTACTTCGATTATCATATTTTTTTGTCGTAGTTTCTATTTTTTCTTGAGTTAGATGTTTATTGGAAACAATTTTTCTGTCTCCCAATAAAGGAGTAGGATTTGTATATATTTTATCCTTTTCATACTTCATTAGTAAAATTGCATTAGTATGTTATTATCGTTGTTAATGTTATTATGTGCTTAAGCATAGGTCTATAACCAAATTAATAAAATATTCATCATTAAATAACGATTCTTAACAGTTTAGTTTTCAATTTAGCCGATAAGAAAACATGTTTCCTTTCTTATTTCTTTGTTTATACCCTGTTTCTTCAATAATGATAACCTTTATGCACTTTGTATATGTTACCCAACGAACAACTAATACAAAACTAGACCCAACGGCAAATAAAAACCTACAATTGAAAAATGAAATTGTGCTTATTGAATAAACTCACATGGTGTTGTGATAACTCATAATATTAACAACCATCAATTAAAGGGTCAAAAGGTCGTAGAAGTAGTGTAATAGTAAAATCAACGCGAATAACATATTTAATACAATTCTACTCTAAAAAGAATAAGGTATATATACAAATTTTATCATTCACTATCTCATAAAAATAAAAAAATTGTTTCGAAAGACCTGAATCTTTAAGTACATAATTATATGGTGAATTAAAGATTTTACATTACAAAGCTCAATAAGGGGAAAAAAAGGCCAACTTATACCTCATAATCCCTTAGGCCATGATCTAAATCAAACAAATCTAATTGACTAAGCAAATTACATTACTATAATATTAAAATTAATTAAAGATTTCCATAACCCAAGAAGGCAAAACAAAAAAAAACAAAAGATTTTTGACTTAGAATGGGTGTACATTCTTCGTTAATCCACCGTTCACATTTGTGAAAAATCCGACGAGCTCCGGCCGGTAAGGAAGATACGATCGCCGGCGATCTTCAGCTTTAGCTTTACTCTTCATATAAGCTTCATGAGCTAAAACCCCTTCACTCTTCTTCACAACCTTCTTCGTCTTCTTCGTTACTTTTCCGATGACCTTCACTTCGCCGGAGATCTCCTTCTTTTTCTTCTCCGACGTCGTTTCATCTTTCCGAACAACTTTTTCCTCCACTTTCGCCGCCGGCGCCGCCGGAGTTGTTGGGTTTAAGAACACAAAGGTATCTCTTCCGTCACTGTTACTCCGGTGAAGAAAGTCTTTAAATCTCCATAACTTTGAAAATCCGGTTGAATTACTCTTTTTACATACCTCAGGATTGTCCCGTGTTGCTTCAATTGCTTTATTTTTCGACCATTCACAAAAGGGTCCGGCGATTTCTTCACTCTCCGTTAACGAATTTGAACTCGCCGGAATTGGGTTACGTTCCGTTTGTATAAATATCTTCTTCACCGGTGGCCTGATCGGTAATTGTTCCTTCAAAGCTTCTAAATCTTCGTCGGATAGAAGAAGATTCTGATTAAACAACGGAAACAGAGGTCGAATTTGACCATTGTAAAACACCTCATCCGCCGCTATCGGCGGCTCGTCTATCCCACACGCGAAAGAAAACTCTTCTTCTTCATTATCATCGTCTTCAACTTCCTCTTCCTCGTCATCCTCATAACCATCTTCGATTATCTGTTCTTTCATACTCAACTGCTCTGTAAAATCTCCGGTTAATTTTCCGATCATTTCTTCATTATAAGAATCTTTTAAGGTTTCAGAATCCATTTTCTTGAAATACCCAGAACCCCAAATTTGATTTACTGTTGAAATGTGATTTTTTTTTGAAGAAATTTGGAAAGAGAGAATTTGGAGAATTTGAAGGAGAAGAATAAGGAATATTTATATTTTTAGTATATAGTTTTTTAGAAGGATGGATTGGGGTTTGAAATAAATGAGGCTATATATTGGGTGGTTGGTAGTAGTACCAAGTTTGGTTTGCCATGTTATAAATACTACTATTACTTTCCTAATAACTTCCAAATTTGAAAAATAAAACATGTAGATATTATATAATGTAATTATTATTATAATATAAAATATGTAGATATTATTATTATAATATACTTGACTAGATACTCAAAGGGAAAAAGATCAATCAACTTTTTAGATAATAATTACACCATTCATTTTTAAATAATAGATGAGGTTTGAATAGTTGCTTCATTTTATTTTATTGAGCAATATTTTACTAAAATATAAAGTTCAAAGAATGATATTTTTATACCTAACAAAAGATAGTACTCCCTTGGTTCAATTTATGTATCTAATTTTGATTTACTTTTATATTTTCTGATCTCAAATGAAAAATACATTTTTTAAAATTAAATTTAAATGATTAGAGATAATTTTTTAAATGTAATAAAAAAGACAAATAAATTAATATAAAAGGAGTACTTTTTATGTTTATTCTGAGTCTAGATCGAACTTCTCTTTCTGGACAACACATACATAGAGATTCTTCAATAGCTAAATAATTAGTGAACCTCAGAGATATAGATATTTTTTTTATAATTAATGAGATTATTTATAATCTTACAAATATTTATAATTTATAATTAAATCTAAATTTTTCTACTTGTTCAATTAAGATGAATCATGAGAATTAAAATCTATAATCTTAAATATATCATCACATTCTTTTATTATAAAAATATATTATAAAGTTAAAAATTTACACATAAAATAATATTATTTTAGAAAAAAAATTAGTTTGGGGAAAAAGGAAAAAGTAGGGAAGGTGAAAGGAAATAGTAGTAAATGAGGAGGAAATATTGAAAAAAGGAATAAAAAAGGTGTTTCCGCGTTAACGCTAGGGAAAATGTGTCTTTATTTGTTTCGAGGTACCAAGAAAGAGGGCCGGTGGAGATGGGGCTGACGAATATGACTTTTTGACATTTTTATACAATCAAAACACATGTTCAATTTCACACTTCTTATTTTTAGGACAAAAACTTATTTCGAAAGATTATTTAAGTGTAGCAAAACAAAATATTTATATAAAAAAAAAGAGGAAATATAACAGTGAAAAAAATATTCAATTAATAAGAGAAACAATATAAAACGTTCAGAGAAAAGTAGTATACAATAAAATTACGTGGTAGTTGAAAATATAATATATGTATATGACTGATGAGCTCTTACTAAACTTGGATCCACTGAAAAGTGAATCAAAGCTCAATTATCTACTGACCTTCTACTCTAATCAATAGTTTCCAAATTATCTTATCTATGACCTTAATATATTGAAATTTTGACATATCTTGTTTTAAAAAGCCATTGTTCTTTTAATTTTATAATTTTAAGATAAAAAATATATTTTTAACATGGTATATATTAAAATTAAAAATTATTCAAAAGATATATTTTTAAATATATATTTTTTTTAAAAATGGAACAAACAAATTAAATAATGAAATATTATGGTAAGAAAGGAAAGGAGATGTTGACAAAAATAATATTGTATGGTCCAATCGTGCGCATAGAAGAGTATATTTCGTAATTGTGTGGGGAGTCGTTGTTTCTAGAAGAGAGGGTTATTAATTATTATATTATATATTAGGTGACTTGCCGTGATTAGGTAGAGATTTGCACTTAATCATATGAAAAGGTATATTAAGATTATTAGTTTTACCAAAAAAATAATAATATTAAGATTATAGATTTGAGAGGGGAAAAAATAGAGAAAATTACCTAAATACACCACTTAAGATATCATAATCTTTAAAATTTCTTATCATTTAAAAAAATTACAAACATACCTCTCGGATACATCCCTACCCCCTCTCGGATACAACACTTCCCTCTCGGATACGTCTCTCCCATTAAGTAATGTATCATTTGCAATGTATTCGACAATCAAGAAACATATCCGAAAGCAATGAAAAATCTAAATTTTTTGTAATTAGGGAAACTTCCGAAATAAAATGTAATTAGCTCTAAATGTATGGAATTTCGGTAAGCTTCCCAAAAAAAATATCCCCCCTTATATTTGGGATATATATACACTATATACTTTTGATTCTTCAAATTTATTGTAAAAATCTAACTTTGGTCAAATATTTAATAATTTTTAATGGTTAGATTTAATGTAAACTGTGATTTTTCTTAATGGGAACTGATAATTGAAGTGGTGGTTTTTTGCATTTTGTTGTTGCTTTTTTGACATATTTTTGGTGTTGAGAGCAATTCTTACATGAATGTCTTTTAATTGTGTGGTCTTAAACATGTTTTGTGAAAAAGTTAAAATGAAAAGATTATCAAAAAAATAAAAAACTTTTTTTAAAAACAACTAATAGAAAATAAGGCAAATAAATTAAACGGTGAAAGTATTTTTTATTTACTTATAGTTATTTAGGTGTGTGATGCCGTTTTGGGTGTACTAAATTTTTAAGATTTGACGGGAATTTCTTGGTGTTGCTAATTAAATTTTATAATTATGTCGTTTCTTTAAGTTATACTCAAGATAACGGTAGACATTGAAAATTTGTAGAACTACAAGACGTGTCCAGTTATAGTTGGAAACTCTACAAGTGTGTTTAACTCTAATTAAGGTTCTTGGAGGCTACTCAACCTTAAACTTTAGTTCATGTCTATATAAGGGGTGTTATATTCCCTTAAAAAAGGCATCTCAAATATACTGCAAATTCGTGGATCAAGTGATCGACAAATTTGTACTCACAATCTTAATGAATAAAATTACGTTTCTTTATATTTTAATTGTGATTTCATATTTATTTGTAAATGTAATTTATTTTTTATCACTTGAAATTTGTTGCAAACAATAACATTAGGATCGAAATTGTTGATGTGATCAGTGATGTAATGGACTAATTAATCATATATTAAAGAGGTGACTAGTATAAAAATAAGTGTGTTTTCAATCACATCGTTAAGATTCTGAAAAATAGCCGAATCTTTCACACCCAAAATATTGTTATTTTTTTTTATGATGGCAAAATGCCTAGGCCTTTTCAGATTTGGATGTTAATTATAAAGGTCTCATCTAAATAATACTATCATTTAGAAAATAATTATTGATTCTTTTGAATAGATTATGATTGCAAATATTAAAATTTGTTTGATAAAGAAAGTTAAAATGAGGGGGGAAATTAGTAACAGAGATTTGGGGTTGTCAATGCTCATTTTAGATTATAAAACAATCATAAATATTTCCCCAAACCCCCTATTTGAAATAATAATCATAAGCTTGAAAAACTTACTTAAATCGTAATTCCTCACCACATTTTTCGTAAAATTCAACCTTAATCTTGTTGCATTCTATATTTAACATCGACCACTTTATACCAATTATAAAAAATATAATTTGGGAGTACCAAATTTTAACGTCATCGTCAGAAAATACAATTTAAAACTACTTTTCGATATAAGTTCTCATATCATATTTTGTATAAAGTAAAATGTAGAAAGCGATTTTTTTTCCATTAAAATTTTATTATATGAAATCACATAATACACACTAGAATCATATGAACCATACACCTTAATAGGTGATGTCATTAGTAAAGAGGATAAATGTTACAAATAATAATCATACAAAATTTTCAAACTTTGGCGTATCAAACAAGTAGTTTGGAACTCGCATCATTCCTTATCTATAATAAACACGTATTGCCTCATGTCACTAACCAAGTTTCAATTTTTTGTATTTATTTTATGGTGCTTCTTCATCACGGCATATATATCTTCATTTATTTTTTATTCCAAATATGTAAAGCAGTTAAACAAACAATAAAATAGAAAGTGGGTAGCCATATGTCACGGAGCTAACTAATTAAAGCTTGACTTCTTTGTTAAGTCTTTTTGTTGTCAAGAAAAAAGTGAAAAGTCGAAAATGAATTCACCAACAACGATGGACTTTGTTGTGTAACAACCATACACGGTGTAAATGTGAATGGGCCAATGTGGATTTGGGAAGTCCTCTAATCACTACTTACTTCCTCTCCTCTATCCCTAATTACTTGTCCAATTTTTTCTTTTTAATTATTCTTAATTATTTATCCATTTTAACAAATCAAGAAAAGACAATTTTTTCCATCTATTATACCCTCAATTAATTACTTTGAAAAATGTAAAATTTCTTGAAATTCTTATATTTTTAATTTATCCACTTCATAATTAATAGGGGTAAAATGATAAACTCACTATATCAATCATGTTTTCTTAATATGTGTGTCAATTCAAAAGTGGATAAGTAATTAGGGACAGAGGGAGTATTTTATTAGATCTAGTAATTAGAAAATTTAATAATTTATCATTTTAGTTAACATTTCTTTAAAGAGCAATTTTCACATATAGCAAACATAAAAATCATATTTGTATGTTATAGCTATAATTTGCATAATTGCGCTCCATAGCAAATTTTATGTTTGCTATGGAGCTTTTGATTTGTATAATTCGCTTGATACATCCAATTTTATACAAATTGTTCATTTTGTATAAATTCATTTATACATTGTAATTTGTATAATAAGATCTGTATTTGTATAATTATAAGTGTATAAGACGAAAATATATGTATTTGTATTTATATATACATTTTTCTCTCGCTTTATACAAACACAAACACATTTTATACCAAAATGTATAAAATGACTAATTGTATACCGAAAATGGCTAATTATATACATAATCAAATGGCAAAAAAAGGAGATATTTGTTGCGAATTACAAATAAAATAAACTATGGCTATATCATTTAATTTGAATTAATAGTTTGCTATTTTATACAATTTTTCCTTCTTTAAAGGGAGGGGGGGGGGGTGAACGAAGATATGACAAGTAAAATGGATTGAATGAGTAATAGATAAAGTTCTAATGTCATGTCTGAGGTGATATTTTTCAATTTTCTCGTATTTAGTTGACTTAAATATTTTTCAGCTGGACTTATTCTTTTCAATATAAGAAAAATGACTTTCCTACATAAAGTAAAGAAAACATTTTTCAAAACTCTCTTTAAACATAATGACAAGTGCCCGGGACCCCACCTTGAAAAACACAACCCGCGACCCGATTCCCACTCTCAATCTCGACCTTGACCCTGGACTCTACTCTAGACCTTGATTCCAACTTGAAGCTCAAACCAAAATTGGGGACCGGCCTCAAATTGGAACACGACTTCCAACCCCAACCCAACCCCAACCAAGTATTCAAAACTCGACCTCTAACCCTACCTAGTATCCTTACTCAACTCTCGACTTAGACCTAATACATAACCCCTGACCTGAGACTCAACACCCACTCCCGATCCCAACCTTGACGCGAGACTCGACTCTAGACCCCGATTCCAACTCGAAGCCCAAACTAAAATTGGGACCCGACCTCGAATTGGAACACGACTCCCAACTTCAACTCCGACCAAGTACTCAAGACTCGACCTCGAACCCTACCTAGTACCTTTACTCAATTCCCAACTTAGACCTAATATATGACTCCAGACCCCGAGTATGACCCTAGACCAAACTCTCAACCCCAAGTCGCAAACCAACTCACAACCTTGACTTGGGACACAACACTCAACCCCAATTTAGGACCCAAGCTCCAACCCTAACTATGGACACAACTTGGAACCCGAGGTCCAAACTCTTGACCACGAACCAAGACCCGACTCTTGACCTTAACCTGAAACCACACCGAACTCGATCCTGATCACTGACCCAACTTTCGCTCGCGACTTCTAACCTGATTCCTTATCTCGATTTGGGACTCAACTCCTGACCTTAGCCTAGGACCCGAGACCCCACCCTAACCACAGTCTTACCCTTGACATGACACCCAAGACATGAACCATTTGGGACACAACTCCCAACCCTTACTCGGGACGTGACTGTTGACAATAACTCTAGCCCTTGACTTAGGACTAGAATCCTAACCCTAATCTGGGACTTAACTCTTTATCCCGACTTGAGACTTGGCTTTTGGCCCCTAATTGGTACTTGACTACTAACCTAGGGCTCAACTCCGTACCTTGATCTTGTATTCAACTCATGATCCTCACTTCAACCCAAGGCTTGACTCCCGACCCTAAGTCAGACTTCAAACTTGACTTAGGGTCAAGGCCAGGTCATGGCTTAGCGTCGAGTTTCTAATCTCAAGTTGGGATCGAGGTCAAAGTTAGGTCCTAAGTTGGCATCGGGTTTGTGGTCGTGGTCATGACTGGGTTGGTTGTCGAGTCTATGGTTAGGGTTAGGATATGGTCGGGGGTTTGGGTCATGTCTCAAGACAATTTTGGGGTTAAGTCAGATATCAGGTTGTGGTTGGGACATGGGTAGGGGTTCGTGTTAAAGGTCGGGGGTTCAGGTTTGGGTCCGGTGTTATAGTATTTGTGTAGATTATACCGAAATGCTCTTGAGACAAAATTTTCTTCTTACTAATCAAACACCACAAAATAAATAAGAAAATCACTTATTAGAGACATTTTCCTTCGTACCAAACACACCTCTAAGTATGATTCTCTTATAATTATATGAAAACTTATAAGCAGATATTTGCAAATACATATTTTATTATTAGTAGTATTACCTTGTTGCTATTAGGCAACTAACTAATATCGCAAAAAATAAATTATATATTCTCACTACTCTTTTTTCTTTGAAAAATATCCGATTGCAAATTTAAGTGTTTTAGCCAATTTCATGTGAATATAATCAAATTTCTTAATTGATTAATTTTGAAAATAAAAAATATATTTCAGCTGATAGTCTAGAAAATGGGAAGTAATTTTCTTCAGTCTCTCCATTTTCAAGTCTGTTCAATATCCATTAACTCTCCTACTTGTAAATTAATCAGTGCCATAAGTGACCTAAAAATATAATTAATTAATTTTAAAATAAACAAAATTTCAATACCTTTGAAGACTTACTATTACCTAGTGCAGTAGTGCCAAATCCAAAGGCTGCTGAAATTTCAATACTTTTTGGCTCATAGATAGTCAATTAAATTAGGTAAACAGTAACATTATTACTCTTTTGATCAACGAAGCAATAGCAAGAATCCAGAAACAAAAGTTTTTTCGTTTATTTTTTACTAAACCAACTCATTGGAAAAATGCATGATGAAAAACCAGGTTTTAGAGAACTTCTTATGAAAACATTTTTATATTTTCTTTTTAGTATGATCTATCCGAAATATCTATGAAAATAGCCCTTTAACATTTTCAATGGTAAATTCAGTGGCAAAATAGTAATTTTATTAGTAGGGAAAGAAATGGATTTATATAGATTATTTTTTGTTACTTCACTTGGTGTTTGGTATTAATTTATATTGAGGTTCAACTAAATTTAAATTTGTGTTAAAAAATCTCACATTAAGAGTAAAACATTCTCTTATAAAAATAATTTCATATTCAAAACTCAAATCTGAAATCTTTAATGTATCATAATTATCATAACTCACAACCTTATCGATATATATCATATTAAAAAAATGGTAGATGGTACGGGGCCTAAAACAGTGATTTTTTTGCTACTCCAAGTCAAATATAATGGCCACGGAACCCAAGTTTGACATTAACTTATTGACCAGTCAGAATTAAATGTTAGAATATTTATAAACAATTTGTCATTGTGGACCACGTTCAATTGAATCTCTTCCAATTATTTAAATAGTTTTTTGTTCTTGAGCTACATTTTGAAAAAGTTTAACTGTTTCGAATTTTGAATATGAAGAAAATAATATTGAGATTGTCATTTTTGAATTGAGTCGTATAATTTGCGATACGAATTTAGTTAGGATTCTATTTCAGGCTCCAGATACTGAATGAAAAAAATTAAGTGGAACACTTAGCTTACCTGCTCCATGTTATAAAATATTCTCAATTTATTCTTTATTCTTTGTCCCCCTAATTAATAATCTCTTGCTAACTAAGAAACACACCATTAATTTTGTCATTTATAGAAATGTTAGAAAACAAATAAATGAGCATATCCAATAATCCAAAACTAATTAGAACGCCACAATTATTATGGTGGTTAGATCGATTTTTCAAACAATGACCTCCTTGAAAGCTACTTTGGATTCTGTTTTCATTATTAGTAAATGCTGAATCCATAATTAATATTTTGCCTTGTTAATATTTTTATTATGCTTTGATTATTAATTATTATTATTTTTGTTCATTTTCTCATGAAGTTAATGTTAAATACAACGATGCCGTTATTCTCTTAATGGTGGGGGTGTTCACTAGAAAGTGGAAACTGTTGTAAATCACAATATAAAAGTGAGCTGAAAGGACTATTCTACCCTTCTATGTTATATATATATCTTGAAAAAATGTTGAGAATTATTACTCCCAAACACACACAAATATACGTATTCGCCAAGTAATAAAGAATTAACTATTCTAGATATCGTTCTTAGAGAAGCTTATATATTTTGATCACCTAAATTTAATCCAACTAAATGATTCAAGAATTTCTACAATTTTGTGGTTGTATTATAACTAAATAACAACTAAACTAATTAACGCAATTTAAAGTGATCTAAAGAAAACAAGATTTCGTGAGAGAAAGATCTAGAGTTATGATGATGATGATGATTAACATGATGATACGATTGAGTTTATTAATTATCAATTGAACCTATTGATCTCCTATCTAGAGGTGTACGAACACACCTTTTTTTTTTTCTTTTCTTATTAAGCTTGCAATTCCTCTTTTGAATATAACGAACCATATATTTAATTCGATTGGAGATCAAACAATTAAATAATTAAGCATACAACAATTAAATTAAAAAAAACATCTCTCACATGTAAATCTATCACTAGTTCACATGTTAGGAAATAAGCAAAATACATTGTACACAAGCTAATAAGCCAATCAATGAGATTTAGTTTCAGATGAGAAATTAATGTTCAGTTGTCTATAATTTCTATATATAATTGCTCATGAGCTAGCATCCATCCACACATATCTTTACATATTAGTACATGTTATATATATATATATATATATATATATATACACACACACTGATGTCCTAGTGTTTGAAGACGCTATATTTTTTATAAATATAAGATCATGTATACAAGTAATTATAGATTATGTTAGAGGCTTCGTACACATTGTAAAGTTGTCGTATGTATTCATAGTTTCATTTGCCATTTACATTAGTGTGATCAGTTGGGTTGTGTGGCATTTGCACAGTTTCTTATCATATGTTTCATGTTAGTTGTATGTAAGGATTTAATGGATTGTGAAAAACATAAACAATCTAAACATTCATAAACCCTATTAATTATTTAGGATCGTAGAACTATATGATTTTCACATAAATCTATTACTATAATAATTCAGTCAAGAATACATACTTGAATCAGTCATAGTGTTTTTCGAGAATCTTGACTTGAATTGAGCGGAAGCCTTTTTTCTCTATTGTTCTTCTAAAGTTGTTTCTCTCTCTTGCCTTGTACTTTATGAATAGTTTTGATGGATAAGACTATATTTTTATGGCAGAGAGAGGACCCTTTTAATAAGAAAGTTTTTTTACATTATTCCCACTTTCCATCATGGTGAGTAGTGGAGATGATGGGTAGTTTTAAAACTACCAAGTAACTCCCCACTTAATGGATAATTGGAAGTTACTAGGCAACTTCCCCACTTCTCCACACATGTTTAGGATTTAAATTTATTAATTCTCAAACCAAAATATAATTACGTGGGCCATAGAAATTTACATCTCCCACTTGGCGCACAAACTTTAACTTAATAGTTTAATATGCATGTTAATCTCATGTGCACAATTAATGTTAAATCCAACATCATTCGTCGTCATTAAGTAAATCAACTAATATGAGTCATGGCGGTTGTACACTACTTTATTTGGCATAGTCCCTTCCATGCACTACAATATTAGTCTATTACATAACACAACCTTTCAAATACATAATGGGTCCACAATAATGCTTAGAATACTTTATCTAAGTCAGAGCCTGTCATCATCATTCTCAACATTACGTATACAAGAGAAAACAGGTAACAACAGAAACATATATATATCGAGCTCTAAGTGTCAATTTGCATGAACATGATAAAATCTTTCCATAAAGTCATTCATTGCCATCAATAATACCCATTCTTTCAACATTTTCAACAAATGTTTTGGGTGGTAATCCTTTCGTCAAAGGATCGACAGTCATAAGTTTGGTGCTAATATGTTCAATTGTCACTTTATGGTTCTGGACTTCTTCCTTAACCGAAAAGTATATTAATTTCATATGTTTGGCACCCATTGAATACTTATCATTTTTAGTGAAGAAGACTGCTGCAGTATTATCACAATAAATTTTCAGCGGCTTGTAAATATTGTCGACTAGTTCAAGTCCTGAAATAAAGTTCCGCAGCCAATTAGTCTGAACTGTGGCCTCAAAGCATGCCACAAACTCAACTTCCATAGTGCAGTTATAAAAGACTGCTTCACACTCTTCCATGATATTACTCCTCCAGCTAACAGGAACAAATATCCAAATGTGGATTTTCTTGTATCCACACAACCAGCATAATCTCAATCTAAATATCCAACCACGTTAAGATGATCATACTTCTATAAGTGAGCATATTATCTTTTGTTCCTTGTACGTATCGCAATACTTACTTTTTAGCCTTCCAGTGTTTCATAACTGGATTACTTTGATAACGGCCTAACATTTCAACAATAGAATTGATGTCTGATCTCGTACATATCTAGGCATACATTAGGCTCTCAACGATTAATTCATAAGGAATATTTCATTTGCTTATGTTCCAATTCATTCTTTAGACATTGATTGAGACTAAATTTATCTCATTTCTGAATTGGAACAAGACTTGATAAGCATTTTTTCCATTCTAAATCTCTCTAACACTTTATTAATATAGAATTTCTAAGACAACCCCAATAATCCTTGTGATCTATCTTGAAATATTTCTTTCCAATCACATAGGATGCCTCTTCCATATCTTTCATGTCAAAGTTGTTAGAGAGATATCTCTTGGTATCGTGCAACAAATCAAGATCATTAGTAGCAAGCAAGATGTCATCAACGTATAGGACTAACATAATAAACTTACTCCTACTGACCTTCAGATATATACACCTATCAACAGTGTTTTTCTTAAATCCAAAGGTTACAATAGTTTCATTAAACTTAAGATACCATAGTCGGGAAGCTTGTTTAAGTCCGTATATTGACTTTTCAAGTTTACACACCATGTGTTACTTTCCTTTAATAGAATACCCCTCATGTTGATTCATATAAACTTCTTCCTCCAAATTTTCATTTAGAAAAGCTGTTTTCACATCCATTTGAAGTAGCTCTAAGTCATAATGAGCTACTAAAGCCATTATAATTCTGAGTGAACCTTTTCTCGAGACGGGTGAAAATGTTTCTTTATAGCCGATGTCATCTTTTTGAGTGAAACCTTTTGCAACAAGTTTGGCCTTGTGATGTTCAATATTGCCAGTTGAGTCAGTTTGGTCTTAAAGATCCATTTACACCCAACTCTTTTGCAACCTCTGATAATTCAACAAGGTCCCATACTTCATTTTGTTCCATAGATTTCAACTCATCTTTCATAACATTTATCCATCTATCAGAATTATTACTTTCAATAGCTTGTGAAAATGAAATTGGATCATTATCAATTCCCAAGTCAATTTCTGACTCGTGTCAATATACCAAATACACTACTAAAATTTTTTTAAAAAAAAGACGCCAAAAAGCGACGGACTGCGTCGCTTTTCGCATCAAAATCGACGCAATCAGTTCCGTCGCTTTTTAGCTCGACGCTTTTCAAAAAGCGACGGACTCCGTCGCTTTCAAAAGCGACGGACAACGTCGCAAAAATGCGACGGATAGCGTCGTAAAAAGCGACGGGCTGTGTCTATTTTTGGAAAGTTAATTTTTTAAATTTTTTTCAAAAAAGCGACGAACACCGTCTCTTTTATTTAAATTTTTTTTTTATTTCTAAATTGAGACGCTGTCCGTCGCTTTTTCGGAAATTTTTTTACAAAAATTCCCAGAAAAGCGACGGACTGCGTCGTTTTGTCCGTCGCTTTTCTGGAATTTTTAAAAAGAAAACCAAGAAAAGCGACGGACAAAACCACGCAAATTGGCCGCTTTCCTAGTTTATTTTTGACACAGAACTCTCCGCTTCTGGCCACCTGCAAATAAAATTCAATTGAATTGAATTCAATTCAATACTACAGTATTCAGCCCAATCAAACACACAATTATAACAATCTAAACAAAACATAAAATAGCATTCAAAAGTACATAAATCATAAATTGTAAAATCTTTCAATATTCATTTAAAAAAGTTTATAAATGTCCAAAGATATAAACTAGGGAGTGAGATCTACATAATCATCCTCATCACTCTCGTCGTCGGTGTCATCGTGAGTCAAGTATTAGGTCGATTTGAGTGAGGTTCATCACTTGTTCTTTGATTTCTGACGTCCTCATTCATGCTTTTTGTTCACCTTCTTCTTCCGACTGCTAGTGCTGCTGTAAGTTTAGATATTTGATCCGACATAGCAGTAATTTGCACAGCGTCAAGTGCCTCGGCTTGACGTGACGATCCAATACCTTCTAAGCCTGACTGGAGTCGTCTAGCATCATTTCGAGAGCCTAGACCATAGCATCTACCCTTGTGTGTCCCCCCTACCACTTTTTCTTTCCAAATCTGGGTGGATAGTTCAGGGGTCAATTGGACCGAACTATCTAGATTCTCAACGACGTAGTGCTGAAAGTCATTCTGCATATTAAATATAAAATTGACATTTATATATATACATATTATATATTCACTATTAATATATATATATTATTCATATTAAATAACTTACAAAAGTCCGTTCGGCCCTTTCCTCCACCCACACATCCGGATCCGACTAATTTTTTTTCTTCCTTACATGAGTCTTCTTGAAAACCTCTGGTTCAATGGGAGGGCGTCGCAATTCTTTTTCCTATAAAAAAAACTGAAATTTATCTTAGCATATTCGCACAACTTAACAACCTAAACTAGCTTAGTTTAGACTTAAACCAACAACGAATCAACCAACCAAACCACATTATTTATCTTAGCATATTCGCACAACTTAACAACCTAAACTAGTTTAGTTTAGACTTAAACCAACAACGAATCCACCAACCAAACCACATTATTTACCTCAAAGATATTCGACAACTTAACAACCTAAACTAGTTTAGTTTAGACTTAAACCAACAACGAATCAACCAACCAAACCACATTATTTATCTTAGCATATTCGCACAACTTAACAACCTAAACTAGTTTAGTTTAGACTTAAACCAACAACGAATCCACAAACCAAACCACATTATTTATCTTAGCATATTCGCACAACTTAACAACCTAAACTAGTTTAGTTTAGACTTAAACCAACAACGAATCAACCAACCAAACCACATTATTTATCTTAGCATATTCGCACAACTTAACAACCTAAACTAGTTTAGTTTAGCCTTAAACCAACAACCAATCCACCGACTAAACAAAATTAAAGCTAAGTGTCAACACTAGATGGACACAAATCGATCTTGGAAGAAAATCAATTTTGTCATCAATAGGATCAACTAGTGTTGGTACTTATGCTTAACAAACACATTATCACAAAATTAAAGCTAAGTGTCAACACTAGAAGGACACAAACACATTATTGAAAACATGCAATTGTACTTGAACTTAAGAAACTTAGAAGCACCAACCTTATCTCCACTTTGTGAAATAAGCAATATAGTCTTGTATCAACTTTTTTTGATGTTGAGCTTCCTCAGTTGCCTAGCACAAAAAGTCCTTAAATTAGTTAAATATAAACTTCAAATCCAAGAATATTAAGTTTTAATAAGTTGAAGTTTCACTTCAAGTTCATATCTAATTTCTAATTAAACTTAATTAGTTATATATTCAAGCTAATTAGTTCCAACTACCCCAATCTAATTTCAAGTTCATATTCCTAATTAAGTTCAATTTAAAGTAAATTCAAGTTCTAATTAATTATAAGTTTTAATTAAGTTGTAATTCAAATCTCTAAAATTTCAAATTCAAACTATAGTGCTAAAATCCCAAATTCAAACTTTTAGTAGTCCTAAAATCTCAATAATAAATTCAAACTAGTCCTAAATTCAAAATTCAAACTAGTCTTAAAATCACAAATTCAAACTAGTCTTAAAATCACAAATTCAAACTAGTCCTAAAATCCCAAAATCTAACTAGTGCTAAAATCCTAAATTCAACTAGCTAGCTATTCCTAATCCCAAATTCAAACTATTAGTCCTAAAATGTGAATAATAATTCAAACTAACTCAAATAATACCCAAATTCAAACAATTCCTTAAATACCCTAATTCAATCTAATCTTACATGCAATTCCAAGATCAAACTAATTAACTCAAGAAATACCAAATTTCAAACAAATTCTAAGATACCCTAATTTAAACTAACCCTAACATTAAAATTTCAATTCACAATCAACAAACACAAACTTAACAATCAAATAATCCCTAATTCAAACTAACAATCAAAAACCCTAAATCATTCCCTTACTATACTACTACATATATTATATATTGATTTTACTATACTTACTGTTTTTACTGTTTTTACTATATTTACTGTATATTTGTAGTATTTGCTGTTGTTTTTACTGCTTTTCTCAGACTTACTATTTTTATCAGATTCATCAGATATTTGTAGTATTTGCTGTTGTTTTTACTGTTTTTACTATCTTTACTGTCTTTCCTGTATTTTCTGTATTTTCTGTATTTGCTGTATTTTACTGTATTTTTATATATAGTAGTAGATATATAGATAGTAGTATAATATATAATAATATAGTAGTAGATATATAGATAGTAGTATAATATATAATAATATAGTAGTAGATATATAGATAGTAGTATAATATATAATAATATAGTAGTAGATATATAGATAGTAGTATAATATATAATAATATAGTAGTAGATATATAGATAGTAGTATAATATTATATAGTATTAGATTATTAATGTAATTTAGTAGTGCGGGTAAGTTGTTCTGTGTTCAGTCTTTGTTCAGTGTCAACTGTGTCCAGTCTTTGTTCCGTGTCAAGGCTTTGTCTTTGTTCCGTGTCAAGGCTTTGTTTTTGTTCCGTGTCAAGGCTTTGTTTCAGATATTTTGTACGTCCTACTCAGTACTCCCTCTCTCACTTAGTTTAATCAAGCTAGTTTATGACTTAAATCCCTATTTTCCCCATGTTTTATTTTTGTTTTTCAATTTTTTATTTTTGTTTTTATTTTTTATATTTGTTTTTGGATTTTGTCTTACCCATTTCATATCTTCTTCTTAACCTTTGTTCTTAATAACTTCGTCTTTAACCACACCCTGGATATAAAACTGGCAACAAATTCGTCCTTTCATCAAGCGGACTATAAAGCCAAGAATCCTAGGAATTTACAGGTTAATCCATAGTCGTTATTAAGAAGTTAAGAAGTTAACCATATACTAAGGGTAAATTTTAAAACATATATACAATAATTACATTAAAAACTAACAACTTAGAAAATTAAATAACATATTTTTGAGGGAAATTTTGGGAAGTAAACATCGTAAAACTTACATGATAAACTGAGAGAGGTTTCCCTTTCGGGAACCCCCGAAGGACCTTGGAAACGCTTTCAAAAAATTTAACACACAATCACACTTATTTTTATTTCACAAACTTTAATATACAAAGAGGATTTTTTGGTACATAAAGGAATATGGAAGTAGGATGGAGGAAGTATGTAGAGAGTTTTCTAACTTCTATTCTTTCCACTCTTTTTTCACTCTACCCTTTTCTCCTCTTACTAGTCCTCCTTATATAGGCAAAATAAAAGACTTAAAAGACCAAAATGACACTAAAAGACTTAAAAGACCAAAAGGACACTACTACGTGGCCTTAATTTTTTAATGACCGACAACTTGATAAGATTCGTTTAATAATGCAAGTCGGGTACTCATTGGGCCCCATCGTCACATACATTATTAAGTTCATCTTTTGACTTATATTACAGACTCGACGCGTGCTATGTCAACAGTTTTTCCCTCTTTTGGGAGGGTAATGATAAAGTAACAATACACTCATTTTTACAGGACACTTAGTGGGCATTCCCACCTACTACTTTTTAAGTAATATACACATTTTTCTACTTTGATTACTTGTCTTCTTGTGGCATTTATCATCTTTGACTAGCTTTTTGCCCATATCTTCATGCTTTTCTTGTCTTCTTCTAACTTAATATTTGTGATTCTTCCGTAGTTTTCCTTGAAAATTTTACTATGCCATCTTGTCTTCTTGTATGCCATCTTTGACTTTTTATCTCCTTGTAGTGACTTTGTTTTCATAGTGTATGGAATGAAGTAATATAAAATAGTTAAGTGTCTAGGAAATAAAAATGGTTAAGTATCTAGATTGTGTAATGCAATAGTATCAAAACTCATGCCTGAGTCATCATCTTCATAAGGGTCTTGTGAATCTTGAATATTATTTGTCTGTTCTTCGTCTGAGCTGTGAATATTGTCTTTTAAACCATTACTTGGACTGGGATTATTTTTGATAATATGTTTATCTTGGCTTTTGTCTTGAAAAAACTTTTCTAATGTTTGCTTAATTATATTTTCTAATTTTTCATTTTTTTTCTTTTTTAATAATTCATTTTTTCTTAATGTGTCTTTTTGGAAGTATTTAGGTAATCTCCTTCGTGAGGAAGAAGACTCCTCTATTTCACTTTTTGGCAAAGTGACAGCCATTAACGGATTTGATAAGTCTTTACCGGTCACCGTTTGAACCGGACTAGCTGTATCATGCTCCGATACAGTAGAGTTCTTAGCATTCAGAGGGGAATGCACACCCGTCTCATCCATTTTTAAGTGAGATGGAGAACTCATGTCTTCTTGCTGAGTTGTTCTTGGAACATATTTATTTTGAAAAGTCTTAAGCTGTTTAACAAGTCTCATGTTCTCTTGGATAAGGA
The DNA here is from genome assembly GCA_035578085.1 of Solanum pinnatisectum. Classification (NCBI taxonomy): domain Eukaryota; kingdom Viridiplantae; phylum Streptophyta; class Magnoliopsida; order Solanales; family Solanaceae; genus Solanum; species Solanum pinnatisectum. Next base: position 7,364,602 of record CM069080.1, on the reverse strand, counting down.
TTTCATTTTTTGTATTGAGTCTTTTGAAACCCTCAGTCATGGAGGAACAATGATCACAAAATATTATTTTGTTTGAGTCTTTTTAGATATTGTATTGAGGTATTTGGTTTGGGCTTTGTCTGAGAGCTGGTGAAATATAATAATTAGGCCCAAGTATTCCTCTTGCATAGTCTAAAGCTTCAGTGAAATCATTAAAACCTTTAAAAAGTGGATTTTTTTATCCCATTTATAGAATCAATTACTTCTATCCAAGTTTGGAAAATACCTTTAGTCTTACCGTGTATAACTACATAATATTTAAATTTATTGTCTTTATTTTTGTCTGAAAAATATTGACATAAAGCATTAGAAACTGCTATAAAATACTTAGTATCTTGTTTATTGTATGCCATCCACAAGTTATCTACTAAACATTGTTGAGTCTTGTCTATATTACAGTCTAGATTTACTCTAAATGGTAAATTACACTTAGGGTAGGAAATTAAATTGTACTTACCGAAATGGATTCGCTCCATAAAATTGTCTGTTGTATTTAAAGGTCTGAAATTTTGTCTGCCTAATAATGTCTGAGCATAAGTATCTGGCTGGGCGATGCCCTTGCCTTTGTCTACTGTCTGTTGACTTGTTGGTCTCATTCTGTAATAAATATTAATTAGTATTTAATTGTAATCTACTTAATCTATCAGCTAAGTCATTATCTTTTCCTTTAACATATTCAAAAACAATATTATTATATATAGATATTATATCTATAAAATTTAACCATCGTCTTTTACTACTAGCTTTACTATTTATTTTTTCATGGAATTTAACTATGGCTTCATAAATTTCTTACTAATACTTCATTTTTGTTTAAAATGTATAATTTAAAACTATTTAGTCCGTATATTACTGCTAATACTTCTGCGTCTATACTACTCATATTACCTTTTTCTTTGTATTGTCCGCTTTGGTATGCACATATTTTTTCTTCATTTTTTGGACTGTATTTATTTGGTCTTGATTTTAAGATGGCTCCCCATCCTAATTTACTACCATCTGTTTGAACTATTAAATAGTCTGATTCTAGTGGTATTTGTAAGTCAGGTATATTTTTAACTTTTTTTTTAATTTGTTGGACTAATTTAATGTCTTCTATATTAAAATATTTTTGTCCTTTACTACCTGTCTTAGCATATAATGGACCTGCTATTTTTCCTAAGTCTTGAATAAAATTTGTAGCATAATTTACTAATCCTAAAAATTTTTGTAATTCTTTTGTATTATCTAACTTATCAGGCATATCTAAAACTTTTTTAGCTATATGTGGTTGTAATTTTACTTTTCCTTCTCCTAAAGTTACTCCTAAGAAATTTATATGTGTCTTACATAATTTCATTTTCTTTTTACTAATTATTATCCCATATTTTACAAATAATCTAAATACTGTCTGTAGGTGTCCTAGATGTTCTTGTATATTTTTACTAAACACTAGAATATCGTCTACATATACTAAAACGAAGTTTTTATAGTCTCCAAACATATCATCCATCTTTCTTTGGAAGATAGGAGGAGCTGTCTTTAAACCAAAAGGCATAGCTAGCCACTCAAAATGTCCTTCAGGACAAGTGAATGCTGTCCATTCTATGCTTTTCGGGTGCATTTTTACCTGCCAGTATCCTGATTTACAGTCAAATTTACTAAATATCTTTTTACCTTGTATTCTATTAATTAACTAATTTTTATCAGGTAATTTATATGCATTTGTTCTAGTATTATCATTTAGTCTTTTATAATTTATTACCATGCGAGCTTTTCCTCTTACTTGTTCGCTATGGTTTCTAACCATAAAGGTTGTTGATCTATGTCTAGATGTGGATCTTCTTATTACTTCTAGTTTTAGTAATTCCTTAACTGCTTAGTAAATTCTTGATGTCTTCATTATTTGCTTCTATTGTTGTTGTTTTTATAGTATACTTAAGGATTTATTATGTCTAGTTTACACATAAGTTTATTACTTCCCCAATGTATTAAAGGTTTTTCTCCTATTATTTCCATTTCATCTAATATTGCTACTATATTTTCTAAGTCTTTATGATTGTTTATTTTTCCTATAGTATTTATTCCTTTTTGGAAATTGTAAAATTCTGTTTCTACATTTATTAATGTATAATCTTTTTCTATGTCTTCTATGTATGTATTTTCTATATAATTTTCTTCTTTTTCTTCTTCATATAGATTTTTTGAGGAACAAGTACCATTATTGCCACAAATACGCAACAAGGAATTGTATTTAGTTTATTGTCTTTATTTAATTCCTTGGTTGGAATTTTTCTAATTTGTACAGGAGTATATGTTGTATTTCTAAACAGCATTATTCCATCTCTAGAGACTAGACAACTTCCATTATTTTGTATAAGAAATTGTAAGCCTAACACTAAATCAGTTTTAATAATTAAATCTCTTACTAAAATTTTATATATATTGTACGTTGGTTTGTAGAATTCGTTACATGTATAAATAAAGCTTATTTGTGCTTTTTCTATATATTTGTCATAAGTATTGTATGTTCCATCCATTTGTATAGCTGTTATTGGTTCTTTTAATATTTTTAGTATTGGTAGTATATGTTGAGGTATTATTTTCTTATTAAGGAGACAACCAAAGACATAACTCGTATCTATTAATGCTAAAGTTTCTATTTCTATATCTTTGATTTTTATTCTCACTAATATTCTTATAGTTCCAAAATTTTTATCTTCATTACATATGAAACTAGTATTGTTTTCTTCTATATTCATTAATTCACTTTCTAGTTTGTCTAAATGTATTGTACCTTGTGTAGTATCCTGGTCTATTTTTTGTTTTCCTTTCTCTATTGTAATTAGTCTTTGTTCTAAATCATTCATTCTAGTTTCTAAGGTTATTAGTCTTAGATTAGTAGCATGGTCTTTTGTTTGAACTTGTTCTTGGTTTTGGCTACTTGTTGTTTTAATTTATTTTCTATACAACTTATACATGCTTCCATATAACAATTTTTGCATTTAGCTCTATTTATTTTACTAGGATACCATTTACATATACTACATTGATTGCTATCTATTCCTTTTGTCTTTCAAATTCATGATTACAATCTTGATATATGTTCATCATTGTATAGTTTAAATCTTCTTCTTTTAGTTCTAATTTTTCTAATCCTATTTCATTAACTAAATTATCATCCTCTGAATCGAGGTGTCTAATTGTATATCTTTTTCCTCTGCAGCTCTATACTTTTGTAGAATATATACTTTCTGTCCATATATATTCATCTACATTTAATAAGGTTTCTTGAAAGTCTTCTATTAATTGGGAATTTCTAGTTTTCATGTTATTCCTTTTTGGGCATGTATTTGCTAAATGTTCTATACTTCCACAAGTATAACATTCTAATTTATTTTTATAATTCCTATCATTTCTATATTTTCTAACATGTCTATCTCTATTTAAATATGGCTTTCTAGCTGATGATTTTCTTAAGAAGTATTTTTTGTATTTATATGGTCTTCGGATATGGTCTATTCTTCTCTTATATCTTCTTGGTTTACTAGGTTCTTTATCATAACTTTGAGTAGTATATATCATTGCCTTGCAAAAGTTCATTTCATTTTGCTTTAGTTGCTTTTGTATTTGTATATTTGTACATTTTTCTGTTAGTATTTCCATTATGTGATTTATCTTTTGTCCTATAGACCATAACTTTGTAGGGTCTTGTACTACTCCTTCTCTTCTATTCCATCTTTCTTCTATTTCTCTTCCTAATGCTCCTGGCAACTTATTAAATAACTTCTTTCCTAATTCTTCATTAAATGTATTTCCACTAATAGTACAATAGTAAAAATAGTCTTTAAGAAAATTCTTTATATGTATCCAATTAGATATACTTAACTGTTCTAAGTTTATTAGAGCATTTCTTTGTAATGCCACTAATCCACTATTTGGGTCTTCACCGGTTAATAACACATGTATTTTATTTGTAAAATTATAAGGGTTTGGTCCTATTTCAATTAGTGCTTGGAATTCTTGTGGGAAAGTTTGTTTATATGATTCCCATACTGCTTTACAAGATTCTCCTAAGAATGTTTCTAAATATCTATACATAGTCTCAGCATCAGTCTCTTGATAATTTTTAATAAAATCTGCTACCACTATTCCTTTCCATAAGTCTATTACCGTATTCCACATTTGTGGATCATGTGCTGCTATGTTTAATATTTTTCCTTTATTTCCTCCTTCTTGTAATCTAATAGGTTCTTCTATAGGCATTCGTTTTCCTGCTGGTCTAATATTATCTTTTATTTCTTGATCATGTCTAACCCATGGTTTTCTAGGTAAATTACCTGTGCTATAGTTAATATTTGGGGCTGTTGTTGTTCTTTGGAACGGACTTGCACTATGAGAGCTAGTCGCTTCTTCCATTAATTCTTTGTAACTAGTTATGGATAAAGTTTCTTGTTCTTCGTTTATGTCTTCTAATTCGCTCGTTCTATATGCTAAATTATCCTCTCTTTCCTGACATATTCTAAAATGTTCTATAGTTTCCATTATATCCATTTTACCTTTTTTACATCCTCTACATTTAAAAACTGTATTATTATTATCTTGGTATTGTCTTTTTGCTTCTTCTATAGCTCTTTCTACCTCGTATCCTTCTTGTATTAATTATATATTCATAAATTCCTCTTGTTCTGGTTCTATGGTACTTTCAGTTTCATTATCATCTAATTCTTTTTGACTTGTGTAGTTATAGTCTGTAAACCTAATCGATGTTTCTCCTTTTGAGCTAGTGTACATTAAGTGTTGTTCTGGCGCAAATACTTTGGGTTTACTTAGTTTATCTAGATTTCATTCTAATCCTACATATTCTTCTGGATTTATTTTTATTGGTTTTATTAATTTTATTCCTTTGTTACCCATTATTTCTACTACATCATTTACTTGAAGTTTAAATTTTGTGTTACTACTTAAGGTCATTTTTCCAATAAATCCTACACACATTAATAAATTATTTCCATTATTCATTTCTTCATACCCTTTAGTCTGGATTCCTATTTTAATATGTTTTCCAAATTCCTTTAAATTAATTAGAAAATCTGGACTAATATAAACAATTCCTCCATTATTTGTCATGTCTACTTCGGTTAAGCCAATTATGGATTTTTTTAAATCTGACCAGCTATCATCGTATAATACAATTAAAACTTTAGATCCTAAATTCTTTCTAGTTAATCCTTTTATTCCTACAATTATTAATCCCATATGCATTAACATACTTTTGGAATTTTTAATAGTCTTTAAGAAAGCTGGGTTTACTAAATTTAGGTTTGCAAAGTCTTCCCTATTCTTTGATATCTGTTTCTCTATAGTGTCTGTATAATTGATTATCTCTAGAGAAATGTTTCACATTATATAAAGTCTTAGGATTTAATAATTTAAGTTGATTTTGTTGGAAGATTTTCAAATCTTTATCTATGTCTATGATTTCATTTAATTCTTGATTTTCTTCTATATTTGATTGTCTTTTAGATAACATTCTGGAAATTATATTATTGCCTATTCTATTTTCTGAGAAGCTGGGTCTGCTGTCTTGGGTTGTTCGCTTATTTGAAAGAAAGTCCATTGTTGAGGTTTTCTAGTTAATTTATATTTTTCTGGTTTAGGTGTTATTTCTACTTTCTTAAGCTGAGTAATTAATTCATCTATTTCTGTATTTTTATGAATTTGTTCGGGCTGTTTTTCTTTTAATATTTTATCTACTTTTGTATTTAATTCTATTAATAATGCTATTATTGTATTATTTTGTTTTAGAATTACTTTGTCTGTGGAACTAGAGGGAATGTGATCAGAAAATCCTACTACTTCTTTATGAAATTTTGTTGTATATTCTAATACTTTTTTATAATTTATATCTTCTTCACTCATGAGAGTGAGATCTTTTCTATTCTTATAATTATTTCTTTTAAATTACTAATTTCAGTGTTTACTTTTTCTAATTCTTTAGGCTTTTCAGTTATAGCCTTTACTAGTTTTTCTATTTCTATTTTATTAGGTATGTTATCTAAATTAAATTTATTACTTAAATACTGTATTTTTCTCTCTATCTCTAATTCCTGTGCTTTTAAGAAGTCTAAATTCTTTTCTATTTTATCTAGTATTTTAATTTGTTTATTTTGTACTTCTTCTATGGTTTCTAATAGTTTTGTTATAGTTTTATCTTGTTGTTGAATTTTTTCACTAAGATATATATATATATATATATATATATATATAATTACACGTCAAAAGAAGTTTAATTTAATAAATTAAATTTATCGATCAAGTTAATATATATATATATATATATATATATATAATTTAACTATATATCAACAGAAGTTAAATTTAATAAATTTAATTTATCAAAGTTGAACGTCAACAGAAGTTTAATTTAATAAATTAAATTTATCGATCAGTTAATATATATATATATACACACACATATATATATAATTTAATTACATATCAACAGAAGTTAAATTTAATTTATCAAGGTTGATTTTATTAATTAAAATTACATACATACATACATACATACATACATATACATATATATATATATATATATATATATATATATATATATATATAATTAAACTTTTGTTGATGTGTAGTTAAATATTATATATATATATATATGTGTGTGTGTGTGTGTGTGTGTGTGTATGTAATTTAACTACACGTCAACAGAAGTTTAATTTAATCAATTCAATTTTTTGAGGTTTATATATATATATATTAACTTGATTGATAAATTATAGTATATATATATACACACGTATATATAGTGTATATATATATATAATTAAACTTTTGTTGATGTATAGTTAAATTAGATATATATATATATATGTGTGTGTGTGTAATTTAACTACACGTCAACAAAAGTTTAATTTAATCAATTCAATTTATCGAGGTTTATATATATATATATATATATATATATATATATATATATATATATATATATATATATATATATATATATATATATATATATGTAATTTAAGTACACGTCAATGAAGTTTAATTTAATCAATTCAATTTTTTGAGGTTTATATATATATATATATATATATATATATATATTAACTTGATTGATAAATTATAGTATATATATACACACACGTATATATAATACATATATATATATATACATACATATATATATATATATAGAGAGAGTATATATATATACATGTATATATAGTATATATATATATATTTTAACTACACGTCAACAGAAGTTTAATTTAATCAATTCAATTTATCCAGGTTATATATATATATATATATGTAATTTAACTACATGTCAACAGAAGTATATATATATATAAATATATATAATTTAACTACACATCAACATAATTTTAATTTAATAAATTTAATTAATTTATCCATCAAGTTAATTTTCTCCTAATTCATACAACGTACGTAGTTTCATATTCTAAATATGGATTATAGATATTTTTTTATTTATTCCACGAATTCTAATTATTTTTTATAAATTACGTATACAAAATTATTACACTTTTTGAACAATTAATTATAGTTGTAAATGAAATTTTAGTATTATGCACAATAGCAAAATTGTGATTTATAGGAATATTTTAAACAAATCGACCTCCGAATGTCACTTTTATTAAAAGTAATTAGATTTAATAAAATATACCGATCTCATTAGGTCGGACCTCAGAGTCTCTATGTCCATCGCTTTTTTTGAAAAAAGTTTGATGACCTTTTCACCAAAAAGCGACGGACAAAGAGACATTGTCCGTCGCTTTTTAAATATATTTTACCACATATTTCGACGAAGAAGCAACATACATAAAGATGCTATCCATCGATAATTTAAAAAATAGTTAAACAATTAAAATTAATAAAAAGCGCGGACTGCATCTCTATCGATATATAATAAATAATGTTATAAATTCCGCGAAGAAAAGCGACGGACTCAGCTATGTAATGCGTCGCTGGTTAAAAAAATTATTTAAAAAGCGACGGACTCGGCGATCTAGTCCGTCGCTTTTTTAAAAATTTTAAAAAATTAAAAAAATAAATTAAAAATAAAAAAAATAAATTAAAAAGCAACGGACTTGGCGATGCCGTCCGTCGCTTTTAAAAAAAATTAAAAATTTTTTTTAAAAAAAATTTAAAATTTTTTTAAAAAAAAATTAAAAATTAAAAAAGCGACGGACTCAGCGATTCCGTCTGTCGCTTTTAAAAAAATTAAAAAAAATTAAAAATTTAAAAATAAAAAATAAAAAATTAAAAAAGCGACGGACTCAGCGATGCTGTCCGTCGCTTTTAAACAAAAATAAAAAAAAAATTTAATTTAAAAAGCGACGGACGGCATCGCTGAGTCCGTCGCTTTTTGGAGCGACGCCGTCCGTCGCTTTTTGTTCCGTCGTTTTTTTTTTTTTTTAGTAGTGATAGTCATCAGAAATAGCAAATCTCTTTTGTCTTTGAGATTTTCTTAATGCTACTTCTAGTGAAACATTTACTGTAGGTTCGTCAATTATCACTTCATTGAGATTAACAGAAGCATCGATTTGTTGTTCTTGTTGATTGTTAGGTTGTACAACAGCTTCAGGAATAACAACTTTAAAAAAAAGTAAAAGGTAGAGGAACTCTCGCCCTAACTTCTTTAATTTCCACTTTACGTGGTTCTTCATTTCCACTAACTTCACCATTCTCAATTAACCTAGCATTTCCAGTTTCAACTATTCTTGTACTGTGATTAGGACAGTAAAATCTATACCTTTTTGGTTTTTCTGGATAACCAATGAAGAAACCACTGATTGTTCTTGAATCATTTTCTTTTCTTGTGGGTTATAAACTCTAACTTCTGCTGGGCAACCCCAAACATGTAGGTGCCTTAAACTAGGTTTCCTACCCGTCCACAGTTCAAAAGGAGTCTTTGAAACTGCTTTACTAGGAACCCTATTAAGTAAGTAAATGACAGTCCTTAAAGCATACATCCACAATGAAAGAGGTTAATATGAATTACTTAACATACTCTTAACCATTTCTATTAATATACGATTACGCCTTTCTGCTACATCATTTTGTTGTGGTGTTCCAAGCATTGTGTATTGATCACATATAACATGTTTTTCGAGGAATTTAGCAAGTGGACTCGGGTGTTGTCCATTTTCATCATATTTTTCATAATACTCACCACCTCTATCTGACCTAATTATTTTCACCTTTCTGTCTAATTGTCTTTCAACCTCATTAATAAAGACCTCCAATGTATTTATTGCTTGAGATTTTTCATGCAACAAATAAACATAACTATAACGTGAAAAAATCATCAGAAAAGTGATAAAATACTTTCCTTAGTGAAAGATGTAATATCAAAAGGACCACATATATCAATGTATATAATTTTAAGAAGTTGTGTGCTTCTTGTGGCTCATTTATTTGTTTTCCTTTAATATAATCCACACATATTTTAAGGTTTGTAAATTCAAATTTGAAAGAATTTCAGTCTTAACTAATCTTTCTAATCTTTCTTTGGATATGTGACCTAAATGTTTGTGCCACAAGAAAGCAGATTGTTCATTCACCAAACTTCGTTTGGTTCTAATATTATGATGCAGAGTTAAGACTGTTTCGATAAATAGATTATCAAGATTCAGTCTGTATAAGTTATCACAAAGAGTACCAGTACCAATGAGATAATTATGTTTAAACAAACTAAAATATTCATTATCGAAATTAAAAGAGTATCCAGTCTCATCTAACTTAGACAAAGAAACTAAATTTCTCGAAAGAGAATGTACATAACAAGTTTCAAGTAAATCTAAGTGACGCCCAGTATTAAGGATCAAACGGTATGTCCCTATAGCTTTAACTGGAGCCTTCACTCTATTCCCCATACACATATCTTTCATTCTGGTTTATGATTTGTGTTGTAAGGAATCCCTGCATCGTATTAGAAACATGAACAATACAACCAGAGTCAATCCACCAAGTATTATAAGGAACTTCAGTTAGATTTGATTCGATACATGTAAAAGCACTAGGTTTACCTTTCTTCTTGAGCCATGCCTTAAATTCAGACAATATTTTTGAAAGTGTCCAGATTTTGCACATAAACGATACTTATCATTCTTGTGGTCCTTCTTACGTACTTGAGAGGAGGACTCATTAACTTTATGGTGCCTCTGTTTTCCCTTAGCATGTTTCTTTCCTTTTTTTTCCAGCTCATTGAAGACTTACAAAGTTGATGGAGTGGGTTCCTTGATTCTTGAGCCTTACTTCCTCATGAACCAACATTCTATGCAATTCATGCACGTTCCATTTGTCTTTCATGGTGTTGTAGTTCATTTGGAATGGGCCGTACTAAGACGTAATGAGTTGATGATGAATTGTACAAGGAAATTTTATTCTACTTCCATTTCCAAAGACTTAAGTCTTGCTGCTACGTTTGTCATTTCAATGACATGCTCATGCATGATACGTGAACCATCAAACGTCATGGTGGTCAAAGTACCCATTAGTGTTCCAGCAAGAGACTTATCAACAGTTTGAGAGGATTCTTCCACAAGTTTCAGAAAATATTTTGCATTTTCAGTTTTGGGAAGAGTAGTCTTAATGTTGCCCGCAATATTCATTCGTATAAACTTTATGCCTACTATGTTAGATCGATCCCAATGTTTATAATGGGACCTTTCTTCAGTACTGCTAGTTTTAGTAATAGTAAGTTGGCTTCTCAGTGTAAAGTGCAACATCAAGATCTAAAACTTCGAGATGAAATTTGATCTTTTCGCACCAATCTGAGAAGTTAAGACCATTAAAGGTCGTAACAGAGGTAGAGTGCGAATGAAGAGCAAATGCTGCAAATATAATATGCTCATTTGTTAATACTTTGAGTTATGAATTTTAAACATACTTATCAAATTCAGAAATGGTATATAAATTCTTAAATGTATATTGATGTCCTCCTTTGGGAGAAATATCAAAATACAACTTTAGACATAATGATGCTGAAATGTAAATTTAACGTAATTCAATAATTTAAATAATATTATTATCTTTGGATAAGTAAATAAAACTAATGACATATCTAAATTATCTCCTTAATGCTCAATGATTATAAAAATAAAATAATCAATCTTTGGGTGATCCGTAAATATCATATAACCAAAAACTTCAATATATCTATAAGTGTTATATCGGTTATAAGCATCAAAATAATGGATAATTGAATATACGTTTAATCATTATTATTTTGAATTAATTCTTCAAAGATTAGACCACTTTGGTGATTAACTAATCTCATATACATAATTTCAAAATAAAATATATCATAATAGTGAATAATTATTTCCCTTAATACTACCCATTACCGTTTTCAAATAAAGAAAACATTAATTCTATGAAATATCACTAGTTTTAAACTAGGCTCTGATACCGCATCTAAGGATTTAATGGATTGTGAAAAACATAAACAATCTAAACATTCATAAATCCTATTAATTATTCAGGATCGTAGAACTATATGATTTTCACATAAATCTATTACTATAATAATTCAGTCAAAAAAACATATCCGAATCAGCCATAGTGTTTTTCGAGAATCTTGATTTGAATTGAGCGAAAATCTTTTTTCTTTGTTGTTCTTCTAAAGTTGTTTCTCTCTCTTACCTTATACTTTATGAATAGTTTTGATGCATAACACTATATCTTTATGGCAGATTGATGACCCTTTTAATAAGAGAGTTTTTTCACATTATTCCCACTTTTCATCATGGTGAGTAGGGGTGTACATCACCGGGTTGGTTCGAATTTTTTAAAAATCAAATCAAACTATTTGTATCGGGTTAAAATATATATAAACCAAACCAGACCAATAATAGTCGGATTTTTTCAATTTCGGGTTGGTTCGGATTATTCAATTTTCTCGGGTTATTTGGGTTTTCTCGGATTTTTTGATAAAGAGTAAAGAGCTTGTGTTCTTTCAGTGATTTAAAAAAAATATTGAACACTAACATGATTTTTCATCCTAGAAAAGCATTAGGTAGTTTCTTTTGGCATTGCAAGTCCATGAGTTCATTAGGCAATTCTCCATTCTATTTGGAACACAAATTCTCAAAAAATTACTACTATTACTATTTTGGACAAATCATAAAATAGTATCAATAATCAAGAGTGATTCATTAACATTAGAGAAATTCATGAAAATAACATAGTGGCTTAAACAATTTGCATAGTCAAAATATTGTCGTCAAAAGTTAATACGAGTTATTTACATTCAAATCTTTAAATTCTACACCATCATTACTTACAACCTAGGATCTTGTACCTAGAGGAACAAAACATTTTTGAAGTGAGATCTTCTATACATATTTTCCAAAAACCATAGCCTGCATCTGCAAAGTAGACAATACAAATCAATTAAGTTGATTAACAATGGATTAACTAAGTTGATGTTTAGTCCTTAGTTCTTATTGCTATTTAGAGCAAATAGTAATTTGGTAACTAACAATCACAAAAGAATGAACTAATACCTTTGTTCCATGTAGTGAAATTAACGTACATCAACTGGCTAATCAATCCTCAAAGGTGAATCGAGGTATTCTGAAAGAATTGAATACTAAATAAAATTCAAAAGCAGAATCATTTTTAATAACAATTTGAATATATAAAGTTACCTTCTTCAATTTCCTCAATTTTCTGAACTTCCTCTAATATATCTTCAAGCTTGCATTCTTTAGAAGGCGATCGTAGCCATTGTTGAGTGCAAATAAGTGCTTCTACCATTTTTTGAGATAAAGAACTTTGATAACTATCAAGAATTCGACCACTTGCACTAAAAGCTGACTCAAATGCAACAGTAGAAATAGGAATAGAAAGGATATCCCTAGCAATTTTCGCAACAATTGGGTATCTACTGGACGAAACTTTTCACCAACTCAAAATATTAAAATCATTGATCTTCACTACATCATCTTTCAAGCATATTTTCAGATCAGATTTTTTTACAACAAATCCCTCTTTTTTCATGTGTTTCTCCCACTGAGATTGCAACAAATCACTAGATTCACCCATCACACAATTATCATTTTCAATATTTTCATTAGAATCTTCAGAGCAAGAACAGTTGTAGTGATTATATAAGAGATTCAAAACATCTCTCACATCTTGAGACTTTAATCTTCCCATCAAAGAGCCATATGCAATAGAAAGAATATACTCTACATATTGCATCTTGTATCTAGGATCCAACACAATAGCAACCATCAGTAACATATTCATACTCTCAAACTTACCCCAATATTTATCCATCTTGGATTTCATTCTTGTTGCCATATCAACCAAAATGAGATCATCATGTTTAGTATACTTGATAATATCATTTCGGAGATTGAAAAAATCATGAAAGAAAGAGTGAGAAGTAGAATATAAGTTGCCCGAAAATTTTAAAGTTGCCTGATAGAAAATATTAAGAAACTTCACAAAAGCTTTCACATTCTTCCAATCATCTGTTGATGGATTTTTGGTTGTTGTACTTATTTCTCGACATTGCTTTTGATAATTCTGGTCATCCACATACATTCTTGTAAAGCTTTTTCAAATTTCAAAGCTTTATCCAACATTGTGTATGTCAAGTTCCATCTAGTCTCAACATCCAAACTTACAAGACCACGGGTGTCAATCTTAACTTTCTCAACAATGGACTTAAAAGTAGCAAATCTTGAAGAAGAAGACTTGACATATTTTATAGCACTTCTTATATGAGAAATAGGCTCAATTTGTTCATCCAAATTTCTTTTACAATCAAGTTTAAAATATGAGCATTACATCTAACATGTAACCGATTTTGAAACATTACCCTTTCCAATCTTCAATATGCCCTTTAAACTCTTAATGGCAAGATCATTCATGTTGCATTATCCAAGGTCATCAGAACAAGTTCTCAATGCCCCAACCTAATAAGCAATCCTTAATCCCCTTGGCAATAGTCTCACCTTTGTGATCTGGTGTTTGAAAAAAATTAAGAATTCTCTTTTGTAGATTCCATTGATCATCAATCCAATGTGCATGATTTACCATATAAGTATAATTTTGGATTGACGTCCATGTATCACTGGTAAGACAAACACGTTGGTTTTTTATAAGCTCCTTAGGCTTTTCTTTCTCTTCTTGATAAATCCTTAGACAATGTTGAGCAACAGTTACACGAGAAGGTACTTCAAAATTTGGAAAGGCTTTAGCCATTAATTTTTTGAATCCTTCTCCCTCAACAACTTTAAACGGTTGTTCATCAATAATCATAAATTCGGCAATTGCTCTCTTAATTTCATCCATATTAAACACCCATTTTTTCAGTGGAACCACCTTCTGGCCAACCTCTTTTGATAGGTTTTAATGTTGTTTGCCTCTTATCGGACTTAAATAGAGACTTGAGACATTTCACAGTTAAATGATTCCATAACGTAGTCGTCCCATTGACATCGCTTACAAAGAAATGTTTTAGTACAATAATTACATTTTGCCCTACATTTACCTCCTTTAACAATAAACTTGGAGAAATAATCCCAAATTTGAGATGTTTCTCTACTAGTAGTTCCAGAGCTAGGAGCGACCGGAGGAGCTGCTCTTTTTTGCTTCTTAGGAGGTGTGCGTCGATATGGAGTTACTTTACCTTGTTGTTGAGATATTGTCGACACAGTTGAAGGAATATTAATAATCACCTCTATATCCGTTACAGAAGGTGTAGTTTCCATCCAAAAAGAAAATTGTTGCACATACATAACAATAGTTATTTGTATTCTGATACAAGATTGTATTTCAGCAAAACTTCCATTCAAGTATTGTTCACAAGACTTAGAAGTATATTTCACTTTGAAACCAAAACAGATACAAATATAGGAGTACAAAATATTTGGGTAGAAAAGTTTGATGTATATTACTGGCTATTGCTATCAAAATCTAATAGTCTCTTAATTTTTTTATCTCTATCACTTGTTTTTCCTTATCTCTGCGGACCATCATGATGTTTACAGTACAAAAACCTCCATACAAATGGAACCAAAAGCAATGAATCGAACACTTGCCCTTTTTCATTGCATTGAAACAACATAAGTAAAGAGAGAAAAGTGAAACTTATATACAAAAAATTTATCATTATCTTGTTGCTAAGCTTAACACACCATAGATATGGACACCAAGATGTATAATTTTTAGGTTTATATCTATGATTCAACTACCCAAAATTGTGATGTTGTTGACAATGGCAATACAAGAAAAATATCGAAAAACGAGTTAGTAGCAATTACTTACCCAGATTAAGATGAGTTGATGATGATTTGAACTAAAATCAAAAAGACGAGCTCAATATATGCCCTAATAGCTGAGTAAAACCTAAGAGTGACTAAGCCTTTGAAGGTGAAGAGCTACTGACCTAATGACCTTTGTTAAATGAGATAGAGAATATTATATAGGGCCAGTTGAATTGTATAATTTATTTGGGCTTTTGTTTATTTCTAAAAATAACAAGTGGGCTCAAGTCAACTATGTAGCCCAAAGTCCACTAATATTATATAAATTATATATTAATAAACATTTTTTTGTATAAAATAAAATTAAAAATAAATATATATAATGTCGGGTTGGTTTGGTCTCGGGTTGACTTTTTTTAGTTAAAGCCAAACCAAACCAATTATAGTCGGGTTTTTTTTTTCAATACCAAACGAAGTCAAACCAAACCACTAGTCGGGCTTTTTTTTCGGTTTGACTCGATTCGCGGTTTGATTCGGTTTGCGGTTCGGTTTTGTTCACCCCTAATGGTGAGTAGTGGAGATGATGGATAATTTTAAAACTACCAAGTAACTCCCCACTTAATGGGTAGTTGGAAGTTACTAGGCAACTTCCCCATTTCTCCACACATGTTTAGGGTTTAACTTTATTAATTATCAAATCAAAATATAATTACGTGGTCCACCGAAATTTACAGTATAAGCTAGAAAATTAAAAATTTCATGTTCGTCATATTTTTTGGGGTAATCGATCTTCAATAATGGTAAAAACTTATCCATTCCAAGCATTTACATCAAATTAGTGCAGCTTATCATGAGTAATCTAATGAAGTAATATACATGTTAATTAATCATAATTAAATAAATAAAATATATATTGAAACAGATAACATCCACATATTGATTTGAGGTAAACAAATTTCATATTTCCCTTCAATAATGAAGTACTTTTGTCCCCTTTTTTCCCTTACAGTTGCAATAACTAACCCTATAGTTTTGTATAGTCTACTGAATAACAATACGATTCTTTTTTACATTTTCCTTTTATTTGTCTTTCCTTCTCTGATTTTCAAGAAAAGTACAAAATAATAACTAGGCCTTTTTTATTTTTTTATTTTTACCCCTCCCCAGTATATTCCGTGGTGACTCGAACTCACAATCAAGGAGTGCTTAGTTACCATCCGAGCAATAATCTCTTGTCAACTAGGCCTATTTCTTTTCGGAATACTACATTCTACTCTTTGTTTGGATCAATGCCCAATCAACTTCCAAAGCCCATTCATTATCTATTATTAAAAAAAAATTGAAAAAATTATTTAATTACACTAATATTCCAACCATATTTATAAATTCTCCCAGTAGTTTGAAATAATTACACATTGTCTTACTAATTAATAATTACATACCAGCTTTCATATCAAATACATCTAGATACATGTATTTTCTCTACTAGATACACTCTGGTCTCTGATATACAAATGTATAGGGAGAGAGGCGAGAGAGAAGGGCAGAGAGGCGAGGAAGATAGGATAAATGCGAGCAAGAGAGGGGGAAGGTGAGCGAGAGAGTCTTTGTATCCCAAATACATAAAAATCACACTAGATACCATGCATCTAAAATACCAGATATATTCCATTCAGAAATACAAATACATAGGGAGAGAGCGAGCATTATAGGAGAGAGACAAGCGAGAGGTCATATACATGTGAATCCACTTGAAAATGAAACAAATTACATCTAATTTTGACCCCATGTATCATAGATACATGTATCTAGTGGCCAAAATATGACACAAATTGTAGTTTCAAATTCATGAAAAGACACGTAATTACATCCTAAACAAATGATACTTACGTTGTTTGCCATAATCAATTAGCTTAAATAGCAGCACAACTAAATACTCTATCATCATCATCATGTTTATAACATACTCTATAATAATATTACAAATAATAATAGTTAAATACTAAAAAATTAAAATAAGGAAAAACATAGAGTCAGACCCCTTGCTCTACCTTAATGTTTGGATACAATATCATGGCAACTCTTAAGTAGTGAAGTATCTCCAGCTATTTGCCTTAACTTCTGAACAAATACCATTTTTGAGATCTTGTTTTTCTATAAATTGTAGAATTCATATAATCAGTAATCAAATACTTGTTATACTTTACAGTAATAAATTTTATAGTCACAATTTTTAAATTTTTTTAAATAAAAATACGTACCTGAAAATCTTCATAGTTCTTTGAGATCAAAACCATTTTAGAAGGATGTAATAAATTGGAAAGCACACGCAATAAATTTGAAAATTTTATACGTGGTGTGGGCTTCAATGGAATCTTCTTGGTTTTTGAAGAGTTACCTAGAAAAATAAGACAAGTCGGTTTGTTAAAAATAATTATATTCACTGTCAAATATATAAGTAGTTATCCCAAATTACTTGTCTATTTACAAAATTAAAATAGAATGAATTAAAATTTCCATGTTTTATCGTTACAATTAATTATTTTTTGAAAGTGTAAACAAGTTTGTAATGTTTCAAAGAAGTTTTTATAAGAATAAATTAGTAAAACTATCCTTCTTATCAATGATTTCTTAAGGATGTAAAAGAGAAAATGAATGACTAATATGGAACGGAAGAAGTAAGAATATATACTATTTTGTATCTGTTCGGTTTTACTTGTCTACTATTTCAAAAATATATTTTAACTTTTACATATCAAGGAAAGAAAAGACAATTATTTGTTTTCATGTTTTATCTTTGACATTAATTACTTATTTCCAAGAAAAAAAATCAAGACCTAGAACTAAACATCAATTCATCAGGGACAGTGTAATAACATAGTCATATGAATAATTATTTTCACAATGAATTCAAATTTTAATGTGAGAAATAAAAGTAAACGAAGAAAGTATATTTTCTGTATATCATATATTATATCAATTTCGGTTTTTTTCTTTCTAGCAGATAAAAGAATATAAAAATAAATAGAAAAAATGATATCTAAAAATGTATAGATAGCAATAAAAATCTTGAATCTCTACATTAGCATAATAATTTAAAATAACCAAATTATGAATCTTGAATTGCTTACCTAATAATAATGGACCCTTGAAACTCACTAGAAAATTTGGTAAAATATGAGAATTCATATTAGAAGGCCAAATTATGTATGTTTTAGGAGCCAAATAATTGTCAACCCCAGAGTGAAAATCTTGACAAGTTGGCTGAAATTGTTTGGATGAAGCCTCAATTACTTCTGTATTTCCTAATATTACTCTGCAAAGTAACATATGTCTTAATCCATTCTCATCTTCCACTGCCGAAAATACCCTTCAAAAAAAAAAGTCAAATAATTTAATTAATTAATCTTAAACATTTGAAGTAATCAGATGACAAATTCAATGTTCATATACTTATGTAAAACCAATCTAAATTTTAGAGTTAACAACGACTTGTCCAAGACTCTTGATATGTTTGTTTCATTTTATATACGCAAAAGGGACAAATATATCATATCAATATTATTGAAAATAGTTTAAATATATACATTGTTATTTTTTAGTTTAAATATATCGCTTTTATTATAACTTAGCATAAATTTATCTTTAATTTTGACACATAAATACACTTCAAGCTTAAAATCAAATGATCCAATTTAAATACCCCATTTCTTTAAAACCACTAGTGTAACTCGATTCGATTCATTTTATTATCATCTTCTTCTATAAAGATCACATTTGAGTTTCTCAAATAAGTCTGTCGAAAAAAATAGTATTAGCCAAATTGGTTCTTAAATAAATTTTCTAGTAAACTTATCAAAGAAACTCAAATTATAAACAACAACGATATATTTAAAGCGAAGTATGTATATTAAAAAGGAAAGTATAACACTTTTTATATTTAAATTATTTATGATATATATAAAGGTATGTTTGATTTTTCCCAATTTATATATATGTGGCGCTGTGTGATTTGTCCCTATGTTCAAGAAAAAAGTCTTTGACACATGTTAATTTTCACAGATATTATAAGAATAATGTCATTACGAATAAAATTGAAAAGTATAAAATTAATTTCAAAAAATAGAAAGTATTAAAATGGTTAATTTCTTACCCATCGATATTTGCTGGATAAAGATGAACACCATTGCCAAAACAATCTCCAGATTTTGGTTCCATAATTGTAGAAAATCCATGTGAAATAATTTTACAAATTTCATCTTTGGAAGAACCAATCCAAGCATACTTAATATTAGCATCTCCACCACATTTTTTCCGCATTGCTTCCGAATAAATACGAAAACTTTCTGACCTTGCTTGCCCCAATATAGTTGAACATGAATTTTTGTGTATAGCCACAACTTCAGTTTCATTTCCCAATTGTCCCATTCCACTAAGAAAACCTGCCTTAATCAAATCATGCTCTTGGTCACGTTCTTCTAGTTTGATGATTCCATTTCTCTTCAACGACCTGAAGCAGAACTAACAAATGTAACATACGTGAAAAATTACAAAAAAAACAAAAAAAATTCTGAATTCACTTCTGACCTTAAATGATAATTTGTCGTTGGACTAGGAGACTCAACTTCGGAATCAGAAGAGAATAATATTTCATGGTTCTCTATTGTCATGGAAACTTGATCATCATCTCCAAGTTGATCCATCTTTAAGAGTAAGTAATAAGAAAATAGAATAGTGAATTCATATAAATAGTTGGAGAGACTTAGGCTATAAGAATGTGTTATAGTATGGACATAGAGACATGAGAAAAGAAAATAAAAACAAGGTGAGAAAAGGGAGAAATATCTAACCTCGTGAAATATCTAACTATTTCGTCAACAGTAATTTTGTTATTCAAGTACAATGAATAAGACCGTTCTTTTTTTAATTATAGATCTCAGATTGAAATATAAAATATAAAATTATTTTTGATAGAGAACATTTTTCTTTGAATGAAACTCTATCGATACAAATTTAAATTAATTTAGAGATATCGAACCTGAGACAAAAAAAAAAAAAAAAAAGGACAATAAAAGAGTGGAAGAGAGGAATGGGGCGTGGCCGTTCTCAAACCAGTTAATTTGCAGTTGAGGTCTTCATGACTTGATTTTAGACCAATTCAAATTACATTTCTACCCTTTGTTTCATAGATAAAATGTTTTTTTGCTTTTTGAGTCATTTAATTTTGTGATGTGATGTATTGATATTTATATATGTTTTTTTTGGTAGCAAAGGCTATTAATCAACCACGCAATTCCATATTTAATGGAACTGTTAGAAATGCATGTAAAAGGAAAATGCCTTTATTGACTAAAGAAAATGTCGAGATTAATTTTTTGGATATTAATATAAAGAAAATGACAAGAGTCTTCCTCCAAAAAGTTAATACATCATAAATCATAATATTATAAATGAGTCGAGTCATGATAATTATTTACTATTATAACATGTTAATTTTTTTAATCTATATAAACACAATCATTTTCTTTTAGATAGTGTGACCAAAAATAGAAAATCTATTTTGTCTTTTTTTTTTTTAACATATGTTGGATTTTCTTCTTGACTACTCGTTATTTTTAATCTTTAACTTATATTAAAATTAATTTTTTGAATTTTAAAATGATATATTTTTACATGTAAAATATCTTTAATAGTCCATTTGAAATTGGTTTATTTTATGAGTTTTTAAGTTAAAATAGCTTTTAAGTAGATCTGTAATGTTTGAGTAAATAAAAAAAATGCTTATAAAAACACTTATTATAAAGCTAAAATAATAAAAATATAGCTAAAAATCATAAGTTGAAATTTCTAATTTATGACTTTTAATTTGTAAATTATAATTCAAAAGTCAATCCTAACAGGCTCGTAAAAGTAATTTCCTTGGCATTTACAATTTATGGACCTTTTAACATGTTAACTATTGTGTCAACTATATAAATATGCATCAAGCCATATGCCTTCTCCACTATATAAATATGCACAACTATTAAAATAGTTTTTTTCTTTTTTCTAATACTCTAAATTCTTGTTAATTAATTTTTTTTATCTCAATTATTCTCTTCCAAACTTAAATCAAAGAAAATAGACTAGTTTTAAAGTTAGCTAATTCTTCAAAATAAAGAACAAGAATAACTAGAAAAAATAATATTAACTCACTTCACTAAAAAGAAAAAATCACTCTCAAGACATACATAAAATAAAAAAAAATTAATTAAAACTTTGATAATGAATATTCAAGAAATAGGGCTGTTTTTAAGTAAGAGAAAAATAAATTTAATTCAAATTTAGTTGCGGCGTGGCCGTTCTCTAACCGGTTAATTTGCAGTTGAGGTCTTAAATGGTTTGATTTTTGACTAATTCAATTACATTTCTACCCCTTGTTTCTTAAATCCTTTTTTAGGTTATATATTCTGTGTTGTATTTGATATTTTATAGAGTAAATTTTAGGTTTAGCAAATATAAAAATCATACTTATATGCTATAGTCATAGTTTGTATTATTGCGCTCCATAACAAATTTTATGTTTGATATGACTATTAGTATGTATATTTCGATATACTTATACAAAAGAATCAATTGTATATGTATATATTTGGGATCAGTATACAAATAAGAAAGTATTTTTTTGTATAATCTGTGTTTGTATAAAATGAGAAAGAGAGAAAGACAAAAGAGAATTGAGCATGGGAAGATTTGTATTGCATAATTATAATTGTATATGACGAAAAAATATACATTTGTATTTGTATATACATTTTTTTCTCGCTTTGTACAAACACAATTTATACATTTGTGTTTGTATAAAGTGAGAGAGGCGAGAGAGAGAATGGTGAGCAATGTCAGGAGAGTGGCGAACGAGATATCTGGGAGAGAGGCGAACGAAAAGATATGTATTTATATTTGTATACATAGTTTTCTCTCGCTTTATACAAACACAAACATAATTTATACATTTGTGTTTGTATAAAGTGAGAGAGGTGAGAGAGAGAGTGGCGAGCGAGATCAGGAGAGTGGCGAGCGAGATATCTGGGAGAGAGGTGAATGACAAAGTGTTTGCGACATATTAGAATTAAATGAAACGGTGGTTATAACATTTAATTTTAATTAATAGTTTGATATTTTATACAGTTTCCCTTATTTTATATCCCTTTTATTTATGTCGAGAATTTTAATAGGTCAATTAGTTGATTATTTGAACATTCACTTGATTGGTTACGAGGGTTCAATTTTCCACCTTATAATTCATCTTCTATTTTGTCTTTAGCGAATCCCAATTTTTTCAAGAAGTATTTTTATTCGAGTTAATAAATAAAAAGGTCCGGAATCATTTTTTTATTTTCACAAGCCAAATAAAAATGAAATGATGATACGTGTCTATCCATTTGATTTAAGGGTATATACGTTCTAAAAGTATGATGGTAAGGATATATACAATCTTAAAGTATAAATTAAAGGAGGGTCTATATACCAATTTTGAATGTTCGGAGGTATGTTTGGCCTTTATTCGGTTTTAATTTTAAAAAATCCATATAGGATATGTATGATCCTTTTAGCAAAGTTCAAGATATATTTGATTTTTCTCACATATTTCTTTTGACTTTTTTGATTCAACGCCTAATTTGAGTTTTAAATATCTCACTTAGAGATCTTTTGCTTAAAAGTATTTGAGTTTCGTTTCTTATTATTATTTATTTTTTTCTTTCATCTTTAGTGTAAAAAAATGAGAAACAAAAAGAAAAATGTGTGCTGGAAAAAGAGAAAAAAATTTAAAAGGCTATATATTGAAAAGATAAATTTGATCATTAAAATAATAAATTGAAAAAATACTTTTTAAAAAATTAAAAAATAAAATAAAATATTTTTTCACTCTGGTTTAAGAGTATATCTAGGCCATATGTGTGATGATATAGTTATATGTGAGCCACTTTTATAACAAAAAATATAGTTATATACAAGCCATTTTTATAACGAAAGATATAGTATATGTGAGCCACTTTTATAACGAAGAATATATTAGCTCTAAGTCGCAAAGTTAAAGAATATATCATGCCCTTTTTCTCTTTTCGTTGATATCACATAGATCTGAAAACTAAGATACTGAATTCAACAATTATTTCACATTCTGATTAAATGGAGCAGCGCCATATAAAGAAGTAGTTAAAAAGTGCAGAAAATTTTGCATATATTATGTAGCTATTACACAGCTATGCATTCTAGTTAACAGAGGACTCATCGGACAGATGCATCACTCAAACAGAGTACTACGGAGGATGAATATTCACAAGTCAGTGACTTTAGTTAAAAATTAAAGTTGAGTGATTTTCTAAGAAAAAATTCCATAATTGCGTGATCATTTGAAATATTATCTCTGGATGGACGAAAGTCGATATTCTAGAAATCGATCCTGGTGACTGGTGAAAAAACGAGAATAATGAGTTGATCCCAACAAGAACAGTAGCATGTTGAAGAATATGTATTAATATTATTAAGATGGGAAAACAATCTAGTGCACATAACACTAGAAAACTGGATAGTATAGATCAGTAATTAATCAACAACTAAAAAAATGAAATGTCTGTTCAATAACTCAATTCCCTTTCACTTCTTTCCTTTAGCTTCTTTTGCTGAAGGGTCCTGGAAAGGCATGAATGTCTTCCCACCCATGTATGGCTGTAGAACTTCAGGAATTTCAACTCCGTCTTCTGTCTGGTAGTTCTCAAGTATACAACACATAGTCCTTTCTGTCGCTGTAAGGGTTGAGTTCAATAAATGCACGTACTGCTTCGTTTGCTCATTAACCTAAGGAAAAAAAATTATGTTAAAGAGTAGTTCGGATTTAAGTGAAGCTAAATATCTAAAACATTTGAAACGAATTGCAATGAATGAAGGGGCAGGTCAAAATACCTTCTGTCCAAACCGAATTTCCAATTTTCTCGACTGGTAATCTGTGCAGTTTGAGCAGGACACAAGCTCTCTATAAGTTGATGATGCAGGGTACCATCCTTCTAAATCATACTTCTTTGCTGCTGCGTCATTCAGTGCGCCAGAAACAATAGCCACAATTTGGTAAGGGAGCTTTAGCTGTGAAAAATAAAGAGCTATGTCAAGCCAAGTTTGAGATTAGTTAATTATGTGACTAAGCAATAGTATAAGCTTGCGACTATCTAACATTTAAAGCGTAATACATAAACAAACACTCGAACTTGGCTAGCTGGCAACTAAGCATTTCAACTTTATCAAGTAGTAACTAAACACTCCAACTCGTCCCCACTGTCTAGTGCACACCCAATGCTGACATGACACATAAATATTGGAGGTGTTGAGATGTTGAAAATTATTTTATTTTTAAAAGAATATAATGTCTTGCTGCCAAAGTTTTAAAGTACATGTGGCCAATATGTGGCCCTTCACATGTCCTGATGGGGTTAGAAAGTTTAGGTCATGACCAAATAGTAGGCACATATGATTCAGTTGAAAAGTTACTATATGGGGAGGTTCCCTTCAATAATACTGTTCCTGTTCAGATTCCCTATATGGGTAAGCAACTTCTTCAATTATTACCTGTTGTGCATGAACAAGTTATTTGATACTGAAGTAGCTAGCTAGTGACTTAAATGCGAGCGATTAAAACCATGAGATGAGTGTTGTTAATCCATTAATAATCTTTTTTGATGACTGAGAAATACCCTTCGAAACTTGTTGGATATATAACGGGCCTATCTCTCTGCCCTTCTCCTCTTGAATACTAGGCTTTTGACTGTGGCAAGCTTTGGATCTGTTACTTGCACCTAACCCATACATCACAAGCTGCGGTCTTACCACTAGACCAAAGCACTAGGGGCAACAAAAGGTGAGTTCTTACTTGTTGTTACTCAAGTGATGCACAAGTAGGTCCGTACTTAAGAAAGTACACAGCACAACAGATTCTGGGACTCAAATATTCCGAAGGACTTCATTATACAGTTGACAGATCAATTTGCAACTCAATTATTCATTACCACTATATCTTTAAGCAAAATATTGCAGAATTTAATAGAATGAGTCACTTAAGCAAACAATTTTGATGTCAAAGTAGCTAAATTAGGAGTACAATTTTATTGAACAATTAAAACATATATATCAGAATACGGGATATGTCGGACTAAAGAAGATCATTTCAAGAAAAGAACAGATGGGCTAAATATGATAACGTGATTGGGCTAGATTATTTAAGCAGCTTCAAGGTTTCAAAGGTACTTCTAACAGAAGGGCAATATCCCAGAAAATAGAAGAGAAAATTAGACGTACCTGCTGAAAGAATTCCTCTGAGTTTTTAATCATCTCCTCATGCATATCCCAGGAGTCATTGTCATTTGGACTGGTCAGACAAAACTGTTCCACTTTCTCAAACTGGTGGACTCTAAAAATTCCAAGTGTGTCGCGGCCATGTGAACCAGCTTCCTTGCGGAAGCATGTAGAATATCCAGCATACCTGGTGGAAGGCATAGATTAGTCCATAAAAACCAACGACAATAGAGGCAATAGAGGACAAGCTGTTGGATGTGAAAGACATCTATTGTTCAAAACAAATAAAACATTATCGCGATAGGCAAAAGATATGTGAAAACTGCATAATTCAATAGATGCTTTTTATGAATGTCAACTAAGTATCCCAAGTAAATTGCTCCTGGTTTTTCAATCATATGATAACTAGAGCCCCATTCTTTGATAGATGATCACTATGCGTCAGATTCAATTCGTTAAGGTGGAGAACTGAACCAAAAACAATACCTTAACGGAAGCTGTGAAGGATGAATCCAGTCGTCCAAATGATAAGCACACAGAGGTTGTTCAGCGGTGGCAATCAGATATTTATCATCTCCTTCACCGGTGACCTATCAAAACATAAGATAAGAGTTACTGTACGAATGAAGAGTACATTGGAGATTTTTTACTATGACAGAACTGAAGCGATCCTCCAAATAAACTAACATTGTTTTCAAAGGCCTTCTGTTGCAGTTACGCCAAACTAATTCATGGCATGAACTGCACTATGAGTGTCTATTAACTCCATCTACTAAACATACTGAGAGAGAGAGAGAGAGATATACCTTGTAAAGTTCTTCGTCAAACTGAGCTAATTGAGCACACTTTGCCATAATATCTTTCCTCATGAAGAACGGAGTCTGCAATGGAGTATATCCCCTCTTCTCCAAGAAATCAAGAGCAAAATTAATCAACGCTTGATTAAGACGTACACCAGCCCCTTTCAGATAGTAACCTCTTCCTCCAGCAACATTTGCACCTATATATTTCAGATATCTTTGCATTAAACTTGCAAGTCATTATACCAATGAACAAAACAATATAATATGAAGCGTTTAGACTTTCACTTTTCAAAATAAAATGCTGAAGCGCAATCCATAAAACAAGTGCACATACAAGATGCATAATCCCATAAACTCAATATATAGCCCTTACCCTTAGCAATATCCGCAATTCCAAGATCTTTAACCAGATCAACATGGTTTTTAAGACCTTGCTCAGTCCGCTTCTTTCCCCATGAGCGAACTATAACATTATTTGCCTACAAAATAATCATTGTTAAAACAGAAGCTTTTAGTTTAAGCTCGCGTATTTCACTTAAAAAACCAACAAATCCACACACCTCATCATTACTAATTGGCACCGAATCGTGCACAAGGTTACCAATGATTTCCATCTTTGAATACAAAGAGGCTCGAACCTCTTGTACCTCTGCCTCTTTCTTTTCAATTTGTTGCTTGTTCTTTGCAGTGTCCTTGATATTTTGACTTGCATCCTCACCAGACTTCATCAAAAGGAAACGAACATGATTCAGTTAGAAAAGGACCATGACATATAAACATTAGAGAGTCGTACATAATACATATTATAATGCTACAATCTAATCATCGTCTGAAAAACACGAGTTAACTGCTCTGATCACTCAACTAATAGTTCTTATTTCAGAAAGTCAAGTTTCTTTATTGAACAATAGGACAGATGAAAAATCGAACAACTAAATAGAACACTCACATTTTTTAGCCTGGCAACTTCTTTGCTGATCTTTTTGAAATCTTTCCGCAAGTTATCAAGCTCAAATTGCCCTGAAATATACACCAATATTCATCAAAATCATCCCTTTAATTTTCTCCACCAAATATTTAGACAATAACTTATTACCATCAGTCTTTTTATACTCAAATTTTTTATCAAATCATCATCCAATTTGCTAATATTGTTATTAGGAAAAATTTTTTGGTTAGAAAATTTGATCAGAATGATATTTTATTTATATTATTTTATCTTTTAAATATTTTTATCCTTTTAACTTTAATACCTTTCAACTAAAAAATAGAAAAAAATCAGTTTGTTTTAAAATAAAAAAAATATTATAATTTTTTTAATTTTCTGATCAAATTTTGGCCAAATTTTCTGGGCATTTAACTTATTAAGCGCAGTCTTTTTATACTCAATTTTTTTATCAAATCATCATCCAATCCCGTTAAGAGCCGTTAAGAGCACTACCCGGCCCGTTCCAGAATAACACATTACATAGAGATAAACAAACTATTTAAACGCCAAATTTACACACAAAAGCAGGGCTGAGCCAGGCAAGAACTCCTTCGAAAGAAAATTATATTGTTTATACGTAATTAAGAAGAGTAAAATAAAAAAAGGGAAAGTGAATTACTGTGACGCCATTCTTTGTCGAGTTGAATCACTTGATCCACGAGAGTGACGTCGCCAAAACGACGACGTTGGGATTCACGTATAATTTCTGGATTCTTTCTGAAGAGATTTATGTCCAACATTTTGAGAGAATTTTCGTGGTCTTCAAATATAATATGACCTCCTTTTTTTTTTTTTTAATTATATATAGAGAAATAACATTAAGTTAATCCTAATTAAAAAGGACAATAATATTCCTTACCTAATAGGATTATAATTCTTATAACATTATAAATTACCATATTTATATTTATTCCCTTTCAAGTCTCAAGTTGAAACACCACAATCTCAAATTCTTATTGAAAAACGCCTTTCAATAGTATTTTTGTTATTTTAATTAGACTTGAGAAATTTTAGTATAGTTTTTTTTTTGTTGACAAAATTCCTTTGTGCACAAAATATTGTGATGGAAAATTAAAATGGAGAGTAGAACTAAAGAAAGGTGTGTCGAACAACCTAATTGTGGTATAGTAGTAACACTACTTCATTTTTAACCAAGATCTTTGAATTTGTTCAAATTAACTGATAACTTCAATGCAAGCACTAAACATACGTGGAAAACTAAAAAAGAAAAACGTAACGTAGTGGGACCTATTTTTGCCACATCAATGAAAAGATCCAACGTGGCAAGTATCAATAAATGTCCTTGTTATCAAAATTCCCTCTCTTCGACTAATGCTTTTCCTTTACTTTTTTTTTTTTTTTTAATTAATGTATCTTTTAATTCAATAGTCTGATATTAATCTCTCGATTATGACACTGTCCAAACTCCAAACTTTAATTTGGGAAATTGAATTTTTTTTTTTTAAAAAAAAGTTTTAGTGTTCTCTTGAGGAGTTAGAAGCTGAAAGTATTTACTTACGTAAGAGTATTTTAAAAATAAAAGTAAAAGAAGAATTATTTTTTTTGTTCCACTTTAATTTAATTAGTATAGTTTTTTTTCTTTACAAAATTGTGCAACCCAGTTTAGTTATAGCTTTATTACTTTAAATGTGATATTTGAGTAAATTTTGTAATTACTTTGAGTAAAAAATTGACGGTCATGATTAAAGAAAAATACTTCAATTATGGACATCCTAATGATCCTGTTCTTATTAGGTTTTCGAGAAAAAAAAAGATGATTTACCACCACACAAATATATATAACTTATTTTAAATCACAAATTTAAAATCATTTAACTAACACCACTTATAAAAAAAGTATTATGAACAAATATTGAACCCGTGCACAACACAGATTTTTCCTCGTAAGAAGCCACACTTCTAACAAGTTTACAATTTATATCTTTTTGCACAATTGGTTAAATGTGTAAAAATATTAGTTACTATCTTTAGAGAATTACCAATTAATTATTATAAAAATATTTCTCTAACTTAGTATTAAATGATCTAATCATATAAATAGTTTTTACATCTTAATGTAAAAAAATTGAACTTCTTGTTAATTACTTTAAACCTATCAAGTTTCAACTCTTGGGGCCAAGCTTGTCCACGAGAAAAGAAATACTATCTTTCTCGTGCATGTGTCTTTCATGTTAATCAGTATAATTAAATATCACATGAAGATTATATTAAACCATGTATGTAGTTATAAACACAATTTAAAATAAAGCATGATACCTTTTAACCCCACAAATGGTGACCTTATTTTAGTGACCTGACAGTGATCTTTTTCTGTATGATTTATAAAGATGTAGCCGGTCTATTGTGCTAATTATCTAGTTTTGCATCTTTGAACTTAGTTCACTTTATAGATTTTAATACTTGATGTATGTGATGATGTGGAGTTCATATTTATTTTTTCTCCCCCGTCACTCGCCCCACTCCTCTAAAGATCTATTAATGTAATTGTATATTAGTAATTAATCACAATTTTCTATACTATTTACCTTGTGGCTGAGTTACAAGTTTTTAATTTTGTAGACCACTAAAGATTTTCTATACCGTGTTTATTTAAGGAAACATTTGCAACACTTGAGGTAAATTTGTTTTTCTGTTCTTTACAATTAAATAGTTATAATTCTATACCGATACAAGTAAATATAGATGTCTTTCACATCCTCTTTAAATATGAAAATTCTTTGTACTCTTATTTCTTATTATAAAACCTTACATACATCCGAAGAAAGGTAAAGAACATAGATGTTTTCGTAATATGCTTCATATCTCTGGGGATTTCTGTGGGTAGTAAACAACAAATATATTCATGTTTGTTCCATATATGCTACTGGTGAAGTTACCTTATCAATTTGCTCATTATTTCTATTTGTTCGAAATAACTCTCCATACTAGGTTAATTGGCATTACTCTATCTCCTTAATTAAACATCTTTTGTCTATTTCCTCTTTCGCGATTTCCCAGGAAAAGCTTTTGTCATATGTTGGAACTAATCTGTTTTTTTGAATCCTCTTAAAGAAATTTCCCTTTTCATTCTTGAGACTGTCCTTGTAGATATAAAAGAAACTGAGCACAAAATAGACATGCATAACTCCTTCTGGACTAGGGAGAATAGATATTCTCACATTCTGCATGTCTTCAATTAATATATTATAGTGATCCATGGGAAGTCACTTGATGAAATCATAGACTATTGGTGGGTTGCCTAAGTCCCAAGGCAAAGACACTATTCTGGTATTCATGATTTAATTTGTGATTGTTTGGCTACTATGACGTGTGATTGTTACTTCTTTGTCACAGTATAGTTCCCTTTCTTGGAGACGTTAGGTCCCCTATTGTTCAGAACTTTATTATAGCTCAAGTTCAGACAGGAAAAACAAAAATAAAGTCAGCTGTCATTTACAAGTTCATTTTTCACAGATAACAACCAAAGCCAACAAAACAAACCCCAAAAAGAGAAAAAGAAGTGTAGAGCAGGATTGCAAGAAAAACATACATTGGCAGATATAAGGAGGTGGTCAAGCCTAGCCTAGCCTGGAAAAACACCTTTGGGGTCAATATATAAGAGACGTACGATGATAAATTTTCGTTTGAATTTCCCAACAAAAACACGGCAGAAACAAGGTTTAAAAGGTCAATGGAGCTGGAGGAATATGTAATTCAACCTTGTAAGGTGGTCGCCGACGGTAGGATGTACATTGAAATCCATATTGTAAATTCTAGGTAGCAGTATGAAACAGATTAAGCTCAATTGCATCTTGCTACTGTGTTTTTAGTGTAATTTTCTAATGATCTTATCTCTATTATTGATGTTTAAACTCATTATAGACATAGGATCATAGAATATAATCATAGACGCAGGTAGTACTTTGTAAATGGACTTCCATCTGATCGATGGAAGATCACCACTTCTTTTTACCATTATAATGTGATATTTAAAATTTGGCAACGAGAATGTCGGAAACACAACTAAATCAAAACTAGCTTTATTAGAGAACGAAATCCCAGAAGTTGCTTGACAAACCTAATTCTTTGCTGGTTCAACAAGTTACCTCTGTTGCTCGTAACCACCACTAGTTAATGATACAAGGCCTGGGTAATTTCACTGTCATATGTTGAGCTTGATTGTGTTACACTTGTTTTGACCCAACATTTTGAAGGTCATTTTAGGTCCAACCTATTAGAACTCTGGTTAGTCACCCAACATGTTCAAGCTTGAGCTAGGTTAGGCATTTTCTGGCTGAATTTGCCTAAGAGAAAACAGAAAGCAGTGGCGGAAGTTTATAATATGGAACGGTTTGTATAACGTGTAATCATGAGAGTTGTTTAATTTAGAATAATTGTTTTCATAATTTGAGTGCAGCCTGACATTTCAAGTTGTAAGATCTTCTCTACTGGGACAACAAAGGTGACAAGATCAGCTAATGTTACTGGTGATATTGATTTCAGATCAAGTACTACAAGTAAGTTGAAATGGAATGGAAAAACAACCATCTCAACAAGGAAACTTTAAGAAATGAGAGATCTAGGAACAAAGAAAAAATCAAGAGAAAGTAGTTCAAACAACTCAATCTAGGAAGTACTGATGTTGCAATACTGTTTTAAGTTCTAAGACATGAAAACATTTATCATTTTGCCGTTCAGAATATTAGTATTAAACGACAATTTCTATTTTTATTTTCTGTTTTTTGTTTTATTGTAATTTGACCTTATGTGAGGTCTATTTTATAATGATTTTATGTTTATTAAAGGTATTCTATTTTACAAACGGTGTTATGTCTATTCAATTGTTTCCTTATTTGTTGTAATATAGAGTTTACCCAAATTTAATTGAAAAGTTCATGATCTTGGTATACAAAATTTGTCATATTACATACAGCAAGCAAAAGAGAGTTTCAAAACATATCACATCTGACAAAGGCTATGACAATTCAATTAGCTCAGTACTTGAATTACTATTTTGAAATAGGTTGTTGATGAACAAAGCAACAACATATATTAAAATACACAAATGGCCTTCCAATTGAACCTACACCATTTTCACTTTTTTTGAACCATTTGAAATGAACTTCCTTCGAACCTCTTCTCCACTGTCAAATTATCAATGTGAACATGTTGCTCATTGATTTGAATCTGCCTCCTCCAAACTTCATCTTTCAACTCTTTGATTTTATTCACCAATTTTGAGAGGATAAATTTTGATCTTAGATCAACTTCTTCTTTGTCTCTTCTTCAGAAAAATGTACAATTCTTACACTGACAAATCAAAATATTATATTAACATAAATTAAACCCAACAAAATCAATAATAGAAGAGAAAATCACATACACCATAGCAAGGGCAAGATTAAAATCGTCTTCCAAGATTTGACTTCGACCAAGAAGTCTGTATATGTAATAAAATTCCATGTTTATATCGTACTATGACTTTGAGCATTGAATCTGATTCTTTCATGTATAGCTTATTCAAATTCACATTTATCACTACTAACCCTAACAACACAAAAAACGAAAAAATAGAAGAAGATAAAATTGTGGAAAATTTTGAATGCTCAATATGAAGTTGGGGGAAAGATTGTGAACCCTAAATTCAAGCTTTGATTAACCTGTATTTAGAATATTTCAATCACCAAGTCAATATGGATTAATATATTGAGCAATACGAGAAACTCAACTTAAACATGTTATGCTATTAATTAGAGTTATCGCCTATATTAATCATTGTGGTCTTTTAACTAACAATTCGGTTAGCCAGATAGAAAAGTTATACAACAGGGTAGTAGTTATGTCATGTGACTTTTTTAAAACCTATTATTTTGAATACGTGGAAACATATATATGATTGATTAGAGCTATCAATATGGGTTGGCCCACCCCATTCGGGCTAATCCATACAGACTTTGAAATTTGACGGGTTAGGCCGGGCTAACCCAATTTTTTTGCGGGCCAAAAAATGGTCAGCCCAACAGCCACGGGCTATGCCAGCCCAACCCACTTTTTTTAAAGGAAAAATTACCCAACAACACATCTTTTTATCCTATTTTCTATTATTCCCTACCATTCTAAAAAATTACAAAAATTCCTCTTTTCCTCAATTTCTCTCACTTTTCCGGATACATCACTCTAAACAATCACCCCACGATCTTTTTCCCTTTTTCTCACCTAAAATCACTCTATCGTATCACAAATTACCTCCATCACTCCATTTTTGAATTTCAAATTTTTTCTCTTTCTAGTTCATCGATTGCAAGTTATTGAATATTAAGTTCTTCTTCATCTTCTCTTCATCAATTTTTTTTTCTTTCCAATTCATTAGTTAGCGTTTTTTTACAAATAGTTTTACAGGTTTATTCTTCTTATAGTTGGCTCGTTGAACACTCGTTTTTAGCAAGGAAGTACCGGTAGTACTACCGAGTTTGACAGAATCTTTTAAGCATGCATTGGTAATTGCCTTAACAGTCAAACAATGACAGAAACTGCAAGCCCGTGTCAATAAAAATAGGTTTTTTTTGACCTACAAAGCCAGATATCACTATTTTTTTTGCTATCAGTTAATTAGATTGTTGATTTTTTTTCTATTTTTTGTTGTTCATGTTTTTCTGATACACAGGGGTTCAGATTTTTAATGTATCTAGCTGTTTTTGTTTCTTAAAATTAATGTATAATGTCTTCGTTTCAACATTATGATACATTACAATTTTATCATGCACAATGTATCGTATTCAAATATTAGTCTTAATACATAACATTAATTTATTGAAACACAAATTAGAATGTATCATGTTCTGTACAAAGTGATACATAATTTTTGTTATCTTTTACTAGCAGATTTACACACCAAACTTATTCAACTAGAAAACTATGTATCTGTAGACATTATCAAATATTATTGTTGATATATAAACACTGATATTTTATAACAATATCAGTTAGTATCATATTCATTGTTATGTATATAACACAACATTGATATAACAACTGGTTGATTTTTTTATTTTTTATTTTTTGTTGTTAATCTTTTTCTAATACATATGAGTTCTAGTCTATTTTCATATTAAACATGTGTGTCTCATGCCTTTAATTATTTATCTGATACATAATTACTACAATTTTTTTAATCTTTTAAGATTTGGAAGAGATTCGAGAGAAGAAATTTGAAATTTGAATTGTTTGAAGTTGTTACGATTTGGGAGAGATTGAAATCAATTTGATTTGCGTGATTTGGGAAATTGACATTTAATTTTACTTTGTTTTCCTTTTTAATCTCAACATACAAGTTGTCTAATGTATCAAATGTTATGTATTCGGATCAGTGGCGGATCCAGGATTTAGAGTCCGTGGGTGCCAAATAGACTTATCGATTAATGTGCCAGCTTTTTTCCTTAAAAAACGTGATTGGAGCCTTTTTTTTTTCTTAAAAAATGTCTGCAGAAAATTTCTAAAAAAAAATAGGTACAAATGGAATTCAAACCCGCAACATTAGCCATCTAAAGTTACCCTCCTACCATGGCACCACAAGCCAATTTTGTTTACTGGGTACCACACTTTATATATATATAAATATTATATATATATATATATATATACCTATGTATATATAGAGTTTCCGTCGAAGTTCGGGGGTGGCGTGGCACCCCCACACCCATGCATAGATCCGCCACTGATTCAGATGAATGAGATGTATCCGGATGATACAAATTTGAAGGGATTTTTGTAAATTAAAAAAGAGTAGGAATAAGATGTAATTTGCTTCTTACACTATGGGATTCCTAAAAATTATACTTAAGAGAAGCATATTTTTTTATAATTTTTTAAATAAACTTATAATTTAAAAATATTATCATAAATATTAACAAGACAATATTACATGGTGTTAGTATTACTACTTGTTAATCAAATCCACAGATAAAATTATTTGTATAATAATTATTAAGTTTGATTTCAAGTAAAAGTATAAATAACTAAATAGAAATATTAACTTAATTGTTTTCTATTGATCATAGTAAAACACAAAAAATATGAAAATATTCCATATGCTACGGCCTATGTAGTGTTTCCCTAGAAATTTTAGGACTTTTTTATTTTTTGTAGTACATATTTTATAAACATAATTTGTATTTAAAATTTAATATTTAAAACTTTAAATAGATTTTGAGTTTGGACTCTTGATATTTTTTAATATTCTATTTTATTTTTATTTGATTTTTATTTGGCCTATGGGCCGGCCTTGCCCATATTTCTCAAGCCCACAAATCAGCAGACTTATTTAGGCAGGGCTAAAAAACTCTTTTTTTAAATGGGTTCCAAAAATCTGAGCCCAGTTCTATCAAATCACGGATTAGGCTAGACCGGTTCAATATGCCTAGTCCATATTGACGACTCTATGATTGATAAGTTACGAATCCAAATTAGAAATAAATTAGGGAACCAAAGAGGTGAATAGGTTGCGAAAGTATATTGATTAGTTAATATTTAACTTATAAGATATCATTTAAAATTAAAAATAGGGTAAAATGATATTTTATCTTTTAATTATTAAGAGATAAGACACAAATACCCCCTAGACTATGAGCGAAATCACAGAGACACACCTAAACTTAACTTGGGTCCTATTATCCCCGAACTCATTTTTTCGTATTTTTGTGCACCTTTTGTGTTGACGTGTCACCTTCAACCACCCAAGTTGGTTGTGTTTGTACACACTCACCTGCCACATGTGTAAATAATTTTTTTAATTTTTATTTTTTTAAAAAAAATTAAATAATATTCTTATTTTCTTTATCTTGTATTTAAATAAAGTTAATACATATTTTTGTACCCTGTATCGAAAATTTTTTTTACCTTCATTCACTATTTTTTATCTTTTATTTTTTTATTGATTTTATTTTCTTTATCTTTCGTTTTGATTTAATTTCAAATTTAATTCCAAATGTCTTGTATTTAAAATAAGTGAATTTCGAACGGATATCAAAATAAGTAAAGAAAATTAAATAAAATATTAAAAAAAATAAAAACATTAAAATTAAAGGTCACTTTTAAGTTATTTTTAAAAAAATACACAATTTTTTTTTAAAAATAATAAAAAGTGAAAAGATCATAAATTAATTAAAAAAAGTTTAAAAAGAGAAAGAAATTAAAATAAATATTTTACAAAGAAAGAATAAAAAAAATTAAACATATATGAGTTTTAATATGAATAAATATGTATACTAACTAATTATAAAGTTACCATATAAAAAATGACATGTGTCTAATTTGTGCACTCATCACTTGCCTTCAAAAAAGTGTGCACACTGTCTATGTCATGTCAGCGTTTGTGGTGTATTTATTCCATTTTAAATTAGTTTGGGGGGGGGGGGGGGTGATAAGACCCTAGTTAAGTTTAGGTGTGTCTCAGGGATTTCGGTCATAGTTTTGGGGGGGGGGGGGGTACTTGTGCCTTATCCGAATTTTTAACATGGAACTTTGTGGCTTCCCATTTCTAGTAGAATTAGGAATTCAAAACGGGGTAAGTTAAAAAAAAAATTGTTTGCCTATTTGAAAGAAAGTCCATTTTTGGGGTTTTCTAGTTAATTTATGTTTTTCTGGTTTAGGTGTTATTTCTACTTTCTTAAGTTGAGAAATTAATTCATCTATTTCTGTATTATTTTTATGAGTTTGTTCAGGTTGTTTTTCTTTTAATATTTTATCTATTTTTATGTTTAACTCTATTAGTAATGCTATTATTGTATTATTCTGTTTTAGGATTACTTTGTCTGTTTGGCTAGAGGGAATGTAACTAGAAATCCTATAGGTTCTTGATGGAATTTTGTTGTATATTCTAATGTCTTTTTATAATTTATATCTTCTTCACTCATAAAAGTGAGATCTGTTCAAGTCTTATAATTATGTCTTTTAAATTACTTATTTCAGTAGTTATTTTTTCTACTTGTTCTATAATTTAGTTACTACTTGGGTATTTCTCATCTCTAATTCTTTAAGTTTTTCTATTATAGTTTTTACTAGCTTTTCTATTTCTATTTTAGTAGGTATTTTTTCTAAATTAAATTTTTAATCAAATATTGAATTTTTCTATCTATTTCTAGTTCTTGTGCTTTTAAAAAGTCAAAATTCTTTTCTAATTTATCTAGTGTCTTAAATTGCTTATTTTGTACTACTTCTATTGCTTCTAGTAGTTTTATTATAATTTTATCTTGTTGTTGAATTTTTTGACTCAGATTTATTGTTAAGTCTATTAAAGTATTGTATTGTATATCTTCAGAGTGTAGTATATGTTCTCCTTAAGAAAAATTACACTTTAAAATATTATTTTTGTGTAGCGATCTATATTTCTTTTCTGGCTGTATTCTCAAGTCTAAGTATTCAAGATGTCTTAACGAATCTATTTTTCTATCCTAGTGAGCTTCTAATTGAGCAAATTCTTCTATAGTATTTTATCCTATTAGTAGTATATTTTATATTTAATTTAATGTTATTAATTTCTTTAACTACGTTAGCTTTATGTTCTATCAACAAATCTATAGTAGGGGTTTTAGATATTTCTTCGTTAGCTAACTCTTCTTTTGTCCAAATTAAAAATTCTTTTATTTGTTCTTTAGCCAACTCTTCTTCTGCCCAACTTAAAAATTCTATTAGTCTTTTTAGATTATATCTAAGCTCAAACCTATATTGTATTTCTTTGTAAAGCCAACTATATCTTAGTTTTATTCTTTTTATATATTCTAAAGGCATCTATTTATGCAAAGTGTATATAATCAAGTTTCTTTTTGTATCTTTTTATTCTTATGTTAGAGTTTACAATTTGTAGTATACTATAATCTAATTCTTTATTTAGGTATCTTATATTTTGTTTTGATTCTTCCGTTGTAAGTTGTTTTTCTAAATTTATTTGTTGTTTAAGTTCTCTTTCTGTTGTAACTAGCATGCTCTTATGAATTCTTTCTTCGTGAAGCCACTGATCTAACTGTCCATATCTCTTAATTAAAACTTGCATTAACTATCCTAACAAAATTGCTTCGTTTTTTAATTTTCGATATATCCTATTTATTCTCTAATATATATATATATATATATATATATATATATATATATATAAAGATGGATAAAAAAATATATAGTGATGTGGCACCTCTCATAGCTCAAGAATTGTATTTATCTTTTTTGTGGTTTTTTTTGGCCATTTAAATTATTCTTTTAATCAATAATTTAATATTATAATATCCACACATTAATAGAATAATGGGAATTATTGTCAAATACGTTACAACCTATTCACTTCCACATTTATGGAATGACACGATATTAATCTTTCATATATCACATTAAGAATTCCTACAAACTCTTACCATTCATGTAAGTTTGTTCCTCCCTTACATATTCGATTTATAATTTTTCTGTTGTCATTGGATGCTAACGTTTTTCTTCTTCTTTCAGAACTTGAATTTTAGGTTTCTTCAGAGTGTAAGTTTTTTCCCATTTGTTTATGCTCTTAGTATTTTTTTTATCTTCTATTACTTGATGAGCAATGTAAGTTCAAATTTGGATGTAAAATTAAATACTTTAAAAACATAGTATCAGGATCTTGAATACGTAATCTTACATAGAGATCGTTAGGGGCACATACCTGATGCGGAAGACATTATCACACAGAAAAGCGAAAGCGTTAGTCGTAAATTGGTTTCTACCTATGTTAGGGCAACCGTTAGCGATGGAATTATTGTAGAGAATATGTGGTAACCCTAATGGGTGGAGGGATGACCAATTTATAGAGGTTATGACTTAATCTGGTACGTCCATCAAGTAACTAATGTACGGACGATATCTATTCCTTATTAAATATTATTTATGGTATTACTTGGATTACAAGTAAACTTGGGCCATAAGTAAGAAATAATTAATAATAATTAATAATAATTCTTACTTTGAAATTTCTCTGTTGTCACTTGACACTAACATTTTAAATAACGTATTTTTTTCCTTTTCAAAACCTAATTTTTAGAGGTTTAATTTCTTCAGAGGGTAAGTTTTTCCCCCTTTGCTTATGCTTTAGTTTTTTTTTATCTTCTATTATTTGATGAACCATCACATTTTAAAAATTGAGGTGCAAATCATATATAAAAAAAGCTCGCATTTAGATGTACATAGATTTATGCATTTCACATGTTGTTTTCTTCTTCTTTTTTTCCTTTTCCCCAAAATTTGAATCAAGTTATATATGTTATAATTGTCAATCGTAATTTATTAGGTGATGTGATACATTTCAATGATCGATAATTTTATTTATTTGTTATTTCTCATTGTAGTTTTTCAATTCACTCTTCTCATTTTGTTTTTTGAAAAACTTTTCTCTTATTATTTAATCACTAGGGAATAAATAGCGATTATTATTAAAATTACAATTCAAATTAATTTTTCAAGAGTTCTTTTCAAATCAAGACATATATATGTATATTAATTTCATATAATGTTTGAGAACTTGGAACTTGAAAAGGCAATAATATGGACCATAATTTTTTTGTCCTTAACTTCTTAAAGATACAGTAATATTATGAAGCTATTGACTTTACTTTTGAAGTTATGATTTACACAGTAATTGCGCTAAAGGGAAGATAACTTTGTAAAATTTAGGTTTATCCATTTTGTCCACCCTGTATGTCACACTACTTTTTCATAATTTACCTTTCTTTTTTCATTTTGTGCTTATGGAATTGTAAGTTCTTAAAAAATTGATGTTTTCAAAAAATTATCATTGTGTTTATGACTTGTTATGTCTAAAAAAAATTGATATTCTCAATTTTATTTGACATATGCTTATGGGTTATAAAGTGTTAGTATGTCATTTGATATTAAAATAATATGCATCTTTTACGTTGCCACTTTGATAATATTTTTTATCATATGCCATTCGTTACTCTCATTTAGATCGAGAGTCTCATTATATTGGCATAATTAGTGTCATTATGTTGCATTACTCCATTTAGAGTTAGTGCTTAGTAAGCAACATATTTTTGTCTGCTTCAATTTTTTGTAGACGTTAGTGCACGTTGGCTAATTGGCAAGAATGGTTTTATACTTTTATTTTTTATTAAAACCATTGTAACCTCTATCTTATTATTTATTTATTATTCTCCTCTTTATGTTTGTCACTCATGTAACATCTAAACCATTTATTTATTTAATTTACTATCCCATTATTATTCTGTTCTTTGCAAGAAATAATTTCTTATCTATAAATAGTGATGGTCTTCCCTTGTTTTGAGAACAAAAAAATATAGTGTATAAAATAAGTTAAAAGAAAGTTCTTATTAGTTGAAGGAAGATGTTCTTTTTGTAGAACTTTGGACTCAACTCTTGTCCAAAGTTTATTGAGTTATACTTTGTGATTGAGTTGTTGTATCTTGAAGGGGACAAGTCAAGAAGATTATTGTTGGACCGATAAAAACATTTGTTGCAATGGACTTAAAGAGAGAGAGATATCCGCGCCCCAAAGAAATTTAAATATTTTGGATTTTAATTTTTTAAAATGTTGTTGACTATCATGAGGACGGTGATGCGTGGAGCAGCATGTATCTCTGCTAAGTCGAATTATCATTTCTTGGGAGCAAAGTCGGTTTCTGCTGACTAAACATATTTAGGCTTCGTCAAGAAACACCCTAAATTCCATTCTTGGCCTAAAAAGAATTGGATGAGTGATTTAGTATCTTGTGTATTTGTGTCTCTCCTAACTTTGTAGTACTCCAAAACATAGAGAAAACAAAAGAAAATAAAAACATTTTTGTTTGATTTACCATTATTAAATTAGGGTAGATGCAGGGCTGGCTCTTGTCGGGCCTCAAATTTTAATCAAAAATAAATTATGTGTTAAAAATTTTATAGAAAAAAAATTGATTATTTATGATATAAAGTATATATATTTTTTTTAAAAAAAATCAATATTGAGTTGATAAAATCTTACCTAAAATTAATAACGGAAAAAACAACATTAACTACTAATAATTTTCATCTAAATAGAGTAAGAAAAATAAATTTGAATAAATACGTATAGGAAGTTTGTTTATATTTTAGGCCTCAAATTGAAATTTCTCTTTAGGCCTCCAATTATGTTAAGCTGCCTCTGGCCGTAGATGGATCCTGTTTAATTTGTGCTTTATTCATTCTTAAGAAATAAATGATAAAAGCACAAAGACACTCAACAATGACAAAGGATATATATTGTAAATTATATACACTGCATTAATTCTTCTTCAAGTTTATTTCTCTCTTTACATAGTCTTTTTAAAAGACTAATTTTTTCTCACCTTTACTTTATTAATATAATAAAAACTCAAAAATAGATAAACACATTCAATTAAGTGTACGTTAATCTAACCTATTTGAATTTGGAAAAGGATAAAGTCTTTCAAATATTCAAAATTTTAAAAGATCCGTACTCTAATCTTATAAAATTATATTTGATGAAGTTTTTATTACTGCGCGAAGCGCGGACCTGTTAACTAGTTAGAAATAAATTAGGGAACCAAATCAGTTTTTTCTTATAAAAATACAAAGGTTTCGTAATATTTTGTAAATAGAGAAGGTAAAAGAAAACAACGATTGGAAAGTAACCTAGAATGACGAAATTGGAATTGGAATTGGACCTGACGATGGGTATAGAGCTAAAATTTGATGCTGATGTGGCACCGGAGAAGACTAGAAAAACAGTAGATCAAATATGCCCTTCATCTCTTCTCTCATAAATCAAATATGAAAATATGAAGGTGCAAGGTGGAAGAATGAGTACTTCAAGTCTCGTCTTTGAGTTTCATCAAGTTTACACTCTGACAAGCCTTGAAGCAGGGGAAATTTATAGACATTGAAATTTTGAGGAACTCTACAAGACGTGTTCAATTCGAGTTGGAATTCTACAAGGTGTGTTCAATTCCAATTTGGATTCTTGGAGGCTACTCAACCCTAAACCCTAGTTCATGCATATATAAAGGGTACTATATTCCCTTAAAGAACATCTCAAATATTTCATAAATTCATGGAATATCTTTAGATGAAATTCAATTCATCTTAATTTGAGAAATATGTCACTAACAGCCCTCAAATTATGAAGATCAAGTCCAAATCATCTTAGTTCGAGAAATACGCCACTAACGATGCTCGAATTATAGAAATCAAGTCCAAATCATCTAAGTTCGAGAAATATGTTACTAACGACCCTCAAATCATGGATTCTTAACTTATCAAACATATACCTAATCAAGGGAGGAACAGAATTGTACATGCACAATGTTTATCAATAAAATTATGTTTCTTCATATTTTATTTGTGATTGTATTTTATTTTCTTTCCATTTAAAATTTATTGCAAACAAATTGACACCCCCAGTGGGACGAAATCTGCCCTTCATCTCTTTTCTCATAAATCAAATCTGAAAATCTAAATCTTCAAAGGTGGAAGAATGAGTACTTCAAGACTCGACTTTGAGTTTCATCAAGTCTACACTCCGACAAACCTTGAAGCATGGGGCATTTGTTGACATTGAAATTTTGTAGGACTCTACTAGACGTGTACAATTCGAGTTGAAATTCTACAAGGTGTGTTCAATTTGAGTTGGAATTCTACAAGGTGTGTTCAATTCCAATTTGGATTCTTGGAGGCTACTCAACCCTTAACCCTAGTTTATGCCTATATAAATGGTACTATATTCCCTTAGAAGATATCTCAAATATTCTGCAAATTAATGGAATATCTTTAGATCAATTCCAATTAATCTTAATTTGAGAAATACACCACTAACAACCCTCAAATTATAAAGATCAAGTCCAAAT
This sequence comes from Solanum pinnatisectum, assembly GCA_035578085.1. Classification (NCBI taxonomy): domain Eukaryota; kingdom Viridiplantae; phylum Streptophyta; class Magnoliopsida; order Solanales; family Solanaceae; genus Solanum; species Solanum pinnatisectum. The sequence goes on along the minus strand of CM069080.1, from coordinate 7,321,332 downwards.
CATCTTAGTTCGAGAAATACGTTAATAACAACCCTCAAATTATAGAAATCAAATCCAAATCATCCAAGTTCGGGAAATACGCTACTAACGGCCCTTGAATCATGGATAAATATCTTATGAGAGAAGAATCAAGGGAGGAACAGAGTTGTACCCGCACAATGTTTATCAATAGAATTATGTTTCTTTATATTTTATTTGTGATTGTAATTTATTTTCTTTCCCTTTAAAATTTGTTGTAAAGTAGATAAAAAAATTATACAACAGGGTAGTAGTTATGCGACTTTTTTTAAAATGGCCTTTTTAAAACCTATTATTTTAAATACATGGAAACATTTATATGATTGATAAGTTAAGAATCCAAATTAGAAATAAATTAGGGAACCAAATCAATTTTTTTTGTTTCTTATAAAAATATATGGGTCTGCAATATTTTGTAAATAGAGAAAGTAAAAGCAAAAAGCGATTGCAAAGTAACCTAGAATAGCGGAATTGGAATTCAGGACGATGATGGGTGAGAAGAGTGTATGGCTAAAATTTGGTGCTGATGTGACACGGGAGATGACTGGAAAAATAATAATATATTTTTGTGCTTTCGATGTACCGTCATCGCCAAAAGGTTGTGTTTATGCAATCAAACCCTTTGTACCCCGACAACGACGATGACAACCTTCTCCTCAGCTATGCTATTGGTACTTTGAAGGAGCACCTTTCTTATATCAATCAAATTCGCAAGAGAAACACTCAACAAATCCATGAATCCTATGTTTGTTTCCTTTTCCCTTTTTAATATATGATTCTTTCACTCATCCTTCTCCCTTGATAACTTGAAGAGACGTCTATTCTAATTCTTTTATATCTTAAGCCCATCGTCTATTATTCTAAATACGTGGAAACATTTATATGGATGATTATAACTGTTAATATGGGCTGGCCCACCCCATTCGGGATAATTCATACAGACACTAAAATTTGATGGGTCAGCTCTGGCTAACCTATTTATTTGTAGGCCAGAAAATGGTCAGCCCAACCCACAAGTACATGGGCTATGGTTAGCTAGGCCATCCCACTTTTTTTAAAAGCATATTTTTAAATCAAATTATAATTTAAAAATATTATTATAAATATCGACAAGACAATATTACGTGATGTTAGTGTTATTACTTATAAAGCAAAATCCACAAATAAAATTATATGTATAATATATATTAAGTTTGATTTCAAATAAAAGTATAAATAGATATATTAAACTAATGCTCATAATAAAACACAAAAAAATGACAATATTCCATATGCTATGGCCTACTAGTGATTCCCTAAAATTTTTGGTTTTTTTTTTTTTTAATTTTATGTAGTATATATTTTATAAACATAATTTGTATTTAAATCTTAATATTTAAAACTTTAAATAGATTTTGAGTTTGGACTCTTGATAGGGCTTTTTAATACTCTATTTTATTTTTTCATTAATTTTTATTTGTCCCATGGACCAGCCTACCCATATTTCTCAAACTCCACAAATTAGCGGACTTATTTAGGCTAGACTAAATTTTTTTTTCTTAAATGAACTCCAAAAATTTTGGCTCAGTTCTATTAAATCACGGGTTAGCCTAAACCGGCCCAACGGGCCAGTCCATATTGACAATTTATGATTGATAAGTTAGGATTCCAAATTAGAAATAAATTATGGAACCAAAGAGGTGAAAAGATTGTGAAAATATTTTGATTAATTAATATTTAACTTTTAAAATATTTTATAACATTTAAAATTAAAAATAAATAGCATTTTAACTTTAATGGTTAACTCAGAACTTTGTATCTTCCCTTTTTAGTATAATTTGTAATCCAAATCGAAATTAGAAATAAATTAGGGAACCAAATCAGTTTTTTTGTTTCTTATAAAAATATAAGGGGTTGGTAATATTTTGTAAATAGAGAAAATAAAAGAAAAAAAAATATGATTGGAAAGTTACTTAGAATGACGGAATTGGAATTGTAATTGGGGACAATGATGGGCGAGAAGAGTCTAGGGCTAAAATTTGGTTCTAATGTGACATCAGAGATGTGTGGAATAATAGTAGGATGTTTTTGTTCTTTCGATGTACCGCCATCGCCACAAGGTTGCATTTTATGCAATCAACCCCCTTTTTACCCTGACAACAACAATAGCCTTCTCCTTGGCTTTGCTATTGGTACTTTGAAGGAGCACTGTCCTTATGTTGATTTAATTCGCAAGAGATACGTTCAACAAATCCAAGAATCCTATGTTTGATTCCTTTCCCCTTTTTCTTATGCTTTCATTCATATTGCTTGCTATCTTTGAAATATGTTAATGCTTTATAAGGTTTAAGTTATTCAATATCAAGACTTTTACTGTTTTATATACTAGTACAAAAATGCAAGAAACATATTTTTTGCTAGAAACTGTACATGGATAATTGCTTCATAAATTGTTGTAGTTTTATGGTACCTTCATAATCTTTACTGTCAATTTGATTGCAGCCTCTTTTTGTTTTGTTTGTATCGAATCGTTTTTGTCACTCAAATCATAGAACAAATAAGCTAGTCAAATTGGTTGACAATTGTAATTAATTCCAACAATGAGAGGTTTTGACTGTTCCCATTTGTTGAATTTCATATTATTGAGTATTCCTCTTGATAACTTGAAGAGACATCTAATTCTTGTATATCTTAGCTCAGCTCTATTAAATCACGGGTTAGCCCAGACCGGCCCAATGGGTAAGTCCATATTGACAATTTATGATGGATAAGTTAGGAATCCAAATTAGAAATAAGTTAGGGAACCAAAGCGGCGAAAAAATTGTGAAAATATTTTAATTAATTAATATTTAACTTTTAAGATATTTTATAACATTTAAAATTAAAAATAAGGGTAAAATGACATTTTAACTTTTAATGGTTAACTCTGAACTTTGTGCTTCCTTTTTTAGTATAATTAGGAATCCAAATCCAAATTAGAAATAAATTAGGGAACCAAATCAATTTTTTTTGTTTCTTATAAAAATATAAGGGGTCGGTAATATTTTGTAAATAGGGAAAGTAAAAGAAAAAAATGATTGAAAAGTAACTTAGAATGACGGAATTGGAATTGGAAATTGAGACGATGATGGGCGAGAAGAGTTTAGGGCTAAAATTTGGTTCTACACCAGAGATGTGTAAAATAATAATATGATGTTTTTGTGCTTTCGATATACCACCATCACCACAAGGTTGCATTTTATGCAAGTAACCCCTTTCCACCCGACAACAACAATAACCTTCTCCTCGGCTATGCTATTGGTACTTTGAAGGAGCACTGTCTTTATGTTGATATAATTCGCAAGAGATACGTTCAACAAATCTATGAATCCTATGTTTGTTTTCTTTTCCCTTTTCTTATGCTTTCATTCATATTGCTTGCTATCTTTGAAATATGTTAATACTTTATAAGATTTAAGTTATTCGATGTCAAGACTTTTACTGTTTCAGTACAGAATTGGAAGAAACATTTTTTTTGCTTGAAACTCTACGTGGATATTTGCTTCATAAATTGTTGTTGTTTTATGGTACCTTCATAATCTTCACTGGCAATTTGATTGCAACCTCTTTTTGTTTTTTTTGTATCCAATCGTTTTTGTCACTCAAATATTAGAACAAATAAGGTAGTCAAATTGGTTAACAATTGTAATTAATTCCAACAATGAAAGGTTTTGAGTGTTCCCATTTGTTGAATTTCATATTATTGAGTATTCCTATTGATAACTTGAAGAGACGTCTAATTCTTGTATATCTCATGCCCTTCGCATTGAAATTCTCTTTGTTATTGATATTTATAACTTGTGAAACTCTGACCATTCCAAATAAGAAACTTGCGCTACTTGCTTTTTATTTTCGGGTCGGTAAATGCCTAACCTAGTTCAAGCTCCAACGTGTTGGGTCGAACAAGTGTAACCCAAACAAGCCAAACATTTAACTATAAAATTACCTAGACTTTCTTCCCCCACTACTAAAAAACTGTCAAAAAATAACGGCCAAAAGTGACGGACTGCGTCGCTTTTTTGGTCAAAATCTACAGAAAAGTGACGCAGTCAAGTTTGCCGCTTTTGGCTCGATGCTTTTCAATAAGCGACGGACAACATCGCAAAAAAGTGACAGACCGCTTCACATTTTTTTTAAAACAAAAATAGTTTTTTTAATAATGCGATGCCGTCCATCACTTTTTTTATAATTTTTTTTTTAATTTCCAAAAAGCGACACATTCTGTCACTTTTTTTTTAATCTTATAATATTTTTAAATCTTGAAAAACGAAAAACAATGAGATGTCGTCTGCCGCTTTTCTTGAAATTAAATTTTGAAAAACCTAGAACAATGACGGACTAAAGGACCTTGTCTGTCGTTTTTCTGGGTTTTTTATTAAAAAAATGCATAAAAGTGACAGACAAAACAACTATTGTACATAATTTTTTTTGCATATTTTTGACAGTAGAAATGTCAGTTTCTACTGCCCACCTACAAATGAAATTAAATTAAATTCAAACTAATTCAGCCCAATCAAACAAAATACATGATAAACATCTTACACAAAATATAAAACAACAAAATCTTCAAAAATAGTTATATCACAATTTAAATAGTTATAAAGTCTTTCAAAATTTTAAAAAGTACATAAACTAAAGAGATAGAAGCTAATTAGGGAGTGCAATCTATATAATCATCCTCCTCCTCACTCTCGTTGTCAGTGCCCTCGACAGGGGATGATGTAGTTGTAGGTCGACGAGCGAGGTTCTATACTTGTTCTTTGATTTGTTGAACGGTCGCACTCATACTTTTTTGTTCAGCTATGCTTCTTTGCTCAGACTCTTCTAGTGTTGCTGCAAGTTTTGCTATTTGAGCAGACATAGCACCAATCTGGACATCGTCAAGTACCTCGGCTTGACGTGATGATCCAGTACATTCTAAGCTAGACCGGAGTCATCGTACATCATTTCGAGATCCTCGACCATAGACTTTACCCTTGTGTGTCGCCCTACCACTTTTTCTGTCCAAATTTGAGTGGACAGTTCAGGTGTCATTAGACCGAACTATCTAGCTTCTCATTCACGTATTGATGATACTGTCCATACCTATTAAAAATAAAAATTAGCATCAAAATATATACATACTATATATATATATATATATATATATATATATATATATATATATATATATATATATATATATATATGTTCACTATTCATATTAATTAAATAACTTACAAAAGTTCGTTCGACCCTTTCCTCCACCCGCACATCTGAATCCAACTCATTTTTTTTCTTCTTCATATTAGTCCTCTTGAAAACCTCCGATTCAAGGGAAGTGCGCCCCATTTATTTTTTCCTATAAATAAAAAATTGAAATTTATAATGATATTGATCAACTAATTATTTATTTAAAAGTTTGAATTAAAACTTACCATCTCTCTTATAATTGTTCAAATGCTCTTCCTCCGGTGTGCAACGAGCCACTCTTAAGACTGCCTCTAGCCTTTTTGGCTTGTTCGGACAACGCCTTGAACTTATTTGTGTTCCAATTCTAGTGCAATTCATCAAAAACATGAGGCAACATCCAACTCGGCTACTGATCAGTATTTCGGGTTTTCGTTAGCTAGCTAGACAGTCTCATGGATGCTCTATTCTCAAATGTGGTCGCAAGGACCATATTGTACCTCGGTTCCCATGTACACATAATCTGAAAAAATGAATAACGTTAGATAATTAAAAAAGTAAAGTCTACTAAAATTATTAAACTTAAATAAAAAATTATTTACCTTAAATTCATTAAACATCACCTGACGTATACTATTTGCGATCTCTGTGTCATGCCCCGAGCCTATACCTTGGACGTGGCCGGCACTCGAGAACCATTGTTGGCCCCAAGAGAACCCTTGGCCTGGCTTACTTACTCAGCGAAAGACTTTACTCAAGATAAATACTTTTAAAACAAGTAAATTGAACTGCTCAAAATATAACTTAGAATGTATTATAATAACATTCACTGCCAAAGTGACAACTCAAGTCTCAACTTAACTGAAAAGTAAAAGAAAAGACTCATGAACTAATCACTGACTCTGTCTATGAAGCCTCTAAACAACAGAGATGGACATCGGGACAAGACCCACGTCATCCTAATGAACTAAAATATTGAAAGCAATAAAAGGATTTTCCGAAAAGCTAGGATGCTCACCAATTGACTCTGAGTGCCTAATTGGATCAACGAGGCGCTGAATGCTGATCCTGATTACCTGCGTCTGCATCATAATAAGATACAGGCCAACTAGGATCAATACATTGAATGTACGAATATGTGAGTTGGAATGCTAAACAAACTTAAGCTTGAAATGAATCTGAAAGAAACACTTACTTTGGCTTTACTCAACTCATGGATAACTTAACTCAATATAAAGCAATAAAACACATGCAATATATAGAAAGCTTTTAAAACAGTAGAAAACAACTTAGTTCGTTAAAGAAAATGCAATAACAAACTCAACTTTACTCATAAAATAAAGTAATATAGTTTCTGCGGGAGTTTCTCTAACCGACAACCACCACTCTGAGCCTAAGTGGTGATACAACGTCTTGCCCACGCTGCTAGAACTGTCCTATACTTTGCCGTCATATAGAACGCTTAACTAAGTGGATCCACTAGTCTATGCTAAAAGCATCTTAAGGAGTCATCTAAAAAGTATGATCCTCTACTACCTATATGATGGCTACATGGTTTATGGAGACGTGAGTTATCTGAACTCAAACTCGTCCTCATATCGGTGCTCAATACTACTCCCAAAATATACTTAGCTCATATGTTTGTAAAAACAAAACTCTTGCTTTGGTTTGAGATAATTACTCAAAAACTTAGCTTAAAAGCTCTCTTGAAAATCTCAGTTTCCTTTCTTGCTCAAATGTGAAAACATTTTAACTCTTGGGAATACTTAGTTCCCGTATAATCTTTAAAGAATGAACTTTACTCTTACTCTTTACAGAAAACTAGCTCAAAAGATCTTTTGGAAATCAAGGTTTCCTTTCTTCTTTAAATGTGAAAACATTTACTCTTTTGGGAATACATAGTCATGATATACTCTTTTGAAGAAATGAACTTCAAACTTTACTCTTAACTCAAAACTCAAGTCTTAAAAAAAAGTTAAAACATTTGTAAATGACTTTTGGAAAACTTTATGAACTCCTCTTAACTTGACTCTTAACTTCTCTTGACTTAACTCTTAACTTTCCTTGAATTGAATTATGGATTCAAGGATTGTGATTTGTAATAGGAAAGATCTCATGATGTTTAGGAATGATTTTAGATAGCTAAACATGAGAAAAAAATAAAAAAATCACTATCTGAGGGTAGGTCCGTGATGCAGAGATGTGTTTAAATTTTGGTTGCGAAAAATACTTTTTGAGGTAGAGTAGTTTGTGACCTCACCGCGATGCAAAGGGAAAAATTACACTTCTGAGGAATAGGTCTGTGTCTCGAACCTGGTACCCAGGTTTTGCCCGACTTGTTCCTTCTTCGTTTTCTAACCCCAATTCGCTCAAACTCGATTCTTTTTTCCAAATTCTTTTTAGATACAAATACCCAACAAATGTACCTAAGAACCTAACTCCAAACAACTAAATAATTTGACGTAATGATCTCATAAACTTCTCAATTTCAGCCCAACTCTAGAACAATATCAATTTCAAGAATAGATATCAAGAACATCAACTTTCAAACTCTTTTAGGACGAATTCACGCTGGCACGTAGCTGAACGAACTCAATGTTATGAAAGCCTCACATACCTCGTAGGGATCACCCCATGATGAAATGCACGAGCCTAGCTTCAAGAACTTGATGACTCCTTGCTCCTTCTCCTCTTTTCTCCTCTTTTTTTCTCTTCTCTCAAAACCCTAACTTAAATTCCAAAAGCGTAAACCGAATTCAATCATTTTAGACCTTAAAATAATTACCAAAAACATAATTAACTAATTGGGTGGTGAAAAGACCATTATGCCCTTCTAAAATCCGTATTGGACTTTCCTTATTTGAACAACCCAACTTTCAATGGGCATAACTCACTCATACAAACTCGGAATCGCGTAAATCGGCGGCGTTGGAAAGATTATTCCAAGATCTTTCCTACGATATCTGGAAACACACCTAACTCATCCTGAGCTAGGAGTTATGGTCATTTGAAGTTGACCAAAAATTCAAGCTTAACTTAACTTAACCAATTTTCCAGATTTCTATTATTTCAAAAAAATCACTCTTTCTAATTCTAGCTCTTTCTAGTTCTTTCAATTTGTGAGATGTTACAATATCGCTCCAAGAGTGATAAATTTGTGTAAAAAGTCTTCTCACACACTCTTTTAAAGCCCGACAACATCCTTTGCAGGATTTCACTTGCAAAACACATAATAAATATCTTAGTTCATGAATAATATATCGAGGTATAAAAAATAAGTAAAATGAAGTTACAAATAGATAACAAAACAAACTTATGATGATCCATCCGGCACAATCATGACTTTGCTAATCCTGTCCCTCTGTCCCAGTACTAGAGCAAATATCTCATCTGATGTAGCACTAGGTGTAGGTGTAGGTGATACACTAGGATCCACATAATGCTGAGTCAATGGAGCTGTACCAGCCACAACATTTGACTGCTCACTACTAGAGTCTCTAATCCTCATTGTAGGTAGCTGAGGAGATGTAGTCGTGCTTGATGAATAGCCTCTAAAGGTAGGTCCTCGTAGCGTCGTGGAGGCAATGATTTTGTAATAGAGGAAGCACCAGCTGATCGACGGTAATTAGGATAATATGTCTGAGGATCTGCCGTACCAAACAAAATAACCAATAAATGGGTATCATGAGTAATGTGCTCTGGCACAGAAGAAAGAAATCCTGGAATATCCTCAGGATCTATGAATCTCCTAGACTTCTTCTTTTTAGCCTTATTAGGCTGGCTAACTCCAAGATGCTCGCGAGATCTATCACCCTCACCCCTGATGACATCTGTATGCAAATTTACGTGGATAATATATATTTATTATTACTTATATATATTTAGCTAATTTATATACCTAATTAATTAGTTCATAAATACTACATTTCAACATTTTACAAAGTTCAAGCTTAATTAATTCATAAATACTAATTAAATTTAAGTTATTATAAATTAAGTTCAAAGTTCTAATTAATTAAGTCCAAATTATGTTCAAGTATTCTAATTATGTTCAATTATTAAGTTCTAATTAATTAAGGTCAACAAGAATTAGTTGTATTCAAGTTCTAAGTTTAAGTTCAAGTTCTAAATTCAAGTTCATATTGACTTTCTAAAATTATTTATATATAAACTTCAAATCAAATAATTTTTTTCATTAATCACCTGAATCAGAATTACATATCAAGCTAACTACCAGTATAAACTTAAATTCACTTGTTAATAACTCTATATCCAAATGTTACCAATCATCACCATCATCAAACTCAACAAGAAGCAAATACATTACAAAAGCGATGATTGTTCTACTTCCTTTGCACCTAATGGTTCTCTAATATTACAAGCATAAACAATATTTAGTTAATCTAAGGTCATCCACAACCTGTTGTTCAAAGATCCCGAGATTCCTTTCAATTCATTTGGCATGCACAATTTCAGCAAACACCAGTTAAAATATTTAGGCATTTTGAGACTTCCCTTTGCACTCTTGAGTATGAACAGGAAATGGTGTTCTCAATCTCCTCCATGTCCTCTTTTCTTTGCATCAAGCTAATATTCTACTCCACAACTGCCTAACAAACGAGCATTGTACAAACAAGTGTTCCCTTGTTTCTCCTACCTAAGACACACATAGGTTTAACATTGATACCCCACTTAATGAGACTGTCTTTCGTGAGTAGTTTAGCCTACACTAGAAACCACACAGTGAATATATCTTTAGACCTAGTAGGATTGCCTAACATTAAGCGATTCCATGGTCCTTTCCCCTATCAATCTTAGATAAATTTACTTTATAATGCCATGTTGTTTTTCACCATATGTTGCACTTGGTTCCATTGGATCCTAGCTCCAATATTTTCCTTGTAATCCAATATGCTTGCGTTGAAATGGTCATATCCTGCACCTTCAATCTAGTATGTGTGTGTATCCATTTGATTCACATTTTGTCCTCTTTATGTGTAAAATCCCAAAAGATTTTGGTTTGATCCAAACTTGAAGATTTATAATGTTCATTCTTCCTACAGACTTAGGCAAACAAACCCTATCCCAATTAGATGCTAATGCTTTTTTGGTGATAATATCTACTCCGGACCAAACATATACAGATTCTGTAGAAGGCCTCAATGGTCTTTACTACCTTTGGGGGGAGCAAGAACAAATAGGACCAATAAGATTGTATATATATATATATATATATACACACCAAACATCATTGTTTGAACCAACTAGATTTTTCCTGCATATGATAATTCTTTTGTTGTCCAGAAAGCAATTCTCTTCAAAATATTATCAATGAATGGTTCCAATGGATCATATTTAGTTTCCTAGTATTATATTTAGTTTCCTAGTATTTAAATGGCAACTCTCCTTTATAGTATCCCTTTTTTTGTATTATGGCATCCTTACCTCTGAAGCAGTCCACCAAAATAAGCACAACTTTTAACCAAATTAGCTTAAAGACATTACGCAACATCAAATTGTTCTACAAACTCCTATTAACCACAATGGAGTAGTTAACTGTTTGGACACAATCCATGATTCGGGAAATGAACTTCTTAGGAAACTCTAACTCTTCCATAACCTGTTAGAGATACACCTATTCTATTCTATCATAGGCCTTTGAAGATCTATTTTTAGCTTAAGTCTTGGTGATATATTCTTCCTTCTATTAAACTATCTCTCTTTATGTAGTTGAATTGTTTCTTTATTAGCAACTTGCTTTAATTTCAGATTTTTATTTTGTATGCTCAAATATAGACTATTTGTTTAGTTTTTTGTTTTAGTTTTCATTATAGAGACAAAAGCAAAAAAAAAATAAAAATGCATTATTGTCTTGCTCATGTGTATCTTTTTTTTTGTTCTTTGTGCTTATAATTCACATGTAGATTAACTTTCATATTTAAGAATGAATGTGAGAGAATGTTTACCGTCTTTTTTTTGGAAAAAAAGAAGATGAAACATATCGATATAGTTTTAAAATATCTTTCCATTCACCTTTTTGGGTTATTTATCCCTTGAAACTAACCGTTCCATCTTTATTTAATTTTTCTTGTTGGGTGAAATAAAAACATATTCTACATATTAAGATTCTGCCCACCAAAGATAGAACGTTTCTATTTAAAAAAGGTTTATATTTATCTATTAATGTTAGTGACAAAAGGAGTGTCCTTTATCGCCAACAGGGCAAGAGTATATAGGTTTGCCAGGGGTAAATAAGAGCTCGTCGAACTATCAATATTCTTTACTTCCACGGTCAATCAATCAGCAGTCCTCCAATTTCCTCTCGAATGTTTATAAGAAATAGCTTATGCCGCTATATTACCCCGGATTGACAAATTAAAATACGCTTGGATAGGATATTCCTGTGTAAACATTCAAGTTGACAATTAATTTCTCAACCTTCGTGGACTCTACAATGATCAAATCGATCCTTTTAATCTGTGTAGGTTGGAGAAGTTTAATCATTCATACATAGCACATAACATAGTGTCCTTAATGTACTGATTTTTTATTTTATTTTAGTCATTCATACGTTTCACATAACATATTGTTTTAATGTATAAAAAAATGACTATTTTAGTCCTTCATTTATACCACGTAATTGAAATAATCATTAATATATAGAAAAAGTGATCCTTTTCGTTCACATAATTTTCCTTTTCATTATGGAGACTTTCCTTGTAGAAATAAAAGAAAATGAGCACCAAACGGATATGCAATAGCTCCTTTTGGACTAGTGTGAATGTGTATTCTCACATTCTGCATATCTTCAAATAATATATTATAGTGATATATGATATCATCAAGCGATTTCCCAGGAAGAGCTTATGCCATCTTCCTCAATAGATTATTATCCTTAAAGTAGATTGCTAGGGTATTCTCAAATATTTTATCCTAGATTGATAGTGACACAAGAGGGTGAATCGATATTTTCACATTTTGCATTCTTAAGTTTTGGTCATTTACACTTTGAACTGTTTAATATTTTTGATTAATCATTGCATATGGTCACCTTTTCCATTTGGCAAAGCATTATCAAGATATGGTTCCCTCTTATCTTATTGTCTATTACGAGTAGTAATGGTTATGAAGTGTATTTTAGCTTTGAATATTTTGAAAATGTACACTTTCTGTTAAAGTATACATACATACATGCTCGAAATATTGATCCATTATCAAGTGCTAGTTTTTGTTGCTTTAATGTTTTCTGTGGAAAGGCAACAAAACCTAGCATTTGATAATTAATCCATCTTTAATTCAAGCACAAATGTTTGTATACAGAAAGTATAGGAAGTACACATTCTCAAACTATTCAAAGATGAAATACTAGCTACTTCATAACCACTACTACTCGTAATTGCCAATAAGATAAGAGGGAACCATATCCTAATAATACTTTGCCGAATGGAACATTAAAAACCATTACACAATTTAAAATTTAAATGACATAGAAAAAAGAGAGCAAAATCTGAAAGTACTCATTCACCCTCTTGTGTCATTATCAATCAGCGGTAAAATCTTTGAGAATAACCTAACAATCAACTTTAAGAATAACAAAATTTGTTTAATTAAGGAGACAACATAATGGCAATTAACAATAGTATGGAGAGATCTTTTGAATAGATAAAAATAATGAGAAAATTTATAAGATAATTTCACCAGTAGGACAAACATGAATATACTTGTTGTATACTATCCATAGAAATCCCCAGAGATAGGGTGCATATGATGAAAACATCTATGTCCTTTATATTCTATTGGATGTAAGGTTTTGTAATAAGTAAGAAGAGTACAAAAATTGTCATATTTAACAAGGATGTGAAATGCATCTATCTTTACTTATATCGGTATTGAATTATAACTATTTAATTGCAAAGAACTGATAAAACAATATTTACCTCAAGTGTTGCAAATGTTTCCTTAAATAGACATGATATATAAAATCTTCCGCCGTCTTCAAAATAAAACTTGTAATTCACCCACAAGGTAAACAGTATAGAAAATTATGATTAATTACTAGTATAAATTTACATAAATAGATCTTAAGAGGAGCAGGGAGGAGTGACGTGGGAGAAGAAATAAGTATGAACTCCACATCATCAAAATAATAAGTATGGACTCCACATCATCATATACATCAAGTATTAAAATCTATAAAGTGAAATAAGTTCAAAGATGCAAAATCAGATAAGGAATTATACATAGAGAAGCATGTTTAGAAAGTTTGAATTTATAAAGCCCTAAAAAAGTCCAAGATCACTGAGGAAAACTTCTCAAGTATAGATTATAACAATTATAATATAAAATACTTAATACAGAACAAGAAAAAATATCTTGAATAATATTCTAAAGCAATTTTGTTCATGGATAAGAATCAAATAAAATGGATGAAAGTTTTAGATACCTCTAAGAGTCCGATAAGTAGATCTAGTTCATTTCCTGATCTTCACTTTACATCCATCCGTTCCACTTCATATTTCTATACTCAGAACTAAAGATCTTATTGTATGGAGTGATACCAACTTCATATAGAGACATAATTTATGACAGGTTGTGGACAAATCTCATTAAAAATAAAATCTGAAGTAAAAAAAAACATAACATGGAAAATAACATAATTGTTGGATGGAGAATTCACTCTAGCCATGGCTAAAACTTTAATTTGAGAAAATAAGAAAATGTGATATTTGATCTCAATATCAAAAGTGTATTTATAGTGATAAAATTATCACATATTTGATGAAAATGATCTCAAATAACAAAAATGTAAAGAAAATTATGTTACTTTTTCAAAAGAATTTGACCGAATCACATAATAATAATTGAATTTCCCTATTTGTTTCTTTGTAAAGATCTTCCTTTTTTTAAAAGGATTGGACTGAATCACATAATATTAATTGTATTTCCTTATTTGTTTCTTTTTAAAGACAATGACTACACATTCAATATTTTTCCTAATTGGAATTATGTTATTGGATTTTTTAAAATGGCTATTTCGATTCCGTATCTGATAAAGTAGCTGAAATTAATATAGTTGAAGAAGTGGTGGAGAACTAGCGTAGAAATGGTTGAAAAAAAGCAGAGAAATAACAATGAAGCGATGAGATAAATATAGGGGAGAAGTGAGAAGAGAGGATAAAAGCAGAAGATGATTTTATTTTATTTTTTGCGTTAAAAATTGTTGAGAGTGTTTTGTATTTTGGAAATGAAAAATAAGTATAAACATATAGCATAAAAATAGAGGTGTCAATTTTGTAATAAAAAATTATATTTTTAGTTGGGAGAGGTTAAAACTCCCGCTATTTACTTACAATTTCTCTTTTTGAATGGCGGAGGTTCTAAACCCCACTATTTACTTTTATTTTCTGTATCAACTGCAAAACCCCCTATATTTTGGTGAACAAATTGTAGCAAATCATTCATCAATTCACACTTGTATTTTTCTCCTCTGATTTTCATTTATATATATATATATATATATATATATATATATATATATATATATATATATATATATATATGTTTAATTATTTTTATGAGAAAATGCATAAGTACCCCCAACCTATGCCCGAAATCCCAGAGACACACTTTTACTATACTAAGGTCCTATTACCCCCCCCCCCCCCGATCTTATTTTATAAATAATTTTCTACCTCATTTCGGCCTACGTGGCACTATCAACCAGATAGCTTGAAAAAATTGTCAACAGGCGCTGGGCCTAGAAGATAGTGCCACGTAGGCTGAAAAGGGGTAGAAAATTATTTATAAAATAAGTTCGGGGGATAATAGGAACTTAGTATAATATAAGTGTGTCTCTGAGATTTCGAGCATAAGTTGGCGGGTACTTATGCATTTTTCCTATATATATATTATTCAAAGTGCAAAATTGGATTATCATTATTTTTACCCTTACACTAAATAAAAAAGTTACAAAATTTTTTAATTAAATAAATATTAATAGTAATCATATCATATTATATCTATGGCATCTAACTTTCAAAAAGTGGGTATTTAGTATTTAGGTATTAGTATAGTAATATTAATCATCTATACTTTTAGAAAATATTAATCATCTATGCCATCATACTAAAGAGCTCAAATATGCGATCGAACTTTTAAAACAGGCTTATTTATGTAATTCGTTAAAAGTTTAGCTCGTCTATACTATTCGGTTAACAATATAATGGCATGGATGAACCTTTTCTCAAACGGAAATAGCATAGATAAACCAAACTTTTAACGGATGACATTAATCAGCTTTTTTTCAAAGTTCGATAACATATTTGAGTCTTTCCCATAAAAGAATACAAGGAACAAAAACGTTATTCCATGATTATGTTATTTGTTTTCGTTTATTTCAACAGATTTTACTATTGAGTTAATTGCATTAATTAAGAAACTAGATGTCAAATATTTCTAAAGCAATATGATCCAATGTATTCAAATAATTAGTCACATATCACAAATTCAATATATAATTAATATTATTTAGCACAATACGCAAGTTTCTTTTTAATATGATCTGTACATCGATTAAATACTCTACTGATGTAGAAATAAAAAAAAAAACTTGTTGTAAACGTAAAAACGAGGGAAAAAATTATTTTCACACTTGACAAACTCCGCCATCATGATATCATTAGCAACCTGACCACGTCATTCTCACGGAATCAACAAGCTCTTTTCTCCAATTTGCAACTAAACATTATATAAACGATGAAATTAGAAAAGCAAAAAGAAAAAAAATCGATGATATCTTACAAAAAATAGGAAAAATTATTTAAATGGTTGTTTAAAGGCCATTAATTAATGCACCAAGTTGTTTAAATAATATAAATGTAGGAAGTTGTACCTTAAATAGTAGTATTTGGATACAATTTCATGACAGCTCTTAACGACGTATCTCCAGCTATTTGCCTCAATTTTCGAACAAGTACTAATTTTGTGATCTTATTTTTCTATACAATTAAAGACATCACATAATTAATAAAATAGAATAATAATAAATTAAAAATTTTACACACACAAAATTAGATAATTGAAAAATACCTGAAAATCTTCATAGTATTTTGAGATCAAATCCATTCTTGATGGATGTAAATATTTAGAAAGCACACGCAATAAATCATGAAACTTTATGCGAGAATTCAGCTTCGAAAAAACCTTCTTGATTTTCGAAGAAGCACCTAAGAATATAAACAAAAATAATAACATAACATTCTTCAATCTCGTATACTAATTAAATGAGGAGTCTATAGTTCGGTAGCTAGTTAGACAATTATGCAGTATTTGATATCTGCATAATTCACATTCAAATCAGCTACCAAACGATAGACCCCTATACTTAACATGATATAAAACAAAATTATAAATCTTGAATTGTTTACCTAATAAGCAACTAGGACACCTAAAACTTACTAGAAAAATTGGTAAAATATGAGAATTCATATTAGAAGGCCAAATAATGTATGTTTTAGGAGCCAAATAATTGTCAACCTAATTATTCAAAAATGCAAGGTGATTCCAGCAAGAAAAGTTCAAAAGCAGATGTAGAATGGCAAATAAGGACTCCTTGGACAGAAGTGGAACATAGGTAGGTTTCCTCTATAGTTCTTGAGGACAAAGTAAATCATCTAAATTGAAGATTCTAATCATGTCTTATAAGTGATAGCACGACTTACACTTTTATTATAACAGAATTTCAAAATTTCCTATTTCGCAGTGGCCATGTTAGTGTGTTTCTAAGCATCTCAAGTACTGATATTATTAAATATAGAATATAGTAATATCAATTTAGAAGCTTAGAATAAGAACACCACCATGACCTCTGACAAATAGGAAATTTTGAATTTTTGTTATAATAAAAGTGTAAGTCGTGCGATCAATTATATGACATGATTATAAATATCAAATTCACCTCGATTAACGTTATCCTCAAAAACTATGTCCAAGGAGTCCCCATTCGCCATTTAACATATGCTTTTGAACATTTCTGATTGGAATCCTTTTGAATTTCAAGATAATTAGGTAATGGTCAAAGCTAGTTCTTGAAGAAGATTCAGAAAACAGATGAGTTCCAACAAATGACAAAAATGGCCATAAATATCTTGCATCTAAATAAGATTTTTGTAACACGAAAGTAGGTAAATAGCAACAATGGCAGCAAAACATGTATTCTTTTAAATCATTTAAGCATTCTAAAAGAAGTAATGAGCGTCTAGTAAAAGGAATTAATAGGTGAAACGACCACACAATCAAAGTTTTCTAAAATACAAGAGATAAATTGACGTGCATAATAAGCAAGAATGATGCTAATAAAATTTCTATGGTGAAAGGTATCAGACAGATAATATAGTCATAATGTAATCTACTATATAGGCACTTCATAATTATTAAAATGGTTTACAATCAGGTAAGGAGAAAGAGGTAGTAGACGGAAGATGTTTAATTAAGGAGATGGTGTAATGACAGTTAACATTGGCATGGAGAACTATTTCGAACCGACACAAATGATGAGCAAGTTGACAAGATAACTTCACCCACAGAAGATACTTATTGTATACTGCCCACAAAAGTACCAGAGATATGATGCATATTATGAAAATATTTATGTTGTTTACCTTTCGATCGGATGTAAGGTTTTATCACAAAAAAGAAGAGTACAAAGAATTGTCATATTAAAAAGGACGTGAAATATGTCTATAGTCACTTGAGGTAAAAAAAAATAATATTTACCTCAAGTATTGCAAATGTTTCCTTAAATAGACATGATATGGAAAATCTTCTGTCGTCTACAAAATCAAAAACTTGTAATTCAGCCACAAGATAAAAAGTATAGAAAATTGTGATATACTAATATACAATTACATAGATCTTAAGAGGAGCAAGGGAGGTGATGGGGGAGAACAAATAAGTATGGACTTCACAACATCACATACATCAAGTATTAAAATCTTTAAAGTGAACTAATTATACAGCGAGAAGAATGTTTAGAAAGATTTGAATATAATAAAGTCTGAGTAAAGCCCAAGGTCACCGAGGAAAACTTCTAAGGTATAGATTATAACAATTATTATCTAAAATACTTAATACAAAACAAGAAAAATCTCTTTAATAGTATTCTTAAGAAAAATTTCATGAATAGGAATCAAATACAAAAGGATGAAGCTTTTAGACACCTCTAGAGTCCTGTAAGTAAACCTAGTTTACATTCATCCCTTTCACTCCATATTTGTATAGTCAGAACTAGAGATCTTATTATATAGAATGATACCAATTTTATATAAAGACATAATCTATGACATGTTATGGTCAGATCTCATTAAAATCAAAATCTCACGCCCAAAAGCATAACATGAGAAAGAAAATAACAAGAAGGTTTACACCAAGAAAGACTTTTTTTCACAACAACACCTATAAAAGTAGAGATTAATACAAACCCTAATCTGAATCAAGTGAAATTCAATGACTATAGTAAAAGTAAATGGAAGAGGAAAAAGGGGAGGTCATGGACAATTTAATAGAAGATTGAGATTACAGTAATCATGATTCCATGAACTGAGGATTAAAAAATCCTTAAAACAAGATAATATAGCAGTCAAAAGTCAAGAATTGAGGATAGTAACAATCAAGATTCAAGAACTGAGGATTGTAAAAAATAAGAGATTAACACAATCGGACATTCAAGAATTAAGGATAGGAATTGTTGGATGGAGAGTTCACTCCCGCCATGGCTAAAACTTTAATTTGAGAAAATAAGAAAATGTGATATTTGATCTCAATATGAAGAGTGTATTTATAGTGATAAAATTATCACATATTTGATGAAAATGATCTCAAATAACAAAAAAGTAAAATTATGTTAATTCCTTTTTTCAAAAGAATTTGACCGAATCACATAATAATAATTGGATTTCCCTATTTGTTTCTTTGTAAAGATCTTCCTTTTTCTAAAAGGATTTGACCGAATCACATAATATAAATTGTATTTCCTTATTTGTTTCTTTTTAAAGACAATGACTACACATTTAATATTTTTCCTAATTGAAATTATATTATTGGATTTTTTAAAATGGCTATCCCGATTCCGAATCTGGTAAAGTAGCTAAAATTTATATATATAGTTGAAGAAGTGGCGGAGAACTGACGAAGAAATGGTTAAGAAAAAGCAGAGAAATAACGATGAAGCGATGAAACAAATGTAGGGGAGAAGTGAGAAGTGAGGATAAAAGCATAAGATGATTTTTTTTTTTATTGCGTTATGTTTTTTTTAAATAAAAATAGTTGAGAGTGTTTTGTATTTTGGAAATGAAAAATAAGTATAAACATATAGCATAAAAATATAGGTGTCAATTTTGTAATAAAAAATTATATTTTCAGATGGGAGAGGTTAAAACTCCCGCTATTTACTTACATTTTCTCTTTTCAAATGACGGATGTTCTAAACCCCGCTATTTATTTTCATTTTCTGTCAACTGCAAAATCCTCCGTATTTAATGTAATTTGTGGGGGTGTAGCTAATCTCTGGTATTAAATCCCCACAATTTAGGCATTTTTTTGTAGTGTACATGGAAAAATATCTGATGAACAAATTGTAGCAAATCATTCATCAATTCACACTTGTATTTTTCTCCTACAGTTCATGCATGCATGCATACATACATACATATATACATACATATATATCATCATATTATATTCAAAGTGTAAAGTTGGATTATCATTATTTTTACCTTTACACTAAATAAAAAAGTTACAAAAAATTTTAATTAAATAAATATTTAATAGTAATCATATAATATCATATTATATCTATGACATCCAACTTTCAAAAAGTGGGTATTTAGTATTTAGGTATTACTCCCTCCATTTCATATTAAGTTAATTTTTGAGGTATTTTACACCCTTTAAGAAAAGTAGATTAAGACATAATTGAATCTAGTTTTCCATTTTTACCCTTATTAATTATTGTCAAATTTATGATTAAATAACTAAATATTAATTAATCACTAATTCCAATACTAACTAATGAATGGTAAAATTGGAAGAACACTCAAAAGTAGTCTTGAAAACTGAACAATTAAGTTAATTTGAAAAATGGAAAATGCCTCAAAAATTAACTTAATATGGAATGGAGGGAGTAGTATAATAATATTAATCATCTATACTTTTAGAAAATATTAATCATCTATGCCATCATACTAAAAAGCTCAAATATGGGATCGAACTTTTAAAAAAGGCTCATTTATGTAATTCATTAAAAGTTTAGCTCGTCTATACTATTCGGTTAACAATATAATGGCATGGATGAACCTTTTCTCAAACAAAAATAGCATAGATGAACCAAACTTTTAACGGATGACGTTAATGAACCTTTTCTCAAAGTTCAATAACATATTTAAGCATTTCCCATAAAAGAATACAAGGAACAAAAACGTTATTCCATGATTATGTGATTTGTTTTCGTTTATTTCAATAGATTTGACTATTGAGTTAATTGCATTAATTAAGAAACTAGGGGTGTGTTTGGTACGAAGGAGAAAATATTTTCCAATTTTCTCATGTTTGGTTGGATAAAATGTTTTGGAAAATGTTTTTCAAATCAACTCATTTTCCTCAAATTTAAGGAAAATGACTTCCCTTCACAAATTAAGGAAAACATTTTCCAAAACTTTCCTCCAACTTTAAATTACATTTTTTTTGTTGAAAAAAGTAAATGTAAAGCTTATTTTAAAAAATATTTTTCAAACTTCAATTTTTTTTAATTTTTACCCCACCCTCACCCTGACCGCCCCCCCTCCCACCAGCCCCCTACCACCACCACCCCTCCCACCAGCTCCCTACCACCCCCAACCCCCCTCAAAAAAAAATTAAAGATTGTTTTTAAAAAATATTTTCAATTTCAAAATATTTTTATTTTTTCACCCCACCCTCTACGACCCCCCCCCCCCAAAAAAAATTTAAAGTTTGTTTTTAAAAAATATTTTCAATTTCAAATTTTTATTTTTTCACCCCACTCCCTACCCTTGACCCCCCCAGGGGACCAGCCCACCACCCCACCCTCCCCCAAAAAAATAAGTTTATTTTTTAAAAAATATTTTCAATTTCAATTCAAAAATTATTTTCTACTCTCTAGTAAAAATAAAAAATATTTTCTCAAAAATATTTTTCATTCATAAATCAAACACTAAAAAATCTTTTCCGAAAAATATTTTCTATTCACCAACCAAACATGAAAAAAGAAGTCAAAAATCTACTTATTTTCCAGGAAAACATTTTCCTTCATACCAAACACACCCTAGATGTTAAATATCTCTAAAGCAATATGATCCAATGTATTCAAATATTAGTCACAGATCACAAATTCAATATATAATTAATATTATTCAGCACATTACGCAAGTTTCTTTTTAATATGATCCATACATCGATTAAATATTATACTAATTTAGAAATTAAAAAAACTTGTTGTAATCGAAAAAACAAAGGAAAAATTTATTTTCACACTTGACAAACTCCGCCATCATGATTTCGTTAGCAACCTGATCATGTCGTTTTAACGGAATCAACAAGCTCTTTTCTCCAATTTGCAACTAAACATTATATAAACGATGAAGTTAGAAAAGCAAAAAAAATAAAAATAAAAAAATCGATAATATCATACCAAAAATAAGACAAAATTATTTAAATGGTTGTTTAAAGGCCATTAATTAATGCACCAAGTCGTTTAAATAAAATATAGGTAGGAAGCTGTACCTTAAATATTAGTATTTGGATACAATTTCATGACAGCTCTTATCGACGTATCTCCAGCTATTTGCCTCAATTTTCGAACAAGTACTAATTTTGTTATCTTATTTTTCTACATTAAAAAGCGATTACATAATTAATCACATGGAATAATATAATAAATTAAAAATTTTACTCGCACAAAATTAGATAATTAAAAAAAAAAAAAAGTCACCTGAAAATCTTCATAGTATTTTGAGATCAAAACCATTCTTGATGGATGTAAATATTTGGAAAGCACACGCAATAAATCATGAAACTTTATACGAGAATTCGGCTTCGGAGAAACCTTCTTGATTTTTGAAGAAGCACCTAAGAAAATAAACAAAAATAATGACATAACCTTCTTCAATCTCATATACTAATTAAATGTGGGACCTATCGTTCGGTACGTAGCTAGTTAAACAATTATGCAGTATTTGATATGCGCATAATTCACATTCAAATCAGCTACCGAACGATCAACCACTATTGATATACAACAAAATTATAAATCTTGAATTGCTTACCTAATAAACAACTTGGAGTACACCTAAAACTTACTAGAAAAATTGGTAAAATATGAGAATTCATATTAGAAGGCCAAATAATGTATGTTTTAGGAGCCAAATAATTGTCAACCCCAGAGTCAAAATCTTGACAAGTTGGCTGAAATTGTTTGGATGAAGCCTCAATTACTTCTGTATTTCCTAATATTACTCTGCAAAGTAACATATGCCTTAATCCATTCTCATCTTCCAATGCCGATAATACCCTTCAACACAAAAAAAAAAATTACAAAAATAAAATACAAAACTGTGATACATAAATTGAAACAAATTACTATATATATATATATGTTTCATTGCTTACCCATGGATATTTGCAGGATAAAGATGAACACCAATACCAAAACATTCTCCTGATTTTGGTTCAGTAATTGTAGAAAATCCATGTGAAATAATGTTACAAATTTCATCTTTGGAAGAACCAAACCAAGCATATTTAATATTAGCATTTCCACCGCATTTCTTCCGCATTGCTTCGGAATAAATACGAAAACTTTCTAACCTCGCTTGCCCCAATACAGTTGAACATGAATTCTTATGTATAGCCACAACTTCAACTTCCTTTCCTAATTGCCCCATTCCACTAAAAAAACCCACCTTGATTAAATCATGTTCTTTGTTATGTTCCTCTAATTCGATCATACCATTTCTCTTGAACGACCTGATAGTACAATCGAATTAAAACATTATTTATACGTGAAAAATTACTAAAATATCGAGTATCATATGATAATGTAGAAGTTGAATTAGTGAAATTAAATTTTGAATCCGCTTCTGACCTGAAGGAATTATGTAATGTAGGACTAGGAGACTCGGCTTCGGAATCAAAAGAGAGTGACATTTTTTTATTCTCTATTGTCATGGAAACTTGATCATTATGATCTCCAAATTGATCCATCTAAAAAGTAAGTAAGAAATTAGAAAAATGAATTTAGATAAATAGTTGGAGAAACTTAGGCTCTAAGAAAGTGTTATAATTCCATTTATTACAAAGACTTAAAAGAAAGCCAAAAAAAAAAAGGTGAGAAAAGGGAGACAAAGAAGAGGGAAAAAGGAGAAATATCTGACCTCAGATTTGGAAGTTATTGTCAACTTTTGTTGTAAAGAAGTGGAGGACTTTATTTAATTTTAATATTTATATATGTGGAAGGAGAGGAATGTGTCTGTGTTAAGGAAGAGAAAAATCGACTTAAATTCTTAATTTCATGTGCTTTAATTTTGCTAGGAGTATATTATTCAATTGTCCAATTGACTTTTCAAATTATAATTTCTCGATGTTGTTCGTTTTGCGTGTTCACATGATACGAAACTTTAATTAATTCAATAGTTACTTGTTAGCAAGTAACTAGTACGTACTAATTCTTTGATTTAAAAACTAGTACGTACTAATATAGATAACTATATTTATAAATGTTTGATTTTAAATAGTATGAACAGAAAATTGAGAGTTGTAATTTTTTCTTAGGAGTTGTGACTTTTCTGAAGATTTGTGACTTTTTTTTTTGAAAGGTTTAGACTTTTTTTGAAGGGGTGCGATTTTTCGGAAAGATTGTGACTTTTTCAAAAGATTGTGAATTTTCTGAAAAATTGTGACTTTTTTTAAGTGTTGTGACTTTTTTGATAAGACACAATAAACACTTGTTTATGCTATTTTTTGTTGACTATAAATAGAGGAGTCTCCTCTTAGTTTTAAACAACAAAATTTCTGAAACTATTTCTTGTTCTGCACAAATAAATTCTAGTGTTTGTTTTGAAAATATACTTTGAAGTTTTTTGTTTCTTATAAAGTTATTGCTCTAAATATCTTAGAAATGCAGATTGACAATAATAAATACTATTTTAGTGATGAAGTTATTTATCAAAAAAACACTAAAATTGAATTTATATGAGATCAAGAATACGAATATCAGTTTAACTCGCTGGATTTGGGTTATTAACGATTAATTGTATATTTGATAAGCATTTAATTAGCTCCGATGATGAATGATTGTACTGGATCTGGAGTTGCTATTATATTCCTTGGGATCAACAACTCCTTTACAATAATGTAAAGATTATTATTTATAGGTTATAAAGGCGATATATTAATCAATAAAAAATCTCCATTCGAGCTCTATGGTTATTATCATTTCTTGCGAGTTGGGTATGTATCTGTTTTGCATTCAATTTATAAACACATTTCATGCATCTTTTAATTTAGCGTAAATATCATGTGTATACAATTTCTTATCTGTGAAGTAATTAATCCAAGAGAACCTTTTCAATAATCGTGCTTATTACTTCGAAAGTAAGTTTAGTTTAGTTTAAGTTTACCTTATCTAAATGTCAAAAGAAATTTAATTGTCAAACAAGGTCTTCTTTTGGATGTTTCAAATTTGCACCTCGGTTTTATTTGACTAGAAGTCCGACTTTTATAGAGTCCTATTTAACACTTTATTGTCAAGAAAAGTTAACTAAAAATAAGCATCAAGTAACTTTAATAAGGACAATTTGGTAAACATAACAAAGTCTTTCCTTATTTTTTAAATTTCGTGTCTGATCAAACAATGTTATATAAATTAGGATAGAGAGAGTTGATTAGTTAACAATGTGATTCACATGCACTACAAGAAAAGTGTGAAATATATGGGGATTTTCCTGGGGATTAGTATGAAAAATTTGCAGGAAAATAAGTTTCCTACAGATTTTCGTATTAATTCCCATGTAATTCACAATTTTCTTATAGTGATGTATTATGTATTCATTTGATTAATATAAACGTGAGATTCTTCGAACACCTGAAGATTCTTAAATCCTAGATTTTTTAATTCATATAATAAGTTCACAACAAGTTGAGATCATCCTCTTATCTTTTTACATAGTCAATTGATTGATTGGTCTCTGCAAGCTAAGTAGATAATAACTAAGTCAAATGATTGACAAACTAAACAGTTAATATATGACTCAACAAAAGATATATATGTTCAACTTGTTAGCTCAATTAGTGAAGATCTCAGCTTCTGTGCATCAAGAACTCTGTCCACATTTGTCTGCAGGAAGCAAGTAGATGTCAAAATGCATGGAAAACATCCATGTCGGATCCTCCAAATGTCACGCATTTTTTTTGGAGGATCCAACATGAGTACAACAATATTTTTGAAGATTAACACAGACTAACATAAGAAAAGATTGGAATTTACCTCTACTATGTAAACACTCACGATATCCCCTCCAGACGTGGTACAACTCACATTTACTAGTTCAAGTCCTAAGTAATTCATGGCCTCCAGCAACTGCGTAAATCCACCAGGTTTACGTGATCCAGAGACCTTCAACAAGAATTCTCTTGCACCAGTTTGGTTCACTTCCACCTGCAATGCAAAATATCAAGGAGACTCTAAGGCACGTGTAAAGCAATAGAAAGAAACAGAAAGAAATCAAGCAACGTTCAGCACCTCCATTCTCGTCCTATCAATTGTATTAACTGAAATTTGTGTTTTCTCATTTGTTTGTCCAGTAACTTTGGACATTTCAGTCATGTCTGATAGGACCATTTCAGGAGTTTCATTGTTGGTAACTTCCGCTTCTATTTTGTTGAGCTCGGTTTCATATAACTTCACTTTTTCTTGCAGTTCATTTATATAGTCAATTGCGTCTCCAAGTATTGCAACTTTGTCCATCTGAAAGAAATCAAGCAAGGATAGTGTCAAAACTTTGAATGACATACAGACATAAAATATAAGATGAGTAGCTTTATTAGCAACCTTAGTGATATTGGGAACTAAAGCTCGAAGAGTAAAAAGACCGTCTTTGATTCTGTTCCTTCGTTTTCTCTCTGTGACAAGATTCTTCGACTGATAAGGTCCTTTTTGCCTTTTCTTACCCATACCGAACATATCTCCTGCAACTATATAGTTTTCTTGTTTCCAAGGAAAAGTAGTGTCTTCCATTCTTGACAAGTTTCCACTGCACTGAAGCTCCGTGTGCTCAAAATACCCTTCAGTAGATTGACTTAAAGGTACATTTCGTGACAAATGGTCAGGAGGTGAATGACACAATGTAAGTTCATTTGAAGGAATGGAGCCGGTCGATGATCCTTGAATGCTGGGATTAGCACTAGATTCAGATACTTGAGAAATATGAGGTGCACTTGAAGGAAAACTTGTGGCATATTGCAGGAGAGGAGCACAAAAGTTCGATTTCTCATAGGGAAAGAAATCAAGAACTTGATCTTCTCTCTGTGCTACGGAACTATTGGCTTCTTCTGAACCAAGTTTGAAGCGATTGATAATGAAATTAATCGTCTTTTGATCTTTATATATCTGTTCAATGCAAATTAATGTAAAGTAAATAGTTAAGTCTTTCAGTTTAGTGCATATTGATGGCCAATTTACTACTTAACAAACAACTTATCTAACATTATCAGAAACAGTACATTAACTTAAAATCGAATAGAGAATGATTGTTACCATCTTTGAATTGTAAAGCTCAACCAATCCACCAGCAACCGGGATCAATACCAGGGTACCCTTTAATTCCTGCAACGAGTCGAAGAATTCAATTTAAAACACATCTCAGATTAATCTTGAGAGTTCAGTAAAGACTTCAACTTTCAGAGTTATACTAACATGTGACAAATTTGAATTGGAAATCTCAGCATGATTAATCCACTTTGGTTCATTTGATGTTACAACCTCTGCCTGAATCCTGTTTTCGCATATCTTCAAGTTAGTTTGTGTATTCATGCCTTCTTATACTACGTATGTTTAAATAAATCGAATTCAAGTACAACAACAACATACACAATATAGTCCCACAAGTGGTGTGTACGCAGACCTTACTCCTACCTACCGTTTCAAATAGAACCTCGGCTCAAAGAAAGCAAAAACACAACATTTACGAATAAAGGGAAATAGAAACATACCCTGAATAAAGGGAAATAGAAACAGGAAAATGAGCTAAAGCCTCACAAGCATTTGTTCTAATAGGATGCTGTACTTGAATATCTCTACACAGAGTGGTAAATTTCTGTCTTCCTCCATTTTCTTTCTTAACATTGACATCAACTCCATTAGCACCAGAACAGCAACATCCCATCCATTCTATAAACCTAAACACCACAAACACATAATTAAGTCACACACACATACACTCAAACACCATATGGACAAAAGATTTCAATTTTCAAGAATGGACAGAGCCAGAAACAACTCTATACATTTTAGATATCAAGAATTGTAACAGCATAAATCCCACTAGCGGAGTCTCGTGGAGATAGAGAGATTGTTTCCAGAGGACCCTCAACTTGAGTATGTCAAATCAAAGTAATTTCAAGAACTTAAAAACAACTTTTACCTTGAAGGGTCATCACCAAACTTCCAAACAACACAATATTCCCAATTTTTGGAATCAACAAGTGGTCTTAACCATTCTAATGCTTTTTCCATAGCTAATAGTAACTTGAGTTATTTTCTTGAAATTTGAATACTAAAAACAAGACAAGTCAGAAATATGGCTTGTGGCTTTATTTAGGCAAACGACAGTTATAACCAAAAAATTTTTTGTGAGATGGGTATCCAATAATCAGCACAACAATCTTTGTCAGAGGCTTCTGATGGCCCCTCTCTGTAACATACGGACAGAATAGTACCTTAGGGGTAAATGTTGACTGAAGACTCTACAGTTCCACAGTTGCATTCTGATTTTTAGAATATTTTGAACTGAAAAATAGTGTTTTTTTTTAAAAAATTTGATATTCGATATTTATATTAAAATTTTATTAATTTGAATTTGAATCGAATAGGGTCCATTTTGGAGAACTGCAGTCTGCGGCCTACCAAGGACTTTTTCATATTCAGGCTTGATGGAGACTCAAGGTGGAGCCAATGTGTTGGTTAAGGTTCCGACATTAATTAGAATCTCAAACTCATAAATTTAAAATTTTGACTTCATCTATGTCAAGATGAAACTTCTGATTAGGAAGAAATAAATTTATTCTTGTGAGTTTTGACGTTTAAAACATCCATGTTAATTTCAGGTCACGTAATTATAGGCATTACTATAAGGAACTCATAAAATTACTTTTTATCATATTAAAATAACTGGATTATGCAAATTTCTACCTTACTTATGACATGTCGCTCACCACACATGTTACTACCCTAAATTTCATATTAGGAAAAAAGATTGCAACGCTGTAAAAGATTTGACTACTCATAGTTCAATAAAAGACAAATTAATAAAAACATTTAATAATCTTTTTTTTTTTTTTTGGCATGTGGAAAAATTGATTTTGTAGGTTATTCATAAAAAAAATTATATTTTATCTCTTTTTTACAAGAGATATTTTTTTTTTATACCTAAAAGATATGGAAAAAACCATTTGTTTTATTCATCTTGAAAATGGCCCGAAGATCTTAAATCCTGGGCCCCAAATTGGATATTTGGATCATTTACTAGGCAGCTCTCACATAGTTTAGTTAATTAATGTGACAAAAAAAAGTATTACTTATTTTATTGTTATAAAGAAGATAGTTTATTTAGTGATAATATGTGAAACATGTCATTTGATATCTTAAAAAAATATTATCAACATAATCAAATAATTATCAATATGGGTGAAATTGTTCCATCTTTAATTAAAAAATGTCGGTTCGAGCTCTGTGTATGGAGAAAATCATGTTATGAGCACCACCTCCGGATTGGGTCTTGCAGTGCGCAATTAGGATTTAGTCAGGGCTCCAATGTGGGCTCCGGACACTAGATGAAAAATTAAAAAAGAAATATAATCAAATAATTTAACTTAGATGAACCTAAATAATTTACATAATTTTCATTTTTTTTTTTGTCTATTAACAATGGACAATTAGGTACTAATAGAGCAAGGAGATCAAGGCAATACACATGATTTGTGCTACAAAAACATAGAGGGAATAAGAATAAAATAAAATAAAAAGTAGGTGTGTTTGTTTTTGTACTTTATAATTTGTGCATAAAAGATGTCATTTTTCTGCTACTATTTTTCTCTTTTGAAGATGGTACAAGTTTTATTTTCTCTCTCTTTCTAGTTTTTATGTTTTGTTACAATTTCTACTTTATTGGAAGAATCATTGAGACTTTGTAATTGGTCAGTAAGCTATACAACTGTATACTTGTTTAGGACATAACATAATTATATTATATAGTACCATTTGCATGTGTTCGAATCAGATTGTGAAAAGTTGCCAATTTGATGCTGAGAATAATATCCACATTGGAAAAAAAAAAACCTCAAAAGGTGAAATTGTAAATTATTCATTTAAGGCATTAAAAATGTTTGTTTAAAGGTAAGTTGTCTATATTATTTTTTTTGAGGTATAATTTTTCTTCATATTCAGCATAAACGTGAAACGTTTTGTGCATCAAACTATATTTTTCTTTACAGAAGGGGAGGGATTGCTGTTTTTTATTAGTGAGGACAAACCGCTTTCATTTTCAACAATCTAATATCCTCATTTGTTAATCGAGAGTGTGACGAAGTGAATCGAAAATATTGTGCGGTAAACTGATGCTGTGAAGCGGAGATAGCTGCACTACTTGTTCTTCAGGATGCTCTAATTATAAAAATATATTCAACGATTACTAATTCATAATATATACGCTCTTCAAGGATTATCTCGAGTTTTAAACCTTAATACATATTTTACAAAAGTACATTTCATATTTTCATACAATATAAAAATCATGACTAGGATTAAAATACTTAGAGGAAAAATACTTAGCACGAGTATTTTTTTAATAAACAATTACCGATTTTAGCGATACTTTTATTTATTATCATTAATAGCAATATATAGTCTGCCCTATTTATTAAAAGTTAATTATACATGCAAAATAGATGTATATAAGTGTTTTAAAATATATTATGATTGCTTGGTAAGAAATTGACTTAATGTATTATAATTGTATTAAAGTGGGTGATAAACGTATTATCTATTAATAAAATTTGTATTATTTATGTCTTATAAATTATTCTCTGTAATGTGTATTAAAACTGTATTATAAGTGTTCAATGAAAAAGAAAATATTATTACTATAAATGATAAATATTTTTTTAGTATACCTTATCTATGCAAGTTTCCCTTAATTAGAATTCTCAACGCAAAAGGAAAAAAAATAGGAGGAACAAGTAAATGACTAAATGAGTTGTCTAACAAACTAAAATTCAGAGAAACTGAAATTTTTTATCTTATCCATCATTAAATTAATATTTTTTTACTACAACTATTGATATTCCTTAAATGAAAATTCTAGCTCCGTCAATATTTTGTTTACCATAACTATTGATACTCCTTAAATGAAACTTTTAGCTCAGTCAATGTAAAATGTAAATGAGCTATCTAAGTCTAACAAAATAAAAATAGAGAAACTGAGAAATTTCATCTTATCCATCACATTAAAACTAATAATGAATGAGAGCATTTATCTCTTAACCATCCAAATCAATCCATTTACCCCATCAAAAAATCTTTTTTTTTTCTCTTTATCAAATTAGTTTTCATTTCCATTAACATAAAAAAAAAAAAAAAAAACTAAAGCTCCCACCCCCCTTGCTTCTTGCCCTCGCTCCCTCCCCCCTCCAAAGAAACAGGAAAAAACTCAAAGAGGGAAAAGAGGGCATTATATTATCAACCTACAAAAAAAATTCACAAAAATGGAAAAAATTGGTGATAATATGCAAGTAGAGGAAATGGAAGAAATAAAAGATGTACAAGCAAGAAAAGCCACAATGGTTGGCATAATTGTTGTAGCATGGGCAATTCCTACTTTACATGTCACGCATAGGACATGGCATCATTTCTGGCTAGATAGGATAATATTTTTTCTTCCATCTATATTTTTTCAAGTTATACATATATTGATTACTTGGAAATTTTACAAAGAGATGATGAAACTTATACAAGAAGAAGAAGAAGAACAGGATAGAAAGCAACATAAAGAAATAGATCATAAAAAACCATCGTACGCGTTTGTATGCGCGTATTTGTTTTTGATGATATTCATGAGTTGGATGACAGTATCCTAATGAAGATGATCAAGGTTCATAGTGATTTTACAAGTTGTTCAATTCTTGGGAATGATTTGTAGTATTTGCTTTTGTTTCCTTTTCTTTTGAGTAGAGTTTTTGATTGAATCAGTTTGTATATGAATGTTTAAATTCAAGTAGGAATTCTTGATAATCATATAGTATTTTGTCTCTTTATGTTTGTAAATGTTTACATTAAACTTTGATTTTGAGAGAAACATCCTATGTGTTCTGTTTTAGGATTAACATATAACATGTTTCACTACAAGACAACATGTTGGGTATTGCCAACATCCTGCCTATGGCAAGGCCCACAAGAGGCTGGGTAGTCCAGGTCAGAGTCATGATCGAACATGGCGCTGCTTGATCGACCTAGTTAAAAAATAAAGTTGTGTTTTTGCTATCAGATGGTAAACACTTGATCCTAACACAACATGAACATACATTTCTTCTAAACACAACCAGCATTTCGTTCTCCTTGATATGATAACAAACTTCTCCAAGACAATTACTTTCTTTAGCAGAAATTCTGGAAGTCTGAAAACTCTATCATAGGGTTTGAAATACATCCCTATGGAGCAGACAGCATTAACATTCTTGAGATTGGGAAATACAAAGTTTGAAATCCAACTCTCTAAACTAAAATGTGATCTCCTTAGCCCAAATATCCTTGCAACAAAAGTGCAAGGAGCAAGACAAAGTTGGAGAGAGAATATAAAGGTCTAAAGCCTAATAAAACTAACATTTCACAAATGAAAAAGAAAACCAAGAATTTCATGGTTGAAGTGTATGATTTAGAAGAATTTACAGTCAGGGGAGGAGCTAGGGGCACGATAAAACATCAAGAAATAAATACGTGCAACAAGAGAAAAAGTTATAGGAAGTTACGCTCATAGTTTCCAATTCTATGTTGATTGTCCCTACGTGATTCTGCAAGAGCCACTCCTTTGAGTGGCAACATGAACCTTAACCTGATCGATGCAATGATATCTCAGTGAATCTAGTAAGGATTAACGAAAGAAAATGAAAGTAATTGGTATCAGAGACGTAGTTTGCTATGACAATTCTAACCATCTAAAGATTTTAGCAACAAAAAAATTTTCCATCGATATTTACAGTTGCAGAGAAGTTTCTCATCAATCAGATTTGAGGGCTCTTCTCTTGCTGAGGTACACATTCTGCAACTATTGCTAAAAAATAAAAAATAGAGCAAACAATGTCTTTTGACTCTAAAGCAATCATAGTTCCAACTGTTAGCTCATGAGTTACATGAGTCAAGTTCTGCAGATAAGCTTGATAACAATCATGATAACTCTCTTCTTCATCAAAATCATTCCAGTACTCACTGACACAACTAATACTAGAAGTAACCCTAGCAGTGACCACATAGGATAATATTACTAGCCTACACTTGAGTTCTTCAAGATTACCTAAAATCTCCAAATGCTGAAGATGTTGGCATGAGTTTGTTACACATGTTAACAAGTAGGTCGGTTAGTGTAGCTAGTATATAAGCTTGTACTTTCACATTGCAGCTGACTCTGACAATTGTTGTGAACATGAGTCCCATAGTTTCGAGAAGTTCAGCTGAAGCATAATATAGGAGTTTGGCTTCAATGACTGCCAAGTTGTTTGGGTTAAAATTTTGATCAAAGAACTTGGCATCAAGATACAAGGGGCAGTTTTAGTTTATTGTGACAGCAATGCAGACATCTAAATCATTGCAAATCCTGTATTTCATGAATGAACAAAACAAATATAGATAGATCGATACTTTATTAGGGAGAAGGTGCACCAAGGCTTGATCAAAACCAAGATGCCTCATCTACTATGGATTACACCACTTCGTCTTTTCAACAATGAATATTATTTTATCAAAATGGAGGTACTATATTCCTAGCTTTCCCCATTAGCTTTCTTTTGAAATAGCAAATCTTTCCTGAAATCCAACAAAATCGTGAGATAACTGACGTTGGTCACTGCTGGAATTTAAACCTCACCTAGTGTTTTTGATCTCTGCTGGATTTCTAACTTGTTGCATGGTTTTCATTCACATCATTGAGCGTTACGCCACAGTCCTGGGTGCAGCCATCAGACCTTTTATTAACCCCAGAATATCATTATGCATCACAGAAACAGAACTTGGAGTGACCTGTTCCAAATGGGAGAACCACAGAGTATCTGCATCTTGGGTTCCACTGCTTGCATACCACTGACAGATGACTCGTGCAATAGCTAAAACATACACGCCACAATCATAACCATTGACTTGCTTTGGCGTGTTTGGACACTCTTTATAAGTGGCGTTGGATGATGTATAGGGAAGAGTAACCTTGTATACTTGCTTGGCATGATACTCATTCATGCACCCAGAACTGCTGTCATGATGTACAAATACATTGGAGTTTCTATCAAAAGCCAGTAAGCTCCAATGACTCCCACCTTCAGCCATGCACACGTCAGAATTATCGTTTATAGGTAAGAGAATCAACTTCCTTCGAGAAAGATGAAGTGGTTCCATGAAATCTTTCAGGCTTTCAGGATCAGGACATTCTTTAATCCAGAAAGCAATAGAAGGTGGAACCAGTAATATGTCTTCAGATGGAAAGAGTGAG
Source organism: Solanum pinnatisectum (assembly GCA_035578085.1). Lineage (NCBI taxonomy): Eukaryota > Viridiplantae > Streptophyta > Magnoliopsida > Solanales > Solanaceae > Solanum > Solanum pinnatisectum. The sequence continues at coordinate 7,287,094 of CM069080.1, read as the reverse complement.
CTGAGATAGCTAAAATAGAACTCAATGATGCGGTCATTGAGATAATTAGGACCTTTGAGAATGTCCAAATCTGATCGCCGGAGAACGACATCGTTGTAGCTGAGAATCTTCTCATCTGCTCCGGATTTAGCCATCGTACCACTGCAACTCTATACATAGTACACAAGAATTAGATACAACAAGGAAATATAGGAAGGAAAAAAACAAGTGAATATTTTTCTTCATTCTGTTCAAATATATTAGGTACTTCACTACTTTGTTAGTACGACATCAATAGAATTGCATGATTTCACAAAAAAAAAAAAAATGAATCTGTTCAAACATGACCAGTACTTTGACCAAAATACGAAGTAAAAGAAAACAAAGAATGTCCACAAACACTCGGGAGAAGAGATAGACTATCCATAATCACTTAGGAGACGAGATAGAATTTCCATAAACACTTGGGGAGAAGAGATTCTATGTCTTGAACCAAATAAAACTTCAACCATAGTACCATACAAAACTTCCTCCATATCTTACCATCATAGATAATATCCTTCATATCTATGCAAACCAGATAAGCAAACAGGTTATTATGTTGAAGGTCATAACTCATAATACATTAGCTTTGCCTTGCTAAATCTGTAAGTGAATATTCTCTACCATTTCATAATTGGTATAGTGGTGCATGACTTGGCTCCTAATGCAACAGAGATTTAACCTATCAGAGAAACAGTTGGATGGCTATTTCGTGAAAAAGGAATAAAATCATGAAAGTAAACTAAGGCACATGAATGAAAAAATACATTGATCAGACTTCATGAAAGATGATAATGCTTCACTCTTCTCTAGGTTGTGAGCATATGTCAATACACAATGTTTTGAAGTTCTCTCACTTTTTCTATTATATTGTATGACAGACAAGAATTCCATCTCCCCAGACTGTAAAGAGACTCGGACTAAGATATGATGAGCAACTAATCATTTGTGCTAATTGAAATCATGTAAATTGGAGACAGGTGGCTGAAATGAATTAGTTTTTGTATCAAAACTATCAAGTTCTCTATTTTGGTGAATGGAGAACGTGTGAGTTCTTTTTTCTTTCTGAAAGGGGTCTCAGGCACGGGGATCCTCTCTCACCTTTTCCGCTCATGATAGCCATGTAAGGATTTAATAGGAGTCCGGAGCCTAAAGGGCAACTTTTTTTATCAAAATTTCCAGAGTAAACGCGTGAGGGACACCATACCTTACAATAAATATTAATGGAAGACATTAACTTTTATTGTAAGGCGTGAGGATCACCACACCTTGTAAGGCGGGCTGGGCCCCACACCTTATAAGGCATTATGTACCATACACCTTGTAAGGTATATGGCAAGGGAATAAATTCCCCTCACCCTTGCATTAATAGGCTGCATGTGACAACTAAAAATGAATGGAGGGAGTACATAAATAAATTGTTTGATTTGTAATCATAATGTAAGAATGCCTTTTAGTAAGAAGGAATTCCACCTATCAAGATTCTAATTGAACTTACCTATAAATCTACACATCTCACTTGTAGCCTATTAATGCAAGGATGAGGGGAATTTTTCCCTTGCCATATACCTTACAAGGCGTGTAGTACAGAACGTCTTATAAGGCGCGGGGTTCACCCCGCCTTACAAGGTGTGGTGTCCCTCACACTTTTGCCCTTTAGCTTCTTTACATTTAATAATGCCCCTTTAGAAATTTTGATTTAAAAAGTCGACCTTTAGAATCTAGACTCGATTTGACAGTATGATGAGGATTGCTATTCATTATAGGTGGTTGAAAGGCTTCAAACTCAACAACAGAGCAGGTGAGAATTTGGAAATCTGCCAATTGCTTTATGCAGATGATACAGTGATCTTCTGTGAAACTAAAGCAGAACAAAGTAGCTACATCAGGGTGATATGTCACTGGTTTGTGTGTGAACTAGAGCAAAAGCAGTTTATTTCCTATCAAGGAAGTTGCACAGATGCACGGGCTGGCCAATATCTTAGGGTGCAGAATAGATCAAATACCTACAGTTTATTTGGGCATGCCTTTAGGCAACAAACACAAGGACCTGAAATATGGGATGGGATAATTGAAAAGCCAGGGAAAAAGTTAGCTATGTGGAAATTCCAATAACCGTCACTAGGGGGCAGACTTATCTTGATAAATGCAGTGTTAGATTCATTGGCAACCGATTTATGTAATTATTTCCAATCCCCTCCAAAGTGGTGAAGAAGCTAGAAAAATTGAGAAAGGGATGTCTTGTGTCTTATATACTGACCAAGGCATTGGGAAGAGTTCAACATGAATCATTGTTGTCCAAACTAAGAGTTCTGAATGTGTTCAGTACATTTAGTTTGAGGGGGAAGATTGAGAACAGTGGAGTCACTTTAAAAGTTCAGCCTGTAACTATTATTCGGTTAGTTTGTTATTGAGTAGTTAAAGAGCATTAGTTGGTTACACGTGTTAGCAAGTAGGTTGATTAGTGTAGCTAGTATATAAGTTTGTACTGTTATATTCATTTTCATTCCAGTTAATGAGATTCATTCTCTGCTTTCCTACTGATACATAGAACATAATCAATATCCTCCTTCTTTCCTCTCTCGATATCTCCGAATCATATTCTCAATACAGCCTATGGAAACCATTAAACCAAAACAGTTCCAAAGTGTCCTAAGCAAGATACCCTGACAGTTTGTTCATAACAGTTTCATCATCTAACGCTATGGAGAAAAAAAGTCAGAGACTTCCACTCAATATCAAATTTTTCATCCAATTCATACCACACAAATTCAAAATTATTGATGAAGAGCAACTGCATAGACATTGAGGCAATTCATGACTGTTATCACTACTTAAATACAATGTAACATCTTCCACTTTTTTATCCACACATACTAAACCATCGACGGATTTCGACATCATATCTTAGATAAGTCAAAATGGAGCTAGAATTATTTGATTTTTCCACTAAGTGCAATGAGCAAATAGTTCACAAAGAAAAATGAAGCTTTTTAGGCTCAAATCATATGAAAACAGAAATATAAGCTAGCAACTGTAGTCTAGAGATACGACTTCCTAGAGATACTGTCACCATTTTGAGACAAATAGTGAATCATCAATTCATCATTAATGAGGAGTGGATCCGGAAACTCACTGATTCGGTCCAGGGTTCCGATGACTCTCTCCGTTCGTTCTCCGGCAACTGATTTCTCAAACTGCTTGTACTGGAAGCGTTGCTGAAATCGCCGGAAGTTACGATTTCCTGTGGCACTCCTCCGTTTTCAGGTGCTTTCAATTTTTCCCCTTTTTTTTCTTACGTAAGAGTATTTTGGGTTCTTTACATTTTGCACCCTAATTTATGTTTCATTTTTTACCTTGCACCCTATTCTCTTATTTTTCACTATTTACACCTTAATATATTTCTTTTTCTTCTTTTTTACAATACGATAAAAACAATTATTTCATGAGAGGAAAATAGGTATTACATAATCAAAAGAAACAAGGCTAGAGATATAATTTATCATCAAATAGTAGAAAAGACAAAAGAAGAAGAAAAAAACATAAAAAGGTTCTTTAAATTTTCCTATCGATCGCAAATTAAATTTGCAGAAGAACAAAATTTTACTAAAAAAAAAAGAAGAGGAAGGTGATTATAATAAAAGAGAAAGAGAAATGGAATACTAAAAGAGTCACATGAAAGAGGGAAATGGGGTGAGAACCAAGGGTTAATAAAATTATATGAGATAGTAATAAATTAATAATTGGGTTAATTTTGAGTAGTAAAAATGTAAGATGACCTGATGGTCATCCTCCTAATTTTCGCAAGTTATAAACAACAAAAGAATGAATTAGATTAATTTCCAATCAATTTTGTCGAAGGTAAATTAAAAAAAGCAGTTTGATGCATTAAAGCTCTGATTATACACAGGATATGAAAAATGTCTTGACCACAAGAGCCAACTAACCTTAGTTAATTATAGTTTTCCACATTATAGTCAATATGTGAAATCTTTTGATAATGGGTGAAATATGAGATATTTGCATCATCTCATATGAGGGTATGAAAATCAAATGAAAGAGGGAAAAGGTAGTGATATAATAAAAGAGAAAGAAGAAATTGAACACTAAAAGAGTCCCATGAAAGAGGGAAAAGGGGTGGGGATCAAGGGTTGATAAAATTATATGAGATAATAAAATGATAATTGGGTGAATTTTGAATTGTAAAAATGTAAGATGACCGAATGGTTATCCTCTCTAATTTTCCCAAGTATATAAACAACAAAAGAAAGAAATTAGATTGATTTTCAATCAATTTTGTCGAAGGCCAACTTAAAAAAAAAAAAAAGGAAGTCATCTGATCCGATATATTAAAGCTTTTGTTATGCGTACGATCCGGAAAAAAAAACTCGATCATAAGAGTCAACTAACCTTAGTTAAATTATAGTTTGCCACATTATCATTAATACATTCTCTGGCCTGATTTATTTTTTATATGAATAAACAAGTTAAAAATCTTTCAATAATGGGTGGATATGAGAAATTAACATTATTAATGTCCAATAATTAGGAGCGTATGTTTTTTATGATTTAAAATTTGAGAGTGGTACATTATAAGTTGAGGTATTTAGATATGTATTTTTAATATTAAAGTATTTATTTGTCAGCTAAAACCAAATTCAAATATTTGTTTGAGTATTATGTCTTATGAATTCTTTGCATTCTTTAGAAATATTTTATACTTGTACAATATACTCTTTTTGTTCATTTCATTTCTCAACTTCTCTATGAAGAGAGTGATGTGTTATGAAAATTATTTAAAGGCTACTATTTATTGTTCAAGATGTAACTTTGTATTTTGACATAAAGATTCAAATAATTCTAATGAGACTTTTTGGTGCCTGAGATTTGAAAAATATGTGCATCCGATAGAAGATGTATGGCCATCAAAATTCAAAGCAATATCGGAATAGGTGATTTCTTTTTTTTCTTATTAAAGGTCGGGGGTTTAAGCTTTAAAAATAAAATAAATGTTTTTTTTAAAAATGAATCATACATATGGTGAATCTAAATTAATTCGGTTAATAAATTTTGATAAATCAAATGGCTTAGATATTTGAAACTGATTATTGTTTTATTATTTTTCGATGACAAATCTAGTTTGAAGTTCTCAAGTAACTAATAATTTAGCTTGAACATAAAAAATATGAATAAATATTTGAGAAGATTACAGTCTAATGCTTTTGAATCATCTAGTTAAAAAATATGTACACAATAGATAGATAGTGTATACTTTAGAGTATACATATAATATATACATACTATTCATAGCATAAACAATCGAAGTGTATAGATAATGTATACTTCGGTCATGTTTGTAAAACTAGATGGTCGAAGGTATGTTTATGCAAATTTAGAGAAAGTTATAGTCCAATACCTTTACCCTATCTTGTTTACAAAATATGTATTTGGAGACATTGAGATTAGGCACAGAGTAACAAATGAAATGGAAAAAAGCTAACAACTCATGGATTTTCTTGAACCCCCAACCATATATTCCAATTGATGATAAACTGAAAATACTACACTTTGACAATCCCAATCACAACAATCATGTTGCATTAGGCATAAATACCAAAAAAAAAAAAAAAAAAAGCCCAAAGCTACAATTAACCAACAAAGAAAAACACAAGGAATAATTACCCTCAGAACTTATAGTCTAGAGATACCGATGAGAGTTTTTCACACAATATTCCCCTTCCTCCATTTTACCAAAAAAAAAAACTACTACCAAAGTAATTAGTACATAGAGAGAGTTCATCTATGAACATATATTTTTTTTTCTACAAATTTTCATGGACCAAGCTTGAAATCAATATGATTATCAGAAAATCTAACTCCCCCTTTACCTCCACTAGCATTCTTATAAGGCTTAGGCCCCTTATAATGATTATCTCCATGTGCTGCAGCCACTTTAGAACTTGCAATTTTCTTATCAAATCCAAATTCTATATCCCCTCCTTCTCTTTTATTATGAAACTCATTGTGCTTATTATGTTTTCCCTCTTTTTGTTTTTGTGGTTGACCATGACTTTTCTTCACCTTAGGTCCATTGCTTTTCTTGCTACATAAACGTCCCACAACACAAGCAATAACAGATATGACAAAAACAATAGCTAGGACAACAAAAACACTCACAAATGAACCATTTGATGAGTTATGAGAAGAAGAGGATTGAGTCATTGGCATATTGTTTGGTTGGTTAGGGAAGTTGTTTGGATTGTTTGGATAAACTTGAACTGGTTGTTGTGGTTGCAATTGATCCATTTTCTTGGAATTTTGGATCGTGACAATTATGTTAGGGTAGGTAGGACGTAGGATGGGCCTTGATAGAAAATTGAAGAGTAAACGACAGCAAGTGATTGAGTTCAGTAGTTCGACTAATGGTATGAAGTTGTTTTAAGACTAAGGTTGTGTTCTTTGAGTGAAACCAAAGGAAGATGTTGGAGAAGTAAATGGGAGATGGAGAACAATTGCATTAGCTAAGACAATACATGTGGGAATATTTCAATATATATATATATATAAAGTTTGTTTCTTGAGTGAAACAAGAGAATTAAGAGACTTAGGAGAAACAATTACTCGCTTTGCTTTACTTTATATGATTTACTTTTCTTTTTAGTCCGTTTAGAAAAAAATGACTCATTTATATATTAAGTACTACCCATTTTATCCTTAATGGAGTGATTTATTAGGCCACGAGTTTTAAAAGTCTTTATTTCTTTCTTAAATTCGGTATCAAATCAAAATAACTCATATAAAATGTAACGGGGCATTATTAAGAATCATACATGTGGGATGATTGCATTCCAATAGGTTAGATATATTCTTGGTTTGGTTTGAGGGGATTTTTGAATTTTTAAAAAAAAAGTGCTACTTTTTCTTTATTAAAGAGAGACAACTAAAGATGTTCTTGTTGTCCTTTACGGCAAGAAGGAAGGGTGTATATTTTAATTTTGTTTTTGCTTTGTTATTAGAGAAAGCAACATTTTGGCTTTCATTCCTTTGAATACTTCACTAATATGTTGAATTTTCACTAGGCCCATGAAAATTACTCTCTTATTCCAACATGACTCAGTTACGTTCAATTTATTGTTTTTTTTTTTTTTTGATCAAATACTTTATTGTTTTATTATACTGCATTATGTCTTATGATGCAGGAGAGACTGCTATGTCAGTTTAGTCAGTATAGAAACTTACATGCCTGAATTTGTATAGATATTTTGTTGTACTTTTTCAATATTGCTTGGTTGATTAACACAATAATCATGAGATTATAAACTTCTCATCATTTGGATTCTTTAGGGACATCATAGAGATCTGAATTTTATGAATTTGAGATGTGTCACGATTCGAAAATCCTAAGTCGTGATGGCATCCAGCTACTCAAACCTCGTAGGCAAACTAATTACTCGATTAAATCTATTTTAGCAATTTTAAATGCGGAAGTAACAAGAAAACCGATAATAAAGTCAAAAGTAGCATTCATACATTAGAAAATGTGAAAAGTATGGTATAACGTCAATCATAACCTAGTGTCACAAATACAAAGGCTTCTAAAGTAGGATTATAATTTCATCAATAAGTATTACATCCATTCGATGATAGAGAAGACAGAAAAAATAATCAGGAAAGGAGTGTGTTATTGCGTAACTGCCAAGTAGCTCACCCCGAATACTTCAAGATATCACTAACCGGCAGCAAGCTCACCGACCACTCAAACTCGAAACAGAACTAGCACATAAAAAGGTGTAACAAGTGTAGAGTAAGTATGAGAAACACGTGCATTCAACAATATCATCGTTCCATCCTAAATAACGCGATGGCAAATTAAGGTTGCATTGGTATCACCATTCTTACCTCCACGCTTCTCTATAATCATATCAATAACAAATATAGATAATTCAAACAGGTAAATAAACAAGATAGTTAAATTTTTTGGAAATAACCAAAATTTGGCAAGTTAAACAAGTAGTTTCAAATAATCTCAACCAAACATGATATCAATACTCGTATAAGGGCTCGTCATCTCACTTGTACGTAACCCCCTTTACCCATAACCTATTAAGCAAATCAATTATCAACACAAAATACTTCGCAAGAGTCAAGAAAGTCTCAACTTGCCTCAAGTCTAATGCACAACTTAAACGGTTAAATTATGGTCTTGTTCTTTCTCAGAACCTCTGAACGATCTCAATCAATTCAAAAAAGACTTTTATCAAGAATTTTGTATGCATTTTAATTATTTTGAGTTCTTAATTAATTATTATTAGTTAAAGATTCCATATCCGAATTTATAATCAAAATCAAGAAATTCAACTCTTGATCTTCGAATTGTGTTACATAAATTAGGATATGAAAAATAATACATTGCTTTACACACATATAAACGGTATGAGCCAAATTTACTATCAACGTTATTGAGTTTATATCTCAGATGGTCACTCAACTTTGAATAGTTCACTTAGAAAGTCACTCAATTTTAAGTTGTTCACTTAGAAAGTCATTCAACTTTGTTTTATAACTCAAAAGTCACTCAACTATTGATGTTTCACTTAGAAAGTCACTCAACTATTGATATTTCACTTAGAAAGTCACTCAATCAACTTAAATATTTTTTTCATAAAAGTTTATTGAAATTTTATTTTTATGTTAAACTATTCTTTTTAAAGAAATAATAAGATATTTATTTTAATTATTTTTTTAATTCAAATTATTTAATTATAATTTTTTTGAAAAACATACCTTAGCAATAGACCCCAAAAAAAACTTTTCCCGTTTTAGCAAATATAACTGGAGTTAAACATGTTAAAAAATGATCCAAAAAAGAAGAAGAAGTTGGAATTGATAAGAAATTAAAAAAAAAACGCAGCACAGTGCCTTTTTTTTTAAATTAAAAAAAGATAGGTATAAAGAAAAATTATACTTCAACAAAATTTAATAAAATAATTAAAACAAGACTCTTATAATTTTTTTTGTATTCAACCAAATTTAATCAAAAATTCATTTACAAATAATTGGATGACTTTCTAAGTAAAATATCAATAGTTGAGTGACTTTCTAAGTGAAATACCACTAGTTGAGTGACTTTTGGGTTATAAAACAACATTGAGTGACTTTCGAAGTGAACAACTCAAAGTTGAGTGATTTTCTAAATTAACTATTCAAAGTTGAGTGACCATCTAAGATATTACTAAAACTGAGAAAAGAAGCTTAAACATGAGCGTGAGTTTTTTGTTTTGGTTTTCCACTCGATATTCGGAGTCCATATTAAAGTTTTGCTTAAAGTCTGTTCATTTAGAGGTGGCACTCTCAAATAAGATTTTTTTTATATCTAGGGCTCGAACCCAAAACCTCTAATTAAAGTAGAAGTAGTCTCATCATTACACCACAACTCATATCGGTGTGTTTGAGTTATTATTATTATCATTGATTGTCACAAGTAGTCAATTCCACCCCTCATTTTCTCACCACAGCTCATTATTTTGGATGTCTCAAATTTTCTACATGTTGAATGATGAATGTACATCAATTTTCGACTTTCCAACAGTGGTCTCAGCTTACAAGTGTAGCATCATTGTCACCTTTTCTGAAAGGTTAAACACACGTTATATCATGTTCCTTAAAACTTTTGATTATGGCATAAATAAATGTTTTTCATATTATTACTGTATTTTTCACCTAATCATATTGGACTTATTAATATACAATAAAATTACATGCTGTATATATTGTGGGTAAACTCAATTTGATTGTGTAACTAAATAAATATGTATACTGCCGGTGTGAAAACATAAACTCAAAATAATAGGAAATAATGAATTAAAGTATAACTTTAGTTGTGTCAAATAACTTGGACGGGCAAAAGCAAAATGATATCTAATTGGGATTTGTGTCGAAAATAAGAGATTGTATTTTCTACTATACTAACTACTCCCTTTTGGCTCAAATTGTCGTTTCATCTTTCACATGCCCTTTAAAAATATATTATAATTAAAATAAATTTTATTGTTTTATTTTATTCATAAGATATGATCTCTTCTCATATATTAAGATGTTAAATAGTCTTCAAAAATATTTTTTTTCCATTTCTTTTCACTTGTTCATATTTGACTTGACACATTTCTTAAAAAATAATAAATAAAAGATAATTTTATATTATTATCTCTATTGAGTATAAATCATCTAAATGTTGGAGAATAAATACTTAATAACAAGGATAAATAAATACAAAATGATACATTATCTTTTGATTTCTAAAACTGGACAATTAAAATTGGATAATTATTTTTGTAGGTTAATTAAACAAGTAAAAATGGAAGGAGGTAGTACTGTTATAAGGATACAATGGGAAAACTAATTTGTTTTGTTTTAAACTTCTAAATGACAAATAATTTAAGATAATGTTTTCATTTTAATGTTTTAATTTTTTTATGTTTTATTTGATTTTAATTTCTTCACTTATTTGATATCTGTTCAAAATTAACTTATTTTAAATACAAGACATTTGGAATTAAATTTGAAATCAAATCAAAACGAAAGACAAAGAGAATAAAAATAAATAGAAAAATAAACTTCTAAATGACAAATAATTTAAGATACATTTTCACTTTTACTTGTCCTTTTGGCATATTAAGAAGAAAAAAAATATTTTATTCTTAATATTAATTACTTATTTCTGATTTATTTCTCAAGACTTAAGACTAAACATCAATTAATAGAATATTATAGTAAAACACCTATATCAATTACTATTACTTAAATGCTATACAAAGTTCAAACTGAACACGTAAAAGTAAAAAGAGAAAAGGGTCTGATATACTCCTCAACTTAACTATTTAGGAATGATATACCACTCGTTATGAAAGTAGCTCATATATACTCCCATTGTTATACAAATGGCTCACATATACCATTTTCCTCTAACGTAAGTGAAAAAAGTAATTTTAATTTAATTTTTTTTAAAAAATATATAATCCATCTGGAGTATATAATTTGATCCTCCTCAAACGTATTTTTTTTACTTGTTTGTTTCAACGACTAATTTAAGTTTATTATTTTGATGGTCAAATTTATAACGATAAGGATATATATATATATATATATATATATGTTACTTTTATAATAAAAGATATATTAAATCTAAGTTAAATGATATATCAGACCTTTTTCGAATTAAAAATAAACGGAGTGGGATAGTAGAACAAAGTTGCTGAAATCGAGGAGGATATATGTTAATAATCACCGTATACTATTTATGATCTGGTCTTCATTCTTTGATGATTTTGAGTATAAAAGTGAAGGTGGTCATATTTGTTTTAAGCATTGGTGGGATAAAAAGCAGAAAATAATCATCATAATGTGAAATGTGGAAAAGTAGGTATGAATCCACCAAACAAAAATTAAAGTATCAAATGAAAGTATAATTTTTTTCAATGCAAAAATGGAGAAAAAACATATAGTGGTGGGAGTAATTTAGGACAGTGCTCTTGGCTTTGATTCTTTTCTTTATTCCTTGGCTTTTGGGAAAGTAATTATAGGATATGATCTTGACAGAGTTGGAGTAGGGTTCATTTGTCTTCCAATGATTAAATCACTAATATATACTTATAATTGTAATCACTTATTATCACTTCATTAAAACTTTTGTCCACCTCACCTCTTTCCAAAGGATTAACAACATTCTCATTTAATTGTTTCAATCTCTTTTATTTGTCATGCTTTTTCTTGCATGCCTCTTACAAATATTGAAAGGCTTAAATATATATGTTATCGACATTGAGAAAAGGCTTATTTATGTTATTTGATAAAAATTTAGTTCATCTATTTCATTTCTGTTTGAGAAATTTTTTATCCATACCATTATTTACTAATTGAAAACAGTTTCAATTTTGCAAAATTATTTTTTATATGTGGTTCATCCCCTCTTTCAAAAGGATTACTTATATTCTTATTTAATTATTCCGATCTATTTCATTTGTAATGTTTTCTTTCCATGCCCCTTAAAAACATTAACTGAAAAGTTAATTTGAAATTTATAAAACCACTTTTTTTCTTTGTTTCCTACCCGGTTTTCGATGTCCACGTTGAAGTACTGACTAAATTCAAATCACGTGTTGTAGGGTCTATTTTGGAGGTGGAGCTTCCAATACAATTTTCTCCACACCCAAAATTCAAACTCCAAACCTCTTATTAAGGATGATAATTCCATCACTGCACCACAATCCATTCTGGTAACCTTATACTAGCTTAGCTTTAGCTCAAACCTTATTGGAAGTATAAGTATTTTGTCAACAAAACAATCCTACGCAAAACCTTGGGCGTTTTTATTTATTTTTTTTTAAAAAAAAAATGGTCAAAAAGGAGATAAGAAAGATAAAAATTAAATAAATTGAAGACTGAAAAAAAAAGAGGGAAAAAAAGAAAGAAGAAATATGTAGCTTTTTTTACTCTTCAATGCTTCCTTTTAAGGAGAGGGTTTCTTTGATCAGGGCTCTTTTTTCTAACTTATGGTATGTCTGATCACGTTTACCAGCCTTTTAATATATAGAAATCGGACACCCAATGAGATTTTTTTTTTTTTAAAAAAAAAAGGAATCATGTTCAAAAGAATTAATCTAAACCTTGAACATGAATTAAATTCCTTAAATAAATACAATTTTTAATGAGTTTGAAACTTTATTTTCGGTTGTTATTTTTCATTTTTATTTATAACTAGATTTTTAATGAACTATTTATAAATATTTTGTAAGTTTCTTAATACAAAATGGATGATTTCAACAAATATTCAAGTGTAAGAGCCTTAACAGATAGTAAAGTTATTATTCCTATGCGAAGTAAAGGTTTATGTAATATTGTGGTTCAACGAGATGCGTATCCAGAATTTTGAGATGATGGGTGCACTGTTATAAAAAGGTTGATTTATGATATAAATTTGATCGGTTTGACATTTTGATTTTTAATTTACTGAAAACCGTTAAAATTTTAAAATTATAGGTCTAAAATTAATTCATATATATATATATATATACACACACACACACACATATATAACAATTACCACTTAGAGAAGTGTTATCTAATTTTAGAAAAAAAAAATAAAACAAGATAAATATAAAATTCAAATTCTAACCTCGCGGAGAGAGGTGCACCAAGTCATAATCGCATTATGTGATACTTCAAGTGTGACTTCACACATCTATATTTTAATATTTTTTAAAAATATAACACTACTATATATGATCTCGGGAGAGGACCATTGGTTCACGTGAACCCGGTGACCCTCCCTTAGATACGCCTCTGGTTCAACGGGTAAATCTAGACAACACCATTAGAGTGAAAATTAATAAAGTAAAGGGTAATTATAGACAATAATATTAGAGGGTTAGAGGGAAAGAATATTGATGTATGGTTGAAATAGCCAAAAAAAAATATGTAGAGCAGTAGAGTACGGTTGTTAGCGGCAGAAAATTTTCAGGAATTTATGATTCTTTAAAAACTAGAAAATTACAAAAAAATATTAGCGGGGATAATTTGTAATTACTTTTAATTATAAAACTACTTAGAAATTTTTTCATTTTGGATTTTAGAGTTTCATACTTCACTTTTGAGTCGCTTCTATTATTTTTCTCTAATAATTCTAGTATTTTAAAATGTGTTTATAATTTTTGACTCAGTATATAAAAGATTAGTGTATTACATGTATTATTTTCATAGTTATAACAACTAAATCCAATATTCTTATAAGAAATAAAACTTTCAGTTTCACAATAAATATTTATAAACAATTTATGTTTATAGTGAAATGAATTATTTCGAATCAACAAAATGTTAATATTTGTTTCAATATAACGAGTCACACACTAAGCATAGCAATTATATCAAATGGTCAATCAAATTTTTATTCAACCTTATAGAATTACGAATTAGAAATGTTCCCCTTGATTAGAAAAAAAATGAATTGGTCTTTTTTTTGGTTCAATCATTGGATAGAATCTTGGTTCTTGTTATAAAAAAACATATTAACAAATACAAAAATATTAGTAAATTAATTCAACATTCCTAAAATAATTGGAAGATTTACAAACATGAAAATTTTAACAAACAACTTCAAATCTTGTATATGAAATTTACTACAACATATACTCTTGACATATTAAAATGAGAAATTTGTTATGCTTTCGCCTATTAAATCTGAATTTATGTACTTAACGTTAACGTAATTAATTTTTGGATTTAATATATTCCTCCTTCTGCATTTTGAACCCCAATTATGATTAGTACATGAATTAGAACACAAACACACAATATTTTTTTTTATTCAATCACTTATTTATTTGATCATATCTAATTTATCATTATTCCTTGCTTGTTTAATTTGTTTCCAGTAATGCATTATAGCATTTTTCAAAATTATTTGCAAGTGTTTATAAAAAATTGCAAGATTTATTTGTTTATTTATTTTTCTCATATTTTCTTTTAGTATTGGATATGACAGTCAGTGCCGATATGAACCCAATATATGTTACTCCTTCGTTTCATATTAGATTGATGACACTTTCTATTTTATATAGTATTAATAAATTATTAATAGATTGATCAACTTATTATTTTACCCTTTGTTCATATTAATTAGCCTTTAGGAAAAAGAAATTTTAGATCTACAAAATTTGTTTAAACTTCCATATGTCATATTAATTATAGGGGTAAAATAGGAAAACATAATCAATTTTATCCTAATTTAGTAAGTGATCAAATAATATGGGACAAATATTTTTAGTAAGACGTCATCCAATATTTTTTTCCCCCAAAATGTGACCAAAATAGTCACCAATTTATTAAAGCATATAAAACCAAAGAACAAAACTTTCTAATATGGGAGGGAGGAAGTGTCACAATTCAGACCGTCGTGATTGGCACCCACACTAACAATCCGGTGGGAGAACCACTACTACAACCCAAACCAAGCAATCAATCTAAAAACTAAGGCATATAAGTCAAATACAAAGGAAAGAAAAATAGAGTTTTCATAAACTCTAACAAAAGTTCAACAATAACTAACAAATGCAGAAAAATTAACCTAGAACTTGAAAGTTAATGTACCAAAACTTTACCAACGACAAGTCTAAGAACAATTGGTACAACCCCGAAACTAAACAACACCTTAAACAAAAGTTTGAGTCCGAAAAGAGTGGACTTAAACAAGGAAGATCCATGGCAGCCTGAAAGAACTGGCTCACCCTTGAATCCATCACGCTCATAGTCACATAACTGAGATCTATGAATAGCTACCTGAAGATGCCCTTTACTCGACAAAGAAAGAGCAAGTGCAGTATCAGTACACAACCACCGTGTATTGATAGGATCACACGGCTATCCCACTAAGTGTAACATACATTAGTCAATACGACAATATAATCACATGCACATATCGAACATATACAATATCATCAACATATACTAATAATGAACAACTTCACGATTCTCACATATCACAGTTATATCAATATAGAGCAACATACCGTCTTCCAATATCAATCATCATTAGATATGAACGAGCTCATCACAAGTAGATACACAATACAATTCAATGGTCCTCTTAAGGAACTCAATTCAATGGTCCTCTCATGGAACCCAAACCCAAACAGTTAGCATGCCGAAACGTGGCAATTCGATCCCATATTTATGCCGGAACGTGGCAATTCAATCCAAGTTAATTATGCCGGAACGTGGCAGCCGATCTCATATTTATGCCGGAACATGGCAACCAATTGTATGTCGGATCGTGACACCCGCCCATTCAACAAACCACAATCACAATATATATTCTCACAATCATACAACAAGAGGTGATTCATGGCATATAGTTATTCAATTATCCTTAATTACAACAAGTGTGATCAATAATGCAACATTCGCATACATACATGTATCATAATGAAGCAAGAACAAACATACATTACACAATTATAAAATCACAACCATCACCTACCTCGAATCCAAGCTTGAATCCCCTAAGGCACTTGAATCTTCTCTTTTTGGATTCTTTCCGCTTGTTTTAAGTTTGCAAACAACAATTATATGCAAGGATCAACAATCAAAGGTCTATTTATTTGGATTATAACAAACCCAAGATCCTAATACCCAATTTAGGGATTTTTCCTCCATAAATTTCAGATCAAAACCCTCACCCATCAATATTCACCCATTCTATTACGTTCTACAGATCGAAAAATGGATTCGGGGAGTGAAAAACGTACCTTTAGCCTCAAGAATGGTGAAAAACGAGTAAGAGTCGCCTGAGGATCGATACTTAGCTTAAAAAGTTGAAAAATGCATAATGAGGTCGTTTAGTACTTTGGCGGCCTACATGGAGATAGAATGTTACATGTTCAGGATAAGATCGATTTCGGGAGCTTTACTCGCCCGAATTCAATTCCGTACAGTCATATGGATTCCTTAACAAGTTATCTAACTACTCATGAAATCAAAATCATAAATAATTCACCCGATTGTTACCAGATTTCCCTATACCTTAAAGACTCTGATTTCTTCCAAATCTAGACTAGGCTAGGAAATTTCAAGTTACTACGAAAAAATTTTATGACCTCAATTCTTTCTCCATTGGCTTTTCCATAACGACGGAAATCAGGTCGTTACAATAGATACCAATTTATCCATCACTCGTCCCCGAATGATCAACTAGGAAAGACTGATTAAGGTAAGGATAGAGTAGTATCTGAATCATCGAATTACTGGGGATATTTGTATTGCATGCCCTCTTACCGAATCTCATTACCCCTTAAGGGTTTCACATCTCCAACCTTAAACCAACCAATTGAGTACCTACACCTCCTCCCTTACAATGCCTCAATGAAGTCATCTCAACACTCTAGTGATAAATATTGTTGTATGTAAACTTAACTAACAACAAACGATTTCCAACAACCACCAAAGTTGATCATACACACCTTTGCGACATGTTATCAAGGATCTTGACACAAACATCAGGAAGAATCCTTTCTCACATAACCATGATAAAATTCTAAATCAATACTCGCTACAATTAGAAGCGAACCTGAACAAACCAACACACATTCATAATACCCAACCAATCACAATTCTTAACAACATCTCCATCCCACAACATAAATTCCCATGAGCTTAAGTTATAACAATTTTGATCTTTAGAAATAAGATACTCATCGAGGAATGTGTCCAAGCATACAACCCCTCCAACAACACTATCGAAATGTTAGATTTAGTAATTATAGATTACTCTTAAGAACAATAGAATTGGATTCAATGATCCCCACATTCAACCACACATAATCCATGCATGACCTCAACAACAAGATGAATATTAGATTGTCGGACAACCATAAATACGCAGGGCAGCTCTTCTATAAATTCTCATAAGCAAAGTGGTACATGTAGAACCCCTAAAATACTTTAACTGCTCCAAGACAACACCAATTATGTCATTCGAAATAACTAAATTTTTCCAATCTTCCCACTCAACCAAGAGAGCATTACAGGATTAGTAAACCTGATCCACCACTAGAGATTCACCCACAACATGAAAAACACGCGTGACCATAGCTACTTCATCATACTCACAACCATGTACAAAACGAATTAGATGGTTACATAAGAATTTATCGAATAACATGAAAGGCTTTCCTTTGAAGAGTCAATACCAATCATTTCCATTCACTTGACTCAACATACTCTTCACATCCTTCGACTGAAGCCAACACTCTTAATACTAACAACCATCGTAACCACTCCAGCCATTGACCTTACTTTAAACCAACACTTTTTAAATGAAAACCTTTCTTAGGTACTTTAACAATAAACAGTAATCAACTTTACAACTCAACCCAGGTGTAAGTCCTTTCAAATGTTCAATACCGAATACAATTGATCATTCCTCACCTTGCCAATTCATACTTTGACAAAATACATCACCACGAATGTAGACTTACAATGAAAAATCTGAATTATAATTTCCACCATATAACATAATCCCTTTCTCTATCAACATTAGCTTGTACCTTGAAGATTCTTATATATTCATAGATCTTCACTTATGATTGATCGCATCTCCATCGATCTTACAATATCCTTCGCTAAAATTCAATCGCACTCATTACTAAACTCAAAACAAAAACAAAGAACTTATCATCACACTCGAGCTAATGTCTGTACACTCCTTTCTCAAGTCTTTTTCGATAGTTTTTAACCAATTTGACACACTTGTGACACTATTACTATAGCCACAACAAAACAAATGAAATCACGTGTCTCTAAACCCAATTATCTACTCTTCTAAAGATAACTCTTTAGCCTTAAGAATCAAATAAAATATTCTTGCTGTAGCCTCTCTCTAAAGACTGTACTACATTCTACTATATTTTCCTTCATTATAACTCTAGCTCTTTAATTTCTATTCGAATGGTGTCCCACCATCTCTTAAAACTTTACATACAACCACGTTACTCACTAAATTTTAGATAACCACAACCTTTAGATACTCGCAAGTCACAATTACTATACAAAAATTCTCTTAACCAATAATTTATTATATAGTTGCATCCCGTCACAATCCATCACGAACTCTTATTACCATTATGCTCAGTCAGCCTTAACTATTACCACGAAGCCAATCTTTCATCCACATGACACCACTAACTCAGGTATACTCATCAAATTCAGAGGGCTAACCCAATTTTTACGCACTTTCTTACAAAAATACTTCAATTTACTTCACCCAAGTATACTCAATGGGACTTTCTTTCTCCATAAGCTTGTTATTCCGGTATTAATCCACTCCTTTATGGCTTAAGAAAAATTCACCAGTCCTCATAACACCCTCATTCTTCTTAACAAACAAGACAGGAGCACCCCAGGGGAAGCACTAGGACGGATGAAACCTTTATCACAAAGCTCTTGGAAGCTTTAAGCTCTCTTAATTCTGACACCACAGGAATAGACTCAATAGAGGGGGACTCAACCTCAACATCCCAAACATGAGCCAAATAAGCCAAACAACCCTGCCCTACCAGTTTCCTAGCCCAAATGGAGAATATGATCTTATCTAGCTTAGGTTTGTACCCCTTTCCTACTCTAACCTTTCCCTAACGGGGATCTCTAGAGTTATCGACTTAGTATTACTATTAAGCCCGGTATAATAGGGGGACAACCAAGTCATGCCTAAGATTATATCAAGTCAGTCATATCCAACGTAACCAAATCAACCCAAATCTGAAAATCCATAAACATAACAGGACAAACACAATATACAAAGAGGACTATGATTGACTCTTCAACTGGGGTAGAAACATGGATGAAGGCACCAAGTACAACCCACATCAAATCCCAAGGCAATTGAACTGACACGTACGAATAAGAATAACCCATATCACACAAAATAATAGCCATAAAGGCACATACAAGATTAGCACTAGTGACCACTGCATCACACCTCAACTCGATTTTTCCTAGAAAAGCATATAACTGAGCCCTGTCATTTTGACGGGCAATCTCCTCGCCTGACTGCACTACTCCTCTACCTGCATTATCATTTTCCCGGCCTCCACGGCCTCGCTAATTTCCTCCTCATATGCCCAGGTCCTTTACAGTTTTAACACACCTTATAACTTATATTAGATTGTCGAACACTGAATTAGTTCATGGGGGTTAGTTCGGGTATGATTCGGGGTCCATAATTATGAATAGAAAAATAGGAAAGATAGGGTTGAGATTCTGTCTTGCCCTGTATCACATTGGCAGGAGGAATTCTGCACTGGCGGCCTCGCCTTGGCTGGAAAAGTCCCGCTCCAGTGGCCAAAACGGAAACAAAACCCTTGCTAATAATTTTTCTAGGGTTCTTTTCTTTTCTAATTTCCCCCAAAGGTTCCCAGCTATAACACAAGTATTTTTTTTTGAATAATCCTCATAACTAGGATAATCATTGTCTACCCCAGTCAATCCCACGATACATGAACCAATTCATTCTTGTCAATTCAGCACCACAACCCACACATCTCCAGGATACACCCAGACACTCACACGATCCTTAGTCAAATCTTTCTTTAACAACTAATTTCACGATACTCAAGTATTTACAACTTGCATAACTTCAACGACCAGGGCAACATATTGTACATCTCAAAGTTCGGACACACATTTATTGTGCACATAATCACTTCATCATATTTAAACAATTACAACTTCACATTCGCAGTTAATTTAGACAACCAGAAGCACGCTTCAAAGTTTCCAAGATACAATTTACAGATAAGTCCAAATTCTTAATAATTATTTCGCTCCATGGATGACCATTCCTAATCATCCATGCTTTCACACCACCCCTAGGGCCAGATACCAATTGGAACCTTCTCAGTTTCCAATTTGCTTTATTTGTGGCCCCTCAGTCGTGACCACGACGTTTAGTTCACTTTGTTGAGATACCAATTGAAATCGGGAGATACCAATTGGACTCAACTCATACCACAAGCGACAATAGTAGCTAGCGAGCCCCACAAAATTGCTAATTTCAATCATAAAACTTGGTCGAACTCAATTCTTAACCGCCTCAATCTTTAACTGATGGTAACCAGAACTTAAATCAATCTTAGAGAAAATTGATGCACCTTGTAATTGATCAAAAAGGTTATCTATAAGAGGCAATGTATACTTTTTCTGAATGGTGACCCTATCCAACTGTCGGTAGTCTATACACATCCTCTCTTGCTAGCAATGGTGTTACCACTTTGTTGCTCTAGTTCGAACCATAGAGTGAAGGAGGAAAGATACCAATTTCTATCACCCAGATACCAATTGGATTCAAGTTATAGCACGAAGGAGTAGAAATAAGTGAGTTTTTCCTAAAGTCCTATAGCCTCTCGAAGAAAAGTACGGATGTCTTCGTACCGTTTCGCAAGATTCTACTAGACTTATTTTGGTACAATGAGATCAACGAACCTAGGCTCTAATACCAATTTTGTCATGACCCAGACAGTCATGATTGGTACCCACACAAACAATCCTGTGGGAGAACTACTACTACAATCCAAACCAAGCAATCAATCTAAAAACTAAGGCATATAAGTCAAATACTAAGGAAAGAAAAATATAATTTCCATAAACTCTAACAAAAGTTCAACAATAACTAGCAAATGCAGAAGAATTAACCTAGAGCCTGAAAGTTAATGTACCAAAACTCTACTAACAACAAGTCTAAGAACAAGGGGTACAACCCCGAAACCAAACAACACTTTAAACAAAAGTCTGAGTCCGAAAAAAAGTGGACTTAAACAATGAAGATCCATGGTAGCCTGAAAGAACTGGCTCACCCTTGAATCCGGTCACACTCATAGTCACCTAGCTGAGGTCTATCAATAGCCACCTGAAGATGCCGTGTACTCAACAAAGAAAGAGCAAGTGCAGTATCAATACACAACCACCGTGTACTGGTAGGATCACACGGCTATCCCACTAAGTGCAACATACATTAGTCAATACGACAATATAATCACATGCACATATCGAACATATACAATATCATCAACATATACTAATAATGAACAACTTCATGATTCTCACATATCACAATTATATCAATTTAAAGCAACATACCATCTTCCAATATCAATCATCATTAGATATGAACGAACTCATCACATGTAGATACACAATACAATTCAATGGTCCTCTCATGGAACCCAAACCTAAACAGTTAGCATGCCGGAACGTGACAATCCGATCCCATATTTATGCCTGAACGTGGCAATCCGATCCAAGTTAGTTATGTCGGAACGTGGCAGCCGATCCCATATTTATGCTAGAACGTGGCAACCGATTTCAGTTAGTGTGTCGGATCATGACACCCGCCCATTCAACAAACCACAATCACAATCACAATCACAATGTATATTCTCACAATCATACAACAAGAGGTGATTCATGGCATATAATTATTCAATTATTCTTAATTACAACAAGTGTGATCAATAATACAACATTCGCATACATATATATATCATAATGAAGCAAGAACAAACATACATCACATAATCATAGAATCACAACCATTACCTACCTCGAATCCAAGCTTGAATCCCCTAAGGCACTTGAATCTTCCCTTTTCGGATTCTTTCCTCTTGTTCTAGGTCCATAAATAACAATTTATATGCAAGGAAAAACAATCAAAGGTCTAATTATCCGGATTATAACAAACCCAAGATCCTAATATCCAATTTAGGGCTTTTTCCACCATAAATTCTAGATCAAAACCCTCCCCCATCAATATTCACCCATTCTATTACGTTCTACGAATCGAAAAAATGAATTCGGGGAGTGAAAAACGTACCTTTAGCCTCAAGAATGGTGAAAATCGAGTAAGAGTCGCCTGGGGGTCGTTCCTTAGCTCAAAAAGTCAAAAAGTGCATAATGAGGTCGTTTAGGGGTTTATTAACGACTTTAATTCGTGTCGGGCCCGCCATAGCGAATCCATCCTACTACAGTGGCCCCGCTCTGGCGGCTCCAATCCTGCTTTGGCGGCCTACACGGAGATAAAATGTTACCTGTTCATGCTAAGATCGATTCCGGGAGCTCTACTCGCCCGAATTCAATTCCGTAAAGTCATACGGATTCCTTAGCGAGTTATCTAACTACTCATGTAATCAAAATCATAAATGATTCACCCGATTGTTACCAGATTTCCCTACACCTTAAAGGCTTCGATTTCGTCCAAATCTAGACTAGGCTAGGAAATTTCAAGTTACTACAAAAAAGTTTTCTGACCCCAATTCTTTCTCCATTGGCTTTTCCATAACGACAGAAATCAGGACATTACAGGGAGTACTTATTTTTGTCTCAATTTATGTTATATAGATGAAATTTAGAGAGTCACTCAATTTCTTAATATGTTCTTTTGAGATACCTGAAGTTGTTAATCATTGTGATTTATAATAAATTTTACGTCATTTTCAAATAATATATGTTACTTCCACCGTTTCAATTTACATGGTACAAATGAAATTTAAAGAGCCAACCAATTTTTTTATATGATTTTTAATTATTTTAAATTAATAATTAAGTGGTTTATAATATTTTTACGTATTTTCAAATAATGTTTATCACTAGTCATGTCTCAATCTATGTAACACATATAGAATTTCAAGAGTTAACAAAAAATTTAAATATGGTGAAACACCGTGAATACTTTTAGTGAAAGTAGAAAGACAAACACATCCATACTATTCTTATAATATTGTCAACATACTACATCAAAATATACTAAGCATTTGCCTAAATATCTCTCAACAAAATGATCGATATACTTCCTCTATCTCTAATTACTTGTCCACTTTTAAATTAACATATCTATTGTGAAAATAATGATTGATATAGTGAGTTTATCATTTTACCCCTATTAATTATGAAGTGGATGAATTAAAATTATAAGATTTTCAACAAATTCTACCTTTTTCAAAATTAATTAATTGAGAGTATAATAGGTAAATTTTTTAATTAATATAGCTCCCACCTCACCACCCCTCACCCCTGCCTTTAACAATATTTGTTAAGATTATCTACATATATTTTTAATAACTTTTTTGATTACGTAACAAACACAGAAAAAGTAAGAAAATCACTTATTTTTCTTCTAACACATTTTCCTTAATATCGAACCCTAGGATTGAAAATTAAAAAAAATATTAATAGGTCAATTGATTGGCTACTTGACTCCCACTTTGTTGGTGAGATTTCGTTTACTCATCTTCTAATCCCCTTTCCTTGTCACCAAATTTTGAAAAACAAATTTATGAAAATTATTTTAAACTAATATAAGCAGAATCCAGGTGGGTTTTGGTATGAAAGAAAATATTTTCATTTTTCTCATATTTGGTTGACTTGAACGTTTTGAAAATATTTTTCAATAGATTTATTTCGCTCAAATTAAGCGAAATGACTTCCCTCTTAAATAAGAAAAACATCTTTCAAAATTCTTTTTCAACCTCTCTCAACCATGACATAAGTCGTGTCTCCTGATCCAGACCTATGTCCAGCTTTTGACCCCAATATTGATCCAACACTCTACTTAAATCCCTATTCGGAGCCCAGATAACGCTGAAGTTGAGAGTCGAGACCTAAGTCAAAATTGGGTCGGGGTACTAGGTGGGATCTGAAGTCGGATCCTAGATTGGGGTTCGATCTTGGGTTGAGGTCGGACCCTTAGTCCTGAGTCAAGGACTTATCCCAAGTCGGGGTCATCGGGGTGGGGTTGGAATTTGGATCTCGGATCTAAGTTAGGAGTCAAGAATCGAATCTAATGTCATCTTATTTTTCCATATTATATCAAAATGCCTTTTGGATAAAAAAAAAATTTCACTAATAATTTAATTTCTATTTTTTTTTGCTTTTATGTATAGAAATTTCAATTAATTCATTCTACAACTTTTAGATTTCTTTTTCTTTGCCTTATCTAGAACATCTATTTTTTTTTTCAATTTGCCTTATCTAAAACATCTTGACCACTCTAGAGTCCTCTAAGAATAAAATAAAACTCAAAAATAAAGTTTGTGAATGGTGATACTCCTCCGTTTAAAAAAGAATGACCTCTTTTTTTTTTTAATCTGTTTAAAAAAGAATGACCTCTTTCATTTTTTGGTAACATTTGAATTTCAGTTTTCCACGTGACATGTTTAAAGCCACAAGATTGAAGGACAATTTAGTACATTTGACATAACTTTAATTTAGGACCATAAGATTCAGAAAGTCTTCTTTAATTTCTAAAACTTTATATCAAGTCAAATTAGGTCACTTTTTATGAAACGGAGGGAGTAGTAATTTAACACTAGTGATGGCCATAATTGACAGTAGCAGTAATGATGGTCTAGTGATAGGGATGGAGATCCGGATTTTGTCTTAACCTGCAAAATGAAAACCTGCCCCGCCCCGTTAGCACCACCCACATCATAACATATTAACCTGCATAAATTAGCCCCACCCACTACTTGCCTTTTTTTTTATTTTTTATTTTATATTTTAAAAAGTAGTTTCTAAAAAATAATATTTTTATTAGAAAATGGGGCATTTCCGAGATCCTTCAGGAGGAAAATAGTGGATGTATTGGGTGTAATCGTAGTATTAGACAAGAATGTTTGGATAGGTTTTCTATTGCTTAGGTGGTAATCTTGTAACACCCTGCTATTTGAAAGAGCTAGAATTAGAAAGAATCATTTTTGGAAAGAATGAAAATTTGAAATTTGGCAAAGTTATGTTAAGTATGAGTTTTGAGTCAATTTCAAACGATCATAACTTTCAGTACATGTTGAGTTAGGTGAGATATAAGATATCAAATGAAAAGTCTTGGAATCCTTTTTCCAACGCCATCGAGTTTGCTAATTTTCTTGCTCGTATGAGGGAGATATGCCTGTTTGAAGTCGGACTATCTAGATTAGGAAAGATACCCGAATTTAAGAGGGGTATTTTGGTTTTTTCCTCACTCAATTAAGTTATTTCGTTTTTAGTAATTAATTAGGGGTCTAAATTGAATTGTTTCACTTTACGCATTCAAAATTTCATGCTAGGGTTTCGGAAAAAGGGTTCAAGAAGAGAACAGAGGAGAAAGGGCAAGATTTCGTCATGTTCTTGAGATTTTCGTTGCGGATTTCACCAAGGGTTGATCCCTAAGAGGTATGTGAGTTCACATAGCATTGGGTTCATCCATCCACACACCAAACATGTTTATTTCAGCATGAATTCGTCCTAAAAAGTTGAAAGTTTGATGTTCTTGATGTGTGTTCTTGAATTTGCTTTCGTTCTTGAATTGGGATGAGATTGATGAGTTTATTGGGATAATTGTGTCAATTATTAGAGTTGTTTTTGAATAGATTCTTGTATACATGTTTTGGGTATCTGAATCTAAAGAGAAATTGAGAAAAAAAAATTGAATTTAATTGAATTAAGATTAGAAAACGAGTTGAAAAATTCGTCAGGAATGCCTGGGGAGGGGCTGGCGCGGCGTGCCCCTGATGCGCCAGAGAGGCTGGGGTGGTGCGCCAGCAATGTGCCTGAAATAAGCCTCTGAACTTTAGGGGCTAGCGCCCTGCGCCAGAAGTGCGCCCGAGACGTCTGCCCCTACTCGTTTTTCGTCGTTTAGCTCGTCTGAGTCCTTCTAAAGTGTACTAACACTTCCTATTGATTCTAGCTACTTTAAATGACTTCTAAACATCTAGAAATCATCCAGAAACATGAATCATAACCTTGAATCCATAAATTCAAATTCAAGAAAAGTTAAGAGCCAAGTCTAGAGAGTTCTTAGAGTCTTTTCAAGAAGTCTTTTGCAAATACTTTAAACTTGTTTTAAGACTTGAGTAAGAGTAACAAATAAAGTTCATTTTCTTCAAAAGAGTGTATGGGAACTAAGTATTCCCAAAGAGTAAATGTTTTCACATTTAAGCAAGAGAGGAAACACCAATTTCCAAGAGAGCCTTTAAGCTAGCTTTTGTGTAATTATCTCAAACCACCGAAAGAGTTATGTTTTTAAAGATATGAGTTAGTTACATTTTGGGAGTAATATTGAGCGCCAATTTGGGGACAAGTTGAGTTCATATAATTCAAGGTCTTCATAAACCGTGTAGCCAACATGGGTAGAAAAGGGTCATACTTTTTAGATGATTCCTTAGTGCTTTTTAGCATAGACTAGTGAATCCATTTAGTAGTTACGTTCTATACCCCCGATATGGTATAGGATGACCTTGGTAGCGTGAGGCAAAATATTGTATCATCACATAGCTCATAATAATTATTGTCGCTTAGAGAAACTCCCACATAGATATTTTTGTATTCTTATATACACAGAGTTATTTGTAGTTTCATATACAAACTGACTTATTGTTGTATTTTTCAATACAAAGAGTTGTTATCTACATGTTTTAAAGTTTTTCTTTATATTACATTTATATTACTGCTTTATATTGAAATGAGTTGAGTTGAGTTGAGACCAGGTAAGTTCTCTCAGTTTCCCTTCAAGCTTATGTCTTGTTTTAGAATTCCCCTCACATGCTCGTACATTCAATGTACTAATGCCATTTGGCCTGCATCTTTTATAATGTAGATAAAGGTAACCAGGATCAGCATCCAACGCTTCGTTGATCCAGTTGAGCTTCAGAGTTGTTGGTGAGCCTCTTTGCTTCCAGAGGATCCCTTTTATTGCTTATTCATTTTAGTTTATTAGGATGTCGTGGGTCTTGTCCAGATGTCCATCTCAGCTATTAGAGGCTTCATAGACAGTTAGATATTGTTAGTTCATGAGTCTTATCCATTTTCAGTTTTAAATGTTTAAAGACTTGAGTTGCCTTTTTGGCTATTTGAATGTTTCTTTGAAGACATTCTAAGTTTATTGCATGAGTTTATCTTTTAAGACTGTTCCGTGTTATTTAAGTCTTCCGCTAAGAGTTAAGCCAGACCAAAAGTTTGCTTGGGGCTAACAATGGTTCTCGAGTGGCAGTCCCGTCTAGGGTGTAGGCTCAAAGCGTGACAAATCTATTGTTCATGTTGCCTTTGAACAGTTTGGTGCTTACTTGGGTGTCGTCGAGTGGAAGAGACACCACGCCGCACTCATTGGAATTGCTTAGATTGCTTAAAGGTACAAATGAGGCAATGAAAAATGAAATTATCCTTATAGAGTTTGTATCACATGTTTTTAAATAAACTTTTATATCTAACATGTATTCTCACTTTTATTTATTCTTTAATTTGCTTCTTTTGTCAATCTATTAATTTGGGACAACACTTGCCAAGTTTTTGAACTAATCATCCGTAAATACACTCGAAACACCAATGGTATCAAAATTGATCGATTTTTTTAAGTGCTACCAAAACAGGCCCATATTATAAATCATATGCAAAAATTATATCACAATTTAAACAATCCTTTAACCCTAGTTGCTAGCAAACAACCCTTGGGGCCGCCGCCGATCTTCCTTCTTATCCATCCTTTCCCTGGTAACTCCCCCCTCCCCAAAAATAAATATTCATTTGCCTATCACCTTTTCCTCCTCTGTCACCATGAAAACATTTCATAGCGCCACCACGTGAGCATTGTCGTTGACCTCCTTTAGCCATTGTTTCGTCGGAGCCACCGTGACACCAACCAATAAAATTCATCGCAGCTGCAACCAACAGATCTCAACTGCTCTAACAAAGGTGTTAATACCCCAATAAAATTTCAAAATTGGTAATTACCACTTGAAAATACTCTAGATAAATTTGTTTTATTTCCGTAAATTCAAAAAAGAGATAAAAATATTCACAATTCTGATTTTGGTTTAGTTGCAATTTCAAATAAGAAAACAAAAAAAGTCTTCACCTTTTTTATTTCAGTTTCTTCATTTAAATGTAAGAAAATTCTTAAAAAGGTGGTTAGTTAGATTGGAACCCCTGTAAACTTATCAAGTTTTATTTAGTGCACACCTAAATTTTACGTTGGCCTAATTAGCTCCTTGAACTTGGTAAATTGATAGTCTCGACCTCCCTAGATGTTGATGTGGCAAAGAGCGTGAATGCGCTCTCTTTTAGGCGCATGAGAGGGAAGAAAAATAAAAGAAAACAGCTTCCAAGTGGCTATTTTCAACTAGTAATTGCCACATAGTCAGTATGATGATTTTTATGTTTCAATGGTATTTCTCTATATTTTTTCTTAATATACATTGCATATTTTATTCTGAATGTGTTTTTATTCTTTTTCAGATGTAATAATTATTTATTTAAACAATTATCTAGTTTCTCTGGACAACAAATTGAAGACTTCAAGAATGAAGTCTTGGTGATCTGTAAATTGCCGCACATGAATCTTGTCAGAATCTTGGCCTATTGCCTTCAAGGGAAGGATTTAATTACTGTGATTATAAGATATTCTTTAGATGTAGTATTTGAATGTACACAATGCTTTTTCGTATAGATATTCTTTTCAAATTTCAGTTAACTCTAACTTACATGTACAGTGAACATGTAAGTGAAATCAAGCGATTGCGTTGCAAACACGGCCTTGCCCAACAGCTTAACCACTTGCATTTTGAAAATTTTCATGAATGGTTCAAGAAGCAAGTAAGTAGTACGATTTAATTGATATCAATTTTAAAATATCATCTCTTATACTTATATTTGTAATTATGGTTGTATATTTCTCTTTGGGTGGGTTAAAGAGAAAATAAAATTAGAAAATACTTCTCTCTGGTGCTTATGTTATTGGCTACTTTTAGGGCATTATCATATCTAACTTAGGGAACACGTGTTTCCTGAATGCGGTTATGAAATTTTCCATGCACACGCTGGTGTTGCTTCAACTCCTATTAAACGATCATGCATTGTTATGTAATAGTACAAATCAACTTAGAATTTTCTTTTGTTTTGATCTATTTTGAGTTGAGAAAACTAGTGCCAAGTGGAGTGGCTTTTACTTTAGGTGATCGTCATTTCTTGTTATAGGTTATGTAAACGAATTCTGTGTAATTTGCATTATTTAAGAGATTATTAACCTTTCATATCTTGTTTCTTTTATTATGTCTTTTCGGGGAAACTTGTCAGCCAATTGAAAAGTATCCTTTCTCATGTCTTGTGTGTTTACTCAACTGACACATGTGTGAGGGTATCCAGTTGAGTAAACACACAAGACAAGAGAAAGGATACCTCTCAATTGGTTGACAAGTTTCCCCGGGAAGACATAATAAAAGCAACAAGCTATGAAAGGTTAATAAGCTCTCGAATAATGCAAATAACACAGAATGTGTTCACATAACTTGCAACAAGAAGTTCACATAACTTGCAACAAGATATGACAATCAGCTAAGGTAAAATCCACTCCACTTGGAAGGAGTTTTGTTAACTCAAAATGGATCAAAATAAAGGCAAATTCTAAGTTGACCCTTACTATCACATGGTGATGCATGATCGTTCAACATAAGGAGTTGAAGAAGCACCACCGTGTGCATGAAAGATTTCAAAACCACATTCAAAAAACATGTGTTGCCTAAGTTAGACTTGCCAACGCCTTAAAAAACATCCAATAACATAAGCTTGTATTAATTAACCAAAACATATAGATTGTAGCTATTTTTTGTTGTCCTTGCAAGTTCGTACTGACTACTTGTTGAGTGACCTCTTTGTGACAAATACATTCTATATAGGTGAAATGCTTAATATAAGAGATATTTCAGTATCCTCACTTTTAGTGATATTGTGAAACTATAGTTGTGAATTTTCTGTAGTAGATTTTCTTGGATAGTTTTGAATTGGAAAACTCAACTAAGTAAACAATAGAGTACATATTTATAGTTTTTTTTTTTTTTAAAGTTGAAGCTATCTTTTTCACTTTTCTAGGATTCAGTTTACAGGGGACTCTTGGATTAGATGTTGAATTTGTACTATTTGCATCTAATGGATTATGGGATTACATGAAAAGGGTAATCTCTTTTTACCATTCATGAGTGCATATAAACTACTTTTTCTTTTGCTAAATCCTTTTGTCTAATTCCTACTTTGGTTGTTTTCTTTGGTACTACTTGCGGATCCCTGATACATGGTCCAATAAAAAGGGTGGAAGAACATGTATGTTGTATTACTTAAATATATCAGAAGAAAAAATAGTAGGACATAAAAAAATGATTTCTACTTCTATTGAAGTCCTGGTTTAAGATAGAGACCCAATCTTCTTTCTATTAGTTGACTGATTCAAAAGTCATTAAGTTATTGTCAGTATTTTTAGGAGCCTTTTACGTTTTCAGTTTACTAGCATTAGGAGTCCTAATTTAGTTGAAGTTAGTCAATTAGCAGGTCATGAGATAGTGCCCTATTTTCTCTCCTAGTTTGTTGTTTTCTAAGTACTATTTACAGTCTTGTACGCTGATTTTATGAAGTAACAAGATATACTCAAGTTTCTCTCTGCTTTTCTTATTATTGTATTTTCTTTGTTTATCTTTTGTGCCAACAATTTTGGTATCAGAGCCAAGTCCTCCCTCAAAAATTGTTGTGTTTGATAAATCACTATCAATCTGGAAAGTCTGGGCTGCAGCACCATTTGATGAATGTCCACCTACTAATATTACATCTTGTGAAAAATATTGTTGCATTGCCGATGATTTCTTTGGAGTAGCAACACCAATACACATAGCCCTGCTAGAACAATATATGCCATTCATTTTAGTCATGGCTCGAGACCTCTCACTTCGTCATCAAACCTAACAAAGCCATAGCCTTTTGAACGATATGTGTTCAAATCTATTACTACTTTTGCACCTTTCACAGATGGATATTTACTGGAGAATGTGTCACGCAACATTGTATCAGTGACATCATAGGCTAAATCTTCTATAAAATTGATAAATCAAACCCAAAACTAGCACCAGCACCAACATCTGCACACTTTTCACCAGTGATACAGGCTGACCAATTTAGGCGGAAAGGTTGTTCTGCATTTGCCATCATAGTGCCATTGTAGCTCTGTAGGACTTTTTCAGCAGCTTCATGGGTATTGAACTCAATAAACCCATAACGCTCTGATTGACATGTCTGCTTATTTCGAATGACCTTCACAAAAATAACCTCTCCAGCTTGAGTGAAGAAAGTGTGAATATAACCTTCATCCATCCACTATTGAATATCGCTAATTCAGATCGTCTTGTTATCTTCGCTTGCGTTGTACTAAATCTAAATCATCTCTTGCTGTTGCTGATGATAGTAGGGCATGTATTGTTGACCATACATCATCTATTCCTGCATTACCATTGCCACCGCTGGTGGAAACTGTTGCATCGCCATCCATTGCTGCTGATACTGCTGCATCTGCTGCTGTTGTTGTTGATTTATATCGCCATTTATCTTTCCACACTTCCTCTTTCTCTCTTTAAGTATCAAAAGGGTATGGTTTTTTTAGAGAGAGAAAGAGGAAGTGTGGAAAGATGAATGGCGATATGAATCATCAACAACAACAATAGTTGCAGTAGTATCATCAACAATGGATGGTGATGCAACAATATCCACCTATGAATATCAATGAGAAGTTGCAGCGTGAAGATGGAACTGAGAAAGCAAATTCGAGATTGTTCAGAAGTCTAGTTGGTGGCTTAAATTATCTAACGCACACTAGACCTGACATTTCTTTCTCTGTTAGTATTGTGTCTAAATTTTTGCAGAGATTGACAAAGCAACATTTAGGTGCTGTAAAAAAAATTCTTCGCTATGTTGCTGGAACGACATACTTTGGTATTTGGTATTCTAAAGTATTAAATTTCATATTGGTTGGCTATACAGATAGTGATTATGGCAGGCTGCTTGGACGATCGAAAAAACACTTTTTATAGTTGTTTCAGTTTTGGTTCTGGAGCAGTGACATAAGTAGGAGACAGTAGCTCCGTCAACATTTGAGGCGGAGTATATAGCAGCAAGTGTAGAAGCATGACAAGCTTTATTGTCACCACCCGAGCCTACACCCTAGTTGTTGCCAGCACTCAAGACCATTGTTGGTCCCCAATCGAACCCTCATCCTGGCTGGCTACAAGCGGAAGACTAACTCAAGCATAAAAAAGCTTAAAACTGGAATAAATTCAATAAACTCAAATGCTCAACCTTTTTAAAAGTCTGTACAATACTCAAAATAAAAGTAAATACAAAAACTCTTCAACTCTGTCTATCTATGAAGCCTCTACTATTACAGAAGGATATCGGGACAAGACCCACGACATCTCAAAACTACTAACTGTAAGATAAAAGTGAAGTCCTCCGGAATGTAAGAAGGCTCACTATCTGCATCATGAAACGATGTAGGCCAAATGACTCAGTACATGGAATGTACGAGCATGTAAGGGAAATTCTAAAGCATAAACATAAGCTTGAACTGATGGAAAAGAAACATACTTACCTCTTCTTAACTCACTCAACTCAACACTATGAAATGTAGTTCAACTTAATAATAAGAGACTCAACTCTGAGAAAGATAGTTCAACTCAATTATGAGAAATAGGGCTCAACTCATCAATAAGATACTCAACTCTGGATACTCAACTCAAGATAAAGCAACAATAAAAGATGCAATATATGGAAAACTTTTGAAACAATAGATAACAACTCAAATGTATTGAAGAATACAACAATAACTCTGTTTGTATATAAAAATACAATATAACTCTGTGGCAGATTCTCTAACTAACAACCATTACTATGAGCTATGTGATGATACAACGTCTAACCCACGCTGCCATAACTGTCCTATACTTTGCCGGGGTATAGAACCTATTACTAAGTGGATCCACTAGTCTATGCTAAAAAGCAATAAGGAATCATCTAAAAAGAATGACCCTTTCTACCCACGTTGGCTACATTGTTTATGGGGGTTGTGAGTTGTATGAACTCTCCCCATATTGGTGCTCAATACTACTTCTAAAATATACTAGCTCATATGCTTTTAAGAAAACATTACTCTTTCTGTGGTTTGAGATTATTACTAAAAAATCTTTCTCTTAAAAGAGATGGTACTCAGAAATGCTCATGAAAACTCTTTTGGAAATCAGTGTTTCCTTTCTGCTTAAATGTGAAAACATTTACTCTTGAGAATACTTAGTTCCCTATATCATTTAAAATAAAATGAACTCAGCTCTACCCTTTCTCAAACTCATATGCTCAAGTCTTAAAACAAGTTTTTAAAAAGGTTTGCAAAAGACTTCTCAAATTAGGGTTCATGCAGAATTATAGGCATGAACTACTCAACTCGATCAAGGACACAATATACTTCTCATCTCAAGACTACTCGACTCATAGGGTTCATGCGGAATTATGGGCATGAACAAATCAACTCAAGGACCTTTATGGGTAACACGTAGTAGTGTCATGATTAGGAATATAATCTGAAAGGGGTTAGGAACTCAATACTCAAGACTTAGAACTTGAAGATACTGTTCCTATCAAGGATAGTCAACTTATAGAGTTTATGTGGAATTTATGGGCATGAACAACTTAACTCAAGGATCTATATAACAATATGGAACTCATATATGAATCTTCTCATTCTCATACTTGCTTCCTCAAAACTTAGCTCAAATCGATAGTTGATCTAAAGGATTCACAATTGAACTCAAAGACTTTGTTTGAACTCTACTCTTAACTCTTTCTTGAATTTTAATTATGAATTCAAGATTTATGATTCATGATATGAAGGATCTCGATGATAATGTAGACTCATGAATACATTCTCTTCATTCTCATACTCACTTACTCAAGTCTTGATACAAGTTATTAGAATTTGTAGAAGACTCCTTAAAAGGACTCAAATTAAAGGGACTTTCTCAATATATTAGAAAGAACTCTCAAGACTTAACTCTTAACTCTACCTTGAATTTAAATTATGAATTCAAGGTTATGATTTATGATAGGAAAGGTCTCATGATGATTAAATGAGTTTTAAGATAATAAATCATGAGAAACGGTCGAAAAACACTGTTTCGGAAGCAAGTTCGCGACGTGGAGATGAATTATAATATTTGGTCATGAAATAATTTTGAAACAGTGTAGTCCACGTTCTCTCCGTGATGCAGAGAGGGAAATTTCACATCTGAGGAACAGGTCTGCGTCACGGACCTGGTACCTTGTTTTCTGCCGATCTTTTCTTACTCGTTTTTTGACCTTAATTCGTCTAGAATCGAATGGTTTCTTTCCCAATCACTTAGATTCGAATACTCAACTTATGTACACAATAATCTACTCCAAACCACCCTCAATTCACTAACTTTTATCTCAAGAACTCATCAAACCCATCCTAATTCAAGAATGAAAACAATACTTTCAAGAAACAAAACAAGAACTCAAATTCTTCAACTTCAAGGACGAAACTTCGCTGAAAATAACATGATTGGCATGTGGGTGAACGAACCCAACACTATGAGAAACTCACATACCTTTTAGGATCGGATCTTGGCGAAAATCCGCAACAAAACTCAAGAATCTTGACGAACGCCTTGAACCTTCCCTCTTTTCTCCTCTTTTCCTCTTCTTGAACTCTCTTCTATAACCCTAAGTGTATTTGGATTTATGAAAACTGATCCAAATCAGATTTGTCCCCAAAATATTACTAAAATTTGTTTTAAGCTGATTGTGTAAGGAAAATACCAAAATACCCTTTATATTTTCGGGTAACATTCCTTAAATGGACAACGTGACTTCAAAAGGGCATATCTCCCTCAAATTCTTCATATTTGTCCATGTTATTTACTATAGTAGATTTCTATTTTGATTGTTGAATCGATTTATTTTTCTCCTTTGTTTAGGAAGCACAATAACTTTTTCTACATATATCCAATAAAGTTGGATCTGCTAAAGATCCTCCCGATATTGCCCATGGTTGTGATCCAAACTACCATAGTTTCACTTGAAAAAAAATAGTTCAATCTCCTTGTTTTTCCATTGTTGAACAGATTCTCTCCTTATCCTTTTGATAACTTGAACTAGGGGCGTCAAAACTGAACCCGAACATAGGTAACCCGCCCAACCCACCTAGAATTTTAAGGGTTGGACTCAAGATAATTTGAATTGGGTTCAATCTCAACCCATTCAAACCTAACTCATTTTAAGAGAATTCTCAATTGACTCCAATTCAATCTCCAATTTCAACCTATTTTGAAACTCTTTAATAAGATATGTTCCTATATTAAAGGTATGAATTATTATCTATTTAACATCTTTTAGGATTTATCTATCCATCTGTTACTATTTTTTTTTTTTAAATTGAGCTAAATTTGAATTGTGATTATAAAAGTTAAATATCACTATGTTAAAATTATTGAGATTAATCGGGTCAAATTGGGCGGGTCAAGACCCAACCCATTTTTTTAGCCCATTTGAACCCAACCCATTTGAGCCCAAAGTAAACTTGGGCGGGTCAAGACCCAACTCGATTTCTAATTCAACCCATTTTAATATCTCCAATTTCAACTCAACCCGCCCATTTGACACCCCTAACTTGAACACATACTTATTATATTCAACATGATATCTTGGCAAAATGGTCTGGTGGACCCTTGTACTTGTACTCGTTTGTATTGTGAACACTCTGTTAAACCCTTTCAACTCATCGTGACTCTCAATTGCACTGATGTCACATAAATTTTGCCATATCATTTTTTATTTTTATGATAATTGCTTTTTGGACAAAAAATCATAAAGCTTTGATGCAAATTTTATAAAATAAATTTTTTAATTTATTCTTTTGGATTAAAATTTTGGATCTCCCTACATCATTTGCCATTTTCACCGTGAAATGGCCCAATCACCTGAGAAAGTTGCTGCTGCCACCACTCCTCTTGCCGGCGAGACCACAAATACTCTCTCCCTCATCTGTCTCCATCTTCGTCACACACTTTCACCATTTTTCTTACCTCCTTCTCCAACCTCCACAAATCCAAAAATCATAAACCGTCGCACCAGCTCCTTGCCCCTCACCAGCCTCGTTCCCCTCTCCATTGTCTTCCTTTTTCCGTACCATCGATGACTCCTGCGAACCACCAGGGACCCCCTATGCTCTCTATCCTCTCCAGCATACCAGAAGGCCAGAAAATTCCTCGTTGCCTTCGGTGTACCAGCATGCTCCTCGCCGCCTCTGGCATACCAGACCACCTAAAGAAGATGAAAGAAAGAAAAAAAGAGGGTTAGACAAAAATGGAGATGGCTGGAAAAAGTAGGTCGTTGGGGGAAGAAGGGTTTTTTTTTTCTTTTTTAAGTTTAGTATTTTACTCTTTTAATTTAAATATTTTTAAAATTTAAATATGATGTTCACTTGCCTTAATAGGTGTGTGGTCTCACTCACTTGCCAACTCAACCATATTAATGCTACATAAGCATGGTCAATGGTCAGAGGGGTTTGATATATTGTGTTTTATTAAGTGTAAGAGTTCAGATGACAAAGGGGTAAGTAGAATGGTTCACAATACAAATGGGTACAAGTACAGAGGTCCGCCAGACCATTTTGTCTAATATCTTTCCTCTCAAGAATTGGTATTCAACACCTTATTCTTCAATTCCCCCAAGATAACCCATACAAATTACCGCCTTGAATTATCAAATGAAGTGAGCTATTTTTGTGCTATACAAATATTTTGTTCACATAGTCATTACCATAACTGAGCCTTTCGAGTCCACTAAGCCTTTTGTGTCTTTTTTTCTTTTTTCTTGATGATGCAAAGTAATTAAATGGTGGGAATACATAGGATGCGAAGAAAAACAAAGGTTGCAAAAATTGGTTATTTTTCAACAAAGGAGTTTTTAGTCTTATCAAGTCACTCAGAGAATATCTACTCGTAATTTTTTTTAGAGGTGAAATTTATAATCATAAAATAAAATAAGTTACTCCCTTCGTCTCAATTTATGTGAGGTAATTTGATTTGACTCGGAGTTCACAAAAGAAAAAACACTTTTGAAACTTGTCGTCTAAAATAAGTCACTATAAAATGGATATTTAAAAGTTAAATTACTACTAAATATATAAATGTGTTATTCTTTTTGGGACTAACTAAAAAGGAAAGTAAGTCATATAAATCGAGTATCCAATATCAGGTAAAAATAATTACATGATATGCAAATATTTATTACGCGAATTACATCAATATATGGTTCAAAAGAATTTATCCATTAGTGGACTCAAAAGGCTCCAAGCAATTGTGAATATTCGTGATGAACATTAAAGTATTTTAATGGATAAAATGCAGACATATTATACACATATTCTCATAGTATGCATATACTTTTTACATAGGGGATTTTATTTTCATAGAACACCTATCTTTTAACATTAATTATGGGGTCATTTAGTTTGAGACAAGTTATATTTGAACCCAGTTATATTGAAATCAAGGGAGGCTTAACTATAAATAAAAAGGAGTCCGGAACTTAAAAGGCAACCCTTTAAAAAGGAGATTTTTTTTCTTATGTAAAAACGAGAGCAAATTTTTTTCTTATGGAATGATGATGTCATGACACATCATATTGGTTGAGGGTGTATGAAATGAAAGCTCACTTTCAGAGTATTATGTGATAAGAAGGTGTCACCTAAACTTAAAAACAAGTTCTATCAAGTGGTGGTTAGACCAAATATATTGTATGGGGCGGAGTGTTGGTCAATCAAGAAATCTCACATTTAAACGATGCAAGTAGTAGAATACGTAGCACTTCCATAGGGGAGATGAAATCCTGTGTAATAGATAAGTTATTTTTCAGCGAACCACTTCAAGAAGTATACTTAACTCAACCACATTCAATACATTTTTTAGTTCCACCAAATGATTTCTCACAAGGTTGAATGACTTGATCCAAAATCTAGAACTTGATATTTTTGATGACAAAATGACAAAAAATCAGAATGACACTTAATACAATGGACATCATTTTAATATGTTTAATACTTCCCGAACAATGTAACTTGGTCCAATGTACTCATTTCAAACGAGTTTCCTATGAAATTCAAGAAACATATATACATACTTCAACCACCTACAATATATTCTTTAGTGGTGTGTTTTAATTTCTCGAGTTGAGCATTACTTAGATACTATCACCTCGGTAAATGGATTGCCAATCTCCTCAAATCTTATACATTCACCAAGTTGTTGCGCGGCTTCCATGAATTTGGCATGAAGATCCACCGTCCATTTTGTGCATGTCCTTCGCCTAATGGTCTTATTCATAGCACTGCTATTATATCAAACATTGCTTCCTGCCTTCCTCAAGCCGAACAATGGTTGCTCCAATGATGTCTATATGGTAGAACTTGGAAATTCACCAGTATTGACTTCAAACGGTGGTTACAGAAAGTATTATTCGATCTGACCATCCTCAGTCTACAACAGTTCATCAATGAAGACGTTCCTGTATTGGCATAAGGAACTTTTGATAATGAAAAGTTTATGCTGACTGAGGCATGAAAACATTCAGATTTCCTTTGTAAAAAATATATTCTTAACGGCTTGGAAGATGGCTTGTAAACGCGTTTAGTGTTTGTAAAGCTTCTAGAGAGTTATGGTATGCTCTTGAAAATGCTGAAGATGCTGGATTGAAGGAATTTGTGGCTGCACAAATTATATTCTTAACGGCTTGGAAGATGGCTTGTAAACGTTATCAGTGTTATTTGTAAAACTTTTAGAGAGTTATGGTATGCTCTTGAAAATGCTGGATTGAAGGAATTCGTGGCTGCAAAAATTATATTACGGCTTTGAAGATGGCTTGTAAATGTTATCAGTGTTTGTAAACTTCTAGAGAGTTATAGTATGCTCTTGAAAATGCTGAAGAATGCTGGATTGAAGGAATTCGTGGCTGCAAAAATTATATTCTTAACGGCTTTGAAGATGACTTGTAAACGTTATCAGTGTTTGTAAAACTTCTAGAGAGTTATGGTATATATGCTCTTGAAAATGTTGAAGATGCTAGACTGAAGGAATTCGTGGCCGCAAAAATTATATTCTTAACGGCTTGGAAGATGACTTGTAAATGTTATCAGTGTTTGTAAAACTTCTAGAGAGTTATGGTATGCTCTTGAAAATGCTGAAGATGTTGGACTGAAGGAATTCTTGGCTGCAAAAATTATATTCTTAAGGGCTTGGAAGATGGCTTGTAAACGTTATCAGTGTTATTTGTAAAACTTTTAGAGAGTTATATATGGTATGCTCTTGAAAATGCTGAAGATGTTGGATTGAAGAAATTCGTGGCTGCAAAAATTATATTGCGGCTTGGAAGATAGCTTGTAAATGTTATCAATGTTTGTAAAACTTCTAGAGAGTTATGGTATACTCTTGAAAATGCTGAAGATGCTGAATTGAAGGACTTCGTGGCTGCAAAAATTATATTCTTTACGGCTTGGAAGATGGCTTGTAAACATTATTAGTGTTATTTGTAAAACTTTTAGAGAGTTATCGTATGCTCTTGAAAATGTTGAAGATGCTCTAAAATCCTCTTAAAAGATCCTCAAAAGAGGTAATGCTCTAAAATGTCTCTGAATTCATAAATTCATGTAGAAATCAAAGTTTCACTCTTTTAAGTGTAAACATATTACTTTTGGGAATACTTAGTTCCCTTATATCATTTCTCAAACATGAATACAACTCTTCTCATTTCTCATATTTATTTCCTCAAGACTTAGTTAAAAACCATTGTTAATTACAAAAGAGTTCTCAAAATGATTCAAAAAGACCTCTTGAACTTTACTCTTAAACTCACTTTAATTTGGAATGTAAATTAAGACATGTGATTGGGACATGTTGGATCTCTTAAGGATTAATGGAGAGTTTAGAAGCTAAAACGAAGAGGAGAATGTAGTCACAGTTCAAAGGAACATGTTCAGAAACGAA
Source organism: Solanum pinnatisectum (assembly GCA_035578085.1). NCBI lineage: Eukaryota > Viridiplantae > Streptophyta > Magnoliopsida > Solanales > Solanaceae > Solanum > Solanum pinnatisectum. The sequence continues at coordinate 7,246,643 of CM069080.1, read as the reverse complement.
GCACGGAAAGAAAAGAACCAGACGACCATGGCGTACTGAGTGGCGCAGGGCGTCAGGCCCTAATTTGATTTATTTTAAATTAAATAGTTCATTAATCTCAGCTGACCATGCGTCCTCTGTTAGTCATAAGGGTATATTTAGCCCAAAAGTATAACGGGAGGGGTATATTTAGCCCGAAAGTATAACTAGGGGTATATTTAAACTATTTCCTATAGTAGAGGGGTATATTTGACCCTTTGCTGTTCAAAATAAAATCAATAGGGTACTACAATAACCTTCATCTCAGTTGAGAAGTTAAGACTCTAACTTGAAGTATGCAACTATGCATAATTAGAGATCTCAACTCATATTCTTTGTCACTTCAACTTATAAAATGATCATTTGGACACTTCCAAAGACTAGTTGAGTGTTTAATTTTCAATTTAGGTGTCTTGATGTACACTATCAAAGTTGAAGTGCTTAATTATCTGATAAGACAAAGTTTGAGTGCTTTGTTTATGCATTATGTCAAATACAAGAAAATCTCTTTAAATTTATAATATTGTCGGGATCATGAAGTATTATTATTATTATTATTATTTATAGAGGTACTGTTTAATCGATAAATTAATATTTATAAATTTAAAGAGTATTTTCTAGATTCAATGAAGGTTGATTTTGATTACATAAAAAATATTATATCTTACTAATCTATGTATCAGTTACCGCAATAAAATGAATTTCAATAGCTTGTTGGGTTACCCGATTGAATATGATGATGTTCAGAGGTCCAGAGTTTAGAAGAAATTATGGATACCATCGAGAAAACAATATTGATGATGAAGTTGAAAACAATACAATTCCTTTGGAACTAGTTACGAGTAAGAAATCACTTATCGCATCTAGAACTCATTATAAATTTTTGGTGCAGCTCGAGAAGACAACACCAAAACTTTTGAATGCAATAAGAAAAGCTAATGACGAGCTTCAACTAGCTAGATTTAAATTTTGATTTAAAAAAAATACTACAATCATATTTCACTAAATTGTTTTGATATTTTTATAATTTCAAGGAATTATTAATTATAATTTTAATGTGACCATAAATATATATATAGGTCTTTCAAAAATATATTATCTTATTAAAATCAGTAATTTTTTTCACTAGCCCAAATGAGATTCGAAGAACAATATTAGCTTAAAGTGTTTATTAATTTAATGAATATTAAAGGACAATTAATTACTTGCACTATGTGAGTCTTCAAAATGACTTTTTTTTTTTTTTCAGTTTTGAATAGGTGTGAAGATAAATCATTCATTGACTATTAATATTAATATATAATAAATAGTTTGATAGTATCGAAAATATTAATTAATGTTCATTTATTTCTAGGGGAACTCAAACGTTCTTTTATAGCTATTGATGAATGAAAGTGATGATCCCAAAAAGTAAATTAGAGATTCTTAATTTTCTCTTATTAGCTATAAATAGTGCTTAGCAGCTGAAGACTATTAATATATCATCCGATGCCTTTTGGGAAACAACTAATAGCTCAATACCCCTTGCAATTAGGTTTAGGGACATTGTCTACTATTTATTGACACTTGATGTCGGACCAATTACTAAGTTTACCCTCTCCATTGCTAGTATGGGAAGTTACCTCAAAATTGATAACCTAATTTCTTTCCTCTCAAGGAATGGAATTCAACATATTGTTCTTCAATTCCCTGAGGACAATCCATACAAATTGCCGTCTTCATTTTTCTCATGTTTGAAAATGACACATCTGAAACTCCATAATTGTTCAATTCATTTTACACCTACCTTCAAAATATTTAATGAGTTAGTTAGCCTTGAATTGTGTGAAGTCACAATTTCCTCCGAATTATTGCATGAAACTTTAATCCTTTGCAGCCCAATGCTTGAGAAGTTGGTGCTGAAAAATTTAGAAGTCACATTCAAATTAAAACTTCCAAGTTGAGATCATTGGACTTCACAGGTGATATAGAGTTTCTTTCCTTGACGAAAGTGCCTTTTCTTGTGAAACTTTCGCTTGTGGCTACAGGACCATCTGTGGTGGCAGGAGAACCTGATCGTTCCAAGTATTTCGAGGATTGTCCTGCTCTTGAGCGTCTCTTCTTGGATTACGGTAGTATCCAGGTAAATATTGCACATTGACCATTGTAATGCACTTTCGTAGACGTACTTTCTCCAGGACTTTTAAATATTCCTGATTTTCAATTTTTTTTTTCTTAGTTCTTATTTGCAGGTTCATGCGACATGGCAACAAAGCTTTCTTCTCCGCTTAATTGTCTTAAATATCTTTGCTTGTCCAACATTTGTCTGCACTATATAGTTGGGCTCTCATGTGCTCTTTGCTTGATAAGGAGCTCTCCGTATTTACAAGATATTCAAATGAAGGTGTTAATGGCATTTGATTTTTTTGTTTTGTATGTGTTCTTTATATGTTTTGAGTTGCTTGTGTTCATTCTCATTATAATTTCAAATTTAAATTCAAAATGATTAATGTTTCTTGATCTTTCTTAGATTGGCTATGATGATAAATTCTCCATTCGTGTGACCGATGATGCTGTCACTAAAATTCCTTCAACATTCTCTGGTGTGACTTTGAATCACCTCAGGTCTGTTAAGCTTGAAGGTATCACAGGCAAAAAACCTGAAATGGAGCTTGTCAAGCTTCTACTAGCCAAGTCGCCGTTGCTGTTGAGAATGCTAATCCAGCCCAGGATTTGGAATGAGTCTGCTGAAACAAGACTGAAGGTAATTGCAGAGATAACGAAGTTTCCGAGGGCTTCACCAAAAGCAGAAGTTGACTATAACGTAGATAACAATCAAGTTTAATCTCTAGTCTTTTATCAGAGTTACTCTTTTATAATATTGGATTTTTTCCTATTTTTGTGCTATACAAGTATTTTGTTCACATAGTCATTACCATATGTTGTTTTATCGCTCAAAAAATTAATGGCGGTTTTCAAATGTCTATACCTATTTTAGATTTTCCAATTTGAGCAATTATGGTAGGCAGAATCTTGCAGATATTCATTCTTCTGTAATAAACCTGAATTCTCAACAGAAATACTCAAGTGATATGTAATTTGTGATAGACAAATCACAACGGCACCACTTCAACTATAGAATTACAATGAAAAATACTGAAATAACAAGTAATTAAAGATAGAGATAAGAATGAGATGAGAAGCTTAGACTCTAGAAGGAGATGAGAGGAACAACTAATTTCTTTCACAATATGCATAAACCATTCTTTCTCATACGTCGTCCTTTTAGCTAGTTGTTAATTGGGCCTGGTTCCGAAATCCATCTTTGTGAAGGCCTTCCAATTTATTGGAACATCACGAGTCATTTTAGTTATTTAGTCGTATTAAGTTTGAGCAGTCCCTATCCGTGTTTATTTAGGATTAAGTTTCAGTAGTTATTGTCTAGTTAGGTTTTATTACTTCAGTTCGTTTAGGAGTCTTTCCACTGTAATTCTATTTAAGCAACTTTCTGTCTTCATTAATAAATTATCATCTTTCAACTTATATCCAGTCTTTATATGGTATCAGGGCTCTTCACGCTCTAACGAGAACGATCCAATTTTTTTTTCCTTTCTTCTCACACAGATAGCAACAATGACCAATCCCAATGGGAACAATAATGGCAATAATCCAACAGTTGTCAATGCTGATAACACAATGGGTAGTAACATAATCATTCAGTTCAATCCTGCTTCCCAACTACCCATTAAACTAAGCGGTGGTCATAACTTCGCCACTGGAAAGCACAATTCTCCATGCTTATGTATGGCTACAACCTCTTTGGCCATCTCGATGGGACCACTCCAGCTCCCAACCGCACGATTGCCCTCGGTATGAACATATCTCCTAATCCTGCCTTCTTACCTTGGTTCCGCCAAGACAAACTCATCCAGAATGCCCTTATGGCTTCTGTCGAACTCACCATTGCTTCTACTGTTGCTACCGCTAACTCGGCTAAATCAGCTGGGATGCTTTGCATACCACTTACGTGAACAAGTCTCAAACTCGGGTCTTCAGTTTGCATGATCAGCTTTCCCGTGTCACTAAGGACTCTCGCTTGATCACTGAATATCTTCACAATATTCGGTCCCTTTCGGATGAGTTAGCCACTGCTGGTGCTCTTGTGTCCAATCCTGAACTCATAGTCAAAATACTAAGTGGTCTGGGGCCTGAGTTTCGAGAGATATCTGCTGCCATTCATGCACGTGATACGACTATCTCCTATGAGGAATTGTTTGAAAAACTACTAGACTATGAACTTTTCCTTCGCCACGAGGATGCTAAGAAGTTGTCTAGTCCTATCACTACTGCAGTCGCCACTCCCACCAAAACCAACACCAATAATCGCAGGCAGACAACCAATTCTCAACAATGGCATCAGAACTCACAGCCAAATACTCCACCACAACTCCACCACAATGGCAACCTAACCCAAATCCAAACGGCGTTACTCGTTGTCAACTATGTAACAGGATAGGCCACACCGCCAATGTTTGCCGCTCGAAGTCTGACGATCACTTTGAAGCCAAAGCCAACTATGTAGTTGGGTTTACAGCTGCCACCAACCCCTGGATAGTTGACTCGGGAGCCACCCATCACATCACCACAGAGCCAGACAACCTACAACTGTACCACGGTAACGAGGATGTCTCCATGGGTGATGGTAATAAAATTCCTATTTCTCACACTGGTTCTACTCAATTAAATGAATCAAATAATATTTTTAAACTAACACACACTCTCTGTGCTCCTTCCATTAAATGTACGCTTCTCTCTATTTCTAAATTTTGTCAAGACAATCTAAAGTCGATTGAATTTTTTCGTTTTGACTTTGTTGTTAAGGATTTGAAAACGCGAAAATCGTTGGTGCACGGCCGGACCAAAAATGGACTGTATGAATGGCCTGTCCCACCTCCCCAAGCTCACATGGCCGCTACATCTATTCCTCTCACTACTTGGCATCAACGTCTTGGTCATCTTCACTCTAGAGTTCTTAGGTTTATTTTAAATAAGTTCTTGTTACCATTTCATGAGCGAGACAAACCTTTTCATTGTAATTCTTGTTTATCTAATAAGCCCATCGGCATCCTTTTTCCCAACTATCACTGCATAGCTCTAAACCTCTTCAAATTATTTTTAGTGATTTATAGGGGCCATCACCGATTTTATCTTTTGATAAGAAGCTATATTATTGTATTTTTGTTGACCAATATACTAAATATACTTGGCTTTATACATTAACAAAAAAAAGTGAAGTTAAAGAGATCTTTCAAAAGTTCCATCCTCTGATGGAAAAACATTGACACCAAAATTTTATCACTTTACACTGATGGGGGAGGAGAGTATAAAAGTCTTGACTCCTATCTTTCACTTCACGGCATTGAACACCTTTCCACCCCACCTTATACGCCTCAACGAGTTGCACTTGCAGAACGATGACATCGCCATATCATTGAAACTGCAAGAACACTCTAACATGAGGCGTCCCTTCCAACCCAATTTTGGTCCTTCACATGTCACCACACTGTCTACCTCATCAACCGTCTGCCCACCTCCCACCTAGATAATAAATCCCCATTCCAAGAATTACTTGGAAAATCACCTAATTATAGTTCTCTACGTACTTTTGGTTGTTTATGCTATCCATGACTTAAATCATACTCCAAAAATAAACTTGAACCAAAATCTACCCTGTGTGTCTATCTCGAATTCTCCTTGTCTCATCGCTGTCATCAATGTTCTGACCCAATCTCTACGTGTATTTATCTCGAGATGTGCGATTTGTTGAGAATAATTGTCCATTTAAAACTCTGTTCTCCAATCTTGCAAGTAAATCGACTTCCCTACAATGGGAAACAACCACAATTTCCAATTCTTTCGACCCCACATCTAAATTTCCTTTAAGTACAGATCTGCTCCATCCACTAGAAATAGAAGTACGCAAAACAGATTCCCTATCAACGGCTACTTCTTCTCCAACCAAATCCCAAGACAACTTAAACTCACAGTTCTCCTTCGACAATGCACCAGTGGCAGAAACAACTTCACCTCTCGCAACTTCTCCTTCTCCAGGTAAGTCTTTATCTCCCTCACCTTCTATAATTCCCACTTCCCAGAACCCCCCGTCTCAACCTATTATCTCTATGAACACGCACACCAGCTTGCCTCCTTTACTTGTCTATCAACGCAGAAATACCAACCCATCAACACCCTTGGCTCCTCAACCATCCTATCCTATCCCCAAGTTGGAGCTCACTCCTTCATCGTCTCACTGTCCATCTCCTTCTACCCATGTTGTCACTCGATCCCAAAACAACATCACCAAACCCAAAAGAATTTTTGATTACCTAGCCCATTTGAACCCCACCATCACACCCACAAATTTCAAACAAGCACAAAATATCCCGAGTAGTGTAACGCAATGAAACAGGAGATTGATGCTTTAATAAAGAACCAGACTTGGGAACTTGTTCCTCCTGACCCAACAAAAAATATTGTATCTTGCAAGTGGCTTTTCAGGATTAGAAGGAATGCAGATGGGACTATCGACAGATACAAAGCGCGTCTGGTTGTAAAAGGCTTCACCCAAAGGTCGGGCATTGATTTTCATGCCACATTCAGCCCAGTCGTCAAGTCAACCATGGTTCGCATCATCCTTTCTGTTGCACTTCGTCATAATTGGCACCTACGTCAACTTGATGTCAGTAACGCTTTCCTCCAAGGCAACCTAGATGAGGAAGTGTACATAGCACAACCTCCTGGGTTTACCAGTGATGACAGGCCAACACATATATGTCGTCTGCGCAAGGCGATCTATGACTTGAAATAGGCTCCTCGAGCTTGGTACAATGCCCTCATAGATTATCTCTCATCCATAGGATTTGTTAAGACAAAGTCAGATACATCGCTTCTTGTCAGACATGGTCCAGGTTACACGTTATTTGTCCTTGTCTATGTCGACGATATTATTGTCACTGGGAGCAACACCTTCAGTGTCAATCAGGTTATCACCTCCCTTGCTTCTCAGTTCTCTATTAAAGATTTAGGTAATCTTCACTACTTTCTTGGTGTTGAAGTGCTATGTAGCTCTGGTGGTTTAATTCTCACCCAAACAAACTATGTGAATGAGATTTTAAATGATGAGCTAATGATTGACTGCAAGAGTATCAACACACCAATGAGTGCCTCTGAGTTACTCGTCTTATCTTATGGTACTCACCTGACTGATGCCACACGTTATCGTCGAGTCTTGGGCAGACTTCAATACCTATCTTTCACTAGACCGAGCATAGCCTATGCAGTCAACAAGCTGTCTCAATTCATGCAAGCACCAACAGACCTTCACTGGAAAGCTGTAACATCCGACAATTTGAAATAGCTATGAAGAAGCTTGAAATTGGAAGTAGCCATTTTTTGGAAAAAAAATACAGAATCTGGAAAATTTGGCTAAGTGTGGAAATCAGTGATTTTTGGCCAACTTTGAGCAGTCGTAACTCCTAGATCAGGATGAGTTAGGAGTAGTTCCAGTTATGGTTGTGAAGCTTGTGGAATGATCTTTCCAACGCCACTGAGATTGCTCGATTTTGAGTTCGTATGAGCGAGTTATGACCATTGAAAGTTGGGCAGTTGGCAGGGGATCCGTCCAAAAATTTTAAGGGCATTTTGGTCTTTTCCCTAGCCATTTCTTTTGAGGTTATATTGTGTGTTAGGCTGATTCTGGATCATTTTATCCTATTTTAAAAGAGAAAGAGTTAGGGTTCTTGAGAGTGAAGAAGAGAAGAAGAAGAGAAGAAGAGAAGAAGAGAAGAAGAGGAGAAATGAGATCAACAAGTTTTCGTCGTGGATTTTCGTCGGGGGTGATCCCTATCAAGGTATGTGAGTTCTTTGTGTGGTTTGATCCTTTCCCCCATACACCAAGCTCATTTTTTTTTTATGATTTGAGAAAAGATTGGATTTGTGTTGAAGTTGTTAGTTGTTGTTGAAGTTATTGTTGGTTGTGGGACATGATTGGGTTGTGTATTTGAGTTGTAATTTATTGTATGTTGAGAGATTGATGATCCTTAGTGTTTGGGGTTAAATCCATTGAAGTAAGGGTGGTTTAGAGTTGAAGAAAAGAGGGAGAAAAGTCGGATTTTTTTTGGGAAAGAGGTGGCACTGGCGAGAATCACGAGTGCCCGTAGTCCCTTTGAAGGTGGTGGTGCCAGTGAGTGGCCAGTGATCCGTTTGAAGTTGAGGGTTGGCGCCCCGCGCCTCTTAGAGCGCCAAGGAAGCCAATCCTTCCCGTTACCTTAATTTCCCATTTTATTTTATTTGTGTTCCTAGGTATTATACCTATGTTTCCTAGTTGTTTCCAACACTCCAAGGTACTTCTAAAAGTCAAGAACTCATCCGTAACATGTGAGCAAACACCTTGAATCCTAAATTTCAATTCAAGGAGAATTAGTTAGAAGTTAAGTGAAGTTAGAAATTAAGAGTTAAGCTTAGAAGTTAAGCAAGTCAAGCTAGTTGTAAAGTTGTTCAAGAGTCTTTATTGAACATTTTAACTTTATTTTTAGACTCAAGTGTCAAGTCAAGCAAAGAGCTTAGAGTTTCAAGCTAAGTAAAGAGTCTCAAGTTTCAAGTTGAGTTCATTTTCTCAAAGTTATTAGGGAACTATGTATTCCCAAAGAAGTTTTAAAGAAATGTCTTTACATTTAAACAAGGTTGGAAACTGAAATTTCCAAAGAGCCTTCGGGATAATTTTTTTTGAGTAATTATCTCTTGTCAACAGGAAGAAATGTGTTTTAAAAACATAAGAGCCAGTACATTTTTGGGAGTAGTATCGAGCACCGAATTGAGGGAGCGTTCAAAGAACCCACAGCCCCCATAGAACCATGTTAGCCACCATGGGTAGAAAAGGATCATACTCTTTAGATGAATCCTTTTCATATTAGACTAGTGGATCCATTAGGCAGTTCAGGTCTTATACCTTTGGCCGGGTATAGGATGCTCTGGCAGCGTGAGGTTGATCGCTGTATCATCACTTTAGCTCTTATGTGATGGTTATCGGTTAGAGAAACTCCCACAGTAGTTATTGTATTTTTATACACGAAAATTATTGTATTTTATATACATCAGTTCAATTGTATTTCTATATACATCTCAGGCTTATTGTATCCTTATATACACACAGAGTTTATAACATGTATTAAACATTCTTTCTTTATATCACACTTGTTTTAAATTGTCTTATATTGATAGAAGTCAGTCAGGTTGAGTTGAGTTGAACAAGGTAAACTTTTCAGTTTCTTCCAAATTTCCTTCTAGCCTATGTTGCTTAGTTTTCCAGCTCGCATACTTGTACCTTCCGTATGCGATGCGGTTGGCTGCATCGTCTTATGATGCAGAATCTGAGTACCGGATCGACATCACGCACGTCATTGATCGGTGAGCACTCCAGTCGATGGTGAGCCTCGCGCATTCCGGAGGACTCAATTATTTTGTGTTCTTAGTTTTTGTTTTATTAGGATGTTGCGAAGTGCATCCCAACATCCATCTCGATATTTAGAGGCCGTAGACAATCGACGATCGATCGATTAGTTTGAAGTCTCTAAATGCATGTATATATTTAAATATCCTATTTTGAGACTCGAGATGCCTTGTTGGCAAATTACTTTCGATTGAGTTGTTTTATAACCTTTCATTGCATTGAGTTATCTGTTGAGTTAAGTTTCCATTGAGTTAAGAAAGCTAGGCCAAAGGGTTCGCAGGGGGCGATGGTCTTCAAGTGCGGTCACGTCCGGGTGTAGGCTCGGGCGTGACAAACTTGGTATCGAGCACGAGTTCAAGAGTCTTATGAGTCTATGGCCGTGTCTGTGAGTCCTAGTTATCGGTGTGAGCGCGCTACATCTATAATTGGGAGGCTGCGACATTTAGGAAGATTTCTTATTTCTTTCACACTCATTTCATGCGTTAGAGTTGACCTCTAAAAGTTTCTTTCTAATCCGCGCTTGCGCGTGTTTTGAATAATCATGCCTCACGAAGAGTTGGTAGAGGCGTCTTCTTAGATGTTATGTTGATGAGCAAGAGTTACCTTATGCCCGGAGTGCAAGATCGAGGGAAGTTTCTAATGCCGAGTTTAGAGGCAATTAAGTCTGAGTCAAGTGTGACTAATCAAATTAGTCGAAAGAGGAGCTCGACATGAAGGAGTGACACTTGAGGATTCGTGAGTTCTTGGGGATGAATCCTCAGAGTTTCATGGGTTCAAGTACTCACGAGGATCGAAGAACTTCGTTGAGGAGTTGAAGAAGATTTTTGATGTGATGCGTGTAGCGGATATTGGCGGGTTGAACTAGCTGCATATCAATTGAAGGATGTTGCTAGAACTTGGTTTGACCATGGAAAAGAAGTAAGTGAGAATGCACCACTGCGAGTGGGGCGGTTTTGAGAAGCTTTCTTGGGCATTTCTTTCCTCGAGAATTGAGAGAGGCCAAGATGCGTGAGTTCACGACACTTAGCGAGGATTCTTTGAGTGTTCATGCGATCTGAAGTTCACACAATTATCCCGCTATGCTCAGGAGATGGTTGCGGACATGAGGAATAGAATGAGCTTGTTTGTTCTTTGAAATTTGTCTCGGTTGTCGAGCAAGGAAGGTAGAATTGCAATGCTTATCGGGGACATGGACATATCAAGGTTGATGGTTTATGTGCAGCGAGTTGAGAAGAGAAGGCGAGGGCGAGAGAAGAGTTTAGAAATAAGAGAGCAAGGCAGGAAAGAGTCAGAAGCGTGAGAGAGGTAATTCAAACCGTTCCTCATTTCAAAGGCAAAAGGGACTGCTCCATCATCTGCTAGAGCACTGCACTGAGATATAAAGGTGAATTTAATGTTGAGTCGAAGGACTTGAGGCTAGACCGGCATAATCTTTGGGTAGTGTGGCGCAAAGGAGTAGTAAGCCTCTGCTGCGCCCAGTGTGGTAGGAACCACTCGGTATTTGTCGAGAGGGCTCAGTTGGTTGTTTCAAGTGTGGTCGAATGGACATTTCATGCGAGTGTCCAAAGAATAGGCGAGGGTAATGGGGAAATAAAGCCTGATCTTGATTGTTCCCAGACGGGATGACACCTAGAGGAGCTACTTACAGTACGGTGGAGGAGCAAACCGCCTTTATGCAATCACGATCGCCATGAGCAAGAGAATTCTCCAAATGTTGTCCTTTGGTATGATCAAAGTCTTTGCTTTTGATGTGTATGCTTTGCTAGACCAGGAAGCAAGTTTATCTTTGTAACTCCTTATGTTGCAAATAAGTTTGAGGTTCTTTACGAAAGACTTTGTGAACCCTTTTGTGTTTACACATTGGAGAATCTATTCTAGCAGAAAGAGTCTATCGTGATTGTCTGTTTCCATCGATCCACAAGAGCACGGGGTGATTTGGTTGAGTTAGACATGATAGATTTCGATGTCATTCTAGGTATGGATTGGCTTCATGCTTGTTATACATCGATAGTTGTAGAACTCCGAGTGGTCAAGTTTCGATTTCGAATGAGCAGTCTTAGAGTGGAGTAGTAGTTCGATGGTGCCTAAAGGTCATTTCATTTCGTACCTTAAGGCGAAAAGTTAGTTTGAAGGGTTGTATCTATCACTTAGTCCGAGTTCATGACTCTAGTGTTGAGATACGTCATTTCGATCGATTCCTATAGTAAGAGAGTTTCGAAGTTTTCTGATGATCTACCGAATTCCTCCCGAGAGAGAAATAGATTTGGCATAGATCTCATTCCAATACTCATCCTATCTCTATTCCGCCATATAGAATGGCACCAGTGAGTTGAAAGAGTTGAAAGAAGCGGTTGAAAGATCTCCAGATAAGAGTTTCATTCGACCAAGTGTCTCGCCTTGGCGCTCGGTTTTGTTTGTGAGAAAGAAAGATGGTTCCCTTAGAATGTGTATAGACTACCACCATTGAATAAGGTTACCATCAAGAACAAGTACCTCTTCCGAGGATTGATGATCTTTCGATCGAACGAGTGCCACTTGTTTTTCAAAGATTGACCTCCGATCAAGGCTATCATCGATTAAGGGTAAGGGAATGTGATATCCCAAAGCGACTTTGTAACGGTATGGTCATTATGAGTTTTTAGTCATGTCCTTTGGTTTGACCAATGCACGTCGACTTTCATGGACTTGATGAATAGAGTCTTCAACCTTATTTAGATATGTTTGTTATTGTCTTTATTGATGACATACTAATCTATTCAAGGAATGAAGAAGATCATGCTAGCCATCTCAGAATAGTTCTTCAAACTTTGAAAGATAAAGAGTTGTATGCCAAGTTCTCTAAATGTGAGTTTTGGCTTAAGTTTGTGGCGTTCCTAGGCCACATTGTGTCGATGATGGAATTAAAGTTGATACTCGAAAAATTGAGCGATGCGAGAATTGGCCTAGACCACATCTCAGTGAAATTAGGAGTTTCTTGGGTTTGGCTGGCTATTATAGAAGGTTTGTTGAAGGGTTCTCGACTATCGCATCTCCTTTGACAAAGTTGACTCAAAAGACGGTGAAATTTCAATGGTCTGAAGCTTGTGAGAAAAGCTTTCAGGAATTGAAAAAGAGATTGATCTGACTCGGTTTGACGCTACGGAAGGTACTCGAGGTTTTGCGGTGTATTGTGATGCATCTAGAGTTGGTTTGGGTTGTGTCTTAATGCGAGAATGACAAAGTTATAGCTTATGCCTCCAGACAGGTTGAAGGTTCAAGGAAGAACTACCCAACCCATGATTTAGAGCTATTTCTTTGTAGTATTTGCTTTGAAGATATGGCGTCATTACTTGTATGGTGTGCAGTCGACATATTCACGATCACAAGAGCCTTGATATGTGCTTACTCGGAGGAGCTTAATCTCGAAGCAGAGGAGGTGGTTAGAGTTACTCGAGGATTATGACTGAGTATTCTTTACCACCTGTAAGGCTAATGTTGTTCTTGATTCTTTGAGTAGGTTGTCTATGGGTAGCACCGCATATTGAAGAAGGAAGGAGAGAGTTAGCAAAAGATGTGCCTGCAGTGGCATGCACGGGAGTCGATTTACAAATTCGCGAAGGAGGAATAGCGATGTGGCGGGGCCGAGTCATCATTAATGTCAAAAGTGAAAGAAAAGCAAGATCAAGACCCCATTTTGCTTGAGTTGAAGGCAAATGTTCAAAAGCAAAGAGTATTAGCTTTTGAACAAGGGGGAGATGGTGTTTTGAGATTTCAAGGTAGATTGTGCGTACCTATGGTAGATGGACTCCAAGAGAGGATTATGGCGGAAGCTCACAGCTCCAGATATTCTATTCATCCGGGTTCCACCAAGATGTATCGTGATTTGCGTGAAGTTTATTGGTGGAACGGCATGAAGAAGGGCATTGCTGAGTTTGTTGCTAAGTGTCCAAATTGCCAACAAGTGAAAGTTGAACACCAAAGGCCCGGTGGTTTGGCTCAGAGGATAGAACTTCCAGAGTGGAAGTGGAAGATGATCAATATGGATTTCATCATAGGGTTGCCAAGGTCTCGCAGACAGCATGATTCTATTTGGGTGATTGTCGACAGAATGACAAAGTCAGCTCATTTTCTACCGGTAAAGACTACCCTTTGAGAAGATTATGCCAAGTTGTATATTCGAGAGATAGTGAGACTTAGAGTCCCAATCTCCATTATTTCAGATAGAGGTGCGGATTTCTTGCATGATTATGAAATCTTTTGAGAAAGGCTTGGGTTCAAATGTGAACTTAAATCGCCTTTCATCCTCGGTGATCACGGGCAAGCAGAGTGCACTATTCACTTTAGAAGATATGTTGAGAGCTTGTGTGATCGATTTCAAAGGTAATTGGGATGATCACCTACCTCTCATTGAGTTTGCCTACAACAACGATTATCACTCTAGCATCCGGATGGCTCGTATGAAGCTCTTTATGGGAGAAGATGTAGATCTCCTATTGGATGGTTTGAAGTGGGTGAAGCACGATTGATAGGACGATTTAGTTCACCAAGCTATGGAGAAGGTGAAAGTGATTCAAGAGAGGTTGAAAGCGGCATAGAGTCATCGAAATCCTACAGCGATGTTAGGAGAAAGTATTTAGAGTTTGAAGTAGATGATTGGGTATATTTGAAGGTTTAACCCATGAAGGGGTTATGAGGTTTAGTAAGAAAGGAAACTTAACCCCGATATATTGGACTTATCGCATAGTCAGAGAGTTGGCAATGTAGCTTATGAGTTGGAGCTACCACGAGAGCTAGCGGTCCATCCGGTATTTCATATCTCCATGTTGAAGAAGTGCATAGGCGATCCTTCATTGATCCTACCGACTGAAAGTATCAAGATTAAGGATAACTTATCTTATGAGGAGATTCCTGTTCAAATTTTAGATCGGCAAGTTCGAAGGTTGAGAACAAAGGATGTAGCCTCAGTCAAGGTCCTTTGGAGGAACCATTTTGTTGAGGAAGCTACTTGGTAAGCCGAAGAAGGCATGAAGAAGAGATATCCATATCTCTTTGAATCCGCAGATCAAGGTATTAATTTCCTTCTTAGTGCTCTTTAAATTATAGTGGGCATATTGTTGTTGTTGTTGCATAGTTGCTTGTTAGGTGTTTGAGTTGTTGTTGCACCCTTAGCTTAGTAAAAATCACCTCATTCGAGGACGAATGTTCCCAAGGGGGAGATATTGTAACATCCGACAATTTGAAATAGCTATAAAGAAGCTTGAAATTAGAAGTAGCCATTTTTTGGAAAAAAAATACAGAATTTGGAAAATTTGGCTAAGTGTGGAAATCAGTGATTTTTGGCCAATTTTGAGCAGTCGTAACTCCTAGATCAGGATGAGTTAGGAGTAGTTCCAGTTATGGTTACGAAGCTTGTGGAATGATCTTTCCAACGCCACTGAGATTGCTCGATTTTGAGTTCGTATGAGCGAGTTATGGCCATTGAAAGTTGGGCAGTTGGCAGGGGATCCGTCTGGAAATTTTAAGGGCATTTTGGTCTTTTCCCTAGCCATTTCTTTTGAGGTTATATTGTGTGTTAGGCTGATTCTGGATCATTTTATCCTATTTTAAAAGAGAAAGAGTTAGGGTTCTTGAGAGTGAAGAAGAGAAGAAGAAGAGAAGAAGAGGAGAAGAAGAGGAGAAAGGAGATCAACAAGTTTCCGTCGTGGATTTTCGTCGGGGGTGATCCCTATCAAGGTATGTGAGTTCTTTGTATGGTTTGATCCTTTCCCCCACACATCAAGCTCATTTTTTTTTATGATTTGAGAAAAGATTGGATTTGTGTTGAAGTTGTTAGTTGTGTTGTTGAAGTTATTGTTGGTTGTGGGACATGATTGGGTTGTGTATTGAGTTGTAATTTATTGTATGTTGAGAGATTGATGATCCTTAGTGTTTGGGGTTAAATCCATTGAAGTAAGGGCGGTTTAGAGTTGAAGAAAAGAGGGAGAAAAGTTGGATTTTTTTTTTCTGGGAAAGTGGCCGCACCGCGAGAATCTGAGTGCCCAATGATCCTTTAAAGCCGAGGTGGTGCCCGCAGAGTGGCCAGATCCGTTTGAAGTTGAGGGCTGGCGCCCCGCGCCTCTTAGAGCGCCAAGGACGCCAATCCTTCCCGTTACCTTAATTCCCCATTTTATTTTATTTTTGTTCCTAGGTATTATACCTATGTTTCCTAGTTATTTCCAACACTCCAAGGTACTTCTAAAAGTCAAGAACTCATCCGTAACATGTGAACAAACACCTTGAATCCTAAATTTCAATTCAAGGAGAGTTAGTTAGAAGTCAAGTGAAGTTAGAAATTAAGAGTTAAGCTTAGAAGTTAAGCAAGTCAAGCTAGTTGTAAAGTTGTTCAAGAGTCTTTATTGAACGTTTTAACTTTATTTTTAGACTTAAGTGTCAAGTCAAGCAAAGAACTTAGAGTTTCAAGCTAAGTAAAGAGTCTCAAGTTTCAAGTTGAGTTCATTTTCTCAAAGTTATTAGGGAACTATGTATTCCCAAAGAAGTTTTAAAGAAATGTCTTTACATTTAAACAAGGTTGGAAACTGAAATTTCCAAAGAGCCTTCGGGATAGTTTTTTTTGAGTAATTATCTCTTGTCAGCAGGAAGAAATGTGTTTTAAAAACATAAGAGCCAGTACATTTTTGAGAGTAGTATCGAGCACCGAAATGGGGGAGCGTTCAAAGAACCCACAGCCCCCATAGAACCATGTTAGCCACAATGGGTAGAAAAGGATCATACTCTTTAGATGAATCCTTTTCATATTAGACTAGTGGATCCATTAGGCAGTTCAGGTCTTATACCTTTGGCCGGGTATAGGATGCTCTGGCAGCGTGAGGTTGATCGCTGTATCATCACTTTAGCTCTTATGTGATGGTTGTCGGTTAGAGAAACTCCCACAGCAGTTATTGTATTTTTATACACGGAAATTATTGTATTTTATATACATCAGTTCAATTGTATTTCTATATACATCTCAGGCTTATTGTATCCTTGTATACACACAGAGTTTATAGCATGTTTTAAACAATCTTTCTTTATATCACACTTGTTTTAAATTGCCTTATATTGAAAGAAGTCAGTCAGGTTGAGTTGAGTTGAACAAGGTAAACTTTTCAGTTTCTTCCAAATTTCCTTCTAGCCTATGTTGCTTAGTTTTCCAGCTCGCATACTTGTACCTTCCATGTATGCGATGCGGTTGGCTGCATCGTCTTATGATGCAGATCTGTGTACCGGATCAAAGATCACGCACGTCATTGATCCAGCTGAGCACTCCAGAGTCAGTGGTGAGCCTCCTTGCATTCCAGAGGACTCAATTATTTTGTGTTCTTAGTTTCTGTTTTATTAGGATGTTGCGGGGTCTGTCCCAACATCTATCTCAGTATTTAGAGGCTTCATAGACAGTCAGATAGTCAGTCAGTTAGTTTGGAGTCTCTCATGCATGTATATATTTAAATATCCTATTTTGAGACTCGAGATGCCTTGTTGGCAAATTACTTTCAGTTGAGTTGTTTTATAACCTTTCATTGCATTGAGTTATCCTGTTGAGTTAAGTTTTCGCTGAGTTAAGTAAGCCAGGCCAAGGGTTCGCTTGGGGGCCAGCGATGGTCTTCAAGTGCCGGTCACGTCCGGGGTGTAGGCTCGGGGCGTGACAAAAGCTGTGAAGTGCATCCTTCGATTCCTGTGTGGTACCATTCATCTCAGCTTATAGGTTACTCCCATTGATGACTTCAATCTACATATGTACTCTGATGCAAATTGGGGTGGAGACATCACTGACAGAGTTTCTACATCTGGTTATATTCTGTTCCTTGGTCACAATCCGATTAGTTGGTCTTCAAAGAAGTAAAATATTATCTCACGCTATTCCACTGAGTCCAAGTATAGGGCAGTTGCTAATGCTCTTTCTGAAACCTTGTGGGTCACCAACCTTCTAAATGAGTTGCTATTCCTAGTCCATCAGTTACCCACAATATATTGTGACAATCTTGGAGCCATCTTCCTAAGCAAGAATCTTGTCCTCCATAGTCGTGTGAATCATACTGCCGTGGACTTTCACTTTGTTCACCATCATGTCGACACCAAATGGGTTCGTGTTGTTCATGTTCATGATGCCGATCAAATAGCCGACACTCTCACAAGGCACTGCCTAAACCTGTATTTGAGAATAATCTTTTCAAGTTAGGCTAAGTGACCCATCGCCTAACTTGAGGGGGCGTATTGGGACATCACGAGTCAGTTTAGTTATTTAGTTGTATTAAGTTTGAGCATTCCCTATCCCTATTTATTTAGGATTAAGTTTCAGCAGTTATTGTCTAGTTAGGTTTTATTACTTCAGTTCGTTTAGGAGTCTTTGTACTGTAATTCTATTTAAGTAACTTTCTGTCTTCATTAATAAATTATCATCTTTCAACTTATATCCAGTCTTTATACAATTTTGTTGCTCCTTCCTGGCCCAATAACTAATTGTGTGACATCCTTATGGTTATCGGTATTGGGATGAGGTTGGTTCATAACAGTGTCCCTTTTTCTTTTTCTTGATGATGCAAAGTAATTAAATGGTGGAAATACATGGGATACATAGAAAAACAAAGGTTGCAAAAATTGGTTATTTTTCAACAAAGGAATTTTTACTCTATCAAATCACTCAAAGAATATCTACAAGTAATTTTTTTTAAAGGTGAAATTTATAATCATAAAATAAAATAAGTTACTCCCTACGTCTCAATTTATGTGAGGTAGTTTGATTTGACACGGAGTTCACAAAAGAAAAAAAAGCTTTTGAAATTTGTGGTCTAACTATAAAATGGATATTTAAAAGTTAAATTACTACTAAATATAGAAATGTGTCATTTTTTTGGGATTAACTAAAAAGGAAAAGTAAGTCATATAAATCGAGACAGAAGGAGTATCCAATATCAGGTAAAGATAATTACATGATATGTAAATATTTCTTACACAAATTACATCAATATGTGGTTCAAAGAATTGAATCACTATTTTATCCATTAGTGGACTCAAAGGCTCGAAACAATCGTTAATATTCATGATGAACGCTAAAGTATTTTAATGGAGAAAATGCAGACATATTATACACATTCTCATAGTATACATTTACATTATAGATGGGGGATTTTATTCTCATAGAACACATATCTTTTAACATTAATTAAGGGGTCATTTGGTTTGAGACAAGTTATGTTTGAACACAGTTATATTGAAATCAAGGGAGGCTCAACTACAAATAAATTGGAGTGCAAACCTTAAAGGGCATATTTTTTCTTATGTCAAAATGAGAGCAAGGTTTTTTCTTATGGGGTGATGATGTCATGACACATCGTATTGGTGGAGGGTGTATGAAATGGAAGCTCACTTCCAAAGTATCATGCAATAAGAATGTGTCGCCTAAACTTAAAGGCTAGTTCTACCAATCGAGTGGTGGTTAGACCAAATATATTGTATAGGGCGGAGTGTTGGTCAGTCAAGAACTCTCACATTTAAAAGATGATTAAAGTAGCAAAATACGTAGCAAAAAGTAGCAGTTCCACAGGAGAGATGAAATCTTGTATAATAGATTAGTTATTTTTCAACGAACTTCAAGAAGTATACTTAACCACATTCACTACATTCTTTAGTTCCACCAAATGATTTCTTTGCAAGGTTAAATGACTTGATCTAAAATCTTGAACTTGATCATTCTAATGGAAAAATGACAGAAAATCACAATGACACTTGTAACAGTGGACATCATTTAAATATGTTTAATACTCCCCGAACAATGAAAATCATTCCAATGTACTCAATTCAAATGAGTTTCAAATGAACTTCAAGAAACCTATATACTTGCTTCAACCACCTGCAATACATTTTTTAGTTGTGTGTTTCAATTTCTCAAGTTGAGCATTACTTAGATACTATCACCACGGTAGGTGGATTGCCAATCTCCTCAATTCTAATACATTCACCAAGTTGTTGCACGGCTTCCATAAATTTGGCATGAAGATCCACCGTCCATTTTGTGCATGTCCTTCGCCTAACGGTCTTATTAATAGTACTGCTGTTTTCAAACATTGCTTCCTCAAGCCGAATGATGGTTGCTCCAGCAATGTCTATATGGCAGAAAAACCTGGGAAATTCACCAGTATTGACTTCAAATGGTGGCAACAGAAAATATTCTTCGATCTGACCATCCTCAGTCTACAACGGTTCATCAATGAAGATGCTCCTGTATTGGCATAAGGAACTCCTGATAATGAAAAGTTTATGCTGACAGAGGCATGAAAACATTTAGATTTCCTTTGCAAAATTATATTCCTAATGACTTGGAAGATAGCTTGTAAACATTTTCAGTGTTTGTAAACTTCTAGAGAGTTATGGTATGCTCTTGAAAATGCAGAAGATGCTGGATTGAAGGAATTCCTGTGTTTAAAATGGTATGCTCTTGAAAATGCTGACGATGCTGGATTGAAGGAATTCGTGGCTTTAAAATGGTATGCTCTTGAAAATGCTGAAGATGCTGGATTGAAGGAATTTGTGGCTTTAAAATGGTATGCTTTTAAAAATGCTGAAGCTGCAGGATTAAAAGAATTCGTGGGTTTAAAATGGTATACCATTGAAAATGCTGAAGATGCTGGATTAAAGGAATTCATAGATTTAAAATGGTATACTCTTGAAAATGCTGAATTTGCTGGATTGAAGGAATCTATGGCTTTAAAATGGTATGCTATTGAAAATGCTAAAGATGCTGGATTGAAGGAATTTGTGGCTTTAAAATGCAATGCTCTTGAAAATGCTGAAGCTGTTGGATTGAAGGAATTCGTGGGTTTAAAATGATATGCTTTTGAAAATGCTGGATTGAAGGAATTCGTGGGTTTAAAATGGTATGCTCTTGAAAATGCTGGATTGAAGGAATTTGGGCTTTAAAATGGTATGCTCTTGAAAATGCTGAAGATGCTAGATTGAAGGAATTTGTGGCTTTAAAATGGTATGCTCTTGAAAATGCTGAAGATGCTGGATTGAAGGATTTCGGGGCTTTAAAATGGAATGCTCTTGAAAATGTTGAAGCTGCTGGATTGAAGGAATTCGTGGGTTTAAAATGATATGCTCTTGAAAATGCTGGATTGAAGGAATTCGTGGCTTTAAAATGGTATGCTCTTGAAAATGCTGAAGCTGCAAAATTGAAGGAATTCATGGCTTTAAGATGGTATGCTCTTGAAAATGCTGAAGCTGCTAGATTGAAGGAATTCGTGGCTTTAAAATGGTATGCTCTTGAAAAAGCTGAAGATGCTGGATTGAAGGAATTCTCTTTAAAATGGTATGCTCTAGAAAATGTTGAAGATGCTGGATTGAAGGAATTCATGGCTTTAAAATGGAATGCTCTTGAAAATGCTGAAGCTGCAGGATTGAAGGTATTCGTGGGTTTGAAATGGTATGCTCTTAAAAATGCTGAAGATGCTGGATTGAAGGAATTCGTGGCTTTAAAATGGTATGCTCTTGAAAATGTTGAAGATGATGGATTGAAGGAATTCGTAGCTTTAAAATGGTATGCTCTTAGAAATGCTGAAGATGCTGGTTGAAGGAATTTGTGGGTTTAAAATGGTATGCTCTTGAAAATGTTGAAGATGCTGGATTGAAGGAATTCGTGGCTTTAGAATGGCATGCTCTTGAAAATGCTGAAGATGCTGGATTGAAAGAATTCGTGGCTTTAAAATGGTATGCTCTTGAAAATGCTGAATATGCTGGATTGAAGGAATTCGTGGCTTTAAAATGGTATGCTCTTGAAGATGTTGGATTGAAGGAATTCGTGGCTTTAAAATGGTATGCTCTTGAAAATGCTAAAGATGCTGGATTGAAGGAATTCGTGGGTTTAAAATGATATGCTCTTGAAAATGCTAAAGATGCTGGATTGAAGGAATTTGTGGCTTTAAACTTGTATGCTCTTGAAAATGTTGAAGATGCTGGGTTGAAGAAATTCGTGGCTTTAAAACGGTATGCTTTAGAAAATGCTGAAGATGCTGGATTGAAGAAATTCGTGGCTTTAAATTTCTGGACTTTAAAATGGTTGACAACAAGACTGTCATGTCTCAAATAAAATGACATGAAGGTGCAAGATTTAAGGTCTTGTTTTTGGTAAATGCGGTTTTGGACAAAATACTTAATCAACATCAAATGACTATTGAATTCTTTTCTTTGCTTAGAAGGCATCAGGAAGGGTTTTAAAGTACTAAAATTTTAATCCCAAAGAATTGCAATCTTCCAAAGGGTGAAAAGTATTCTGAGTAATGGATTTATGTGGTCGAAGGTGCTCCTTTTTTACGTTCTCAACTAACCATCTGAGGGATCGTTCACACTTGATCATATCCAATCTGAATGCTGATTTACATTTTACATACTTTATGATGCAGTCGATATATTGCTGAAATAAGAAAGGAGGACATGAATATTTTTTCAACTTTTGCATCAAGTAGTAACCTCGAGGAGCAACATAACTTCCTCCTCTAGACATTCCAAAACATAAGCGATAGTGGTGTGACAATTGCATCCATAAGATTGTAGCTGATGAAAGTGCAAGAGACGAAATTGATGATGTGTTTGTGAACACAGGCTCTACTAATGTTATGGATGATTTCACAGATACCAGCGACAATGACATCATCTCTCTGTGGTGACATTGATAGAAATTGAAAGCAATAATAGAGGACAGTAATATGCAAGTGAAAGTGCTCTTTATTTCTCAATTATAAAAGTCTTTAAATAGATAAAAGCTTCTAATAACAGAACACATCTATTACTCCTAATTATTCTAATCTAAACTGACTCCACTAATCCTCCTGTGGCCTAAACAACAACAACAAACAAACTACGACCCCACAAATTAGTATAATTGTCCATTACTTGTTGATGGCAATGGAGCTGGAGATTCATGACACTTGTACTGGAGAAAAATTGAAATACTTGGATTATTTCATTTAGTAATATTTTATCTATTTATCTGAATAATTTGTTAAAAAAAATTATTTTAAAATAGTATTTATATGTATTGGTACTCCAAACAAAATCTGGATTAAGTGATTTCTAGTTTGAATTTTCAAACTAAACCTTGATGTAGAAATTTTAATGGAATAATGTTCTGAATAAAACTATCATGTGTTAACCATGTTATGCCGTAATTTTCATATCTTTAGAAAAAATTACTTTTTCAAATGTTCTAAGTATAAAACAATTTAAGAAAAATACTAAGAAAAAAAATCGCCACTTAATTTTTTAAAGAAATTAAGAAAACTTATAATTTTCAAAGATTTAAACAAAAGAAATCATTTGAAAATACCAAAGAAGGTTCAGGGTTCAATCTACACTTCGAAAAGGGTTTAAGCATTCGAAGTGCCCGCTAACATGCGGTTGACCTACGACTTGACTAAAATATATTTTGACTATTTTTTTTTTAAAAAAAGTGATTTAACATAAAAATAATAAGTTACAATATTTGATTAACTTTGAGAAAATAGTTAAATAAATGACACATTTTATATTATTTTTATTTTTTAGAAAATGGGACCTTAATTGAACCATTTGAATTAAAGACAAATAATTAGAATATTAGCAAAACTAGATTAATTGGTTTTTATTTGAATCATTTTTTGGTTAATCAAAATATGAAAACTATTTTAAACTAATAAAAAAGTTTTGACTAAAGTCTATAAATGAAACTACAAGAGTTGATAAAATGAGATTTGTTAAAAACAAAACAACACAAAGAAATAGTTCGTCTTTTGAGGAATTCAACTAAGTTAATTAACAATTCTAAAATTAGAGTTAAACAACAAACAATAAATAATCACAATTAAATAATTAAAGAGTTGGGAGAAATTGAATTTGGGCCTCCTTTTGGGCCAATTTCACTGGAATTTTTTGGGTTTTAATCCAATTCTCGTTTTTGTATACACTTATTGTATATCAGTGTATATCAAATGTATACAACCTATTTTTTTGCTTTCCGAAACCTGTACATCAACTCTAAAGACTTGTTCTTAAATTTCTCAAGGTTGGATGATTCGATAAAAGAATTTTGGGCCTTTATGGCACATCCGAAATATGAAATGGAGAAAGATGGAGTCCAAGGGAACTCGGATGGTGTTTTCACATGCAAATAAAGAGTAATATGATTAGAATTATTATAATCAATAATTAAATGAGAAGCCAATGAACTATATATTAATGCTAAAATCTAAGACGCAAGATAAAAATGAGGTCATTGAATAAATAAGCAAACTGATTGAGGAAATTTACTATATTTTATGGAAAGTAAGTATACAGAACACATTTTATACTATTGATGCATAACTAAGTTATATAATATATTATCTTTGTTACCCAAAAAAAAAGTATACAAAACACATTTTTTAATAAAAGAATCTATATTGGGCAAGTTGGATCACTCTAGGAATAGAGAGGGTGTGAAAATAACTATTTCTTGTCAATCGACATACCAAACATGATGAAAGCAAAGTCATGTATGAATGCCTCAAAATAAAGGAAAAGAGTGGGGCATGCACTTTGCATGTGAAGAACTATTTAACTGTTTAGGAAAATTAAAAAAAAAAAAAGTTAACCCAATTAACTCAACTAGATATTGAAACACATACACACAAAGAGAAGCTTGTATTTGAAATGACAATACATGACCATGGATGTTAAAGAAAAAATCAAGATGAATACACTGCTGTGGGTTTCCCGAAAATAAATAGGCCGCATTTCAAACAATTACTTATGCTTAAATGGCAAGGAAATCACATCTTTGAAATAAGGGATGTAACCCATTTAGACATTCATACTAAAAATTAACAATAACTCGAGCTAGAAGAACAACAAATCTTACTCAACTATTATGGTAACGACCCTAAAACTCTTATGCCTCAAAACCGACCTTGATAAACGATTGAAGGGCCTATCGCTGGAAGGTAGAACAACTTAGTAACAACAGTAAACGGGTCTGGATACATTCAAGTGAAAAGATATCAAAACGACGAATGGTAAAGATACAAAAACGGGTTTAAACAACTACATCACGATTTCCATATTTAGCTTAAAATAAAAGAATGAATAACATGACATCGAACACTAGTTATTAATGCATATTCATAACAAATAGGAATAAACTAAGGCAAGTGAAATCATTAGAAACTAATCGATGTGCACTTCTAGAGACCACGAGAATGGAGACAACAACCCATTTCAATAAAAAAATAAAATCCTCAACCATGGAGTAAGATGTAACCAATCAACAGCCAAACTAAATGCATCTAAATCAGTCTATAACAGGAACTCGACTCAAAATCATGGATTAAATAGGACCCGGCTAGACCAAAATCATGAAAAAACAACAACTCAGAACAGAGGAAAAACAGAACTAGAACTCAAAATAACGAACAAAGAGCTCAATGTTAAATAATCAACAACATAAACCTTGAAATGCTGGAAACAACATGTCGAAATATAAAAGACGGGAAGAGTATTATAGAGAAGGATGCTTACCTTTTTCGACCAGCGACTGGGGCGAACGAGTTGAGGCGAGCTATTTCTCCACCATGTGAAAAGAACTCCGATGAAAATTTTTTATAACAGAGAACAAAGAGCTTAAGACGAGAGATCAAGATTCGAAATTTTTAACTTAGCAACTATATAAATCGAAATTCTTCTTGTGAACCTATATCACTGTGTTTTTCCTCTATTTTAATGTCTCCCCCCCCCCCCCCTTTAAACACATAGAGAAAATGATCTTAAATAGATGAAGAATAGGGTTGATTTTTTAGGGGGAAAACGGATGGATTGGAAGAATTTATTTTTTCGAAATTCAAGTTCTCTGCCCCTTTTCAAGACAACAGTAGAAAGCTTTAAAAATCCCTTAAAATGGGGGAAAGGGGACGTGAGGGTTTGACGTTGAGGCTACTAGGGAAAGGTAGTTGGGCGACATTTCCGAGTTTGCAGGACAATTTTCGTTGAGATTTCGTCTGGCGTCTGGTTTTGGACGAGATGGGGTCATCCAGTTTTGTGAAGGAAGAAGAAGACGCAGGAGTGGGTCGTCTGGTTTGGGCGTCTGCTGTAGCTGCTGATGCATGTTGTATTGGGTGGGTCTTTTGGTGGGCTGATGAAGGCAAAAAATGGGTTGGCTGGGAATAGAGGAAAATGGGTTTTGAATTGGAATTGGGCTGAAAAATAGGCCTAATTTTTAGTCTTAGATGGGTTTAAGGTGAGGTAAGGAAAGAGTTTGGATTGGAATTGGTCATTTGACCCAATCGATTGCAATTATAGCCAATTGAATTCAAAATATAGCCGAATTGAGTTAATCTAGTGAATCTGGTTAGAATTTGAACACGATGAATTAAGATTAATTAATTAACTAGCTTCTCAATCTTAACGAAATAAAATAATTAACTTAATTATAAACTAATTATTTCAAAAATATAAACTATTATATAACTAAAATAATTAACCAAATATTTAATTAAAACAAATATTTTTTTAGATGATTTTCGAATATTCATAGAATATACTAATTATATACATAATTATGTAAAACATATATATTATCTAAAAACTATAAAAAGTGACGAAACTATTTAAAATAACTTCCAAACTATATATTTTGTCTTAAAATTTTGTAAAACTAATTATTTTAACTCGTTTGAAATTAAAGAAGTTCGATGATTAATCCATATTGTGGAGGTCCAAAATTGAGTGTCAACAACTGTCCCTTGTTTGACTTGGATTGATGAAAGAAATTCAAGGCAAATGAAATTGACGAATCCAATTTTGACCGACCATATCTCCATCCTCCAGAAAATGGTTTTGGTACGGACTTTAGAAATTATGGCTGAACCCCGGTATCCGGTTTCCTACATATTTCTGGCTATATGAAAATTCAGGCTACTTGTAGTTCAATACGCTTGACTTGGCGCATGATTCTGAAAGAATTCAAAAGCTATTTCGACACTGAATTATGAAGAAATCAGGATGCTCGGGAATAAGATTTAAGTGCGAATTTCAGAATGCAGCCGAGTTTTCAACATTGAATCTGCCTACATATCCTTAAACATTAGGAATCAGGCTACTTGTAGTTCAACTCGATCGGTTGAAAATGAAATCTATTATGCAAGATAACCTTTGGTGCTAGAAGAGTGACAAGTAAGTCGAGTATAAAAAAGAGGCTCCCAACCTCTTAACCATGAATGTGGAATGCTTCACACCCATAAATAAGAACTTGCATGGACATAATTCCTGAAGCTCTGGGTGCATCGTCACTCAGATTGGAAAGATGCCTCCAGTGGAACCAAAACTTCCGATGCAAAACTGAAACCGATAAACCTAAAGAAAAACCCACATGCCTTCTGATAGGAGTGTGGTTTGATTGTGGTAGAAGTCACTCCTCAGCCCGCGTCCCAAGAGTTTGACACTCTTCTTCGGACTCTGTCCCAGTTCGCTACTAAGAAAAAGTTCCACGTTGTGCTGCATCCTTTTTGATGTCGTCCGTACCTGTGGTTTGTTTGAGAATTCATCCTCTTGGGATGCTCTCGAAAAATATTGAGATAAAACTCATTAGCATAAAAATGTAATTCAAATGGGGAGATAGTGTCTTTTACCGTGTTGACACTTCATTGACCTCCTTGAACATTTGACGTCAGCTTCCCCCAGTTTGACATAAAGCAAATAAAGTTTGTACATTATATTTGCAATATAATCTTCAATATACTCTTTCTTTGATGTCGAAGTAATAAAATAGGCTGATGTAATATGTTGATAGTTCCTCTTGACATCGTTGCTGATGATTCTCTTGATGTCGTTTTTGCAAAAAAAAATAAATAATGCGGTCGATGTTGATCTTCTTGTGATGGGTAAATCTTTCTCTTGCGATGCATAACTCCTTCTCTTGCGATGCATGACTCCTTTCTCTTGCAATGCATAACCTCTTTCTCTTGCGATGTATGATTCTTTCTCTTGCAATGCATGACTTCTTTCTCTTGCGATGCATGATTTCTTTCTCTTGCAATGCATGACTTCTTTATCTTGCAATGCATGACTTATTTTTCTTGCGATGCACGACTTCTTTCTCTTGTGATGCATAACTTCTTTCTCTTGCGATGCATGATTTCTTTCTCTTGCAATGCATGGATTCTTTCTCTTGCAATGCATGACTTTTTTTTCTTGCTATTCGTGATTTCTTTCTCTTGCAATGCATGACTTCTTTTTCTTACGATGCATAACTTCTTTCTCTTGCGATGCATGATTTTTTTTATGATGCCTCCTGGATACCGAACGAAGATAATGCTTCATCGAGCAACATAGATGATCTTCTGGGTATCGTCTGGGTGGTGGTATCTTCTCAATCGACAATACAATTAAAATGACCCTCGGAGTAGTGGTATCATCTCATTTGACAATATGATATGAATGGCTTTCCGGGTAAGAATATTATCATCTCTGATAATATGATGCTAATAAATGTCTTCCAAGTATCTTTAGTTGCGGGAAAACAAATAACATTTCTCTCTTCGAGGTTTTCATTTGTTCCATCTCTGAACATAATTGTATATTTATTATGGACCTCGCCTTGTTGAGAATTGAATGAAATAATACTATTTCTACTCCTAATTCTTTGATATAAGAAACATAAAATATTTCCTGCATCCATAGAAAAATTGTCAATTTTTTGGGGAGATCCTCGCCCTTTCAACTTCTCCATATTCATTGAATGGAGGAATATGCTGATCCTGAGGCATGCTTATAGACCTGCATCCACAGAAAAATTGTTAGTTTAAAAATGAACTGATTTGTGTCGATCTCTTCTATTGTCTGCTCTTTGTCTCACTATCTTCGGTTGATTTCTCCGATCTTCCGCCTCTTGATAGATAAGACAAAATATTTTTATGCAAAATAATTGGAACACGAAAGAGAATTTTTAAGGAAAATAAAATGTTACTGCCAAGTGTCATGTCACGTCATGCTTAACAAACGTCTTTGCAATTGATGCCTCGAGGTCTATCACTTCATTTGCTGGGAAGTATTCAAAGTTTCTCTAAACAACCGATGAACCCTATTGAAAATTTTTGAGGTCATCCTCAAAAATTTCTGTCCCAGTTAACTGTCTTGGCGTGTCTTTGACCGTTGGTGAGCAAATCACAAAATTTTTGAGGTTTTCTCAAAAATTCTGTCCAGTTGCAGATCTCGAAGTACCTTCAGTCTCGACTTTATTGGAGAGATCTTCCTCTTGAAAATTTTTGAGTCCCTCTCAAAAATTCTGTCTCAGCTTCTATTGTAAGGAAAAAATAGAAATCTTTCTGGAGATATGACGAGCCATTGTGGCGCCTACATATCTCATTCTTAAGAATTCAGGTCGAACATAATTCAAATACAAGAGAAAATATTTAAAAAGTGATAAAATGGTGATCGAGGCTGACATAGGCCGCTTACGTATCTCATTATTGAGAATTCAGGTTGAATGTAGTTCATTACAAGAGGGATAAAATTCTAAACAAAGCGATTACAAGCAAATGGAACGATTACAAGGAAATAATGGAAATACACATGGGAATTTCACACATAATATCTCTTGACAGCATCTGAGTTGATCGGTTTTGGCCATTCGGTGCCATCCATCTCCAACAGGACTAAGGTACCTCCGGATAACACTTTGCAAACCATGTAGGGTCCTTGTCAATTTGGTGCAAATTTCCCTTTATATTCATCCTGGTGAGGGAAAATACGTTTGAGAACCAACTGACCAACCTCAATCATTCTAGCTCTTACTTTCTTGTAAAAAGCATGAATCATTCTCTGTCGATACAGTTGACCATGACAAACAACAACCATTCTCTTCTCATCAATCAAGGTTAACTGGTCAAACCGCTTGCAAATCCAATCAGCATCATTCAACTCAGCCTCCTGGATATTTCTCAACGAAGGTATAACCTGCTTCCGTTCCATATACTAACAAGTATGGGGCGGCTCCAATTGATGTTCTGACAGTCGTTTTGTAAGCCAACAAAGCATATGGCAGCATCTTATGCGATTATCAATCATTTTCCTCAAAATCTTCTTTATGTTCTTGTTGGTGGCTTCTACAACTCCATTCATTTGGGGACGATAGGTGGTTGGGTTCCGGTGAGTAATCTTGAATTGTTCTCATATCTCTCTCATCAAGTGACTATTGAAATTCGCTCCATTATCAGTAATGATGGATTCTGGCACTCTACACCTACTTATCAAATTGTTGCGAACAAAATTAGCTACAACTTTCTTGATTACCGATTTGTATGAAGCTACTTCCACCCATTTGGTGAAGTAGTCAATGGTGACCAAAATGAATTTGTGCCTGTTAGAGCCGGCTAGCTCTATTGGACCAATGACATCCATGCCCCAAGCTACGAAAGGCCAAGGCAAACTCATAGCATTGAGTTCGTGAGGCGGGACTCGAATCAAATCGCCATGCACTTGACATTTATGACATTTCTGCACAAACTTGCAACAATCATGCTCCATAGTCATCCAAAAATAATTGGCCCAGAGGATCTTCCTCGCCAAAGTGAGCCCATTTATGTGAGTACCGCAAACTCCGGCATGTATCTATTCCAGAAGCTTTGCGGCTTCACTAGCATATGAACAATAGACAGGCTGGTCTTTTACCTCTTTATCTAAGGGATTAATATAACTTGTATCTGGATGTTTAATCATCGAGGCAATGGTGGCGAGATCATCGGCCAACTCATTCTGTATCCTGGGGGTGTGTCTGAACTCAATCTTGCAGAACCTTTTGTACAGCTTCTGTATATACTGCACGTATGGTGTGATCTTTGGGTTCTTCACGGCTCATTCTCCTTGAACTTGGTAAATTAGCAAATCTGAATCTCCAATAACCAACAACTCATGAATATTCATATCAATGGCCATCTTCAGACCGAGGATGCAAGCTTCATACTCAGCCATGTTGTTCGTGCAATCAAATCGGAGTTTAGCCGCCATAGGATAGTGCTGACCGATTTCTGACACTAAGACCGCTCCGATACCTTTCCCTTGGTGATTCGCCGCTCCATCAGAGAATACCCTCCAACCAGGGTATGCTTTAGCAATATCTTCACCCACGAATGTAACTTCTTCATCGGGAAAATAAGTCTTGAGTGGTTCATACTCTTCATCAACTGGATTCTCCGCAAGATGATCAGCTAAGGCTTGTGCTTTTATCGCCTTCTAAGTCATATACACAATGTCAAATTCACTTAAAAGCATTTGCCATTTAGCCAACTTCTCGGTCCGCATTGCTTTCTGGAAAATATACCTCAACGGGTCCATCCTGGAAATAAGGTATGTGCTATAAGAAGACAAATAATGTCTCAACATCTGAGCAATCCAAGTCAAAGCACATATGTTCTCTCCAAAAGAGTGTAACGGGCTTCATATGGAGTGAATTTCTTGCTCAAGTAATAAATGGTTCTCTCCTTCCCAGTTTTGTCATGTTGATCAAGCACGCATCCAAATGCATTATCTGAGACACATAGATATAGCAACAACGGACTTCCTTCTCGAGGAGGGACCAACACCGATGGATTGGATAAATAATTCTTGACGGCATCAAAAGCAGTTTGACATTCTCCAGTCCACTTGGTCAGGGCATTTTTTTTCAACAACTTGAAGATTGGCTCACACACCACGGTGGACTGAGCTATAAATCAATTGATGTAATTCAACCTTTCCAGAAAACTCATCACCTCTTTCTTGGTCTTCAGAGGAGGTAACTCTTGAATCGCTTTGATCTTGGAAGGATCAAGTTCAATGCCTCTTTTGTTAACTATGAATCCCAACAACTTTCCAACTGGCACTCCAAAAGCACATTTAGCGGGATTTAGCTTCAAATTGTATCGACGCAGGCGATCAAATAACTTCCTCAAGTGAGTTAAGTGATCTGAACTCTCGCGAGACTTGATTATGACATTATTTACATACACCTTAATCTCCTTATGAATCATATAATGAAAGATGGTTGTCATGGCCCTTATATAAGTAGCACTGACATTCTTGAGACCAAAAGGCATCACCCGATAATGATATACATCCCAGGGCATGATGAAAGTTGTATTTTCTGCATCTTGTTCATCCATCAGGATCTTGTGATAGCCCATATAACAATCCACAAACGACTGCATCTCATACTTAACACATTTATCAATGAGTATGTGAATGTTTGGTAATGGAAAATTATCTTTCGGGCTAACTTTGTTGAGATCTCTGTAGTCAACACAAATTCTAATTTTTCGTCTTTCTTGGCAACCGAAACAAAGTTGGTTAACCAGGTCAGATATTGCGTCACTTTCACTACTTGAGACTCGATCTGTTTGGTAATCTATTCTTTGATCTTCAAACTCAACTCAGGTTGAACTTTCGAGTCTTTTGTTTTACTGGACTGAAATATGGATTAATCGGCAACTTGTGGGACACCATATATGTATGCAGCCTCGGCATATCTTTGTAAGAGCAGGCAAATACATCAATGTATTCTCTAAGCAAGCGGACTAGATCCCTTATTTGAGCTTCAGTTAGATGGACACTGATTCTTATTTCTTTGACACACTCCTCATCCCCGAGATTTACAGTTTTGATTTCTTCTAAATTCGTCTTGTGTTGATTCTTGAATTGTTGAAACTCTTCAGCAACATGTTCTGCTACCTCATTTCCTTCTTTGTATTCCTCGCATTCATCATCACCTGCCTCATTTTGTTCATTCGGCTCGTGACATGACATGACATTGACATGTTTTAAATTAATATTACTGAAATTATAAACGAACAAAGTTAGGAAAGTAAAATACTGATAGATAAGTAAACAAATTTTTGATAAAAGAGACTTTTATTTAAATTGAAAAACAAGTACAAACTATGGCCATGGCCGAGGGCCATTTTGCCTTTTTAAACATCACAAAGAAATTTAAAAAATTTCAACCAAGTAAAAACTGCATAAAAGGTAGGTCTCGGGCCTCTTCCAGACTACCACCAATTTTAAAAATAAACATAAACAC
Organism: Solanum pinnatisectum; assembly: GCA_035578085.1. Classification (NCBI taxonomy): domain Eukaryota; kingdom Viridiplantae; phylum Streptophyta; class Magnoliopsida; order Solanales; family Solanaceae; genus Solanum; species Solanum pinnatisectum. Next base: position 7,214,070 of record CM069080.1, on the reverse strand, counting down.
ATATATTTTCTACCAAGCTGCACGGGAAATCAGTAGCGGTGTGGAGATCCAATTTTTCAATTGCTCCTCAAGTTCTGCATCACGAATGCCCGATGTCCCTGCCTCTTCCTCGATGACCACATCAATCTCCTCAAAAAGGCCTCAAATTCCTTCTCCGAGACCATCATCATTGACGAATTCTCGCACCGAGAATGACTGATACAGATGAGGAATTGGCCTGGCCAATGCTTGATCAACACTCTTGTTCTTCATCTCTGCTTCATCATCTGTTGGGGCATACCCTAAACCAAACTTTGCTACTTTAGCGGAAATTTGGATAGGCTCGACAATTCCTTGAAAGTGCTTTCCCAATTCGAAACCTGGTTCGAAATCGCTCCGGAGCATAACAGTAGCAATCATCTTGTACACAGAAGGCATAGGAAGTTGTGGAGCCAATTTATCACCGGTGGCATTTACCAACTCCAGCGTGTAGAAATCATAACCTCAAGAGACATCATCAACGATCGGTGCATACTCGTTGGATTGGTTCCCTTCACCATAAATGACCAATTCTTAGTCCTTCCAAACAAATTTCATTAGTTGGTGAAGGGTAGATGGCACAACCCCAACCATATGGATAAATGGTCTTCCCAGAAAAAAATTGTAACGGGTGTTGATATCCAACACCTGGAACTCCACATTAAATTCTGCAGGACCCACCTGAATATCCAAGTTAACCGCACCAATGTTTCTCTTTGCACTCCATCAAAAGCCCTCACATTGACTTGGTTCTGGTGAAGCTTTTCCAAGTCGAATTTCAGCTGCCTCAGAGTCGAAAGTGGACAAATGTTAAGATTGAATCCGTCATCGACCAAGACGCGATTAATTATCTTGTCTCGACACATGATGGTGACATGCAGAGCTTTGTTGTGCATCTTGCCTTCAAAGGGCAGCTCTTCGTCACATAAACTGATTCGGTGTCCTTGTACAACTTCGTTTATCATGGCTGCCAGATTATCACTGTTAGTACCCACGGGTACATAAGTGTCATCCAAAGCTTTCATCAAAGCTTGCCAATGCAATTGTGAACTCATCAGCAGAGCCCACACAAAAATCTGAGATGATGGTTTCTCCAGATGCTTCACGATCGAGTAATCTTTCGATTGCATCTTTCTCCTGAATTATTCTGCTTCAGCTTCACTAATTGACTTTTTAGACTAATATTTCTTTTGTACTCCCTAGGCTAACTTTTCTGGTGTGTAGCACCTGCCGGATCTGGTCATACCCTAGGTAACAGCCGTTTCAATCACAAACTTTGGTCGGGCAAGAGTTTCTCACGGCACCAAGGCAACAGCCTTTTCGGGTTTTAAAATCACAAACTCTTTTTTCTCTCTAATGCTCAACGAAGCTACAACCCTTTCCCGTTCATCAGGAGCGATCGAAACTATTGCTTTTGTCACGCACCAATCATCATCTATCTATATCATATTGATAGTCACGCCTCCATGATTTGACAAAGGGTTATTATTGACATTGGGCGCAATTGTCTGGAGAGAGACCACTTTCTGGTCAATCAGGTCTTGGATCTTATGCTTTAGGTTGATACAGTCCTCGATATCATGCCCAACACCATTGGAGTGATATGCGCACCTTTGATCAGGTCTGTAAAACTTTGAGCTAGTGTCAACCGGCTTGGGCCCCACAGGATGAATATATCCTGCCGCAGTTAATCGCTCGAATAACTTTGTTCGGCTTTTAATGAGCGGAGTGAAAATTCTAGCAGGGTTCTTCTCAAATCTAGGACGGCCGGGGGGGGGGGGGGATCGTAATTGCCTTGTTGAGGATGAGACATTTGACAATAATTTGGAGCGTTTGGATGAGGGCTTGATATTTGGGATATGAGTTGGTTTGGTAATTTGGTTGTGGAGCTTGGTAGTTCGTGGGGGTATTTTGGTAAAGTGGAGCTAGGGTTTGGTACATTGGGGGAGGAGTTTGATAATTTGCCTGAACGTTGGCACAGTTGGGGGCGGTGTTTCGATAGTGATGAGGTGGAGTCTGGTAAACTAGAGGGAGAGTTTGGTAGATAGGAGGGGGAGTGTTTTGATAGCTGGAGGGAGGGGTATTTTGGCAATCAGGCTATGCATAACAAGACGGGTATGAACTCTGTGAAGGTCGAGAACGACCTTAGTATGATGAGGATTTTCTTGGGGTCTTCTTCCCCTCATAAGAGATAGAAGACACATCTTCTCTTTTCTTCTTCAACAAACCTGAAGATTCGGGCGAGGCAACAACACGGGCAATCTTCCCGGTTCTTAATCCATCTTCAATAGTCTCACCTACTTTGACTATCTCAGCAAACTTTTCTCCAATGAGCAACATGATTCTATCATAATATTAAGGCTCTTGAACCCACACAAATACTTCGACAATTTTCTTCTCAGACATAGGAGGCCGAACTTTAGCCGCCTCCTTTCTCTATCTGTATGCAAATTCTCTGTAACTTTCATTTGATTTCTGCTTCATTTTTTCTAAGAAATAACGATCATGAACGATCTCCACATTGTAGGCGAATCATTCGATAAAGTCCTTATCCAGAGCATTCCAGCTAGACCACTGTCTTGTTTCATGAGATGTAAACTATTTCAGAGCCTCTCCACTTAGACTTCGGCTAAAAAGCCGCATCAGTAAAGCTTCATCTCTTCCAACTCTCACGAGCTGGTCATAGTAGGCCCTCAAGTGCGCTAAGGGATTCCTATTCCTTCGAAAACGTCAAACTTTGGCACCTTGAACCCTTCCGAGAGATCCAAATTTGGATAAATGCATAAATCCTCAAAACTCAAACCGGCGACTTCAGGAATATACTACAACTCTTTCATGGCTTTTCAGATCTCTTCCTCTATATCCAGCTTGGTGGCCTCTTCATTTGACCTCTACTCTCTCTCTCTCGCTCCTTGTAGTAGTCGAGCTCAGAACCATTGGCGTCATGCTGTAATGACCCTTCAGGTTATTTTTTCCTTAATGCCTTCTTTTCGTAGTTTAACGCGTTTCTATAGCGACCCCAAGTCATTTATGACTTGCTGGCATTGACTGTTCGTTCCCCTAGTCATTCTTTTGGGTTTTACGCCCATTTCCCCGTTTTGGAGCTTTTAAAACTTATATAGTGGACTTTAGTCAAAACGTTAGGTAAACGATCTCAGAATAGAGTTCAGACGGTTCCATCAGCTCCAGAATGGCCAAATTAGGCTACTAGCATTGTTGATGCGAGTTTGGACCATTAGGCGTTTTAGCCTTTGAAATTTGGCCTATGGTTGACTTTGGTCAACATTCTTGGAAAACACGCTCGAATGAAAATTTCGTCAGTGCGGTTAGTTTTGAAATGTCGAGTTTGGTCTAGAATGACCTTTCGTTCGACTCCTGAGGCCTCCGGACTCATTCCGAGCCCCTCGGTGGATTTTGGTTAAAAATGGTCTTTGGGAGTGGCACCCACCTTTTATTGAGATTACCTTTGATGGAAATTTCAACTGCGTCGTTGAGTTCGGAATGTCGATTTTGGTATGTTGCATATCTTGTTTACGTGCACGGGGTTCTGAACGAGTTCAGAGGGCCCCATCGGAGTTTTTAAGTTTCTGAAATATGCTGAAAATCTGGTGTATTTATGTAGAAAATTCATCACTTGTTCTAAAACTTTAGAAGGGCTTAACTTTCTCATTTCAAGTCCAAATTCAGTGATTCAAGGGTTCATCTTGTGGGGTTTTTTGCAAGGAACGTGCTGGTGAGCTCGAAAATTGATTTGGGATCCCAGTTTGAGGTAAATTTTGTAAAATACCTGCTGCCACGACTCTTTTTGTGACCTTGGTTTTGAAATTTTGAGACTTGTTTTCTCAACCATTTTAGGTCTGATTTCAGTGATTTTTGAGGCTATCTTGAGTGGTTTTTCAATGAAAACATCGTGGTGTTGTCAAAATTCACTGTAGGCCTCCCGTTTTTGGTAAATTTACTAATTCAACTGTTGTCCCATTTCTAGTTCTTGAGAAAATCCAAATTTTGGTTGCATGTTGATATTGTGATGTTCTCGAGCCCCGAATTATATCCCATTTTGGGACATGAGCTCGGAGAACTGATTAGGACCTATTTTTGGAGGTTAATTTCAGAATTTTCAGCGCGGATCCCACTTTCCCCGTTTTGACCCCAAAATTGGTCCGTCTCCGTTTCTTGTGATTTTATTGTCAAAAAAACCGTAATAACGTTGTGATTCCATTTTTGATAGAGTAGCAGCGTTCCGAGGCCGTTCGAAAAGGGAAAGCTCCGAAAAAGTGATTTTGAGGCGCGCGTGATCGACATACAGGTAGGCTACAACTTTCCTCTCCTAGATTGAGCTTGAGAATGTGGATGCATGTTGATTAGTTGGAATTTGGGTTGGATAGTTATTGAATCATGCATAGGTGTTTAGAAATCATGTTTTCTGCCTATTTCCGAAATTATCAGGTAACTTTGAGCATGCCATGTATTATTAATTGACACTCTTTTCTATGTGGAGTACTTGTATGCTTAATTACTGTTTATTTGAAGCATGTTGGGCCTTAGTTTAGGTTTGACTAGGGCTTGCCTTAGAAATACATAATTCAAAACCGTTAGGCCTTAGTTTTGCCCCAACGTCGCTCAGCCGACTTAGATCCCTATAGACTAGTGTAGCAGACTTGAGTCTGATAGTTTGGGCTTTAGCTAGGTGATATGCTTTCTCCAATGATAGTTATCCTTGTTTCTCCGATACTACGACTTCACAAGTTACGTTAGCGACACTTGGTTCCGCTCCGCGATTTGAAGTTGGTTTTCTATTCGGTTCTATGGACGGCATTCCATGGACACTTATGATTATGTATCGATTGGAACTCATTCAGCGGCTATATTGACACTGTTGTCGGGTATCCGAATTCAAGGTCCGACCTCGATCACCCGGATACTTATATAGAGCATCCAGTTAGAGGTTCGGCCTCAGTTACTTGATATTTGTGATTGGTTACAGGTATACGGTGAGCATCCGATTTGTCCGCCTCTATCGCGGATACTTACATGGAGCATCGGTTAGAGTCGGCCTCGATTGCCAATACTTGTGATTGGTTACTTGGGTACTTCTGGTGAGCATCCGATTTAAGGTCCGGCCTCTATTGCCCAGATACTTATATAGAGCATCCGGTTAGAGGTCGGGCCTCAGTTACTTGATACTTGTGATTGGTTACTTGGGTACTTCTGGTGAGCATTCGATTTAAGGTCCGGCCTCTATCGTCCATATACTTATATAGAGCATCCGGTTAGAGGTCCGACCTCAGTTACTTGATACTTGTGATTGGTTACTTAGGTACTTCTAGTGATCATCCGGTTTGAGGTCCGGCCTCCGTACTGTCAGATTCTACTATTGGGGTTGAGGTTCTGGTTCGATGTTCTCCGTTCTTGAGTTCTCATATGCAATTCTTTTTAGTTATAGTTATTATGTGTACTCATCGATCTTATGGGGGTCCATTCGGGTTTTTAATTAAACTTGTGCACGAGTGTACCTTCTAGGCTTATGGGGTCCAGTTAGGTGTAGTTAGCTTATAGATTACTTTAGTTTGTTATTTCTATACTCGTGTGCATTTTATTGTTTCTTAGATTTCCTTTCTTGACCTCTGTTTGTGTTATTCCATCTTTTCATATTGCCTTTACTTTTCAACTTTAGTCAACATATGATGTCTGCTGGGTACCTGTTGTTTTGGTACTCATACTACGCTCTGCATCTATTTTCGTGATGCAGGGTCGAGCACCAATGGCCAGTGTTGATATCGAGCTTAGAGCAATCTGATCCGGAGACGGGGGTGAGCACGTGGCGTTTTGTACTACTTCAGTCTCCATCTATATACATAGACTTATCTTTTGCCTTTTGAGATAGTCCAGTTTTTGTGGTTCACTTTTAGGACTTGTACTCAATTTGTTAGTAGCTCTGTACTAGTGACTTTCAGGTTCTATGAGGGATCTTTATTGGTATATATGTTTTGATTTGCTTTTGCCTGTTTATATCGTTATCTTAAATTTTGCATACTCTTGTTTAGTTTCTGCCCTTTTACCCGCTACTAGTCATTCTGGGTTTCGGGTTGGCTTACCTACTGGTGGGATAAAGTAGGTGTCATTATGGCTCAAGGAATTGGGTCGTGAGATGTTAGTATCAGAGCCCCAGGTTCACCGATCTCACTTGTACAGAGCTAATGTCTAGTAGAGTCCTGGGGACCAGTGCGAAGACGTCCGTGACTTATCTTCGGGAGGCTACATGATGTCGTTAGGAAGATTCCCTATTTTATATCATTTTTGTGCATCATATGTCTAAATTGGTTTCATGGAATCTCATTTGTTTCACTCTTATGCTTATGTGTCTGTTTATTGCTCTCTTCGATTGATTATGAACCCTGAGCCCTTAGCAGTGTCGGTACGCATTTCAACCCCGATAGGTGATTCTTTAGTAGTGGATCAAATATTTAGATCTTGTTTGGTGACTATTCAGGAGCGAGACACTCGGGCTGATCTTATTTTACTTGATATGTTGGATTTCAACATGATCTTGGGCATGGACTGATTATACCCTCACCGAGCAGTTTTGGACTGCTATGCCAAGACTGTTACCTTAGCCATGCCCGGTGGTGTGGCAGGCTCTTGTAGTCGCACGCCGGTTGGGGTGATTTCTTGCATTCAAGCTCGGAGGTTAGTGGCTAGCAGATGTTTGGCTTACTTGGCTTATGTTAGAGATGTTAGTAGGGAGGGCCTTATGGTTGATTCAGTGCCTGTAGATCGAGACTTTGCTGATGTGTTCTTGCTGACTTGCCTGGCATACCCCCGAAGAGAGATATCAACTTTGCTATAGACTTGGAGCCGGGCACTAAGCCCATTTTTATCCCACCCTATCGGATGTCCCCCGCAGAGCTTAAAGAACTCAGTATTCAGCTTCATGGTCTCCTGGATCAAGGATTCATTTAGCCTAGTATATCGCCTTAGGGTGCCCCAGTCCTGTTTATGAAGAAGAAGGACAGTACTATGAGGATGTGTAATGTTTACAGGCAGCTAAATATGGTGACGGTGAAGAACCGTTACCCCATGCCTCGTATTGATGGCTTGTTTGATCAACTTCAGGGTACTGACGTGTTTCCTAAGATTTATTTGAGGTTCGGGTACCATCAGCGGAGGATTAGAGCAGCAGGTATTTCTAAGACCGCATTTAGGGCTTTTTATGACCATTATGAGTTTCGAGTGATGTCTTTTGGGCTGACTAATGCCCCTGCTGCCTTCATGGACTTGATGACACGTGTGTTTAGGCCATATTTTGATTCATTTGTTATCGTCTTCATTGATGATATACTAGTATACTCGCGGAGCCAGAGTGAGCATGCGCAACATTTGAGGATAGTGCTCTAGACTTTGAGAGATCAACGACTTTATGCCAAGTTCTCAAAGTCCGAGTTTTGGCTTGAGTCTGTAGCATTCTTGGGGCACGTGGTGCCCAAGGAAGGTATTAGGGTTGATCAGGCGAAGATTGAGGCTATTCGTGATTGGGATAGGCCCACTTCTGTTACTGAGGTTCGTAGTTTCGTCAGGTTAGCGAGTTACTACAGACGCTTTGTTGAGGGTTTTTCTACTATTGCAGCCCCTTTGACTCAGGTGATTCGTTAGGATGTACCCTTCGTGTGGTCAGAGGAGTATGAGATGAGCTTTCGAAAGCTCAAGGAGTTGCTTACTACCGCTCCTATATTGACTCTTCTAGTTGAGGGCGAGGCCTTCATGTTATATTGAGGTTAATCCTGACTTGACGTATAATGAAAAACCTATTTTAATTCAAGCTCGGGAAGTGAAGCAACTCAGAAACAAGAAATATCACTTAGTAAAGGTACTTTGGAGGAACCATTCGAGAAAAGAAGCTACCTGGGAGAGAGAAGAAGACATGAGGACTCAGTATCCATACTTGTTTCGGGACTAATGTAAAGTAAATTTTGAGACGAAATTTCTTTAAGGGGGAGAGAATTGTAACACCCTTAAAATACTAAACAAGAGTCGCATGTCGATTTACCGTTGCTTAATTACTACAATATATTTTATTCTTATTTTCGAAACTTGAAATGTTGTGATAATTGCTAGCTTGCTTAGCATAAATTGGTTCATAATTTAAGAAATTATATTGGGGTATTTATGTAATAATCTAATTAGAATTATGAATACTTTTAAAAGGATGTGAAGGATATATAGATATAGGTGTATTTGTATGCATTTTGGGCAGCACACAACACTATTTGGGCAGCCTTGAGGGACAGCTATTATTTGGGGATAAATATCACCTTTTAGCCTATATTTTGACATCTCATCTAGTGAATTTTGGTTCCTTCGAGTCTAAGAACCTTAGAACCTTAGTTAACCATTTGTTCATCAAAATCACAAAGAGAAAAACTTGGTCTTTTGGCTGAAATTCGAGACACACACTGCTTTTTGGTAAGTAGTCAAAATCTGTTTTGTAGCTGAGTAATGTGTATTAATTTAAGAATATCTCGTTCTCTAAAATCAATTTTGGGTGAATAAATATAATTTGGAAAACTAATTCATATACCTACAACTCTTATGTTTATGTGAAACTCTAATTTAGCTGTTATGAATTAGAAATATGGGACGCAATATAGGACAAGTTCTGTTCAAATTTCGGATTTAGAAATCTTGTATGAACAACTGTTAGTGTATCGATGATATCTTTTTGTACAAAATATATTTTTTGATGATTCTTGTTGTGTTGCAACATTAAGAAATGTATCTACATCTTTCGTGAGGTTATAAAATCTAGTTTTGCCATTTTTCTGTTCAAATCTAAGTTACAACATGGGGTACTAGTTTAACCAGAATCACTGTTTTAGGAACATAGTTGTATCTGTGCAGGCTGAGCTTACTTGTGATGATAATCCTGTTTTATTTCGATATTATTGAGATATTAGGAATTAAATAAGTTATTTAATTGCATTTTTAAGGTTGTATATATTTGTGAATAAGTTGAGGACCTTGATACGTTGGTTGGTCTACGGTTTGAACTCGCAGAGTTGTGTTGGACTATTCTACGCTAAAGTATTGAGGTTTGTGTATAAACTTGTACTTATACTCTTGTAACTGCTGGTATATATGAAATTTGATCTTTATACCTTGGTTACCTCTTGTCACTTTGCATTGTCGTGTTGGTATGACGCTCGTGTAACTCGCCCACTTGTACGGATTGTTTGATCACTTGACACTCTTGTTGGGACCTTGTCCTTCTTGTGGCTGTGACTCTGTCACTATTGGCATGCCTCTTGATTCGGATCATTTGCCATCTTGATTCTGGATTTATAGTCCGTCTTAAGAATGAAAGTTGCTCATTTTAAGTACGAATTAGAAAGTCATTTTTAATATGGTTCTTGGTTCTCTTGATTATTGGGCTTTGACCCTTCTTGATATAGGGTGGCGACCCTTCTTGACACTTGTTTGTGCCAGGTGTGACGACATGAGGTATATGTTAGGCAAGCCTTATTATTGAATCTCTTGGAAAATAGTGCTATGAGTGTTTTTGACATTTGGATCTTTGAATATCGAACTTGATACTCTTTATATATTGCTACTTGATTTATTTATTATGTTTCAAGTATGCTGCTCATGACTTGAGAAAGGTAGCGTGGTGAATTGTTGAGGGCTCCGAACCTATAATTTTTACACCACTAAGCTATATGCTTAGCGATAGTTGTTTCTATCGTAGGGAATGATTGAGAAGAGGCATGAAGCTGGCCATTGGAGATAGAAATTTTGAGAGCCTTATGGAAGATCACATTTACATATAGGCATCTATGTTTTGTTTAAACTTTGGTACTTATACAGGATCTATGTGTTGTATATTTGTATGTAATTTTGAGAACTAATCGGAGCATGTCACCATGGTTTGTAATATAAGTATGACTACTTGTTTTGCTCATTTGGAGTGTGTAAACTCATGTCTTGTAATAGATTAAATTTACTACTTGTTTTGAATGATTGTATGAAGCATGAACCACCTAGTTTGGGTCCTCAAAAAGTTGGTAATATTTTTTTTATATCATTTTTGTTACTAGTGTGAGAACAATATATACATAAGAATCTTGTAAGTTATTTGGTTTAGGGTATTTCGAAAGGGTCGTTACACTTTGTAGCTCTGGCTTTAACTGAGCTATGACTTCGGCGTCTTCTGAATGCCGACGCTGATGCTCCAACTCATTTCTATAAAACATCTCTTGGAGTTGATGAAGTCAAATTTGATGTTTGGCTCCAACATCTACAATAATATGGGGAGCGTTTGGACTGGGTTCGATAGTTCCGCCGGGGCTCTTCTTTAACCACTCCTTGTAATCCTTAGAACATTCAGGACAAAATCTGTTTAGCACCGGCTCACCCAATATCCTTCGAGTTTTCCATAATTGAAGCATCTTCTAAGTAAAAGCGACTTCGCCATTTTCATGATCTCTCACAAATCTTGTCATGTCTTCGATTTGAAGAAGTTTTTGTTTCCCTCCTAGTTGTCTAAGTACTTAAGAAGAAGCGAATATCAAGTAGGGGGCCTTTCCACTTCGGATCACTATTTGTTTTGTTACTACCAAGCATTGGATCGACCACTGCACATTTTCCTTTCTCAAACCCTGAAGTCTCGGGTAGCAAAACTCTCGGCCTCCAGTCCTGTTGAAATGATTACGTTGCACGCACCAATCGTAACTTTCGAGTCTGTTCGGTCTTTCCAAGGGATTTGGTTCTATTGGATTATGAGTTTTGACTAAGTAACTTATCATCCACCATTGAAGTATTATGTTATATCCTTAAAAGAAACGTGTGCTGCTTTTACATCTATCCAATGCCATGTAAATGTCGGCAAGGATCATGGGAGCCAATTTGTAGTACTTTCTTGCAGATCCGTAGCCTATTCCATTAAAAATAGTGTGAGGGACCATTACTACACTTGGATAGGTATAGTTTGGTCCTTGGGGAAACACCATTTTCCCCAGTAGGCATATCGCAAATGCGAGAGGGTGTCCTTCTTTCCATTTTTCTTCTGAGACAAACTCTTCTTTGAACTTTTCATAAGCTTTTGCGCGTTCAAATCGATAATACAACTTCTAAAGTGAAATATTTGATCCGGGAAGCCTGTCCATCCACTCATCTTTTACAAGTGAAAGTTTTTCTTTAATTTCGTCAAAATCCCATATCTTTGGAAAGAAAAGATCAATATCGGGTTGGTGTTTCCTCTTGTTGCAAATATCGACACTCTCATAACTTGTAAGAACTTCATCAATAGTCAGAGTCAACTCTACTTCCCCGAACCGAAATACCATGTTGTCGCTGTCCCAAAATTTCACCATTATTTCAATTAAGTCGGGATAAGCTACCGTTTTCATTAATAACGGGAGATGGCCTATGTATCTTTGAACTCTCTTATTGTCTTTCGCGTTCATGAACTTTCACCAAATTTGGAGGTAATGATGGGGTATGGTCACCATTCGGGTCCTCAACGGCTCACATATCGAATTCATCCTACAAGAAAAACAGAAAAAGTAAGTTAGCCCCACCCCCATAGATAATTGATTTGTTTAAATCGACATATAAATCTGTAACATCCGACAATTTTAAATAGCTATGAAGAAGCTTGAAATTTGAAAGTAGCTATTTTTGGAAAATCAGAATCTGGAAAATTAGAATCTGGAAAAATTTGGCTAAGTGTGGAAATCAGTGATTTTTGGCCAACTTTGAGCAGTCGTAACTCCTAGATCACGATGAGTTAGGAGTAGTTCCAGTTATGGTTGCGAAGCTTGTGGAATGATCTTTCCAACGCCACTGAGATTGCTCGATTTCGAGTTCGTATGAGTGAGTTATGGCCATTGAAAGTTGGGCAGTTGGCAGGGAATCCGTCCCAGAAATTTTAAGGGCATTTTGGTCTTTTCCCTAGCCATTTCTTTTGAGGTTATATTATGTGTTAGGCTGTTTTTGGATCATTTTTATCCTATTCTAAAAGAGAAAGAGTTAGGGTTCTTGAGAAGAGAAGAAGAGGAGAAGAAGAGAAGAAGAGGAGAAGAAGAGGAGAAAGGAGATCAACTAGTTTCCTTTGTGGATTTTAGTCGGGGTGATCCCTATCAAGGTATGTGAGTTTTTGTGTGATGCGATCCTTTCCCCACACACCAAGCTCTTTTTTATGATTTGAGAAAAGATTGGTTTGGTGTTGAAGTTGTTGAAGTTGTTAGTTGTTGTTGATGTTGTTAGTTGTTGTTGATGTTGTTAGTTGTGTTGTTGAAGTTATTGTTGGTTGTAGGACATGATTGGATTGTGTATTTGAGTTGTAAATTATTGTATGTTGGGAGATTGATGATCCCTAGTGGTTGAGGTTAAATCCATTGAAGTAAGGGTGGTTTAAAGTTGAAGAAAAGAGGAGGAAAGTTGTGTTTTTTTAGGAGCAGTGGTGCTGGCGGTGTGGCAGTGACCGTTTGAAGTTGAGATTTGGCGCCCCATGCCTCAAATGGCGCCAAGGACGCAATCCTTCCGTTACCTTAATTCCCCATTTGTATTTTATTTTGTTCCTAGGTATTATACCTATGTTTCCTAGTTGTTTCCAACACTCCAAGGTACTTCTAAAAGTCAAGAACTTATCCGTAACATGTGAGCAAACACCTTGAATCAAAATTCCAATTCAAGGAGAGTTAGTTAGAAGTCAAGTGAAGTTAGAAATTAAGAGTTAAGCTTAGAAGTTAAGCAAGTCAAGCTAGTTGTAAAGTTGTTCAAGAGTCTTTATTAAACGTTTTAACTTTATTTTTAGACTCAAATGTCAAGTTAAGAAAAGAGTTTAGAGTTTCAAGCTAAGAGTCTCAAGTTTCAAGTTGAGTTCATTTTCTCAAAGTTATTAGGGAACTATGTATTCCCAAAGAAGTTTTAAAGAAATGTCTTTACATTTAAACAAGGTTGGAAATTGAAATTTCCAAAGAGCCTTGGGATAGTTTTTTTGAGTAATTATCTCATGTCGGCGAGGAAGAAATGTGTTTTAAAAACATAAGAGCGAGTACATTTTGGGAGTAGTATCGAGCAAGATTGGGAGCGTTCAAAGAACCCACGGCCCCATAGAACCATGTTAGCCACCATGGGTAGAAAAGGATCATACTCTTTAGATGAATCCTTTTCATATTAGACTAGTGGATCCATTAGGCGATTCGAGTCTTATACCTTTGGTCGGGTATAGGATGCTCTGCGGCGTGAGGTTGATATTTGTATCATCACTTTAGCTCTTATGTGATGGTTGTCGGTTAGAGAAACTCCCACAGGATTATTGTATTTTTATACGAAAATTATTGTATTTTATATACATCAGTTTAATTGTATTTCTATATACATCTCAGTTTATTGTATCCTTGTATACACACGAGTTTTATAGCATGTTTTAAGCGATCTTTCTTTATATCACATTTGTTTTAAATTGCCTTATATTGAAAGAAATCGATCGAGTTGAGTTGAGTTGAACAAGGTAAGCGTTTGATTTCTTCCAAATTTCCTTCTAGCCTATGTTGCTTAGTTCACGGCTCGCATACTCGTACTTTTCATATGCGATGCGGTTGGCTGCGCATCGTCTTATGATGCGAATCTGGTACCGGATCGACATCCCGCTCGTCGTTGATCGATTGAGCACTCCAGAGTCGATGGTGAGCCTCCTTGCATTCGGAGGACTCAATTATTTTTGTGTTCTTAGTTTTTGTATTATTAGGATGTTGCGAGTGCATCCCCCAACATCCATCTCGATATTTAGAGGCTTCATGACGATCGATCGATTAGTTTGGAGTCTCATGCATGTATATATTTAAATATCCTATTTTGAGACTCGAGATGCCTTGTTGGCAAATTACTTTCAGTTGAATTGATTTATAACCTTACATTGCATTGAGTTATCTGTTGAGTTAAGTTTCATTTGAGTTAAGAAAGCCGGGCCAAAGGGTTCGCAGGGGGCGATGGTCTTCAAGTGCAGGTCACGTCCGGTGTAGGCTCGGGCGTGACAAACTTGGTATCGAGCCCGAGTTCAAGAGTCCTAGGAGTCTATGGCCGTGTCTGTAGAGTCCTAGTTATCGGTGTGTAGCGCGCCACATCTATAATTGGGAGGCTGCTACATTTAGGAAGATTTCTCATTTCTTTCACACTCATTTCATGCGTTAGAGTTGACCTCTATAAAGTTTCTTTCTAATCCGTGCTTGCACGTGTTTGAATAATCATGCCTCGCGAAGAGTTGGTAGAGGCGTCTTCCTGGCGTTATGTTGATGAGCAAGAGTTACCTTATGCCCGGGAGTGCAAGATCGAGGAAGTTTCTAATCCGAGTTTAGAGAGGCAATTAGAATTCGAGTCAAGCGTGACTAATCAAATTGGTCGAAAGAGGAGCTCGACATGAAGGAGTCGACACTTGAGGATTCGTGAGTTCTTGGGATGAATCCTCGAGTTTCATGGGTTCAAGTACTCACGAGGATCCGAGAACTTCGTTGAGGAGTTGAAGAAGATTTTTGATGTGATACATGTAGCGGATATTGGCGGGTTGAACTAGCTACATATCAATTGAAGGATGTTGCTAGAACTTGGTTTGACCGATGGAAAAGAAGTAGAGTGAGAATGCACTACTGCGAGTTGGGCGGTTTGAGGAAGCTTTCTTGGGGCATTTCTTTCCTCGAGAGTTGAGAGAGGCCAAGGTCGTGAGTTCCTCACACTTAAGCGAGGATTCTTTGAGTGTTCATGAGTACGATCAAGTTCACACAATTATCCCGCTATGCTCGGAGATGGTTGCGGACATGAGAATAGAATGAGCTTGTTTGTTCTTTGGGTTGTCTCGGTTGTCGAGCAAGGAAGGTAGAGTGCAATGCTTATCGGGGACATGGACATATCAAGGTTGATGGTTTATGTGCGTGAGTTGAGAAGAGAAGGCGAGGGCAGAGAAGAGTTTAGAAATAAGAGAGCAAAGGCAGGGAGCAGTCAAGGCGTGAGAGGTAATTCAAATCGTTCCTTCTTTCAAAAGGCAAAGGACACGCTCCATCATCTGTTAGAGCACACTGCACTCAGATCTGAGGTGAATTTAATGTTCGAGTCGAAGGACTTGAGGCTAGACCCGGCAATCTTGGGTAGTGTGGCGCAAGGAGTAGTAAGCCTCTGCTGCGCCAAGTGTGGTAGGAACCACTCGGGTATTTGTCGAGAGGCTCAGTTGGTTGTTTCAAGTGTGGTCGAATGGACATTTCATGCGAGTGTCCAAAGAATATGCGAGGTAATGGAAATAAAGCCAGTCTTTCTTGATTTGTTCCCAGACAGACGACACCTAGAGGAGCTTACAGTACCGGTGGAGGAGCAAACCGCCTTTATGCAATCACCCGATCGCCATGAGCAAGAAAACTCTCCAAATGTTGTCACCTGGTATGATCAAAGTCTTTGCTTTTGATTTGTATGCTTTCTTAGACCTAGGAGCAAGTTTATCTTTTGTAACTCCTTATGTTGCAAATAAGTTTGAGGTTCTTCTGAAAGACTTTGTGAACCACTTTTGTGTTTCTACACTGTTGGGAATCTATTCTAGCGAGAAAAGAGTCTATCGTGATTGTCTGTTTCCATCGATCCACAAGAGCACGAGTGATTTGGTTGAGTTAGACATGATAGATTTCGATGTCATTCTAGGTATGGATTGGCTTCATGCTTGTTATGCATCGATAGATTTGTAGAACTCGAGTGGTCAACTTTCAGATTCCGAATGAGCCAGTCTTAGAGTGGAGAAGTAGCTTTCGATGGTGCCTAAGGGTCATTTCATTTCGTACCTTAAGGCGAAAAAGTTAGTTTCAAGGGTTGTATCTATCACTTAGTCCGAGTTCATGACTCTAGTGTTGAGATACCTCATTTCGATCGATTCCTATAGTAAGAGAGTTTCGAAGTTTTCTCCCGATGATCTACCGGAATTCCTCCCGAGAGAGAAATAGATTTGGCATAGATCTCATTCTGATACTCGTCTATCTACATTCCGCCATATAGAATGGCACCGTGAGTTGAAAGAGTTGAAAGAAGCGGTTGAAAGATCTCTAGATAAGGGTTTCATTCGACCTAGTGTCTCGCCTTGGGGAGCTCGGTCTTGTTTGTGAAAGAAAGATGGTTCCTTAGAATGTGTATAGACTACCGCTTGATTGAATAAGGTTACCATCAAGAACAAGTACCTCTTAGAGGATTGATGATCTTTTGATCACTTGAGTGCCACTTGTTTTTCAAAGATTGACCTCCGTCGGCTATCATCGATTAAGGGTAAGGGAATGTGATATCCCAAGCGACTTTGAACGGTATGGTCATTATGAGTTTTTAGTCATGTCCTTTGGTTTGACCAATGCCGTGACTTTCATGGACTTGATGAATAGAGTCTTCAAACCTTATTTAGATATGTTTGTTATTGTCTTTATTGATGACATACTAATCTATTCAAGAAATGAAGAAGATCATGCTAGCCATCTCGAATAGTTCTTCAAACTTTGAAAGATAAAGAGTTGTATGCCAAGTTCTCTAAATGTGAGTTTTGGCTTAAGTGCGTGGCGTTCTAGGCCACATTGTGTGCAGTGATGGAATTAAAGTTGATACTCGAAAAATTGATGCGGTGCGAATTGGCCTAGACCACATCTCAGTGAAATTAGGAGTTTCTTGGGTTTGGTGGCTATTATAGAAGGTTTGTTGAAGGGTTCTCGACTATTGCATCTCCTTTGACAAAGTTGACTCGGAAAGGCGGTGAAATTTCAATGGTCCAAGCTTGTGAGAAAAGCTTTCAGAATTGAAAAGAGATTAGTCTGACTCAGGTTTGACGCTACGGAAGGTACTCGAGGTTTTGTGGTGTATTGTGATGCATCTAGAGTTGGTTTGGGTTGTGTATTAATGCGAGAATGGCAAAGTTATAGCTTATGCCTACAGACAGTTTAAGGTTCTTGAGAAGAACTACCCAACTCATGATTTAGAGCTAGCTGCTGTAGTATTTGCTTTGAAGATATGGCGTCATTACTGGTATGGTGTGCATGTCGACATATTCACTGATCACAAGAGCCTTCAATATGTGCTTACTCAGAAGGAGCTTAATCTCGGATGAGGAGGTGGTTAGAGTTACTCGAGGATTATGACACGAGTATTCTTTACCACCCGTAAGGCTAATGTTGTTCTTGATTCTTTGAGCGGGTTGTCATGGGTAGCACCGCATATTGAAGAAGGAAGGAGAGAGTTAGCAAAAGATGTGCGCAGTGGCATGCAGGAGTCGAATTACATTCGCGAAGGAGAAATAGCGATGTGGCGGCGGTAGTCATCATTAATGTCGAAGTGAAGAAAGAAGCAAGATCAAGATCCCATTTTGCTTGAGTTGAAGGCAAATGTTCAAAAGCAAAGTATTAGCTTTTGAACAAGGGAGATGGTGTTTTGAGATTTCAAGGTAGATTGTGCGTACTATGGTAGATGGACTCCAAGAGAGGATTATGGCGGAAGCTCACAGCTCCAGATATTCTATTCATCCGGGTTCCACCAAGATGTATCGTGATTTGCGTGAAGTTTATTGGTGGAATGGCATGAAGAAGGGCATTGCTGAGTTTGTTGCTAAGTGTCCAAATTGCCAACAAGTGAAAGTTGAACACCAAAGGCCCGGTGGTTTGGCTCGGAGGATAGAACTTCCAGTGGAAGTGGGAGATGATCAATATGGATTTCATCACGGGGTTGCCAAGGTCTCGCAGACGATGATTCTATTTGGGTGATTGTCGGCGAATGACAAAGTCATTTCATTTTCTAGGTAAAGACTACCGCTTCAGTGAAGATTATGCCAAGTTGTATATTCGAGAGATAGTGAGACTTCAGTGAGTCCCAATCTCCATTATTTGAGATAGAGGTGCCAGTTCTTTGCCTGATTCGGAAATCTTTTCGAAAGGCTTGGGTTCAAATGTGAACTTAAATCGCCTTTCATCCTCGGTGATGGGCAAGCGGGCGCACTATTGAGACTTTAGAAGATATCTTTGAGAGCTTGTGTGATCGATTTCAAAGGTAATTGGGATGATCACCTACCTCTCATTGAGTTTGCCTCTACAACAGCTTATCACTCTAGCATCGGATGGCTCCATATGAAGCTCTTTATGGGAGAAGATGTAGATCTCCTATTGGATGGTTTGAAGTGGGTGAAGCACGATTGATAGGACGATTTAGTTTACCAAGCTATGGAGAAGGTGAAAGTGATTCAAGAGAGGTTAAAAGCGGCGCAGTCGTCGTAAATCCTACTGCGATGTTAGGAGAAGGCGTTAGAGTTTGAAGTAGATGATTGGGTATATTTGAAGGTTTCACCCATGAAGGGGTTATGAGGTTTTGGTAAGAAAGGAAAACTTAATCCCGATATATTGGACCTTATCGCATAGTCAAGAGTTGGCAATGTAGCTTATGAGTTGGAGCTACCACGAGGAGCTAGCGGCGATCCATCCGGTATTTCATATCTCCATGTTGAAGAAGTGCATAGGCGATCCTTCATTGATCCTACCATTGAAAGTATCAAGATCAAGGATAACTTATCTTATGGGAGATTCCTGTTCAAATTTTAGATCGGCAAGTTCGAAGGTTGAGAACAAAGGATGTAGCCTCGATCAGGTCCTTTGGAGGAACCAATTTGTTGAGAAGCTACTTGGGAAGCCAGAAGAAGACATGAAGAAGAGATATCCATATCTCTTTGAATCCGCATCAAGGTATTAATTTCCTTCTTAGTGCTCTTTAAATTATAGTGGGCATATTGTTGTTGTTGTTGTTGCATAGTTGCTTGTTGGGTGTTTGAGTTGTTGTTGCACCACTTAGCTTAGTAAGAATCACTTCATTCGAGGGCGAATGTTCCCGAGGAGATATTGTAACATCCGACAATTTTAAATAGCTATGAAGAAGCTTGAAATTTGAAAGTAGCTATTTTTGGAAAATCGAGAATCTGGAAAATTAGAATCTGGAAAAATTTGGCTAAGTGTGGAAATCGGTGATTTTTGGCCAACTTTGGCGATCGTAACTCCTAGATCACGATGAGTTAGGAGTAGTTCGATTATGGTTGCGAAGCTTGTGGAATGATCTTTCAACGCCATCGAGATTGCTCGATTTGAGTTCGTATGAGTGAGTTATGGCCATTGAAAGTTGGGCGGTTGGCGAGAATCCGTCCCGAGAAATTTTAAGGGCATTTTGGTCTTTTCCTAGCCATTTCTTTTGAGGTTATATTGTGTGTTAGGCTGTTTTGGATCATTTTATCCTATTCTAAAAGAGAAAGAGTTAGGGTTCTTGAGAAGAGAAGAAGAGGAGAAGAAGAGAAGAAGAGGAGAAAGAAGAGGAGAAAGGAGATCAACTAGTTTCCTTTGTGGATTTTTAAATGGGGGTGATCCCTATCAAGGTATGTGAGTTTTTGTGTGGTCGATCCTTTCCCACACACCAAGCTCTTTTTTATGATTTGAGAAAAGATTGGTTTGGTGTTGAAGTTGTTGAAGTTGTTAGTTGTTGTTGATGTTGTTAGTTGTTGTTGATGTTGTTAGTTGTGTTGTTGAAGTTATTGTTGGTTGTGGGACATGATTGGATTGTGTATTTGAGTTGTAAATTATTGTATGTTGGGAGATTGATGATCCACAGTGGTTGAGTTAAATCCATTGAAGTAAGGGTGGTTTAAAGTTGAAGAAAAGAGGAGGAAAGTTGTGTTTTTTTCGGGAGCAGTGTGGTGCTGGCGGTGTGTGACCGTTTGAAGTTGGCGCGCCGTGCCTAAATGAAGCGCCAAGGACGCAATCCTTCCGTTACCTTAATTCCCCATTTGTATTTTATTTTGTTCCTAGGTATTATACCTATGTTTCCTAGTTGTTTCCAACACTCCAAGGTACTTCTAAAAGTCAAGAACTTATCAGTAACATGTGAGCAAACACCTTGAATCAAAATTCCAATTCAAGGAGAGTTAGTTAGAAGTCAAGTGAAGTTAGAAATTAAGAGTTAAGCTTAGAAGTTAAGCAAGTCAAGCTAGTTGTAAAGTTGTTCAAGAGTCTTTATTAAACGTTTTAACTTTATTTTTAGACTCAAATGTCAAGTTAAGAAAAGAGTTTAGAGTTTCAAGCTAAGAGTCTCAAGTTTCAAGTTGAGTTCATTTTCTCAAAGTTATTAGGGAACTATGTATTCCCAAAGAAGTTTTAAAGAAATGTCTTTACATTTAAACAAGGTTGGAAATTGAAATTTCCAAAGAGCCTTCGGATAGTTTTTTTGAGTAATTATCTCATGTCACAGGAAGAAATGTGTTTTAAAAACATAAGAGCAGATACATTTTTGGGAGTAGTATCGAGCACCGATTGGGGGGGCGTTCAAAGAACCCACACCATGTAGAACCATGTTAGCCACCATGGGTAGAAAAGGATCATACTCTTTAGATGAATCCTTTTCATATTAGACTAGTGGATCCATTAGGCGATTCAGTCTTATACCTTTGGCGGGTATAGGATGCTCTGGCGGCGTGAGGTTGATCATTTGTATCATCACTTTAGCTCTTATGTGATGGTTGTCGGTTAGAGAAACTCCCATGCAGATTATTGTATTTTATACGAAAATTATTGTATTTTATATACATCAGTTTAATTGTATTTCTATATACATCTCAGTTTATTGTATCCTTGTATACACACGAGTTTTATAGCATGTTTTAAATGATCTTTCTTTATATCACATTTGTTTTAAATTGCCTTATATTGAAAGAAGTCGATCGAGTTGAGGTGAGTTGAACAAGGTAAACGTTTCAGTTTCTTCAAAATTTCCTTCTAGCCTATGTTGCTTAGTTCACCAGCTCGCATACTCGTACTTTTCATGTACTGATGTCAGTTGGCCTGCATCGTCTTATGATGCAGATACAGGTACCCCGGATCAGCATCCTGCTCGTCGTTGATCCAGTTGAGCACTCCAGTCGATGGTGAGCCTCGCGCATTCGGAGGACTCAATTATTTTGTGTTCTTAGTTTTTGTATTATTAGGATGTTGCGAGTCCATCCCAACATCCATCTCGATGTTAGAGGCTTCATGACGATCGATCGATTAGTTTGGAGTCTCTCATGCATGTATATATTTAAATATCCTATTTTGAGACTCGAGATGCCTTGTTGGCAAATTACTTTCAGTTGAGTTGTTTTATAACCTTTCATTGCATTGAGTTATCCTGTTGTGTTAAGTTTCCGCTGAGTTAAGAAAGCCAGGCCAAGGGTTCGCTTGGGGGCCAGCGATGGTCTTCAAGTGCCGGTCACGTCCGGGGTGTAGGCTCGGGGCGTGACAAAATCCTTCAATTAAACACACAATTATGATTGTCTTTTTATTGGTAAATGGGTCAAATAGATACAGGGTGGGCTTCTAATAGGCCAACACACCTTGGGGTGTTGGGTCAAAATGCACTAAAATTGGGATTTGGTTTCTTTCTACGCTAGTTGACTAAGGTGGCTTTTGAAAGATCGAAAATCCAAATGGACAACTTGGGCTAGAATTCACGACAACCATTGGATGATCCTTCCAAAAAAGGATTGAGTATAACAAGTCTAGCTGCGATTATGCAGAAATTGTCCTTAATATAATATACATACAGCAGGAAATGTCATTAATGCAATGACATTTATATCAATTTAAACACATTAAGCGCAGATAAAACATTCAGCAATTAATAACAATTAGTCAAATGAGTCAAATCTTATGGTTAGAACTTAATTAACTCCCCAGCAGAGTCGTCATTTCTGTTATGCCGTAATCTTCCTATCTTTAGAAAAAATACTTTTTGAAATGGTCTAAGTATAAAACAGTTTGAAAAAAATACTTAAAAAAAAGTCGCCACTTAATTTTTTAAAGAAATTAAGAAAACTAATAATTTTCAAAGATTTATACAGAAAAAATCATTCAAAAATAGCAAAGAGGGTTCAGAGTTCAATTTACACTTCAGAAGGGTTTAAACATTCAAAGTGTCCGCTAACATGCGGTTGACCTGCGACTTGACTAAAATATATTTTGATTATTTTTAGAAAAAAAAGTGATTTAACATAAAAATAATAAGTTACAATATTTGATTAACTTTGAGAAAATAGTTAAATAAATGACACATTTTATATTATTTTCATCAAGATATGGAATAAAATAATTTTCTTGTGTCATCTTAACTGTCGATCTTTGTACCGTCTGTTGAATGTGGTCTTTCAATTTTTACATAACAACTTGTTGTATTCTTATTTGGATGTCTCTTTAAACTGTATATACTCCCAATGATTCCCAAGAACTATACATTATTATCATCATCCCCGACTGCTGTCGGGGACGATTTACCTATAAAAATATGAGAAATGTGTGAAAGCAGGGCCAACTGAAAAATAACAAAAAAATAAGAGAAAATGATCAAAAGCCTCCCTAATCTATATCCGAATTTTTAACTACGCACTTTAACTTTATGAGAGTCCTATCACCCACCTGAACTGTTTATAACTGTAATAATTACCTCCCTAAATGCTTAGTTGGCAATGTGAGTATATTTCTGAACATAAAAAACTATTACTAAAATTTTATTTTTAATATCTTTTTTTAATAAATATATGTATAATTATTTATTTTTCTAATTTATTTTCTTTCTTCTCCATAGCAATATAAAATAAATCTCTCCATCATTCACCACCTCTAAATAGGTGTTGCCACCACCATAGTCGTTGCTGCCACCCCATTTTTATCGTTAATTCCCAACAAATTTTTGAACTCATGTAATACTCTTGCAAAATCAATCTACCTAAATAAATAGAAAGAATTAGAGGACAAAAAAAATCATGAGGATGGTGGAGATGATGAAATGGGGTTGAAAATCATGAACTTGGAAATATTATAAATGAAGATGATAAAGATGTGCTAAGGTGTTGGATTTCGATGTAAATTAGGGAGGTGATAAAGATGGAAGAGAAAGTGGTAACAATGATTTCTCATATGACAATGGTGAAAAGGATGGAGGCCCGATGAATTCACCTTATGAGGGAGATAAAAAAAATAAAAGAAGACCCACAATGTATCCCCTAATATTTTCCCCAAATCAAGCTTTCACAAAAAAAAAAAAAAACTTAGGGCTGCAAAAAGATTGAAGAAGAAAGAATGAAGAAGAAGGAGAAAAAACTTTTTTCAAAAGTTTAATTGGTGAAACGCACGTGTCAACCGCGTGTGCCTCAGCACAAGACAGATGACTGGTTATCACGTTTTAAGGGGGTATTTAATCCATTTTAAAATAGTTTAGGGAGGTAGGTAATAGGACCCCCGTAAAGTATAAGTGTGTAGTTGAAAATCCGAATATCGATGAAGGGGTATTTGACCATTTTCTCAAAAAATAAATGAGTATGACCTCATAGTCAAAGACTCTCCTGATTTGTCTTTTTGAATGGATATTAACATCTTGTGTTTACAAAGACTCAAATTTCGCGAGTCATCTTATCCCTTGCAACTTCGAACGAACAATTACTTTCAGATTTTGTTATAAATCAAATTCTCATTTAAAAAGGAGAAAAATTCAAAAGGTAAAAGTGTCAGTTCGCATTCATAATGGATAATGCAAAATATCACATGAAAAATTAATTAAACATATAAAGCACTGCTTTGATTGAAAATAAACTCAATTATATCACATAACATACAAACAATTATTACGCGTCATATACAAATATGTGACCCTTTTGTGCCAAGAGTACACATAAGTATGATTGTCTTTTTATTGACCGCTGGCCAAACAGACATAAGGTGGGCTTCTAATGGGCCCAACACGCCTTGGGTGATGGGTCGACTTAATTCAAAATGTGCTAAATTCAAAATTTGATTTCGTTCTACGCTAGTTAACTAAGAGTGGACTTTATTTGAAGTGGATCGGTGACCCAAGAGGACTACTTAGGCTGGGACAGTTAACGGCCGTTGACCATCCAGTGGCCAACTACATTCATCAGGGTACCCGAGAAATAATTTGAGTAACGAACGACTGTGGCCCGTATAATCGTCTTTTAAGTAAGAAATAAAAAATATCAAGTGGTGAAAGATATGTCATTTTGCAATGCCAACATACATTCAATTAAACAAATAATGAATAAACAACAACTACAATATACAAATAATCAACAAAATACAAGGTATAACACAATAAAAGAAAATGCTCCTCAATTTGAAAAAAATAAATTCATAATTGTTAGAACCTCTATTCTCCAGCAAAGTCATCATTCTGTTTACATTCCTACTTTATTCAAATAAGGAGAAACGTCATAGTGACTCAAAAAATAATCAACTAATTCAATGTTAAAAGAATTTTAAGAATAAACGAATTTTAAATGAATCGCCACCTAATTTTAGAAAAAAATAGAAAATCATTTAAGTTATCTACGAAATCATTAGATTCTAGATAAAGGGTTCAAGTGATTCTGAAGGGAAGGTGTTAAGCATCCTTCGAAATTCACAAATATGGTTCCCGACTGAATTCATTTTTTTCAAATTAAGAAGGAGACAACACAATATATAAGTAAAATAAACATGCAATATATACAAATAATAAAGTAAATCAATAATATAAGAAACGATTTTGCCTAACGTGAATAATATAAAATGATGAATAATGAATGTTGTTCGAACTTCATTCGAATAACTTCAATGAGAAGCAAATATGAATACATGTAAAGACACTTAGTAAAAATATTAATAAAATAAATACGAATAAAAATAAATTAATTAAATAATAAATTCAAAATAAAAATCCGTCTTAGTAACATGGGAGGTCTTGGAAATCGACAAAAATTTCTTCATCGACTAATTTCAACTTGTAACAAATATGAACTTAAACTAAACTTCCATCTTTTAAAATGGGAAGGCTTCCAAAATCGACGGAAAGATTTTTTCATTGGCCATTTTAACATGCAATAGCAATAGCAATAATAATAATAATAATAATAATAATAATAATAATAATAATAATAGTAAAAGGATATAAACATTATCAACAGTAAAGCAAATCACCGAAAAAACTCAAACAAATCACTAAAATATCAATTCACAAGTAATAAAATAATCAATAATAAACAAGGAGCAATGCATAATAATAACAAAATAAATTACCACATAAATGAAACAATGTACGGTTAGTCAACAATGCAAAAAGGAACAATGTATTACTTATTACAAATAACAAAATAAATCCAAACAAAATAAGATGTGCTTAAGATAACAATAGAATATAAATTAAAACTAAGAGGGAGCAATACACAGTTAAAGATAGCAATAATAAGAATGGTAAAATAATAATAATAATAATATATACTCATCAAAATTCAAAATACTATTGAATCCATCCAAGGCTTAAAACAATTACAACATAATATTTAATATAGCAATAATTAGAAAATAGCATAGCAACAACCCATGAACACACAAATTATTCAAACTATTTGTCAAGAAGATAAAGCAGCAATACATGTACCCAAAGTCATTAACAAAATTAGTAACAGTCAAACTCATCATACAAACTTTTAATTAAAGCTAAAATTGAATAAAATAATAAACTACCAACAAAACCAACATAATGTATAACTAGTTTAAGAATAAGCAATAATAACAATAAAGAAAAGACTACCAAAAAGAAAAACACTAACAATAGTGGCTTATGAAAATCAATCAAGACAATTAACAAACGGCTAGAAATAGTGATAAAAAATAACATTTAAAAAACCACAAAGAAAAATAAATAATTCACCATAATAATATGCGTGAGAAATATTAAATACAAGACCCAATTGATCCAATCAAGCAATAGCGACAAGAATATTTACCAATATAATAATAATAGAAACTTGAAAATATACCGACATATATGTATATATACAAAACTGTAAACATGAGAAATGTTACCTACAAAAGCTTTTTCCACACAGATCTGGCTATTTTCAGGCGTGTTGCCATGGCTTCTTGGTTGGTTGTTGAATGTTCGCTGGAGTTCAGGTGAGTCTGGTCTGTTCGTTGTTCGTCGGAGCCTGGCTGGAGCCGTCGTGTTTCGCTGGATAGAAAAGGAGTTGATCTGATGGCTTGTGGTGGAGTTCGCGACTCCGTTTGCTCACCGTAGTTGAGGTTATGGAGGCGGATTTGCCGCTATTCGTTTTGCTCCAGTTCATCGGAGCTAAACAGCTCCTCACTGGAGCTGGAAGAGGACAGAGAGATGGGGTTTTTGGTCTGGGTCTGGAGGTGAGCTTTGGGGTCTGATTTCTGGTTGTTTTTTTTTGTTGTTGTTTGCTGCTGTTGTGTTCACCGGAGTTGGTGATGGACGGAGGTGGGTTGGGCTGGTTTTCTGGTTGGTTTTCATTGGAAAGGAGAAGGAGAAGTGGGTTGGTTTCTGGTTATTTCTTTGTGGGTTTTCTGGTTTTGGGGTGGTGGTTTTGGTGGAGATCTGGTGGTGAGGGTCGGAAACGAGAGTGGGGAAGGTGTTTTTGTGGTGGAAAATGTTGGGTTAGGCGGTGCTGGTGGGATTTCGTCGGAAAAAAGAAGAACAATGAATGGGATTTTGGGCTGTGGCGGCTAAGGTTGGAAAATGGGATAGGAAAAAATTAGATTTTTTCTATATGGAAATTGTTTTTTCCAATGCCAAAAAATATTATCCGCCATCCCTTTATTTTTTGACTTAATAAAGATTAAATAGGAAATTGTTATATAATGGGCCTCAAGTCATGAACTCGAGATTGTGGCCCAAAATCATTGATTAATTTGTGTACGTTAATCTTATTCATATTTAAATAAATTTTTAGATTGTGTGAAATATCAAATAAATATTAATAAATGTAACGACTAAAATAAATATTAAAAAATGGCAATCAACGCAATCAATAACATGTAAAAAATATAATTTAATAAAAAATAATTATTTAATCAAAATAAACAAATATTTGAACGTCGTATTCAATCGACTATGATGAAAAAATAATGTAACTAAAATTAACCGATAAAAAATCTCAAAATTTTAGAAAATAAGCATAAATATTGATAAATTTATTTAATATTATATAAAAAAATATATTTTAAACTATTGAATTAATAAAACTTAAAAGTTACTAAATTTTAAAAATATTAGATCAAAATAGAGTGTTAACAGAAGTATCTCACACTCCGCTAGAACCCTGGTTGGCATATGGCCTAAGTATTTATTGTTACATCAACATGCCTAAGAAAATGTTGCACACTTGACTTTCCAAGAACTACTCCCATTTAAGAGTCTTATCAACAACACCAACCCACATTAACAGTGCAATAACTATCCTAACCACCAGAATTAAGACCCCAATACCTACCAAGATATTTTCACCTTTTCTGTAATATTATTTCGGAAAACTGTTTAGACGTAGAATTGTTACAATTTCTAGGTGTGGTCAGAAACTTGTAAAGAAAGATCATGTCTTCTTCTTCATATGAATATTTGTCTATGGGGAAAGATTATGACCTTTCTCATTTAGAAAAGCTTGCCAATGAATGGGATTCCAGCCTCCCGAGAAATAAAGAGCCAAAGAATCTAATTGAGATCATTTTTATGTATCTTAAATTTTTAGATATGTTTCTCAGCTTGCAGAGCTTCACAACTGTATGTTGGTATGCTACACAGAAAGTTCAAGAAGTTTTTTCTTATGCTGAAGCTGAAGTCAAGAGAGTCAACCGTCCCGGCGATGTTGCATCCGTGTTCTTTAAGTTGGAAGAACACATTTGTGAGACTAAGTTGGAAATCAGAGATAAATACTCTTTTCCAGAAGCATCACTACCACTTTCCTCCATCGTTGCTACTCCCGAATTTGCAAAGAAATTCATTGATAATGTTGTAAGGAATCTCAGTGATTTATCAGAGATTTGTCATCCTTATATTGACTTAGTTCCTCACTCAAGCAAACAGCCAATGAAAGAGGTTGTAAAGGAGTTAAAGTTATTGAGAAATTTTGTCTACTTTATTTCAGATAGAATATGCTCGGATGAGTCGGATCCTCAAAGCCAACATACTTTCTTGACTCATGTTTTAGTTGTGGCTGGTCATGCAGCAATGATTTCTTGGTTGAATTTGCCAAACCATTGGAAAGAAAAAAACTTGGCATCAGCTAAAATGAATGCTTCATTTTCCGACTTTCAGAAGAGGATTCAGCCTATTCAACCATGTATCCGCAAGATTTATGTTGATGTCCTGCAAGCTCTAAAATCAGGATGCCATCCGAATATTGAAGCTGAGCACGTTTCCGATTATAAATATGGATTTGTGGAGACTCTCGTACACCATTTGAAAGTGCTACCCGTTACTTTCAAGGATCAAATGCCAATGCTTAACTTCTTGAGAGACAATCTCATCAATCTACCAAGAGAGGCCTTTAAAGATCTTGATACCGCAATTATTGATGCAGGGCTTCTAGTTTACTCGTTGTATGACCGCGTGGAGGAGAAGGAAGACATGGCTGTTGGGGAGTCAAATCAAGTGCCAGTTCTTGATTTCTCAGGCGATATTCCGAGTATACAAGCACTGATCTACCTCATCAGTCGGAAGTCATTTCACTCCAAATTACCTAAGATTGATGGACTGGGA
Source organism: Solanum pinnatisectum (assembly GCA_035578085.1). Classification (NCBI taxonomy): domain Eukaryota; kingdom Viridiplantae; phylum Streptophyta; class Magnoliopsida; order Solanales; family Solanaceae; genus Solanum; species Solanum pinnatisectum. The sequence goes on along the minus strand of CM069080.1, from coordinate 7,185,447 downwards.
TCTATTGATATCATTTTAGACCACCTGAAGGAGTATCTAAGCCTCTATTTAGACTCACTTTCTTCTATAAAGAGCCAACTATGGACAATTCACCAGCAATTGGAGCACTTTCAGAAGCATCACAATGGATCGTTCCAATATTTTTCAATGCAGGTGATTTCTAAAGCATATGAGGTGTATCATTTGGTTGTCGGTTGCATAAATAATGACATCCCTGAGTGGTGCCTTGTTCTCTGGATTGGAGACATCATAGAGGAGATTACACTACTCATGAAGGAGGTAATGAAGAATCATGATGAAAAGGAAGTTGCTGACTTGGTATTGCATACTACCACTGATGTTGTCAGTGCTCATACGTCACAACTTGCTCGGATTACAAGTATCAGAGAAGAAATGGTGGGTTTTGATGAGGTGGTGCAAATACTAAAGGGGAAGCTAATCAGAGGATCATCAGAATTGGATCTTATCTCAATTGTTGGAATGGCCGGATTGGGTAAGACAACTCTAGCTAACAAACTATTTCTTGATCAGTTAGTTGTTTCTCATTTTGATGTCCGTGCACAATGTTGTGTATCTCAAGTATATACACGTAAAGACTTGTTACTAACCATTCTTCGGGGTGTGAAGAAGGATACAGTTATCAGTGATAAACTACCAGAGAATGAATTAGCAGATAAGTTGCGTAAACTTCTATTTGGTCAGAGGTATCTTATCCTCATTGATGATGTCTGGGAAACTACTGCATGTGATGAACTAATGCCTTGCTTCTATGAAGCCAATAATGGAAGTAGACTTATCCTGACAACTCGCCATGATCATGTTGCCTACCATGCTAAACTCGCTAGTGATCCTCATTTTCTTCGAAAGTTTACTCTAGAAGAAAGTTGGATGCTATTGAAGAATAAGGTGTTCAACAAAAAAAGTTGCCCCGTTGTCTTAGAAGATGTTGGCCAAAAGATAGCACAAAAGTGTGGTGGGCTACCTCTTTCAGTTGTCCTGGTTGCAGGTATTCTCGAAACGATGGAGAAGGAAAAACATTGTTGGGAACAAGTTGCAATAAATTTAGGTCCACACATCCAAGCTAAGTCAGAGGATATAATAAATCTTAGTTACCAAGATTTACCATTTCATTTGAAACCTTGCTTTTTATATTTTGGAGTATTTTCGGAAGACGAAGAGATAAAGGTATCAAAGTTAACATGGTTGTGGACAGCAGAAGGTTTGATAAAAACTCATACAGAGAAGCTTTCCGAAGATATAGCAGAAAATTACTTAAAGAACCTTATTGGAAGAAACCTTGTGATGGTTTCCAAGAAAAGTTCCGATGGTAAGACCAAGACATGTCGCATTCATGACTTGTTGCTTGAGTTTTGTAAAAAGAAAGCCAAGGTGGAGAGATTTCTACAATGCATAGAAGGGTAATACAATCTAATATTTTAATTCGTAGAACAAATTTTATCTTTTAAATGTATTCTGATCATATTAGTTTCTCTATTAACAGGGACAATGATAATATGAATCTTTCTTCTACTTCCTATCAGAAGCATAGCATTCAACGACGCTTATGCCTTCAATTTCAAGTTCATAATCTTGCAGAATGGAGTTCGATTTGTTCAGATGTACAATCTTTCCACTTGATCAAGGGAAGAAAAATTGGACTATCTTCAATTGGCTATGCATCACACAGTTTTAACAGTTTCAAGTTCCTGTGGGTGCTAGATTTAGAATTCACGGTAATTGATTCTTTCCCAGAAGGGTTAACCTGCTTGAGATATGTTGCTGTTAAAGTTGCTGAAGATTCTTCATTATCATTTTCGGACAATCTTTGGAACCTTGAAACTTTAATAGTTAAAGGACTTGGAGGACGAGTAACTTTACCAGACACCATCTGGAAGATGGTCAAGTTGCGCCATTTGCACGTATACAACCGCGCTATTTTCAATATAAACAATGCTCTCCAAGAGATGGATGGATTGAGAACTCTTTCCTCTACATGGTTTCCCCGTGTGGAGGATGCAAACAGGATCTTTGCAAAGACACCAAATCTTCAAAAACTGAGATGTGAAGTTTTGTCATGTGGTGCCTGTTTCCCTGCATTTAACAATCTTGAAATGCTCAAGTTTTCTTGGGGTCGTTTTGGGACATGGGTCGTTGAGCTGAACTTGCCACCAAGTCTCGAGAAATTGACACTATCCAATGGTTGCGTATATAGCCTTGATCAAGTCGCAATCCTCCCCAGACTTGTGGTACTCAAACTGCTAAACGTTTCCATTCAACCCGAAGTATGGAAAGTGACCAATGAGCATTTCCCTCACCTGAAATTCTTGAAACTGCAAGATCTTTCTTTTTCTGAATGGGATGTTTCGGATGATGCTTTCCCATACCTTGAGCATTTGGTGTTAAGAAGATGTCAATATCTTAGGATGATCCCTTCTTGCTTCGGATACATGATGTCTTTAAAATCCATTGAGGTAAATACATGCAAGGAGGAATCACTCGCCGAGTCAGCCTTGGAAATCAAGAATATGCAAGTTGATGAGATAGGAAATTCTGATTTCCAGGTCTTCATCCACAAGTAGATCAACAATGCTCTTGTACTGTCTCGAACTGGTTATCAGGTATGTGGTTGATTCGATGCGAGCTGAAGTCTAAATGTGCAAATAATTGCTCTCGAATAACTTTTAGTCCCACACCCCAAATTAATTAGCTTCTTATATTAAATTCACTTAATACGGACTAGAGGGAGTAAAGAGTAAGCAACAATAGATTGTATTAGCTGTGCCATAATGATTATATTTTTGTTTTAACCACTCCTTAATTACAAGATTAATTCTTTCAATTTTCTTTACAGTTTTTAAGGAGTTTTGTCGGCTGAAGCAGTTGGAAAGAACAAAAAGGCTTATATAAGATGTATTAGTTGAACTACTTGTGGTATCACTTATAGTATTCTGCTACTGATTTTAGTGATTTGCTTACTTACGGATTGAGAATGTGTGTATGATAATTAGATATTGAATAAGCATTTTTTTTTCCATCTGTTATTAAAATTGTTTCGTACCTGACTTATTTCCTCTTTATCATGTTGTGGATAGTTTCGAGTTCTTTCAGCCCCGGCTATTCACTAATAAAACCAAATTCATATATAAGAGATTCTTTAAACAAACATCAGAAAGATAACAAATTCCTAGAGGTCATTTACATTAATACTAAGTTCCTAACTTCCTTTAGTTTTCTTGCATCTGTGTAAATCTCAATTTCAGTATTCAATGTTAAATGTCTTTAATCATTTCATAAATGTTCATCTATAACTATAGTATTAGGTTTGCTGCAATTTATTAGGGAGTTGGTTAAGATGGACAAATCCATTTTATCTTTCGTGTGATGAATTTAACAGTATGATAACTCTAGTGTATTAGTTATTGGTTCAACAAAGAAGAATACAGCCGGCATTATGCTGGATTTGAATGTATAATATGAGAATACTACAACTGAAAACACCTTGTTCTGCATCCAACAAATTGCAACCAAAAGGAAATGCATACCGGAAACTGCCAAGCAAAGTGTATGTTATAATGAGAATACATGTGTAAGACTGATTAATATATAGAAAAAATGATTAATATATGGAACTCTATTGTTCCTCTTGAGTGCGTAGTTTTGTGTCTTTTCTTTATCCACATTGAAATGATTTCCATTGTCTATAAAGTGATTAAATGTATTGAAATGTTCCATTCAACAAGGAAATTCAGCAAGTAAAAAATCAAAACACGAGGCTAATAATCCCAAGTTCTGCATCTATGCTAGCATCCTATTGTGAGAAAATCTTCTCCCGATCTTTTGTACCACTATGCGAGAGTTTGAGATTGATACTAAAGATTCTAGTTACTTGCTTGTGGCCTGTATTTGAGATTCCAGTTGTTTGTTGGGATATGTGTTGTGTATAAGAATAGAATTGTGATGGATATTGTTGCTTTTGTAAGTTTGTAGAGAGGTAGAAAAAGCACAGATGAGATTAACTAAGGAAAAAGGCAAAACAATGTTATTAATAAGGCCATTAGGTGAAGGGCATGCACAAAATGGACGGTGGATCTTCATGCCAAATTTGTGGAAGCCATGCAAAAACTTGGTGAAGGAGGTATGTTTACCTCGCAAATGTACTGCAATTTCTTCTGATGTTGTCAATCCCCAACACTTGTGGGCACACAAATCCCATATTGGCTAAAAGTTTTAGGTTGAAATGCGGAACTGGGAAACTGATCTCTTTTGGTTCCTCTTTTGTCATCGCACATTGTGTCTTTCAAAAACAGAGGTATCCTTTCCAGTGCCACCGTCTTGGCTCATCTCTCTTTGGTCTACTATCAACTTCATCAACTTGCACTTGATCATACCCAAGCTGAATGTTGTTTTGGTACTGATTAACATTTCACATACTACGTGATACAGTTGATATGTTGATGACAAAAAAGAAAAGGACATGAATATTTGTTAACATGTCTTTCAAAAACAGAGGTATCCTTTCTAGTGCCACTGTCTTGGCTCATCTCTCTTTGGTCTACTATCAACTTCATCAACTCGCACTTGATCATACCCAAGCTGAATGTTGTTTTGGTTCTGATTAACATTTCACATACTTTGTGATACAATAGATATGTTGCTGAGAAAAGAGACAAGGACATGAATATTTGTTCACCTTTTGGATCAAATAGTAACTGCGGGGATTGTTTTGGTTCAAATTAACATTTTCACATACTTTGTGATACGGTAGATATGTTGCTGAGAAAATAGAAAAGGACATGAATATTTGTTCACCTTTTGGATCAAGCAGTAACCGCGAGGATTGTTTTGGTTCAGATTAACATTTTGTATACTTTGTGATATGGTAGATATGTTGTTGAGAAAAGAGAAAAGGACATGAATATTTGTTCACCTTTTAGATCAAGCAGTAACCGCAGAGATTGACATTTCACATACTTTGTGATACGGTAGATATGTTGCTGAGAAAAGAGAAAAGGGCATGAATATTTGTTCACCTTTTTGAGCAAGCAGTAACCGTGGGGATGGATTTGGTTCTGATTAACATTTCACATACTTAGTGATACGGTGGATATGTTGCTGAGAAAAGAGAAAAGGACATAAATATTTGTTCACCTTTTGGATCAAGCAGTACCGCGGGGATTGATTTGGTTCAGATTAACATTTCGCATACTTTGTGATGCGTGGATATGTTGCTGAGAAAAGAGAAAAGGACATGAATATTTGTTCACCTTTTGGATCAAGCAATAACTGCAGGGATTGTTTTGGTTCTGATTAACATTTCACATACTTTGTGAGATGATGGATATGTTGCTGAGAAAAGAGAAAAAGACATGAATATTTGTTCACCTTTTGGATCAAGCAGTAACTGCGGGGAACACTAGCTCTACTTATCCCATCTGGTTAAAAATTCTAGTTCGAAACGAAGAACTGAGGCACTGATCTCTCTTGGATCTTCTTTTATCATATCCACCCTGAATGATGTTTTCGTACTGATTAACATTTTGCATACTTAAGACTTCTTGCAGTGGCATTCATTAACTAGTTCTTTCTTGTAACTTGATTTGCTGAAGAAAGTGGCAATGCCAACTCTTTGTTCTGATTTTTGTTTTCATTTGTATTTAGTAATGCCATCAATGATGAATAGAGCAATAGTGGAAGAAGCATGGGGATCTAGTGGCATGTTTCATTCTTATGAAGCTAATTTTATCATGTGTATAGGCACCAAATAGAAGCAAGTCAAAAATCAAAGCACAAGGCTATTTATGAATGAAATATCACTCATCTATCATAAAGGATTACATCTCTCCTGTAGTGACATTGATAGAAACAAGTGCAAGTGCTCTCTTAAATAGATAAAAACTACTAATAACAGAATCCGTCTATTACTCCTAATTATTCTGATCTAAACTGACTCCACTAATCTTCCTGTGGCCTAAAGTCTAGGAAATAAATAACTTATTTGACTCCTAAGCAATAGCAACAAACAAACCACTGCACCACAAATCAGCTAAATCAGCTAGCTGCCAACAGACATTGTATAAATAAAATTCAGTAAATTTATGTAAAAGAATAAGACCATCGCAATAATTTGAAATCCATAAATTGGTGTACATACTTAGCAATGTTTAAGTCATATAATAAAACTAAAAAACTAAACAAAACCTTTGACTCATTTTATAGTTTGGTTTGAACCTTGATATATAAATGTTAACAAAACATTTGACTCATTTTACAAAAAAATTATTGGGGAACACTAAAGAAGCTGGGACACAATTATTAAGCTCGTGATTGCTAAAACGCGCAGCTCTCTCACACTCCCGTCTAGTTCAAGCAAGGCACGCAACCTTCTCCAAGTTTGGATCATAAGACTTAAGCTTTATCGAATGACAGTTTTTATGTATGATACTAACGGAGGACGGATATGTTGGGATGTACTATTAACCATGTAATTGTGTTATACTAATTTTTATTTAATACCTTATAAAGATTTTTTATGTTATTTATTTAATATAATAAAATCTTTGTTTAAATAGATCATTGTGTATATATGTGTGTCCATTGCTTATATAGTAGACAATTTTGTGTATGGAGTATTTTAACTCATACGCGGAAGATTAAAACTGTCGGTGCATATTAGTTATAAATTTATGTTCATAATCAAAGATGAAGTAGGACGAACATCTTGATGATCGTAGCACAAGATTAAACATAATTTAATCTTAACTATGAGAATGGTTAAATTCCAACTTCTTGTACTTGTACATTTTGTATGTATTAAACGGACCAATTAGAGACATTTATTTATGTTCTGAATATTTATAAATAAATTCTCTAGTCCACTACATGTACTTATACTCTTAATCTTGATATAATTATTATGATCTATGTAATTTATTTTATTGTTTTAATCTATTAAAAGGTGAGACTTTTTGATGAGTCAATAAATTCCTAATAGATTAGATAATGACAAATTACATTAGTGAAATAATAATTAGTTGATAGAACCGTGTCTCGGTCTTGAGTTGAAGACACCCCTTTATGGTTACTTATAAGTTTTCACGTGAAAACCCTGCAGGTGGATTTTATGTCCGTCATGTGAAATAAGTTAAGTAAATATAATAAAGGATTAATTTAGTCAATGAATTAAATTTTCAAAAAATTTGATTTAATTGATTGGTGTCGCTAATTCTAACACATGGGGTTAAATAAGATGTAGTGGAAGATTTCGAAATTAAATCGAGGAGTGCAATTACAGATTTTTAGTGGAATAATTTGTAATTTATTGCGATATGGTTAATTCGTTCATTTGAGAATTATTGTCGTAATTGGAAGCCTCTATTAAATATATCTACGGTCCCTACTATACCTGATTAATTGACCAAGTTTGAAAAGAAGGACAAATTAATTTTATTGTTGATCTTCTTTAAAGGATGAATTATTTGAGAGTCAAATATTGAGTTAATGACAAAAAGTTTGGCCTTAAATGGATGAAAACGTTTTTTGTATTAATCTCAATTTATTCTCATTTTGAATGATCCTCGTGATTGCTCATTAAGGCTGAAATTTATTTGGTTTTTCCTATTCATTCTTGAGTTGGAAAACTAGTATAAGTAGGCTGGACGTGGCATGAAAGAAATCATCCTTTAAAACAAGTAATACTTGCCCACACAAGTAACTTGGTAGCAACAATCAATCAGGAAATAGGAGAAGATCGTAGCTCTGGATCCTTGGCATCTGGACGACTTTTGTAGAAGTTTCAACAGGTTAGTCTTCTTCTAAATTCGTTCATGTTATATTGTTTAGTCTACATGTAAGATTTGTGATCCTGAATATAGCTTCCGTTGTGCATATTCCAACAAATGGTATCACGAGTCTTCTTACATATACTAAATAATGTAATAAGATAATTCATGATTGATTGAATGTCTATATCATGATGCGTTACTGTTTTATATATGAATTCGCTGTTTCATAAATATGTTAATTTCTGTTTATGAATTCATGATTTGATGTTCTGTTCAATGATGAGATTGAAATAAATCACTGTTTATAATTCGAGTTTGAAAACAGAATGTTTCATGTATTATTGATTATTGTTCATAATTCAGATCTTGTAAAATGAATTCATGATTCATGTTCCTTGAATTACTAGTTTTAGAGTAAGGTTTTTCAGTTTTTTTATTGTCTGGATTCTGAATATTTATTAAAGTACTGTGAAGAAAACAAATTTTTTTTTGAAAACGGACTTGCCATCGCCTGGCCTTGCCATCACCTGGTCTTGGCGCGCTGTGGCCATGCCATCGCTTGGCCTTGGCATGCTGTGGCCTTGCCATGGCCTGCCTTGGCCTTACTATGGCCTGCCTTGGCTTGTCTTGGCCTTGCCTTGGCAAAGGCTGGCCTGAAGGCATGACAAGACAATGGCCTGGCCTGATGGCAACTGTGACAAGCCCACTGCCTGGCCTGGCATGCACAGATGGCCTGTGCGCTTGTGCCTGCGCGCGGACAGCATACCGTTGGCCTGGCAAGTCTGTTTTTTTTCTGACGAACTCTGATTGGCCTCAACTTTGGTTGGTTGATTGTAAACGGCCCAGTGAGCAATACTCACAGCTTTGCTGTGACCAAGGGCCTTTTTTGGCCATTCAGAGTCGTTTTGATGGGTTTTTGGCCATTTCTCTGTTTTCGAAAAATTAAAAAAAAAATTGAAAAATTGTTTTTAGTAATCCAGTGGCGTAAGGGTTCATCCCTAACATTTATAAATGTATTTTACAGTAAATATATGAGTTTATATGTTGACTTAGGTTCTCTTCCCCATCGGATAAACTTGTATATTTTGATATTGTTTTGGTATGTCTTTTTTTTTGATGACTTGTTTAAAGCTTTCCAACTAAGTTACATGTTGAATCAATGAACAAGAGACATAAGCTATATACATATATACCTTGTTATACTTAACAGAATACTCTCTAACTGAGTTGGACTTGTTTTGCTTAACTGGTACTATATTTAAACATGCTCATATATTTGCTTGAATAGTTAAGTTTCCCTATCGAATCTAACTGTTTATAAGCATGATTATATGAGTCTTGTTGTGGTTTTTTTTTTTTAATAATATAGCATGTATACTTAATGATCTATTTTATCTCTCTCAGATTAACTATGTCTCACTTCAATCCCCTGTCCTCAATCTTGAATCAAAATAAACTTGAGGGTCCGAACTATGTTGATTGGAAACGAAATTTAGATATTGTCCTAACTTCTGAGGGTTAGAAATTTGTATTGGTTAAGGAATGTCCTTTCAAATCAGCAGATCCTATTGATGAGGAAGTCCAAGCCTATGACAAATGGGTTAAGGCTGATGAGATGGCAAGATGCTACATTCTTGCCTCAATGGCGAATGTCTTGCAGCATCAGCATCAGTATATGACATCTGCTTACGATATGCTCGCATCTCTTAAGGAGATGTTTGGTGAGCAGAATCGTGCTGCAAAGCAGACTGCAATGAAAGCCCTTTTTGACCACAAAAATGGCTGAAGGATCTTCTGTCAGAGCACATGTGCTGAAGTTGATGAGTTACTTGAATGAGCTGGAGATACTTGGTGCTGATATTGATAAGGAATCTCAAGTTGAGATGATCCTTCAGACTTTGCCGGACAGTTTTCAACAGTTTCGCTTAAACTATAATATGAATAAGATGGACATGTCTTTAGCGAAATTGTTGAATGAGCTGCAAGCGGCAGAGACTATAATTAACCAGCAAGCTCCTGCGGCATTCCTGGTTGACAAGGCTGGGCCGTCCTCTACAAAACCAGCAAAATTCCAGAAGAAAAAGAAAAAGGCCCGCAAGGCTGTGACACCCGGAGGTGCTAAGGGTGGTGTGGCTAAGCTGAAATGCAAGTGCTTTCATTGTAAGCAGCCTGGACACTATAAAAAGCAATGCCTCGACTTTCAGGCTAAGATGAAAAACAAAGGTAACTCTTTTTTAAATGTCGTTGAAACCCATTTAGCGGCTGTTTCTACCCAATTATGGGCTGTAGATTCGGGAGCCACTGATCATATCTGCACTTCTTTGCAGGGGTTTCAGGAAACGCGGCGGCTAAATAAGGATGAAGTTAGTGTTTTTCAAGAGAATGGGGAGCCGGCACCAGTCTTAGCTGTAGGACTAATTTTGTTTTCATTTAGTAGTTCCAGACTTTTAGTTTTGAATAATGTTTTATATGTTCCTTCTATAAGAAGGAATTTATTATCTGTTTATAAACTAATGGATGATGGTTATGATATTCACTTTGCGAATAACTCTGCTGTTATTAAGTATAATAACCTTTTTATCCTTAGTGCTCCCAAAATACATGATTTATTTGTGTTTGAAATTTTCCATAACATGCTTCAACAAACTGCACTAAATAACGTTGCTGTTTCGAATAAAAGAAAACGTATTTCTCAATTGAGTCCAACTTATTTATGGCACTTACGTCTATGTCATATTAATATAAATAGGATTTCACGGTTGGTTACAGATGGACCTTTGAGTTCATTGAAAGTGGAGGCACTACCAACCTGTGAATCCTATTTAGAAGGTAAAATAACAAAGAGCCTTTCCCTTCCAAGGGAAATAGAGCCAGTAATAAGTTAGAATTAATTCATTCTGATTTGTGTTGCCCTATGAATATACAAGCAAGAGGTGGTTTTGAGTATTTTGTGACTTTCACAGATGATTACTCCAAATATGGATACATTTATTTGTTGCGCCGTAAATTTGAATGGTTTGAAAAATTCAAAGAATTTAAGATTGAAACAGAAAAGCGACATGGTAAACATATCCAAACATTACGATCTGATCGTGGTGGTGAATACCTCTCTGTAGAATTCATTAAGTACTTATCAGAATCAGTAATTACTTCTCTATATTCTGCCCCAGGAACACCTCAACAAAACGGTGTGGTAGAACGTAGAAATAGGACTCTTTTGGAAATGGTTAGATCAATGTTAAGTTATTCTGATTTGCCTTTTAGCTTTTGGGGATATGCCTTAGAAACTGCGAATTATATTCTGAATTTGGTTCCTTCGAAATCTGTACCTTTAACCCCATCCGAATTGTGGAATGGGCAAAAGCCTAGCCTACGGCATATTCGAGTTTGGGGTTGTCCAGCTCATGTGCTAAAAGGAAAAACAAATAAGTTGGAATCTAGAGCAGAAGTATGCATTTTTATTGGATATCCAAAAGGCACTAAAGGAGGTTTATTTTACTGTTCTAAGGAACAAACGGTAATTGTCTCAACAAATGCCAAGTTTCTAGAACAGGACTATTTAATGAACCACGTTCCTAGAAGTAAACTTGTGTTACAGGAACTGTCCAAAAGAATAACGAGTAATGAATCGACAGAACAAATTCCACACACAGTTGTTGACATTCCTTTACGATCATGTAGTGCGAGACATGTCAATAGGCAAGAAATTGCATCTGAGGCTGCACAGGAGGTTGCCCTAGACCAAACTCAAGATATTTCACTACCTTAAAGTAGTGGGAGCAATGTCTAGCAGCCAGCGGCTGTGGAGGAAAGTGTTCAGGATGTTTAGGATATTCAGGATTTAGTTCAAGAAATAGCAAATCTTGTAATGGCTATTTGTCGTAGTGGGAGAGTTATTAGAAAGCCTGAAAGGTTTACGCTCTTGGGAGAACCATATGATAGAATCCCTAAAGAGCCTAATACAGAACCATTGAATTACGCCGAAGTACTACATGATAAAGATGCTGAAATGTGGATTGTTGCTATGAAATTTGAAATGGAGTCTATGTACTCTAATCAAGTCTGGGATCTTGTAGAACCACCTGTGGATGTCAAACCTATTGGTTGTAAGTGGATCTTTAAGAAAAAGAGAGGTGTGGATGGAATAGTGAAAACTTTTAAGGCTAGGCTTGTTGCGAAAGGGTTTACTCAAAAAGAAGGAATTGATTATGAGGAAACTTTTTCGCCGGTGGCTATGCTTAAATCCATTAGCATTCTCTTGTCCATTGCTGCTCATTACAATTATGAGATTTGGCAAATGGATGTCAAGACGGCTTTCTAAACGAAAGTCTTGATGAATCCATATATATGGCACAACCAGAAGGTTTCGTAGAAAGTGGCAATGAACACATGTTGTGTAAACTTAAGAGATCCATTTATGGATTAAAGCAAGCATCTAGAGCATGGAATATTTGTTTTGACAAGTCGATTAAGACTTTTGGTTTTGATCAATTTGAAAATGAATCATGCATCTATAAAAAAAAAATGGGAAGGAAACAGAGTAGCATTTTTAATTCTGTATGTTGATGACATTTTGCTCATAGGAAATAATGTGAGCATGTTGAATTCAGTTAAGGAATGGTTGTCATCGCGTTTTGATATAAAAGACTTGGGAGAAGCGGCTCATATCCTTGGGATCAAGCTTATGCGAGATCGTAAACGAAGGATATTAGGCTTGTCTCAAGCACTTACATTGATACTATTCTTGCAAGGTTTAACATGCAAAATTCCAAAAAAGGGATTTCTTCCTTTTAGACATGGAATTACTTTATCAAAGGATCAATCGCCCAAAACGACTGATGAGATAGAGAGAATGAAGGTTGTCCCTTATGCATCTGCTGTAGGGAGTCTCATGTATGCTATGTTATGTACTAGACCGGATATCTGTTTTACTATTGGCATGGTTAGTAGATTTCAATCTAATCTTGGGCAAGAACGTTGGACAGCAATTAAGCATATAACCAAGTACCTGAAAAGGACTAGAAATTACATGCTTGTTTTCCATCCTGGAAATCTTGTACCTATTGGGTATACAGATTCAGATTTCCAGTCAGATAGAGATTCAAGAAAGTCGACCTCAAGATATGTATTTACTCTGGGAGGTGGAGCCGTAATATGGAGGAGTATCAAGCAATCTTGTGTTGCTGATTCCACCATGGAAGCTGAATATGTAGCTGCCTTTGAGGCGGCTAAGGAGGTTTTTTGGCTCGGAAACTTCCAGAAAGAGCTTGGAGTGGTTCCTTCGATTGAAGCACCAATCACACTTCATTGTGATAACAATGGTGCAGTTGCTAACTCGAAAGAACCTTGAAGCCATAAAAGGAGTAAGCACATTGAGAGGAAATATCATTTGATTCGTGATATAACTCAAAGGGGTGATGTGAGAGTATTGAAGATTGAATCGAAGAACAATTTGGCGGACCCATTTACAAAAGGCTTACCTCAGAAGGCTTTTGATAAGCATGTGGAAGAAATGGGAATTAAAATTGTGAATGCATGGTTATAAGTCTAAGTGGGAGATTGTTGGGATATACTATTAACCATGTGATTGTGTTATAGTAATTTTTATTTAATTCCTTGTAAAGATTTTTTATGTTATTTATTTAATATAATAAAATCTTTATTTAAATAGATCATTGTGGATATATGTGTGTCCATTGCTTATATAGTAAACAATTTTGTGTATGGAGTATTTTAACTCATACGCGGAAGATTAAAATTGTCGGTGCATATAAGTTATAAATTTATGTTCACGATCAAAGATGAAGTAGGACGAACATCTTGATGATCGTAGCACAAGACTAAATATAATTTGATCTTAATTATGAGAATGGTTAAATTCCAACGTCTTGTACTTGTACATTTTGTATGTATTGAACGGACCAATTAGAAACATTTATTTATGTTCTGAATATTTATAAATAAATTCTCTAGTCCACTACATGTACTTATACTCTTAATCTTGATATAATTATTATGATCTATGTAATTTATTTTATTGTTTTAATCTATTAAAAGGTGAGACTTTTTGATGAGTCAATAAATTCTTAATAGATTAGATAATGACAAATTACATTAGTGAAATAATAATTAGTTGATAGAACCGTGTCTCGGTCCTGAGTTGAAGACACCCCTTTATGGTTACTTATAAGTTTTCACATGAAAACCCTGCAGGTGGATTTTATGTCCGTCATGTGAAATAAGTTAAGTAAATATAATAAAGGATTAATTTAGTCAATGAATTAAATTTTCAGAAAATTTGATTTAATTGATTGATGTCGCTAATTCTAACACGGGGGGTTAAGTAAGATGTAGTGGTAGATTTCGAAATTAAATTGAGGAGTGCAATTACAGATATTTTGTGGAATAATTTGTAATTTATTGCGATATGGTTAATTCGTTCATTTGAGAATTATTGTCGTAATTGGAAGTCTCTATTAAATATATCTACGGTCCCTACTATACCTGATTAATTGACCAAGTTTGAAAAGAAGGACAAATTAATTTTATTGTTGATCTTCTTTAAAGGATGAATTATTTGAGAGTCAAATATTGAGTTAATGACAAAAACGTTTGGCCTTAAATGGATGAAAACGTTTTTTTTGTATTAATCTCAATTTATTCTCATTTTGAATGATCCTCTTGATTGCTCATTAAGGCTGAAATTTATTTGGTTTTTCCTATTCATTCTTGAGTTGGAAAACTAGTATAAATAGGCTGGATGTGGCATGAAAGAAATCATCCTTTAAAACAAGTAATACTTGCCCACACAAGTAACTTGGTAGTAACAATCAATCAGGAAATAGGAGAAGATCGTAGCTCTGGATCCTTGGCATCTAGACGACTTTTGTAGAAGTTTCAACAGGTTAGTCTTCTTCTAAATTCGTTCATGTTATATTGTTTAGTCTACATGTAAGATTTGTGATCCTGAATATAGCTTCCGTTGTGCATATTCCAACAAGATATGAAACTAAATTTTCCCACAATGTAGTTAATAGTGACAGGATCAAATCCCAGAAACAAATCCTCCCATACTGTGTATTTACTCGCACTGAATAACAGAGGTTTGATCTCTCCAGTGGTGACATTGTATAAGTGAAGTCGATATGAATAACCAAAAAAAAAAAAAAAAGACTATTGCACTGATTTGAGCAGATAATGATCCCTGATCTCCCGTCTAAATTAAAAAGAGGCGCCAGTTGTAAAGAAAATCTTCTCGGGGAAAAAATGTGTTGTAGAGATGATTGGCGCTTAGAATGAAGAACATGTAGTTGAAACGAAATGTGGGTGGCTGAGGGACGGGCATGTGAACGAGCAATGTAGTACTTGACAAAGTTGGGATCTTGTCGTATCAAAGCATTCCAATCTTTACAAACACACCTGATGACAAAGTTGGGATCTTGTCGTATCAAAGCATTCCAATCTTTACAAACACACCTGAATCGCATGAGAGACTTAGCCGGGATCCATGTTAGTATCTCGAATACTATATCATCTCCGAGTTGATCCCTAAACCGATTTTTTTCTTCATTCATCCACAATGCGTTTTTCGAATGGTTTTCGTTGATTTTTGTGTGATATCAATTGCAAACTCATTAAATTTTTCGAGAATTTGTTTCATTTTCCAAGCTCGAACTCTTCTATCATAATAAATTTTATTTCTACTAGGATTGCTAGCTAGTTGTTTAATTAAAGTAGAGTACTCATATTAGTAGGAATCTGTTTTGATCTCCACTTGACTAAACATACTCTGGCAATTGAATGTCTAGACAGATTCATGTTGTGTTTTTTCCATTTAGAGAAATTGCAAGATTATTTTTCTCATATTACCAATCATAAACTCCCTCCAATATTTGTGATGCATCTTAATTTGAGAATCGAGTTCAAGAAAGATTTTCCAAACTTGTCATCTAAAATAAGTCGCACATATTTGTGTGGCCCATAAATTAACATATTATTTTTCATCTAATACCATTAATTAAATCTCTAATATGTGTAATTATTTTTAAATGTAATGTAATATTTATTCAAATAAACGTGAAATCATTAGTGAAATACAATTACATAAATACTCAATTTTCAAGATTATTACATTGCTCCTAGAGCTGTCAAAAAGGGCCGGCCCAGCCCCAACCTGCCCAAGCCTCGCAGGCCAAGGATTTTGAAGGGCTAGGGTGGGCCGACACTTCATTTGGTAGGGCCTGAAAATGCTCAACCCAACCCAACCCAACCCTACAAGAGCCGAGCCAGTAGGCTAGCCCTTCTTTTTTTCTTTTCTTTTATTTTTTTTCCATTTTTTTTCTTTTCAAACTTATAATTCTATAACATCAAGAAAATGAGAAGATTTTCAAATCAAATATGACAAACAATGGTGTTGTTTCAATAACACTAGCAAAAAATCTAGTGTAATTAGCAAGTATCTCGCATACCAAATACGCAATCGAGATAAGAGAGTGACAAACAAAATGGGAGGGAAGCGAGGGCGTGAGATCTGTCTATGTATCCTAGATACATGCGAATTTACTTGGATAGAGTGTATCTAGAAAAAATTAACCTAAAATTTCGAGTCCATATATTTTGAGATACATGCATCTGGACGTACCAAAATCTGGTAAGATTCATAATATTACAACATAACTTGTATTTAAGTAATTAAATTATATACTAGTGAGATTATTGTAAGTTATCCTTAAATAAAAAGTTTGGCCCATGGGCCGACCCTGACTCGACCCCAATCAAGCCTCAAGGGTCAAGGACTTATATGGTCCGGGTTTATAAGCCCTAGTTTTAAATGTGCTTGAAAATCCTATCCCAACCCTACCCCAATAACGAGTTGGGTTGGGCCGGTCCCATGGGCTAAGCCCGTTTTGATGGCTCTAATTGCTCCCATAAATGCTCTATTAATGCATTATGGAGTTCAAAATAAGCATTTGTCCTTAATTTTTTTTATGTCTAGCTAAACAATTTTCGTGAATACATGCAATAAGAGCAACTATGAATAATTGAAAAAAGAAATTGACAAACACACCTGCAATCACAACCACAACCACAACAATATGCTAATTTTTTCCGAATATTATTGAATCTGGAAACGAATTAATGAAATACTAAATTATTATTGTGATTTTAAAAATTATTATGTTATGTATTGTATTGCTATATTGCATTTAAATTATTTTGTTATGTATTATATTTTTAAATTAAAATTTTCATCTTACCATTTAAACTCCATGCATCCTCCAAAGTGAAAATTAATAATAATATCAAATTATATCTCTTTAAATGACGAGAATTAAAAAATTGAAATACAATTAATTCGGGATGAAAGTATTATATATTAAATAATATATATTTTAAAATGTTATGTTATATTTAAAAAGAATTACAAATATTAGAGATTTAGTTAATATTTTATATGAAAA
Organism: Solanum pinnatisectum; assembly: GCA_035578085.1. Classification (NCBI taxonomy): domain Eukaryota; kingdom Viridiplantae; phylum Streptophyta; class Magnoliopsida; order Solanales; family Solanaceae; genus Solanum; species Solanum pinnatisectum. Next base: position 7,168,205 of record CM069080.1, on the reverse strand, counting down.
ATAATATGTTAATTACAAAATAATAAAAATAATAATATAATATTCAAAAAGTGAAATAGAGAGTATGAAGAGTAGTTCTCCAAACTCTCTACAATTTGAGAGTAGAAGGTGAATTAGAGTGTGATTGGAGAGGGCATTCTCTATTTTACTCTCTAAATATAGAGAGGGGTTGAACATGGTCTTAGAAGCATAGGAGGTGAGTGACGTTTTTGTTGCGATAAAGGGATTGAAACTGAATAGTTAGTTTTCAAGGAAGAAGGGAATTTCATCGAAAAGTTATACTATGTAAATAAGATCAAAATATTTTCTTATTCATAATATATAAAATTTTAAATTCCTTGAACATAAGAGAAATACACGTTCGAATACCAGGTTTGGTATTTACACATTGTAGACACGTATATTTTATTGGATTAAATCCATGTTTATATGGGTTAAATGATTAATTTGGATTTTACAAATAACTAAGTCCATTTTATTAAATTCAAGTTCAAGGTCTATTTCACCTTGAAGCCCAAATTCAAGCCATGTGTCACAATGAATAGGCACCCAAGATCAACAAGATGACGCCATGTGTCCATATGATGTGGTAGTTCCAGTCAAATTTAAGAATCAATCACAATACGTCAAGTGTCAAAATGACATTTTTTGACCAATCATAAGCAAACTTGTCCACCCCCTACAACTACAAATAAGGGACTAACATTCAACAAGCATTGGAGAAAGCCACAACATCAACTACATAGTTCTTCGAAAGAGTGGTCAACAAGTTCTTTTCGGAGATCGATTTGAAATGATGAAGTGCTTCTGATGTTTCTGGAGATCGAATACATCTCAAGAAGGTTTACATCCCCTCGAATCACGGAGAAGTTATACATCTCAAGGAGGTCTACATCCCCTCAAAACACGGAGAAGTTTAGGGAAAAAAATCAAGAGAGTAACAGAATTGTACTCCCATCGTTTGGTAGAGTATATTACGAAAAATAATGCATGTATTTGCCTGGTGTATTACTAGTACCTTGTTTAGTACTCTTTCCAACTATGTACAATAAAACCTCATTAAATTAATACTCGATAAATTAATAATCTCTCTAAGATAATATTTTCTTCCGGTCCCGACTTGGGATGATGGAAAAAAAATCATCCATTTCGATAATATAATAAGATAATATATTTTCAGAAAATTCCTATATAAATTTACGGTCCCATTAATATTATGAATTAATAATTCTTTAAGAGTATAAATATATCTAAGACAATTTAGTGAAATATGATTCTATTGTGTTTTGTTTTTTGTTAAACTTTAAATCTAGTGAATTTCATCTCTAACCTTTCTTATTGCATCCAAAAGTTTTTATGTTGTCTTTTCGAACCGTGCCATAAAATTGTGAAGAATTCTAGATGCGATGAGTGTTTCCTTGTGCATAACTGTCTCCAAATGTATTGTATCATCTTTAACTTTATCATCAACATTATTTTTTCTGATGGTATCTGTTGACATCCAATTTTAGCCCTCCACAATATAAATTAATCATCAAGCTTCTTCAATTTCTAACGATTTAAAATAATTAGTTTTATAAAAATTTCAAAAATAAAATAAAATAAACATAGTTTGCAAGTTATTTTAAATAGCTTTGTCACTTTTAATAATATGTATGTTTTGTTTAGTTATGTATATAATTAATGGATTTTATGAGTATTCAAAATCATCCTGAAAGATTTTATATTTTAAATACGCTATTAGTAGTAAGGGTCGTAATTTTAAATTAATGAATTTTATGAAATTCAAATACTCTCAAGATATTTTAGAGTAATTTTATCATTTTAAATAATTTTAATAATAATATATATATATATATATATATATATTTTTTTTTTTTTTACAATCACATTATTTTATAAACATTTGAAAATCATCACAAAAGATTTTACATTTTTAGTTAAATGTTTCATTACGTTAAATTATTGTTAGAATTTAGAGCTAATTAAATTAACTATTCTTATAATGGAAATAATTATTATATTTTGTTAAGATTAAGAAGCTCGGTAATTAATTAATATTAATTCATCTAAATTAAACCCTTTTTGTTTATCTCTTAAAGGATCTAAATTTTTTTTATTTTATTTTGGGCCAATTCCAGCCCACTTCCACAAATGACAACAACAACCATTCCCAGCAGAAACCCAATTCAAACAATTCCCAGGCCCATTTCCACCAGCAACCCGACCCAATTCCCTCAACAACATACAACAACAGCAAACAATTCCAAACCCATTCCCAATACCCACACCGACAATACAACAGCAAACCCATAACGCAACCCCACCACCCCACATCTTCTTCTTCCCAACGAAAATCATAGCAGCAAACAAACGCCAACAATTTTTGACAATTACAAACGACTAGCTTTCTGCGCAGCGGCAGTGCAAAGCAACCGCCCTTCGATCTTTTCATCCGGATTTTGGGGGATTTCCATTGAAATCTTGTGCAAACGAGCAGCTCCTCGGCCCTTGGGAAATTTTGAATTTGGGGGATTGATTTTGGAATCTCGATCCTACCCTTTTCCCCTCCAATTTGAATCCTAGATTTCCCCTATATATATGCCTCTTCTTCTCCATTGTAGAGGGGGATTTTTTGGAACAAAAAAAAGAAAAGAAAAAGAAAGGCATTTTCAAATAGCATCCAAAAGGGCTTGAGTCTTATTTTAGTGTTGTTTCTTCTTTAACGCATCATCGGAGCTCGCCGGAGTTCTCGAAATCTCGTTGTGGTCCTAGAAAGCTGCTTCTCTGTTCATTGTTCTTAGCCGCTGCCCTCAAAAAGGTAAAATTCATTTCTCTTCTTACTGTTCTGTTAACGTCAAAATCACCCAGATTATTGTATCTGAAGTTGTGTGTGGTATTTTAAGTTTCCTCATCGAGCTTTATAATTGTTTCTCTTGCGTTAGGATTATAAGAGTGTGTGTTGCTGCTTATTTCTTGTTTTTCGCATATGAGTTTTCATTTCTCTTTCTAAAATATGTTACGTTTCTTTCATAGTGATAACTTTCCCTTGCCATTTGAGAATCTGGAAAGTTCAATTATTTATTAAGATTTGTTGTCATGAATTCATATCGATGATGGCCTAACCTTGTGTTATAGATAGACTTAACCTTTATTGTTGCTTGGCTTGAATCTCGCTCATGTTTATATGGCTTTAATTCGTCACATTGTCCTCCTTTTCGAGCTTACGACTTTATGTGTTCATCATATATCTAGCTAGTTTATTGTTCACATAAGGTGTGGTATAACTTTTGTAATCCAATGCAAGGATATTGTGGTCTAAATTTTTTTAAATCTGCTCACGCTGCACATCTCTTTCTTCGCCATTTTAGCTAAACTTCATCTCCTTGTATAGTCACTGTTGGCTTAAACTCATCTTAATTTCTCAATATAGTGATAGTCATCGGTTCTGCCTCCATTTTTCTTGTCGTATGTAGTATCGTTATAATTATTTTAAACTGATTAGGATTCATGCTTTCTTTAGACCATTGATTTTTTTTTTTTTATATTATAACCCACACTGATGATGCTTGCACCACCTCTTCATCTATATAAGTTTCATCCATACCTTAGTATGTGTCAAGATCAATGTAGATAAGAGAATTGGGGTGTAACTTATATTCAAGGTGTTTCCAGATTTTATGAACTTGTTGGTACTTTGTAAATGTTGAGATAATTTTTTTTGAAAATATTTTGGCTAAACTTTGAACTTATGGACCCCTTTTTCATTCTATTTGTTTGAATCAGTAGACCTTTAAATTCATGTTGGCTCCATTCCTTGTGAGTCCTCTGTTCCGTGGATAACATGAGTTTTGTTACTCTATTACATTGCTTTAGATTCATACATGCATTTGACTATTTTGCTTCATTATCATTATTATTGTTATTTTATTTTAATAAAAAATAAATTTAAATGTCAATCATTGATAGTGAAAAATAACATTTGTATTGTTTTGTTTGCTACTGCCAAAGGGTGTTTCTTCCATGATATGTGTTAATTGTCAAGATAATAGATTAGTCACATGACTTTAGGTGTTACTTGTATAACCATGAGAGTTTAGGAGTTAAGAAATTTAATCAATTTAAATAAGAATTAACGTAATTGTGAAGTCGGCTATAAATAATTCTTCTTATTATTATTTTTTGAAAAAAACATTCCTTCTTAAATTGATAGTTTAGTCATTGTTGGGTTCCATTTATTTGTTTAGAAAGACTTGCATTTTTTTTTATTTTTTTTTAATTTATTTATTTGCATTTTTTTTCCTATCAATCGATATTTGAGTCTAGCATGCCACTAACCATTTAGTTGAAGATTGGAATTTAATATGTTATATGTTCAACTTTCCTTGAATTTTAATTCTACTATAAGTTAAAGTATTAATTTTTCTTTCATGTTTACCATGTATGAACCTCGTTTGAGTTCACAATGGACTCCATCATTCATCCCTGCATATCGTTGAGTCGGATCATTTCGAGTCAGCCCCCTATATATTCGAAAGCTGTTACAGGTCTTGGAAACCCAACATGCTGCTGGAAATTAATTCAAGAGCCCAAGAATGGGCTGTATACATACTGTATACAACATTATACACTGATATACAGGCCAAAAACGTAAAAATACAGGGCTGAGGCAGAATACAGGTGTTCGGAAGCAAGAAAGACGTGAAAAGAGCTGATATACATGTTCATATACACTGATATACAGAAAATGTATACCAAAAAGGGGATTGGGTTGAACCTGGACATTTGCAACGAAATTGGCCCAATAAGGGCCCAATTTCATTATCTCTCTTACCCCTATACTTGTTTAATTATGTTCGATTTAACCCTAACTTTATAATTATTAATTAACTTAATTAGAGTCCCCAAGATGAGTTATTTCCTTTGTGTTGATTTAATTTTAATGTGTTTCATGTCTTAGTGTTCACTTATTTTTTATCAATCAAATATGTCGGTCAAATTACACATTTTAATTAAGTTAAACCTTTGGTTCTTTAAAAAATATTATTGCTAAGCTTTTCATTTAATCACTTTTTATTCACTTTAAATTTGTTCAAGTTAAAATATATTTTTTCTCAAATAAACTTTAAAAAATATTAGTCAAAACCCTTTTCAATTAATAATAATAATAATAATAATAATAATAATAATAATAATAATAATAATAAAATATATATATATATATACATTCCTACTTGATCATTTTTGCAAAAAGGTTAGTTAATTAATTAAAATTGATTTTCATGCTTAATTTATTAAATTGGTTTAACTTAGTATTTCAAAAATGAATTACATGAATTTTAATTAATCTGTTTTTATTAACATTCTAATCACCTGCAACTTAATTCAATTGTTTTTATATTTAGGTTCCTCTTTCTTAAAAAATATAAAATAAAATGTGACATTTATTTATTTTCTTAAAGTTAATCAAAATATTGTGAATTATTTATGTTAAATCATTTGCTAAACAATTAGTCAAAAATGTTTTAGTCAAGTCGCAAGTCAACCCCGTGTTAGCGGGCACTTCGAATGCCTAAACCCTTCTCGAAGTGTAAATTGAACCCCGAACCCTCTTTGGTATTTTCAAACGATTTTTTCTGTTTAAATCTTTGAAAATTAAGTTTTCTTAATTTATTTAAAAAATTAAGTGACGACTCTTTTCTAAGTATTTTTCTCAAATAGTTTTATACTTAGAACATTTCAAAAAGTAATTTTTTCTATAGAATAGGAAAATTACGGCGCAACAGTATCCACAATTTCTTCCAAGTCTGGACCTCTGAACATGTATCATTTTCACATGGGTAATCCAATAGGTTATTGACGTCCATTTAATTGCGGTAATTGAGATCATTGATCATGACCTGTGACATTTTTACAAGTGAGTTCTAACAAAATTATATATCTTAGATTTCATCTTTGAACAAATTTTGTTGTATCGAAAGCAATTTGCTATAGATTCTTGCTGAATATTTGTCGTCTAAGATGGATTGCAAAATTAATAGGATCTAAAATATTGATCTTTCATGGATCAGTTTGTCCCACTTCATAGCCTTCTAATGTCCTATGATAAATCTGTTGCGATAATACATCTTGAATCTCAAAACATCTTTAATTAATTAATAAATATTAATTTATCGATTAAATAATATCTCTATAAAATAATAATATTTCATGGCCCCACTTATACTAATTTAGTAAGATTTTACTGTATAACTAATGTTTGCATTATTTATACACTTTATTGTGTATTAAAGTATGGATTGCTAATGCAATGAATTTCTAGGTATTAGCAATGCAATGGTTTTAATGCATTCATTTGCATTATTAAAGGCCAAGATTCAATTTCCCCTCAAAAAATCTTTTTTTATATCTTTTCCACCATAATAGTGGAGAGTTTCTTTGTTAACAAATTTTTTATGCAATGCATGCTTTTTTTAATACATCAAATCAAACAATGTATAAAAGTAATCTGTGTATAATTAATGCAAACATAACTAATGCATGCATTGTTAATGCAATCATTACTAAATACTAATGAACTCTATTTAACATTATTATTATACACTCAACTAAATACACATTATCCATCATATTTTCATCAAACATACACATAAAAGTCACAAGAAACTTCAACACTCACACAAAAAATTTATTCTATACTTCCAAAATTTAATTCAATTTTTTTTCTTTCAAATTTTCTTGAAAAATAAACTCTCAATAAAGAAAAACGAGATTTTATCGGACAATTCCAAGTTAAGAACTAATGACAATAATGGTTAACTAAAATTGAAAACTTTCATGGAACATTTTGTATTTTTTTAAAATTAATTAGGTTTAAAAAATCGTGCATAAACAAAAAGAAAAGAAAAAATATTAAAAATAAAATAATTTTTGAGGCTCATGGCACTAATGTAGCAATGACATGATGCGTGTATAATGCACTCTCTATTATGAGATTAATATTATATTTTTAGGGCGATAAGGAGAAATAAACATGTGTATACTTAAAGTGCTAAAGTAAATTTGACGGTCAAATTCAAGAGTGAATTGATGTAATTTCTCTTTCAATTATTAATGTCTAGTGGATTGAGGAATAAGTTCACGTGGACTAAATAAAATGACACATCATATTTTATTAGCCAAATTTTAATAAGACAACTTTCGAGGTGATATATACAAAATTGAAAAACCTTGTTAAAATAAAATAAAATAGACTTTAACAAGTAATTTTTAAAAATTGGGTCTGCGTCCAAAAAAGTAATTGTGTTGAAACAAACACCAATTAATTCAGTACTTACGTAATTTCTTAATAGCCAAGTCATGTACTAGAGTACAAAAGAATAAGAAAAGACTAAGATACTCAGTAGTAAACTTTATTTATAAAATAAAACCGTCCATTCTTCTGAACTTCCATTAATCAGCTTAGTTTTATCTTTGGATTGGTTTAACAAGGTGAGTTTTACTTTAATTTGATATTTTCTTTTATAATTTTTGTGCAATCCCCAAAAAGAAAAGAAAATTGAAACAATTTATTTTTTACTAGTTGCAGGAGGATGGTATTTGTTCAAATTTTAGCCCTAAAAAAAAAAAGGAAAGGTGCTTCAAGAGAGTTACAAAATTTCACCTGTAAGTTGTATAAAAGCATCCCATTTTTTTTTTTTTTTTTTGATTTTGTTGGTTTTGTGACAGTATATGTATCTGTTTATTACGGTGTGATTAATTTTTTCATCAAATAAATTATGAGTGTGTTTGTTAGTTGAAATAAACTTAATCTCCCAAACCTCGAAAACTTTCTATTGTATAGTCAACATCCTCTTCCAATTGATCTAAAAGAGAGGAATGGAAGTGAAATGAGAAAAGAAAGAAAGGGGAAATGGGTTTCATTTAAACTAGATTTAGGAGTTTGGGTCCGATAAGAAACCACTTAAATTGTATCGAAGTACTAGAAATGCTATTATATAAATTGATGAAGACGTCTTAATACTTGATTATGTGCAGAAATCCCAATGAAGTTCTGATATCAATAGTAAGTTTGAATATGAAATGAACGCACTTGACCAATTAAGTCATAATACGACACTTGAATCAGTCCAAGTGTACTTGATTTCTACATTTGGTGATGCTTAAGGATAGCTTTCGAGTTTCATCAAATGTTGATTACCATTTGTCGCATTACTTCTCTTTTACTGCTTTGATTGATTACCATTTGTGGCATTAGTTCTCTTGCACCGCTCAATGATCATCCTCTCAAGTTTCATAAAATGAGCAAGCATGACTTGTATCAAGTACATTTCACTAGTTGTCCCCTTGAATTTCCTTAACCTCACTATTTGAATCATCATCAGAGCTTCACTTGCTTTGTTTTCTGCCTCGGACAAGTAGTCAAACAGTTCCTTTGTGTGGCATATTGTCTCATCAACCCGAGGAAAGAATCATATTGTATTATGTGGTCAATGTTTCAAAAATTAGTGAAGCTGATATATATATACAATTATACATAAACATTTTATAAACAAGAAATCCAGAGGGCCAGGGCATAAGTTAAAATTCTTCAAAATACGAAGCTTCTATACGCAGCACAAGATTCAAACCCCTGACATGTGCCTAATCCACATAGCGTGTATTGTAGTCTTACCACAAGAGTAAAGTACTGGGCCTGTGTGTGCATATATATACTATACACACACACAGATATATATATATATATATATATATATATATATATATAAGGTTTAGAAAATTCCACTGCAAAGTGCACAAGTGATACATTTAACAGAAATCTTAAAAGTCACAAATTCTTAGGCTTTGAAAGTTAAGTGATACATCAAGCTTATCTGGTATAGATACCGACCAGATAGTTAGTTCACAAGCAGAGATTTTTTTTCATCCTTAGGGATGAGCCATCCAAGCAGAGGTGCTTAACCCAATCAACTATTGGGTTCACTTAAAAACACTTAAATTTATCTGTATAGGTGGTAAGGATTGACAAGTTTACAAGCTTTGGAGAAACCGTAACACGATTAACATCAACACAATATTTCAACTCCAAAGTCTCAAGTATTGGCATAATAAGAGTAGTTTATTGATCCTACAGCAGAGCTGTTAATTGTTGAATGCTCTAACTGAAGGCTAACAAGATTGGGGGGATCTGACTCTGCTAAAGTGTCTGTCTTGGAGATAAGATGAAATCCCAGTATAGGTCTAATTGTTTCATGAGAATTTTATGGATTATGCTCGAAGCAGAATCCTCAATATTAGATACATACTGAAAAAACTAAGGATCAAACACATGTTAGGTTGTGTAGGCCGTAACTGCATCCAATTTTTTGATAAGATGTTAAACTCTTGCAGCATATTTGATGGGCATGAGATCTAGTATTTTGTGTAGTATGCTAGTTGGTAATTCACAAATAATAGACTTGCTCAAATAACTAGATATCTTTCTTCTAGCACATCGACTCACATAAATAATTGTCTTATTATAGAATTCTGAAATAAGGAGTTATTTCATAAAAATGAATTTGAATGAATGGGACCGGTTTGAATAGGATTGGATCTATAAACTGTTGAAAAAGGAGAAAAGTAAAAGGGAAATGGCCAAATGGCTGAATTAAATTTTAAGTAAGACATACTCCCTCCATCCCGAAATAATGTCACTTTAGAGTTTAGCCAAAAAATTTTTGGTCCCAAAACAAGTGTCATCATATGAATTCGGGACAAAATATAGTATGTTTTTTCAACTATACTCTTGTATTAAAGAACTACTTATTCTTAATAGCGCTCAATTATTTTAAAAAAAAACATCTAATAAATAGTGGTAACTTAGTGAACTACCCCTTGAATTTATTATTTTCCTTAATGGGTGTGAAATGAGCTAAAATGATACTTATTTTGAAACGGAAGAAGTAGTAGTATATAGTTATGTTGTTTCTGGTCAATGCTCATTTTTACAACTCTGAAATCATATTTATCCTGGTGAATACCTTCTTCTTGTTCACTCCGCCCTGGTGCCACATGTCCCCTCTTTCTCTTAAATTTTGTAGCTATATATATGGGAACTTATGACTTTCCAAAAGCCACATACTATACACACACTTCTATGTATAGTATGTGGTTCTTGTCAAGTAATAAGTGTCCATATATATTGCTACAAAATTTAAGAGCAGGGGGACACGTGGGACTAGGGTGGAGTGAACGAGAAGAAAGTATGCACGGGGATAGATATGATTTCACAGTTGGGAAAATGAGTATTGACTTGAAATGACACAACTATATACTATTACTTACTTTATCCCAAAATAGGTATCACTTTAGCTCATTTCACGCCCATTAAGGAAAATAATAATTTAACGGTATAGTTTACTAAGTTGCCTCTATTTATTAGATGTTTTTGATAATTGAGCACTATTAAAAAGTAGTATCTATTTAATATAAGAGTATAGTAAAAAAAAAAAAATACTAATTTTTAAATATTATAGTTAAGAATGATTCTACGTGATTTGGAGCAAAATGACATTGAAGCTACTGTCATTAAGGTTGAAAACAAGTCAACAATATCTACGGCCAAAAATCCAGTGCAACATGATCGTAGCAAGCATATAAATGTGAAGTTTCATGCTATCAGGCAAGCAGAGAATGATGGCGAAGTTAAACTTGTTCATTGCAGCTCAGATGAACATATTGCAAACATCATGACCAAGGCTCTTCTTAAGGGGAAATTTGAAGTTCTAAGGGCCAAGTTGTGAGTATCCAAGAAAAATCTCGTTGAGTGTTAGAAAATGAGATATTTCTAGATAGTCTTTTGTTTAGTTGTTTCTTTTTAAATATTATGTTTAGTTTGGAAAGGTAGTCCTTGTTTTATGGAATATGTTTTGTAAGAAAGTCAATAGTGGTTAAATAGGTAATGAAATATGCACATCTCAACCAGGCAGTTGTAGGATGCATCATCGTGGAGCAAGACCGATTCATGCCAGACGTGGGTAGAATCACGCATAGGAACCTTTCTCCACATGCCAAGATATCCAATGACACCAAACGGACTATGCACGAATGTATGTCTGTGTTCATATGCTTAATAACATGCGAAGCCAACGCTCGTTGCTAACGTGAACAGCGGAACACCATCACCGTTGAAGACGTCTATTGGGTCATTAGCAAGTTTGGTTTTGATGACTACATTGAACCCTTGCCTTTGTACTTGCCTCGTTATCGTGAGGATGGTGGTAGTGAGCGTGGATCCCTGATAGAGGAGTCTTTGTTGAAGCGTCCAATGGTTGATGCAGCTTCAGGCTGCAACATCACGCCCTATCACCTGCCTCGTAATTTTCCTATGGCTCATCACCACTTTGTGTATCCACCACCAATGGGAAATGGTGATATGCAGGGGGTGCATCAAATGGAAGCACTTCTCAATGTGTAATGGATAATGACGTTGAGTCTCCTATGGAGGACGGTAAGGAGTGATTAATTTCTCTATTGAAGGAATTAATCTGTTGTTGAAACTTTAAGAGTAGTGAAAAAAGTAGGTTATCTTTTCTATGTTACCTAATCTAGTATAGTTCTTAATTGCAAAGTTTAGGAATGTGTCTTTCAAACTGAGTGAGCCAAAGGGTGGTCCGTCCAATTGTCTATTTGTTTATGTGTGTATATGTATGTGTATGTGTGTGTGGTAGTGCTCAACCACTTGAACAAGCGTTACCAGTCCTTATTATGATATATATAGATTGTGCAATGCATTTGTAAAAGTAAAAGAGAAGCTAGGTAGCATACCAGGGGAAGGGGAATGTGCAGGGGTTGGTTGTGGAGATCAGAATAAGGACAGGCGACGCTTGTTCAAGTGGTTGATCACTTCCATCACACACACATAAACATACACACATAAGTAACCATTCAATTGAAGGCCACTAATTGTCTCACTTAGTTCGAAAGACACATTCCTAAACTTCACAAATTAATAACTATCCTACATTAGGCAAAATAGAAAAAATAGTCTACTTTCTTTATTGCTCTTGAAGTTTCAACAACTTAATTTCTTCCGTAGAGAAATTGATCACTCCTTAACCCCCTCCGCAGGAAACTCAACATCACTATCCACTGCACATTGCAAAGTGTTTCCATTTGATGCATCCCCATGCATGTCACCATTTTCCATTGGTGGTGGATACACAAAGTGGTGATGAGCCATAGGAAAATTAGGAGGCAAGTGATAGGGCATGATGCTGCATCCTGAATCGGCATCAACCATTGGACGCTTCAAAAAAGACTTCTCTCTCAGGGATCCATGCTCACCACCATCATTCTCACGATAATGAGGCAAGTACAAAGTCAAGGGTTCAATGTAGTCATCAAAACGAAACTTGCTCATGACTCAATGCACGTCTTCAATGGTGATGGTGTTCCATTGCTCACATTGGCTTCTCATATTACGAAGCATATGAAAAATCAGGGGATATAAGATACATACTGAAAAATCAGGGGATCAAACACAAGGTTAGGTTGTGTAGACCATAACTGAGTCCAATTATTTTGATAAGATGCTAACTCTTGCAGCATATTTGTCGGGCATGAGATCTAGTATTCTATTTAGCGTGTCAGTTGGTAATTCAAAAATAATAGACTTGCACAGATCACAAGATTTCTTACTTCTAGCACATAGATTTCTCTCAGAAGTAGTTTATATAAAAATTTAGATAATTACTTCAACATGAATTGATGGGTCTATAAATATTTGCCTTAGTATGGTCCTCTGAAATGAGGAGTTTTTTTCATCAAAAGGTACAACTTTTGTTTGAAAATGAGATATTTCTAGATAATCTTTTGTTTAATGATTCCTTTTGAAATATTATGTTTAGTTTATAACGGAAAGGTAGTCCTTATTTTATGGAATATGTTTTGTAAGAAAGTCAATAGTGGTTGGATAGGTAAGGTCTCTACTAACTTTTGAAAAGCTTATATAACTACTAGCTAATTTTGGGAACGTACGTTGCGTGTTTATTTTAAAATATTTAATACAAATTTTAAATGGTGCATATATTATTGGACTCTTTGTGCTATAAATACAAAACAATCATATAGAGAAAAAAGTAACACCTGTAAGTTGAGTGTAAAATCTTACAAGCTTGATGCTCTACTTTACTGACATATATAATACTTTAATTTAAAGATAAATATATACTTAATATATACAAGTGTTTGCATATATAACTAAAAAAAATTAGAAATTAAAAAAGGGGGATGATTGTATAGTAATTATCGCATAGCATAAAATGGAAATACAATGCCGCATATAAAAATATTATATAGTTGCTAGTACAACCATGAAACCTAAAAATGTGAATGAATGAGGTACCATTTATTATGTTTCATCAAGAACCTGAAACTGAAGATGATGGGGAAGAAGAGATTATGAAGATTATGTTGTCAAAGAAAATTATAACTCATAAGCACAAAAAATAATCATTAAAAATTGAAATACAAATGAGACGTTAGTGAAAGGAAAAAGAAACAGGAGAGATATTTATACTAATATGTATAGTGACTCTAAAATTATTCTTTCAAAATTATTAAAACTATGAAAGGTTTGAATAATTATGATATTGAATTTTGGGCTTCTCATCTTAAATAATGGAAGGTTAAAAGCTTAGAGTGATTATGATGACTATTAAAATAGAGAAAAGACATAAAGTCATCACTGAAGTTGTCTCGAATTTTTAAAAAGACACTTTAACTTTTCGGTTGTCCTATTACCCCACAAAACTATCTGAATCCACACTAAATTTACCATTTTGACTAATTTTAAAATCACTCGTGTTGTCACGAAATATGGACGCGTGAAGGACTCTTGATACTGCTTCAGACCAATGTAAAATTGCGTGAAGGACTACGAATTCAAAATCAAGGTGAAATCCCACTCAAAAAACCCTAATATTCGTCTATACATCTTAAACTTTTAGCCAGAGACACCTTTTAAAACTTTGGACACTTTTCATCTTTCTCACAGGCTGGAACACTCACAAGAACACAAAAAAAGAAGTCATAGCTGCCTAGCTTTTGAATAATTTCATACATGTTTAGGCTTTAGCAAAGGTTGTTCATCTTTTCTTGCTTTTTGTGAAATAGCGAGTTCTAGATTTGAGGATGACAACGCCTTCAGTTCACTATCCCACAAAAGGTGAAAATCTGAAGTTAATCTTATTCATTCATCGTCGATGATTATTTTGTTGTTAGAAATTATGATTAATGTATATATCACGCTATGAATTTTGATTAATTTTTCAATTTGAACGGTCTACTGTATGTTCTCATATGCTTACGCGTCAGCCAAGAAATCTTGGTCTATCACTCATACGTTAGGAATATATTCGTACTTAGTTTAGTACTAAAAAAATTGAAAACTTTATCTTTCCACTTTCACGGAAAGGTATCTTTTATTAAATTTCACTTAGCATTCATTAATGTATATATATGTATAAAACTATGTTTGTTAAAATGTATTACTTAAAAACCCAGTTTCAAAATTACTTTCTATTTATGTATATGTTAGTCTTTTTATAAATCAAGTTTTTGTATAACTTGCTCTGTTTTTCACCTTTATTAACTGTTTGAGAATATGTTTTTTTCGTAACTTTCGTTCCCTTTTCTTTTCTCTGTTTTGCACGAACGTTGGAGTGGAAGAGTCCCCCTATGGGATTCAACGATACATTGTTGCATGAAGCTTGCATATCTTGTACATGGAGTCCGCACATATGTATCCTTTTTCTGCCTTCACGTTGTTCAGAGGTCGAATAACAGATGAGATTCTTTCATTCTATAAAATTCTAGCACAACTATTAATTACCTCATTTTTCTCAGTTTGTTCTATTTAGTTGTGTTGATGTGATTAATGTTTTTATCTCTATTGTGTGTTCCCTGATATATGCAAATTTTCTTTGACCTCATACAGTAACTACGAATACTTCGTTTTATTGCATAAAAGAAGGCCTTTATTTTTTTTGAACTTAAGAAACCGACATAGTTAAGTTAGAAATGTTCCTCATTAAAATTTTCTTGTAGTTACTCACTTTCCTTTCATATACTTTTGTCAAAAATAAACCACAATGTTTACTGCCCAACTCTTTTTTTAGTTTAGATTTAGAGATTTTGTTATAAAAATTATTCTTTAACTTGTAAGTTCTTGAATTTATTCAAGTCTTAAACTTTTCCCTCTAAATTTAGTTAAGTTCACTAGATCTTCTTTTACTACTACCAATGCTTCAAATTTTGATAAAATTCCTTCTCTTATTAAATTTAAATAGATTAAAGTCATCATTTGTTATCCAATAAACTAGTTTCATGTTTACAAAATATTTTACTTCCACACGTTTTCAACAAGACAATTTTTCATAAAGAAGTGTTTTTCAATCAATGATTTTAAAGTTCCTTGAGATTTAGCTTTCACATTTTTGACACTTAGCCTAATTAATTAATTAAGTTCGGTCGGTTAACCATTTTTAATGGATATTAAAGGATGCTTAATACCTTTCCTTTAGATTAGTTGAACCCTTACCTAGAATCTTATGTTTAGTAGACCTTAAAATGAAGTTAACTTTAAACAATGCCTTTAAATCATTTTAGGTGTCTTAATTCACCATAAATAATTAGGTGGCGACTCATTTAGTTAGTTAATTAATTTAGGAATCACTAATATATTGCACACTATTTTGACCTAGTTAAAATGGGGTATAACAAATGGTAATCTAACTGAGGTTAGGAGCTTCCCACTTTTAATAATATATGATGATATGTGTCTTAAGTCTTTTGTAATATGCCATATGAATGACAAAAAGAAATTTTGGTGAACCTTATCTTTTTCTCAAGAGTTCCAAATATAATAGTAAATATCAAGAGCCCTTCTTCTTGAGGGATCTGTGATGGCAAAGACATAAGTTTTTTCTTCAGTTCTTCTAAGGTGAGTGAGCTGAGCAACAATAACATGACATCCACCAGCTTCTTGGGTGTATGTCCTCCTATGTTTACGATTATCCATCTCCCTCTCTCTACAAATATATCTCTTTATATCTCCATACATACATACATATATATATATATATATATATATATATATATATATATAGTATGTGGTTCTTGACAAGTAATAAGTGCCCATATATATTGCTACAAAATTTAAGAGCAAGGGGGGACACGTGGCACAGGGCAGAGTGAACGAAAAGAAGTATTCACCGGGATAGATATGATTGGGAAAATGCATATTGACCGGAAACGAAATAACTATATACTACTACTTCTTTTGTCTCAAAATAAATATCACTTTAGCTCATTTCACACCCATTAAGGAAAATAATAAATTGAAGGTATAGTTTACTAAGTTGCCTCTATTTATTAGATTTTTTTTTTTATAATTGAGCACTATTAAAAAGTAGTTGTTCTTTAATATAAGAGTATAGTCGAAAAATGCATACTAATTTTTTAAATACTAATACTCCTTTTGCCCCAAAATAAGTGCCACTTGAGCAAAAACATTGTTCCAAAATAAGTGTCTTTGTAGGAATTCTAGACCAAAATTAGTATGCTTTTTCAATCATCAAAAACATCTAACAAATAGAGCTAACTTAGTAAACTATACTTCAATTTATTATTTTCCTTAACGGGCATGAAATGAACTAAAGAGATACTTATTTTGGACAAAGGAAGTAGTAGCATATAGTTATGTCGTTTCCTGTCAATGCTCATTTTCCCAACAGCGAAATTATATTTATCCTAGTGAATACCTTCTCATTCACTCTGCCCTGGTGCCACGTGTCCCCACTTTCTCTTAAATTTTGTAGCTATATATATGGGCACTTACTAGTTGTCAATTGCCACATACTATACACATAGAGAGAGAGGGAGATATTTGCAGAGAGAGAGAGTGAGATGGATAATGGTAATCATGATGGTGGTTCAGGAAATGGAGGATTTCATAGCTATCGCAGATCTCCACAACCAAATCCTGCACATTCCCCTTCCTATGGTATGCTACCTATCTTCTCTTTTACTTTTACAAATGTATTGCACAGTGATTTCTCTATACATATGTATGGTTGGAATGTTGATGAATTTTTATATTTGATATGCTTAATACAGCTGAGTGTTTCTATTAAAATCTATCTCGCAAGGTAGGGGAAAGGCTATGTACACATCGCACTTCCATATTCTATTTATGGAATTATATATACTGATTACTGGGCATGTCCTCGTTATTGTTGAATATTCGTGAAGCTTTGTGCACAATTTGGGCTGCTAGCTAATAATTTTCATTAATTCCTCTGAATTTTTCATTTTCTTCTTTAGCTCTGTTGAGCCTTGGAAGATAATAAAAACGGAGACCTGCAACTTGTGTACATTTCTTGGCTTGCTCTATGTCCGTCTTTAATTAGCTAGGGACCATATATGCATTTTTTTTCCATGTATATATTTGCAAAGCTAGCTATTTGTTCATCAAAGATGAAAGATCAATTGATTAATTCATGGTAATGGTGATCGACACGGCATTTCTGGTTTTCTTTGGAACTTTAAAGAAAAAATGGAAACAAGTGGCATGCATGCAATCTTTTGTATGTCCTCTCTACCCTTTTTTTACGCGTGTCTCCTCTAAAAAGAATATTAAAAAGAGAGAGGAAGAATCAAACCGTCTAACGTTAGCAAGTTTGAAAATTAGCTAGCTATATTACACAAATTAAAGGCTTTAATTATGGCATAAAAATTGCCTAAAGTTTCCGTTACAATTTGAGGAGATTTCCAATATTTTTATATGTGTCAGCTAATTTACTTGAGTTAATTTATTTTTTTGCTCTCTGCTTTTGCAATAAATTGAAAATCAGAACAAATAAGCATTTTAAGAAGTAAATTAAGATCTAGCAAGTGTTTCTTTAGAACAACTGGTACTACAAAAGTATATGAAAACAGTGGGCAGGGTAGTATCCGTTACAATAAAATTTTATCTTATTCGTATATCACGGTTATGGTAAAAGAAGCCTTTTGATCCGAGGCAAGTTTGGATATATGTGAGAGTTTGTTGAAGACTAGACAGAATATGATAGATGATGAAAACAAAATATGAGGCGTTTTATGTTAAGTCTGTATTCACACTGATGTGCTTTTGGTGTTCACATGAATATTGTCCAAAATTCATAGTGCAGTCTTACAGTATGACTCTCATATCCAGCTAATAATTAGTGAAACATATATTTCTGTGTGCCATTAGCTTTGTAATTTCTTCAATACTTGGGTAGGTAATAGCAAATGTTACTAAAAAATGTTTAATTAGACAATAAAAGCGTAGCTAGATGTGAAGAAATTAGACGAATATTTTGTTGATATAGACTACACTTCTTTTTAATTTCACTCTGGTGCTTTTTTGTTGCATGAAATTAAGATATGGAGATGAGCCTGGAACTGCCTGCTCATCTTAACCAGGAAGTTTTTGAAATCATCATTCAGGAGCAAGACCGATTCATACCAAACGTGGCCAGAATCATGCATAGCACCCATCCTCCCCATGCCAAGATATCCGATGACGCCAAACGGACCATGTACGAATGTATCTCTGAGTTCATATGCTTTGTAAAATATGAAGCCAACGTTCATTGCCAGCGTGAGCAGCGGAACACCATCACTGATGAAGACGTATATTGGGTCATTAACAAGTTTGGTTTTGATGACTACATTGAACCCTTGCCTTTGTACTTGCTTCGTTATCGTGAGAATGATGGCGGTGAGCGTGGATCCCTGATAGGGGAGTCTTTGTTGAAGTGTCCAATGGTTGATACAACTTCAAGCTGCAACATCACGCCCTATCACCAGCCTCCTAATTTTCCTATGACTCATCACCACTTGGGGTATCCACCACGAATGGGAAATGGTGATATACAAGGGGAATCATCAAATGGAAGCACTTCTCAGTGTGCATTGGATAATGATGTTGAGTTTCCTACGGAGGAGGGTAAGGAGCGATCAATTTCTGTACTGAAGGTGTTAAGTTGTTGTTGATGCTTTATGAGCAATGAAGAAATTAGACCATCTTTTCTATGTTACCTAATCTAGGATAGTTCTTAATTTGCAAAGTTTAGGAACGTGTCTTTCGAACTAAGTGAGCCAAATGCTGGCCCCTTCAATTGGCTGTTTACATATGTGTGTATGTGTTTGTTGTATGTGTATGATATATTTGCCCTTATGCTATGAAAAAATTGGTCATGTCTACCCTCTGTTTCACTTCTTGAATATCCTGGTAGTTATATTCCTTATTGTTCTATTATTTATTTTGTGCAGATTCTTGTTGCCAATCATTTAATTTATGCCTTCAAATGAAAAAAAAACGCAACTTTTACCTCCCCCAGACGTACGTAGCAACCTTTTCTATAGTGTAGTCGATGACATTCTAACGAGGTTGCCTTCACGTGATATTGTGAGGAAAAGCATCGTATAGAAAGAATGGAGATATAAGTGGTGCAGACTTCCTCAAACTTGATCAAACACTCTGAAAAACAACAGAGGACTTGATATCCCCTTCAATTGGTTTATCTATCACTCTCTGTCACCTCATTGCTCTTCTTACAGGACCAATTACCAAGTTTACCCTTGACATTCCTAATTTGGAAACATGTCCAAATATTGACCACTTGATATATTTCCTCTATAGGAATGATTCAACATCTTGTTCTTAAACCTCCGTTTGGTAACCGATACAAATTGCCTTCTTCATTTTTCGTATGTTTGGGTTTGAGTCATTCAAACACGATCTCTCTCAACCAAATTCCTTGATTTGTAGTATATCAAGCAGCCACATACTCGGCTGCTACTGAAGATTTGTGCTCCAAGAAAATTCTGAACCAAACATAAATGAGTAACGGGATGCGCTTTTGTAATCATCCAAAATCCACTCCATTAACTATTCGAGTATCCAAGAAGATCTCCATTCTCCACACTTCTATACCGAATTCCATAATCAATTCTCCCTCTAATGTACCTTAACACCCTTTTAACAGCTCCAAAATGCTTAGTGCTGGGACTTTTTATATATCCAAATAACAAATTGACATCAAACATTATGTCTAGCCTAGAAGCATCCAGATACAATAGGCTTCCAATAAGACTTCTATAAAGTATTGGATCTACCCTCTCTTCGCCATCATCCTTCATCATTTTTTTTATTCACAACAAGTAGAGTTGCAACAGGTTTGCACTTGTCAAGCTTGAACTTTTTTCAACAGTACCTCTTTTGGAAAAAGAAAATTCCTTCACAAAATTGAAAAATCTCCATTCCTAGGAAAAAAAAATTCTTCTCTCCTTGATCACACAACTCAAAAGCTTTAAGCATTTCATTTTTAACTTCCTAAACCACAAGAGGATTTTCATCTGTGGTCATCAAATCGTCTATCACAATCCACATCGCGTCAGCTTTCCTTTTGAATTACAAAGTAGGCTCATTTAGGCTTCCATAGAAGCCTTGAGACAAACAAGATGAATATCTAGCCTACTATACCAAGCTCTTGGAGCTTGTTTAAGACCATAAAAAGCTTTTTTAAGCTAATACACCATGTCTTCTTCGCCTATTGAAGATTTTCCACTTGCATTGTGCTAGAAGTATAATTACTCTAAAGGTCATTTTTGGAATTTTCTAGAAAATTACCATTTTACCCTTTTTGAAAGTTGCACATAGTCATTTTTGGTCCATTGGTATGGTTGGTTTGGGAACTGGGGTGAAAAGTTGGGAGTTTTGAAAAAGATTCGTTTTTTGAAGGTTTTAATGTTGAAATGTTGACGTTAGTCAATATTTGGAGTTCTGAGTATCAGAATGAAATTCTGTCAGTTCCATCAACTCCGGGACATGGCTTTTGGGGTAGTAGGACTATTGGCTTAGGTCTTGAGGTATTTAGATGAGTTTCGAAGACTTTTTGTGTTTGAAAGTTGAAAGCATTAGATAGTTGACCAAGGCCAACATTTGGTGATAGCAAGCTTGTAATGAAATTCCAATAGTTTTGTTAGCTCCAAAATATTTGTTTTGGTCTAGGTGTACTGTTTGTTTGGATCCCACAACTTTTGGTTTGATTTTGACCCATTAGACGAGATGCGGGAAAAGTTAAAGCTATAGTTTGACTTTAGTCAACATTTGAAGTTAGAAAGGTCATTTTCGAGTTTTGGTGATTCCACTAGGTCAAAAGGGTGGTATTTGTTCTGGTTGAAAGTTTGATTTTATTCCCGAAACTTTTGGATGAGTTTTATGTTCTTATTTGGAAATTTTGAGATTCTTAAGTTAAAGTTGACTTATCAGGTTAACGTAACCTTGTTTCGATATTCTGATGATTTGAATGAATGGGGATAGTTTAAATGGGATTAGAACTATAAACTGTTGAGAAAAGAGAAAAAAAGAGAAATGACCCAAAAGTTAATTAAACTATAAGTAATCTATACTCCCTTCATTCCGAAATATGTGTCACCTCAACAACAAAAAAGTTGTCTCAAAAAAAGTGTCATCGGAGAAATTCAACTATAGTCTTATATTAAAGAGCTACCAATTCTTAATAGAGCTGAATTATCGAAAACATGTAATAAATAGAGGCAACTTAGTAAACCATACCTTCAATTTATTATTTTTCCTTAATGGGCGAGAAATGAGCTAAAGTAACATTTATTTTGGGACACAGAAAGTATTAGTCTATAGTTACGTCGTTTCCGGTCAATGCTCATTTTCCCAATAGTGAAATCATATTTATCCCAGTGAATACCTTCTTCTCGTTCACTCCGCCCTGGTGCCACGTGTCCCCCCTTTCTCTTAAATTTTGTAGCTATATCTATGGACACTTATTACTTTCCAATAGTGACATACTATACAGAGATATATACTTCTGTAGAGAGAGTGAGATGGATAATCGTAATCATGTTGGTGGTTCAGGAAATGGAGGATTTCATAGCTATCATGTAGATGCAACTTTCGATTCACTCGTGGGATCCGAGCGGCAGATCTCCACAACCAACCCCTGCACATTCCCCCTTCCCCTGGTATGCTAACTATCTTTTCTTTTACTATTTACAAGTGATTTCTCTATATATATGTATGGTTGGAATGTTCATGAATTTTTATATTTGATATGCTTACTAAAGCCGAGCATTTCTATTAAAATCTATCTCACAAAGTAGGGGAAATGCTATGTACACATCGCACTTCCAAATTCTATTTATGGAATTATATATACTGGGCATGTCCTTGTTGTTGTTTAATATTCATGAAGCTTTGCATATGCTGAAGTGCACACAGTTTTTTTAGGAGAGTTAATTTGGGCTGCTAGCTAATAATTTTCATTAATTCCTCTGAATTTTTCATTTTCTTCTTTAGCTCTGTTGAGCCTTGGAAGATAATAAAAATGGAGAGCTGCAACTTGTGTACATTTCTTGGCTTGCTCTATCCGGAGCTAGGTGGGGTTCGTGGGTTCGGACGAACCCCAAAGCTTATCCGTAGACCCTATATTTGTACTAGAAAATTAAGTAATAACTTGTGAACCCCTAACAAAACTGATTAACAATTCAATAGTAAGAAAGGGAAAGGAAATTTAAAACTCCCAAACTCCTAATACTAGCTTCGCCTCTGCCTCTATGTCCGTCTTTAATTAGCTATGGACCATATATGCATTTTTTTACATGTATATATTTGCAAAGCTAGCTGTTTGTCTATCAAAGATGAAAGATCGATTGATCAAGTCATGGTAATGGTGATCGACACGACATTTCTGGTTTTCTTTTGGAACTCTAAAGAAAAAATGGAAACAAGTGGCATGCATGCAATCTTGTGTATATCCTCTCTACCCCTTTTTTACGCGTGTCTCTCCTCTAAAAAGAATATTAAAAAGAGAGAGGAAGAAACAAACCGTCTAACGTTAGCAAGTTTGAAAATCAGCTAGCTATATTACACAAATTAAAGGTTTTAATTATGGCATAAAAATTGCCTAAATTGTCCGTTACAATTTGAGGAGATCTTCCTATATTTTTACTCTCTGCTTTTGCCATAAAATTAAAAATCAGAACAAATAAGCATTTTAAGAAGTTGATTAAAATCTAGAAAGTATTTCTTTATCCAAAGTTTAAGAAGCATAGCATATAATATTAAGAACAACTGGTACTACAAATAAAGAATATGAAAACAGCGGGCAGGGTAGTATCCGTTACAATAAAATTTTATTTTATTCCTATGTCACGGTAATGGTAAAAGAAAAAGCCTTTTGATCCGAGGCAACTTTGGATATATGCCAGAGTTAGTTGAAGAGTAGACAAAATAAGATAGATGATGAAAACTAAATATGAAGCGTTTTATGTTAAGTCTGTATTCACACTGATTAAATAATATGTGTTTTTGGTGTTCACATGAATATTGTCCAAAATTCATAGTGCATATCCGGCAAATAATTAGTGAAACATATATTTCTGTGTGCCATTAGCTTTGTAATTTCTTCAATACTTGGGTAGGTAATAGCAAATGTTACTAAATAATGTTTAATTAGACGATAAAAGCGTAGCTAGATGTGAAGAAATTAGACGAATATTTTGTTGATATAGACTACACTTCTTTTTAATTTCACTCTGGTGCTTTTTTGTTGCATGAAATTAAGATATGGAGATGAGCCTGGAACTGCCTGCTCATCTTAACCAGGAAGTTGTTGAAATCATCATTCAGGAGCAAGACCGATTCATACCAAACGTGGCCAGAATCATGCATAGCACCCATCCTCCCCATGCCAAGATATCCGATGACGCCAAAAGGACCATGTACGAATGTATCTCTGAGTTCATATGCTTTGTAAAATATGAAGCCAACGTTCATTGCCAGCGTGAGCAGCAGAACACCATCACTGATGAAGATGTATATTGGGTCATTAACAAGTTTGGTTTTGATGACTACATTGAACCCTTGCCTTTGTACTTTCCTCGTTGTCGTGAGGATGATGGTGGCGTGTGTGGATCCCTTATAGGGGAGTCTTTGTTGAAGCGTCCAATGGTTGATACAGCTTCAAGCTGCAACATCACACCCTATCACCTTCCTTCTAATTTTCCTATGGCTCATCACCACTTGGTGTATCCATCGCCAATGGGAAATGGTGATATGCAGGGGGATGGATCAAATGGAAGCACTTCTCAGTGTGCAGTGGCTTCAGTTGATAGTGACGTTGAGTCTCCTACGGAGGAGGGTAAGGAGTAATCAATTTCTCGATCTACTGAAGGTATTAAGCTGTTGTTGAAGCTTTATAAGCAATAAAGAAAGTTTAGGAATAGTTTTTAATTTGCGAAGTATAGGAATGTATGTTTCGAACTAAGTCGGGCCCATTCAATTTGCTGTTTACTTATGTGTATGTGTATTTTTGTGTGTGGTGGAAATGCTCAACCACATGAACAAGTGCTACTTGTCCTCATTATGATATTTCTAATTGAGCCTATTTGATCAAACACTTCGGAAAACAACAGAGGAATTGATATTAGTCTCTGCCACCTCTTTGCTCTACTTATAGGACCAATTACCAAGTTTACCCTTGACATTCATAATCTGGAAACATGTCCAAATAATGATCACTTAATATATTTCTTCTATGGGAATGTCATTCAACATCTTGTTGTTAAACCTCTGTTTGGTAACCGATACAAGCTGCCTTCTACTTTTCATATGTTCGGATTTGAATCATTATTCAAACAAGATCTTTCTCAACCAAATTCCTTGATTTGTAGCATATGAAGCAGCCACATATTCCTTTTTTGCTGAATGTTGAGCTACAACATCTTGCTTCTCTGTGCTCTGAGAAAAAATTATGAGCCAAGCAAAAAAAAGTAACGGTATGTGCTTTTGTAATCATCCAAACATCCACCCCAATAACTATTTGAGTAGCCAAGAAGATTTCCATTCTCCTCACTTCTATACCAAATTCCATTATCAATTGTCCCTCTAATGTACTTTAACACCTTTTTAGTGGCTCCAAAATGCTTATTGCTGGGACTTTGCATATATTAGGATAACAAACTGGCATCAAATATTATGTCTATCTAGATGCAGTCAGATACAATATGCTTCCAATAAGACTTCAATAAAGTATTGGATCTGCCCTCTCTTCACCATCATGCTTCATCATTTTTCATCCCCAACAAGTGGTGTTGCAATAGGTTTGCACTCAAGCTTGAACGTTTTTCAACAGATTCAAGGCATACCTCTTTTGGGACAAGAAAACTCCTTCACAAGATTGAGAAATCTCCATTCCCACGAAAAACTTCTTCTCTCCTAGATCAGACATCTTAAAAGTTTTTAGCATTTCATTTTTAACTTCTTGAACCACAAGAGGATTTTCACTGGTTATCATCAGATCATCAACATAAACTAATATCACAATTCACATCCCATCAAATTGCCTTTTGAAGTACAAAGTAGGCTCATTTAAGCTTTTGTTGGAGCCTTGAGATAGAAAAATGAATAGGCATAATACGTAAACATAACCCTTAACTTGGTGTTAGTTGACAACTATGACCTTTAACTTTGGGTGTGCATGAGTAGGCACTTAAACTTATATAAAATTGAACAAATAGACACATTCATCCTACATGACACCCTACATGGAAATTTTTTGTCCTACTTGTATTATGCCATGTAGGACACGTGTGTCTATCTGTTCAATTTTATATAAGTTTAAGTGCCAACTTGTGCACACTCAAAGTTGGAGGGCATAATTATCCACTGAAGTCAAGTTAAGGGTCATGTTTATGTATTATGCCAAATGAATATCCAACCTACTATACCAAGCACTTGGAGCGTTTTTAAGACCATAGAAAACTTCTTTAAGCTAATACACCCTGCCTTCTTCACCTACGGAAGATTTTCCACTTGTATTGTGTTGCAAGTGTAATGACCCTAAAGGTCATTTTTGGAATTTTCTAGAAAATTACCATTTTAACCTTCATGAAAATTGCAACTAGTCATTTTTGGTCCATTCGTATGGTTAATTTGGGAACCAGAGTGAAAAGTTGGGAGTTTTGAAAAAAGAATTGGCTTTTGAAGGTTTTAAAGTTGAAATGGTTGACTTTAATCAACATTTTGAGTATCAAAATGGAATTCTGTCAGTTTCATCAACTCTGGAACGTGACTTTTGGGTTAGTAGGACTATTGGCTAAGGTTATGAGGTATTTAGATGAGTTTTGAAAGAGTTTTTGTGTTTTGAAAGTTGAAAGCATAAGAGAATTGACCAAAGTCAACTTTGGTGATAGCAAGCTCGGAATAAAATTCTGACAGTTCTGTTAACTCCGTAATATGTTTTTTTTGCCTAGATGTACTGTTGGTTTGGGTCCCAAGGCTTTTGGTTTGATTTTGAGCCATTAGACGAGATGCAGGAAGATTTAAGGCTAAAAATTGACTTTAGTCAACATTTGAGGTTAGAATGGTCATTTTCAAGTTTTGATGATTCCACTAAGTCCGAAGGGTGATATTTTGTCTAGTTGAAGGCTTGGTTCAATTCTCGAAACTTTTGAATGAGTTTCATGTCCTTATTTGAAATCGGAGATTCTTAAGTTAAAGTTGATTTTGGGCAAACATCGGGTTAAGGTAACCTTGTTTGGGTGTTTTGATGATTTCATTTAGTCCGAAATATCACTTTCACACTAATAGCATATTTGGTTTGTGTTTGGGAGGTTCCAAATGAGTTTTGGCTGAGTTTTTAAGCTTCTTGGATGCTTTGATGTTGTTTCATCAAATTGAATTAACTAAAAGTTTCGTTATTAGTTTTAAAAATAGAATATTATTACAAAACTTCTAAAAGTTTGATCATGAATTATAGGATTGAACGGTAAAATTTGGTGTATTTTGCTAAGTCAAGATTGGACTTTTATTGTGAAATATGAAATAATTATTTATCGAACAAAAATAATATTTTACTAAGCAAAAAAAAATTGAGTTTTGATTAAACGAGTAGGTCCATTTCATTATTTAAGACATTTAGGAAAAAGAGTCGGAGCAATTCGTTATCGTATGAGGAAGTTACGACTCTTCTAGTGAAATCAAAGTTGTTGGTTTCTGATGTGAATTCTGATGCACAAGTATTTAAGATTTCAGACAGTCTTTATTTGGTATTTTTGCATATTGGGAGTTCTAGAACTCAGAATAGAGTAATTCTTGTGGCATTCCTCTTTATTTAATATGGGGGTTAATGTAAGTTCCTCATTTTGGAATTCTCTCATGATTTCCTCATTTGTTTTCTTTACTATCTGTGAATTTCTGAGGGAAGAATTAAGGTTTTATTGATTTGTACTCAGTTTTTTATGACAAATTTATAATTATGATCCTTATGTTATGAGTAAACTAATTTTGGCTTAAAGTTATTGATTTATCAATTATTTTAATTATATTAACCGCGTATAAGCTTGAAGATTTTGGGTTTTCAAGGCTAAAGTTAAAGTTTGATAAATTGATGATTTCAAGGTTGATTTTAACTTTGTTTTAGATGAAATTTCATATTTGAATTTCTCTTAACATAGGTAAGACATTTTTCAAGGGATATATAAGAGTAGTTTTTTTTTTTTTTTTTTTTCTTATATACTTGTCAATTGCAAAATGTTCTAACTGAAGGCAAAAACTGTTAGTAGTCTATGCTCCCCCGCCTCAAAATAAGTGTCACTTCAGCACAATAAATTGTCCCAAAACAATTGTTGGAGCAATTCAACTATATATATTCTTATATTAAAGAGCTACTACTTCTTAATAGTGCTCAATTATCAAAAACATCAAATAAATAGAGAGGCAACTTAGAAAACTACAACTTCAATTTATTATTTTCCTTGATGGGTGAGAAATGAGCTAAAGTAACACTTATTTTGGGACAGAGGAAGTAGTAGTATAGAGTTATGTTGTTTTTGGTCAATACTCATTTCCCAACTGTGAAATCATATTTATCTCAGCGAATTCCATTTTCTCGTTCACTCCGCCCTGGTACCACGTGTGCCCCCTTTCTCTTAAATTTTGTGTCCATATATATGGGGACCGATTACTATCCAAGATTCACATACTATACATAGAGAGAGAGAGAGAGAGAGATTTGTGGGGAGAGCGAGATGGATAATGGTAATCATGTTGGTGGTTCAGGAAATGGAGGATTTCATAGCTATCTCAGATCTCCTGCACATTCCCCTTCCCCTGGTATGCTACCTAGCTTCTCTTTTACTTTTACAAATACATTACACAGTGATTTCTCTATATATATGTATGGTTGGAATGTTAATGAATTTTTTATATTTGATATACTTACTAAAGCCAAGCGTTTCTATTAAAATCTGTCTCACAAGATAGGGGAAAGACTCTGTACACATCATACTTCCAGATTCTATTTATGGAATTATATGTCGTCGTTGTTGTTGAATATTCATGATGCTTTGTATATGATGAAGTATACAGTTTTATTCAGGAGAGTTAATTTGGGCTGCTAGCTAGCTAATGATTTTCATTGATTCCTCTAAATTTTTCATTTTCTTCTTTAGCTCTGTTGAGCCTTGGAAGATAATAAAAATGGAGAGCTGCAACTTGTGTATATTTCTTGGCTTTTCTTCTCATCATCTTCTGTATGTCCGTCTTTAATTAGAAAGTGACCATATACGCCTTTTTTTCCCCATATATATAAGCAAAGTTAGCTGTTTGTATATCAAAGATTAATTGATCAATTCATGGCAGTGGTGATCGACACGGCATTTCTGGTTTTCTTTTGGAACTTCAAAAGTAAAAAAGGGAAACAAGTGGCATGCATGCTATCTTTTGTATGTCCTCTCTACACTTTTTTTACGCGTGTGTTTGCTCTAAAAAGAATATTAAAAAGAGAGACGAAGAAACAAGCCGTCTAACGTTAGCAAGTTTGAAAAACAGCTAGCACTATTACACAAATAAAAGGCTTTAATTATGGCATAAAAATTGCCTAAAGTTTCCGTTACAATTCGAGGAGATCTTCCTATATTTATATATAAGTGTCAGCCTATTAACTTTTACACTCTGTTTTTGCCATAAAATTAAAAAATCAGAACAAATAAGCATTTTAAGAAGTTGATTAAAATCTAGCAAGTATTTCTTTATCCAAAGTTTAAGAAGCATAGCATATAACATTAAGAACAACTGGTACTACAAATAAAGTATATGAAAAGAGTAGGAAAGGTAGTATCCGTTACAATAAAATTTTATCTTATTCCTATATCCCGGTTATGGTAAAACTAAAAGCCTTCTGTTCCGAGCAAGTTTGGATATATGCGAGAGTTAGTTGAAGAGTAGACAAAATAAGATAGATGATGAAAACTAAATATGAAGCGTTTATGTTACTTTACTCAGTCTGTATTCACACTTATTAAATAATATGTAGTTTTGGTGTTCACATGAATATTGTCCAAAATTCATAGTGCCGTCTTACAGTACGACTCTCATATCCAACTACTAATTAGTGAAACATATATTTCTGTGTGCCATTAGCTTTGTAATTTCTTCAATACTTGGGTAGGTAATAGCAAATGTTACTTAATAATGTTTAATTAGACGATAAAAGAGTAGCTAGTTGTGATGAAAATAGACTAATATTTTGATTATTTAGACCATACTTCTTTTTAATTTCACTCTGGTGCTTTTTTGTTGTGTGAAATTAAGATATGGAGATGAGCCCCGAACTGCCTGCTCATCTCAACCAGGAAGTTGTTGAAATCATCATTCAGGAGCAAGACCGATTCATACCAAACGTGGCCAGAATCATGCATAGCACCCATCCTCCCCATGCCAAGATATCCGATGACGCCAAATGGACCATGTACAAATGTATCTCTGAGTTCATCTGCTTTGTAACATATGAAGCCAACGCTCATTGCCAGCGTGAGCAGCGGAACACCATCACTGATGAAGACGTGCATTGGGTCATTAACAAGTTTGGTTTTGATGACTACATTGAACCCTTGCCTTTGTACTTTCCTCGTTATCGTGAGGATGATGGTGGCGAGTGTGAATCCCTTATAGGGGAGTCTTTTTTGAAGCGCCCAATGGTTGATACAGCTTCAAGCTGCAACATCACCCCCTATCACATGCCTCCTAATTTTCCTATGGCTCGTCAGCACTTTTTGTATTCACCACCAATGGGAAATGGTGATATGCAGAGGGATGCATCAAATGGAAGCACTTCTAAGTGTGTAGTGACTTCAGTGGATAGTGACGTTCAGTCTCCTACGGAGGAGGATAAGGAGTGATCAATTTCTCAATTTATTGAAGGTATTAGGCTGTTGTTGAAGCTTTATAAGCAATAAAGAAAGTTTAGGAATAGTTTTTAATTTGCGAAGTTTAGAAATGTATGTTTCGAACTAAGTGAGCCAAATGGGGCCCCTTCAATTTGTTGTTTACTTTATAATCAATTTGTTGTAATGACCCCGAAGGCCATTTTTGGAGTTCTCTGAAAAATTAGCATATTACCCTTCCTGAAAATTGCACCGAGTCATTTTTGGTCCATTGGTATGGTTGGTTTGGGAACTAGAGTGAAAAATTGGGAGTTTTGAAAAAGATTTGGTGTTTGAAGGCTTTAAGTTGAAATGGTTGACTTTAGTCAACATTTGGAGTTTCGAGTATTGGAATGGAATTCTATCGGTTTCTTCAGCTCCGGAACGTGACTTTTGAGTTAAAAGGATTATTGGATCAGGTCTTGAGGTATTTATATGATTTTTAAAAGAGTTTTTGTGTTTTGAAAGTTGAAAGCATAAGATAGTTAACCAAGGTTAACATTTGGTGATAGCAAGCTCAGAATGAAATTCCGATAGTTATGTTAGCTTTGTAATATGGTTTTTGGTCTAGATGTACTATTGGTTTGGGTCCCAAGGTTTTCTATTTGATTTTGAGCCATTAGTGGAAAAAAGTAAGGCTAAAGTTTGACTTTAGTCAACGTTTGAGGTTAGAAATGTCATTTTCAAGTATTGATGATTCCACTAGGTCCGAAGGGTGGTGTTTGGTCTTGTTGAATGTTTGGTTCAATTTCAGAAACTTTTGGATGATTTCATGTCCTTATTGGAACTTTGGAGATTCTTAAGTTAAAGTTAACTTTGGGCAAACATCGGGTTAAGGTAACCTTGTTTGGATGTTTTGATGATTTCAATGAGTCTGAAATATCATTTCCAAGCTAGTAGCATATTTGATTTGTATTTGGGAGGTTCCGGATGAGGTTTAAAGCTCTGTGGGTGCTTTGATGCTATTTCAGCAAACTATGTCAACTAAAAGGTTCGTTATTAGTTTTAAAGATAAAAAAGCTATTCCGGAACTTATGAAAGTTTGACCATGAATTATAGGTCTGATCGGTAAAGTTTGGTGTATTTTTGCTAAGTCGAGATTGGACATTTATCACATATGAAATAATTGTTTATCGAGAAAAAAAATTGAATGGGTAAATGAGCACAAAATTGAGTTTCGATTAAACGAGTAGGTCCAAATGAAGTTAATTTTAGACAATGACTTTCATCAATTTTAGGTGCTCTGATTCACCGTAATAATTAGGTGGTGACTCCTTGACTTAGTAATTAACTTAGGAATCACCAAAATCGGTTAAAATGGGGTAAGACAACCCCTATATAAGAACCATGTTCTTGTACTTTTGTCGAGACAAACAAAATGCAACACAATAAAACATAGATTTTATCGTGGAAACCTTCCTACCTCAAGGAAGGTAAAAGCAACACCACAATCTTATTTACTTCAAGTTTCACGTCCTTTTCAGGATTACAACTTAAAAGTCAAAAGGAACTAACTCTAGTAAGTCTCAAAATAGGATATTTAAATATACTAAGAACACAAAATCAGGCGCGAATGCCCACCGCATCGCGACATGGAAAAAATGAGTATGCGGTACAGTCAAAACAACCAACTGGTGACTTCTTTCAATATAAGGCAATTTAAAACAAATGTGATATAAAGAAAGTGTATATAAAATACAATAATTTTCGTGTATAAAAATACAATATGATCCTTTTCTACCCATGGTGGCTAACAGCTCTTATGTTTTTAAAACACATTTCTTCCCTGTGACATGAGATAATTACTCAAAAAAAATGTAAAGACATTTCTTTAAAACTTCTTTGGGAATACATAGTTCCCTAATAACTTTGAGAAAATGAACTCAACTTGAAACTTGAGACTCTTAGCTTGAAACTCTAAACTCTTTTCTTAACTTGACATTTGAGTCTAAAAATAAAGTTAAAGCGTTTAATAAAGACTCTTGAACAACTTTACAACTATTTAACTCTTAATTTCTAACTTCACTTGACTTCTAACTAACTCTCCTTGAATTGGAATTTTGATTCAAGGTGTTAAACAACTAGGAAACATAGGTATAATACCTAGGAACAAAATAAAATACAAATGGGGAATTAAGGGAGGGGAGGGATTGCGCCCTGGCGCCTACGAGGCACAGGGCGCCAGCCCTCTTCAAGCGGGGCTGCTGGCATCATCAATCTCCCAACATACAATAATTTACAACTCAAATACACAATCCAATCATGTCCAATCTTTTCTCAAATCATAAAAAAAGAGCTTGGTGTAATTGGGAAAGGATCAGACCACACAAAATAACTCTTTCTCTTTTAGAATAGGATAAAAATGATCCAAAAACAGCCTAACACACAATATAACCTCAAAAGAAATGGCTAGGAAAAGACCAAAATGCCCTTAAAATTTCCCAACTGCCCAACTTTCAATGGCCATAACTCACTAGTGGCGTTGGAAAGATCATTCCAACCATAACTGGAACTACTCCTAACTCATCGTGATCTAGGAGTTACGACTGCTCAAAGTTGGCCAAAAATCACTGATTTCCACACTTAGCCAAATTTTTCCAGATTCTAGTTTTCCAGATTCTGATTTTCCAAAAATAGCTACTTTCAAATTTCAAGCTTCTTATTCAAAGAGATATGGATATCTCTTCTTCATGTCTTCTTCTTCCCAAGTAGCTTCCTCAACAAATTGGTTCCTCCAAAGGACCTTTGCGAGGCTACATCCTTTGTTCTCAACCATTAAGTTTCCCTCTCTTACCAAAACCATAACCCCTTCATGGGTGAAACCTGAATCACTTTCACCTTCCATAGCTTGGCCATAAAGAGCTTTCATATGGAGCCCATCGGATGCTAGAGTGAGCTAATACTTTGCTTTTGAACATTTCCTTCAACTCAAGCAAAATGGGATCTTGATCTTCTTTCTTTCGACATTAATGATGATGCCGGTGCCTTCGTCCAACTGCTACTCCTAAGCACAATTGAAGGCTCTTGTGATCGATGAATACTTGCCATTCGCGCATAAAGACACAACCCAAACCATTCATCAAGGCGTAGTCATATACATTCTAAAGGAACCTCTCGAGGAGGAATTAGGGAGATCATCGGAAAAAAACGGAAACTTGGATCCTCACTAGAACTGACCATGAAACTTCGATTTTCATTCCCGAAGAACTCGAATCCTTTGAAGTGTCGGCTTCATTGTCGTAGCCTCTCTTGTGACCAATTTGAACTACCAAGTTTTTCACGCAAGTCCCGCCTCACACCTGACACGGCGGGCCGACCGAGACCAGCCCATCCCGGCCAGAGACCCCTTGGGCTTTCTTAACTTCAGTGAAACTTAACTCAGCGGGATAACAACACAAAATAATAAGGTCCTCCAAGGAGAGGCTCTGCCCTGGACTGGGTCGATTGCTGATCCGATCAACGACAGCGGGATCTGTCGATCGGGGTGTAGTATGCATATCAGGGCGATGCAGACCAGAGGCAGCAGGTTACACAGAAAAAATGGTATGCTAGTAGTGTGAACTAAGCACAAAGGCTAGAAGGAAATTAAACAACTAGGAAACATAGGTATAATACCTAGGAACAAAATAAAAATTAAGGTAGGGGGAAGGATTTGCCCTGGCGCTCTCTACGAGGCACGGGCGCCAGCATCATCAATCTCCCAACATACAATAATTTACAACTCAAATACGGATCACCCCGACGAAAATCAGTACCTTTTACTCTTTAATGATTAACTACAATCGAAGACTCAACTCTCCAAGAAGTCAAACTCGCTTCTTGTTACAATTCTCTCAAAACTCTCTCTTAACTCTACCCTCCCAAGAAGTCAAACTCAGTTCTTGTTACAATTCTCTCAGGAGTACTCTACTCTCCAAGAAGTCAAACCAACTTCTTGTTACAAATCTCTGAAGATTCTACTATCCAAGAAGTCAAACTCACTTCTTGTTACAAAATCTAGGAATTATTACAACTCAATAATAAACCTAGAACAAATCAACAAAGACTTTTAACCCTAGACTTTAATTGATCAGACTTCAACATTCAATAGTTCAGACTCGAACACAACTCATGCACCTAGTTTTAGTGTTGCTGTGACGAAGCCTTACAATTTTTCTCTAATGGCTATTGATCTAAAGATGATGACTTTCGTGAATATGCAATAGGTATCGCTCTGCATTTGCTGGAAAATTCTCTCAATTTGTGTTTATGCAAAGACCGCTTTTTCTTTCTTTGGCTTGAACCATTTTTAGAATTTGTTTTGCCTTTATCAACTTCTACAAGGAAAGAAATTACTAATCCTTTTCCTTATTGAACTTGTCTGCCTCTTTCCTTTTCTTCTTAGGAATTGTTTATATTTACTTCTTTTCCTTCTTCAATTTGAATTGCTACTTCTTTATTTCTTTCCTTCTTTGCGCGCTCCTTTGTTTCAGCTATTTCTTTATTTGTTTTTTCGCTCCTTTATTTCTGCACTTCAATATTTTTCTTCTTTACCGCAATCTCTCATATTTGCACCTGTTGTCCACATTCACGTCTAGGAACCTGGTTCACCTGATACTCTGATAGAGTACACACAAGACAACAAGTAGTGAACCATGTTCATTATCAATCATCAAAACTACTTTATATGTTCTCCTGCTTCCTAACAACATTTCTCCCATTGATCAGACAATTCTAGACTGAACATAGATTTAGGAAACCTTCCATCCACAAATCCTAACTTGCTTCTTCCTACCAGACCAATTCTAAAGGATCGACTCCACAATGCATAATTTTCTGAGCCTATTAACTGAAGTGAGATTAAAGAGCTACCAGGAGTATCAGTGTGCCGAAGAAAGAGTGGATGATTGTGATCAATCACAGGAAATGTGACTGAGCTGGTATTACCAGTGCTTGTAGCTCCTTTTCCAGTTCCTTCAGTTGTAGTTTCAATCGCCATCTGTACCTAGCTTCAACTCTGAGATGCTTCCTCTTAATTCACCTTTAGCTGTTGGTGAATCTGAAGCATGTAATGGCCACTGCTAGACAATCAGCTTCATACGATCGAGAGCTTTGATACCATGTAAACTCCATAAATGGAGGTTGAGCGTTCAGCTCAATTACAGAGAAAAAAGGAAGAGAAAAGGAATTGCATTGATTGTGAAACTGAATTGATACATTGAATCTGTACAGCTTTGCATTATATACTAGTCTAACACTAGGAAGATACAAAATATCTCTAACAACTTGTAACTAACTAACTTTACTTAATTGGTTGATCCAACCATACAGCTTGCTAACTCTTTACCATAGTTAACAGTTATGGTCTACACAACCTAGTCCTGTGTTTGATCCCCTGTTTTTTCAGTATGTATCTTACATTGAGGATTCTGCTGCAAGCATAATTCATAAAAGTTTCATGCTTAACATACTGGAAATATTCTGGGATTCTATCTTATCTCCGAGATAGACACTTAAGCACAGTCCAATGTGGATCAATTCATCATCTTTGTCTCAAATCATGGTATCTAGAAGCTTAATCTAGATATGGCCAATGATGAAAATATGTGTTGCCTAATAGCAT
Source organism: Solanum pinnatisectum (assembly GCA_035578085.1). NCBI lineage: Eukaryota > Viridiplantae > Streptophyta > Magnoliopsida > Solanales > Solanaceae > Solanum > Solanum pinnatisectum. Next base: position 7,132,288 of record CM069080.1, on the reverse strand, counting down.
ATTTACTTGTGAAACATTGACATATTTGAAGGTTGAAGCTATCAAGGTGTATCTTTAAGCTGCCTGTTGGTACCCGATTCCCCAATCTTGTTAGTCTTCAGTTAGAGCATTCTGCAAGTGCTTGTGATATAGGATAAAAAAACAATTAGTTTGCCAATGCTCGAGACTTTGGAGTTGAGATTTTGTGTTGATGTTGGTTGTGTTTATTTGGTTTCTCCAAAACTTGAGAACTTGTCTATCCTTAGCAGCTACAAAATTACAGTTGAGTGTTTTAATGAGAATTGAACATCCTAGAGATACGAAAATTATGTTGCCTCGTTTTATTTTCGTAGCTGTTGTAACCAACACTCCATAATTTCATTTTTGGCATCTTTTGTTTCAGAAACTTTGCTTGGTTGATGTGCCAGACAGGCTTCGCCAGTCACTAAAACTGCAAAGCCTGAGAATATTGTTTCATAATTTCATATTGCCTTAAGTTTTCTTGTTACACTTTATATCTTTAACTTTGGTAATGTAGGTCGACTATTAAGAGACTTTTTCTTCAGATTGATGAAACATTGAGTCAGAAAACGGAACTGTTTTCTTACTTTTCAATGGATAAAGACCGTGTGAATGAAGCTCTGACATTGATTCAGTGAGGTTGCGATATTCAAGGGATCAAGTACTGAAATGTACTTAATAAGTGTTCTCTTTTCTCATCCTCCAAAACTTGAGAGGATGATCATTGAACAGCGCGAGAAATTAAGCAATGCCACAAACTTTAAGGAAAAAGGGAACTGCTAAGCTGCGTTTAAAACCTGTTCTCCAAGTGGCGTATTGCGTACGACTTCTTTTTTTAAAGTGGGTTGATGTCATATTTAAACTGATCTGGAAGTTGCTATTCAAAATTTATTATGTTATGTGTTCGATGTTGTCCCATTTATAGTCAGATTTGTTTTGTCATTCGTAAGCTGTTCCATTGTGGATGATAAAAGTTTGCATTCAATATTGCTAAATTTTATAAGTGGTTACAAAGTTGCTATTCAGACATTTTAAGGGGTTTTATGATCACTTAAATGTGTGGCTTTTCTTGGTAATTGAAGGATTCTGCAGTATATTTTTGCTAATTCCTTTCTTACAATACTTAATCTACCAAAATTTCGTTACATCAACTTGGTACATTGATTAATACTACTATGTTAATTTCATCTATAATTTGTGAAATCAAATAGCGTTTATGATCGAATTACCTACACTTGATAAAATAATTTTTAAAAAAGAGCGGCAGACTTAACCTCAAAAGGTAATTGATGAGTCGAGCATTCTCCAAGGTCATACAAAGAGATCCAAGTCTCAATCCAATCCATCTTCAATCCTTCCAAACCAGAACCGATTCGCCCATTTGTCATCACTATCCACAACTGACGTGGAAAACTCTACATACTCATGATAACGAGTCACTCGAAACAATTTTTTCTGAATTTGAATGAATGGGGCCGGTTTGAATAGGATTGGAACTATAAATTGTTGAGAAAGGAGAAACTTAAAAGGGAAATGGTGGCCAAATGGTTGAAAATTAAAGGGAAAATGCATAAGTACCCCCAACCTATGTTCAAAATCTCAGAGACACAGTTATACTATACTAAGGTCCTATTACCCCCCCACCCCTTCCCCCGAACTTATTTTATAAATAATTTTCTACCCCTTTTCGGCTTACGTGGCACTATCTTATGAGCCCAGCGCGTGTTGACAATTTTTTCAAACTATCTGGTTGGTAGTGCCACGTAGGCCGAAAAGGGGTAGAAAATTATTTATAAAATAGGTTCAGAGGTAATAGGACCTTAGTATAGTATAAGCGTGTCTCTGGAATTTCGGGCATAGGTTAGGGGGTACTTATGTATTTTCCCAAAATTAAACAATAAATAACGTATACTCCTTTCCCAAAATAAGTGGCACTTAAGCCAAAATAAATTTTCCCAAAATATTGTAGGAATTTAGGACAAAAAATAGTATGTTTTGTTGGAAAAATAAGTATAAGCTTTGGTGAATTTCGTACAAGTGTTCATGATAAAGGTATTTTCTGTAAGTGTTACAACATGTTTTTCCAACTATACTCTCATATTAAAGAACTACTTTTTAATATTGCTCAATTCTCAAAAATCATCAAATAATTAAAGGTAACTTAATAAACTATACTTCAATTTATATTTTCCTTAATGGACGTCAAATGAGCTAAAGTAACACTTGGGATGGAAGAAGTAGTGATATATAGTTATGTCGCTTTTGATCAATGCTCATCTGTCCAACTTGAAAGCCTATTTATCCGGGCGAATACCTTCACCTTGTTCAGTACGCCCTGCTGCTATGTGTCCCCCTTTCTCTTAATTATTGTAGCTATAAATATCACTTGGCAAGAGCCACTTAGTTTATATTTTTAAAGAGAAATACATATCTGTAGAAAGAGAGAGAAAGAGAGATGACTAATGGTAATCATGTTGGTTCAGGAAATGGAGGATTTCATAGCTATCGCAGATTCCCACAACCAACCCCTGCCCGTTCCCCTTCCCCTGGTATGCTACCTAGCATCTCTTTTACTTTTGTAAATGCATTCCCCTTCTCCATGGAACATTCTTGAAACATTGTATTTGTTTTATATATTTGATTTTGATATACTTACTCGAGCCTAGCATCAGTTTCTCTACCTTCACAAGGTAGGGGTACAATTCATACACATCACTCTTTCAGACTACACTTGTGAAATTTTAGGAGAGCTTATAATTTTCAGTCATTCTTCTGAATGTTTCATTATTTCTTTAGATGAAGAGCTCCAACTTGTGTACGTTTCTCAGCTTGTTGTATCTTCATCTACTCTTCATCCGTCTTTAATTATCTAGAGAATGTATGCATATTTTTTTCCATATATATATATATATATATATATATATATATATATATATATATATATATATATATCTACAAAGCTAGTTATTTATCAAAGATCAATAGATCGATTCATGGTAATGGTGATCGACACGGCCATTTCTTGTTTTCTTTTGGAACTTTTAAGAGAAAAGGGGAACAAGTGCCATCCATGCGATTAGTAAAAAGAGAGTAAGAAAGAAACCGACTAAATCCAGCAAGTTGTATTACACAAATTAGACAGGTTTTATTTTTATTACTCTCTGCTTTTACCATAAAATTAAAATACAGAACAAATTTATCATCAGAACAAATAGGCATTTTAAGAAGTTAATTAAAATCTAACAAGAATTTCTTTATCCAAAGATTAAGCAGCATTGCATATAACTTTAAGAACAACTAGTACTACAAATATAGAGTATATGAAAACAGTGGGTAGTGTAGTGTCCGTTACGATGCGATTTTGTCTTATTCCTATATCATATTGATGGTAAAAAAAAAGGCTTTTGATCGGAGGCAAATTTGGATGGTTTGATAAATGCCAGAGTCAGTTGAAGATCAGACAAAATAGGATAGATGATGAAAACTATATATGAAGCGTTTTATATTACTTTAATTAGTATGTATTCACACTGGCCATCTCTTTTGTCTAAATAATATGTGCTTTTGGTGTTTATGTGAATATTATCCGCAATTCATAGTGCCATCTTACAGTAATATTACTCTCATATCCAGCTAATAATTACTGAAACATATGTGTATACGCATGTCATTAGTTCTGTAATTGCTTCAACACTTGAAAAGTTGGTCGATAGCAAAAGTGATTTAAATGAAATTAGACCAATATTTGATGATGTATATATATATATATATATACACACACACTTCTTTTTCATTTCACTCTGATGTTGTTGTGTGGAACTAAGATATGGAGAGAAGCATGGGAATGCCTACTCATCTCAACCAGGCAATTACTGAATGCATCACTCGGGAGCAAGACCAATTCATGCCAATAGCAAACGTGGTCAGAATCATGCGCAGGATCCTTCCTTCCCATGCCAAAATATCCGATGACTCCAAACAGACCATACAAGAATGTGTCTCTGAGTTCATAAGCTTCATAACATTAGAAGCCAACGATCGTTGCCAGAGTGAGCAGCGCAAGACCATCACCCCTGAAGACATTCTATGGGCCATGAGCAAGGTTGGTTTTGATGACTACATTGAACCCTTGACTTTGTACTTGCATCAATATCGTGAGTTTGATGGTGGTGAGAGTGAATCCCTAAGAGGGGAGCCTTTGTTGTTGAAGCACCAACGGGCTCATCACCATGGTTACTTTATGTCTCCACCACCAATGGGAAACAATGATATGCAGGGGGATGCATCAAATGGAAGCACTTCTCAGTGTGCAGTGGCTTCAGTGGATAGTGACGTTAGAGTCTCCTGTGGAGGAGGGTAAGGAGTGATCAGTTTCTCTGCTGAAGTAACTAAGGAATTAGACTATCTTTTCTCTGTTACCTAATTTGCGACCAATTGGCAATCTAGAATAGTTTTAAATTTGCCAAGTTTAGTAATGCATCTTTCGAACTAAATGAGCCAAATGGTGGCCCCTCCAATTGGCTGTTTGAATATTTTTCTACCTGTCTATTTTGAGTATTCAGTAGATGATTGCTTGTGACTTGTGATGCAAAATCCTTGAAAGCAATCAAACACCGAGTTTTCCATTCTTGTGTATATGCAGTGATAAAGGACTCGAACATCAAATGGACTAATAGAGTTGCAACAAGCCTAATCCATATAGTATATCCCTCCGGGCTTTAATCACTTAGACGTAATGTATTATATTACACAGCGTGCAACTGTTAGCAGGATTAACGCTAAGCTAGGACAGACTATTTTGCCATCTCAAGTTTGCAGAAGCATAACACAACAAAATTATCCTTTTTAACATTTTACTTGGGGTGTTCCACTTCTAATATTGGACTAGTTTTTGTGAACGTGTGCTGCATATTGATCCCCACTCTTTATTTTAAGTTTGTACCACAAAGTAGTTAATTGTAAAGATACTTTAATTGAAAGTTATATCACTTGAGGAAACATTTGTAGTTACAAAAGCAAGGGAAGTTGTTCAATTAATTCTTCTTAGTCGATTTGAATTAGCTCCAATATATGAATTTATGTTTGTTTTATTTTCTTTAAAGGGTGAAATGGAGAAAAGGGATCACACAATATTGTGGAAATGACATTGAATTTTTAAAAATATGACTTGCATTATTTTATCATGGCCCTAATGCTAACTAAACAATGAAGATGTTTTTTTTTTTGTTTTCTATTCAATTTCCGGAATCCATATTGGAGTTTCGATTAAATTTGAATCGCGCAATGCAGGGCTCATTCGGGGGTGACGCTCCCAACATAACTTTCTCCATACCAACCTCGAACCTGAGACCTCTGGACAGGGAGGGAGTAATGTTTAAAGAGTTTCAAAAAATTTCAAAGTACAAAAACATAAAAACCACTCACAATAAATACATAATTACCCTTTTAATACTTACTAAAATTTGGTGATACTTGAAGTTTCAAGAGTGACTTTTCAGATGTCTAGGCCAACTTTAAATATAATTTTGTTGGCTATAAATATTACTCCCTCAAGTCAATTTATTATTCAAACTAAACAATAATCATGTCGAATTACCGACCCTTCCGTATATTTGAAAATTTATCTTAAAACACTAAGCTTCATGTCCCGGCAACGGAACCAAAATAAACTTCCTTTAAATATTGAGTAGGTAATTTTTCAAATAAGATAGTGAGGTAGAATGCGTTTGTAAATTATGTTGTAAATTCCTACTCAGTACTCCCTCCTCCGGTTCCCTTATCTATGTTTGTAGTTTATTATTACTAAATCTTTGTAATTTCTCCCAATTTTTTTTTATTTTACTCTGTTCATCTCTTTTCCTTATCCTATGTTCTTAGTACTTGCTTCTTTAACCACACCCTAAAATAAAGTCCTTCGGTTCCTTGACCATGGTGGACTTGCAACTTTTCTAGGTATTTACAGGTTAATCCATCGGAGTTACTAAGAAGATAAGGAACTAACCATTTACTAAGAGTATTTTAAATAAAATATGAGCATTATAATAACAGTACATAATAACACATAATAACGGTACATATTAACATACAATATTTATATAGGGAGAAACTACTAAGATCTAGAAACACATAACTACTTACATGATAATGGTTGGAGAGAGGTTTCCCTTTCGGGAGTCCCCGGTTGAGCTTGCAACTACTTGCTAAAATAAATACTCACACTGTTCTGTACAAACAAACTCATTTCACTCTTTTTTTTTTTATGAAGGGAAGGAAAATATCTAGAACTTCAAACTCATAAACTATTCTCTATTATGCTCTGCTTGTTCTTCTCGCTCTATCTCTTATTCTTGCAAATGGTCTCATATTTATAGGTGAAGAAGGACCTCCATGGATTTAAAACTTCGGATTTCAAATGCTGAATAATCTTTCTTTACCTGCCGGTGCTCTTTGGGCCCCATCGTCACATGGTCTTTGAAAGACCTTTCCAAAATAATCGTCCGCTTTTGAGTAGTGGTGTCTTCTTTATAGTTTATAATGACTTATTACGTCACTGCTTACTTATTCTTTATTGTCTTTTTCCTCTTGATCGTCATGGCTTACATATATTCTACATGTCTAGGTTGTGTAGTGCTTCGGAGTCGAAACTCATCCCTGAGTCGTCATCTTCGTTTGGGTCTTGAGCAAATTGGTCCATTAAAGGATTATATTCGTCACTTCTACTTCCTGAATCTTCTCGATTAGAATTTATTGGTTCTGGTTCTGGGTTTGGATATTCTTGTAAAACTTCTTTAGTCTTCTCGCTATGTAACTTGTGAAGAGAACTTTGTATTAATCGTTCAATTCCTTTCTCTTTTTTTCTTTTTAAAAAGAAACCCTTAGTCTTCTTGCTTGTCTCTGTTCCTGTAGTGGCTATATTTTTGAAATTTGCTGGTAAAATTCTCACACTTTTTGGCAAAGTGTCAGCCATTAACGGATTTGATAAGTCTTTACCCGTTACCGTTTGAATGGGACTAGTTGTATCTTTAGCCGATACAATAGCTCTTTCTACATTCTTTGGGGAATGTACACCCGTCTTATCCATTTTAGAATGAGATGGAGAACTCTTTGAATTGTCTGTTTCTTGTAATGGTATCATCTGATTGATATTGGACTGTAAGATCATGTTTATTCTTTCTTCCAGGGAATGAACATGTTGGATCAATTTTTCTTTTTCTTTTTCAAGTCTATCAATATTTTTATTTTGTCTTCTAAAACCTTCAGTCATTGAAGAACAATGAGCACAAAAGATGATTTTGTCTGTGTCTTTTTTGATGTTGTATTGTATAAACTGTCTTGTAGTTTGTCTTAATATTGGGCTTATGAAATAATTTGGCCCCAAAGTTCCTCTTGCATGATCTAAGGCTTTGTTCAAATCATCGAATCCTTTGAAGAGGGGATTGGGGAAATCCTTTATCGAGTCTATTACCTCAGTCCATGTCTGGAAAATACCTGCTAATCTTCCTTGAACCACCACATAAAGTTTGAACTTTTTATTCTCATTTTTCTCGGTAAAATATGGCTTAGTGAATTCAATACGGAAATAAAATAGCTATTGTCTCGTGGTATTTTATTGTAAGCAATCTAAAGGTTGTCTGTCAAACATCTTTGAGGTCTATCTATCTTGGTTTCAGGTTTTACTCGAAAACTCAGGTTAGAAGGGGGATAGAAAATCAGATTTTGTTTTCCAAAGTAAAGTCTTTCTATATTGGGTGTGTTTAGTCTGACCTCTTCCAATTTTTTTTGAGGTTTGAACAAAGTGTTTCTTAGCATAGTCTATAGATATAAGTCTTGTCTTTTTGTGCTGTAGCGCTGCTTGAGCTGAAAGCTCTTGCTTTGTCTTTTTCTGTATTCATTTTGAAACAAAATAGTTAGTTTTTATAAGCCTACTAAGTTGGTCTGCTAAAGAATTATCTTTTCCTTTTATATGTTCTAGAGTAATATTGTATATTGAGGTAGCGTCTAGAAAATTTAACCATCTTCTTTTACTACTACTTTTCCCATTTATTTTTTGGTGAAACTTTACAATAGCGTCACAATCAGTTCGTACTAAGATTTCTTTTTTATTTATAATGTATAATTTAAAACTGTTTAAACAGTAGATTACTGCTAGTATTTCTGCGTCTATACTACTCATATTTCCTTTTTCTTTGTATTTTCCGCTTTGATACACACATATTTTTTCATCTTTTTTGTTTTCATACTTGTTTTTAACACTGCTCCCCATCCTTCTAAACTTTCATCTCCGTCTGTTTCTACAATTAGATAGTCTGTTTCTAGTGGGAGAGATAGATCTGGTATGTTTTAACCATTTGTTTTAATTTTTGAACTAATTTTATATCTTCAGTATTGAAAGTCTTTTGTCCATTTGCTCCTATTTTTGAGTAAAGCGTCCCTGCTACCTTTTCTAGGTCTTTTATGAAATTTCGTGCATAATTTAAGATACCTAGAAATTTTTGTAATTCTTTGGTGTTGTCTAGTTTATCAGACATATTTAAAACCTTTTTAGCTGTATGAGGTTGTAATTTTATTTTTCCATTTCCTATTTCTACTCCTAAGAATTTTATAAGACTTTTGCATTACTCCATCTTTTTCTTACTAATGATTATTCCGTTGTCTGCAAATAGTTTTTAATACTGTTTGTAAATGTCCTAAGTGTTCTTTAATAGTATGACTAAATATTAAAATATCATCTACATATACTATGATCAAATTCTTATATTCCCTAAAAATATTATCCATTTTTCTCTGGAAAATTGGAGGAACTGTTTTTAATCCAAATGGCATTACTAACCATTCGAAGTGTCCTTCTGGGCAAGTAAAAGCAGTCCATTCTATGCTGTCTTCATGCATTTTAACTTGCCAATATCCAGATTTGCAATCAAACTTACTAAAATTTTTTCTTCCTTGTATTCGATTTATTAATTCTGATTTGTCTGGTAACTTATAACCATCCATTCTAGTATTGTCATTAAGTCTTTTATAATTTATCACCATTCTAGCCTTTCCTCTTACTATTTCACTATGATTTCTTACCATAAATGCTGCTAATCTATGTATTGAAGTTGATCTTCTTATTACTCCTAATTTTAATATTTCTTTAATCTGATCTTCGAATTCTTTTAGATCTTCATTTGTTGATTCTATTGAAGCAGTTTTAACAGTATATTCTGGGTTAATAATTTCAAGTCTGCAAGTTATATGATTGGCTTCCCAATGTTTCAAAGGTCTTTCTCCAATTATTTCTAGCCTATCTAAAATTGAAATTACTTCATCTAGGTCTTTTTGATTTTTTATTACTCCTATATGTTGCATACCTTTTATGAAATTGTATAGTTCTGTATTTATCTCTATTAAATTATAACCTTTTTCTATATGTTCTTCTGAAAAACTCAGTTCTAATAATTCGATTTCTTTTTCTTTCTCATCTACAACATGTATTTTAGTACAAGTACATTCTTCTCCTTTATTGCATTTCGAGGTACTTATGTTAGGCTTGTTTTTAAGATATCTAGATTTTGTTGGAATGACTTCCATTGTTATTGCGGTCTGGGTAGTATTTTTAGAGAAAATTACTCCATCTCGAGTAAGGAGACAACTTCCATTGTTATGTAATAAGAAGTCTAATCCTAAGACAAAGTCTACTCTAATATTTAAATCTCTAACCCATATTTTTTCCAATTTATACGTAGGTGTATAAAAGTCTGCACATGTGCTTAAAAAACTTATTTTTGCATTACTAACATAATGCTTATATATATTTGAAGATCCATCCATTTGCATGGCGCTTTGTGGTTCTGGAAATTCTTTTATTACATCTATAGGCAAAATGCATCTATTTATTATACTCTTTGTGCATCCTGAGTCTACTAGGGCAAGAGTTTCTATCTCGTATTCCTGAATCCTTATTCTGGTTAAGATTTTTATGGTATTAATTTTCTTGTTTTCGTTGCAAATTAATCCTTCAAATGACTTGTAATATTTTTTCTCATTTAAAAGTTCTATTTCTACTTCTGTTGTTTTATATTGGCTGGATTTTTCTACGTCCTTTTCTTTTTATAATTCTATGCCCTTTCCTTTTTCTAATCTACTTATTCTTTCCTCTAAATTTTCTATTCTGTCTTCTAATGATTTTAATGTTTTTTCCTTTTTTATTACTGGCTCGTCTATGATCTTAATATTAAATATTTTGTCAATGCATCTGATGCAACCTTCTACATAACAATTCAAGCATTTAGCTCTACTGTCTTTACTTGGGTATCCGGTGCAATTAAAACATCGTTGACTTTCTAGCCCTTTCCCTTTGCAAAATTGGTGATCACATTGTATATTGACAAACGTGTTATCTTTTATATTTAAATCTAACTTTTCTAATCCTATTTCGTTTATTAAAGTTTCTTCTTCAAAGTCATGTTTTCCTCCTCCTATTGCATCTATGCTTATTACTGAGTATATACTTTCATTGTCTGACATATATTCGTCTACATTTATTAAGGTCTCTTGGAAATCTTCTGTAAGTTGGGCATTTCTCGTTCTACTGTTATTTCTGCCTGGACAAGTATTAGCTAGATGTTCTTCACTTCCGCATGTAAAACAAGCTAGTCTATTTTTGTAAATCCTGTTATTACTATGCTTTTGTACATGTCTATCTTTATTCAGGTAAGGTTTTCTTGCCGTTGATTTCCTCAAATAATACTTTTTCCTAGGTTTGTATTCCTGTGTATTTTGATATGTTTTTCTGTATTTTCGCTGTGGCTTACTTTGATCATAGCTTTGTGTTATATATATATTCTTGCAAAACCTAGTCTCATTTTGCTTTAGTTGTTTTTGTATTTGTATATTTGTATATTTGTACATTTTTCTTGTAATATTTCCATAACATGCTGTATTTTATGTCCTATTGACCAATTCATATTTGGATTTTGCATTACTCCTTCCCTCTTATTCCATTGTTCTTCTATTTCTCTTCCTAAGGCTCCCGGGTTTGTTTAATAGATTTTTTCCTAAACTCTGATCAAATGCATTACCGCTTATTGCATAATAATAAAAATAGTCTTTTAAGAAATTCTTTATATGACTCCAGTTGGTTATGCTAAGTTGTTCTAATTTTATTAGCGCATTCTTTTGTAATACTACCAATCCGCTATTTGGGTCTTCTCCTGTTATTAGGCTATGAATTTTATTAGTAAAATTATATGGGTTTGGTCCCATGTTTACTAATTCTTGAAATACTTGAGGGTACGTTACTTTGTATGCTTCCCATACCCCTTTAATTGATTATCCTAAAAAAGTTTCCATGTATCTATACATGGTCTCTGCATCTGTTTCGCTATAGTGGTGTTTATAATCCGCTACTACTATTCCTTTCCATACGTCTATTACTGAGTTCCATAATTGAGGGTCATGAACAACTATATTTAGTATTTTTCCTCTATCTCCTCCATCTTGGAGTTTGATAGGAGCTTCTATTGGTATTCTTATTCCTATGAGTTTAACCATTTCTGGTGAAAGCATGTGGATAGAGACTTGGGGTGGTGTAACTTTCATATTGTATGTTCCCTTCTGAATGTCTACTTCACATTATGTAGTAGGTTCAGGTCGACCAATGATGCCTACTAGTATGCATTATTTGTACTGATATTACTCTTGCTATGCCACTTGGCATAGTCTGGTTATAGGAATTCAGTGATGTCCCATAGCTAAGGACGATAATGATCTTGATAGCTGAGGACGATGATGCCTACTAGTATGTGTTGTTTCAGAGTGTACACACAATTGAAGGCAAGTGCACTCCTTCAAGAACTACACCAAGCTGGAGAATGAGGATTACTTGCCAGCTAGTGATACTGGAGCAGTTAAGAATCCCATCACGTGAGTTTGAATAAAGAGTATATTGGTCACTGGACTAATGTAGCAGTTTGTAACAAATGCTCTAATATAGATATTAGCAGTAAGCATGCTTGCATCAGAGTTAATTCGCTAGAAGAATTGATTGGGGTGAAGAATCAGTTGTATTTGCTCTCCACCAGTGTAAGATCAAGAAAAACATGTATCTCAAGTCTGCAGGTCAAAGCAATATCATCCATCTTGGTGATATAGTGAGCTTTTAGAATTCATATTCTCAAGTTAACAACAGATATGAGCAGCAGCAACTCAAGTCTGCAGGTAAGGCAATAACATCCATCTCAGTGATATACGGACCTTCCAGAATTCATATTCTCATGTTGTAGCAACTCCTAAGAAACTCTCTCCATCAGGGCCGGTCACATCAACAGCCTTAGTATGGCCATCACTGCCGAACTCAATCTCGAACTCAACTGTGTCGCCATTAAATAGGCTACGGAAACCCTCAGATCTGATACCAGACTAGTGAATGAAGAGATCCTCATTGAACCACTTCACAGTTCCCTTAGCCCTCTGTCCACTCTCACCCGCCATTCTCACTAACGAAGAGAAACCCTAAAAACCCATTGTGTGTTTCCTTTGGAATTATCACCGTGACAAGAAAATAATCTAATATAGTTGTTGGTCATTTTACTTATATTAGATTGTTTTCTTGTAACGGTGACAATTCCAAAGGAAACACACAATGGGTTGTTAGGATTTCTGTTTGTAAGTGAGAATGTCGGGTGAGAGTGGATAGAGGGCTAAGGAAACCGTCAAGTGGCTTAGTAACGATCTCTTCATTCACTAGTCTGGTATCAGATCTAAGTGTTTCCATAGCCTATTTGATGGCGACACAGTTGAGTTCAAGGTTGAGTCTAGCAGTGATGGTCGTACTAAGGTTGTTGATGTTACCGGCCCTGATGGAGCGAGTTTCTCAAGAATTGCTACAACATGAGAATATGAATTCTGAAAAGTCGGTCTATCACCGAGATGGATGTTATTGCTTTAACCTGCAGACTTGAGTTGCTGCTGCTCATATCTGTTGTCAACTTGAGAATATGAATTCTGAAAGGTCAGTATAGCACCAAGATGTATGATATTGCTTTGACCTGCAGACTTGAGTTAGTGTTGCTCCTATGTGTTGTCAATTTATGAATATGAATTCTGAAAAGTCGGTATATCACCGAGATGGATGCTATTTCTTGATCTTCCACTGGTGGAGAGAATATACGACTAACTCTTCATCCCAATCAGTTCTTTTAACGAATTAACTCTGGTGCAAACAGGCTTACTGTTAATATCTATATTAGAGGGTCTGTTACCAACTGCTACATCAGTCCTGTACCAATATACCCTTTATTCAAGCTCACTGACGTATGAAAAGCACATCACTGTAAAAATGTAGGATATGTCTGAAGAAGATAAACTTCAATCTTATGGCTGTAATTATTTGTTTTCAACTTTTCATAGTCAATGAAATGTAATGACGATCCCCGAAATTTGAAGATCAAAGAAAAAAAATGTAGTGACGAATCATATAGTTGACCCTTACCTATTATTTCTGAATTACCAACAGACACACTATATAGAGTACTACTAGAGCTAATGCCCATCAAATACGCTGCAAGTGCTAGAATCTTATCAAAACATTGAAGGCTGTTATGGTTTACACAACCTAATCTTGTGTCTGATCCCCTTTTTTTTAAGTACGTATCTTATATTGAGGATTCTGCTGCTAGCATAATTCATAAAATTCTCATGCTTAACATACTGGAAATATTTTGGGAGTGCATCTTCTCTCCAGGATAGACATCTTTGTCTCAAATCATGGTATCTAGAAGCTTAATTTAGATATGGCCAATGATGAAAATTATGTGTTGCCTGATAACATATTTACTTGTGAAACATTATCATATTTGAAGCTATCGAGATGTATCATTAAACTGCCTGTTGGTACTCAATTCCCCAATCATTTTACTCTTCATTTAGAGGATTCTGCAATTGCCTGTACTATAGGATTAAAAAAAATAGTTAATTAGTTAATGATCGAGACATTGGAGTTGAGATTTTGTGTTGATATTGATTCCGTTTATTTGGTTTCTCCAATACTTGAGAACTTGACTATCCTTAGCAGCTACAAAATTACATTTGAGTGTTTTGATGTGAACCCAATCTTTAGAATCATTAAGCATCTTTGCATGAATGGAACATCCCTAGAGGTAAGAAAATTATGGTGCCTCGTTTTATTTTCGTAGTTGTTGTAACCAACACTCCATAATTTCATTTTTTTTGGCATCTTTTGTTTTAGAAACATTGCTCGGTTGATGTGCCAGACAGGTTTCGCCAGTCACTTAACTGCAAAGCCTGAAACGTTAAGATTTCAGTTGAAAGTATTTTCTTGTGTAGTTTGCCTGCTTAGGACTTCTCCTAACATTTACGAAATTGAAATACACAAGGTTGTAAAGGTAATAAATTGTTGGAATTAATGCATCCACACCTTGATTTGTTGGTCTTCCAATATTGTCTCTTAATTTTTCAAGAAGTCTTTTAGGAGTTTGTAATACATGTATCTAATTAATTGTGATACATGTATCTATTTATTTGTGCAAAACTTTTGGTTATACATTTTAATAGTATAAATAGAGATGTAGTTGATGATTGTAATCATTTCAAGTGGTCTCAAGTAGCCTATATAAAACTTGAGCATCTCTAAGAAAGTATTCTCCTTCTATATTTCCTACAGACATACCATACCTAATAAGGACAGTCCTATGCATAAACACCTTTCTTCATTTATTCGAAATCTTAAAAACTTTCATCTTGCCATTAAGTTTGTAATCAGATGGAAGAAGATATCTTATTCCAATAGGTAAGCAATGTATAAATACAATAGATTGAGTGCTTAACTTAGGAAAGAAATAAAAGATGATTCCTCTGAATCTGCTAATTCCTACAAGTCTGCTATTTAAATAAGGCTATGTACTCTACTAAGAATCAAGTCTATGTACATTCTATAACACTCCCCCTCAAGTTGGAGCATAAATATTGATCATGCCCAACTTGTTACAAAGGTAGTCAACTCAAGCTCCATGCAATGCCTTTGTGAGCAAATCAGCCAGTTGCTCTCATGTCTTCACATTGCCAGTGGAAATCAAGTTCTCCTGAATTTTCTCATGAATAAAATGATAGTCAACCTCAATATGTTTAGTTCTCTCATGATACACCGGATTTGAGGCAATATGAAGAGCAACTTGAGTATCACACCAAAGTTTTGATGGTTTATGATGCTTTAGGCCAATTTCTGTTAAAAGATGATGTATCCACATAATCTCACATGTAGACTAGGATATAGCTCTGTACTTGGATTCTGCACTTGATCGAGATACAACACTTTGCTTCTTACTCCTCCATGTAACTAGGTTCCCTCCAACAAAGACACAATAGCCAGTAGTCGATCTCCTATCAATTTTGGATCCAGCATAGTTAGCATCTACAAAACACTCAACACGGGTATGATCGTGATTCCTATACAATATGCCAAGTCTAGGGGCACCTTTCAAGTAACATAGAATCTGTGTCAAAGCTTCCTAATGTTTGATCGTAGGCGAAGACATAAACTGACTAACAACACTTACCGCAAAAGCAATATCCAGAAGAGTCACAGTAAGGTAGTTTAATTTCCCAAATAACTTCTATATTTGTCTGGATCACCAAAAGGATCACTATCATCTTTCATAAGATGCACGTTGGGAACCATTGGAGTACTGCAAGGTTTGGCTGCCAACTTCCCGATGTCTGCAAGTAGGTCAAGAATATACTTTCTCTGAGATAGAAAAATTCCCTTCTTACTTCTATTTACTTCTACTCCCAATAAGTATCTCAATTGACCTAAATCTTTTGTATGAAACCTATTATGCAGAAAAAACTTTAGAGAAGAGATGCATGTATAATCACTTCATGTGATGATAATGTCATCAACATATACAACAAGAAGGACAATGTCAGTTGTTGATTGACGATAGAAAACTGAGTGATCACATTTGCTCATTTTCAATCCAAACTCTTGAACTACCTCACTGAGCTTGCCAAACCTAGCTCGAGGACTCTACTTCAAGCCATACAATGACTTCTTAAGATAGACTTTCCCATACTCCCCATGAGCAATAAAACCATGTGGTTGCTCCACATATACTTCCTCTTGAAGATCACCATGAAGGAAAGCATTCTTTGATATCCAACTGATGTAAAGGCAAATTCTTTGAAGCATCTAGAGAAATGAATAAGCGAATAGAAGTGAGTTTAGCAACCGGCGAAAATGTGTCTGAATAATCCACTCCATATGTCTGAGCATACCCTTTAGCCACAAGTCTAGCCTTAAGTCTTGCCATAGAACCATCCGGATTAACTTTAACGGTAAAGACCCACTTACATCCACTGGTCTCTTTCCGTTGGGTAAATCCACCAAATCCCACGTGCGGTTTTCCTTTAAGGCATGAATTTCCTCAAGCATTGCTTCAGACCATCCAGGATGATTCAAAGCCTCCCTCACTGTTTTAGGTACATAAATAGTATCTAGAGAAACAATTAAGGAACTAGATGTTGAGGATAAACCGTCATAGGAAACAAAATTAGCAACGGAATATGTAGATTTACAAGTCTGTGTACCTTTGCGAAGAGCAATAGGGAGATCAAGATCTGGTGATGAAGTAATTTGTGATGGACATGTATCTTCGGTCTCTCGCCTCCTTGAGTAAACAGAAGAATTAGTGGTCTTACTAGATCTATTGAAGGCACAATAGTCAATTCCTACTCAATAGAAAAACTAGGGGATGAGAGAACCACATCATCTGATTGTTTTATCACAGAACAAGTAACCTGATAAACTAACCACTCATCTTCCTCCCCCTGACTTGTAGACATGGGAGGTGCTTAGAAGAATGGTTAGTCTCTGAAAATACCATATCAATTGACACAAGATATCTGCCAAGTTCATAGAATAACACTGATATCCTTTCTAAAGGTGAGAATAGCCTAGAAAAACACACTTTAATGCCTTGGGATCTAACTTAGAAACAGATGGTCGAACATTTCGAACATAACATGTGCTCCCAAACACCTTAGGTTCCACCGAAAATGGTGACTTGTTTGGAAAAAGAATACTATAAGGCATATTACCAACAAACACAGTTGATGGCATGCGGTTTATCAGAAAACAAGTCGTAGAGACCACATCTGCCCAAAACTGCTTAGGAGCCTTCATTTGGAACAAAAGTGCTCGAGCTATCTCAAGTAGATGCCTATTTTTTCTCTCAGCAACGCCGTTTTGAGAGGGTGTATCAACACATGAAGACTGGTCAAGAATACTGTTTTGTCTCATGTATGACTAAAACAATTCTGACATATATTCTTTAGCATTGTCACTTCTTAGAATACACACGCATTGAATTGAGTTTTGATTTCAACATAGAAGGCACAAAAATGGGTAAACACTTCTGAGTGACTATTCTTAAAATAAATCCAAGTCATCCGAGAGAAATCATCCACAAAAGTGACAAAATACTTATGCCCTATTTTGGAAACGATAGGACATGGTCCCCAAACATCAGAATGAACTAACTCAAAAGTTGACTCAGCTTGCTTATTAGCCTTTGACCCATTGAACTGCGATGATGTTTTGCAAATCGACATGATTCACATTCCAATGAAGGAATATTTTGATTTGAGGACAAAGCCTTCTTCAACAAAGGCAGAGAAGGATGTCGCAATTGACAATGTGCTTCAAATGGAGACACGGCACTCGAGCAGGCAACTAATCGAGACTCCCATTCATAAAGGATGTAGAGATCATCAGATACATGTCCTTTACCAATAACTTGATTTGTCGTAAGATCACGAAACAAACAATAATTCAGAAAGAACGAGATATAACAATTCAGATCTCTTGTAATTTTGCTAACATAAATCAAGTTAAAGGCTAACTTCGGTAGGCTTAACACATATGACAAGGTAATAGAGGAGGTTGGTTTGACAATCCCAGTTCCAACACTATTTCAAGTTGAACCATCAACTACAGTAATTGGAGATGGTGCATTGTGTGGTCGAAAGTTAGAAAAAATATTAGGATTACCAGTCATGTGATTTGTGGCACCTAAATCAGTCACCCATTTATTTGAAGAGGTAATAAGGCATATCTTATCTGACTCAGAAAATGCATTAACAGAAGTGGATCCCATCAATGATTTTTGATGTTGAGCCAATTTCTCCGTAGAAACAAAAAGCCATATTATCAGAAGACTGACTAGTAACAACATTAGTTGCTTGAGTTCTGTGATTGCTTCCTCTCTCACTTTCATCCATTTTTAGTTTCATCTTCAGCAGTTTAATGATGAGAAATGCAAAGGCAGTATCTAAGAGAATAATCTGAAAGGCAAAAAGAGGGACCCACAGGCAGCCCAATCACAGAGAGACAAAGTCAATGTTCAGCAAACTTTTAGAGAAAATCAATATCTCAACTTAAAATAGAATAAAATTGAAAATTTTCCAGCAGATCGTGTAACCCAAAGTTATAGATCCCAATCCCAGCAGCAACAACAAAGATCTAAGAAACCAGGGATAACCACCACAAGCAACCCACAAATCCAACAATAATTCGAATCCTAGAAGAAGTGCAGCCGCAGAAGCACAAAAGATGAATACCAAATTGAATTCACAGAAGCTACAGGGAGGAGAGTAACCTGGAAATGAGAACTCTCCAAACGGTGTTTTAAACACCAGAGAAAACTCCGGATGCGCTGAAACAGATAAGGCGACGCCGGAGATGACTAAAATGATCAGTTCTTTCTCGAATAAACAGAGAAGAGTTCCCAATTTCTGAATATGAATGGAGCCTATAGGCTTTGATACCATGTAATCAGATGGAAGAAGATATCTTATTCCAATAGGTAAGCAATGTATAAATACAATAGATTGTGTGCTTAACTTAGGAAAGAAATAAAAGATGATTCCTGTGAATCTGCTAATTCCTACAAATCTGCTATCTAAATAAGGCTATGTATTCTACTAGGAATCAAGTCTATGTACATCCTATAACAAAGTTTTATTGTTACCCTTTATATCTTTAACTTTGGTAATGTAGGTCGACTATTAAGAGACTTCGTCTTCAGATTGATGAGACATTGAGTCAGAGAACGGAACTGTTATCTTACTTATCAATGGAAAATGACCATGTGAATGAAGCTATGAGATTGATTCAAACAGCAAGGTTGCGGAAATTCAAGGGATCAAGTACTGGAATGTACTTAATAAGAGTCCTCTTCTCATTCTCCAAAACTTGAGAGGATGATCTTTGAACAGTGTGAGAAATTAGGCAATGCCACAAACTTTAAGGAAAATTTGAGGAAACTGCTAAGCTGCATTTATAACCTGTTTTCCCAGTGGCGTATTGAGTACGACTTCTTTTTTTAAAGTGTGTTGATGTCATATTTAAACTGAATTGAAAGTTGCTACAAAATTTACTTATTTTATGTGTTTGATGTTGTCCCATTTATAGTCAGATTTGTTTTGTCATCTGTAAGATGTTTTATTGTGGAAGATTAAAGTTTGCATTCAATGTTGGTAAATTTCACAAATGGTTACAAAATTGCTATTCAGACATATTCGGGGTTTAATTTGTTTTTGGGTTTTTAAATGGCCAAATGGCTGAAAATTAAACTGTAAGTAACATATACTCCCTCTGTCCCAAAATAAGTGTCACTTTAGCCAACAATAAATTTTCCCAAAATATCGTAGGAATTCAAGGGAAAATTTGTATGTTTTTCCAACTATACTTTCGTATTAAAGAACTACTCCTTAATAGTGTTCAATTCTCAAAAACATCTAATAAATAAAGGTAACTTAATAAACTATACCTTCAATTTATTATTTTCCTTAATGGACGTCAAATGAGCTAAAATTACACTTATTTTGGGATGGAGGAAGTAGTAGTATATAACTATGTCGTTTTCGGTCAATACTCATTCGCCCAACTGTGAAAGCCTATTTATCCGGGCGAATACCTTCACCTCGTTCATTACACCCTACTGCTATGTGTCCCCCCCTTCCCCTAAATATTGTAGCTATAAATATCACTTGCCAAGAGCCACTTACTTTATATATTTAGAGAGAGATACATATCTATAGAGAGAGATAAAGAGAGATGACTAATGGTAATCGTGTTGGTTCAGGAAATGGAGGCTTTCATAGCTATCGCAGATCCCCACAACCAACCCAAGCCCGTTCCCCTTCCCCTGGTATGCTACCTAACTTCTCCTTTACTTTTACAAATGCGTTCCCCTTCTCCATGGAACATTTGTGAAACTTTGTATCTGTTTTGTATATTTGATTTTGATATGGTTACTCGAGCCGAGCGTCTATTAAGAACAATCTCTCTACCTTCACAAGGTAGGGCTGCAATTGCATACACATCACTATTTTAGACACCACTTGTGAAATTATATATACTAGGTTTGTTGAATATTCATATATTGGTGAATGTTGAAACACACACACTACTAGCCCCCAAAAAGATAGCAAAAAGTATACTTTTTTTTTTTCTGGAGAGCTAATAATTTTCATTCATTCTTCTGAATTTTTCATTATCTTCTTTAGATGGAGAGCTGCAACTTGTTTACATTTCTTAGCTTGTTGTATCGTCATCTACTAAACACCCGTCTTTAATTATCTAGGGACTATATATGCATTTTTTTCCATATATGTATTTGCAAAGCTAGTTGTTTGTATATCAAAGATTGATTATCAATTCATGGTAATGGTGATCAACACGGCCATTTCTGGTTTTCTTTTGGAACTTTTAAGACAAAAGGGGAACAAGTGGCATGCAATTAATAAAAAGAGAGTGAAAAAGAAACCGTCTAAAGCTAGCAAGTTTGAAAACCAGCAAGTTGTATTACACAAATTAGACAAGTTTTATTTTTATTACTCTCTGCTTTTGCCATAAAATTAAAATACAGAACAAATTGATCATTGGAACAAATAGGCATTTTAAGAAGTTAATGCATATAGAGTATATGAAAACAGTGGCTAGTGTAGTGTCCGTTACGATACAATTGTTGTCTTATTCTTATATCACATTGATGGTAAAATAAAAAGGCTTTTGATCAAAGCGAATTTGGATGGTTTGATAAATGCCAGAGTTAGTTGAAGATCAGACAAAATAAGAAAGGTGACGAAAACTATACATGAAGCATTTTATATTACTTTAATTAGTCTGTATTCACACCAGCCATCTCTTTTGTTGAAATAATATGTGCTTTTGGTGTTTACATGAATATTGTCCACAATTCATAGTGCCGTCTTACAGTAGTACTACTCTCATATACAACTAATAATTAGTGATATATATATATGCGTGCCATTAGTTCTGTAATTGTTTCAATACGTGAAAAGTTAGTTAATAGCAAATGTGATTTGATAATGTTTAATTGGACTACAAAAGCCTAGCTAGTTGAGATGAAATTAGATGAATATTTTGATGATGTATACTACACTTCTTTTTCATTTCACTCTGATGCTTTGTTGTTGTGTGAAATTAAGATATGGAGAGAAGCATGGAACTGCGTTCTCATCTCAACCAGGAAATTGCTGCCAATGCAGAAGATTCTGAATGCACCGTTCGGGAGCAAGACCGATTCATGCCAATAGTCAACGTGGTCAGAAACATGCGCAAGATCCTTCCTCCCCATGCCAAGATAGCCGATGAATCCAAACTGGTTATCCAAGAATGTGTCTCTGAGTTCATAAGTTTTGTAACAGGCGAAGCAAATGATCGTTGCAAGCTTGAGCAGCGCAAGACAATCACCGCTGAAGACTTGCTTTGGGCCATGAACACGCTTGGTTTTGATGACTACGTTGAACCCTTGACTTTGTACTTGCAGCGTTATCGTGAGCTTGATGGTGGTGAGCGTGGATCCCTGAGAGGAGATCCTTTGTCGTTGAAGCACCCAATGGTTAATCCAGCTTCAGGCTACAGCCTCATGCCCAATCACCTGCCTCCTAATTTTCCGATGGCTCATCACCATGGTTATTTTGTGTATCCACCACCAATGGGCAACAGTTATATGCAGGGAGATGCATCAAGTGGAAGCACTTCTCATGAGTGTGCAGTGGCTGCTGTGGATAGTGACGTTGAGTCTCCTGTGGAAAAGAGTACAGAGTGATCAGTTTCTGATCTGCCAAAGGAATTGAGCTTTAGCTGAAACTTCAAGATTACAGAAAAAAGTAGACTATCTTTCTCTGTTACCTAATTTGAGACCTATTGACAATCAAGTATAGTTCTTTGCGAAGTTTAGGAATGTTCCTTTGAACTAAGTGAGCCAAATGGTGGCCCTCTTAATTGGATGTTTGTACACTTTGCTGCCTGTCTATTTTTAGTATACAGTTGGTGATTGCTTTTTTTTAAAAAAAAAATTTAAGCCATCACCTTAATGGTGTGGGGGATTAGGCATGACCCCTACCATGTCTATAACATCCAAAGAGTTACAAAAGCAGAGGGGGACATGGACCTAAACTCTGATAGAGAACAACGAGGATAAACTAAACAATCTACAGAAAGACTTAGATGACATAGACTTTCATACTATAAGAAAAATACACTGGTTCAACTAACAAAAAAATTACAGTTGTCGTATCTTCTCCTTATGCTAGGAAGTTGCCACTTATCTAGTAGAAATGGTCCCTTCACTTCTTTAGGAAATTGATGAAACGAATAATAGAAGGTACCACTTCCACTTGAGGAGGCTTGTTTAGCAAAGAAGTCAGCTATTTGGTTGGCTTCTCTATAGCAGTGGGAAACATTTACTTTTGCCCCATTCATGGCCTGGCCAATGTCTCGAATGATTCCTTCCGGCTTCAAATTTTTGGTATCCTTATCTTTGATCATGTTGTCCACTAACAGAGAATCAAGTTCCAAGTCATATTTGTTATATCCAGCTTGCTTGCACTATCTTGTAACATATGATGCTGCCATAGCTTCAGCTTGATTATTGGTAGAGCAGGGACTGAGAATGCCATGATAAGGTTACCAGTAGCATCCCTACTGATTCCTCCTATACCAGCAAAATTCAGCCCATGTACCTGTAGTGTCACAGTTTGGAAAGGCAGTGGAAATGGCTACCTTGATGTTCCACGGGATATGCACCTCCATACTTGAAGTCAAAATTTTTTTATGATCGCCATATTTACAAGTTGTCCAGCTTTTCCAAATTTCCCAAGAAATGCAATAGGGGTAATTTGTTGCATCTCTGTACACTGTTGGTGGTGCTTAAGTTCCACCAAGTACTGAAAATTCTTTGAACATCTCCCCCTCGGTGATTAATTCCAAGGGAGTTTCCAAAAATATTCCATATGTATTTGGCCATATCACTATTACTGAAAATTGCTGCAAGGATTCACATACAACTAGAGTTGTACAACACATACAATTGGAAACTAAACGTTTTCCAAACGTGTGACGGACTTCATCAAAAGGTAATTTTTTAAAGATTAAGCTCCAAGTGAAAAAGGATATTTTGAAAGGGAGATTTTTATGTCATACATTGCCTAAGAAGAAGTTTTTCTGTCTAACCTCTCTTATGCTTTGCCTAGCAGAGATGTTAGAATAAAGACCATCTTGAGTAAGGTTCCATATAGCATAATCAGAGTGATTCTCATCCCCAATTGAGATGTTACCAATGTGATGAACTATATTATCAGGGAGCATATTTTTAAGCATATCCATATTCCAATTACCATGAGAAATGTACTCCTTGACAGAATGCACAACATTGTACATACAATCAGGATATAGTTTAGCAAGAGGGCCTTCCTCACACCAGTTATCCCACCACATATTACAACTGTCAAAATTTATCTTCCACAAAATGTTGTGTTCTGCATCATCTCTAGCTTTAAGTTAAAACTTCCAAGCTTGCGAATTACCCCGAATCCAAGATTTAGATACAGGGTGGATTGTGAAGCAGTATATACTCATCATAAACTCAGCCCAAAGAGATGGTTGATTTATTAACCTCCACCATCTTTTAATGGACCATGTTTTAGAAATATCATTGATACTTCTAATGCCCACGCCACCCTCATCTTTAGGGATACATAAGTTCTTCCATGATATCCAGTGGTACTTGGATTTATTCTCATTGAAACCGTAGAAAAATCTTGCAAAATATTTTGCAAACAGATTAAGAGTGCTATCAGGGGTTAATAAAAGGGGGAGTATAAGTAGGAAGAGATTGAAGAACAATTTTGATCAGAACAATTATTCCCCCATAGGTGAGCATCTTACCCTGCCAGCCATTGAGTCTTTTGACTACCTTGGTGACCATGTCCTCAAAGTAAGAAATTTTTTTCCCCTATATAAATGGGGCAACCCAAGTATGTAAAAGGGAAGTTTTTATCCATAAAACCAGTACACCTCCTCATTCTATTAATCCTGTAAGCACCAACTTTAGGGCCAGTGAGAAAGTATCGTTTGTCCTTGTTCACTCTTTGACCTGAGACACTTTCATAATTCTTCACCTGTTTCATAATAAGTTTAATAGACTTACTATTGCCACTACTGAAGATAACAATAGCATCAACATAAGCAAGGTGACTGATTTGGGGGCCTCTTTTATGTATGGAAAAAGGAGTAAAGTCATCGTTAGTGAGCAAACTGTTCAGAGTTCTGGAAAAAACCTCTGCACCCAAAATAAAAATAGAGAGAGATAGAGGATCACCCTGTTTGAGACCCTCAGACGAGGAGAAGAAGCCATATCTAGTGCCATTAATCAAAATGGAGTACCAAACATTAGAAATAAGATTCCATATAAGAGTGATCCATTTGTCTAAAATCAATCTTTTAAAGACTTCTTTAAGAAAATTCCAGTCCATTCTATCATAAGCTTTAGCCATTTCTAATTTGGTAACAATATTACCACCAACATTAGGTTTAGACGTGCCATGAACAATTTCTTCAGCAAGCATACCATTTTCAGTAATCAACCTACCAGTAATAAAGCCACTTTGATTAACAGAAATGAGTCTATACAGGATAGGATTAAGTCTTCTGGCTAAAATTTTGGAAACAATTTTGTTGGAAAAATTGCTTAGACTAATAGGTATCAGGTGAGAGAAATTGGAAGGGGAATCAACCTTAGGAATCAAGGCCAGACAAGTGTGAGTGAAATATTTTGTAAGCTTTTTACCAGAGAAAAATTCAACAATAAATTCACAGATAAATTTAATAATATCCCAACAAGTGTGAAAAAACTTACCATTGAAGCCATCTGGTCATGAACTGCTGTCAGCACTCATATCGAATATTGCATCTTTGATTTCTTCCTCCATAGGAGTTTTGTGAAGTGTTTCATTATCATCACTCGGAAGACACTCCAGGAAGTTGTTATTCATAGCAGGTTGCTCCAAATTAAAAAGTTTCCTGTAGTGCCTAATAGTAGCTTTGGCAATTTTGTTTTCCCCCTGAATCCATCTATCATTGTGGTTCTTGATCCTAGGAATGTGTAGTTTCTTCCTCCTATCTGTAATAACACTGTGAAAATACTTGCTATTACAATCTCCATCTTTAAAACATCTGATTCTAGCCTTTTACCTAAGAAGAGCCTCTTGCAAACTGAGCCATTTCACGTACTCCGCTTGCTCCTTGTTCAATTCCTCCCTGCTTTGTTCAGTATTATTGACTGTCAATTTTCTACTGAATGCCCCTCAAAGTGAGAGGCTTTCCATTATATAGAGAAAATAAAGATTACACATCCCTAAAGATCCGCCATTCCTATCCCTAAAGATCAGATTCTATCTCTATAAATCTGCTATTCAATCCCTCTAAATCTGCCTTGCTATCCCTCCGAATCAGCTATTTTATCACAATATTTATTCCTTTGATTCTACAACAAATGTATATGATCATGCTAATTTATATTACTATATAATTACATTAATATATACAATAATTTAGGTGTCCATCATGCTAACATTGACAACATCCAGTTCTTCCAGAAGCTACACCTTAGCTTCCCAAGTGTTAACCTGTTCATAAATATCTCCAATGGTGTTTCTAGACCATGGACTGAGTCGTTTGCTGAGATATTTAACTTACTTTGTAATCTCCACATGGCATTACCAATGAAATTCATATTCCAAGAATCTTGCACTACCTGAATGAAGTCCTGATGCTGAGTCCATAGGTTTAAAAACCTAGAATATCTAATGAAATCATTCTGATCAGAGTGGCATTTCATCAGTAAAGGTCAGTGATCTGATCCTACTCTAACCAGATGTTTGATGGTGTTGATTTGATAGTTTTCAGCCCATAGATCATTAACGAACACTCTATCAAGTCTTTTCCATATTATTTTACCGGGTCTCCTGTTATTACACCAAGTATACCTAGGATCAACAAAACCAAATCTGATAGTCCACAAGCCTTCATGGTGCTAATAAAGTCAAAACATTTCCTGGCCCTGTGGGATATGCCCCCTAGTTTCTCATTAGGATCCATTATTGCATTGAAGTCTCCTCCAATACACCATGGATCATCTATGGAGTTGCTCATACTTTCCAAACTATCCCATAACTCTCTTCTTTCCACGGAAGTGCATTTCGCATAAATAGCAGATATGTATCTACCATTGGTGCCATTCTTGTCCTTGAATTTAATAGTAATTTGTTGATCTTCATTTGCAATGACTTCAGCTTGATCAATGTGATTCCAAAAACACCTTATTTTTCCATTTGTATTAGCCATACAATATTGGAATCCAAGAAACCTCCTATATCCTTCAATCTTTAGTTATATTAACAAGTGGTTCACAAATAGCAAGGTAGACCACTTTGTTAATTTTAACCAAGTGTTTAATTCTGTGATTTGCTCTTTTTGATGTCATTCCCCTAATATTCCAGAAAATAGCACTGATCATGGAATACTAGCAGGGGGATTTCTGTTTTATTTCTGCTATCTTTTCTTACTGGGAGAATGAGTCTTTGCGTTGGATCTTTTTCGTCTTCTTCTTTTTTTGCTTCTTCCTCTAGTATATGCGGTATAATCATCCTTGTACTGAGTATTTTCTCATTGTGCTTGTGATCCCTCTTTTTCTCTGTTGGAGATTGTAGAAGTGGATGCAGTGAGATCTTTGTCCTTTCTACAGTTGATAATATCTTTCGAATTGCTGTCTTGAGGCCTAGGGGGTTGATCAACTACCTGCTCACTGTTGAGCTCCACCACTAATTGTAAAGGTTCTTGATTTTTAATCTTAGTAGGTAAGCTAGTAGACTTGCTTATAAATTTGATCCTTGGCTGTTCTTTTTCGCCAAGTTCTTCATTTGGGTAGGTATTTTCCACTTTTTCCTCAGAGCTGTTAGGAGACATAGCATTTTTCTACTTGGTACCATTGTAATTCAGCTGATTATTGTTGTTTTCTGCCTCAGTATGTCCATTTGGTTGCCTCTCATTTTCTAACTCAGGAGTTTGTTACTTCTCTGTTTCCTCTTCCTTCTCGTGATCCTGTTTAGGTTGTCTCTGTTTCTTTCTTTTTTTGATGCTAGAGATAGCCGGTTTGAACATGACCTTGCTTTTCTTTTTTGGAGCACTTTTTTTCTTTTTCTTATGCTTTCTGATCATACTCAATCTCTCAGCCATGGCCCGGTCATCATCAACAATATCATCATCCTTTTGTGTGTTACCATTTTGTTAATCCTTGACCTCTTATTGTAGATTCTGATTGCCTTTGCTATTGTTCTTTGTTTCATTGCCTTCACTATTCCTTTCCATTCTCTGATTGTTCTCATTTTGCTTCTGTTTTCCCCTGTTGTCATCTACTTCCCCCTAAGTTGTATTGACAGATTTGTTCTTTTTATCCTCCTCCTCTTTAGCCTCATTGCTCCTAATTTTTTGTAGTACCCGACAATTCATCACTTTGTGACCCAACTTTCTACAATGCTTACAGTACTTGGGTATGTTTTCGTATTCAAGCTTTTGATAGTATCCCCTTAAAGGTGATTCCTCATCCTCAAGACCTACCCAGACATTTTTCGGGTGAGATTTCAACAAGTCAATTTCAACTCAAACCTTTACCATGCTCGGTCTAGTTCTTCCATTCGTCGCAACATCCATAGCAAAGGGAGTTCTAGTAGAGCTGACAATTTGTTTAACATAATGCCATGAATGCATGTAGAAGGGCAAACCTAGTAGAAGAACCCACACGGGTGCAATAGGGATGTCCTCTTCTAGTTTGAAATGGGGAGTCCACTTTTGTAGCCACATTTGAAGCCCCTCCATCTCGATGACCCTTTTGAACCATACCAAGTTAAAATCATCTTCATTTGTGAAATCTAAGAACATGTTGTGATTATCGTACACACCGATTTTGACTGAGCCCCTGATTGGAATTAATTCCTTAAAAATTGACCTAATTCGATCAATTTGGGGTCCCACTTTTAAGAATCTCCTAACGATTGTCAACTTACATTCCTCCGCCATGATACCATAGTAATCTTTTGCCTTGAATATTACTGTCGGATCCAATTATGAGTAGTGATTCTTGCAATTACTGATCCTTTGGGGTGTCTAGGAGCATTTGCTGATTAATTTGTTGGGGTGACAGTTGCAGCATAAGTTTTTTTTTCCTTGGTTTGCTTCACCAGATATGGTCGCACCTGGCTGGAGAGTAATCTGAGAAGTAGCACGCGCTGATGGAGCCCCGTCTGGCGGCTCCATAGGGCAGAGCGTGTAGTTCACTCTCTAAGAAACAACCATTATAGATTAAGTATAGAATACGTACGGAGAGAAAAGTGTAGGAGAGAGAAAATGTAGCTCTTAGTTTGTAGTAACACAAATGTTGGTACTTGTATATATTTCGATGCTAAATCCTTGAAAGCAATCACATACCAAGTTTTCCATTCATGAGTATATGTAGTGATAAAGAATTCAAACATCAGATGGAGTAATAGTGTTACAACAAGCCTAATCTATGTAGTATACTATCCCTCCGGGCCTTAATAAATTTGCTGCAATGGATCACACAGTGCAAATGTTAGCAGGATGAACGTTTAGCTAGGACAGACTGTTTTGATCAGATCTACCAAAAAAAAGCGTGTCATCTGTTTGCCATCTCAAGTTTGCTGAAGCATAACACAACAAAATTATCCTTTCCAACATGCTTATGTACCGAAAAATATGAGGACAACACAAGGAAGCTATAAAGTCAGTTAGTGCAAAAAGAAAATTAAAGCCAAATAGGTTCTCAACAAAACAAACTGCCATTTCGCCAGGATAAGTTCTGGAGAACAAGATGATACTGACGGCTATCGTGATAGTATCTGATGGAAGCTTTTGAAACTTTAACTCCCAATGCACTGTCTTTTAAATTCATGATCACCTTTTCCTTCCGTCTCTTCTTCCCATTCAACATCATTATCACCCTCACATCTTTTCCTTTGTGGAATCACTTCAAAGAATGAATTTTTCCAGTCTTCTCTCAGTATTTCAGAAGTATCTCTACCATTTGATTGACTGTAAGGACCTGCACAAGAAAAATGCATGTTAGACAAACAGAGTATTAATTTTCTACACAAACCATAATAGTAAACTGGCCACTGACACTTCATTGGAAAAGAAAAGAGAATATACTATCGAATATATTACCATAGTCTAACCATATATTACCACCAATCATATGTTCTCTCAAGATGCAAGAGCCCCATGATACACCTAACCTTTGTATGCCCTCTACTGAAATACTCAATACCATCATATATGTTAATATTTGCCTTATTATCTCTGAAATAGAATGGAATAACTTGTATCTTTCTATTAATGAAGACATGATATTTAAACAAATACATATGTTTCTTTCGATGGAAACAAATCAAACAAAATCAAGGAAAATAATTAAGAATATGCTCTTACTATATATGGAAGATATAATATTTACATCTATTATATTCTGTAACAATCCCCTCAAGTTGGAGCATAGATGTTTGTTATCCCCACACTGAACACAATATCAGGTCGACTGGCAGTTAGATAAAGTAAGTAGACAATGATTCCTCTATACATAGTCTCAGTAATGAGAGGACCTGGTTCATTGCTGTCCAATTTTGAAGAAGTCCCAATGGGTGGATCAATTGGTTTGTATTTTCCATGTTAAACCTCTTCGGAAGCTCCTTCATACGCTTCTGCTGACTAATCATGGTTCCATTCTTAGTTTGTTTCATTTGTAAGCAAAGAAACAAATTCAATTCCCCCATCATTCTCATTTCAAACTCACTCCCCATAAGTTTAGCAAATTCTTCACAAAAGTGAATCAAGAGTGGCCTCAAAAATGATATCATCAGCATAGACTTGGACGAGCAACAAATTGCTTCTCCTGGCTTTCAAGAAGAGAGTGTTGTCAAATTTTCCTCTCTGGGAACCCATTGTCCAAAAGAAATTTTGACAGTTGTTCATACCAGGCCATGGGTGCTTGCTTCAGCCCATATATAGCTTTATCCAACATGAATATATTATAGGGATTGTCAATATCTTCAAACCGGGGTGGTTTCTTGACATAGACTTCCTCCTTCAAGTACCCATTCAGAACTGCACTTTTAACATCAATCTGAAACAATTTGAAATCGATGTAGAAAGCAAAGGCGATGAGAATTCTCATGGCTTCCATACTAGCGTTTGGAGCAGATGTTTCATCATAGTCTATTCCTTCCTCTTGTTTATATCCTTGAACAAACAGTATGGCATTATTCCTTGTGGTGTTGCACATCTCATTTAACTTGTTTTTGAAAACTCATTAGGTCCCTATGACAATTATGTTAGCAATCAAATGCCAGACTTTGTTTCTTTCAAACCAATGAAGATCTTCTTGCATGACATTGACCTAGTTTGAGTCCTTTAAGGCTTCCTGGATGTTCTTGGGCTTGATCTAAGATATGAAGGCTCAAAAGGTAAACATATTTCTAGACTTTGACTTAGTTTGCATACAGAAATCCAGTGAAGAGGTGAGATTATCTAGAGGATGAGATGTTCTATGCTTCCAATTTGAAATTCTCACACTGGATTGTTCTTGACTAGAACCAGGTACTTATACAGGTTGTTCTTCATGATCTAAATTAAGGGGGTCAGTGTAATGACCCTGAAGGTCATTTTTAGAAATTTCTGGAAAATTAAATTTTACTTCTCCCGATAATTATCCCGAGTCATGTTTGAGTTTATGAAACTAGTCTTGTAGAGGGATCAAAAAGTCGTAATTTTTTGGAAGTTTTAGAGTTTTGGAGACCCTTAAGTTGATATTAGTGACTTTAGTCAACATCCGGAGCTACGAATGTCGAAATGGAATTTTGTCAATTTTATCAACTCCGAAATGCGGAAATTCATCCAGGAGTATTATCATTTTTAGTTTCAAAGCCTTTATGTGGATTTGAGCCCTTGAGTTGAATTTTAAAGTGAATTTAGGTCAAGAGTTGAATTTAGTCAAAATTTGAAGTTCCAACGCTCAGATTAGATTTTTGTTGATTTCGTTGGATTTAGGATGTGATTTTCGTCCTAGGTAAGGTCTTAGTTCAATTTCCAGAGGTTTGGAGGGCATTTTTGCCTTTTTGGGTGAAGGTTAGTTATTTGTGGCTTACACGACTGGTGGGTCAAAGAGACCTCCAATCCGTATTTTGATGGTTCCATTGAGTATGGAATGTCGAATTTAGTTGGGTAGCATATCTGGTTTGTGTGCACGGGATTCTAAACGAATCCCGAAGGGTCTAGTCAGAGAATTTTTTGCCTTGATATGTTGATGTTGCTGCTATTTTCTCGTGCTTGATGTGATGTGCATCGCGATCGCAGGATCCTCTCTTCAGTAATCCCTTAAGATATGGTGTACTGCCTCGCGATCGCGTGAGACTTGACGTTATTGCATAGGTCTAGGTCCCTAGCAGTGGCGGAGCTAGGAATTTCACAAAGGGTATCCAGAAATAGCACAATAAAAGCTCTTTTAAAAAAAAAGAACTAGTGAGATTCAAACACACAAACACTTCCTCATTCCAAGGAGGTGAAACCACTAGGCTATAACAACTTGTTATGTTAGGGTGTCCAAAATATGTTATTTAATCCTGTGTATCATATTATTTGTATATGCGGTATTTTTTACCGACAAAGGGTGTCCAATTGGACACCCTGACCACCATGTGGCTATGCCACTAGTCCCTAGATAGCGTGATCATGTGGGCCGTGTTGCGATCGCGTTAGCCAATTAATGAGTTGACTGTTTTCCTCTTCGCGACACGTGGATGGGGTCGCAATCACGTAGAGTATTGTGACGTCGGCAGTGTTTTATTCCAAAATTGGGGTTTCTTCCCCATTTCTCTATTGTTGGACCTTGAGAACTCTAGGGTGGCGATTTTAAAGAGGGATTTCAGGATTAATCGATTGGGTAAAATATTTTTACTCCTAACCTTCAATACCCAATTAGTATTTCATGATTTCATCATCAAATCATTGTTTTTTAATTCAAACTTCTAGGGTTTTTTTTTTCATGAAACTTGTGTTTTAAGTAAGTTGGAGTTTTAATCCTAGATTCACTTGTTTTTCATTACGATTTCACATGTGGTTCCAAAACCTTTCGGTATCATGATTTTCTATAAAAATTCCAAATTTACTCTTAGCCCACGGGATTGACTTTTTAGGTCGATTTGGATCCGATTTCTAAAATCATCTTTATGAGTTAGTGATTGCTTATGGGGATTATACAATTGATTAGATTGTATGGATTCAGAAGCTTAACGAAAGGGGAAGGCGCAAGTGCTGAGTTGATTTTCTACCCTCTTAAGGTAAGCAAACCTCTTTGACCTTCTCTAAAGTGTGTTGAACCTTGTATGCCTTGTTTGTGTGTTTGGGAGTAATGAAAATAGTTGACCCCTACTTATTTACAATCGAGGCATAGTTATTATTGCTGCATGACAAGATTTAAACATAGAATTGAAATTCCACTTTATATCCATGAGACAGAAAATCTCAAATTAAGTTAATTATACACACCTCCTTTATCATTTGGGAACACATTTTTTTCTAGATAACTAATCATTGTCATTGAAGATTGATTTTGCAATGTGATGTATTTATTGGAAATGAATAGACTTGGGAAGTTCAAGAAAAAGTCCCCTGAAGAACTCAAGAATAGTGCCCATTGGTTTTCTTCCGACTTAAAAATTGTTCATTACTACTAGTAGGAGAACTATTAATAGACCTCTCAATTCATGTTGAAGCAAATATCTAAATTTGTATGTAAAATATTTTAGAAAAAAAATGAGTATGAGTAAATGTGATAGAAGCAAGTTAGTAGTGATCATCTGAGCAAGTCTATTATTTGTGAATTACCGATCAGCATACTACTTAGAATACTAGAGCTGATTCCCATCAGATGTGCTGCAAGAACTAGCACCTTATCAAAGCATTGAGACATATTTGGTCCACACAGTTACACCTTGTGTTTAATACCCTGTTTTTTCATTATATATCTAATATTGGTGTTTTTGCTGCCTGCGTAATCCATAAAATTCTCATGAAACATACTTGTTGGAATGTATGCCTCCACTAACTATGATAGGACCAGGTCCTTTATACCGTTATGATACACAAAAGTAAATACTGGAAGTAAAGATAACACACGCAACTTTACGTGGAAACCTCCATGCTCAAGGGAGTAAAACCACAACCCGTCTCACAGGATTTTCAAACTATTTTTACTAGTCTTCTCAAGTAAAAGTAAAACACAGTTTACAACCACACAAGAGATTAACCTCCTAATCTCTAATCTAAGTACTACAACCTATTACTTAATGAGCCTAAGCAATGCCTGCATTGTCCACTATACTAACCCTCACAGATTAATATAGACTATTAACGTAAGACACAAAGTTACCCTCAACTATGTTCTTACAGTGATTCACACAAAGTTTTGAAACGTTTCTAACACAAGTGAAACGAATCCTACAAGTTAAGCACAAATACAAGCAATCAAAATAACAGCAGGTTCAGGAAGCAAATCGTCAGTCTATGAGGTCCCTTATTGTTTTGTTGAAGCTTGAATTTTCTCTCTTTGAATGAATGCCTTGATATGTTGTTTGTCATGTTGAATATATCAACCATAAAGAGTTATTAACCGATGGACAAACAACCTCGTTCATTTTGATTGGTTCAGTACACTGGCGCCTAACCAACCTCTGACGAGACAGTTTTCCAACTCTATGGCACATTTCCCTAGACGAGAACACTCTGCAGAGGACCAGGTCCTTGCATTTGTGAGGATCATCAAAACATCTGGAACAGTAAGACTTATCAATACTGAAAATATTCTTGGGTTCCATCTTATTTCCGAGACATCAGACATACACTTTAACACAGTCTAATGTGGATCAATTCATCATCTTTATCTCGAATCATGGTATGCAGAAGATCACTCTAGATATGGCCAACGATGAAAATTATGTATTGCCTAAGAGCATATTTACTTGTGCAATGTTGAATATTTGAAGCTCTCAAAGTATATCTTTAGCTGTAATATGGTACCCAACTTCCCAATCTTATCAGCCATTCAGTTACAACATTTTGAAATTGCCGGTTATCGAGAATCAGAAGACACACTTAATCTGCCAATGCTCGAGACTTTGGAGTTGAGATTTTGTGTGGACGTTGATTCTGTTTCTTTGGTTTATTCAAAACTTGAGAACTTGTCTATCCTTAGCAGCTATACAATTACATTTGAGTGTTTTAATGTGAACCCAGTCTTTACCATCATTAAGCACCTCTACTTGAATAGAACTTCTCTAGAGTTAAGAAAATAACGTTGCTTCATTTTATATTCGTAGCTATTGTGTTTATGAAATTGAAATAGACGAGGTTGTAAAGGTAAGACATACCATGCCTAATAAGGACAGTTCTATGTATGTACATCTTTGTATATTTATTTGAAATTTAAAGACTTTCATCTTGCCCCTAACGACATATTTTTAAGTCAAGTAAGTTTCATAAAATGTTCAAAACCAAAAATTTCTCAAGTTTTTTTTGTTACACTTTGAATCTTTAATTTTTGTAATGTAGTGACTGTATGAGTCTTTCTACAGGTTGATGGGACATCTCGAGTCAGAGAACGAAGCTGTTATCTTACGTATCGATGGTAGCAGATCATGTGAATGAAGCTCTGAGTTTGATTCAAACATTGAAGTTAGTGAAATTTAAGGGATCAAGTATGGAAATGTACTTAACAAGGGTCCTTTTCTCATTCTCAAAACTTGAGAGGATAATCATTGAACAGTGCGAGAAATTAGGAAATGCCACAAGCTTCAAGGAAAATTTGAAGGAATTCTGTAATTTAAAAACTAAAACAAAAAAAAAAACGTACAACGACACAAAAATCTAGAAATGGACACAAAATCCAACAACTTCATCACTGTCGAAAAGTACAAACTGCCAAGTCATCACAAGTTGACTGAAATTTCTATATAAATAAGCAAATCAATGTTATTATATTTACAAAAATATATCAGGTATGTAGACTCCCAGTTCCGCCTCCGGTCATCTTGTTCAATCATTTCCACCTACAAACTCTCAAATTCCAAAGCCCTACAAAAACATTTCTTCAAATTTTGATTGCTTCGTTAAAACTTTTTTGTCAGTTTCATCTCTCTTGCTAAAATTTAGTTTTGTATGGCGTTCAAATTTTCAATCTGTGATTCATTTGGTGTTTTTGGAAACCCTAAGTTCCCAAATTTGCAACCCAATTTGAGGTTTTCGCAAATTTGGGGACTTAGGGTTTCCAAAAACACCAAATGAATCGCAGATTGAAGACTCAAAAAATCCAATGCAATACCAAACAAAATTTTAGAGAGAGAGAAACGAAACAGTTTTAGTGAGGCGATCAAAATTTCGGGGAATTTTTTTGGAGTTTTGGAATTTGAGAGTTTTTAGGCAAGAAATGATCGGAGAAGATGATCAGCGTCGGGATTGAGAGTACATTTTGCAGTTTACTCGCCTGAATTTTTTTATTTTTGGTAAAATAGTAATATTGATTTGATTATTTTATATAAATATTTCAGACAATGTGAGATGACTTGGTAGTTTACTTTCCGACTGTGAAGAAGCTGTTGGATTTTGCATCCATTTCTAGATTCTTGTGCCGTTGTACGTTTTCTTTTTTGGTTTCCAACAGCATCACCAAAACATGTAGTGGTTAAGTATTTGTAGCCTGTTTTCGAGATCAAGGATGTATTGATCCCATTGGCATATCACGACTTTCATATAAAGTGTGTTGATTTCATATTTAAACTGAATATTGAATCTGTTAATCTGTCACAAAACTCATGAATTGGAAGTGATTTGGATTCATCTCTCTAAACGAGGTTTTTGAAAGCTTCAACAGGTTAGTAATACTTGCTGGTTTTTCGTTTTTGATTTATATCAACATGCTATTATGTAAGTTTCTTATCCGTGATTATGCTTCTGCTGCGTATATGATTTATATACTCTAACAAGTTTCATATTTAGTTTAAGAAGAATAACTAGAGCGTATTCTAACGCATCATTCTCATAAGTGAGAGTGAACCAACAGGAAAATGGATTCCACACCCTAACTTGAGTACTTGATTAATTTACAATAATAATTTATCAAAAATATGTCTCTGTTTCTAAGTATTAATTCCACCACTTATTTGTTAAGAAGTAAACAGAAAAGGGTCTGCTAACCATTAACTTTGTCATTTACAGTTGATATATCTTTCGTTATAAAAGTGGCTCACATATACTCCTCATGTTATAGAAATGGCTGATTATCCTCTAACAGAAATGAAAAATTAATTTTAAATTTTTTTAGGTGAGCTCATTTAAGGCATGTACAAGTAATTTCAGTATGAAGAAACTTGCCATCAAGACCAAGTGTTTGGACTTTAGGTGAGATACCCTCAAATATAACCAAATCAGAGACACAGCTCACTAATATTAAATCCTTTCTTCTCGATTTAGTCAAGTTCTTTGTAAAACTGATCATCAAATACAAACTTTTGAATGTATAAGTAATGAAATCTCCACTTTTTAGTCTTGAATCTTCAATGGTGCTTGAATAGTACTGCTATACGGTCACACAGTGTCACTGCTATTGACCTACTTTGTTCCCACAAAATGTCATATTTAGCATTACTAAGTGTACTTCAACAGAATTATGTTCGAAAAGATGGAATTAACCTTTTTATTGGTTGTGCTTAAAGCCTCAAGCTGTTTGACATTATTTACAGTTTTCCACTCTTCAGTAAGTACTTTTTCTAATGAAATCGAACTGAAGCATGAAAGTAGCATACATGTAAGTTGTATCAATCAATGTACCAAGATGATCATAACTTTGAAATAGACAACATTGAAGAAAGAAGATGCATGAAACATGAAAACTTTTGTAGCAATATAGTGACAGTTATTATCGAATAACAGACAAGTCAAAACATCCATCCATGTTCCTTCATGTCGCCAAACAGTACGAGAAGATTTGTTTCAATCTATTCATTTTAACTTCTGAAACATTTTAGACATATATCATGGTCTCCTGATAAGAGTCGTGACAATCAAAAGATGACGTCAACTTCTGCTTTAGGAGATGCCAACTTAATTAGTATTTCACTATTTTGGCTCTTGCAGATTCTTCAATAGGCCTGTCAAGCTTTAGCAAGATCTAGGTAAATAGAAGCTCCTTTAGCTGAATCTTTGGCTTCTTAGTGACTGCAAAACCTTCCTACTTAATTTCCCTAAGGTGATTGACCGTCACATTTGAGAAACATTCCACTTCAATAGACATTGGAACTTTAACAAAACTCAACTATCTGAATTTATTGGAACATAAAAAGAACAAGAAAAAAAGATAAGACATTGCATAAGAACCTGAATTTCCATATATTGTAAGCAGGGAAAGCTTCTTATCAAGTAAAGAGCAGACATGACAACCTCCATTGGATTGGAATAGATATGCAAAGATGTTTGACAGAGTATATATATGAAACAAAAGGAAGTTCAGGAGAAAACTAGCAAGAAAATGTCAATAATCAGGACGACTCAAAACCCAAAAGATATATTAGATGAGAAATGAAGCAATAGTTATCGTATTATTCAGGTTGAGATGCTCTAGAGCAGATACAAATTTTGAAAGCTTAGCAATAAGTTCACATTTTACTATCTCCTCTGAATAATATGATCTTGTATCCTCAAGTGAAAGTTTTTCCAAATGGATCCTGTTCTGCCGATGAAGTCGAAAGATTTCAAATTGGAAGCATTAATTTCAACGACACTGCTAAAAATATCTGACTTCCAGCACAGATTGCTCAAGCAAGCATCCAGAGATTAAACTTTCAAGACACTTGGAAGAAATTGATACGCCACATAATTCCAGGCTAATTAACCTAACAAATCCATTGAAAGAGGGTGGATGAAGTACCAAATAATCTTCTAGAGTCAGACACCTCAACTGGAAACAAGTGACAAAGGAAGAACAAGATATTATAAGTTACCCAAGACCGGAAATTTAAGAACAAGATATTGAATGCCACTATTTGTAGAGATTATCAAACCTATCCATCTGTCAGTATTATTAAGATAACATTCAAAATAGAGGAATTCATAGGGTAAACTTTGTAATTGGAGCTGCATGAAGTTTCACAATGTGGGAGATAATCTCAGTGAAGTTGGTTGCGCGGCATACAATATCCATTTCAGTTTTCCAAACTGTTTGATCAAGTGTCAACTCTGCAAGTCGACACCAGTTATATCTCGATTTCTTCAACAATATGTTTTGTCCTCACAGCATCGCATAAAGGCAAACGAACAAGAATTTCATCAACAATTACATTATCAGGAAGGCCAATAAGTATATCCAGCAGAACATTTTGAGCCTCAGAAGGCATTGTGATAACAATCTGCAGAAAACTAAGGGGTAGTTTGGTTAATTATTCAAAGATAAGTTATTTGAGTATGTATATAGTTATCCCATCACTAATGCATAAATGATGAAATAATCTAAGGACTGACTAATACCTCCAACCAAATGCAAATTCTTGAATTATTATACTATATACCTCACACCAAAGGACTCCTAATAGTATTGATCACATTATCATATGCTATAAATGAAAGAAGAAAAAAAAAGGTCAATTGCTCAACAGGGAAAATCAAATAGTCACAGCTGTAATTTAGGCATAAATGAAGATAATTGATGAGGGAATTAATATGATTCAAGTCTCCAGCACCATGCTCTATTTGTATTTTTTTAAATATTTAATTTGGCCTTGACTATTTGGTTCATGAAAAGTCATAAACAACTCTTCAGTTTAATTAGCAGAAAAGAATGACCATTGAGATATCCAATATCTATCAATAAATGAAGTAAAGCCTTAATTACCATAAAGCGAGTTTGAATATGCACTCTCCCAAATTACCATTATTTTTTCTGAAGAAATTTTCAACAATTATGAAAAATGGTTCAATAATTCACTTAATATAGAATAGGAGTATTTATTACTTCTTAAAATGTGTGTTAAAGTCTAAATTGAACAAGTTAAATGTACGGAGGTAGTTTTAAGGATTCTTTGTTTAGCAATAGGAAAAGAAGAGAATCATCTCATTTATTGATTGAATTTTGGACATCTCAATGGTCATTCTCTTTTTTTAGTGAAGTAAATATATCATTTTCAAGATGAATTTAAGAATAGTCAACACAAAGAGTCTAAAGGCCATAGTAATCTCTCAACATTTGGAACTTTAAATAGCTGAAGATTTGGCCCAAAAGAAATGCTTAGTGCTTAGAATACAAGGTATGTCATGTTTTATATATATATATATATATATATATATATATATATATATATATTGATTATTGATAACTCCATTAATGGAGATTCAAAGCTTTAGTAATTGAAGACAGAATTGAGAAGAAGAGAAGAAGAGAAGAGATTATTAAGCTCACATCAAGTTGCCTTACATTGCTGTGTTTTTTAGAATGAATAATACATCTGTACTTAGATGTATATATACACACTTATGACTCTAACAAACTCTCTAACAGATTCTGACAGAATCTGGACCCTTTTAACTAACTAACTCATACGTGTAGCTTGTTATTCCTCTATACTAATCAACACTCCCCCTCAAGCTCATGGTTGAAATACATTCTTCAGTCCAAACTGATCCATCAACTCATTGTGTTGCATCATCCCTAGTCCCTTAGTAAGTAGATCGGCTGGTTGATCTTTAGTGTTCACATGTTCAGTCCTTATCACCCCTTGACAAAGTCTTTCTCTAACAAAGTGACAATCAATGTCAAAATGTTTTGTTCTCTCATGAAAGATAGGATTAGCAGCAATCTGTATTGCTGCTTTGCTGTCACATATCATTTTCACTGGCAAGGATACTTTAATTCCCAGTTCTTTGTACAAACCAATCAACCAGGTTACTTCAGCAGTGCATGAAGCCATGCTTCTAAACTCTGCTTCAGCAGAACTCCTTGAAACCGTGTCCTGTTTCTTAGACTTCCAAGAGATGAGTCCTCCTCCAAACTTAACCAAATATCCTGTGACTGACTTTCTGGTTTCCAAGCATGCTCCCCAGTCAGAATCACAGTAGGCCGTTAGTGTAGTGGTGTCTTCTGCAGGCATAAACAACCCTAAACCAGGTGCTTTCTTGATGTATCTGACGACTCTTAGAGCTGCATCCATATGTGATTGTTTAGGGCAATGCATAAACTGACTTAAGACCTGTACTGAGAATGCAATATCAGGTCTCGTCATGGTCAGATATAAAAGTCTTCCTACTAGTCTTTGGTACTGTGTAATATCCGTTAGAATGTCATCATCCCTAGCAGCTCCATTGTTAATGTGCTCATCATATTTGACTGATGTGAGCTTTTGATTAATTTCCAATGGTGTGCAACTTGGTTTTGCTCCCCTTAGGCCAGATTCAGATATCAACTCTAAGGCATACTTCCTTTGTGACATTATTATCCCCTTGTTGGACCTAGAGAATTCAATGCCAAGAAAGAACTTCAATTCTCCCAAATCTTTCATCTTGAACTTCTTTTGAATTTCTAGTCTAGTGTCACACAACAGCTGGTGATTGTTGCCAGTGATCAATAAGTCATCTACATAGACTAGTATTACCACAGTATCATTGCCAGCCAATTTTGTAAACAAGGAATAATCATAATGACTTTGCTTGAACCCCATAGTTACCAAAGCCTCTGTTAGTTTCACATTCCACTGCCTTGGTGCTTGTTTGAGCCCATACAAAGACTTGTGTAATTTACAGACCTTATGACTCTCCCCCTGTCTGGAAAAACCACACGGAATGTCCATGTATACCTCCTCAAGAAGATCTCCATTGAGAAAGGCATTGTGAACATCCATTTGAAAGATGTACCAGCCTTTCGAGGCAGCTAGTGCTACAATTGATCTGACTGTAACCATCTTGGCAACTGGACTAAATGTTTCACCATAGTCAAGGCCCTCTCTTTGGCTAAACCCCTTGGCGACAAGGCGAGCCTTGAACCTCTCCACCTCTCCGGATGACAAGTATTTAACTTTATAAATCCACCTACAACCAATAGGCTTCTTTCCAGGTGGAAGATCAACAATACTCCATGTCTTGTTATTTTGTAAAGCATCAATCTCTAACTGCATTGCTTTGACCCAAGCTGGATCAGAAGCAGCTTCTTTGTAAGACACAGGCTCACGAACAACTGAGTATGCTCTTAACACCTGTTGATAAGATTTGGACAACTGAGAATATGTGAGATGATCAGTTAAGGGATAGAGACAAGTGTTGCCTCGTGGCTGAGTGACAAACTCCTGCAACCAAATTGGAGGTTTGCTGACCCTAGTGGATCGTCGAGTTGATTCAGCTGGGAAAACAGAAGGTGGAGGGTGAACTGTTGGCACATGAATAGGAGAACCAATTGGACCATCAGGGACTGATTCAGGCACAACTGGAAATTGTTGTTGAGGTGAACTATTAGCACTGGATATGACCAAGGGACTGTCATCTTGTGGCACTAAATCCAGCACTGGAAACATAGGATTGGATGCTGCCTGAGCATGCTTAAAGGGAAATACATGTTTGTGGAAAACAACATTTCGGCTAACAAAGAAATCATGACCATAAAGATCATACAAAATGTACCCTTTTTTTGCGGAGGAATACCCCATAAGTACTGCTGGAATAGCCCTCGGTGAAAATTTGTCCAACACTTTAGGACAAGTTGCATAACATAGACAACCAAATACTCTCAAATGAGACAAAGATGGAGAATGCCTGTACAACCTTTCAAAAGGTGATTGGAAACCAAGAACTTTTGAAGGCAGCCTATTCAATATGTATACCGAAGTGGAAATACATTCACCCCAGTACTGCAGTGGAATAGAAGCCTGAAACCTGATAGATCTTGCCACATTTAAGATGGTTCTGTGTTTTCTTTCAGCAACACCATTTTGCTGTGGTGTATACACACAAGTTGTTTGATGGACAATGCCAAAGTCTCCTAGCATACTTTGAAACTCATGACTGAAAAATTCGCACCCATTATCTGTTCTCAAGGTTTTAACAGTGGTGGAGAATATATTATTAACCTGTGTAAGAAATCTCCTTAGGACCACTATACTATCAGCTTTGGAAGCAAGTAAAAACACCCAAGTATATCGGCTGTAATCATCCACAACTGTAACAAAGAACCTTTTTCCATTATACGTGGGCACTTTGTATGGTCCCCATATATCACAATGCAGCAATTTAAATACACTTTTAGACACAGTAGTACTTAGAGAAAAAGGGAGTTTAGTGTGCTTAGCTAGAGGGCACACTGTACAATGTGACTTATCCTGGCTATTTAATGCACTAAGAGATTTGTGTCTCTTTATTATATCAATGGGTGCATGTCCTAACCTTTTGTGCCATATATCAGCTGACTCACAGAGAGAAAGAGAATGTAACGAAGGTAAAATACTGGACTTAGTAACAGAGGAGTTATGACTTTGACTCCTAGTATTCAAACTAACATTGACCAGCTTCCTTGGAGCTTGATTAGGTCCCTTTGTTATGTAGAGTCCATGATCTTCCTTACCAATCCCCTTCACCTGACCAGTGTAGAGATCCTGAAAAACACAAAAGTCAGGAAAGAATGCCACCATGCATTTGAGTTCCTTAGTGAGCTTGGAGATTGATACTAAGTTAACTTGAAAATTAGGCAAGTATAGCACATTGGATATGGTTTGGTTAGCCAAGATACATGTGCTACCAATGTGAGACACGGCAACTGTGTTACCATTAGGTAGGTGCACTTTGCTAGTTGAATCACTTGGAGCTGCATTGTGAGTAGCAAGTGAAGCTAGAGACGAGGTGATATGATGAGTAGCTCCTGTATTTATAATCCATTCAGCAGGATCATAGGAAGACAAAGATGCAGAAGGAGAATTACCTGCATCTACAGAAGCAACTTTTGCAGGTGACTCCACTGATCTGTCACCATCTGGTTTTGAAAGCAGCTGAAGAATTTGTTGATATTGTTCCTGAGTGAAGAAAGCTGCAGACTGCTGCACTTGAGCAGGACTTGTCCTTTGATTGCTCCCTGAAGAAACCTCAACCTGGTTAACAGAACCACTTTGAGTGGAGCCTTTTCTCTTTGACTTAAAATATGCTGGATATCCAACAATTTTGTAGCATTGCTCTTTGGAGTGACCTTTGCATCCACAGTGAGAACATATCACAGTCTGCCTTGGTTTGTTACTTCCAGATGAGCTTGTACCACCACTATACCCTCGACTAGAACCAGAGTTATTACTTGATCCCGTATGATAGGTCGAATTTCTGTGACTGTACATAGCTGCACCTTCAATCATACCAATTCCTGAACCAGGGGAATGCACTAGGTTTCTTTGAGACTGTTGATCCATAAGAAGAGCATAGGCTTTGTTCAATGTAGGAATTGGACTCATCATGAGAATTTGACTTCTCGGTGAGGAATAAGACTCATTTAGACCCATCAGAAATTGAAGCAATCTCTGATAGTCACAATGTTCACTAAATTTCCTCGATTCTGCACAAGGACATGATGGACAGGGCATAATAGCATCATATTCATCCCAGAGATCTCTCAGTTTGGAAAAATAGTCAGCAATGGTCATTGTTCCTTGTGTGAGAGTATGAATTTCTCTGTGAATTTGAAAGATCCTAGATCCATTCACATTATCAAACCTTTCCTTAAGATCTAACCAGACTTTCCTTGCATTAGATGCATACACAACTGAACT
The DNA here is from genome assembly GCA_035578085.1 of Solanum pinnatisectum. Classification (NCBI taxonomy): domain Eukaryota; kingdom Viridiplantae; phylum Streptophyta; class Magnoliopsida; order Solanales; family Solanaceae; genus Solanum; species Solanum pinnatisectum. The sequence continues at coordinate 7,088,020 of CM069080.1, read as the reverse complement.
TAGTAATCCCGGTCTAACAACATTCATAATCCAGGACAAAACTACAGCATTACATTTCTCCCACTGATCATGTAACACTGATTCAAACATGGATTTAGGAAATCTACCATCCACAAATCCTAACTTGCTACGACCTACAAGTCCAATTCTAAACGATCTACTCCATAGTGCATAGTTCTCAGAACCAGTTAATTGTAGAGAAATTAAGGAGCTACCTGGAGTATCTGTATGTTGTAGAAATAGAGGATGATTGTAATCTATGATTGGAAATATAGCCACTGGAATAGCACCATTATTTGTACCTTCACTTGTACTGTCAATCGCCATGGACAGAGATAAGAACTGCAGCTGAATTGCACCTTAATTGAACCTTCGATGATTCCTTTCAAGTCTCACTTGATTAGTGATGAACTCTGATCACCAGTGGTCGATTAATACTCACAGATCCTACCCTACGATCAGTAGCTCTGATACTATGATAACTCCATTAATGGAGATTCAAAGCTTTAGTAATTGAAGACAAAATTGAGAAGAAGAGAAGAAGAGAAGAAGAGAAGAAAAGAAGAAGAGATTATTAAGCTCACATCAAGTTGCCTTACATTGCTGTGTTTTTTAGAATGAATAATACATCTGTACTTAGATGTATATATACACACTTATGACTCTAACAAACTCTCTAACAGATTCTGACAGAATCTGGACCCTTTTAACTAACTAACTAACTAACTAACTAACTCATACATGTAGCTTGTTATTCCTCTATACTAATCAACAATTATATGCATATCGGTTTCAATTTGAATGCAGCCTCTATCCTCTTCTTTCATTTGTAGCATGCTTATAGATACCGTTAAAAAAAGTTTGTGCAAATTTTTGGTGGTGAATTTCTGTTTTATGATGCCTCCTAAGGACGAAAAACATAGTTGTGAAAGTGCATCAGTGGATATATTCAGCAACCTTCCAAGGGATGTAACTAATGCTATTCTAGTGTGTTTACCTTTACGAGACACTGTTAAGGACAAGCATCTTATCAAAAAGATGGAGATATAAGTGGTGCAAACTTCCCCGAGTTGACTCTTGATTTAAAACATTTGAGAACAAAGGACTTGATACCTCCTACTTTTCAGTTTACCAACATTATCTATCACCCTTTGACCCTTCATGTAGGACCAATTACTAAGTTTACCCTCTCTATTCATTATGGTCTGAAACCCTACCCAGTGATTGACAACTTGACACCTTGTTCTTGAACTTTCGTATAATGCCAAATTATCTTCATCGGTATTCAATTGTTTGCAATTGAAGCATCTCACTATCAAAAATTGTTTGATTGTTTCTCCACCAGCCTTAAAATAGATTAATAAGTCTTGAACATGATTGAACTGATATGTTGTTTTTTGTTTCAAATTTATGTAGCTGAATCCTTTTCTCAGGAAGTTCAATTTTGTTTTTGACCCCTGATTAGTAGCAGTGACATGGAACTTTTTTTGTTATTAACTACTAGCTCTGTTATTTACTTGAATCTCATTTTTGTTTTGCTATTCATTCTATTTTTCATGTAATAATCTGTTGTAGTTAATAGATGTAGAAATGTAAAATTTCATTTGCAGTTGCTACTGTTTCGATTTAACTATTGCAGAAAGCATAATACTAGTTTTAAAGGGGACGTTCCTATTATATTATACTATAAGGTCATAAAAAAGGCACTCTAAGGACCCATTTTGGCCCCCAAAAAAAATTTGGGAAAACTTGGGAAGTGGCGTTTGGCCATATTGTAAAGAATAGCAGAAGAAACGTATAACCGGAAAACCCTTCTGCTAGCCCAAGATCGTTAACTAAGATCGAAAGATTCAACTAAAGAAGAGGAAGCTAGAAGAGAGAACTTGATTATGGAAGAAGACTCTTGAATTGGGTTGTTCTTAGAATGCTTGGGTTTTGGTTGGTTACAAATGTACAATACCATCCCATATTTATATTATCCTATGGATGGTTCTAGTTACTACAAAATCTAGATTATTCTAACCTCTTCTACAAATATCTTCCTCAAATATCTAAAACTCTAGACTATCTAAATTAACTACAAATATCTAATTCTCTAGAATATCTAGACTTTTCTTAGATACAACAAATACTAAAGATGACTCTATAAAACTCTAGAAAGTTCTACTAAATATCTATGATATTTTTGTACTTCCAAAAAATCAACTTTAATTTTTCACACTCCCCCTTAAAGTGATTTTTTGGAAACTGTCCCACACTTGTTGCTGAAGAACTCAACCGAAGCTTTGCCCCATGTCTTGGTAAAGATCTCAACAATTTCTTCCGAAGTCCTCTTGGTTCTTCAAATGATGAAGATTTTTCATCAGTAATTGATCCATGGGAATTATCTCCTTGTTGAGTTCTCAGACTCCCCCTTTTTCTTAGTGTCCCAACAGTTGTACTATTCGGATAAACACCTGTGATGGACAAATTTGGAATTTTACTGTTCAAGATTCTGGAACCGGTTTCTTCTAACGCATCTCCATAAACCAAGGAAATTTTATTAGGATCAACCGCTTCATTTGATTTGGTGATGAACTGATCATCAATTTCATGTGAAGCCTCATCACTAGCACATGTAGTTTTAGATATTTCTTTTTCAAGATCTTCTTCTTTGATTTCTTCAATAGCAGCTACCGTATCACCAATGAGAGTATCCTAAAAAATTTCTTGCTTCATGCCAACAACATTAGTTTCTTGCTTCTCCACGTGATCGATCGTATTATATTTTGAATCCTCGATCCAATCTCTTTCAAGGTTGAGAGAAACCATAGCATCTATTGCTCGAGCCTCAGCTACTAAACAATTTCCCCACTCTTCTTCTTCTTCAACAACAACTTTTTGAGCCATATTGCTCTCCTTGGCTCGGCAATATCTTTTTATGTGCCCTACTTCACCACAACGATAGCATCTGAGTGGCTTCTTACCATAATAGTTAGAAGACTCTTCCTTCTCTCTAGGTGAGCGTGAACCACCTGAGGATCAAGAGTGTGACACATCTCTTGTTTTACCTTTAAAGTTCCTCTTGTTGGCTACAAGAGCATTTTCTTCTCCTTCTTTGACAAATACACTAGCCAACTGCTTGGCTAGTAATTCCTGTGACGACAACAAATTTTCAAATTCCTCCAAGGATGGTTGTTGAGCCCATCCTTGAATCGAAGTCACAAATGGAATATATTCAGGTTTCAACCCACGAATGACTATTCTTCTCATTCGTACTTCAGAAATAGCCTCCTCCGGATTCAATAAACATATCTCAGAACATAAGTTCTTAATCTTTAAAAAATACTCGGAGATAGAAAGATTACCTTGAGTGGTGTTAGCCAATTCATTCTCCAACATCTGCAGCTGAGCTTCATTCTTCTTATTGAACAAGCGATCGAGGGTCCTCCATATTTCATGAGCTGATTTACACTTTATAATGTGATCAAATAAGCTGAAAGAGATTGTCCTCTTCAGAATGAACTCCGCCTTCGCATTAACCTGCTTCCACTTCTTGTATATGCTACTATTTTCCGGTCTGTCAGTAGGAGGACTTGTGTCATTCCCATTAACAACATCCCACAAATCCTCTCCCACAAGGTATGATTCCATACATGTTTTCCATACCTTGTAATTGGACTGATTCAACAACTCCATCCCCAGTCCATTGACACGGCCGCTAAAATCCATATAGACAAACCAGTTGAATCTACCACTAACCCGATCTTGAAATAACACCCACAAGCCAATCCACGGCTATGGCTCTGATACCATGTAGAGAATAGCAGAAGAAAGGTATAACCGGAAAACCCTTCTGCTAGCCCAAGATCGTTAACTAAGATCGGAAGATTCAACTAAAGAAGAGGAAGCTAGAAGAGAGAACTTGATTATGGAAGAAGACTCTTGAATTGGGTTGTTCTTAGAATGCTTGGGTTTTGGTTGGTTACAAATGTACAATATCATCCCATATTTATACTATCCTATGGATGGTTCTAGATACTACAAAATCTAGATTATTCTAACTTCTTCTCAAATATCTTCCTCAAATATCTAAAACTCTAGACTATCTAGATTAACTACAAATATCTAATTCTCTAGAATATCTAGACTTTTCTTAGATACAACAAATACTAAAGATGACTTTATAAAACTCTAGAAAGTTCTACTAAATATCTATGATATTTTTGTACTTCCAAAAAATCAACTTTAATTTTTCACACATATAACTTGGCAAATTTATTCGCCAAGATTCCCAAGTTCCCAAATACTAGAAAAAACTAGTCTTTGAGTCAAGTGTATGAAATTGTTTTCCACTGCCCATAAATAAGGGGTTTGTAAATAAAATGTAACTAATTTCGTTAGAAACAGCTGCAACCGAAATTTGCATTTTCGTAGTGAGTAATATAACAAAAGAAGGTCCATACCATTGCTGCTAGCTAGGGGACAATGACACCCATCAAATCTCCGTGGACATAAGAATCTTTGGAAAAAGCTTAAGCTAGCAACAGGGGAATTGACAAAGTTCAGAATAATACAGTGCCACAACAAAATTTTCAAATAAATCACCACATACCAATCATTTACTCAAACGTTAAGGACTACTTCTGTTTTAGGTGTTGCATGCCATGATGCCAAAATGCATTTACAACAGCGAGCAAACAGATCTTTTTTGGAAGTGACTTGCTGACACAATTTAATTTGACTTGAACATGAATTCGGGCGTTTCAAAGCCTTTATTTCCTATTAAATTGATGTACGAGCACAAATGCAAAGTAAAACACAACATAAAGTTAAAATAACCAGTCACATCTTATTTCTTGTCGTAAGTCTAATTTTTTAGATCAGTCAAGAACATGCTCTAAATGTAAAATCCCTTAGTGTCGTAATACGGAACTTCAAAGAAAAACAGATTAGTCACCATAATAATTATAAACTACTTCTACTTCAGGTGATGCACACCGAAACTAGTTTAGCACAATGAGGGTTGTGATTGTTTTGCTAGCGTGATCGTCTGCTGTCAAGGATCAAATAGCATTCTTTCCAGCGCGGGAGACTTAACCAACAAAAGCTTGATAAGTACATCTCAGGGTCTGTGCCTATAGTGTACTTCTTAGCTTAACTTCCCTAAAGTGATTAAATGTCACATCTTAGAAAGCTTCCAATTCAAGACATTCTGGAATATCATAATCTTCATCAATCACCTAAGAAGGATTATTGTAGAAGTTAAGAACTCAAGGCTTATCAGCCATTGTTTAAGCAGAGAAGAAAACAGAGATAAGAAGAAAAGAAGGAGATTTTATTTAATGGTGAAAAATTCTGCTACAAATGATAAAGGTCAAAGCCTTTATAGATGTAGATAGGAAGCATCCGGAAGCATCTAGAAGAATCACATTTGAGCTAACCAACTAACTGAATTGCCAGCTCACATGTATTCCTAACAGCTTATAACTATGTATTAACCACTTAATGGAAAACTAATGTAACAGTAAAATACAGTAGTTAACAGTAAAATGTAGTAGTGCAGCAATGAATCAGCTTATATTTGAACAATTATCAACAACCTAACTCTCAAAACTTACTTAGAGTGATTAGTACTTTCTTGACGTTCTTCAGAGTTTTACCTGATGTATAAGAATTGGTTGCAGAAAGATTTTGGGATTGATGATAGATGTCTTGACTAAACTTTTAGTTGTTGGGTAACCATTTGCAAAATTTACCAATATTGAATACAAACATTTAGCATCCACAATGGAACATCTTATATATGACAAAGCAAATACAACTATAAATGGGACAATATCAAACATATAAAATAGGTACATTTTGTAGATCCAGATGATCAAACTCCAATTCAGTTTAATAATGACATCGACACACACTAAACAAAAAAGTCATAACACGCCACTGGGAAAACACGTTGTAAATACTTGACAACTATTGCTTTGGGTGATGCTCGAGTAATGCAGCTTAGCAGTTGCCTCAAATTTTCCTTATAGTTTGTGGCATGTCCTAATTTCTCGCATTGTTCAATGATCATCCTCTCAAGTTTTGGACAATGAGAAAATATGACTCTTATTAAGTACATTTCAGTACTTGATCCCTTGAACTTCCGCAACCTCATTGTTTGAATCAATCTTAGAGCTTCATTCACAGAGTATTTTTCCATTGATAAGTAAGATAACAGCTCCGTTCTCTGACTCAATGTCTCATCAACCTGAAGAAAAAGTCTTATGATAGTCGATCTACATTACCAAAATTAAAGATATAAAGTGTAACAATAAAACTTAACGGCAATATGAAAGTTCATAAGATTTCAAATATATATAGAAAGGTGTATATACATAAAAATGTCCTTATTAGGCATGATATGTTTTACCTTTACAACCTCGTCTATTTCAATTTCATAAAGGTTGGGAGAACTCCTAAGTAGGCAAACTGCACAAGCAATACTTTCAACTGAATTCTTGAAGTCGCAAATTTTCAGGCTTTGCAATTTTAGTGGTTGGTGAAGCTTGTCTTTCACATACGCAGAGCAAAGTTTCTGAAACAACCAATGCCAAAAAAAAAAAAGAAGTTATGGAGTGTTGGTATCAACAGCTACGAATAAAAAACAAAGTAACGTTATTTTCTTACCTCTAGGGGAGTTCCATTCAAGCACAGGTGCGTAATGATAGTAAAGATTGGGTTCACACTAAAACACCGAAATGTAATTGTCTAACTGCTAATGATAGACATATTCTCAAGTTTTGGACAAACTAAATAAACAGAATCAACATCAACACAAAATCTCAACTCCAAAGTTTCAAGCATTGGCAGATTAAGATCATCTTCTGATCCTCGATGACCGGCAATTTTAGAATGTTCTAACTGAAGGCTAATAAGATTGGGAAATCGGGTACCATCCGGCAGCATAAAGATACACCTTGAGAGCTTCAAATGTGTCAACGCTGCACAAGTAAATATGCTATCAGGCAACACATATTTTTCATCATTTGCCATTTTTAGAGTGAGCTTCTGGATGTTGAGGAATTGACGAAATGCACAACAACACTGTGAAGATATTTCCATTTATATTTCCATTTATTCAGTTGGTTAAATAGTTAGTTAGCTGATGTTAGTTTGTTATATTTCAAGTTAGTTAGTTAGAATCTTAGCTAGCAACTTAACTCATCAATTAGTGGGTCTATATAAACAGATACTTGTACATGTATATTAAATTGAATAAATTGAGAAAAACTTCCACAAATTACTCTCTCTGTCTTCTTCTTCATTACTTTAATATGGTATCAGAGCAATTTTGAGCACAGAAACTAACAATTCACCATTGATGCTGACTTCATCCATGGCGGATGGAATCAATTCAACAACAGATCCAGTGGCCAGATCAGGATCTGTAGCAATTATCGATTATCATCATCCTTTGTATCTAAGTGCGTCTGATGGACCAGCTTCATTGCCAGTAGGGATACAACTTGTTGGAATGGAGAACTACATGTTGTGGACTCGAGCAATGAAGATCGCACTTATAGGAAAAAACAAATTGGGTTTTGTTGATGGATCAATCGCTAGATCGACATATGGATCTGCTTTTGAACATCTTTAGGATCATTGTAATGCTATTGTTGTCTCGTGGTTGCCAGGCAATGTTAGTCGCGATCTACTGAGTGGTATTCTATTTCGATCAGATGCGCATCTGATCTGGAAGGAACTTGAAGAAAGGTTTAACAAGATCAATGGATCAAGGTTGTATGCGCTACACAAGGAAATCTTCACACTAACACAAGGGACACATCCAGTCTCTGTTTTCTATTGTAAGCTCAAGGATCTATGGGATGAGTATGATTCGATGATGCCTCCTCCTACATGCAATTGTGAGAAATCGAAAGAGTACCTTGCTCAGCTTCAATACCAAAGGTCGCTACAATTCCTGATGGGGCTGAATGATAGTTACAATCAGGCTCGAAGCCAAATTCTCTTGAAGTCGAAAATGTTGAGTGTTAACCAGGCGTATGCCTTAATTGTGCAGGATGAAAGTCAAAAACTAGTTGCTATCAATACATCCACTTCACATGAAGCTGGATCAGCTGTTTTTTTCACTTCATAAAACTCAGGATCTAAGAAGAAGAATTGGAACTCTGTTTGCGATTTTTGTCACATGAAAGGACATTTGAGGGAAGACTGTTTCAAATTAATGAAGTGTGATCACTGTGGAAAAATAGGGCACTTAATTGGAAAATGCTACCAGCTGATAGGATATCCTGCTAATTACAAACTTAAAGGGAAAATTGTTGAAGCTAACCTTGTTAATGTTCAGCAGGAAGGGCAGATGACTATCTCTAAAGATCAATACAAGGAATGTGCTCTATGGCAGCAAATGAGGGACAAGGCTCCAATGTCTGAGGCTAGTGCTAACATGACAGGTAAGTGTTTCACAGACTTACACACTAGTTGGATAGTAGACTCTGGAGCATCTAATCATATAACTGGGAATAAACACATATTAGTGCATGATGGTATAGTAGGTAATGCAGGGAGTGTACAGTTACCTACTGGATAATCTGCTAAAATCAGTCACACTGGAAATTATTCACTATCAGGAGGTGATTCTCTTAAAGATGTTCTCTGTGTGCCTACTTTTAAGTTCAACCTGATGTCAGTTTCAAAAGTGACAAAAGATATGAATTGTTGTGTTAAGTTCTACCCTGAACACTATGTGTTTCAGGATCTTTGCACTGGGAGAGTGAAGGTGACTGGTAGGGAGCAAGATGGATTTTACATACTGAACACACGAAACAATGACCATTTCATGACGGAAGGGAAGTCCATGACTGTATCTAGACCACTTCCTGATCTATGGCATAGAAGGCTAGGACATGTTCCCATGGCAGTTTTAAGAAGAATTCCTGTTTTTCACAATCTCACTTCTTTTCAATTACAGCATTGTGATGTTTGTCCCTTGTCTAGACAAACAAGGTTGCCTTTTCATGTTAGTAGTAGTAGTACTGCAGATGTTTTTCATTTGATTCATTTGGATGTATGGGGACCTTATCATGTTGAAACTCACAATGGTATGAAATACTTTCTCACTTTGGTTGATGATCACACTAGATGGACTTGGATTTTTTTGCTTCGATTGAAGTCTGATGTTTCTACCATTCTTAAAACTTTTATCAATATGGTTGCCACTCAATTTGGGAAAAACATTAAGTCCTTTAGATCAAACAATGGTTCAGAGTTCTTTAACCAATCTTGTTCCAGTCTATATCAACAAAATGGTATTATTCATCAAAGCTCATGCCCTTATACTCCTCAACAGAATGGAGTGGTGGAAAGGAAGCATAAGCATATACTAGAAACTGCTAGAGCAATCAGATTTCAGTCATGTTTACCATTGAATTTTTGGGGTCACTGTATTGAAGCAGTTGTTTATATCATTAATAGAATACCCTCCTCAGTGCTACAGAATAGATCACCTTTTGAACTGCTACATGGTCATGATCCTTCTCTAGCTCACATGAAGGTGATTGGATGTCTTTGTTATGGCTCTGCACTACCTAGATAAGATAAGTTTGCCCCTAGAGCTATCAAGTCAATTATGCTAGGCTATGTTGCTTATCAAAAAGGATATAGGTTGTACAATTTGGTTACTAAGTCCATTTTCATCAGTAGGGATGTGATATTCTATGAGGACATTTTTCCCTTTTTTCAACCATCTTCAGTCTCACCTATGTTTGGTTCTGCTGCAAAGCCCTCCGATGAATATTCTCAGCTTCTTCCTACTTGTATTACTCCAATAGGAGCACATGACCTACCTTCTGATGACCAGCATATTGAAATAGATACTGCAGCTGCATCTCCAGACAGTAGTGTTGATAGTGCTATAGCTACTGAAAGTCGTGAAAGTCATGAGTCTGACCCTCCCCTACATGGAGGTGATGCTGATAAGCCTCTTCCTGCCCCTCATTCAGCACCTCTAAGGAAGTCCACAAGACAATCTAAACTTCTCACATGGATGCAAGACTATGTGAGTAAGCCATCAGGGGCTCATGTTTGTATTTATCTCTTTCTGCTGTGTTGGGATACACAAAATTGAGTTCTAAGTATCAGGTTTATCTTGCTCAAATGTCTTCTGATAGTGAACCTACATCTTTCAAGGAGGTTGCAAAGGATCCTAGATGGGTAGAGGCAATGCAGTCTGAGATAAAAGCTTTAGAGGAAAATTCCACTTGGATTGTTGTTGATCTTCCACCAGGCAAGAAGGCTATTGGTTGTAAATGGGTCTATAAGATCAAATATAAATCTACAGGAGAAGTGGAAAGGTTCAAAGCCAGACTAGTTGCCAAAGGTTACAATCAAAAGGAAGGGATTGGCTATCAAGAAAATTTTGCACCAGTGGTGAAAATGGTGACTGTGAGGATAGTGATTGCTATTGCTGCTATGCAAAGGTGGGACATTCATCAAATGGATGTCTATAATGCATTCTTACAAGGGGACCTACATGAAGAGGTATACATGGACCTGCCTTTAGGTGTTGTTGGTGACAAAGGGCATCAAGTTTGCAAATTGCCAAAGTCACTATATGATCTTAAACAAGCATCTCGACAATGGAATATCAAGTTAACCACTGCCTTGACATGTTCAGGGTTCATTCAGAGTCAGTTGGACTATTCTCTATTTACTAAGAAGTCTGGCCCTCACATTGTCATTGTTTTAGTCTATGTTGATGATTTGTTGATCACTGGAAGTGATGGAGATTTAATACAAGCAACTAAAAACCATTTACAGCTTAGTTTCAAGATCAAGGATTTGGGAGATCTAAAATATTTTCTTGGCATTGAATTTGCCAGAAATAAAGATGGAATTTTAATACATCAACTGAAATATGCTGTTGAACTTATCAGTGATTTAGGCTTCACTGGTGCCAAACCATTTCAAACACCATTGGAAGTAAATAAGAAGCTCACTTCTTTTGAGTTTGATCAACATATACAGGATGATACAGATCATTTGTTAAGTGATCCAGGTGAATATCAAAGATTAATTGGCAGACTTCTCTACTTGACTATCACTCGACCAGACATTGCCTTTGTAGTACAATGTCTCAGACAGTATATGCATTCTCCTAAAGTCTCTCACATGGTTGCTGCAACAAGGGTTATCAAATACGTCAAACAGTCTCCAGGTCTGGGTGTGTTTATGTCAGCCCATGCTTCTCCTTGTCTCACTGTCTATTATGATGCTAATTGGGCATCTTGTATCACTACAAGAAAGTCAGTTACTGGTTTCTTACTCAAGCTTGGTGATTCTCCTATCTCCTGGAAATCAAAGAAACAATTAACCATTTCTCGAAGCTCGGCTGAGGCTGAATATAGAAGCCTAGCTTCTACTGTAGCTGAAGTGGTTTGGCACACTGGTTTGCTCAAGGAACTTGGAGTCAATTTTCCTTGCCCTGTGTCTATGTTTTGTGACAGTAAATCAGCTATACAAATTGCTAGTAATCCTCTTTTCCATGAGTGTACAAAGCACATTGACATTGATTGTCATTTCATCCGAGAAAAAGTACAGCTTGGTTAGTGAAATTGATCCATATTTCCACCAGTGAAGAACAAGCTGACATTTTCACTAAAGGTCTTGGTGTTCCTCAGCATACTTATTTGGTATCCAAGCTAGGCATGAAGAACATCTTCATGGCTCCTAGCTTGAGGGGGGCTGTTGAGGAATTGACGAAATGCACAATAACACTGTGAAGATATTTCCATTTATTCAGTTGGTTAAATAGTTAGTTAGCTAATGTTAGTTTGTTATATTTCAAGTTAGTTAGTTAGAATCTTAACTGGCAACTTAACTCATCAATTAGTGGGTCTATATAAACAGATACTTGTACATGTATATTAAATTGAATAAATTGAGAAAAACTTCCACAAATTACTCTCTCTGTCTTCTTCTTCATTACTTTAATATTGGATACAATGATTCGAGGCAAAGATGATAAATTGATTCACATCAGACTGTGTTTAAGTGTCTGCCTCAGAGATGAGATGGAATCCCAGAATATCTCCAGTATGTTTCATGAGAATTTATGAATTACGCTTGCAGCAGAATCCTTAGTATTAGATACATACTGAAAAAACAGTGGATCGAACACAAGATTAGGTTGTGTAGACCATAACTGCCTCCAAAATTTTGATAAGATGCTAGATCTTGCAGAATATTTGATGGGCATAAGTTCTAGTATTCTATGTAGTGCGCCAATCGGTAATTCGGAAATAATAGACATGCTCAGATCTCTAGCTAACTTGCTTCTAGTACATTAACTCATTCTTAATTTTTCTCTGAAATATTTTACTTACAAAATTTGTTACTGTATTTGCTTCAACATGAATTGTGGAGTCTATTAATAGTAGTGAACAGTTTTAAAGTTGGAAGAAAACCAATGGGCATTATTCTTGAGTTCTTCGAAGGGCTTTTTGTTGAACTTTCCAAGCATGTTTGTTCCCAATATATGCATTCACATTGCGAAATCAATGATCAGTTATCTGGAAATAAATGTTTACACAAATAACAAAGTAGTGAGGTGCATACAATTAACTTACTTTTTGGAATGATCCATGTATTCAACCTGATATGTACCCTCTCATATTATCGATTTCAAACTATTTAGGATCTGTCAAATATGTTCTTCTCTCTACAAGATATATGGTCGTGATCATTTAAAATTTTGCGAATTTTATTGTCTACTATGGTCTCTATTGGGCAATAGCTTATTTGATCATCAGTTTAAGAGTTAAGACGGTCCTCCGATGATCCAACTGTACGTTTGGTTGCCCAGAATGCTCAATAGTACGAGTAACAACTGCATACATGCTAACAATCATGTTCCTATGTACCTATTAGTTTCTTATGCTCTCTGGTTAATCTGGAAAGCTTGAAACAAATTAGTTTTTTGAAAAAATAAGCCTTTTGATGTTGATTTAGAAATTATCTATCTACCAACATGCAATGAAATTTAGGTATCTAGCAGTGCGACACAAAGAGAAATGGACCATGTGCCCAAGTTACATAAAATGGAAACCTCTTGCAAATTACTAGTATTACATGTTGAATATTGATGGAGCAGTCAACTTAAACATCGCATTGGGAGACATTGTTGGTGTCTTCAGGAATGCAAAAGGAGATTGGGTTCTTGGATTTTGGGCTACAATTCATCGTGACATTGCTTATTATTGGCCATACATTTTATCCTGACCATGATTTTAGCTTAATAGGGGAACTTGACTAAGAAAAGTTGAAAACAAATAGTTGTAGCCATAGATTGTAGTATTGCTGCTTCAGTCATATCCTACATTGTTACGGTGATGTTCTTTACATAGAACCCTTTTCTTGAGGATCAATTTGTAACTTGACACTGTCTTAAATTGAAGTGCAACACTCTATGCATATAACTATTGCAGTTCATATTATAAGAGAATAAGTATTATATATTCTTGTGCTCTGTAACTGTAGTTGGCCTTTCTAAAAGACGCATCCATTTGAACTCAGGACACGTTGAAGTACAAAACGACAAATAAATAAATCGATTTCTATATCTGTTAACTGCAACACATTATGGCATGAAAAAACAGAACGAATTACAGAAGAAAAATGAGATTCGTGTCATTGCTACTAGCCAGGGGTCAAAAACAAGAATGAAATAAACAACCACTTATCAATTCAATCATGTTGCAAGTCTCATTTCAGTGATCGCCACAATCTGGATCATACTCAATGTCAAATACTACTTCTGCTTTAGGTGATGCACGCCGAAATGCATTTACTACAGCAAAGAAACTGTTTGTTTTGGAAAGAGACTCTGATAATTGCTCTGGATCATCATCACTTATATAGGTCTTAATCAGCATTCGAACCAACACGGGTGACTTGCCTAGAAAAAGCTTGATAAGCCGCATCCAAACATTTGTGGCTAGTAAGCCTTTCAGTTTAACTTCCTTGAGGTGACTAAACATCACATCTGAAAAACCTTCCATTTCAAGACATGGCAGAGCAGGAAAATCCTCTTCCCAATGACACATCTAAAAAAGATTGCGAAAAATAGAAACCATATGGTGAACTTGTAGACAAAAAAAAAAGGTACAAAACAAGAATGCCACTAAATTAAATAAGAAAGATGAAGAAAACAGACGGTTAAGAACCTGATCGATTTCCATATATTATAAATATGGGCAACTTTTGATCAGGCATAGAGCACACGACATCTCATCCTCTTCATCCAGATAAATAGAATTTAGGTAGGAGACATTTGACAAATTTAAGATCAAAGGGAAGCCTTGTTGGTACTCCACCTGCGCCCGCTAATAAGAACTAAGTAGAAAATGCCAAAATTCAGGATGATTCAAAACCCCAAAGATGCTACATATCTATAAGAAAATACATTACAATAAGGAGTGAAACAAATTTAGCTTAAGAATAGGAGTATTCAAGTTAAGATACTCAAGAACTGAAATAGACTTGAAAAAATTGGCAATATCACATTTTTTTACTTTTCAGAATAATGATAGTCTATAAGCGAAACTTTTGCCAAAAGAGGGATATTCTTTAAGCATATAAATTGTATGGTAAATTTGTGACTGCGTCCTTAGACACTTTGTCTTAAGCCTAAAATGTAACACTCTACGCATATAACACTGTATGGTAAATTTCACAAATGGTTACCCAACAACTAAAAGTTTTTGAACCAAAAACAAATTACACAATGTGCAATTATATATAAAATTCGTTTTATTTCTTTTGGTGAAAATTTTTAGACAACACTTTAAGAACTAGCAAACTTGCAAACTTATTTTTTTCTCGAATTCATTTATCAATTGTCTTACTAATATATTAATATTATTTTTCAATGAGAAATCTGATCTCTAGAATAACAATAATAGAATAGTAAAATGAATAAAAATGCATATTTAGAGACGGGTTCAAATGATAAAATGAATATTTCAAAAGTGCCCTTTTATGACCATTACATTATAATAGTAACATCCCCTTTAATAGTAGTATTAGTTTTGGGAACTTGCATTTCACGTTTGTTCCGTACAATTATTATAAAATTTAGTTATTACATAGAAAATGTTGAAATAAACACTACTAATTTTACCAATTTATATTTTATTCATTAAATAAAATTCATAACACAATCAAATGATACATTGACAATCAAGCAAGAAATATGCAAAACTAATTAAGATAATATAACCTCTAATGATAGTCCAATCAACAATAAACAAAATTGTAACAACATTGAAATCAGAATTCACCTAATGACAGTGGCGATGCAGGATTTTCATTAAGGGGTGTCAATGGTAATAGTAAAAAAAATTATAATGATGTTAGTAGGGCATGAACACATGACCTCATGAAATTTTTGCAACCCATTAACCAATAGACTAAACCTTCAACTTGTTTCAAAAGGTGTCAATTCATGTATTTAAATTTATTAAACTAAAATTTGACCTCTATAAAGAACGTAATTTTCCGACGAAGGGGTGTGCGACACCCCTAGATCAAGGGTAGGTCCGCCCCTATGTGATGATCAACATTCAGAATTTCATAGAAGATTAAATTAAAGAAGTATAATAGATAGAGAATACAAAATAAATTAAACAGATAGGAACAAATACAATATTCTCATCATTCTTAAGACTTTAACTATTGCAATATAGATGGTAAAAAGAAATACATAATTTTTCGAGTTCTTGACCACACCTTCTCCCATAATCGATCAAAATTCACAAGCCTTCTTCATCGAGTCAAGCTAAAACATGAATCAAATAGTAGAATAATGATCCAAAGGCTTTACTACTTTAAATGTACAATGAAATAAATAACCTTGGGTAGGAATTCTTCTCATGAAATAAAAAAAGTAGTTTACATAGATAAAAGTAGAGGAATATTAAAAAACATTTTAAAGTTTTAAATTAAATACTTGAAAGTTATGAATATGAAAAGCATGTGAGTTATGAATATTAAGAGTAACAATTGAATAGGTAATTAAATATGAATTATGAAATTAGATAGTATGAGTTATGAAGGTAAATATCTAAAGAAAAAAATAAAAAATAAATAAGCAAATAAAACAGAGAGAAACATTACGGCAAATGAAATTTAAATAATTAGTGTTACATTATTATTTATAGGGAAAAATCCTTTTGGCCATAAAAATTTGGCCATAATTTGGCCAGAATGGTAATAAGACATGTTAACACTATAAACTAGTTTATGTTTAGACATTATTGCCCTTTAACTTAATATTGAATATATTCTTCAATTATGTTTCCAAGACATTGAAAATGATTAATGAGATTAATTATTGATGATTTCATAATTTAACATGAGAAAGAAACCACAAAATTCACCAAAGAAAACATAAGTCTCACACACTCTTCTTACTTGAAATTTTCAAGATCTAAAAAAAAATTAAAAATATGACAGTAGAAGTAAAAAAATATATATCTTTTTCAATTTCTAAATTTCCTCCTTTCTACTTATTCTTTTTTTAATTTATTTTTCATTTCTTATTTCTTAATGATAAAAAAAAATAAAAAGTACAAAAGAGGAGTAAAGTGTAGGCTATCTATTTTACTTCATAATTTCTAAACGTGAAAAGATAAATTATATCTAAATTTCAATATTAAAAATTTATATCTATAATACTCAAATTAAAAATATGAATCACCAAGTTGACAAAACAATTACTCTTATTTATTTAAAGGAGTTGTTGTTATGCATGAATTTTCTAAAAAAAAGTTAAATGATAAAAATATATTTTATCTGATTATACTTAGACTGTATGTGAGCGAAATATGAAGAAAACTAAAATTACCATCATGTTTTCTCCATTATGTGATTACTTTCATATCCTTGAACGTATATGTAACATCCGACAATTTGAAATAGCTATGAAGAAGCTTGAAATTGGAAGTAGCCATTCTTTTGGGAAAAAAAAAAATACAGAATCTAGAAAATTTGGCTAAGTGTGGAAATCAGTGATTTTTGGCCAACTTTGAGCAGTTGTAACTCCTAGATCAGGATGAGTTAGGAGTAGTTCCAGTTATGGTTGCGAAGCTTGTGGAATGATCTTTCCAACTCCACTGAGATTGCTCGATTTCGAGTTCGTATGAGCGAGTTATGGCCATTGAAAGTTGGGCAGTTGGCAGGGAATCCGTCCGGAAATTTTAAGGGCATTTTGGTCTTTTCCCTAGCCATTTCTTTTGAGGTTATATTGTGTGTTAGGCTGATTCTGGATCATTTTACCCTATTTTAAAAGAGAAAGAGTTAGGGTTCTTGAGAGTGAAGAAGAGAAGAAGAGAAGAAGAGGAGAAGAAGAGGAGAAAGGAGATCAACAAGTTTCCGTCGTGGATTTTTCGGGGTGATCCCTATCAAGGTATGTGAGTTCTTTGTGTGGTTTGATCCTTTCCCCCACACACCAAGCTCATTTTTTTTATGATTTGAGAAAAGATTGGATTTGTGTTGAAGTTGTTGAAGTTGTTAGTTGTTGTTGATGTTGTTAGTTGTGTTGTTGAAGTTATTGTTGGTTGTGGGACATGATTGGGTTGTGTATTTGAGTTGTAATTTATTGTATGTTGAGAGATTGATGATCCTTAGTGTTTGGGGTTAAATCCATTGAAGTAAGGGTGGTTTAGAGTTGAAGAAAAGAGGGAGAAAAGTCGGGTTTTGAGTGCCCAGCATCCCTTTGAAGGCGAGGACAGTGCTCGTGAGTGGCCAGCAGTCCCGTTTGAAGTTGAGGGCTGGCGCCCCGCGCCTCTTAGAGCGCCAAGGACGCCAATCCTTCCCGTTACCTTAATTCCCCATTTTATTTTATTTTTGTTCCTAGGTATTATACCTATGTTTCCTAGTTGTTTCCAACACTCCAAGGTACTTCTAAAAGTCAAGAACTCATCCGTAACATATGAGCAATCACCTTGAATCCAAAAAAAT
The DNA here is from genome assembly GCA_035578085.1 of Solanum pinnatisectum. Lineage (NCBI taxonomy): Eukaryota > Viridiplantae > Streptophyta > Magnoliopsida > Solanales > Solanaceae > Solanum > Solanum pinnatisectum. Next base: position 7,070,014 of record CM069080.1, on the reverse strand, counting down.
TCCAATTCAAGGAGAGTTAGTTAGAAGTCAAGTGAAGTTAGAAATTAAGAGTTAAGCTTAGAAGTTAAGCAAGTCAAGCTAGTTGTAAAGTTGTTCAAGAGTCTTTATTGAACGTTTTAACTTTATTTTTAGACTCAAGTGTCAAGTCAAGCAAAGAGCTTAGAGTTTCAAGCTAAGTAAAGAGTCTCAAGTTTCAAGTTGAGTTCATTTTCTCAAAGTTATTAGGGAACTATGTATTCCCAAAGAAGTTTTAAAGAAATGTCTTTACATTTAAACAAGGTTGGAAACTGAAATTTCCAAAGAGCCTTCGGGATAGTTTTTTGAGTAATTATCTCTTGTCGGGGAAGAAATGGGTTTTAAAAACATAAGAGCCGTACATTTTTGGGAGTAATATCGAGCAGAATTGGGAGTGTTCAAAGAACCATGTTAGCCACCATGGGTAGAAAAGGATCATACTCTTTAGATGAATCCTTTTCATATTAGACTAGTGGATCCATTAGGCGATTAGTCTTATACCTTTGGCGGGTATAGGATGCTCTGGCGTGAGGTTGATCGTTGTATCATCACTTTAGCTATTATGTGATGGTTGTCGGTTAGAAACTCCCATGCGATTATTGTATGTTTATACGGAAATTATTGTATTTTATATACATCAGTTCAATTGTATTTCTATATACATCTCAGGCTTATTGTATCCTTGTATACACACAGAGTTTATAGCATGTTTTAAACAATCTTTCTTTATATCACACTTGTTTTAAATTGCCTTATATTGAAAGAAGTCAGTCAGGTTGAGTTGAGTTGAACAAGGTAAACTTTTGATTTCTTCCAAATTTCCTTCTAGCCTATGTTGCTTAGTTTTCCATTTCGCATACTTGTACCTTCCATGTCGATGCGGTTGGCTGCATCGCCTTATGATGAGGATACAGTACCGGATTAGCATCACGCGTTGTTGATCGGTGAGCACTCCAGTCGATGGTGAGCCTCGCGCATTCGGAGGATTCACTTATTTTGTTTTCTTAGTTATTGTTTTATTAGGATGTTGAAGTGCATCCCAACATCCATCTCGATATTTAGAGGCTTCATAGACGATCGATCGATTAGTTTGGAGTCTCTCATGCATGTATATATTTAAATATCCTATTTTGAGACTCGAGATGCCTTGTTGGCAAATTACTTTCAGTTGAGTTGTTTTATAACATTTCATTGCATTGAGTTATCCTGTTGAGTTAAGTTTTCGCTGAGTTAAGAAAGCCAGGCCAAGGGTTCGCTTGGGGGCCAGCGATGGTCTTCAAGTGCCGGTCACGTCCGGGGTGTAGGCTCGGGGCGTGACAAACTTATGAATCACATCATACACAAATAAAGACTCATTAAATTAATGAATCATATTATAACACAAATGTTGGTGGTGCTTCATTGAAAATTATAATAACTAGGAAAGGATATAGAAAGTTCTTTATCATTTCAAAATAAATTTTTATAACAAAATAATTGAAAGACAAACATCTTCATAGTTCTCTGATGATAATGACAACACAAATTTATTAAACATGAACTAGATCAAAGTTTTTTCACACATATATTTTTCTTTATTAGTATTATTTGTTGTTTTATAGGAAAAAATGTTTGCTATTAAATGATATGTTAAAATGTTAAGTATACATAGTTGTAGTCACAATATAGTTTTTGGCTCTCAAATTAATATTTTTTTTGAAACTGATTAAGAATTTTTAAAATTAAATAATTTATTGTATTTATTATATGAATAAATTTAAATTACCTATTGTAATTTTGTATTTTATGTTTTTCACAATTTTTTTTTGTTTTGCTTTGCTTCATTTACTCGTGTTTTTTTAATAAAAGAGGCTTACATGCCTCACTTTTAAATGAAAAAAAAATACTTAAATTACCTATTTAAATAATTATTTAAATTTAATTTTAAATATTTTTTTAAATATAATGTAAAATAGTTGAATAATAACAGTCAAAATTTAAAATACTTTAGAATTGGGAGATATTGATATAATAAAGAAATACTAAAACTCATATGGTTCATAAGTGTCAATCCTATTTCACAACAACCCAAGATAGTTACACATTAATGTTGTTGTTTTGATATTTGTTAATTATTATGCTTTATAAACTTAAACTACATATTTAAAAATTAAACTAAATATTTAAAAAAAATTAAACTACATATTTAATTATTATATTTTAAAAAATTAAATTACGTAGTTCTATAATGTGTTGATTTTTATCAATTCTAAAGTATTTTGAGTTTTGATTATCGTTATTGAAATATTTTTCAAATTATATTTAAAAACATATTTTTATGTATATTATTAACATGAATTTTAATTGTCGCCTTCGATATAAAATTCTATATTAAATGAAAATATTTTTTAAAAAATGTATATCCTAATGGGAAAATCCTTTTGGGCATAAAAATTTGGCTAGAATTGTAAAAGGACATGTTCACACTATAAACTAGTTTATATTTGGACATTTTTTGCCCTTTAAAATAAATATTGAATATATTTAAGTTAAATGAAAATAATATATTAAATGAAAATAATTTTTAAAAAATGTATATCCTAATTATGTTATACTTTATTTACATATATTAAATATATTCTAATTTAATATAGTATCCAACATAAAATACATCTATTTTAAAGTATTATAATTGATAAGTAGGTATTGAGTGACCTTTTATTTATTTGTTTTGAAACATCCTCTTAATTAATATTATTGGAGTAACTGTATTTTGTATTCCTAGTTAAAATTAGTAAAATAATTTCACCAATGTCTATATATCTTAATTCTTGTTTGGAATGATTCTGATATAAAAATCTAATGTGTTATTCATGGCATAGTTATAAATGTCTTATCATCAATTATTTTTTAGAAATATCTAATTTCCAAAATAACATATTTTTTTCTCTTGAAAAACATCCATTATATATATATAGACTAATCTATTTAGTTGATTATATTTTTTTTAAAAAATCAACTAATATTTTTTAATTTATGCTTAATTACTATATTTTACTAAATTTGTATTACAAAATAATTAAGTATAATCTTAAGTAGATAAGATAGTCATTTGTAGTTATTATTAATGAGAAATTTAATTGTCTTCTTCGATAAAGAGATTTATTTTAAGCGAAAAAATAATTTTTCAAAGGTATGCATTGGTACCTTATGAACATTTTTTAAGGTACAATTCAAAAATTTTTTTTAACTAAAGCGTACAATTTTTTTTATTAACTGAACAAAATATTTAGATAATGATAAGCAAATAAATCCACACATACGATGTTTAAGACTGAAATTAATCATTGAAATAAAAAGGTTTTTAAAAAAAAATCACATGTGAGAAGTATAAAATATATTACTGAACTTTGTGAGAAGTATCACATTAAAGGAAGTTTCTAAAGTATAAAATATAAAATATAGTGTTATGTCATATTTTCACTATAAAATATCAAAAGAATTTATAACACGAAAAATTATTTTCTTATTTTTTTAATACATAAAATTCATCTAACTATTAAATTTATCACACGAAACTTATCTTTCATGAAAGTACAAACTTTATTAAAAAAAGATTTGTTATTATCCGAAAAGAAAAGTCTTAAAGTTTATCATAAAAAAAATATTTTATTTATTTTTAAAAGATGATTATGAAATATAATATTCAAATAAGTATTTTATTTTTTGAAATATAAAATTCAAATGAATATATTAGTGAAGAAAAATCAAATCATATTATATTTTAATATTGATGATAGTGTATTAAATATACTATAATGAAATTAAAATAAAGAAAACAGATGTAATATTATCCCCAACAAATTTTGTGTTATGAAATTAGCTATTAACGAATATTTTTTTTGTGTGCTTGATTTTAGAATTGAATGATTTGTATATAATAGAAACAAATAAATGTTATTTTACAAGTTTAAACTTAGAAAATCATTGATAAACTGTATCCAAAAATATCTTATGAAATTAGAATTTGTATAATTTAAGTTTACATGTAATGGAAAAGAAAAGAGAAATGATGACAAAAAAGATGAATAAAAAGGAACAAAGAAAGAGTGAATTAGGAAGAATTAAAAGAAGGTGAAGTTAGATTATAATGGATCCCACATTATAAAGTCCATTAAATAATTTCCTTCACACAATTAATAATAATTCTAACTCACTAAACATAATAATTGTTGTTCACACATATTTTTAGAAGCTTAGGAAATAGTAGTAATAAAGACTTGACTTTACTTTAAAAGGGAAAATGGTTAAATTCGTCTTTTTACAATTCTGGCCAAATTATGTCCATATATTTCTGGTCATTTAGCACTAACTACATAACAATAAGACTTCACAGACAATTTTTTAAAAAAAAATGAAAGTAATTATTACTTTTGTGAACTTCAGAATACAAAATGCACATAAATTTCCATGAAGTTATAAGCGACTACATTAATTATAAGTTATATTCAAATTAATATTAATTTAGATAAGGGGAAAAAGATTTAGTTAGACACGTTTTTATGTACCAAATAAATACACACACTTTTATGGATATTTTAATGTTTTAATTTTTTATTTTACACCTTCTAACTTGTAGTGTTTATCATTATAATAATAATAATAATAATAATAATAATATGATTACTATTTAATATTTAATTAGTTAAATACTTTGAATTAATATAAAAGGAAAACCGTAATCCAACTTTGCACTTTGGAGATTCTCCCTTTTAATAATATATGATAGGATGATTATGCATTTCTGCAATAGTTAAATCGAAACAGTAACAGCTGCAACTGAATTGCATTTCTGCATCTATAAACTGCAATACATTATGGCAAGAAATACGGAATGAATAACAAAACAAAAGTGAGATTCAAGTATATAAAATAGAACTCCCTTGGTCCAATTTAGATTACTGTCGGTCCCAAAATGAGATTCATGGTGAGTAATGAATAACATAAGAAGGTCATGTCACTTCTACTAGTCATGGTCAAAAACAAGTTTGAAATTCTTGAGAAAAGGCTTCAGCTACAGAATTATTACTACATAACTTAGAAATAAACAACCACTTATCAGTTCGAGATAGCCTCAATCTTGATCATACTCAAGGGTAAAGACTACTTACTTCTGCTTTAGGTGATGCACGTCGAAATGAATTTAGTAGAGCAAGGAAACTGTTTGTATTGGAAAGAGACTCAGATAATACTTGACTAGGATCATAATCAACTATATTGGTCTTAATCAGCATTCGTACCAAAACGGGTGACTTGCCTAACAAAACCTTGATAAGCTGCATCCCAACCTTTGTGGCAAGTAAACCTTGTAGCTTAACTTCCTTGAGGTGACTAAACATCCCATCAGAGAAACCTTCCATTTCAAGACATGGCAGAGCAGGAATGTATTTCCCAGAGATAAAAAGATTGTCAAAAATATAATCCATCTGGTGAACTTGTAGATAAAAAAAGGTATAAACAAGAAAGTCACTTAGTAAGAAATATAAAGAAACAAAATGGTTAAGCACCTGATGAATTTCCATATATTCTAAATATGGGCAACTTTTGATCACGCAAAGAGCGGACAAGATCTCATCCTGTTTATCAGGATGAATACAATATAGGCAGAGACATTTGACAAAGTTAAGATCAAACGGAAGCCTTGTCCAACGCCCGGTGCTAAGAACTAAGAGGAAAATGCCAAAATTCAGGATGAGTCAAAGCACAAAAGATGCTACGTACAAGAAAATGCACTACAATAAGGAGTGAAACAAATTTACCTTGAGACTACTATTATTCAAGTGAAGATACTCAAGAACAGAAAAGGACTTCAAAAAATGGTCAGTATCACATTTTCTTGCCTCTAGAGAATAATCATCATTGTCTATAAGCAACACTTTAGACAGATGAGAGACATTCTTTAAGCAGATAAATTGTATACTTCCTATAAAATCAAAAGATCTCAGCATTGGAGCTTTAATTTCAATAACTTTTGTCATTCTCCAGCGTTTCAACACCAATTTCTGGAGAATTGAGCAATTAGAGATTAATCTTTCAACCAACTTGGAAGAAATTGTGACGTAACTTAGTTCAAGGCTTATTAACTTATCAAATTCTTTTAAGGTTGGTGGAGAAGCAATCAAACAACATTTAACAGTTGCCTCAACTGCAAACATTTGAATACTGATGAAGGCAATTTGCCCTCATACGGAAGTTCTAGAACAAGGTGTTGAATGCCATTTCTTGAGAGCAAAAACATCAAGTTATCAATCATTGGGCAGGTTTTCAAACAATGATTAACAGAGAGGGTAAACTTAGTAATTGGTCCAACATGAAGGGTCAAAAGGTGACAAATAATGTTGGTAAACTCAAAGGTAGGAGGTATCAAGTCGTTCATTGTCAAATGTGTTAAATCAAGGATCAACTCAGGAAGTTTGCACCACTTATATCTCCATCGTTTTGATAAGAAGCTTGTCCTCACAATGTCTTGTAAAGGTAAATACATTAGAATAGCATCAGTTACATCCGTTGGAAGGTTGCTGAATACATCCACAGAAATACTTTCACGACGACGCTTTTTGTGCTTAGGAGGCATCGTTAAACAGAAATCAACACGAGAAAAAAAATTGAACTTATACCAAAATATATATAAACATTGCTACAAAATGAAAGAATAGGACATTTCTTTTGGGCCAAATGCATGCATAATGTCTTCAGTATTCAGCTTTTTGTAGTTTCAAATGTTAAGAGATTACTTTGGCCTTTTTTGACTCTTTGGGTTCGCCACTCTTTAAGTCATCTTGAAAATGGTATATTTACTGCACTAAAAAAGAGAATGGCCATTGAGATGTCCAAAATTCAATCAATAAATGAAATGTAAGTATCTTCTTTACTACTCCCTCTATTCACTTTTATTTGTCATTGTTGCGCTTTTCGAAAGTCTAATTGACTAATTTTTAAAGTTAAATTAGATTATATTAATTTGATATTTTAACCAAAAAAATTAGATATTCAAAAACTATACGAATATTATTATAAATTGCAATTTTTTACATATTAATATGAATACATCAACAAATATTTGTCAAAGTTATTATAGTTTTGACTCTAAAAAAGGAAACTGTGACAATTAAAAGTGAATAGAAAAGTACTCCCCTAAACCAAAAAACCTTAATATTTGTGGAACTAAAAACGAGTTTGAATTCTTGGCATATGTAATGTGGGACTTTTTTCATTTAAAATAAATGAATTGTTCCGAGTTCAAGAAAATTATTGAGACTTTTTTGTTCATATTTATTCATCCTTATTATAATGAGTTTTTAGCTATTTCACATTTTCTAAGTGATCGTTTAGTCTATGAAAATGGGCGAGATGTTGCACTTACGCAATTTGTTTCTGAGGCTAACAATATGGAAGAATTAAAGGGAGATGCACGTCATTTATTTTGAACTCTAAGAGAGTTGCGAAAAACCAGTAGGTGATCAAAATATGGTGCAACTAGCTAGGAATCATAGTTGTTGAAGTCTCAAAGTGTCATGGTATATGAACTAATGAGTTTGGGACTGATACATTAGTAGATTCAACTCCTAAATCTATTTTGATTGGCGAAGAGGCAGTAAAAGACGGTGCCGGCCATCAAGTAATACCTGAAGCTTCAATTTTACTGAATGAAAATTCTGCTCAGACCATTGAGAAGGATTTGAAGCTTGAAATCGAGGTGATATCGGCACAAGTTCAGGTGATCGAGGTGATATCGGCACAAGTTCAGGTGATCGAGTTTTTGGTACACCTATAAAAACAACACAACATCAGGGGTCGAAGAATCCATACTTGATGCAGCAAGTCGACTTCTGGAATTGGGAATTCAAATCACGAATCTTTAAATGAGGTCCCACAACATGATGAAAAATTGGTACATCAAGCTAAGGAAATTGTAGTTTCAACTGCTATGAATATGAGTGAGGACGTTGATGGCTCATTAGCAATCATACTAGACAAGGATTTGAACAAAGGAAGAGGAACTGGCAACAAAGAGAACTTGAACAAAGAGGAACTGGCAATAAAGAGAACTTGAACATAGGAAGACATCATCTAATGTTTCTCCGGCTTTGCGAAGTAATTCCTCAAATGACCTATTATGCTTGAATAGTTTTGATGTTTTCTTGAAGGATATTGGAAAAAAATGGTAATGTTATGGCTCCAACATTACACATTTCTAATCCAAAAGTAAATAAGATTATTTAAGAATGTGAGGCTGCCATGGCCCTCAAATCCAATTTAGCGACCAAGCCACCCATAGTCACTTTGAACATCTTAGCTCACGAGGTCCCTAGCCAATCTGTGGAGTCGTTTGGGAAATTCAAAATGAATCTAGGCAGCTCATTTTGTCCGAAGGGAATGACAGATTAGGTGAAAGGTATGCTATCACTTTCTCAAGCTAATTTCACAAATAATTTGATTATTTCAAAGGAAAAACAGGGGGAGATGAGCGCTCCTAGATGGACTGATTTGGTTGATGAAGAAGAGCAGGGCTCACCTCCTATTTTGAATGGAAAATTAAGTCCACAAGCTTTAGAATTTGTGCCTAAAATTGTGATGGCAAAGAAGAATGAATTAGAGGCCTTAGCATCAGGAGTTAATTTGATGAGGATGAGGAAGATAATATACTAGATGAATGCTTTGATAAAGTGGCTAGGGATGGGGATATCTCACCTAGGCATCAAAGAAGTGGAAGTAACAAAAGCAAAAGGAAGACACATGGTAGGCAACACAGTTGGAATGGTAAAGTGACCGGGGAGTTTGTTCAAAGGCAGTCACCTATGCGACTAACAAAGCAAAATCATATGACAGTGTCAATAGATTTAACAAGATCCAATCAACCCATGAAAAAGTGATGAACTATCAAGTGTTGTTGGACAAATGTGAAGAAGAAGACGAGGAAAATACTTCAAGTTACTTTAGACGGGCAACCTATTTTTTTTTTAATTCATACATTTGTAAAAGGAAGGTTGAAGTTGATAACACAACTTTCTTCTTGGCTTTCATATTTTTGCATTATTTAAGTATCCTCATTTGTAATATCATCATAGAGTATGTTACAAACTTAATGATGGTCATAGAATACCTAGGGCTCTCTAGTTCTTATTTTCTTCATGCTTGTTAATTAGTAGAGGTTCATAACCTTATTAGGATTGATAAGATAAATACATTGCCCCCCTTTCTTGTACTTATCCCTTTTGAGGATTTTTATGTTAATAAATGACCTTGCTTGTACTTATTGAAAAAAAAATTATTTGACACCCCGTCAAACAAACCTAAATTCAATAGATCACAATTTTTTATATTAATAATAAATAGATTAATTGTTAAAAAAAATTAAAATAAGAAAGATAATTGTAAACCATAAGAGAGGTTAGTATTATGAAATTAAATCTAAGGAAAGACCTCTAAAATTATCCCAATATAATAATGTAAGGGACAAACTTGTCCTTGTAAGTTTGTTATATAAACTTGTAAGTTTATTACATTAAAAATCGAAAAAATGGAGGTTTATATAAGAATATATATGATCTAAAAGGTTGACCATAGATCATGCATCAAATCATAGACATAAATATAACACAAGTTAGAGACATATATTATAAGGGTGGGGAAAGGACTTTATATCACCGAACTTTAACAAAATGGCTCACATATGCACGCATTAACAGGGGTGAGAGTGGAGGGGCTGGTTATAAATAATATGAAGAGCTTAGATAATGTCATGTGTCAAAATCGATAGTATAGTAAGATTCCGTGAGTGGACCGACGTTGATGTATGGCATATTTATCTCCAACTATTAACTACTAGCATAAATAGGTCATTTCATTAAGTTCCATAATATATTTGTGCTTTTTTCTCTAATAAATGGCAAAAGACTATTTAGTAATTATTTAAAAAAAATGATTAATCATTTGGCATAATGACCGAACATTTCAATATTTCATTTGAGTAAACTCTCAAATTTATTTGGGATTCGGGTATAATTATTATTGTCATTGCATCCTCTTGAATAACTTTCAGGGTGAATTAATTTATATTCCCTCTGTTTCTAATTACTTGTCCACATTTCCTTTTTTAGTTGTCCCTAATTACTTGTCCTGTTAAGAAAGAACAATTTTTTTACCTATTATACTCTCAATTAATTACTTTGAAAAAGGTAGAACTTCTTAAAAATATTAAGTTTTTAATTCATCCACTTTATAATTAATAGGGGTAAAATGATAAACTCACTATGTCAATCATTGTTTTCTTAATAAGTGCGTCAATTTAAAAGTGGACAAGTAATTAGGGACAAGGGAGTATTACTATATAGTTTGTGGACCAATCAACTGAGATTAATTAAGTTGCTTAGGCCGCACAGGTTCTACGAGGAAACAGAAAGTGTTGGAAAGAAAACCAAAAGGCACTTTTTTGAGTTGTTGAAAGGACTTCTTGTTGAATTTCTTATGCTCTGTTCATTCCCATAGGATCGACTTAACAAATCGAAGCTGGAATTAATACTTAAAACAGAATGGTTAGATAATTAGGAAAAATCCTTTTGACCAGAATTTGGCCAAAACGGTAAAATAAATATGTTATTTTACCTTTTTGAACATTTTTATCCTTTTAATTTTAATACATTTTAATTAAAAAATAGAAAAAAGATCAGTTTATTTAAAAATAAAAAGGATATTATGGATTTTTTAAATTTCTGGCCAAATTCTGGTCAAATGCATACCCAAAAAATAATATTCCCTTTGTCACTAATTACTTGTCCACTTTTTCTTTGTTAGGTGTCACTAATTACTTGTCCATTTTGACAAATCAACAAAGGACTAACTTTTTTTCTCTATTATACCCTCAATTTATTACTTTGAAAAAATGTAGAACTTTTTGAAAATCTTAAGCTTTTAATTTATCCACTTCATAATAAATAGGGGTAAAATAGTAAATTTACTAAATCAATTATTATTTTTTTAATAGGTATGACACTTCTAAAGTGGACAAACAATTATGGAGTGTTAGTTGCTTAGTTAAAGCATCTAGGAATAAAAAACACAGAAACAAAAAGGTAAGGTCCCTTGACTCAACAAGAACAATAATAAAACGTAAACAACAAATAGAGAACAACACCAGCAGTTTACGTGGAAACCTCCTTGCTCAAGGGAGTAAAACCACGACCTGTCCCACAGGATTTTCAAATGTTTTCACTAATCTCTTCAAGCAAGAATGAAACACAGTTACAACCAAAGTGAGAAGAAGTTATTAATCTCACAGCTAAGTAATAAATAATTCTATTACTTACTGAGCCTAAGCAAATACCACATTGCCCACTAAGTTATCACCCCTAGACAACTTAGAATTCAACTAAGCAGATACCACACTGCCCACTAAATCAACTAGCTTCTAGATGACTTAGAATTTTATTAAGTAGATACAACACTGCCCCCTAAATCAGTTAACTCTAACCGATTTAGACTTTTACAAACCAAACAAAATATCGGAATCCTTTATAGATTAGGAACATATTTACAATGTAAACACAGAAGATATAATCATAAGACAACTAGACAGTTTTCAGCTCTATCAGGTCCCTGTTGCTCTTGAGGATGATTCTTCTTGAAAGTAGGTCTTTTGCAAGTGTTCTTGACAATTTTCAAGTTGCAAAAACTTATAAAATGAAAGACAAAAAACTCAAACTCAACAAAGATGCTTCAACACTCTATCAGATCCTTTTTTTGAACATGAGTATTGTTTTTCCTTGAAGATGGCCTTTTCTTTTGAAGCTTATGAATTTTCAGAGAAAATCCAAGTTTTGTTTGCCAAATCTTGAGTTTATGTTTTGGAGAAGAGGCTATGTCAAAATGGACACAAACCTTTGGGACAAGGCCATTGGCTGAAAGCCTGTTGTCATGAAAGGCTGTGCACCAACCACATCAAAGTTGGCAGCCTTTTGACAGCTATCTTTTCGTCCTTTTCTCGTACGCAGGCTTTCCAAGACCAGGTCCCTTGCTGCATTCTTTGCTGCTTGAGTTCTTGAAAAAGACTTGCTAGCTTTCTCTCTTATTGAATGAATAATGTTGTTTGTTTATTGTTTTATATATCAGTTACCAACACGGGTTTTGACCACTTAAACAAACAACTTCGTCCACCCTTTCTATTGGTGAAGTACGCTGCACATCTCATCAACCAACCTGACCAGACATCTATAAAGATAGTTTTACAACTGTACACTACTTTGAATCTGGACGGAAGTACTCTGCCAAGGACCAGGTCCCTGTATTTGTGAGGATCATCAAAACACTAGAATATAACATTTTCCCCCTTTTTGATGAAGACACACAAATATTCCTTATGCTGAGTTTATTTATTCATTTCCCCTTTCATCAGTCCCAATACCAGAAGACCCTTTCCTAGTTCTGGTCCGTTGTTAGATCCCTAAGTTTGTTAAATCATCAAAACTTAACATTAGCTCCAAATTAACATTTTCCCTCTTTTTGATGATAACAGATTTATTCACCTTCTTCCCCCTTACACCAGTTCCCTATATCAACATGCCTTTTCATGTAACTGGATTGGTCCCCTTTTTGCATCATTCCCGAAGTTTGTCAAATCATCAAAACTTCTCATCAACAACAAAATAGCATTTCCCCTTTTTTGTTGATGACAATCTTTTTCATCTTCTACCCCTATCGACATGACCATATCCTCTTCAAGTAGCACTTTTTCCCCCTATCGGTATGACCATTCCTCTTCAAGTAGCACTTCTTCCCCCTATCGGCATGACCATGTCATCATTGATTACCATCATTGATCTCATACCCTAACAGTCTTTCCCCTTTTGACATCATAAAAAAGGGTTAAAGCAGTAAACCAAGTTGCCAGAAAAGTAGTTCAAGCAAATTTATGGCTACTTGGGCAACACTGAGTATGAGTAAAAATGCATAAAGTAATAAGACAAGTTAGTAGAAACAAGACATTTTTCACTCACAAATAAAATATTAGCCATCGAAGCATTGTAGACATCATTATGAATGAGAACCAAAGCAATACGCACTGAGTTTCGATAGAAAAGAGGAATGAGGACTGACATGGGAATTTAGGGAGAGAGGGGATGGCTTAGGAGCAAGGGATGGAAAGAATAGAATTAGTAGAACATATCCCTTAGCATGGTTTTTAGAAGCTTTTCTTAAAGTTCAGCATGCTTTGCTGCCAACCTTCAGGGATGCCAGTTTTTTTTTTCAACCTGGTCCCTTTGATTGTTCCTCCAGAAGCTAAGAGCAGATATCATAACTTTCATATCAATCCTGAGTTTCTCATGACTGAAGATTAGTAAGATTAAACTTACTCAAGGCCTCCGAGATGAATAGATCAATAATTAAGGAATCATTTCATTTTTTTTTTCATTTCCATTTTTTTAGTCAAACACCCTCCTATTAAGCATACTTTGAGTTCTCAGACTATAAACCTTTTCCTTTTTGATCATCATATTTTCCACCTTCTTCTTTTTGCTTATTAGACCTGGTCCCTCTCCACACTCAAAGATTTCTTAATTGAAAATTCTCCAGTAGGAAAAAAGGGGTTAAGCATTTGAAGTGTTTTTTAGAGAGGAGAAAAGAGGGTTTTGAGTATTTATGAATTTTGGAAGGAATTTGAGTTTTCTAGGGATATGGAAAGACATATGGAGTACAAGGGAAGTGGAACGGTGTATCATGTGGAGGCAAGTGTAATTTTGGTATTCAAAAGATGGCACAATGATCGCATACCTAAATGACAGACATGTGGCAATTGCAACGGTTCTCATGCATAATTCAAAATGCAATGTTAAGAGTGCTAACCTTCGAGAACAGACCGGGTCCCTCTCTGTAAGTTGAATGTTATTGCCTAGATCTGTCCTGACCTCCCTTTTCATTTAGCCCTTTTGCCATGTGTGTATACCTACAAAAGGTATGAGACTGAATTTGCTAAAACATACATAACTGAAAAGCAAGGATACCTGCTCCATTTGCATAGTCATGAAAGAGTTGATTGCTTCAGGCAGGATCCATTCAAGAAGGTTTCAGCATTCCTAACTTCAGCTTGATTATCTCAGTCAGGTCTTCTAAGAGCTTTAAGATGCTGCTTGATCTACAAGAGTTGAGCACTTCAAGTTTCACCTGCTACATACTCTGCCTCAGTTGTTGAAAGAGCAACTGAATCTTGCCTTTTAGTTCCCATGAGTGAGAGATCAGCCTAGAACATAAGTCATTCATGAGGTACTCTTTCTATCAACTGGATATCCAGCATGATCAACATCATCTTGTTCCTCTAGGTCAAAAAGTCTCCTGATGGACAGAATAGAACCAGGTCCATGTCTTCTTCAAGTGTCTTAGGTTTCTATGAGCAGCTTTCAAATGTGATTCTGTTGGACAACCATGGAATCTTGCATAAATTCTAACACTTGCATCATTTATATCTGGAACATTTCTATCAATATTCAGCATCGAGTTGGCTTCCATAATATAAAAGTTCTTCAGTAGCTTCTCTAAGCTGGAACCAGGCCCCTAATCTTGAAAAACTGGTCCTTGCTTAGGACTTTGGTAAAAATGTCAGCCACTTGATCTTACATTTTGCAAAGCTTTAGAAGTTTGCTTGATTTACAGCTCCAAGAAGAAATTTAATTCTTCCATCATGCTCACATCACAACTCACTACTCATGAGTGCAACAAACTCTTCACCCAACACCTCAGAAGTTGCTTCAAAGATGATATCATCAATGTATACTTGAGTAATTAGCAAGTCCTTTCCTTGTGATTTCAAAAAGAGGATTTTGTTGATTTTACCTCTTTTGAAACCATTGTTGAAGAGGAACTTGGACAACCTGTCAGCTTATCAGGAACCAAGTGGCATACTTTGCTTCTTTCAAAATGAGCATGATTAACTTCTGCATTCTCACCTTCACAATTCACATTATCAGTTTGAACTATATCATCATGTTCATCATTTGCCTTAGCTTATTTGGGATTGCTGGATTCATGAAAAGGATATTCTTCAGCAAGCTCACTTTTTAGACCATCTCTCTGAATCTGAAACAACTCTTCCATCTCAAAATCTTCCTTGTTTTACAACTTCTCAATTCTTCCAGACTCATCAAAAATCATATGAACATCCTTTTCAATGCACACATTTTTAATATCCGATAAGCCATGCTGGAGGAGAATATCCCACAAATACTCTTTCAACATTATTGAGATCAGACTTCTCAATATCATCATTTTGGTCACAAACATGTATCATTCACCACTTTAGCCCGAAGGTTCTTTTGAAGATTAAAAGTCTGCTTATTCCACCTAAAAGATTGCCTGATCTGCTTCTCTTTAACACAAGCATCATAAACTTTGTCATCTGCAAATTTTATTTTGAGTAGACTGTGGACCATGTCCCTTGACACAAGTTTGTTTAGATAAAAGAGCTCAACTGGCCAAGTCTCATGCCTCATAGAACCGTATTCTCACCTTGAGCATCAAGGGAAGTGAGAATGTTACAACGAGTAGTGTTTAGATCAACAATACATGTTCTTGCATCTCCTTCTTGTTATCATCATCATCCGAGAGATCAAGTGTGACCACCCATTTATCTAATAAGAGCTTAACTCAATTTTCTTTATCACAAATCTGTGAAATGCTTAGAAATTTGTACTTCAACTCATTGACATAGTACACAACTTCAAAAGAGTGTTCCATGGACTTTCAAGTCTTGCCTACACAAAGATGTACCATTTCTTGCCATTGCCAAAAAATACACCTCCACCTTGAAGTGCCTTGAGAGAAAGAGGAAGTTTTTAGTTTTCTCAGTCATGTTCTTTCCAAATCCACTATTCATAAACCAACACCGACTGATGCTACCTCATCTCACTTGCATAGAAAATCACTTGTTAGCCTTGAGAACCCATTTGACATGGAGTTCCCAGTAAGCAGACAAATGAGTGATAAGAGAATTCTTTGTCCAGTCAGGCAGACTTATTTCCTTCAACTTAGGCCCAGAAGCACAACCATGTCCCTTCTTCTGCCTGTTCCTCTGTTGACCAGGTCCCTTCTTCTTCTTGTTCCTTTGTTTAGAATAGTTTGAAAGGTTATCTTGGGTTATTTTCCAAGCTGGACAGTCCTTCTTCAAATGACCATCACGACCACAAT
The DNA here is from genome assembly GCA_035578085.1 of Solanum pinnatisectum. Lineage (NCBI taxonomy): Eukaryota > Viridiplantae > Streptophyta > Magnoliopsida > Solanales > Solanaceae > Solanum > Solanum pinnatisectum. The sequence goes on along the minus strand of CM069080.1, from coordinate 7,053,787 downwards.
GAAGACACAACAAATTGTCAGACATTGACACATATTTGCTATGGAGATTGTAAGAAGGACTTTTTCTTGAATTTCCTAACCCCTTCCCATCATTTTGACCCTGACTAGTAAGATTGGCAAGCAATTTTGAAGAGGTGATCCATTTGATAGATTTGTTCAGTTCTTTTTTGACATAGACCAGGTCCCTTTCTAACTATTTATTTCTCTCCAAAGCCATGGCAAGTTTTGTTTCAGCAGCATTCAAACTGGTTTCTAGCTCGATTTCCAAGCTACTAGCATCCCCTTTTTCTCTGCCACATTTTGTCGCTCAATATTTTTAGTTTTTCTTTGAGTTCTAGATTTCAGTCTCCAGAACTGTCAATTTTTCCTCCACAATAGACATGTGGTCAACCAATACTAACTTTTCCTCGTTCATCAAGTCCTTTTTAGTTTTTGACTCAGTAATAAAGTCAATCAACATAGCAGCCAAATTCCTCAACTTTCTAACAGAGTAAACATCCAAGTTTTGTTTAAGGTCAGAAAGTGTTATCTCTTCCTTAGCTTTTTCATCTTTAGATTTTGCCATGAAGGCAAACATGACATCAAACCCATCTTCATCGTCTTTAACAACGAGCATGGATGCATCTTCAGGATGTTCTGACTCTTCTGAGTCACTTGAGGAATTACCCCAGATAGCAAGAGCCTTTTTCACAACATGATCAACAGTTTCTCTTCTGCTTAACTTGTCATGGACCTGGTCTCTGCTTTTGTTCTTGTCTCCTTTGGACTTGACACATTTCTTGTGCTCACCCTTGTGCATAGGGCAATTTCTAATGAAGTAGTCTGGTTTACCACACTTGAAACACACGTCATTTAAGTTTGTAGCCATGCCAAGATTTCCTTCTTCATGAGAGCTCCACGTTTTCTCACGAATTTCTGATATCTTCGAGTGAGATAGGCCATGTTCTCATTTATTTCAGGTACTTCACTTTGTGACACCTTGAGAGCAAGTGATCTGTACCTTTTTGCATCTTTCTTTCGATCAGATTCATTAATTGGATCCGACCTTTTGTCTTTGCCTTTGAGAATGAGACCATCATTTTTTCTGTGTATCTCATCTTCAGAATCACTAGAGGCATTTTCCCATACTGCAAAGACTTTCTTCACCACCAGATCAACATCAGCCTTTCCCTTTCCACGGTCACAAATCTGGTCCCTTCGCCTTTCTTTGAGGTCTTGATATTCATGCTTATAGCTCTCAGAGTCTCTCATAAAGTGCCCTGGCTTTCCACACTTATGACAAAGGTTGTTTGCATTTGTTGTTCTATTGGAGTTTCCCTCTTTTTGACACCCTACATGTGTTTTGACTATTTTTTGAAACCTTTTAGTCAAATAAGTCATCTCTTATTCATCTTTGGAAGCGTCATTTTGAGATACCTCTAGCACTAGTGACTTCTCCTTCTTGTTGTCTGCTTCATTGTATTATCTTCTAGACTTGGGAACCTCCTGAGTTAGATTTCCATCCTTCACGTCCTTAGTAGGAACGTAAGAACCGTCAAGACTTAGTGGAGCTGTCATTCCTCGTAGGAATCTCTCTCTTGGTGTTAACTAGATAGAAAGCCCAAGCTCTGATACCAATTATTGGAATATGTGCATCCACTATCATCCAATGGACCAGGTCTCTTGACTTAGCAAGAACAGTAATAAAGCATAAAAAACAAATAGAGAACAACACCAACAGTTTACATGGAAACCTCCTTGCTCAAGGGAGTAAAACCACAAACTGTCCCACAGAATTTTCAATTGTTTTCACTAATCTCTTCAATCAAAAGTGAAACACAGTTACAACCAAAGTGAGAAGAAGTTATTAATCTCACAGCTAAGTAATAACTTTATTACTTACTGAGCCTAAGTAGATATCACACTGCCCACTAAGTTATCACCTCTAGATAACTTAGAATTAAACTAAGCAAATACCACACTACCCACTAAATCAACTAGCTCCTAGATGACTTAGAATTTTACTAAGCAGATACAACACTGCCCACTAAATCAGTTAACTATAACCGATTTAGACTTTTACAAACCAAACAAAATATCTGAATCCTTTATAGATTAGAAACAGATTTATATTGTAAGCATAAAAGATATAATCCTAAGACAACGAGATAGTTTTCAGCTCTGTCAAGTCCTTGTTGCTCTTGAGGATGATTCTTCTTGAAAGTAGGTCTTTGCAAGTGTTCTTGACAATTTTCAAGTAGCAAAAACTTATAAAATGATAGATACAAAACTCAAACTCAACAAAGAAGCTTCAACACTGTATCAGATCCTTTTGTTGAACATGAGTATTGTTCTTCCTTGAAGATAGCTGTCACGCCCCGAGCCTACACCCCGGACGTGACCGGCACTTGAAGACCATCGCTGGCCCCCAAGCGAACCCTTGGCCTGGCTTTCTTAACTCAGCGGAAACTTAACTCAACAGGATAACTCAATGCAATGAAAGGTTATAAAACAACTCAACTGAAAGTAATTTGCCAACAAGGCATCTCGAGTCTCAAAATAGGATATTTAAATATATACATGCATGAGAGACTCCAAACTAATCGATCGATCGTATCTGTCTATGAAGCTCTAAATATCGAGATGGATGTTGGGATGGACCCGCAACATCCTAATAAAACAAAACTAAGAACACAAAATAATTGAGTCCTCCGAATGCAAGGAGGATCACCACGACTCGAGTGCTCACCTGGATCAACGACGTGCGATCTCGATCCGGGTACCTATATTGCATCATAAGACGATGCAGCCAACCGCATCGCGATATGGAAGGTACAAGTATGCGAGTGGAAAACTAAGCAACATAGGCTAGAAGGAAATTTGGAAGAAATCAAAAGTTTACCTTGTTCAACTCAACTCAACTCGATCGACTTCTTTCAATATAAGGCAATTTAAAACAAGTGTGATATAAAGAAAGACTGTTTAAAACATGTTATAAACTCTGTGTGTATACAAGGATACAATAAGCCTGAGATGTATATAGAAATACAATTGAACTGATGTATATAAAATACAATAACTACTGTGGGAGTTTCTCTAACCGACAACCATCACATAAGAGCTAAAGTGATGATACAAATGATCAACCTCACGCTGCCAGAGCATCCTATACCCGGCCAAAGGTATAAGACCTAAACTGCCTAATGGATCCACTAGTCTAATATGAAAAGGATTCATCTAAAGAGTATGATCCTTTTCTACCCATGGTGGCTAACATGGTTCTATGGGGCTGGGTTCTTTGAACGCCTCCCAATTCGGTGCTCGATACTACTCCCAAAATGTAATCGGCTCTTATATTTTTAAAACACATTTCTTCCTGTGACATGAGATAATTACTCAAAAAAACTAACCCAAGGCTCTTTGGAAATTTCTGCCTAACCTTGTTTAAATGTAAAGACATTTCTTTAAAACTTCTTTGGGAATACATAGTGCCCTAATAACTTTGAGAAAATGAACTCAACTTGAAACTTGAGACTCTTTACTTAGCTTGAAACTCTAAGCTCTTTGCTTGACTTGACACTGAGTCTAAATAAAGTTAAAACGTTCAATAAAGACTCTTGAACAACTTTACAACTAGATTGACTTGCTTAACTTCTAAGCTTAACTCTTAATTTCTAACTTCACTGACTTCTAACTAACTCTCCTTGAATTGGAATTTTGGATTCAAGGTGTTTGCTCACATGTTACAGATGAGTTCTTGACTTTTAGAAGTACCTTGGAGTGTTGGAAACAACTAGGAAACATAGGTCTAATACCTAGGAGCAAAAATAAAATAAAATGGGAATTAAGGTAGCAGGAAGGATTGGCGTCCTCGGCGCTCTAAGAGCGCGGGCGCCAGCCCTCAACTTCAAACGGGACTGCTGGCCACTCTGCGGGCACCACTCGGCTTCAAAGGGTGCTGGGCACTCTGCGTGCCGGTGCAGCCACTTTCCCGAGAAAAAACCTGACTTTTCTCCCTCTTTTCTTCAACTCTAAACCACCCTTACTTCAATGGATTTAACCCCAAACACTAAGGATCATCAATCTCTCAACATACAATAAATTACAACTCAATACACAACCCAATCATGTCCCACAACCAACAATAACTTCAACAACACAACTAACAACATCAACAACAACTAACAACTTCAACAACTTCAACACAAATCCAATCTTTTCTCAAATCATAAAAAAAATGAGCTTGATGTGTGGGGGAAAGGATCAAACCACACAAAGAACTCACATACCTTGATAGGGATCACCACCGACGAAAATCTACGACGGAAACTTGTTGATCTCCTTTCTCCTCTTCTTCTCCTCTTCTTCTCTTCTTCTTCTCTTATTCACTCTTAAGAACCCTAACTCTTTCTCTTTAAAAATAGGATAAAATGATCCAGAATCAGCCTAACACACAATATAACCTCAAAAGAAATGGCTAGGGAAAAGACCAAAATGCCCTTAAAATTTCCGGACGGATTCCCTGCCAACTGCCCAACTTTCAATGGCCATAACTCGCTCATACGAACTCGAAATCGAGCAATCTCAGTGGCGTTGGAAAGATCATTCCACAAGCTTCGCAACCATAACTGGAATTACTCCTAACTCATCCTGATCTAGGAGTTATGACTGCTCAAAGTTGGCCAAAAATCACTGATTTCCACACTTAGCCAAATTTTCCAGATTCTGTATTTTTTTTCAAAAAAATGGCTACTTCCAATTTCAAGCTTCTTCATAGCTATTTCAAATTGTTAGATGTTACAATATCTCCCCCTTGGGAACATTCATCCTCGAATGAGGTGATTCTTACTAAGCTAAGGGTGCAACAACAACTCAAACACCAAACAAGCAACTATGCAACAACAATAACAATATGCCCACTATAATTTAAAGAGAACTATGAAGGAAATTAATACATTGATCTACGGATTCAAAGAGATATGGATATCTCTTCTTCATGTCTTCTTCGGCTTCCCAAGTAGCTTCCTCAACAAATTGGTTCCTCCAAAGGACCTTGACTGAGGCTACATCCTTTGTTCTCAACCTTCGAACTTGCCGATCTAAAATTTGAACAGGAATCTCCTCATAAGATAAGTTATCCTTGATCTTGATACTTTCAGTCGATAGGATCAATGAAGGATCACCTATGCACTTCTTCAACATGGAGATATGAAATACCGGATGGACCGCTGCTAGCTCCTGTGGTAGCTCCAACTCATAAGCTACATTGCCAACTCTATTGACTATGCGATAAGGTCCAATATATCGGGGGTTAAGTTTCCCTTTCTTACCAAACCTCATAATCCCCTTCATGGGTGAAACCTTCAAATATACCCAATCATCTACTTCAAACTCTAACGCCCTTCTCCTAACATCACTGTAAGATTTCTGATGACTCTGTGCCGTTTTCAACTTCTCTTGAATCACTTTCACCTTCTCCCTAGCTTGGTGAACTAAATCTGGTCCTATCAACTGTGCTTCACCCACTTCAAACCATCCAATAGGAGATCTACCTCTTCTCCCATAAAGAACTTCATATGGAGCCATCTGGATGCTAGAGTGATAACTGTTGTTGTAGGCAAACTCAATGAGAGGTAGGTGATCATCCCAATTACCTTTGAAATCGATCACACAAGCTCTCAACATATCTTCTAAAGTCTAAATAGTGCGCTCTGCTTGCCCATCATCACGAGGATGAAAGCGATGCCAAGTTCACATTTGAACCCAAGCCTTTCTGAAAAGATTTCCAGAACTGTGTAGTAAACTGTGCACCTCTATCTGAAATAATGGAGATTGGGACTCCATGAAGTCTCACTATCTCTCGAATATACAACTTGGCATAATCTTCTGCTGAAAGGGTAGTCTTTACCGGTAGAAAATGAGCTGACTTTGTCATTCTGTCAACAATCACCCAAATAGAATCATGTTGTCTGCGAGACCTTGGCAACCCTGTGATGAAATCCATATTGATCATCTCCCACTTCCACTCTAGAAGTTCTATCCTCTGAGCCAAACCACCGAGCCTTTGGTGTTCAACTTTCACTTGTTGGCAATTTGGACACTTAGCAACAAACTCAGCAATGCCCTTCTTCATGCCGTTCCACCAATAAACTTCACGCAAATCACGATACATCTTGGTGGAACCCGGATGAATAGAATATCTGGAGCTGTGAGCTTCCGCCATAATCCTCTCTTGGAGTCCATCTACCATAGGTACGCACAGTCTACCTTGAAATCTCAAAACACCATCTCCCCCTTGTTCAAAAGCTAATACTCTTTGCTTTTGAACATTTGCCTTCAACTCAAGCAAAATGGGATCTTGATCTTGCTTCTCTTTCACTTCTGACACTAATGATGACTCAGCCCTGCTCGTCACTGCTATTCCTCCTTCTGCGGAATTTGTAAATCTGACTCCCAGGCATGCCAGTCTGTGCACATCTTTTGCTAACTCTCTCCTTCCTTCTTCAATATGGGCGGTGCTACCCATAGACAACCTGCTCAAAGAATCAGCAACAACATTAGCCTTACCTGGGTGGTAAAGAATACTCAGGTCATAATCCTTGAGTAACTCTAACCACCTCCTCTGTCTGAGATTAAGCTCCCTCTGAGTAAGCACATATTGAAGGCTCTTGTGATCAGTGAATATGTCGACATGCACACCATACAAGTAATGACGCCATATCTTCAAAGCAAATACTACAGCAGCTAGCTCTAAATCATGGGTTGGGTAGTTCTTCTCATGAACCTTCAACTGTCTGGAGGCATAAGCTATAACTTTGCCATTCTGCATTAAGACACAACCCAAACCAACTCTAGATGCATCACAATACACCACAAAACCTTGAGTACCTTCTGGTAGCGTCAAAACTGGAGCTGTAATCAATCTCTTTTTCAATTCCTGAAAGCTTTTCTCACAAGCTTCAGACCATTGAAATTTCACCGTCTTCTGAGTCAACTTTGTCAAAGGAGATGCAATAGTCGAGAACCCTTCAACAAACCTTCTATAATAGCCAGCCAAACCCAAGAAACTCCTAATTTCAGTTGGAGATGTGGGTCTAGGCCAATTCTGCACTGCCTCAATTTTTCGAGTATCAACTTTAATTCCATCACCGGACACAATGTGGCCTAGGAACGCCACAGACTTAAGCCAAAACTCACATTTAGAGAACTTGGCATACAACTCTTTATCTTTCAAAGTTTGAAGAACTATTCTGAGATGGCTAGCATGATCTTCTTCATTCCTTGAATAGATTAGTATGTCATTAATAAAGACAATAACAAACATATCTAAATAAGGTTTGAAGACTCTATTCATCAAGTCCATAAAAGTTGCCGGTGCATTGGTCAAACCAAAGGACATGACTAAAAACTCATAATGACCATACCTGGTTCTGAAAGCTGTCTTTGGGATATCACATTCCCTTACCCTTAACTGATGATAGCCTGATCGGAGGTCAACCTTTGAAAAACAAGTGGCACCCTGAAGATGATCGAAAAGATCATCAATCCTCGGAAGAAGGTACTTGTTCTTGATGGTAACCTTATTCAACTGGCGGTAGTCTATACACATTCTAAGGGAACCATCTTTCTTTCTCACAAACAAGATCGGAGCGCCCCAAGGCAAGACACTTGGTCGAATGAAACCCTTATCTAGGAGATCTTTCAACTGCTCTTTCAACTATTTCAACTCTGCTGGTGCCATTCTATATGGCGGAATAGAGATAGGACGAGTATCTGGAATGAGATCTATGCCGAAATCTATTTCTCTCTCAAGAGGAATTTCGGGTAGATCATCAGGAAAAACTTCTGGAAACTCTCTTACTATAGGAACTGACTGGAAATGAGGTATCTCAACACTAGAGTCATGAACTCGGACTAAGTGATAGATACAACCCTTCGAAACTAACTTTTTCGCCTTAAGGTACGAAATAAAATGACCCTTAGGCACTACTGAACTACTACTCCACTCTAAGACTGGCTCATTCGGAAACTGAAACTTGACCACTCGAGTTCTACAGTCTATCGATGCATAACAAGCATGAAGCCAATCCATACCTAGAATGACATCGAAACCTATCATGTCTAACTCAACCAAATCAGCCCTGGTGCTCTTGTGACTGATGGAAACAGGACAATCACGATAGACTCTTTCTGCTAGAATAGATTCCCCAACAGGTGTAGAAACACAAAAGGGTTCACAAAGTCTTTCAGGAAGAACCTCAAACTTATTTGCAACATAAGGAGTTACAAAAGACAAACTTGCTCCTGGGTCTAGCAAAGCATACACATCAAAAGCAAAGACTTTGATCATACCAGTGACAACATTTGGAGAATTCTCTTGCTCATGGCGACTGGTGATTGCATAAAGGCGGTTTGCTCCTCCACTGGCACTAGAAGTAGCTCCTCTAGGTGTCGTCCTATCTGGGGGAACAACTGAAGAAGACTGTGCTTTATTTCCCCCATTACCCTGCCTATTCTTTGGACACTCTCGCATGAAATGTCCATTCTGACCACACTTGAAACAACCAATGGAGCCCTCTCGACAAATACCTGAGTGGTTCCTACCACACTTGGCGCAGGCAGGAGGCTTACTACTCCCTTGCGCCACACTACCCAAAGATTGTGCTGGTCTAGCCCTGAAGTCCTTCGAATTCTGAACATTAAATTCACCTTTGTATCTGGGTGCAGGTGCTCTAGCAGAAGATGGAGCAGGTCCCTTTTGCCTTTCTTTGAAAGGAAGGCAGTTTGAATTACCTCTCTGCTGCGGACTCGTTCGGTCTTTGCTCTCTTATTTCTAAACTCTTCTCTGTCCCTCGCCTTCTCTTCCTCAACATTCTGCACATAAACCATCAACCTTGATATGTCCATGTCCCCGATAAGCATTGCAGCCCTACCTTCCTTGCTCGACAACCGAGACAGCCCAGCAACAAACAAGCTCATTCTATTCCTCATGTCCGCAACCATCTCCGGAGCATAGCGGGATAATTGTGTGAACTTCAGACTGTACTCATGAACACTCAAAGAATCCTGCTTAAGTGTGAGGAACTCACGTACCTTGGCCTCTCTCAACTCTCGAGGAAAGAAATGCCCCAAGAAAGCTTCCTCAAAACCGGCCCAACTCGCAGGTGGTGCATTCTCAGCTCTACTTCTTTTCCACTGGTCAAACCAAGTTCTAGCAACATCCTTCAATTGATATGCAGCTAGTTCAACCCGCTCAATATCTGCTACATGCATCACATCAAAAATCTTCTTCAACTCCTCAATAAAGTTCTCTGGATCCTCAGTAGTACTTGAACCCATGAAACTCGGAGGATTCATCCCCAAGAACTCACGAATCCTTGAAGTGTCAGCTCCTTCATGTCGAGCTCCTCTTTGCTGACCAATTTGATTAGTAACAGCTTGACTCAGAATTCTAATTGCCTCTCTAAACATTAGAAACTTCCCCTTGATCTTGCACTCCCGGGGCATAAGGTAACTCTTGCTCATCAACATAACGTCTAGGAAGACACCCTCTTCCAACTCTTCGTGGAGGCATGATTATCTGAAAATACGCGCAAGCGCGGATTAGAAAGAAACTTTTTAGAGGTCAACTCTAACGCATGAAATGAGTGTGAAAGAAATGAGAAATCTTCCTAAATATTGCAGCCTCCCAATTATAGATGTGGCGCGCTTCACACCGATAACTAGGACTCTACTGACACGGCTTCATAGACTCCCTAGGACTCTTGAACTCTGTGCTCTGATACCAAGTTTGTCACGCCCCGAGCCTACACCCCGGACGTGACCGGCACTTGAAGACCATCGCTGGCCCCCAAGCGAACCCTTGGCCTGGCTTTCTTAACTCAGTAGAAACTTAACTCAACAGGATAACCCAATGCAATGAAAGGTTATAAAACAACTCAACTGAAAGTAATTTGCCAACAAGACATCTCGAGTCTCAAAATAGGATATTTAAATATATACATGCATGAGAGACTCCAAACTAACTGACTGTCTATGAAGCCTCTAAATACTGAGATGGATGTTGGGACAGACCCCGCAACATCCTAATAAAACAAAAACTAAGAACACAAAATAATTGAGTCCTCCGAAATGCAAGGAGGCTCACCACTGACTCTGGAGTGCTCAGCTGGATCAACGACGTGCAGGATGCTGATCCGGGGTACCTGTATCTGCATCATAAGACGATGCAGGCCAACCGCATCGCGATACATGGAAGGTACAAGTATGCGAGCTGGAAAACTAAGCAACATAGGCTAGAAGGAAATTTGGAAGAAACTGAAAAGTTTACCTTGTTCAACTCAACTCAACCTGACTGACTTCTTTCAATATAAGGCAATTTAAAACAAGTGTGATATAAAGAAAGACTGTTTAAAACATGCTATAAACTCTGTGTGTATACAAGGATACAATAAGCCTGAGATGTATATAGAAATACAATTGAACTGATGTATATAAAATACAATAACTACTGTGGGAGTTTCTCTAACCGACAACCATCACATAAGAGCTAAAGTGATGATACAGCGATCAACCTCACGCTGCCAAAGCATCCTATACCCGGCCAAAGGTATAAGACCTGAACTGCCTAATGGATCCACTAGTCTAATATGAAAAGGATTCATCTAAAGAGTATGATCCTTTTCTACCCATGGTGGCTAACATGGTTCTATGGGGGCTGTGGGTTCTTTGAACGCTCCCCCAATTCGGTGCTCGATACTACTCCCAAAAATGTACTGGCTCTTATGTTTTTAAAACACATTTCTTCCTGCTGACATGAGATAATTACTCAAAAAAAAACTAACCCGAAGGCTCTTTGGAAATTTCAGTTTCCAACCTTGTTTAAATGTAAAGACATTTCTTTAAAACTTCTTTGGGAATACATAGTGCCCTAATAACTTTGAGAAAATGAACTCAACTTGAAACTTGAGACTCTTTACTTAGCTTGAAACTCTAAGCTCTTTGCTTGACTTGACACTTGAGTCTAAAAATAAAGTTAAAACGTTCAATAAAGACTCTTGAACAACTTTACAACTAGCTTGACTTGCTTAACTTCTAAGCTTAACTCTTAATTTCTAACTTCACTTGACTTCTAACTAACTCTCCTTGAATTGGAATTTTGGATTCAAGGTGTTTGCTCACATGTTACGGATGAGTTCTTGACTTTTAGAAGTACCTTGGAGTGTTGGAAACAACTAGGAAACATAGGTATAATACCTAGGAGCAAAAATAAAATAAAATGGGGAATTAAGGTAACGAGAAGGATTGGCGTCCTCGGCGCTCGAAGAGGCGCGGCGCGCCAGCCCTCAACTTCAAACGGATCACGGCCACTGCTGTACCACTACGCTTCAAAGGGATCACTGGCACTCGCATTCTGCAAAGCCACTTTCCTTAAAAAAACCCGACTTTTCTCCCTCTTTTCTTCAACTCTAAACCACCCTTACTTCAATGGATTTAACCCCAAACACTAAGGATCATCAATCTCTCAACATACAATAAATTACAACTCAATACATAACCCAATCATGTCCCACAACCAACAATAGCTTCAACAACACAACTAACAACATCAACAACAACTAACAACTTCAACAACTTCAACACAAATTCAATCTTTTCTCAAATCATAAAAAAAAATGAGCTTGATGTGTGGGGAAAAGGATCAAATCACACAAAGAACTCACATACCTTGATAGGGATCACCCCCGAGGAAAATCCACGACGGAAACTTGTTGATCTCCTTTCTCCTCTTCTTCTCCTCTTCTTCTCTTCTTCTCTTCTTCACTCTCAAGAACCCTAACTCTTTCTCTTTTAAAATAGGATAAAATGATCCAGAATCAGCCTAACACACAATATAACCTCAAAAGAAATTGCTAGGGAAAAGACCAAAATGCCCTTAAAATTTCCGGACGGATTCCCTGCCAACTGCCCAACTTTCAATGGCCATAACTCGCTCATACAAACTCAAAATTAAGCAATCTCAGTGGAGTTGGAAAGATCATTCCACAAGCTTCGCAACCATAACTGGAACTACTCCTAACTCATCCTGATCTAGGAGTTATGACTGCTCAAAGTTGGCCAAAAATCACTGATTTCCACACTTAGCCAAATTTTCCAGATTCTGTATTTTTTTTCAAAAAAATGGCTACTTCCAATTTCAAGCTTCTTCATAGCTATTTCAAATTGTCAGATGTTACAATAGCCTTCTCTTTTCAAGCTTATGAATTTTCAGAGAAAATCCAAGTTTAGGTTGCCAAATCTTGAGTTTGTGTTTTGGAGAAGAGGCTATGTCAAAATGGACACAAACCCTTGGGACAAGGCCATTGGCTGAAATCCAGCTGTCAGGAAAGGCTGTGCACCAACCACATCAGAGTTGGCAGCCTTTTGACGGCTGTCTTTTCGTCCTTTTCTCGTACGCAGGCATTTTGGGACCAAGTCCCGTGCTGCATTCTTTGCTACTTGTGTTCTTGAAAAAGACTTGCTAGCTTCTCTCTTCTTGAATGAATAATATTGTTTCTTTATTGTTGTATATATCAGTTACTAACATGGGTTTTGACCACTTAAACAAAAAACTTCATCCGCCCTTCCTATTGGTGAAGTACGTTGCACATCTCACCAACCAACTAGACAAGACATCTATAAAGATAGTTTTACAGCTGTGCACCACTTTAAATCTGGACGAAAGTACTCTGCCAAGGACCAGGTCCCTACATTTTTGAGGATCATCGAAACACTAGAATATAATATTTTCCCCCTTTGTGATGATGACACACAAATATTCCTTATGCTGAGTTTAATCATGCATTTCCCCTTTCATCAGTTCCAATACCAGAAGACTATTTCTTAGATCTGGTCCCTTGTTAGATCCCTAAGTTTGTTAAATCATCAAAACTTAACATTAACTCCAAATTAACATTTTCCCCCTTTTTGATGATAACAAACTTAATCACCTTCTTTCCCCTTTTACTGGTTCCCCTATCAGCATACCTTTTCAGGTAACTGGATTGGTCCCGTTTTTGCATTATTCCCTATGCTTGTCAAATTATCAAAAATTCACATCAACAACAAAATAGCAGTCACCTCCAAGGATTTTCCATTCAAGCAGAGGTGCTTAATTTTAGGAGAAACCATATTGATACGATCAACACCAGTGCAACATCTCAACTTCAAAGTCTCTACCATTAGCACATTAAGCGTGTCTTCTGAACCTCGACGACCAAAAAATTAAGAATGTTCTAGCTGAAGGCAAATAAGATTGGTGAATCGAGCACCATCAGGCAGGTTAAAGATGCACCTAGATAACTTCAAATGTGCCAACGTCCCACAAGTAAACAATCTATTATGCAACAAATATTTTCCAAAGTTAATGGACGTTACGACATCTAGAGTGAGCTTTTGGATACCATGATTTGACACAAACATGTTCCATTCATCCATATCAGACTGTGCAAGTTTGTCTACTATCTTTGAGATTATATGGAATCCTAGAATAGGTCCAGTATGTTGCATGAGAATTTTACGAATTATGCTTACGGGAGAAACATGTTTATTTGATGCATACTGGAAAAAATGGCAATAAAAAATGAGGTTCGATTGTGTGAACCATATATGTACCCAATGCTTTGATAAGATGCAACTTCTTGCAGCATCTTGAATGGGCACATTCTCTAATATTCTCTGTAGAAGATAATTTGGTAAGTCTCCAATAATGGTAGGCATTTTCGAATCACCAGCTACCTTGCATCGACTCATAGTTCTTCTCTAAAATATTTTACTTTTAAAATTATATTTGATTGAACATGAATTGAGGGGTGAGGGGTCTATAAATAGTTGCATTTGTAGTTGTTAGAATGTATGCGTGCACTAGTTACGATAGGACCAGGTCCTTAGCACGATTACAATAACAGAAAGTAAGTAAATGCTGAAAGTAAAGATTGAACACACAACTTTACGTGGAAACCTCCTTGCTCAAGGGAGTAAAACCACAACCTGTCTCACAAGATTTTCAAACTACTTTTACTAAACTTCACAAGCCAACGTAAAACCCAGTTTACAACACACACGAGATCAACCTACTAATCTCTACCCTGAGTAATACATTATCACTCAATGAGCGAAAGCAATGCCTGCATTGCCCACTATACTAACCCAACTGATTAATATAGACTTTGACGTAAGACACTAAGTTACTCATAACTAAGTTCTTACAACGATTCACCCAATATTGAAACGTTTCTATCATAAGCGAAATGATTCCTACAATATACGCATAAATACAAGCAATCAAAGTAGCAGTTGGTACGGGAAGCAATAATGTAATCTATTAGGTCCCTTGCTATTTTGAAGCTTGAATATCCCTCTTTGAATAAATGAGTAATTTTGTTGTTTGTTTGTTGAATATATCAACCATGAAGAGTATTGTCCGATGTACAAACAACTTAGTCCGTTGTGATTGGTCTAGGACACTGGCACCTCACGAACCACTGAAGTGACAGCTTGCCAGCTGTATAGCATGTAATCCCGGACGAACATACTCTGCAGAGGATCGGGTCCCTGCACTTGTGAGGAGATCATCAAAACATCTAGGAGCATTAATACATATCATTTCCCCCCTTTTTTATGATGACAAACAACCTACAAACAGCCTTACGTGAGTGTTAAGCATTCATTCAAAACTATATTAGTTCCCCCTGTCACTGTTCCCTATATCACTATTCTTCCCCCATAGTTCAGTCTATCACTGTTCTTCCTCCTTAGTTCAGTTACCTTCTTATTTCACAAAAGTTTACCCCAAAAATTGTTCCCCCTATCATTGTTCTTCCCCCTTAGTTTAGTCTATCACTATTCTTCCCCCTTAGTTCAGTTACCTTCTGATTTCACAACAGTTTACCCCAAAAATTCCCCATTTTTACATCATTGAAAAGGAGTAGCAGTAAACATATGCGAGTTATATGAAAGCATTTTAAGAATGCAGGGCCATGGGCCACACAAAACATGAGCATGTAAGTAGAAAGAGAATATTAAACCATACTAAGCAAGGCATAGTAACAATTAGCATTAGATCACAAAAGCTGACCACAAGAGTCAGTCAAAACAGTATACATAGCCATTAGAGTTTTGACACAGGAATAAAAAGACTAGGAAGACATGACTTGTTTAGGGTGGATGGGGAAGGGGATTAAAGGTGCACATTAGCAAAGACATCCTCTCATTTGCAGCCTCATGAGCCTGGATAATTTGCTTGTTGAGAGCCTTAACTTCCTCACTGAGTGAGGCATTTGTCTTCAGCAATTGTTCATTCTCATCTCTCAACTTCTACACCACTTGCTCATCCACACCACTAGTACCAGGTCCTCTTAAGACAGCCTTCTGGAACTTAGATTTCAGTTGCACAGTTTCAACCTCCATATCATTTAAGATCTTAGTGAGATCAGTCAACTCATGCTTAAGAGAGGCTTGCTTCTCTAGAAGATCCTCCACATGAGACCTGCCCTTGGCCTTCCCTTCAACGCACTCATATTCCTGCAGGGTGACAGCAGTAAACATTTGTTTGGTGGTACCAGGTACCCCTCATCCCAAAGACAGTTCAAAATATTTGAACACATAATTCAGCAGGTAGCCATAAGGGATGTCATATTTAGCCCGTTTCCAAGTCATGACCCTGTGCATATGTTCAAGCATGTAGCCATAAGGGATGTCATGTTTGAACACACTCTATCCTTCTTCACAAGCGATTTCTTTACAACCTTCTGAATTTTCTTTGATTTGAACCTCTCATCCTCCCCTTCCTTCCTTCTTTTCGCCACATATGTAATAACATTATCAGACTCAGTGTCACTGGACCCAACAATCAAAGGGGTAGAGGTAGGTTTTTCAGGCTCATGACCTTCCATCCTCCTCTTCCTGGCCATTTTCGTTTGAATTATGCTTGCTGCTATGGCGCTCCCCATAACTTTTTGCGTCTGGCTCCTTATCCCATACCTCTTTTTGTCCCCTTTGGAGTTGAACTCAACCATTTTTCCCTTTCCTCTTCTTTTTCTCTCTTTCACAAACTCAGTAGACTCATTAATGAGGTCAGCCTCAGGGGCACTTTTAACTGTCTCTAGATCTGGGACACCAACTGTTAAGGTGTTGGCTCCTCGCACCCCCATTCTGCTCCATCTCAAGGGAGGTTCTTCCTCCTTCTCTTCACTTTCAACATCAAAAGACTTGGGAGTTTGGTTGAACACTGTGAGGGACCTGTTCCAGTGATCTGAGCTTTGGTTCCAATAGAGTTGGTTGAACATCTCCTCTAAGCGAAGCCAAACTTTGCACAACAACCAGTTATGCCCCTGCTGCTAGAATGTGTGACTCAGGACCCCTTCCCTCAGGCAAATCCCTTTCAAAAAGTCACTCAGACATTGTAAAAGACACAACTCTAGAAGCCACTTCTATTTCTTCAGTGGACAGATTGCGCCTTCGAGTTCTGCAATTTATCACAGGACAGCACCAAGGTAGGAGAACAAGGTAAAATCTCCCCAGATGGAAGTGCAGGAGAAACCACTACTTCAGTAAGAGGAGTGATGGATTCACCTGTTTCACCAACTCCACAGACTGGTGTCAAAAGAGACTCTTCTGAGAGAGGAATAAAGAAGTTGAAAGAACTAGGGTTTTCAACCTCTTTGGAAATAGGAGACTTGAAGATGAAGAGGAGTTAGTCATTTTGATGAGAAGAAAAGAAGGACGATTTTAGGAACAAAGCAATGAATCACAAAGGGATTAGGAAGAAATTAAGAGGAATGATATTTGGATTCATAGAGACTAGGTTTGTATTTAAGTACATTAGGTATCGGGTCCCTGAAAAGAAGTGACTCTTGGATTTAAAGTGTAAAGACGTCTAAAACTGACGCAATGAATGAGTGAGAGACACGTGGCAGTGACCATTGACAGACACACAATGTAGCATAAGTGATACTAACCTCATGGGGACCAGGTCCCATTTAATATGTAGCCCAGCCTATATAATTAGTTCTTCCCTTCCGCCATCATCCCATGAATGTATACCTGCATTAAGGTACCAGAAGTGAATTCTCAAACAGTAAGCATTACAACAAGTATAGATACCTGCCCTCTTTAACATAATCAGATGAAGGAATTTGTTCAGACTTATCATGGAATAGATGATCTTGTGCATCCCAGCCTTAACCTGTTTTTGATGAAACATTCTTTACTCAAGGGCTTTGTAAAGATATTAACCAATTGGTCTTCTGTCTTACAGAACTACATCACCACATTTTGCTTTTCAACATTGTCCCTTAGAAAGTGATGCCTCACATCTATTTGTTTTGCCCTCTTTTGCTGAACATGATTCTTGGCCATGTTCATTGCACTAGTGTTATCACAAATTAGAGGAATAGTGTCTGTGAGAACACCAAAGTCTTCCAGTTGCTGTTTGATCCATAGTAGCTGAGCATAGCAAGATGCAGCAGCCACATATTATGCTTCTGCTTTAGACAATGCCACTGAATTTTGCTTCTTAGTCCTCCATGAAATCAGTGATGAACCTAGGAAGTGTGCCATACCTATGCGCTTTTTCGATCAACAAGAAAACTTGTATAATCAGCATCAGCATAACCAATTAGATCAAAGGAGTCACCAGTGGGATAGAAGAGGACCAAGTCATGGGTTCCCTTCAAGTATCTCAACACTCGCTTGGCTGCCTTCAATGTGATTCTTTTGGTGCTGCTTGAAACCTTGCACATATCCCTACACTAAAGACTATGTCAGGTCTGCTTGCAGTGAGATACAGAAGTGACCCAATAATTTCCCTGTACATAGTCTGATTGACTTTAATTCCATCTCCATCCAGATCAAGCTTCACACTTGTGCTCATAGGAGTATCAAGGACTTTTGCTTCAAGCAGATTAAACTTTTTCAGCAGTTCTTTTATATACTTCTCTTGACATATGGATGTGCCTTGAGAAGACTGTCTGATCTGTAGTCCTAGGAAGAAAGTAAGCTCCCCCATCATGCTCATTTTAAATTCACTTCTCATCAAATCAGCAAACTCTTTGCTCAGTGAATCTGAAGTAGCTCCGAAGATAATGTCATCTACATATACCTGCAAAATCAACAACTCCTTACCTTTGGATTTTAGGAACAAGGTATTATCAATTTTACCTCTTTTGAACCCATTTGCAAGGAGAAACTTTGACAAGCGCTCATACCAAACTTTGGGAGCTTGTTTTAAACCATACAATGTTTTATCTAACTTCAGCACATGATTTGGCAGATCTGCATCTTCAAAACCTGGAGGTTGTTTGGCATACACCTCTTCTTTCAAATTCCCATTCAAGAAGGCACTCTTGACATCCATTTGAAACAGTTTAAACTCCATATGGGCGGCAAAGGCTATTAGGATTCTAATAGCTTTCATTCTGGCTACAAGAGCAAAGGTCTCGTCATAGTCAATCCCATCCTCTTGATTGAATCCCTACACTACGAGTCTTGACTTGTTCCTGGTGATGATCCCATGCTCATCAAGTTTGTTTCTGAAGACCCATCTTGTCCCAATAATGGTTCTGTTAAGTGGTTTAGGACCAGGTGCCACACCTTGCTTCTCTCAAACTAATGAAGCTCTTCATGCATTGATGTTACCCAATCTTCATCCTATAAAGCCTCTTTGATATTCTTAGGCTCAATGGATGATATGAAGGTTGAATATGCAACTAGATTTCTTGTTCTGGATCTAGTTTGTATTCCGAAATCAAGTGGGGAGATGAGATTGTCCAATGGATGTGAGGATTGATGCTTCCATCCGGACTTTCTGGTAATCTCTTCTTCCATATCAGCATCAAATTCACCTTTCTCACCTTTTGGATTTTAAGATAATACTTCCTAGGCTGAACCAGAGGGACCAGGTTCTTCTGTGAGTTCTGCATCAATTTCTTTCGCAACCTATTTGTTTCCAAGATTTTGGATTGCCTTGTCTTGTTTTCCCTTGATCAGATCCTCCAGATCAGGATCTTCTTTGTTTTCACCATTTTTCTCAGACTCATCGAACCTCACATGCATGCTCTCTTCAATACGTAAAGTTCTTTTGTTAAACACCCTGTATGCCTTGCTGGTAGAGGAGTACCCAACAAACACCCCTTCATCACTCCTGGCATCAAGCTTACCAAGGTCATCCTTTCTATTATTCAGTACAAAGCATTTGCACCCAAATGGCTTCAGATAAGCAATTAAAGGTTTCCTCTCATTCAACAAATCATAAGGTGTTTTCTTAATCATGGACCTAATAAAACATTTGTTTGTAACATAGCAAGTTGTGTTGACTTCTTTTGCCCAAAAATTCATTGCTAGTCCTAAGTCAATCAACATAGTTCTAGCAATATCCACCTTTCTTTCGACAACTCTATTTTGCTGAGGAGTCCTTGGCGCAAAGAAGTTGTGATGAATTCCTCTTTCAACACAAAATTTTTCAATTTAAGAATTTTCAAACTCTGTGCCATGGTCAGATCTGATGCTAGCTATCTTGCAGTTAACCTTTAGTTGAATTTCTTTGGCAAAGGTGATCATAAGTCCAGTTGTCTCATCCTTAGTTCGTAGGAACATGTTCCAGGTGAACCTAGAGAAATCATCAATAACTACCAGAATATACTTCTTACCTCCTCTGCTTTGAACTCTGACAGGTCCATATAGATCCATATGAAGAAGTTCTAAAGGTCTGGTTGTGCTCACACCTTTCTTGGATTTGAAGGATGATCTTGTTTGTTTCTCTTTGGCACAGGCATCACAGACTTTATCATCAGAGAACTTCAGATTAGGCCGTTCGTGGACCAGGTCCCCTACAACAAGTTTGTTCAGCAAGGATACACTCACATGACCCAATCGCTTATGCCATAGATTTGAATTATCAGCTTGAGCGCTTAGGCATGAAAGACTGACTCCTTCTACTGAGTCAAAATCAACAACATACATATTTTTGACTCTTTTGGCGGTCATAACAACCTTGTTAGTTACACAGTTAGTTACCAAACACCTATCAGACAAGAACTTAACTTCATTTCCCTTGTCACAAATTTGAGATACACTCAAGAGGTTGTATTTCAAACCATTGACATAATGTACATTGTCTATGGAGTGATCATCTGTTTTTCCTATCTTGCCAATTCCGAGAATTAAACCTTTCTTCCCACCACCAAATGACACACCACCGCCTTGGTGTGCTTCCAAAGAGAGGAAGTTTAGAGTGTCTCTAGTCATGTACATTAAGCATCCACTATCCATGTACCAGTACTGTCTGCTTCCTCTCTTCTGCACAAGAATCACTTATTAGACTTAGGAACCCACTTCAAATGGAGTTCCCAAAAACTGTCAAAAGGCTTAATGAGAAACCTTCCTGTTCATGGGGGCAAAGTGTTCTTGCTAAAATGGTAACTGGGACCAGGTACCGCTTTCTTTTTTTCAAAAACCTTTCTTGACTTAAGAAACTTCTCTTGCCTTTCTTTTACTCCTCTCAAAATCTCACATTTTTCTTTTAAATGACCATTTTTTTCCACAGTGGGCACACAACAGATTGTCAGAAACAGACACATAGTTACTATGAGGATTGTAGGAAGGCTCTATCTGTCTACAACCTAACCCTTTTCTGCTGTTGAACTTTTGATTTGCTAAGTTAATCAGTATCTTAGATGAATTAGTCCATTTGAGGGAGTGGTTTAACTCTTCTTTAATCTTACATAAATCTTTCACTAGTTGAGAGTTCCTTTCCAAGGAGGCAACTAACTTAGACTCAGAGGTCTTAAGTTTCTCTTCTAGTTCAATCTCAAAGTTACTGAGTTTTCGCTTCCCACCCTCAGAAGTACTAGGTTTCTCATTGAGGTGCGAGCTACCCATCTCTAGGATACCTATCCTAACACTCATTTCAAACATTTGAGAGTTAAGAGCTGAGTTTTCGTCCTCGCACAGACTCAGTTTTTCACTTATCACCAAATTTTCAGAGGTTAATTCATCAACTAAGTCAATCAATACAACAACGAGTTTTCTTAATCTTTTAATAGGAAGAGTATCTAGATCATTTTTAGGTCAAAAAGGGTTACCTCATTCAGATCCTCTTCATCGTCAGATTTTGCCATTAGTGAGAAAATGGAGTTGAACACAGTTTCATCATCTTCAACAGCCATCATAGAGACATCTTCATGGCTGTCTACCTCTTACTCAGATTCACTGGATGTATTTCCCCATACAGCCAAAGCTTTCTTCACTAGTTGATCAGCATGAGCTTTTCTCTTGGCATGGTCAAGGACTTGGTCCCTTCTGTGGGGTCTAACGTCTTGAGTTTCCTGCTTCTAGCTGGGACAGTCCCTCATAAAATGATCAGGTTTGCCACATTTATGACAAAGATCATTTACATTTGTTGCTCTGCTGGTTGAAGCTTTCTTTTGAAAGGCTCAATGCTTCTTGATAATCTTCTAAAACCTTTTGGTGACATATGCCATTCCATCCTCCTCCTTAGTCACATCATTATGAGATGTTTTCAATGCAACTGATTTCTCCTTCTTTCCCTCCTTCATGTTTGTCCCTTGTTGCTTGTTCAGCTCATAATTTTAGAGATTTCCAATCAGTTCATCCATGGCAAGCATCTTCAGATCTTTTGTTTTAGTTATGGCATTCACTTTTCTTTGACTTAGGAAGCACTTTGAGAATCTTTCGAACTTTTTTACTTGAGGGAATAGGGTCACCAAGGAACCTCAGTTCGTTGTTTATGGAAGTGAATCTTGAGTTCATCTCGTGAATGGTTTCACTTTCTTTCATACAGAAGTTTTCATACTGAGTCGTAAGCATATCGACCTTAGACTCCTTCACTTGTGTCGTTCCTTTATGGGCTATTTGGAGATAGTCCCATATCTCCTTGGCTGTCTCACAGGCAGAGATTCGATTGTACTCATTTGAGTCAATTCCACATTCTAGAATTTTCTTTGCTTTATAGTTCTTTTCTATCTTCTTCCTGTCTATTTCATTGTACTCCTTTCTAATTTTGATAACCGTTGTAGTGAGCTCTCCATCTTTCACTTCCTTTGTAGGAATATACGGTCCATCCAGAATCACGTCCCACAATTCAGTGTCTTCAGCATTGATGTAATCATGCATGCTTTTATTCCACCACTCATAGTATTGTCCATTGAAGCGGGGTGGTCTGGTAGATGACTGACCTTCCTCCATGTTGGGTGGAACAGTTATTCCTTCAGGATCTTTTCTTTTCTTGGTGTTACCCAAAATGAAAAGTCAAGCTCTGATACCACTTGTTGAAATGTATGCATCCGTCCACTAGTTACGATAAGACATGGTCCTTAGCACGATTACAATAACAGATAGTAAGTAAATGCTGAAAGTAAAGATTGAACACACAACTTTACGTGGAAACCTCCTTACTTAAGGGAGTAAAACCATGACTTGTCTTACAGGATTTTCAAACTACTTTTACTAAACTTCACAAGCCAAAGTAAAACCCAGTTTACAACACACACGAGATTAACCTACTAATCTCTACCCTGAGTAATACATTATCACTCAATGAGCCAAAGCAATGCCTGCATTGCCCACTATACTAACCCAACTGATTAATATAGACTTTGACGTAAGACACTAAGTTACTCACAACTAAGTTCTTACAATGATTCACCCAAGGTTGAAACATTTCTATCACAAGCGAAACGATTCCTACAATATACGCACAAATACAAGCAATCAAAGTAGCAGCTGCTACGGGAAGCAATAATGTAATCTGTTAGGTCCCTTGCTGTTTTGAAGCTTGAATATCTCTCTTTGAATGAATGAGTAATTTTGTTGTTGTTTGTTGAATATATCAACCATGAAGAGTTATTGTCCGATGTAGAAACAACCTAGTCCATTATGATTGGTCCAGGACACTGGCGCCTCACCAACCACTGAAGTGACAGCTTGCCAGCTGGATAGCATGTAATCTCGGACGAACATACTCTGCAGAGGACCGGATCCCTGCACTTGTGAGGAGATCATCAAAACAACTAGGAGCATTAATACATATCAGTAGTACCAGTGATCAAAATTAACAGTGGATACTTAAATGGGAATAAAACGAACGGGCACTTTTCTTGAGTTCTTCAAAAGACTTCTTGTGAAATTCCAAAAGTCTGTTCACTCCCACACACTATTTACTTAACAAATAAATGTTGTAATTAATACTTAGAAATAGACACATACTTTGATAAATTATTAAGAGTCAAGAAGGCAAATTAGGGGTGTGGAATCTGGATATTTTTTTTATGTAGATCCATTTTCCTGTTGGTTTACTCTCAAAACAATGTCTTGCTGGCTAAATTAATACTTCCTCCGTTCATTTTTACTTGTCACATTTGAATTTGACACGTTCATTAAGAAAATAATGATTGACATCACATTTGAACTTGGCCCGTCCTTGTAAGTTTGTTATATAAACATATAAGTTTATGGGAAAATTATGCGGTTAAGCAAACTTATACTACTTAATTAGTCATCATAGCTATAGTTTTCTATAATTACCACTTGCGATGACTAACATTAACCATTAATTACGTGGGCTGACTTTGAGTTTGTATAATTCACAACTAACAATTCTTCGTTTGATTTGTATTTGTATATGATGATGATTTCCTTTGGGTTTTCTATTTTATCACCATATACATTCAATCTTTTTGTGTATAACTTTTTAAAGTTTGTATAAACGTGCAGTTTTAGGATTTTGTATAATATAATTTGTATAACTGTTTAAAGTTCATATGTTTATGTTCGTATAAATTCATTATTTCGAATTTTATTATATTTGTATAATTCCATACTTTATAATACTCAATTATACAAAAACACATCAATTATACAAATTATTGCCCTCTCTCACTCACACTCCTCCGTCTCTCAATCTCGCACGCCTCTCTTCTCACTCTCCCAATCTCACTCGCCTCTCTCTTCCCTCTCTCAAAAAATATATTTATAAAACAAGAAAACCACTAAAATAAGAAAGAAAAAGAAAAGAGAGTGTTAAGAACCTTATAAATTTCCATATTACCCTTTTATATAAGCCAACAAGCTTAGGACGAACTCTGCATTGCATTATCGTACTAAAAGAAACATTAGGTGTACTGATTCCTCCAACCACGTGTGTACCCTTTTTCTTTTATTTTTGCTGTGTGGAGGACAGATGGTATCCACATCCATTTTCACTTTTTTGTCCTAATTTCGAAGCACTATTACTTCTTTTTTTTTTCTTCAGAAAATACCAAGTTCCTTCTCCATCTCTCTTTTCTCCCAAAAGTATTTTAGATCTATGTTACTAAGGTATGTTTCCATACAAAAGTTCATAAGGTGTCTTCCCATTCAAAACTGGAGAAGGCAATTTATTGATCAAGTACACAAAGGTTCTAACAGAATCACCCCAAAAACTGATAGGCACACCACTTTGGAATTTAAGGGCTCTAGCCTTTTCTAAAATGTGTCTATGTTTTTTTATTACTATGCCATTTTGTTGAGGAGTGTAGGGACAACTGCTTTGGTGAATTATGCCATGTGAGGCCAATAATAGCATGCAATGAGTGTTGAAGAATTCGGTTCCATTGTCAGATCTTAAGGATTTCACATTGACACTAAACTGAGTTTTGGTGATACAAAGGAAATTCTTCAAGATAGTAGTAACCTCACATTTGGAATGTAACAAACAAATCCATGTATATTTGTTGTAGTCATCAACAATAGTGACAAAATAGTATTTCTTATCATAAATAGGCTTTCTATAGGCCCCCACACGTCTACATGAATCAAGTCAAAACAAGCAAATATCTTACTAGAACTAGTAGGAAAGCTAGACCTATGATGTTTAGCTAGAGGACAGATATGACATTTGTCTTGAATATTATTGCTAACATATTTGGAGATAGAAGGAATGTGTTGCATCACAATTGAGGATGGATGGCCCAATCTGAGATGCCAAAGAAAACCTTATGTTTGGTGTTTCAAACTGACAGCATTTGTAGTAGGAGTAACATGTTCCTGTAAGAGATACATCCCTTCCCTTTCTCTACCAATCCCCAAGACCTTGCCATTGTAAAGACCCTAAAAGACACAAAAATAAAGAAAGAATATAGGACAACACACGACAACTCCTTGGTTATTTTAGACACTAAGAGAAGGTTAAACTTGAAATCAAGAACATGTAGAACATTATGCATTTTTTATGTTCCAAAATAGTAGACACAATACTTACAAGGTATTCCAGCTCCTCTAGACCCTCCATGGTTGCTTCCAGCTCCTCTAGACCCTTCACGACATCCTGGTTTTTTAGGTCTGCAACCTTGAGCCCTTCCTGCCATTATAGTCAAAGGATCCTTCTAAGCATCAACCACTCCCAATGATCATTGGCTTTCCTCGTGAGCCATGGTAGCATAAGCTTCATTGACAGTCACATTTGCATTGCGAGACAAAATGTGGCTCCTCAGGTTGCTATAACTCTCATGAAGACCCATAAGGAATTGCAACAACGCTGTGATTTCAAATGGTCAATATAGGCATTAGATTCTTCACAATCACAGAAAGGTAGTGGAACCATTACATAAAGTTCATTCCACATATCCTTCATTCTAGAGTAATAGCTTGTCACAAAGTCAGTTCCCTGTCTTAAAGTGGCAATTTCTATCCACAAATAATAAATCCTCGTCAAATTTGATCTATCAAAACGCTCCTTGAATTCATCCCATACCTTCTTAGCATTTGAAGCATAAACTATGCTTGGTATCAAATCAACAGAAGCAGTACTGCCGATCCATGACAGCACAATTGCCTTACACATCTCCCATAATTCTTCTAGTTCTCCTTTAAACCTACTCTTCGTGCAATTATCATCCACAAACCCAAGCTTGCCTTTACCTCGCAGTGCTAGTTTCATCGATCTGCTCCACAGAGTAATTCTCTGGTCCTGTGAGTTTGATCGGAATTATTATTAAGCCTGGAGAATTAGAAGCTTGAAGATAAAGAGGATGATGATGATCAATCATCGTTGTAGTTGGAACTATCATTTCTGCAGTAGATTGTTCTCCCGTCATTGGTGCGCTAAACGAATTGGTGCGATGAACTCAAACTCTAAGCTCAGCTAGAGGTGAGATCGCCGCTATGATACCATGTTAATTTTGAGTTCTGTATGAGGAATCCATGGTGGTACATCCACCATTGATGAATTCCTTAAGCTATTACAGAGAGATTAGAAAGAGAAGAAAGAGGAACTGTTTTATTGAATGAAAAAAATTGCTTCAATCACAATTGGTGCTTAGTACATATAGGTCCAGCTAACTTCTTCTAGAAGGCTCTATCCAACTACCTTTCATAACCATTTTAAACTAATTCTGTTAACTATATCATAATAACGCTTACAACAATTAACAGAAATAAGGAACATGTTATTTAATAATCTTTAACCAAAGGTCTCAAGTTTGAGCTCTCTTAAGTACAAAGTCGCCTTTATTAGGAAGAGTTTTATCATATAATGTAGAACTTCCTGGCGTTATACATATATTAATTGTAGTAGAGTAAAATTTAATTGGCGAAGAGGCGATTATACTTGAGAAGGAATTCAACTTAGAATTGGCAAAGCTGATGGAGAAGTACTCTACAAAGCAATCTGAGCAGGTCAAACAATAGCAGTGATGCTTCACCCTTAAAAGATTCAAATTTCTGATAAATTGCTTATATTGGACGACTTTTACCCTTTTTTTTTTCTTTTTTTTATATATATAAAAATAATATAGGCCAATTGAAGGGTTCTAGCTGCACAAATTTTTCCGACTAAAGGCTGCAGCTAACTCAGACAATGTGAGAATTGCTGCTATCACCAGCCACAGTCTCCTTTTTTCACTGATCGATTCTGTAGAGTCGAGATACAAATGTAAAATGACTGACCATCTGATGAATGCTCATGACTTTTTGAGAATGTACCCCAAAAGTATTCCCAGAAAGCCAACCACGACGATAAGGATGAAGGAAACGCCACATCTGCGACTTCTAGTCATATCACGTTTTACAAGTTCCAGCTCTTGACGAAGTTTGATGCTCTGCTGAAGGGGAGCAGCCTTTTCAGCCATCAATTTGGAAATAACCGGTTTTGCCTCAGACCCATTTTGATGGCCATTATCTTTCATGGATTCCTTTGGTGAAGAACCTTCTTCTGATCCTTCTGCAACCGGGGATGGTGGCTGAGCCGGGGGAAGATAAATCACCTTCAACTTGCACTCATCAACAACACGTCCTTCCTCCTTATTGAACATTTCTTGAGTAATATCTTTGGCAGCGACACCAGGAGTTGCAACTACACTCTGACGTAGAAACTTGTCCTTGCATTGCATGTCAGAAGGGGCCTCCTTCTGAGCTTGTATTCTAACTATAACATCAGAAGTCGATCGGGGCAACACAATCCCTGTATTGAGTGGAACACAATACTTTTTGGGGTTCGTCATTTTGACCTTGAAAGCAACATGCTCTTCAGTATTATTTGACAAATGAATCGAGCAACAGATCTGCCTCTTCAACTCAAAGGGAAATTTGAGCTCAAGGGGTTCGATTTTCAGAAACTCTCCACTGCTCATTTTCTTCTGAAAGCACAAAAAAGTGAATCAAAAGGGGAAAAATTGATACTTTTTTTTCCGTCTGGTAATTTACAATGAATGACTTTACCTTGAATTTTAGTAACAAAGATTTTTTTTTTCTGAATAATCATTTGGTATCATATATGGCTATGGAAATTAATTCATCATCAGAAAACATATCTACTGATCAAAATTGATTTGACTAATAAAATTCATTGAAGAAAATATTAGCACAACTCTCAAAGTACGATAAACCTACACCTATAGATATCAATATTAAGTTTAAATATGAAATGAACGCACTTGACCAAAAACAGTGTAAGTGTACTTGATTTTTGCATTTGGTGATGCTCGACGGTAGCTTACGAGTTTCTTCAAATGTTGATATGTCACATTACTTTTCTTGTACTGTTCAATAATCATCCTCTCAAGTTTTGGAGAATGAGCAAGCATGACTTTTATCAAGTACATTTCAGTAGATGTCCCTTTGAATTTCCTTAACCTCACTGTCCGAATCATCCTCAGAGCTTCACTCACTTCATTTACTGCCTCGGATAAGTAATCAAGCAGTTCATCTGTGTGACGTATTGTCTCATCAACCTGAGGAAATTATCATATTGTACAATGTAGTCAATATTTCAAAAATTAGTGAAACTTTTATATATACATACACATTTTATAAACAAGAAATTCAAGAGGGCCAGCGGCACAAGGTTCAAACCTATGACATTCCCCTAATCCACATATCAATGTGTCGTAGTCTTAACACAAGAGTCAAGGAATGTCTAACCTTCACAACTTCATGTATGTCAAGTTCAACAAGGTTAGGTGAATTCCTCAATAGGCAAAGTGCACAAGATATACGTTTAAGAGAAATCTTGAAGTCACAAATTCTTAGGCTTTGCAAGTTTAGTTATACATCAAGCATATCTGGCACAGGAACCGACCCTAAGTTCTGAGAGGCAGCAAAAACATTAGAGTAAATAGTTAGTACTTCATATTTCAAATAACAAAGAAAGAAAGTCAGTCATTTTCTCACCTTTAGGGATGAGCCATCCAATCATAGGTGCTTAATCCTTTCAAGTATTGGATTCACATTAAAACACTCAAATGTTACTGTATAGCTGCTAAGGATAGACAAGTTCACAAGTTTTGGAGAAACCATATTAACAGAATCAACATCAACACAAAATGTCAACTCCAAAGTCTCAAGCTTTGGAAGATAGAGTGGGCCTTCTGATCCTTGATGACTGGCAATTTCAGAATGTTCTAACTAGGCTAATAAGATTGGGAAATTTGGTACCATCCGGAAGCTTAAAGATACACCTTGAGAGCTTCAAATGTGTCAATGTTGCACAAGTAAATATTCTATTAGCCAACATGTAATTTTCATCATTTGCCATATCAAGAGTGAGCTTTTGGATACCATGCTTTGAGACAAAAATGATGCAGTGTGATAGTTTGCACGTACTCGAGATAAGATGAAATCCCATAATATTTCCAGTGTGTTGCATTAGAATCTTACGGATTATGCTTGCAGCAGAAGCACTAATATTAGATACATACTGAAAAAACAGGGGACCAAACACAAGGTGTGGCAGTGTGGACCATATAGGTATCCATTTCTTCGATAAGACGCTACTTCTTGTGGCATCTTGGATAGGCATAAACTCCAGTATTGTATGTAATATGCCATCTTGTAAGTCACCGAAAGTGGTAGACTTCCTCGCCTTACTAGCTAACTCACTCATACTTGTTCTCTGAAATATTTTACATCCGATTCTGTTTTGGTTGAAAATGAATTGTAGGTCTATAAATATTTAGGAGTGATGAGCTTAAATTTGTGGATATTACTGCACAGTTGTTAAATAGGAAAGAAGGCAAATAGGCACTTTTATTGAGTTCTTCAAAGGACCTTTTGTTGAACTTCCCAGGTCTGTTCATTCCCATTTGATTCATTTAACAAAATCAAAATTCAATATTTTAAATTCAGATGTTCAAAAATTAGATGAATTTTTTTATAATGTGACAAGTAAAAGTTAACCAAGAGAGTAATTAATAAAATAATATTTTATTAAATCACCCTTTGAATATAATAAATTAAATATTTTGAGAAAATTTATTAGGAAATGAATTGTACTTGATAATAAGGATAAAAAAATAGGTATAAAATGGTAAGTTATTTCTTGATTATCCAAACTAGACAAGTTAATGTGGACATCTTTTTTGGGAAAAACGTAGAAGTACCTCCTTAGACTATGACCCAAATCCTAGAGACACCTTAACTAAACTAAGGTCTTATTACCCCCTGAACTCATTTTTTTTTGTAATTTTGTACACTTTTTGGCTTACGTGGCATCTAAATATCTCTTACGGGGTGTGCCACATAAGCCAAAAGGTGTACAATATTATATATAAAATGAGTTTAGGGGCTGGAGTAATAGGACCTTAGTTTAGTTAAGGTATGTCTCTGGGATTTCGGTCATAGTCTAGGGGTACTTGTGCCTTCTCCCCATCTTTTTTAGTATAAGTGGACAAGTAAAAAGGACTGAGCGAGCAAGAGTCAAGAAGGCATATCATAAAAAACAGCGCGGGTCCGTCACTTTTTCAACCTATAAGTAATCGAAAAATAATCGTTGTTTGCAAAGTAGTGAGATATTTTTCATTGAAAAGGGGCGGATGGCCTAGGAGACTCCTGTAGTTGGCTCTATTTGTCACATAGAACCTTCTACTCACGTATTTGCCAATTGAACTCTCGAACCCACTGAAATTGAGCATTTTAAACCCCTCTGACCATTGACCTAGTCTACATGGCAACTTAATAGTTGAGCTGGAACAAACACGTGATTTCACACATTAAAGGAGCGTAGACATAAAATTTTGGACTAAAAACAATTAAAAGAAAAAGAAAAAATGGATAATAAACAAAATAAATAAATAAATGTAAAAATTTTCACCCTCTTTGTTTTTTTTCCCCAATTTCTTTTATCTCACTACCCACCCATTCTTCACCCACCCATTCCTCCCCAACCCAATTCTCATTTCTCTCTCTTTCAAAAATCCTTTCTCAGATGTAATTATTTCGTGAGATAAAATTATATGGAGAGAAGCTATTGAGAAAACGGGGGAGGGGTAATTTACAAGTGGTGAAGTGACAAAGATCCGGTGATTTTGGAGAGTGAAGAGTGATTATTGTATGTCTTTGTGAAATTAGGTGAAGTGTATTGTGTAAAATTGTATGAAGATGTTAGAGCATATTAAGATATTTTAATGTGGTTCGTCAGTGTTAGAGAATATTCAAATACTTTAGTGTGGTTCACCGGCAATAATTGAGGAAACGGATTCATGGTGGTTCAAGTGGTGGATGGAGACATTGGTCAAAAAATTATGACGGAAAGTTGTGAACGATGGAGAAGAACGGCGAACTATAGTTATTAACGCAATGTTTCAGGTAAGGATGTAAGATTGCAATGGTGTTCTTGGTGTAAAAAATGGAGGGAGGTAGTCAAGGATAGAGATAGTGAGGGAGAAACATAGTGAAAAAGAAAAAGAAAAAAAAATTGAAAATTTTAAAGTAAAGTAAAAAATAAATGATGTGTCATTAAGAATCTGACGTGGATGATGAAGTGTTATTTTTATTGTGTGTTTGAAGTGCACGTGAAGTCCAAAGGGTTTAAAATGTTGTGTTTCAGTGGGTTCGAGGGTTCAACTGGCAAAGTCGTGAGTAGAAGGGTCTATGTGACAAACGGAGGAAAGTACAAAGGTCATTCCGCCTTGAAAAGGAGCAAGAAACGTCAATCTCGTCTACATTGTCGGACGAACCACAAAAGAAAAGGAATTACAGTAATAATAAAACATGAATAGTTACATCACTTGGGTGAAATTCTGGAATTTAAAAAATTCATAATGGAGTAGACTTAATGACACAATTTAATTTGACTTGTACAAGAATTCGGATGAGGCAATTCAAAGGCTTTACTTCCTATTAAATTGATGTAAAAGCACATACGCAAAGTAACGAACAACATAATGTTGAAATAAACAGCCACCTCTTATTTCATGCTGTAAGTCATATCATTGATCAGTCAAGAACATGCTTTAAATGTAAAATCCCTTAGCATTGTAATACCAAATTCATAACGAAACAGATTAGTCACCATAATAATTATAAACAACTTCTACTTCAGTTGATGCACACAGAAACGAGCTTAGGAAAATGAGGATTGTGATTGTTTTGCTAGCATGATCATCGGCTGTCAAGGGCTCAATTAGTATTCTCTCCAGCACAGGAGACTTGGCCAACAAAAGCTTGATAAGTTGCATCTCAGGGTCTGAGCCTATAGTACGTCTTAGCTTAACTTCCCTGAGGTGATTAAATTTCACTTCTTAGAAAGCTTACAATTCAAGACATACTGGAATATTGAGGATAAGAATTTACAGTGATTAGTACTTTCTTGACGTACTTCTTCAGAGTTTCCTAATGTATAAGAATTGGTCACAGAAAGATTCTGGAATTTGTGATCAACTTCTTGAATAATTTTACTTGTACATTGTGTTCAAGCAAACTTACATGCACCTCAAGTTTTTGCGGGATGTCTATCCAACCTAAATTGTGTAATTAACTTTGGTACAAATACTTAATAGTTGTTGGGTAACCATTTGTGAAATTTACCAATATAGAATTCAAACTTTTATCATCCACAATGGAACAACTTACATATGCCAAAGCAAATCCGACTATGACTGGGACAATATCATACACATAAAACAAATCAACTTCCTTTGTTGCTAGATTGTAGGCGGCAAGGGAAAGCTAGTTGAAGATGCATAGAAAGCCCTGTTAGGGAGAAACTGATTCGCCACTTTAAGAAAGTTCTTTCGAACTAATGGCACTTCAATTTAAATATGAAATCAATGCATTTTATACCATAAAAGTCGTAATACACAACAAGGATCGACGCATCCTTGAGTACTTAACCACTACTGATTTTGGTGATGCTCGAGGAATGCAACTCAGCAGTTCACTCAATTGTTCCT
This sequence comes from Solanum pinnatisectum, assembly GCA_035578085.1. NCBI lineage: Eukaryota > Viridiplantae > Streptophyta > Magnoliopsida > Solanales > Solanaceae > Solanum > Solanum pinnatisectum. The sequence continues at coordinate 7,021,109 of CM069080.1, read as the reverse complement.
CAAAACTTGTGGCATTTCCTTTATCGCATTGTTCAATAATGATCCTCTCAATTTTTTTAGAATGAGAAAAGAGGACTCTTATTAAGTACATTTCAGTACTTGATCCCTTGAATTTCCTTAACCTCACTGTTTGAATCAATTTCAGAGCTTCATTCACCCGGTCTTCTTCCATTGATAAGTAAGATAACAGTTTCGCTGAGTCCTTCAATGTCTCCTCAACCTGAAGAAAAAGACACATAATAGTTAACCTACATTCCCAAAAGACACATACTTTTGAATTTTGGCAGCCTAGTTAGACTTGACATAAACTGTTAACAAAAATAAAACTTAAGAAATTAGTGGTTTTAAATATTTCACGACACTTACCTAACTAAAAAACATGTCAAGATGAAAAGTTCTTTAAAAATTTCAAATATTGAAAGATAAGATAATAAAGAACAGAAATAGTATATACATATATAGAACTGTCCTTATTAGGCACGGAACGTCTTACCTTCACAACCTCATTTATTTCAATTTCATGAAGGTTAGGAGAACTGCGAAGTAAACAAAACACACAAGAAATACTTTCAACAGAAATCTGGAAGTCACAAATTTTCAGGCTTTGCAGGTTTAGTTGCCAGCGAAGCCCGTCTGGCACACGAACCGACCCTAGTTTCTGAAACAACATATTTGCAGAAAAAGTGAAATTATGGGGTGTTACTTAATTCGAACAGCAAGGAATCAAAAACACATAAACACAAGGTTATTTTGTCACCTCTAGGGATGTTCCATTAAGGCAGAGGTGCTTAATGATCGCAAAGATTGGATTCACAGTAAAACAGTAAAATGTTATTGTATAGCTGCTAACAATAGACATGTTGTCAAGTTTTGGAGAAACCAAATTAACAGAATCAACGCCAACACAAAATCTCAACTCCAAAGTCTCAAGCATTGGCAGATTAAGATCGTCTTCTAATACTCGACGACCGGCAATTTTAGAATGTTCTAACTGAAGGCTAATAAGATTGGGAAATCGGGTACCATCCAGAAGCCTAAAGAAACACCTTGAGAGCTTCAAATGTGTCAATGTTGCACAAGTAAATATTCTGTTAGGCAACATGTAATTTTCTTCATTTGCCATATCAAGAGTGAGCTTTTGGATATCATGCTTCGAGACAAAAATGATGAATTGATCCACATCTGACTGTGCAAGTTTGCACGTACTCGAGATAAGATGAAACCCCATAATATTTCCAGTGTGTTGCATTAGAATCTTATAAATTACGGTTGCAGCAGAAGCACCAATATTAGATACATACTGGAAAAACAGGGGATCAAACACAAGATGTGGCAGTGTGGACCATATAGGTATCCATTTCTTCGATAAGACGCTACTTCTTGCAGCATCTTGGATGGGCATAAACTCTAGTATTGTATGTAGTATGCGATTTGGTAAGTCACCGATAGTGGTAGACTTCCTTCCTTCACTAGCTACCAAACCCATACTTGTTCTATGAAATATTTTACAATTCTGTTTTAATTGAGGGTCTATAAATAGTTGCCTTAGTAGTATTAGGAGTGATGACCATAAATTTGTGGATATTACTGCACAGATATATATTATATTATATTAAATAGAAAAGAAAGCCAATAGGCGCTTTTATTGAGTTCTTCAAAGAACCTTTTGTTGAACTTCCCAAATCAACACTGGAACCAAGATTTAGAAAACTAGATGAAATTTTTTGTAAGTTGCAATCCTATAAGTATTAATACCATGAAAAAATGCATATTAAAATGTTGGTCCATTTATAATTCTCGAGAAGTGAAACGTGACAAGTAAAAGTTAACAAAGGGAGTAATTAATAAAGATCATTAAATCATCCTTTCAATATAATAAATTAAATGTTTTGAAAGATGTACTTGGAAATGAATAGTACTTAATACTTCCTCTGTCCTTAATTACTTGTCCACATTTTCTTTTTTAGTTGTCCTTAATTACTTATCCATTTTGACAAATCAAGAAAGGACAAAAAAAATTTACTCATTATGTTCTCTATTAATTACTTTGAAAAAAGTAGAACTTCTTGAAAATCTTAAGTTTTTAATGCACCCACTTCATAATTAATAGGGCTAAAATGGTAAACTCACTATGTCAATTATTGTTTTCTTAATAGGTGTGTCAATTCAAAAGTGGACAAGTAATTAGGGACAGAGGGAGTAATAAGGATAAAATAGGTATAAAATGATAAGTAATTTCTTCTTTTCCAAACTGGAATTGTTAAAATTGACATTTTTTTATTAGTATAAGTGAACACGTAAAAAAGGATTGAGCGAGTTGGAGTCAAGAAGGTATAACTTCCTTAAGAATGCCTAGTTCTCAATTTTTTCCAGAGTTCTTTCGTACAACTTACAAGAAATTACATTGATTAGGGGAACTCAAAACACACTTTGGATAACAAATCACTCGAAATAGTTTTGAATGATAAAAGTTAGAGCAATCTAAGAAAATGTCTAATCATCCAAAATTTAATATTTCAGTAGAATAAGTTACAATATACTCTCTCTCTCTGTCCTTATTTACTTGTTCATTTCTGCAGTATACAAATCTTCTTAAATATTTCAATTACTATTGTTTGAGATTGAAGTGGAGTAGTTATTGCTATTGCTCTTGGGGAAAAAAATTTTACCAACTCGTTTGGAAGATATGAATAAATACATCAAATTGTACGCTGATTGTTGGTTTTTTTTTAATAAAGAGGTTGAGAAAATAACAGAGAAAGACTTTGAGAGAAAAAAATATTGCAGTATTATCAAAGAGAATTATTTTATTAATAATCCATAGACTTACATTTATAGATATAATTCCTAACTAAAAATAGAAAAATATGTTACTAACTTATCTGTTTAATTCAAATAACAAATTAAAAGAACTAACTCCTAAATTCAAGTCAAATAGGACTATAATAACATAATTTGAAAATCCTAAAAATAGCTAACTGTTTTATTTTTGCAATATCCTGAGACATATTCTCAACACTCCTTCTTGGATCAGGAATTGTAGATTGTAGTCTCATCTGAAATTGACCTTGTGAACAAATCTGCCAATTCTTCTTTTCTCTTGCAAGGCTTGTGTGCATCTTTTGTTGGATTAAATGAGAAGCTCCTACCTCTCATTTCAACTTGTAAAATCTCTTGCTTAGTAGAATCAAATACTCAAAGGACCTCTTGTTGAACTTTCCAAATCAACACTGGAACCAAAATTTAGAAAACTGGATGAAATTTTTTATAAGTTGCGATCCTATAAGTATTAATACCATGAAAAAATACATATTAAAATGTTGGTCCATTTATAATTTTTGAGAAGTGAAACGTGACATGTAAAAGTTAACCAAGGGAGTAATTAATAAAGTTCATTAAATCATCCTTTCACTATAATAAATTAAACGGCAAAGAGACGGATTTACCCCCGAACTTTAATAAATGGTACGTATATGCCCTCCGTTATACTTTCCGTCCACATAAGCCCCTGCCGTCCAATTATAGGTACACATGTACCCCTCTCACTAACGGACCCCTAATTTCTTACACGTGTCTTAATCCTATTGGACTACCCATTTGACCTTTTTTTTAACCCATAACCTAACTACCCACCCAATTTCCTCTAAAAAGAATCCCAATTAAAACACCCAAAACACACCCAAATCCGTCCCTTTTCCCTAGTCGGAGCTCGGAGGTCCCCGCGTATCTCACACACCAAAACCCTAGTCGTCGCCCGTATCCAACTATCCGCCGTGATTTCAGTTTGTCTTCGTCGATTCCACCTTGTCTTCGTCGAATCTATTGTGTGTTCTTCGATTCAACTTGTGTTCGTCAAAGGTACCCAAATATCCCATTCGATTTCATAGTTTTCTTGTTTTGCTGTTTTCAATTTGCTTTCATATATAGTAAATAAATATGTTGTTGCTGTTTTTCCAGTAGTTTTCTTGTTGTTTCTTTATGTATTGTGTAAAATATGTGTTTTATAGTGAAAATCTTTGTAGGGTTCACGTTCTAGTTATTGGATTAAAGAAATGTTTTTTTTTTAGAGTGAAAATGAAGTACACTTTATAGGGTTTCACTTCCAGAAAATGAAGTTCACGTTCCAGTTTTTGTGTTAAAGAAATGTTTTTTTTTGGTTTGTATTCATGCCTTTATGTTGTGGACCTTTAGTTTATGATTTGTTGGTTTGGTAAAGTATGATTTCAGATTTCTTTGACTTTGTCTACTTTATTCCATTACTTTGTCTACTTTATTTCACTACTTTATTTTTTGTTGGGATTTTTTGTTTGTATTCGTGCCTTTATGTTGTGGACCACTTTGAGTTAATAAGAGATAAGGCTTCTTTAATTGTTAATTGTGGACCACTTTGAGTTAATAAGAGATAATACTCAATGTTACTAATTGAAATTCTTAACTCACTGTGACTTAATTAACTAACTTACCTACTTTAATCCTAATGTGACTAACTTACTTTATGTGACTAACTTACTTAATTCAAATGTGACTTAATTAACTAACTTACCTACTTTAATCCTAATGTGACTAACTTACTTGATGTGACTAACTTACTTAATTCAAATGTGACTTACTTAACAAATGTGACTTACTTAACTAATATGACTTTCTTAACTTACTCAATGTGACTTAATTAACTAACTTACTTACTTTAATCCTAATGTGACTAACTTACTTTAATCCTAATGTGACTTACTTAACTAATTGACTTACTTAATCCTAATGTGCTTACTAATCCAAATGTGACTTACTTAACTAATATGACTTTCTTAACTTACTCAATGTGACTTAATTAACTAACTTACTTACTTTAATCCTAATGTGACTAACTTACTTTAATCCTAATGTGAGTTACTTAACTAATTGACTTACTTAATCCTAATGTGCTTACTAATCCAAATGTGACTTACTTAACTAATATGACTTTCTTAACTTACTCAATGTGACTTAATTAACCAACTTACTTACTTTAATCCTAATGTGACTAACTTACTTAATCCAAATGTGACTTACTTAACTAATTGACTTACTTAATCCTAATGTGCTTACTAATCCAAATGTGACTTACTTAACTAATATGACTTTCTTAACTTACTCAATGTGACTTAATTAACTAGCTTACTTTAATCCTAATGTGACTAACTTACTTTAATCCTAATGTGACTTACTTAACTAATTGACTTACTTAATCCTAATGTGCTTACTAATCCAAATGTGACTTACTTAACTAATTTGACTTTCCTAACTTACTCAATGTGACTTAATTAACTAACTTACTTACTTTAATCCTATTGTGACTAACTTACTTTAATCCTAATGTGACTTACTTAACTTATACTCATTGTTACTTATTTACTAATTAACTTACTTATTTATGCTTACTAATTGACTTTCTTAACTCAATGTGACTCAATATCCAATGTGACTTATACTCACCGTTACTTATTTACTAATTAGCTTACTTATTTATGCTTACTAATTGACTTTCTTAACTCAATGTGACTTATTTACTAATGTGACTTATACTCACTGTTTTATACTCACTGTTACTTGTGTTATTTCATAACTCTTTGTAGGTCATTAACATGGTTGAAGTTACCATATACTTTCATCATGGTGGTGAGTGGCTAACCAATCCAGAACCGCACTATGATAGAGGATGTGTGACTTATTGGAAAGGGTATGATCCTGACCTAATATCTTTTATTGACTTAGTGAATGAGTACATTAATAAGTTAGGTTTTGTTGGTGTGCAAGAACTTATTGTACTTGCTCCAACTGGGAAATATTTTGAAATAATAGGTGACGAGGGAGTTAGGACCTTAACATCTTTTATCTCTACTGAGTGTAAATCTATTCACCTGTTTGCTACTGAAGATTGTGAATTGTCTGTTGATGTAACTGATATATTCATGCATAATGGGTCATTTCTACTTTCAGCAATTGTTAATGAGGGCACAGACTGTAGTGAAACTGAAGATGACAGTAATAATGGAATGGTGTTTAGTTGTTCAGATTATGATACAGATGAATTAGAAAATTTTGTTACTAAAAAAAAGAGGAATACAACTGAGAGTTTGCAATATTATAAGGAGATTGTTAAGGGTATGGCCTTCAAGGACATAGCTGAAGCAAAACAGTTTTGTAAACTTTATGCTCTAGCTAAGAAGGTAGAACTAGTTGTGGTGAAGAGTGATAAAAAAAAGATTGAGGTATACATGTGTTGCTGATGGCTGTCCATTTTTACTTCTTATTTCTGGGGATTTGAGCACTCCTGGAGTTAGTGTCAAAACACTTGTAGATCATATAGAGTGTGGAACAGCATATGATAACTCTTTTGTAGATTACTCAACAATTGCCTTGTATTTTAAGGACAAATTGCAAAATGACCCCAAGTACAAGGCCAAAGAAATGAAGACTGATTTACATAGAGTTTTTGAACTAAATGTAAGTGAAGAAAAGTGCAAGAGAGCCAAAAAGGAGATACTGGAGAGTTTAGAAGGTAGCTTTGTAGACTCTTACAACAAATTAGAGGGTTATGCTATTGAATTGAGAAGTTGTAATCCAGGGTTTGACATTGTGATAGTTTGTCTAAAGAGGCACTATCTAATGGTAAGAGAAAATTTCTTAGGATGTATATCTACTTCAAGGCAATGAAGTTGGGTTTTAAGTCTGGGTTAAGACCACTTACTGGGTTAGATGGTACATTCCTTCAAGGAAAAACTAAGGGACAGGTATTGTGTACTGTTGGTCAAGACAATAATAACTCTTTCTACCCTCTAGCTTGGGTTGTGGTAGATAAAGAGACTAAGAGGACTTGGACATGGTTTATGCAACATTTGCAACATTCACTTGAACTTCAAAATGGTGAAGGACTGACATTCATATCAGATATGCAGAAGGTAATATTATACTACTAATTTGCAATTTATTTACCTTTGCTTGATACTGTTTCTTTTATTAATTTTAGTTGTTTTAATTTGATACTTAGGGGCTGCTTGAAGCAGTAAGGACAGTCTTACCTGAAGCACATCAGAGATATTGTGCAAGGCATATTGAGGCAAATTGGTGCAAAAGATGGGGTAAAGGTGAGCTGAAAAAGTTGCTATGGTGGGCTGCATGGTCATCATTTACAGAGGAGTTTGAGGACCAACTTCAAGAGATCAAGGAAGTTAATGGAGAGGCCGGACAAGATTTAATAGACAAGTATCCTCCCAAAACATGGTGCAGAGCCTATTTAGATACAGTGTGCAAAAATCAGGTTGTGGACAATAACTTTATTGAATCATTCAATGCCTGGATACTTGAAGCAAGGTGCAAGCCAATTAGTGGAATGTTGGAAGACATCAGTGTCAAAATAATGGAGACTTTGGCAGCAAAAGAAGTTGCTGTGAGGAAATGGAAAGATGATGGATTTAGTCCCAAAAGTGAGTTGTTATTTATTGAGTATTTGAAGATTTCCAAGGTTTGTAAGGTGAGTGGCAATGGGGATAATGGCTATGAGGTTACTGAAGGTACAGATAGACACATTGTCAACTTAAGAGAGAAAAAATGCACATGCAGAACATGGGATCTGACTGGAATTCCATGTCCACATGCAATTAAGGCCATGGAGCACAAGAAAATGATACCAAAGAAAGAAATTCATTGGTATTATAGTAAGGAGGCAGCATTGGTAGTTTACAAACACAAGTTACAACTTGTTAAGGGAGAACCATTCTGGAAATATGATCCTTTGCATGCCATTAAACCACCAGAATTGGTCAAGCTTGTTGGTAGACCTATGCTTATGAGGGAAAGAGAAAAGGATGAAGTTGTTAAGAGGCAAGGAGTATGGAAGCAAACAAGAAAAGGAAAAGTGATGACATGTAGTAATTGTGGAGAACAAAATCATAATGCAAGAGGATGTGAAAAGGTAGTTTTTATTTTATCTTTAATTTCATCAAATAATTATTCTATTTTACTATTTAATTTTATATCTTCTATTATGATTAATAAGGCAAAGCAGGGGAAACAACCTACTAAAAAGCTGGGGAAGCAACCTGCTAAGCAAGGAAAAGAATCTGGCAGGGCAAAAAAGAGGCAGCTTAGGAGAGGTTTAGTTGATGAAGATGAAGCTTGTGAGGAAAACATCAATTGCACAGCCCCACAACCAACACAAGAAAGTCAGTTTGAATATGCTTCTTCTAGCAACTATTTTCCAATAGCTGAGGATGATGATGAAGACCCTAGGCTAAGGCCAAGAACAATCTCAGAAGAAGCTTTTCTAACAAGATTGAAAAAGAAACAAAACCCACAAGAACCAACTGGAAGTAGAGTAATAGGCTTCAGAGGTGACAAATTTGGTGTTAGTGAACCTACAAATCTTCCCATAAGACCAACTGGCTTAACTTGGAATGGACAGGGTGCAATTACTACAAACCAACTAAAAAAGTTGAGGCCAAGAAGGGGATGATGTTATTGTGTTGGTACTGTTTTGTATATGTTGGTGCCTTTATTGATGTTAAGGCTAAACTTGTTTTTTTCCTATGTTTTGTATAAGCTGGTGCCTTAAATGATGTTAAGGCTAAACTTATTTTTTTGGTATATTTTGTGTAGGTTGGTGCCTTAAATGATGTTTTTGTGATGTTTTGGTAGTACTATAGGCTAATGCCTTTAAGGTTAAAGTAGTAGTTTTGGTACTCTGTTTTACTTCTACTGTTTGTATAGGTTGAATGTATCAGCTAAAACTAACTGTCGTTTTGCTTATATATGACCAAGTGAATGTTATATATAATGTCTTGTATCTGTTGGGTTCTGTTGATGTACAATAGTATTTTGCTGTGGTATACATTTTTTGAGACCATTTTCTCTGTCAATGGTCGACTGCTGTGGTAAATCTCTTTTCCTTTTGATTCTATATTGAACTGATAAGTAGATGATGATTTACTCAGAGGTTAATTTATTGACTGTTGTGATAAGATGATGATGATTTAAGAGGGGTATTTGGTCGAATCCAAGAGGCATTCCAGAAATTAATATGTGTGTTGTTCGCAGGTTTCCAAAGAAGTCCAATTTGGCAATATTGCCATCCATGTTGAATGGCTTTCCAAGTCCTAGATTTATTAGAGCTAATGGCAGTAGGAACATAATGGCAATACCAAAAAGTTTATCCATCTTCAACATAATGACTAACATAACACAAATAAATACTACAAACTTTAAGGCAAAAGACACAAAATAATGTTCAAAGCCAACACTTGAAATTCACAATACGTTTGAAGCAATAGCTACACTAAATAATGACCAACATTCAAACATAAGATTCACTAATACATAGGAACAATTGAAATAACTAACACTTGAAACTACAAATACTTGAAATAACTAACACTTGAAACTACAAATACTTGAAATAACTAACACTTGAAACTACAAATACTTGAAATAACTAACCCTTGAAACTATAATTCAACAACATATATTACTCATGCTACCAGTGAATCACTTGAAAATTGCAACGGCAAATACCATAAACACAATAAATCACAATATACACAACATCTTCAACTTCGACACTTTAGCTTCCAAATTTCTTGATTTATTCACCTCGAATTAGTTTAAACTCTCTAAATTCACCAATTTTTTCTTCAAATTGTCTCTTTCAATCTTCACCGCATTCAACGATTCTCTCAAATTCTCCATTTTCAACATAGCAACTTCCAATTTAGACTCAATAAATTAACTTCAATAGAAGAATTTTCTGAAGAACTGTCTTCCCACCTCCAAAATTCACAATTTCCCATCTAATAAAAATAATAGAGAAGAACTCATAATCACCAAAATACAAGCACAAATCATATTAATTTACATTTAGCGAAAAATGTACCTTAGGTTTAGAACATCTATAAAATCTTCTTCTGAGGTTCAATGGAGTCCTTGAAGTGAAACAACGAGCCAATTCACCACAAAAACAAGTCATTATCATGGAATTACTAATTGAATCACAAGAACTTTCAGACATGGTTTTAGGTCTGATTTGAGGGAGACGATGGATAGATGAAAAATTGACTACAAAATTATGACCAACACACGATAGATTCGACGTAGACAAGGTGAAATCGACGAAGACAAACTGGAATCGCGGTGGATAGTTGGATACGGGCAACGACTCGGGTTTTGGTGTGTGAGATACGTGGGGACCTCCGAGCTCTGACTAGGGAAAAGGGACGGATTTGGGTGTGTTTTGTGTGTTTTAATTGGGATTCTTTTTTAGAGGAAATTGGGTGGGTATTGGGTTATGGGGCGGATAGTTGGGTTATGGGTTAAAAAAAAGGGTCAAACGGGTAGTCCAATAGGATTAAGACACGTGTAAGAAATTAGGGGTCCGTTAGTGAGAGGGGTACATGTGTACCTATAATTGGACTGCAGGGGCTTATGTGGACGGAAAGTATAACGGAGGGCATATACATACCATTTATTAAAGTTCGGGGGTAAATCCGTCCCTTTGCCATAAATTAAATGTTTTGAAAGATGTACCTGAAAATGAATAGTACTTAATAATAAGGATAAAATAGGTATAAAATGATAAGTAATTTCTTGATTTTCCAAACTGGACAAGTTAAAATTGACATTTTTTTTTAGTATAAGTGAACACGTTAAAAAGGACTGAGCGAGTCGAAGTCAAGAAGGTACAACTTCCTTAAGAACGCCTAGTTCTCAATTTTTTCCAGAGTTCTTTCATACAACTTACAAGAAATTACATTGATTAGGGGAACTCAAAACATGTTGGGAAAGACAGGCACAAAATAAATGTGCACGACAGGGCAATAGCGGAAGAAAACTCAAGTCAAAACTTTCCCTTCTATTTGAACCAAGAGAAGACAAAATAATGCAAGAAAAACACGGTTTGGAGTGGCAAACAAATCAACCAAGCAAGAAAAATAATCAACACACTAGACACCAAATTTAACGTGGAAACCTCTTCGGTGTGAAGAGTAAAAACCACAAGGCCAAAGCTCCACTAAAATCAACAAACAAAAGTGTTCTCCAAAATGGCCACCAACAAAGTGCCAAACAATGAGCAACACAACTACAAGATAACACCAAAAGTAGAGGAATAAAAGAAGCAAAAACACCAAACCCGCAGCTACTGTTCACGAGCTAAAATCTAGAGCTACAGGACTCCAAATCACCCTCTCTCAGTTCTCAATCAAATATTAAGTTGAAGGGAACAAGTTGTCGAAAAATCAGCTCAATCGGACAAGAAACGAAGCGGGAATCGCGATTTGAAATTGGCTACTAGGGCTTGTGCGAAAATCTGCACTTTCTCTCTATATGGCTGCTCTCAAACTCTTGTGATTCTTCTTAAATAGGACCTAAAAGAAAGTATTACATATGCACCATAATATTGAGTTTATGGGCAAAAGTGGGCTAGTCAAATTTGGGCTAAATTTATCCACAAAGGAAAGGAAGGAAGACCCAAAATCTTGGACTTTTATTTATCCACATAGGAAGGGAAAAAGGCCCAAAACCCAACAAAACACACTTTGGATAACAAATCACTCGAAATAGTTTTGAAAGATAAAAGTTAGGGCAATCTAAGAAAATATCTAATGATCCAAAATTTAATATTTCAGTAGAATAAGTTACAATATACTCCCTCTGCCCCTATTTACTTGTCCATTTTTGAAGTATACAACTCTTCTTAAATATTTCAATTACTATTGTTTGAGATTGAAGTGGCGTAGTTGTTGCTATTGCTCTTGGGGGGAAAAATTTACCAACTCGTTTGGAAGATATGAATAAATACATCAGATAGCACTCTGAAGAACAACTAAAGTCCACATTGGTTGTGGATTGACACTTCGTCTCCTCGTATGATCTTAGAGAATGCTCAGCTCATAAATCATCTTATGAGGTTGAATTAAGTTCAACGTCCAATTCGATCATGAACGATATCTAATTTCACAAATCGATAAGATTACAAGCAGAAAAAAGGAGTGAAATTATGCAGAGACTCCCGATAGATATGCAGATTATATTCAATATTCAATTTATATATGAAATAAATTCCACTTCTTGAATCAGTCCTAAATGTACTTGATTTCTGCAGGTGGTGTTACTACTTTTCTTGCACTGTTTCGATGTTCATCCTCTTGATATTTGGAGAATTATCAATGATAACTTCTACCAAGTACATTTCAATAGCTGTCCCTTTGAATTTCCTTAACCTCACTGTTCGAATCATCCTCAGAACTTCACTAATCACTTGGTCATGTGCCTTCAAGTAATAGAACAGTTCTGATGAGTGATTTCGTGTCGCATCAACCTAAAAGAAACAATAATATAGAACAAAATCAGTCAATACAGATAACATTTACATAGAACTATACCTAATAGCAAACTCAAAAAATATCGCTAAAGTTGTTCAATATTTAATAGAGGTACTAAATACAACTCGGTGTATAAGGAAAATGAAGGTTGCATATACGATATATAATACAATCATTCACGAAATTAGAAATTTCACCAAGGGTATGCAAGATTCAATTATGTATAGAAAGTAATACTTAACCTGTTTCACAGTATAATTTTCCAGCAAACAATGTTTAACTGATGGACTTTAATCTACAACTTTTGAGCCTATGTAACTCAGCCACAACACTTTTGTTATTCACAATATGTGTCTTACCTTCTCAAGTAAATCTATGTCGAGTTCAACAAGCTTAGGACAATTCTGCAGTAGGCAAAGTAGACAGGAAAAACACTTAACAGAAATCTTCAGGTCACAAATTCTCAAGCTTTGCAAGTTTAGTGATACATCAAGCCTATCTGTCGCAGGAACCGATCCTAAGTTCTGAAAAAACAACAAGAAAAATTAACATCTGAGATTTGATTACTTAGTATAGCAAATTTTTCTTTAAAAAAACTGCAAGGTATTAATTAATATTCTCGCCTTTAGGGATGAGCCATCCAAGCAGAGGTGCTTAATCCTTTCGAAGAATGGATTCACATTAAAACACTGAAACGCAACTGTATAGCTGGTAAGGATAGACAAGTTCACAAGTTTTGGACAAACCAAATTAACAGAATGAACATTAAAACAACGCATTAACTCCAATGTCTCAAGCACTGGCAGAATAAGAGTTGCGTTATTTGATCCAACAAGACAGTCAATTGAAAAAAGTTCCAACTGAAGGCTAACAAGATTGGGGAATTGGACATCAACAGGCAGGTTAAACATACACCTCGATAGCTTCAAATGTGTCAACGTTGAACAAGTGAATATGCTATCAGGTAACACATATTTTCCATCAGTGTCCATATCTAGAGTGAACTTTTGGACACCATGATTCGAGACAAACATGATGAATTGATCCACATCTGACTGTAAAAGTGTGTGTGACTTCGATATAAGATGGAATCCCTGAATATTTTCAGTATGATGCATTAGAATTTTACGGATTATGTTTGCAGCAGAAGCCCCAACATGATGAAAGAACAGGTGATCAAACACAAGATGTGGCAGTGTGGACCATATATGTAGCCATTGCTTTGATAAGATGCTTGTTATTACGACATCTTTGATGGGCACGTTCTCTAGTATTCTATGTAGTATGTCAATTGGTAATTCACCAATAATTGTAGATTTCGTTACATCACTAGCTATCTCGCGTAGACTCATACTACTTCTCTGAAATATTTTATATTTGACAAATCTGTTTGATTGAACATGAATTGAAGAGCTATAAATAGTTGCTTTACTAGTAGCAGTAGAAGGCAGAAAACCAATAGGTACTTATTCATTGTTATAAATTCATTGAATTAGTGATTTTGTTCATATTCTCAATACATGAACTACTTATATTCGTGTATGTATATTCCTTAGGTTCTATGAACCATTTTTTATTTGAATGCATCTATTTGTTACACTTAACAAAGTGACCTTTGGAGTGATTTTTCAGCCTATATATATGGTTGTTCTTTCACCGGTTTTTGAGAGATATGAAGACATTTAAATAAGATGATCTATACATTCTATTCTCCATATCTCTGGTCTATATTTTTAGTAGTATATTGATCATATTTTACAACAATAATATACCTGTTCTCCAGCCCCACCATAATAATACTTGCCCACAACTGATGGTATTTTCAGAAAAGGGACACTTTCTTAAATAGGGATACTTACCAATATGTACGGACAATAGAAATATGTTTAACAAAATGGTCATATGTAATTAAATGTATCGATATGTCTGTATGTGTGTATATATATATAATGTATCGATATTGTATAAATAGTGTATAATCGTGTATAGATGATGTATAACTATATATCAAATATGTAAAGAATACATTGCAGATATACTTTTTTTCAATCCCAACCAACTCAAATCTCCTCTAAACTGACCGGATTATTTTTTTTTCACGTGCTCGGCACATGTAACCCTTACAACTATTATTAAATCTATATCTAAAGATAATGACTTCAACACAATAAATAGTTTAAGAAACATTTTTAAGTATAGATGTAGAGGAAAATGAATTATTACAATGAAGAGATGCATACGAATTGAATGTGTGGAGTGTGGTGAAAGAGGTGAAAACAGAGCATCGATCTATAAAGATTTTCTGACTAAATATATCTGAAATACTTGGAGACACTCTGTTCATCAATCATGTGGTAGAGATATATCTGAAATACTTGGAGACATGAGACTGGAAAACTTAATTCTTTGAATGGGACGAAGAGACGAAAGGGAAAGATGATCATGTGATTAAAATAGAGGATATTGAATGGGAAGAAGCGAGCAGATCATGAGTTTAAGAGACAGAGCATTCATGAGAGTTGAAGTTTCAAAAGCTTCCATTAGATACTATCAGGATAGTCATTAGTATACTATTTTCCATATGCTCACAAATGGAAGTCACAAGCAATCACCAACCGAATACTGAAAATAGACAAACAAACAGACAATTGGAGGGGCCATGATTTGGCTCACTTAGTTCAAAAGAAACATTCCTAAACTTTGCAAAATTAAGAACAATCCTAGATTGTCAATAGGTCGCAAATTAGGTAACAGAGAAAAGATAGTCTAATTTCTTCACTGCTGTTGAAGTTTCAACAGCAGCTTAATTCCTTCAGCAGAAAAACTGATCACTCATTAGAAGTGCTTCCATTTGATGCATCCCCCTGATAGGGCGTGATGCTGTAGACTGAAGCTGGATTAATCATTGAAGGCCTTAACAACAAAGGCTCCCTTCTCGTGGATCCACGACCACCATCATACTCACGATAACGATGCAAGTACAAAGCCAAGGTTCCAACGTGGTCATCAAAACCAAACCTGTCCATGGCGAGAAGCACATCTTCAGCGGTGATGGTGTTGCGCTGATCACGCTGGCAACAATCGTTGGCTTCACCTGTTATGAAGCCTATGAACTCAGAGACACATTCTAGGGTGATCAACTTGGAGCCATCAGATATCTTCGCATGGGGAGGAAGGATCTTGTGCATGATTCTGATCACGTTTGCTGCTGGCATGAATTGGTCTTGCTCCCGAATGGTGCGTTCATAATGTTCTACATTGGCAGCAATTGTCTGGTAGAGATGAGCAGGCAGTTCCAGGCTCATCTCCATATCTTAATTTCACACAACAACAAAGCATCAGAGTGATATGAAAAAGAAGTATTGTATATATCATCAAAATATTCGTCTACTTTCATCAAATCACATTTTCAAGTATTGAAGAAATTACAAAACTAATGGCGCGCAGATATATATGTTTCACTAATTAGTAGATGGATATAAGAGTAGTACTACTGTAAGACAGCACTATGAAATTTGGACAATATTCATGTAAACACCAAAAGCATATATTATTTCAACAAAAATATGGCTGGTGTGAATACAGACTAATTAAAGTGACATATAATGCTTCATATATAGTTTTCATCATCTATCTTATTTTTTCTGATATTCAACTGACCCTCACATATATCCAAAATTGCCTCTGATATAGGAATATGACAAAATTTTATTGTAACGGACACTAATCTACCCACTGTTTTCATATACTCTATATTTGTAGTACTATTTGTTCTTAAAGTTTATATGCTATGCTTCTTAAACTATGGATAAATAAATTCTAGCTACATTTTAATTAACTTCTTAAAATGTATTTTAATTTTATGGAAAAAGCAGAGAGTATGTATATAGGAAGATCTCCTCAGATCTTAAGGTAATTTTTATGCCAAAATTAAAGCCTTTAATTTGTGCAATACAACTAGCTGGTTCTCAAACTTGCTACCTTTAGACGGTATGTTTCTCGCTCTCTCTTTTTATTTTTATTTTTCGAGGGGAGACACGCGTAAAAAAAGGGTAGAGAGGACATACTATAGGTTAAAAAGTTTGCATGTATGCCAGTTGTTTCCATTTTGTCTTTACAGTTCCAAGAGAAAACCCGAATGGCCGTATTGATCACCATTACCATGAATCGATCCATTGATCTTTGATATATAAAAAACTAGCTTAGCAAATATATATATATATATATGGACAAAATATGCATATATAGTCCTTAGCTAATTAAAGATGATGATACAGCAAGCTAAGAAACGTATACAAGTTGCAGCTCTCAATTTTTACCAGATCAACTGATATATATATATATATACACACATTCAACAGAGCTAAAAGAGAAAATGAAAAATTCAGAGGAATGGATGAAAATCATTGGGTCAAAGAACAATAATTAAATCTCCTGAAAAGAACAAGATCCTCTTCACAAGTGGAGTCTGGAAGAGTGATGTGCACGTAGCCTTACCCCTACCTTGTGAAGGTAGAGAGATTGTTCTTAATAGAGACACTCGGCTCGAGTAAGCATATCAAAATCAAATATATAAAGCAAATACAAAGTTTCACGGATGTTCCATCCTAAGGAAAATGCATTTGTAAAAGTAAAAGAGAAGCTTGGTAGCATACCAGGTGAAGGGGAACAGGCAGGGGTTGGTTGTGGGGGTCTGCGATAGCTATGAAATCCTCCATTTCCTGAACCAACAAGATTACCATCATCCATCTCTCTCTCTCTCTAAATATATATATATCTATATAGAATGTGGCTATTAGCAAGTAGTAAGTTCCCATATTTATAGCGACAATATTTAAGAGAAAAGGGGGACACTTGGCAACACGGCGTTGTGAACGAGAAGAAGTTATACAAGTTATATACTACTACTTCCTCCATCCCAAAATAAGTGTCACTTTAGCTCATTTCACGCCCATTAATGAAAATAATAAATTGAAAGTATAGTAGTTCTTTAATACTAGAGCAAAGATGAAAAAACATACTAATTTTGTCTTGAATTCCTATGATGAAACTATTTTGGGACAAAAGGAGTATATATTACTTACCGTTTAATTCAGCCATTTGGCCATTTCCCTAATACTTTTCTCCTTTCTCAACAATTTATAGTTCCAAATTCCAACCCTATACAAACCGTCCCCATTCATTCAAATTCTCACAAAAACTCTGTCAAGGTTGCACATTTTGATGAAAAAAACTCCTTATTTCAGAGTACACTAAGGCAGCTATTTATAGACCCCTCAATTCATGTTAAGATATACTGCAGATGGTATGTGTTGCCTGATAGCATATTTACTTGTGCAACATTGACACATTTGAAGCTATCGAGGTGTATCTTTAAGCTGTCTGTTGATACCCAATCCCCAATCTTGTAAGCCTTCAGTTAGAGCGTTCTGCAATTGACAGCTCTGTAGGATCAAAAAGGCACTACTGACAGACCGTATTTTGTGTTGATGTTAATTCTGTTGGTTTGATGTCTCCAAAGTTTGTAGTTTAACTTTTATAATTGACAGTATTCTTTCATAACTTACAAGAAATTACATTTAGTCATTCGTCAAAGTGTTGTCTGATGTATTAATTCACATCTTCCTCACGTATTGGTAAATTTATTATTTTTACTCTAGAGTAGTAAGTGATGATTACAGTTCTACAAATAAAGCTGTAACATAAGTACCAACCAAGCAGGCAGCATCTTCAACCTAAATTACCTTACGAGGTTAAGTCCAACGTTCTTTTTTTTTCAAATGTAGGTAAATCGATCATAAACGCTATCTGATTTCACAATTTACAGGAGAAACTAGTATACTTGTATTAATCAATGTACCAAGTTGATCTAAAGAAATTTTGGTAGACTAAGTAAAGTCAGAAAGGAATTAGCAAAGATATACTGCAAAATCCTTCAATTATCAAGAAAAGCCACACGTTTAAGTGATCATAATAAGGTGACATACAGATTTCAAAACCCAAAAACAAATAAAACATCATAAGTTCAAGGCATATATTAATTGATAAATTTTAATACAGGTACTAAAATTATTTCTTTAGCATCAGCATAACACATGATAAGAAATTTAATGCTGAAATATACTCTAAACCTGCTTAGATTGCTTTGAGGAGAACTTCTCCACAAGCTTAGCCAGTTCGAAGTCGAATCTCTTCTCAATTGCAATTGCCTCTTCCAAGAGTTTGTGTCTCCTCCCTACATGAGCTCTAATCAGATTTTCCCTCTCAGCTACAAACTCCTCCATGTCTTTGTCCTGAAGTTTGACAAAATTCTCAGCTTTCTCTGCCCTAACTCGATGATCCTCAATCGTTGGGAAAGCATTTGCAAAAGATTGTTGGAAAATCTCGCAACGTTCCTGTTGTATCTTCTCGGATTTGTCCTCCTCAGCAGTCCTGGCATTGAGAAACATGTTAATTTGATCCTTGAAAAAGTTCTGTTGAGACTCCATCTCTTCCTTGTTCTGTTCACACTGCATCTTCATTTTCATCCTAATGATCTTGTTCTCTTCCACTGTCTGACGGTGCTTTTCACTCACCAGAGGAAGAGTCTCCTCAAGAGCTTTATATTTCTTTTTGTTCTTAGCAGCTTCCGTCTTGAACCATACAAGCTGTTGATTATCCTCCGACATCTGCATCACCGGATCTCGAACAGTTTCATTATATGATTTCATCTCGAACTTCAACCTTGCTTTTCCATGTGAATGTTGGTTGAAGTTTGCCATGTCTTTTACCTCTGCCATGTAACCATAAAGCTTACGTA
The DNA here is from genome assembly GCA_035578085.1 of Solanum pinnatisectum. Classification (NCBI taxonomy): domain Eukaryota; kingdom Viridiplantae; phylum Streptophyta; class Magnoliopsida; order Solanales; family Solanaceae; genus Solanum; species Solanum pinnatisectum. The sequence continues at coordinate 7,001,960 of CM069080.1, read as the reverse complement.
TTCCCCCAGGAGAAAAGCGAACTGGATTGCGTTCCCACGCATCCTTATCTCTTCCTTTTACAGAAAACTGTTCACAGAGAACCTGAGCCTGTATGTATCCCATAGCAGTGGCCTCAAAGATCAATACACTGATGCCACGATGGCCTTGTGGACCATATGAATGTCGAACAGAGTTGATAAGAGTGCAAGAGCTGAAATACTCGCGTAGCTCCTGATTTCTCATTCCAATCCGCTTTTCACTGTCATCTTTCGCAAGCGCCGTGTTCATGATAATCACCATCGGTGGCCACAAAATTTCCTTATCTTCATATTCAATACCATCCCATTGTCCATACACCTCACTTGCAGGAACCACAGTAGTTCCTCTCAGACGCAGCTCCTCCTCCAAAAGTTGAGCGAGCTCTCTGTGTAATTTAATCCTTGATCCACCTTTCGTTTTTGTGTGGACCACCAATGATTGCAACCCTGTAAACCACATAATTTCACCTGGACCACCTTTGCAGGCAGGGCAGTGCCACTGTCGTTCAGGATCATTAATCTTAGTAATAGTCAGCTTGTCGAGACATTCAAAAAATTTCTTAAACCAACGACTTTTCTTGCGCTCCTCAAAACTCATTTCTTTCACATCTGAGTGATCATCTAAGTCATCACTACTCAGAAATTCAGCTTCATCACTGTCATCATCAGGCAAATCTAATTCATCATCCTCCCTATCAGATTCACGGGCCATAACATCATCATCAGAAACGGGGGAAATGGATGATGCAACATTGCTACGCATTCCAAAGTTTTGAATAACATCTGGATGACCCCAAGATTTTGAAGTGGGATTCTGAGGAATCCATTGCTTCTTCCCAGCACTGCTACTTCCGTCATTGTTCTTGGATTCCCTAGCACACACAAGCCATCCATCATTTTGATCAGATTTGACGCCCAAATCTCCAACACCTACATTTATCTCATCAACCCCAAATGTTTCGGAGGTAGTTTTCTGCTTTGCTGATTCATTACCAGGCTTTTCAACTCCTTTATTGCTGCTGGAACTCATATTTGAATGAAATAAAAAAGATATGGGACAAATCGACTAGAGAAGGAAGAGTGAGAATGGAACTTGCTAGTCTCACTACTTTGGATTTTATAACTCTTTGGGTGCTTCTTCGGAACATTAATCCACAATACCACAAACAGTAACAGACTTTGTAAATTTAAAGCTAGCGTTTAAGCTAGGCAACATTTTCATAACAGGAAAACTAATAATATACAGATCAGAGGCAAGAAGGAAAGCAATATGTATAATTGCTTACAAAGGATTCACATAAAACAGCAATCTTTAGTTAATTTTTTCCTTTCATGACATACAAACTATGTAAAATTTTAAAGGTTCGACAAAAGCTATTGGGTTCATCTGAACTTGTAACCAAAGATAACCAAAAACCGGTCTTCATAATGAACCTGTAACCAAAGATAACCAAAAACCGGTCTCCTTAACTTTATGAGGATAAAAAGTATCGTATGAAAATAAGAAAGAAAAAGGAAAGATCCAAATGATTGAGAACTTCAATTTCAATATATTGTAAAGAACGCATCTTATAAAGCAAAGAGAACACAAGACTACATCCAATTCATCAATTTCAATATATTGTAAAGGAAGCATCTTATAAAGCAAAGAAAACACAAGACTACATCCAATTCATCAAGATACATACCAGATACGCAAAGATATTTTCCACAATGATCATGAAAGGATAGCCTTGTCGACATTTTACCTCTTCGTGCAGCCAAGAATTAGGAACAATGTGACTAAATTCAGGATGACTCAATGCCAGGAAAAAATGTATTATAGTGAAGTGATAAAAACGCATTTACCTCGAGACTACGGGCATTCAAGTGGAGATGCTCAAGAGCATAAAAAGACTCAAAAACCATAGCAATGTCACATTTCCTGCCCCATAGTATTAAACGGCTTTCAAGAGATATTAGAAGTAAGTGTTTGTTAGTGATCCCGTAGGTCAACCAACATCATCCAAATGAGGGTGCTTGAACAAATGTTATTGTAACACCTTGTAACTTCGGAATAACTCAATCTTGACCATAAATAATCTCATAGGTACCTATCCTATTTAAGGAAAAGAGAGTTTGGGAGGAGTGAAAGCCACTTCACTGTAAGGAGAGGGGCGAAAAGACAGGATGGCTTGGTAAGCAAGCAATTCTAACTCCAAGTTCCTGGCGGCTTTCAAAGGCTATCATTTGTAGGACGAGACACTAACCTACGCCCCGTACATTGCAACTTGCCTCCTTGGAACTAGCTCTGAAGATGAATTCTCGGTTAATCATTACCTTGCCCGGTTAGGAGAATAGTTAGAGGTAGGAAAAGATGCCGACACCAGATAAAGAATTCTCCGTTCCAACGCTTTGATCCATTCGCCAATTGGAACTCCATATAAGAAGCTATAAGTGTTTTACTAAAATCGAGCATTTTAAAATTGAACTAAGATTTCAGAAAATAAGGGCAGCGCGACGCTGGGGAGCAGTGAAATGGGCAGTGTGGTGTAGTGCCCGTCACACTGAAAGTCACCGCGATGGGCAGTGCGGTGCGCTGAATGTGTAGAAATGAAAAAATGGTTCGAAAATATGAAGAATCTTACCAGCTCAATTAATTGGTACTTCACCTTGTTTTCCCCTTCCTCCAGTGTGCCTAAAAGCTTTAGTGCGGTGCGGTTCTCATCGCAATTATAACATCTAGGGATTCTTTTAAAATATCTAAGGTGAGTTCTTACTAAATCCCCAATTATAACATCATTTTATCGCGAATAAACACATAAATTATCATTCGAATTTATATATTCCAAGCACTCGATTCAGTAGCTTTGAAGGGATATTTTGCGAACGAATTCTAGAGATAGATTGTTGAACATATAGGTTTGGGCGTGAGGTTTATTAGTGAGATTGAGATATGTCTATTTTTTTTTATCTTCTTCTCACGTATGTCAATTTTGAAAACCTTCTTTCAAAGTACGTTATTTTTCCACATGTCTAGTGACTCTTATTCAGTGGTGGCGAAGCCACCTTATACATAAATTTCTAACTTTCTATCATGTTTAGAAGATCCTGATGTATGTGTTTTCTCGTGACTTACACTTTATTCTAATATTTTTAATGATTTACACTCTAATCTTCTAAGTTCTTTGCAAAATTATAAAAAAAAGTTTCTTTTTTTTAATTATTTACAAGAATAGAATATGGAATTACATATAAAGACAAATAGAAAGTGATTTAAATTAAAAATAAAAGTAAGGAGTATTAAATACAAGTCATTTACCATTTATTTTCCATTAAAATGAAGAAAAATCAATCGTTTTTAGTTCTTTTTTATGTTTTAGTCTCAATATTAATCTCTCTCGAGGACAAACAATTATTTCCTCCAATAAATCTCTTTCATTTTGGTCAAACAATTATTTCCTCCAACCAGTTGGTATTTGTGGTTAGGGGTGAACAAAACCGAACCAAACCGCAAATCGAGTCAAACCGAAAAAAAAACCCGACTAGTGGTTTGGTTTGACTTGGTTTGGTATTGAAAAAAAAAATCCGACTATAATTAGTTTGGTTTGGTTTTAACTAAAAAAAAGTCAACCCGAGACCAAACCAACCCGACATTATATATATTTATTTTTAATTTTATTTTATACAAAAAAATGTTTATTAATATATAATTTATATATTTTTCTTAATCTTTCTCACAATTTTATGTTTAATATTAGTGGACTTGGGCTACATAGTTGACTTGAGCCCACTTGTCATTTTTAGAAATAAACAAAAGCCCAAATAAATTATACAACCCTATATAATATTCTCTATCTCATTTAACAAAGGTCATTAGGATTTAGGTCAGCAGCTCTTCACTTCAAAGGCATAGTCACTGTTAGGTTTCACTCAGCTATTAGGGCATATATTGAGCTCGTCTTTTCGATTTTAGTTCAAATCATCATCAACTCATCTTAATCTAGGTAAGTAATTGCTACTAACTCGTTTTTAGATATTTTTTTTTAGATATTTTTCTTGTATTGCCATTGTCAACAACATCACAATTTTGGATAGTTGAATCATAGATATAAACCTAAAAATTATACATCTTGGTGTCCATATCTATGGTGTGTTAAGCTTAGCAACAAGATGATGATAATTTTTTTTGTATATAAGTTTCACTTTTCTCTCTTTACTTATGTTGTTTCAATGCAATGAAAAAGGGGCAAGTGTTCCACTCATTGCTTTTGGTTCCATTTGTATGGAGGTTTTGTCTTTGTAAACATCGTGATGGTCATGAGAGATAAGGAAAAACAAGTGATAGAGATAAAAAATTAAGAGACTATTAGATTTTGATAGCAATAGCCAGTAATATACATCAAACTTTTCTAACCAAATATTTTGTACTCCTATATTTGTATCTGTTTTGGTTTCAAAGTGAAATATACTTCTAAGTCTTGTGAACAATACTTGAATGGAAGTTTTGTTGAAACACAATCTTGTATCAGAATACTAATAACTATTGTTATGTATGTGCAGCAATTTTCTTTTTGGATGGAAACTACACCTTCTGTAACGGATGTAGAGGTGATTATTAATATTCCTTCAACCATGTCGACAATATCTCAACAACAAGGTAAAGTATCTCCACATCGATGCACACCTCCTAAGAAGCAAAAGAAGCGGCTCCTCGGCTCCTAACTCTGGAACTACTGGTAGAGAAACATCTCAAATTTGGAATCATTTCTCCAAGTTTATTGTTAAAGGAGGTAAATGTAGGGTAAAATGTAATTATTGTACTAAAACATTTGCTGCCGACAGTGTCAATGGGACGACTACGTTATGGAATCATTTAACTGTGAAATGTCTCAAGTCTCCATTTAAGTCCGATAAGAGGCAAACAACATTAAAACCTATCAAAAGAGGTTGGCCAGAAAGTGGTTCCATTGAAAAAGGGGTGTTTAATATGGATGAAATTAAGAGAGCAATTGCCGAATTTATAATTATTGATGAACAACCATTTAGAGCTATTGAGGGAGAAGGATTCAAAAAATTAATGGCTAAAGCCTTTCCAAATTTTGAAGTACCTTCTCGTGTAACTGTTGCTCGACATTGTCTAAGGATTTATCAAGAAGAGAAAGAAAAGCTTAAGGAGCTTATAAAAAACCAACGTGTTTGTCTTACCAGTGATACATGGATGTCAATCCAAAATTATACTTATATGGTCGTCACTGCACATTGGATTGATGATCAATGGAATCTACAAAAGAGAATTCTTAATTTTTTTCAAACACCAGATCACAAAGGTGAGACTATTGCCAAGGGGATTGAGGATTGCTTATTAGGTTGGGGCATTGAGAACTTGTTTACAGTGACCTTGGATAATGCAACCGCAAATGATGCTGCCATTAAGAGTTTAAAGGGGTGTATTGAAGATTGGAAAGGGGTAATGTTTGAAAATCAGTTTTTACATGTTAGATGTAATGCTCATATTTTAAACTTGATTGTAAAAAAGGGGCTGGATGAACAAATTGAGCCTATTTCTCATATAAGAAGTGCTATAAAATATGTCAAGTCTTCTTCTTCAAGATTTGCTACTTTTAAGTCCGTTGTTGAGAAAGTTAAGATTGACACCCGTGGTCTTGTAAGTCTGGATGTTGAGACTAGATGGAACTCGACATACACAATGTTGGATAAAGCTTTGAAATTTGAAAAAGCTTTTACAAGAATGTTTGTGGATGACCAGAATTATCAAAAGCAATGTCGATAAATAAATACAACAACAAAAAATCCGTCAACAGATGATTGGAAGAATGTGAAAGCTTTTGTGATGTTTCTTCATATTTTCTATCAGGCAACTTTAAAATTTTCGGGCAGCTTATATTCTACTTCTCACTCTTTCTTTCATGATTTTTTCAATCTCCGAAATGATATTATCAAGTATACTAAACATGATGATCTCATTTTGGTTGATATGGCAACAAGAATGAAATCCAAGATGGATAAATATTGGGGTAAGTTTGAGAGTATGAATATGTTACTGATGGTTGTTGTTGTGTTGGATCCTAGATACAAGATGCAATATGTAGAGTATATTCTTTCTATTGCATATGGCTCTTTGATGGGAAGATTAAAGTCTCAAGATGTGAGAGATGTTTTGAATCTCTTATATAATCACTACAATTGTTCTTGCTCTGAAGGTCCTAATGAAAATATTGAAAATGATAATTGTGTGATGGGTGAATCTAGTGATTTGTTGCAATTTCAGTGGGAGAAACACATGAAAAAAGAGGGATTTGTTGTAAAAAAATCTGATCTGGAAATATACTTGAAAGATGATATAGTGAAGGTCAATGATTTTAATATTTTGAGTTGGTGGAAAGTTTCGTCCAGTAGATACCCAATTGTTGCGAAAATTGCTAGGGATATCCTTTCTATTCCTATTTCTACTGTTGCATCTGAGTCAGCTTTTAGTACAGGTGGTCGAATTCTTGATAGTTATCAAAGTTCTTTATCTCCAAAAATGGTAGAAGCACTTATTTGCACTTAACAATGGCTACGATTGCCTTCTAAAGAATGCAAGCTTGAAGATATATTAGAGGAAGTCCAGAAAATTGAGGAAATTGAAGAAGGTAACTTTATATATTCAAATTGTTATTAAAAATGATTCTGCTTTTGAATGCTATTTAGTATTCAATTTGTTTCAATTCTTTCAGAATACCCCGACTCACCTTTGAGGATTGATTAGCCAATTGATGTACTTTAATTTCACTACATGGAACAAAGGTATTACTTCATTCTTTTGTGATTGTTAATTACCAAATTACTATTTGCTTTAAATAGCAATAAGAACTAAGGACTAAACATCAACTTAGTTAATCCATTGCTAATCAACTTAATTGATTTGTATTGTCTACTTTGCAGATGCAGGCTATGGTTTTTGGAAAATATGTATAGAAGATCTCACTTCAAAAATGTTTTGTTCCTCTAGGTACAAGGTCCTAGGTTGTAAGTGATGATGGTGTAGAATTTAAAGATTTGAATGTAAATAACTTGTATTAACTTTTGACGACAATATTTTGACTATGCAAATTGTTTAAGCCACTATGTTGCTTTCATGAATTTCTCGAATGTTAATGAATCACTCTTGATTATTGATACTATTTTATGATTTTTGTCCAAAATAGTAATAGTAGTAATTTTTTGAGAATTTGTGTTCCAAATAGAATGGAGAATTGCCTAATGAACTCATGGGCTTGCAATGCCAAAAGAAACTACCTAATGCTTTTCTAGGATGAAAAATCATGTTAGTGTTTAACGTTTTTTTTAAATCACTAAAAGAACACAAGCTCTTTAGTCTTTATCAAAAAACCCAAGAAAACCCGAATAACCCGAGAAAATTGAATAACCCGAACCAACCCGAAATTGAAAAAATCCGACTATTATTGGTTTGGTTTGGTTTATATATATTTTAACCCGATACAAATGGTTTGATTTGGTTTTTAAAAAATCCGAACCAACCCGGTGATGTACACCCCTATTTGTGGTGTTTAAATAGTGATGATGCTACAGTGCTACTCCATCAATCCATTACATCTTTCCTTATGGCCTTTGATTTATGCAAGTTATTAAAAGCTAACTCAAATGTTGTGGGCTTCTCTTCTTTCTTTCTTTTTTGTTAGGTGGAATTTTTTGTTTGTAAGTTGATGAAAATGACTTTGTATGTATACTGAAAAAGAAAGATCAAAACAATTAATTAAGTTATTAATAGAAAGAAATTTAATTCTGTTTTCAAACCCCCAACAAATATAATAACTTATTATTTTTTTCTATTTGATCTTTACAAATAATTGTAAATTGAGACTTTTTTTTAGTTATTTTGCAAAAACTAAGGAGATTAGAGTGAAAATCATTCAAAATAATATTATAAGGTGTAGTCACAAAAAATCAGGAGTGCAAATGCAAATTATTCTATTTAGAAGGTAGTATTGATGTGTCGATGCTTTAAGTCACTAAAGTCGGACTTATTCTATTCAATTTAGTGGTGTTGAGCGGTAAATATCTCACTTGATAATAAAACGTTATCTAATTGTCAAAACAATAAATATTTAGAAAATTAGTAGCTTCAATATTATTATTTTTCCCTATTAAGCCAAGTGGTCACATACGTATGTGATAGTGATACCATCAAATTAAAGAAAACAAAATTAAAGGATGGAAGCAAAGCATATGACAATTTGAAGTAGACATCTCCCTAACACCTCATCACTGACCCTAACATCCCGTTTGCACAATTTCTAAATTCCACAAAATTGTTGAAAAGGTGAATAGACCTTTTCTATTTTGTATTAATAGCAACCTAAAAATAAAATATTTTGGTAAAGGGAGTGTTTCTCCTTAATAATTCTTATGGGATGCAAATCAAAATTAGTTAGGACCTCATAGGTATTAAATATTATATCGAAATAAAATTTTAAAAATTTATATTAAGTAATATCAATTAATAGTGTATAATTATAAATTTATATCAAAATCTACAATCTAGTTTGATCTGTATATTTTGTTATTTAAATTTTAGAATTGCAATAGTCCTCGAGATTTTGTAAGTTATATGGGATGAGGCATTACATAAGTGTTGCTAAATAGTTTCACATTATCCGTGGGAAAAAGTCAATTTGATAAATCTTTTTTGTGGAGGAGAGCATAAGCAATACGAAGTAAATGTTTCTTAACCACATAATTAATTAATGTCGTAGTAAAATATTAAATACAATAAATAATGAAAGTAAAATACAAATAATGTGCAAGCTACCAGAAATTAGTTCTATATATAATAATAATAATAATAATAATAATAATAATAATATAAACAAAATAAAATTACATACACATATTATTAATAATAGATTAAAACAATTACTAAATTCACAACAATCTAATGAAAGTTTAAAACTAAATTAAATTCACTATAAAAAATAACAGTATTGTATTAAGCGATAGTAACAGACAAAAATAATTTTAAAAATAGAGTAACAATCATATGAAATTTAAATTTAAATTTTATTCAAAATGAAAAAGAATAGTAAAATTTAATTGCTATTGCACAAAATATAAAAATTACTTATTAAAAAATTTCTATATCTTCAATCAATATTGAATAATGAAATAATTCACCCTAAAAAGTAAAAGTACCAAAATATATTTAAAGTTCTCATATGTGAAATTTTTATTTTCAATATTTAACTCAAACTTCGTATAGAAAATAAAAGAGAAGGAAAATTATTATTTAAAAAAATATATTTATTGACTTTTTTAGAGTATATAATAAAAATATAAAATGAATGATGACTTGCAAAATGTTATTTTCAGATTTTCATTTTCATTTATATTTTCATTCTACCATATAAAATTTGTCTACACGTATTTGAATCGAAGATAATAATTAATGTTATTGCTTTCAAAATATAGGATTAAAATTGACTTAAAATGACTTTGTTGTGTATATTTTTACGGTTTACTCATAATAGCATGTTAGAGGTGCTTATAATTCTGCAATTTTATTTTATTAATATTAAAAAAAATAATTAATAATTAATTATTTATATAAAATTAGTTCAAAAATTTTAAAATTAAATCCTATATTATCTGTCATTGTTAAATAATTTAATTTAATTGTGATTCTTTTTAATTGGTCGCTGAAATTTATTTTTTGTGCATTTATATTAAATTAAATTATATTTGATTAAATGAAAATAGTTTTATTTTGCAGGATTGAACCAAAGAGGAGTGTGCTAAAGAGGTTGCAATATGATTTGTTAATTATATTTAGATTTTAGTTCAAACTTCAAAGTAGAATCATTGTTTTTAATACTAGGTTTAAATTTAAATTTGATACATGGATTTAACATCAATCAATTAGTACAAATATCAAGTTCACGCTACATATGGTATTGATCTTCATTATACTATGAGAGGGAAAAGTTATAATTGTTTGATTTCTTCGAAGAACATTATTTCACTACACATAAATTAGGGTAAAATTAATTTTATTAGCATCAGGTTTTTATAAAAAAATCAAGATGTTATATATGATAACATATGCATCTTTACTATTCAATAATAATTCATAAAGTTATTTTTTACTTATAAAATTAATACATTTTAAATATTCGCGCAACGCGCGGGCACGTATATGTATTAATAGCAACCTAAAAATAAAATATTTTGGTAAAGGGAGTGTTTCTCCTTTAATAATTCTTATGCGATGCAAATCAAAATTAGTTAGGACCTCATAGGTTTAAATATTATATCGAAATAAAATTTTAAAAAGTTATATTAAGTAATATCAATTAATAGTGTATAATTATAAATTTATATCAAAATCTACAATCTAATTTGGTAAAAATGAAAGTCAATTTGATTTGGTTGATTTATCGATTTTTAAAGAATTATTGATACTTTGGTACGGTACTTTTTTTTAATAAACCTTATATGATATAAATTCAATTGTGTTGAAACCCTCGAAATAAATATCAGATATTAAGCTAGCGTTTGACCATAGATTTCCAAATATTTTTGGCAAATATTATTTGGGTGAAATTTCACCATGTGTTTGGCTATAGTACTTGGGCAACATATTTCACCTTTTTAGAAAAAATATGATTTATACCCATGAGTTTTAAAAACTATCAAAATTAACCATAAGTTTATATTACAAGTCAATTGGATCTTCGTTGCAACAAATAACAAGTAGTGTCCATGACACTAGAGCAATGTGGTAGTTTGGAGTGAGTGCAACAAGTCATTCCATACATCGTGAAGTAGACAAAGCACATGACTTTGTTACCCTGAGCCGATTATTCATCATTTGCATCAATAACCATATCATCACTTTCATATTAACTGAATATTTCATAACTACTTTGGTGTTCATGTAAAAAATTATGTAATACAACACAAACAACTACTATAGAGGGTGTTTTTGTAAATGATAAAAATTTGGTGTAAAATTTCAATTTTTAAAAGATTCCAAATAATGAGATTTGGCTCAAATACTAGAAAAAACTAGTATTTGAAAATTTGGGATATTTGCTAAAAATATTTGTCAAATAATGGCAAATTGTATGGATAAACACTATTTGCCAAATTTTCCCCCAAATATTACTTGAAAAATCTATGGCCAAACGGGTCCTTATATACAGCAGAAAGGTAAAAAGAGTGAATTTCATGTTAAAGTAATACTTTCCAACCAATAGGGAGTTCAGACTTGTACCTTTTCAGTTTTTGGCTTCATTGACTAATTAAGTACTTTTTCTCCACCGAAACTTATCAAATGGATGAGGTTTTTTCCTTAATGAGAGATTTGGTTTTTTAGTTTAAGATATAAAATAATTTCTTAGTAATTAGTTTAGAATTCTTTCCTCAAATAAGTTTTAATTGATGTGAATTTAAATTAATCCGACTTCAATACAAATGTGAATCCAAATAGAAAGTCTTCTTTGATAATTAATGTAAGAATGTTCTAAGAAACATAGTGTCCGTGAAACACACTCAACCCTAGTCCATTTCCAAGTCGTCTTTCCTTTTTCCCATCATGTCTTACCCATTAAGAAAAATAAGGAAAATACAAATATAAGCTTGAATATAACATTATTGTTTCTTAATAACTAAGAAATTTTTAACTACGATAGGTTAAAAGTAATTCTTTAACTGGATATTAAATTGACTTTTTAAGTTATCAAAAGTTTAACACTTCTAATTTTTATTAAAAGTAATAAAAATTTATGGTATGCTATATTTGAGAATGGGTTCAAAATAATTATTTAACTATATATTGAATAATTGTGGTTTTTGATAAATATGCTTTTTAATTTGGTTTCAGTTTGTAAACATGGCCTTCAATTTTGGGTGTGTACAAGTAGACACTTGAACTTGTATAAAGTTGAACAAGTAGATATGTGTGTCATGTGTGGTATCCTACGTGGCCAATTTGCTTCCTACAGTAAGGCGTTCTACGTGTCTCTACTTGTTCAACTTTATACATGTTTAAGTGTCGCTTGTGCACATTCAAAGTTGGAGGACATAGATGTCAGGTGAGATCAAGTTGTTAAATGGCATGTTTATGTATTTTGTCATGCCTATTTAAGGGAAAAAAGACAAGCATACCCCTGAACTATCGTAAATGGTATGTAGATACCCTCCGTCATACTTTTGGAACATTGGTGCTCCTGTCGTCTAAAAACTAGAATATACATACCCTTTATACTAACGGACATACACGTGCCATAATCTTATCCACAGACCTGACATTTATTAAATATCGAATCGACGGATAAGATTGTTCCACGTATACCTATTTAGTCTCCCGTTAGAGTGAAGGGCATATATGCTCTAGTTTTTGGATGACAGGGGCACCAATGTCCCAAAAGTATGACGGAAAGTATTTGCATATCATTTATGATAGTTTGGAGGTATATTTATCCTTTTTCCCAATATTTAATAACGAAATGTGTCTATTAAGTTTGACGGAAACTATGAAAAAAACTAGCGAGAACTCACATTTCAAGATATAACTTTTGTAATTTCTGCTATTTTTTTGTTTATTTCTCAAGTATGGTACAACTTTTTTGAAATGTAATTTTTGTTGTTTTTCTATCTCTTTTTTAATGCCTCGTGCATTTTTTGTATTGCATTTCTTAAAATTTAATGAAATCTTCTTGGTGTTTATGATTAAAAATTTCCGCCTTTCGTCAAATATGACAAATATAAAATTACCAAATATTTGATGTGGAACCAAAAAAAAATTACTTCTGACAAATTTTAAAAACTATAATTTGATACATTTAATGGGATATTACGAAATCAAATTTAAAATAAATTTATATAAACAATCAAACACAATATAAATTTAATTTCTAACTTAATTTTGAAATAAGTCGCATATTCCACTTACCATGCCACCTTAGTTGTTCAATGTATACGCATAAGATACTTGAACCAACCCTCAACAGTCAACATAAGGGAACCGGTCATTTTTGTCATTTTATCCATCATTTACTTCGGCGAAAAACGTTCTTTTTTAATGGACCTTTATGGTATAAATTCAATTGAGTTGACTCTCAAATTAAATATCAAATATTGAATATATAACTACAAAATATAAAGAGAGAATTTCATGTTAAAGTGATACCATCCAATTATTGGAGTTGTATTATTTGAGTTTTGTTCATCGACATATTAAGTTTTCTTTCTTCGGACAATTATTAAATGGGAAAAAGGACAAATATACCCCTGAATTATCGTAAATGGCATGCAGATATCCTTCATCATACTTTTGGGACATTGGTGCCCCTGCTGTCCAAAAACTAGAGCATATATATCCTTTATACTAACGGACATACACGTGTCATAATTTTATCCGTCGATTAAATATCAGATCAACAGATAAGATTGCGCCACATGTCCCTATTTAGTCTTCCGTTAGAGTGAAGGGCATATATGCTTTAGTTTTTAGACGGCAGGGGCATCAATGTCCCAATAGTATGACGGAGGGTATTTGCATACCATTTACGATAGTTCGGGGGTATATTTATCCTTTTTCCCTTATTAAATAGATGAAAGTGCTTGTCTCGTGACAAAAGGTTTCGTTTTTAACTCAAAGGTACAAAAGAATTCTTATAAGAGAGCACTTTCCGCAAATAAATTCTTTCAATACAAATTTAAATTAATCGAGCCTATAAAACATTCACTCAAAGAGCTAGTCCACTTCCAAGTCGTCTTTCTTGTTCCCATTATGTCTTGCCCATTAAGAAAAAAATAAGGACCATAAAAAATACAAGCTTGAATATATAACATTATCTTGACCGTTGATTATGTGCCAGTCAACTCATATCAAAATCAAACGTTCAAATTTTACAATAAAATTATCTCAGTTGACTCAAACTTATTGTTTCTTAATCACTAATTCAGAAGACTCTAGAAGCCCTATTAAAAATATGACTAAGAATAGATGGTATGTAACGTTTGAGGATAGATTTAAAAAATATTTTTAATTATAACTTGAATATTTTGATCCTTTTAACTTATCAAAAGTTACTGTTTTTAATCTCCATTAAATATTTATTAAATTGATGAATAAAAATATATAAAAAGAAAATAGCGAGAACTCATATTTAGAGATATAACTTCTGTAGTCTTTGCCCTTTTTTGTTTGTTTCTCATCTTAAGTAATAAGTATTGCATAATTTTTGTGTGTAGTTTTTGCTATTTTTTTCTATATCGTTTTAATGTCTAATGCATCTTTTTAATTGCGATTTTAAAAATTTGATGAAATTTTATTTTCCTTCGTCAAATATAAGTTATTAGATATTTGATGAAAATAAAAATATTAACTTCCGACAAATTGTAAAGATTATAATTTAATACGTTTAATGGAATATCATAAAATTAAATTTAAAATAAATTTATCACAATATAAGTCTAAATCTCAAACTTAATTGTGAAGTATCCCTCCATATCATCCTACTTACCAAATGACCCCTACTTGTTCAATGTGTCAAAAGGACCATTTTTTGTCATTTTCTCCATCTTTTCTCTCGAAATTTTGTTTTTTCTTTTTTTCCACCTATATAAGCATGTACAAGTCTTGATTTTTTTCACTATAAAACTTTGTTATTACTATCCACCAAAAAAAAAAAAAAAAAACACAAAGAGACCTAATAGGTCAATGGCAGGAGAGAATTGTCATGATGTGATCAAGTTACTTGGTTCTTCTGATCGTAACTTTCTTATTCGCAACAATGGTGACAAGGTATCAATTGTTCCATTAATTCTTTGCTTTTCTTTTTTTTTCTTTTTTTTTTCTTATAGTGAAGTAATTTGTAGTAGTTGATTTTTTAATCATATATATGGTAGATGTTAAATTCTTTTTTAACTTCTTCCTTATATTTAATTATTTCTTCATAATTTGATCCTTTTAGGGAAAATTTTGGCTGATCGTGTGTTAGGCAGATACCTGAAAATCGATTTTCTCAAAAGAAGTAGAAACGATATGACTTATGACAGGAGAGGACCTAAGAAGCAAAAGAGAGATGTTGGTACAATATGGGGTTTCTTCCTCAGGGATCAAAAGATGTTGTATTAAAGTTTCAATGGGTTAATAACTAATTCGGCTTTGTGCGGTGTAGGTCTCATTTAATGGACAAGCACTCACTAGTCACTATCTTAGGTTCTTCCATTCTCTGAGACCTCTGGTTAAGGGTAGAGGGCGATCACATCTATTCCACCTAGCTTTGAAATTCGAGATTCATTGTTCCCTTTTGTCTAAGTAAGACTTGTGGACTTCTTAACTTATCTAAGAAATGTTCTTATAAGATTGATCTAGGCCTTGGACAGTTTTTTGAGAATGTCCTCGAAAAGTTGTAAAAAATTGAAGGATGATTACTTTTTTTTTTGTGACCATGGTTTCTGGGCTAGTTTTCATGCATTTTGACTAATTCAACGGAATATCTGACATCTCCCACCAGCAACAGCAGGTATCGGATAATTCTATCCACCAAGGCTAGGACAGATGGAAAGGATGATTACTTTTTAATACCAAGTTCTTCAAACTCAATTGTGTTTGTACTGGTTTGTTATTCAGAAAGACATGATTATGATTTATAACCCGTTACTTTGCAAATCTATCTGCATTATTTAATCCACCTATGCTTTGGAAATGTTTAGAACAATATCCATAAGTTTGTAACATTAAAAAGAGTAATTTTACTGTTTAAAAGAAACAAGATGAAATGACTTATAAGGAGAACGTACAAACATGATAATAGGGATGCATTAAATATGTAATTAAAAGAAAATATAACATATATGGACTATTCAAGATTTAGCAAGAAATTGTGGAAGTAAGTTTGGTTGATCTTGGCTGCTTAATTTTTAAGTGGTTTGGAATTGGCTTGATTCGAAACCAAAAACATTATTTTGTTGACTTTTTATTCTTTTGTGGATGTTTCATTCTGTTTTCGTTGAAAAAATTGTTCTTTTAACCAAATAATTACTTGTTTGTTTCAAGGAAACTGTGGTAAAAAGTTGTTAGGACCAGGCGGTCTGCTTTCACGGAAATAGCTTTTCCTATCATTTGAAATATGATAATATGTTTGTAGTTAAAAGGTATATACCAAGCATAAGGAAGTGAGGTGTATATGTATTGTTTACCGTGTGCCTGACTTTTTAGTTTTACTGGTATAGACAGACATGTTAGGAAAGGAATAAGATGAATTTTGGAAATTATAGCTAGCTCTGATTAACAGATAATTTCATTTATGGCAAGTTTTTCACAAACGTTTAATTCTCAGGTTAAGCTTGATACTTTAAAGGAGAAAAAAATCAGTTTGTACTTTTCAGCATCATGGTGTGGTCCGTGCAAACATTTCACCCCAAATTTGGTAGAGGCGTACAATGGGCTCCTACCAAAAGGAGACTTTGAAGTTGTTTTCCTTACTGCTGATAAGGATGATGAGTCTTTTAAGGAGTACTTTTCTAAAATGCCTTGGCTCGCTGTCCCATTCTCTGATTCTGAAACACGTAAACGTTTGAATGTATTGTTTGCTGTTAGGGGAATACCCCACTTAGTGATCCTTGATGCTAGTGGGAAAGTAGTGACAAATAGCGGGGTTGAAATCATTGTTGAGCATGGGGTGGAGGGCTACCCCTTCACTCAAGAACGGCTAAATGAACTTAAAGAGCAAGAAGAAACCGCTAAAAGAGAACAGTCTTTGAAATCTATCTTGGAGTCACAGTCAAGAAACTACGTAATTGCAGCTGATGGAAGGAAGGTTGATTCAAGATGCTGTTCTTTTCTCCTTCTTTTTTTACTCTTGTTTATTAATAAAAGTTCCCCTCATTACTTTTCGCTATATATTGATAATTATTAGGTACCTGTTACTGAGCTTGAAGGCAAGATTATAGGCCTATATTTCTCAATGACTTCTTTTGAAGAATGTGAATCCTTTACTGGGAAGCTGATCGAGATGTATGACAAGTTGAAGTCTCAGGGAGAAAACTTTGAGATTGTCATGATTCCTCTTGACGATGAAGATGAAGATGAATCTTTTAAGAAAGAGTTTTCGAGAATGCCTTGGTTTTCACTTCCCTTAAAAGACAAGACCTGCGAGAAGCTGGCCAGGTACTTTGAGCTCTCTACCCTTCCTACCCTAGTCATCATTGGAACAGATGGGAAGACTCTTCATTCTAATGTTGCTGAAGCCGTCGAGGAGCATGGTATCCTGGCATATCCTTTTACCCCTGAGAAGTTTATTGAACTCGAGCAGATAGAGAAAGCTAAACGGGAAGCACAAACATTGGAGTCGATTTTAGTCACTGGAGATCATGATTTCGTCATTGGAAAAGATGGTGAAAAGGTAGGGACACAAACATCACATGTTGGTTATATTTTGTTTTTTGTATAATCTTTCGTCGTCAATCATGCTTTGATTACTATACCACGATTAACATGACTGTCCTTTCTGTTGATATTTTACTCTTATCCTTAACTTCAACTAGTAACCAAATTTCTCTTTGTAGATCCTGGTGTCTGACCTCGTAGGGAAGAATATTCTCCTTTACTTCTCAGCACATTGGTGTCCCCCATGCCGTGCTTTTACACCACAGCTTAAAGAGGCATATGAGACGATAAAAGCCAAAAATGGTCCATTGGAAGTGATTTTCATATCTAGCGACCAAGATCAAGCCTCATTTGATGACTATTTTGCTTCAATGCCATGGCTGGCTCTTCCCTTTGGTGATGAGAGGAAGACATATTTGAGTCGCCTATTCAAAGTCCGTGGCATACCAACATTGGTTGCTGTAGGGCCATCAGGCAAGACTGTTACAACTGGAGCCAGAAGTTTGATCATGGCTCATGGTGCGAAGGCTTTTCCATTCACCGAGGAGCGTATGAAGGAGATTGAAGCAGAAACTACAGAAATGGCAAAGGGGTGGCCTGAGAAAATTATGCACAAACTTCACGAGCATGAACTTCTGCTTTCTAAGCGTTCTACTTATGCTTGTGATGTATGCGATGAGGCAGGACAGATATGGTCATTCTATTGCAAAGAGTGTGACTTTGATATGCACCCAAAATGTGCTCTAGAAGAGAAAAAGGAAAGCAACATGGATACCGAGGAAGATCAAAAGGATCAAGGCAAAGAGGAACAGAAAGCAAATGAAGGATGGATTTGTGATGGTGAAGTTTGTTTCAAAGGTTAATTTGTTGTTAAGTCTTGGTGGCTATGAGGAATTTGCTATCAAATCTTTAGTTAAGAAGCATATTTGTGAGTTTTGAGATTGTTCTTTGTGAGACACTTCTATCCTAAAATCTTCTGTTGTCACTTTTATGCAATACAAGTTTCATTAAACATTGGACCTGTGTTTGATCCAGATTATACTGTCTATCTCCAGGTAAATTGTCTCTATGAGTCAAGTTATTTGTCCAAAGAATATGACATTGATTCTCTGAATCAGATTTCAATATTTTCGTTTCTCAGTGTTATGATTATCTGCTCCATCGGAGAGTGTTGGTTTCACTATGATAAGCTTTTAAAATTTTTAGAATTTCTGGTAAAGAATGCAATGGTTTTATCCTTATGGTATTCCAAATGTTATGGATGCTTGATTCTGGAAACCTTTGCTTGTTTCACTGTAAGATGTTGTTCTTGTGTTCGAATTTTTCTTGCAGTACTTCTTTTCGTGGACGTTTCAGGAAAAAAACACATCTTTATTGATAATTTGTTTTGGTAACCTTTGTCAAATAGCATGAAGTTCTATGATTGTCAAATATCATAGAACCTTTAATAACTTTCTGTTCCAGTACCTGCGCGGAGGTTTTTCTTTGATGTTGAGTTCCCTTTGCTTAGCTTGAATGCAAGATTGTAGGCCTGTATTTCTCAGTGACCTCTTTCAAAGAATATGAATCATTTGATTAGAAGCTGATTGAGATGTATGACAAGCTGAAGACACAGAGAGAACTTTGAGATTGCGATGATCCCCTTTCTATACATGTTATTCATGATGGTTTGGGTACTATGATATAACTAGCATGACAAGCCCTCACCATTGATGCTTTAATCTATCACTTATCTACGAGTGACCAAAATTTTCTCTTTGTAGAGTCTGGTGTCTGATCTTATAGGGAAGAATATTCTTCTACTTGTCTGCACATTCATGTCCACCATTCTGTGCTTTTATACCAAAGCACAAAGAAGCATACCAGGAAATTAAAGCCAAAAATGAACATATGGTAGTAATTTTCTTATCCAGTGACAAAAATCGCGTATGCTCTGGTGACTAAATTGCTACAATGCCATGATTAGCTCTTCCCTTTGGCGATGAAAGGATGCAATCCTTGAGTCGTCTTTTTCAAAGCTTGTGGCATACCAAGAGGACCGATATGGTCGTTCCATTGCGAAGAGTGTAACTTTGATCTGCACACCAAATGTAATCTAGAAGAAAAAGGATAACAACATGGATCCTGAGGCCTGAGGAAGATCATACAGAGCAACACAAAGACAAAAAAACAACAAATGAAGGATGTGTTGTGATGATGAAGTTTGTTTCAAAGCATAATTTGTGATTATGGTTGATGGCTTCTAAATCTTGTTTTATGACTATGTTTTTTATAACATGAGGCACATATATATCGTTTAATAGTGATCAATAACCTCAAACGCTGGCTCATGGTGGAGAATTGGTAAGTTCATATAAGTAGATCACCAGTCCGTTTCCCAACCAATGTAGGACTTTAACCCACTCTAACACCCTCCTTCACGCCCAGGCCCAACTGGAGCATGAACCTGGAGCCCAAACGAGGATGGACCTGGCTATGCCAGGTAAAGATGATTGAAATGAAAATGATGTTCACTTACCTGGACTGGAAAAGCTTATAAGAATTTGGTTAGTTCTTTTAAAGTTAACAGGTTACTTTTCTCCTTCAGATGATAAGCTACATATGTACATGAAAATATTACTATATGATAAGTAATGAAAAAATTATTTTTATCAGTACCCCATTCAAAAGAGATACAGAAATAAAGAGAATTTTAATAAAAGTTGTTTGGAGAAGCCGGCAGGGCAAAGACAAAGCAGCATATATGAGGAATCTTGGTAAGTGGAGGAATCAAGATGCCACTGTCCATTCTAATAATAATAATAATATTCCATTTCATTTGTCACTATTGTATAGTCTATTTTGATTATATAATATTGTAGTACATTGTAGTAAAATGCCCTTCAAAGTATATAATATTGTGACAGGGCCGGCCAGATTGAAAATTCAGATGAAATTGACCGGCAAGTGCTCGTTGTCCCTGATAAGTTCCCTTTAAGAGAATCAAACAGAACATGTCAAATGAAACATGTTGAGTGTTGTAAATTTTTGAGAGATATAGGAAGCAGTAACTGATGGCTATGGCAATTGATCAAGAAAGCTCCTCGAATGATCTCACAGTTGTACTGTCTTCAAAGGAGAGAAACTTTCTAATATGTAGAAATGGCGAACAGGTAAGTGTAAGTGAGGTGCTCTAAGTTGTTATAATGAATGGTTGTTATAACGAGGTTTGACTGTATATACTTCCTCTGTAGTCTTATCTAAGAACAAGAAAGATTGAACAAAAACAAACTGGATCACTGATCTTATGCTTGTTTGTAGGTTACATTTAGCAGCATAACAGGAAAGATTGTGGGCTTGTATTTCTCCGGTTCGTGGTGTGGTCCATGTCGCCAGTTTACACCAAAGTTGGTGGAAGCTTATGAGAGTCTATATCCTAAAGGTGATTTTGAAGTAGTGTTCATTTCATCTGATAAAGATGACGAATCGTTTAATGAATACTTTGGGAAAATGTTGTGGCTTGCTGTTCCTTTTTCTGATGCTGAGGCTAGAAAGAACTTAAAGCAATTGTTCAAAGTAAGGGCAATTCCACATCTTGTGATTCTTGATGGGACAGGCAAAGTTTTGAGCAACGAGGGCGTTAAACTTATCAAGCATTTTGGTCCTGAAGCCTATCCATTTACATCTGAAAGAATTAATTACTTGAGGCTGGAAGAAGAGAGGGCTAAGGAGAATCAATCTTTGAGGTCTCTTCTGGTCTATGGATCACGCGATTTCTTGATCTCGAATGAAGAGAACAAGGTAATGTCCTTGAGCTGATCATTTCTATGCATTGTAGTTTTTGTGCTTATTTTCGACATGCTTGTTTACAGATTTCCGTGTCTGAGCTTGAAGGGAAAACAGTTTGCCTATACTTTGGAACGAGTACTCATAGAGGGTGCAAGAATTTCACCTTGAAGCTAGCAGAGGTATACGAAAAGCTTAATGGAAAGAACTTTGAAATTGTGCTGATTTCTCTGGATGAAAAATATGAGGATTTTAAAGAAAGCTTTGAAGCAATGCCATGGTTGGCTTTACCTTTCAAAGACAAGAACTGTGAGAGACTTATTCAATACTTTGAGCATAAACTCCTACCACAGCTTGTCGTATTAAGTCCAGATGGGAAGACTCTGCAGCAAAATGCAGTTAAATTTGTCGAAGAATATGGAGATGAAGCATTTCCTTTCACACAAGAAAAGCTTGCTACTTTGGCTAATCTAAAGAAGAAGAAACTAGAAGGACAAACATTAGAGTCTATTCTTGTTACCGCAGATCAAGATTTTGTCATTTCAAATGGCGGTTTAAAGGTAAGTTTAGTCGGTTGAAATAAGTGAATGAAACTGTGAATTCATTTCAAAGGGATTGATGAAGTTAGTGTTTTCTAATCATGTTATTTTTCATTGAACTTGTTCAGGTTCCTGTACACAAACTAGTAGGGAACAACATTGTACTGTATTTTGCAGCAAGTTGGAGTCTACCATGTCGAGAATTTCTACCCAAACTCGTAACTGCATACCATAAAATCAAGAAGAAAGACGGAACGTTTGAAGTGATTTTCATCTCTAGTGATCAAGATGAACCTTCCTTTAATAACATCTTTTCAAGTATGCCCTGGTTGGCACTTCCTTTCGACGATGAAAGGAGATCATTTCTGTCGCGCAGATTCAACATAGTAGGCATTCCAGTGGCCATAGCAATTAGTCCTAATGGCAGCACTGTGAATACACAAGTACGGCAGCTGTTAGAGACACACGGCGCAGGGGCCTATCCCTTCACAGAAGAACATATAAAGAAATTGCAGCAACAAGTCGACAAAAATACAACTGGTTGGCCCAAGAAAGACAGAAATGAAATTCACAATGAGCATGAACTTGCACTGATACATCAGCAAGTTTATCTTTGCAGTGGATGCAAGGAGATGGGTTATGGGTGGGCTTTCTTCTGCAAACGTTGCGATTACGGGCTCCATCCAAAATGTGCTCCAAAACAAGAAGAGATGAACTGAAAAAAATGTTTGATGTAAACCAAGTTCCATTTAGTAACATAGATCCACTTTAACCTCATACATGACCTCTTGTTCGTCTTGTGATTAAAATAGTGATTTGTGTGTAATTTGTATCATTTTTATGTCTGACCTTCCAGAAAATAGTTGTTAGTTCATCTTAATTATGCAACTATGTATGGTAGTAGTGGTTCTTCGGGTTGATCACAAATTTTTGGCCATGTACATGAGCCAAGGGTCTTTTGGAAACAACCTCTCTACCTCCACAAGGTAGGGATAAGGTTTGCGTACAATCTACCCTCTCCAGACCCCACCTGTAGGATATCACTGGGTATGTTGTTGTTCTTCGGTTGATCTCTCTTATTTCCATCTCACAGTGAGAACATGGAGGGTAAAATCGATCGTCAATTCAACTGTCCTTATAGATAGGCAAAGCCACCTCCTTGACAGGTTACATAGCTACCAAGCTTCTCTTAAAGCCAAAAGAGGGGCAGTCCGGTGCACTAAAGCTTCCGCTATTATGCGCAGGGTCCGGGGAAGGGCCCGAACAGAAGGGTCTATTGTACGCAGTCTTATCTTATGTTTTTGCAAAAGACGTGTTTTTAAGGCATGAAGCCAAGTAGTAGAACAATGATAGCCAACATGATAACTACATTTTGTTTTTTTTCTCTCCACGAGATGACTGGAAGGTGCTAGATGGACTAAAGTCAAACCAGATAAAGAAAGCAGAGTGCCCTACGTGTTGAATCCTCCGAAAAAAACCAGATGAGGATCTACATGCACTCTTGACATTTTAAAAAAGTTCGAGCAACATAGATCAAGGGTAAATATAACAAACAAAAGTTGCTAAAAAATTGCAAATCCTATATTTGAAATCTTATCTACCCATATTCACTAATCTCTTAACACATTAGAACTTCACAAATATTACTTAAATAAATAAATAAAAGTTGCCATCAGGCCCATTATGTTATTCTTATTTTGTATTCCCACTGGGCGTCAAATCCGCATTGGAGCTCCGACTAATCCAAATTCACACTACAATGGCTATTTCAAGAATAGTGCTCCCAATAAAATTTTCTCCATACTCTTAGCCCGAACTCGAACTTCTAGTTAAGGACGAAGCAGTTCTACTTTTTACCACAACTCATCATGTTGGTATATTGTGTCTTGAATGCTCTTGTTAGTTTGTGGCTATTAATTTCCTTATGGCCTCATCAAAAACAGGGAAAATTATGAGGACAGGATATTCCAGATCACTATTTTACTAACAAATGGATGGCTGAAAATGAGTTCTACCCAAAAAAAATAGAAGCTAAAATCAAGCATTTCATCCTTTCTATCATGCACATAAAGTGTTTGAGGAAAATACTGACTGAGAAGTAAAAACAGTTAGAAAGAAGAACAATGGAGGCTCTGTTATCTTCCACTACTCTTCAACTTAAACCCCTTTATCGACCCTCTTCTTTCTCATCTCTTCACTCTCCAATTTCTTCTATTTCTGTTCTTAGAGTAAAGGGTAGCAAAAAAGCTGAAACTTTTATTCAAAGAAGCCAATTTTCCACTGTTTTGCCACTTAGAGTCTCTGCTAGTTCTCAAGCTGCAGCTGCTGAAACATCCACAAGCATTTCTATTCCTTCTGAAATGAAAGCTTGGAATTATACTGATTATGGAAGTGTTGATGTTTTGAAGTTAGAGTCCAATGTTGCAGTTCCTGACATTAAGGAAGATCAAGTCTTGATTAAGGTTGTTGCTGCTGCTCTTAACCCTATTGATTTTAAACGAAGGCTCGGAAAATTTAAGGCCACTGATTCTCCACTTCCAGTAAGTTTAGGCACCCTTATCTTGTTATCTTTGAGTTTAGTTTGAATTCCATGTTTTAATGGTACAATTGCTTTTCTCATGCTTGTGTTATAATGTTTGTTGGATTGGATTAGAACCTACATTGGTTGAGGAATGGATGGGTGGTCTGTTTATATGGATTTAGGCCATCCACATTGGTTGAACATGGAGTTAGGCTTAACTGTCATATGTTTACAGATAGAGCAACTTTTCTCCTAAGATTTCAGCACAGAAAATGTTCAAACTGTTTTTTGTGACGTTTCACTTCATGACTGTAGTGTTCACTACTTCTTAAAAATTACCTTCGAAATCATGGGAGGTCAATGGTAAATTAGAGATTATCTGCACTATCCGTGTTTAACTGTGTGACATTTCATCTAAAAGTTCCCTCACGTGCGGGTTTGATTCTTTTTCACGAGTCAAGCACATGATTTTTTCTCTGATAACGGGTGGCAATGAGATTTGAACTTGCAACTTCTGCCTGTTCTGATATCATGTTGAAGTGTGTCACATCTCATCTAAAAGCTTAAGTTGTTAGAAAAAAGCACACATTTTTTTACTTAATCATATATCTCGACATCCTTGCAACTGTTGAAGATTGAAATGATTGAATAGAAGTATGATTTTTCTAAAATTTTGTGTTTTTAGATGAGATGAGCACATAATTTAACATGTTGTCTGTGCAATTTCCATGTGTGTTTTGTCAAAGCAATTTCCATGTGTATTTGGCCCATGGAAAAGAATCCGACTCAGAAGTGAGAGGTCTTGTTGAAGTTAAAATTAAGTAAACAAAAGTGTCTTTTAAGAAGAGATGATCATACAAGTCAAATGGAAAAGACAAAATCACACATTTTTTCCTGTTGTGGAATATGTAGTCTAAAACATATACTTTCTTGTTTGTGTAGACTGTGCCAGGTTATGATGTTGCTGGTGTGGTAGTGAAAGTTGGTAGTCAAGTAAAGGAGTTAAAAGAAGGAGATGAAGTGTATGGAGATATAAATGAGAAAGCAATAGATGGACCAAATCAATTTGGATCTTTAGCTGAGTACACTGCTGTTGAAGAGAAACTAGTTGCTTTGAAACCCAAGAATCTGAGTTTTGCAGAGGCTGCTGCTCTTCCTCTAGCTATTGAAACTGCTTATGAAGGTCTTGAGAAAGCTGGATTTTCTGCTGGCAAATCTATTCTTGTTTTGGGAGGTGCGGGTGGTGTTGGATCCCTTGTAATCCAGGTATGAACATTTCATTAAGTCTCGTTTGAATGTATTATTTCAGTTTTAGAAAAACATGATTTCTAGAAAAGTGTTCAGGTCATCTAATGATAACAATGAGTAACCGTCCATAAAGAGTAAGATTAGTAACTTAGAAAATAAGACAGTTGTCCACAACAACAGATTAAAATATTCTGGTGCTAATGTCTACGAAGATAGCATACTGACTTGGCTTTCAGTAGGATTCTTTGAGGACAATGCCAAATTAAATCGTTTTTTCAGTCTTCATCATTTACTCCCCTGAATAGCAATCACCCGTCTTCTTCATCTCGCACATTACATCATATGGATTCAATAATCCATTGGGCATTTTTAAAGATAAATAAAATAGCCTCTTACCCTATTTTTGTGTAAACGATCTAGTAGGCTGGGTAGCTTTTGCTATCCTGTCTGCATGTTCAAT
The DNA here is from genome assembly GCA_035578085.1 of Solanum pinnatisectum. NCBI lineage: Eukaryota > Viridiplantae > Streptophyta > Magnoliopsida > Solanales > Solanaceae > Solanum > Solanum pinnatisectum. The sequence goes on along the minus strand of CM069080.1, from coordinate 6,976,008 downwards.
CCTTTTTTATTTTCATGTGCCCCTGCTGCTAAAAAATGAAGCTGATGTGTCGTGTTTTTTTCTGTTATGCAGCTTGCTAAACATGTATTTGGTGCTTCAAAAATAGCAGCTACCTCCAGCACAGGGAAGTTGGAACTCCTGAAAAGCTTAGGAGCTGATTTAGCTATTGACTACACCAAGGAGAATTTTGAAGATCTGCCTGACAAGTTTGATGTTGTTTATGATGCTGTTGGTAAGAACTTAGTTTCAACTTAAACAATGGCCATTTTAGTATACACATTGTCGGGACAAAATGCACGTACAAATTTAACATAACAGATAGCTAACTAAATGATTTAACAGTTAATAATAGTGAATATTCACAAGCATAAAGATCAAAACTGCATATTTTTAATCAATTGATGGTCAAATGGGGATTGTTTTGATGCATATTTTGAATCAATTGATGATCAAAAACTACAATTGCAAAATTTCCTTATTAAATTCTGAACTCATCATTTCATAAGTACAATGTTGGGATCTATACATAAATAGCCTGCCCGATTCATTATTTACTTTTTCTAGCCGATATACATAGATTATATACATATCATACATATATTGTACATCTTACAGCTATCTTTAGTTTAAGTGGTTGAGTAGGTTGCTATTTAAGTTAATTCTTGTACAATGTTTGCAGCACTAAGAATCTTAATGATTGAATCCATCGAGTTTAATTAAATTCTGAATCTGCCTCTACTAACAGCCATTTCTTCATCTTGGTACTGACTACAGGTCAGGGTGAAAAGGCGGTGAAGGCAGTGAAGGAAGGTGGGAGTGTGGTGGTGCTAACAGGGGCAGTAACTCCACCAGGTTTTAGATTTGTGGTGACATCAAATGGAGAGATGTTGAAGAAACTGAACCCATACTTAGAGAGTGGGAAGGTGAAAGCAGTGATAGATCCAAAGGGACCATTCCCATTTGATAAGGTTGTGGATGCTTTCTCTTATCTTGAAACTGGAAGAGCCACTGGGAAAGTTGTTATTCATCCCATTCCTTGAAAAATAGCTCTCATTTTGTACAATTTCTAATACATTTAGGGAAAAGGAGAAGTTTTTGTTCCTCAAAGCCCTATTGCGGCATGTGGTTGATCAAAACATGTATGTTGATCATGTTGGACACAGAAATAATTACTAAGGAAGATTCTTGTGTTCACTCTTTCTGAAACATGGTTTTACCAACTTTTGAATTCATAGCCAAATGAATTTTTAAGAAAGTAAATATTATTTTACCAAAAATGGGGGGAACAAAGGAAACATGTTTTCAAGAACTAATTGTCACTCTTCCTTTAGGATTGGCATAATAGATAAATGTGTCATTTTAACTTGGCTTCAGTTTGCATCTACGTCCTCCAACTTTGGGTATGCACCAATAAGCATTTTAACTTGTATAAAGTTGAACAAGTAGACATATGTGTCCCAGGTGGCATCTTGTGTAGCCAATTTGTGTCCTATGTGCAGTCATATTATGCCACATAGGACATGTATGTACTTGTTTAGTTTTATACAAGTTGAAGTGTTTGCTTGTGCACATCTAAAATTGAAGGGCATAGATGTCAATTGAAATCAAGTTAAAGGGCATGTTTATGTATTATGCCTTTAGAATTTGATCATTTAAGCCAGTGTAGCCAGTACATGTCCCAATTAGGACCATTCCCATTGGATAAATTTGTGGAAGCTTTAATTATCTCTTATCTTGAAACAGGCATAGCCACTTAAAAGGTTGCTATTCACCCCATTCAATTCCTCAAAAGTTGGCTCTCAATTTGAACAGTTTCCATCTAGACTACCTTAAGGATAAAGCAGAGTCTCTTGTTGTAATGACCCGAAAGGTCATTTTATAAAATTACCATTTTACCCCTCCCAATAGTTGCCCCGAGTCATTCCTGATAGTCAGTGAAGTTAACTATAATTAATTAATAAGTGAGCAAATTTTAAATAATTACTTTTAATAGGTGGTTAATGGGCCTAGTCCATAATCTATTTAATACCCTTACCACTTTGAATATATAAGAATAAATTAGAGTTAAATAAAGTTGATATTATTTATTAATTACATCACAAAAGAGCAGAACCCTACTACGGACACAAAGTGCGAAAAGAATCGCAGGTACTTCAGGTAATATGCTAAACTTAACTCTAAATCTCTTGGTACATGCATTAATTGTTAGGAGATTATATATAAATCTATTATATCTATTGATGGCTGGGTAAGAGAAGGTGAATTGTTGAGTTTTAATTTGTTTTCCATTAACTGCTAAGGATGAAAAAGTTTCTAAAGTGGGTGGACAAAATTAGTAGTAAATTTATAAGTAATGACGAAGAAATAAGGGAGTAATCATGAGTTGGTTATGGAGAAGAAACGATAACGATGAAATAAGGTACTGCATGGTCCTTGTTTGAAGATTAAGTACTGTTTTCGTATAACTTGACTGGATTTAGATTGTTTTCTTATATTATCACATTATAGTACAAGGTTTAATATATTGAGATACGTAATTAAATATTATATGTATTAGATTATAAGTGATAATGCAATAATTAGTTGACCATTATAGATATGTCATTGGTTTTTTTTTTTTTTGAGAAGTTATTGCTGGTGTTCCCTTTGGCAGTATGCCAAGATTACCAGTGGAATATTGATATGCCGTCAATGGCCATTTTGGGATAATTATTGGACAATTATTGTAATTAATCATTGGGAAAACTAAAGTGATAAAAAGAAGGCGTGTGGGTATAATTTCTGCATAACTGTTACTATTTTGGTGGGTTGTATCCATCTTGGAAATATTTTTATAGGATGATCTAGTTCTCAACTTATGATATAGGAGAAGTTGGAATTTAATCCTAGGCTTGAAACTTGGAAAATATGAGAGTTGACATGTTAATTGGATCAAGATTTAAGAACTTGATTATAAATTGATCAGTGAGTTTTTGGGTCTAGGCTAGACCTATAGTAATTTGGGTGTTGTTAGTTTCGAAATCTTATTATGATTATTAATGTGAATAGATTGCTTTGAGTTGGAAGTACAACGAAAAGGGAAGGCTCAAGTCCCGGAGTGATTGCTCGATTATTTGAGGCAAGTGGATTTTTAAACCCTTGTTAAGTGTATGGAATTCGTGTATTTCCTTGTAATATGTTTTTGGAGGTAATGAGACTTGGTAATGGGTTGACTTGTCCACATTGATTAATTTTGATAATGAAAAGGGGGTAGTAAAAGGCAATGTGATTAATTGTTTGTGTGTGATGTGTTGAGAATTGTTTGTGACGGGCATTCGTACGAGTACCGGTGTTATAAACGGAAAGTTTATTACTATAGAATGCGGACTGTAATCTGAGAATGCCAAAGCATATGGGCATTAGCTGATATATTATTGACTTGATTTATTATGTGTGATTGTGTTCTTTATTGAACCAGTATACTGGTGATAGCTGAGGTGATTACATATCATATGCATATTTGATTGAGATGCATCATCCCTTTTATTGAAATCATATTGTGCACATGCATTGACATGAGATTGAGTATAAGTTGGGCACGTGGAGATCGTCCGTGTTGGGGATGGTGAGATGTTAAAATTATAATTTGGGCACGTGGAGATCGTCCGTGCGAAATTTGTTTGATTTATGATAGTGTGTTGAGATCGTCCACACAGACACGTGGAGATCGTCCGTGTCGGTATATGGACCTCGTGAGTCCCCCATGGGTCATGAACTCTCGATGTATTTCCGAGGAGTATCATGTATATACAGTTGAGAGAGTACTTGGTATTCTGAGGCATATCATTTCATGGTGTCATATTGCATTGCATCCCATGACATCCTTCATTCTTGATGATTATGTGTTTTATTGGTGGTTGGAAAGTAATTGATGTTTGATTACCTCTATTTGATGAACTTGATCTTGTGTGTTGTTGATATTTGTGAGTGCCTTTTTGTGAAAGTTGTGATTGATGAATATTGAGTTTGTTGTTGAGGATATGTAATTTGTTAAAGTGATTGTTGTTGAGCTAGGTGCTATGTAAACTGTGAACTGTTAGATTGGGTTGGTTTTATGCAGGTTGTAGTTGTGGAGGTTCGGTTGGGGTGTAAGGAGTACCCGTATTCTATTCCCTTAGCTTGTGTTTAGAGGTGTACTTGCTGAGTACCGTGTGGTTTGGTACTCACCCCTTGCTTCTACAATTTTTTGTAGGTTACGAGCCTGGATTTTGTGATACTTTCCATTCTCTTATTTTTCGAGGCTTCTTGGAGATTTGTGAGGTAGCTGTTTGTCATCTCAGCGGACCTTCTTACTCCTATTTATGATATTGTTCTATTTTAAAGACAACATCATTTGAGACTTGCGTTTTCTTTCAAATCTATTGTAAGACTTTAGAGGCTTGTACATGTGACAACCAGATTTTGGGGGTATTTTTGAGTTAATTATGAAATTTCCGCATTTTATTGTAATGGGTGAGTGTTAGGCTGACTTGTCTTGGTGGGATAAGACGAGTGCCATCACGTCCATTTTTGGGTCGTGACACTTGTGTAAGAAGTATATTTTCTAATGTGATGACCCTACCTTTCACAAACCTTGTTTGATTAGGAGAAATCAAATGAGGAAGCTAAGTAATTCATCCGTTATGTTAGAACAAACTTTGGTGATCATTTTATTGGTAAAAAGTGTTGGGTTTTAAATTATGTGATGAATGGAAAAATAAGGGTTGCGACTTTTCTGAAGAGTTGTGGCTTTTTTGAAGGGTTGTGGCTTTTCTAAAGAGTTGCGACTTTTTCAAGAGATTGTGACTTCCGAAAAGTTGTGACTTTTCCAAAATATGTGGCCTTTCTGACAAGGCACAATAAGCACATGTTCATACTATCCTTCCTCTCATTTTTTCAACAATGAATTTTTTTGAACTTCTTAATTTCTACCTAAACAAATTCTAGCGTATTTTACTGTCTTTTGAGTGGTTCACTAACACCGTGATTTTAGGTATCTGGGACTGGAAGGATATATTTATTAACCTCGTATACTTAAGGAGAATAATTTTCTTAAGGGCACGCTATGCATTCTGTAGGTTCGATTTTCTTCTTTTCAATATTGTTTCTGTTTTGTTGCAGATTATATTTTCTTTATTGGTTTTGAAAATATTTCTAAACTTTGTTATTTCTTACAAAGTTCTCCAAGTTATTGTTTACATATTTTAATAATACAGATTAACAACATAAAGTTGTTCAAACCAATAGGTCTATGCTGATTAAATGAATCAGGTGCCTTCACTTTTGGAAGTAGAATCAAACAAGTATGGGTAAGATATTTGGCTCACAAAAAAAAAAGGTTGTGAAAAAAAACATAAGTAGATTACATTAAGCTCAAAGCTGAAAACAGCCATTTTAACATTATTTTTGTGATGACACACCACATTGTTGTTCAGTAATACATTTACATCAAAATGCAAATCAAGTAAAGAAAAAAAACTTGAAACACAATTACAATTGATTACATGAAAATTTGTAAATTTTCAACATGCATGGTTTAGAGTGAAACAGAAGGAGTAAGTTTGAAGTCAATATTCCAAAGCTCAAAGGATCCATTCTCAAAATCATAGTGTCCACCTTTTAGTGCAATGTTTTTCTTCACCACAGCTTCTCTCACAAATGGATATGTCAATAAATTGCCTAGTGATACATTCACAGCTTCCTGCTCAACATCATACAAAAAAAATGAAACATAACATTTATGCTTTCCGCGCATTTTGACTGAATACAAAGTTTAAGAGACATTTTTGAAACTTACAATCTAAAATGAGTTTTTTCATTTTATTTAGAAAAAAGTTGAAGTTCTCTGAGCAAAAGTGAAATGTCACCCAAGAACTGGTTTGGACCAGTTTTTTGGGACTTCCAAATTTCATGAACTTCAATAAAAAAAATTAAAAAATATACTCTCAAAATCTATGGTCAAACAGGAGTCAATCAAGTCATAGATGTTATACCAATGAAGCTCATTAAGAGTAAAATGAGAAATTTAAGTTAAATTTTTTAAATATAAAAAAATATTTATTTATTTTTTTTGCGACAAATATCTATAAAAAAAAAGTGCATCACATGAATTGAGATATACCTTCTCCAATTTTGTGCATTGTTCATTGTGATCCAAATCGCAGAATTCTGCCTTTACCTTTGCCTTGGCAGTTGAGCAGATTTTCACCCATTCTTCAATGAAATCACTGCATTTTTAATGTACTCAAAGTATAAGAAGACCTTTAAATATAATTTTATTTTTCGAGATTCAAACAAGATAAACTTTAATCAATCATAATACTTTCATATAATTTTTGAATATATATATAAATTTTAGCTAGAAAAAATTAAATTAATCAAGTTCAACTTAATTTCTAAAATTAATCAAATTAACATTTGAAAAGAAAAAAAAATTCACATAAATTAAAGAGAAAAATATGTTTCTCTTAAATCTTTTTAAAAGTATAAGTAATAAATATAAGAACTAAATGACAGATAAAAGGGACAAAAGAGAGTACAATTTATAAACAAAGAAATTAAAAAAAAAATTGATGAGTAGACTTGCTTTTTTTAAAGGTCAAGTGGACTGATCATCTTTTATTTATCACCAGCTTTATAAGGGTGACTATTCACTTATTGATAAGTCCACTTTCATTATCAATCATTATCAAATAGTTATTTAATTAGTTAAAAAAATTAAAAATTAAAAAACCAACCTTTTAGTGGACCCATCATCAGGAATAGACATAAGTCCTTTAATACCTCCACAACAGCTGTGCCCAATCACCAAAATATTCTCTACCTATAATTGTACAAATTTTATTCATTTTTAAATTCACAACTCCAAACAAATAGGAGAAAAAGGGAAAATACAGGCAATTATTTTTTTAAAATAAAAATGATTTTACTAATCCCTACTTTCTTAAGGCTTAAGTTAAGTTAAGAACTGATGAAGTAATTAACATGTATATTTTGATTCTACTTGTTGCATTTGTTTAATTTACAACTCCAAATATAGAGGAAAAAGGACAAGTATGGGCAATTAAATTAAAGATTATCAAAATTTTAAATGATTTGTACTAATCCCTATACTTAAGGCTGAAGTTTTGAGCTGATCTAATTTACATGTATTTGGTTTCTACCATGCACATGGGGTGCAATTTGAGGCAGTTTACAGACCAAATCAGACAAGTAGATCCTGTTGGACTGAAGTTAATAGAAATATTGTCTCTGAAAAGTTTACACAAAATAATGTTTAGAGAGTTGAAAATGTTTCTAAATTAGGAGAAATTTAGGGTATTACAAAGAATGTCCTCGATTAAATTTGATTATCGTTTTTCTAAATCAAAAAGATAGAGCGACTTTTATTCGAAATAATGATTAATATAATATTATTGAGCAAAATTGACGAGATGGTGAATTAGGCTCGACAATTTAAAAAATGTCAAATTTTTCTTTCTTAATTTTGGATAATTATAAAAGGTCAATGTCACACAAGTTGACATTTTCAATGTATATAAATATGAGGAGAAGTTAAGTAAGAAAGGAATCTCTTTAATTGAATTAGGTATCTTTGGACCAATATTGGACCATGAAATAACATGCTAAAAGACATGTACTTTGTTCTTGACCTCATTAATTAATTAAGGATAAAATGATCTACACCTTTATTATTTATTAATTATTAATTAATTAAGCAGAGGTGTAAAAACAAATTTCAATTGTCATAAAAATGACTGACCTTCAAGTGGACAACTGCATATTCGACTGCTGCTCCCACTCCAGAATATTTTGTCTGTAATGTATAATTAACAACAAAATTAGAGTTTAAATTAAGAATAACGTGCAAAAAGTAGAGGATAAATAACAAATATGGGTTAAAGACATGTTTCAGAATCTGCAATTCAACTAAGAATATTAATATAAACTTTATGCCATATATATCCACATCATTATTTTGATCTTTTACTTTTGTTTACTTTCTTTTATTTTCAGTTTTTTTTTTTTAATTCTTGTTGATTAAGTCTCCACAGCATGGTACACAATATGACGAATTTCTTTTTTGTTGTCTTTTTTTTCAGAGTGCCAATTCAGACAACCATAATTATTGTTCCTCTCGGAAGAAAAAAATGAAATAGGAATAATTGCGCGGAGCAACAAAGGCTGGAACTCTTCTTGCTAAAAACAAGGGCCTTAATTCTCATTTTAGGAGTTAGCGGGTATGAAAGAGTTCCCTCTCTGTATGTCTCTCCGAGTTTCTACTATTAAGCAGCACTTCTACTATTCAATCATAGAATGAAACCCTATGTCTTTTCTTATTTTACACGGTCATTAAAAAATCATTAACAAATTGATCAAATTTACTATTTTGCCTTTTGTTTATAGAAATGCACATAAAAATATTTTTTTAAAAAAATATACATAAAGTATAGGAATAGCTAGTATTGGGGAATTGTTCAAACTTCCAAAGGTCATATTAGTTATAGGGGTAAAACTGAAAAAAATTAAGTAATTTTATCATGATTCAGTAAGTGATCAAGTAATATGGAACAACTGTTTTCAGTAAAATGCATATCTAATATGGGACAGATGGAGTATTCATCTACTCTGACTCAACTTTAGGTCCTCATGATGGTATCTTTGGGCTTTAACTCGGTAAACGTCATATAAATAGACCATCAGTCTATTCTCCGTTGAAAACACAGTATAGTAAAATCTACCTGGTCGTAAGGAGGGACCATGTTGGCGATGTTACGGACAACAAAAGCTTCTCCTGGTTGGAAATTGAGGATGTGTGATGGGCAAACTCGAGAATCGGAGCAAGCAAAAACCAAGAACTGCACGTAATTTAATCACAAATTATACATAAGTGAGTACTAATTAACGTGCCTTAAACGTCATTACTATTGTTGTGCAGTCCAAAAAATAGTTCTAAGTTCAATATTTAGGAACAAAATTCACATTGTGGACGGCAAGTATTGATGTTGATTTACATTAAAATAGTTTGGGGATATAATGGGGAATAACGCCTAAGAGTATATATGCAAGAGAGAATAATTATTCTTGAGAACTTTGATTGGAGGAAAAAGACTTGAGAAAATAGTATAATATATAATTCAATATAAGGTGAGAAATATGAGTTAAGGATAATTTTTTCCATAAGCTTTTGATCATAGGAATTAACTAGATTAACTAATCAAGGCCATGATTAACTATGTTCACTTTTATTGTATTGCTGTACGGTATTTCAAATATAAGGCTATATATCAATTACTCATATAAGTATTGTGGTAAAATATTCATGTTAATCATTACTATTTCTTAAGAAATATGTAAAATTTAAAATGGACACATAAAAGTGAACGAGTATTATGATTTACCTTAGGGCTTTGACCTTTGGCAAGTTGTCCATACAACTCCGGGTTTTTCCTATAAAATTAAGTACAACAACCAAGGTTAAGATTTTAAAAATGTTTAACATGATTAAAATTGGCATAAAAATTTATCTAAAGAAGCTTTACATTCAAATTAGAAATATTCTTTAGCTTTTGGACTACATAAATAATTAACCCCAGAAATAAGAGAATTAAGTGATATATCATTCCCTTCTAATCATTTAAGAGTAGGATTCTCACATTTTCTTAGTGAATTTTTAAATATATATGCTTTACTTTCAAGAATTAGTTGGAGATGAACTTAAAATTCTCTATCGAAAACAACTTTTTCTATCATCTTTTTAGCTTAACTTTTATGCAGTCCAAGACGTGCCATATTATACTCCATTAATTTGAAAGTCTTTTTCTCAATGTAGGACCATAATTTTATACAAGAAGAAATATAGTGGGCATATAATATAAGGGTAGACCGTCAATGATCAAGATTCCACTATTTTCCATACACAAGTTGAACACTTGGCAATCCACTTATCCACTCATATCAAAGAGTTGTTTTCCATAGCTTTCATTTTAGAACTAACCAGATATCACCTGGTACCGTTCATTTTTACTTGTGTGCCAAAAAAATAATTAAAATTTCATATTCAGTCAAATATGTTTTCATATGAATAAAGATAAAAGCGTAATACTAATTGGCAAACTATGATAAATTACTTTTCATGCCATTTTTTTTTTTGGGCACACCTATGCCTACTAAGAAACAGGGTTGGATAAATAATAAATTACTTCTATTTTTCTTTACTAAAGTACAATATGACCTTGTTAGAATAGTTTAAACCTAATAGTGAAATTAGAATAAAACCATTAATACCCTCTTTGTACTACTATTATAAAATGACATAAATTCTATCAACAATAATGAAAGCTCTGAAAGACAGACATATCCACAGGATAATTAAGTGACCCACAATTTGATTTTTTTATGTTTTTTTAAGATTAAAGTAACAAATAAAAATTAAAAAATTAAAGGAAAACACTAATATCCAACCACTAATAATTCAATTGAGTAACATTTTCACACGGTCGGTCAAACTTTCAACCTTCAATTGTGGAAAATAAATAATCAATTCTGAATCAAGTCAACTCAATACTCGATCAATTTTATTTTAATTATCATTTTAATTTTTTCTTTTCACAACTTAAAAAATAATAATAACCATAACATGTAATTTATTAAATACTTTTCGAGGATGAAAACGATATTAAAATGATTTTCTTAAGAACATAACTGAAAATAATTGTCAATTTTAATTTTATTATGATTTTTTATTTATTTATTTTGTTAAAAAAAAAAAAAACAAAACAAAACTGGCAGCATATCCGAGAATGATGCAATATTTGATGCCACAAAGGTTCGGACATAACTTTTAATAGCAAAGGACAGAATTTATTTACGGTAAAGTACAATTTCCTAATTTTAACTTACTCATATTTCTCCGCCTTGAAATGAGCGAATCCGGATCGGATCTTCTCGTCCGGGTCGGACTTTTTCCCATCGGCGCCTTCCAGCTCAGCCGTCAACTGCCTTATCTTCGCCGCAGCTGTATCTTCCAGCTCGTTCTTTTCACTACCAACCACAAAAAATAATAATTAAAAAAATAAATATTAAATTACTCACTCCGTGTGGGACCCAGCGTAATGTAATAGACAAACCGTTAGAGGATTGGAGAATGAAATCAGTCTGTTTTCCGTTTTTATCGAAACTATGAAATTACGGATCAGGACAGAATTTATTGCAGTAATTACGTTATGGAAGCTACAGAAAGTCCTGAGTCAAAAGGACAAAAAATGAAAAAAATCTCTTTTTACCCGAGAAGCTTTTTCAGTCCTGCAATGGCGTCTTCGTATGAATCTTCTGCCATTTTCGTAACCTGCAAGTCAGGAAAAATTAAAACAATCGTAATTACATGTTGATTAGTTGATCTTAATTTGTTTTGATAATTCTACGAGAAAAAGTATTCGATCGTATTTGATTTTATATATGCGAAGATCGAGCAAAATTCAACATGAAACATGCAAATTACGAAGAACTATGAAGATTTGTCAGATTTGAATATACCTCTCGACTTGTAGAAAATAAAGTCATTTTCGTTGATGATGAAGAAACTAAGGGAGAAAGAGGATGAATAAAACGCTCAAAAGAGTAAACAAACTCACGTTCTTTGTGTTGTAAAGGACTATTACAAGGAGTATTTATAGAAAGAGATAATTTGATTCCTGTGTATCGATTGGGATTTGGATAAATATTTTATTTACTTAATTGAAATGGAAAATTATATTTAATTATATTGAAATTTTATTTATATGAATATTCAACGCCTTAATGGATGGAACGTCACCCATTTGTGGTGCGGTTATGACTTATGGAGGAATGGGCCACTGGTTTCACTTTCTATGTAAATCAATTAAAATTGTTTTTCATTTCAATTATGACATTTTATAAATTACTCCCTTCGTTTCTTTTTAGTCATCACACTTTTTATTTTTAATCAAATTATATGAATTTTGATTGATATTTTAAAATATATTTTTAATCATATTAATATGAAAAAATTACAATTTTTATAGTATTTTTAGTATAGTTTTTGAATATTCAATTTTTTATGTTAAATTATCTAATTGATGTAATCTGATTTTGCTTTGAAAATTAGTCAATTTGACTCTCAAAATGGAACTAAGGGAGTATATGGTGACTTTCGCTTTACACTAAGTATAAAAAGGAAATAAACACTGTCGAAACTTGTGATTTAAATTAAGTCATAAATATTTGTGTCACTATTAATCATTTAGTAAAGATAAAATAAGTATGTTAAATTAAATTATTACGGAATATAAAAATGTCATTCTTTTTTAAGAGGACCAAAATGACAAGTGGATCATACTCCCTCTGTTCAACAATAATTGTCCACTATACTAAAAATAGTTGTCCAATAATACTTGTCCAAATTAGAAAATTAAGAGATAATTTACTTTTTGTTTCTATTTTACCCTTGCTATTAAGTACTCCCTCCGTCTCTTTTTATATGTCACATTTTTACTTTGCACTTGCATTAAGAAATGATGTAACTTTATCCTTCTACCCTTATTTAATTTTTTTGGAACTCAAGTTTTCAATCAATGAATATGAATTAATTTATTTTGATTAATTAATTTAACCAATGAACATGAATCATTTACTTAGCTTTTCTAAGTTGGTCAAATATATATTTTCAAGGCTAATAACTTGCAAGGGTAAAAAAGGAACAATATGGTAATTTATGCATTGATTTTATGAAATGACAAGTATTATGGACCAACTATTTATAGAAAGGGATGACATATAGAAAGGGACGGAGAGAGTATTATTTATCATCTAACACATTTTTCAAAGCATTAAATTTAATAAGGTTAAAGGATATATAATATAGTAATATTACCCCTATTATTTATTTTTTATTAAGAGATGTGTCAAGTCAATAGTGGACAACTATTATTGGACAAAGAGAGTACAAATTGAAATAGCAAAAATACTCCATCCGTTTAAAAAAGAATGACCTCCTTTCCTTTTTAGTCTGTTTAAAAAAGAATGATTTTTTTCTTTTTTTGGTAACATTTTAATTTCAGCTTTCCACGTGGCATGTTTAAGGCCACAAGATTAAAGGGCAATTTTGTATATTTAACACAACTTTAATCTAGGACCACAAGATTCAAAAGTCTTCTTTATTTACTTAAACTTCGTGTCAAGTCAAACCAAGTCATTCTTTGTGAAACGGAGGGAATAGTACTGTCGTAACAACCTAGCTCATTGGTGATATTACTCACTTTCAATATAAGTTCAAACGATTTTAAAATATGTTCTATATATATGTTTCCTTGTAAATCTAATATTATTCGTTTGTCCTACCATTATTTCAAAGGTGTGGGAATTGCTTAAATTTGATTGTGTTAAGGTTCGCCCAATCCTAAGGTTGCACTAATTCAATGACTACTTAATACTAGATATAATATATAATAATTTTATATTTTATCGTAAAATTATTAGATTTTATATTTCACATGACTCTGAAAGGTGTTAACTGGCTCAGGGGGCACAGAGGCGCAATAGTTTACTGGACATAATAGAATACTGCTCTGTCTCCTAATTATTATATGACTAAGTCAAAAACAGGATTATGATTATTAAATATTCATTTATTATAAGGTTTTAGGTGAAGGGGTAGTACGTGTAATGCGGCCTTCCTGGCTTGCCGGTGGCTGTTTGTTTCCCATGGGCAAGTCAACCATGGAGTGCCACCACATTCTATTTTTGGCTTTTGGACTCATTAATTTCTTCAATAATTTCTATTCTTTAATAATTTTGTGTTACTCATTACATCCTATACATTTAATTAAATATCAAAATGGACTTTTCTTCTTCATATTATAAATAAACTCTTTTAATTTCAAGATCCGATTTTGTTGGAAAAAGTCTATTATGTCTAAATTGATTCACCTTTTTCGGCTTATTGAAGGTCAATTGACCATTACAACGATCTCACAAATAAAGTTTGAAGGAATAAAATGTGAAAAGAAGAGAAACAATATGAGAGCAATCACAACCAATTGCCCATTCTTCAATGATAACTAAGACTAAGTTTTATCGATGTTTGGGAAAATAGTTAAATTTGTTCTTGAATTTTGGGAAATAATCCAAATTTACCTACAATTAAACGTCGGGATTCTACTCCCTTTGTCCCTAATTACTTGTTCACTTTTGAATTGACATACCTATTAAGAAAATAATTGACATACCTATTAAGAAAATAATGATTGAGATAGTGAGTTTACCATTTTACCCCTATTAATTATGAAGTGAATGAATTAAAAATTTAAGATTTTGAAGAAGTTATATTATTTTCAAAGTAATTAATTGAGGATATAATAGGTAAAAAGTTTTTATCCTTCCTTGATTTGTTAAAGTGGACAAGTAATTATGGACAACTAAAAAAGGAAAAGTGGACAAGTAATTAGGGATAGTGGAAGTATCTTTGTTGTTCAACAATACTTGTTTATTATACTATTTTGGGATATTCAACAATACTTGTCCACTTTATGAAATCAATCACTAATTTTACACTTATAGTTTCTAATTTACCATTATTACCTCATCTACCCAACAATAGTTGTTCACTATTGAATTGGCACATCCCTTAAAAAACAATAAATAATAGAGGTAAATCCTTTTGACAAGAATTTGGCCAATATTTTACCTATGTTATTTTACTTTTTTCAACATTTTTATTCTTTTAACTTTAACACTATTTAATTAAAAAATGGGAAAAAGATCAGTTTATTTTCAAATAAAAAAGATATTATAAACTTTTTAAATTTCTGACCAAATTCTGGCCAAATTTTCTGAGCATTTAACATTACCCAATTGAATTTTCACTTTCATTGAAACTCCATCGATCACTAATTTCATAGATTGTCAGTAACTATATTAGAAATTCACACCAAATATTAAAAGAAAAAAACCAATGCACATAGAATTTTAATTTTAACGATGAATTTTATTTACAAATCTAAACTGTTTCACATACTTTAAGGACAACTTAATCTTTTCACCATTATTAAAAAGGAAAGAAAAAGAAGTACACATATTGAAAAACTTTTGTGATAAGTCAAGAAGAATAGAAACTCACTCACTTTTTTTATAAAGCAAATGATAGATAAATTAGAACCACTTCACAAAATTCATATGCAAAATTAAACATTTTTCTTAGATATGATGAAAATTTAGTTACTTACTATTTGTTTGTATCCAAATATGGATTTATTTTTGAAATAGAATGACTAAGGGGTCGTTTGGTACAAAGATCAATAATGCAGGAATTAGTAATGCAGGGATTGGTAATGCATGGATTAGTAATGCAGGGGTTATTTTTATCAAGTGTTTGGTTCATTGTTTCTTACCTAGTTTTGTGTGTGGTTTAAAACTCTACAAAAAAAATTCTTTTCAATTATACCCTTGAATTATTATGGTATTTTTCTATTTCATGTAATTGGGTCAAGATAGATAATTGACGGACAATATTATTTTTTTATTGCATGTTAACTAGCTAGGAGAATAAAATTTTTATTGTCATGTTCACTATTTTCTCACTTAAATTATTTGAGAGTAAATAATTGTCATCTTAATAAATTGGAGTGAATATCTCAAAAGGTCACACAACTATAATAACTTATAGAAAAAATTTATTGAACTTTGTTTTGTATCAATAAATTAAAAAAAAAAATTCTTTATCATAAAATAAAAAAAATATAGAAAAATAAATTAAACTATTTTTATACTCGAGATGTTATATATATATATATATATATATATATATATATATATATATATATATATATATGCTCTTGTTTTAGACTACTTGTGTAATGTTTAATGGACTTCCGTTAAGAGGCAATATTTGACTTATGAATTGTTCTTAAATTCATACATCAACATTAGCATATTAGTCGGATTATAGTATTTTATATTAATAATAAATAGATTAAATAACTCATATTTTAGAAACAAAAAGTTATATCTAAATAATAAAATTTGTAAGCTAATTTATTTAAATAAATTTATTAGTATAAATATCAAACATAAAATTAAGAAAATAAACAAAATGATTAAAAGGATTTGAGGGGGTATTTTTGTCTTTACCTAGATTAGTCCCATGGTATTAGAACTAATACCACCAAATGGAAGGTATTAGTTATACACCCTATAATACCATGTAGGGTGTATAACTAATACATGGATTGATTATACATAGACCCAAAATTCCTACCAAACATAGTACTAAATAATACCACATATAATACTTGGACTATTTCTCCTAATACTTCCTACCAAACGACCCCTAATAACTTTGTACGTAATCCTTATCCTATCAAATGTATATATGACCAAACTCCAAACTGAATTCCAAAACAAATGGATTAATATCCCAAAATATTCTTTTGAAATTGGAAAGGTTAAAGAGGACTATAAGGAAATGCTCTTAAGAAAGTCGAAAAGGCCATTTCCCAATTTTCAACCTTACCATTTTATACAACTTCATCACCACAAATGGTTTGTGACGCGACACCCTTCTTTATTGGTTTGTTTCTATTATAGTGAGCTCCTCTCACCGTTACTTCTTTTAATATATTAGATACACGGCTCGTATCAGTATGATCTAATATATGTTATTTTTATATTTTAATTTTGTAACGTATCAATCAAAACAAAAATTATAGCCTTCTTTTTAAAGAATATGTTAAATTTCTTACTATCGTGATTGATGATACTTTTAATGTAATTTGAAAATAAATGAATTATTGGAAATACCTTTACTCCTTTGTTCTGATTGATGTGGCACACATGATTGAGGAATCAACCAAAAGTTTTTTATATGCTTATTTAAAAATATTTTAAGTTTTTAATTATAATAATTTGTGGAGTAATATTTTTTACGTAATTTTTAAATATATAAATTATTAAATTTTCAAATAACAAAAGTACCCTTTAATGCAATCTAAAATTTTTAATTCTAATTGAAGCATACGTGTCGATAAAAAATATGTATGCTTCTAGTATCTTCTATTAATAATATATATATGTTGTAGATGGATTTTATGAAATGTTTTTATTGCTATTAATGGTTAAATATTTATTGGCGTGGGAAATGGACTATTTGGGTTGTGATATGTAGTATAAAAATTTATTGAAGGAAAGTTTATGGCATTAAGCTTAACGTTTTATAAATTAGTCTAGGAAGATCAATTTTTCAAAATTTATAAAAATTTGATTTGAGCAAATTTTGATATATAAAAGAATTAAATTATTGGGGTTGGACAGTGACGAATTGTATTTGGACTGACTTTGAGCTAACTTTTATAATGAATTAAGATGAATTATACCAAAATTTAATTCGTTTATAATCTTGTCCATATCAAATTAATTAAAATTTGAACAAATTAAATGAATCATATAGGTTTGGCTTGAATTTTCCACCCCTAACATTTTTTTTTGGTCAGAAACCCCTGACATTTACCAACCTTAATTAAGTAGCAAACAAGTGTTCTAAAAAAAAAACCCTATCACCAAAAATGGTAGATTTCTATCCGTTTTATGTTACGATACTATTTTTTCAGTATGTTTCAAGAAAATATGTTTGTATATTAAAAATAATTTTTAATTTTAATGATATAATATGATTTTATAATTAAATGATATGTATTTTAATCATAAATTTAATAAATCTGTATTTCTTTTTATGATAATCAAACACTTTCATGTAAATTTGAAGAGAAATAGTATTTTTAAATCGTAGCATTATGAATTTGAATTTTTGTAATCACATAGACAACTACAAATTAATTGGACAATCCTTGCTCCCACAAAAAAATAATACAAAAATGATCTTATAAGTAATCTTAAAGTTTTAATCTAGGACAACGAGAACATAATTTTAAGTTTGACAAATTTTGCAAAAATGAATACCACTTTTGACTTTTGAATTTGATATTTTATGATAAAGTTTAAAATCACTTATTTCCAAAATTATTAAGTGAAATTTCCCAGAAAAAAGGGGTGGTGGGTGTTGAGGGGGTAGGGGTTTGGGTTGGAGAAATGCCATCTAAAAAACTTTTGAGTTTTGGGCTTGTTGGGCCTTTGGACCTATAAAAGTTGCATTTAAAATGATCAAAACGTGGTCCATTAAAGAAGTTTGGGCTTGTTAATCGGATTGAAGTAACAACTTTAAAAACAGGCCCATTTACCGTAGCTAGCCTATATTATATAAAAATATACCGTAATTATACATAAAATATGTATGTTTTTACATTCTCTATAATTATTTTAATGGACAACTATAAGGTGTAAAAGTATACACCTTTTTTCCCTTGGTTTTTTGCTATTAAATTTTGAAGTCTTTTACGCGGGAAAAATTCAACAGAATGAAGAATTAAAACGAGAATATCCAAAAGGTATTAATCTTATTTTGTAATTTATATCATGATTCAATCTAAAATTTGCAAGTTATTTTCCATTATTGACCCTTATTATATGGTGAATAGATAGAATCGAACAATGTGGCTAGTATACAAACTATGAACATATGATAAGAGGGCCCAAATGAGAGACATTACAAAAAAGAAATTAGAGTCGAGCAATAATCCACGTAAAATTCACATATAGTCACTTTTCAATTTCTATAATTAAAAATAGTCAATTTTGGGTTTTAAATTTTACAGGTAACTCACAACCTTCGAGTTGGAAGTGAAAGGTGCTTACCATCCAAGCAACCCCTCTCGTCTAAACACTCATTCTACATTATCCTCTCCGCCTTAATATATTGTATACTTTTCCTTTATACTAGAATCAATTTAACAATTTTTTTTATCGAAGTTAGACTAAACTAATTCAGTATAATTTGATTTTTTGAATCTCGAAAAGAAAAAAATATACCAAGAACATTTTGTGACAGAGGGAGATTTATTTTATGGATTTCCCTTTGTATTTTAGTAATACTTATAAATTCTTAAGTAGTTCGCTTTTAGATTTAGCTTTTCTATCTTCACAAGGTAGATGCAAGGTCTGTGTCGGCCACATCACCTTCTCCAGACCCCACTTTTGAGATTACACTATGCATATTATTGTCGTAGTTTTTTTAGAATTTGTTTTCTTTCTTTTTTTGGTCGGAACTAACAGAGTCAGAAACATAAGGGTATTATATATATATATATATATATATATATATATATATATATAATGTATCACATATTTACCAACTATAGTTCATAGTTCATTATTTGACTCAAAATAAAGACACTAAAATATAAAATGATAAAGACATCCATGTAGAACTAACCTGATTGAGAGACTTTCTTGAACAACACATTAGCATGCATTTCCTTAATTTTCCAGCCATAATTAATAAGAGTTAATCCTCAATAATATTCCTGGAATATAATTCAGCCACTTATCATATACATTGGTTAACAATATCATATATATAGTAATATGCAACACCCCACATTATATTCCACACACCAAAAAAGATAACAAATTTGTTTGATCTAAAATTCCAACTATTCCATTAGTATATGCAACTACTTAGCTTTTGCCTAAGAATATGAACTTACTATCCAAATATGAGAAAGCTAAATAACATGACATGACATGATTAGTTCAAGTTCTCCCAAAATATAAAAGTGATACGTACGTAGATAACTTATAAGTGATCAGATTATTTAAAATTTCGATGGTCTTTTAGCACATATAAGAAAGAGAAAGAGAGAAAGTGTACCTTATAAGTAGAATTCAAGACTTGAGAAATATCATCAAGGAGTAGAGAAATGTGATATTTGCCCTTATAATAGCAAAATTGTCATTGAAAATAAAGCCAACAAGGCAAAAGTGATCAGAGTAAGCCACAAAAATAAAAGTTGTCCTCACGGAAATTCCATCAAATGAAAACCACAAAAAAGGATAAGAATAGAGACAAAAATAAAGAATGAAAGAGAGTAGAGCTTTGGATAACTTCTACGTTTGGCACACCATTTATTTTAAAAATTAGAGATAGCAAACTTGCATAACCATTTTTGGGCCACATTTTCATCATCTTACTCAGCATTGGTCAATCCTACTTATCAAATTCTGACCAAGGGTTTGTGGCCTCTCCACTTACTTACAATAATAAAATAAACTACACACAAGCATTTCCTCTAGTTCGTGGAATCAGAATTTGAAATTTATGACTTTATGATTTTAGTTCATTTGAGTTATTGGGTTTTAAGTTAATCATTTGTACATATTATGTAGATCTTTAAAAACAATTATAAGATTTGAACCGAAGCTACTCTATAATTTGACTAAATACCTAACTCATATTTGATCTAAACTCCATTCCTTATCTGAATAGAACAATTATCGTAATTTAAGAGTGAAGCATAATTATTGTGATAAAGTATTTTTTCTGATTAAAGATGTAGTATAATTTTTCGATAAACAGGATTCGAACCATTTCCATGCCTTCACCCACCTCTACTATTCATGAAAACGACTCTCAACTCCCGAGAGGGGGGGGGGGGGGATGGGGGAGAGAAAAAAGAAGTGTACCCTTTATCTTTTGGGACTTTAGATAAAATGTGACAACTCTTAGCTAGGTGGAGGATTGGTCTTTTATAAGAATTCCCAAAAAATTGGAAATAGTTGAGATAAGACACGTTGACATAGATAAACGATGGCTGTAAAGATGCTATTATACCATTATTATATTATGAAAAGCGCATGAAATTGACAATTCACGTTGATTGTTGCAAGAATTTCAATATATATATAGCTTGCTAGTTGCTTAGTTGTTCTCTATTTTTTAAATTAAATTTAAATAAGTGATTATTCCTAACTTGTGATATAGACAAATAATCATGTACTTCTTATCATATCCTACTAATTGAAAATGAACCTACCTCACTTGAGCGTTGTATGAATTTGGTAATAGTAGGTCCCTTTGTTTTGTATTTTTTAAGCTGTCTCTTAAAGAATTGGGAGATGGTTTGAGTTAAGACTCATGGAGAAAAATAAATGATTGACATATATAATTCTACGTAGGCATAATACATAAACATGATCCTTAACTTGACGTCAGCGGATAACTATGACCTTTAACTTTATGTGTGCATAAATATGCACTTAAACTTGTATAAAATTGAACAAATATACACATTCGTCCTACATGGCACCTTAGATGACAATTTTTCGTCCTACGTGTATTATGCCATGTAGGACACGTGTGTCTACTTGTTAAATTTTATACAAGTTTAAGTGTCTACTTGTGCACGTTCAAAGTTGGAGGACATGATTGTCCGCTGAAGTCAAGTTAAGGGTCATGTTTATGTAGTATGCCTTCTATGTATAATGCTACTCCTTATTTATGGACAGAGCCACCTTAGGATGGGTCCGATACACCCCCTTATCGAAAAATTATGCGATATATAAAAATAAATTATTTAATTATTATGAATGTTTATTTAATTTTGTAGGTCTTTAAAAGAAAATTTGTATATCCTTGCCAAATTTTTGGCACCGGTCATTATTGTATGATTAAAAGCACATGCAATTGCTTCCGAGTTCCGTATATAGTTCTACTTTGTAAAGTAATATATATATATATATATATAAATTCCGTCTATTTAATTATCTCATTATTTGATAACCAAACATATATTGTAGCTAAAGAAATGATTTTTTTTTCTTTACTCCTTCCTAAGAGCTCCTAAATTATATTATAAGTAGAAAAAATAAATACTAAAATTAGTTATTTAAAAGAAATAATCATAAAACTTGAAAGGATCTCACTCTCATGAGTGAAGAAGATATAAACTATAAAAAAGCATTAGAATATACAACGAATTTCCATCAAGAACCAATAGGATTTTCTAATCATATTCCCTCTAGCTAAACATACAAATACAAAAGCAATTAAAACAAAATAAAATGAATTTTTGCAAAGCAATGATATACACTATCCAAAGTTATGATAAAGAACCTAGTAAAATAAGAAAATATAAAAGGAGAACAACCTATAACCAAAAACCTTATAGACATAAAAAATATTTTTTAAGAAAATCTTCATCTAGAAAACCATATTTAAATAGAGATAGACATGTTAGAAAATATAGAAATGATAGGAATTATAAAAATAAATTAGAATGTTATACTTGTGGAAGTATAGAACACTTAGCAAATACATGCCCCAAAAGGAATAACATAAAGACTAGAAATTCTCAATTAATAGAAGATTTTCAAGAAACATTATTAAATGTAGATAGCAACCAATGTAATATATGTAAATGGTATCCTAGTAAAATAAATAGAGCAAAATGCAAAAATTGTTATATGGAAGCTTGTATTAGTTGCATAGAAAATAAGTTAAAACAAAGAGTAAATAAAACTGAAGAACAAATCCATACAAAAGATCAGCTACTAATCTAAGACTAATAACTCTAGAAACAAGAGTAAATGACTTAGAACAAAGACTAATTACATTAGAAAAGGGAAAAGAAAAAATAGACCAGGATAATACACAAGGTACAATACATTTAGATCAAATAGAAAGTGAATTAATGAATATAAAAGAAAATAATACTAGTTTTATATGCAATGAAGATAAAAAAGTTAGAACAATAAAAATACTAGTAAGAATAAAAATAAAAGATGTAGAGATAGAAACTTTAGCCTTAGTAGATACAGGCTGCACTAGTTGTCTCTTTAATAAAAAGATACTACCACATAATTTATTATATACTCTAAAATTTTTTAAAGAACCTATACAAGCAATACAAATGGATGGAACATATAATCTTTACGACCAGTATATAGAAAAAGCACAAATAAGTTTTATAAATACTTGCAACGAATTCTATAAACCAACATACAATATGTATAAAATATTAGTAAGAGATCTTAATATTAAAACTAACTTAGTATTAGGTTTACAGTTTCTTATACAAAATAACGGAAGTTGTTTATTCTCTAGAAATGGAATAATGCTGTTTAGAAATACAACATACACTCCGGTACAAATTAATAAAATTCCTACCAAAGAATTGCCTAATAATAAAGACAATAAAATAATGAATAAAATAGCAACTCCATGTTGTGACGACTGTGGCAATAATGGTAGTTGTTCAAAAAATCTATATGAAGAAAAACAAGAAGAAAATTATATAGAAGATACATACATAGAAGACATAGAAAAAGATTATACCTTAATAAATGTAGAAATATAATTTTATAATTTTCAAAAAGGAATAAATACTATAGGAAAAATAAAAAATTTTAAAGACATAGAAAATATAATAGCAATATTAGATGAAATCGAAATAATAGGAGAAAAGCCTTTAATACATTAGGGAAGTAATAAAATTATGTGTAAATTGGATATAATAAACCTAAAATACACAATAAAGACAGCAACAATAGAAGTAAATAATGAAGACACTGAAGAATTTACTAAACAAATTAAAGAATTACTTAAATTAAAAGTAATAAGAAGATCCACATCTAGACATAAATCAACAACTTTTATGGTTAGAAACCATAGTGAACAAGTAAGAGGAAAAGCTCGCATGGTAATAAATTATAAAAGGTTAAATGACAATACTAGAACAGATGCATATAAATTACCAGGTAAAAACGAGTTAATTAATATAATACAAGGTAAAAAGATATTTAGTAAATTTGACTGTAAATCAGGATACTGGCAGGTAAAAATGCACCCGGAAAGGATAGAATGGACAACCTTCACTTGTCCTGAAGGACATTTTGAGTGGCTAGCCATGCCTTTTGGTTTAAAGACAGCTCCGCCTATCTTCCAAAGAAAGATGGATGATATGTTCGGAGATTATAAGAATTTTGTTAGTATATGTAGATGATATTCTAGTATTTAGCAAAGACATACAAGAACACTTAGGACACATACAAACAATATTTAGATTATTTGTAAAATATGGAATAATAGTTAGTAAAAAGAAAATGAAATTATGTAAAAAACATGTAAACTTCCTAGGAGTAACATTAGGAGAAGGACAAATAAAATTACAACCACATATAGCTAAAAACGTTTTAGATATGCCTGATAAGCTAGATAATACTAAAGAATTACAAAAATTCTTAGGATTAGTAAATTATGCGAGAAATTTTATTCAAGACTTATGAAAAATAGTAGGCCCATTATATGCTAAAACAGAAAGTAAAGGACAAAAACACTTTAACATAGAAGACATTAAATTAGTTCAACAAATTAAGGATAAAGTTAAAAATATACCAGACTTACAAATACCCCTAGAGTCAGATTATTTAATAGTCCAAACAGATGGTAGTAAATTAGGATGGGGAGCCATCTTAAAATAAAGACCAAATAAATATAGCCCAAAAATAGAAGAAAAAATCTATGTATATCAAAGTGGACAATATAAAGAAAAAGGAAATATGAGTAGTATAGACGCAGAAGTATTAGCTGTAATATATGGACTAAATAGTGTCAAATTATACATTTTAAACAAAAATGAAGTATTAGTAAGAACAGACTGCGAAGTAATAGTTAAATTCCATGAAAAAATAAATAGTAAAGCTAGTAACGGAGATGGTTAAACTTTATGGATATAATATCTATATACAATAACATTGTTTTCGAATATATTAAAGGAAAAGACAATGATTTAGCAGATAAACTAAGTAGACTACAATTAAAAACTAACTGAATTCTATTTCAGTATGAGACCAATTGGCCAAACGCCAGAAGACAAAGGCAAGGGCATCGCCCAGCCAAATACCTATGCTCAGACATTATTAGGAAGACAAAATTTCAGACCATTAAGCACAACATACAACTTAATGGAGAAAATTTATTTTGGTAAGTATAATTTAATTTCATATCCTAAGTGTAATTTAATTTAGAGTAGTTTCAGACTGTAATTTAGATAAGGCTCAACAATGTTTAATAGATAACTTATGAATTGTATACAATAAAAAAGACACTAAGTATTTTATAGCAGCTTCTAATGCTTTATGTCAATACTTTTCAGACAAAAATAAAGATAATAAATTTAAATATTATGTATTTATACATGCTAAAACCAAAGGTATTTTTCAAACTTGGATAGAAGTAATAGATTCTATAAACGGAGTAAAAAACCCGCTTTTTAAAGGCTTTAATAATTTTAATGAAGCTTTAGATTATGTGAGAGGAATACTTGGGCATAATTATTATATTTCACCAGCCCTTAGATGAATCCTAACCCAAATACCTCAATACAATATCCAAAAAGACTCCGATAAAATAATATTTTGTGACCATTGTTCTTCCATGACTGAGGGTTTCAAGAGACTAAATGCTAAAAATGAAATCCTTATTCAAGAAAATATGAGACTAGTGAGACAACTCGAGACATGTCAGAGCAAATACTCGCCAAGAACAGACAGTACTACGGAGAAAGAAGACATGAGTTCTCCATCTCTTTTAAAAATGGATGAGACGGGTGTGCATTCCTCTCTGAATGCTAAGAACTCTACTGTATTGGAGAATGGTACAGCTAGTCCAGTTCAAACGGTGACCAGTAAAGACTTATCAAATTCGTTAATGGCTGTAACTTTGCCAAAAAGTGAAGAAGAGGAGTCTTCTTCATCACGAAGAAGATTACCTAAATATTTTCAAAAGACTATTTAAGAAAAAATGAAGAATTAAAAAAGAAAAAAAAATGAAAAATTAGAAAAAATAATCAAACAAACTTTAGAAAAAAATTTTCAAGACAAAAGCCAAGACAAACATATTATCAAAAATATTTCTAGTCCAAGTAATGGTTCAAAAGACAATATTCACAGTCCTTTATTATCAGACGAAGATCAGATAAATAATATTCAAGACTCTCAAGAACCTTATGAAGATGATGACTCAGGCATGAGTTTTAATACCATAGCATTACACAATTTAGACACTTAACTAATTTTCAGACCAAAGCATAATGGCAAAAAGCCAAGAAGAAGACAAGATGACAAAAACTTAGATAAGATGGCAAAAACTACAAGGAAAGGTAAAGACAATTCGCAAGATAAAATTACAAAAAAAAAGAAAAGAAAGGTATGTTATCTACAAGAAGACAAAAAGATATGGAAAAGAAAGTCAAGACTGGCATGGTGCCAAAAATGATAGAAAGATAAAAACGGTGGACGAAATATTAATTAGTATGAAAGAGTCATAGTGTTAGGTGGGAATGCCCACTACGTGTCTTATAATATTAATATTAGGTGGGGATACCTATTATGTGTCCTGTAAAAATAAGTGTATTGTCACTTTATCACTACCCTCCAAAAGAGGGAAAAACTGTTGACATAGAGCGCGTCAGTATAATAATTGAGTCTGTAATATAAGTCAAAAGATGAAATTAATAATGCATGTGACAATGGGGCCCAATGAGCACCCGACTAGCATTATTAAGGGAATCTTATCTAAATTGTCGCCCAAAAAATAATTGAGGCCACGTAGTAAATTGAGGACCGTTCCTTTGGTTCTCTTACGTCTATATAAGAGGCAGTAGTAAGAGTTGGAAAAAAAATAGAGAACGAGAAAAAAGAGTGGAAAAAACTTGAAATTAAGAGTGAGAAAATTTCCAATATACTTTCCCCCCTACATACTCCTCTATGTACCAAAAATCCTCTCTTGTATATTAAAGTTTGTGGAATAATAATAAGTGTGTTTGAGTCTTAAAGTTTTTGAAGTTTTTCAAAGCTCTTCGAGGGTTCCCGAAAGGGAAACCTCTCTCTGTTTATCATGTAAGTTTTTATGATACTTATTTCCCGAAATTCTCCCCAAAAATATGTTATCCCTTTTTGTTGTTAGCTTAATCTTTTATGTTAATTTTCAAACAGTTGTTAGTTTTATGTAAATTAAAGTACATGTGTTAAAAAAACTACCCTAAGTATATGGTTAGCTCCTTAACTTCTTAATAACAATTATGGATTAACATGTAAATTCCTAGGATTCTTGGCCTTTATAGTCCGCTTGATGAAAGGACGAAGTTGTTGCCAGTTTTTATATCTGGGGTGTGGTTAAAGATGAAGTTGTTAAGAACACAGGTTAAGAAGAAGAGATGAACGGGGTAAGATAAAAAAAAATCGTAAAAAACGTAAAAAATGGGGAAATTAGGGAATTTAATCGTAAAAACACATGATTTAACTAGATAAGAGAGGGAGTACTGAGTAGGATTTACTACATATTTGCTTAAGTTCTTATTTATCTTTATTTGCTTAAATCATTATTATCTATACATCTGCTATGTACTATTATTTTATCTAAGTGCTTATATTTTATCTAAGTGTAATATAATTGACATATTCTAAAATGTTCTATTGTTTCCATTATATCCATTTTACCCTTTTTACATCCTCTACATTTAAAAACTGTATTGTTATTGTCTTTTTGCTTCTTCTATAGCTCTTTCTACCTCGTATTCTTCTTGTATTAATTCTATATTCATAAATTCTTCTTTTTCTGTTTCTATGGTACTTTCAGTTTCATTATCATCTAATTCTTTTTGACTTGTATAATTATAGTCTGTAAACCTAATCGATGTCTCACCTTTTGAGCTAGTGTACATTAAATGTTGCTCTGGAGCAAACACTTTGGGTTTACTTAGTTTATCTAAATTCCATTCTAATCCTGCATATTCTTCTGGATTTATCTTTATTGGTTTTATTAGTTTTATTCCTTTGTTACCCATTATTTCTACTACATCGTTTACTTGGAGTTTAAATTTTGTGTTACTACTTAAAGTCATTTTTCCTATAAAACCTATACACATTAATAAGTTTTTTCCATTATTCATTTCTTCATACCCTTTAGTCTGGATTCCTATTTTAATATGTTTTCCAAATTCTTTTAAATTAATTAAAAAATTTGGACTAATATAAACAATTCCTCCATTATTTGTCATGTCTACTTCGGTTAAGCCAATTATGAATTTCTTTAAATCTTACCATCTATCATCGTATAATACAATTAGAACTTTGGATCCTAAATTTTTTCTAGTTAATCCTTTTATTCCTACAATTATTAATCCCATATGCATTAACATAAGTTTGGGATTTTTGACCGTCTTTATGAAAGCTGGGTTTACTAAATTTAGGTTTGCAAAGTCTTCTCCTATCGCTGATATCTGTTCTTCTCTATAGTGTCTGTATAATTGATTATCTTTAGAGAAATGTTTTACATTATATAATGTCTTAGGATTTAATAATTTGAGTTGATTTTGTTGGAAAATCTGCAAATCTCTATCTATTTCTATGATTTCATTTAATTCTTGATTTTCTTCTATAGTTGAGTGCCTTTTAGATAATATTCTAGAAATTATATTATTGCCTATTCTATTTTCTGAGAAGCTGGGTCTGCTGTCTTGGACTGTTTACCTATTTGAAAGAAAGTCCATTTTTGAGGTTTTCTAGTTAACTTATGTTTTTCTAGTTTAGGTGTTATTTTTACTTTCTTAAGTTGAGTAATTAATTCATCTATGTCTGTATTTTTATGAGTTTGTTCAGGTTGTTTTTCTTTTAGTATTTTATCTATTTTTATGTTTAATTCTACTAATAAGGCTATTATTGTATTATTTTGTTTAAGGATTACTTTGTCTGTTTGGCTAGAGGGAATCAGATTAGAAAATCCTATTGGTTCTTGATGGAAATTCGTTGTATATTCTAATGCTTTTTTTATAGTTTATATCTTCTTCACTCATGAGAGTGAGATCCTTTCAAGTCTTATGATTATTTCATTTAAATAACTAATTTCACTATTTATTTTTTCTACTTGTTCTATGATTTTTGTTACTACTTGAGTATTTTTAATTTCTAAATCTTTGGGTTTTTCTATTATAGTCTTTACTAGTTTTTCTATTTCTATTTTAGTAGGTATTTTTTCTAAATTAACTTTTGTATTTAGATATTGAATTTTTCTATCTATTTCTAGTTCTTGTGCTTTTAAAAAGTCAAAATTCTTTTCTAATTTATCTAATATTTTAAATTGTTTATTTTGAACTACCTCTATTTCTTCTAAAAGTTTTATTATAGTTTTGTCTTGTTGTTGAATTTTTTCACTAAGATTTATTGTTAAGTCTATTAAAGTATTATATTGCTTATCTTCAGAGTGTAGTATATGTTCTCCTTCAGAAAAATTACACTTTAAAATATTATTTTTGTATAGCGATCTGTATTTCTTTTCGGGATGTATTCTTAAGTCTAAATATTCAAGATGTCTTAACGGATCTATTTTTCTATCCTAGTGAACTTTTAACTTGACTAATTCTTTTATAGTATTTTATTCTATTCGTAGGCATCGTAGTGCTCCTCTTCATCATCGAGGCTAGCTAGCTTCATAAAAATTTAACTAGTGCACTAACCTACAGCCTAACGCTGCTTGAAATTAATATAGACTGCCAGAATATTCTTCACTTTCTAGCAAATGATCATCCATCTTACCCTAATATTTTGACTGACGGTAGGAAACTACTACTCAAATTTGGGAACCCTCTGGTGTGCAACATATATAGATTTAGGAAAGATTATCAAGTGATAGATATCTTGGCTAAGTAAGGGTCTAGATTGAAGAAAGCTTCCATTGTGCTTGGACCTACGATAATTGTATCTAGTAAAATGAAGCAGACAAAGTAGAAACTCTTTATGTTAGACTAAAAATATCGCCTTCTATTGTGGAATGTATTAATGCGTATAATGTAACCTCAACTCCTGCCCCAAACATTACTAAAGGATCCATACTCGGCAACTTACATGTATTGATGCATATTAAGTTTTAATATATCATCTTGTTTACAAAAAAAAAAAAAAAAAAAGGCTTCAAACTCTTTCCTAACGACTCGATTGCCATCCAACTGATTGTTTCCTTCATATTGAGAATGATGATGGACTCACAGGCAGAGCCAATGTTAGGAGTATGGGGGTTCTAAATCAATTTTGTTTGGAGGTTCACATGTTAATAGACATATATTTATTTAATTTTCTAATACAAATATATGGTCTACGAAAAAGCTAGTGAGTTCGTCCGAACCCACCCATGAACCCCACCTAGCTTCGCCTCTGATGATGATCTTTTTCGCAAAAAAAATAATTTAAAGCAACTTAGCAAAGATTAAATAATATTAAGTCAAAACAATACTGTAACTGTCTTGTCCCCATGTTAGTTGGTTGCCAAACTTTTTACCCTTAAATCCATAACTTGAACTAACAATTGAATTTGTTTAAATGGTTCAAGGACACACAAATTAGAGTGAAAACAACGAGATTGTTGATGCTAAATTACTTGTTTTATATGATTAAAGTGATGAGCCAAATCAGTCAACAATAAAACATTAGCTAGAGAAAAATAATTAATATTATTCGTGTGTTTTTATCTTAGTCGTTTGACAATATCACCGATAAAGTTAGGATTTAATGATTTTGAGGGTTATAATTACCATGCTTGAGGGCAAATAACAATTCTGATGTGATACAAGTGTGGGGAAATGGTATACTTACAATCAAACCCTAAGTAATGTTTTTCATGGATTTCACCCCTCATAAGTCATAACGTCCCATATAGACATGTTTCATCAACTACATTTGTGACTAAAAAAACTGCTGAATTGGATCCCATATTCTTTGAAAGAGATTGCAGCCAATACTTATCTTGACAATCCACCGCTATATTCCAGTCTTGCATCTTTGGAGCCAAGTGAGCCAATAGTATAGATCCAAACTTAGTACATACGAGAGTTAACCATCTTACCAAACGATCTCAAATGATAAGACAAGTATCATTCCCATCGAATCATGTCTGATATGTCTTCAATCCCCACGTGTCACATTTTGATGCGTCCAGATCGATCCCGGCCTAAATTAGAATGATTAATCAGTTGTAGAGGTAAAATATATAACATTAATTTCTTTAGGAGGCATATTAGAACTTTTAATAAGAAAGTGATATTTAGCCCTCTCGTCAAAACCAAAGCCCCATTCCGTTTTCCTACTTCCAATCTGAATCTAGATCAACCCCGGCCTAAATTAGAATGATTAACTAGTTGTAGAGGTAAAACATAGAACATTAATTTCTTTAGGGGGCATATTAGAACTTTTAACAATTTTATGGGGTGGGAAGTGATATTTTGCCCTCTCGTCAAAACCAAAGCCCCATTCCGTTTACCTACTTCCAATCTCAATCTCCAGCAGAATACTCCGATCTCAATTTTTCTCTTCAATTCAGGTAAATCAAAAACTAAATCTTTATTATTTATTCAAAACTGTAACTATTCAATATATTAAATTCAAGAATTTGTATGTTTTCTGCAGCTTTCTGTGGTGATTTATTTACCAAAGATTTGATTTTGTTTGATCTGTTGTGTTTTCTGAATATGTGTCTGAGTTTATTTTTCAATTTCTTGATTTGGGTATATGTAAAGATTTGATCTTTTTGGATTTTGTTAGGTTTAAATAAAAATGGGTGAACCAAAGAAGCAGCAACCAGTTTTCACTAAGGTTGATCAGCTTAGACCAATGGCTACTGGGCTAAATCTTACTGTGAAGGTGGTTAATACAAAGATGGTAGTGCCAAGGGGAAATCAAGGCCGTCAGATGCGATTGGCTGAATGCTTGGTTGGTGATGAGACTGGGATGATCATTTTCACTGCTAGAAATGATCAAGGTATTGTATTTGGTTTGTTTTCTTTTTTGGTTTCAATCTAGCATTCAGTATCTATCGATAAAAAGAGAGAATCCCGTTTTGTAGTTGTATCATTTTTCAAGGGAGAATCCCGCTTAGATTAATTGTGATTATAAGGTTATAGCCTATGTTGCTTGAACTCTTCAAAAAATGTGTGTTGGATACTCCAGAAGTAGTGCTCTTTTGAAGGATCTGACATGGTCGTGGCAACAGTTTTAGAGAGTCCGAGCAACATAGGGGATATGAGAATCTTAGTAACTCAATTGGTTGACTGCCTGAATTTTTACCTTGTTAGTGGGGGTTTGATTTCCCATGTTGTGATTCCCTCCCCCTTTTCCCTTCAACTACCCCCAATTTTTTTAAAAAAGGATTATAAGGGTATAATGGTAGTAAAGACTGTATCTTTAATGTTAATTAACTGAGCAAGGGAGTTGATGTTGTGGTGATTTCGTGGAGTCATTCTAATTTGCTGCGATTTTTGTTTGAGATTAGTCTGGATTATAAGGGTATAATGGTAGTAAGGACTGTATCTTTAATGTTAATTGTCTGAACAAGGAGCTGATGGTCTTAGACTCTTAGTATGTGTTTTGGTGGTCTGATCATACATTACTACTGTAATCTTGTTGTGTTAATGCCGTTGAAGGGGAAAAAAAAATAAGAACAATGAATTTCTCCCCATTTACTCAAATAGGTTGTGCAGTGTGATCTAATGCTCAATGCTAAGCCTAAGGAATAATTAGTGTTGTACTAATTAAAATGCCTTTGTATTTTTATGTGAGGCCATGACATTGTATTCTCTGACTCTCAGGTTTTTATTGGGTCTGAGGTCTAAGTAAGTAGCACTTGGTGAAACCAGAAAATGTATCAGGGTGATAATTCTAATGGTTCTTCTATAATCCTTTTTACGGTTGTTCTAAAGCCAGATCATCTCTGAAATCTAGTATGCATTATGTGGACATGTGGTGCATACTTGAACCTTCGTATTCTATTTAGGGTCCAAGATGATAGGATATAGTATTGGTAGATTACATCAAATTTCTATTCCAAGTTATGTATATTTCATTAGGCATTTTCCTAGAGACAACCTTAGTTTAGAGATGAAGTGCTGATCAGAAAAAGGTATTGGACCTTGTAAGCCTTTATACAATCACCATTCATGTTGTGGCTCATTATGGCAAAATTAGTCCCTTGTACAATTATTCGCAACCCTTTGTTCAGTTACCATTCATGTCATGTCTCATTATGGAAAAAAATAGAAATCCTTAATACAGTTACCTACAGCCATTAGGCTATTATCCAAACCTATGTTGCTCGGACTCTTCAAAAATGTCTACGGGTGTGTGTCGGATCCTCCATAGATAGTGTATTTTTGAAGGATCCGACACGGGTGTGGCAACATTTTTGGAGAGTCTGAGCAACTTAGATCCAAACTAGTTGGTATGATCTATATGGTCATTTGATCTCATTGCTATTTTTGTTCAATTTAAGGAATTACGTTTGATTCTTTTTTGACTGATTTTAACTTCCAAACTTGTTATGATGCTTTAAGTAATTGAAACATACCTGAAACTTCACTTATTTGTTCAACCTCACTTTGTACATTTCTTTTGATCTAGAAATAATTCATCATAAGGAAGGGGCAAAACACTTTGTATACAAGCATACCAAAAAGTAGGAAACCTTACAAAAAGCTCATTTTGCAGTATTGCTGTTGAGAGTTTTACTTGAGTGGGATGTGAATGAATAGAGGCAGTCAGTTGGCATTCAGCATGTTATTCTTCTGAATAGCTCTATCTTGGAGTCACTGGAACCAAATAATTTTCTGATTTCCGAACAAACCACTATTCTGAAAACCTAAATTACTTCTCTAACTTTCTTGAGGAAACTTTTTGTAGATTTTCAGTTTCCGAAATCAGTGGAAAAAGTGAAAAGAGGAAACCCATAAACTCTTCTCTGTCTGTGACTTACATACGTAATGAAACCAGTGTTGTCAAAGACACACTTAAGTCCTGAAATGAGGCTCAAAAGATGCTGAGCACTTTGTCATGCTTAATGTGCGCTTCAATGTCTTCATCAAAGTTCTAGGTCATACTTTTCCTTGCCAATGAGCCTCTTCTGAAGAGGCGACACTAGATAATTGATATTTCACTTTATTGTAATTTTTTTTTTCAATTTCTTTGTTCATTATTTATCATTCATGCTTATAATTATTAGTCTTGGACGAAACATATATATTTATATTTTTCTCCCTTTGTGCCTTTTTTCATTAAAGCCCACACTTTATTTGCGCTTAAAGCCCCAGTGAATCTTAAGATTTTTCTTGCACTTTTTTGCTTTAGACAATACTGAATGAAAGGCACACCATCAAGTAGGCACACATAATTTTTGCAGGTGATGGTGTGGAAGATATCACTTATTGGTATTATATGGTACACATCTTTACTGGGATGTAGAATTGTATGAATTGTAACTGCGTGCAAATGTCATTCACCTAAGTTTCTTGTGTACAGTTAGCTGTGCAATTCAAGCCTAGCTTGTCTTCATCCTGTTTCTTTCAGAGTTCAGTAAACCCAAGCCCTGTCTTCTCACAAGAAGCGGACTTCCTATTTTTTCTGCTTCATGCAAGCATCATATTAACTATTTCAAGAAAGGAGAATTGTGAAATCGGATATTTAGCCAGAGAGATCTTTCTTTACGCTGGTTTCATATTCAGCTTTCCTGATTTGTTTGGCAAAATCTGCAATCTCTTTTCTTTTTGTGAGCTGTAACCTTTATGTGATGGCTGTGATTAGGATTCATAAACTTCTTCATTTTGGTGATTAGGATTCATGTACTCCTTCATTTTGGCAAATCGGTATTTGAATTATTTTGGTGATTGATTATGAAGAATTTTCTGTCAAACAACATGTATCAATGAGACTTTCATGCATCTTGAATCTTTCCGGTTTTCCTTCTTGAACATGGCTTCTGTCAAATATCAGGCTGTTCTCTTTATCTTATCCTTCTGTTAACTTGAGTATTTTCTCTTTCAGTCGACATGATGAACGAAGGTGCTACTGTAATTCTGCGCAATGCAAAAATAGATATGTTCAAGGGATCAATGAGGCTTGCAGTGGACAGGTGGGGACGTATTGAAGTTACCGAACCTGCTAGTTTCTCTGTCAAGGAAGACAGTAATCTGTCCCTTATCGAGTTTGAGCAAGTGACTGTTGTTGAACAGTAACTCAAGGCAGCCAATCGCAATGATAATGTCCCGTTTGCAGAGAGTATAAGTAAGTTTGGTTATTTAGGGATACGCTAATGTGACTTCATCAGTTGAGTAAAAACTACTTGTTTTGTTAAGGCAGAAAGTCCTTTTTTTTTTTTGTAGTGGAAAGTGACTGGTCTAATGTTTTTGTAGATAGCAAGATATGTAGCTGCAATAAACAGTAGTGTACAACTTGCTTGTTTATTTATTTGGAAGGATTATGTAGCCACCATAGAACTTACTTTATCTGGTGCTTATCATAACTTTTTTTTTTTAATAATCGAGAAATTTTTGAGGGCCAGACGTTCTAGTACCAATATTTAACTCAGCTTACGACTCATAGAGTAAATATTCCGGTTTAGAGCAGTAGTATGATATGGCGTAAAGCTTGCTACTCTTTTTTTCCAATATAAAGAAGTAAATCTGAATGGGAGGAGGAAATGACACATATATATACAACTGATAGTTATAATTAGCAATAAATAGCCCAACTTTAATTAGCATTTAATAGACAAATAAAAAATAAGCACAAAATGGCCCAGATTAATATAAAACATTTTAATAGTTTTTTTTTTTGTTTTCCTCGTATAACCAATCATCACTAAACAACAAAAATAACGGAAACATCAAAAATTATATATACAATATGTAACCGCCTAAAAACGTAAATTATGTATTTTTATATGTTTTTTTATTCGTTACTTGATAAAAAATTCCAATTGTATACTTGATGATTGTATATAGGTAAAAGAATGGTGTATTCATTCACTTAGTATTAGTATACATTTATAGTTATGTTATGTATACATATTAAAAAATCAAACACTTTATGTATTCATTCACTTATAATTAGTATACATTTATAGCTATTTTATCCCCTTCAGTGTATACATATTAAAAAAATCAGTGTATACATATTTAAAATCAAACACTTTATGTATTCATTCACTTATAATATGTATACAGTGCATTGAAGATTTTTTTGTAATCATGAACATCATGTATGCATTGCATTCATGTATACATATTCGTGTATTCATTCACTCAAAATTTGTATACATTCCAGATTCATTCTTCAGTGTGTAAATGAGGATTGCACATAAAATTTAAAATGCTCAATAGCAAACACACAAGTCGGATTGGATAACAAGAAGAACTTACATGGCTAAAATTTAGAGTTATGGATGGAGAATCCACAAAATTAGAATTAGAATCTTTTTTTTTTTTATGAATAATCCTATGGATAACTTTCTTAAACATGACAATTGATACCTAAAATCAATTACTATTATGTAAATTTTTGCCTAAATTAGATATAACCTTCAATTTCAAAAATTAAAACCCCCCCAAAGATTGAACGATAATACAAGAGGGGATCAAACATAGGCTAACAGTTAGAGAAATTGACAAGTAGACATCAACAAAAAATTATTAAAAGCGAAAAAGAAAAAATAGACACTATGAACGAATATTTTTATAGAACTCAAATATGTAAAACTAATAAACAAAAAGTAAATCATCTTTTATTCAAAGTAATGAAGAAGAAGAAAGAATTGAATAAATATTTACATAATCAATAAAAAAAACACAATTCAAAAGAAACGTGTGTATGGAAAAGAAGAGAAAAAAAAGGAAGAAAAAAATCACTTCCCAATAAAAAAGGACACCATGTTGCCACCTCCTAAAATTATTTAATTTAATTAAAAAAGAATTTCCCATTACGTGGGCTACTAATTGCAAAATTTAATTTTTAAAAACCCTTTTTTGTCAAAAAAAAAAATAAAAGATGGCTATATGTTGCCAATTAGTAAAATGGGATGTCATGTTGTGCCATTTTTTCGTTTGAAAAAAGGATCTTGGAGTGTTTAGTTGGGCCAGGAAGGTCTCTTAACGCCTTCTTTTTTCTTTTCATCGGAGTTATTTTACAAACTTGTCAGGGTAAGGAAGGAGGGGGGAGGGGGGGCGGGGACAAGTACACTTGAAGAGTGTAGTGCAATAGAGAGTTGTATACTGCTTTGGGAAGGATGAATCGCTAGCTCCGAATAGAATATATTGATTGTCCCAATTGGTTGGATAATAGATGCGATAATTTGGTTCATGGGTGAGGTCTCTGGGTCAAGTCCATGGCCCCGACTGCTTCAGAAAAAAGAATAAAAGAAGAATCAATAAAAAAAAAATCTGACTACTTCATGCATACTTCACTTGACGTTTGTTAGTCTAAAAACAAGAAAAGCATGACAAAATGCATATAGCCTCAAAGTCCAACTTATAAAAGGAAGACTTTCGATGCCATGAGTAGTCACCATGGAGAAAACGTAGATAAAGAATATATATTAAATTATAAACAGTGGTCTAGCTATATCAATCTAATGATGGCCACTCGAATACCTTTTGTCAAAAAAATATTTTGTGTACATTAAAAAATAGCATTTTAGAGATAAATACTAAAATTTTAAATATTCTGAATAAATTTTTTGATTTCACATTGATTATAAAACATCTTTTAGAAAAAGAGAAAAAAAGCCAAGACTCTCAACTCTAGCTATATTATTTCTAGCTCATTTAATATCTACTAGACATCTAATCCATGATAAACACAACTCTTCTACTTCAACATCCCATATAACACGTTTAAGATGAAAGATTAAAATGATTTTACGGCGAAGGGACGGATTTACCTCCGAATTTTAATAAATGGTATGTATATGCCCTCCGTTATACTTTCCGTCCACATGGCCTGCGTCCAATTATAGTGCACATATACCCTCTCACTAATCTGACGCTAATTTATTACACGTGTCTTAATCCTATTGGATTACCCGTTTGACCCCTTTTTTTAACCCATAACCCAACTATCCGCCCCATAACCCAATACCCACCCAATTTCCTCTAAAAGGAAACCTAATTAAAACACCCAAATTAATTACTTAAATATTTAAAAGATATAAAATATATAAAAGATCTGATTGACTCTTCAAATTTTATTGGCGACACATAAATTAAGATAAATGAAATAATAGATATTATTTGAAAATTACTTAAAAAAGTGTTGTAAATTACAGTAATTAACAACTAGAAATATTTCAAAGACAAAAGAAATTGATTGAATCTTGAAATTTTATTAGTATCACATAAATTAAGAAAAGAAGAAATAGCCTTTATTATTTGAAAATTGCGTAAAAGATATTACAAATCATACAATAGTAATTAGCAATTTATAATGTAATAAGACATAAAATTTTTTTACCATAGTTAACAATAATCAAATATTTAAACTATTTAAAATTAATATTAAAGTTTGATTAACTTCTTCTCCATCACAACCTAACACAGCCGCCGCCGGAGTAACCACACAACCCCTCCTCCAATTATCCAGCAACGAACAACAAATACAATAAACGAACTCCAGCGAAACCTTTTTCTCCTCCTTCTCCAGCAAGCTTTTGGCTCCAGTTAACAGTCGATAACAACAACAACGCCACGAGCTCCGGTGAGCTAGTGAGCAACCAAACAGACCCCAGTGAACTCGCGACAAACAACCGGCAAAACCCAACTGCCGCGACGTCGTCTCCGGCGAACCAACGAGCTCCGAGCTCCGACGAATTCGTGATCCAATCACCCACGTCGAAAATAAGACGACCAGCAACGACGGCGGCGGCGACCTTAAGAAGAAGAAGAAGCGTTAAAAGTAAATGGGTCTTTCTTCTTTAGGTTTGTAGATAGTTTGTTAAATGGGTAATGGGGCGGGTAAACGGATATTTGAAATTTGGGTTAAATATTTGGTCAATCCGGGTTAAGGCGTATGATTGTGCCACGTGTACAAAATGAGTCTTCCGTTAGTGGGAGGGGCAAATGTGCACTAGTTATTGGACGGCAAGGGGTATATTTGTCCCTTTTCCCATGATTTTAATATATTATAAATGACAAACTAAGACAATTAATTAAAACAAAAAAAAAATAATCTCCATTAAAGGTGTCACATCGTAAAAAAGGAAAACAGAAGGAAATACAGAATCCAATTAATAACATGGAGTAGGTATAGTGATTATATATGCAAATAATGACTTTAACCCAATCCTCGTGATGTATTTAATTTTCTTCCTAACAACTATGAAATTATGTACGTGTCATGTTTATGTCCAAACAATTTATATTACTAGTAAATTTAATACTGTATGAAGTTTCAACTTGTTTGAACATTTCTCCTATTCTTCTCTTATTAATTTACAAATTTTAACTCGTCATTCGTCATTTTTCTTTCTTCGAGTAATTGAGAATCAATTAAGATATATTCCATTCAATAAATTAAACTAGTCGATAATATATCGACTATACGAATCATCTATATTCATTTTGAATAGATCCATTTGTATTGTACGTTGAGATGGGCGTTAAATGGGATGAAGAAAAGTTGGAGGAAATTGAAGCGAATAAACCGGTGAGAATGAAGATCACCGAGCCAAAGACACCATATCATCATCCTAAAATTGATGATGATGATAATTTTGAGGAATATGGCAATCGTAGCGATGATGTGGATGATGACATGGCATCGTGTTCAAGTAAAAATATATCTAATGATCCTCGTAAAAATGATGATGATGATGACGACGACGTTGTTGTTATGGATCATGCTGGTGAAGATTCAGACGAATCGGAGAGGAAAAGGAATTTCATAGAGCATAGAAGAGGTCATTATGATGAATATAAGAGAATCAAAGAGCTACAAAGAAATGGATCTCTTCTTCAAGAATTTGATGATGATGATGATGATGATGATAATAATAATGTTATTGATGATGGTGTTAAGGGCATAGAAATTGAGGAAGAAAAGGAAGACACTTCAACATAGTCATCCTATTTTTATGAATATATTGTGTTTTTTTTTTCGATTTAATCATTTTGGAAAACATGTAATTAGCTAAAGAATTTATCCGTAATCTCTAGCTAATCCGTTGCTAAATAGCTATTAGCTAATTAGATTTTATTTTAATCTGTCGCTAAATGGGATTAGCATGTGATTTTTATTGTTTAGCTGGGAAAGTTTGTGAGCAGCTAATTTCTTGTTTT
The DNA here is from genome assembly GCA_035578085.1 of Solanum pinnatisectum. Classification (NCBI taxonomy): domain Eukaryota; kingdom Viridiplantae; phylum Streptophyta; class Magnoliopsida; order Solanales; family Solanaceae; genus Solanum; species Solanum pinnatisectum. The sequence continues at coordinate 6,935,944 of CM069080.1, read as the reverse complement.
CTTATAGTGATATCTGAAGTTCACACTTACATTTGTGTCAGGTTAACCAACCTTTTGGTAGAATGTGTTTTTCCTTGTCAATAGACCTATGTTGCACAAGTCTTAAGTTCATAGTGATCTGTCTAATTCAAATTCGTGACAAATAAATCTATTAAAGAGGCAAAACGCTTTCTAACAAAAAGGTGTTCTTCATTCTGATCTCAAGATATGAATGTTACGTTGTCATGACACCATCGTTGGTGAAACTCCTTTTTTTTTTTCTTCTTGGATGTGTATATTTTCTTACAAGTAATTGTATGATATATCTCCCTTTAGATGTCAATTGCTGCCATGACTTTTTGCTAGAGAAATGAATTATTGATGTTATGAGATCACAATAGTAGAAAATGTGCCAAGTTTTTTTTTTTTTGGCACTGAAAAAAAAAGTGTGAATTACATGGTAATAGTTTTTGGTAGATAATACATGCAAAAAAATAAAATTTCTCAGTTTTAGTATATTTTTGCTAGTAACTTTAGCAGTATTTATGAAAAATAAGTTCACTTTGAGCTGGAATAATAATAAAAAGAAGAAGAAAAAAAGGAACTTGCTGGAATTAATTGATTCAGAATTTCCTCTTTCTTCAATTGCTAAAGAAAGAGACCATATGGGCTTCTTATTTTCATGGACCACTTAAATTAGCTTACTGGACTTGGCAACTAGCATCACATCTACTCTTTCATATGACACAAAATTGTTATATTTGGAAAAATAATAATTTTACTGTCATATTTTATAGCATTTTTATGAAAATTTTCCATATCTAAATTGATATAAATACAAAATGACCACCCAACACCTCAAATACAAGGGCGCGAGAGCACACCCTATTGTAACAAAGAGAAAACCTATCGTACCGAACAATAAATATACCTTATTCTTTAATGACATAGGGCTTCAAATAATCATAACGGGAGTCAATACTCTCGAGAGACTTCTCAAACTAGAGGGGTGATTAAAATGCACTACACATTAAGTATACATTATCAATATAAATAGTTTTTATAGTATCAAATTATTTTTATTTGTTATAGTAGGTAGCATATCTCAAAATTTAGATCTCACATTGTTTTTTTAAAACAACTTGCTTGAAAATATCCTTTTAATGATTTGGTGGTGTGAAAAATTGTTTACACTACCGCTATATAAAATTTAAACAATACCTATTAAGTTCCACTAGTTAAAAGAAGGGGAATTTTCGCATATGGCCACTCAAAAATAACCTAATTATGCTCCATAACTATAGTTTGCTAATTACGATTCATAGCTACATGTTAGAGGGAAGAGAGAGGCGAGCGAGATTGGGAGAGGGAGGAGAGAGGCGAGTGAGAGAGGGAAAAGAGTGGAGAGAGGTGAATTGTATATTGTCGAATTATATATGTATATCTGTTAAATAATTGTATATATGTAATTGGTATACGTATGTATTTGTATATATGGCGAGCGAAGAGAGTGGAGAGAGGCGAACTCTATATGTATATATGTCAGATAATTGTGTATGTATATATATCTGGAGAGCGAGATTGGGAGAGGAAGGAGAGAGGTGAGCGAGATTGGGAGAGAGAGGAGAGAGGCAAGCGAGAAAGGACAGAGAGTGGAGAGAGGCTAATTGTATTTGTATATTTGTCATATAATTGTCTATATGTGTATAATTTGTATTTCTATATGTATAAAAGAGGACATGCGACGTAATTATAGCTAAAATTAAGCCGCAAGCCGTAATTAATTCAAACTATAGCTATGTTAGGTAATTAAATAGTATATATTTGCTTTTCAGCGTAATTTTTCCTTAAATGACGGAGGAAATACTTGAACACATATAAATTATAAATACCTCAATCAACCCACAATTGTCTTTGAAAAATATATTTATCACTTAATCATAATTAGTAAATAATGATATATATATATATATATATATATATATTAGTCTTTAACTATTAAGATTAAATTGCTTAACTTGATGAAAACATTGGGACTTGGGAGTGCTCGATTAATTGGTAGTCTTACAAAGATAAATAATACTTTAGTAAACTACACAGGGTCGAGATAGAACCCCTATAGAGTTTCAGTATCTTCTTGAAAAACAAGTACAAATTCAAGCGATAATTAACTATATATTCTCCTTAAACGAAACAACAAATTTTAACTTAAATAAATTAAACATACATAATTACATATGATACACTTATGTAACATCTCTATAAGTTGTTACATACATAATATTCCTATACACTAGTAGGATGAACTTTGCTGCTTTTTGATTTTTCCTTACCAGGCTCCTCAAAATTCTTACTATAAAAATAACAAGAAAATGAAAGGAGCACAACACTATTAATAACACAAATTGACAATGCAGTAGCCCAATTTTGATCTTGTTTAAGCAAATAGCCCTTTTTGCATGCATAGCACTCGAAACAAAGCTTGTTGGGATCGCTACTCCATTGACGACAATCTTCAATAGTTTCTGTTGACTTGTTTTGATTGCCAGTGACCGGAAAACCATCGTATGTATCCATCCAAGTAAAAGGGTCACGCGAGTTTGTGCTCTCGTTTTTGGATGTAGTGTTACCACTGTTGTTACATATCTTGGGATACTTGCAACAAGCGTCCTGAAATAAAAAAAAATCGATCTAGAGATTTATTATGTTAAGTTGTTGATGATTGAATGATAAATAATATACATATGGAGGACAAAAGGAAGTGGAGAATTATAATGGTTGATTGAAATGGTGCACAACTATATTGTTTAGGTGTGTGGTTGCAATTAGAGGTGGCAAAATGAAGTGGAGTAGTTTATTTATCAGCTCAATCCGTTCAAATTTTAATAAGCTAGATTTGACTAGGTTATTAATTTGATTTAACGGCTCAAATTGAAAATTATTCATCAAAATATCAGGTCAAAATGAGTCAATACAATATAACACAATAAGTCAAAATCCAACTTAAATCCAAGCATATAAATTGAATTTTGAGATTGATTTTTTCTTTTTTTATCAATTTGAAAGAATTTTGGTACTATGTTAATTTGAAGATTGAGAATTATGTTTAAAAAAGAAGAAGAGGAGGTTGAATTATAATGAACGGATTAAGTTATAATCATTCCATATTCATAACTCACTTATCCGATTAATTCAATTCAATATGAATATATCTCTATTGATAAATAAAAGCGTTCAGTATCAAGAATTTTTTTTTTCTACGATGAAGATCAGAAAAAAAAAAAATCATATATATATATACCTGAAGGGTACTAGAAGCATATGGAGAAAGTCTATCCAATCCATGTCCTAAATTTCTTTGACAAATTTGTTTCTTGACCATACAATTCTTGAAAGTTTCCCAATCATAATATGTATACATACGTGAATCTGTTCTTGATTGCCACCATGCCATTGTCCCCAGAAGAACTACTATAAATAATATAAAAACTTGTGACCTCATATAAAGAAATTCTTGAAAACCAATTTTCCAACAACATATTGAACTTGCTAAACCAGCCAATGACCATGTTAATATCATAATTCCAGCAATTAAAAACATTGACATTGATGTTTCACGACAAAATTTGTTAACTGTTATGAGAGGGATAATTATTATAGGAATTGATATGATTATTCCAAATAAATTGAGGATGAGCATGATAATGTAACCATTTTTTCCAAAATCCATCTTGATAAAGAATAATATTAGGTTTACTATACTTTTTCATTTTGGGGTATTTTTTGTTTGATTTTACGTGGTTAAAGTCCTTAGCAATTTTTATTTTTAGAATTGATAATAACCTCCTTTTCTTGTTTTTTATCATTTGTGGTCTAGCACAAACATTAAGTTTTATTTACCACACATATATGGTTGGTTTAGTTAGAAGTTTAACATTGCGAAATGTGGAAGTCAGCACATGATGTATATATATCAAACTATATTAATGGTCTTATAAAAAAAAATTATCAGGTTATCAGTTAGGTATTGGTTTTCAATATTGGGATATTGGGTAAACCGATAACCCATTAGTTAAGACTACAGTAATTTACTATTTTTACCTATACATAAATATTAGTAAATATTAATCTCAATATCTTACATAGTTATGTCTTTAATTTGTCATTTAGTCATCAATGCATACTTCACTGTGACTTTGAGTTCACAACTTTATAATATACAAATCGTCAAAACCTAATGTAAGAACCATATTTCTCTTAATTTCTCTTTGTGTTACACATGTATAGTTCTTTTCATTTTTGTTATTATTATTTCTATTTTATGAGCTTTTGTAAAATTACATTATTGTCTTATTGTGTCAAATTTATTAGAGAAGTTATATATTTATTTTATAAACATTTTCTTATTTGTTAAACCGAAAACCGAATTGTCAAGGACCAAAATTGAAAACCGATAAAAAATATCTTATTGATTTTATTATTGGTTAGCATATTTAAAAACCGATAAACCGATCCGATAATATATAAAACCGAACCAACCGATGCACACCCCTAATAATACCCCATTATATACTGACCAAATTGTAATCCGAAATTAAAGATCAACGAATTTCCACAGCATTTTAGAGAGCTGTTTGAGAAGGAAAGCAACCTAAAACTTCACAAACTCATCGAAGGAAGGATTTTTTTTGACAATTTCGGTTTAAAAATGCTGAATTAATTACATGTGATTGGATAAGGTTGCATCTCATAAAATTACTCTCTCCATTCAACAATAGTTGTCCACTATACTAAAAATAGTCGTCTACCAATCCTTGTCCGATTTAGAAAATTAAAAGATAATTTACCTTTTTGTGTCTATTTACCCTTGCTGTTAAATATTACTCCCCCTTCCTTTTTATATGTCACCTTTTTAGATTTCACTTGCATTAAGAAACTAAGTTTATAATTCTACCTTTATTTAATGTTTTTTGAAGACAACTGTTTAATAAATGATAAATAAATTCTTCTTTTATTTTTAATTTGTTTGTTGAGATTTCTTTTTCAAAATCAAATATTATAGAGTAATGCAATGATGAAAGCAATTAATCAATGTATGAAGTAATTACAATGAACATTAACTACTTATTAGTTTTCCTAGGTTGGTCAAATATCTATTTTCAAGACTAATTAATTATCAAGGATATAATAGGAAAAATATTGCAATTTATGCATTGATTTTATGAAATGACAAGTATTATGGATCAACTATTTATAGTAAGGATGACATAAAAAGGAACGGAGGGAATATTTATCATCTAACACATTTTTTAAAACATTAAATTTAATAAAGTCAAATAATAATATAGTAATATTACTCATATTATTTATTGTTTCTTAAGATGTGTGCCAAATTGCTACTGTGAACAACTATTATTGAACAGAAGGAATAGTAAATACAAATAATTAATAGCTTAAAATTTTAATTATCTGAATTTAAGGAATCTCATAATCTGATTTTGAAAATTAAAGCAACTTTTTCTAAAGCAACTTCCCATTCATCATCGTTTGCATAAAGCTAACAATATGATGGATCACTCGAATTATTTTTTCTATGATAAAAATTTGGACCTTTTACATGAAATCATAAACATGTTTAATTCATTACGAATTTAGGATTATTATTAATGCTATTAAAGGTGTAAACGATAACAAAAGAAAAAATTGATGCACGCCAACAAACTTTCCGGTCCACACTTTGTCCTTCAAAGTTTTAAATCAATAATATGCTTTTGGCAAGTAGTTTTCACACAACGATAACAATCAATATTATCTGTATATTAATTGTTATACAGAGAGGGAGGAGAGAGGCGAGGGAGAGAGAGCAAAGAGTGGAGAGAGGTGAATCGTATTTGTATATATGTCAGATAATTGTATATATGTAGCTGATATACATGTCTATTTGTATATCTGGTGAGAGATATTGGGAGAGGGAGGAGAGAGACAAGTGACAGAGGGCAAAGAGTGGAGAGAGGCGAATTATATTTGTATATCTGTCATATAATTGTATATGTATATGTATATGTATAATTTGTATTTGTATATGTATAAGAGAGGAGCTAGAGAAGCAAGAGAGTGGAAGAGAGGAGAGAGGCACACGTAATTATTCCTTTTTTAAAAAAAAAGAAAAGAAAAAGATACTTGTTAAATTTTGAATCCATAATTTTAAATATATAATGAATTTAATGATAAGAATTATAAAATTAAAATTTTACCTTCTCTGATATTGCTTTTGTTACAAACATGCAATGTATGCGTGATCGTCATCTCTAATCTCTTTGAGATATTTGAGTAGCCAAATTACAAGAATATGATTATTTTAGTCAAAAAATGAATTATGGTCTATGGAACGACTAAAATTTAAAAAGAAAATTAAAAAAAGAGCACATAATTAAAAAAAAGAAAAGTTAACACGCATATGGGAAAGATCTAAATTTGTGATACATGTCTTTAAAGTGGAAACACTGCTTATCATCCTACTAAGATTTAAAAAAAAAATTCAATGACATGAATTTGAAATATATTTAATTAAGAATCGAGGAATTATATTTAAATATAATTATGTGATTACATTGACTGCCTTTAATTTTTCTTCTTAAAATCTGATTCCCATTCTTGGGAAGTTATCAATTTCATGAAATTAACTTCACGTGAATGAGAAGAAATAGCAAAAACGAACTACAAAATTGTGGTAAAGTGATAAATATTCTTTCATTTTTAATTAGAAGGGCAAGAGTTTAAATTTTGAATATGAATCACATTTATTATTTACCCTCAAATATGAAATTTGTCGGTGCAATATAGATATCCAACCTCATAAAAAAAAAATCTCTCTAAGTGGCACCTTATAATGACAAACAGTCAAACATATGTAGTGGTGATCGTAGGGACTCTTCCTTAAATTATTATCTAGCTTTTTGGTTAAGCCTATTGAGTTTGATATTGATGATAGTGGTTCTACTTTTATTCATGGCAAACAAAAATCTTATCCTATTATATATTTCAATAATAAGCACATGTAATGATGATTTTTTTTTTTTTTAAAAAGAAGATAAAATTAATTTGTTAGAAAGTGAGATGGAACTAAAATATCTTGCATCTCGTCATGCAAATGTGTTATATACGTAATAACCAAAAACAAATTTATGATTTAAAGATTATATGAGTTTTGAATTTGAATTATTTTAAATTATTAATTTAACTTATCTTTTTTTATATATAAGGGAAAAGGCTCAAATATGCCATTAAACTTTGAGAAAAGACTTATTTATGTCATTCATTTAAAGTTTGACTCATCTATGCCATTTTTCGTTTGAGAAAAGACTTATCCATGCCATTATTTGTTAACTGAAATGGCACAGATGAGCCAAACTTTAAACAAATGGCATAGATGAGCTATTCTCAAAGTTCAATGGCATATTGGAGCCCTTTCCTATTAAAAAAATGATTTCATTAATAACGTGGCCGGATCATAATTGACTGCGTGTAAAAAATGATTTTGCATAACTGAAACTTTTTTCGATTAACAAATAATGGCATGAATGAGTCTTTTCACAAACGGAAATGGCTTAGATGAGCTAAATTTAAAACGAATGACATAAATGAGCCTTTTATTAAAGTTTGATAGCATATTTGAACTTTTTTCCTATGTAAAAAAAATATTATAAGATAAATATCAAATTTGAATTAAAATTATTGAACTATTCTGAATCTATACCTTCTACTTTGCCACCACATCTGGTAGTTAGTGATAGTGATAATTTATATGACTGTCAACTAGACCAAGTCAAGATTTGGAACATGTGGATGAACCTGGAGAATCACTGACCTGTTCCATTGGAAGTTTAGTTGAAGCTGGACTACTGAAGGGAGTAGAAGTTCACTGAAAGCTAGAGGACTAACACATTGTTTGGATGGTTTGTTAAGGTACATTAAAATAGAGAGGAACGCAAGTGAGATGGAGAGTGAGGCGAGCATGATTTTGTTATGTATCTGGGATATCAGATACATAAGAGAGCATGGCGAGTGAGATGATTTTTTATGTGTCACAGAGACATGCAAATCCACTTGGATACAATGTATCTAGAATAAATTACATACACCTAATTAATGTTGACTGCATGTATCCGGACGCACCAAAATCTGGCAAGATATGTAATGTTTCAAATTATAGTGTATCTAAGTAATTAACTTCTAAACTAGTGAGATTTATGTAAGTTATCCATTATTATTGTATTGTATCGTTTAAATTCATTGTTAGATAATGGCAAACAGTCTTGTGTAATGATCAATTTTTTATGATCACATTGTTACCTTAATATTTTTTTTCTCATTTTGCATCGTTACCTTAATATTTTCTTCTCATTTTATCTTTATACTTACTATTTGATAATTTTATTTTATTCTTTATCCTACCTATTTATAGTAGCTCTATCTCATACCCAATGGCGGAGCCAGAATTTTTTATAAGGGAGTTCAAAATCTGAAGAAATAGACACACGAAGTAGCCAAAAGGGGTTCGACATCTACTATATATACCAAAAAAATTATTTTAACCATGTAAATATAATATAATTTTCCGCGGAAGGGGGTTCGGATGACCCCATAATGATAAGGTGGCTCCGCCATTGCTCATACCCTACTTTTCTTGTAGGTTTATCATTCAAATTGTTGATGTATGACAGTATGTAACGATGAAAAACGTTACAATCTATCTAAACGTTATATTCATCAAAACAATACAATACAATATTGAAATTATTAGAATATACTTAACAAAATGTTTGTGATTAACTATACCTCGATGTCATGAGTGTACTTTCACCTAAGAACATTAGGCACTTATACAGAGAAGTACTATCGATAAAACCTAACAAATAAGCAAGATGTATTTGAGAAAGAGTTTTGAAATACTATTCAAGCGATTATATTGCTTTAGAGATCAGAGTTCCTAGGTTGCAATTCTTATAATATAAATTTTTTAATTGAGACTCCTTATTTCATTTTATATTGTTTGTTATATACATTTAATAAATGATCTTAATATTTTTTTAGTTGGATTCTACAGTAGAGTACGTACATATTCCATTATTATCGGCAAAAGCACATGTAAATTGTAATGATGGAAAAAATATATGAAAAAAGGTTATGTTGATGCTGCATTTGTGTACCACGCAAATGCGTTATATACCTAATATGTCATGCGTGATCGTGATTTTTCAGAGTAAAAGTGTTTTTTAAATTAATTAACCAAACATTATTATTTTCTAAAATTGCTTTTTACAAAATTACTTCTAACAAAAAGTACTTTTTAAAATGAGCCAATTTTGAAAATTTAGCTAAACAGACTATAAGTAAATTTTAAAAGTTTGACCAAATATATTTATAGTGCGTGGAACATTTTAGTTGATAAGAAGCATCTCAAAATGATCAATTTTTTTTGAAAAAAAGAAAAGAAAGAAAGATCAATTGTAGGACCCTAATTCCTTTTATCTATTGATTGGAGCCTATAGAGTTTGATGTTGATAGTTCCTCCTCCTTTTTTTTTCCATGTCTAAAACTATTATCACATCCCTTGCTCCATTATTATCAGCAAAAGCTAGCACATGCAATTATAATGAAAAAAAAGGATTATGTTGATGGTGAAGATGAGAATAATTAAATTATATTATATTTCTAGCTAGAGTCATGATTCTCAAATCAATGTTGAGCTTTAAAAAACTATTAGTTTTCAAGATTTGCCCATAATTCTCTTCACTCTAAACACTTAATATTATATATACTTTTGCAATATTTTTTGAGGTTTGAATGAATGTTGAGCTTTATAATTACACATTTGATGTTTGTTGATGATTTAATGATCTTTTGCATGAGGAGATTTATAGAAGCACTAGATTATTTCACTAAAGTCACTGGGATGATAGTCAACATGGACAAATTCAATATGGTTTATTACTGGAACAAATGATTAAACTAAAGAAATGAATACTACAGAAATATCCTTGCACCTATTTGCTTTTTGTGCTTGCACCAAATAGTTGAGAACTGAATTATATCAAATTGGCTGGGCATAAAACTTCAAGTTGGTAAAGTGAAAATTGTGCTAGAGAGTATTAATTAGAAGGAAACAATTCAAAAAGAAGTCTATAGCAGATACTTGGCAGCATCTGTTTACTATAACTTGGAAGGCTAGAAACTTGACTATCTTCAAGCATCAATATATACTGAGACAGTTTTGATACTGACAAAGAAGGACATTGTTTATTAAAAGCTAGTAAGAGAGTTTGTAGTTAAAGTAGTTTGATTCATCGGATCATTTGTAAGTAGTCTTTTTCTGAAGGCCTAATTTTTCTCATAATAGAAGGTGATTGTGACATTAGGTGCTCCCTTAGGTGCATTGGTTGCTTGTTCTTGTTGGTTATGGTAATATTCACACTAGTTACCAAACAAAACTACTCATTTTCAAATTATTTCTCAACTTCACTAAAACAATACATCAATAACTATACGAATATTATAATAAAATATGCATTTTTATTTATTATTTCTTAACAAGAGTGCAATAAAATAAAAGCGAAAATAGGGAGTACATTACTTTTCCCCACACATAGAGAGACCACAATAGAGTGATTGCATAAACTAATAGCCATTCAAACTTAATTTTCCGCATATTGTAAACACACCTACAGCTCAATCAGCAGTTGCCCAAGTCATGTCATTCTCAAAGATCCAGTGACAAACCTCTATTTTCCCGGGTCCTGACCCGAGTGCAATGAAGGCTCCGTGCTTGGGTCCCCATAAAGAAGTATCCACGTGGCAAATGGCAACACCGTGATTGATCTTAGCCTTTGAATTCGGGTCCAAAATATCCGCTTCATAGACCCGAACTTTAGGAACCGAATGACAGTAATACAACAAGTAAGGGAACAAGGTCTGATGACATGATACTGATTTGGTGACTTTTCCACCGTTGATTCCTTTCACTGATCCTATCATGATATTCCCCTTTGATCCTTTTGTATTCTCAGTCGTTCGAACCACCACATTTCGACCCAATACTGATGTTGCGAAATCAATCATATCTTCAGCTGAGTTAGCACACCGTTTCGTCTCGCCAGCGCTTGGTGCTCTTTCACACTCACTCACAGCATCACCGATCATCTTTGCCACCTGAGAATCATTGGCTGCATGGAAAATTTTCTTCAGCTCATCAATTTTTGAGGTAGAAAAAGGCAATTTCGAAGCAATCACCCGGGGCAAAAAGGACCTTTTGGGCATCTTATCCTTTATATCTGGCATAGGCATGATTGTACCACTCTTCAACATCTTCTCCCTGAAAAACTTTCCGGGCTCAACCCACCGGTTATTCACCTTTTTGCCACCGTTGGCATCGGTCAATGAAGCCAAAACTTGGGAAGTTTTGTTTTGGTAGTTGGAAAATGTGGCAGTATCTTTGACATAATCTTTGAAAGTGTTGTTAACTCCGTAAGTCTTAAAATTAATATGCGGGTCATTAGCCCCTTTGCCGTAAGTAGTGAATACATCAGTACCTTCATTGAATGATTGACCATAGTTGGTGAAATTCGCTTCACCGCCATTTGCATCCTTGACATAGGTAGTGAACTTATCATCTCCAACATTCGATTGATCTCTGTAGCTAGTAAATGTCTCAGATGGACCATTACCTCCAACGCCATAGTTGTTGAAATTGCTTGCTGGATTATTGCCGTTGAAACCATAAGATGTGAAATTTTGGTTCTCCCCATTTGCTGTCTGACCATAGTTTGTAAATGCTGAGGCATCAACATTAGTGTTGTTTCCATATGTGGTGAATTGACTATCAGCTCCATTCCCATCTTTGCCATAGCTTTTGAAAGATTGTTGACCCGCATTTCCGTCGTCTGCGTATAATTTGAATTCCTGTTTCCCTCCCGTTCCAAGGTCGGAATAGGAAGTGAACCGTAGATCGGGGACATTGGAACCGTGGGCGTAATTATTGAATTGGCCAGAACCCCCTGGAGTATTTGTGCTATAGGAATTGAAACTTTGGTCAGGTACATTGGTATCAGGGGCGTAGTTGTCAAATTTATTATCACGGGGTGAATCTCTACCGTATCGCCTGAAAGAATTCACAACGACATTTCCATTATCAGAATAGTTCTTGAAGGAGTTGAATCCGAGACCAAATACTTTGGTTCCGTAATTGGTAAAGTTCTTGTCAACGTAAGAGGTAAAGTGGACATCTCCGGTGTGTTTTTCGAGACTTGGTGACAAATCTGGTGCACACATGAGATTTGCTGAAGAGCAAAAGGATTGGAGGTGTGTGGTGAGTGCATTTTGATCAGCAACAAGTTTAGTGTAAGTTGCATATTGTGCAGCATTCAATGGAGATGCCTTGTTGAGAAGGAACCATGGCTTTGGTAAGTCATTTGTGACATGCTTTTTCCAGTATCTAATCAGATAACCTTTTGGTGTAAATGGGTTCCCAGATTTGTCTCCATCTTTAGCCACAACAACCTGTATTGGCACCGTTCCATGAGTACATATAACGGATCGATTTGGGTCGGTATTTCTCTAAAAGAAAATCAAACCAATTGAGTCGGTTTTATATGCTTCAGTTTTTAATTTACAATAATTGTCGTTCAACTAGCACAAATAGTGTTTATAAACCCATCAGAGAAAAACAAAAGGGCAGGGGAGATTAACGGTTTTTTATTAAGAAAAATTGGAAGAGTTATGTGATAAGTGGTAACCTTTTTCTTTTTAGTCTGTCCCAAAAAGAATGTTATTTTACTGTCAAATTTACAGTGGCACATAAAATAAAATAGGACAATGAAAGTACTTTTTTTATGCGCCAATGTGTCATGTGCTTTGGTTTGTTGGTTCGACTAAAATGAGCATGAGAAAGTTGATGGAAATATATTCTAATATTGTATGGTTTGATTGAAATAACTTTGCATAAAAAAATAAATTTAAAATGTCATATATAGAGAGAGAGACAGAGAGTTGGTATATTTATGACAAAGATGTCAAAGATTAGTTCAAGAAAATGAAAGAGAGATGAGCATAAGAGTTACTTACATTGGAAGATAGTAATGAGGACAAAAGAAGAAGTAAGATGCAGGAAGGAAAAAGATTTTTGTTATGCATTTCTTTAGTAAAATGTTAGTGTGGATGTTTGGTTGGTAGCACATAATTTATAGTAGAAGGTTCTAAAAGAGTATAGTAGAAAGTAGAGAAGATGATGGAGTGTGGGGTTAGTTCTTCCCCCTTTAATTTGAAGTTTAAACACCAACTACTAGTAATTTTACTTCTTCATTTCCGTGTTACTATTTGACTTATCAGTAAATAGAGAAGATGTTAGAATATCTAGAGATTTACCGTGTGTGTTAATATATGAGTAAAGTTGATTATGCTTAATTAAGAAATACTCTCTTGTTCTTGATTATATGTACAATGGTTATATACATCATGGTGTACTGAGTCATTTTTAGAAAAATCGTATTGACTTGATTCAAAATAGATTATCATAATATTACACCATGGAACTAATTAGAGTGAGGATAGAGAGCTAATAAGTATGACAATAACTGATAAGTAGTCATGTGTAACTAGGGGAAAATAGGGTCTACGAACAAAGTTTGAAAATTGGTACTTTGAACTATTAAGAAGCTATATGTAAGATGCAGAACTACTTTTAACAGTGCAAGATTTTTTGAGAATCTTGTATTGATAAATTGACTATGTTTAGATGTCTGAGTATGCGTTTTCCCTATAGTTGTTTTGATGATAAATAAAGATACAATTAATTCATATACAATTGAAGCAACGCAAGTAAAATTGACCAATGCATGAAAGTCATGTTCCATCTTTCTTGTTTTGTTATGTTATATATGAAAATGTTAAGTAGATCATATCTTTCATTCTACTTCCGGTCCCTATGTTAATATGAATGAAGCAAAACTTTTTTTCAACTACAACCTAACTTTTTTGTTGTGGATTTTTTGGAGTGCTTAATTATTAAAGCTTAATTATGATTTTTTTTGTTGTGGACTTTTCGGAGTGCTTAATTATTAAAGCTTAATTATGATTTTTTAACCTCCCTGTCAAATATAAGAGTTTTAAATTGAAAAAGAATCTTAAGGATCAATTCTTTAATTAATTCTACTTTTACTTAAATGCCCTTTTAGGAAACAAAACTTAACCTGTAAGTTACAAAGGGCGAGTGTTTACTCTTTCAATTCCTATTAATTAATTCATTTGTAGGATTAACTCGTGACTTCTCATAGTAGGGGTATTACATTTCTCTTATAATAACCAAACACCATTGCTGAGTTCTTATAATAAAAGACACTTTAATGCGTGCATTAATATGATTTTAACCTATTAATTCTTTATTGTGTATTGAGGAATTTTCATTTTTTAAACCTACATATAACTAATGTTTGTATTAGTTTACACTCTATTGTGTATTGAGGAATATCCTATTGATACATGGAAAATAATGGTATTAATAATGCAAGGAGATTTAATGCAATCATTAACATGGTTTAAACCTCAATTGCCCCTCAATTTTTATTTTTTTTATATCTTTTCCACTTTCCACCATATTTGTGGAGGCCCGGAGGGTATCTTTAATAAATATTTTTAAAAAAAATTATGCAATGTATGCTATTTTACTACATCAAACCAAACAATGCATAGGAAATAATGCAAGCATTACTATGTCTGATGTAGTGGCAATTAAAACTCTTTGGTGTAGTGTATAGAAAAATACACTTTATTTAACATTATTTTTATACACACTAAACCAAAAATGATCTTTAGTCACAATTAATTAACGACAATAACTTAATTGCTGCTATATATGTCTTTTTAATGGCAATTGACACTTTTTGTAAATGTCCCTAAAACCTATAGCGACATTAGATCCAATGACAATTAACTAATGTCGATATAGACTTTAGTACTTATGACTATACACATATTTATTTCTGCTATTTTTATTTTTATTTTGAGTTGTAATGACACTCTACTAAACGACCCTAAATGCGTATAACGTTTGCACTTTGCCATCTTACATTTTTAGTGAATCGTGAGTCTTCCTTCAGCTGAATACTCTCTTATCTATTATTAAAATGAGTGGGGGATTGTTAGTGTGGCATTTTAATAATTTAAGAATTCACATTTTTTGCATTGGCACATTGATGTTGGTTTATGGCCGTTGGTGCACTTCTCATATATGTTACATAATGATGGATGAATTGGCAGTTGATTGTGTTGCCGTTGAAAATAATTATTGCTGCATTACTATTTAGCATTACTCCAAATGGAGTTGGTGTATATGTTACAATTTTCTTGGTGCATGCAGCAACTTCCAAGCCGTTGGTGGCTTAAGTGTCCCTTTATTTTCATTCTTTATTCCTCCATTATACCTTGTAACATATGTAATTCCTAAGACCATTATCTTCACTATTTACTACACCATTATCTTCCTATTCATTGCTAGGAAGACTTCTTCTAGTATAAATAGTGGTGGTCTTCATTTGGTTTGTGACACACAACATACAAGAGAAAAATATAGAGTGCATAAAATTTGTCAAAAAAAGAGTTCTTATTAGTTGAAGGGAGGTATTCTTTTTTGTGGAGCTTTGGACCAACTCTTGTCCAAAGTTGTTGAGTTATACTTTGTGAAGGCTGTTGTATCCTGGAGGGGACAAGTCAAGAGGACTACTGCTGGACCGGTGAAAAACATTTGCTGCAGTGGGCTTGAATCTGCTTAAAGAGAGCTAGAAATCCGTGCCTCAGCTTGAATAGATTTTTATTTCTTCATTTTATTTTTCAATTGTAATCTTGCAATTTTATTATTTTGTAATTTTTCACTAACAAAATGCAATATGACAACTAAAAAGAAACGAAAAAGAGTAACCATCATTAAATTAAGAGCAACTTTCACATATAGCAAACACAAAAATCATATTTGTATGTTATAGCTATAGTTTACATAATTGTGCTCCATAGCAAACATAAATATGTATATTTCGCTATACATATACAAAAGAAAGCAATTGTATATAATCTGTTTCTGTTTCGGTATACATGTACAAAAGATCAATTGTATAATCTGTGTTTGTATAAAGCGAGAAAGAGAGAAAGGCAGAGAACTGGGCAGGGGAATATTTGTATTGTATAATTATAAGTGTATAGGACGAAGATATATGTATTTGCATATGTATACACAATTTTCTTTCACTTTATACAAATAGAAACACAATTTATACATTTCTATTTGTATAAGCGAGAGAGGCGAGGGAGAGACTGGCGAGCGAGATCTGGGAGAGGGGAGAGAGGGGAATGATAATATATGTATATATACAATTTTCTCTCGCTTTATACAAACACAATCGCATTTTATACATTTGCGTTTGTATAAAAGCGAGAGAGGCGAGGGAGAGAACGAGAGTGGTGAGCGAGATTCAGCAGGAGAGAGGCAAAATAGCAACAGTTTGTTATGGGGTACAATTAAATCAAACTATGTTTACAACATTTAATTTGAATTAATAGTTTATTATTATATACAATTTTCCCAATTATTAATTAGTGAGACAACATATAATTATTTTAAACTATCAGAAAAATATCTTAAACTAACGACAGTCAAATTAATTACTCGGTAGGCTTGTGATAGCCCAATTACAAGGTCATTATCCAATTAATTAGTGGGAGTAAATTTCATTACGTACTTTTATGATAATTTTGTACTGTATATTTAAACAAAAAGTTTGTCGAAAAAGGAAAGAAATTAAAGCAGCTACTCCCTCCGTTTCATATTATAACTCACCCCTTTCTAAAAATAGCTGGATCACAATATATGCCATTTTATAAAATTTATGCATAAATTATCATATTTTGCCCATTATACCCTTGATTGATTAATTAATTAATCTTAAAAATGTATTTACTTTGACTAACCTAGGAAATCTACAAGTAATTAATTTCACTGGGAGAGTACTTCATTCATTAATTAACTACTTTCTTTATTCACTACTTATTCTATAAAATCTTATTTGAAAAAAATATCAACAAACAAATTAAAAATAAAAGATGAAAAAAAATTCAAAAATAATCTTGAAAGTTGAAGCTTCAACAAATTTTATCAAGGAAGATGACATATCAAAAAGTTCAAAGAATGTAAAAATAGAAGACTCAACCAAAACATGTGAAGGCCAAATTGAGAAAAATCAAGATCCAAATAAAGGAGTTATGCACCATTTAAATCAAAAAACAAATGATTTGTCGAACTAGAACTAAAATTCATTTGTCGTCTAATTTCATTATCAATAACATCAGATTCAGCAGGAAAATTTAGATCAATTTAAAGTAATGGAATTTGAATATTTTGTGATGTTGTCATGTTTGCTTTAAGAATTTATATATAAAAATATTTTTAAAAAAAACATTTTATACAAAATATATAGGAAAATTGAGGTGGGAAAAACTTGATTTTTTAAAATTTTTGGATCAATTGGTGAAAATATTTGGCACCAAAAAGTAAAATTTAAATAGTCATCCAAATGCATTTATATTTTTGAAATCTAACGTTTCATTATTTATTACAAAGTTCTCATAAGCAAACATTAAATAACATAAGGGTAAAATTATCTTATTTTTTAATGCAAGTGCAAATGAAAAAGGTGACTTATAATAGGAGTATTAAATATTTGCTTTGATTTTCTACGCCTTTATATTGCTCTTTCTTTCATTTTCCTTATAGTTGCCGACAAAAGTATTGTATATAAAATTCTTCTTTCTTTGTGTATTGTGCCATATAATTTTTTTTTTTAAAAAAAACCATGTATTACTCCTATTTATTATTTTGCTTATGTCCATGAAAACTCAACGGACTGCATTATATAATTAAAAATATATTTTATTTTTTATTTTTTTACTTATTTGCTGGTTGTACTAAAATCTTGAAAATCTATTTATCAAATGATTTTTTTTTTGGAAAAATTATGTAGACATACTTCACTACTATATATATTATTATTATCTATACTTTCAAAATAATATAAATTTTACCACTAAGTTAGAATTTCCTACCATATATTGAGGAAGATACACTTAGATACATGTATTTTTGCTATCAAATACTCTAAAATAAGGAAAGAGGTGAGCGAGATGGGGAGGGACGTGAGCGAGATTCGTTATGTATCTCAGATACATGCAAATTGCACTACACTAGATACATCATACACGTATATGTATGTATCTGGTATAATCTACATGTATCTGGGATACTACATACATAAGATTATGGCTAGGGAGATGGGAGAGAGGCGAGATAGATTTAATTTGGTATGTATCCTAGATACATGTGAATTCACTTGGATACAATGCATCTAGAATAAATTACACAATTTTTTAACCTCATGTCTCCCGAGATACATGTATCTGGGCCTATTTGAACGCATCTAAACACACTAAAATCAGATAAAATACATAATATTGAAAATGACTTCCATATACATTACTGAAGATATTCATACAAGAGGAACAACTGTTCAAGCTTAGGATGCTTTATTTTCATATCTATGGTATTCTATGAAAATAAAGTGTATTTTTTTTTACCTTTTATGATAATTCAACGGTATTTTTGAATCTTTCATTTAATGAATAAGAAACATTTCAAAATGACCGTAGGACCCTAATTCCTAATAATTATTATCTATTGGTTGGAGTCTATAGAGTTTGGTGTTGATAGTTCCTCCTCATCCGTTTTTTCTTCCATGTCTAGGATTCTCATCATATTCTTTGCTCCATCATTATGGCTTAAGTCATCTGCGGTCCCTTAAAGTTGTTCGCATAATGATGGAAACAAACACATGATCATGATCCATAAATCCTAATTAATTAGAAGTTTACTTCTACGTACATAAGGTTTAATAGGTGATCATAATAGAATTGTCATGCAAATGCGTCATGATTTACAAAATATGGGATATTTCCTAATTAATTGTCTATAATGTTTGCTATATTTGTGACATTTGAAGTGAATCATGATAATATTTGGTAGGTCAATTGATTAAGATTCTTTTGAATGTCTAGTGATCAAATATATATCAAAATTGGATAATTCATTGGAATTAAAAAGCAAGTACTAAAAATGAGACGTTCAAACTAGCAATCATCAAACTTATTTCTTGCTTTTATTTTCTAAAATTCTTATTTTCTTTGTGTTTGTTTCCTTGATCACTACCATATATACTATTATTTATATTTTAAAAACATTATATATATATATTACCACTAATTAGGAGTTTCCTACATATCTTACACTTAGATACATATATTTTTGCTACCAGATACACGAAAATAGGAAGAGAGGCGAGCGAGATTTATATGTAGCCCAGATACATGAGAATCACATTAGATACACACTAGATACATGTATATGTACGTATCTGAAGTGATTTACATGTATCTGGTATTCTGGGATACCAGATACATGTGAGAGTGGCAAGCAAGATAGGAGAGAAGCGAGGGAGATTTTCTATGTATCCCAGATACATGCGATTATTCAAATCCACTTGGATACAATGTATCTAGAACAAATTACGTCTAAATTTGACCTCATGTACCTGAGATACATGCAGTTGGACGTATCTAGAGGCAATGGCAGAGCCACCTTACAAGTAGGGGGTTCATCCAAACCCCCTTCGGCAAAAAATTATATTATATATACATGGTTAAAACAATTTTTTAGGTATATATAGTAGATGTCGAATCCCCTTCGACTACTTCGTGTGTCTATTTTTTCAGATTTTGAACCCACTTATTGAAAATCCTGGCTCCGCCACTGTCTAGAGGGAAAAAAATGTGATAAGATATGTAAAATATTGCAAACTTACAAACTGAAGTGTATCTAAATAATTAGCTCCTAAACTCTTCATTAAGGTAAGTTCCCTTCTTTATATTTACCTTTTGCAAAAGCACTTCTGATAAAGAAAAGCACTTCTCATAAGAAGCAAATTTTGAAAGTTTAGGCAAACTAGCTATGAGAAGATTAATGGAAGTTTGATCAAACATATTTTTAGCATTTTCTCATTTTCTTACGTTATTTTTTCTTTTTGATATAATTTGCGATACTAAAGTAATTGAATATTTTTACGTTTATTTGTATATAATAATAATATTCTAAATGACACGTTTTAATTGATATGAAACACTACAAGATGATCGTAGGACCCTAATTCCTTATTGTCTATTGGTGGGAGCTTATTAAGTTCAATGTTGATAGTGCCTCCACCTCTTTTCCATTATTATTAGCAAATTAAATGCACATGTAATGATGGGAAAAAAAAAAACAGGAAAAAGGTTATGTTGATGGTGAGATCAAACTAATTTAAATATATTATATTTCTAGCTTCATGTGTCATGCAAATGTATTATATACGTAATATATATGTCATGATTCACAAACCCTATTTAATTAGAAGTTTAATTTTGTGTGAGGTTTGGAAAATAACCATGAAGTAGGAATTAATGATTAAATTAAAAAAAAAGTATTGTGATTTGTTTCTGTGGGTGAGATTAAGTTGAAAATAAAATAATAAAAAATATATTGAGGCCGAGGTACGAATATATTGCTTTTTTTTAGAGATTCAAGCCCATTGTGGTATAATCTAGAGTGTATAATCTACACTCCAGTCATATATCTCTTAACTTGTCCCTTCCAGAATACAACAATCCAACAATGTCGTACCACTCAAACAATTCTAGATTAGTCGAAGAGTCCAAAGTTCCACCAAAAGAACACATTCCTTTAACATATAACTACTGATCTCCCTTGTAAAGTGAATTAGTTGGTGACTTGTAATATTTTCTTTGTCTCAACTCCCTCTTTTTGTAATGATCCGAAATGTCATTTTTTAATTATTTTTTTTAAAATTACCATTTTTCCTCTCTCGTTGTCAACCCCAAGTCATTGCTGATTGGATTTTGAAATTAGTTTCTAGCTTTGAGTAAAAAGTTGTAAATTTTGAAAGTTTTTAAATTCAAAAGGCTAAAGTTGTTAAGAAGTGATTTTTGATGCCTTTTAGAGTTTCGAGTCTAGAAATGTAATTTCATTAATTCCATCAGTCTCGAAATGTGGAGATTGATCTGAGAGAGTTGACGGTTTCAGATTCAAAGTCTTTTCGTGGATTTGAGGTTCTAAGTTGGAAATTTTTGAAATTTTAACCTTTGAGTTGACTATGGTCAACATTCGGAGTTCGGATGCTCGGATTGAATTTCCGACAATTCCATTGGATTCAGGGAATATTTTAGGCCTAGGAGAGGTCTTGGTTGAATTTTCATAGATCTCGAGCTTGATTTACCCTTTTTATGCGGTATGTTTGTATTGATGACTTTCATGAGTTTTGGGTCAAAGAAACCTCGGAATTGGGTTTCAGTCATTCCATTGAGTTCGGAACATCGAGTTTAGTCTAGTATCATATATGATTTGTGTGAACAGAATTCCGAACGAATCTTGAAATTCATTTCGAAAACTTTTATGACTTATATAAATTGTTGGTTTCTGTTGTCTGGTGCACTGCATTTTGTTCATCGCGATCGCGTGGTCTTCTCTTGCGATTGCTTAGAGAATTTTCTGTGTAAATTATGATTGTGTGAAGCTCATTCGCAATCGCGATGGTCAGCGTAAGTGGATTGACCTTTTTAACTCAACGCGATCGCGATGAACATTTCATACCTCATAAGAATGTTTTTCAAAATCGGGTTTTTGACCCTATTTCACAATTTTTAGAGTTTGGGGAGCTTTGGTGTGGCGATTTAAACAAGGTGTTTGAGAAGAAACGGTTGGGTAACGATTTGTAATCTTAAATCTTCATTTACCCATGTTATTAATGAATTTAAGCATTCAAATTAAGATTTTTGGAATGATAATTTGGGGTTTCTTCAAGAACTTGATAAAATGATGATTGTCTAATGATTTTAACTCTTTTTTTTAAATGACTTTCACCAATGAGTTATAAATGTCTTGGGTAACATTTTCAAGTAAAGATTCTTGGATTCAAATCACATTTTTAGAATTGGATTTTTGAGTTGATTTGACTAATTTTTTAATGTGTATGATATAGGTGTTGTTATTTCCGAAATCTTATTGTGACTACTTGCCGGATTAGATTGTGTGGCTTTGGACATTGTTCGAAAAGGAAAAGCTCAAGTCTCAAATTGACTTTTGATTGAATAGAAATAAGTGAACTTCTAAACCTTGTAAAACTTGTAGAATCTTGTATTTCCTTCATTGTGTGTGTTGGAGAGTAATGTGAATGGGGTGACGGGTTCAATTATCCCACTTGATCGATCTTAATGAATAAAATGTGGAATTAATGAAAAAGACAGTGTGTTGATAGTTGTGCTTTGTGTATTGCCTTGTTGTGGACCTTAATTTGTTGATTGATGAAATGTTTTGATAACACTATTGTGGACTTGAATTGCTTGAGTTATTGTCTCTTCTTATGGCGTGAAATTACTTATTTGCATTGATTTTTGTGCATCTTGATGAGACATGTGATGATAAAGCCGAAGGGAAATGGTTCTGGCTAGTGATATTGTGCCAAAGGAAAATGATTCCAGCAAGTGATACTATATAAAGCCGATGGAAAATGATTCAGGCTAGTGATATTGTGTCAATGGGAAGGGTTATGACATGTATTTGACTATTATGATTTGATGAACTTGATACTTGAGATTGATCTACTTGAAACTTGATAATTGTGATTGATCTACTTGATACTTATGATTGACATACTTAATATTGTTGGTTGTTGAACAGTGACTGTTGGACTGTGATTGTTAAGTTGCGTGAGCAGTGTATTGTAAAACTATTATGTTGGCTTGATTTCTATGCATGTTGTAGTTGAGGTGGTCCGGTTGGGATGAAATGAGTACTCATATTCTAGCTTGGTTTTGCCTTGTTTAGTAAGTTACTTGCCAGGTACTCACCCCATGTTTCTACACTTGTGTAGGTTCTGAGCCTGGACTCGTGTGATCATTCTTCTTCATCGTTCTCTGTGGTTTTCTGAGGATACATTGAGAGGTAGTTGCATGCTTGTCATCCTGGCGAGTCCACTTGTTCCTTACTTCATGTTTTATTCTATTTGAGAATCAAAGACTTTGAGACTTGTATTTACCTTTCAATTCTGTTTTTATAATTAGAGACTTGTACACATGACAATCAGATTTTGGAGGTGTTCTATGAAATTGGCTAAGTTTTCCGCTGTTATGCTACTATTGTTTTACTTCCGCATTTCTTCATTTTGTTGGATTTGAGGCTGACTTGTCTTGGTGGCATTAGACGAGTCCATCACGTTCATTTTTTGGGTCGTGACATTTTCACTACACTAACCTCAATATAGTACTCCTTAGTATATTATGTCATGAAAAAATATGTATTTTTTCTCCATTATCCTTAACATTAACTATTTATTCATTTTCAAATTATTTCTCAAGTTCATTGAAACTATACAAAAATTAATATAAACATTATAATAAAATATGCGTTTTATTTATTATTTCTTAACAAAAGTGCAATAAATAAAAGTGAACATAGGGAGTACATTACTTATTCCTGCATATAGAGACAACAATAGACAAATACATAAACTAATAGCCATTCAAACTTAATTTTCCACATATTGTAAACACGCCTAGAGCTCAATCAGCAATTGCCCAAGTCATGTCATTCTCAAAGATCCAGTGACAAACCTCTATTTTCCCGGGTCCTGACCCGAGTGCAATGAAGGCTCCGTGCTTGGGTCCCCATAAAGAAGTATCCACGTGGCAAATGGCAACACCGTGATTGATCTTAGCCTTTGAATTTGGGTCCAAAATATCCGCTTCATAGACCCGAACTTTAGGAACCGAATGACAGTAATACAACAAGTAAGGGAACAAGGTCTGATGACATGATACTGATTTGGTGACTTTTCCACCGTTGATTCCTTTCACTGATCCTATCATGATATTCCCCTTTGATCCTTTTGTATTCTCAGTCGTTCGAACAACCACATTTCGACCCAACACTGATGTTGCAAAATCAATCATATCTTCAGCGGAGTTAGCACACCGTTTCGTCTCACCGGCGCTCGGTGCTCTTTCACACTCACTCAGCGCATCACCGATCATCTTTGCCACCTGAGAATCATTGGCGGCATGGAAAATTTTCTTCAGCTCATCAATTTTTGAGGTAGAAAAAGGCAATTTCGAAGCAATCACCCGGGGCAAAAAGGACCTTTTAGGCATCTTATCCTTTATATCTGGCATAGGCATGATTGTACCACTCTTCAACGTCTTCTCCCGGAAAAATTTTCCTGGCTCAACCCACCGGTTATTCACCTTTTTCCCACCGTTAACCTCACTCGACGAAGCCAAATCCTGAGCAGCTTTGTTTTGGTAGTTGGAAAATGTGGCGGTATCTTTGACATAATCTTTGAAAGTGTTGTTAACTCCGTAAGTCTTAAAATTAATATGCGGGTCATTACCCCCTTTGCCATAAGTAGTGAATACATCGGTACCTTCATTGAATGATTGACCATAGTTGGTGAAATTCGCTTCACCAGCATTTGCATCCTTGACGTAGTTACTGAACTTGTCATCACCAACATTTGATTGATCTCTGTAGTGAGTAAAAGTCTCAGATGGACCATTACCTCCAACACCATAGTTGTTGAAATTGTTTTGAGGATTATTGCCGTTAGTACCATAAGAAGTGAAATTTTGGTTTTCTCCATTTGCATTTTGACCATAGTTGGTAAATGTTGAGGCTGCAACATTAGTTTCGTTGCCGTAGCTGGTGAATTTACCATCAGCACCATTCCCATTTTTGCCATAGCTTTTGAAAGATTGGCCACCCGAATTCCCTTGTTCTAAATAAGTTTTGAATTCTTGTTCCCCGCCTGTTCCTTGATCGGAATAGGCAGTGAACCGTAGATCGGGGACATTGGTATTTGGGGCGTAATTAGTGAATTTGCCAGAACCCCCTGGAGTATTTGTGCTATAGGAATTGAAACTTTGGTCAATTACATTCCCATCAGGGGCATAATTGTCAAATTTATTATTACGGGGAGAACCTCTACCGTAACGCCTGAAAGAATTTACAGATGCATCCTCGGAATAGTTCTTGAAGGAGTTCACTCCGATTCCAGGTTCGTTCGTTCCGTAATTAGTGAAGTTTTTGTTGCCGTAAGTGGTAAAGTGGATATCTCCGGTGTGTTTTTCGAGACTTGGTGACAAATCTGGTGCACACATGAGATTTGCTGAAGAGCAAAAGGATTGGAGGTGTGTAGTCAGTGCATTTTGATCAGCAACAAGTTTAGTGTAAGTTGCATATTGAGCAGCATTCAATGGAGATGCCTTGTTGAGAAGGAACCATGGCTTTGGTAAGTCATTTGAGACATGCTTTTTCCAGTATCTAATTACATAACCTTTTGGTGTAAATGGGTTACCAGAATTTTCTCCATCTCCACCTACAACAATCTATGTAGACACAACCCCATCAGCACATAACATTACTTTTTTGAAAAGTTTGAATAATATAATATGTGATCAAGTTATGCATACATTTTTTTTCGAGAAAATCATATGCAATATTAAAAAAAATTAAGTCATTCTCAAGGAATTTAATAAATTCTTAAAATGAATTTTTCTTCTTGCAAAAAATTAAAACGTTTTTGTTCTACATAATGATTACTTTCGTATTTCATTTCGTAGCTATTAATGCTACCACTGAATTATAAGCATCTAGATATCAAAGACGAGAGCTCGATCGATAAAAAAGAGAAAGAAAAATCAATCCCCAAAACTTATGCATAAATGAGTTTAGGGGATAATATCTTTTGTGGTGTTGCACCTAGAAAAATCGAGTATTCAATTATTACAATATTTATTACTTTTTAAATTGTAATTGCTATCTTATTAGGTTCAACGTTCGGAACCTACAAACAATTTGACCAAGCTTTAGAATTTCTTTGAATATATACGTTCTTAAATTCATTCAAAATCATATGAGTAAAACTCAAATTGGAGAAGATTATGGGCCCATAGTTCCTAAAATGAGTTGTTCTCATTCTGTGCTTCTTTCGATCTATCGTAGAGATAACTTTCTTATTTCATTTTAACTCTCTTTCTCTCGACTCACTCGAATATAAGAAAGTTAATGGAAAATTGGAAATATATCCTTATGTTATATGGTTCGACTGAAATAATTTTGGACAAAAAAATTAAAACAGGTTTGTTTCGATTATTTTTTGTGTTAAATCTAAAATTAATCCAAATCAATTATCAATTTATAAAATTAAAAAACAAACCCAAACCAAATAAATATTGGTTTTCTTCGTCGATTTTCGATTAACACCTTAATCAGGATTACTTCATTGACACCCCCATGGGGTTACATCAAGTTACAAGAATCTACTCCTATCGTTTATTTTTACTTGTCTATAATGAACGTTGTATTCTCTTTAAGAAATAATAAATAAACTGCATATTTGTATCATAATATCTATATTAATTGGTGTATAATCTCAATCGACTTGGAGAATAAGTAATTAATGTAGTGAAAATTTTATTTTTAGTATAGTAAATAAGTAAAGTGACGAAAAAAGTATATGACAAATCAGGATTACTTCATTTGACATCCCATGAGCCATCATTTGACACCCCATGAGTATATATATAAAGTTTTTAGAATATTTATGACAAAATCAGGATTACCTCAAGAAACTTAAATGATGAGCATAAAAGTTAAAGATTGTTACTTACATTGAAAGATGGTAGTGAGACCAAAAGAACAAGTAAGATGTAGGGAGAAACAAGATTTTTGTTATGCATTTCTTTTGTGTGAAACAAAGAGAGATGAGGTGAATAGTAAAAGGTTGGTGATGTTTGGTTGGAGGCACACAATTTATAGTACAAGGTAGAGAAGATGATGGAGTGGTGTGTTAGTTATGTTCTAATTTAAAAACCACTTTTGAAAGTTATGTTCTAAAACTTTTGAAAGTTTGTGACTATAAATCAGTTTATTAAGGGTAAATGGAGAATTTTAAAGTTAAGTTATTTCTAATAATGAAAAAGTGATATTTTCTCTGTTTTAAAATGAATGACATGTTTTCCTCTTTAGGTGTAAAAGAAAATGACTCCTGTCCTTTTTTTTTATAACACCTTAATTTCAGTTTTTTTTTCATGACATGTTTAATGCCACAAGATTAAAGGATATTTTGGTACAATTAACATAATTTTGATTTAGGAACACAATATTAAAACGCTTTATTTATTTTTTAAAACTCCGTATCAAGTTAAATTAGGTCATTCTTTTTAAAACATTAACACATAAATTAAGACAGGAAAAAGTAGTACCACTACTTTTGGTTTCTTGATTAATCACATGCTCTTGAGATGATTTCTAGTTGCAAAGTTTTCGGTAACTGGAAGATCGATTATAGCTTTTGCTTTGTTGATCCTCCTTTCATTTATTAGTTTATACCCCTCTGTACCTAATTACTTGTGCACGTTTTTTTTCTTAGTTATCCTTAATTATTTGTTCATTTTGACATCAAGAAAGGATAAAAAAAATTTATCTATTATAACCTCAATTAATTACTTTTAAAAAAGGTAAACTTCTTGAAAATCTTAAGTTTTTAATTCATCCATTTCATAATTAATAGGGATAAAATGATAAATTTGTATCAATTCAAAAATGGACTAGTAATTAGAGACGTCGGAAATAATAATCAAAATATAGGGAATCACTATATCGACTAAGTTTAGAGGGAGGGGGGGGGGGGGGAATATAGGGAATCAAAACACATGCACATAGATGAACATGTGCATGCTCTAATACATGTATCGTAGTAAAAATTGATACATATATGCTATGAAATAGATCACACGTTGGTATAAAAAGAGTATAAAACATAGATACACAAATGTACTTATGTATCAGTTACATGTATAGTACTTTACTTAAAATTAAAATGTGAAACATGACTACAGGGTCGTGCATGACACATGTATAGTACTTAAAATTAAAATGTGAAACATAAATACACTATGAAACACAGAAATTAAGAGGGAGAGGGACGAGAGAGAGAAAGTGGAGTGAGAGAGACGAGAGGTAAGTGAGAGAGGAAAGATTTAAGCAATTCAGGGGTATCGTTGCATAAGGTAAGTCAAGAGTACCATACAATCGTATTTTGTGAAATTCTTCAAATAAAAAAACTCGTAAGCCTCCTAACTGATATTTGCAATTTGATACCACACAAATAAATATAGTGCACGTAGTTGTTAATTTGTTGCTTTCATTTTCCTTTTAACGTTTCTTCACCGTCTTAATTACCCTTTCTTTTGTTTTCCCTTCCGTTAAAGAAAAAAGTAATTTTTCATATTTCTAATTTCATGTTGTTTGTTATGAACATCGATCAATAAATGATCTTAGGACCCTTCACATTTTTAGTTGGATCCTACAATATGTTGATGGTGACTTCACCTTTATTATTACATCTCTATATAGTAAAGAAACTTACCATAATATATTCCTAGTTCAATTATTATCAACAAAGGCAAATGGAATGATGGAAATTAAGAAAAAGTAAAAGATCGT
Organism: Solanum pinnatisectum; assembly: GCA_035578085.1. Lineage (NCBI taxonomy): Eukaryota > Viridiplantae > Streptophyta > Magnoliopsida > Solanales > Solanaceae > Solanum > Solanum pinnatisectum. The sequence goes on along the minus strand of CM069080.1, from coordinate 6,907,266 downwards.
TAAATGTATGATTGAATTAAAAAATAATTGCATTTCTAGCATGTGGAGGAAAATGTTTTTCTATTTCTATTGCACCAGAAAAATCTTGGGAAAATATTTTATGAAAGAAACTTGTTTTCCTGAACTTAATTGGTGGAAAATGATTTTTCTAATGGACGGAAATTCATTTCCAAATTAAAAAAAAAAAAAAAAAAAAAAAGGAAAATTCTCATAAATAGCGCTATTATAGATTATAACAAAGATTACATAGTTTTCAAATGCCGCCAAATTTTATTTTTATTTAAAAATAAATAAAGAAATTTATGGATACATACATATCTAGCTATATGCACACACATGACGTAAAAGTAAAGTCACACACGTCAAACATACACAAGATGTATCACATGTATGTCATATATATGATGATACACATGATATACAATAACTTAAGCAAGAGATACAAGATATATATACACATAATATACAAGGATATATTACTAGTATGTCACTTGTATTTCATGTATATATGTTAATTTGTATAATGATACACATGAATACAGTGAATTACATCCGTTATACACTTGACATACAGTTATTTCACTATCACCACCACCTAAAGAAAAAGGAAAATGTAGAGTTTCATGAAGAAAAGAATCCGATAAAATAATGTGGAGAAGCGTCATTGGTAGTGCGATAGTGTATATATTTGGTTTTTCTATTTCGTTAAAGATAAAAGGAATTTTTCATATTTCTTATATTGTACATTATTATTAATTGATATAAATATCATTCATAGTTTTAGTTGGATGGATCCTAGTTCCTACTGTATTAGTACAATATGTTGCATGGTGTGCTTTAGTAGAGGCGCAGCCAGAATTTCATGTCGGTGAGTTCTAAATTTTTAAAAAGAAATAACGATCTTAACCTAAGGTAACAATCACCAAATTAACAAACAAATACAAGTACTTAATTCACTAAAAACGAATAAGGAAACAAATAAGGAAAAAACTGAAAAGGGAGAGACAAGACTACACACCGGAGGCCAGATGTTGGAGAAAGAAATTGAGTTAAACTTTTTGAATGTGAGTATAAATCAATAGTCAGATATTGTAGTTTCATAGTACGATACAAATCCTATTTTTCTTTTTTTTTTAAAAAAAAAAAATTATATAAACCCACCTACATTTTTACTTAATTCTTACCGATTTTTTATTTTTTTAAAAATTTAATTACGATAGAAATACTATTTCAAGATTTGAACCCACATTTTGTGGGGGGTGAACAATCTTCCTGGGTGCTTCAATTTGTGTATAGGTTCACAGGAAATATATATATACATTGTACTTCATATTTTAATACAAATATAGGGTCTACGGAAAAGCCAGTGGGTTCGGCCGAACCCCCTTCCGCTACAGTAGCTCTGCCCCTGACTCCATGTTTATTACTCCCTTTGTTCCTAATTATTTGTCCACTTTTCCTTTTTTAGTTGTCCCTAATTATTTGTTCATTTTGACAAATCAATAAAGGACAAACAAAATTTTAATCTATTATACCCTCAATTAATTACTTTGAAAAATGTAAAACTTCTTGAAAATCTTAAGTTTTTAATTCATACTCTTCATAATTAATAGGATTAAACTTAGAGGTGTACATAGGTCGGTTTGATTTGGTTTTTCATTAAAAAAAAAACTAAACCAATTATGTCGGTTTATTAAATCTAAAAATCAAATCAAATCACGCAAAGTCGATTTTTTCGGTTTCTATTTTAGTCGGTTTTTTTGATTTTTTTGGTTTTTTTGGTTTTTTATAATTATACGGTGTTTGAAAAAGAGATCAAATATATTTTCACTTACCTGTGTGATAAGCTAAACTTAAGAAATGTTAAATGAATAGAAATTTTTGTAAAGACAGTAAAATTCACATGAGTACAAAATATATTTTTTTTGAAATATCAACGTTCATTATGTTAAATTAATAAGATTAAAGAATACAATCATACTGAATACAAAACGAAATATTTACAAAGTAAATTGTTAACTTCGAATTTGAAAAACTATAACAATATAATTGTAATTTCGGATCTTAATACAAATAAAATATTTACAAATTTTACAACCCCAAATTTGAAATAAAATATATAAACATTGAAAACTATAAACTAACTAAAAATATATTAACAAAGTAGATTATAAATAATATTTTTTATCTATAAATAAAATAAAATTATATATATAATATTTACAAAATTTCACAAGCCCAAATTTGAAATAAAATATATAAACATTGAAAACTATAAAATAACTAAAAATATATTAACAAAGTAGATTATAAATAATATATATATATATATATATACACATTATGTCGGTTTGGTTTGGGTTCGGTTGGACTTTTTTTCTTTTAATACCAAACCAAATCAAGAGTGGTCGGTTTTTTTTTCAACCGCCAAACCAACCAAACCAAACCACAAATCGGTTTTTTTTTTCAGTTTGACTTGTACACCCCTAGTTAAAATGATAAACTCACTATGTCAATTATTGTTTTCTTAATAGGTGTGTCAATTTAAAAGTGGACAAGTAATTTAGAATAAATATTAATATTTTATTTATCACATACTTCAACCTAGTATTAGAACAGTATGATATGTTCTTGATAGAAAGCAACATAATTTAATATCAGGAATCATAACGCTAATATTTTTGCTATAGATTGGCTGAATTTGACTCGGTAAAGCTATTTATATGGGATCAATCCATTCAAACTAGTCCACACGGGCTTTGTAACTTGACGGCTCAAGTCGAGCTAGTCCATATTTTTGGTGGACCAGAAAACATTAGATTCAACCCATCACTTTATGGGTTAGGGATCACGTCTGGCCAACTCACTTTTTAATATCTTTTAAAATTTTAATTTAAAATTCAAAATGTTAATATAAATCTACAATCTTACAAAAAAATGATTTTTATAGACATGAAGTTTCTATGAAACTAAATAACTTTTGACATGATATCACTCAAAATAAATAGAGATATTAATAAGAAAACTAATAGGTCGTTAGGAATAGTGTGTATAGAAATAATGCTCAATAGAGTATATTAATGATGTTTGCATTAGTAATGCTTGTACTACTTATGCTTATATTAGTTGTGCCTAGATTATTTCTTATGCATTGTTTGGTTTTATGTATTAAAAACAACATGTATTGTATAAAAATATTTATTTTCAAAAATATCTTACACAATTATGATGGAAAAGATGTAAAAGCACTTCTGAGAGATAATTGAGTCTTTAATCATGCTAATGCATGTATTAAATCCCTTAGCATAACTAATTCCTACAAATTTAGTGTATTAGTAATACATTCCTCAATACATAATAGAGTGTATAAAAATTAGTTATACATAGCATAAAAAAATGGACAGAATAAGGTACTACTAATACACAAACTTCAATTGTTATTTGTGTAGATTTGTATAGCGGAACTTCAATAGGAAGATACAACGCATTAAATTGATTCTCTGCATATAGACAAAAAAAATTATAATATGTAAATACATGTATTGATAACTACATGTATACATATATTCATGTATCAAGAAAAAATAAACAATGAAGTATATGCATATATCCAATTGTATTGTGCAACTCAATATGAAGTTAGTAATGATATATACCCAGAAAATTATACAAATATTTAATTGTATGCAAAATACACGAAAACAAATAAATACAAACTAATTAGGTAATGATAAAATACTCTCAGAGATACTCTTACACAAATACAATGAAAAAATAGAACAAGGAAAACAAATCGAAGTTACCTCAAAAATAATAATAACAAATTAGATGCAGAAATTGTGCAAATTATTTTGATCTTGAAAGATTTTTGAAAAAAATCGCATCAATTTAGGAATGAAAGAGAGATTATATTGAGAATATCATAAGGAGTTGTGACCGAGAAATGCATCTGCAAAGAATATATTGGCATTCCAGTGTCTCTTTGCTAATTAATATTAAAATATATTTATATATAATAATTATTTTAAATTGTAGCTATAGACACTAAATACTTATTAATGTTAGTTATGATATGTAGTTTTTCCAAAAATTTATTCTAAAATGAGCTTCAAAAATCTTAGCCCAACGATATCAAATTATGAGTTAGGCAAAACTGGCCCAATGATCCTAGTCCATATTAACGACTCTAAGTTTGAGTTTTACATCACTTATTTTATATTTAAAAAAAAATGTACATTATATCAAACTATTAATTCAAATAAATGTTATAGCTACGGTTTCATTTAATTCCAATTCGCAGCAAACCTCTTGCCCTTCGCCTCTCTCCCCTCTGTCTGGAATATCACTCGTCACTCTCCTCTTTTTCAGTTATCTCTCTCGCCTCTCTCACTTTATACAATCACAAATGTATAATTTGTGTTGTGTATGTATAAAGCGAGAGAGACTGTACATACAAATACATATCCCTCCGTCCTATACACTTATAATTATACAATAAAAATCTTCCCCTGCCCAATTCTATTTTGTCTTTCTCTCTCTCTCTCGCTTTATACAAATATAATGTATAATTTGTGTATGTATAAAGCGAGAGAGATTTGATATACAAATACAAATGCTTTAACTTGATTAAATTGATGAATTCAAATTTTATGCAGATATACAAACATAATCATTGATACATATACATATTAGACATATATACAAGTCTTAAGTCATCGATGGCCCCTTAAAGTTGTCCACATAATTCACTTAGACACATCAACTAAGACTAGTACCTTTTGAACACTTTTACTTATTAAAAAATTGTTCTTATTAGGCATTTTTTGATAATCAGCAAAAAATATGAAGAGAGTGTGTGATACACTTGCGCTGACATGACAAAACGGCTAATTAAAAAATAACATGTGGCATTGGACCCCCAAAATTATTTTTAAAAAAAAATGAAAATGTCAACCTATTCTATAGAACCCCACCCCTACCCAACCCCCGTTCATCTTCATCTTCATCTTCTTCCTAAAACACATTCTTTCTCAAATCACAACACCTTCCCTTTCAACTTCATCTTCTTCCCAAAACACATTCTTTCTCAAATCAAAAAACCTAATTTCTTTTCAAATAACTTGAAGATTAACTTTTTTTAAAAAGATATATTTTCATACTAAGAGTGAAGAAGAAAGAAAATTTTGCCGGCGATTATTCATTTTTACATCGATGACAAAAAGAAATTGATAGTTCAAAAATTAATTCTTTCAAATTTTCGAATATCATTTTTGATAAATTTAATGGGTTTATATTTGATTTGAGTAAAAATATTTGTTCGAAAATTGTGATAAACAATATTGGCTAACTTTTTTTATACGTAAAAATCATTTATCTTCTTTTTTCTTCTTCTTCTTCTTCTTCATATTTGTGCCATTATTTTTATGAGATTTGAAATATATCATACAAAAGAAAGTCTTTTTTTCAAATCTGAATTGTATGATTTCTTCATTGTTGATTTTCATTTATCTTCAGATTTGGAAGAAATAATATTCTTTTTTCTTATAAAAAAAATAAAAACAATGTTGAAGCTAAAATGGAGAAAGTTTTGCAAACTAAATTATGAAGAAGATGAGTGGTAAGGGGTGGGATGCTTTTCTTTTTTGAAAAAAGTGTAAATGAAAGAAGAAAAAATGATTTGAAGTTAATTATAGTGCCAAGTGTCAATAAATGAAGAAAAAATGTAAAAAAAAAAAAAATTAAAAAAACATTATGTTGAATTTTTTTCATGCGCTTCACGGAAGTGCAAAACACAATTTTTGCCATATCAGCATTTTGTGTTTAATAGGTACATGTTTTGAACAATTTAGGTGTTCAATAGGTACAAGTCCTAGTTAAAGTGTCTAAGTGAATTATGTGGACAACTTTAAGGGGTTGTAGATGACTTAAACCTATATACAATTATCTAACTGATATGCATATACAATTCACCTCTCTCCACTCTCTGCCCTCTCTCACTCGCCTCTTTCCTCTCTCTCCCAATCTCGCTCACCACTCTAGCCTAACACATAGAACATAAACATATACAAACACAATTTCCATAGACACAGACACCCGATTTATACAAATCAGATACTCCATAGCAAACATAATTTGGCTATGGAGCGCAAATAATAAAAATGTAGCTATAGAGCACTTATATGATTTTTATCTTTGCTATTCCTAAAATTTACTCTAAAAAATTACTTTAATACACATTTTATTTTATCATAATCTCTAAAAAATTCCCTACTTGTTAAAAAAATTTCAAAAATCTCCTCTCAGACACATCACTCCCCTCTCGCTGATACATCCATATCCCCCTCTCGAATACATCCCTTCCTCTCTGATACATTCCTCCTCTCTTGGATACATCCCTCCCCTGTGAATCCGGATGTCCTATCCCCTCTCTAATACATCCCTCCCCTCTCGGCGACATTCATCTCCTATGTATTCGAATATATCCAAAAGTCCAATAATTTATTCGAAATTTATAAATTTTAAAAAACTTTTGTAATTTTAAAAAAAAATAATATAATTAACTCTTAACATTATAAAATTTATGTAAATTACGTTCACGTGGTTTTGGCCCATGAATAAAAAAGAATTAGACATACATGAGAAGGAGCATGTTGAGAATAGAATAGTAGCTTATGAGATAATTGATCTCATAACATTTTTGACAAGGGAAACAGAGACTAATATATCCCTCACTATGTAAATTAGAACGGACATCACGTTTAAAAAGTAGTAAAACTACATTATCTTCGTATAATAAATGATGCATATATATATATTCCTGCCGTCTAACAAATAGTATATATTTAGCCTTTTCGTTCTGAATTTCAAAATTTATAAAGCTTATTTTTTGGAAAAAGATAAAATATACCCCTCAATTTTGTGATTCCACGTTAAAAAGATAGTGCATATATATATATATATATATCTCTATTGTATTACAAACAATGCATATTTATCCTTTTCGTTACCATGCCTTTATTTACTAAATTTAAGAAAAATTTAAAACTGGTGTTTTAATTCCAATAGTCATATAACTTTTAAAAATTACTTCATCCATTTTTTATCCCTTGGGATCTTACCCATATGAAACAAACTCAATCTCCTCTTCTACTTAGTCATAAAATAAATGTAGGACAGGTCTAAATAAAAGAGAGATTTTTTTTTTTAGAAAAAATCTTTTTAGCTAGAAAATTTGGCCAGAATGATATTTTATCTATGTTATTTTATTTTTTAAAACATTTTTATCCTTTTAACTTTAATATCTTTTAACTAAAAAATGAAAAAAAATCAGTTTGTTTTAAAATAAAAAAAATATTATTGTTTTTTTAATTTTCTGATCAAATTCTTTGGCCATTTAGCACTTTCCTTTTTTTAAATTGTGCTAGAGGGATAAAAAAAATGTGTGAGGTAATCTTTTAAATGAAAAAGTACCTCCTAGACTATGATCGAAAATTCAGAGACACACTTTAACTAAACTAAGATCCTATTACCCCCCTCCCCTCGAACTCACTATTTTTGTAATTTTATACACCTTTTGTCTTACGTGACACACTCCATGACTCCATGCAGTTGAGGCGCGTGGAAGATATTTGGATGTCACGTAAGCCAAAAAGGTGTACAAAATTACAGAAAAAATTGGTTGAGGTGGATAATAGGACCTTAGTTTAGGAAAAATCCTTTTGGCCAGAATTTGCCAAAATGGTATTTTACCAATGTTACTTTACCTTTTTGAACATTTTTACCCTTTTAACTTTAATATCTTTTAATTAAAAAATGGAGAAAAAGATCAGTTTATTTTAAAATAAAAAAGATATTATAAACTTTTTAAATTTCTGGCCATTTACATTACCCTTATTCAAACATAACCAAATTGTAACATTTAAGCACAAAAGTCAATATAAAGCTTAATAAATACTACACTTTCGATTAACCTTAAAAATTACTGATAATTAATACACCATCTTAAATTCAAAGAAAATACAAGAATTTATTATATTTTGAAATATAAATATGAAAGAACAATTAAGTTGACACATTTCAACATTACTCGATAAACACATTTTGATTTCCATTTTTTCTTTTACACTCACGAAGTAATGATTAATCATCAAAGCTGCCTAAACCAGATAAGAATTGATTAATGAAAAGGAAAGTACTCTAAAAAACAAAAATCAAAATAGACATTTGAACTAACCACCATCAAGTTCACAATGTTTGGATTACTATAAAATTATTTAATTTTCATCGTTATTTCTTTATCTCCTTTCCTTTTTAGTATTGTTTCATATTCTTAGTATTGTTTCATATTCTTACGCTCTTTCTTTATATTCAAGTTGATACACAAAGATAATACTCCGCTTCAATTCCTAATTACTTATCCACTTTTGAATTGACACACCTATTAAGAAAACAATTATTGACATAATGAGTTTGTCATTTTGCCCCTATTAATTATGAAGTAGATGAATTAAAAACTTAAGAGTTTCAAGAAGTTCTACCTTTTTCAACGTAATTAATTGAGGGTATAATAGGTAAAAATATTTTGTCATTTCTTGATTTGTCAAAATAGACAAGTAATTAGGGACAACTAAAAAAAGAAAAGTGGATAAATAATTAGGGACGGAGGGAGTAATGATCAATTATCAAATCTAATCATACAAATTGATTAATTGAAAGAAACAATACTATAAAAATAGACCTTTGAACTAACCACCATCAAGGTCATAATGTTTTAATCACTAACAAATCATTTAATCTTCAACCTTATTTCTTAATCTCCTTTCCTTTTTAGCATTTCCCCATATTCTTACACTTCCTTTATTTTATTTTATTTTTTTCACACAAGTTGATGCACAAAAACAAAAAATGTATTATTTTTTCATTGTTTTTTTTTTTTGTTTGTTTGCACTTATAACGAAATAATGATCAATTATCAAAGCTAATCATAAAAATTGATTAATGTTAAAAGAACCAATACTATAAAAATAGACCTTTGAACTAACCGCCATCAAGATCATATATTATAATCACTATAAACACATTTAATTTTCACCGCTATATTTTTATCTCCTTTCCTTTTTAGAATTTCCTCATATTCTTGCCCTCTTTTTTTGTTTTTCCTTTTCGATACAAGTTGAGAAACAAATGCAATCGATTTTTTTTTATGCATGAGGGCAATTGAATATATACATTTTTTATGCATCATTTTTTTTAATGAGTTGGTCACATGTTACGACATAATATACCTCTTCGTCTCAAATAAGTTGTTATACATGATTCGTTTCTCAAGGGTCAAACTATCTAAACTTTGATTCTCATATTAGAGTTAGTGTATGTAGAGTTTGGGTCAGCCAAACCCAAAAGCTTTAGTCCAAACTTTGTATTTTTGTTAACAAGTTCATTAAATATATACAAAATATTTAGTTTAGAACCCAGTAACTTTAAAAGAACTATAATCACGAATCCACATGCTTCACATTCTGGCTCCACCTTTGTCTTTGACCAATATTTAAAATGTAATTTTTGTCAAATTGGCATGAGAAAACTTGCAACTTGTTGTACTTTTCGTATAGTTTTTGAACATTCAAATTTTAATTATAAAATATTGAGTTATCTAATCTAACTTTATTTCAAAGATTAATAAAATGGATTCTCGAGAAAATTAAGCAATATGAACAACAAACTTGGATAGAGTATATAGCAAAGTAGATAGATGTCATTTTCTCGCTCAACTTTAAATATATCAAACTAGATAGATGTCATGCCTCGCTCAATTTAAAATTTATCAATGTCGATAGATGTCATATTCTCGCTTGACTTAAAGGATATAACAACTGGAGTTGTTTTTCCTTGCCACATTTATTTATTCTGATTCAAATTTAGTGTTCGATATTCACAGCCCGATTATATGAAGAGATACACATCATACAATATAATGATTTGTCTTTTATGATGTTGAGTTTCACGTTTAAGGAAATTTCAATATTTAAATGGCTAACTACTCATTGTTCAACTTGAAACATTAATTTAAATGAAAAGTTTTGTTATGAAAAGTACAGTTGATCACTTAAGTCTATGAGTAGCTAGCATGTGACCACCTTGGCTAGCTGAGACATATTCCCAACATATAGTTAGTAGACACTTCATTTTCCACTATGTATTATAAGAGTAGACTTTAATTGTAACTTTTATAACTAGCTATGGGAATAAAAGGAAAAAATCATGTTCATTTGTCTTTGAATATTAGGTATATGCACATGAAAAATAATGGTAAGAGAGAGCTATAGATCCCAAAGAAATAATTCATGTGCATTGCTCTATAGTACTATAGTAGTTGTTATTTTTAAATAGATTTTTGTCCATTAAATTTGGAATATATATTATATATATGAATTTAGAAGATGATTTTATAAAATTAAATAATTGAGAAAAATTAGAAAAAATGTCAAAAAAATCACAAAAAAAGATAAATAAGATCCTTGGCCATTGGGAGGTGCCACGTCACTTTTTTTTAATATATATATATATATATATATATATATATATATATATATATATGTCTTTCAAATTAAATATTTATTGCTGTCACTCCCATTTATGTCTAACCATTATGGATGGTCTCAACTCTATCGGTACTCTCTCTTTTTGGGAAAAAAAAAACAAAACTAATTCGATCCTCGATACTTGTATTAGAGTTTTGATTAATCTGATAAATGACGCCGTGTATCGCTCATTCAAAGGGGAACACATTTTATCATGTTTAGAGTTTAAACTAGAAATCTTTAATTAAGAATGGAGAGATTTTATCCATCCCACCATAATCTATGATGATCGTTATCGGTCCTTCTTTGTGTTAGACTCAACGACCAATGTGGCTATCTCCATCATAGAGAAATCACACATTCATTGGCTCAAATATATTATTCCAATATGTATTAACTCTCAACAAGCTCCTCACGTTAAGTCTATTTTTCATGGGCCCATAATAATAACTCTTTAAAAAAAAAAATTAGGAAAACTTACATAAATCTCATAGTTCGGGGGCTAATTATTTCGATACACTCTAGTTTGCAATATTATGAATCTCACAAGATTTTGGTGCAACCAGATACGTCCAGATACATATATCGATCTCGGAGTACATGGGTCAAAATTAAGTGTAATTTGTTCTACATACACTGTATCCAATTAGATTCACATGTATCTGGGATACATAGAAAAATCTCGTTCGGTTTCCTCCCATCTCGCTCGCCACTCTCCTCCGTATCTGGTATCACAGATTCATGTGAATGACACCAGATACATACAGATACACTTGAATCACACCAAATACATACAAATACATGTATTTGGTGTGTATCTAGTGTGATTCCCATATATTTGAGATATATGACTATCTTCCTCCCCATCTCGCTCATATTCCTCCTTATCTCGCTTGCCTCTTTCCCTAGTTTAGTATATTTGGTATAAAAATATAAGTATCTTGGTGTATCTTTCTCAATATACGGTAGAAAACTCTTAATTAGTGGTAAGATAAGTATGTATTTAAAAGTATAGGTAGAATTAATATAAATGGTATGCATTTATCTCTAATAAGATAGTTTTTCCTTTAATAGAATTTAGTCAGTATAATCACTATATAATTTATATATAATCAGGTATGCATTTAGACTTTAGTATACACTCGTTACACATTGTATACGCTAGCACCGCTCTCACATAATTTTGTTCGCTCGCTTCACTTCTGTAATGGATAAAACATAATTCGAACTTAACCTATGATACAATCTTCTTGTAATATCTATTTAGCAACCGCTACAAAAGATTACGACTAGGCACACGTAGGCCAACACTTTAAACTTCTCAAATATTTTTCTTTCTCATTAGGCAGCCAAGACTTAAACTAGTAATCTCTTATCTACTCTTATACTATGATAAAGTGTGTGATTGTTTCATTTAAAATCGTAAGTTGTTCGATAGACCTACTCATTCTTAATTGACCAATTTTATCCAATACAACCAAAATTTTCAATAAATGCATCATTTCTCCAATAAGACCTAAAGAAATAATAGTATATAATTAGTACTGAGTACGAGATGGGAATTATTACGCCAAAGATGATTAATGTCTATAAAATGTTTGTTGGTGGTTCATTTTTGCTTTCATTGCTGGAATCATCATTTGTACAAAGTGGGTGAATATATACTTAAATGATATACACAAAAATGGACATAATTTAATTTTGTGTTGGTGGATTCATGTCAGTTTTTGGACCCCCATACTTTTCTTCATTCCACATATAATTATTAAATGCAATAATGTTTTTGAGTTCTTACTAAAAAAAGTTCTTAAAATCCATGTGCTGATTTTTTATTAAAAGTGGAGACGATATTAGGATTTGAAATTTATAAATTTCGGACTAAGACAAATACATAGTAAGCCAAAAGTATTGGATTCGATCAAATTCCACCGGCACTCTCCCTTTGTTCCAATTGAAAGGCATATCTTGGAGTAAAATTTTGGGGTGACAATAAATAAAGAGGAAAATACTTATGTCAATCTAAATTGGGAAAATTAAGATGTTAAGTAAATTTATACTACTTAATTAGTCATCATAGTTATAATTTGCTATAATTACCACTCGCGACTAACATTAATCATTAGTTACGTGGGTTGACTTTGAGTTTGTACAAGTAGCTACGTTTGTTTAATTTGTCACATTTGTATAATTTGCAACTAACAATCGTTGTTTGATTTGTATTTGTATACGATAGCTTGTATTTGTATAGACGATGTTGGTTTTTCAGTTTTATCACCATATACATTCAAACCTTTTTTGTATAACTTTTTAAAGTTTGTATAAACGTATAGTTTTTCGATTTTGTATAGTATAATTTATGTAATATAATTTGTATAACTGTTTAAAGTTCATAATGTTTATGTTTATATCAATTCGTTATTTCAAGTTTTATCATATTTGTATAATTCCAGACTTTGTATTGCTCAATTATACAAAAACATGTGAATTATACAACATACCCACGAATTATACAAATTATTGCCCTTGCTCGCCTCTCTCCTCCCTCTCCCAATCCCGCTCGCCAGATATACAAATACATATGTATACAAGTTACATATATACAATTATCAACGGATAGACATATACAATTCACATCTCTACCCTCTCTCGCTCGCCTCTCTCCTCCCTCTCCCAATCTCGATCGCCACTCTCATCCCTATAACATGTAGCTACGGATCGTAATTAGCAAACTATAGCTATGGAACGTAATTAAGCCATTTTTGAGTAGCTATATGCAAAAAATCCCCATCTAAATTTAAGACAAAATGTGGAATATCCAAGGTTAAATTTTATGAGTTTAAATTCAAAATATTATTTCATCTAATCCCGTCTAATTTACTTATCTTGATGGCAGCAAGTGTAACAATACAATTTATCTTATCTAATTGCTTTTAAGTTATTAGTGGAAGCAACAAGAGGCTAGTATATTCATCAAACTACAATAAACACATCAACAAAGAGTGTTAAAATATTTATCGACATTAGTTAATATGTCATTTTATTTAATGTCGCTATAGACTTTAGAAATATTTATAAAAAATTGTTAATTACCTCTAAAAATATATTTGACAACACTTAAGTTATTATCATCAACAGATTGCTACTAAAAATTATTTTTGGTATAGTATCATGATTCAGGTGAAGGGAATAATTAACAACAAGGTCATAAGCTAGTAAAAACAATCCACAATTATCTGATATATTTGTTCTTAAGAAACAGTTACAAATATTTATATTAGAATAGATCGTTTACGTCATATTTTAATGGAATGCGGTCCTTTTTTAAATCTTATTAACGCAATTTTCTTTTGTGATATTGTCAGTTTCTTTTAACTAGAAAAAGAAAAGTCGACAACTTTTATTTTATTTTTCCTTAAATCTCTGCATTTTTGTGCTTTTTTTTTTTTTTAAGTTTTCTTCTTTTATTATTCACGATGTCCTATCTTTATGTATTTTTTTACTTTATTTATTCAATTTAAAAGAAAATCGAATAAAGAGTAAATGTCTATCGTTTCTATCCCCTTTTTTCTTTTTTTGCTTTTTATATTTATTATATTATTTAATTATATTGCAAATTATTTATTCAAGTCGCAGAATGAAAAGCTAGTTATAACCTAAATCTCAGAAGAGAAAAATATAAAAGCCGGTCACTATGTGCTATTATTTTAATTCATAAAGTTAATTGATTTTCAACTTTAATATAAAGGTTTCAAGAAATTAAAAGGGAATATATTAGTCAAAATAGAGGATTATATCGAAGGTATAATCCACGTCTTTAGCCTTGAACTAGAATGATAAGTAGTTATAATAATTTTAAGGGATAATTGTTTGATATACCTGTCATTTAGAACTGAAGTACCCTCGTTATAAAAGTGGTCACATATATCTTTATCGTTGTACAAATAATTCACATATACCCCTATCATCACAAAAATGGCTCACATATTTCCAACATTTTAAATAACATTATTTTAATCGTCTTGTTGCCCGTAAAAACAAGTTTAACTAACTACTAAATCTGCAAAGCTCTTAGGATGTTTTCTGTGGAATCATTCTTTCATGTTATGTTATATTATATATTTTCTATAATTATATTTCACTATAACAAAGACTATTAAGATGGTATGAATGCTTTAGTCTTTACCACTTTAATTTATTTGTTTTCTAACAAGTAGTCTACTTTTTCTTTCCACTATTGTTACCTATTATGCGCAGAAAACTCTTTTGTATTTTTCATCAAATATCTACAAAATTAAAAATAAAAAAATAAAAATTGAGAGTTGTTTTAGTGTTCAAAATTGTCTTTCTTTGGATGCAGTAGAACAGGGAGCAAAAGAAGTAGGTACCAAATAACAATGGCTCTTTGTATTATTTAATTTGTAGCCATTTATATCACTACTGAAAAGTTTTAAAATTTGGTAAAACTTAACATGGATCATTAATTTCAAGAACACCGGAGGTGAATGTGATCATGACGATTTCAGAATATATTGGTACAAATTATGTGGGGATCTTTCCAATTTTTATACCTTGTGAAAAGTGGTCATTCTTATATATATAAGGAACATATAATTTTATGTTATATTTTTTTGAAATAAAAGACCATCTTTTATTTAAATGGTTAAAAGAGAACATAATTTTAAGGTCAAAAACATACACAATCTCTTTAACGTGTGCATTTTGGCGGTTCTAATCCTCCTACTTATCAATAAGAGTTGTTGTAGAGTGGTAAATACTCCTTTATCCTTATCCAAAGGTTTTAGGTTCGAGTCTCTTGGGTATGAGGTCGCCTTTGTTAGAAAGCGTTTTCCTCCTAATATGGGTGCGAATCTAGATTTTGTCGAACTTCAATGTGGATATCAGACATTAGATGAAAAGTATTAAAAATCGGTTCACCTCTTAAAATCAAGAAACGATACTGCTATCTCGATTCACTTTATTTGTCTACTGTTCTAAAAATAGATTTTCACGCACTAGTTATTATTACATAACATTAATTACTTATTCTTAAAACTTAATATTAAACATTAATTAATAGGGGAAATTTGTGATAAAAGTAGCCATTTCAATCAATATTTTCTATGTCAATCCAAATATAATTAATAAAAGTGAAGGAATAAAATATATTTTAGAAATTATATCATTCGTTTGGTTTCTCGTTACATCAGTTTGTCCAATTTTTGCCACGATAAAATAATAATTGGATAACACAGGAAATATTTAGTACAAAAATGGAAATGGATAACAACTTGTTGGGGTGCATTAATTATGTTGGTTTATTTTTGATACTGATAGATTCAAAATCTGGCCACAAATATTATGTTACTGCTATTTAAAACATTATCCAAATTAAAATAAAGGCAACATTATCCAAATTGAAATAATTGCAACAGAAAATTACCTTTTTGTTTTTTTACTTCTCGAAATGTTCGATATCCATTTATATTCGAAGTTCAATTAATACGAATATAATTAGTTAAAAGGGTAAAAATATTCAAAAAGATAAAATAGCATAGATAAAATATCATTCTGGGAAAATTCTAGCCAAATTTTCTGGCTAAAGGATTTTTTCTTTTTTAAAAAAAGATTACTCTCATTCAAGTCATCAAGTGCCTCACATTGATTTATGTATTATTAATTGTCTATTAAAAAATAGGTGAATCATCAAGATTCCTGCAACATAAAATCAATTAAAGATTTCTGTCTAGTAATTACAGTAATTACCAAACCCAAGTTAAGAAGTATGGGGCAATGATTTTTTAAAATTTGCATCCACCAAATAACATATTAATTTCATGTAGAATCAAATTTTACAAAATGCCACTTTTAGAAGGGTGGCTTTTTTAACCTTTTGCCTTTTTGTAAATGGACCACCATTATTTTTTTGGTGTCTGCTAACCATGTGTATCAAGAATGAGATGCTAGTGTGTACATTAATTTGTCAGGATCGTTTGGTTGGAAATAATTATTTTCAAATTAATAAAGATGATATTATAATATTAAAATTAATATTGACACAATTATTTAGTGGATACATTTATATGTATATATATTTGATTGATTGGACTAAAAAAGAAATATAATATAAAATTTGTATTTGAGTTTAAACTAGATAAAGTAGGAAAAGCAAATCATTTTCAATTTTAATCTTAGATATGCATATATAGAGGATTTTTGGAACTATAGCTTTGGAGAAGAATAAATGTGACATTTTGGTATTTGATCACAGGATTATATTATTGTCCTGTCGTGATGTGTGAGATAAAAATAACACCATATAGTTATTTAAATAATTCTGAAATTACTAGTCTCAAAAATAAAAAAAAATCCTAATAAACATAAAATAATTTAACTAATTTTAAAATTAATTTCAAAATTATAATTCTTTTATTCCTCAAATCAAACTATGTACAAAATATTTACGTAAATTATTAATTCAAAGTACTCTATTACGTAAGCAAAAAAAAAAATGCTTCTTGTTTGTCATGAACCATTGGGGTAAGCTCTCTTTTTTTCTATCGGTATTCAGAGTCCGCATTAGAGCCCCAATTTGAATGGGGCGATGCAGGACTCAATCAAAAATGATGCTTTCAATATAATTTTTTTCATATCTAAGACTCAAACTTGAGACTTCTAATTAAAAGTAGAGCGATCTCACCACTACACTACTGACATATGTTGGTCATTTGGTGTCAAGCTCATAGATAAACCTGACAAAGATTTTAGAGTAAACATTTTTTTAACATATTAATAAATGTAACTTGTGTATTATAGTAATTAATTAATCCATTATTCAGGTGGAGTATCATGACAAAATTGTGTTTTCAATATCTAGGGTGTGTTTGGTAGGAAGGAAAACATTTTTCGAAAAATATTTTTCAATTTTCTCATGTTTGATTGGGTTAAATATTTTGAAAAATATTTTCCAAATCAACTCATTTTCCTCAAATTTAAGGAAAATGATTTCCCTTCAAAACTTAAGGAAAACATTTTCCAAAACTCTCTTCTGACCCACCACCCACCCTACAAGCCCCCAACCCACCCCCAAAAAAAGTTTAAAATTTATTTTAAAAAAACATTTCAACTTCAAAATTATTTTTTTTCACCCCTACCTCGACCCCCCGCCCACCCACGCACCCCCTTACCAGCCCCCCTACCCCCTCAAAAAAAATTTAAGTTTGTTTTTAAAAAATATTTTAAACTTCAAATTTTCATTTCTTTCACTCCTACCTCGACCCCTCCACCCCCTACCAGCCCCCCACCCCCGAAAAAAAATTTTAAGTTTATTTTAAAAAAATATTTTTAACTTCAAAATTTTATTTTTTCACCCCTACCTTCGACCTCCACCCCCACCCCCACTAAAGAAAATTTTAAGTTTATTTTGAAAAAACATTTTCAACTTCAAAATTTCATTTTTTCACCCCTACCCTCGACCATCCCCCCTTCCCCATCCACCCCCTACCAGCCCCCCACCCCAATTTTTTTTTTTTTTAAGTTTGTTGTTAAAAAATATTTTCAACTTCAAAATTTCATTTTTTCACCATTACCCTCGGCCCCCCACCCCCCCCCTATCAGCCCCCCATCCACACCAAAAAAGATTTAATTTGTTTTTTAAAAATATTTTCAACTTTAAATTTTTATTTTTCCACCCCTACCCTTGATCCCCCCCCCGCCAGCCCCCCACGCCCACCCCCACCCCATCCACCCAAAAAAAAAAAATTAAGTTTGTTCTCAAAAAATATTTTCAATTTCAAAAATTATTTTCTACTTTAGTAAAAATAAAAGATATTTTTCATTCAAAAACCAAACACTAAAAATATTTTCTTCTCACCAACCAAACATGAAAAAATAAGTCTAAAAATGTAATTATTTTCCAGAAAAACATCATTTTCCTTCATACCAAATACACCCCTAATGTTTTGACTTTCGTCGGCTTCAATAATATGAAGGAAAAAAAAACTATTTACAAATCAATACGTGGATGAATAATTATTGGTTCATCTGTTTATTCTAGCTGTATTCTTCCAGATATTTCGGGAGATAAATATTAAAAATATATATACATATTAAGCCTTTTAATTTTAAACATGTGGAGATGATCATTTTCAAACTTTTTAAAATCTAAAGTTAGGGGTTTTGTATTTTCAACATCACTATTTGTAGTCCACATGATTTTTGTTTTGTCTCTTGTAAATATTACTAAAAAGGTTGATCGATGTTTGAGATCACGATTTGAAATCGTGGCTTGGACCAATGAGAGGTACCAATAATAGTCGATCAGGCTTTAAAAAGAAGAAGATGTTAAAGAAATAGTGTCAGTCGTGATCAATAAAGTCATTAATTCTCAAATGAAGGATCAATAATGAATGTATGTTAATCATCAATGATTAAAATGAAAAATAGTAATGAATCTCTATATCGGAGGGTTTTTCTCACCTAATAAGCTAGTCTTTAGATTGATATAAGTATATGCCAATCAACGCTTGATTTGTGACTAGAGTCATGGACTAGACCTAGGAAGAGGTGGTAGTCGTGACCAACTTATGCCCCCAAAATAAAATGATTGAGTAGTTAAACAAATTGTGTCAATCATGATCAATGAAGTTGTTGATTTCTGAATTATAATATATTAATCATCCCTCGTTAATTAAAATAGTACTCATATGTTTATATTATCCCTCAAATAGGAGCAGCCTTAGGGCTCGTTTGGTGTGAGGTATTAGAAATAATAGTGATGGAATAAAAAAAAATTATATTGTTTGGTTGGCAAGTCCGGGATAAGTTATCCCGGGATTAATAATTAGTACCGGGATAAGTTATCCCTCCCCATGGGTGGTATAGTAATCCCGGGATAACTTATCCCAGGATAAAATAGGTAAATGACAAATATGTCCCTTTAAATCCTTTTTATACATCATTTTTCACATTTATGTATATTTACATTTTTTTTAATATCATGTATAATAATATTTACTACTCCTTATTTTTATGATAATTATACATATTTTTCTATTAAAAAATTATACTATATAAATATAATTTTTATTTATGAATTTATTTGACTAATTCTTATGTTTATTTTATTTTGATTTCTCATAAATTTTCTTCTCTTTAATAAACTTAAGAGGGAAGTTCTATTTTTAAGCTAAATAAGAAAAAAGTTATATTTTTAAATACACATGGTACTTATCATGGGAATACATAAACAAAAATATTTAAGTTAAATAAAATAAAAATTTTATTTTAAAAAATGAATAACTAAATCTCACAAAGAAGAATTTAAAAAGTTTAAATAAAGTGAAGGGTAATTTTGTAAACAAACAACTTGTTCTTAAAATTTATCAATATATATTATTTTGAATATAACAAACCAAACACTCAATAAGAAATAATCTCAGGACAACTTATCTCATCATAACTAATCCCAACATAATTTATCCCAACATAACTTATCTCATCATAACTCATATTCAAACCAAACGACCCCTTAGTGAATAAGCTATGAGTTCATCTAATATAATAAATATGTGAAACTTGTGTGTGGTAGGCAAGGAGTTGATTTTTCCTCATGGCTAGATAGAGACTTGTTGAAATTCCCACACAAGAAATCATATAAAAGATACATCATATATACAAAAACTTTATATAAGTATATATTATAGTAGAATGATAAATATTTATTTTTAATTTAAGGTTTTAAATTCAAAGCCTCAGTATAGAATTAATTTTGTGAACGGACATTTTACCCTAACTATGAATTTTTGCAATATATATCCAAACTATTTGAATTTCAAAATAGGTATTGAACGTCAGATGAAAAAAAAATTAAAATATTGAGTACGTATATTATGTATCAACGTTAAAGGGAAAGATTTTTCTGTTGCCTTTATTTCAATTTGGATATATAATGGTTTTAATAGTAGTAACATGATATTTGTGGCCAGCTTTTAAATCTATTATTATAAAAAATAAACCAATCATCAGTAAAGCAAATCCACAAGTAATTATCTATCTCCATTTTTGTACTAAAGTATATTTCATGTGTTAATTCAATTATAACTTGTTATCTTAAATAAATGTTTTTGGGATGTTATTTTCGTACTTATAACTTACTGAACATTAGAAAATACAAAAGAAAAAAAAAATTCATTTATTTTCCAAAAAAATATTTATCGTGAAAAACATGTTTCCTTCGTACCAGAAATATCCTTAAAGTTTATCAATTCCTATAACAACCTTACTAACATCTAAAAAATTAGATAAGATCCCGACTGTACTTGAAATTAATGATCTATGTATTAATATTTTTACCAATAATATTTCACAGTTAGCATGTACAAATTTTGCAAACTTTGCAGAAGTGATGGAGGCAATACATATGGCTTCAAATTAAATGACACAAAAATAACCATTATTGGTACTTTTTTTGCTCTTTGTGATATACAGAACTGCATAAAAAAGAAAGCCAAATTTGAACACTAAAAAGAACTCTCAATAATTTTTGTAGATATTTGGTGAAATATTCAGAGGAGTTTTCTGCACTTAACAGGCAACAATAGTGGAAAGAAAAAGTGGACTTGATAGAAAACAAACAAATTAAAGTGGTAAAGACTAAAGTATTGATACCATTTTAAGGATTGAAGACGAAAAAGTTTAATAGTATTCCGTCCGTTTTAATTTATTTGTCCTATTTTGAGTTTTTTACTCGATTACAAAGTTTATTAGAAAGTAATTAAAGAAAATTATTGAATCTTGTTGGTCCTAAGTTAAAATATGTCAAAATGTCTTCTAATCAAACAAGTCATGAGTATAATTGTAATTAAAGAATTACTAAAAAAGAAGAGAACTATTTTTTTCTTGAATTGAATCAAAAAGAGTACTAGTTTCACTAAAAATAAATTAATACGATCAAACCATTTTATAACAATGTAATTTATTTAGATATTGCTTTTATTATTATAATAAAATAATATTATAAAGAACATATAATGTAACACGACATACAAGAGCGGTTCTACATAAAACATGCTAGCAGTTGGCTAGTAAATATAGTTGAAATTAAAGAATCGCTAAAAAGAAAAAAAAATATTTTTTAAAATAGACTAAACAGAAAAATAGGATAAATAAATTAAAATAGATAGAATAATAGTTTTACCAAAAAAACTAATGCAATCAAACCTCTTGTAAT
Source organism: Solanum pinnatisectum (assembly GCA_035578085.1). NCBI lineage: Eukaryota > Viridiplantae > Streptophyta > Magnoliopsida > Solanales > Solanaceae > Solanum > Solanum pinnatisectum. The sequence goes on along the minus strand of CM069080.1, from coordinate 6,885,459 downwards.
GATGTCATTTGTCTAAAAAAAAAAATTGATAGCTATAATAAATATCATTATAAAAAACATATAATATAACGTAACATGAAAGAGCAGTTCCGGATAAAACATCCTAGCAGTTGGCAGGTAGAAAGAAAACAATTAACTCATCAGAAGAAGTTGACAACCCTCTGGTGCCTCAACAGTATGTTGAGGTCATTCCTATCTATACTATCTAGCTTTTGTCCCAGCCCTTAATACAAGCAAAATATTTATTTAAGATGTAATTTTTTTTTTTTATAAAAAAAAAAATGGCTTTTACTAGCTAGGAAGTTTGTAGATTTGGCAGTTAAAACTTGTTTTTTACATACAACCAGGCGATTATTTCTTGCATGTTACTAAATAGCGTTATTTAATGTTCGAATTCACTTGATGTAAAAACTATATATTTTGTTAAAATATTGTCTAATTGAGGAAAAATTACACCCACGTAATTGGAGCTGTTTATATATTTAAAAAGCAAAAACGAAAGAAGAAAAAAAAAAGGTGGTAAAGATAGAACCGATGCCTGACATTTAACTCTTTATTCGATTTTCCTACTATTGGATAGAAGAAATAAAAGGAAAAAGTTTTGGAAAAGGAAAAGTGAATACAGTAAAAAAATTAAATTGCATAAAGACAGGACAGGGTGAATAATAAAAGAAGATTAATAATTAAGGACAAAAAAGCATAAAATGCAGAGATTTAAGAAAAAAGAAAAAAATAATTGACGACTTTTTTTAGTCATTACTAGAAGATGACAGTAATTCTTAATAAAACTAGAAACCTAATTATTTAAAATGTTCACTATAAAACTAAAACTTAATTTCTCTCTGTATGATATTTGCGGTATATTGAAATTTGATAATTCAGCGTAATTTCATAAATCAGAAGTGAATTCCCAAGAGGATATTGTGTATGCAGTCTTACCATCTTGTGAAAGTAGAGAGAATATTTTTTTAAAACCTCCGAATTAAATAAAGCAAAATCAAGTATAGTACTCCCTCCATTTTATATTAATTGAATTGTTAGAGACATTTTTCATTTTTCAAATTAACTTAATTGTTTAATTTTCAAGACTACTTTTAGAATGTTTTTCCAATTTTACCCTTCATTAGTTGGTATTGGCATTAGTTATTAATTAATGTTTAGTTATTTTAATCATAATTTTGATAATAATTAATAAGGGTAAAAATGGAAAGTTAAGCCTAATTTATGTCTTAATATTTTTTTCTTAAAGGGTGTGAAACACATCAATAATTTAATTAATATGAAATGGAGGGTGTAACAAAGAAGTCAATAGTCATATCGAGAGGCAAAAACAATGAAGAAAAAAACAACAACGACAATAATAAATACTCACCCTACTACCTTTAGTCCAAATTGAGTGAATTGTTAAGATATATTAACCTAATTCCCTTCATATTTTTTACCTAAATTTATATTCTCAATGAGCTACATGTGTATTATGTCTAGTCTAAAGTTCGATAATATTTGATATAATAACTTAAAATCATATAGATAAGATTGTGACCTTGTCGTAAAAAAGTTACTTTTTATTCACAAGGATCATATGATGAATACTCGCCTACTAGGATTTAGATTAGTTCAAATCCAGTTATGATTAATTTAAACTTTTACTTAATTAAGGATGCAATGCAGTACTTTAAACTTTATATTATCATAATTACTAAAAATTCGACTGATTGATCTTTTCTCATTTAACGTCTTAAAAATAACGGTCTTGCATAAGATATTTTTTAATAAAGTTGATTATACAAATCACTAAGCTATGAAGTAGTCAAACATAATCAACTAAAATAGAAAACCTTACATGTACTTTGTTAAAATTATAACTGCGAGGACACGAAGGAGCCAAACTTTTAGTGAATATAATATATGTATAATTTATGTATAATACATATATATAATCGATGTAATCTATATATAACTTCTATAAAAATAATAATTAACAAATTCGGCCGACTGATTGCGTAAAATTCCTAATAATATTTCCGTTATTTTTTCTTTTAAACTTCTTGATTCTTGCAATGAGGATCTTGGGTATAAATTATCCTGAGAATAATTCAATATATCTTTTGCATCATCATCCTAAATAAATCAATTATTTTCAAATGTTAATTCTATAACATTGTCATGCAATAATTAGTTGCTTATAAACAACATTATCATAATTAAGAATGAGCATTGTTAATTGTCTTTTTGTTGTTGATATCTCTTTAGAGGCATTATATTAGTGAATAATTGTACAAGATTATTTTTTTTAACACTCCCAAAACAAAAGAGAGAGATTCATTAAAAAAAAAGTTTGAACACCGTTGAGACAGCACTATACTCTTAATTTTCTTATTAATCCCTCAATCACAATTAATTTTAATAAAATAATAAAGTAAGAAGAAATGTATAAAGGGGAGGCCCCATATTTCAGTGAGCTCTTAAGTCACAAAAACATCAACATTTCATTAGATGACGTACTAGCAGAAATTAAATTAAATTAAATTAGTATATACTATATAGTATCAATTATTATCCTCGCTGGAAAAAAAAAAAGGTCCAGATGTATTATTCCTAATAATTAACGTATACACTACACAATTTTTTTGAAATAGTTACTTTCTTCACTCAACTTGTTTGACTTAATTTTTTTAATTCATTAAAAAGTATATTATTTCAGTAACTTTTTAATTTTAACTTTTCACGATATGTTTAATATCCAAAAAAATAAAAGCATTTTGGTATATTTAATACTCCATATCCTTAATTTATTTTTAATTTTTTTGAAATCTAAAATAACCTGCAACTGCTACAACTTTAGTCATAGTGTCTGTCTTTCGGATAAACACTTTGTGTTCACTGAGTAAACCGTAAATCGTAATAGCCTACAAACCTAGGAAATGTAAACCTAAACCAGGGGCGGCCCTATAGCTTTGAAAAAAAAAAAAAGCAATTGGCTTAGGCCCCAAAATTTGAGGGGCCTCATTTTTTTTTTTTTTTTTTAAAATAGATTATAAGTATTTTTTTTTTTAAAAATGTAGAGTATTACTTATAGAAAATGAAAACTTTCATACAAAAGCAAAGAAGTAATAGAAGTTCGACAAATTATGAATACTATGTCTCAAGAAAAATTAAATAATTAGCTATAATAAACTTCATAAAATATATATATATATATATATATATATATATATATATATATATATATATGAATTTAAGGCCTCTATTCGAATTTGGCTTAAGGCCACCGATTTATTAGAGCCGCCCCTGACCTAAACAAATTCTATACGACAAACTCGACTCATTAGGCGATAAGGGAGATTAATCTCGGGCTACCTATGTGGATGACCACCCCCAAAATTTAAAAAAAATCATTTAGTTTTTAAAACTTTAATCTATATCAAGTTAAAATACATCAAACAAATTATAGGAAGGAATGTAAAAAAACCAAAACCAAAAACCAATCTTGTTTCAAGAATTTAGTGGCCACAAGAATGATAAGTGAAAAAAGTGTCCCAATAAACTCCTTAAAGAGTAAAATTAATTACAGATTTTGCCACTGTCACGGGCTTTTGTCTCTGACTATGAGGTACAAATGAAAGTTTTATCATCTTTCACTTAAATTAAAATAAAAAATAATAAAAATGTTTTTATAAGAGATAAAAAGAGAGCAATAATTAAAATAATGGCACACATGAGAGTATTACTATTTTGAAGAGTTGAGTATCACAAAAAGTTGCAGAAAAAATTCATTACATAAAACAAAAACAAAATAAATAACGCGTTTTTCACAATTCATTTGAAACCAAAAAAAGGTACCATCAATGTGCATATTCTTACGCGGCTTCTATGCCTTATCTGTCACTAAATTTAGCCTCAAAAGCCCCCACGCCCACCCTCAAAATAAGAACTTAATGTGTGTTTAAGTTATGTATTATCGTTGGTATCAGTGAGTTTCGCGGTCGCCCATTTTCTTGAAAAATATGATTTTCTTTGACTTTCTTGTGAGGTTTATAAGTAAGTAAAAAATAATGAGGGTGGGGTGGGGGAATTGGCGGTGTGAGAAAATAGTAATAAGTTTGAAATATCACTTATGAAATTTATTTTTCAATACAAAAATCATTTCTTTGTTTGTTTTTTTATAAAAAAAAAAGAGAATTTGACCAATCAAATATAGAAAAAATTGAAGAAGTACTACATAGCAAACAAACCCTACATATTCCACATTTTAAGGAGACTCACAAGTATACATCTTTGATAATCTAATAACATAGAAAAAAATCATACTATAATTTTCTTTATTTATTTTTATTTTTCAAATATTTTAAAAATATTTTTTTATTACTTTAACTTTTAAATTATCAAAATATGGATATTAATTATTATTTCTTAGAAGTCGTACAAAATCTAAGTAAACAAGTAAAAGTGAATCGAATGAATAAACAAAAAAAAAAAAAAAAGTAACCATGCTTTTATTGCAAGGTAAGGGGGTTGATTCTTGGTGTGGGCTGGGGTGGTTTCCCAATGTTGTAATGCCCTAATGTTTAGGGTAGTCCTCTTTTTAAGCCTTTGCTTGTGTCAATGAATACTCTCAAAGAGGTTCATTAATGTTTTGGAGTTCCCAAAATGCTAATGTCCTCTCTTCAAAACTTTCTTGTCCAACTCATTTTTAATATTACTCAGTCCTAGAGATTTCTCTTATAAATGTGAAAATATGAATTGAAATTTGAAATCTTTACTTTGAGGGGCTAAAATGTCACAAATTACAAAACAAACAACTTGGAGTAATTTTTTTAAAAGATATGAGTGGTCCACATCAGGAAGCAGATTTTAAACAAAGCAAAAGCTCACTTCTTACTAAAATGTGTAACAAAAATCCTTCTCAAAACTAAGTGATTACTCAAGAAACCAAAACCCTTTACTACATATTGTACTACTCCCTCCGTTTCATATCACTCCACCCTTGTTGACCTTATACATCCTTTAAAAAATAATTAATTATTTTATTATTAATAATTTGAAATTATAAATTTAATTATTACACGACGTTACATAAGTATTTAATATCAAGAATAATATAGAAAGAAAATAAAATAAAAAACTCTCTTGAAACATCTATTGAAGTAGAAAATAGTGATTGCTTCACCTTAATTAGATATCTTATGTTCAAGCGCTAATTCAGTTGATAGTGTTATTTCTGGATGGGCTTTACAATACGCTATTTAAATTTAGTAGAAGCTTCAATATTAATTTCGAATAAAGAGCGGAAAACAAAAAAAAAAGTAAGTAGTGATAAATACTCTCTCTATCCCTAATTACTTGTTCACTTTTGAATTGACACACCTATTAAGAAAATAATTAATGTGGGCAGTAACTAACCCCACACTCCATCATCTTCTCTATTTTCTACTATACTCTTTTAGAACCTTCTACTATAAATTATGTGCCTCCATCCAAACCTCCCCACCAACATTCTACTCTTCACCTTCTCTCTCTCTCTCTCTGTTTCACACCAAAGAAATGCACACTAAAATTCTTCTTCCTTCTTGCATCTTACTTGTTCTTTTGTTCGCACTACCATCCTTCAATGTAAGTAACAATCTTCAACTCATCTATTTCAACTTCTAACTAATCTTGATTTGTCACAAAGATTGTACCTTTATATGTACTCATTATGTGTCAATTAAGTAATCTTAATTTTTGTCATAGTAATTGTAGGTTTATGTACCTCACTAAGTGTCAAATGAAGTAATCCTGATTTTGTCTAGGGGTTAGGTGTCAAATGAAGTAAATCTTGATTTTGTCATAAAGAGTGTTAACTTTATGTACTCATGGGGTTTTGGTGTCAATGCAGGTTGCTGTAGCTGGAGATGGTGAATCTGGTAACCCATTTACACCCAAAGGTTATCTGATTAGGTACTGGAAGAAACAAATCTCAAATGACTTACCAAAGCCATGGTTCCTTCTCAACAAGGCATCTCCATTGAATGCAGCACAATATGCAACTTATACTAAACTTGTTGCTGATCAAAATGCACTCACCACACAGCTCCACACCTTCTGCTCTTCAGCAAATCTCATGTGTGCACCAGATCTGTCACCAAGTCTTGAAAAACACAGTGGAGAAATCCATTTTGCGACTTACAGTGACAAAAACTTCACCAATTACGGAACCAATGAACCTGGAATTGGAGTTAACACCTTCAAGAACTACTCTGATGGAGAAAACATCCCTGTAAATTCTTTCAGGCGATACGGCAGAGGTTCTCCCCGTGATAATAAATTTGACAATTATGCCCCTGATGGGAATGTAATTGACCAAAGTTTCAATTCATATAGCACAAGCACTGCAGGGGGTTCAGGCCAATTCACAAATTACGCGGCGAATACCAATGTTCCAAATCTGCATTTCACTTCCTATTCCGATCAAGGAACAGGTGGTGAACAAAAATTCACAACGTACTCACAACAAGCAAATGCTGGTGACCAATATTTCAAAAGCTACGGCAAAAATGGAAATGGTGCTAATGGTGAATTCGTCAGCTATGGAAATGACACGAATGTTCTTGGCTCAACATTTACAAATTATGGTCAGACAGCAAATGGGGCAGACCAAAAGTTCACATCTTATGGTTTCAACGGCAATGTTCCTGAAAATCATTTCACGAACTATGGCGTTGGAGGTAATGGTCCATCTGAAACTTTTAATAGTTACAGAGATCAATCGAATGTTGGAGATGACACGTTCACTACCTACGTTAAGGATGCAAATGGCGGTGAAGCAAATTTCACCAACTATGGTCAATCATTCAATGAAGGTACTGATGTATTCACTACTTATGGCAAAGGGGGTAATGATCCACATATTAATTTCAAAACTTACGGAGTTAACAACACTTTCAAAGATTATGTGAAAGATACTGCCACATTTTCCAATTACCACAACAAAACTTCCCAAGTTTTGGCATCGTTGACCAAGGTCAACGGTGGTAAAAAGGTGAATAACCGGTGGGTTGAGCCCGGAAAGTTTTTCCGGGAGAAGATGTTGAAGAGTGGTACAATCATGCCTATGCCAGATATTAAGGATAAGATGCCTAAAAGGTCATTTTTGCCCCGGGTGATTGCTTCGAAATTACCCTTTTCTACTTCAAAAATTGCTGAGCTGAAGAAAATCTTCCACGCCGGAGATGATTCTCAGGTGGCAAAGATGATCGGCGATGCATTGAGCGAGTGTGAAAGAGCACCGAGCGCCGGTGAGACGAAACGATGTGTTAACTCAGCTGAAGATATGATTGATTTCGCAACATCAGTATTGGGTCGAGATGTCGTCGTTCGAACGACTGAGAATACAAAAGGGTCAAATGGGAATATCATGATAGGCTCCGTCAAAGGAAACAACGGTGGAAAAGTTACCAAATCAGTATCATGTCATCAGACGTTGTACCCTTACTTACTCTATTACTGTCATTCGGTTCCTAAAGTCCGGGTCTACGAAGCGGATATTTTAGACCCGAATTCAAAGGCTAAGATCAATCACGGTGTTGCGATTTGCCACGTGGATACTTCTTCATGGGGACCCACTCACGGAGCGTTTGTTGCACTCGGGTCGGGACCCGGAAAAATAGAGGTTTGTCATTGGATCTTTGAGAATGATATGACTTGGGCAATTGCTGATTGAGTGAACCAAGAGGAAAAAAAAAAAGGAATTGAATAAATATGCAAAATTTCTAATTCGGGTTGAACCGGGTGTGTTACAACAAGAAGAAAAAAGGTACCACTGGTTTGACTTTTATAGTAATTATTATTATTAATCATTAATTATCATAGTCTTAATTTATATTTTGAGTAATTTTCGTGTAAGTTCCACTTTGCCTTCATTAAGTTTGAATGGCTATCAATTTACATTATTTGTTATGTTCATTTTATTGTTGTCTCATATTTGGGCAAAGTAATGTAGTTATTGCTAGTAGATGATTTGTTACTCCATACAAAAGAGAAAAACAATATGCACATTAGGGCTAAAACACTCTTTAAAACAGACAAATTTATATTTAACATGACTTGAACTCGAGACAATTGATTTCGTCGTGTCATCTATAAAAGTATAAAGTAGATAAAAAAAAGTTAACTTTGTGACAGAAATGTGATATGCCTCTTTTTGCCTGCTTTTTTTTTTTTCTCTTCCTTTTGGTTAACTAATTCTTTCTCCTCTAGTTTTCTTCCTATAATAGTAACTTATAACTTCCGTTATTTAGATGTAAAATTGTTATTCTATAGGTTTATCTAACTAGCCTAAAAAGTAATTTAAAATCGTCAAGCTTATCCAAATACGTTTCTCGGGATTTTAGCTTTCATAGTAGTATAAAAACTTTATTCTAACCATGATTTTCTATCTTAAATTAACATATTTCTGATTTCGATTCCTCAAACTCATGGTGGAGGCTCACTTTTTACGAAAAATGATTCCCTAATATATGGATAGGGAGTATTTTTTTACGCATGTGATGAAAGTTAAGTTTTCAAAGAAAACATTTATAATAACTAAATATCAGAAAATAACTTCCTTAAAAAACATATTTTTAAAAAGTAATTTTTGATATACCATATGGTAGAAAAAACACTTAAAATATTGCATTGAGAAAGAGTATGGTCAATTTCAACATTAAATTAACCAGTGTAAGAGGTATGACTGCCTGCACAATATTTTCATTATATCCAATAAAAGAAAAATTGAACACACACCTTCTACTAAATGTGCAGACTAATAAATCAAATCCAAAGGTGGATGATAAGGGTATTTTGGAGCCAATAGGTGAATTAGGGGTAGTTTTGTACCATTTCCAATACTTCGAGGCTATTTTAGGCCCTTTTTCGTTTAAAAAATTTACAAAAAATTCTACTCTCTCCTATTCTAGGATACATCACTTTACGCAATATATTGATCAGATACTTGCTTACATGATGTATCAGGACGTTAAGTGATGTATTCGAAATCGAAGACGCGATGTACCGAGACGTTGAGGGATGTATTCGAAACCGGAACCCGATGTATCAGACGTTTTGGGATGTATTCGGATTCTACCAAATTTAAGAAATTTTGTAATTTAAAAAAGAATAGCAATAGAACATAATTAGCTATTAAGTAAAATTCCCAAATGATTTTCATATGAGCTAGTTTGGGCAACAATCCATTTTCATCTGTCATAGTCCAAATCAACCCGTAAAACCATGCCTAACAGATCATTAACTTATGAATCCATTTTTTTTACTAGTCGATTTATTAATTCAACTCATCTTGATCCGTTCAATTTCCGCCCCTTCTTACATCCATAGGAAGAAAAGTCTCCCTGGCCTCAGTTGCTGGGCCTGCTGCATTCCTATGTATGACTCTGCACTGATGAGAAAAAGATAGGAAGAATGAATGCTACTGAAAGCGAAATGCGAGTGAGTTGTCAAAAATAAGCAAACTTAAGTGGACAACTGCTGTATATCCAAACATTATTATGCAGATTCGTTTGATACGAGAGATAAAGGAATAACTAATTTTAAAATAAATTTATTTTATGTTTGAATGTCATAAAAATTACGAAATAATTTATTTTTATTCCTCATTAAAAATAAGATGATATCATATTAATTTTAAACAATTAATCTTGATAATTTGTTTCCGAACAAAACGAGCCGTCCTCTACTTCGTAAAGCGCGTCAATAAAATGCCTGCCTGTTTCCCAATCAAGAAAGCAGAATTTGTACTCACCAAATTCATCTCCCATAATTAGTTGAAAATAAAAGAAACATTTATTAGTGAAATTTTCGCCCATTATTTCATTTCAAAATAATTTATATTTTTTGTTGCAACTTTCGAGACCTTAAAATTATAATTAAAAATTCCTTTGAGCAAATTTAAAATCTCATGGTAGGGAAATTTTTTATTTTATTTCTTATTCATATTTTATACTTATATTATAGTCCGACTAAATTATATTCGCGCTGAAAAGTCTCATATTGGAGGTAAATCACTTTCTAAAAAAATTGACTTCATATCCAAAGAGACTCGAAACTAAAAATTCTAACTAAAAATGAAAAAGCACTTACCATTCTACCATGACGATCTTTTATTGGTCGATCAAGGCACCTTATCATAGAATAGGATGGATCTAAATTCTAAACGGCACATAACTCTTAGAAGAAGGGATCCAAACAGAAATTATTCATGTGACAAAAACAAATACTCTTCGTTTTAACTTATTCAACTTTATATAAATTTAAATATTTATATATATTAAATGATATAAATATTAATTAAGTCCAAATTAAAAAACATGTTTATATATTACGTTACATCATTTAGATATTCAAGTCAAAAATTCTAGAACTAGTCAATATATGTGTGTGAATAGTAGATCATTCTATTAGCTGTATGGCATGACAATGCCAATTTTCATCAGTACCTCCATTATCATTTATCATCATCATCATTATCATATCTACCACTATACTATACTACTATTTTATGCACTATATATCTATATACTTCCAACAAGAAATTATATCCCACAAACCCAACATTCTCAAAAAAAGAAATATTTAAAATCTTCACAAAGAGATGCATACAAACACTTTGCTTCTCTCTATTTTCCTGCTTTTCAGTGTAAGTTGTCATGTTAGTTTAAGTTATTTTTTGTCTTTTCACTTTGCCAAGTTAGATTACTACTCACTTCTTTATAAACTAAAGTTAGATTTTTTATTTTTTATTACTCACTCTATGTTTAAGTAAGTGATAATTTAGCCTTTTAATTTATTCTTAAATAAGTATTGTTTTAATCAATCACAAACACATTAATGATGTTCTATTAATTTTACCTTTCTTTAAATAAAGAAAGTTTTGCATAATGAGGAAACTACCTAATAATTGCATCTTTATCAAGATATTTATTATCGATAAGTTGATAAAAACACTTTTTATTTTTTAGAATGAATAGATTTCTTAAGAAGTATGCTCAAGTCAAAAACATAACTTATTTTAAAACATGGAGAATATTTCATAAAATTGAAAAAAAATAATTTAAAACAAACTTGAACTTGACACAAATAATTAGTTACATACTCGAATTATTGACAGCCTTAAGAAAATCCCATCAACTTGACTAACCAACTTAGATACACCTCCGATATGTCGCATGACATAACAAGTGGTTTCAAACTCTTGTAGGAGCATGAGACTCTTAATAAAACATTGAAAGAAATGTAGAAAACACTTCTAAACTAGATGAAAATTTAGGAACGTATTTCACTCATGTTGCAAGATCGAAAGTGTATTTAAGTTCAACTAGTCACGTAAATATTTTTAAGATGGTTAATAGTTAATGAATGAAACTTATAATTTCCGTCAAGTTTACGAGTGTTTTCAATAACTCTTTGATACTTATAAATTACAACACTCTTTTAACACATTTGTATTTTATTCAGGTAATTGTGGCCGGAAACAGAGAAAACTCCGGCGACTCTGTAAACCCTTTTACACCAAAAGCTTATTCAATTCGTTACTGGACGAAACAAATTTCAAATAAATTACCTAAACCTTGGTTTCTTCTAAACAAAGCTTCACCATTAAATGCTGCACAATTTGCAAAATACTCAAAGCTAGCAACAGGGGATCAAGAATCTCTGTCAAATGAAATTCAATCATTTTGCTCCTCTGCAAATCTGCTCTGTTTTCCAGATATTTCAACAAGTTTAGACAAACATGGCCAAGATACGCAATTTTCTTCATACATGAGCAAGAATTTCACCAACTATGGCAACAAATTGCCTGGTGGTTTTGATAGTTTCAAAAAATATGCCGAAAATGATAACCTTCCTGTGAATTCTTTCCGGCAATATAGCCGCGGTGGCGCTGGCCATGATGATATATTTTCTACTTACGCACCGAACGGGAATGTGATTGATCAAAGCTTCAACACTTATGGCACAGGTCAGTTAGAGTTAGAAATTTAAATTTGGCGGGTTTAATCTTTATATATTATTGTTATTTGAGTCACTATGGTGTCGAATAAGCGAGTTAGAACAAATTTGGATGGGTCAAATGAGTTAATAAGCCAATTGCATAATTATTATTATTAAGTTTAATTATTTTATTTTAACTTTATAAGTATCTAATAAAATTATTCTTTCATAATGTGTAGAATAAAAAATATTATCATTTTCAAATATTTTCATACGGTTTTTTATAAGAATATTTGAATTACATATCAACTTAATATTTGATCGACTAAACTAATAAATAAGTGGATTCATTAGTATGTTATCGGTCCAATGGCTTAAAAGGACTCTTGGGAAGGGTTCAAATCCCTTTGGTCACCACTCACCATGTAGTTCTTTTTAGTATATTTTTTTAATTCGAAATGTCTCTAACTCACAAATTTCAAATTCTGAATCCATCTCTGCTTCACAGGCCTAGCTGCTTTTGGCGTTGGCCAGTTCAAGATCTACGGGCCCAACGTCAACGTACCTAATCTACGATTCACAACTTACTCAACCGAGGGTGTTGGTAGAAAGCAATCTTTTACGAGCTATTCGAAAGATACAAACTCAGGGAGCCAATCTTTCACAAGCTACGCAAGAAATGCTAACGGAGCAGTCAACGACTTCACTAGTTACGCTAATAACTCCAACGTAATAGGCTCAACATTTACCAACTATGGTGAATCAGAAAATGGTGGAGGCAACACGTTCAATTCGTATGGATCTAATGCAAATGTCCCGAAAAATACCTTCAAGAGTTATGGTTTATCAGGTAATGCTCCTTTCGAAACATTTATAAATTATCGAGATAAATCTAACGTTGGAGACGATAATTTTGTATCGTACGTCGATGATCCGAATAGTGGTAGAGCACATTTTCAGAATTATGGGCAGTCATTTGGTGAAGGATTTGATGGATTTAGTAAATATGGTTCTAAAATTACTGCTGCACAAACTATTGGATTTGAGACTTATGGTGTTAACACAACTTTTAATGAGTATGGAAAATCAATTCCAACATTTGCTGATTATAAAAACAAGACAATTAATCAGATTTCATCTTCTTTGATGGGTAAAAATAACAAATGGATGGTTGAGCCAGGCAAATTTTTTAGAGAAAAAATGTTGAAAATTGGAACTATAATGCCAATGCCTGATATTCAAGACAAAATGCCAAAAAGATCTTTTTTGCCTGGAGTGATCGCATCGAAATTACCATTTTCTACGTCGAAAATCGGTGATTTAAAGAAAATTTTCCGCGCGGGAGATGATTCTCAGATGGAAAAGATGATCGATGATGCATTGATGGAGTGTGAAAGATCGCCGAGTGCTGGTGAGACAAAGAGGTGTGTCAGCTCAATTGAGGACATGATTGACTTTTCCACCTCTGTGTTAGGTCGAAACGTTGTCGTTCGAACAACAGAGAATACAAAAGGGTCAAAGGGAGATATTTTGATTGGATCGGTTAAAGGAATCAACGGTGGGAAAGTAACGAAATCGGTATCTTGTCATCAGAGTTTGTTTCCGTATTTAGTTTATTATTGTCATTCGGTTCCAAAGGTTCGGGTTTATGAAGCGGATATATTGGATCCGAATTCCAAGGCTGAGATTAATCGTGGTGTTGCCATTTGTCATGTGGACACGTCAGCATGGGGAGCGAATCATGGAGCTTTTATGGCACTCGGGTCGGGACCCGGAAAGATTGAGGTTTGTCATTGGATCTTTGAAAATGATATGACTTGGACAATTGCTAATTGAAATGGATCTTCCAACATTCTTATTCGGGTGAGATCAATTCTGGTTCTTGTTCAGATTATCATTGTCCAATTTTAATGCATTTTGAGCTCTCTTTTTTATTTATTAGACTTGTAATGAACTTATTTTAATTACTACTATGGTAATTACCAAGGCCGGTTTGTTTACTGTAATATAATTATAGTAATATATTGTCAAATCTTTATATATATATATATATATATATATATTGACATTTGACGTTTAGATTTCATATTAAGTTATTATTAACAAAAATATGCAAAATTAAGAAGAGTATGAATATAAAAAAGACAAACATCAATAGTGTTTCTTCGTGAAATTATGACCATAACTGAAAATCATTCAAATACATTTTTTTAAAAGATATTTGTACCTGAAATTTATTATGTGCATGACATTAATGATGATTATCATACATATTTAAATATTTTATTTTATACATTGTATATTTCTTACAAAACATTAACTATTAGTGTTACACAATTTTGAGTATGGTTATGTAGAGGGACCATCTTATAAATAATGTACAACTACAAAGAATGTCATTGTTATTATAGGTAGACCCAGTGGAGGAACCCTACACCTCTTTGCAAAATTACATTGTATATTTAATAAATATATATAAAAGTATTGACACTTCTTGACACAAATGAAATGTTTAGTCTAGTAATTAAGAAGCTGCTAAAGTTACTTAAGGTTGTGTGCTTAGCCTTGTTGGCCTCATAATTAGAGTATTATTTTTATTCTTCTTACAACAACCATTGACACCCCTTCATCAAATGACATATAAAAAATTGGTTATGGAGAAAATCGTTCAGTTATAATGAAATGCCGTTATAATGAATGGCTGATATATCGATGTTAAATATAATTACAAATGTAATGTTTGATTATTAAAGGTAAGTACATAATCAAATCAAAAGTGCTCATTTATAAAAACTTAAAAGGACTAAAATAACTCAGATGATATTTAAAGGGACCATTTTAAATTTATTACCAAAGATAAGGACCATTTTTGTCATTTTCTCTCTCGACTTCTAATGATTATTGGCAAGTGTTAGGTGGTCCTTACTACATTAGTACATTATATTCACATTGGACAAGTCATGGTCCAGCTTTTGTGGGCCAATAGCTATTTAAAAAATTATTTTGTATCAACTTCAAGTAGTTTATGAATAATTATAACATAATATGTAAACTTTATTTTTAATTGAAGCTGAAGTTCGATTTGACAACGGATTGTCCAGCTCTATTAAGTAATAACATATATATCATGTGAAGAAATTGAAATTCGAACCTAATTAAACTCTCAAACTAACTAATTCAGAAGATAAAGATTGTTTAAAATCTTATAAGAAGACAATAACACATTTTTGACACACTGAAGGTATTGGATAGTAAAAACAAATAAAGGAACAATTCATCGTAAGGGTATACTTTAAGCGACACCAATTTCCTCTCTAGTAGTCTATCTACCGGAAAACATATCTATGGATTAAAAAAAATGCATGAAGAAATCAATATCTAACCATCAGTGGTGTGTACTTGAGGGGTGTCAATCAATATTCTTTCGTTGAAAAATTATATTGTGTAGCTAGGTAAAGATATTTTTATTTTATTTTATATATTTCATGTATACTGATACCCCTTAACTTCTTAATGAATTTAGTACTTATATTTTTACATTTCTTGATAAAAATTATAGTAGCTCCATCGTTGTGAACAATGTAATACATATAAAAATATAATACATGTTCCTTGTATTTTGGCGCATTATTCTTTTTGAAATGTAGTTTCTATTTTATAACTATTGTGGCATAATCCAAAGAAATACTATAGTCCAAAATTGTACTAGTATAATATTTTATGGTGGTGAATGCGTTTGGTTAAAGAGGTAAATGCATGATTGGTTAATGAGGATAACTTGTCTTCTTTTTCTTGTATTCTTTTTCTTGTTTTAGTCCCTTGATGTGACTACTAAGTATTCAAATCATGTGATTCAGAGGATGTTTCTATTTACTTAAAAGTTTGTCAAATCTACTTTTAAATCAGTATTTTATTTCGAAAGTGTTTGACAAATATAAACAATAACTTAAACTAAGTTAAGAAGTGTTTGACAAAGTAAAAAATAACTTAAAATAAGTTTAAAATGACTTAAGAAGTGTTTCATACCAATTCTTATTCTAGTTCATTTATACTAGTTACCCGTTCTAGTTCCGTATCATGATCACGACTAATGTTTTCACTAGTCAATTCTAGTGCGTGTTGAGCATACTCAAATCTTATTAAAGTAAATTTATTTATAAGACATAATTAGTATCGTATATCGTCTAGGATTATCTAAAGAAATATATAATTCAATTCATATGAGACATTATGACAATCTCTACACTCAGGGTTATGTTGGATATTAAGAACAAAAAGGATGGTTCGGCTATATTAACATATATATCATGAGAAGAAATTGAAATTTAGACATAATATAAACTTTAAAACTAATATATTCATGAGATGAAAATTGTTTTAAATCTTATAAAAGACAATAACATAAACACATTTTTGACACATTGAAATATTGAATAGTAAAGATAAATAAAGAAACAATTCATCGAAAGAATATACTTCAAGGGGCACCAATTTCCCCTCACAATGGTCTATCTATAGGAAATCGATTAATGGATTTAAAAAAATGCATGAAGGAAGAAATCAAAATCTAACAATGTGGACAATGAAATACATAAAAATATCTAATACTTCATGTCCCTTGTAATTTGGCCTATTATTCTTTTTGATATATAGTTTCTATTTTATAACTATAGTGGTAATCCAAGTAATACTATATTCCAAAATTGTACTAGTATAACGATATATTTTGGTGGTGAATGTGTTTGGTTAGAGATATAAAAGCATGATTGGTTAATGTGGATAACTTGTCTTCTTTTTCTTGTTTTAGCCTTGATGTGACTATTAGGGATTCAAATCATGTGATTCAGTGGGCTTGTTTGGTCGAGGAACAAGTTATTTCACTTTTATTGTGGGATAAAAATAATATTATAATTCTTGAATAACTAATTTCTAAATAAGTTATTCTATAACTTATTCCAATCAAATATAAAATAAATTTATTATATAATTAATTTCAGAATTAGTTATCCTTTATTCCATGTCAAACAAGCCCTTTATATCATACCAAATAATTGTCTCTTTGCTAGCAAAAATATGCATAGTATATATGTCATTTGTGCCGCAATAGTGAAAAATTGAATCAAACACATCATTCGTAGACTTTTTTCCTCTTAAAAAGCTTCTTTTAAACAACATAATTTTTCAACATTATATTCCTCAATCTCACCAATCTTCTCATTCCAGAATCTATAAGAAATCAAGTGAGCACTTATGTTGATCTTTAATTTATACATAAAATATCATTTATAAAAATATTCTAAAATATTGGGGTTGGAGTATTATAGTGAGAAAACATTGAATGAGGTCAAAGTTGAAGCTAAAATGTTTTTTTCCATCCTATATAATATTAGGAAAGTCAACAAAACTTGTCTTTTCTTCTTTGAAATTCTTGTTTCTTTCTGATTTCGTATTTGTCTGATATTTATTTATTTTTTTCAATCAGAACTAACCACTTAGTATTACTGTATTAAGAAACTATATAATTCAAATGTATCCTTGACATTATGTACAGTTTAGCTTAGGAAAAACTTCACTCAACAGATCTTATTCAGTAAAGAAATAAAAGATCTAGCTAATTTATTAGCTATTTTGTTTAAGCATATAGGAATATATATAAAATTGACATGATTGAGAACATCCAAATATTTTCACACGTCATTTTTATCTCCTATGACACAACCAACTCGTTTCGGGATCATATCAACAACATTCTTAGTGTCACAGAAAATCTTCATATTCTTCCATTCATTACTAATAGCACAAGAGCCTTCTTAATAGCAATCACTTTGATAATCACGACTTTCCTAACATATTGGATAAAATATAGATTAATCTCATATTGAAAAAAAAAAAACTCTCAGAAAAAAAGAAATATTATATATAAAGTTCGAATTCAGCGTTTCTTTTAACAAAGGAGTATTATCATCCCATCCCAATTTTTATGGGTCATACTTCTAGTTTTTAATAATGCAATATCAAATCATGGTAATAATACTACTCTATTTTTCTTCCTATGTGAAGTATGAATGTTTGTATTACTCTTTTATCTACAAATTAATTGTTCGAATGAATCTCGTCGATCCTACCTAGCTTTGCCCCCGAGCCACACACCCCAAGCAAAGCCCCTAAAAAAATCCTACTATTAGAAAAAAAAAAAAAAGAAGAAATAGTTTTTATTAATAAGTTGGTTTTTTTTTTTTTTGCCAAAAACAAGATTTAATAAGTTGATTTTTGTTGATTTATGAGGGGACTTCGATTGCCCCATTTCAATGCATTTGAGGTTTCTTCTAAATTTCTGAATCCATTCTTTGTAACACATATTGGTTTTCACTTTACCTTTTTTTGGAGTAGACATCATTAATCATTTGGCCCAATCAATTTATGTATCAACAACTATGTACTATATATGTCTTCTACATGCAAAATGCTCAGAAAATAATGCTATAACATAATACTATGTACCTTTCGATATGAATTCAACAATTCCCCTTTACCTAGATAAAGTTTTAGGAAATAAATACACTTAAAAAAGTCTCTCTCTCTCTCTCTCTCTCTCTCTCTCTCTCTCTCTCTCTCTCTATATATATATATATATATATATATATATATATATATATATATATATATACACACTTGTTTTTTAACATGTGCGTTGCACATGCTTATCAATTCCAAAAATATATGTTATAATAAATAGTATTTCTTATTTAAGCGAAGATTTGAATAATAAGCTTAACAAAAATAATATTACAGATTTCTTTGTGAATGTTCAACGTGGATCGTCATATATATCTCTTATTCACACAAACCTATGAAGATGGTCAATGAAAATTTTTATTAGTTAAATGTAATCATGTATATATTTATTTTAATTTGATTAGGTTCAATCATGTAATTAGTCTTATCTCACTAAAATTACCTTATAGACAATATTTGCTTTGTATTTTTCTTGTCATCTAACCAGATGTTTAGATGTCATATGAACATGTGAAGAAAACAACTACATTTTATATATTCACATATTTTCACATTTGTTGTGATTTATCTCATAAAATTAACTATTAAATAAATAATAGAAAATAAACGAATACACACTTCAACTGGCTTTATTACAAGTCATATGGACTTTTCTTCGTCTGAAATACTGAAATATTAAGAAATAGTAAATAAGTAAAACAAAAGGGCAATGTTTATATAGTAATAACTATTTTGAAGAAAACTTCATGAGAGTCTAAATCAGATAAGTAGCATTGATAAATAAAGTCATTCTTTTGTCTTGAGTATCAAAAATAAATCGTGATAATTCTCTAAATTTTGGAAAAGATATTCAGAAGCATATATCTACATCACAAGAAAAATTGTTAACAAAAAAAAAATGAATTTAGACTACATCCTGTTAACTTCATATATTGGACATTACAAACTAATGTAAAATTAAGCAAAAAAAATTAATTATTATATCATCAAAATTATTTTCTTCAAGTACTCGAGGTTATGGAATATACCCTCTTAGGATGGAACGACTTACTTCATCAGAATAGTGGTACCTCATATTCTGCTAAACTTCGAACTCACTCAAAGATAATAAATCACACAAAAAAAATTAAAATGCAAGAAGAAGAAGTGTAGAAGATTAAAAAAATTGTGGTTGAAAAATGAGAGGAAGCCCCTCTATTTATAGTTAACAAAGGATAGTATGAACAAATATTTTTTGTATCTTATCTAAAAAGTCATGACCTTTTCGAGAAGTCACAACCCTTTGGAAAAGTCACAACTTATTGAAAAAGTCAAAACTCTTTGGAAAAGTCACAACTTATTGAAAATGTCACAACTATTTGGAAAAGTCACAACTCATAAAAAAATCACAATCCTTCGAAAAAAGTCACAACTTATCGAAAAAGTCACAACTCATCGAAAAAGTCACAACCTAAGTAAGGAATATTATAGTAATTTAACATTCAAGTTAGGAGTTCATGCTTTTAATGTAATATAGATAGATAGATATAGATATTAATGGCTTTAACTCTTAATTAGTAGTACAGTCAAATCTTGTTATAACAATATTTCACTATAAAGGTCTAATTTTCTCCAAAATTAATTTTTCATGTTATATTTTACTTCTCTATAACATATTCTACCTATAAACCACTTTTTTTTAGTTCCCCCATTTTCTCAATCTCACCCACAAAATAATCATAAAACAAAACTTGAAAGATAATATTACTTACCCAAAAATCTATCAACTCAAAACAAAATCTTTTGCAAATCATTTATTTTTCACACCATGAAAGATCTTTTTTTTTTTTTGCAAGGCAAACACAAATGATGACTTTGAATATATAGATCCCACAAGGATCGTAAAATTTAAAAATATTTGCAAAAGTCCCTTAAAACAAAAAGACCTCTAGTAAAAGGTCAAATACTCAAATAACCACTTGACCCATAGATTTCAATTACATGACTATAGTGCACTCTGTCAGCCCAATCCATTCTGGAATTGAGAAATGGTCACTTGGGCCTTTATAGCCCAAAGATGTGAAGGCCCAACCCTATTTAATATTGAGAAAATTACGTAATTACACGACTTAAGATAACATAATCTCTAAAAATCCTACCATTTGAATTAATTACAAAAATCCCCCTTTTCCTTCTCTCTCTTTCTTAAAAACTGGATACATCATTCTAACTCTGTCGGATACATTACAACTTTGTTTGTGTACAATGTATCTGGTACAAATGTTATTGTTGATACATAACCCCAATTATTTCAAACTTAAATCAATATGAATCTGGTTTAGTTATGTATTTGATATACAACTATGTATTTGATACATAAGTTATGTATCATTTGCTATGTATCAAACGAATGAGCAATGTATCTGCGAGTTTTAAAAAATTCGGGATTATTGTAATTTGGAAAACTTTAGGGATATGATGTAATTAGAGTCCAAATTGTTGGGATTTCAATACTTTATACTTTATTATTTTGGGCAAATTATATATTTGGCCAGATGGTAAAAAATAGTATTATTTGCTAGTCAAATATACACTAGATCATAAAAACATGTATATGTTATGTATATCATACAATACTATACAAAAAAAATAAATTATACATTCCTAACTATTAGTTTTGATAGGCGATTAAACAACATTATTGCCTAATATTTTTAGTTGACCATTGACGAAAACAAGGAAAATCATCGTTTTCTAATTATAATTAATATCTGAATAACTAAAATTAATATTAAGAAATTAAATGAACTTAATAATTGAGATATTAGTGATTAATATATTAGGGGACCTTAACTTAAAGAACAAAGAGCCTAAAATTTCAAGAATTTGAGCCCTTAGGAGGGACCTAGCTATCAAAACCCTAGTTATAATCTTGGAGCAATTTGGAGGGGTGTCAATTGTCAATTGGTTTGGAAATATCAATTTAACCGACCGAATTGATTATTGGATTTTAAAAATAAAATCGTAAATTTTACATGAATTTATAATTTTATCGAATAATTGTTTATATTTTTAATTTTATAAAAATAAACCAAAAAACATACCAAACCGTACCAAGACAATAAATATGTGTAAAATATAATTTATGTATTAAATTAAAAAAATAATAAAACAATAAAATCACATTGGGCCTAGGGTGATGAAAACAACTATAAGCCGACATGTAATTAACAACCAAGTCCAAAACCTATTATGCAACTACTATTGAAACTAAAGTTATAAAGTTTTCCAACGATCGCAAGTAATAAGTCATAAAGTATTAGGTATCTTTCCTTTCATATGATTTTAATTTCTCTTCTTGGATCTCTCACTTTATGAGTCATGTGACATCTTGATCAACTTCATTTCATTAATCTGATTTGAGTTTTTTTTTTTTTTTTTTTTCTGTCTAGAGAGGTTTTTTGCCAAAATTCTACGAAAATATGCATATCTATAGTATTCTAACTTTTACTTGTGACTTATATGATACTTAAAACAAATACAAAAATTAATCGGACTTTTGGTGATACTAAAGAGAAAACTACGTGATAGAATGGTTTCAAAAGTTTCATTTTAACTATACAAAATAACATAATCAAATAAAATTAATACGATATAAATTTTACAAAATAATTGATCGACGTATCATTGACATCAATAGGGCAAGTTGCCACCTGACTCCGGGCAACAAATTTTCCTACTTAGTCCTTTTAATTAAATACTAAATAGATTTTAAAAAAACTTGTTTAGTATAGGGAACCACTTTCATATCCAAAATCCTTCATTTTCATAAATGTTCATTGATAGTGATCGTAATTTAATAAATTTCAAAGAATTGAAATTTTGTCGGCAATTATTTTGTAAGCATGATTTTTTAAAGTGCAACTTTCACATATATCAAACATAAAAATCATATTTGTATGTTATAGATATAGTTTGCATAATTGCGCTCCATAGCTAATTTTATGTTTGCTATGGAGCTTTTGATTTGTATAATTTGCTACAAACATCAAATTTTATACAAATTGTTCAGTTTTGTATAAATTCATTTATACATTATAATTTGTATAATAAAATCTGTATTTGTATAATTACAAGTATATAGGACGAAAAAATATGTATTTGTATTTGTACATACAATTTTCTCTCGCTTTATACAACACAAACACTGTAAAAAATTAAAGTTGATTTTTTGGAAGTACAAAAAATATCATAGATATTTAATAGAACTTTCTAGAGTTTTATAGAGTCATCTTTAGTATTTGTTGTATCTAAGAAAAGTCTAGATATTCTAGAGAATTAGATATTTATAGTTAATCTAGATAGTCTAGAGTTTTAGATATTTGAGGAAGATATTTGTAGAAGAGGTTAGAATAATCTAGATTTTGTAGTATCTAGAACCATCCATAGGTTAGTATAAATATGGGATGATATTGTACATTTGTAACCAAACCCAAACCCAAGAACAATCCAAATAAAAGAGTCTTCTTCCATAATCAAGTTATCCCTTCTAGCTTCCTCTTCCTTAGCTGAATCTTCCGATTTTAGTTAACGATCTTGGGCTAGCAGAAGGGTTTCCTAATTATACTTTTCTTCTGCTATTCTCTACAAACACATTTTATACATTTGTATACCGAATGGATAATTATATACTGAAAATGACTAATTGTATACCGAACCAGATGGCAAAAAATGAGATGTTTGCTGCGAATTACAAATAAAATAACTATGACTATAAAATTTAATTTGAATAAATAGTTTGCTATTTCATATAATTTTTTCATTTTTAAATGATATGGAATAATTCGTGTACACTCAATATTATATTGTTTAATATAAAATATGGTAAGAAAAGTCAGCAAACAATAGGGGATATTTCTTAATGCACTCCCAATAAACAAAGAAATTTAAGAAGGTTCTTTTTTTGTTAATTGACATATGAAAAATAATTAATTAAGGATGTCTTACTCGAGCTCAACTAAGAACAAAATGTACTTCGTGCCCGCATAACTGTCATATCATATCCACACATAGATTTGGTTTGTTTTATGCTGATTTATAATTTTAATTTTTCAATTTAATATTTGATATTTATATTAAAGTACGTCTAAACTTTTGATTCATATAAAAAATCTTATGTAAGAAAATATATTTCTCTAATAAAAATGATTTCATACTCAAAATTTAACTTCAAAACCTCTAAATGAAAATATTTACCACTATAGTTCTTGTCGGTTGAATTTTTTACCATCCCTTTGAATAAAGAAGGAAAGTGAAGAAGAAAATTATCCTACTTTTTACCTTTTCGGTGGCAAAGAATTGATTATTATTAGTTTAAATTAAATAAGCAGCAAAGGAAATTAGAATTATTGCATTTTTTGCTTTTTTGATTCTTATTTAACACTTAAATCCTTTTTTAAGCAAGTATTAACCATTGAAATTCATATTCTTGAGAGCCAAGAATATTGCTGTGGTGGAGCTTGTTAGGATTAATCAATTCAAATTAACATTTAATTGATGAATCACTCCACAAGGGAAAATTTAATTATGATAAATTTCCTTTTGTCTGTTGGGAAGATTATAGTGGATAAATCTTGTAATTTAGAAAATGAAAAAGTACATTAGATTATAAAAGTTGTCATTCGTTTTTTTAATCATAAAAGATTGATAAAGAGATTAAGCTATTAATACATTACTATAAGTCTATAATGGCGCCATGTATGACACAAAGGTTTCCAAAGTAAGCAAAATTATTATGCTCAGTCCTAATTTATGCGATATTATTATCTTTTATTCTTAAGGAATATAGCCGCCCTTACATTATTACTATGACAACATACACACCATCTCTTTTAGATCTTCTTAAAATTATACTGAATATATTATTATTTAATTATTCAAGTAAAAAATAAAAAAGTATTAAAATCATTCTACTCATGTAAGGAACCAACAAATTAAAATCATTTTACGCAAAACATGTAATTTTATTACTAGTCTATTCTTGTATTTGGCTAGATTGGAAGTGTATAGAGGGTTTGTAGGTCACAGATAAGGGTAGAAGGTTAGTAGGTAATTGAGAGTTGAGAATTGTCCTATCACTAGCTTATTCTTATATTTGGCTGAGTGGAAGTGTAGAGCTCCATGTCGACCATAGTATTAGCATATTCATATACCATTATAGTGTTTGACTTTTGGCATCTGATATCATATGTGGTTTATTGTATTTAGGTGACCACATTTTATTGTTATTGTTACAATTTTTTGCATGTATGCTCCACATTGCTTTGCTATTAACATTCATGTTTTCTTTTAATCACTGTTGTGATTTTTGTTGAGTTGAGGGTCTTTCAAAAGCAACGTAAAACCTACATACACTTTTTTTTCCACACCCTACTTTATAGGATTTCACTGAATTTATTATTATATACACATAACATGTATCTTACATTTAACGACTTGATATCAAAGTGCATATATAAAAATACGTATTTTATACTTATCGAATTGATATAATATAAGCATCTAATACAAAATTTTTTTACCTCTGATGCGACAGCCCAAATTCTTTTCGTTCGTTGGAAAAGGTTTAGTATGCTCTTTAAGGAATAAATGCAAAAAGGGAAAAAGACATGGAGTAATATTAATTGTAACCACAAAAAGCAAAAAAGTTACACGAGTATATTATGTTTAATTAATAATTCCTCTTTAAGATTCGAAAAAAGAATGCCAAAAATTATTGATAAGACTCACTCACAACATATGACCGTTACACACCTCAACGTACCAAAACTCACAATTTTTAAAAAAATTCATTTATGGGACCCAAACCCTTTCGTCTTTCTCTAGTTTACCGTTAGCCCTCAAACCCCCTTCTTCTTCACCTTCACCTTATCAACTTAACCATACCTCTCTGAAATGGTCAATTTCTTCTTTGGTTATAAGAGCTTTTGTTGACTCACTCCACTCAACTTTCTTGATTTGTTTTTTTTTCTTGAAAATTCTGAAAAAAGATCTTATTTTTCTGTAATTTCATAATTTTCAAGAAGTGGGGTTGTTGAGGAATTTCAAGTTTTAATCTTGACTCACTCTACTCAGCTTTCTTGATTTGTTATTTTCTTGAAAATTCTGAAAAAAGGTCTTATCTTTCTGTAATTTCTAAAATTTCAAGATTTGGGGTTATTGAGGAATTTCAAGATTTGTGTCTTAGGTTCACTCTACTCAACTTTTTTGATTTGTTCTCTTGCAAATTCTGAAAAAAGGTCTTAGCTTTCTGTAATTTCTAAAATTTCAAGAATTGGGGTTGTTGAGGAATTACAAGTTTTAATTTTGACTCACTCTTCTTGAAAAATCTGAAAAAGGTCTTGGTTTTCTGTAATTTCTGAAATTTCAAGATTTGGGGTTGTTGAGGAATTTCAAGATTATGGCAGCATTAGCACCTGGGATTTTGTTGAAGTTGCTAAATGGGATGAAATCAGGGGTGAAGCCTACAAGTGAACATAGGAGTTCACTTTTGCAGGTAACTGATATTGTTCCTGCAGATCTTGATGAGAAGAATTTATGGCCAAAACATGGATTTTTCATCAAGGTATCGGATTCTTCGCATTCCATTTATGTAAGTCTTCCAGATGAGCAAGATGATTTGGTTTTAAGCAATAAAATGCAGCTAGGACAGTTCATTTATGTCGATAGATTAGAGCCCGGTTCGCCTGTTCCTGTTGTTAAAGGGGCTAAGCCTCTTCCTGGGAGGCACCCACTTGTGGGAACTCCAGAACCATTAATGGGGTTGAGAGAAAAAGGCGAGAAAGTTGAACGAAAATTCAATCAGGGCCAGTCAGCTCCAAGAAGGGGCTCTTGGGGAATAGGCCAAAATGGGGTAGAAGTTGTTGCTTCATCTCCTCAAGTTTTGAAGCCAGTTCCTATTGATTTCGATCAATGTACACCGATAAAAGAGAGGTCTAGTGCTGTCAAATTTGCGCGAATTATTCCAATGTCACCTCTTATTCGGGGAAAATTCTCCAAAGATGGAGGAGCTAGTGGTGGGATGGTAAGGTCATCAGCCGGTGGCGCGTTGTTGTCTAAATTGATGGAGGCTAAAGGGGAAAGTCCTTCTATGGTGAGAAAAAGTTGTGCTACCCCTAGCATGATGAAATTTCCAAGGAGTAGAAGTGTAACAGATCGCGATCGAGAACAAAGAATTGTCAATTCACCTTTAAACTCAGCTGTAGGTACATTTTCCCCTTCATGTATAGTCAATGTGTTTTAAGGCCTATATTAACATGTTGCAATTTGATTCTTCTCTTTTGTGTAGAGACAGGAGAAGAAAAGTTCAACCCCACCACCTAGTTTACGGAGTTCACGAATGGCAGCTTCACCAACAGTAGGCAGAGATTCTCAAAGACTTCCCAATTCGAATAAGTCGTCTCAAGAACAACAACAATCTCAGCCTATTAATCTGCCTCATGACAACACTAGTCTGACTGTTAATCTGCCTGGAAAACTTAGTATGTTGGGAAAGGTAGCATTTTTGTCGCGCTTTTTTGTTTTGTTTAATATATGGACAATTCTTGCCTTTTGTGTTAGAACATTAGTTAGCTAAACAAGTCATTTGTGATATTCATTAGGAAGCTGTACAGCAAAGGGAGAATGCACAGAAAATTGCTCTTCAAGCACTTAGGGATGCATCTGCTACAGAAAATCTCGTGCGGTCTCTAAAGTATGGAACTTTGGATTATTTGTGTTATTTGTTGTTGTTGTATTTTCTTTGCTTACCTGAATTTGATATCTATATATCACTATGGCTTTGAAGGGTGTTTTCGAACTTGAGTAGAGCTGCAAAACCGGATGCACCAACAGCCTGTTTTGATCAATTTCTTGAGTTTCATGAACAACTTGTGCAAGCTGTGGCAGAAATGGTATCCATTCAAGCAGCAACAGCTTCAAACGAAAGGTCACAAACTCCAAACGCTGAACAAGAGAATGGTGGTGCCCCTATTCTACACGAAATAGTGCAGAATTCACTGGAAGAATTACGAGAGAGTGAATCAAATGCATCGAAGAGGAGAGCTGCACTTTACAAATCCATTGCAGTCTTTCCTGAAAGGAGTGATCAAAAGTCAATTCTTGGAAAGCATTTGAGATCAACATCAAAGGCAATAAAAGGAGTATTAAATACTAGCATAAATGAGAACGACGAGAACAAGAAACCGGCTTCTTCTTCGATAAGCAGCAGCATTTCCAATACAATCAAATTGGGAAAGCAGATTGAGAGTGAGTCAGGAAGTTGGTTTATGGATTTTCTTGAAAAGGCACTGGAGAAAGGGCTGAAAAAGGCTAAAGGAAAAGCAGCATCAGATTCTTCAAGCAAAGTTCCTCAATCACTCTTGCTTAAAGTGATCAATTGGGTAGAGGTGGAACAGTTTGATTCGAATAAACGCGCTATTCATCCTAAAGCAGGACCAATTGCCAGAAAATTAAGGATCAAGGTCAAGAATCCCTGAGAATTGCAGTATCTTCTGTTTAAGAAACTCAGATTTATTGTATTTGTATCAATCATTCTTTGATAAGTTTGTGGAGACTGTTGTTTTATTTTTGTGTTTACTTTTATACCCCTTTCTGTCATTTGGTATAATTACTTATTCACAAGTTATTGCTATAGAAGAAGGTTTTCTGTTACATGGAGAATCCTAGTATTTTATTCCTTTTAATCGAGGATCTATCGAAAACCGCCTCTCTACATCAGACCCTCCAAGTAGGGGACTACACAATTTTAGCAAATAATCACCAGTATAGATATATTTTACTTCTATTATGTGCCTCGTGAATTTTCAAGAGATTGTTCGCCTTCTATTGACAAATTTGTTTTACGCGATCTTGAATTTAGTGCATCTTCTTCTTAAATGATCAATTATCATAGTATCACACACTTGTTTGATGCATTTGGAGATCTACGTAAAATATAACAAACAAAGCAGTTTCACATAATTTAGACAAAGTACAAGGGGGTCCCCAATACTGAAACTTCATTCAGATCACTAGACCTCACTAACTTGGAATCATCGCAAACATAAATCTTTTGTTTCTATTTTGTGCCGCATAAACTCCATCCATGATATTAGATTGTACATGAGCACGTATCATTCATCGAACCATATTCACATTAGATTGTAGATGAGCATGTATCATTCATCGAACCATATTCACATTAGATTGTACACGAGCATGTATCATTCATCGAACCATATTCACATTAGATTGTACACGAGCATGTATCATTCATCGAACCATATTCGTAAAAAAAAATGTACGTTGCGTCTGCCGGGAGTCGAACCCGGGTCTATTGCTTGGAAGGCAATTATCCTAACCGTTGGACTACAAACGCTTGTTGGTCATCATGTTCATAATATATTTTATAGACAAATAATTTGACTACCCTGGTTTCAGTTAACAAAATCTGTGTAGTGGCTGGAGATGACTGTTTGTGTGTGTTTGAGGATGAGGCGAATTCGTTTCTCCGGCGGTGGCAGCAGCAACTGTGCTTTGCTTGGAACAACTTTTCCCTTCTCAAATTACACTAATTTTCCATTAAAAACCAAATCTTTTCTAAAGCTGCTACCTTCAAGAACACCCATCATCTTCACCACTCCTCATTATCGTTTAGTTACAGCAGCTCAACATTCTTCCACACCTCAAACTAACCTTTCTGTCGGTTCTGGTAAGTACCCTTTATGTTTATCTGCTCAGAGGTTCTTCTCCCCTTTGTTCTTGATTCTGTTTCGTTTGTTTGTTTATTGTAGGAGGTGATTGCCGAAATGGGTATCCATTGAAGGATTCAAAAGTGGTTTTGAAAGGGATGAGATATACTGATCTTGAGGTATGCGTATTTCAGTTGTTGGCGGTGTGTCTTAGTTAGATTAGTATCAATTTGAGTAAAGTTGAAATCTTGATGCTGATTTAAGGTTTAGTATTGTTTTTTTTTTTTTTTTGTGTTTTTGAGATTAAGCTCATTCACTTGGTTAGTGTATTTAGGCTGTTTTACTGTATATTTTGGTTAATTGGGTTGATATTTGAGGAAAGTTGCAATCTTGATAGTGAATTAGTGATTTAGTCTTGTTTACTGGTTAAGGACTCAAACTTGGTTTGTGTTCTTGAGATTAAGGCTAATTATATGTTATCGTGAGGTTTTGGTTAGCCCGACTACTATAGGCTAGCTACTTCTAGCTTTTGTACTGTCCCTTCAGCTTTGGTGTAGTTTTTATTGTTAAATTTGACAAGATTCTAGGTGAATTAGTGTGAAAATTTGGAAGGAAGATAATTCTTCATTGGCATGAAATGTCAAGGTAATAAATTTGTAGTAGAAATTTTGGAAACCATTAAATGGTTTCACAAGTTAAAGTTTGATATTTGTATACTTGTGATGTCATTGATGACATCAAGAGGAAGAATTCCTTTCCTATAAATAGGTAGTTCTTAGGGGTCGTTTGGTTGGGAACAAGTTATCCCAGGATTAATTATCCTGAGATTAGTTATCCTAGAATAACTTATCCCAACATGTATTTGAGATAACTTATCCCATCACTACGGTATAAATGGTGGGATAAGTTATCCCAAACATGGCAACCAAACAAACACCAATATTTTATCCCTTATTCCACACACCAAATGACCCCTTAGTTTATTTGTAATACACCTCTCATTTGCATTCTCATTTCTAAGGCATTTGAATCTTTTTTCTCTTTTGTAATATTTCACTTGTATTCTTTTGGAGTAGAATAAATTTTGATCGATTGTGTCCGATTGCGGAAGCCGAATATAGAAAGTGATGAAATCACAACTACTATATCTCATAGCTTGCCAATGCTCCTTCACACTACTTACAATTCCTACGACATGTGAAATATCTGGCCTTGTGCAAACCAAGCTACCAATAACATTCGCGTATGGTACTCTTGACATATATTCTCGTTCAACTTCATTTTTTTGGCAAAATAGCATCACTAAGCTTAAAACTAGGAGCAAGCGGAGTGCTACCAATTTCGTTTGTATTCTTTCTGAGATAAATAAAGTTTCTTTGAATGTCTATCTCTTTTTATTTCCATGCCAAGAATATTCTTCGCCTCACCCACAAATCCTTTGTCTCAAACTCATTTCTTAGTTGAGTCTTCAACTACTCAATTTCCTCTTGACTTTTGGAAGCTATCAACCTATCATCAACATACATGAGAAGGTATATAAAGGGTCCATCTTCAAGCTTGCGCAAAAAATACACACAATGATCGTATTTGCTTCTTTTGTATTTTGGCCTCAAACATAAACTTGTCAAATCGCTTGTATCATTATCTAGAAGATTGTTTCAATCCATACAACGATTTTTTTAGTTTGCACTCCATATTTTCCTTTTCAACAAACTTTTGAATCCTTCTGGCTGAGTCATGTAGATTTCCTCAAGTATCCATGTAAAAACTACGTTTCTGATGAATCTTTGATGGAAAATTATATTCAGTAGGATGTTATCTTTGATGAATCTTCCTTGACAAATAAAGTAACTGTTGAAGAGACCAAACAAATGGATAGTGCTTCAAAGAGCAGGTGGAGTTTGAGGGAAAATTCATTTTCCCAACACAGTAGCAAACGAGCAAACAACATAAGATTTTCCTCTTGAAGAAGAGTCAATCGAGGGGGAGATTCCATCTCAAGAACATCAACTACAACTTGAATCAATAGTAACCAACAAGCTAAAAGACTTAGTCCAAAGATATGGTGGCTTGTATGGACTCAATTGTAGTTGATGGTATTTCTACCAGTTATAAAAGACTTAGTCCAAAGTTCAAAAGAAGATGAGTGGAGGATTGCCATGAATGAAGAAATGCAGTCCCTTCATCACAATCACATATGAAAATTGATCAATCTCTTGGAGGGAAAGAAAGCAATTGGGTGCAAAAGGATATATGCAAAGAAATAAGAATTTCCTAACCAAGAAGATGTTCGCTAAAAAGCAAGATTGATGGTCAAAGAATATGCTCAGGAGGAGGGAATTGATTATAAGAGTCATTTTCTCCAAATGTGAAACACAACTCCATTAGAGATTTGTTGCCTTTGGTAGCACAATTGAATTTGGAACTAGTTCAGGTTGATATAAAAACGTAATTTTTACATGGAGACTTGGAAGAGGAAATCTACATGACTCAATCAAAAGGTCAAAGTTGTTCGAAAGAAAAATATGGTGTGCTAACTTAAATGTATGGATTGTAATAATCTTCTAGACATTAAGCGAGTCGACAAGTTTATGTTGAGGCAAAAGTATAGAAGAAGGAAATACATCTTTGTGCATATTTGCGCAAGCTTGGAGATGAATTCTTTATATATATTCTCTTGTATGTTGATAGCTTCCAAAAGTCTAGAGGAAATTGAGAAGTTGAAGACTCAACTAAGAAAGGAGTTTGAGATGAATGATTTAGGTAAGGTGAAAAAATTCTTGGCATGGAGATAAAAAGAGATAGACATTTAAAGAAACTCTATTTATCTCAGAAAGAATACTTGAAGAGGGTACTAGACCGATTCAGTATGAATGAGAAAACGAAGTCGGTTAGCACTCTGCTTGCTCCTAATCTTAAGCTTAGTGATGCTATGTTTGCCAAAAAAATGAAGTTGAACTAGAATATATGTCAAGAGTACCATATGTGAATGAGGCTAGATATTTCACATGCCGTAGGAGTTGTAAGCAGGTATATGAGTAATCTTGTAAAGGAGCATTGTCAAGCTGTGAGATGGATTCTATGGTATATTCGTAATAATACTATAGATATAGTAGTAGTGATTTCATCACTCTCGATATTCGGTTTTCGCAATCGGACACAACCAACCAAAATATATTTCACTCCAAAAGCATACAAGTGAAATACTACAATTCAATTGTCTTAGAAGATGAGAAGGCAAATGAGAGGAGTATTACAACTGAACCAAGATTTACCTATTTATAGGAAATGAATTCTTCCTTTTGATGTCATCAATGGCATCACAAGTATGCAATTGTCAAGCTTCAACTTCTGAAACCATTTAATGGTTGCCAAAATTTCTACAAAAAATTTAATATGTTGACATTTCATGTCAATGAAGACTTATCTTCCTTCCAAATATTCACACTATTTGACATAGAATCTTGTCAAATTTAACATTTGTTTATATTGGTGCTGAATGAACTTATCAAACAAAGCTGAGTAGTATAAGGCCTTCTCCAGAGAGGCAAGCTAGCCTCAGCTAATTGGACATAAGCAAAGTTGTGTTTGTTGGCATGCAAATTTGGGTTGTACCTGTTTTGTATTATTAACTTTGTTGAAATTTGAGGAAAGCTGCAATCTTGATAGGATTTAGTCCATTCTTGTTTTTATTGCATAAAGGTTCAAAGCTGTTTCGGAATCATGAGATTAAATCTTTGTGTCATGGTATTCATACTTAGATTGTTCCCTCCGTGTAATTTAAGTTAACCTTGAGGAAAGTTCCAAGATTGAGAATGGTTTATCTTGTTCTTGGCTTAATCCATAATCTTGTATTGGAATTTGAGATCAATTTTGATATTTGTGTCTGATTTTATTGTTCAATGGCGAACCATAGTTATTAAAAGTTCCTCTGCTTTCTTGTTTAACAGAAATGGGTTCAGTCACATGGTTATAGGCCTGCTCAGGCTCTGATGTTATGGAAACGTCTGTATGGGGATAATATTTGGGCTCAATGCAGTGAGGAATTAGAAGGTTTATTTTTCTTTTCCGTACATATACTCTTGCTGTCAAAGTTTCTGTGTCGAAAGTGTTGATAGAGTTTATTGCTTATGGAAAGAAAAGGGTTCTGAATTTTTGTTTGGATCTTCCTTTATGTGCACTTTGTAGTGTTTACCTATAAATATCTTGATAATTGATTGTAGTTACAGCTGACTGAATCATCAACGATACGTTATCTTTCCAGGTTTGAACAAGGATTTCAGGAAAATGTTGAGTGAACATGCTGAATTTAAGACGTTAAACTTGAAAGATATTCTGACAGCATCTGATGGAACTAAAAAGGTACATAGCTTGTGCAATATGTAGAATGTTGAGTGCCATTTGTTTTGTTTTTGATTCATCACTTAATAAATAGCACTCACAGGACCTTACAGATGTTATTCAAGTTGGAAGATGGTCTGGTAATAGAAACTGTTCTGATACCTTGTGAGCGGGGCAGGAACACTGTCTGTATATCTAGTCAAGTAGGTTGTGCCATGAATTGCCAGTTTTGCTATACTGGCAGGTAAAGCTCTAGCAGCCTTTTAGCCTTTTGGTTGTTTTTTCCAATTTACAGTTCTTGAATTGCTTCCCTTTGTTTAAGTACATGAATCTACTATGCAGAATGGGTCTGAAGAGAAACTTATCCACTTCTGAGATAGTTGAGCAGGCTGTTTTAGCTCGACGCTTGTTATCCAGTGAAGTTGGGCCAATTAGCAATGTTGTGTTTATGGTATGTGTATGCTTGAAGTGATTTCCTGAACTGAACATGTAATTTATTTTTGTGTATACATACCTCCCAAAATTTTACCAGTATTACCAATTATTAACTTGTGGTGTGGTGAATACCCTTGCTTGATGCAATGTGAGCAGCTTTGCTCATTTACCAAATCTAGGCCACTTTGCTAATATTGCTGAAGTCTGTCTTCCTTGTGACCTTCTCCTAGGGCCATTATTCATGCTTCTCCCAGTTAATTTATCAGGCGTCATGGTTGACTGGGTTGGTCCTTCTCTTCCACACTTAACAGCTATATATATTATGAAATCCTGCCTGAGATTTTGGCTCTATGTTAATGAGGAATTAGAACAAAGACCTTTTGTCCTTCTTCCTTAACTTATACTGTTATCCTAAGGAATCAGTATTTGCTATTAGCAAATCTTGATCAAATAAATCATTCCAGGGAATGGGAGAACCACTTCACAACATTGAGAATGTCTTGAAAGCTGCAGACATATTGGTAGATGAACAAGGGCTTCATTTTAGTCCTCGAAAGGTCACCGTTTCTACTAGTGGGCTTGTGCCCCAGCTTAAGCGATTTCTTCGTGAGTCCAATTGTGCTTTGGCAGTCAGTTTGAATGCTACAACTGATGAGGTATTTCCCTTGAGCAACTAAATTCTTGGGACAAAAATGGAGAAACAAATAGCGTCATATTTTGATTCACACTTATGAAATATTGCAGGTCAGAAGTTGGATCATGCCAATTAACCGCAAATTTAACTTGAACTTGCTACTTGGAACACTAAGAGAGGAGCTTCAATCAAAACATAAATACAAAGTTCTGTTTGAGTATGTAATGCTTGCTGGAGTTAATGATAGGTATATACCCTGTTTTTTCTTCAATAGTATTTATTTTAGTCCCCAGTGTATTTCTGGAACACAAATAGCCCTTTATATTTGTAAAAAGAGTGACACTTATAGTCCCATACTCCCATCAAATGGAACACACTTAAACTAACTGAAATATGAAAGAACTTAACAGATCCCGGGCGAACTAATCAAATAGACAAAGACAAAAAGCCTATTCATCTTCAAGCTTTCTACTGAGACATGCTCTAGTTTCTGCTTTAGTTTGGTGTCAAAATACTCACCATTGTTGTTTCTTTGGTTACCAGTTTATCCATCAGGAGCCTCCAGATTCAAACTGAAAATCCATCTAAGCCAAGGCTCCCAAATATATCCACATACCCATAATTCGAATGCTTTTATATCCAATTTTGACAAAAGATAAGCTGCCAGACACACAATATCAATAGAAAGACAATGCTTGTAGAATAATATGAGGAGATAGCTGTGAGTTGGTGCTTGTAGAATAATATGAGGAGATAGTTGTGAGTGGGTGGTTTCATATTAAATGATGCTTTCTTTCTTCTGCCTCTCTTTAATTTTTTGTTCTTTCATGATTATTTTTGGAAATGAGTGAAAATATGTAGGAAAATGATGTGGTTCTGGTTTCAGAGTTGGAAAAGAGAATTGTTTTTTTGCGGAGTTCTCCGAGAATTTTACATATGAAGAAGTGACTCAAAGAAATTAGAGAGATAGAGATTGGGTGGGGGTAGGGGAGCAGACAGGAGGCCTTTTGATTTTGCCAAGGGTTTCTCATGTTTTCTTTCAAGTGGGCAAACCGGCAAGATGATTGATATCCTCATCGTTTTACTATGCAGCACCCTTCCGTTAATATGATGAGTGTGCTGTTAGTTTGGATGTGTTCCGTTTGATGTGATAAAAAGTTGCCCTCTTTTGCAAAGATAAAGGACTATTTGTCCATGGCTATATAAATAAGGATCAAAATACACCGACAGTCATACATAAGGACAATTTGGGGCTTTTCTCATTTCTACAACTTCCCTTTTTTGTAAAGCTATGCCATTGTTATAAATTATACTGTTCAGTCTAACAAAATTCTATCCCTGGAGAGAGGAAGGGTAATGGCTTTGTGGTTGGTAGAGTTAATCGGTGCAATAGCAGTTAAATTGTCCTAGTTACCTTCTAAGTTGAAAGCAAAAACCAAAAGGGACACTATAAGTGTTATTTTGCTTTCTTTGCTGATGTGAAAGTTTCTCAAGGTTGCATTTACTGCTCTACTCCTGCAAAATCTGGTCTATGGCGTTACTTCTAATCCTTTCAACTTTTCTACCATGTGTTGTACCAATGTGATTTGTGCAAGATAATGTCGTCATTCTTATGCGTGACAAGTATGTCTAGAAAGAGCATAACTCATGTGTTTCTAGACATCTAGAAATGCATTCTTGATGAAGCTAATAAGAGTAGAAACAAGATGATTACTTGGGAAAACATGGAAGAAAATTGAAATGTATTTATAGAGGAAACTGTAAATATACTAAAAATATATGCTGAAAAGGCCCTTTTTTTAAAAGATAATGAAGGCTTGATGTGAAAGAGCCCAGGCTTCGGTCTAGATGAACAGACTATCTACTGAGTTCCAAACCGTGCATCACCAGTCCTCAGGATTTCTCGGTTATGAAAAAAAAAAGACTTGATGTGTAGTGTGAATATACAGAAATAGATATACAATACATTGGAAATAAAAAGCATGGGCTGACTTGCAGCATAATTGTGCCAAATCTACCTTAGTAACCCTACATTTTGTGATTCCATGCTGCATGTCTGATGTGCATGTCCAATCACACTAAACTTCCTCCGGCTTCTTGTTCCCCTCCACGATCCACTGGCTCGCCCATTGCACAAAACAAAAGAGCCGTTGTAACTCTTCCCAACTTGCTTGGGATTTGTAGTGCAATTGCCGTTGTTTGTTGCAACTCCTCTTACACTTTGCACAGTCATGTATCTATCCGCCCTATACGCCAATCAATCCAGTTTCTTCACTGATTAACCCCTCCCTCCGGCTTCACGGAGAATGACTATGATGATGTTTCACTCTGATGATTTTTGGGGATATTTTAACGTATTTTTTGATCTACTT
This sequence comes from Solanum pinnatisectum, assembly GCA_035578085.1. NCBI lineage: Eukaryota > Viridiplantae > Streptophyta > Magnoliopsida > Solanales > Solanaceae > Solanum > Solanum pinnatisectum. The sequence goes on along the minus strand of CM069080.1, from coordinate 6,848,482 downwards.
GCATAGTCCCCCTCCCAGATACATCCTTGCTTTTCCCCTCTGGATATGAGTTTTCCTAGAATTAGTTGCCTTGCTCAATCAAGCAGAATATGTTTCTTTTTGCTTGCTATACCTTGTAAGTTCTCATTGTTGAAATTTTATCGCAGTGTTGAGGATGCAAAGAGACTAATCAATCTTGTCCAGGGCATTCCATGCAAGATTAACCTGATCACTTTTAACCCTCATTCTGGATCCTTCTTCAAACCGACTAAAAAAGAGAAGATAATCGAGTTCAGAGACATTCTTGCTGAAGCAGGATGTGTGGTGCTTTTTCGATGGAGTAGAGGAGACGATCAAATGGCTGCCTGTGGTCAGTTAGGTAAACCAGGTGAAATCCAAGCTCCCGTGCTTCGGGTGCCTTCTCAATTTCAAGCAGTATTGGAAGCTGCAGCGTGATTTCGTGTGCTCTTTTTCAAGCATGTTCATTCTGGTTTATCCAAAATGTCACAGAGTTTCAAAGTTGTATGCTCATGAAATCAGTCACTGATCTTGTTCAGGTTAGATAGTTTATACAGTACTTTTAGGTTTGCAATCTTTACAGTTCTCTTTCTTTTTAACTCAATTTTTTTTATTTGCAATCCTTAAAGCTGTGAGGGGTTTGGGATTAGAAGTAGCATTTTAAATTTGAGAGTGCAAAGTTCTGAAATGTTTCTCCTTGAGCTAGATTACCAAAGATCTTCATTAGGCATCCTGAGCATTTGGCTATGTTTCATTATGAAATTCGGAAAAAAAGTGAAAAGCTTTCATTGTCAAACGCTTCCTCACCAGCAATTGAGATGTAACTTTTTAATACATTCGATGTTTGCACTAAATTACGAATTAGTAATTACATGTAACACCAATGGATGCAGTTTAGTGGATGGGGTTGTTCTTCTTTTAATATGAGGTCTCAGATTTGAGCGCTAGATATGAAAAATCCTTATCCTTTGTAGGGAGTGTTTCTCCCCAAATGAAGTTGTATGTTCGAACTAGTCGGGCTCCACTATAACTGCACACGAAATGGGACCAAAGAAAAATAAAAAAGTTCATGTAGTCGATTTAGATTATCATGATTCCACTGACATGTGGTAAAATAGTTGATATTACTTTATGCATATCTTGAACTCACTTTATGACTTATGGTTCGACACAAATATGAAATATCCTGCCAACACTAGGCATTAGCTTTATTTTTAGTAGCGCCAGTTCTCAGCAACGACAATCAATCAACCACATGGATATTAGATCATTTTGTTTTATTTGTTTCGTAATTGATACTCTTCAAATACCCTCTTGCTCAATTAATCTGAATTGACATCGCAAATGAGTCCGTCGTTTGTTAAAAATTAACAAACGGATGAGACGTTAATATAATTTGTAGTTCGCTTAATATCAGGCAAACAATCCGTTTTGATACATGACAATTGGTTTATCAAGAGTAATTTCTCTTTGATTGTAATAGGCTATTTACAAGTATGAGCTAAAATTGCTTGGGCAAAAATGTTTACTATACAGTGTGTTGAACGCAGTTACTTGGGCATAAAGTTTAGATACAGTAAATGTCCACGTGATCATCCACTGTAATTTTCTTATTTTTTTTAATCGTGTTCCATGTGACTTACAAATTCATATTTATCGAATTATCATATATTATTACATAGAAAAACATCAAAATATTAGCGGTTATACAAATAAAAACTTGCAAGAGTTATGAATATGGAAAGGTAGGAGTTATTCTCCTAAGTTGGCATGCGATTCACAAATTAATAATATTTTCATAGCACAACTCTCTTTTGCGAAAATTTTTATTATAAATCAGGCACGCCAAGTCATACAGGCATTTGCCATTTCCAAGATGACAAAGTGACCTTTTTTAGAGTTTCCTCCTTCATTTTTTTATTTTGTATTTGTGTTTTTATGTTTTCAAATATTTTTTCTTCTTCAAGATTTTTTAACCAAATCTAATTTTGTTTTTTGATCTAATTAGTTTATGGTTTTTCTTTTTATGTAGTGAATTTTGATTTAATTTTTATGATCATTATATAAGTTTTTACTTTATTATTCTAATATTATTTTTTCTATTCTATGTATAAATTCATATTATATAATAATAAATAGTTATTTGTATTTAATTTCCGGTTTATAAAATCAAGATATAAGTAATTTTAAAAAAAATATAAATAAAATTTATAAAGTCGCAAAAATTCTTTTAAGGAATAAATTAATAAAATCATCATATTTATTTATAATTTCTTAAGAAACATGTAAGGAAAGTAGATAAATAAAATATTTATTAAATTTCACCTAGCTTGAATTTCAAGAATACAAAATACCGTATAAATTGACGGAAAGAATATGTATTTATATAGGTGTTTATGGATGCTTTTCGTTTTTGAATTTCATGTAAATAGTATCAAAACTTATGTAATTGTTTGTCAAGATCATTGATGCTATTTCCGTTATATTTTCTTTTTGAAGAGTATTTGATGGATTTAAGTGCTTTTGGAATTCTGAAATTGTTGAGAAGAATAAAAGAACAAATTAATTTTATACTACCTTCTTTGTTTTTCATATTAATAGTCTACTTCTTCTTTTACAAACTTCATAAGAAATCATAAATAAAATAATAGTTTTACTAATTTACACCTAATTATTTTTTTTAACTTTATAAATTTTATTTACACTTTCAAAAAGAAAAAATTGTTATAATAAAATAGAAAAATTGTAATTAATTATATCTTTGTAAATTAACAAATAATTTTATCTAGCTATTTTTAGTAATATAAATAATTAATTTCGAGATGAAAAAATAATATCAAAATGTTAGAAATAGAATGAATCAGGTAAAATATTTTGGATTTCATATTTTCCATGAATAAAATTATTAAAATATGGAAGTAGAAAATTTGGAACAATGATTGGAAAAGAAAAACCAAAGAAAAAGAAGTAAAAAAAGTAAGAAAGAGAAAAAAATCGTTGAAAAGAAGAGAGAGAAAAAGGAATTTGGGCCATTTTCTGAAAGGGACCCAACTTTTCTTTTGCTGGCATTTGAAATGCATCATCAAACACAAAAAATAGTAACATTAAAGAAAAAGAGAACTATTGAAAATACCTTTAATTTAACGTAAATTATTAGTTTTTTTTTTGACCATCTTAAAAGTATTAGCCTATTTAACTAACTGAACTTAAGTAGATCCCTGATCTTATAACTTAAGTGAAATACATCTCTAAATTTTTGTCAAGTTTAGGGGTGTTTTTAACACTTTTCTTAGATTTTTATTAAGAGTCACATGCTTCTATAAAAGTTTGAGTTTATTTGTTATGTCATGTGGCAAATTAAATGTGTATTTAAATCAGTTAATTAAATAAATAAGTATTTTTAAGATTGTCAATAGTTTGGTGGCAAAACTAAAAATTTGACTACGTGAGTGCGCCTTCCGTCTCAAAATACTTTCCAAGCTTTACTATTTGTCAATTTATAAATCATTTAACTTTCGATTAGACGAAAGTAATTATTGTAGGTTGATAACACGCACTTTCACTGGGCGTACAGTAGGAAACTTATTTTATTTGGCGGTATCTCCATCAATTCACCACACTACAAATTCCTGTACCTGTCGCCTTTCCCTCTCCCTCTTCTCCCCTTTTTTCCCTATAAAAAAGCAAGTAACAAAGCAACAGAACCAAATTCTCTCCGTCGAAAACTTTACACAGAACCATAATACTATCTCCGGAGTTCTCCACAACTTTCTAGAACAGTACCTGCAACAGTTACCCATGGGAGATTGTAGCAACGGCGAACGCTTACCGAGGTGCAACTCCGGCGCGGCTCCGTTCGACGCCCGGCAGTTCTCTAAGCATATCCATGATAATGTTCATGGAAACATCTATCTCGATAGGGTACGATTTCTAATTCGTTTTTTTTGTTGTGCTTTGCATGCTTTGATTCTTATCAAAATCGGAGTTCCTTTTTTTGCTTTTGAGAAATTTGAGTTTATTTCTACTGGTATTGAGTTTGAAATGAAGAAATTAGTTCGGTGATTTAAATTTATTTTTTCCAGTTTGAGTGTGAAATTTCTAATTCCGTTGTTCTGTTTTGCACGTTATAATCGTTTAAAACTCAGTGTTCGTGTTTGCGTTTTAGCATGATTATACTAATTTCCGCTCCTTTTGTTTTTGAAATGGAATAATTGACTTTATAATTTGCATTTCTCTTTCGTGTCCAGTAGTGAGGTTTCGTAAATCGTAGCGTATACTTTATTATTTCGCGTGTCGCTGTTCTTATCAAAATCGGAGTACGTGTTTGTTTTTCAGCACAGTTACTCACTTACTCTTATTTCTGTTCTGCTTTACTTTTGATTCGAAGAAGTTGATTCGATAATTTGAATTTATTTTTCCTGTTCGAGTGGTGAAATTCCACCACGTATGGCTTGTAACCCTGTTAAACTTGCACGCTGTAGTTATTTCCGAACTCGGCGTTTATCTTCGTCTTTTCCAAATTATATCGATTTACCGTTTTTTTTAGGCTTTTCTATTGAAGATATTGTTTGATAATTTGAAGTGCTTTTGTATTTCTGACCGGAAACCTCATGTAAATTCAGATACAGCATAAAAAATTTAAAAATCAGATACAACGTCATCCGGTATGAGAAAAAGGAAAAGTTCAGTGGCTTATACATGTTGGTTGTATGCTATACGTGTACGCGAATATTTGTGTAGTGGGAACAGTTTCTGAAAAAAAGGATACACTTTCCTTTTCTGGTGAACAGTTGCTTAGTCAAGTTTATGTGGGCCTATAAACGGCTGTTTTTACCCATGCTTTAGCGTAGCAAGACATATCAATTAGGCTAAATATGATCACGACCAGTTTGACTTCTTTCAGAACCTTTTTGTGATTCGTTTATTCTATAATTTTGCTGACTCTTTTCTTTCAAAGTAGTAGCAGCTATACATCCGTCTCGATTGATATGGATAGTTCGAATTTCGACAGTTTAATTTTGATCGTAAATATGGGCATGAAATCAAGTTTTTTGGAATAAGATTATATATTTGAAAATTACGTAAAAAGTACTATAATTATCAATTATTGACAATTCAAAATATTAATTATTGACAATTCAAAATATTTAAATGATATATGAAAAAATTACGGTCATAGACTTGTTTGAATCTCAAAATTTGAAAGGTGTCGCATAAATTGGAACATATACTTATTAAGCAGATAGGTAACTTTTCATAGAGTAACATTATTTCCTTCACAAAAATCATCATTCACTATTTAACCCTTCGGGGTGGCCCAGTGGTTTGGGCTTGGGACTTTCATGTTGGAGGTCTCATGTTCGAAACCCCTTGCCGGCAAAAGCAAGGGGTTTGCCTTTTGGGTCGAGCTTGTCGCACCAGGCTTGCCTAGTGTGGGTTACCTCTCCTATATGGTTTGCGAGCTATTGCATAGGAGCGGGGGTTTTACCCTGTGCGCACCCAAAGGGTAGCGGCTGCGAGTTTCCCTTATCATAAAAAAAAAATCATCATTCACTATTTAATGTTTGATTCTAGTGAAAATAGAATTTTTAAGTCAAATAGAGTTTATATACGGGCATGTATGATATACGCTTTCTTTTATATCAGCACTAGGTGAAGATATCAGATTTTCTATATTTATACTGTATTTAACAACAGTTCCTCCCTTCGGCTGCAGCAAGCTCTGAAGTTCATCGACACTGAACAATTTCAGAGGCAAGCTTAATTTGTTTGTAAATTGTTTCTTTTCTGCTCCAGACATTTTTGATTGGCTGGAAATAATTCCAATTGTGTTTTCTTGTGTATGTTGTAGGCTTCGTGAATTGAAGCAGCTAGGTACGCATATCCTTTATTTCTTATCAAGTTTCCCTCAAGGAGCAAGTGAATGTGTGTATATGTAAAGCTGTTGTCTAGACAAACTTTTTAATGTTTAGGATAATGATTTTACGGTTACTGGTGAAAATAAATATTTGAGGCTTTGCAAATGCATATCTTTAAGGCTTGTAGGATAAATTTGGCTGTGTGATGACACAAGCACATTTTGGTTTCTGCAGCTGTTGAACAAGTTGCAGGTGGATGTATCCGCTTTTATGTCCTTCCATATTAGAGAAGTTTAATAATAGTTTTCTGAATTGCTGCGCAATAGTTCCATTTAACTTGACTCTCATGAACATTTTATCGGGTGATGGTGTGGCCATCTGGACTACTAGATCCTGACTTTGTTATTTTATTGTCGACTTGCTCAAAGTTTTGCAACAACAAATTCTTCAAAAGAATTTTTTTTTCAGAGGGAGGCTGAACCAAAACGAGAAACAAGATTTCCACATATGGTGCATGTGATCATTTTAACTTTGTACTCCATAAGAGGCACCAACAACTATTTCTTTCAGCATGTCTGTGTTTCAGATCACTTCATCATATCTGGGTCATCTATATATGCACATTAATGCTTAAAGCAATCAAATTTTTTAGATCATAACTGCAAGTTGTCTTTTCCGTACTAATCTTCTTTTAGAAAAGGAGTATTGTGAGGTTCTTGTGAATCATCAATTAGAGTTACTGCTAGCAATTTGGTCCTCTAGTGGTAACAACTATACTTCTTTAATCAAACTGTAGTAGAGCCAGTACACTTGTAAAGGCAGAAACTTTTTCTGTTTCTTGGTGTTTCATATCAGATATAAATAATCTGGATTAGAACCTTTTCAGAAAGTATATGCTCTTTTCCGGTGCTTTGCCATCATTTGGGATTTAAACTTGTAATATTGACTCGATCTCGATTTCTGTCCTAGGTCTTACATACATGGTTTATCCTGGGGCTGTGCACTCTCGGTTTGAGCATTCCCTAGGGGTCTATTGGCTGGCCAGTGATGCTGTACATAGACTTAAGACATATCAAGTAGGACTATATCCTTATATCTTGGCCCTATATTTGATAAAATGTTTTGATGGATGTGCTGTGGTTGTAGGGACAGGAGCTTGGCATCGAATCTTTTGATGTACAGACAGTGAGGCTCGCTGGTGAGTCGAATATACCAGCTAAGGTTCATTTTCTCAACAGCATCTGACCATTGTTCTTACTTGAGTTCATCTAGGATTACTACATGATGTGGGTCATGGGCCATTCAGTCACATGTTTGAGCGTGAATTTCTTCCTCGGGTTCGTGACGGCATTAGATGGTAATTGTTAATATAAAAACTCTCTCCTTTTCATCCATCAGAACTGGAGGATTGGATACAGTGAACTCCTTTAATGCTTCCCTTGCAGAGATATTTGGTCCGCTTGGCACTATAAGTATTCCTAAAATTCTTATTCTTATTGGGCATCAATGCATGATTCAGTAGTCTTTTTTCTACCTATCTCTGCCCCTTTCGTTCATTTTAAGTGAAAGTACTCCTCTGTCCTCTTCATCCAAATATTAGTCAATGACTGAAAGAGTTTGTATGACAATGCCATAACAATCACTATTCATGGGTTTTATCCTTATTCCCCCAACAAAAATGTTTGCAGTATTTGTCGCTTCAAAAGAATGCCATCACTTGACATTTATGTATGGTTAGGTATATCGCAAAGCAGAGTGTACCGTGTGCTTATTTATCCTCAATCGCAATTCTCTTTCTCTTTCTTGCAATGAAGAGAAGACTGGCAACACCACTCGTTCATTGATCATGTTTTACCTTTACTTTACTACTCCCTGTAGTTTGAAGCTATTATGTACCTTTCCAAACATTGAGCAACAGATCTTGTTTAAGAATTTCATTATTTAAGTCTACTTTTCTAAGTACTTCCTGAATAAAAAAATTTCAGGTCCCATGAAGATATGTCTTTGAAGATGATAGACTACATTGTTGATGAGCATAGCATTGATATTGATTCTGGCACTTTGAAGAAAGTAAAGGTCGTATGAAAATGAACATGTTATTCATGATGCCTTTTTGCATCCTTAAATCAAATGTTCCCTCCCCCTAAAGATGCAATCTCAGCAGACTAGGATTAGTTGCCCCAAGTTTGTCTGCCTGCATAATTTACTATGCGTTTGGAATGTTATCTTCTTGAGCTGTACCTCATGCTTTCAGAATTATATAATGTAAGATTGAAAACTTTTCACGTTCATTGTCATGAGCTTTATTTTCAGTTTGTTCTGGAGCTTTGTTTTAGATTCTAAGGGTTGTTTTGCTTTCCAGCCCTACCTTTGGCTTTCCTCTGAGTGGTATTAAATCTCTACTCGTTTCTACACAGGAAATGATAGTTGCTTCTGAGGAAGGTAAATCAGTGGTAAGCATTTTTATGGGAGGATTTGGGTTGATGTGTTAAGATATTAAAATAGCTAAGATCTGAGAACACATGCTGAATCTTTTTGCTTCATTACTTACTACTATACAGGGCGCAAAAGAGAAGCAGTTCTTGTATGACATTGTTGCTAATGGGCGAAATGGAATAGATGTTGACAAGTAAATTCCCTTCTCCTTTTACTTTCTTCAGATGCAACTTAAATTATGCGCTTGCAGCTGCATTAGATGAATCAATCTTTTTGCAGATTTGATTACATAGAGCGTGATACCAGAGCTTGTGGTCTTGGGTGCAATTTTCAGTTCCAGAGGCATGATCTTTGTACTAAATTTGATCCTTCTTTCTTTTTATAACTGAAACAATTTGTCCCAGAATCATTACTGACTCTGGAAAAGCAAATACTACATTTTTGTTACTTGCAGGCTAATGGAAACAATGCGTGTTATAGACAATGAAATATGTTATCGGGCGAAGGAATGTTAGTATTGTTGAAGCTATTATGTTGCATGAAAAATTAACACCTTCCACATATAGGAAGAGTCCTCACATTGCATTTGATGATTTTGTTAGATCTTACGATCCACAAGCTATTTTCCACTCGTGCTGATTTGCATCGTACGGTCTATACGCATCCAAAAGTGAAGGTTCAAAGAATTTCACCTACCTGTGTATTTCAAAATGTTTCCACTTTCTACTACTTAAAACTCACCGTGAGTGCTTGTTTGTTTTCTTTTTCCATCTTATAATTTGTAGGCAATAGATCTCATGGTTGTAGATGCCTTGATAAAAGCCAATGACCATCTTCAAATTGATTCACTCATCGATGAACCAGCTCAGTACTGGATGGTTAGATAATATTTTTCATTGATACAACCCAAAATACCATGCTTGTTTGAACTTTAAAACATCGGTTAATTAACAAAGTGCAGTTAGATGATACAATAGTCAAAACAATTGAAACTTCTACCCATCAAGATCTAGAGGAATCCAGAAATCTGATTCGTCGAATTCGGAGGAGGGACATATACCAGGTATCCACTATAAAACCAGAGTCTCCAGAGTCGTAATTCTAGTTGAAAAACATCTACAGCTTCAAGTTGTTTCCTACTATATATGTCCTAAGGATCTTATTTTATGGAACTGTTCATGTCATCTTTTAACATCAACTCCTATGCTATTCTATTATTCTCGTTCTCTATAAGTTGAATGATATCAACTATCAAGCTGTTTACAGCAAGGATAAAATGGCTGAAATATATTTGCATCAATATTCTGACAGTTCTGTAATGAGTTTGCTGTGCCCAAGGAGAATCTGGAGTATTTTAAAAATGTTACGGCTCAAGACATAATTTGTTCCCAGGTCCTTCAGATAACTCCAATATCCTCTTTTGTTTACCTGATAGTGATGATCACTCCCTCATAGAGTAATTCTTTATCCAGAAATCTGATGCTCAATTGAATGAGGAAGATGTCATTGTTACTAATATCAAAATTGATTTGACTAGTGGAAGGAATAATCCATTGGAAAGGTACTTTCGAATCTTGGGGTTATTGTTGCTCATGATCTCATGCTCGTGTGATGACTAATGCCTTTTCTTTTCTTCTGTTCATGTGGTCCATTGTCATGCAGGATCAGCTTCTTCCAGGTATTATAATTTTCTTTGTCCTGTTTACTTCCAAGAAACTTGCACAAAAATAGACAAACAAATATTTGTTTCAGGACTCATTATCTTCTTTCCCTGAACCTACAAAGATGCAAATTTCGGTTAATTTGGCTAATCAAGTGTTTAGTGAATGCCCTTTGACAATTTCCACCTATAGTTAGAAATTAACCTTTTACCATAAATGGTACTCTTCATGCTAGTAGTATAAATCTCTTTTGCAACTTTCAATTATATTTGTCTTGGATTATCCAGTGATTTTGTTCATCTATACTGAACTATTGAAAACACTGATGTGTTTCAGTAAACATGAAAAAGACTATACAGCATAGAAATTAAATTTCCTTATGGTTCTCAAACATTGATTAGCTCTGGAAGTTCATAGCTCCAGTTCTCAAACATCAATTCAGTATCTCTATCTGCTATAAATGTTGTCTGGAAAAAATGTAAACCTTACATGGAAAATATTTTTTTGGGGTACATGTTTCAATTTTCCGCCGGCTTCTCTAATGTGCTACTGTTTACAGGATTATGATAGCTTTGAGAAGTCCCATATAAAGGATGATCGCATCAGTCACTTGTTGCCTGCGTGTTACCAGGATCTGATTGTTAGAGTTTATACAAGAGATCCTAAACTGGTCAGTGAGATACAACCAAACCCACGCTTCCTTATTCTCCTTTAAACTGCCTGCTTCTCTTTTGTCTCAAGCACACTTCTCTTAGAATTTAAAAAGTATACGAGGACTGTATATGCTTTGGTAATTTTGGCAAAAATCTTACAGGTAGAAGCTGTTTCCAATGCATTTGAGAATTTTCAGATGAAGACTTATGGGGAGAAAACGCAAGTGCATGCAACTCCTGAAAAAAAGAAACGCCTGAAGTACAAGGAGAAATGAATGTCTATATATCTGCTAGCCAGATGTACATTTTGTGCATACACATCAACCATAGATTCTCACTTTCATATCGTAATATAGATGTGCAGTCCATGTGTATGACTAAACTGATAAGTAGTATCTTTATGGTTGATCTTGAAAAGTTTAGATGTATAAATCCCTTGCTACTTGATGCTAATATAGGTTCTGTAATTGCACCGTTAGAACGGCGTTGGTCTCATATATGAAGGTGTGTATGGTATGGTGGAAATTGGTTTTTTTTTTTTTTAATTTTTCCTATGTTTGGTTGGTCAAACATTTTTTTTTTAAGAAAACAAATACTTCCCTCCAAACCTCAACCCTTGACCATCCCACCTTTGAACTCCCAATTCTCCATCTTATTTCGCCTTTATAGTGTTTGCTAGATATATATAAATGCTCGAGATAATATTCTCTTACTTGCCTATTAAACAATAGAAAATAAGTAAGATATTCAATTGAAATATATTTTAGAAATTTATTTTTTGTGAAAAGCATTTTTCTTAGTGGGAAGTGCTTTGGTAAGTGCCTTGGAAGTTTCATAGAACACTAGAAATAGAAAGATTGTTTTAGAGAGACAGATAGGTGAAGGATCATTTCATTCCAATAAAATAAAAAAGGTTATTCTCTACCATCAAAATATAAATCTAAGAAAAGATTTTTGAATCTTGTGATATAAAATTAAAAATATTTTTATAAAAAATTTAGACTATAAACAAAAGATGCACATATTGAAACAGTTACACTATGGAAAATGTTCTAAAATTTGCGCCTATATCATTCTTTTGGTCCATTTACGTCATTACTGTTAGCAAATTGTTTGGCATTTGTCTTTGCCATTAATGGAGTTCCATTATAAAGTAGGTGCACTCAATGTGTCCAAGTTTTGGAGAAAAATGTTTAAAACTTACCCCTCAATACTTACAATTTAAAATTAACAGTAGGTTGGGGTTTTGTTGGGGTTCAAGGGAAAAAACAATTTTTTTTTCCTAACGACAGGAATAATATTACACAAAAATTTGACGGAGGTTAAATTCGGTCACTCGTGACCTTTTACTTGTGTACATTACTTCCTGCGTTTAACTTTTTAACTCTTTTTGTCTTTTTTATTTTAAACTTCATTTTTAGAAAGAATGCTTTTTATTTTTATTTTTGATAACTCATTAATTCTATTTTTTCACATAATATTTATGACCACAAGATTTAAAAATAGTATAATACATTTATATATTTTTAGTGTAGGTTTATAAGATATTAAATTATTTTTTTTATACATATCAAATCAAATCAAACAAGCAAATTAAATCATACCATAATAAAGACTATCGACGGCCCAAATTAGAGAGGAAATGCTTTTCTATAAGTATTACTATTTTATATTCGTCTCCAATTTCTGTAAGAATGATGACCTTACAATTTGACTAGAAAAAAATATTCCCTTTTTTCGAATTTGTTAATCTTAAATCTAAAAATTGACTCATTTTCATACCAAGCTGAATAAAATCAAAAGGTTTATGTTTAATTTTGAATTAGAAATATAAAAATAATTAATTGACGTTGCTTATATTGTATAAAATATTTTTTAATTTTTAATATTTTTCTATATTTTTTTTAATGAAAGTAGGAAAATAAGTTTTCTATTTGTTTGGAAAGTTTCAGGTAATTGGAATTGGTGTAATTACAAGGGTAGTAATTATCAGCATAGTAATTACATAACCTAGTAATTACGTTGACCTGTTTGTTTGTCATAGTGTAATTACAGTGTAATTACAAGTGTACTATTTGGTTGCACAAGTGTAATAATAAGATTATATTGAATTTTAAAAATAAAAATTAATTATTTAAAATTAAAAAAAAATATTAGACAAATAAGGGCCTTTATAAATATTATTAAATTCAATATTTAAGATATATATTGTCTTTTAAAAATATATTGATTAATAAACATATGTTCTTAACTAATAATATAAAAAAAAATTGATTTATATTTTTCAATTTAGTATAGTTTAATTAAATTAATCATAAAAACTAAAATACAAATTTCTATGAACATTATGAAATTCATGTTTGAAAAAAAAGATTAATATTATAAATATCATGTCATAAAATTATTAAACATTTGACAAAAAGATAATCATTCTAACTAAAAAAAAAAAATAGCTTGCAATGTAAAATATCGAGTCAATACTCCTAAATCAAATGAAAATGAAAATACAACATTAGTTCTAAATTCAAAACAAAAATATTAATGTAATACTCTTATGTCAAATTTCAACATAACATACATAAATATGATTTAAAATAAAAGGAAACGTAAGTCCATAACTTTATTCAATAATGAATTCTACTTTAATTTAAACATTAAAATACTAGCAAAATTATACTAATAATTTGTTTTAGATAATACTCCATACGAAAAATTACATGGAATCAAATGAAGTGAAGATTGAGAATGAGAAGGAAATGAAATATAAATAATATTAAATAAAATAACATATTTTTAGAAAACATTAGAATAATAAAAATTAAAAAGAATTTAAAATAATAAAAATAAAAAGTACATTAAAACGAAAAAAATAAAAATAGAAATAAGAGGAAGAATTTTAAAAGTAATCAACTTGTAATTACATCATGTAATTACCAGGAATTTACACCCCCCTCCAAATTGGAGAGTATAATTACCTCTGCCGATTAAACTCAATTAATTACATGGCCAACCAAACATGACAGACAATATAATTACACCAAATTATTATCAGGGTGACCTTCCAAACAGGTAAATGAAATTTCAAGTTCATTGTATTACCCATCCCAATAGTTCATCAATCCTCAGTCTTTGACCATCCCACCACTGTGAAACCCGAACATCCTATCCCATCCCGCCTAGTGCCTAATAGTGTTTTATTAGATATACATATAAATATTTTTTTATAATATATTTTTACTTATTTATCAAACATGAAAATTAAATTAGAAACATTTTAAGAGTGTGTTCAGAACGAAAATGCATTTCATGAAAAATGTTCTTCTAGGGAAATAAATAGGTCTCTTATTTATGTAAAAAAAAAAAAAATTCTCTCCTTCCCGTAAGAGTTATTTTTCTCATTTTGAAAAATTTATGTTCTAAAATATATATATTTTCAAATATTTAGACAAATTGAACATGAAAAAATTAATAAGTATTTTGCTCTGTACCAAAACACTTAATCCTTTCGTCCACTTTTAATTGTCATAATTTGTTTTTTATAATCAAACTATAAGAAGTTTGACTAACATTTTACGATGTATTTTTTAATCATATTGATATGTAAAAAATTTGTAATTTTGTAGTACTTTTCGTATAGTTTAAATATCTATATTTTTTGTTTAAAATGTCGAATTAATGTAATCTAATTTAACTTTTAAAAGCAATATGACAATAAACAAGAACGGGGAGTATTAGAAAATATTTTTCTTTGATCCCTCGACCGACGGACCATCGACTGACCTAAGGTCCATCCTGGTGGTCCGTCACTAAGTTAAGAGAGTTTTGGGCCAAACGATGGTTGGCTGGACCACGGGGCGTTTCACATTGCATCAAAATAGAGCAAAGGTCAAATCTCATTTAAAGGTTTGCCTCTTCCTTCCAAACACACCCAAGTGATGGAATTTTTCCTACTTCCCAAATCCCAATGAGTTATAGCTCAAACTTGATTTATTTCAAAGTTAAAATTTATCACCAAAAATTAATTTGTCACTCCTAAATTATTTTGTCACGATTTGTGTGTCTGGATTATTGTTGCACTAGATGATGGCAAGCACGGGCCTATACAGAAAATTAAAAATAATTATAATATAATTAAAATTCAAATACTATTTGTTAATATAATTTAATTAATTCAAATAGCATTTGCTAAATTATAATTCGATTGATCTAAATTGATTTTGTTATGATTCTATAATTTTGAGGTCAAACTAATGGGTTGAGCGGTAGCTTAGTTGGTGAGTTCTCGATCTTTATAGATTAAATAAAGGGTTCAAAATCACCATTAGTAACGTTTTCTTTTACTCTCTATTTGTCTTCGGATATAATAGAAGAGATTTTTAAAAATGTATGACCTTATTATCATAACTTAATGTCACCTTTTAAATATTTTGAATTATCAATATATTTCTTTTTATGTAGTTTTTAAATATGACAATATATTTAAGATAACTTAAAATTTTCATGTTCAAGTTTATGAAGAAAAAGTGTCATATAAATTAAAACGAAAGAAAATCCATATTCTAATATTAAAATAAAAAATAATTTGTAAAAAAAAAGGTGAAAGAGCCTAGTTTTATTGGACCAACATGGTGGGAGGATAAAACATAAATTCATCTATTAACGGTTGGTTACTAAACTACTTCCTCTTTCTCATATTATTTATCCTCATTAATAAAAATATTTGTCTCAAACTAAATATCAATTTACAAAACTAAAATATAATTAATTAATTTTATTTATATTATGCCCTCAAATTTAATTCCTTTTTAAAGTATAAATATGTTTAAAGTTCCTTCTTTGTTAATCTTGATATTAATGAATAAGACATATTTATATTAAAAAAAGTTAAACCGTAAATTAGTAAAAGTATTCTTCAAATTTATGATTTTTAAAAATGGTTTAAAAAGAAAAGTGGAAAAATTATATGAAATGGATAAAATAAATATTAATAATTGTGCATAGTATTTTTTTTTTAGTCCCCTAATACAAGCTCATGTGTGAAAGAAGCAAAAAAAAAAAAAAAAAAAAAAAAAAAATAAAGTCACTAATGAAATGACAAAATATCACCTACAATCAAAAAATGATTATATATATGTGTATAGTAAACAAATAATCCTCTTGCAAGAATATCATTACTTAAAACAGGGTAATTATTTATTATATATGTGATGGAATTTATCGGTTATTTCGACACTTTCTATTAACATATCAAAGAAAGTGTGATACACTCACTAAAGGTGATACTGAGTGAGAGGCTTATGTTTTACCATTTTATTTTATTTTTCTCTTTCTTCTTTTTAATTTCTCAAGCCTCTATTTCCCTCTATTTTACTAAGCTTAAATTCGTTGGAGGAAGGTCCAAATGTTTGATTTATATCTGTTCTCGAGCCCTTTATTTTCTTATTTATTGTGTTGTTTTTAGCTATTGTTACCGTCCTCCATTTTTTTACTAGAAAATACAATAAAATAAACACTCAATAAAAAATAATTTCATGATAACTTATTACATAATAACTAATCGCATGATAATTTATCGCATAATAACTAATCTCATCCTAACTTGAATTCAAATCAAATCATTTATAGTGATTAATAATCCCTTTCCTAATAGGAAACAAATTATAGTAATACTATGTTATATATACGACCCTTCCGCAGATGAACTAATTTTTTGTGAGAGTAATCAATACTAAAATTTGTTTGAAAAAGTAATCAATACTAGCTAGATCAAGTAATAATATAATGAATAAAATTTGTTATGAAGAAGCTCCTAACATGAAGAAACAAGAATGGGAATGTTAGGGATGCATTGGAAGTCATTAATTTAAGTATTTAATTATATTTTTAGCTGCTTTATTTATTATTCTAGAATAGGATTTATGTTTCAGAGTTTCATAAGGATTATGTTAAGTTATAGTTATTAGTTTGGACTAGGATTATAGTCTCCTACTTCCATAAGAGTTAGTCTTCCTATTGATGTAATAAGACTCCTGTTTAAAGGGGCTTTTGATGAATAAATCAGTAAGTCATAATTCAGCAAAAAACAAGAGATCAGAGTTCTCTCTTCCATTGAACTCTAAGGTTTCTGTCTCCCTTTGAAGAGCTGAAGAGATCAAAGTTCTCTCTTTTAATGAATTCTAAGGTTTCAGCCTCCCTTTAACGAGCCGACTTATACATCGCCCTATAAATCGATCATTCCCAAAAGATTCATAACAATTTGGTATCAGAGCCTAACACAATGGGCGATGAGATCAGTTCTAGATTTCAAGGAGAACATACCATTACAGAAACCCTAATGGACTCTAAAATTGCAGTAATGGAACAACGCCTCATCGAAAAAATTGTCCACGTCATCCAAGAACAATTGTCTAGGAAATTGACTCCACAAAACCAGCAACCCACAAACCTGAGTCAAATAGTGGCCAGACAACTAGCAGATCAACAATTTCTGCTACAAAAGGCAATACACCACCTACTTATAACAGCACCAATAACCCATTACTTCGGGCACATCGTTGTGAACATTTTTTTGAAAAAAATCAGCATACAACGAAAGCAAAAAAGATTGGTGGGGCTGGATTTCACATGTTCGGACTGGCACCATTATGGTATTATCAACTTAAACGAGCGAAAGGCTCAATGAGTTGGGAAGAATATCAACGATTTGGACCTCATGAAAGTAGCAACCTGATGGGCAAATTAGTCATGCTTCAGCAAACTGATAAATTCGAAATTTATCAATGTTAACTTCAAGCTAGGGCTGGAATTGGATAAGTTGATACTGATCCAGATTTTCTGGATGATTGCCCCGAAAGTTGAGCTTGAGGACAAGCTCTTTCAACGTGAGGGGAGTAATGTTAGGGATGCGTTGAAAGTCATTAATTTAAGTATTTAATTATATTTTTAGTTACTTTATTTATTATTCTAGAATAGGATTTATGTTTCAGAGTTTCATAAGGATTAGGTTAAGTTATAGTTATTAGTTTGGAATAGGATTATAGTCTCCTACTTCCATAAGAGCTAGACTTCCTATTGATGTAATAAGACTCCTATTTAAAGGGGCTTTTGATGAATAAATCAGTAAGTCATAATTCAGCAAAAAGCAAGAGATCAGAATTTCCTCTTCCATTGAACTCTAAGGTTTCTGTCTCCCTTTGAAGAGCTGAAAAGATCAGAGTTCTCTCTTTTAATGAATTCTAAGGTTTCAGCCTCTCTTTTAACGAGTTGACTTATATATCGCCCAATATCGCTAAGGTACTTAATTAATTTCTCTTTTTTCCTTATAATATCTTATTTATTTATTTGCAAATTAGCTGAAATATTTTAATTTTGTGCATTGGAGCTATAAATAAGAACAACATGTCTAAGATTAAAATGAAATGTCAAAAAGGTGCAACACTGCCAATAAATGGATATTGTTGCATTGTTGTGGAATATGTTGGTGGAGGTACTCTTCAATCCTATCTTTCCAAACATACAATGAAGAAGAAATTGCCTTTGGATACAATTATACAAGGAATGATTGCTCATAGAGATGTGAAAACTGAGAATTTACTACTTGACAATACTGGAAGAGTGAAGATAATTGATTTTGGACTCTCTAGTGAGTTTTATTCACTTGGATTGGATTATCCTCCTATGATGGTTGGAACAAGTGGAACTATGGGTTATATGGCTCCTGAGGTTTTGAGTGATCCGTCATATGATCATAAGTGTGATCCATCATATGATCCGTCATATGGTATCATTGCAAAGGCCTTCACAACAACAACATACCCCATTGTGATTCCACAAGTGGGGCCTTTGCTTCTCAAAAATTTCCTCCGGTCAAAAAAGGGGGGCCCTTGCAATGATACCAAGTCTAACTAAGTTTAATAGTTGAAATCCAGTTTGTAAGAATAGATAATGGGAGGGAGTACACTTCTCATTAGTTCAACATGTTATGTGAGCAAGCATGGATTCATCATCAACTTACTACTCCCTAATCTCTATACTCCTCAACAAAATGGAGTAAGTGAGAGAAGGAACAAATACATTATGGAGATGACTAGATGCATGTTGCACGAGAAGAACTTGCCAAAGAAACTTTGGGCAGAGGCAGCAAATACATTAGTTTTTCTTCAAAATAGGTTTTCCACAAAGATAGTGAAAGAACTCCTTTTGAAGCTTTGTATGAATTTAAACCATCGTTAAATTTCCTTAATGTGTTTGGTTGTCTCTGTTTTTCCTATGTTCCTCAGGTTAAATGAGATAAACTAGATAAAAAATTTGTCCCATGCATTTTTATTGGATATAGTTCAGTTTCAAAGGCACATAAGGTCTTCCAACCACAAACTGAAAATATAATCGATAGTAAAGATGTGTATTTTATAGAGAATGAAGAGTGGTGGTTGGAAGACTCAAAGAAACTTGTCCTTAACTCTTCTGAAAAAAAAAACAGAAAAATTTCCTACCAAGTTTTTTGAAAAGAAAATATCACTCTCACGACACGATGAAGTTTTCATTTGCCAAAAGAAATTGGCTAAGAAAATTCTCAAGAAGTTCAACATGGAAGATTGCAAGGAGATGAGTACTCCTATGACCCAAAAAGAGAAACTAACTAAGAATGATGGAGCTGAGAAAGTGGAGGAAACATACTTCAAAGGCTTAGTCGGTAGGTTGATATACAAGACCCGATATTTTGTTTGTTGTAAGCATACTATCGAGGTTCATGCATTGTGCTAGTGAGGTGCATCTAAAACCAACAAATAGATATATCATATGTACCATTAATCATGGTGTCAAGTTTAAGTTGGGTTGTTGACTTTGGAAAAAGTCTATTACAACTACAAGATCCCTTCAGTAGGTTTGTGAATCATCAAAATCATCATTACAACACCGATATTATTTCATAATGATATCAGACACAAAGCTAGAACTCTTTACCTTGGTTGGTCCTAATGCATTTCCCTAGTAAACCTTCTTACTAATCGAGTGCACCAATATTTTCCTTGCCCATTCATGTGGATTTTTTTCTAGCTCTAAAGACAAGGTAAAAGAGGAGAGTGTTTTAGAAAATAACTTTGAGAGGTCTCTTTAAGAGTGTTCCTATATGTAATAAAGAACACATAATATATATACCACACTTGACACACTAAAATAATAAACACTTATTTTTCTTCATTTTCCCCTTTGAGAGGAGGTTATTTAGATCAGAGTTTGTTTCAATTGAGTATTTAAATACATGATATAATATTTTATCTAACACTTTTGATTTAAATTAATTTTCTTCTATTCCTAGTTGTTCAAATTACATTTAAGAAATCCCAATTCATAAAATTTAATAAAGAGAAAATTATCTATAGAGAAACACTTTAAATGTGTTGGTCTCTCCAAACTAGTATAAATATCCACTCTTGTTAAGCTCATTTTCACTCACAAATATAAAATATTTCTCCTCTCTCACTCTAAAAAAAAGGTTTTGCATCCTTCTTATCCAGAGTGGTGCTTTTTTGGAAGCTCGTGATATATTGAGAAATTTATCACATGATACTGAGAGTGACACAATTGATAAGTGTGAATCTGAATTTTCAAAAGTTCCAAATTAACAGCTTCTCTTTTCTGATATAGCTGATGTTTTGATAAATGCTAACATCAGCGTTTCGTGTGAGCTATGCCTAGTCCTAAAGAGGTATTGATAGGCCATCTAGTGGACCTTAACAAGAGTTGATATTTATACTACTAGTTTGGAAAGACAACACATTTAAAGTATTTCTATATAGATAATATTCTCTTTATTAAATTTTGTGAATTGGGATTTTGTAAATATGTTTAGACAGCTAGGAACAAGGTTTTCATGGTTTTGCTTAAAACTAAATCGAATCATAATTTGAACCGAGTCGATTAAAAATCGATATTTGATTTAGCTTTTGTTTTAAATTTTGAAAATCGATACTATTTGGTTTGATTTTGATTTTCCCAAAAAAAGCGCCACAAAAATAACCAAATCGGACAGAGTAATCATATATATATATATATATATATATATATTATTCATAAATAAAATATAAATATTTTGTTAAATTTTAATTAGCTTAAGTGTTTAACTTTACCATTTTTTCAAGTCTAACACTTAAATTTTAGCCCAACTATAAAAATCTCAAACAAAACCCAACAAGAGTGGATATTTATACTAGTTTGGAGAGACCAACACATTTATAGCTTTTCCACATATGTTGAACAAGTGATCAATTTACCTTTTTTTGTTTATCATAATCATTAGGGGTGTTCACGGTTTGATAAAAACCGATTAAAACCAAAAAATTAAACCAAATTGATTTTATTTGAGTTTTGGTTTGATTTGGTTTTAGATTTTTAAAATCGATAATATTTGGTTTGGTTTTGATTTTGTTCAAAAAAAATCAAAGAAATAACTGGCGATATAATCACATATTTTATTATTATACATGCATAATATAGTATTTTTATAAACAATTTTAAATATCTTATACTGTATATTTTCATCAAAATTTATTTATAATGTATTTATGAAAGCAAAAACGTCCAAAACGAGAACATTTATCTATTGATTTAATGTATATAAGTGTTTATGATAAAAAAAAAAAAATTGGGACTAAGAATGTTATGTCTCTTCCTTATAGGCCAAAATTGTGAACTTTGAAGCTTTATTCATAGTAAATTCAGTTACTGAAAGTTGTGTAATGTTAGTCGTTCTAACTATTTTTTTTGTTTTGAATATATTTTTGTCTTTTTTCTCTCTTTTGAATGAATCTTTTTTTTAAATTTTTTGTGTATGGCTAATAACCGAATCATACCGAACCGAAACTGATAAAAATCAAATCGATAATGTGTATTATATTTGATTTGATTTGATTTTGATAATTCAAAAACTGATTAAATTGGTTATGTTTTATTTTGATGAATAATCTAGCCAAACCAATCCGTGAACACCCCTAATCATGGTCATTCTCAAACCAGTTAAAATAGATGAAGTTGTTAATAGAACTTGTTTTATTATAAAAATAGTGACTTAGACTGGTTTAGAGTCGCCACTTAATTTTTTAAGAAAAATCAAGAAAAAACTGATTTTCAATAGATTAAAACAGGAAATCAATTGAAAATATTTAAAGGGGTTCGAGGTTCCTATTAGCATTTCGGGAAGGGTTTGAAAGCACCCGAAATGCCCGCTAACACGCGGTTATCCGGCAATTAATTATTCGGCTAAGCAATTTTAAGAAAATATGCGTACTTGTTTAGATAGAGGGAATAAACAACTAAGACTTAAAATCATTTTTTAGGGGGAGAGGAAAATATATATTTTTTTTAAAAATCATTAAGTGAAATTTTAAAGTAAATTAAGTGAAAAACATGATTATTTAGTCTTTTAGAAAATCCCGAAGTGACTATCTTTTGGGAAAATTGAAATAGGAAAACCTCAAAATTAACTAGCAAACAAACAATTAAACAAGTACGAAATAGATAAAAGAGAGAGAGAATGAGAGGGAGTCCTGGGCCCAAGACCGGGCTTCTGTTCGCCTGGACCAGTACTTGGACCCATCTTCGTTTTAGACCTTTGGCCCATTCAAGTCACCTGCACCTGTCCTAAACTAACATAAAGAAATATATTTTTCTCTTATCTTTGGGATTTAGGCCCAATTCTTTCACCTGTCCTAAACTTCTAACAGAAATAATAATAAATAAAATGACAAGGGCTTAGGCCCAACAAATAACAAAATACAATTTCGGAATTCGGGGCTCTTAAGCCCATTTTCCTCTTCGTATGCACTAGATGTATACTAGTGTATACAATCCCGTATGTCTGCTTTGAACACTTGTACAACGAATTCGTGGATTTATCAGACTTGATGAGGAGTTTGAGCCTTGTCGGCTCTCCCGAAATGCAAAGGGAACGATGGGAGTTCATGGTGAACTCGGACATATTACACATGCAAAGCGACAAATGAATTACAAAATTAGCATACAAGAAAGAAAAAGAGAGTGGTAAGATAAAAGTAAACATAAATAAAATAAATAACGCATGCCAGTCAAATCATTGACAACGCAAACCTAAACAATAATTTTAAAAGGAAAGTTGTTTAAGAACTAACATCTCTCATACCCACGGTGGTAGATAACAATTGGGAAAAAGGTCAAAGGAAAACTAATGTCCTTTCCAGAAACCAAAAATGCAAGAAAACCAAGGGAACCAAATTCGAAAATCAAAATCTAATGACATCGAACATGCTAGTTTAGTGAATATAATATTTCCTAGTCAAAACGAAGGGAAGCAGTGACACAATCTTGTGAGATAAATATCACAAACCAAATTAGATGAACAGAACACTTCCAAACTCAAGTTAGGGCATCAGTTATCACTTCCCATATGAAATAAAATTCTTGTCACGTATTGAATAATCATTTTTTTCGAATAAAGCCTACGCGTTATCACATACTTGAATCAGCACTTTGACACGAAGCATGAAAATCAATAAAAAACGGACATATGATTCTAAACCGACAAGCAACTTAAACTTAAAAATCTACGAATCCAAGGTCATGCATTCGACTAAGGCAAAAAATGATGTAATATGGATCACCGACTATCAAGACATGTTCATGACATATAAGGAAAACTAAAGCAACTATTTAACCAAAAAGACTCACACTGAAATTACAGGGGAATTAACTTAAGGTGGGGAGCAACATAGCCAAACATAGCAAGTTTGTAGTGAGTTACCCAACATAGCGTCATTGACTGAGATGCAAAAGATACATATAACATTTAGCCATATAAGAGACAGAGATAGATTCTACAAGATGAAACTAGCATGCGAGAACTCGCAACGACACAAAGACGACCTAGAGCACGAACGAACAGTGAAGGAATAAAGCTACAAAATTAGCACACTCCAAACATAAACTAGATGGACCTCAAGTATTCAAAGCAAAACGAGACGGAAATTTAACTAGCCTTAAGACATGCTGCTAAAACAAAAATCCAAACGGCTGATAACTTAACGTCGGAGAACCAGAATCATGCCTGATTCTCAGAGATCGGCAGAGAACCTCACAAAAAAAAAAAGAACCAGACACCAGTAACAAAGACAACAACAGGAACGAACACATTGAAATGCCATATAGGAAAATAAGTGTAAAAGGGAATGGAGTTACCGTTCAAGAAATAACTCGGATGCTATGAGCCCAAATACAACCTTCTCACCACTAAACTCGAATACTAGCACACTGCAGAGTCCGCGTAAATTTGAACTCAAACACCGTGAATTCATCGCCCCTTTTCTTTCGAAATGTATTTAGTGTATTTTAAATACTCAAGCTCTTCTCTGTATTTTGCTAAAAAAAGAAAAATTTCCACTTTCTTCCTAACTTTCTCTCAAACGATCCTTCTCTTTTTCAAGAATGTATTTCGTATGTATTTGTTATGGCTAGTTACTGTGTTATTTTCTTTCTTTGTTCAAAATCTTCCCAACCTTCTTTAATAAAGAAGAAGTGTGTTATTTATAGATGAATATAGGGCAGATTTGAGGGGGAAATCGGGAGGGATCTTGGAATCAATTCCTATTCGAAATTCAAAAGCTCCTTAAGAGATAAGGTTTGTGCAGCTAAATAGTACCATTCTCAACGGAATGAGAATGGTATCCGCCCGATTTTGAGCAAAGGACGAAGGAGCAACTCGATTTTGACACCTATACCACTCATGAAATGGTCTTGGTACGGAGAGAATGATGGAGAGATTAAAGGCCACGTGCGATGGATTTGGGCTCGCGGTACTGCTACTGCGATTTGCTGTTGGTTCTGGGTTTTAATTTTTGGTTTTGCAGCGTGAAGAAGACGAGTATCGGGTATGTGCATTGGTGGAGAAGGAGATGTGTATGTACTGGTATTGGGGTCGTTTTGGTAAAGCTGTACGTATTTGCTGTTGAAAGAATTGGTGGGTCTTTCTTTTGGTATGGATCTGGGCCGGGTATGGGGTTCAAAAGTGGGCTGGGTCAGGAATGTTTGGGTTTCCAGACATCGGGTGTGTTTGGATCATTGATAATCGCTTAATGAGAAATTGGAATTACATTTTAGGTCGAAATTCGGTCTTGCAAATATTAAGTTAAATGATAAGGTGAAAAGGACTAAAATTGTAAATTTAGGAAGGCTAAATGAATTGCAATTATGACCAACCGAAGTTAAAACTTAGCCAAAATGGACTTGTCGATGAATTCAACTAAAGTTAAATAAGGGAAGTAATATAAATTAATTAATGAGCTTCTTTATTTTAACGAAATAAAATAATTAACTTACTTGTAAACTAATGATTTAAAATTATAACCATAACTTAACTAAACTAGTTTTAGTAAGATACTTATTTAAATCAAAATCTTTTTGAAATGATTTTCGAAATGTTTATAAAATATACTAATTATATACCAAATTATATAAAAACACACGTTTCACTTAAAAATGATAAAGATGACAAAATTAATTAAAAGTAACTTGAGAAATATTTTAAAATTCATAAAAATTAATTATTTCAAATCGTTGGAATCTAAGAAGCTCGGTGATTAATCTATATTGTGGAGGTCCAAAATTGGGTGTCAACAACTGTCCCCCATTTTACTTGGATTGATGCAAAAAGTCCGAGGAAAATGAAATTGACTAATCCAATTTTGACTGACCATACCTTCATCTTTTGGAAAAAGGATTTGGCACGGACTTTAGGAATCATGGCCGGACCCCGGGATCCGGTTTCCTACATATCTCAGGCAATATGAAAATTCAGGCCACTTGTAGTTCGGTATGCTTGATTTGACGCACGATTTTGACAAAATTCAAAAGCCATCCCGATACCGAATTATGAAGAGATCGAAATGCTCGAGAATAGGATTTAAGAGCGAATGTTGGAACACAGCCGAGTTTCAACACATATACTGCCTACATATTCCCCAACTTAAGAAATCAGGCTGCTCGTAGTTCGACTCGATTGGTTGGAAAGGAAATCCATTATGCAAGACAACCTTTTGGCTTTGGAAGAGCGACAAAGTAAGTCGAGTATGAAAAAGAGGCTTGCAACCTCTTAGTCATGATTGTGGTGCACTTCACACCCATAATTAAGAACTTACATGGACATAATTTCCAAAGCTCTTGGCTCATTGTCACTCAGATTGGAAAGTTGCTTCCGGTAGAGACAAAAAATTCTCGGATGCGAAACTGAAACTGACAAACCCAAAGATAAACCCACGTACCTTCTGATAGGGGTGTGGTTTGATCAGGTGGAAGTCGCCTCCGCTTCAAGGCCCTAAGAGTTTGGCACTCCTCTTCGGACTATGTCCCAGTTCGCTGCTAAGAAAAAGTTTCAAATTGTGCTGCATCCCTTTTGATGTCGTCCGCACCTGTGGTTTGTTTTGAGAATTCATCCTTTCGGATGCTCCCGACAAATACTGAGATAAAACTCATTAGCATAAAAAAATGCAAGTCAAATGGGGAGATAGTGTCTTTTACCATGCTGACACTTAGTTTTTCTCCTTTGAACATCTGACGTCAACTTCATCAGGTTTGACGTAAAGCAAATAAAGCTTGTGTCTCATATATGCAATATAATCTTCAATGTACTCTTTCTTTGATGTCGATGTAATAAAATAGGTTGATGTAATATGTTGATTGCTCTCTTGATTATTGTTCTGGCAAATGAAAATGATGTGATCGATGTTGATTTTTCGCGATGCATGGTTTCCTTCTTTGCGATACACGTCTTTCTCTTGCTATGCATGAATTCTTTCTCTTCTCGCGATGCATGAATCTTTTTCCTGCAATGCATGACTTTTTCCGCGATGCATGACTTTTTCCGCGATGCATGACTTTTTTCCCGCGATGCATGAATCTTCTCTTTCCGTATGAATTCCTTTCTCATGATGCATGAATATTTTCTCTGCAATGCATGAATTTTCTCTTGCAATGCATGAATTCCTTTGTCGCGATGCATGAATATCTTTCCCGTGATGCATGAATTTTCTCTTGCAATGCATGAATTCCTTTCTCGCAATGTATGAATATTTTTCCCGCGATGCATGAATTTTCTCTTGCAATGCATGAATCCCTTTCTCGCAATGTATGAATATTTTTCCCGCGATGCATGAATTTTCTCTTGCAATGCATGAATTCCTTTCTCGTGATGCATGAATACTTTTCCCGCGATGCATGAGTTTTCTTTTGCAATGCTTGAATTTCTTTCTCGCGATGCATGAATATTTTCCCCGCGATTCATTAATTTTCTCTTGCAATGCATGAATTCCTTTCCCGCAACGCATGAATATTTTTCCTTGCAATGCATGAATTCCTTTCTCGCGATGCATGAATCGCGATGATGCCTCCCTGATACCGAACGAAGATAATGCATCACCAAGCAATATAGGTGATCTTCTGGGTATCTTCTGAGTAAGAATATTATCATATCTGATAATACAATGCAGGTAAATGTCTTCCAGGTGTCTTTAGTTGCTGGAAAATAACAGTATTGCTCTCTTCATGGTTTTCGTTTGTTCCGTCTCTGAACATAGTAGCATGTTCGTTATGGATTTCGCCTTAATGGGAATTGAATAATAATATTTCTATTCCTAATTTTTGGTGTAAGAAGCATAAAATATTTTCTGCATCCACAGAAAAATTGTTAGTTTTGGGGAGATCCTCGCTCCTTCAACTTCTCCATATTAATTGGATGGAGGAATATGTTGATCTTATAGACCTGCATCCATAGAAAAATTGTTAGTTTAAAATGAACTGATCTGTGTCGATCTCTTCAGTTGTCTGCGCCGTGTTTGACCATATCCGGTTTAATTTTCTAATCTCCCGTTTCTTGATAGATAGGATAAAATATTTTTATGCAAAATGATTAGAAAAGGAAAGAAAATTTTTAAGAAAACTAAATTTTCAAAAAGGTATATTTGGAAAAGTCACTACCAAGTGTCATGCCACGTTAAGCTTAATGAGCGCCTTTGAAGTAGATGTCTCGAGGTCTATCTGATTACTTGCTGAGGAGTATTCAGAGTTGTTCCAAACTTCTGGGGAACCTTCTCGAAAATTCTTGGGGTCACCCTCAAAACTTTCTGGCCCAAGTAACTATCTTAGTGCATCTTTAATTATTGGCGAGCAAATCAAGGAATTTTTGAGATCTTTTTTATCTCAAAAATTCTGTCCCAGTTGCGAATCTCAAAGTAACTTCAGTATTGACTTTGTTGGAAAGATCTTCTTCTTGAGAATTTTTGAGTCTCTCTAAAAAATTCTGTCCCAGTTTCTATTGTAAAGAAAAATAGAAATCTTACGGGAAATATGACCGAGCCATTTTGGTGCCTACATATCCCATTGAGGTAGGAATCATGTCAACGTAGTTCCCTCTCGGGATCAACAAGAATAAGAAAATTTACAAAGAAACCGACCGAGGCCGACATAGGCCGCCTACGTATCTCATTCTTTGAGAATTCAGGTCAAACGTAGTTCAAATACAAAGGAAACATTAAAAGGGAATAAAGGGGTGATCGAGGCCGACATAGGCTGCCTACGTATCTCATTCTTGAGAATTCAGGTCAGATGTAGTTCATTACAAGAGGGATACAGTTCTAAACAAAGCGATTACAAACAAATAAAGCAATTACAAGGAAATGACAGAAAGTCAAACTGAAGATTCATACATAATATCTCTTGACAGCATCTGAGTTGATCGATTTCGGCCATTCGGTTCCATCCATCTCCGACAGGACCAATGCACCTCCAGATAACACCTTACGAACCATGTAGGGTCCTTGCCAATTTGGTGCAAATTTCCCTTTGTACTCATCCTGATGAGGAAAAATGTGTTTGAGAACTAACTGACCAACTTCGAACATCCTGGCCCTTACTTTCTTGTGAAAAGCACGAACCATTCTCTGCCGATACAGTTGACAATGATAAACAACAACTATTCTCTTCTTATCAATCAAGGTTAATTGGTCAATCCGCTTGCGAATCCAATCAGCATCATCTAACTCAGCCTCCTGGATAATTCTCAACGAAGGTATTTGAACTTCTGCAGGTATAACTGCTTCCGTACCATATACTAACAAATCTGGAGTGGCTCCAATTGATGTTCTGACTGTCGTTCTGTAACCCAACAAAGCATATGACAGCATCTCATGCCAACTTCTGCGATTATCAATCATTTTTCTCAAAATCTTCTTTTTATTCTTGTTGGCAGCTTCTACAGCTCCATTCATTTGGGGACGATAAGCGGTCGAATTTCGGTGAGTGATATTGAATTGTTCACATATTTCTCTCATCAAGTGACTATTAAGATTTGCTCCATTATCAGTAATGATGGATTCTGGTACTCCAAACCTACATATCAAATTGTTGCGAACGAAATCAGCTACGTCCTTCTTGGTCACCGACTTATACGAGGCTGCTTCTACCCATTTGGTGAAGTAGTCAATGGCAACTAGTATAAATCTGTGTCCGTTGGAAGCGGTTGGCTCTATTGGACCAATAACATCCATGCCCCATGCTACAAACGACCAAGGTGAGCTCATAGCATTGAGTTCGTGAGGCGGTACTCGAATCAAATCACCATGCACTTAACATTTATGACATTTTTGTACAAATTTACAGCAATCATGCTCCATAGTCATCCAAAAATAACCGGCTCGGAGGATCTTCCTCGCCAAAGTGAGCCCATTCATGTGAGTACCGCAAATCCCTGCATGTATCTGTTCTAGAAGCTTTGCGGCTTCGTTAGCATCAACACATCTGAGAAGACCTAAATTCGGAGTCCTCCTATAAAGGATTTCCCCACTTGCAAAGAAATTGAGGGCTATATGGCGTATCGACTTCTTCTGGTTAAACGTCGCATTTTCAGGATAAGTCCCGGTCTCTAAATGCTTCTTGATATCAAAATACCAAGGCAAACCATTTAATTCTGCTTCAACATGCGAACAATGGATACGCTGCACTTTTACCTCTATATCCAAGGGATAAATATAACTTGTGTCTGGGTATTTAATCATTGAGGCAATGGTGGCAAGAGCATCGGCCAACTCATTCTGTGTCCTAGGAGTGTGTCTGAATTCAATCTTGCAGAACCTTTTGCACAACTTCTGTATATACTGTACGTACGGTACGATCTTTGGGTTCTTCACGGCCCATTCTCCTTGAACCTAGTGAATTAGCAAATCTGAATCTCCAATAACCAGCAACTCATAAATGTTCATATCAATTGCCATCTTCAGAACGAGGATACAAGCTTTATATTCGGCCATATTGTTCGTGCAATTAAATCAGAGTTTAGCCGCCATAGGATAATGCTGATCGGTTTCTGACACTAAGACCGCTCCGATACCTTTCCCTTGGTGATTCGCCGCTCCATCAAAGAATACCCTCCAACCGGGGTATGCTTCAAAAATATCTTCACCCACAAATGCAACTTCTTCATCGGGAAAATAAATCTTGAATGGTTCATACTCTTCATCAACTGGATTCTCTGCAAGATGATCAGCTAAGGCTTGTGCTTTTATCGCCTTCTGAGTCACATACACGATGTCAAATTCACTCAAAAGGATTTGCCATTTAGCTAACTTCCCGATCGGCATTGTTTTCTGGAAAATATACTTCATTGGGTCCATCCTGGAAATAAGGTATGTGGTACAAGAAGACAAATAATGTCTCAACTTCTGAGCAATCCAGGTCAAAGCACAACATGTTCTCTCTAAAAGAGTATAACGGGCTTCATATGGAGTGAATTTCTTGCTCAAGTAATAAATAGCTCATTCCTTCTTCCCAGTTTCGTCATGTTGACCCAGCACGCATCCAAATGCATTATCTGAGATAGATAAATACAGCAACAATGGACTTCCTTCCCGTGGAGGAACCAATACCGGTGGATTGGATAAGTAGTTTTTTATGGCGTCAAAAGCACTTTGACATTCCCCGATCCACTTGGTCAAAACATCTTTTTTCAACAACTTGAAGATTGACTCACATACTACTGTGGACTGAGCTATAAATCGACTGATGTAGTTCAACCTTCCCAGAAAACTCATCACCTCTTTCTTAGTCTTCGGAGGAGGTAATTCTTGGATCGCTTTGATCTTAGAAGGATCAAGTTCAATGCCTCTTCTGCTAACTATGAATCCCAACAACTTTCCGGTTGGCACTCCGAAAGCACATTTAGCAGGATTTAACTTCAGATTATATCGATGCAGGGGATCAAAGAACCTCCTCAAGTGAGTTAAGTGATCTGAACTTGATTATGACATCATCCACATACACCTCGATCTCTTTATGAATCATATCATGGAAGATGGTTGTCATGGCTCTCATATAAGTAGCACCGGCATTCTTGAGACCAAAAGGCATCACCCGATAACAATATACACCCCAGGGTGTGATAAAGGCTGTCTTTTCCGCATCTTCTTCATCCATCAGGATCTGGTGAAAGCCTGTATAGCAATCCACAAATGACTGCATTTCATGCTTAGCACAGTTATCAAAGAGAATGTGAATGTTTGGCAATGGAAAATTATCTTTTGGACTAGCTTTGTTGAGATCTCTATAGTCGACACATATTCTGATCTTTCTGTCTTTTTTCGCAATCGGAACAACGTTGGCTAACCAAGTCAGATATTGCGTCACTTCCACTACTTGCGACTGGATCTGTTTGGTAATCTCCTATTTGATCTTTAAACTCAACTCGCGCTTGAATTTTCGAGTCTTTTGTTTTACTGGACTGAAATACGAATTAATCGGCAACTTGTGAGACACCATATTCGTACTCAGCCCTAGAATATCCTTGTAAGACCAGGCAAATACGTCAATGTATCCCCCAAGCAAGTGGACCAGGTCCATTCTTTGAGCTTCGGTCAGATGGACGCTAATTCTGACTTCCTCGACATATTCCTCATCCCCTAGATTCACAGTCTCAGTTTCTTCGAGATTTGGATTGTATTAATTCTCAAACTATCGAAACTCTTCGGCGACATATTCATATAACTCATTATCATCTTCATACGCCTCGCGTTCATCATCACCTGCCTCATTTTGTTCATTTGGCTCGTGACATGACATGACATTGGCAGGTTTTAAATTGATATTACTGAAATCATAAATAAACAAAATTAGGAACGTGGAATATAAATAGATAAGTAAATGAATTTTCGATAAAAGAGGCTTTCATTTAAATTGAAAAGCAAGCGCAAACTATGGCCACGGCCGAGACCATTTTGCCTTTTTAAACATCACAAGGGAATTTAAAAACTTCAAGCAAGTAAAACTGCATAAAGGGTGGATCTCGGGCCTCTTCCGGACTACCACCGATTTTAAAACAAAAATAAACATATGTCTTTTCTACCAAGCTGCACGGGAAATCAGGAGCGGTGTGGAGCTCCAATTTTGTAATTGCTCCTCAGGTTCTGCATCACGAATGCCCGATGTCCCAGCATCTTCCTCGATGACTGCATCAATCTCCTCAAAAAGGCCCCATATTCCTTTCCCGAGACCATCATCATTGACATATTCTCGCACTGGGAATAACTGGTATAGGTGAGTGATTGGTCTGGCCAATGCTTGGTCGACGTTCTTGTTCTGCAGCTCTGCTTCATCATCCGCGGGGACATACCCCAAACCGAACTTTGCTCCTCCGGCGAGAATTTAGATAGGCTCGACAATTCCTTGAAAGTGCTTTTCTAATTCAAAACCTGGCTCGAAACCACTCTGGAGCATAACTGTGGCAACCATCTTGTACACGGAAGGCATAGGAGGTTGTGGGGCCAAGTCATCACCAGTGGCATTTACCAGCTCCACCGTGTAGAAATCACACCCTTGAGAGACATCGTTGACAGTCGGTGCATACCTGTTGGAATGACTCTCTTCACCATAAATGACCAATTCCTGGTCCTTCCAAACAAATTTCATTATTTGGTGAAGGGTAGAAGACACAGCCCCAGCCATATGGATGAATGGTCTTCCCAAAAGCAAGTTGTAACTGGTGTTGATATCCAACACCTGGAACTCCACATTAAAATCCATAGGACCCTCCTGAATATCTAAGTTTACCGTACCCAATGTGTCTCTTTGCATTCCATCAAAAGCTCTCACATTGACTTGGTTCTGACGCAGCTTTCCCACGTTGAATTTGAGTTGCCTCAGAGTCGAAAGTGGATAAATATTAAGGCCAGATCCGTCATCGAACAACATGCGATTTACTATCTTGTCTCGACACATACAGGTGACGTGCAGAGCTCTGTTGTGCATCTTGCCTTCAAAGGGCAGCTCTTCGTCACAAAAAACTGATTCGGTGTCCTCAAATGACCTGGTTTATCATGGCCGCTAGACTGTCACTGTTGGTGCCCACGGGAACATAAGTGTCATCCAAAGCCCTCATCAGAGCTTGCCTATACATTTGTGAACTCATCAACAAAGCCAATACATAAATCTGAGCTGGTGTCTTCTCCAAATGCTTAACAATTGAATAATCTTTCGGCTGCATTTTCCTCCAGAACTCCTCGGCTTCAGCTTCACTAATCAGCCTCTTGGACTGTTCCTTCTTCTGCACTCCCGGGATAACTCTTCTGGTGTGTAACACCTGTCGGATCGGGTCATACTCTGGGTAACAGCTATTTCAATCACAAACTCTGGTCGGCCAGGAGTTTCTCGTGGCACTAAGGCAACAACCTTCTCAGGTGTCAGAATCACAAACTCTTTTTTCTCTCTGATACTCAACGAAGCCACAGCCCTTTCCAAGTTATCAGGAGCGATTGGAACTATCGCCTTTGTTACGCACCAATCGCCATCCGTCTCTATTATGTTGATAGTGATGCCTCCATGATTTGGCAAATGATTGTTATTGACATTGGGCGCGACTGTCTGGAGAGAGACCACTTTCTAGTCAATCAGGTCTTGGATTTTGTGCTTCAGATTGATACAGTCCTCAGTATTATGCCCAACACTGTTGGAGTGGTATGCACACCTCTGATCAGGTCTGTAAAATATTGAGCTAGTGTCAATCGGCTTGGGCCCCACTGGATGGATATATCCTGCCGCAGTTAATCGCTCAAACAACTTTGCTCGGCTTTCCACGAGCGGAGTGAAAATTTTGGCAGGCTTCTTCTCAAATCTAGGATGGGGGGGATCGTGATTACCTTGTTGAGGAGGAGGTATTTGACGATAATTTGGAGCATTTGGATGAGGGGCTTAATATCTGGGATATGGGTTAGTTTGGTAGTTTGGCTGTGGAGCTTGGTAGTTCCGGGGGGTATTTTGGTAAAGTGGAGCTGGGGTTTGGTACGTTGGGGGGAGTTTGGAAATTCGCCTGAACGTTAGCATAGTTGGGGGAGATATTTCGGTAGTGATGAGGTGGAGTTTGATATATAGGAGGGGAAATTTGGTAGCTGGGAGGGGGAGTATTTTGATAACTGAGGGGAGGGATATTTCGGTAATCGGCCTGCGCATGACAAGCTGGGTACAAATTTTGTAAAGGTCGAGAATGACCCTGGTACGACGAAGATTTCCTGGGGGCCTTCTTCCCTTCATAAGAGATAGAAGACACATCTTCCTTTTTCTTTTTCAACAAACCTGAAGATCCGGGTGAAGCGACAACACGGGCAATCTTCCCGGTTCTCAATCCATCTTCGATAGTCTCACCTACCTTGATATTTCAGCAAACTTTGCTCCAACGAGCAACATAATTCTGTTATAATACTTGGGCTCTTGAACCCGCACAAACACTTCAATAATTTCTTTCTCAGACATAGGAGGTCGAACCCTAGCTGCCTCCTTTCTCCATCTGTATACAAATTCTCTATAACTTTCATTCGACTTCTGCTTCATCTTTTCTAGAGAATAACGATCAGGAACGATCTCTACATTTCGATAAAATCTTTAGCCAGAGCATTCCAGCTAGACCACTGTCTTATCTCATAAGAGGTGAACCATTCTAGAGCCTCTCCACTTCGACTTCGGCTAAAAAGCCGCATCAGTAGAGCTTCATCTCTTCCAACTCCCACGAGCTGGTCACAGTAGGCCCTCAAATGCGCCAGGGGGTTCCCTGTTCCTCCGAAAACATCGAACTTTGGCATCTTGAATCCTTTCGGGAGGTCCAAGTTCAGATAAATGCATAAGTCTTCATAATTCAAACCGATGACTTCAGGAATACACCGTAACTCCTTCATGGCTTTTCGGATCTCTTTCTTCATGTCCAGCTTGACGGCCTCTTCCTTTGACCTCCACTCCCTCTCTCGCTCTTCGTAATAGTCGAGCTCAGAACCATTGACGTCATGCTCATTGGGGATCGAGATTTGAAAAGTGGTTTTTTTGGGTAGGGGCGGAGTAATGGAGGGACTTTGGGCATTTTGGGTGGCTTGATAGTTTTGAGGGTAAGTCTGGGGTTGGTATGTTGATTTTGGTGATGGAGGGAGGTTTGTGGATTGTTAACGTTTTGGGTTTGAGAGGGTAGGCCAGCTTGGAGGTTGGCGTTTTGGGGAGGAGGTGGCATTTGGAAGTTGGTATTTTGAGGAGGGGGTGGTGTTTGGTAAGAGATGGAGGCATAATGGGGGTTTTGGATGGTTAGGTCGATGATTGCGGGGTTATGAACAGGACTGGAAGGTGGGTTATGAGCTTGTTCTACATTTGGAGGAGGAAAGTGAAATGGAGGCCTTCCATCGGCTGGAGCAGTAAAAGCTGAATTAGGCAAATCTTGCCTTCTCTGCATTTCGACCCACATCTCAGCGATCTGCTGCATCAGTTGCACGATTAGCTCATTCTGATCGGCGACGACGGGCTGAGCCACAACAACATCTGTTAAGCCAGTATCTTCAATGTTATCACCCATTATCGATTTGCCTTTTCGAGAACTTTGACCGGGGAAGGAATCTGTAGGCCCTTTTGATCTTCTAAAGTAGGGATGTTCAGCCAGCTTATCGACATAAATCAGTTCTAACTACCTGTAGAGGAAACAACTCAAAGGCAAATTCGTTAGTTTTGATTCATGACAAATAATACAAATATCACATAGAGGGCATGTAAACACATAAAAGTTGCTTTGTTTGAGCACATGTTAACCCACGAATAAAGGGGACTATTTTCTTTTTTTTAACAAGCAGGAATTTGCTCGTTTCATTTTGAGGCTAGTGACTCAGAAAGGTTAAATTGCGTTGAGCTAAGGTTTTCTTGCTGCATCTGTTGATCTGAACTCGACATTTCCTTGTAGAATGAAGGGGAAAAGAAAAATTTTAAAGGATAGGGGCCAGGCCTTAAAAGACTGCCTACGTATCTCGCAAAGAGAATTCAGGCCCTACGTAGTTCGAATACAAAAGGGGATTCTCGTTTTCATTCGTTCATTTCTGGTGATTACAAAAAAAGTGAAAAACAGACAATAAAGCTCCTAAAAGATAAAGTGTGCCTCCATCCAAGCCATTCCTCTTCCGATCGACGCGTTAATCACGGGGGGTAAACTCATATGCTTTGAGGGTGATTTTCTTATTCCCTTTTTTCCACCGTCCTCGGAGAGGAGGCTTATAGACAATTTCCTCCCCAGTATCTTCTTCAACAGCTCCAAGGTGAGTGTCTTCGGGGCCACTATTGGCCTTTTTATCGAAGAAAGAGCATTTTTCATGTATCTTTTGGAGCCTCCTGGTTATATCTTTGTTGAATACATCGTGTTCCTTCCGCATAGCGGCCGTCTCTTCATTCATGATAGCATATCTTGCCATCTTAGCTGCTAACTCCTAGTCTAGTGCCGCATTTACGACCCGTGCAATTGCGGTGGCGATTTCCACTTTTATTTCCTTTTCCCTAGTTTCTTGCTGGTTCTTGAAAGCTATCAATCCCCGCTTCTCCCTCTCGCATCGGTTCTGCATCAGATGATGAGCCCATGCGAAAACTTTCTCTTTTATTGGCGCCCGATAAGTAGGCTATTAGATTGAG
Source organism: Solanum pinnatisectum (assembly GCA_035578085.1). NCBI lineage: Eukaryota > Viridiplantae > Streptophyta > Magnoliopsida > Solanales > Solanaceae > Solanum > Solanum pinnatisectum. Next base: position 6,811,894 of record CM069080.1, on the reverse strand, counting down.
TCGAAAGCCTATCTACGCATAAAGGTTTCGATTCGAGCGAGAGCCCAAACGGGTGAGGCTAGAAGATCTTGATCAAAAGCTCCATTGTTTTGAATAGTGAGAAAGAATGAAATTCGATCAAATCGATCGAGAATATCATCATCTGTTAGGTAGGCCAACTGACCGACCGAGTTGGGCTGGGCGTCCATGTCACAGAACCGTTCTCTAGCCAAGGAAAGTGAAAAACAGACAATAAAGCTCCTAAAAGATAAAGTGTGCCTCCATCTAAGCCATTCCTCTTTCGATCGACGCGTTAATCATGGGGGTAAACTCATATACTTTGAGGGTGATTTTCTTATTCCCTTTTTTCCACTGTCCTCGGAGAGGAGGCTTATAGACAATTTCCTCCCCAGTATCTTCTTCAACAGCTCCAAGGTGAGTGTCTTCGGGGCCACTATTGGCCTTTTTATTGAAGAAAGAGCATTTTTCGTGTATCTTTTGGAGCCTCCTGGTTATATCTTTGTTGAATACATCGTGTTCCTTCCATATAGCGATCGTCTCTTCATTCATGATAGCATATCTTGCCATCTTAGCTGCTAACTCCTAGTCTAGTGCCACATTTACGACCCGTGCAATTGCGGTGGCGATTTCCACTTCCATTTCCCTTTCCTTAGTTTCTTAGATCTCTTGCTTGAGCCTATTCAGTTTCATCCTCAAATCTTCCTCAATCAGCTCCATCTCGATATTTTTTCCCTTTTCCATCTTAGCGGCAATTTCACCTTACCTGAGGTGACAAAGTAGTGTCTTAGGATTTGGTAGGGATTTTGTTTTTTGGTAGAGAAACTCAAGACTCGAGAAATTTGGTCGGACATTTTGGGATGGTGACTTGTATTCAGTATCTTAGCAATTTTTTGGGAAATCTTGAAAAAGAGTGGGCTAAAAATGTTCTCATTCAAAGCAACAAATCACATAAACAATTAAAGCATATAAGCATATATTGCGCGTCCTAAACAAATAGGGGGCTCTTTTGTGCTAAGGGTAGGCCTAGCGTATTTGAAAGATGTATGTGTAGAATTGAACCATTTTGTTACCCCAAAGCAAATTTCGCATATAAAAAAGGATGTTCAAAAAGTGAAAATAAACAGGGGAAGTAGGGAATAAATGGGAAACACGAAAGGGAAGGCCCATGCAGGGGTCATTTGAAAAAAAAAGTACCAAAATATAAGAAAGTCAAGCCCACGCAGGGGCAAATAACAACAAATACATATAGAAAAACCCGCGCAGGGGCGAAGTCCACTAAGATGTCCCCGATGGCCCTGCTTCTGATCTGCTCCTCTTGTTCTATGCCATGAGATGCTGAAGTCTGTACTGAATCATTACCAAGTATCCTTCGCTCCGACGACCTTTCTCTTCCCTGTCTTCGAGATACATCCCACTTTTCTTATCTCCTATCCATAAATTGAGCTCTCCCAGATCGCTTCTCCAGCTTTCCAATTCATGAGTTACGCTCTCGAGGGCATATCTATCCTCCTCCTATTTTTGAAGGAATTCATTGTGCATTTCTTGAGCTTCTTTTTTCACCTCTCTTAATTCTATCAAAGCTTTGGACTCTTTGTCCTCCACTCTGCGATAAATATTTGGAACTGAAAAGGAGATACCTTGTATATCGTCTTTCAACCATGCTTTGTAGGTTTGATCGTACCCGGCATTAAACCGATCCACGGCAATGGTTTTTTTATCCATTCATACTGTTTTTTTCCATTCTCTTAGCATCTCTGAAGCCTCATGCACTCTATCATCCCTGACATCGAACACATATATTCAGTAGTAAGCCTTTGGGGGGGTAGTTTGTATTCTTTCGAACTGCCTCAGGACCCGGATGGGTGCGTAAGGGCGGATACCCCGAATACCAGGTAAAGGAAGTACGAGTTGTCTGTGGCCCCGTACTATGACATCTTTTGAGATGAAGCGATCGAACATCCACTGAATGTCACCTTCTCTCAGCTCGGAGAAAATCTGAGCCCATTTTCCTCTAGTCTTCCTATTTTTCAAATCTACCCAAAACAACACATCATTCAAACCCTTAAGAGAATTATCATTATCGAGGGTATGTAGCTGTTGAGTCCCATGTCCCTTCGCTAAGTGGCTTAGTATCCACCATTGGAGAAGGAGGTTACAGCCCTGGAAGTAGCGATGTCTTTCCTTACATCTTCCCAAAGCACAATACATGTCGGACATGATGACAGGCGCGATGGGATAATACTTCACTTGCCCTTGGTTCAGGTGCCCGTGGAAGAGAGTGTGTGCAAGCATTATTACCCGGGTGTTGATGCTGAGGCTCGGGCCTTGAGGAAAAACCATAGTACCTAAGAGCGCGATGGTGAACACCAAAGGTCTAATCCCGTCCCATTCTTTGAAGGTTATCTTGAATTCTTGGTTGTAATTTGCGTAAAAGCTTGCATTCCCGAATCTAACATAAAGATCCCTAAAAGAAATGCTAGAACCCTCCGCCCAGTAGACGTAGTCCTTTCTTAACCCGAGCCAATTTATAATATCCTCAAGAGTAGGCTTGTTAGGGATTAAGATGCTTTCTTGCTTTCTCACCCTTCTTTCGAGCCCAATACCGACTATGTTTATTCCATCCCGAATTTCCTCAATAATCAGGGTGATTTCCATGGTTCCAAATCGGAATACCATTCTCTCGTTGTCCCAATATCCTGTGAGGACTTCAACTAGCTCGGGCCACCCAACCATGTTAATGAGTTCGGTTAGAGCCTCTACATATTTGTTGAGGTCCCTTTTGTGAAATGCGTTGAGGTCGTTATACCACATCTTGAGCAAAGCTGGGGCTTCCACTACCATGTCAAACTTGGAAAATCGATTCATACCTACAAAATAAAGCACGGTTAGGGTTCCCTCCCCCCAAATAGGCAACAGACAGGTTTCCAAACATACATCTTTCAAATGTCAAATAATATGATATGTCGTTAGGTCGTGGACCTTGGACACGTTTTTTGGCGGTTTTACTAATGGACTTAATACGCCTTGGGTATTAAGCCGTCTTAGGCTAATTCTTAGATTTAGATTTGGTTTCGCTCTACTTTAGGTTGACTAGAATTGGTTTAGAAATGAGGTTACCCGAGTCGAACAAACAACGGGGTGAAGTCTAATAAACGACGTTGGATGACCACAAGCCAACTATTCATTTATCACTTTCAAATAATTCAATTTGGGTTTTTCTGAAGGATAGCCGTGGTAAGCCACGTAACCGCCTTTTTTCTAATGCAATCTATTTGTCGTTTGGCGGAATTGAATGCCATGAAATGCAACAAATTATAAATTTACAAAAATTGAAACAAGTAAGCAATTTAAACAAATAACCAAATAAGTTAATCTTAAGGTTAGAACCAATTCATTTTCCCAGCAGAGTCGCCATTTCTGTTTTATTATAAAAATAGTGACTTAGACTGGTTTAGAGTCGCCATTTAATTTTTTAAGAAAAATCAAGAAAAAACTAATTTTCAATAGATTAAAACAGGAAATCAATTGAAAATATTTAAAGGGGTTCGAGGTTCCTATTAGCATTTCGGGAAGGGTTTGAAAGCACCCGAAATGCCCGCTAACACGCGATTATCCAGCAATTAATTATTCGGCTAAGCAATTTTAAGAAAATATGCGTACTTGTTTAGATAGAGGGAATAAACAACTAAGACTTAAAATCATTTTTTAGGGGGAGAGGAAAATATATATTTTTTTAAAAAATCATTAAGTGAAATTTTAAAGTAAATTAAGTGAAAAACATGATTATTTAGTCTTTTAGAAAATCCCGAAGTGACTATCTTTTGGGAAAATTGAAATAGAAAAACCTCAAAATTAACTAGCAAACAAACAATTAAACAAGTACGAAATAGATAAAAGAGAGAGAGAATGAGAGGGAGTCCTGGGCCCAAGATCGGGCTTCTGTTCGCCTGAACCAGTACTTGGACCCATCTTCGTTTTAGACCTTTAGCCCATTCAAGTCACCTGCACCTGTCCTAAACTAACATAAAGAAATATATTTTTCTCTTATCTTTGGGATTTAGGCCCAATTCTTTCACCCGTCCTAAACTTCTAACAGAAATAATAATAAATAAAATGACAAGGGCTTAGGCCCAACAAATAACAGAATACAATTTCGGAATTCGGGGCTCTTAAGCCCATTTTCCTCTTCGTATGCACTAGATGTATACTAGTGTATACAATTCCATATGTCTACTTCGAACACTTGTACATCGAATTCGTGGATTTATTCGACTCGATGAGGAGTTTGAGCCTTTTCGGCTCTCCCGAAATGCAAAGGGAACGATGGGAGTTCATGGTAAACTCGGACATATTACACATGCAAAGCGACAAATGAATTACAAAATTAGCATACGAGAAAGAAAAAGAGAGTGGTAAGATAAAAGTAAACATAAATAAAATAAATAACGCATGCCAGTCAAATCATTGACAACGCAAACCTAAACAATAATTTTAAAAGAAAAGCTGTTTAAGAACTAACATCTCTCATACCCACGGCGGTAGATAACAATGGGGAAAAAGGTCAAAGCAAAACTAATGTCCTTTCCAGAAACCAATAATGCAAGAAAACCAAGGGAACCAAATTCGAAAATCAAAATCTAATGACATCGAACATGTTAGTTCAGTGAATATAATATTTTCTAGTCAAAACGAAGGGAAGCAGTGACACAATCTTGTGAGATAAATATCACAAACCAAATTAGATGAACAGAACACTTCCAAACTCAAGTTAGGGCATCAGTTATCACTTCCCATATGAAATAAAATTCTTGTCACGTATTGAATAATCATTTTTTTTTCAAATAAAGCCTACGCGTTATCACATACTTGAATTAGTACTTTGACACGAAGCATGAAAATCAATAAAAAACGGACATATGATTCTAAACCGACAAGCAACTTAAACTTAAAAATCTACGAATCCAAGGTCATGCATTCGGCTAAGGCAAAAAATGACGTAATATGGATCACCGACTATCAAGACATGTTCATGACATATAAGGAAAACTAAAGCAACCATTTAACCAAAAAGACTCACACTGAAATTACAGGGGAATTAACTTAAGGTGGGGAGCAACATAGCCAAACATAGCAAGTTTGTAGTGAGTTACCCAACATAGCGTCATTGACTGAGATGCAAAAGATACATATAACATTTAGCCATATAAGAGACAGAGATAGATTCTACAAGATGAAACTAGCATGCGAGAACTCGCAATGACACAAAGACGACCTAAAGCACGAACGAATAGTGAAGGAATAAAGCTACAAAATTAGCACACTCCAAACATAAACTAGATGGACCTCAAGTATTCAAAGCAAAACGAGATGGAAATTTAACTAGCCTTAAGACATGCTGCTAAAACAAAAATCCAAACGGCTGATAACTTAACGCCGGAGAACCAGAATCATGCCTGATTCTCAGAGATCGGCATAGAACTCATATATTTTTCTCCTAGCATAGTATTGCATGATATTGAATCACACAATCTCTTAGAAGGAAAGGATATTGATTTAGATGGCAGCATGATAGAAGCAGATATTTCTGAGGAATTTCAATATACTCTTTCTATTAAAGTAGATGTCTCACCTAGGCTTCTAAAAAGTGCAAGAAGAGGCAATATGCAAGGAAATGGAATATTAATATGTCAATCAGAGTTCAGCCCATGAGGTGTAAATTAATTTATAAGAGATGAAAGCTTTAATATGGAAAATCAGATTTGTGAAGTTCCAACAAGTTTTTCAAAGGGTGCAGATGCTATACAATTTTCATAAATTCTCTTTTATTGATTTACTAGAGACTGTTCACAATTCAAGGCACATTAACAAATACACAAGAAGATTGAAGATGTCACTAGGGATATCCACTTGCAATGAAAAAAAAAGGGTTTTTAATATAAATTCAGATTTTGATTCTACAATGATCAAAGATTCTGAATAACAACTTACTTTACTGTTATAGAATAACAGTCATGCCCATAATTTCTTTGTCACTTTAGTATATTCAAAATGCAGTGCAGAAGAAAGAATAATGCTAAGGAAGATATGTATCAACTGGTAGAAGGAATGGACAACCCCTGATTAATTGAGGGGATTCCAATGTACTTCTAAATTTGGAGGAGAAAATTGAAGATTTATCGGTGCTTGACTCTGAACTTTTGAAAATTGTATTTCTTGATGTGACTTAGCAAAAATACAATTCAAAGAAAATCCATTTACATGGTAGAATGATAGAGTTGAGAATGATTGCATATTTGGAAGGCAGGATAGAGTGCTCACTAATCAGGGGTTGCAAGGATGATTTGATCACATGTAAGTGGAACATTTAATCAGGGGTTGCAAGGATGATTTGATCACATGTAAGTGGAACATTTAGTAAGAACTAATTGAGATCATGGTCCAATGTTCTCAACTTTTGAAGCAAGAGGGGAAATGCATAAGAAACCTTTCAAATTTCTTAAATTCCAGACCGAGAATGAGTTTTTCATTGATATAGTTAGATAGAATGAAAGATTTGGGAATAGTATTGAGCACCGAGTTGGGTAAAGATTTACATAACCCAAACCCCATAACTGGGCATCCAACGTAGAATAGGATCGTGTGGTTGCTTCGGGCGACTCCTCGTAAAGCCCCTGGTAAGGGCCTAGATGTTGGATCCATTAGTTCAGTTTGTCCTTTACCCTGACAAAGTATTGGATGGCTCTGGCAACTTGAGCAAGACATTGTATCATCACGAGGCTCATAGAGATAGTTTTCAGTTAGAGAAACTCTCCAAAAAAAGTAAAGTATACTCCCTCTGTCTCATTTTATGTGGCACTTTTCGGATTTCGAGATTCAAACAAGTCTATCTTTGACCGTAAATTTTTCATAGATCTTTTAAACATTTTGAATTATCAATTATTGTGACTTATAGTACTTTTTACGTAGTTTACAAATATATATATTTCATTTCAAAAAAATTAAAATTCATGCACAAATTTCTGGTCGAACTTAAATTATTTGACTCTCAAAAAAAGAAAAGTGTCACATAAATTGGGACAGGGGGAGTATTATTTTAGCATTTGATATTATTTTACTTTATAGTTATCCAATTTGCAATATTTCACAAAGTTGTTCCTCATTTATGTTTGTTCAGTCTAACCATTGTTTCATTGAGCTATTTTACATAGCGCACATTCCATGTACTAACGTCATTTTGTGTTGCATGTTTTAATGATGCAGATACATGAACTCAGGATCGACAATAGACGCTCGTTGAGATCTTTTCCATCAGCCTTTTGGTGAGATCTCCTTGCTTTCGACGGGCTCTAGTTCTGTTATTTATTTCATTATTTAGTAGACATTCTAATTTATTATTCAAGTAGTTGTAGTTCTTGTCCCGACATCTATCTTAGTTCAATAGAGACTTCATAGACATGATAGCGAGTCAAAAAAGTCTTGATATTGAGATATTTTTAAAACTATTATTATGATAATTCATACTTATATTTCAAACTTTTCATAAAGCATGTTCAGAGGTGTGAATGTTTATCACTTTTAAAGCTTCAGCATAAGTGTTTAGCCTTCAATTCAGTAGTAAGTCAGGCCAAGGTTTCGCTTAAAAACTGAACAAGTCGATAAACTAAAGTTTTTGTTCAAATAGGCGGGCGGAGGAGTACCAGATCTAAACATAACCTCAAAAAAAAAATTAGTTATCTTTTTGTGGATTTGAGTTTTTGTTGTGGTATTAATTTTTTTTGGATTTTAATCCATCGAGTTCAGATCTATAAATGGAAAATCGATTTTACCTAAGGTTTCTTTTGTATCATCCCGATCCTAAGCTTCCGAGATCAAGAAGATCGATCTTTGCAGCGAACATTTTCATGAGTAATAATTTGTGCAAGAAAGTTAACTTATAAGACTAGATCTAAGTATTTCAAGACAGTGAAGATGAAGGTTCAGTAAGGATAAAAATACTTAGCTTGAAAGATGAAGCTGAAACAACATCGCCTCATGAAGCTTATATCTACGGCTTGTTCAAGGTGAGATTCTTTGTTTATTTGAGGTAGCAGAGCGTTGTGGAGGAGTTGAATTGGCCGAAGATGACGACGATTGCCGCCGCCGCCTCTTCATCTTCCTCCAATGACATCAACAACTTCACACTTCTCGATATTTCCTTTTCTCTTTAGCTTTTCTTTTATTTTGTTTTGTTTATTTCTTTTAGTGGGCCAGGTCTCTTTAGTGGGCCCGTACAAAATTCATTTGGAAATAAAAGAGGCTTTAAGCCTCAAACCTTTGTTTTAAAAAAAAGTTCTTGGTTGATATTGTCAACTTTTTCTAACAAGGGAGAAGAATGAATTAGGGCAATCATCAATTAATTAGAAGGGTATGAATGATAACATGAGTAGATCAAATTTCAAGTCTGGTATTGTTGAGATATTCAGAGACCAAACACTTCTCCTCTTTTCTATAGTAAAAAGTTAGGGAAGCGGCTCCCCTCCGGTATACATTTGGTCAAGTTTGTCCAGTGCACTCTTAATCTAATTACACGTGTTAACTTTTATTTTTAAGGGTCAAAATTTGTAAGATCAAACTATCTTAATCATGGTTAAAATAATTAAGAATATACGGTCAATACCATTTTAGTTTTGTATTTTATTTTCCTTATTTGCAGCATATATGTAGGCAAAAGAATTTGCTGGATCAGTTTGCTTTTTTCCTTTTCTTATGTAACCAATTCTCTTTTTAAATTGTTATTATTATTTTCATGCCTTTTTTCTTTAACTAAATTTATTGTTCAAGTGAAGTCTTCAAAAATTGGTAAACTCTCATCCCAAATTCCAAGTTCATTCAAGTTAAATATTTTTTTTGTTTTAAAATACTTGTCAGTATTGGTTAATTTTTATTTTTCGAGTGTCAAACAATATGAACTTTAACTAGTATTTTAAGATATAATTTTTTTTTATCATATTGAGATGTAAAAATTACAATTTATAGTACTTTTTGTATAGTGGAGAATATATAAATTCTAATTTTAAAATATATTCTCCAAAAATTAATCAAATTGACTTTTAAAAAACGAAATATGACAAGTATTTGGGATGGAGAGAGTAAGACATTGTTTTATAAATTGTTGTAGCAACTCGTCCCAACAATTATCTTTTTCGACATCGTTTCCCAACACTTCATTGTCCGTTTTTCAGCCTGAAGGAAATTCCCAACAATATTTTTCCAACCAAAAATAAATTCCCACACTATCTTGCTATATTGATTTGATTCAGAACCCTTAATTAGTTTAACAATGGCTTAGGAGTTATTTTGAATAAACATGTAATGACCCTTAGATATAAAAATTAACAGGTGTAATTAGATTAAGAACGCACTGGACAAACTGGACCAAATGTATACTGGAGGGTAGCCGCTCTTATGGTTCGATCAGCCTAAGCTCGCAGAAATTTTATTCAAATTAAACCCAAACCATACATTTGTATATCCGCTCTCTTAATTAGACATTGATTCAAAGTCAACTTAGCTAAACATAATCGTACAAAAATAATCTTGAAGATGGGTGATCTAGAACTTTTAAACCTACATGCTACATAGCCAAAACTTGCACAACATAAACCGAGGATTAAAATTTTGAAATCACTAATTTTCAAGCAAAATAGGTGTCTCCACAAAATATTACAAAAATAATCAAATCATACGATTAAGATAATAATACACACTAACTATAGAAAAATTAATAGCACCAATGCTAAGAAAAATCCAATAATCCAATGTGGGCACAATAAACCAAAAGTGGAATATCCACTTATATCATTCTCTTGACTGCGTGTGTAAGAGGTACTTGACCCATTATAATTTGGGTTTGACCCGTATAACATTTGTACCCCTTCAATATCATCTCTTGACAACTCCACTTTCCTCGCTCCATCTTCAAGTGTCGGAAACATAACCGCTTCTTTTTCCGACGAATGATCCAAACCCAATAAATGCCCGATTTCATGAACCGCAACAGATTCAAGATCTACCATTCCCTCTTTCAAATACTCGCCGTCAACCACCCAATTCTCCTCGCCGTCTAAGTGGAAAAACCCCGTAGGCGGTGCAAACGCGTGGGCCAAAATCTTCATGGGCCCATCAAACGGGTTACCATCTCCATGGTCTCTGACAAAAAATCCGATCCGAATATCCGCAAATCTATAAGAATCCGTCTCTTTGAAAGTTAACGGCATTACTTTTGACCATTTATCAAACGCTCTCCTAAAAGCCGCCTTAACAAAATCCGCCAACTGATTCTCCGGTAGAAATGCATACTTTAGTTTACTCTTACTCGAAGGCCAATGTGGCTGGCCTTCGAAAAACGAGAAATGAGCCACCATATGATCCGTTGGAGACTTCCTGGAGTTCATATGAGTAGTGCCATTTACTATATCTGGATTTCCGCATCTTGGTTTTACCATATGTTGAAGAGTGAGTATGTCGAATTCTCCGGTGATGTTAAGATTAAAGTTTAATTGATAAGTTTTGAGAGCTGAAAAAAGAAGTTGATCAAATTCATCTGTGAAGTCATTGCTCAAAGAATTATCAATATACCCAAAATGTTGAAAATACTGTTTGATTTTAGCTAATCCTTTGATTTTTTGGCCAACACGGCAACCCAAGTACTTGTTGAAACGGTTCCAGGTAGAATTACTAGGAATTAAAGAACGAGGAATTGTCGAAACATTATTGTAAAAATGAGCAGAAACAGGAGCAGATGAAGCAATGATTATTAAAGAAATAATATTAACAAGGGAGAATAAAAGAATTCTCATTTCAAGTTTGCGAAATGAGTAGGAACTAATTTTGTTGATGTGCTTGATTCGAAGATTTTCGTCACATATATCTATGAATCTTTATCTTTTTGTTGTTGTAGAAAACAAGAAATGCAGGAATGGAAATGAGACAATGAGATCATTGTCAAGAAATTGTTTTTTTCCTTGACAACTTTGTAAAATTAGTTTGAATGGTTCTTCTAGAGTACTTTTTTTCCTAAAAAGTAATAAATTAATTGTTTCGTATCTAAAGTTATCTGATTCTTTTTTTTTCGTCAATATTTGTATTATCTTATTCCTCATATCAAAAGGATTTTGACTCAATTCTATATCTAATTCTAATTACATCCATTGTTCTTTTGCTATGATTCTGTACGTAGTGATCCTTTTCTTTAAAAATAATTGCCGGCATCTCATTTTGTGTTGTTCTCCTTACAATTACTTTTATTCTATGTGGCACAATTCGGATTTCGAGAGTCGAACAATTTAATTTTGACTGTGAATTTGGGTATGAAATTTTTTAATTTTTTGAAACAAAAATTTACATAATAAGATTGTTTGAAGTGTGTGATCATCTCATCTGATTCTTTTTTAGGGGGGGGGGAGGGGGTCAAACACGTGAAAATTATTTTTGAGAATGAGCGTGGTAGTAAAATTTAATCTCAAGATCTCGATTTACTCTGATATTGTGTTGAACGGTGTGATATGATTATCTAAAAATTTAAATTATTAGAGAAAATACACTTTTATTTTCTTAATGATATTCTCAACTTAAGAGAGAATACTAATTTGATAGATCATGTTTTTGTTGTACATATATTTTTTTAAATCACATCAAGATCATATATTTGACATTTTTTCTATTGTAAGTTTTATAGCTTCAATTCTATTTTTTGGCTCTTTACTAGCCCTTCGTATTCACTTCTTCATTAATTATTTAGAAAAAGGACAACAAATAGTATTCTTGGATCAAAAAGGTGAATTGATGAGTAATATTTTTAACCCAATAGGTGAATAAGGAATATATATTTAAACTTTTTCGAATAGTTCAAGGATATTTTTAGCCCTTTTTCGTTAATTATTTCAAACTACTGGGATCAAAATTGCTGGAACAAAAAAGAAAGACAGCTAAAAATAAGAAATTAAAATAAGGCCAACATTCTACAAAAAGATTACTAAGTTGTATACTCTTAACTTTAAAATCCATCAACAATATTGTTGTTAACTATTGATAGAACTATTGTGAGCTGTCGAAACTTTGACCCTTATAAATAATATTATTGTTCATGAGTATCGGTCAATTCAAAAGCTTCATTCAATGTTTTGAGCCTATGCCACTGGTATTTATAGATAGGGCCAGGCTCTCTTAATTTCTTGCTTCTCACTTCATCACTTGGAAGTCAAACGAAATCAGTTAACTTTGTTGGATGTTTTCTCGCTCTTGTACTCCGTCTCACACTTTTTGTTACTTGGGGAATGCTGAGCTGACTACTATCTCAGCAAGGCGTATGTGTAATTTCAGCTGCGTTGGTGTTCACAACCCAATGGAGCTCCAAGCTAAGTTGATGGACGTCTTCTTTTGTAGTTGTAGTTGATTCGAGGATCTCAAAGCTTTTCAACGCATCGCGCCAACACATCTAATCACTAGATTTATAATGCTTGCTGCAATTTGTTTTCTGGCCTTTCAACTCGTCCAATAGAACCTACAAAATTCGTAAGTGCAATGGAAAAGGGGAGAAAGAGATCAGTAAATTAAGCTAGCAATATACTAATTAAGTGAAGGAATGAAAATCATAACATTGCTGAATACATGTATAAAGTTACAATTTTGGGCATCCGAATCCACTCTCACTAGCAAAGACCGCAGATGGAAGTAATTAAACAATTCATCAATCAAAGATTCATATCCTGGCACGAGCTAAGAGAGTACTTCCAAAGTCATGTGTTTGATACAATGTGGTTGAATGTTGCTTCGAAGATTTTCCGAATGAGATATTACTTCCTTCATAGACAACGAAAAGTAATATTCAACACAAATTGTCGAACTTGAAACGAAATTGAATGGATAACTTGTTTACTCAAAAATTGTTGAAAGAATACTAAAGATGGAAGTACTAACTACCTAAGCACTTAACAACATATATACAAAGATGCAACAATTAACAATTACACATAATAAAACAGCAAATAGAGAAGAAAAATAACACCAAAATATAACGAGTAAACACCAAGATAATTTAGTGCATAACTTTAATTCAGTTGTGTCAAAGGATAACGTCATATTTCCACCCAAGTTTTCAGCAAAAGTTCTCAACTCAAACAAGCGAGCATTCCTTCACACATTCTTCATGCATGCATATTATTATTTACCTTATATTCATCATTTGTATTCTCTATTTTATTATTTTTATTCTCAATATTGAACTCTCTCCTACAAAATTTATTGAGTTACTATTGCTTACAACTTACAAGTTACAAAAGAACAAAAAAAAAAAAAATTGGTGTCTTCTTCAAAATTTCAAGAAGTGCAATAAGCCAAAGAGCAAGCATTATATTGAAGGAACGCAATACTATATTTCGATATCGTTAATTATATCAACTTATCAAATTCTTGATCCTTGTTATATTATTCTAATTTTATTTTATAGTTTTCTTGAAAATTTGTTATTGTTGATATTCTTAGTTCATAAGTACATATATTCTTGTTTAGTTATTATTAAAATTTATTCAATTTAAATATGTCAACTAGAAGATATGATTCTAGTTTTACAAGAGAAAAATAGAAAAACTTGAAGGATTAAATAAATCCCAAAAATGAGCTCTTGATAGATTTTTCCAATTAAAAAGAGTTTATTCTTTTCCAAATACATATATTGCTTATAAAATAATGTTAATTCTTTGACCGATTTGTCGTACTACCGTAAAGATTCTCAAATGACATTCGGGGTCTCTTCGTTGGTAAGTTTTACTTAGTTTTCTCTTGCTGACCATATCGTTGTTTATAATTCTATTAGAGATCGATGATGTAGAATCTATGCCTACTTGTGAAATTATTTTTCATTTGTGCTCTATTTGTTTTAATTCAGTAATAAGCTTTGGATATTTGAGTATAGTATTATATGTATGTATATGATATTTACTCGCTCTTTGTGTATTATTACAGCTTTCCAAATACATGTATGATATTTGGACCTGTGCTCAAGCACGGGAATGGCCAATCTAGTGTATATATATATATATATATACACATACTTTTTGTCTCTCTTCGTTCAAGAATAATGATTGTGACTGTCAAAAAACAAAAAAATATTGTGCTATTTGAGGTTCAAACCTAGAACTCCTTCATTCAAATAGACACACATTATTAATGCGTCAAAGGCATAGCTTTTGTCAAGGGTGTCCAACTTTAAATATTTATCATTTAAATGTAGAATTTGACATATATATATATATATATATAACCTTATTTTCCGAGAATGATATCCAATTGGACAGCCTGAATGGTTGTAGCTACGCCACTGTCTCTTCCTCTAGTCCCCTACCTTTCCCTACTTCTTCCCACAAAATAACAGTAGAACACGAAGAAAAAAAAAACTGACCTGAAACAATTAAAAACAAACAAACATAAATTTAAAGTGGAAACGAAAAAAAGAAAATGTAAACCGAAAGAAATATTGTGAATGAACACTTGGATACTATCTAAAACTTTATTTTTTTTCTAATCTAATTTACCATTATTATTATTATTAAATTAGAATATCAATTCTTCTATTCTAATGATTTATCAATATTTTGTGTTAAAAATGTATGCTTCTTATCAAATGAATTTTTCTCTTAAGAGATAGAGAGAGTTTGGAGGTATGGCATATAAGGGTGTTTACGGTTGGCATAAAAACCAATCCAAATTGAAAAACCAAATCAAATCGATTTTATTTTGTTTTGATTTGGTTTTAAATTTTTAAAAATCGATAGTATTTAATTTGGTTAAGGAGAGAATGTGTTTATCCTATTGCAATTTGGGAATTTTTCAAATCTCGAAATTGAATATGTGGATGGCTCAGAGCTAAGGCCACTAAAAAGCCCTAACTTTTATTTTTATATATAACTAGTCATTAGTCAGGGCCGTCTTAACCCTAAGTCACTAAAGTCATCGTTTGGGGCTCATATATTTTGGGGGCCCATTTTAAAAAAACAATTACCTATATATGTTATTTTTTAAAAAATAAATTATATGTACCATGAGTGTTATGGTTTCTACTAAAGAAATTACATATGAGATGAAAATAAACCTGAATTTTGTAAGAAACAATTTGATGAAAATATGGATAGTGAAATCACAAAGTCCCTTGAAGAATCTTTTAGAGTTGATTGCTTTATATATGTAGAGTAGATCAAATTATTTTTTCACTTCAAAATAGATTTGAACCAATTGAAGCATATGGAAATATTTTTGATTTCTTATTTAGTGGTAAAATATTGAGATCACTAGATGATGAGAATTTTTTAAAAAAAAGTCTTAACCTTGAACTTTCTTTAACATCTAATAGTTATTCTGATATTGATTGTTTAAATTTATTTTTTGAATTTAAAGTGCTAAAGGGAAATAATACAAGTAGAAGATAATGATCTAATGAAAATACTCAATCAAATAAAAAGACTTGATTCTTTTCCAAATGCACATATTGCTTATAGACTAATGTTAACAGTTCCTGTAACAGTTGCCTCAGCCGAAAGAAGATTTTTCGAAATTAAAATTGATTAAATCTTTTTTAAGATCAACAATGTCTCAAGAGAGATTGAATGAATTAGCTATATTACCATTTGAAAAAGAATTATTAAAACAAATTGATATAAAACAGTACATAATGACTTCGCATGTAAAGTAGCTAGAAAAGTACGTAGATTTTAAATAAAAACATATATGATGCAAAAAATAAAATATTAGGGCCCCTCTCTTCAATTTCGCTCTAGGCCCCCAATGTTGTTGAGTCAGTCCTGTCATTAGTATGTTGTTATAGTTTATAACTTTGTCTTTAAAAGAGTAACTATCTTATTATATAACTTAAGAAAGATTTTTTCAAATCAATAAAATATTAGCAATAAAAGATCAAAAAGTAGAAAGAAAAAAAAAAGTTATAAGGGAAAAATTGATCATTTGCAAGCTAATTGTCACAGATGGTGGCCTAACATAAGATCACGTCGAAAGGCGGAGTAGATGGGCAATATATATTCATGTACTACTTCTTGTTAGTTCCGAGAAATGGAAGAGGCTAGATTAGTCGAAAGATGGTTATCAGTTTAAGAATATAAAGTATTGATTCCTTTTTTTTCAGGGTAAGAATGAATAGAGAAAATGACTCAAGCCAGTTCGAATATCAAGCGTTGAATTCCAATTTTTTTTGATATGGTATGGCCATACATGATTTCAAAAATAAAAAATGAACTTGAGTGCGTGACCCGTCTTCATCGTTTTATTTTATTTTATCTTTTATCTTCCAAACAGTTTACTTTATTTTCTAGACTTGTACCAAAATCGTAGAGGCACTTATATATATGACTTTCACATTTTGGGATTCATTTGTATTTTTGCACTTCAATTATATTAATCGACTGAGTTAGAATATTTTATTCACGTTTTACTTAATATAACTTTGTTTGTATTATAATTATCAATTTGGTTTAGTTTAAGAATTCACCTACTGATTAGTGGTAGGTGTGCATCACGACTCATAATTTTGATCATGACAGTCATAAGGCACAAGTCGTACATTATATTATAAGTACCATTTTTTTAATTCTACTTTTCACACAAGAATATATATATATATATATATATATATATATATTTGCAACTATATTTTCCAACAATTAATTATATCACCGTGGAAAAATTAAAATATTTTAATATCAAAGCAACAAGAGTTGATAAAAAACTCCCGCATCTAAACAAAAAATGATACAAACTAAAAGATATATATATATATATATATTTTCCCGCAAATTTACGACAAGACAGTGTCTGGTGGCCTTTTATTAAACATAAAAAAATCAATAAGGATAAGTGCAAGCAAGGGGGGCTAGGCCTTACCTTACTAATCCTAATGAAGTACCTAACGTCTACTAGGGGTATACATGACCAGGTTGATTCGGGTTTTTCAATTATCAAACCAAACCATTTGTGTAAAAATTTAAATTTATAAACCTAACCAAACTAATAAAATTTGGATTTTTTTGGGTTTTTCAACCTCGGGTTGGTTCGGGTTTTTCAAATACCAAACCAAACCATTGTCAGATTTTTTCAGATTTTTAGATTTTTTCGGTAAAGTTTGCATACAAACATATAATTAATTTGTGCTCCAAATATTTCTTTAGTCCAACCAAAATACAATTATCTAAGGTGTTTCTTAAAAAAAAACACAAAATATGAGATGAGTACTGATGAAACAAAAATATTCAATAAAAAATATTAATGAAATCATCATATAAAATAAATATTGCAAAGTCATAGTGAAAATTATCATAATTTAAAAGTACTAAATCATGCTAAAATAAGTTTAATAAGTATTAGTTACATTACTAAATATTTAAGAAAAATTAAAATTAGATTATGTATTTTAATTGTCTAAACCAATGTAAAACTAAAGAACAAATATTTAATATTATTGTCATTCTTAGTGTTGAATTGATTTTATTTTTGCATTAGTATTAATTTGATTTTGATTTAAGTTTTATTATAATTATCAACATCTATGAACTATAATATTTATTGGACCATTCCGAATTCTAAGTTTTAAACTTGAAATAATATATTAAAAGATAAAAACTATGAAATAGTATAAGAAATATTTTAAAATTATATCAAAGTAAATATTTTTATGAATAAAATAAAATTTTAAAATTACATATATAATGTCAGGTTTGTTTGGTCTCGGGTTGGTTTTTTTAGTTAAAACCAAACCAACCCAAATATAGTCGGGGTTTTTTTTCAATACCAAATCACTAGTCGAGTTCTTTTTCGGTTTGACTCAGTTTGTGGTTTGGTTCGGTTTTGTACACCCCTAACGTCTACTACCTAACAAGCATGAAGAAAATAAGAGCTAGAGAGAACTAAGTATTTTCTGATCACTACAAAGTAATACACTCCATGATGATATTACAGAGTCCTGAGCCAAAAGGGTAAAAAAAAAATTGCCAAAAATTTCAAAAGGGTACATCAATTTTTTTTAAAACCAAAAGGGCAAAATCGCTCGTGATGGAGCGATTTTCTTCTGACAAAATTGACATCGTTACTGTTAAAAAACATAAAAATCGCTGCCCCTACAGAGTTTTTCTCAAAAAAAAAAAAAAAAAAAACTTTTTAAAATTGAAATCGCTGCTATAGCAGCGATTTTCTTTAGAAAGTTAATTTTTAAAAAAATAAAAAAATCGCTTGCAAGGAAACGATTTCATTAAAAAAAAATTGCATTTTAAATATATTGCAGAAAGATGTGATTTTAAAAAAAAAAAACAGTAAATTTTTTTTCTTTAGGAAATCGCTGCTTGGCAAGCGATTTATAATTAAAAAAAATAATTTTTTTTAAGAAAATGGTTGCAATAACAGCTATTTCAATTTTTTTAAAAAAAAACGCTGCTGGGGCAGCGTTGTTAAAAAAAATTCACAAAATCGCTGCTGTGGCAGCGATTTTAAAGAAAAAAGAAAAAAAATTGGACGAAATCGCTGCTGGGGCAGCGATTTTTATGTTTTTTAAAGGATTAATGGCGTCAATTTTGTCAAAAGAAAATCGCTCCGTCAGGAGCGATTTTGCCCTTTTGGTTAAAAAAAAATTGATGTGCCCTTTTGAAATTTTTGACAATTTTTTTTGCCCTTCTGGCTTTGGACTCTGATATTACAAAGAGAATGCTTAAATAATGCAAAAATATGTCAATCAAGAAGAAAGTTGAGTTATCAACCTCAAACTTTCTTTTACAAACACATGAATTAAAAAAGATTGATTGCCCATCTAAAGTAATTTGAAGTATTTTTCTCGTCTTCTTCTTCAAACCTATCCAACAACACTTGATAATTCATACTTTCTTTATGGATTTATTGAATCTTGTTGAACCTATTGATACTGTCAAATGGTTCTGCTTTGCCTGTCGCAGCGGTAGGTGCCTTGGAATAAACTCCTCAGTCATTTTACCATCCCAACTATGTTGCCTTCCATGTGTTTTCTTTTTGCTTTTGTTGCTTCCACTTCTTTGTTGTCTAGGCGATATATCTCCTTCCCTAGCCAGTCTATCAAAGCATATGTCTAGCATATCTTCCTCATCTTCATCAAGAGAATCCTCGCCCAAATCAAGCATATTGTCTTCCTCATCTTCATCAAGAGAATCCTTGCCCAAATCAATTGTATTTGATACTGAGGCCCTTGACTCATTCTTCTTTGCAATCACACATTTGGCACAAATACGGAAGCTTCTTGACTTAATTTGCTATTCAAAGTAGGTGGTAAGGCTTGCTTTTCTTGGATCAAATAGTTGTCATTCTCTGTTAACTTTACTTATTTTTCAGTAGTCTTTGATAAAGCATCAAAGCTATTCGAACATAATAGGTCTCTCGAGGCATTACTAATATCTTGCCTCTTCTCATTGTCATGAAAATTTTCAGTCGCACCATTTTCACTACATGGAGAATTATCAAGCCACTCTTTGATTTTCTTTTATACATTCTATAGATGTTTATTAGGAAATTCTTGTAGAAATTTCTAGAAGCTAATAACATCAAATAGTCCTCATCAGAGCCACTCGTTGATTTTCTTGTATAGTACATTCTATAGATATTTACGAGGAAATTCTTATAGAAGTTTCTAGAAGCTAATAACATCAAATATAGTGTCACTTAATTTATTGTTGGATTGACAAATTCAAAATAACTTATCCCGGAATTAATAATTAGTAATGGAATAAGTTATTCCTTGTCTTGGGTGGTATAGTAATTCCGGGATAAAATAAGTAAATAACAAAAATATCCCTTTAAATCCTTTTTATACATCACTTTTCACATTCGTGAAGGATATTTTTGTAAACAAATAAATTGTTCTTAAAATTTATTATTTTAAATGCAACAAATCAAACACTCAATAAAAAAATAATCTTACCATAACTTATCTCATCATAACTAATCTCATGATAACTTATCACAACTAACTAATCATATCATAATGAATTCAAACCAAAGCGTTTATAGTAATTAATAATCCCTTTCTAATAGGAAACAAACTATAGTAATTAATAATCCATTTCCTAATAGGAAACAAATTATAGTAATACTATATCGTCCCTTCCGCCGATGAACAAAATTTTTGTGAGAGTAATCAATACTAAAATTTGTTTGAAAAAAGTAATCAATACTAGCTAGATCAAGTAATACTACAATGGACAAAATTTGGTGTGTGGAAGCTGCTAACATGAAGAAACAAGAATGGGAACTTGATGCTTCAAAACTTACTGTCAAAAAATTAATTGGCCTTGGAGGTTTTGGGGTAGTTTATAAAGGCCTTTACAATGGAAAACAAGTCGCAGGTATAATTAATTACTAATTTTTCATTAATGTTTATGCATGTACTTCCTACTTTGTTTGCCAAGTTATTTTACTATATTAAGATTACGTTTCTTGATTATTCTGGTTAGAATGACTATAGTAATTAATTATTATATTAGGGTTACGTTTCTTGAATA
Source organism: Solanum pinnatisectum (assembly GCA_035578085.1). Taxonomy (NCBI): domain Eukaryota; kingdom Viridiplantae; phylum Streptophyta; class Magnoliopsida; order Solanales; family Solanaceae; genus Solanum; species Solanum pinnatisectum. The sequence continues at coordinate 6,791,339 of CM069080.1, read as the reverse complement.
TTGTTGTTACAAGGACTACAGTAAAACTATATTAGTGTTACGTTTCTTGAATATCATTGTTAGAATGGCTATAGTTTACTACATTAGGGTTGTGTTTTTTGAAAATTGTTGTTAGAGTGACTATACTAAAACTATATTAGGGTTACGTTTCTTGAATATTATTGTTAACTAGAATGAATATAGTAAAACTATATGTATTAGGGCTATGTTTCTTGAATATTGTGGTTAGAAAGACTATAGTAAAAAATTTGGTAACTTTTAATTAATACACATTATTTCGATGAATTTCAGTTAAAGTATTTGATTTGGGAGATGAAAAGAAGAATTCAATAGAAAAAAAGCAATTGATGGAAGAGGTATTCATGCAAGAAGTTTCTGCTTGGTGCAATCTTCAACACTCCAATATCGCTAAGGTACTTAATTAATTTCTCTTTTTTCCTTATAATATCTTATTTGTTTATTTGCAAATTAGCTGAAATATTTTAATTTTGTGCAGTTCATTGGAGCTATTAATAAGAGCAACATGTCAAAGATAAAAATGAAATGTCAAAAAGGTGCAACACTGCCAATAAATGGATGTTGCATAGTTGTGGAATATGTTGGTGGAGGTACTCTTCAATCCTATCTTTCCAAACATAGAATGAAGAAGAAATTGCCTTTGGATACAATTATACAACTTGCTTTGGATGTTGCTAAAGGGTTGAGTTACATACATTCCAACAAGATTGCTCATAGAGATGTGAAAACTGAGAATTTACTTCTTGACAAAACTGGAAGAGTGAAGATAATTGATTTTGGACTCTCTAGTGAGTTTTATTCACTTGGATTGGATTATCCTCCTATGATGGTTGGAACAAGTGGAACTATGGGTTATATGGCTCCTGAGGTTTTGAGTGATCCATCATATGATCACAAGTGTGATGTCTACAGCTTTGCAATTTGCTTGTGGGAAATGTATACTTGCTTAGATCCATACCCTGAACACATTTCTCGTAGTAAAATCTCACATCAAATTTACAAGGATCGAAGGCCTGAGATACCAAAATGTTGTCCAAGAGCATTGTCAGATATAATGGAGAAATGTTGGGATGTAAAGCCACAAAATAGGCCAGAGATGAAGGAAGTGGTGCAAATGTTAGAAGCCATTCAGACGAGTACAAAACGAAGACAACTACAAAAGCACCACATATTTTGCTTTGCCTAGAAAGACAGGAATCAGAGGAGTTTATAATTAATCTGTAAATTGTAATGTTGCTAATTTTACATGAATAAAGTTCTTCAATAGATTTAACAAAGCAAAAAGAAAACGAGGGGGGTGGGGGGCAAACTTAAAATGAAATCATTTTTACGCCTTAAGCTTACTAAGTTTTTTTAACGACTTCAAACATTGTTTCTTGACCATAGAGCACAGAACAAAACCAAAAGCATAAATGCAATGAGAAATAGAAGAGTACTTGTGTTTTGTGGCAATGTGACATGCTTGTACGCAACATCTTTAAAACACAACCAGTTCTTTTATAATGATATCTTATTCTATTTAAACGGTAAACCGGTTCTCATCTGAGAAATGAAGATTTAAAGTTCCAGTTTAAAATCACATTCAGTCCCATCTGATACTGCTAGAAACAGTTTAAAATTCCAAAAATAAAGAACACTATTAAGGCCTTCACAACAACAACATACCCCGTTGTGATCCCACAAATAGGGCCTTTGCTTCTCAAAAATTTCCTCCAATCAAAAATGTGGGACGTTTCTCATATGTAAGAGAAAACAGCACAAACATGGAAAGTAAAGCAACCTTGAAGCTGGAATGAATTAAGAGAATCACAAGATAACCAACTTTTGACCTAAACTATTTATCATTTTTATGCTTGAAAGAAAACAATTCTACAATGATTTGATAGAGTAGCAAGAGCATTATGAATATGCTTCCAAGTTACAGGTGAGAGAACACAACTGAAATTAGGATTTGGGCCTTAAAGCCAAACCTGTCTCAACTTTCTTGATTTCAAATATAAGCATCCTCCACATCTTCAGAACAAACATTTCAGCTTCTTCATCTAATATACTTTGGAGCCTCTCCAGCATCTCAGTTGCCCTGACATGTTCTTGAGTGCTGGAAACGATGTAGTCTACCAGTGTCGGCTCCTCCTCACCAAGAAAATCAGTGATCTTCTTACTGATCCACGGTCTCATCCTTTCATGCAATGCATTCTGTGAAAAGCAAAGCAGATATAAACTATAAACATTCACAGCTCCAATAAACCAACAATAGAAAACCCAAAAAGAGAAGATAGGATATACAAAATGTAACTTGGCAAATGCTCAGAACATAACATTCAAGTTATTTTAGCATGGAGATTCATTCAGCTTCAAGTGAAATAAGTCTATAGGACCTTGGGACTCCAACAGGAACTAAAGCACTAGATGAAGAGTTTACACGACTAGCAGTTGTTAACATTCTCAACAGTTGGAAGGTGGATCTAATATCAACGACAGCTGAAAGACGACCAATTTTCTGTCCACTTGTAAGCAGTGGTTCTTGCTGTAAAGAATTCTTAAAAGCCAAAGTACTCTCTTGCCATGCATCCTCCCAGAAAACTCAGGATGCCTGTATTCCTTTCTTGATCAGGAACTTAGGATGCCTACATTCCTGTAAGTCCTCACCACATGTCATGGAGTTGAATATTATTTTCAGTCAACTACCCGGTCAAGCTTAATATTCTTCTCACTCAAGCATGGTCAAACTCCTCTAGAGGCATGCTTAAGCCCTTAGTCCCTGAAGCTTGGTGCTGCGCAGGTTAGATGTTTCGCTTCACTTAACCTGTATTCCAGAGTTGGCACTAGGTTGGGTCTCAATATCTATAAGTTTTTCCTTACAGAGGATAGCACTGATGACAAAATAGTATCTATTCATCAAACTTCATCAATAAACATTTTCGTGATTATGAAAAAGAAATTAGAATTTAACAATAGATAACTAGACATAACTAGCAACTTGCATCTGAATCTGAAATTCAAAAAACATTGTACTTGATAAACATGGGTTTTTACGTTTTACTTCATATATACTTAGCGTTTCAATTCTTTTGATCTACAAAATTGTCATTAGGTTTTGTAGTGATTTTTTCCTTGCATACAAAAGTCCATGCTTCGATTGCACTTTACACTTGAAGCCCCAACAGGCACTGAACACTTTTTTATGCTTTCCACATCTGATTATACTGCTGATGAGGTGATCGTATTCAGAAAGTCCTATGATTTCTGAACATTTTTTATCTAATTGCTAATTACATGATTCAGCAATAAAGCAACTATATTGGTGCTCAATAGAGAAGAATTATTTTCTAATCTTGCAGGAAGACCAATAAACTTATTATCAAGGGACACTATGTCTTCCCAGAAAATGAGAAAAACTACTGCTTAAGAAATCAGAAGTAGAGCCACAGTGTCTTCCGCATTCAAATAGTGGAGAACAAATAGGAATACATAAGCTACTTCATCATGTTAGTGGATGTGTTAATCACTTGATCCATCAGGATATAGGAATTTTTCCCTCCCATTTACCTCCGTATGTTGTTGTGCAATTGATAAATTGACTCTCCATCTCCCTCCTAATGAGATGTTTTGATTCCAACATGGACTTTCAGGCAGTCGTGCAAAAAGCAGATGCCTTAAAAAATATAAAAAAACTACCATAGAATTACCATGAATATACGTACTGCTAATACTAGGACACTATACTCAATCCAACAAAAGCCTATCTTTATTTACTAGAGTCAATGAACCAAGTTTTAGAACTAGCATACATCTCACATATTTCATGTATACGCAATATCTTAGGAGTTCTTTGGCATCTTCCCATAAGGAATACTGAAACTCATTCATCAGTTGTGTTACTTGTAAAAACAATTTAAAAGGAACCATCATGTTGCTCTTACTATTACTGTGCTCAAACATAAAAACAGTGATAAAGGAAACATTTGATTGGAAAGAAAGACCGGCTATTTCGGGGGCAAAACCTATATCAAATGTTTGGCTGACATTAGGCAAAAAATCAACCACAATAGTAATAAAAGCCCTCCAAATCCTAGAAGCTGAGTGGGTATGCTATCTCTTACGTCTCCTCCCACTCTGCTTTATGTTAATTGCAGGAACACATCAATATGAAAATGCATAGCTGTGTTCGCTAGAAGTTGCAAGTACCAGATAGCATACAACTCTAGAATAAAAATAAAACATATGAATTAACTTGGTAATATTTGCTATAATCCGATGAAACCATCTCATGTATTAAAGCAAGAGAATGAAACTGACAGATCATTTCTCACCTTGTCATAAATAGCCCAGTTTATCTCATAAGAGAACAACTCATCTTTGGTCTTTGGAATCATGTCAATCAATTGCTTTGCATCTAAAAGCTTCTGATTATCAGGCGTCTTCACCTTATCAGGTCTAAGTTCCCGAACTCTGTCATGATCAAGGTTTCTACTGTCATCCCTGGTTCGGTTAGTCTCCTCATCATGCCTGTCCCGATCCCTCTGGCTGGATCTGTCATGAGTTCTTCTGTGTCTCTCCTTCTCTACGTCAGGCCTCTCTTCTTTAGCATTGACATTTGAAATTCGCTTAGCAAATTCTGCAGCCATAGTCGGCGATGCTTCAGAGATGGAAGGTTGGACCATATGTTGCTCATCAGCTGAGTAGTCAATTGGAACCAATGGCCTCATTTTCTTTTCTTTTTGAGTATCCTCATCCTCATCCGCATTGAAGAAAGACGGGACAGCAGCTCTTTTTCCCGACCCTGAGAGGCCAAATTCTAACCTTTTCGTAGGGGCATTGCTATTATGCCTCATGTCTGATGCTGCAGTAGCTGCCAACACGGATTCTTCATCAGTCCCATTTTGTGCAACTCCTTCACCTGTTATTTTTCAATATCAAATGTCAAATAAAAAGATAAGAGCAAAATCCATAATAATAAATCTTAAGAAGAATACACTAAAATAGTTACCGTGGCTTAAATTATCCTGAGCTGTCTCGATATTCTTATCTTGGCTATCAAGATTGTTTTCCTCATATGAAACAGCTTTTTCACGTCCATTGGCTAGATGACCAGAAAGGATTTTCAATGCCTCCTCCTGTTCTTTTTTCTGATGTTCCTCGTCTGCTCTTCTCTTAGCCTCAGCAATCTCTTCTTCTTCTTTAGACCTGTCAGCCAAGTCATCTTCCTTCTCCCTCTGCCGTCTTTTCCTCTCCTCATCACTAGTCCTGTGTTTTCTTTTTCTATAACCATCTTCACATTCACGTTCTTGTTCCACTATATCCCATTTGCGTTCCTGAGCCCTTTCTTTCTCCCTTTCTCTCTCTCTTTTTCGCCAATGTTCCCTCTCCCTTTCTCTTGTTTCCCACTCTTTTTCACGGGACTTATACCTACGGTCATCTTCGCGGGTCTTGTACTCTCTCTCCTTCTCTCTCTTCGCTCGTTCTTGTTCACGTTCTCTCTCATACCTTTCGAGTTCCCTTTCCTTTTCCCTCTTCAAATCCCTCTCCCGATCCCTGCTTCTCCTATCTTGCCTACGATGGTCCGGTGAGCTAATCTCGGCCTTGTCATGCTCACTTGAAGTTTTACTTTCGTTGACATCATCATTTTTTTCTTCTGCAGTGTTTCCAAAATCATATTGAAACTGTCAGTAAAGCATCAATAAAAGAAAAATATCCAAAAGAAATAAAGGAAAGAGAGGCTTCTTATTGGTCCAAAAAACTAACCAGTTTTTGCTGTATCTCTACCTGGTTCCCCATCTTTGAGGATTTCCGTATATGAGTTATCAGAACCATCTTTAGGTGCTTGTGGAGGTGGAGGTGGAGGTGGTAATGGTTTATTCTTCAGCCTTTCCTCTATCATATCCTTGAGCTTCTCCAAGGCCTCTTTGTCAGCTTGCCTATCTTCATCAGTGACCAGACCAAAGTTAGCAGCATCGAGATTTTCTTTGTTCCCTTTATCACCGCTATCTTGCTTTGATTCTTCTGTACTAGACTCAGGAGGTTCTGTGGGCGTCTTTGCATTTTCATCCGTCTCCCCACCTAATGCACTTTCTTCTTCTTTCTCAGTGCCTTCAGTTTCAGATTCTTTGGGTTTCTTTGAGTTTTCTGCTTTCTTTTCAACATACCGTTCAAGGAAATCGCGAGTTGCTTGATTGACATTTAACTGCAATGATACCAAGTCTAACTAAGTTTAATAGTTGAAATTTCACTACCCCTTGGTGAGTTGGTGATGTAACATGACTTGAAGGAGAGCGCCTATAACATGATTTGGTCGAAATATGCATGCAGACAGAACAAAATGTTCATATTTCCAAACACTGGAGGAAGATACTGTAAATATTTAGTAGCACAGGCACACATTATCAGATGGAAAGATAACGTATCATAATTAATTTTATCACTGGTGAGATCTTCATGCTGCACAATAATAGTCCTAAAATATGCAGACATAAATGAGAAAACAAAATTTATTTATTTTGGACGGTTGGCTGTGTGTATTTTCTATATAAGGAAAAAAGAAATTGGGTGGGTGGGTGGGGATTGAGAGAGAAAGGAGAAAAAGACAGGATTATACCATTAGCTCCTGCCCGTCGATGTTTAATTTGTTGAGCAATCTTAATGCACGGAGAACTCCCTCAGCAGCCTCAAACTCACAAAACCCAAAACCTTTCAGTGATCCATTAGTTGGATCTTGAGCACGCTTCCAACTCCTAACAGGCCCGCAGAGCTTTGCAAACATTACAGCAGAAAAGTCTGTTAAATTTAGAGCTTTGGAACACAAACAAGTGAGAAACACATAGAACTAAGTTCCACCCTTCAAAAAGTAATTGGAGGAATTGCCGAAATGTTAAATTCACTCACCTGCAAAAGAGAAAGCATAAACTCATTTTCTGCAGTGGACGATATCTTGCCAACATAAACTGTTGTTTGTGGTTTCTCTGTTTGAGTAATGCTTGGGATGGCAGCTGGCCTGGCAACAAGAGGAATGATTGGAGGACGCATCATAGGGATTGGAGGGCGCATCAAGGGAGGAATAATGCCTACTGCACCTAGTGGGCGTGGAGGAAACACTGGTCGAGCCATCTGTGTGTACGGTGATGCATAACGCGGAATTCCTGCATAAATGGACAAAGGAGTCTAGGAATATTTATTAGGCCAAGCTTACAAAGCAGAGACAAGTCTAACACTCAACACCTACGTCTCATTCACAAAAGAAAACTGTACTGAACAAATGTTATTACCAAACATTACAAGCATTATGAGATGGCACCATAGGCATGAGAACACTCACGAGCTGAACAGATAACCTGAAGGATCAAGATAATAACATCCATTTCATAAACCACTAACATGTGAATAGGGCTTACCTTATGCATCCACTTGCAAAGAAATCTGATCTAACTGTCCAAATTCCCAAGAATGATTTGCAAGGTTTGAATACATTAAGATGAGACTTCCAGCGTCTCATCATCAGTAATGCAATTGATAGCATGAAAACATATTTTAAGACAATCTTTACACATGTCAAACATTAACATCATCATGTACCGCAGAAAAATAGCCGGAAAGACAACACAAGCAGGTAAAATGAAAAGATTGAGATACCTTGGTGTATAGGCTACTTGCATTCAGTTGTTAACAAGGTCTGCTGCCAGCATTTCAAGAATCAAGATCCCAACAAAGGGGTAGTACCCTTACTACTAAAAGTAAATCTACTGTAGTACACGCATATTCAGACATTACATAACATAGAAAATTATATGTCCATGGTGAGAAAGCTCCACTTTTGGTACTTCACAGAAAATAGATGTGTTCGAAAGCAAATGACCTTGTAATGATAAATGAAAATAAAAACAAAAACAAGCAGACGTGCTCATACCAAAAAAGCAGTTGGAGTACTCAGTAGTCTCTAATGAACAGCAATATGAAGCCTGCCCACCTTTCTCACCGAAACCATTCAAGAAACTGTAGGAGAAAACATCCCGTCATCGATACCCCTTATCCATTTTTAATACAATTCTATGGGAAACTCCTCTCATCCATATTGTTCCCCTCTCAATATCAACACAATAAAGCAACAGACAGAAGTAGGCTAGCCATTGTTACTCTAATTATATCTATAACTGTATACTATTAAGTAATGCGAGGTTCAAATGGTAACCAGAGATATGTGTTCAGTAATTCTTCTAGAGCCTTTAACAAGCATACTTATGTATAACATTTTGTAGTGGTTCAGTCTCAACAGAATAATTTCTAAATAATATACTTTGTCAAAGCTATTATTAGGACCACCAGTACTGCAGCATCTAGTGCTGACGATCCAGAAATCTGGAGTAACTATCCTAAGAGATTAATCACTAAGACAAAGACTTCGCCTTTTGATATCACAAGACAAGTGTATAATACACTCCACAATCTATCATTTCAGCTATCAATATTGCAGCATCAATTGCTAAATACCCAAGTGACAGTACATATTAGAAAGAAACAAAAACCCACCGGGATGAATCATGGCGCCCTGTGGAGCAGGTTGAGGCATAGCATGGTAACCGTTAGGCATAGGAGCGTACGGTCTCATCATCTGTCCAGGCATAGCATAAGGCGGCATAATTTGCGGCGCCGAACCCATCTGGACAGCTCCAGCACCAGCTGTAGGTGGTGGAATCATCGACGGCGGCACAGAATTTACTCCGGGAGGCTGAACAGAAGGATTCGGAAAATTCAATGTTTGCTGCTGCAAGTTAGGGTTAGGAAGAGGCGAGAACATAGGAGCTACACCAACACCAGGTAGTGGTGCTGGTGGCGTCGCCGGACGAAACGACGGAGGTATGCCGGAGTAAGGCTGGATCGACGGCGGAGGTGGTGGCAGAGGTGAAGATAACGACGGTGCCGGAGATGGATCTGATTGGGAGGTTTTGTTATCGGATTCTGTTGGTGGTTGTGAATTTGCGACGGCGGAATTTTCCGGCGAAGGAGCTGAATCCGCCATGGATGTGGAAATTGGGTAGCGGAGGATTGTGGTTTGAGAGTGAGCCCTAGAATTACCAGAAGAAAGTGGCTGCTTTTATGAATATGTTTTATATATAATTTTAATAATTATATATTTTAATTTTCGAGTAAACTATCTCTTGTGCTCTAAAAAGAGGTTTATGGTTTATTTGCATCGATTTTTATTTGAATTATTAAATTATAAAAGTTAAAATTAAATTTAAATTTATTTGTTTAGTTGTTGTTAGTTTGACTTGATTTAGTTGAAAATTACCGCATCTCAAATTTCCTGATTGATTTTGTCATAGATGTTTATGATAGATAATAATTTCCTCCCGAGCATAGATTATTCATCATATTGTGCTCTCCAAAGAGCAATTCTTCTCTTTGATCTTGTGGTTCCTGTCTTCCAGAGGATCCAACTATAAGAGAATCAGAAACGTAGGTTTTTCTCTCTTCCAAGCGACATTTTTTTAAGGTAACTAACTTGTTTCATTAATCAGTAAAACAATACAGAGCAGTCGACATCCACAGTTAGCTAAATCCTGAATACTGAAAAGACACCACTCCCACTCTTCTCTACACGCTATACACATAAGACCTCACATTCACTCTTATCCCAACCAAGACTGAACTAAAGACCTAGTCTTAAAGGAAGCTCTAACATTGCATATAAAAGCAATAGTTCTAATAATCTTATCTACTCCATTTGTCTTTTGTTCAAACATTCTTTGGTTACTTTCAATCCATAATGCATAGACAGCTTCAGCATAGACCATTCTAAAAATTTTAGCCCGTAGTAGAGTCTTTCCCTTTGCATTCTTCAGAACTCAGTCAAGGTGTTGTTGCCAATTCCCTTTTATACCATACGACATCTGCATCCAGTTAGCAAGGTGATTTCATAGTTGTCTAGTATAAGAACAATTCACAAACAAATGATCTCGGTTTCATCCTCCTTTTGACACATAATGCATTATGGGTCGACCTTGAAACCCCATTTCAGTAACGTATCTATAGTGAGCAGCTTAGCTTGCAACTGCAACCATAAAATAAACAATCTTCGGTCTAGCGGTAATACTAAACATTAGGCACTTCTAAGGAAACCCTCACACCGTCCCCTATCAATCTCAAGTACAGTTCTCTAATAATAGTCTTTGATTCAATTGAGTTAGTTGGCAGTTATTCCACATTTTTCTAGCTTCCAAAATCTTTCTAGTCATCCAACAAGCATGTTGAGGAATAGGCATCACAAGTAATATGTTTCACTTATTGAACATGATTTTATGGTTGATCCGCAAAAAAAAATATTTGAATCAAATTGCAAATACTCTGACTCCTGTTTAATTTTTCACTTTATATTGATAGTAGTTATTATTACAAGATTAATAAGCTCTTTCTTTTACACTTTAAAAATAATAATTTAAGCAAGCATAATTTAAAATAGTCCTTTTTTTATATAGTTCAAGTAATATATGCTTGAACGATAAATTACGTTGATGCTTGTTTAGCTTAATTTAAATATTTTGATCTTTATATTTTGAATCGTGATTTGTTTTGAATTCTAGTATAATAAAGTTCTAACACTATCTATTATAATTCGAATGATGCATTATCAATATTAAAATAAAAAATTTCAATAATTTCTAATCTAGTTTTCATTATATTTTTTAAAAAAAATGTGACAATTTTATTTGATCATATTAACGTATCTAAAAATCACAAATCCCACCCCTTCATAGCATTATAGGGATATATTTTTATTGTTGTATATTGATATTTTATAAAGAATTAATTTATAAAATATTAAAATAAACTATTGGTAAAATTATTTTTTAATAATATCATAATAATAATGTAAAACAAATAAGAATTTTGTATTGAAATTTTACGCAATTCTTAATATTCTATCACATGATTCATATCTCTAATTACTTCAAACAAAAAAAATGTTAACTAACGTTTTTATTGATCATTGATATTATAAATCCATAGACACATTACCACAATTAGCTATCCAAGTATGCTCTAAAAATACGAAAAAAATATAAAAAAAAGTTATTAATTCTATTAAATATTAAAAAAAATCTATATTTTATATAATTGAAAGGAAGGGGCGGGGGGCGGGGGGGGGGGGGGGGGAGGCAAGCGGCAATTTGACAAAAAGCCACACGTATTTATTAAGAAGAAAGAAATTAACTACCATTATAGTTTTAAATTTAAAATTTTAAGTTAAGGGTCATCAATTGATTTTAAAATATTTTTAAAAAATTATATTGCAATTTTCAAGATAGACACAGAAATAAAAAATGTATGAATAACATTTATATTTATAACATTCAACAGAATCGTATAAAGTACTAAATTCATTTTATTTAGAGGAAGAGTAAATTCCAGAGAATTGTATTTGCTTAAATGGGGTTGGTTTATCTAATAGATTATTGATGAATTCATATTCTTGCTCATGAGATTTTCTATATTTTATAAAATAGAGAAATGCAAATAATTAGGAGTGTCAAATAGGTGGATCGGATTAAAATTTGGGATATTAAAATAGATTGGAATAGAAATTGAATTGGGTCCTAACCCATTCAAGTTTACTTAGACTCAAATGAGTTGAGCTCAAATGAGCTAAAAAAACATATATGATTTTGACTCATCCAATTTAACCTACTTAATCTCAATAAATTTAACATACTGTTATTTGAAATAACATTTCAGAGGAGAAGGAGAGAGCACAAGAGGTACTACAATTAAATTTCTAAAGTTTCTCTTCTATTATTTCTTTACTTAATTCGGCATAAGAGATTATTCTAGTTTCTACTTTTAATTAAATAGTAAAAAAAAATCTTTGAATTTTTATTTTATTTTCTTATTTAAATGTCTCATTCTGTAAAGCTTTGCTAGTCTTTTGTATTTTGAGACAAGTCTGTATATTCTTGGTCCACTTTTGAGACGTGTACTCTTTTGTAGTAGCTTTGTACATATGATTACCGGGTTTAGGGTTGGATATATTTTTTATATTATGTTGGTTTCTACCTTATGTTCGGTTGTAACCTTTAAATTATTCTTGCATTCCCTGTTAATTGTTGTCTCTACCATGTATGTTGTTACTAGTCGTTTCAGATTATGGATTGATTTACCTACTGGTGGGTTATATCAGGTGCTATCATGACTCGAGTTTTCAGATCATGACAAGTATATTGTCAATAATATTTTCAGGTAATATATACAATTAGATTATTAGTATTTTCATAAGTCATGATTTAGGATTTAGCTCCAGCCTTATAGTTTGTTTCAAAATCTCAGTCCTTATTCGTTTCTTTTATACATTTTGTTCAAGCTATTTCATGTCTATCATACAATTACAATCTCGTGATTCAGAAATACATGACTTATATATATGTATACTCATTTCAATAGTCAAAAGCATCAGTTCATAACAGTAAGATACACGACATACATATATATCATTAATGCTTTTGAACATTTTAAAAAAAGTAAGTTCCTGATTAGTATAGTATCTGGAATGCCATCAATGATCGTGGGTTAGTTTTCTTATAAGAGCAAAGTTCACTAGTAGTATGACAATAGGTATGAAAAGCATTATTAGGAGCTATTAGTTATGTTTAATTGAGAGTAGTACTTAGCACTGAGTTGGACTAGGAACAGTTTATTCAAGTCTTAGAATTACGTGCCATCATAGGTTTACGTAACCCTCAGTGGGTGCATACCTTTCCGACGGGATTTATACATCGAACTCCATGTTAGCTCACATGATTATATGTCATGTAGTAGCATCTCCCACAATTTAGTCTCAAATATTGCATGACCATGTATACAATTATTTCAGCCAATACTCATCAGTTGCATGTTCTACTACTTGATCATTGCATCAGATCTATGTATTAGTTTTATATTCAGTTAGCATATCATATTCGTTATGTTCATCTTTACAGATTATCATGCCTATTTTACATATTCAGTATATTGAAAAAATCGATTGTATACTTCTCTTGCATACATGTTCCATGTGATGTAGATTCAAGTTCTTACTATTAGGATCCTAGTCAACTAAATCCCAGCTTCCAACCAACAAGTGATGAACTCTTTTTTTTTCTATGGCTCAAGTTAGTCCGTAGTTCAAGTGTTTTTAATCCTGTGCATATATTGATTAAAGTAAGTATGGGGTTGTGTCCCGCCTTCCATCAGTATTAGTAGAGGCTTCATATATAGTTAGTTAGAGTTGTTATGTTCTGTCCATTTTATTCTAGATTCTTTTTAGATTACAATTAATGTATTCAAAACTTTGTTTAGAAATATATTGAACCAATATTATATAATTATGCTTCCGCTCAATCATTTTAGTTCTTTTATATGTTCATTTTCAGTTATTCATGACTTAAATAACAAAATTGATAAATATAAAAAGATAATATGGAACAGCCCCAAAATAAAATAATTAAAATTAATTTTTGACAATATTATTGCATATTATAATAAACAAATAAATTGACTAAAAAGGAAGGAGAGCAGAAAGACTTGAGGAGAGTGGAACTTTTTTTTTTTGCTTTTTCTAATTGTTAATTATATATTTTTTAATTATTTTTTATTTGCATTTGTGAAATTTGCATAAACTCTAGAAGAGAAAAATGCAAAACATGGTTCCTTTTAAAGAGATGAGAAAACTTTTGATGATAGTGGGGTTCGAATCCATAATTCTGGCACGGAAAGAGCTTCCACAGTTGATATACCGTGAGTTTACAGTATTTTTGATACATTTCACTCAAGAGTTGTGTGTGTCTAGGGCCATTTTGTATTAGAAATAATGTTTTATGTGTTATGTTTGCAGGAAATACGCTTGGATGCGGTTGAGTGAGATGACAGCTGAAAATATGCAGAAAGAGCCAACCATGGAAGTGATTCACGGACCGTAGATCCTTTGACGGTCCGTTGATGGGTAGGCGTAGATGGAGCATCAGAGAAGTCTGACCAGGTGTGGAACTACAGAGCAACCTACGGACCGTAGGTCGACCCACGGGCCATCCTGCACATCCGTTGAGTGTGTTCAGAAAGTTGAAGTTCTAGTACCTGATGGAAAAATCCTAAGTGTGGAGCCACGAAAGAGGATCCACAGACCGTAGGTCCACTACAATCCGTCCTTGCACATCTGTCATTGATGATTTGAGAGTGAAGGTTCCAGCCTCTGCTGAAAAAGTTCTAAAGTGTTGACTAACGGAGGGGACCTACAGACTGTAGGTCGACCCACGTCCGTAGGTCGAGTCATCGATTGATGCCGCGTTTTAAAAGTTTATTTCCTTATTTTGTTTCCTTTTGTTTAGGACATGTTTTTCTATAAATAGGGTATGTAAACCTCGTATTGGGGGTTAGACATTATTGTTTACTTTTAGCGCTTGGTATTTTGTGGAATTAACTTGCAACTTTAGCAATTTGATTTTCGGATTTCGTTTACAAGATCTTGACTTTGAAATTCAATTGGAGATTTCGGGTTTTTCTACTCTAATTGTAAGTTAATTAATTCTTCTTATCAAAACATGAATTGTGTTTATTCAAGCATGAGTAGCTAAATCCACAACTAGGATTGTGGGAACCATGAACAATTAACAACATATGAATAATAATTAAGTAATTCTTGAATAGTGTTTATGCATGTATTGGTAATTCTTTAGCTTAGAAGTCTTTTTAACGGTGACCAACGTTAGAACTCAGCTCGTTGCTACTTGCTGGACCAAGGAGGTAGTTAATGAGAAAAGAATTAACAACAGAGATTTAGTGGATGCTATCTAATAGTCTTGTGTCAATTGGTGTGAGAGTGAAAACTAAGTCATATATTAATGTGATGTCTAATCTAAGGTAAAGGTAAGGGTTAGTAAAGTATATACTCGTAGTCGGACCAAGGTGCGTAGTGAAATTCCCTATTTGGAGGATTAGGGATACCTATCTTACCAACTTTGCATGTAAAACACTAGGAAAAGATTACTATTATTAGGATTACCACGTTAAAAGCTTATGGGGAACACATACACCGTAGTTTCTCTCTCATATTGATAATCAAAAGTTTGAATCGTGCTCACTTGTTATTTGATCAACAATCAGTTATTTGTTCACACAAACCCCCCCCCCCCTTTTAATTACTTGTTTTCAGAAATAGTTTGACTAAACGGATATAATAGTGAGTTAAGTTTAAGTTTGAACCATATTCCTTGTGAGATCGACTCCAACCTACAAGTTGGGTTCTTTATTTGATAACGATCGCTTATACTTCTTTAAAGAGGTGTAATTTGAGCGTATCAACAATCTCCACTATCACTGAGCCGTTAACTCAATTTTGTTAAGGGGGTTCCAAATTAATATACATATATATTTATTAAATTTTCTACACAAATACAGGGTTTACAGAAAAGCTATTGTGTTCATCCGAATCCTCGCGTTACACTGTAGCTCAGCCCCTGATAAGGAACCTCAAACACTAAGTCAAATTCAAATATTCTCTGCCGATTAAGTTTGTCCATAAGATAATGCAAGAGTGAACTTCAAACAAGCATATCTCTTAGAATATGAAGAGTTGTGTGTTACATTAACCATAAAATTAAAGGCCTTTGAGTCTTTTTTTCAACACCACTGATCATTTGTAAATTCGAATTTGGAGTAAAATATTATAATTGTTTTACCAGAGATGTTCCTGTCTGAAATTTTCAATAGTACAACTCGTACTTTGATAGTACAACCACAGTATGGTTCGCATGGCAAGGTTCAGAGAGTCCCAAAATTGAGCCAACTAATCACGAGTTGGACTATGACTTGTGGTACAACTATATATGACTCGTATAATGACTCGCAGTCACTATTTCTAGATTTCTTCAAACACATTTTCAATGGTATTTTTGATTTTTTTCTTATGATCTATTACCTAACCATACTATGTTTTGACTTCCAAAAAGCATACATCTTAGATCCTAAGTCAATGCTCCTATTCTTTCTCTCCAACCCAAGTATATAGTTCAAGTGTCATAGGAAGTCTATTAAGTCATGCTAGTCGAATCTTATTTATGGTTATGAAAGCCCCATTTCTGTAAATGAGGGACTATGTACTTTTAAGAAAATTTTCCCCTTCTTTCACACTCTCGATCATGCAACAAAGCTATCTTTTAAGAAACATATGAAAATTAATGTGCTGCTCTAATTTATTCAATTGTGCCTAATCTTCAAGGTGCTGGAAACAGCAAAGCTCAATATACCTATCAATATTGTTCCCTTTAGTGCGTTTAGAGACTTGATAAGGCTTAAGAGGAGTCCTTTAGTGCGTTAACCTTATTTGATTTGAAAAGATACCATGGTTATCATTTCGACTTAATTAGAGATCATAGATATAATTTGCTTAATTACGAATTATAACTATATGTTTGGGACAAGAGAGAGACAAGCGAGACTAGGAGACGGAGGTGAGACAGGTTGAATAAATGTTGTATTCGTTGTATCACAAATATAATTGATACAATTTGATTTGTATCAAATTGAATACAATTGTATAAAAAAATGTTGTATGTAGCTACATATTAGGAGGAAAGAGGCAAACAAAATTGAGAGAGGATGAATACTTGTTGTATTCATTGTATCACGAATACATTTGATATATAATATAAATATAGTTAATACAAAATACAAATATAATTGTCCGAATATAATTGATACAAATATAGTTGTTTATTGTGTTTCTTTAAAATTATACGAATAACCCAGCCCATTTTAATCCGTCCAAATATATAATAAAACAGCCCATTTGCCACCTTTAGCTTCACCTTTGTTCATCATAGATTCCCCAATGCAGTGTTTTGGGGTAGGTTACGGTCTAGTGTTCTTGGTTTAGCAGCAGCGTCGATGTTATCGCCATCATCTGCTCTCTTTTGCTCTCAGAATGGGAGCTTTTCCTAGTCTTGCTCTCTTTTGGATTGGAATTTTCGTTTTGGATCCCTCCATTTCTATGATGTTGTTGTAGTTGAATGAAATTCTAAATGGCACGGTTAATTATTGATTGGAGCAAGCTAATAGACGACAAGCCTCCGGCCGAGTTGGTGGTCGCTACCAAAGCAACTCCGATGATTACCCAAGACGACGGGGAAGAGCAAAATGACGAGTTTTCAAACCTTAGGACTGATGAACTAACTGAAAGAATTAACAGGTTCAAAAGTTTGTTGAGCACCAAAGGCCCTAGATTAGTCGACGGGGGCGAGAAACTGAAAACAACTATAAAAAAGTACGAGGCTGAATTTGAGAGGAGAAAATTGCTTAGCTCCGATAAGGTGAGGTTCTTAATTAAATTTCGAGCAAAATGGATGTAGAGTATTCATACTGTCGAGTTCAACTAGTTTGACTGAGGCATATTTATTGTTATTTAGTTGTTATTGAAGTAGTATTGTTGCTTGAACATCTGTGGATTTTGTATATGTTTGAAGAACTTAGCAAAATTTTGAAACCCTATAAGGGTGCTGCTGAGTCTGTTGTGGCTACTGGACGCTAAATGGATTTTGGAATTTATTAACATTCTCTAAAAAAGTTACTGGTAATAATCTCGTAGGTACTGAAATCATTAAATCAACCCTCAATAATTTATTGGGCATTGTACGAAGTATTTGAAATACAGGAAAGAAATACCATTGAAATATGAACTAATTTCTAATTCAACTTTTGCTTGAGGACTAGTACAAAAATGTTTTGGTAAATATATTCGATTCATGTATTGACTTCACCTTGTGGAATTTCGAGGAAGGCAATGAATATCTATTAACTTAAGTAATAGCCTATTTGGCGAAGCTTCTAGGTGCATAAGGTGTTTATTTTCTTAAAAAGGTGCTAAATTTAAAGTGGAGTTAATTCCTCAAAAGGTCACTCTAGTTAAGGAAATTGTCTACCAAAGTTACTTTTCTTTAGTTTAGGACAATAAAATCACTCAACAAATCCTTTGTTTCTCAAAAATATAATTGCTACCGGTGTAGCCATTTAGGCACCGTAAATGTTACTAGCATCCCATATTTTATTAAATGTTTTCTTTATTTGGTTTGTTTGATCAAGACCCATTTAATTAAAAAATATTTCCAGCAATAAGCTATTTAACTTGGTTGTGGGCTATGTTGAACCACATTTTCATAGCAAATGTGGGGTTTATGTTACTCTGGTATGGGTTGATAAGTGAAAGCTGCATACAAGTATGTCAAAACTATATGGCATCATTTTAGAATTGCACTATTAGTGTCATCATTTGAGAAAGGCTTTCAAGACACTAATGAAAATTCACATGAATTGAAGATACTTTTTTTCCCAATGATTTTTGTGGTTTTGATGCATAATCATAATGATGCTGTCAACCATGATAATTGTAGATAATACTTGATAAATAAATGCATAACCGTAGAAGTGGCGTAAATCCATATTTGGAAAATGTGTTCCCTTGAACAAGCATATGTCCTTCCCCTCTTTGATTGGTTTATGTAATTGAACATTATTGCTTACACTATTTTTGACAGGGAACAGATGGATGTGCGTTATTGGGGAGGCATCACTCTAGTTCTATTGGTAAGTCTTTATTTTCTTTGTGTGTGGAGGGTAGGGGGTGACTATGTTAAGATTTTCATTTATCCCCAAAAAAAGGAAAACATTAAGCTTTTCTGTTGTCACAAGTTCTTCTACCAACTAAGGGATGTTCATTACTTGGGCAAACATAAATATATAAACGAGTTTCTAGCACTCCAAGTGTACTCACTGTTCACCTTGGAGATCTTTAGTGCTGATTTTAGGCACTTTTATGGGTTCTTCATGCAAGCAGGCATCTGTATGACTCTTGGTTTATGTACAACGTATGCGTGCAGCTACATGGGAGTTAGACAAGCAAAAGATTTGAGTTTCTTTACAAAATATTGTATGAATGGAAACTAATGGTGGAGGAAATTTTGTAGGTTCAGCTAATGGCCTAGGGCAGCGGTCTGCACAATCAGCACCCCGCTCGCAATCTGCTTTTGCTGTGTGCTTTTCGAAAAAGCTGGAAGAAAAAGTATATTTTTACTTTAAAAATAAGATTTCTGATGAAAATAGTTAATGTTGTTTTGCACTTACTGCAATCCAAACAAAAAACCCATATATATATATATATATATCTAATGTTGCTTTTACTTGTTGATAGCAGGCTAACTCTAAGACATCCAATGGTTTCCAAAATGAATTACATGCTCTGAATACGTGTGGCCGCAAAAGGATATTAACCAAAAAGTTTTCTCCAAGAAGAAGATGTAAGACAACATTGTCTTCACGAGAAGCACCTTTTAAGTCCCCTCTAAATATAGATGAACAAAAATTTTATGCTGATGGAAAGACAAGAGACATTTCTACTTCTTCTCCTCGTTATTCTGAAGAAAGTTTCTCTAGCCGTGTCAGGAAAGAGTATGTGAAATTTTTGTCTCCCTTGTTATTTTACTTAACTTCACAGAATATTTTATTCTATGTTACTTATTGTTGTTGTTTTCTTGATACTGCTGGAGTATGTAGCCATTGCTGTTATTTTCTTGATTACTGTTGCAGCTAAAAGTGTTAACTATAATTGGTGTGCATGTTACCATAAAAAAGGATATTTCTAAGATGAAATTTTTTAGATACACTCTGAACAACCAAGGCTTCTTTTATGATGAAGTGCATTAGTCTCTTTAAAATTTATGGTCAAGGAATAAGGGAAGCAACAAAATATCATTCAATTAACCTTGTCTCTTTGATCTTCCCAACCATTTTTGTGCTTATATTATTTAATCAATCAATCTTTCTGCACAATGCTCCTTCTAGTTCCAAGATTGACTTTTGGAACATGCTCGTACTTCAAAGATATTACTCGGGAATTAGAATTGAAACGTCAAAGGGCCAAAATTTTGAGAGTTTGGTTTGTTCTGTTTGTTTCATGTCCAAGACAAAGGTGGATTATATATTATAGGGAGTGTTGTAGTAATGTGATTGTGAATGGCACCCAAGGGTGTGGCCTAGTGGTCAATGAAATAGTTGAGAGCCATGAGGTCTCAAGTGCGATTCCTAGCAAAGACAAAAAACACTAGGTGATTCTTCCCATTTGTCCCAGTCTTGGTGGATAAAATTACCTGGTACTTGTTGTTGGTGGGAGGTGACATATCACGTGGAATTAGTTGAGGTGTGCAAATGTTGGCCTGGACGCCACAGTCATTAAAAAATAATTAAAAAAAAAGTGATTGTAAATGGGGTAACAGTTAGGGGCATTGGGAACGCTTTATGGATTAGGTACATAAATTGTTTCCTTTTCTTGCTGACAAGTAGGAAATTTTATAAAAACAGCAGCACTAAGAAAGTGCTGAAATATATGTACAAGTGAACAAAAACCCAAACAAAATCCCATTCTAATCTTTTAGGGATTCTAAGAGGCTAAATATTGATTTTTCCTCATTTACAAATTCTTCTTTACACCAAAAAAGGACATAAAAGCTTACACTTGGACTTGATTTGCTGGATAGCATGCTTTATCTTCAAACATATGGCATTTCTTTGTACCTTATCCCAAAAAAACATATGGCATCCCTTTCCTTCCATACAATCCACCAAATATATGCAAGTATGGTATTCCACAATAACTTTTGTTTTCTATTTCTTTTCCTTAGAGAGCAACATTGTAACAAATAAACAATTGGGTTTTGGTTTTAGGGTACACCCATCTAAGAACCTGACCTTGTTCAGAAAGATTTGCAAAAGTTGGCCAGTCACATCAGAATGAACATAAAGTTGAGTTTCCCTTTCAGATTCCATATCTGTAGCTGTGACTTAAAAAATAGAGGATAAGGTAATGAGAATCTGAAGTGTTTTCAGTTTCCAAATGAAAATATCTGGAGTGTTTGATTGGCGAAGATGTGTATAATCCCTTCCCCAAAATTGAACTAAAATCTGGATCATAAGGAGGATCTATCACCACATTATTATGTTCCTTATTGAATTTTAACCATCTGCTATGGGATAATGTGTAGTTTTGTTGATGACATTTTCGAGATCCAGTTGTTTCTTCTTCTTCTCCTTGTTTCCTTTTTCTCCCTCAAACTAAACTTTTCCTGCAAAACAACACTGAAAATCCTTTTGTATCTTGATCTGAAATAGCACTTATTTACCCAATACTTACCTTTGTGACTTTGTTTGGGTAAAAAGTAGGAAGATTGCATCATTATATGTTCAACCCAACGTAAATCCATCTACATGCAAATGAGCCATGAATTTGAGTTGTACTGTCCATTCATTTGCTTCAGCTGCCTTCCTTTAGTCTAACTTGCATCCTGTTGCTGGATATTTGTTATGAAATTAAGGAATGAAAGAAATATGTGTTTGGTTATGGATTTCTCTATTTTGTCAGGTGGAAACCTTCTCAAGCCCATTCTGCCTGTACTTTGAGGCATGCAAATGTAAGGTTTCTCTCATATCTCTCTCCTTCTTTCGCTTTCTTACATGGATTTTTCATTGAATAGAAAATTTGAGTGCTTTTTTGTTCCTATGTTTGCATTAGGGTTTAAAGTCATTGCTAGGTTTGACTAACTGTTTGAGTCAAGTGTGTACTGATGACAATGGCTACTTTTTCTATGTCAGAAGAAACAACCATTACCACTGCCTCTTTTATTTTCTCTTTTTGTCTAGCATTGGGTACGTGTGGATTGATTAGCTTATTAGAACTTCTTCTACTTATCTCCTACTTGGTTCTATTTTCAGTACTCATTGCACATATTCTAGGATTCCAGCTGGGCTTTATGAATTGTTGTTGCTTCCTCCTTTATTATGTGTAATTTCTATCCTAGTTATGGATCACACATTTAGAGGTTAAAGTGTACCAGTCTTGTATTTTATCCTAATCCTAGTCTGATTATGAGATTCTCTATTTCCTTAGGATGAGGCTGTTGTTCTACTGGATGAGGAGGAACCTGATGTTGTTGAACCAAGGCAGCAAGCACATCATGTGGTTGAGAGGTACTGAACTGATGTATTTATCTTTTCATCTGAAACATAGGCACCTAATTTTGGTTCTGGTAGCAATTATTGATTCCTTTGTACCTCTTTCAGCACAAAGGCAACCAAGATATACTATCCTTCAAGGTTTGTCCTGAACGAGAACATTTTTTATCAACATTACTTATTACATATAGGAACCAAGCACCGTCTTTCTTTGTTATTGATTGTGCTTTATGTTCCATCTTTTACATTAATTAGGGATGATCCTGAAGCAGTCGAAATCTATTACTCAGATATGGAATCTCTTGCTCCTGAAGCATATCTGTCGTCTACTATAATGAATTTCTACATTCGGTAAGTGAAAGATATTCTGATCCAGTAGTTACTGAATTGATTAGAAATTATATTTCTTGCGTTGAAGTAAGCACATCTATCTGTCAGTCACAAAATACAAAAAAAAAAACTATTTTTAAGAAGGTGTTTATTAAAGTGCTTCTTCAGTCTCGGCTATATCTACACATATATAATACACGAATCTTAGTTGGTGTAAAGGACCAGCTAAGGTTATGCAGAGTTCCATACAGGAAACAAAACATAAGAATCTTAGACATAACAAACTTTACTTCTGATATAATCTATGTTATATCACATACTTCTTTATTTCCTGGTCCTTCCTAGATAATTGGATCCGATGCGTTTGCCACTCATGCCTGTGAACTTGTTCTACAAACTAAGGAGTTGTTTGGTTGACCACATAAGAAAAAAATAGTCCTGTCATAAAGTTTGCGATTCTGCATTTATTTATCCCTGCATAACTAATTCAATGTTTTGTTTCCTGTATGGAAACTCTGTATAACCAATGTAGTCCTTGATTTGTTCATCTATGCAGTGCTAATACTGGCATAACTTATGTGGCAATTATTTACTTATTCATATGGGGTAAAATGTGAAAGAAGAATACAGATATTAGCAATACAACCCTTAGTTAGAAGGCAATCCCTGTGGAATGATTCGTAATATTATATAACCATATAACGGTTCTTTCATTATTACTGCTCAACAATTCCTGTATTATTTTTTACTGCTGCATTGTAATCCATGCATAACTAGTCCTTGAATGAAACAACCCCTAAGAGTACCTACTAAACAATAATAGGTGACAACCTTACCTTGTAGTGGCTGCTTTTAGATTGTGTCCTCTATCTGACTTTATTGAATTAAACTTTCTTTATGGCATTACACTGTTTATAACTTTTTTAAATACATGGAACTTGATCAGATCTATTGTTATCATTGTTTCAGTTTTCAGTCTATAAGATCATTTTAATATCACATAAGTGGCTAAATTTAAAAATATGTTCTCTTGGAACTTTTTAATCCTCAGTCCTATTCACGTATGCAACATTTTGAAAATTTGATCAATGCCAATTTTCTGTGGACAGAGAATGGCAATGTTTTCATTCTAGTGATTAAACACTATTAATTGCACATGAATTAAAAAATGTTTATGAATTCTTCCTACTAGTGATGTTGGTGGCTTCACCTTGACTACCTATGTTTCTTCAGTTGATTGGAGTCGTGAAATATTCACTCAGATAATATTCAGATTAATGACGTTTCAATGACCATGTCAGCTTGGTACTTGTCAAAAAAAGTTGATCATGGTAGCTTGATATCTTTGGATTGTGAAAATTGAACCTTTTTGCCTATGTGATATACTCTTAGAGTTTGCGTAAGGTGATGGCTCTGTTTTAGTAACCTAAGTTAGACATTGGTGCTTTTTCTAAGTCATCCTAGCAGTGGATAGAGATAGCTTGACAATCATATTTTCAATCTGGTAAAACCTAATTGCCTTCTCTTCTTGCATAGGCACCTCCAGCAGAGAAAATCTCCTGCAGATGGAGAAAGGTGTGATTATCACTTCTTTAATACATATTTTTACAGCAAGCTCAAAGAGGCTGTTTTCAGCAAGGTATTCATTCTTATCTGCAAATTATTTACTGTGAACTTAACTAGCTGGTTTGTGAATCTTGGTAGAACCTATAGAAATAGAAGAAACTGAAAGAACTTGGTCTCAATAATGGTTTTTAATTGTGGGACAAATATGGAATTGTATTTTTCATTTGCTTTATTTGTAGAACTAGTTTTAGTGTACGTGCGTTGCACATGAATTCTGCATTTATTAATAAGAAAGTGTATATAATTAATAATTACATGTAAATAGCAATTGATGTCGAGGTAGTCACAACATTCATCTAATGAAAAAAGAAATATTATATTGACGCAAAAATTGAATTCGAAGTAGTGGAGTATTTATTGAACTTGCAAAGACAAAGACTATTGGTGAGTTAGTCATATAGTATTTGTAATTATAGATATTTTATTGCATAAGATAATGAAATATTTTGTTGTTGTAGTTGACCTAATATGCAAGTTAAATTCTGAGGATAAACACTTGCTTGAAAGCACTCTAGAATGCGATTGCGCATGTACTTCTATTTTTTGGTAACTAACCATGTATATTAATCACCAAGAACATTCTTTACAAAACTATAGGAAACTGAACACAGTTTGCAATCTCACAGCAAAAACAACAGGGAATAAACCTATACAGTGCTATGTAAAAACATCAAAAAGTGTAGCTAGTAAGCAGCTGATTTATCCCAAGAGGGGCTCTGACATATGACACATAGGCTACCTCCATCCCTGAATCTTTTCTCAAAATTTCTCAAGTTTCTCTCCATCCAAATAGCATATACCACTTCAGAAACAAACAGCTTGAACACCACTGCCTTCTGAGTTCTCCCTGTAGCATAGCCAATGACCCAGTTCTGATATTGTTCCCCAATTGTCACAGTGGAAAATTCCTCTTTGTATTCAACTAGGACCTTATTCCAGATATGTTTGGTAAAGGGGCATTCCACAAACAAGTGCTCTTAAGTCTCATGACTGATGACACTGTTCCCTTTATCATCTTCAATCATCAAATTGGTGCATCTACAGGTCTACATAGGATTTGACTATATCAGCTTAAGGGACCTCTTATTTTTCATTAATGCATGTTATTTGCACTCTTTGTTGGATGTAACCATTTCTATTTTAGCACATCCATCTTAACTTCTATATTTCTATCTTACATCTATCTAATATTAGGTAAATCTGAATAGTTTTTGATTTCTTCATTTTCAACAGCAGAATGAGAAGGAAGCTTCATTTGTCAAATTAAGACGGTGGTGGAAGGGTGTGAATATATTTGAGAAAGCGTATATATTTCTTCCCATACATGAAAGGTAAGTTTTCTAGGTTGATTTTGCTACTTCCTTGATTCATGAGATTCAGTATTGGTCCGTTGAGCTTTTATTACTTGGCCTTGTTTTGCAGTTTATCAATTTATAAAACTAAATTATTTAGGTCATACGATGTTTGTCGATATGGATCATATGTTGGGACGTATTTATTTTTTACTTTTTGCGTTTCTCTAAGTTGGAAACAACCTCTCTACCTGCCTACCTGCATGAGGGTAATGGAAAGGTCTGGGTACACTCTACCTCTCTAAACGATAACTGGATTGCACTCATACTGGTATGTTGTTGCATTTCCCTAAGTAACTAAGCAGATTAGAGTATTTATTTAATAGCCCAGTGGTTTGTTCAGATTCATCTTATGCTCCCCCCCCCCCCCTCCCCATCTCGACCATTTGACTCGTCTAGAATAGGTATTTTTCTTTTACACTTACGTTTCCTGGAGCTTTCTGTTCATGCCCTTATGTTGGTTCTTTTTCTCCTCTGTAGTCATCACTGGAGCTTGGTAATAATTTGCATACCGGATAAAGAAGACCAATTGGGGCCAATCATTCTTCACTTGGATTCATTAAGGCTCCACAGCAGCAGCTCTCTTTTTGGTATTATAAAAAGGTAAGATTACCTCTCTCATTGGCTGTTAAATAATGGTCATGGATGTCGTGCTACATGAGTTATTACTTAATTATTACTATTGTATTGTTAGGAACCACAATTATTGGGGGTGTGTGTATGGGCAAATTTTAAAGAAAACTCAAGATAAAATCATTCTAGTGGTTTCAAGACCAAACTTACCCATCTGTAATGAAAGCCATTGTTTTAGTTTGAATAACTTCTGGCAGTTGGTGTGTGCCCTGAGTTCTCCACGTTTTGTACACCACATATATATGGGGAGGTTTTCCAACATTAACAAATTATTATTTAAAGGTATGTTTGGTATGGAGGAAAATGTTTCTGATTTTCTTATGTTTGATGGTCGAAATATTTTCTCAAGGAAAATAAGCCTCTTAAAAATGAGGAAAAATGACTTCCCTAATGGAAGTAGGGAAAATAAGTACCATAAGTAACTTCTAAGTTAATTGTCTCCTCCCCACCCGCCTAATGTCCCCAACCCTCCTCTCTTTGACCATTCCTCCCCCGAATCCCCATTCCCCACTCCATCCCACCCTCATTATGTTTTGCTAGCTTACATATTAATGCTCTACCAAACATTAGAAAATAAGTAAGAAACTCACTTGTTTTCCAAGAAAATATTTTCTACGAAAACACTTTCCGTGGAAAACATATTCACCCTTTATGAAAAAATATCCTCAACTTCTTGTATAAAATGATCATGAGTGTAAGTCTAATATGACCCATGGAATATCATTTCTGAAATAGAAAGCTTCTTCACTTGTGAGGTTCATTTTCATTCAAAGTTTTAATTTTGAACCAGATTTTTGATAGAAGAATGGAAATTCTTGAGACAGGGAGTAGTGGCATATTATCCTTTTGCAGACAAAATATGGGAAAATCTTCCACAAAGAATAGACAATAACATTATTCCGGTATTCCTCCATTTAAATTTCTTGTCTCTTAGTTTTAAGCATTCTTGTGAAATTTTTTATGCTTATATATGTAGTCTTTAACTTGTAAGGTAATGGATTGAATTGGCATCAATGTGGGATGTGAATATTCCCTAATTGAATTTTGCTTTCAGAAAATATGGGAAAATCTTCCACAGAATTGATGATAAGAGTATTCTAGTAATTCCTCGTCTCTTTCAATTTTTAAGCATTCTTGTGAAATGTTTCTTGCTTGTATATATGCAGTCAATAACTTACAAGGTAATGAAATTGGTTCGGCATCATGTGGGATGTGAGATTTTGTTCTTCGGTTGACTTGTGTTTTCTGATTCATTGCATTATGGGTGTTCAGCTGCAGAACTGGATATCTTCTCTAAGAAATCTCTATGTTTCATAAAATGATTCGTTTGTTCTGTATTTTCCAGAGCTTCAGCAATGAGTATATTCAGACCTGAACTTTTCATATCCTCGCACATTGCACTTAAAAAGCACCATGTTATCATTCTAGTTGGTAGATTAAACTTATTCAACAACACCTAATGCATACCCCATTTTAAAGCAGTAGTGTTTGGAAAAGAGTGGTTTCTACAAAATGTAAGTGGTTGTATTTCTTTGGAAAGATCTCTAGTTTTACGTGTTTAGGTTGTCTTAGGGACTAGCTAAACTTTCTGCTAGATTAGCTGAGATTAGTTTTTGTTTTCTTTTTTTCTATAACCATGGTGTTCGGGCCAGCTTGTGCGCACCTTGATTAATTCCACGGGGTACCTGATACCTCTCACAGTCACAAGTACCGGGTAACTCTCTACCAAGGCTTGGATAGATAGGAAAGAAATCACCTAATGTTTGCCTCTAGGATTTGAACCTGAGACTTTATGGTTATTTTTTGAATCTCTGTTTGTCTGTATTCCCCCCTTTCCCCCTTCTCTTTTTGGTTGTCTAAAAGGAGATCCTGAATCTCCATCTTCAGATAGTGACTCCCTGATATCTTCTGAACACATAAAGGTCAAAGGGAGGAAAGTACGAAATATTGGTTCAGTTCATCAAATTCTACCTGAGAACTTTCTGCAGAAGAAATAAAGCAAACTTGTAAATACTTAATTATCATTCCTTCATGGCGACCTCCTTCTGTTGCTCTTGTATTACAGGTCCCACAACAAGGAAATGATTATGACTGTGGACTCTTTGTGCTATTCTTTATGGAACGATTCATCGCTGAAGTTCATGAAAGACTTAAAAAGAAGGATCTGACAATGGTATTAATTCCTTTTCCTTGATAGAACCTTCCATCTTTTCCGATCTGATAATGCATCAATTTCTTTGTTAGTGATGTATTGACCCATTTTCAGTTTGGAAGAAAGTGGTTTAAACCTGAAGAAGCATCACGTATGAGGCGGATAATTCGTGACATACTTGAGGAAAAATTCAAGAATCCAAGTGACAAATAGTGTTTCTTGGTCACCTGAACATACCCAGATAATCCCAAAGTGTTTCTTGGTCACCTGCCATCTGTAAATAACTGCTGCTGCTGTTGACAAGCAATTCTTTATCAATGGAGCAACTGCTTATTAGCAACATTCCTGATGTTGGGCTCAATAGTAGATATTGTAGTTACTCATATACCCTAGAAATTTACATGAGATTCTAGAATCTCTCTATATACTCTGCCTAGGAAGGTTTCTCCCGAAATGTAGGAAGATTGGCAGATAACATCGCGGAGAACTTCCTTTGGTTGGATAAGTTCATATCGACCATTTTCTTTCAAAAGCAGAAGCTGGACCAAGTACATTTGGCATGATAATAGGACTTAGGTGGTCTCTGCAGATCAACTTCTTTTGGTCTTTCCCTTCCATTAGTACTGCCTGGAGTTCAAACAACTCATACCGTTCATGTAAATGTTTTCTTTACAATGAGATGGAAAAGATCATTGCTGTATGTGCTTCTTGATGCAACATAATCTCGTTTTAGTATATACTTGTGCAAAGTTATAACCCATTTAAAAAAAAAAAAAGAATCCAAAACTACCTATTGTAAACATTTTCTTTTAATCCCTATTATCGAAAGTATACTCTTTGGTACGTGAGATGGGACAAGCAATGATATCTCAGGATTATTTTTCCCAACTTTTATGTGAGATGGTAATCCCACCATTTTACTCCAGATGATGGGATAAACTAATTTCGAAATTAGCTAATATCTCAAACCAAACGTGAGATAAAATTAATTTCAAATTTTATCCCTGGACTTTATATCTGACTTGGCAAGCTTTTTTTTTTAAAATCCAAATCTAAAGTTGCTTGTGTATCACCTACCAACTTTCTTTAAAAAAAAAGGGGGGTTAAAAGTTGATTTGTTGTTTTACATAAGGGGTTGCACTTCATCATCTTGATTGCTAGTTGTCTATGTACCCCAATCATTGTAATGTATTGTATCATATTGTGATGAATATAATGTGTGAATATATGTATTGTTTCTCGTCATTACATAATGTCACGTATTAACAATCTGGAAGGTAAACCTACAACATTATAAAAGAAAGTATGGTACAAGCTAGAGTTATTATACGAAAAATAGGGTAGAAGATAAAATAAGATTATTAAAAAATAAGCAAAGACAATATAAGGGGAAAAAAGGTGATGCAATCACACCAAATCGGTTGCTACATGAGTCCGTTTATCAATAAATAACAATGAAGTAAAGACTACAATATAATAAAATTTGAATAACAATCCATACAAACATTAGATTTAAAGTGGCAATACAATAGCCTAGGTGTTTTTTTTAAAAATAAAATAAAAAATCAAAGACGCAATAGCATAGCAACAAAAATAGTTAGTAACATTTTAAAAGTTAGAAAATCCAGTTTTATAATGTAATTTTCAGACAACCAATAAAAAATTGAAACAAAAATTTCCTTTCAAACTATGATCAAAGTCCCAATCTTGATAATTTCTCTTTAGCCTTTTCAATTTCTTGGCGCAATTGCTTTTCCCATATCTGTTTTTTCTTCTTCATTTGTTGTTCATCATATCCCTTTTCATCGATAACCATCAATACTTCTCTTTCTCTTTGACATTGTGAATATAACTTCAACTTAGCTTCTTCCATCTCTTCACGCAATTGCATTTTCCACATCTCTTTTTTCTTCTCTATTTGTAGCCTATATAACTTCAACTTGGCTTCTTCCATCTCTTCGTACAATGCATTTTCCACATCTCTTTTTTCTCCTTCATTTGTTGTTCATCAAATTCTTCTTCGCGCAAAAGAGACTTAGTTTTTTCGATTTCTTGATCAAGTAATTTCTTTATCCACATTTCCTTTTTCTCCATGCAACAAGTCATTTTAATTGAACAAAGTATTTTAACCTAACTAGAACGTATATAAGAAGTAATTAATTAAATTAGTTTATAGTGTGCTGAGAAAATTAAAGTGAGTACAAAACCAAGGACATTAAAAAGTAAATATAGGAAAAAATAACCTATAGTTTTCCTTTTCCTATATGACAAAGGAATTCCTACACAAATTTAATACGTACAAAAGTTTCCTAAACTATACATTAAACCTATGGAACCAAATATGAGAATATACTAAACGATGAGAACCACGCGTGTTAATTGTGATTTGTGACGCTGGTTTCTTTATTTTATTTAAGGGTGTTAAATGAGTTAAAGTTGAACTTTTGGTCGAGTCAAAATCGATTGAGTTAATGAGAGATGAGTCGCTAAAAGTTACTTAGACTTAAATAAGCTAAGAAAGGAATTATAGTTCTGTTCAATTCTTACTAAGTTTTTTTTCTCTCTAAATAATCCGTTTAGAAGTATCTCATAATTTATTTTTTTATTGTTGTTATATACATTACATATCAGACCAAAAAAAGTAAGTCTTTTAAAGAATATTTTGATAGAAATTTTTCATGAATTAATTTGGGCTCCATATTTGCCTAATATTTAATTTAGATTTTTCATTGCTCTTGGATGCATAAGAGTATGTCCAATACTTTGTCATTGATACATTACTTAACAGGAGGGATGCACACAAGAGGAGACAAAAATGAATCCAAGAGAGGATGAATGTATCCGAAAGGAGATTTTTGTAATTTTTTAAATGGTAAGAAATTTTAAAGATCATAATATTTTAAATTGCGTATTTATATAATGTATGTCCTTAATTGGATAAGTCATTTTATGTCAGAAGGGTCATGTTTTTATGGGCTCATTTTGCCGTTCTTAGTTTTTATTTCTTCTGATTCAAGTAATTGTTTTAGTACTTTTCATTTTTCTTTAACAGTTGTTTGTAAATTTTAAAGGCGTATTTGAGATTTAAAGTTTATATGTTTTCAAAGGAATCAAACCCCTGTAAAGGAAGGTCAACTAAGTTTAAGTGAGTTCCTTTACTATTGTTGGATCAAGTGATTGTCTTGTTATTGAGTTCCCAATAAATATTTTTTATCTATTAAATAGATTTCTCAATATAAATATGCAAAAATTACGTACTAACATTTCTAAAAATTCATTCCCAATTTCCTCTATCCGCCACTACTTGTGATATTATTGTGATGGTCAAATATGTAACTTGTCTCTCTTTTTCTTGAGGAGCTTAACCGCTAGTGCACTTAAAAAGTAAATACTATGGTTGTTAGGTTGTGTATTAGTAGTTGTTAGAAAATAATATAGTTTTGTAATTTAATTTTCAATATTACAAAAAGTAAATTCAGTAATCAATAGTAAAATTAATATGTATTATATCACTTTCTCGTTATCACGATCTTCATAATGATATCAAGTCTCAAAACTTAATTTAGGATCTTATCATATTGATTAAACAATTGAAAATAATTCTAATATAAAAAATTATCATAGATCATATATTTATATTAAATAACATTAAAAAAATATATTCTATTTAAATTCAACCATATTTATCTCTTCATTTGTTGTTCATCATATTCCTTTTCATCTATACTTCTCTTTCTCTTTGACGTTGTGAATATAACTTCAACTTATCCATCTCTTC
This sequence comes from Solanum pinnatisectum, assembly GCA_035578085.1. Taxonomy (NCBI): domain Eukaryota; kingdom Viridiplantae; phylum Streptophyta; class Magnoliopsida; order Solanales; family Solanaceae; genus Solanum; species Solanum pinnatisectum. Next base: position 6,759,436 of record CM069080.1, on the reverse strand, counting down.
ACGCAATTGCATTTGCCACATCTCTTTTTTCTTCTTCATTTGTTGTGTACATAACTTCAACTTAACTTCTTCCATCTCTTCGCACAATTGCATTTTCCATCTCTTTTTTCTCCTTCATTTGTTGTTCATCAAATTCTTCTTCGCGCAAAAGAGACTTGATTTTTTCGATTTCTACAAGTAATTCCTTTTTCTCCATGCAACAAGTCATTTTAATTGACAACAAAGTATTTTAACCTAACGAGAACGTGTAGAAGAAGTAATTAAACTTTAGGTGTGCTGAGAAAATAAAGGTGAGTACAAAACTAAGGACATTAAAAAGTATATATAGGAAAAAATAAACTATAGTTTTCTTTTTCCTATTTGACAAAGGAATTACTTCACAAATTAAATACATACAAAAGTTTCCTAAAAAGCATTTTGATTTCCTAAACTATATATTAAATTATGGAACCAAATATTAACGATGAGAACCACGCGTGTTAATTGTGACGCTGGTTTCTTAATCATGGAATTAATACCATTTGACCACATTTTAATTAAGGGTGTTAAACGCATGAGTTAAGTTGAATTGTTGACGGGTTAAAATAGATTGAGTTAATAAATGAGTCGGTTGATGACTTTGTAACATCTCGCAAATTGAAATAACTAGGAAGAAGCTAAGAATTTGAAATAGTCATTTTTGGACAGAATGGTAATCTGGAAATTTTGTGAAGTTAGGATAAGTTGAGTTTTTGGTCAACTTCAAACGGCCATATCTCCTAGATCAAGATGATTTAGGTGTATTTCCAGATATGGTAGGAAAGATCTTGGAATAAGCTTTCCAACGCCACCGAGTTTGCGCGATTCCGAGTTCGTATGAATGAGATATGCCCATTGGAAGTTGGGCTATTCAAATAAGGAAATGTCCAATCAGGATTTTTGAAGGGCATTATGGTCTTTTCCGTACTAATTATTTTATTACGTTTTTGGGTAATTAATTGGGGTCTAAACTGATCTTATTCAGTTTACGCTTTTGGTAAAAGAGTTAGAGTTTTAGAAAAGAGAAAAGAAGAGGAGAAAAGAGAAGCAGAAACAAGGAAATAGTCAAGTTCTTGAAGCTAAGATCGTGGATTTTGTCAAGGGGTGATCCCTACGAGGTATGTGAGGCTTTCATAACGTTGGGTTCGTTCACCCATGTGCCAAACATGTTTATTTCCGCGTGTATTCGTCCTAAAAGTGTTTGAAAGTTGATGTTCTTGATATGTATTCTTGAATTTGATATTGTTCTTGAATTGGGCTGAAATTGAGAAGTTTTTGAGGTCATTACGTCAAATTATTGAGTTGTTTGAAGTTAGGATCTTAGGTACATTTGTTGGGTATCTGTATCTAAAAAGAATTTGGGAAAAAGAATCGAGTTTGGGCAAATTGAGGCTGGAAAACGAAGAAGAAAATTAATCGGGCAAATCTAGGCACTGGCTCTGCGTCGTGGACCTGCTCCCCAGATTTGGGAAAAATCATTTCGCGAAGCGGAGCGGTCACGGACCGTTCTGCCTCAAAAAGTATTTTCGCGACCAAAATTTACCTTTCTGCGTCGCGGACCCACCCTCAGACAATGATTTTTTTTTTTGTGTTTAGCTATCTAAAAACACTCCTAAACATCATGAGATCTTTCCTATCACAAATCACACTCCTTGAATCCATAATCCCAAACGTTTTTAACTTTGTTCTAAGACTTAAGTTTTAAGTTAGGCAAAGAGTAAAGAGTTGAGTTCATTTCTCCAAGAGTTATAAGGGAACTAAGTATTCCCAAGAGTTTAAAATGTTTTTCACATTTGAACAAGAAAAGGGAACATCAATTCCAAGAGAGCTTTTAAGCTAAGTTTTTGAGTAATTATCTCAAACCAAAGAAAGAAGTTTGTTTTAAGAACATATGAGCTAAGTATATTTTGGGAGTAGTATTGAGCACCTATATGGGGATGCGAGTTCATATTAACTCAAGTCTCCATAAACCATGTAGCCATCATGGGTAGTAAAAGATCATACTTTTTAGATGACTCCTTAAGATGCTTTTAGCATAAACTAGTGGATCCAGTTAGTTAAGGCGTTCTATATGACGGCAAAGTATAGGACAGTTCTGGCAGCGTGGGCAAGACGCTGTATCACTACTTAGGCTCATAGTGTTGGTTGTCGGTTAGAAAATCTCCCACAGAAACTATATTACTTTGATATATGAGTAAAGTTGAGTTTGTTATTGCATATCTTTAACAAATTGAGTTGTTATTTACTGTTATAAATGCTTTGTATAAATTGCACTATTATTGTTGTTTTACACTGCATTTTGAGTTGAGTTATTCATGAGTTGAGTAAAGCCAAGGTAAGTGTTCCTTTCAGATCCTTTTCAAGATTAAGTGTGTTTAGCATTCCAACTCGCATACTCGTACATTCAATGTACTGATGCTAGTTGGCCTGCATCGTCTTATGATGCAGACGTAGGTAACCAGGATCAGCATCCAGCACCTCGTTGATTCAGTTGAGCACTCAGAGTCAGTTGGTGAGCCTCTTAGCATTCCGGATGAATCTTTTTATCATCTGCTTTCTAGTTTTCAGTTGTTAGGATGATCGGGGGTCCTGTCCCGACATCCCTCATTGTTTTAGAGGCTTCATAGACGGATAGTTATAGTCTTTAGTCTTATTTCATTTCAGTTGTATACGTTTAAGACTTGAGTTGTCATTTTGGCTAAGATATTATTTCTTAAGTTATGCATGAGTTATATTTCTTATGTTTAAGTCTTCCGCTAAGTAAGTAAGCCAGGCCAAGGGTTTGCTTGGGGCCAACAATGGTTCTCGAGTGCCAGCCACATCCGGGGTGTAGGCTCGGGGCGTGACAGACTTGCTGAAAGTTACTTGGGCTTAAATAAGCTAAGAAACGAGTTATAATTCAATACGTTCAATTGTTACTAAGTTTTTTTTTTCCTAAATAGTTTGTTTAAGTATCTATAAAAAAGGTTCTTCTTTATTATTTTTTATTCAAATTTCCTAGTAGAGCCTGGTGTTGTATTAATCCCAAAAATTCAGCACCAAACATATACAAGGAGGCGGATAGTTTTATCTTTGCCTCCAAAATCATAGCTGCAAAATAGAACTGAACCTAAACTTAAGTTCCAACAAATAGCATCTAGCAGCTAGTTATTTACAAGGATTTTAGTCACCAAAAAGTAGGCTTCTTGTGCTTGAATCTTAGCGAGGGCATTTGTGCTTGATCCATTTTATAAGGGCCTCTCGCAGTTTGCGATAAGACCTCTAGGGTAAAGAAATTGTGGTCTTGATGGTGGATGCTCCATTTGGCCAATTCAACAATTTAATTTGCCTCTCGATAACAATGTTGGAATTGACGATTGATCTTTTGAGCCAACTTTTGAGCTTCAATGATAGTATCTTGCAGGTGCCAAGGTGGAAGAACTTTACCTTTTATCATGTTGATAATTAACATAGAATCTCCTTCCATAATAAGGTTATTAATACCATTTTGAACACACCATTTCAGTCCATAAAAAGCAGCCTTGGCTTCAGCTGTATTGCTACTGTCATTACTCAAGGAAGACGAGAAAGCCATGACAATATTTCTACGAGAATCTCTACAAATACCTCTTGCACCTGCTGGACTATTTTGCATCTTGCTGCCATCCGTATTTAACTCGAAGCAGGGCCATTTAGGCTTGTCCCACTTTACTACCGTGTAGTCAATTCTTGGTCCTAGATAAATAATTGCATTGAACTTGCAAATAATTATTTCACTGTGTCAATTGATGAAAGCTCTTTTTCTTTTGGTATTAATAGATACTCCCACTTCTACCAATAAGCATAACTTAAGAGTTTCTATAATCAAGCAAATGTTGGATACAAGAAAACCTATTGAGACACGTCAAATTGTCGATCAGGTTGCCCCTCCCAGAAAGCTTGATTAGATATTGGGGCACAACACAGTGTCCTCCTTACAATTCTTTCAGACACAGATGCTAGCCAGTAGTCATAACTGTTGACGTTGCAGCATCATAACGAAATTGTCCATGGAAATAGGAGCAGCCTCCATGTTAGGCAGAATACATGAAAGACAGTTAAATAGCTTGTTGCCCTTAAAGGCATATCAAGACTTCAAGACAAAGCTTTGAAACAATAGAAATTATCTCACCTACAAAGCATAACAACATTTTTCAGCATCAAGCGGCACACGTGGATCATTAACATCATAATGCAATACTCTTGAGTTTCACAGTACAAGGCAATTTGGAAGCCGCGGTTGCAATCAGAGAAATAGCTAGCTCTGACTGGAAGCGACTCATTAAAGCTTGAGAATCGCTCTCATCATTTACAATGTTAATGGGAACAACACTATCACCAAATCCAGCAATAGGTATTGCTCTAGAGAATGAAGAATGATGCCCAACAGTGAAAAGGAAGAGATATGAAAGAATAATCTTTGAAAGCAGATTGAGAACAGAAAATGATTAAAGGAAAGACCGAGATAACTGACCTGAAATTCAACAACATATGATGAGATGAGAGGAGTCTTTTTGAGTCGATGATTCTTCTCTGGAACTCTTTTACCATGCAAAGGCGCCAATGAAAAATAAAGAGTCCTTGCTTTCTAGAAAATTCAATACTAAAGTCAGTCATAACTATCTTGATAACTTAATAACTGTTTTGTTCTTCCTTAAAAGTCAGATTTTCTAGTATGCCCTTGGTCGTCCTTGGGTTTCTATATAGTAGATAGAAATTATGCCTACGTTAAAAGCACATTACTTTGGTGAATGCATGTACCATATTGTAATAGTTCCTCAAACACATAAAAGAGAAAAGACATAAAGTCCACACTGAAGTTGTCACGTATTTTTAAAAAAACATCTTAACTTTGCAACCGTCTTATTACCCCACAAAATTTTTGAATATCGTTGTAAAAGGACTATTTTGACCCATTTTCTCATTTATGAAGATGCGCGTGACTCTCACCCCTTTCACCCATTTTATTAAATTTAAATATTAATAAAAATATGGATAACCTACCCGAATCTCAACAAAAACATTTCCATTTGAACGCCATTCACTCTTCCTTCCCAAAAACTTCATCCTATATCCTTCCCAATACCATTTTCTTGTAATTAACAGTAGTAATTGTCCTATTTTAAGTTGTTCTTCATCAATTTAGTATGCATAATTTATACGGTATTTCTAGAGTGGATCATCTTTTTCTTTTTTTTTGTTTCCCCATTTTCTTCTCCTTTTTCTCTATTGTTGATGACCCGCACCAATATCTAGATAGTAAAAAAACTACTTCTACGTCATTCTTGAGCATTTTCAGGTTGGTATACATTTTTCCACCTTAACTCTATAAACAAATTCCCTAAATTTTGGATCTATTGAACATTTTCTCAAACCAGAATTGAAGTTTAGAATCCAAGATTTTAAGAGATACATGGCTTTGAATCATGCAGCTTTAAAGCTATTAAGAAAGGGTTTAGACTATAGTTGGAGAAACAGGAATTGGGTTGTTGCTTTTAGGAGCTAGCTCTTGGTGTTACTTGTTATGACACTTATATGGCTTATTGTTCACCCTCTATGGTTATAAAGAACAACAAATTTTTGAAGCCCATAAGTGCTTTTGTTTCTTTAGCTGAGATGATGTCTGATTCCTCTGATGGAATTGGGATTGTTTCGGAAGATCTGAAGGAATTCATTTCCTCCGACTCTGATCAAGTTTGAAATAGATTTCTAAGATCACTAAATCAGATGGGGTATTTAGCAATTTAATTAATTAATAGAAAATTAACTGAAACATGACATTTTTAATTGATTTTGGGAAGCAAATTGATTCAGTCACGCGCATCATCTTCGTGTTCACAAACAATGTGAAAAAATGGATAAAAATGGCCCCTTTTACAACAATATTCAAAACTTTCGTGGGGTAATAAGACACTTGCAAAGTTAAGGTGTCTTTTTGAAAATTCGAAACAACTTCAGTGATGACTTTATGTCTTTTCTCCACATAAAATATTATCATTACAAACAAATAACAGAACCTTTGAGGATAAAGATTATGATCTATAAATCACATACAATTGAGCTTCACTTCATGTCAACTACAGAACAATAAGTTTAATCAATCCTCTGGGAAACCTAAATATCTATAAATAAGTTTAGCAACTGGTTTCGCGTCACCTGGTTGATATGGAACAAGAGACCCTGGATCCATATCCGAGATAGTCTTGTATAACGTTTGTGGACGAGCACAATACAAATGTTTTCTCTCAGCCAGTTCTTCTGCGAGCTCACTTTGATGGTTGTCCATTAGATCCTCATTGACTACCACTATTAACGGTTTGCCCAGTCGTAATGTCTCAAATATGCTCCCTGAACCTGCAGTATTCAAATGTGTGATAACATAGCCTTAGCCTTGCAACTTTTGAAGTCCTATAATGACAAGAAATATGGGTTGTTTTCCCTATTCACAACAAGTATTACAATTCATTTCATATGTAGAAATTATTACTTTAGAACTCCATAGCTCAGAAGGACATAAATCTTGAACCCATAAGCTTCAATGTCTGGTTCCGCTTCTGCTCAGAAACGAAGGGCATGAACTTTACAGCCAATCATATGTCTTATGAGGCCACAAGCAGTAGCAGCCAAAAACATTTGCAAGCAGAGGTTGACATTAAATCATATCATGAGATATACGTGTTAAGGAAAACAGAGACATTTCAACATACTTGGAAACCTGAGTCCCTCAATGATTCTATGTTAGTTATTGTGACCATTCGAACAGTATGAAAATGTTTTCAACTGTCTCAATGAGAGAGCTAACTTTGGGTTTTAGCATCATACAACTAGTATCTAGATCTATGAGTTAATTTCCCTAGTCAGACCTAATATTTACGCATTTTAATGAAATAATGATATCCAAAAGCCTAGTTGCTCTGATCCGAGTAGAAGGGAGAGTAGAGGAAGAAAAGTCAAGGAGACCCTAAAAACAAACACAAAAGGAAGTACCAATGTCATATAGCAAGTGGTGTTTTGTTGCTGTGGTTAGGAAGGGAGCACTTCATGTATTAAAATAAGCATAGCTAATACCATGTTCGATAGCATTTTAGTTGTTTTGTATAAATTAGCGCACCAAGTATGTTGTTTGGTTATTATTTTACAACCCCACATAAATAAAACAGGTACAAGTTATTGAAATGAAATAACTAATCCTTACATTTCCAATACATGCTTAACTCTAACCAAAAACCAAACGACCCCTTAAATGTATAAAGCTAAGGTCATTGTCAACCATGAATTACCTGCGTGGCTGATAACAAGTGATGCTGACTTCAAATAGTCAGCTATGCTTGAGGAAAATGTGAAGTAGTCCAGAGCTGGAGAACCATTTTCAGCAGTAGCCTGGAAAGATCACAGCAAGATTAAAAAAAAAGACCAGAAATAAATGAATTATTACCAGGCAAAGAAGAATTGTCGAGTGAGCCGAGTAAATTTTGCAAAGGTACTTATGTGTAAGTGAGTGAGTTTGTACTTGTGTTCCATTTCGGCTTAAAAGATATTCCACCACAAATTGTGACAAAGCCTAACATAAAAAGCATAAAACTAATAGGGTCAGTAAGTTTTAATGAGATGTGAGCACCCAAAGGAACCTAAATGTATAGCCATGTCACACTTCCCAAATCTCTCGTTTTTATTGTCCTTCATAGACAAAGTTGAGACTTGGCAACCACATATTGGATCTCGGCTAATTAAATAATTTAGCAAGCTAAGGTCTAGTTGTTACTTGGATTAAAGCTTGCATATCCAAGCATATGCGAACATAAATTCTTTAGAACTTCCAATTTTCTTTGTTAAGCAGACTTATTAACGTGTGGTACGAAAGCAACATGTGATGTGTGGGTTAGGCGGCGAACATCACCCATTGGAACCTTGCTGCAGACAGCCTGGTATATTTAAGAGGAAAAGGGTAGAGGGATGGATCAATCATCCACAGAGTTTTGAATGGTGAAATATACGAGGAAGAGGCTAGAGGAATTGGTCCATCATCCTAGTGCTGAATGGTATGTCACTGGCCCTTGGAGATTTTTCAGTAATATAAAAAAGAAAAGAACCTTCTACTTTCTTCGCAGCAAGAAAACCAAAAACAAACAGCAATTTTTCCCAAATCCTGGAAAATCCATAATTCTGCATCATTCTTGAAACTTCACGATCTTTCACTTAATTAGGCAACTCAACTTGGTTAACATTTTTATTGTATGTTTGTTGTTGGTTTCCTCCCGGTACCCATTCTGGGGCTCAACTAATCCATATTCCTGGCGCTTAAGGCCCATCAAAAGGGGAACTAGGAATTTTTTCATTCTCAAGAGCTCTGATTAAGGGAAGAGTGATCCTATCCATCCCACAATTGCCCTTTTTCTTCTACTTTTTCCTCAAGAAGGACATCTTTTGGATCCACAATTGAAGTAGAAACTGAAAAACTCAACTTTTTACTACAAATGTGCTTAGAGGAAAAAAACAAATATCAAGAGAAATGTCAAATTACCCTTGTGGGAATGTACGATCCTCGCCCCATTTGAATCAGAATATCGGTGTAACCCTTCTTGAACAATCCATTCTTAACTTCCGGAGTATCCACTGCTCTTACAAGAACATCAAAAGAAGTTGTCCCCACGGTCACAAAAACTACTCTCTTCTCCTTCACAATATCATCTATATCACCCATTTAGAATTTCCAAATTACATTCAACAATTCGAATCTGCAATTAACATTATCGTACATATTACACACCAAAGTAACAGAGAATAATATTGAGCGTGTGTTTGGTATGATGAAAAACATTTTTCGATAAATGTTTCTCGGGAAAACTGTCTCAAGGCCCTATAAAATTTAGAAATTATTTCAAATGGACAAACGGAGAAAAACTGAGCAGAGTTTCCCTTTTGCTAGACAATGATTTATATTCTAGAAAACATTGTTTTTGTTCCCACCCAGTGTCAAATCCAAATTGGGCGGATCTTTAAACAGAGTAGAGCACAAACCTAAAAAGATGAAACAGACCCATTCAGGAACAAGAAAATAGCATCACGGTTTGGACTTTGGATTGAATCTCAATGAAAGAATACACCAATGAAAAGACGATTCGATAAATTTAATGACCTTTTACTTATAACTTAAAATTGTACCCACATTACGCCTGACTAAAACATTTTGAAATAGCCAAAATAAAACAAACCTGATGATAAATATTTCAATGCTCAAACACAACTTCGTATGGCATCACAGTTTCAAGATATGAATTATGGAAGACAAACATCATTATAATCCGATATACCTTAATCATCTTTTTTTAACATTGCAGATAACTAAGGAGTACTTCGACTATCAGATTATTTTGTTGTAGTTGCTATCTACTTTATTTTTACTATTTCTTGTACTTCAATTACTTCCTTTTCTAGACTGCTTTGGACTATCTTTTCTGTCTATCCGAAACAGTCTCTCTCTACCTCTACCCTCTCAAATCCCACATTGAGTGATTACACCGAATAGGTTGTTGCTGTTGTTGCAGATAATTGGGGGAAAATGTAAGGAATTCGCAGCAGAAAATCACAATTTGGATCGCGCTGATTAATTCAAGAACAATAAAAAGCTGCCATTAACGATATATATCATACATCAAAGTAAAAGAAAGTAATAACATTGAAGATTGAACTTTTAGCTCAAATGCAAATTCAAAAAATTGGTTGAGATAACACTAATCAATAGAAATTACAACGAATTAAAGTCACAGTTTGATTTGATGGAGAAATTGAACGGTGAAGATCTCCGGTTATCTCCGGCGCGCTCCGGTGGAAGGCAATTTAGAGACTGAAAACCGGTTAGATTTCGGGTCCATTCAATGTTTATGAAAAGAAGATTTACATTCCTATGTAACTATACAAGAAAAATAGAAAATTTTATATTAAAAGGAGTAAAAGACTATAAAATGATATTTCACTATATATATATATATATATATATATATATTCTGATTACATATATAAAAGATTTCATTATTTAGATTTTAGTCTGGGTTGTTCAATTAGGTTAGCAGATAAAGTGTAATTTTGATCTCTCATTATTAATAATAGAAAAACTTATTTGGGTGAGTATTTTTAATAAATAATTAGTGATTTTATCCTCATTTGTCGTAAATACTTCCTCCGTTTCTTTTTATATGGCATTCCTTTCTATAAATAATTGGTTCATAATACTTGTCATTTCATAAAATCAATGCATAAATTATCATATCGTTCCTTTTTACCTCGTGAGTTATTAGCCTTGAAAATATATATTTGACCAGCTTAAAAAAGTTAAGTAAATGATTCATGTTCATTGGTTAAATTAATTAATCAAAAATAAATTAATTCATATTCATTGATTGAAAACTTGAGTTTCAAAAAAATTAAATAAGAATAAAAGGGTAAAATTATATTATTTTTTAATGCTAGTGCAAAGTAAAAAAGTAATATGTAAAAAAGAACAGAGGGAGTATTTACATAAGCTTCCCTAGTTAGTACATGTATCTACCGCATTGGTCTTATTTTTTCTTGTTCCCGTACATTTATTCTCCTTTTTCATGTGTATGACGATTTTATATAGGGATGGCAATGGGGGTGATGTGGGGTTGGGTGGGGCAGATTGAGCTTAATCCGTAAAATTTTTAATTCATTTCGTTTCATCCCGCATAACAATTTTTTTATTTTCAACCCGCCCCGCATAGATTCGCATGGCATAACTTTTTAAATATTTTCTTTTTCTAGTTAAGTTTGATATTAAAAATAAATTCCTTTTTTCATTAAGTTGTATTAATTTAATAGGATAGTGACTTAAAAATTTATTTTTTAGACGTCAATTGGAAAACATGTAAGAAATTATAATATTTTCTATTGAACCATTTTCATTTACTATCTTGAATATTTTAGTATATTTATAGAAGTTATCTTAATAAATAATGTTCTATCACTCTTATAACATGTGAAAACTTAAAATTAAACTTGAATCCACATAAAATCACATATACCTGCAACCCGCCCCACATAATTTTAAAAAAGCCCACTTCAACCCGCCCTGCATCCCACCCGGGCACACAACCTTAAACCCGCCCTGCCCCATTGCCATCCCTAATTTTATATATTATTTTTAACTCAAGTTTCTTAATTTTTTTTTTTTTTTGTCCATGAAAAGAAATATTTGAATGGATTAATTCTTAGAAAGGTAAGTTTATAGATTTGTAATAAAAATAAAATTAAAAGTGACTTTTTTTAAAACAAAAAAAATGTATGAATGTTATTAAAAATATTTATGATATGCTCTTAAGTTTTGACTTTAACCACTAATTATATTGAGTCGCCCTTATTCTGATTTGATTTGATGATTAGGCTCGGAGAAATTTGTTAGTATCTTTTTCCAGCGCCGCAACATCATCATAATCGTAGAAACTATCCAAAACATGAGATTTCCATTCCATTTGACTACAGTTTTTCATTTTGTATAATGCCTAGGACCACAATTTGCACTGCAACAATAACATCATATCCAATGTAATTAAACTAGTGAATTCTCGAGCAGGTAATATATACATAACCTTATTACTATTGTCTACAATTGAATTGCCATGAGAGGAAGCGCTATCAAATAAGTAAAATTGGGCACAAGTAATTGATAATTTAAGGTTAAATTGTCTACTTTGCTGCTAGTAACAAACCCTCCCTGTCAAACGTACGTAGCCACACAGTTAACAAGCTAAATCTAGACGCGCACAACGTGACCTTCAGAGGACGTTATTTAAACTAAAGTCTTCTGATTGTACGACATCAGAAGACGTACCGCCTTTTCATTTATCAGGAAGGTAATCTGACGAACAACAAAGCTAGTCTATATAAAAACTTATATACATGAGATGACACTAACTGTTCAAACTTGCTTTACTATGTACAACTGTTCAAACTAACACGCCTGCCTCCTAACCAAATCTGTATATCTCTCAAGAGCATAAAAGCCCAAATGCCACAATCTTATCGGCATATAAAGGCCTTTTTGTTGTATGTATACTCAGAGAGAGGCTATGTGCTGGAACAAAGTCTCCCATACCTTTTCTCAAAGCAAGAAGAATTCGACTAACTTCTACCAAGTCAAAGAGCAAAACAGCGTCTTTCGATTCTCCAAACAATAGATTGAGTTGGTGCAGAGTCTGCTCCCTGAAGTTTATGGGATAGCATGTTGCAAACCTTCCTTTATGCTAAAAGAATTTCAACCATTGGCCTGACTGGTATACATAAGACTACGGTACATTCCTTGAAAAAAACTGCAGATAGTGATGATCTGCAAACCTGAAGCCTGTTTCCTGTTTTAGCTGTTGCCTGAATCTTTTCTCCTCTTACTTGTCCTGCAGCCCTTGGGTCTTGAACTTTCAGCAGGTTCTGGGTCAAGTGGCTTTTTCTTTGAAGGACTGGCTGTGTTTGTGGGGACAGAATTACGAGGAGGAGGTTCCCTCTCTTCCTTGCAATCTGTCTCTGAGGCATCTTGACTTGAAAGTTTATCATACAAAATAGCAGAGTCCAATGCATACACACGGAGGGCGAGGGCTGAGAGCGTTGAGATTCTTGCTGCAGCAGAGGGTGATGACCAATACCACCAATCATTTTTCAAGTATCCGGTTTTGATGGCGTCCTCTAAAATAATTGTGGCTTGGACCATCTGAAGGAGATAAATGAGCAAAATTTAAGTATCAGGAGTTTCAGGACCAAAATAAGAAAACAGAAATTCTGCTTTGAATTTCAGTGTATAATATACCCCCTCCTCTCCACCCCTTCTCCTTCAAGTACCAGAGAATCTGAACTAGTGACATGCCTACCACACACCCCACATCCCACCTTTGTCAGTCAATTTAACCAAAGCCCTTAGCCTAAGAAACGCAGTAGGGATAGAGTTGAATATTCCTCTGCTGAATATTCTGAAATAAATATTGTATATGCATAATGCACACAGCTGCAAAATCATCCTCTTGAACTAGTGCAGAAGCCTACCATAAATTTCAAAGGACTCTCAACTCAAGAAAACATTTGAACACAAGAGCATCCTTCATGGGGAGGGGGGAGGATTGGAAAAACATGCAAATACTATTGCACAAACTCTTTTTTTTTTCCTGAAAACGTTGAGTAAGTTCAACTAGCGGAGAGTTGGAACTGAAGGCTGATATCTTTGACAAGAACAGGAAATCGCAGAACACTAAGGGGTCGTGTGGTTTAAAGACAAATTATGCAAAGTATATCAATGAAGGGATTAGAAATACAAGGTTTGTAATGCAGGATGTATTTCTTGTTGGACGTTCGGTTTACTGTATTTTTTTTTTTTGAGAAAGGTAACATTTACTGTATTAAAGAAATAGTATATACTGTTTAGTAAACAATGTGTGTTTACTTTCTAATCAAAGTTTATCAACTATTACGAGGGTTAGTTTTATCATTTGTTGTTTCAATCCATGCAATACTAATACCTCAAACTTATTCCATTTTGTCCAGCATAAACTAATATGCAGATTCCTGCATAACTTATGCAGGTATTGTTTAGGAAGAAGGAAAGAAAAGTAGGAACCAAACATTATACTAATGCAGAATTTTATGGTCAGTTCAAGATTTTATGTGGAAATTGGATCTCCCTAGCGAACCAACCAAATGACTCCTAAGGTCTCTCACGATACAACAACCACTAAACTCGAAAAGGCCTTGCTTAGTCTAGTAAAAAAAGCAAAACCTTTACCTCATAAATTGTAGCTGCAGATTTTACGAAGGCACGCCATACACGTCTTCTGTCTGATTGTAACCTTGACACTCTCAAAGCTTCTTCAGGTAAAGCCGCATCTATGTCAAGCAAGTTGATTTTAAGACACCGTAAAATCACAGAAGCCCGACCTGCTACAGGATGTAGCGAGGATTCCGGAATAACAAAGTACATATTAACCCCAAATTCAAGGATTTTATCCTTGGCAGAAGAAAACTGATTTCTTCCCCTCTTGGTTGCAGATTTTAGTCTCCCAAACACTGGTCCAGCCCCAGCTAAGCCATTTCCAGTACAATTTGGATTGTCGGAGTTATTAATGCGAGAAACTTTGACCCCATTCCGAAGTTGGTGCTCTGAAGATAACAAATCTGTAGAATTTCCTCCACATACCTCATCTTCCCTTTGGGAGAGCAGTCCAAGGGCAGAATCACATAGATATGGAGATGTGCATGGAATAAATGATGGTGTACCATTACACCCAATGAGTCCTATCTCGTTCACCAGCTCCTTGAGTGACCTCTGAGTGACGAACTGTGCTTTGATCTCCTCAAACTTAAATGGACATTCCTGTTTGGTTTGATTTTCAGCAGAAGCTGGTGCATTACCATGCTTGTCCCTCCTAGATGCTTCACCATTACCAAGCTTCTTGCTCTTGGAAGCTTGAGACACGTCATTGCTCAAAGAATTATCCTGCAGAATTTCATTATTTGCTGTTCTTTTCCGCTTAGCGGGTTGTTCACTTGTTTCCCCATCCCGCTGAATGGGAGAATCAATCCTGCACTTTTCATTTGCATGCTTCAGACGTTCCTTAGCATCGGAAAATGTTTGGTGGCATGAAAGACAATGAGGTCTAGACGGCCATAATGGTTCTAGACACTCGCACCTGTATAATTCACCATCAAAAGAAACTCTCGCTTTGACACCAAGATTCGTGCAGATTTCCGTTTCCTCTTCTGCTGAGCAACCACTAACCAGCTTTTTAATTGCAGTAACGGCTCTGGTGACGAGAGAATCAGAATTGAAACAGGAAGCAGAATCCTCAGAGGGAATTGAAGTGCTCAGTCTTACCTTGTCATGGCCACGACTTTCCAAATAGTAGTATATCATTTTTCTAGTATCCCGCCACTGCAAAATAGACTCCTTCAATTCTCTCTCTCTCGGGTCATGCTCTTTTAGCCATCTAATGAGTATTTCAGTATCAACATCAGATTGATAAGATGTCCACTGATCAAGATTAGGCATGCCCATATTCTCCCAAGGAGCAGATGAATCTAAAACACCACTTCGTCTTGAACTTTCCACACCATATGACCACAAATGTCCAGATGACTCCGGCTGTGTACTTGTACTTGCATAAGCTACTAATCGTGAAGAAGTGGACCTGCCAAAAGTCCAGTAGAGTCTGCCCTCAGAATCCTGGCCCATGTATTCCTTCCTAACAGAAACCTCCTGAAGTTCCAATTCTTTGGAAGCAATTGAGTCCTCTAAAGCACGAATCTCCTTCTTTATAGCAGACATCTCAAAAAGGAATGCTTCCTCCAAAGGGTTGCTAACGGAACCTGAACAAGTAGTGGCAGACACAATGTGAGTAGCAAACAGCATTATACTTTTCGAACTACTTTGTGTAGACTCCAAACGATTGCCAGGAATTTGGTCAGTTTCTTGTTGGAGGGTAGTAGATATGAACAAGTCGTTCTGCAAATTAGCTTCTTCAGTACCACATTTTGCATGGGATGAAGTATTCAGAGACCTAGTATTCTCCTTCAACAACTGTTGATGCTGTAAATGGTTGATTGGATCAGGAGAGTTTCTAATATGATTGGTGCCACTTGCACAAGTTTTATCCTGAATGTTTTTTGAAGTGTACAAGCAGGATTGCTTGTTGTAATCATTACACTTATTGTGTTGAGTGCCATCATCCAGCTGTCTGCAACCACCAGAGATTGACGAGTTATGGCTGCCACTGTCAGGCCCCTGCACCTTCAGTTTACAGTCATTGGACCATAGAGATGTGTCTGACCCTGTGTCTCCACTGCTCCGAGCATCATTCTTCAGTTTTGCAGTCAAAATTTCCTTCTTATGCTTTAGAAGCTTCAGTTCAGCACCAAGGCTGCGCAGTTTCTGCTGCAATTCAGCAGACAGAGAGGCGCTTCGGTCAATGTGATCACGAAGAATGGCTGAATTCAACATCTCATCACACAAGAATTTAAGAAGGAAAATTCTCTGCACCATCGAGAAAGAAATTGTACATGTCAAATTAGGTTAGGAAAAGCTGAACATAATTCATGCTCTACTTTTATGTTGTGTCCAACTACAAAATCATAGAATTTAACATATTTCTGCATGAAGCACAGTTCTCACCATACAGATAAATTTGTAGACAAGAATTGCACATAAATTGAAATATTAAAACATGCATATACCGCATAAAGCTCAGTCGGCAAAGCAGATCAGGAGAGGCTAAGGAAGAAACTAAAGCAACCGGGAACAAAACTGGAATGTGGATATCATTTATATAGTAGCCCACCCTCCCCCAAAACCTAAAGCTGAATGCATGAGGAGTACCAGCATACATCAGATGAACAGGCTTGAGCAGACTAGAATAGCAGAGGAACAATGTTCCTGAAATTGTTTTGAGGGAGGCCTTAAAAGTTGTCCAAAGTATTATTTTGAGGTCATTGTGTGACAAGAATTTTACCCCGCAGTAATTACACTTCAGACCTCTCAAATGGATGCCATCACATCAATGGACGTCATCACATCTTTGCAAAAATTAGCTCAACTTGCTTTGTGCCAGAGACACTGTTCCCCAAAAGCAAGAAACACATTTTAATGCCTGATATCTTTTAGATGAAGCCTACTGTCAGCCTGCTACACATTCAAGTCAAGCAGTGAAAACATGATAAGTGTGCAAGCTCCAGAGTAGACTGGACTTATGTAGACAACTCCACACCTTTTCTATGACATGTTAATTTCAAATGTCTACAAATCCTTAAACACTTGTTTGATAATCCCATGCATATTTCTCATGTTATACAAGTTTAATGTGCGACATTTCAACTGTCTTAAGACACTTGGAGACAAACTCCAGTAATTACTTTAAGAAAAGTTCCCACCATTACCAATATAATCAACGAGTCAATTAAACTTGGAAGACGTTTCAGAAACCAAAAGGAAGACAAGTGAGACAGATACTTCTTTCAAGGATCAAGAAACAATACTATTCCATACATCTTCCAAGAGCAAACAGGCTAACATAGACTATGTCAACATAAAAACACAGAAGAAAGTTAAAAGAACTCACATCCTCCAGTGGAAGCTCCCAATATTCCTTCAACTCCATGGTCCTTGTTAATTGATAAAGTTTTTCCATAAACTTGTGAGTTAGTTTTCTGTGCAACCTCCTCTTAACGCATTGACGAATAGTATGAGAACCAGAAGAAGCATTCTGGGAACGTGATATCTTAGCTTCACAATCTGGGCAATACCACGGCCCAATAGGAACTTTAACAAGCGGAGGATCTAGGCAATACGTATGGTACTCCGAATCGCATTTATCACAAAGAAGAACATTGACGTCATCTTTATCCATGCTACATACTTTACAAAGTCCTTCCTCCCAAGGGGCTTTAGGAAGTGAGCTCTCATTCACATGAGTTAGGAGACCATCTCTATCTTTGGCAACTTCACTACTTAAATTGTCGTCGTTTGAACACTCAATTATCTGGACTAGGGGAAGAACCTGAGAATACATGACCAAGCCAAAGCTTAGTTAAACAACAATGACAATGGTTGAACCAAAGAAATTGAATCACAAACAAAATGGATCAAGGTTCAACTGCTCAACCAAAATAATAAGTTACTGAAAAAACTGAACTGAGCGAATTGGATAACTTTCAAAATCAAATTTCCTCCATGAACAATCTCATATTCTATAGGGTTTTAAATCCAAGCACAAAAAGGTGAATGTACCAATATCATGCTGCTAATCTTATTGCACCTCTGATCAACAACAATAACATATCCCATAAAATCCCACAAAGTGGGGTCTAGGGAGGATAGAGTGTACGCAGACGGCAGACCTTACCCCTACCTCGTGGAGGTAGAGAGGTTGTTTCTGAAGGACTCTCGGCTCAAGAAGCAAAAGAAAGGAGAAATGAAAAGGAAAACGGTTTTGAAGGAAACATGACAACTAATAGGGAAGCAGGACAGAGCATACAGGCAAAGAACGTAACATCATGAAAATAGTGCAATCGCCTAAGCATAATAAACAACAGACGGGTAACAGATGACAAAAACAAGAAACTACATGAATAAGACTATTACTACAACAGACAAAGTGCCCCAGAGGCCCAGTCTACCAACAAGGCTAATCCCGTCAGAAAGCAAGACAACTGTCAACTACCTAATAACCTTCTACCTTATTCTGTGACCTCCATACCCTCCTATCTAAGGTCATATTCTCGATAAACTAAAGTTGCGGTCTCATGAAAATTTGACTAATTATTCATGCTAGGATATAAAAATGATAAGATAAGGAATAATTTAACTTTTCAGATGCAGCAAACAGAAAGCAATACCGGGCCACGGCTTCGAGGAATTTTTTATATGCAGCAAACAAACATTATATGCTTATCTAAAAGGGAAGTACTAATTATATACTACACTGTTAAAAAAAGGAAACAAACATATAAAAAATTTCAAGGAAAATCAATTCACTCCTGCTTAAAACAATAGGATTGAACAGCTAGAAGACCAACAAACCTGTTTTTCATAATCTTCCTCAAATTTCTGCAACAATGATCCAGCTAACTCAAGCAAATTGGACTTATTGCAGTATGCGGTTCGTATATTATGCCAAACCTAAAAGCAAAGAATAAGCAGCATTGATCTTTTCTTGCCATTAAATCATACTGAAGTTAAAAGAACAGGACGAGAATGAAAATGTGCCCAAAAAAATCTTGAACTAATCATGCATCTTTCCAAGTAAAGTGATCCAGCAAATCCCAGATATCTAAGAACATAGATGTGGCAACAACAACAATATTTTATACTGCAAATGCAATCTTATTTAAGAAACCGAAGTTGGGTCTTTATAATGTATTAACAAAACCATATATACATGTTAAAAGCATTACCTCCCGCACTTCATCAATGAAAGATTCATGTGATCCCCCGTAGGATCCAGCAGCCAACTTCACATCAATGGTCCTGAAGTCTAAAGGCCGAGATACCATTGCCGGATGCCCAAGAAGCCCCTCATTGTCATTGTCATTAGGGCTCAGAACTGTTCTTCCCGAGAGATTGCAGAAGACTTTATCTTTGTCTTCTTTAACAGCTCGCCGTAGTATAATCCGACACTGTTTCATGATTAAATCAGATACAGTGCTGGAACTCTTTACCTTTTCTTCCTTCTCAGGTTTGGATGAAGTAGTTCCCCGGTTAACTTCCCCCAGGAGGGAAATTACTGCTCTCTGCATTCAGTTAATGTTTGATTAAAGGTTAGTCGTTTAACAAAGCTGACACATTAATATATATATAAAAAAGATATTCATCATGCTGCACCTTCGTTGGTCCTGATGCATTTCCTTTGTAAACCTCTTTACTAATGGAATGCACCAATGCTTTCCTAGCCCATTCTGGTGGGTCTTTATCCAAAGCCATATTGACACATTTTCTAATTCGAGCCCCCACATTTGTAGGTAGCTTCCGAACAGGCTCCAGCGCCTTGGCCCACTCTGGGACTTGCCCATTCTCAGCATCAGCTCCTTTGGTATCAGACTTCTTCTCATCAACAGAAACAAAAATGTTTCCACTCTTCAGTGATCCAAATATTTGCTTTGTAGCCTCTGCAAGAAGCTGAAATCACGTACTTCAGAATGTTTTAATTTGGACGAACCTCTAATAACAGGAGAATCAAGCGTATTGAGAAGACAACACTCTGTATACATTTACCAACAGCCAGATGGGCTCGAAAATGGGCACTCTTCAAGTAGGGTATGAAACACAAAGCAGGTATGACAAGAACAAACACATCAATTAAACATTGGCAAGAAGCTCAAACTATTAAGTTGACTGTACAATTAACTCTAAAGACAAGGTAAAAGAGGAAAATTTTTAAGAAAATAACTTTGAAAGGTCTTAAGAGTGTTCCCATATGAGATAAAGAAATACGGAATATGAAAAGGTGGCACGTCCAAAATAAATTTCTCAAATAAAGCATATATAAGAATACTAAGGGGTCATTGGATTGCCGGTTAAAAAGTAAGTTATTCATGTATTGAAACAGACACAACTAATACCATGTTTGGCAACATTCTAGTTTTTGTGTATAATATTCAGAACATCAAGTACGACATTTAGTTACCCGATTATAATTTCACTCAACTAATACATGTATAAGTTAAGAGGGAATCTATGTATTAGTTTATGCAGAGTAGAAGATGGAATAACTAATACATGAATAACTTAATCCTACATAACAGAACCCAACCCTGCGTAACTAATCCCTATACAATGAATTACTAATATTTGCATAACTCTAACTAGCAACCAAACGACCTTTTAATTGCACTTCTTAACGATTAATATATCAATAGTATGTGACGATGCAAGTTACAAATCACAATTTAAAACAAATATCTTGTAGATGAAATAATTGGCACACTTAGATTTTTTCTGTGCATTTATGGAGCAAATACGATAATTGATATTTGATGGTTGGATCCTCTTCATGGAGAATCACGTTTTCTCACTTTTTTATATCTGTACGACTCCCAATATTTTGTATACACCTTGTATGTGAGTGCCTTTCCGCAACACTTAAATAAACTATCATTAAAAAATAACTGGAAAGTATAGAAAATTAGAATGCTACAGCCTACATGCAACAGGCATAAAACTTACCATTGCAGCTTAAAAGAGACACAATATCATTTTTTACGGATAGTACATCACGTGAAAAATTGAACCAAATAACAAGTATTTACTCCACAGGATGAGCTTACCACTGCCATTGACTTGTAAAATGTACCTTAGCAATGCACATGAAATGGTAGATGTTTCTGCCATATTCGCATGTTCTTAATGCACTATAATCAACTTCTATTTCTTTTAAAACTAAATAATCAACTACTACTTCCATCCCTTTTTTTTTTACTGCATCAGTATCTAGTGAGCCAAACAGATTCTTCTCTGACTCTGACCATGCTTTGTAAATTACTTTCATTTTTTCAAATTCTAAAACTGGTATCCAGTTGTATTTCTCATCAAGTTTCCAAGTTAGAATGTTGTTTCTATTTTTTTTAGAAGTAGAATTATTTTGAGTCCTTCACAACACAAAAACTGACACCATAAACACTTGAAAAGTTAGGTTAGATTTTGCGCCTCACAAAATGGAAGTTCATTTGCATATTTAAAATTAATGACATCTTGAGATTCTGATAAGTTCAAATTATGAGCCTTAATCTTATTATGTGTCAGTTAAAGATTTTGGCAAAACATGCATAGTATTAACACGTATTGCGATGGAAGACAGAAAACTTTGATCACAAGATGAAAACACGGTAAAAAAGCAACAAAAAGTACTTATTTAGATTCCTCAAATCAAGATAGGAAACATGTGCAATCACAAAGATATAAGAATCAATCTTACCACTGCATCAGCCTCTGATGCAGCAACTCCCGAAAGAGCGCCACAAATTGGCCCACCATCGCCTTGTAGGCAATGAAATATTCTGCCACTTTCCTTGCAAGCAATTTCGGCTGACTCCATGTTGACGTCCATGGATAGCAAAGCTAGCATGTACCTTCGAGCAATCTCAGGCCATGTAACTTCATTCATGGGAAGCATTCCGAGTCTACTTTTCCTAACGGTAGCTAAAGTGTCGGGGTCTTTTTTCCTGCCTCTTCTAGATTTGGACCCTCCTGTACCAATATTCGGATCTACATAGACAGCAACTTTAGAGAGCAGCTCAGTGACAAGAGCTTTGAGCAGCAGACCATGAATCTTTGTCAAAAGCACACCAGCATATCGGCTATATTGATGGAAACCCAATCGACCAGATAGAAAGTCCATTCCACCTCTTGCTAAGGTGAGCTCTCTGGCATCCTGAATCTCAAGTATGGGAATTTCCATCGAACTTGTTTTGTCTATCCATGGACTAACTAATTCCTCCTCAATTTCTTCAAACAAAACTGGAACTTTTAGCCCCAAGACCTCAGAAAACCTCAACAGGAATTCCCAAACCTAAACACATTTGATAAAATAAAATTAAAAAGAGATTCAAAAAAAAAAAGAAAAAGCAAGCATGTGGGAACAACATCAAATCCCTTTCTAGATAACAAACTCGAAAGTTAGAAGATACCTGGAGGGCGTCGCCTATCAAAAATGCAGGAATCTTGGTGCTCAATGGCTTTCCCGAAGAACAGGGACGCCTGATGTCAGCATTTTCTAGATGCTTTCTGAGTGTTCCAGAAATTCTTAAAGATTCAATAGCTTCCCTCTCATCCTGCATGTGATTCTTTCTTTTAGCCTGCAGGAACCCATTTCCAACTGTTTGCAGAGTTGTCTTGTGTTTTCTCTTAGTAACAATTTTGTAATTTGAGCATGCAGATACACCAGGAAGCTGTTCTATAATTTCTTGCACAAAGTCTACATCTAATCCAAATCTGTTTTGCTCTAACCACTTCATTAACATTTCACAAGTATTTTTTAACTCGGAATTGCTCTGCACCAATCTTGGAAAACTGTGAGGGGCACCTAAGTAAGAGAACTTCGACAATGAACCAACTTCACTTGACTCTTGTTCATCCATTTTACATACATCATGAGTACAGCAGAATTCGATTACCCCTTTTTTCTTATAAGCATCAATGCATGCATGCAGAAGATTCTGGGAAACCATTTCCCACACAGATGACGGTGATCTCCCTTCCACAACGAACTCCCCTATACTATCCCCTTGCCCAATTCCACCAGCACATATATTTCCAAATTTTCCAGATAATTCCCTCTGCATATTTTCAGCAGTATGAGAGTCACTTTTCAGATCTGGTGGGCTGCACTCTTCCAGCATCAGCTGGATAGAAATACTCTCCTCATCAACCAGCGTAGAAGTTGCAGAATAACCATATTCCACATTATCTTCGCCAATATGAGAATCAAATTTAGATTTTAAGAGGACCGTCGAATCAGTTGGAACAGAATGCAGGATGCATGGGTACCTCTTGACCTTGAAAACTGGGCCAGCATCACCTCCATCTGCAACCTCACAAGCAAAAAGAGATCCTGTAACTCTATCATGCCAGCTAGACAAGTAACCCACAGGCCATATCTCACTACTACTGTGATAAAATGGTCGCGGGTCAACATTTCCAGCTGAAACAAGAACGAAATCCTGATATTCAACTGGAAAGCCATCCTGAAAGAACATTCAAAGTTAGTCAGTAACATTGCAAGTAATTAAGACAGAACAAACCACCAGATTCTTCGGACTATGAGGAGATTAGAAATGCAAAAGCTAGCATGGCAGTATCAACCAAATATTGGTAACAGAATAAACATACACTTGGATATGTACACTTTAAGATAGAGCCACCATTACGGAATAAGCTTCTACCAGGAGAACTCGAACTCTGTCCAGTCTTGCGGGTTTTAGCAGAACCAGAAGCTTCTTTACTTCTTGAGATAATTGGCAATCCCTCACAAAATGAAGTAAAGTTGTTACCTCCATTCTCAACCTCCATGGAGTGATGCAACCCCATATGTCGGGCAACATCATCACGCGACTCAAAGCGACTTCCATCTGGTCCAACATATACTGCATAAGTCTGGCATCTTTTGTCACAGTACTCAAAATCCACATGCCACCCAATCTGTACTTTACCGTTCATCCCAGCAATATATTCTTTAAGGTCTTGAAGATAAACTTCACACACGTCTTGCTGAATATATTTTTTTGCAGTAAAATGACCTGCACGATTTCCTAAATCATACATCACTACTGGATCAGTTATGCTTCGGGTTATCTGGTCAGAATGAGGTCTATGGAGTACCGTGTCCTCCAATTGTGACTTATGAATATCCCCCGTAAGTGAGGAGGCCTTCTGAGTTTTAAATCCATTCTCCCTATATGCCAAAAAAGAGCTTGTTGGGGCATTGAAGGAATGGACAGTAGAAGAGGACCTTTTCATAGCTTGAACTCTGCAAACACCAGCAATATACATAATGTCAATTATAATGTCCCAATACTCCTAAAAGCAGGCTGTCCAGGAAAAAATGAATCCTAAGCATTAAATTAAGGGATAATTTCAAATATATACAATAAAGTAATTAGTTTACAACAAATATAGCCATGTTGTTATTACATAAAAATAGTCGAAAGTCATAAAAAGTATACAGTGACTATAAAATATAGTTTATTAAAAGTCATAGAAAGTATACATTGACTGTACAATATAGCTAACCTAAACATGAGCTATACACCGACTATACATTATGATACATGCCACAAGTTGAATGTAGCTTAACTATACATGAAATATACACACACTATACATGGAGTATTCAATCTCGATCAACTCAAAATCACTTCTAAATAGTTCCAATTTTAGTTATGAAATCCTCTTGGTGTTTCGAGCCTTTTGATATATAATTTGCTCGAAATATTAACGTTTGTGGTACGTCAAATTTTTAAATCAAGCAAGCTTTCAAACTTTGAATCTGCCCTTTTTGATCCCTCTGCAACTACCCCTAAAGATGAAAAGTGAAGCAAAATCAAGAACCCCACCAGCTACAAACCAGTAAAGGGTATGAATATCTGTTTCTTGATGAAATCGAGCCATGGGTCGAAGCAAATATTTACTAAAGGGGATTGCAGTTAGTGGTCAGAAACATCTATTTAAGTCTTTCTATCTATCAAAGAAGAAGACGACACAGACACAGAAGAAGAAGAATGAAGGAGGACGGCGACGACAAGAACACAGAAAAAGAAGACGCAGCCATTTTTTAGGGAAAAAATAGGCCGAATAGGTAAATTTTGTAAATTGAGCTAAAAAAAGGTAAGTAAATCTTATGGGCAGAAATTTTACATAATTTGCCCTTGAATAAACCTTCTCTACTGCATTTCAATATTATGAAAGACAAATCACACTAATATCCAAATACCATATGACTCCACTTAGATTTAGGATGAGAAGACTAATGCAAAAACACTTTAAATGTTACTTCCATATGCAGCCAAGTCATCAAAGGGGAGAAAGAGGACAGAAGGAGTAGCATCAAGGAAGATATTACTTTTTCGTGCTTCGGCAAAAATATCCATACAGAAAAAATCAATATTCTCTTTATCAAATAAAAAACAAAATCAATATTCTCTAAGAAGTAAGAACACAACTGAGCCTCTTGGTAGTGAGAATAAAAGAGCGGACCTGCATTTCCCTCCATACAGAAAATCTCGGAAATTTTAATAACATGGATTATTGTACAATAACATACTGAAGAACCTTTACTTCGTCATATGTTCTTTTTAATCAGAACAAAGTCATATTTCATAATTCTCCAAGAAGAGTATTTGATGAAAACTTCACATCTATAAGCAAATGAACTAATACTATTTTTGTACATCCGAAAACAAAGACAAGGAATTCAACTGAAATCACAACACAAAAGTTACTCTCCAATAAATGGAATGAGTTTCAGTAAAACATGATAGTAAAGGAGGTATATGTATATCAAGAAAGATGCATTATGTGCATCTCCCAAGGACAAATTTGCTTCATTTTACTCATGTTCCAGTAGAGGCACTTGCCATTTGCATTAAGCCATCAAGCAAGCAAACCAAGTAACAAGTTGGATAAACCCACCACCACCACCACACAAAGAATAAAAAATAAAAGTAGGGAAGAGAAGGATTTAAAGTATCAAACCCGGAAACACAGCTCGCTCGTTTTATTGATAAGTATGACATAAAGCATGAATCTCAGATTCTGTCTCATGTTACTAAAATCTAATATATCTTTTTTATATTGGCTACTCAAGTGCTTTATATCTATTCTTTCATATGAAAATTATTTTTTTCATAAGCAATTCTATCATAAGCAGATTCATCTTCGAAAGGGTCAAAGCAGGGTCTATTCCATTCTCCTAGGTGAATGGTGACTTTGCCTTGAGAATTTGAACCCTCCAACAATACAAATCTCATTGTTCAATCATTGCATTATACAATGACAATAAATAGAATACCTTCTACAGCAAGAGTCATCATGATCTGTGGCAAAATAAGATTTTATTAGCAAAAAAAGAAGACTACGGAAGAATGGGGCAAATTATGTGCTATAGCTTGTCCACAGCCACAACGAAGAATAACACCCTCAAACCTTGCTCAAAGTTATCGGGGAACATTACAAATATAAAACCTATAGCACTCACCAAATAGATTGAGATTAAATAAAATATGGATGCATGGGTAAGATTCAGAAAACTATGGAAGCAACAAAATCATGTATTGCATGAATCAACAATTCTAGATGCATTTTGGAATTCAATTGATCAAGTGAAGCAGGGGCTTGCAATAACAGTAGCTGGAGATAAGTTGAACAAAATGTTGAAGGAGGAAGTCATAAAAGTGCTAAATGATGTAACCAGGCATGGGCATGAGTGGAATGCCACATTCAGATTCACCGCTCGATTTGGGCTGCATTCCCAAACAACTCAACTCGTATATAGCGCATCGTGGTGTGATAGGGTCCGGGCACAATGGGGCTCTCACCAGAGACTTGGGCCCAATCCGCCGCTAAGGACACTTCTCATAACTACAATTCGGATGACAGAGTCACCCGATTCGAAAGTTGGTTGGGTTGTTCCCGATTCACTCGCTGTTACTAAGGGAATCCTTATAAGTTTCTTTTCCTCCTCTTATTGATATGCTTAACCTCAGAGGGAGTGCCTAAGCACAAAAGGGGTCTAGGAGTCCAGACATGTGACGGGTTGTAGCCACAACACCAAGATAGTTGAGTTTCAACACCACTTGTCGTGATGTCTATCGACGTGGACTCACATTTAGGCCAGCCGCAAACTCGAGGTGCACTGGAGGCAAATATCCACCCTACGACACCTTAAGGTGTACGGGCATTATGATTCGTACGCATTATTTTCATATTACATAACACTACACTTGAAAAAACAAGTTAGCATACTTGTTTCACAATTAAATGTTTTCCGAAGCTGGATAAGTAGATAAATCTGTAAGATCTATGTTCCACAACAAGACGCTCAAATGCATGATGGCTCCCGCTATATTAGTTAGAAAAAGTTCACTGCTATTTTGCAAAAGGGGTGGAAAAGAAAGAAACTCTTTAGTTTGAGAAGGAAAAAGTAAGAATTCCTTCTCAAAAGAATGAAGAGAAACCAGAAAAACAGCCTACAATGTCAAACTGATTTTGAAAGGCGGCAGCTAGCAGGGCACTGCATTTCTTTGGCAACCCTTCTATATACTTTTACTAAGTAAATCGACGGGACACCACGACAGTGTCTCATTAATGTATAACTGGTTAATGTAAAAGGAAAAAAGTATAAGAAAGAGAAACATCTTGAAGGCCCTTCAAAAAATAAAGACATTATTATCAAGGAAATGGACCGTGGGCCTAACTCAACCCCAAAAATTAGTTAAGAGGTGAGGATCGTCCAAGACCATTTAAGGATACAAATTTGCCTCTCACACCACCGATGTGGGACTTAACACTCCCCTCACTCCTAGGACTGGACACCTGGTGTGTGGACAATATATGATTGGGGTCCAACATCGAGCTAAACAAGACTTGGTTGGGCCTAACTTTGATACCATGTTAAGGAAATGGACCTTGGGCCTACCTCAATCTCTAAAGCTAGCTAAAGAGGTGGATATTCCCAACACCATATATAAGGATACACATTTGCCTCCCCACCCACCGGTGTGGGACTTAACAATTACTATGCTCAAATCGAGCCAATTGGCATTACTTTAATCTCAGTGTTAGGTAAGAGACATTTATTAGACTTGTATAGAAATGAATTAAAAGTGGAGGTAACGATACTTTTGACTATATTATAGAAGTAGATACCATATTTTACCATGAGACTTTTGGGTAATTATTAACGAATGTCAGCAAAAAAGTTGCATTACTTTTTTTACGTATGAAGGCATGTCACCCTTGACTGCTAATTGAGGCCCAAGGCATACCACTAATGGTAATAAACTTACTAAAATGACTTTTGAGAAATTATTGATTCAAAACTTCTGATAATAGGTGTACACCAATATGGAGAACACAAAACAAAAATGGATACTAGAGTGTAGGAAGAATATATGTATTGCTAACCCATCTTAAATTGAACATTGAACTAACTAGTTGACTTAAAATTTTCATCCCACCCTTCGGGGTGGGGTCCAGTGGTTTGGGCTTGGGACTTCCATGTTGGAGGTCTCAAAGTTCGAAACCCCTTGCCAGCGAAAGCAAGGGGTTTGCCTTCTGGGTCGATCTCGTCGCACCGGGCTTGTCTAGTGCAGGTTACCTCTCCTATGTGATTTGCGAGCTATTGCATAGGAGCGGGGGTTTTACCCTGTGCGCACCCAAAAGGTAACGACTGCGGGTTTCCCTTGTCATCAAAAACAAAAAAAAATTCATCCCTATATTGAACCTATTCAACTCAGCACTAAACTTGTTTAATTCTCATCAGCTAGCCATAATAAATATGTGCATACAAAATTTGCATTTCCTGGATCATCATTCTTAGAGAGGTAATATTACCTTTGCTAAACTCTCTACAACGATCAAAGCTAGAAAGTCCGTCGAACTATAGAATAGTCCATGTACCAACAAAATTTGAAAGCTACGTTGCTCATACTCTTCGAAATTGTTGCATACGTGTCGGATCCTTAAAAAATGCATTACTTTTGGAGGACCCGACACGCATCCGGTGGTATTTTTTAAGAGTCTGAGCAACATAGGTATGTAAAGATATATCGTGTCTCTATATATTGATAGGTCTACTAGTGATTCAAATTTTAGATAATTTAACAACATTTAACTAGTGACAAAATTAATTAAGTACCCGCAAGGTAAATTATAAACTCCATTGTTATCCTCAAGAAATTTCCCCTCACAGATTTTTTCCATATAATTGTGCGTGCAAAAGAGGAATTAAGGTATGTACTATCGTGTAATATTATAGGACTACTTCTTGTGGAAGATGGTCTTTAGCATTCCTATACTCATAACCCAAAGAAATACAACCGCTTTGCGATAAACCATATACGCAGAAAAAGTATGAATTTGAACTACTCCACAAACATTGGGCAATTGGTTTTACACCTTCGGCATATGAGGAGATGAAAAGGAGTGGTTTCATGTGGGAAATGAAGCAACTCGATATTCTCTTCTCTCATTTTTTCCTGTTCTAGATCCACGCCCCCACAATATTTCCAATAAATAACTTGCTTTGTGGACAAACTCATGGATGAGAATAAAAGAGCATCGGTCCAAAACTTTCTCTGGCAAAGAAGAAATGTAATTAAGCCTATGCATATAAAGTTATCAAGTAAATACGAGAATGGGAACTTTTGTGCTAACATTTCTAGAATCTTCCAATAAAGGATGCCTTTCCTGAATCCAAGCTCAATATTACTTGCAACAATTTCTTCCCTCTTTTGGCTTTCCTGGTTGAAGATAATATTAACTAGTTGGAAATAAATCAAATGTTTCAACAATCCAAAGTTCAAAATATTATCCATACAATTTTTCGGACATCAATGGAAAAGGACAGTATCATGAATCATTAGATTTTTATTTCTCAACCAAATAAAGACAATTGACCAAAAAGGAATAGGAATAACAAGAGAAGATGCAACGAGAATTCTCATGTAAATGGAAATGGAAGACGGAGATTTCCATTGAGTGAAATTGAGATAGTCAAGATTTACTACCAAGTGAATGGAAGGTATCCTAACAAACACAAAAGGTTGTGAAGTCCTACTAAGATATTTATCCTAGATCATCATGATATGATCAAAGATAAAGCTCAAAGACAGAGTTAAGGTCACTTTTCTCCATTGAAGGCATGATTTTTCTAGAAGCAGCAACAAGAATGGGACAAATATCCATAAGCAGAACTACCAACATCGCCTTCACTGAAGTACCAAAGAAAATATGTTCAAGGATCTGCCTTGGCCAAGTTCTGTAGATCCCATTCCAGGGAAAGCATTTTGAACTTCTCTTCTTGGGACTGCATTCTGCCTTCAGTGAATTGCTCCAGTAGAGATCAGAAATTGTTGAAAAAACAGCAAGATCTTTCTTTTGTCCGTTTCAGACGATCGAAAAATAAAGAAATGGTTAATCATGCAAGATAATTATAGCCATCAATTGGTTGATTCGATCTAATCCATTGAATTATGCTGTTAAATGTTGTTTTTGCAAACATGAATTAAATTGATTTTTAAAAAATTTTCGTATTGGACACCCCAATTGCTAAACTACTAATCGGTACTTGAAACATAGTATATATGCAACAAGTTTTTTCCCTTTGACGCTGTAGTAGTTGCTACGTTCCTAATCCTTTTTTTATAAGCGTGTCTAGGACAGGTAACTTTGTCCACTAAGGTTAAAACAGATAGGAAGAAATCACCTAGTATTTTGCCTCTGCTATAAGATTTGAACCTACCACCTCATGGTGCTCAAACCACTTCATTTACCACTAGGTCACACCCTTAGGTACAAATCTCATGCTCTTCCTTCCCTCTTATCTTCAACCTTGAACTTCATGGTATACACTCCACTTCTTACATGCAACCAATCTCCAAGTTATTTAGGTTGTTGATGATGAACTAATGATGAAAGTTCCTTTTTTTTATAATTGTGGTGTTTGATCTACCTTGCGCGCTCCTCGACTAATTTCATGGGATACGTGCTACCTCCCACCATCACAAACACCAAGTAACTTTGTCCATCAAGGCTTGGAGAAATGATAGGAAATGACCTACTATTTACGTCACCAAGATTTGAACATAAGACCTCATGATTATTTAACTCATTTCATTAACCACTAGATCACACCCTTGGGTGCGACAATCAATGATGAAAGTACACCTCAAAGAATCTATGGTTCCTTACCATCCATGCCACGAACCTGAGACTGTTTTCGCACAATTTCCTCAGTGACAGCAAAACGTTCCTATACGCTTAGCTAGAAGAAATAATCCAATAGAGTCCATGAATTTACCTAGAATAGTTTATGGGTTAATCAATAAAGAATTTTTATCTTTGAAATCCATTGAAAAGAATAGTAAAGAGAAATCATAAAAAATGATCGAATCTCCAAACGCCTCGAAAAAGATATGAGGTGCTCATAAACGGTCGAAGTAGTTAAATAGTAGGATCACTATGACTAGCCCAGCGATAGACGAAACTTATATATGGATGACTAGTTACACAGGAACCCTTTCGTTTGTTGGTTGTTCCGGTCTATTGCTCTTTCCTTGAATTGGCACACTACTCAGCTCACCCCAAAATATATTTGATAATGTTCCTCAATTGTCACAATGCAAATACAGATTACATTCACCTTTTCTAGATATGTTTCATGGAGATGCTATAAAAACTTGTCATTAAGGATAAAAGGTGAAGAATTAACTTTTTGGTACAACAAGGACTTGTTCACCATACTTTAATTAAATTACTTCTTCGCGCATCACCTCTTCCTCTTTGTTGTACGTCCAAAACCATTTAATAAGCACACTTTGGTGATCAAGTTTGAAAGCTTCATTCACTTATACCAAAAGAAGGTTTCAAACTCCCTATTCTCATTCATATCCCCCTTGATTAACATTACTATTTACATTCTACAAGTGGTTTGGTTTCTTTCTTTGTTACCATCCAACGGTGTGTTTAAAACCTAACACAAAGAAGAGACGAGGTCCATCGGGCTTGAAGCGGAAAAAAATGAGAAACAAAGTACACGCTTCCTTGAAGTGAAACGCACCGATTTACCAAAAATTAAAAATTGCCAACCATATATGATAGCAATATAATAATCAAATACCAACTAAATAGCTAATTATGGCACCTAGTATACAATTGTTAATATTAATCCAACTCCTCAAAGTTGAGATTAAAAGACTCGACCTTTCCACCCACTTCCCACAACATTTTCCGAAGCGCACACTTCTCTAAAGTGCACGGCTTCCCCCAAAAAGTGATAACTCCTTGCTTCAGATCGAGAGTAGATGCCTCTGGTAATATTGACATCCAAGAGAAATTTCTCCTAGTTTTATTGGACTCTCTCACTAGCTTTGTAAGTATCGGAATGCAAACCTCATACATATAGGTAAGGATACCCTTAAAAAAAATTGGAGGTGTGAGAGAAAAGAAAACCTGCATTTTGGGACTAAATATCCAAATTCCTATATCTTCATTTCTCAAGACATTTGCACCATTTAATTGATCACTCTATAAGACTCCTATAATTTTAAAGAATTAAAATTCACATAACTACTGAAATTTATATTATAATATTGGTCAGATATAAGTGTTAAATGGAGTAAAAAATGGCCAATGAGGACAGTGGTCCCTACTTGTTTAAGATTGATGCATAGTGGTTGATATAATTACTTTATTAGACTAACTTCCCAATGTATACATTTTATTCCACTAACCACTGATGTGTAATATCAAGTTGAATTAACCACTTAAACTCCCAGTCCAATCAAATACCACAACATAAAATGGGACAAAGGGACTATGATGGCATCTAGTAGATGAGAGGCGTCAGCAAGGACCTTCCAACTTAAGTTGAAGGCACACCAAATTGGTTTCATGTCAAAGCTCTGATAGAGCATCCAGCCTGCATCTAGGAAGAAGTTAATACATTGACAATCAAGTAACTGTTTACCCTCTCGAAGTTTTTTTTGGTCAAGGTGACACCATCAGATAGTTAAAAAGGATGACAGTTTACATACAGTAGGGGACTCCTTATCAAATAATTTTCACAGAGTAGGGACTGTGACAGAGGAATCACCGAGAGGAGTCACATCCCCTGTTTCTAAAGGACTCATTAGACAAACCATTGAAAAAACTAGCTAAGAAAGCTACTAAACTTAAGTATTAGTATAACTGAAAAGTGCTCAAGGAAAAGCATATCATAGCAGATCGAAAAAAGAAATTCTGATTTGTCATTAGATCTTACTATAAATTTTCTTTTCATCCCTTCGGTATAAGATGGCATATCGAAGAAACAACAAAAAGAAAAAAGTCCCAAGACATTGAACCCTCAATCCAAATTTTAATCTACTGTAGCCACAAATTCAAGGGAATGAAGCTCACGCAACGGATGTCCAAAGACTACAATCATTCTAGCAATCAGGACACCACACAATTACATTTACATATAGACAAAAAATCCAATCACATACAATAAAAATTACAGTGTAACATCAAGAAATACACAACGTACACAAACAAAGTTTGAATCTTTTTGTACATATACAGCATGCATTGTTAAAATAATCCATATTTTACTTTAAATGTAAAAGAAAGGATAAATAAAGAAGTAAAATTCATACTTGGCCCCATGGTTTTGCTCCACTTCTCGTCCTGCAACAGGCAAATCCTCATTCAAATCAACAAACTGAAACAGCCCTTCCCCTTCCGATTCCCTTGGCGGCGAAACATTCATATCAAGCGGCGGCGATGAATTCATATCAAGCTCCACTACTTCACTACCTCCGGCTCCACCTCTGCCACCAGCACCGCTGCTGCCGTCATCGCTGCTGCGGCGGCGTCCACTTAGCACACACTTGAAGCATTTCCACTCCTCTTTCTGCTCATCCTTCCTCCAACTAGACCCAATCTCACAAGAAGAACAAACCCGAACATTCGTTTGACTGGGAGGAGTGACCACCGACTTGCCCCGGGAAGATTCTGGGTGTTCTAAAAACAAACCCCTTTCGATTTCTCTTGGTGAAGGAAGAGGAGTTTCGTTAAGATCGATGTGAAACGGCAAAGTCCGGTTCAAATTTGAAGAACAATCCATTTCTTGAACAAGTATAATTTTTTCTCAAAGACATCAACAAGCATTATATGCTAAAGAGTTGGGTTGTATATATACCCAAAAGGGTGTTGGGATTTGGGGTTTTTCTGTGATTTTAGCAAAGAATTGGGTTGTAAAAGATCACCGACTGGATTATGTGAATCGAAAAGAGAGAAAGAAAGAGTTTTTTTCGTAACGTAAATTGATGAGGGGGTGAGAAAGAGACAAATTTGGAAGGAAGGGAAGATTACAGGTAGGATTTAAGAGGAGTTTTGTACTTACTTGTTCGAAACAAAGGCAAAAGGAGAAGAAGGAGAAGAAGGGAAGTAAAGAGAGGCCAAAGCAAAGAGTGGGTTTGGGTTTGGTTTTCTCGAGAACGCAGAAAAGAGGGTTCTCCGCTTGAAGATGGTATAGTACTTTGGATGAAAATGACCAAACTACCCTTTTCTAAATTTTTTTTTAAAAAAAATGTAATTTAATTTTTTTAAAATATTTTTGTACTAGTAAAATAAATTTACACTATCAAATTACATATTGTATAAGAAAATACCGATAACCTTTTTTTTATAATTTTATTTTTTGTATTAATTAAATAATTTACGTCATAAATCCTTTTGAAAAATTTCGATGAAAACATTAATTTACACTATCAAATTACTAAAAAGTCTCGTATATATATGTAAAAATGTATATGACATAAAGAGTTTGACTATAGCATAAAAATAAAGTAGATTTTTTCTGTACTTGGAATTGTTTGGGATTTAGATAATATATGTAGTCAAATATGTGGTGTTTATTTGTTGTTTTGAATTCTAGGAAATAATTTTACCCTCTTGTTAATTTTTTTGATGTGCGGTTGTTGTTGGATTAAAAATTTAAAGCAAATAGTAAAATTATAAAAGTTTTTGGTGTAAAAAGTAAATTTAAACAAATGTGAGATAATTGAACATTAATGATAGTCTTACATGATATATAACTAAGTAAATTTGGTGAAGTCTAACTATGAAATTGGGCTTATTTTATTTATTTTGTATTTAAGAGTAAACAAATAGTTCCAAACAATAAGGTCAAATCAATTTCTTATACGTAATATAAAAATACATTCTGATTAAATGACACAATAAATGTGGGGCTTGGGGTGAGGGATATGAACAAAACTTGCATTTTGGTGTTTAGTTTCATCTTTAAATTAAATAAAAAAATCAAGAAAAAAATTTAAATTCAACATTATGAAATTATTTTGCTCCTAACTTCTCCTTTTTAACTATAAGGAAAAACATTTTATTACTAATGTAGAAACAATACGTGGAAGAAATATGAGAAGAAAGTATATACTAATGGCGATTGCTATTCAATTGACAAAGTTGAGTTCATAATATTGTATATATAAATTAAAATGGTTATATTTTATATTTTATACTATTATGTTATTACTCACGTAGCTTAACTATTCAATTATTCTATTAATTAATGACACAAATAGTAAACTTGAACTATTTTATATATATAAAAGTCTTGTTTTTTTAACATGAAAAAGTTAAACATCATATATATTTTTTAGTGAATGATATTATTTTTCTAATTAACTCGAATTAATTTATGTGGTAAATTAATATTGAACATTAATTTAATTAGTACCTTTAGGGATTATTTAAAAGGTTATACAACTTTTAAGAAATATTACAATTGAATCATAATATTTTATTAAATTATAGTAATATATATATATATATATATATATAGATAGATAGATAGATAGATAGATGATTCACATAAATATAAATAGAAGAAGTTAGTATGTCACTAAATTAAAATGAATCATACTTCTTTTTTAAAGAGCAATTTTATTGAAATGTAAACAGGATATAAAATTGTTAATTCAATTGTAAAGAAATGTTAAGTACTTAAGTGTATTAATCCATTGAGACGCGCACATTTAGTACCAATAAATCCCATGTATTTAAAATTTTTGAAATGGATCTTTTTTGGATATTATAAATTTTTTTATAGATTTTCCTACACTTTGTAGACAAAAAAGGCATAATACTCATATAGTTTCAACAACTTTATAATTACTTCTTCTCCTAAGTGATAGGTCATATTGTAATGTGATAAAAAGGAAAAAGAATTATCATTATAACAAAGATCAATATTAAATAATCTTTGATAGGATTAAATGTTCCTTCACCAAATACGCTTTTTAATTATCATGTTTCCTACAAGCTTATCATGTCTTGTAATAGTAATATTTTGATTTTCATTGATAATAAAATTAAAAAAAAAAAAAACAATTTGAATGGTATTTTTGAGTTACTCATATAGTAAAAAAAAATATTAACTATCATATTAACTCTTATATCATCCTCTATTCTCTTTTAAAAAAAAAAACATAAAGAATTCACTAAAATAAAAAAAAATTAAAAAAAAAAAGATGATAACTAATATTCATAGTTCAAAATTTTATTAATATAACCAAAAAAAAAAAAAAAATAGCATGGTTGATACATCTATTGATTATTTGAATTTGACGACAAATATTCTATCAAAATAGCGTACGATTTACACAAAATAGAATATATTTTTTTTGAAAAATTATCAAATTAGTAATTCAACCTTAATAATATAATTATTTGCTATTTGTCAATAATACAACAACAAAATCACCCCTCCCCTCTAAAATCTTTCATTAAAAAACCAAAAAAATTTAAAAAATGAAGGGTCAAAATAGTAAAATGATGCAAAAAGGGGGTCCAAATAGGGGAAGAAGAAGCGTGAAAATGACAGCATAAATGGGTAAAGTGGAGCCCACAGCACGTAGGAAGAGTGCTTTGTGTCTCTTCCTCGTGACTCTTTACCACGCTCCTCGTGCGCAAGAGCTTTGTCCTAACACAATACTAGTTCCGATCTGTTTTAATTGCCGTTTTTCTATACTTACAAACAAATTTTGATATTTATTATTTTTTTTGGTTTCAATTTGTTTATGTCGTTTATAAATATAAAAACAAATTAACATAATTACTTTTTCCGTTTCAATGTATTTGTCTACTTTTAGATTAACACTGAATTTGAGAAAAAAAGAAATAAATTTGAGTACTATAGTTTAAACTAAAAATGTATTAAAATGTCATTTTTAATCTTGTTATCTTAAATATGTTGGATGAAAAACTGAAATTGAAGAGTAGCCAAGAAGAAAAATATATTCTTATTAAATGGACTAAAAAGAAAGTAAGACAAGTGAATTGAATTAAAGAGAGTATTATTTTAGGAATTTAAGATTAAAATTGAGTATTGTTTCTGATTATAAGGATTTGTTTGATTGTTGATTAGAGGTATACATATATTAATTATGTAAGTATTAGTTATTTATGTACTCTCTTTGTCCTAATTTATGTAACACGTTTTGAATTTTGGGAGTCGAACGTATAATTAAGACAATATTTTGGATCCGTTTGAACATCATATCAAATTAGTGATTTAAAATTAGGATGATTTGAAGTTGAACTTTTGTTTGGATATGCAATTTAGATTTCTTAAGTTGTATTTTGTTCTCATAAATATAAAAATCCTACGAATTATGAAAACTATCAAAACTTTCTCAACTCTTGTACAATTTTACTAAATGAGCAAATCGTATCTCATAAAAGGTATCACAATATCTTGAGGCGGCACATTAATAAATCACATATCTACATGTTCTTTATAAATAAATATTTGTGATTAGATGTTATTACAAACTTTCAAATGCGCGTAATCTTACAAAGATTCATTTTATCCAAAAAAAAAAAAAAATCAACAATAGTGGTTACTAACTATTCTTTAATATAATCCTTCCAAGTGATACAATAATATATTCATGTCAAACATAGATATTCTTTTTAGAGAAAATTACGCGGTTAAGCAAACTTATACTACTTAAGTAGTCATCATAGCTATAGTTTGCTATAATTACCACTCGCGGCTAACATTAACCATTAACTACGTGGGCTGGCTTCAAGTTTGTATAATTAGTCATGTTTGTATAATTCACCACATTTGTATAATTAGCAACTAACAATTTTTCGTTTGATTTGTATTTGAATACGATGATTTATATTTGTATATGACGATGATTTCCTTTGGTTTTTCAGTTTTATCACCATATACATTCAATATTTTTTTATATAACTTTTTAAAGTTTGTATAAACGTTTAGTTTTCAGATTTTGTATAATATAATTTATATAATGTAATTTGTATAATTCTTTAAAGTTCATAAGTTTATGTTTGTATCAATTCGTTATTTCGAGTTTTATCATATTTGTATAATTTCAGACTTTGTATAACTCAATTATACAAAAACATGTGAATTGTACAGACGTACCCGCAAATTATACAAACGAGATGCAAATTATACAAATCATTGTCCTTTCTCACTCGCCTCTCTCCTCCCTCTCAATCTTGCTCGCCAGATTTACAAATACATATGTATATCAGTTACATATATACAATTATTTTGACTGATATACATATACAATTTGCCTCTCTCCACTCTCTGCCCTCTCTCATTCGCCTCTCTCCTCCTCTCTCCTCCTCTCCCAGTCTCGCTCGCCACGCTCCTCTCTATAACATGTAGCTACGAATCGTAATTAGCAGACTATATTTATGGAGCATAATTAAGCTATTTTTGGATAGTTGTATGTGAAAATTCCTTTTTTTTTTTTTTTTTTAATATCAAATTTAAAGCAATGAATCCTTGTTCGCAAAATATAAACTTATATCAAGTTTATATTTTTAAAAATTGAAATATCACTTTCTGGAAAATTTGAGATATTAAATTATAATTTAAAAATTAAAAATTGAAATTTCATTCTAGTTTTTTAGAACATAGTTTTTTAGGAAAAAACATAAATGATACATTACATTTATATCCACTCACAAATCACACATAGATCTTTCTCATGCTTTATCATTAGCTAAGCCACTTAATAAACTGTATATTAGAAGAAGTAAAATAAACTGTTTTTCTAAGAATACAAGTTCAAGGAAAACATATACATATGGCATATACAATATATCATTTGTATATCACATGTATAATGTAACGTGTGTGTCATGTTTAACACATCGTTTTTCTTCTTTCTTCCATCAAAATCACTCAAAAAATTATCCATGTAAAATATAACTAGAACTTCTATGTTATAAACCAAATATTATACTATGTTGCAAATAGAGTAACAATCCAAAAGACTAGTTATGAGGTGGAGAGTCTATTTAGCTAGTTACACATTTGGTCGATCGACTAAAAATAATTACATTTGCTGATCAAATATATAAAAATCTATATTATTTTGTATCAAATTAAAGTTGTATATTTTACGTATATAATGCGTTTATATACAACATATACATTTCTTGATTATTATTTTGATGGACGGCTATTTATGTCATTTTTAAAAAATTGATGGAGAACAAGTGACATATAATAATCGTCCCCATTGAAGACCAATAATGTTGGTCATGGATTCAAGCCACCACTCCTCACAAATAGGCTACCATCCTCACAAATAGGCTACCAATTTGAGTCGCGATCTCAAACGTTGATCGGTCTACTCTAATGTTGATATTATTAAAAAAGTGTAGCATCAGAGTATGATCAGGTTAAGGAGTCAATGGACTAAATAACGGGTCTTTTTTTCCAAATTATGAGATAAGTTGAATTGACCAACTTTGGAAGTTTGGGGGTACAAAATCAAATCGAAAATCAAATCAAATCGTAAATTGAGTCAAAATGAAGAAAAAAAACTCCATTATGGTTTGGTTTTGGAAAAAAAATCGACTATACTTGGGTTGGTTTAGTTTTAACTAAAAAAAGTCAATTCGAGACCAAACCAATCCGACATTATATATATAATTTTTAAAATTTACTTTATATATAAAAGTATTTACTTTGATATAATTTCAAAATATTACTTAAACTTTTTTATAATATTTATCTTTTAACATATTTTTTCAAGTTCTTTGAGATCTATAATTTTGAATGGTTCAATAAGATTATAGTCCATATATATTAGTAATTCTAATAAAGCTCAATTCAAAATCAAATTAATATTAATGCTAACAAAAAAATTGATTCAACACTAAAAATGACAATAATATTGAACATTTGTTCTTTAGTTTTACATTGGTTTAGACATTTAAAATTCATAACCTAATTTTGTTTTTTCTTTAATGTTTAATCATGTAATTAGTACTTACTAGACTTATTTTAGCATGATTTAGTACTTTTAAACTATAATCCTTTATGACTTATTAATTTGTAATATTTATTTTATGTGATTTCATTATTATTTTTTGTTGAATATTTTATTGTCATCACTCATTTCATATTTTGTGTTATTCTCTTAAGAAACACCTTAGACAATTGTATTTTGGTTGGACTAAAGAAATATTTGGAGCACAATTTAATTATATGTTTGTATTAATAATTTACAGGAAATTTTTTTTGAAAAAACCTGAGGTTTATTAGTTTGGCTTGATTTATAAATTTGAAAATTCGACACAAATGGTTTGATTTGATATTTGAAAAATCCGAACCAAATTGAAAAAAACCTAAGATTGAAAAAATTGAATTTTATTAGTTTGATTTGGTCTATAAATTTAAAAATTTGACACAAATAATTTAGTTTAATATTTGAAAAACTGAAACCAACCTGATTATTTACACCCTAGTCTACATTATGCAATAATTAGTACAGTCCACCGGCCCATTGAATAAGAAAGGCCCAACAATTGTTTCCCCTCTATTTGAATAGTTTTGAGGCTCAAAGTTTGATCTCTTGCAAATATGAATTATTTTGAAATTTGAGTGAATAATATATGAAGTGATTCAAAATATTGAGAGCAGCTCAAATTTATAATTTAACCCTTTTTTAGAGGAAATTTGAGTTAGATGAGATTGAAAAAAAGTAGCTCGTTGAGGAAAATGAACTTTTGCAACTATATAAATATTATATAAAGAGTGTGTATGTATTTATATACATCTCTGATACATAATTATATATTATATATATGATTCTACACTTTCAATACATTACATATGCATGCAACTATTTTAGTTAAAAAATCATCATCTTTACGTAAGAAGCCCCTATATTAGAGTGGGAAAACCATTTAAATCATAAACCCATTAATATTTGATTTTAATTAATGAAAAGTAATTGATGCATAATAGTCTAATAAATAAGATTTCAAAGTTTGCTTATATTACATGTTCAAGTACGCGAGTAACGATCTATTGATTTTATAATCGCTTTATATAAAATTTTTACTCTACTATCTGCCAGGGTCGACTCAATAACATTGGGGGCCTAAAGTGAAACTTAAGAGAGGGACC
Source organism: Solanum pinnatisectum (assembly GCA_035578085.1). Classification (NCBI taxonomy): domain Eukaryota; kingdom Viridiplantae; phylum Streptophyta; class Magnoliopsida; order Solanales; family Solanaceae; genus Solanum; species Solanum pinnatisectum. The sequence continues at coordinate 6,718,172 of CM069080.1, read as the reverse complement.
CTAATGTTTTATTTTTTTTTAATCATATATACTTTTATTAAAAATCTACTTTTCTAGCTATTTTAGATGTGAAATCATTAGGTACTGTTTTATAATCAATTTGTTTTAATAATTCCTTTCCAAATGATAATATAGCTAATTCATTCTCTCTTGTGACATTGTTGATCTTAAAGAAGATTTAATCAATTTAGTTTCGAAAAAACTTCTTTCGGCTGAGGCAACGATTACAGGAAGTGTTAACATTATTCTAATAGCAATACGTGTATTTGGAAAAGAATCAAGTCTTCTTATGTGATTGAGTATTTTCATTAGATCATCATCTTCTACTTGTATTATTTCCCTTACACTTTTAATTGAAAAAATAAATCTAAACCATCAATATGAGAATAAATATTACGTGTTAAAAAAAGTTCAAGGTTAAGACAATACTTTTTAACATTCTCATCATCTAGTGATCTCAATATTTTACCACTAAATAAGAAATCAAAAATATTTATATATGCTTCACTTGGTTCAAATCTATTTTGAAGTGAAAAAATAGTTTGATCTACTCTACATATATAAAGCAATCAACTCTAAAATAGGGACTTTGTGATTTTGCTATTCATATTTTAATCAAATTGTTTCTTACGAAATTCAGGTTTATTTTCATCTCATATGCAATTTCCTTAGTAGAAATCATAACACTCATAGTACATATAATTATTTTTTTAAAAAAATATATATATAAGTAAATATTTTTTTAAAAATGGGGGCCCAAAAATATATGAGACCCCATGCGATGACTTTAGTGGCCTAGGGGTTAAGACGGCCCTACTAAGTTGTGCTAATAATAAGTTAAACTCCAAAGTTTCCACATATTTAAACTAGGAAAACATGCATAAAATTAACGATGTATTAATTGACGTTCATTGTTTCTGCCATTTTTTTTAAAAAAATTCTTGGGGTTTATATTTTTTTTTTTTTTCATTTCCAGCCTTTTCCTCTTTGGCAACACAAGGGAAAAGGAAAGAAGAAAAACCAATGAGGTCGAGTATTTTCATTTTAAATTTTATTTTATTGTTCTATTCTCTATTTTATCCCTTAAAAACAAATACAAACTAATGATCGTACTATTTCTAATTAGGTGTGTTCCTAATTCGATTTAGATTGATTTTTCTCTAAAAGAAAATTAAATCAATTAAGCTGGTCTTTCAAATGTTGGAACCAAATCAAATTAATAAAGTTGATTTTTTATTATTTCAATTTAGGTCGTTTTATTTCTTTCTTAAAAATGAAGATCTAGTAGTAATGTACCAAGATATCTTCACAGTAATTGAATCAAACAATGGTGGATGATTAAAAGACTAAAAGACAAGTTATTTTGAATATGAAATAGATTTTTAGAATTGTCAAACAAAAATTTACAAATCAAATAAAAAAAGGACAAATAACCGAATTACTATAAAGACACACCCCTAAATTAAGAATTAAGAGTCCGTTTGATTTGGTTATTTTTTTAAATCTAAAATCAAATCAAATTTTTTAAAAGTAAAAATCAAAACAAAAAAGTATAAATGTTTTTATCGATTTAATTTGATTTTCGATTTTTCGTTAACACCCCTAATTCAGTAATTCTAACTATCTAGCAAATGGTTAATTAGTTGAGTCTTTGATAAAACAATTGGTATTTTGTATTGGTGTAAGATTGAGTCCTTCGTCAACCAAACACTACAACACAAAGGTGACATCAAATTTTATATTTTTCTAATGTTGATATGTCCGGCATTTGTCTTTTATATCATCTTACTTAAGTAACTAATCAACAAATGTTAAATCAGCAGAAAATCTTAGATTTTAAATAAACTTTTCACTTTTTTTTTTGGTCTTATGTCATATGATTGATTAAATTAGATACAATACATGGACAATTCCTTAAATTGTTGATTTATTTTATTTAGATATTCAAATTCCGATATTTTCTAATTGAGCATAGGAAAGTATGATTAGTGTTTCTATTAGACATGTTCAATTTCAATTTTTAGAAAATTTTTGCGTGTGTTTTTTCAAGCACCAGTTACGTAAATATGTTAACCACTTAAAGTTTGATAGTTTCTTTAGTTATATGCATTATCCTCATTAAGTCGTAAAACCTCAAGCCTTCTTTAATTGAGATTAACGTATATAATTGAAAGATGTTGCATGTTTTATTTACTTCATAAACTCTTGAGTAGACACACAAAAGTTTTTCTTCAATTTCAATAGAAAGTTTCTAATTAAATCACTTTATTATGTATTTTAGTGTAAGTGTCTAAATGAGATTCATGACAAATTTAAGGGGTTGTCGATGTATTCCGCAATTTAATGTTATGATTTAGAATGGGAAACAAGAAAAATACCCTCTTTAGCCAAATGCATTCTCTTTATTACTCTTTCATATACTTGACTTCTTCTTTCTTATGAAGAAAAAGTTATATAGCTCTCCATTTGATTGTGTTAATGTAGAGTACCCTTTAGCATTTCAAGAAATGAATTGCTTCAAAGCACAAGTATTAATCATGTTCATCATGGTTTTCTCCATATCATTTCACTTAGTTTTTTCTCAAACCAATAGTAGTTTCAACAAATGTGTCCTGGATTTTAACATTTCTTCATCATCATCAAGGGAGTCATGTACAACTTTAGACAACAATTGGGATGGTTTCTTAACTCACCCTTGTTGTGGATTACCTTTCAACACATATTTACGAGCATTGACGCGTTGGACTAACCAAACAAGGCTTATCTTTCTCAATTCCACACAACAGAGGGACTGTTTAACTTTGATGAATAACAATAGTTCTGATACTTTTAGCTGTGGCATTGAGAAGTTGACTAGTGGTGCAGGAGGTTGTTCGGATTATTCAGAGATCGACGTTGTGAATGAGCTAGGAAGCAGATTGAATAGTCTGAGAGATGACTGTAGGCTAATGGATTCAGAAGGAGGACTTACTAAGGGATGCAATAAGTGTTTGAGGACATGGAGAGAAATAGCTTACACGTTGAAAAATGATTCGATGAAACTTGAAGATGACATTTGTAGATTTAGTATGCTGATTTTGTTAACAAGTCAAAGAGTTGCTGATGAGAGTTGGATTGACAAGATCTTTCATTGCCTAGGAGACAACTCTCTCCCTTTAGGTAAGTTTACTTTACTTCCTGTTATAAACATAATTAAGTTTTTCTAGTCCAAGTTTTTAAAATTTAACCATGATCTTGATTGATCATTGTATTGTGCAGCATCGTCTGCAGATGAGAGTGTAAATGAAACGATACGTAGTACTAAGTTTAAAACTGGTAAATCTTGAAATCCATATACATAAAAGTTACTGATATTGCTGAGTTTCAGGACAAAAGAGTGTGTTTATTGTTAAGCATTGGTTAAATATGCAGATCTTTCGATTCTAATTGGTGGTGTAGTGGGGATGGTGTTAGTAGTAATCATTGCGTTGTGGATCTATGTGAAAAGGAAGGCTGAAGTTAAACCATCAAGTGAAAGATATAGTAAGCCCTATACACATAAACAATCATTGTTTTGAATGTTTTAGCTTATTCTAATTCTGCTTCGTGTTGATGGTATCAGATGAATCTTACTCTGAAGAATCAAGCTATCGTAAACTATCACTGAAAGAAATTTACTCCGCGACTGACAATCTCAGCATGTCCAACTTCATAGGTCAAGGCATAGCTGGTAAGGCAAAATCGAGCGTTGTACTAATTGGCTTAATCTCTCCTTATTGTTTTAAGTATCAAAGGTACTCAATTTCATTGACAAGCTTTGCTATTAGTAACATGTATAAACCAGAATATGATATCTAGGGAAGTGTAACATCCCCTCTTCCGATTCTTCTCTTTGTGGATCGATTCCTTTGGAACGTTGGATATTGAAATGATCGTGTTTTACAGGAAAAGTATACAAAGGTATTCTGGCAGATAGACAACATGTGGCAATTAAGCACATAATTAAGGATGAACAGATGGAAACATTTGTTAGAGAAGTTACAAGCCTCTCTCATATCAAACATCCGAACCTCGTATCCCTGCTAGGCCACTATGATGCACCAAATGAATGTTTTCTAGTTTATGAGCTATGCCACAATGGAAATCTTTCCGAATGGCTATTTGGTATGTTCTTTCTCTTTGAGCATTTCTGATCTTTGTTGACCTAAATGGTACAGAGTCCTGATTTCGACACCCCTGATGAGCAGGCAAAAGTAAATATCTCTCGTGGCGACGAAGACTAGAAATTGCACTTGATTGTGCTCGTGGTCTCCTCTTTCTCCACTCGTATCCTCAAGGATCAATTGTTCACCGGGATATCAAGGTAAAATCTTATTTTACATCCATAATCTGTCTTCCATTTTCTAAAAAAAATACTCAGTTATGTTTCCTGTTTTTGGTGAAATTTTGCAGCCAGCAAACATTCTTCTATCTGCTAGCTTTGAAGCCAAACTCTCAGACTTTGGTTTGTCCAAAATTATTAGCATTGGACACTCATATGCTAGCTCAGAAGTGAGAGGAACCTATGGTTATGTTGATCCTGAGTACCAAAAGAACCGTCACGTTAATTCTTATGGTGATGTCTATAGCTTTGGCATAGTACTGCTACAACTTTTATCTGGACAAAGGGTTATCAACTTGGATTTGAAGAATCCAATGCCTCTAAGTAAAATGGTAAACATACTAACTCCTTCATTCTCTCTTGCATTCATTTCAAGTTTTTTTCTTTGACGCGTCTTTTTGAATGATAGGCGAAAAACTTGACTAAAGGTGGGAACATCAAAGAATTTGCTGATCCCAAACTGGAGGGGAAGTTCTCAATGGAGGCATTTGAACTTGTTCTTAAGCTAGCTTTGACTAGCATAGGGCTTAAGCAGCAAAGACCATCCATGGAACAGGTGGTTGTTAAACTCGAAGAGGCTCTCGATTTTTCAACAAGAGTTGAGTCAGTTCATCCTTAGTGCACATTCTCATGTACAATTAACTTTCATTTCATCCTACCCGAGAACTCAAAGGCGAATCTAGAATTTATAGTCAATAGTTCCCATTGAACTCGCTGAAGATCCGCCTCTGCCCAAGGTTGTACAATTACTTAAGTTTCCTCTTATACACATTTTGATCTCAACTAGGTGCCTACCAGAAGATGAAACTGAACAATCAAAGATAAAACAAGTAAATTGATTGTATATTTGTACCAACTGAATCATATAAGACGATGCTTATTATTTAGTCGAAGATTACAACGATTGATGTTTAGAGAACAACAATTCACATTAACATCAGAAAGTATAGAGATACAAGTAAAACTATACAAAGCTTCATTCAAAAAACCAGAAGCTGCAGCAGTGTAGTGACTAGCTCTTAAAAACTTGAGCCGATATCACCAGTCAAAGGAAAAGGACACTAAAGCATCCTACACCATGGTGTATATATACATGTTGGATGCTTGTAAATAATTACCACACATTAATGAATTGATCCTCTATAAAAACTGGAGTGATCAAGCCAGATGAGGTCTTCTCGTTGTACTCGTGCAAGATTCTGATGAGTGTACTCGCTTTCTTGCTTGCTTTTGAGTTGCCTTCAGCCAGGAGGGAATATAACGGTCCCATGAGAGATGAGTTCTTTACTAAAACAGGAACTGCATCTGCTCCACCATTGATACACAAAGCCAGCAACAATGAGACACAGTACTCTTTTGATGCCCTTGAATTGCAAGAACTTAGAACATTGACAATAATAGGCAAAGCTCCAGCATAAAGAACAGCCATTGCTCCGTCTAGCCTTTCAGAAAGTGTTGATAAAACTGCTAAAGAATCTGTAATGAGATCTTCCCTTTCGAAAGATTTCAACAGATTAACCACCAAGGGGACTAATCCAGCAGCAATCACTCTCCAGTGGTTTTCGGGGCGCATTAAGAGGCCAAAAATGGTGACCAAGGCATTCTTTTTTCCTCTGTCAGTGCCATTTCTTAGCAACTCCAAAAGTGATGGAATGAACTCCGGATTTTCTCCCATCATTTTACGGTACTCTTCTACTGATGTAAGGTAGAATAATGTACCAGCTGCGTGCTGTCGAGCCTCCATCTTTAGCCCTCCTTTCAACACATCAAGTATCAAGAACAAACCTCCATTTCCAACAATTGTACTTTTGCATTTAGAGTTCTTTGAGAGGTTCAGCAGAGTAGCCATTGCATTCTCTTGACAAGAAGAATCCCTTGAAGTAACAAGATTCAGAAGAGGTGGGATTGCACCAGCTTCCACCAAACAAGACCTGTTAAAAATGCTTGTTTTGGTGAGCAAACGAATCTCGAAAGCAGCCTTATTTTGCTGTTCCATTGTTCCACCAACCAGCCTGCCTACTAGAAAACTTGCAAGCAACTTCATAGTCTGCTCATTAGCCACACTGCTTGAACCAACAAATCTTACAGCATCACGATTTCGCCTACCAGTCTCCACAAATGGAATACCATTCGCGGAGCAATACTGCTTGATTAAAACCTTCAAAGCAAAATTAGGAACCAAATCAATGCTTGTTAACCTCTCACCAGTCTTTGGACAAGTGGAGTTTCCAGCTCTGAACCATTTCAGAATCGAAGCCCGATCATACGTGTGACCTGAGGCTATTGTCACTGGATCACTCATGATTTCAAGTGTAATTGGACACCTGAAATCATCAAGATTCAAGAACCTGATGACTTGATCTGCATTAGTACTGCCTCCATTGATTTGTCTGCCTGCTCCATTATCCAATACATCAAACAGAGTTCCCCTGCAGTATATCATGAACCCCATTAAGCTACTAAGGATCCCCATATCTCTCTTCTCCTCAGTATTCCCCTCCAAGAACATCTCATTATCCAAGAACTTAACTTCTCTATTACACGCGCTCCAACGTTTAATCCCTAAATAATCAAGAACCCTTTTCAAATCACGTGATTCTGGAATAACTTCATTTTCAAGTTGATCCAAAATCTTCAAAACATTCACTTGCATTCTCTCATCATCCATTTCCACTTCAAACTTCAACTTAACAGCTTGATTCCTCACTAACTCAACCACTTCTTTCACTTCCACTGAAACATCCATTTCCTCCAAAGGAAGAACATCAAGTGCCACAGCAACAGCTCTTGCCAGCATCTGAAACTGGCAAGAGACATCCTCGGATTTCGCTAAAATCCATATTCTTGAATCTTCTCTGCTACAATCATCCAACAAGAAATGAAACTTCTGGAAGATAAAATGAATCTCAGATAAGCTCACAATGCTTGAAGTAGCAAATCTTGAAACCCCATTTGGGATTTCTTTAAGAACAATGAGAATATCCTCAATTAAACGAATCGAATTCCTAACATTCTTCTTATTGGTATAAAAAGTTCTTGACTTGTATTCACATATTGTTTGGCCTAATTGAATCAAAGATGCAACAAGGCTAGAAAAACATACCGTTTCACTAGGACGGATTGCCGGAAAATTCAAAATCCGGCGAATGAATTCGTTAGATTTGTTGATCATTGAGATAAAAAAAATATCAAGAAAACACAAAGATCAAATCTAAAGTATATATGAACAAAAGGGATAAAATGTGTGTATGGACTTATGTGAACAAACTTTTACTAGATTTAAGTTGTGTATGATATTGTTAAAGTAGTTGGCATATATATATATAGAGAGAGAGGTCGTTAGTTGAAAAAATGTATGGAGACACGTGTTGGTAGATAAGAGGTGATGAGTGATCGAACGGTTAGAATTTGTGACAAGAGACGGAAAGTTGACTAAGGATATTTTGTGAAGTTCGTGGAGACTTTCATAAAATAATAAAAAGTATAGTTATGACTTATGGGAAGAAGGGTACGTGAAGGGACGTAGCCGACACTTTGTAATAAACGTACTAGTGACATTATTGGCAATTTGGCATGTAAATAACTAAATAAATTGGTACTTGCTCCGGGCGAAATTAAAATTTTAATTTTATAAATTTTAAATTCTACAATGATGTTTAAAGTGATAATTATTAGATTTTAAATTTAATATTTGTACATATTTAATAAATATATTAACACAAATATACTGTTTGAGTAAAATCTATTGAGTTTGGCCGAGTTCGCATGCTGACTAGCTTCGCCCTGTCGCCCTGATATTAGTTGTCCAAAAGTCTCCTTGTTTCTTAAGAAATCATAAATAAAAATGTTAGTTTTATTAATTTACCCCCTTAAAGAAACTTTTCTAGAACTTCACAAATTTTTTTATACTTTCAATAAATAAATAAAAATTATAAAGATAAATTGACAAGTAATTTAGGATAATTATTTATTATATAATGGACAACTAATATAAAATGAAGAGTAGTGATTTTTTTTGCTTTTAGTCTATGTTTGAAGTTAACTAGCCTTGAAAAGGAAGAAAGAAGGAAAGTGACATAACGAGAGATATTTATTTGGTGTAGATGGAGGTTGATTATTGTCCAATTAATGTATTGTGATTCTATGTTATTATAAAATATTAAAAATATTAAAGGTCCAAATTTGCCTTTATATTTTGCTAAAAGGTCTAATTTTGCACTATATTAGAAGTTTGGCTTATCTAATTCCTCAAAAGTTTTAATTCTAGTTTGAATTTGGTTAGTCATTAACAAATCAAATATTGTTTCTTCTTTTCATTATTTTTGTTAACTCGTTTTTTTTTTTTCCTTACGAGTTCCAATTATTTATTAAAAAATTTATTTCTTCAATATTAGAGTTTATAAAGTGTATTAAGTTCATAGTAATATCTAAATAGACATTTATAGCGAGTTCTAATTCAAGACGTCCATCCTTGAGTTGATAGTTATTCAACATAAAAATTCGTCAAGGACATTTACAAATACATAATATGTTTTAGTTGATATTAATAACATTATTGATGAACTCTTATATTTTGTTCAAAATTTTCATAATTATTAAATTATTTTGTTCAATCGGCTTTGCTATATAAATCAAAGCGATGGACAATTTGAATCGGAAGTCAAAATAGATCAAGTCTAAAAATAGTATAACACCTCAAATCTCAATATTCTGAATCCACCTATGTAGGTTGTAGCATAACTTTGCTCACTAAAATTTTGAACGAATTAAAAGAATACACTCCATTAAGATTTAATTAAATCTTATAAACTTCTAGGATTTTAATCAAGTTCATTGATGATTAAACAACACTCTTTTAAGTGCTTGAAGGGTCAAAACCTTAAAATTTGATCTTGAAACATTATTATATGAGTTGGCATTGTGCATGTTATGAAATTTAATAGAGGTATGGGAATAAAAACAAGTCAGCAATTACTAGGACAGATAAGAGGCACCGGCAGCATTGAATCACTCAAATGTATAATAATTTTAAAAAATATAGATGTACTATAGTCTATAATGCATCGAAGTTGGAGGAGACTTCGTTTAATGTTATCATGTGATGTGTTGGAACGTACATTCCGACTGCATCTTCGAGGTGTTATGCTAAAATTATAAGCTCCGCTAATATACGGTTTGATCAACTAATTTATTAATATTATTGAAATATATGATGATATATTTAGTATAATTTGAAAGATAAAGCGTATGCAAATCTTACTTCTACCTTGTAGAGGTAGAGAAGTTGTTTTTGTAGGACATTAAAGTATGTATGAAAATGTCAAGTGATAGTGAAGAAAACATAGCAACTAATAAGAAAACAGTAAAAACAACAAAATAATGCAGTAATTGAAACATCATAAACAGTAGATGATGATAGATCATCAAAAGCAAGACACTAAGACTAATACTACGATATACATCACTAAGCCTAAACCCATCGAAAATCAAGACAACACTCCACTACTAACTAATCTTCTACCCTAATTTGTGACATCTACACCCTCTTATCTAATAAGTTCATGTCTTCGGTAAACTATCATGATACATTAATTCACTATCATGATACATTAATTTTAATAGAAGAAGAATCCTTCTATTGCTCTAAAAGGGAATAAAATATGAAAATCTAATTAAATCCCATAAATTACGCTTACGTTTCTTTTTACTCTCAATCATATATAGGCAAATCCAGAACGAAGAAATTCAAAATTTGAAATTGCTCCCCTCTGTTTAGCGAAGAAACCTTTCAGATTTGATTAACAATTTTTTATCGAAATTTTGGGTTAGAGAGGTGAGTTATGAAGAATACAGAAGTGATGGAATTGTTGTTGGACAAACGATTTCCTTTTGTGGAGGACACAAAAGTGATGGAATTCATACCGTTCATAATGTTGTGAAATCGTTTTTTGAATTTCGTTTCCGAGATGGATAGATCTATCAATATATTAGTACTATTTATATATCTTGTTTAAATTGATAAGTGTTGTATTTCTACTAGATACATTAAATAAAAAATGTTGCCCATAAGATGTTAGGTTTGAGATCGATACATTATTGTTTGGTAATTGTTATGTATCAGATACATTTAGTATAAATTTGAATTTACGTATCTTGCCTAAAAAAATAGTGCATGGTACATTATTATTTATGTAACTTATTTTGTTTGAGAGCAGAATCCATATGTATCAGGAATTTGTAGATAAAAAGGCTGATACATGATAAATGATACATTTGGTAGAATTTTTGTATCAAGAATCAATACTAAATTAAGGTTATGTATCAAAACTAATATTTGAACACGATACATTATGCAGGATAGAATTGTAATGTATCATAGTGTTGAAACGAAGGAAGTATACATTAGTTTAAGAAACAAAATTAACTAGATACATTAAAAATCTGAATCTATATGTATCATAAAAGATGAACAACCAAAAAATTGGAAAAAAAAATCAATAATCTAATCAACGGAAAGCAACGAAGATGTATCCTTCTTGGACTAATTGGGTAAGCCTAATACTGAAAGATCGAACCAATGAAATGAAGTGTATCAAGACCGCCATTAGAAATTCCTGAAACAATTCCAAATGTACTCCAAGATGAACTCTGTGCATTAGCAACGTTTTCCACCCCTCTTCCAGTAAAAAGACCGGGAGTTATGTCATAAGATTGATGATCAATAAATAGATGAAAAACTGACAACAAAAAACTTCTTTTGGCATTATGTTAGCAATCACAATTACCTGCCCATATCTCGTCGTCACATATGTGTTTAGGAGATCCTTTTGTCTATGCTTAATCAATCACAATTATTATTATTTTAGTTTTTAAGATGAAAAAATTAAAAATTAAAAATTAAAAAAAAGAAATTGAAAATTGAAGTGATGGAAAGAAATCTATCTCTTGAATAACTTGAAATCATGAATTAAAAAGAGAAAAGATTTTTTGAAATTCAAAAATGGATTAATGTAGGTAACTGTATAGAGATTTGTGGCTTGAAAAAAGGAAAGAAAATCATGGGTATGAGATTTTTAATGTATCCGGAAAAGGGAGTGATGGGAGAAAAAGATGGAATTTTTGATATTTTTTGAAATGGTAGAAAAAATAATAAAATATGATAATAAATGGTGTGTAGTTAGGTAATTTTTCCATTAATTTATTACGAAAGAAGTGTCCGATTTCATGCTAAGAAGAAGAAGATTGGGCCAAATGAAGCCCCAATAAGGAACACAGAAAAGCTAATTTTGTATTCCACATTGAGGCCCAAATGAGTCCAAAAAAGTTGCTTTTGGGCCTGATATGAATGCCCAAGCACTGAAGAATCAAGCCCAAATTGTTGCTCAAATACGACGTGTGATTTTGGAGTAAACCAAATCAATTATTTTTACTATTAGCTAGTTTTGAAAGGTTTTTTTTTTTTTTTTCCTTCCTTCCCCGAATTAAAAGTTTTTTTTTTTTTGTTAGGTTTTTCTATTTATTATTTTCATAAAAGTAAGATTAGAGACTTGTGCTATTTGAGATAGATTTTCTCTAGGGATAATTTTGTTATTTTCAGAAGATATGATCAAATATTATTTGAGATGTTTCTCTTCTTTATACATTTTTGTGTGGTGATAACGGATTTATCTTACAAGTTACAACCTTATAGGCACGATATTTTAGGATGTAATATTAATTCTTTAAGTTGCAAACTTTGATTTCTATTAAAGTAAATTAAAGAAGATAATTAGTCTTATACTAATTATTATTTGCGATTTCTTTGAAATAGGGGCCTAGATCACTTTTGATCCAAGTTCTTGAATTGACTCTATTAGTACCATAATTAGTTTAAATCCGCTAATTTTAAATAATAAGATCAATTAAATTTTTTAGCACTTTATCTTGAAATTTGAAGATTTTACTCTCAAATTTAACATATCTAATAGTTATTTTACGTACTAAGCTATTTTATTATTTGTGTTCCTTTGATGTTTGCTAATCTTTTGCCAAACTTGCTTTCTCATGAATAATTTTTTAAAAAAATTATCTATATATGTGACTTTAGAACTTTAACAATTATAAATACTTATCAACCAATACATAATTAAACAATCACTACATTAAATTGATTACGCCATAAAAAAAAAATGATACAAATTAAATTTCTTTAATAAAATTACAAGTTACAACTTTTATATCTTAATAAGTTTAGCACGGTCCTGTTGCAACTAATATCTATTTAGAAAATGAACATAGTGGTGTTTAGTTGTTACAAATGTTAACTTGTTTATCAATATGAGTTGTGATGGAATGATTGAGATTCCTCTATATTTTAAAACAAAAATCTTAGATTTGAACTCGGAGAATAGAAAAACTCATGTAAAACATAAAAAAATTAATTTATCTTTTCTTATGTAAAAAATAATATATAAAAATAAAAATCTATTTTAAAATAATAAACCGAGGAAATACATACTACTCTCTTCATTTCATTTTTGCTTTAAAATTGGTCCAAATCAGATGACTCCAAATTTAAAATACAACATTCTATTACCTAAAGCTTCAAAAATCAATAAATTACTACTATTTCTTAAACAAGTTATTTTCAAGTTCAACAAAATATGGTCATATTCTTTAATTTTTCTCCCATCAAACTAAACAAATCATTAAGATAGATAACATGAGATCAATGGAACAATACCACTCAATTCCATCCACAAATAAGCCATGAATCTTCAAATTTTTACAACATATTTAATTATTTTTTAATTGTATTTGTGAGCTTATAATTTATGTATATGAAGACACGTTCTTGGCTTATACTCTTAAAATAATACTAATTTGTAAGTGTATCCCATTATTAATTATTCCCTCAATGCAAGCATTTCTTTTCCAAAAAACTCATAAATCTTTCTACAATCTCATCATTCCTTAAGGTATCCAACAAAATCTTTCTTCAACTCCTTAATTACATGAAATAATTCAATTCAATTAAGTAGTAACTAGTCCAATAATTAGCTCAAACATTATAAGGATCCATTAATAATGAACGAATTAATACACAAGAATTACTTACATCAAATTTAATCTTTTATGTTTTAATATTTTAATTCCTTTTATTAGTAATATATAATTATCCTATAATTTTATCACTTGACACCTCTTGAATAAGAATAACTGTCATTAGTTATTGCGCGAATCAAATAACCTGCAGTAATTATATGAGGAATATTTTTGTAGATATATAATGAAAGGAGATAGGTATCATAATCAAATACGATGGAATTAACATATGTGACGATATGAAGAGAATGGAAGAAGCCATTCACGAAGAGCTTCGAGTATCTGCCCGTGTAGTAGAACTGACATATGGTTGGACAATGGACATTCCAAAGAGACTTTACGAAATCATAATGACCCTCGAGAGCTCAACAATCAATTTCAAACCGCAAGTTCACCTACTTCAATTGACTTTAGTCAAAGTATCAGAACATATGCACGTGTTATAAAATAGTTTTTTCGTATCAAGTAAGTTGTTGTTTCATATTAAGGTGACGATTCAACTTTTGTGGCCTATAAAAGAAATAAATGGAGGTGTCACACACAATAACAAACCACGACTTTGGTATTTTAGCTCTAAGAAAATGAACTTGATCGGTCTTAATTCATTTATTTTCTTTTTGTATATTTTACTGTTAATCAAAATGACGATTTTAATAAATTAATACTATAATTACAAATACATCATTATACATAAGAAATAATGCAATAATAAAGAATAAGAGAATAGGGAGTTTGTTGGATCAAGTTGGGCCAATTGGACGCGTTTGTGTCAATTAACAGCTGTTGATTGAAACACAGACAAAAGCAGCAGCAAAATGTATTACGCAAATCTATGATTTCATCTCCAATTGTTCCTCGTCCATTTCCCCCAACAAAATTTTATTGCTACGGAGTTTGAAATTTGATGAAGGATATATATATATTTTTAAAAGCTATATTAAAAATGTATAAAATTAAATATGCATTCATAATAAATTACATAACTTTCTGTGAAGGGTATGCACTAGACCATCTTTTGCCTACGGGGTGGCTCCACCTATGGATGTGACGGCAGCGGCAAGCTAAATGGTTGTCAGGATTTCATCGGAAAAGATACCGTATATACAAATAAAATGATATACGAAATAATTAAATAATATATTTTGAACCCCCTTAACACAACAAATTGTTATAACCTAGAGGTTTCAGCTGCTGAGAGCATGTTTGACATTGTTGTTGAAAGGCCAAAAACACTTATTTTGAGAAAAAGCACTTTTGTTGAAAAATTATGTGTTTGGCAAATTAGTAAAAGTGTTTTTAAATAGAAACAAGAAGCAATTTTTCTGCTCTTGAAAAGAAGAAAGAAGAAATTATTTTTCTCAAGATTAAAAATATATATATATATCAATACATCTTATTAATAAACATATCTCATAAGCTTGGTTAATAAATTTTATATTTTATATTACGTTTATATATTTTTATGTATTTTATATTATACATATTATTTTACGTATAATTTTTACAGAATTAGAAAAAAAGATAATAACAATATTTTTGTTAGGTTAAAAAAAGAGAAAAAAAATAACAATTAAAGATTTCAATCCTCCAAAAAAAAGTATAATATTGATTGAAAATTTAAATATATACATTTTAATTTAATAAAAACAAAAGTTTAATTAACTTTTTTATGATAGATATTTAAAATAGTTTCTCTATAAAATAATCTTAATACCAAAAGTTTATAACTAGTTGTCCTTTTCGTAATTTGACTCTCAAAAACACTTTTAAAAAAAGATCATCCAAACACAATTTGCTCATTAAAAACACTTTTCAAATAAATTAGCCAAATACAAATTGTTTTTTTTTTTCAAAAGCACTTTTCTGAAACATCATTTAAAAAAGATACTTCTAAAAATAAATCATTTTTAGCAAAAATGTCTAACATGCTCTTAGAATGAGATAATGCTCATATGTTTGAATCTCACTAGTGCTATTTCCGAACACCTTTTGTGAATTTTGTGGCTCCGCAATTGAATAGATAGAGAACATAAGCACATTAAATATATAAACTTTTAATTTAGTATCAAAGAATATTGAACCGAATTCGTGACCCTATTAGTCAATGGGTCCAATCTCAATTCCAAAACAAAAACCTAATAAAGTAGTATATGAATAGTGTCAATAAATATATAGTATTAATTAATGCTTTCACCGAACAATCAATAAAAGTCGCAACTTTTGTTGTAGCATATCTCCCACTTGAATTTTGGTCCACGAATACAAATAATGATATCGTGATATAATAAGTATTTCTTTATTTTTAATTAAAAACTTTACAGATTCGACTAGTAAACATAGCATTGACTGACGTCTGTATGATGGATTGTTTAACCTCTCAATATGAAGTTTTCGATGTGATTCTAAATCTAGTAAAACAAATATTGAATATCGCCTAGGGAAAAAAAAAAGATTTTGGACCATGAGGGTTCTTTCCAAAAACATGTCTTTCTCTATAGCACATGAGCTTTCTAATCACTGTCCACAATCAATTACAAATATTTAATTAGATTCTTTATAAGACAATTACATCCAGCTTGCTACAACTAAGCACAATGTTTTTTTTTTCATCTATATTTTTTCACTCCATAAATAGCCCATTTTTGCCCCACACATTCTCATTATTACAAACAATAAAAGAAAAAATGGAACTTTTTCTTCGTGATAGAAAATTTTTATTATCACAATTCTTGATTTTATGCATGATTATTGTTGTCTCATGTCGAGGTCCAGTATATAAACCTCCAGAAATCGAAAAATTAACCTATCATTTTAGTCGATTATCGGTTAATCAGAGTTATAATGTGTTTTATGGAGGTACTAATATTCATATGACCAATAATGGATCAAGTGCTGAAATTATTTTAGATAAATCTTCAGGTACACTACAACAATTTCATATATTTTTTTAATTATTTTTTTTTTGGTTTAGTTTATAACTTAGATAAAGTATTAATAAACTTTTTTTATTTTGTCACTCCACAGGTTCTGGACTAATCTCTAAAGAGAAATATTACTATGGTTTCTTTAATGCTGCACTAAAATTGCCTGCTCATTTTACATCAGGAGTTGTTGTTGCCTTTTATGTAAGTTTCCATTCATCCCTAACAATAATTGTGGTGTCTAGATCAATTTATACGTACTTCAATTAATTTTATGATGTACATGTTATGTTCCACCAATATAACTATCGTGTAACTACTCTGTCTATCAAGGCGTGGACAAATAGAAAAAAAAATTCATGATGTAATATTTTTGCCTCTGATGAATTGTTTTAAACATGAGATTTTCTTGGTTCTCAACTTACTTCATGCATGATTGGTAATTAGTACTCCCTCTGTCCCTATTCGAAGTACGACTTTTGAAATTTGTGATTTAATAACAAGCTATAAAAGTTTTTGTGGCTATAAATTATCTCGTAAAGTATAATTTTTTTTTTCTTTCCAATTTTCAGATGTCAAATTCAGATGTGTTTCCACACAACCATGATGAAATAGACTTTGAATTGCTTGGACATGAGAAGAGAAGGGATTGGGTTTTGCAGACAAATCTTTATGGAAATGGAAGTGTTCACACTGGAAGAGAAGAAAAATTCTACCTATGGTTTGATCCAACTTTGGATTTTCATGACTATACCATCCTTTGGAACAATCATCACATAGTGTAAGTCCGTTGTTTCAATTTATTTGTCTGATTTTCAAGAAAGTCATGCATAGAGGATTATTGACTAAGTTTATTTATTATTGAGAGAGAATAGCCTATGAAATGATTATAACTCGTCTAAGTCTAAGTTGATTATTGACTCACTTATTTATTAACTCGGTCCATTTCGAAGGGATAGACATCTCCCCAACTAAGCTACACCCCATTATGTTTGGAAACTATATATACTTTTATCTACTTGGATTCAAAAGTTGACAATTTTATTGTAAATTTCAACAGATTTCTTGTGGACAATGTGCCAATAAGAGAAGTGGTTCACAACACAGCAATCTCTTCAGTTTACCCATCAAAGCCAATGTCAATTATAGTGACAATATGGGATGGATCAGAATGGGCAACACATGGAGGAAAATACCCTGTAAACTACAATTATGCACCTTTTATAACAACAATGAAAGGAATAGAATTAGAAGGTTGTATAAAACAACAAAAAAATAATACTAATTCTTCTTCAATATTAACTTCTACATGTTCTAAGAGAAGTAGTACTTCAAGTTTTGACCCTGTTGATGGAGAAGGATTTATGAAATTATCATCACAACAGATGGCAGGATTGGATTGGGCTAGGAGAAAACATATGTTTTACTCATATTGTCAAGATACTAAGAGATACAAAGTTCTACCACCAGAATGCACTGCTAAATAGACAGAAAGACAGTCTGGTGGACAAATATCTCGTGTTAGCAAGAACGACTCTTCCCATATGGAGGAACATCTATTTGACTAAATTCTTTCTATGATGTAAAAATCTATTGATCTGAGTTCCTAACATGAATCTTAGTTAGTGGTATTCAAATGAAAGATTTTTTTTTTTCGAGTTTGTAAATCGAATCGATATATATATATATATATGTGTGTGTGTGTGTGTTAATCGAGTAATAAAATGTTTTTATTTTGTTTATAACTGTGTTGTTTGGATTAACTTTAAAGATATCCTCTCTTACATTTGACTGAAATGGCTTTGACTTAAAGTCTAAAGATGGCAAAGTGTGCATTTACAATAATTGAACTTGATTTATTTAAAATATAGGTTATTATTCCATTAATCATATATCATTCTCCAAATATTACGAACCATAATGGGCATATATAAACATTTAAGTTTCAGTACATTTGTTTCCACCAAATTCTCTTTAATACCTAGCCTATCTAACTAGAATCAAGTTAACTAAATATGATGCAAATAGCAAACGTGTTCTTATCATTCTACTCAAATGGCTCAAACCACCTGATGGATTCCTCAAATTCAATATGTAATTGAGGAAATCATTAAGAGGACCTGATTATGTCATTCTCTAGCCTCTTGAGGTCGTTTGGTCTATGAGATAAGCATAATAATTCCGAGATAATCTCAGAATTATTTTATCACACCGTTTGAACTAAACTACTGAGATTATTATCCCATAAAGAAGGTGAGATAGAATATTCTCATTGCTAATCTCATCGCACATACCAAACAAATAATTTTTGGAAAAATCAAGGCTAGTATAACATCAACCCTTTTTGTTATTTGGTTTTACAGGATAATGCCCACTTCAACCTTGGTGCTTTTGGCAATGAAAATATGATGCATTGCGAAAAAGAGAGCGCCACAGTACGGACTGACAAAAATAAACTGTACGCCTGAAATAATAAGACAAGAATTGTCAAAGAAAACTCAAGATGCAGATTCGAAACATCAAGAAGCCACCGGGAAAGAAGTTTGTGCAGCGACACAAATCTGAGTCTCCACCATCTTAGTATTATTGCCGCAAAAAAGATGGACTGGAAACACAACTAATAGATTTCAACCCTAATGCAGGGAACAGAGATCAAACATTGTCCGAATTACTTAATAGACCCTCACACAACGGTATTGAGAGTTGGTTAAGTAATAGACTTATGTTATGGCCACCCCACGACTTGCTGCCTATACATTACTACTATCCAATCTCAGAAATGGATTCACTTGACAAGGAAATCTTTATTGAATTGAGTTAGGAGTAGAAGGTTCAAGCAAGGGATGTGGATTGAATCCAAGTTCAGGAAAAAGAGGTGGCCTTCTTCACCTCAGAAGAAGCAACAAATAGAATTCCATTTCAAAGAAATGCCCAAGACATAAAAAAACAGATCAATATGAGACTGCTAAGATAAAACAGAACAAACTGCCTGAGCATAGTAGGAAATTAGAAGCACCTAATAGCCAAACAATTTAGAATGTTGTTTATGCAAGGAGGTCATGGCAAAGAGCCAACTATTCTCCCGAACCGAAGATGGTGTGGAGATATGGCCATATACACTTTAAAGGTTGTTAAAGCATGCTAGCGAAAGGTTGGAACAAATGATTGTTATCTAATAGGTGCTACATCCTATATTTGTCTGTGTATAATGTTTAACTATTGGTACATATATCAAACTCCGCCAGGAGCAGCAAAAGAGTTTTTTAGTTCTAACCTACGCTTGGCCTTTCTTCACCTGAAAAACCATGAAAAGGAAGCACCACAAACATGCATACGGCAAGTGTAGAACAAAAACATACAAGTAATTTATGAGAACCAAAAGACAATAAATGACATTTCAATCCCTCATAAGTTAGGGTTCTCTATGAATCATATATACTTTTCAACTCTGTTCAGGTCTCATACTACTACTAGAAAACCATTCTTTCAAGGCAAATAAGGCTGTTCCATCTCGAACTAATCTGTACATGGTAACTTAGGAGACCTAAAGAGAATCAAAAAAGTGTATTGAGACCATAACAGACTATTTCACAATCCAATTTCGGTAGAACTATTGAATATCAAATTTTTTGATGTTGCAGGATAATGATAATCTCTATAGTTCTTCGCAATGACAGAAGGACAATGTTAATGTCTAAAGCTATGTTCTCTATCAGCAGAATGAACGTTATCGAAATCATGTTAGGGTTTATTCAGCAGGAAATCAACAGGATCAAGCAAATGGCACACTGTATAACATAAGTTCTAATTTTGCATTGAAAAAACATATTTCACTGCATACATAACATAAAATCATTCCACTGTAGAACAACTACATTACGGTTCATCAAAATCCAAAACTTACTCAGATAGCTTTAATGGTAAATAGATAATAATAATAATAATAATCCCTAAACCGAAACCATACTCAAAATTGCATAGCACCAATAGCAATAGAACAGATACCGTAAATTAACGGTAAGATTTCTGGAACCTAGAACGAGCACCACGACCACCAAACTTCTTAGGCTCACAACGTCTAGGATCAGCAACAAGCAAAGTCCTATCGTATCGAATCAGAATATCCTTAATCTCCTTCTTCGTCTGCTCATCAACGTACTTCTGGTAGAAAGCAACAAGAGCCTTTGCAATTGACTGACGAATAGCGTAGATCTGAGAAGTATGACCTCCTCCTTTCACGCGGATTCTCATGTCAACTCCGGCGAATCGTTGACGACCTAGAAGGAGGATTGGCTCGAAAGCTTTGTATCGGAGAATCTCCGGCTGAACAAGCTCGATAGGAACTCCGTTGATTTTGATCAAACCACGACCACGCTTGCAGTGTGTCACCGCCACCGCTGTCTTCTTCCGCCCGAAACATTGCACGGACTCCACTGTCGCCGGTGCCGCCTGCATTTTAGCTGCTTTGTTTGGTTTTGCTTACTCTTGATGGCCAAAGTCGAAAATTTCTCTGAGGTTTTAGCTATGGAGGATAAAATAGCTTATGTATTATGACAGTTAGGGTTTTGTATTGGGCTCATGGAGTAAATAGGCCCACTGGTTGATGTGCTCATTAAAGCTTTTGGGCCCTTGTCGTTAGGACTTAGGGGCAACTCGTTAAAATTGAAAAATTACTTATTTGTTGGTTTATTTATATTCTGACGAATATCATGAATTCACATTTAAAAAAAAAAAAATGAATTCACATTATTATTTCTATACTTTTTTGTTAACTTACATAAATTTCACTAGTTTAGGAGATAATTACTTAGATTGACGCTAATTTGTAATATCACAAATCCTACTAGATTTTGGACTTCGAATACATGTATCTGACGCGTCCAAATTCATGTATATATGGTCATATAATTTGTATTGAGTATTTTACATACAATTTGTTAAAACTTTGTCTTTTGATGTGAAATAATGCCTAACTTTTTTTGTTGTATATAAATGAGAGAAAATAATTACTCTTCCATTCATTTTTGCTTGTCCATAATATTAAAAATAAATGTCCAACAATTTTTGTCTAATTTGGATGCATTATTTACCCATTCATGTTCATTTTACGGTTGCTATTCGATTCTATTCAATATCTACTACATTTCTCAAAAACATTAATATTACCCTTATTATTTATTATTTCTTAAGGTATGTACCATGTCAACAACGAACAACTACAGTAATTGAGTTGAGAAGTTTGAGTTTCAGGATCTTATTTTGAAGCTTTTCACATTTGGAAGTGAAGTTGTCTTCTCCTCATTTGTCTCACCTTCGCTGTCCGGAAAAAGGTAAAAATCTTGTCCCTAGCTTTGTCCAGATTGATTTTTAATTAGTTGTCCCGTCTCTGCCATTTATGTTTTCTTAGTTATGTCTCAGCATTCTTCATATTAGAATTGGGTGAAATTGATGACTGTTTTAGCTAAATTTCTCCGTTTAGGTTGAAATAAGATTGTTTGTTTATTCACTGAATATGAATATTCAGTGTTTTTTGTCTTCTTTCCGTGGTCGATTGTTATTTTCATGTATATATGTGTCTTGGAGTTTAGTGTTAGATATTTACATTTTATCTATGTACTAAATTTCTTCTTTGCTTAATCTTCTTGGCACTGTCAAGTTATGATATATACCATAAATTTTGTTTGTTAATATACAGCAGTGCATAATTTCTTAATTATTTAAGCCACTTTACTCATATATTCTTTAATAACGAAGTTATGTCTGTTTAAATGACTGCTTTTCTTTTATTTGTATTCGTTCAATCCTCATTGGATGTTAAGTATTTGTTATTGATGGTAACCTTTTGGTTATGAAATGTCTAAATTACCTTTATTTCAATAAAGTCATGTTTCAATTGATTCCTTTATTTGAATGCTAATTTTATCCCTTTTGTATATAGTGAATGGAGTCCATCAGACTCTTATTTCTTCTCCCGTTGCATTTATTTTGTTGGGCATTTTTTGAGTCAACCCCATTAGTACTCGAGTGAAAGAAAACCGATGAACAGAGTTGGAGGCTAATGTACAGGATGAAAGGGGAGCTAAAATTCAGTGATCAAATTGGAACTTTTATAAAATTTTCAGCAATAATAGTCCAAAAACAATAAACAATAAGCTCAAGAGGAAGGAAAATGAGCTAAAACCCATTTTATTTCAGCTAAATTCATTTTAGAAATTAGGACAGGAAAGAATTTGGGCCAAAAGCCCAAAATCAGTAGAAGTAGGCCCAAATATTGGCCTAGGAAAACAGAATTTCGAACTTGGACCCAATATTTATTTCCTTTTATTGTATTTACTATATTTAATTCTTATTTATTTTATTTGATATTACTTTAATTTACCTTAATTAAATCTCGTAAAGATGAACCATTTGTGTTATAATAATTTCAATATTTAGTCATTTTGACAAAAAAAATCACTCTTTCTAAAATAAATGTTTCAAATTTTAAGTTCATTTATTTTCAAGTGATTCCCTTAAGATGCTCTCTTTATTATTAATTATTAAAAAAGTTAGTCAAATATTTTTTTCAAGTCGTCGGATAATTGTGTGTTAGTGAACATTTGCGGTGCCTTAAAAACCTTCTTGGAAATGTAAATAAGAACCCCATACCCTTTTTCACTAAATTTTTAAGGCTTAATTCTGTTAAAAGTCTTTAAAGTTAAGATTTCTAAATTTCTTTTAAAAAATTAAGTGGCAACTCCTCTAAATATTGATTTTTCTCTTTAAGTTGAATCGATTTTAAATATAGATTATTTCTTAACATGACACTTGTTACTTAGAACGTTGAAAGATTTCGTCTACTTTATGTGCTTTGTATAAATTAAGTTAGTTTTCTTTTTTTTTTTCTAGTGGCTTTGAGGGAAATATATATCAGTCCCCTTTGTTTGCTTTAATTAGTTCTCCTTACAAATGAATCATTAAGAGAAATTTTAATTTGAATCTGATTTCAATTCAGAAAATGAAAATTTCAGAAGAAGAAATTGTTCTTAGCTTTGGTATTGTCACTTCACACCTTTCAACTCCTCGATTCTATTTAGATATACACAACAAGCAGACCTCTTTGTTTTGTAAAAAAATGTTAGTAAGTTGTATTCTGTGGAGAACAGGATTTCAAAGTTGCAAAACATGTTGATTGATCTGGACAATGGAGGATCTATCTAATCAGTGCACAACAGTTTGAACCTTTTGTTGTTTGTTGGGGCGCTTTTTTTAAAAAATCAGAATATACTGACTTGTAACGAGAGATTAAAATCTTAGGATTAATATTTTTGGCTTCTCTTTTCAACTTAGTTCGTGTTAGAAAATCGGTAACAACAAAACTCTTTGACCTACAAAGGTTGAATACTTTTTGCTTGAATACTTATGAACATTTAGTTAGTGAGACTATAGTTTTAAGAGAATTGGAACAAGCAAATGCCGATGTTGATGCCATAAATGGGGTTGAGAATTTGATTTTGGAAGGGAGTGAGTCTTCCTTACGGATAGAGAACATTGTTGAATCGAATTGTACACAGATTTTTGTCCCAAAAGTCGACAGAGCTGAAAGAATATTGTTTGGTGTGATGGTGTTCATCCAAGTTCTTACCTTACTCTTTTTTATTCTAGAGTTGTATTGCAATTGTACCTAGTTTAACGTTTTGGGTTGTTTGGGTTTTTCTTTTGTTCAAGAGTAATGTTGCAATTGTATCCAGTTTAACTGTTTGGTTTGTTTGGATTATCATTTGTTCAAGAGTTATGTTGCAATAGAATATTTTTATTTGAATAGAGTATTTTACATATAGGGTATGTTTGGTACGAAGGAAAATATTTTCCATAGAAAAGGTTTTCCTAAAAAATATTTTCTTAGAAAACAAGTGGATTTTTGACTTATTTTCTCATGTTTGATTGGTGAGTAGAAAATATTTTTTAGTATTTGGATGGTAAATGAAAAACATTTTTTAGAAAATATTTTTAATTTTTGACTAGAGAGTAGAAAATACTTTTTAGTAAAATTATTTCTGACTCGAAAGCCAATTTCAACGATTGATCTAAGATATGATCTCTATACCGAAACTAGGACATGACCCTGATGACCGATCTCAAAATTGAACCCTAAGATCTGACCCAGGACCTGACCCCGACTTTCGATTTGAGACCCAACATTCGAAGTAGGACGAGATATGCGACCCAAGACCTAACCCCTATACCCGAACTTGAAAATGGTCGACTAATTTGAAATTTGACTCGAACAATCGAATCAAGACTCAACTTCAAAATCAGGACCTGACAATCATTAATCGATACAATACCCAAAACTCAACTTTTAAATAGAAATTTCGATCCCAATTTCCAAATTGAGATCCAATTACACCCAACTCAAGACCTAACTTTCAAATTGAGATTTGATTTGTTTTTTTTTTTTTTAAAAAACAATAGTTCAAATTTTAATTTATTTCTTTATGAAACTTGTGCAACTATTCTGCTTTTTATTTTTAATCTTCTATGTTTTTCTGGGTAGCTGAAGCATTTGGCTAGTTAAAAGCTTTTTTGCTTCTCTTTTTTATTTCTATGGTTAACAGAAATATTTTGTCACGCCTCGAGCGTACATCCTGGGTGGGACTGGCACTCGAAGACCATTGCTGGCCTCAAGCGAACCCTTGGCCTGACTTACTAACGCAGCGGAAGACTGTAAACATTATTACACTGATCATATAAACTTACTCAAATAGCCTGGTAAAATAACTTAGAACGTTTTAAAGGTCAACATTCAACTTGGCCAGAATGAAAACTCAAGTCTTAACATATGAAATGAAATGTAAAGACAACTGAACTACTAATTGTCTGACTATCTATGAAGTCTCTAAAACAACTGAGATGGATGTTGGAACAAACCCCACAACACCCTAAAGAACTGATAATAAACTGAGAACAATAAAAGGGATCCTCCGGAATGCAAAGAGGCTTAACAATAGACTCTGAACTGCTCACTGGATCAACGATGCGCTGGATGCTGATCCTAGTTACCTGCGTCTAGGGCTGGCAAGGGGACGGAGACGGGACTAAGGGGGACGGCGCTGGGGGGATTTTGGGGAAATCGAGATTGGGGGGACGAAAATACGTTCCGTCCCATCCCATTATATATACGGGATGGGACGAGGTTTGGCGGGACGGGACGGACGGGACGGGGGATTTTTTATTTTTTATATACTTATTGTTTTGTATTGAAATTACATGTTAATAAATAACATTTTTAGTTTATTTGGTTTTCTATACATTTTTAGTTAATAAATAATGCTTAAGTTTTCAAATTTCAAACTTGAAAAGTTCAAATTTGTATTTTAAATATTTTAAAGTAATTTAAATTTGAAATTTCAAATGTCAAATTTCTATTTTTAAATTAAGTATTTTAAAGTTAGTTTAGTATATATGTAAATATGTATCTATATATTAAAATTAAAATGCAAGACAATAGTTGTATAAAAAAGACTTGAATAAAGCTTTCAAATTTATTCAATAAAATGTAATTGCAACTTAGAAATTAGAAGTTAGAACTTACAATTTACAAATATTAGCGGAGTAACTAATCTACGCGGCCACCTTCTAGGAAGGGTTTTGTTTCAATAAGTTCTCAAATGTAAAACTAATATTTGTTACAAATATTATATGAGTAACTAATTTACGCAGCCACCTACTAGGAAGGGTTCTGTTTCAATTAGTTCTCTGATGTAATCTAATGTCTGTGTTCTCCTTTAAAATTCAATTCTAAATGTCGAATCATATCGATGGTGACATCCTCCGGTGTTGGCAAACTTACTAGAAACTCTTGTGACTCTAATTCATCGCCAGTAGATTCAATGACCGTTTTAATCCAAGATTCTTGTTTGGAACTTATCTTTGGCAAATTATAATTCCTTCTCTCAGCGTTGACCCAGTCTTTAAATAAAACTGATGTTTCCAAACTTTCTTCCGCCAATGAATATCTATGATCGCCAATTTGAAACCTTGCCGCACTAAAAGCAGCCTCCGATGCAACTGATGAAGCTTGAATAGCTAGAACATCACGAACCAATTTGCTCAAAATTGGAAATACAACGCTCCGCCTCCTCCACCATGCTAATAAATCTTCATTGCCATCTTCGTCTTTCACTGTTTCTAAAGATTGATTAAGATATTCTTCAAAATCATCATGGTTAGTAGAATTAATACCAAGAAAACCTTGCATATAACTTGAAATTCGAGTTTTACTCTGAGGATTAGAAGTTTGACCAACTTCTCCTTGAGTATTTCCTGTAGTTCTATATTTTTCGTACAAAATTTTTGTACACATTTCACAAGTTGGACTTTCTTCCGGTAAAATTTCTAAAGTATCATAAAAAGTATCAACAAGTGCCTGCACACCTCGTAATTTATGTTCAGGATGAAGTAAAGTAGCAGTTAAATAAATTTGACGAATAGGAAAAAAATATTTTTAAAATTTTACAATTATACCTTCAATTGCAACTCTAAATTTTTCAATTTTTTTGTATTTAGAAAATTGAATTGAAATAGCACAAATATTTATTAATATTGATGAAATAGTAGGATAATAAATTCCAGAAAACATGGTTGTAGCATCATAAAAAAGTCTTAAAAATTCTAATAGTTCATTAGTTTGTTCCCAATCATCTTCACAAATTCTATCTAATGGGTCAGCATTATGAGCATTAAACACCATTTGTACGGATTTTTTATATTCGTAAGCAACTGAAAGCATTTCGTAAAAAGAATTCCACCTTGTTTTAATATGTCTTGGAATTTTTCTTGGTGGCAAATCACAAAGTACACAACGCTCATTAAATTTCCTAATTCTAGCAGCTCTATGAGCATAAAATATCCAGGCAATATATTCAATTTTCATACAACCACAATCAAATAATTCAACACCATCTTGTACAACTAAATTTAATACATGTGCAATACATCTAACATGAAAAGCATTAACATCAATTGGACATAATCTAACTTTTAACATACTATCAGCGTTTGTATTATTAGATGCATTATCTAATGTGACAGACATTACTTTATCTATAAACATGTAATAATCTAAAACACTCAAAATATTTGAAGCTAAATATGGACCAGTTTTTTTCTCTACGCATTATTTATAACTTATGATTCTTTTTTGCAAATTTCAGTTATTATCAATCTAATGTGTTGTAATAGTTAAATAATCATGTCCATTAACACTACGACCCATGTCCGAAGTTATGGGCACTCTACAATCTAATATGCTAAACATACAACGAAGATATTGACAATATTTACCTTGATATTCATAAACATCAGATTAACAGTATTTCTTGAAAAACCTCTATAAGAAGGATTATAAATTTGTTGAATATATTCAATAAAACTGGAATGTGAAGGAAAACTATAAGGCAATCCACAAACATAAACCATTTTAGCTAATTTTTCGCGATCTCTTTCCTTATTATATTTACGTTGTGTTAGTGGATCACTGGGGTTAGAAAGATCTAATGTTCCTTGAACCATGTTAGAAGCCCCTACCGATTTATTAACATTAATATCAAAATCATTAACTGGAATTCTTTTTTTCCTATCGGCTAATGCTTTAGCTTTTTTATATTCAATCGGCACACAGAATAACAAATGTCTATTTAAGCCCCCCGTCCCACCTTGACCCCCACCTTGTCTATGTTTAAAAGGTTGTTTACACTTATTACAAATTGCAATAGAGTTTTCTTTATGTAAAGTCATAAATTACCACAACAGAAGTTTTAGGGCAGTGATACTTCACCTTCTCCCTTGTAGGAGGTATAAGGGGTGAGCGTCCACAATTTTGCTCCGTTGAATTTGTAGTTTCAGTTGGAACTTCTATCACTGGACTAGTAGGTGTATCTTCTAAATCTTCTTCTCCCGGATCAACTTCTACTTCTTCACCTAAATATTCATCAAGATTAGGATTAATATTACCATAACGTCGTTCTAAACTTTCATGATCGAGTTGAACATTTGAATAAATATCATAAGAAGTATCATCAACATAAGTAGAATCATTTGTATTAAATCTAACTCTAGACATTGATTTAGAAGAAGTACCACCATAGTTACTCTTATTTTTTTCCTTACTACTTTTTTTATTAAAATTAAATAATTTACTAATGCCACTTGGTTCTTTCTCTTTTCCTTTACCGGTATCATTTTTCCTAGAACTCATATTTAATTATATGTAAAGTGTAATATAAAAATAATAATTGCACAAAAATTAATGACGAAAAATAAAATATAAATATTATGAAACGAATGTACCAAACGTCTGCGTTAATAGCAGACGTTATAACCGATTCTTGAAACTTGTAGTTTGTTGTAACTTGTAATTTGGAACTCCAATACTTGATAGCAAATATTAGAATTATATATATTATAATATAATATGAAAATTTAGAATTGAAATATATGTATTATGATATAATATGAGACTTAAATGGAATAAAAAATTAAGATTTGAGATTGAGAGGATATAGAAAATAGATGAGAGAATAGATGATTTTGTAAGAAATAATAAGGGATAGAGGGGTATTTATAATATTAAAAATGGGTTAAAGTGTATTTATGATAACTTGAGGGTTTAAATTAAAATATTAAAAGTAGGGGGGGTGGTAGGGGGTGTTGGGGAAGTGAAAAAGTGGAATAAATCCGTAGGGGGGGCCCACTAGCCGTTGCCCCAACGGATATAATTCAAAAAATTAAAAAAAAAAAAAGGAACCCGCGAATCGGCCGGTTCAACCGGGATGGAATCGGGCCGCGTTGACCGGGACCAAAGGGTGAACCGGCCCCTAACCAGTCCCCTAACCCCCAAATCCCCCCAACCCGCAAAAGTTACGGGACCGGGTCCAGCGAGCCGATTCTCGAACCGGTCTTGGGCCGGGCTGGGCCGACCTGATCCCTTTGCCACCCTTACCTGCGTCTGCATCATAATACGATGCAGGTCAACTGGCATCAGTACATTGAATGTATGAGTATGCGAGTTGGAATGCTAAGCATAACTTAAGTTTGAAAAGAATTTGAAAGAAACACTTACCTTGGCTTTACTTAACTCCTGAATAACTTAACTCAACTTATTGAACTCATTTCACTATAAAGCAGTTTAAAAAAAAGTGCAATGTAAAGAAAAGCTTTTTAAAACATGATGTCAACTCTGTGTGTATGCAAAGATACAAATAACTCTGAGATGTATGTAAAAATACAAATAAACTAATGTATATAAAAATACAAAGTACTGTTGTGGGAGTTTCTCTAACCGACAACCATCACATAAGAGCTATTGTGATGATACATTGATCTCCCTCATGCTGCCAACGCATCCTATACCCTGCCACAGGTATAAGACTTGAATTACTAAGTGGATCCACCAGTCTATGCGAAAAGGATTCATCTAAAAAGTATGACCCTTTTCTACCCATGATGGCTACATGGTTTATGGCGGCTCGGGGTTTTCTGAACCCTCCCCTATATCGGTGCTCAATACTACTCTCAAAATATACTAGCTCTTTATGTTTTAAAAACATACTTCTTTTTGTGATTTGAAATTAGTGCTCAAAAACTTAGCTTAAAGGCTATCTTGAAAATCAAAGTTTCCCCTCTTGCTTCATTTAGAAAGCGATTACTCTTTTATGAAAACTAGCTCGAAGGCTCTTTGGAAATCTCAGTTTCCGTTCTTATTTAAATGTGAAAACATTTTAATTCTCTTTGGGAATACTTAGTCCCTATATACTTTTTGAAGAAAAGAACTTCAACTTTACTCTTTACTGAACTCAAAACTTAAGTCTTAAAACAAAGTTAAAACATTTGCAAAAGACTTTTGGAAAACTTTATGAACTTCTCTTAACTTGACTCTTGACTTTGATCTTAACTGCTCTTGACTTGACTCCTAACTGGTCCTTGAATTGAATTATGGATTCAAGGATTGTGATTTGTGATTGGAAAGATCTCATGATGTTTAGGAATGATTTTAGATAGCTAAACATGAGAAAAGATCGAAAATCAATATTTGAGGGTAGGTCCGCAACGCGGAGAAGCTTTTAAAACTTAGTTTCGAAAATGACTTTTGAGGCAGATGTGGTAAGTTTTTTTATATAACTATGATTTTAGTTAAAACTATTCTATGCTAACTATTAATTTGTTTTTGTTCAGGTGTTATTTGATTGAAACTTCGAAAAGATTCTGAGTATTTTGAAAATTTTTACACATTTAATTGTATAGCCTCCAAAAAAAACATATTATACCTAGTTTAACGTTTTGGGTTGGTTGGATTTTTTTTGTTCAATAGTTATGTTGCAATTGTATCTAGTTTAACATTTTGAGTTGTTTGAATTTTCTTTTGTTCAAGAGTTATGTTGCAATTGATGTTTTGGGTTCTTTGGATATTTTTTGTTCAAGAGTTATGTTGCAATTGGCGTTTTGAGTTGTTTGAATTTTCTTTTGTTCAAGAGTTATGTTGCAATTGTATCGAGTTTAACATTTTTGGTTGCTTGGATTTTCTTTTGTTCCAGAGTTATGTTGCAATAAGAGTATTTTTATTTGTATAGAATATTTTACATATAGGGTGTGTTTGGTATGAAGGAAGGTGTTTTCCATGAAAAAGGTTTTCCTCGAAAACAAATAGATTTATGACTTATTTTCTCATGTTTGGTTGGTAAGTAGAAATTATTTTTCAGAATTTTTTTTAGTGTTTGGTTGATAAGTAGAAACTATTTTTCGGAATTTTTTTTAGTGTTTGGTTGGTGAATGAAAAATATTTTTTATTTTTGGCTTAGAGAGTAGAAAATATATTTTTAGGAAAATAATTTCTGGCCTGAAAACAAATCTCAATAATTGATCGAAGACATGACCTCGACTCCGAAACTATGATACCATCCCGACAACCGATCCCAAAACCTAACCCGGAGATTTGACTCAGGACCTGACCCCGATTTCCTATTCGAGATCCAACTTTCGAACTATGGGATATCTGACTCAAGACATGCCTCTGATATCCGAACTTGAACACAATTGACAAATTTAGAATTTGACTCCGACACTCAAATTGAGACCCAACTTCAAAGACAGGACCCGACAACCATAAACCAATGCAAGACCCAAAATTCGACTTTCAAATCAGAATTTTGATCCCAACTTCTAAATCGAGATCCAACCACACCCGACTCAGGACCTAACTTTCAAACTAAAATTTTATTTTATTTTTTTGAAACAAAAGTTCACATTTTTTGTGCGTGTGTGGGGGGGAGAGGTGGAGGGGGAGCTGGTAGGGGGTTCGAGGTATAGGGGTCGGTCGGGGTGGGGGTAGATAAGAAAATTTGTAAATTGTAATTTTTTTTTTCTAAACCAGCATTTTTAAAAAATAAAAAAATGAGGGGAGAGGGGGTAGGGTGGTTTGGGGTAGGGGGATGGTAAGGGGATCTGTCAGGGTAGGGGGTGGGGTTAAAAAAAAATAAAACTTTAAAATACTCTCTTAAAGAAAACTTATAATTTTTTAGGGGGTTGGTAGGGGGTCGGGGTAGGATGGGGTAAAAAATAAAAATATTTTTCAAATTTTTTTTTTTTGGTGGGAGGGGGTGGGGGGAGCTGGTAGGTTAAAAAAATGAAAATTTAATTTTTGTTTTGGATATATGGGGAGGGTCGGGATAAAAAAAATTACAACTTGAGGTTAGAGGAGAGTTTTGGAAAATGTTTTTCTTAATTTTTAGGGAAGCCATTTTTTCTTAAATTTAAGGAAAATAAGTATATTTGAAAAACATTTTTCTAAATATTTAAACCAACCATGAGAAAATTGAAAAATATTTTCTAGCCAGAAAATGTCTTCCTTCATACCAAAAATACACATAATTTGTCAAAACTTTGTCTTTTGATGTGAAATAATGCCTACCTTTTTTTTGTTGTTGTATATAAATGAGAGAAAATAATTGTTTTTTTTGTTCATTTTTACTTGTTCATAATATTAAAAATAAATATCCAACATTATTTGTCTAATTTGGATGAATTATTTATGCATGTGTGTCCATTTTACCTTTGCTATTAGATTTTATTCAATATCTAATACATTTCTCAAAACCTTAATATTACCTTTACTATTTATTAATTCTTAAGGTATGTATCATGTCAATAGTAAACAACTATTATTGGAAGTAGTATTCTTTTAACAATGGCTTGAGATGTGGACAAAGATTAGTTATGGTCAGTATTTAGGAACTTTGGGTGGTAAAAGTAGTAGTATGATTTTAAAGTGGTATGCAATAATAACAATAACGTAAGACATTACTAAAAAAAATAGAAACACAAAAATAAAATTAAAAAACCACACGAGTTATTCATTACATTACAGAAAATAAAAGATATATCGTAGTTAGATGGATGAATCATTTCCTATAGTTCGGAATGGATAAGCCATGTTATCAAGATAACGAGGCCAACAATTATAAGCAAGCTACAAAATATAGACACGATATTCGTAATTTTGTGACCAAGATCATCGTTATGATCAAGAGAACTATCATCAATCACCTCTTCTTTTGACTTATTGTCTTCATCGTTAATAATATGAAAATTCATAACACTATTATAATTAGGTTTTGGAGGAGCAACTTCTGATGGTGGTGACGAGAGTAATATTTTTCTTGAGAGGGTGGTGGAAGGAAAACATACTAGTATCATTATTACAACTACTTCAACAAGACATCAGGGAAATTTTTCCATGTTTTTGTTTAATTGCACAAGCTAATTAATATTTCAATGAAACAATTCACTATTTTACATGTATATATAGCTAGAGGCTTTACGTTTTATCTTTGGATTAGGATTTCGCTTTCCTTTTTGTTTCTTTTTCGGATTATCATTATCATTATCATTATCATTATTATTATTATTATTATTATTATTATTATTATTATTATTATTATCATTATCATTATCATTATCATTATCATTATCATTATCATTATCATTATTATTATTATTATCATTATCATTATCATTATCATTATCATTATCATTATTATTATCATTATTATTATTATTATTATTATTATTATTATTATTATTATTATTATTATTATTATTATTATTATTATTATGGAAACTTTTTTTTATGGAATT
Source organism: Solanum pinnatisectum (assembly GCA_035578085.1). Lineage (NCBI taxonomy): Eukaryota > Viridiplantae > Streptophyta > Magnoliopsida > Solanales > Solanaceae > Solanum > Solanum pinnatisectum. The sequence goes on along the minus strand of CM069080.1, from coordinate 6,684,635 downwards.
TCTTTTACATTTTATGGTAACTTTTTATATTTTACACGTTTTCTAAAACCAAAAACATATATATGGTAATTTTTATATTTTTGCACGTTTTATATAACCAGAAAACATATATGGAAACTTTATTTTTACCAAAAAAAAAAAAAAGAAAAAAAGAAAAAAAGGAAAGAATTATCCCCTCGCTAATTGAATTAAGATGTTGGATTTTTACACGATGCATATAGAAACTTTTTTTTTGAATGTTGAGCAATTAGAAACTTTCGATATGGAAACTTTGTATCAATATTTTACATCTAATTATAATGTTTATTTAAATACAAGAATTAATAAATAGATACAAAACGAATTTTATACAATTAATTTATACTTATTATGCACTTGATGATGGTTTAAAAAGTTGTTAAACTGCTACTGTATATAATTAAACACTGAATATATTATTTTGAAACAACCATTAGAAGGAATGATGTTTTTGGTCTATTTAGATAGTTAGACGATATTTTTGAGCAAAATATGTAACGATGAGGGTATAATTTTGAACCCAAAAATATAATAGAGTGTAAATTTGACCGATTGTAAATTGTTGTGAAGTTCCTTTTTCTTTTCCCAAAGGCACAAAACACAATATATAATGTTTGCTTAATCTCACGTTGACTAGCTATAAGCACACATACACATTATTATCAACAACAACAACTACAAAAAAGTCTCACACAAAATATGGTCTTTGTTGGAGTTAAGGTTGACTAGTTTAAACTCACAAAAATGCACATAATTCACAACATGATCTTTGCTTCAACTCATGCTGACTAGTTTAAAACGCACACAAATACACAAACACACAGACACAAATACACATAACACAAACACAAATACACATAACACATAGGCACACAAGAAATTACTATCAAAATTAGGCCTATAAAAAGCCTCTTTTCCTTGTTGATTGAGACACACAATTCACATAATAAACAAAGCAATAACAACAAGAAGAGAGCAAGCAAAATATGGCAGACAAGGAAGGCAAAGGAAAGGGAAAAACAGAGAAAATCGAAGAAAGCAAAAATGGCGTATTTCCATTCACTCCCAAAGAAGGAAGTATAATTCCTAAAGAGAAGAAACATGTTTCCACCATGATGGGCGAGAAAATTGGCCACTCTCTTGTTTCCCTTGTCAAGAATAGAAAAAACAAGATCAACCATCATGATACTTAACGGTACGAACCAGAAAATATTTTCCGTCATACCAAACACACCAGTAGTACTATTTTTTCCAAATATCACACATGTAATATTTCTCATTTTTATTTTGTATTATCTTTTGTTCTACTAAGGTGTCTAGGAGGTCCCTAGTATACCACAATGTTCAATATTGTATTTGCATATGCTTTTGTGTTTTTTTAATTCCGCCACTTTATTTTGTTTTCCGTACGTTACATCTCTTTCAACTTGTGCAAAAAGTATTCTTAAATCTCATTTTTTTTATACGAAAGAGTTAATTAGTTGAATATTAAAATATTCATTTAATCTATATATTGGTACTTGGGAAGAAAATGTTAAAATGATGATCGAAAAAATAGTTAGACGGAAATAACAATAATAACAATAATAATTACATACCAGTGAGATCTCACAAGTGAGGTATGTACGCAAATATTAATTATTACTATCTCATGGATAATAGATGGAAATAATATAATTTTTTTTTTAAAATTACGTAATTAATAAATTTATATTGTGAAAGTTATTAAAAGAACATTATTAAGTAGAACAATGATTAACTTGTTAAGTAGTTCTAAAAGTAAAACAATGCCATGTAAACTAAGATAAAGGAAACATTATTAATTTAAAATGGCCAGTAGAAAATAGTGCCCAAGCAAACACGCACATCAATACACACAAGACACAACACGTAAGTGTGGTCATCTACACATCTCACACACAAATATATGGACAAAATTAGTTAATTATATTCTCCTATAGTAGTAAGAATAATTAGGTTAAAACTTAATTAAAAAATAAGAGAGGTACGCATTAAGTTAAAAAATAATACTCTCTCCGTTCCTATTTATACGTCATTCTCTTACTAAAATAAATGATTCTTAATATTTGTCATTTCACAAATCAATGCATAAATGACACCATTCTTTCTATTTTATCCTTAATAGTTATTAGCCTTGAAAGTAATAATTCGACCAACATAAGAAAACTAAATGATTAATTCATGTTCATTGGTCAATTTAATTAATCAAAATAAATCAATTATGTTCATTTATTGAAAACTTGACTTCAAGCGAATACTAAATAAGGGTACGATAGTAAACTTACATAGTTTTCTCAAGGGACGTGAAATCTAAAATAGTGACATACAAATAGAAATGGAGGGAGTAATAATTAAACTTGAGGGGAGATTTATGCAATTATTTCTTCACTTTTTTTTTAAAAAATGGGCTATAATGACTTTGTAGATAAAGTACACTAATTTGAGTGATTTTATTGATACAAAACATAAATAAGTGACTTTGGTAGAGCATTTGGTTCATTCGGGGGTGACACTCCAACAAGATTTTCTCCATATTCAGGGCTCGAACCCGAGACCTCTAGTTAAATGTTGAAGCAGTCTCATCACTACACCATAATCAATGTTGGTATATTAAAATATAGTTAGTTATTACTATTGTTGATTTATTGGACTAATGAATATTTCTGTAAAAATTATGTGTCCTCGAAAGTTTGTAATAACATGTAATCTCAATCATTTATTTATAAAATGAACATAGAGATTATATATGACTTATTAATACTGTGTTTTAGGATAATATGACTTATTAATATTGTGTTTTAGGATAATATGATACCTAATGTATTCCGTCTGTTTCATGACTAATTTGATATAATGTAGGCCGGAGTATAAAGTCAAATTAGAACCGCACACAGAATTTTCAAAAAAAAAATAAAAAAATAAAATTATATATTTAAAAATTGCGTTAAAAATACTATAAATTATAATAATTAACAAATTTAAATATTCTGTAACTATTTATAAAAACATGATCAAAAAAAAAATAAGTTTTAACTTTTTCAATAGTAATCATCAGATAAAATAAAGTAAAGGGAATACTTGGTATAATATTATCATCTAGAGAACATGCACACTCGCATTAAGCATATGAATTTTGGGAATTGACCCCTCATTACGTTTTTTTATCAAAAATTACCTTGGAACTATTATCTCATTTTAAATAGTTCAACGGCAAAATAGATTCAATTTTTTTTCTTATTTTGAAAAACCGTTAAAAGGAATAAGTTTTTTTAGTTCATTTGGATAGTGAGAGCCTAGAGGGTATTTTTGAGCAAAAAATGTAATGACTGAAAACATTTTGACTAAAAAAATATAATGAAGGATAAATTTGACCAATTTTAATGTAGTTCTTAGTTATTTTTGGCCCAATTCCCTTTTTCATTTTCCCAAAAGGCACACAACACAATATATAATGTTTGCTTAAGCACACGTTGACTAGCTATAAACACACATACACAATACACAATCACACTATTATCAACAACAATAGAAAAACCACACACAAAAAATATGATCTTTGGTGGAATTGAGGTTGACTATTTTAAACTAACAAAAATGCACATAAATCACAATATAATCTTTGCTTCAACTCATGCTGACTAAGTTGAAGCACACACAAATACACAAAAACACATAGTTAAGCACACACAAATACAATAAACACATAGACACATAAGAAATTACTATCAACATCAGATCTTCATCACAATAGATAAATGTAACACCCCATAAAATTTTTGAACTAAGACTCAAACCCTTATTTGTAGTGACTGAGATTTTTGCAAGGAATTTAAAATTTTTTGAGTGTTAAGGTCACTAGACGTAACACCTTGAGTTCCAAAAAGAATCGAATTGGAAATAGCAAAATCTGAAATTTTGCAAGTTAGGCTAAGTATGAGTTTTGGGTCGACTTCAAACGACCATAACTCCTAGATCAGGATGATTTAGGTGTGCTACCAGATAACTTAGGAAAGGTCTTCGAATTATCTTTCCAATGCCACCGAGTTTGCTCAATTCTGAGCTCTGAGTAAAAAGTTATAACAGATTTACTAACGTCGCGCAAACCTGGCAGCAGCTCCATGACGCGGGGCCAACACGGACCTCACTGCCTGGTGAAAGATCTTTCCGACTCCCAGCTCGTTTTAATTATTTCTTTAGGGGTATTTTAGTCCTAAAAACCCTTAGGAGGTTATTTAAATTGCCCTAAACGTGTAGAAAATCAGTTTTCTTAAATCTAAACCCTCTCATTCACTCCAAAGATTCTACGCTCAAGAAATTCAAGAAAAAAACTAAGGCTAGGGTTCTTCTTCAAAGGTTTTCCTTCATGTTGCTTCAAGAAGATAATTCTTTTAGGTATGTAAGCTTCCATAGTGTTGGGTTTGTTCACCCACACGCCAATCATGTTAATTTGAGCTTTAAATTCGTTCTAAAAGTGGAAGCTTTGATGTTCTTGTTATGTATTCATGAATTTGCTTTCGTTCTTGAATTGGGCTGAGATTGAGGAGTTCATAAGGTTAATGTGTCGATTTATAGAGGGGTTAGAGTTAGATTCTAGTGTGCATGTGCTGGGTATCTAAATCTAAAGAGAGATTGAGAAAAAGAATCGAATTTAGGCGATTTGGGGTTAGAAAACGAAGAAGAGAAAAGTCGGGCAAATCTGGCACTTGGCTCCGTGTCGCGGACCTGCCTCCCCATTTTCATAAAGTTGTCTTCGCTTCGCAGAGAGGTCATGGACCTCTCTGCCTCAAAAGTTATTTCGCGACCAATTATTTTAATGCGTCTCCGCGTTGTAGACTAGCTTCCAAGCAGTGAATTTTTTTATCTTTTCTCATGTTTAACTATCTAAAATCAATCCTAAACATCATGAGATCTTTCCTATCACAAATCACAACCTTGAATCCATAATTAAAGTTCAAGGTAGAGTTAATAGTTAAATTTTTGAGAATTCTTTTGAACATTCTAAGAAAGTCCTTTAAGTCCTTTTGAAGAGTCTTCTACAAATTCTAATAACTTGTCTCAAGACTCGAGCAAGTGAGTATGAGAGTGAGAATAATGTATTCATGAGTCTACCTTGTCATCATGAGATCTTTCTTATCATGAACTATAACTCTTGAATTCATAATTCATATTCAAGAGAGAGTTAAGAGTAGAGTTCAAGAAAGCCTCTGAGTTCAACTGTGAATCTTTTGAGATCACCTATCGATTTGAACTAAGTTTTTAGGAAGTAAGTCAGAGAATAAGAAGAGTCGTATATATCAGTTACATATAGTTATGTAGACCATCGAGTCAAGTTGTTTCATGCCCATAACTCTGTATAAATGTCGTAAGTTGAGTCTCCTTCAGAGAAGTGGTATCTTCAAGTTCTAAGCCTTTAAGTGTTGAGTTCCTAATCCCTTTTGAGAAGTATCTTTGAGTCTTTGAGTTGAATATTTCATGCTCATAATTTCACATGAACATTATAAGTCGAACAGTCTTGAGATGAGAAGTATCTTTGAGTCTTTGAGTTGAGTAGTTCATGCTCATAATTTCGCATGAACTCTGAGTTGAGCATTCTTGAAATGAGTAGTATCATTGAAGTTCTTGAGTTCCAAGTATTGAGTTATATATATGGTTATTGAAAACCTTGCATTGAGTCGTTCACGTCCATAATTCGGCATGAACCATATTTTAAGAAGTCCTTTACAAATGTTTTAATTTTGTTTTAAGACTTAAGTTTTGAGTTAAGCAAAGAGTAAAGAGTAAAGAGTTGAGTTCATTTCTTCAAAAGGACTATGTATTCCCAAAGAGTAAATGTTTTCACATTTAAACAAGAAAGGAAACTGAGATTTCAAAAGAGCCTTTGAGCTAGTTTTTCAGTAAAGAGGAAACTATGATTTTCAAGAGAGCTTTTAAGCTAAGTTTTGAGTAATTACGTCAAACCAAAGAAAGAGTTTTGTTTCTACAAACATATGAGCTAATTATATTTCGGGAGTAGTATTGAGCACCGATATGTGGATGCGAGTTCAGATAACTCAAGTCTCTATAAACCATGTAGCCATCATGGGTAGTAACGGATCATACTTTTTAGATGACTCCTTAAGATGCTTTTAGCATAGACTAGTGGATCCACTTAGTAGTTCAGGTTCTATACCGATGGCAAGGTATAGGACGGTCCTTGGCAACGTGAGGTAAAATGTTGTACTATCACTTAGGCTCATAGTGATGGTTTTCGGTTAGAGAATCTCCCACAGAAACTATATTACTTTATTATATAAGTAAAGTTGAGTTTATTAATGCATTTTCTTTAACGAACTAAGTTGTTTTACTATTTTATAAAGCGTTCCATATATTGCATGTGTATTGTTGCTTTATATTGAGTTGAGTATCCAGAGTTAAGTACCAGAGTCGAATATCATATCTTTGAGTTGAGTATCTAAACTCTGAGTTGAGTTGAGTATCTTATCCTTGAGTACTTCTGAGTTGAGTAAGTTTGAGTAGTTTTGAGTGTCTTTGAGTATTCCTTGAGTTGAGTAAGTTTGAGAAGAGGTAAGTATGTTTCCTTTTTATCAAGTTTCAAGCTTATGTTTATGCTTTAGAATTCTTCTTACATGCTCGTACATTCCATGTACTGAGTCATTTGGCTTGCATCTTCTCATGATGCATACACAGGTATTCAGGATCATCAACAGAAGCTTCGTTGATACATCTGAGAGTTCGAGTTAGCTATGGTGAGCCTCATCGCTTTCGGAGGATTTCATTTACTTTTCAGTTTAGTCAGGATGTCATGGGTCTTGTCCCGACTTCCATCTTTATCAGTCAGAGGCTTCTTAGATAGTCAGTATAGTTGAGAAGTCTGTATCATTTATTTTATTAAATGTTTTAAAGACTTAAGTTGCCTATTTTATGGCGAGTTGAATAATTTATTTTATTCAGAGTTTTATTTTGAGTTAAAGCTTTCTATTTAAGTTTCATGAATATTTATTCAGTTTTTAAGTTTTGTATGCTTGAGTTAGTCTTCCGCTTGAAGTCAGCCAGGATGAGGGTTCGCTTGGGGACCAGAAATGGTTCTCGAGTGCCAGCAACGTCCAGGGTGTAGGCTCGAGTCATGACAATAAAACACATACACAATAAATGACGTTGACAACGAATTTAATAAAACTAGTTGCCTATTAACATCAAATACAGTTTGTATATACAAGATGTTTTGAAAGAAAACCAACATTTATCTTTATCAACATCATAAACTAGAGTAACTTGATGTCAGGATGGTTTAGTTTTATTTGTGAAGATTGCTTAGGAGGATTATGTTTATAATTAACAACGCAGGATTCTTCAATTGTGTGTCACAACTGCCTTCACTTGCAAGTAACTTACAAGTTCGATGGATGCCTTCACCACGTAGTTTAAGTACCAAACACATGGAAAAGACCAAAACGACCCTAGCTTAAAAAAACTGTCTAGGTGCCTTAAAAGGGAGGTATCATGGACTATTTAAGGCTTCCCGATCTATGAAGCTTTACCTACCCGATGGGGCTTCACTAAAACGGGCATAATCTTTTTACTCTGAACTCGAAAAGAGGTAAAATTGGTGGCGTTGGAAAGAAGACTCAAAGACTTTTAAATTGATAGGTTATAAGCCACCTAATTCATTATGTGCTAAGAGATATAATCATTTGAAGTTGACCCAAAATTTAAAAGCTGATGGGTTCCTTTCACAGACGACTTCATGGTCCGTACAAAGGTCCACAGCCAGGTCCACAGCTCGTGCAACTATAAATGGACCGTGAAACCCTTCGTAACAAGACCTTCAAGTTTAACTTTCACCATGGTTGGTTGTACGATCCGTGACACCCTGTATGGACCGTTCATCCTTCCATACACATGCACTTATACTCAACTGAAGCCTTTTCTCTTTTACATTCCAAGTTCCAATTTTCGTCGTGTTACACTGATTTAGAAAGTGATCAAGTAATATGAGACAAATAATTTTAACAAGATGTTCACCTAATATGGGACATAAGTAGTATTAATTTTTGTCTTGAATTTGTAATATGACACTTAAGCATCAAATTTTCTTTTTAAGTTTGGAACCCTTCTACAAAACCTTCCTATAGCCCGTAGAACTAACTAAGACCTTTCAAATCCTTCCGTAGGTCTGAGGTCTTTCAAACGGTCAGTTTTAATCAAAAGTTCAAGAATATGACCTCAGAGTCTAATTTTGAAAATTCCGTCAGCTCCAAAAGGGTCATTTTAGGCTAGTAGCATGGTAGGCATGACTTTCGAGGCTTTAAGTGCAAGTCTATGCGATTAGACATTTTAACTTTCAAGTTAAGGCCTAAATTTGACTTTAGTCAACATTCTAAGTAAACGATCTCTAATGAGAATTTTGTCAGCGCTGTTAGCTTTGGAATATTGAGTTTGGTCTCAGACGACCCTTTGTCTGAATCCCGAGGCCTCTAGGCTAATTCCTATCCCCCTTGTGGATTTAGCTTAGATGGAAATTGGGTGCGGGACCCATATTCTGTCAAGACGACCTCATATGAAAGTTCTGACTGCTCCATTGAGTCCAAAATGTCGAATTTGATCGATTTACATATCTCATTGGTGTGCACAGAGTTTCGAACCAATCCCGACTTTGCTGAAAAAATTTGGTGCCTGAGTTTTGGTGCAACCATTTTTGCGTCCCTGGATTCGCTTTAGTGAATGATGCACTTAAGCGAAGCTATCCTGTCAGGCAGTTGTCGCTAAATTGACCTTGGGTTCGCTTAAGCGAGGCTCACTTTTGCAGTCAGGAGCTCACAAAAGTGAGGCACACTTTCTTGAGAAATGTTGCTTAAGCGCCATTAGTGGCCGCTTAAGCACTCATCGACCAGTCTTTTAATAAGACTAGGTTGCGAAATTCAGCATTTGTTGGTTATTGTTTAGGAGATTTTTCCATCTTTCGAGCTCCGATTTTAGTGATTCGAAGTGTGGTGTGTCTGTGGGGATTGTGACTACATTGTGGCATCATCAGAAAGTGTTGAGCAACCTTTGTTTGAGGTTATTTTGCGTGTTTAGTTGTGTCATTTACTTGAGCTTAATTGTTGCCTTGTTTGCATGATTGTATAATTGGTTGTTCCGAGCCCTCATTTATGTTCAATTTTGGAACACAAGTTCAGTGCATAGTTTAGGACCTCTTGATGGAGTCAATTCCAGAAATTTATGTGTGGGTCCCACAATTCTCTTTTGACTCCGAAATTGGTCCATTTTTCATTTTATGTATTTTGGTGTCTAAACGATATTACTAAAGTTGTGATCCTATTTTGAATAGCGTGGCAGTGTTCGAGGCCGTTCGGAAAGGAAAAGATCTGGCCTTGTGGTTTGGAACATTCACGATCGGCCTACAGGTAGGCTACAACTTCCTTTCCTTATAGATTGAGCTAAATTGCGTAAATTCATGATGATTGGAGTGAATTGGGGGCAAGTACCTAGCTATTCTTACTTCTCTTTATAAAAACCATGTTTAGGGTTGATCGGTGTTGTTTCGGGGGTAACCATGCTAGATAGGAGTATATATATACTTCGATGGTATCAATAATGGTTGAGTGGATAGAACAAGGGGGTAGTCAAGTAAATAGTTTGGGGTGTGGGTTCAATCAAGGTAATATATCGGGGTGAGTCCAATTTGAGTAAATACCTTGCATAATGGGTCCAATTTGTTTATTTTTCCCTTTTTTTTAATGAGAAACCCACGAGTTTAGGAGTTAATTACTCATATACATTCTAGATTTTAGTATTACAAGTCTTACTAGATTTTGGTGCGTCCAAATACATATATCTCAGGATACATGAGGTCAAAATTAAGTGTTATTTGTTCAAGATACATTGTATCAAAGTGGATTTATCTCTAATACATAACAAATCTCATTCGTCTCCCTCTTATCTCACTTGTCACACTCCTATGAATATGGTATCTCATATACATGTGAATCACACCAGATACATACATAAGCATACATCTAGTGTGTATCTAGTGTGATTTGCATGTATCTGGATGCATGACTATCTCGCTTGCCTTCCTCCCCATCTTGCTAGTCTCTCTCCCTATTTTTATGTATCTAGTAGCAAAAATACATGTACCTAGGTGTATTTACCTCAATATATGGTAGGAAACTCTTAATTGGTAGTAAGATACGCAATTATTTAGAAGTATAGGTAGAATTAGTATATATGGTATGGATGTATCTCTAATAATGTACTTTCTCCTTTAATTTTAATTATAAATTCAGAAATCAGTTACTAATTAATAGGGACAGGGGCGGAGCTATAGCCCAGCAAAGATGGTTAGCCGAACACCCTTCATCGGAAAATTAGATCGTGTATATAGGTAAAATATTCACTATTATCTAAATATATTAAAAGATGAACACCCTCAGTCACAATAGAGATTGATATATAGTCCAGTGGTAAGTAGGCTCATTTAAGTCCTTGGGTCTGCGATTCTATCCTCACTACTTACATTTTTCAATACAATCTTCTTCGGACCCAATTATATTTAAGAACAAAAAAATGGTTTAGTTCGATCCTCACTACTTCTATTTTTTAACACAATCTTCTTCAGACCCAATTATATTTAAGAACAAAAAAATGGTTTGCGCACCCAGTCCGTTGAAAAAAAAAATTATTCACCCCTTTAAAGTTTGAACTCTCTTAACGAAATTTCTAGCTCCGCCACTGAATAGGGATGGACATAAATATCAAAAAGCCGGCCTAAATCGAACGAATTCAATTTCTGATTTCGATTCTTCGATTTAAGGATCGTAATTCTTCGGTGCAGTGAACCATCAAATTTTTAGTAAAACGATTTTAAAGGATAACAGTCCATATTAACGTTTATGGTGTGTGTTGAGGTAGACAATGATCGGAGGCGGAGCCAGGATTAGGAGTTTGAGGATTCTAAAGAAGAGAAATATATTGCAAAACATGTTTCTTTATAAAGATGAAGAGAAACTTTTGGTGATAGGTTCGAAACCCACAACTCTAGCATGAGAAAGCATTTCTATGGCTCCTTCGTTACCACTAAGTTGTCCGTCAATTTTGTTAGAGATTCACAAGTTAATATACATATATATTTATTTAATTTTCTAATACAAATACAATGTCTATGAAAAAGCTATTAGATTCATCCAAACCCTTGAACCCACTTAGCTCCGCCCCTGGCAATGACGCTATCACTAGGCGGCTGTCGCTCATGTTATTCAAATGTTTGACCAGTCCAATGTTGCTGAAATCTCAAAAATTTTAACCGTGTCATATAAATTAGAGCGACTAGTATCATAAGATTAATAGTATTTACTCCATAAACTTACTTGAATGAAATCTCCAAGAGCTAACTAAGATTTTGTTCAACAAACAATGATTAGTTGATCTGTCCTCAAATACAAATAGAGCAACTATATAAGAAAAAAGAGGAATGCTATTTTATTTTACTATCATGCCTGTTTTTTGGCATTAAAATTGAAGTGAAGGGCAGTTTTGACTTTCACTAGACCTCTAGATACGTGTCTTCTATTCTGTACTTGAAAAGCCACCTAAGATACCACCAGGGGCGGCTGGCAAGGCATAACAAAAAGCCTTTGGCCTTAGGCCCCCAATTTTAGGGGGCCTCATTTTTTAGTTAATTAGGTAGGATTAAATTAAAAAAAAAATATTAGAACTAAGACAATAAATACAAAGGCCCCTTTTTTTAGTTAATTAGGAAGGATTAAAAAAAAAAAATTTAAAACTAAGACAATGTCAACGGCTAAATGATGTGATTGTGATAGACATCTATGACAAGTTAAAAAGTTGTGCATTTTTTTTTTAATGTACAAGTTATCTTTTTTTTTTTTACCTTTTTTTATTTTATTTTATTTTGTATATTCTATCCTCCTCCCTTCTATTTCTTCTCACTTTCTCTTTTCTAATCTTACATCTCTCTCTTATTTAAAGCTTAAAAATTTACTTGTTCTATTGATAGTTTATATTTTAAATTTGGAGAAAACTATATTGCAGCAGCCCGATTCATTTTCGGAAATCAAGTCTTCATAGCTTTTGAATTCGGTAATTTCATTCTAATTTCTAATATAATTTTTGTTTTGTGTCTTATGTTTATTATATTTTTTATTTGATATTGTAAATAGTGTTTAAAATATTTGTTAGATTTTAATATGTCAACTAAAAAATATGAATCCAGTCATTCAAAACTTAAAAGAAAAAGAAAAGTCGATAACTTGATAAAATCTCAAAAAGGTGCTCTTGATAAATTTTTGGAAAACAATGGTAAAATTAAATCAGAAAAGGTAGGGGAATGCTCTTTAGAAGAACAAGTTACTAACCTAGTTGAAGTTGAGTTAGATAATGATATAAACCAAAAAGAAGAAGAAGGAGAGGAAATTAGTGAAAAGTCGGATGTAGATTCCCAAGAAAATCAAGAACTTATAAATGAATTAAATAATCATACTCCTAAAAATATCTATGATCCTAGTCAATGGAATATTGTTGATACAAAGTTAAGAGACTTATTAGTAGAAAAGGGACCAATTAGAATTACCGACACATGTTTTCCAAAGGATAAATTTTTAAGGCACTTTTCTACTACGTATTATTTTCAAAAGTTGGCAAATGGAGAAAGACATGAAAGAAGATGGTTAGTTTATTCCAAAGATTTGAATAAGGTATTTTGTTTTTGTTGTAAGTTATTTAATACTACCTTTAATGCAAAGAATAATAAGTTAGCTAATGAAGGTAGTAGAGATTGGAAAAATCTGACTACTAATCTTAGAACTCATGAAACAACTAACCAACATATTATTAATATGAGTTCATGGATTGATTTAGAATTTAGACTGCGTAATAATAAAACAATCCATAAAAACATTCAAGACCAAATTAATAGAGATAGAGAACATTGGAAAAATGTATTGTCAAGAATTATTTCCCTCATAAAAACTCTTGGAAGAAATAATTTGGCGTTTAGGGGGAAAAATGAAAAAATCTATCAAGAAAATAACGGAAACTTCTTGAGTCTTATTGAAATGATTGCAGAATTTGATCAAATTATGCAAGAACATATTCGACGAATCAAACATTATGAAATTCATAATCATTATCTTGGACATAATATACAAAATGAATTAATAAATTTATTGGCAAGTGAAATTAAAAACAAGATTATTGAAAAAGTTATAAAATCAAAGTATTTCTCTATCATACTTGATTGCACGCCAGATACAAGTCATCAAGACCAAATGTCTTTTATAATACGGAGTGTAGATATTTCGGCAACTCCAATAAATGTAACCGAATATTTTATAGAATTCTTAAAAGTGGATGATACAAGTGGAAAAGGTCTTTTTGAAGTTATTTTAGATGAAATAAAATATATTGGACTTGATATTAATAATTTAAGAGGACAAGGATATGATAATGGGTCTAATATGAAGGGAAAACACCAAGGAGTGCAAAAAAGACATCTTGATATAAATCCTAGATCATTTTATACACCATGTGGTTGTCATAATCTAAATTTGGTACTTTGTGATATGGTTAATTCTTGTATGAAAGCTATATCATTCTTTGGAGTGGTACAACATATATATTCACTATTTTCTTCGTCTACTAAGCGGTGGAAAATTTTAAAAGATAGTGTACCTAGTTTAACTCTTAAATCATTGTCACAAACACGGTGGGAAAGTCGTATTGAAAGTGTTAAAGCAATAAGGTTTCAAACTCCACAAATAAGAGATGCTTTATTTAAATTAGAAGAAGTTAGTGATGATCCAAAAATAAAAAGTGAAGCTAATTGTTTAGCAATTTTGGAGCTTGAAAATTTTGAATTTTTATTGGGTATGACTATTTGGTATGATGTATTATTTGCTGTAAATTCAATTAGCAAAAGTTTACAATCAAAAGATATGTATATTGATGTTGCTATAGATCAATTAAGAGGTTTAGTTTCTTTTTTTAAAACATATAGAGAAGAAGGATTTACAAGTGCTATGATTTCGGCTAAGGAAATTGCATTAGAGATGAATATAGAACCTGTATTTCGTAAAAAACATGTAATTTATAGAAAAAAACAATTTGATGAGAATGTTGATAACGAAATCATAAGATCTCTTGAAGAATCATTTAGAGTTGATTACTTCTTATACATAGTAGATCAAGCCATCTTTTCACTTCAAAATAGATTTGAACAATTTGAAGTATATGAAAATATTTTTGGTTTTCTATTTAGTGGGAAAAAATTGAGATCATTAGATGATGAGAATTTAAAAAAATATTGTCTTAATCTTGAATGTTCCTTAAAACATAATACTCACTCCGATATTGACGGTTTAGACTTATTTTCTGAATTAAAAGTGTTAAGGGAAATCATAAAAGTAGAAGACAATACTGTAATTGAGATACTCAATCAAATAAAAAGACTTGATTCTTTTCCAAATGCTTACATTGCTTATAGAATAATGTTAACAATTCAGAATAAATACTTTCAAATTAAAGAAGTTTTTCAAAATTAAAAATAATAAAATCTTATTTAAGATCGACAATGTCTCAAGAAAGATTAAGTGGTTTGGCTATATTATCGATTGAAAAAGAATTATTAGAAGAGATTGACTACACAAAAATTATTAACAACTTTGCATCTCAAAAAGCTAGAAAAATAGATTTAAAATAAAAAACATTTATAATTTTTTTTTTTTAAGGCCTCTAATTTGATTTTGGCCTTAGGCCACCAACGGGTTTGAGCCGCCCCTAGATACCACGTTGTATTTTCTTCTTCACTAGATCAAAAAAATTCCACAGCTTATTTGGCTTCATAGCCCAAGCGATCGCCGACCACCGAGATTCTAGGTTTTCTTTTTATTTTTTCATTCTATTGTAAAATTCATATGAAAGTTGAGATTATATATACTCCAAGGTTATTAAACTGCGTACATGATTCCTTATTTAGATTCTTTGTATGTGTACTATGCAGCATTGTGGCAATGGGTGCTTGCTTTTTGTATAGTAAAAGTTATGACATTTAGTATATGTATATTGGTCTTATGTGCAATTTTTCTCCCAAATTAATATTTTGTTTTTCTTTCTTTGCAATTTTTCTTTTAGTTTACTTATATATTTACATGTGTGTAGTTTTTCTTTGATTTAGTTTATAACTCTTAATTTCTCCTTAATTTCAGTGGAAGAAAAAAATAATTTCATCTTTTATTTAATTTGATTTGTTATGGAGCTCGATTATGAAAATTGATGCTTTTGACTTGGACAACACCTTCAAATATTCTTCAACTTTGGGAGGCTAAATTGTTTCCTTAGTTGATATATTGTGTTTTACGGAAATTGGTACATTAATTTTGTTAAATTTTATATGTAGATCATAATGGTTCATTCCTCATATTGAAACTTTAGCCGACTAATAGTTGGGATTCATTTATTTGGGACAAACAAAATAGTATCATAGATTTCACCAAAATTAATGAACTATATGAGGGCGATAAGAGCGATTCTTTTTGCTGGACTGATAATCTTAATCTTCACTTCTATAAGCAAGTATATAGACAACTCAAGCATATAAATTGGCCTTTATTCCTATGTTTTTATCTGTGAGTTTTGAACTTGTCAGAGATCTTTATACTATGGATTCATGGTAGACTGGTATGATTTTTTTTCACAAAGAGTTCCTATTTATTCATGAAGTACTAATCAAAATTCACTGCCTACCTTTGCTTCAGCAAAATCTATAGTAATATTTTTGGACCATATTCTCTAAAGTTTTGTTGATTTCTTTCTAATAAGAAATCGATAACATACATAGATTTCATGCATTGCTTTCTTTTTTTTCTTGATTTATAGCTTTTAATTTTCAAACTTCGTTAGCTGTTGTAGTAAGTTATTGATGCTTCTGTTGGTTTGTTTCAGATTTCATTTGTTTCGTGACAATTGACATTTTGTGTGGTTCCGCATTTTGAATTTTAATGAATATCGTTCGTCTATTTACTTCCAATTTTTGTTCTTGTGGGTACTCAATATTTTAAACTCCAATAAGTACACCTTACCCCGACCCCGGCCCCAAGCTTCTTCCCATTGAGGAGATGTCCGCTCTCTGAAAATTCACCTTCCTCATTTGAATGGTTGCAAACCAAAAATTTGTTTGATCATATGGTTATTGTTTTTCATTGTAAACGAATTTGCTTACTTATTTAATTCAGGTCATCGTAGTTATATGTGCATGCACTTTTGAGTTGAAAGATAAAAACTCCCTTGAAGAATTATTCAAAGGTACTTATAATTTTATCTCTTTGGCTTTTATATTTTTTCTATACTCTTTTACTCTTTCGGTGTTATCTAGGTTTGGATCTCTATTTTCTTCTTCATCATAACATAATTCATTGAGTTCTCTAATCCTTACAATATTCCTATAGATTCAAATGATAGACACGATAGTCAATCGTCTAAGACCAGAGAGTCGTGAAATATGTGAACTATCACTTACAACAATTGTAAATATGAATTTGCTTTAATTTTTCATGTGGTTATAGATGCCCATTTAAAAAATTAGGTCTTTCAATTTTCTCATGCCATCAAGTTCGTCCCTTGAGTTTGATCATCCTTTATAATGAAGGAGAGTCTTCGTGCAACAGTTGAGCTGGCTCCATGTGAACTATAGGTCACATGCTTGAGCAATGTAAACAACTACTAATGTTTGCATTACTCAGTAGGTTGTTTGCATCATACCCCTTGGGGTGCTTGCTAACGCGGGATACTTTGTGTTGCCCTGCCCTGCCCTTTGATTTTCCACGTTGGGAACATATGCTCTTCTCAAAAATCAGTTTTTCCTTTTACTTTTCCCAACTTATCAAGTTCGTGTCTTTGAGTTTGGTTCTCTGTTGTCATTGTGAATTGGATGTATTCGCAGATGAATCATATGCGCAAGCTCAATTAGTACTTAAGCACAAGCAGTGCCATTCAACTCAGTCGGATGAGAGTGCTAAAGGATTGGTTTTGCTTGCCATGTCTACCTTATTTTCTGAAACGTTAGTCCTTATGATGTGGTTATGCACTTGCAATTTTGAATCACCTGGACTTTTATGTTAATTTTTTTAAAACTTTTTTTAGAGGGAATTTTGGTGAAGCCATTAAGAAGCTCCGGAAAATTCAAGATTTGAGCATCTTTAGCTGTTACAGGTAAAACTTGTGGCACTTTTGATAGAATCCACAGGTTGAAGTTCTCATGGTATCAACTACGCATATAATTGCAGTTGCCGCCTCTCAAGTACAAATTGAAATGAACACACAAGTGTTGAGGAGCAAGAATGTAAGAAGATTTGTGAAGATTATACACATCAACACCTGACTACAAATTAATTGATATTGCATTCATGTTGGATATTTTAACTTGCTATGACCTTATATAGGAGCACATCATTCAACATTTTTATATCAATTTCTCAAGTTTTAATCACACACTTGAGTTATGGAGTGTGGTAAATATTACTGGAAGTTGTTGCAACAACATGATGCAATTTCAAATTGCAAAAATGTGTGGAAGTATATTAACAATAAACTAGATTACTAATATAAAATACAAGACTATACTCAAACACACAATAATAAGGTAAATATTGGGCCCGTGCACGCACGGGCAAAAATTATCTAGTTTTGTATATAAATGAGAGACAATAATTACTCTCTCCGATCATTTTTACCTATTCTTAATATTAAAAATAAACATTCAACTATACATATGCAATAATAATAATAATAATAATGTAAGAGCTTTATATTAATAAAATGTCAATATTATTGAATAAGTTGGATCAACACTAAACAATAAAACTATTCAAAATTAATTGGATCGAAAATAGAAAAACAGGGTTTATTCATTAAATTACAGAAAATAAAAAGTATAGAGTAGTTAGATGGATGAATCATCCCCGTAGTTCGGAATAGATAAGCCATGTTATCACGATAACGAGGCCGACAATTATAAACAAGCTACAAAATATAGATACGATAGTCTTAATTTTGTGACCAAGATCATCGTTATGATCAAGAGAACTCCAGCTTCGATTATCATCAATGACCTCTTCTTTTGGATTGTTGTCTTCATCGTTAACAATATGGAAATTCATAACACTATTATCATTATGAGGTTTTGGAGGAGCAGCTTCTGATGGTGGTGACGAGAGTAATAGTTTTCTAGAGAGGGTGGTGGAAGGAAAACATACTAGTATCATTATTACAACTACTTTAACAAGACATGAGGGAAATTTTGCCATGTTCTCACAAGCTAATTAATATTTCAATGAAACAACAATTCACTATTTCATGTGTGTGTATATATATATATATATATATATATATATATATAGGCTTTATTTACATGTTATCTTGGATTAGGATTTTCCTTTCCTACTCGTTTCCCTAATGATGATGGAAACTTTTTTTATGGAATTTCTTTTACATTTTATGGTAACTTTTTATATTTTACACGTTTTCTATAACCAAAAACATATATATGGTAATTTTTATATTTTAATTTTGCACGTTTTATATAACCAGAAAACATATATGGAAACTTTATTTTTACCCATAAAAAAAGGAAAGAATTATCCCTCCACTAATTGGATTAAGTTGTTAGATTTTTACACGAAGCATATATATAGAAACTTTGGATATGGAAACCCTTTTTTTTTAATGTTGAGAGAGCGTATTGAGAAAACGAACGTATAAAAGAGAAAGTGAATAAATAATATGATATGAAATGATTGAACATAAATTTAGTGCATATTGAGAAAAACAAACTTGTAAAAGAGAAAGTGAACAAGTAATGTGACGAAACGAAAGAGTAATAACCTTCTTTTTTTTTTATATATACCCCACACAAACACATATTCCTTATTAGATATAAATATATAATGTGGTGAAATTCCTTTTTTACTTTTTCCTATTGTGAAAAGTCACGCATCCGTTCCTTTCTCCTCTCTTTCCTACACGCGCTCCAAAAGAAGCCCCAAGGTTTGTTATTTATAATTAAGATAATCTTATTTAAATTCCAACCAAATTTACTAAAGCTACGTTCTTAATTATAATGGGTCATAATTGAAATTCATATGGTCATGTCATAATTTGAAATCTAACCTCTTTTATTACAATTCTTGTTATTTTAAGGGAAAATTACGCGATTAAGCGAATTTATACTACTTAATTAGTCATTATAGCTACAGTTTGCTATAATTACCACTTTGCGACTAACATTAACTATTAATTATGTGGGCTAACTTCGTGTTTGTATAATTCGCAATTAACAATTCTTCGTTTGATTTTTATTTGCATATGATGATTTGTATTTGCATATGACGATGATTTCGTTTGGTTTTTCAGTTTTATCAATACGTTCAATCTTTTTTTGTATAACTTTTTAAAGTTTGCATAAACGTGTAGTTTTCGGTTTTTGTATAATATAATTTATATGTATAATTGTTTTAAAGGTCATGTTTATGTTTGTATCAACTGTTATTTCAACTTTTATCATCTTTGTATAATTTTAGACTTTGTATTACTCAATTATACAAAAACACGCGAATTATACAAATTATTGCCCTCTCTCGCTCGCCTCTCTCCTCCCTCTCCCAATCTCGCTCTCCAGATATACAAATACATATATATATACTAGTTACATATATACAATTATCAAACCGATATATATATATATATATATATATACACACACACACACACAATTCACCTCTCTCCCACTTTTTGTCCTCTCTCGCTCGCCACTCTCCTCCCTATAATAGGTAGCTACGAATTAAAATTAGCAAACTCTAGTTATATAGCGTAATTAAATTATTTTTGAGTGGCTATATACGAAAGTTCCCCTTAATTTATTTAACCCCCTTAAATACAATTTCATCCCAACTTCAAACCAATATTAACCCAATTACAACAGCCCACAACAACAACAATCAGCAGCATCGACCCAAGCCCACCAATATTCCAACATGCTGTCAACAATTCGAGAAAATGATCAAAATGGTCCTTCATGTATAAGGATTGAATTATTTTGATCCTTTATATATATCACATTATTCAAATAGTCCTTAAAAAAAGAATAATTTTAGTTCTTAGCCCTAAAAACTAACTGAAAAATAAAAAAAATTGTTAACCTTAACGGTGGGTCCCACATTTGGTGGACCCTTTCTTCTTCCCCCATCTTCTTTCTTCCGCCATTTTTCCTCAAATTTCCAATTGATTTATTCTTCTTTTTCACTGCCTGAAATTCTCTAAAACAAACAATGTTTTCTTCAAAATTCAAAAAATGGTTTGTAAATTTTTATTTTCGACCTCTGTCCGTTCAGTTCGTATTTTTCTTCATCAGCAACATAACTAACATTTATATTGTCATTAGAGTCCAAAAACTCATGATACAATTTGCAGCACCAAAAATGTTGAAACCATTAGTCTGAGTATTATATGTAACTATGACAGGTGATAAACCTTCTCTTTTCATCCTCTTCCATCATCTCAAGACTGCCACTCATCTAAACAACCGTACAATATCCATGAATCAGGGTGTTAAAACCGACGTCTTTACAAACGCCCCAATGTTTATCACTCAACATTTCCATTACAAATTCTGCATTATACAGATTACAGAGACCCTTTTCACAAAGTCCCCTAATTAATAATGACGCAAAAAAGAAGATGGAGAAGAAGAAATGGCAGAAGAAAGAGGGAAGAAGAAAAGTGTGGGTCCCACAGTGAATTTTAACAGTTTTTTTTACTTTTCAGTTAGTTTTTAGGATTAAGAATCTTTTATATACATTAAGGACTATTTGGATAAGGTGATATATATGAATCATCAAAATAATTTAACCTCTATAGACTATTTTGATCATTTTCTCTCAACAATTCCAACAAAACATCCACCAGCCATACACAGCAAAACAAACGGCGTCTAAGACCCAGCAATCAATACATACAACGTTCGCTAACAATTCACAGCATATACCCGATTTTTAGTTGCCCGGTGTCTGCTAGTGGGTGAAATTGATTATTGTTTTAGTTAAATTTATCTGTTTGGATTGAAATTAGGTTGTTTGTTTGTTCACTAATATGAATATGTAGTGTTATTGTTTCCTTTTGTGGTCGACGGTTAGCACTTTTATATGTTCTTCAAATTAAAATAATTTATTTGATTAAACTCTCTTATGGTCTTATTTCTGTCATTTTTGAGTTGTCCAAGTGTCCTCTACACGATTCTTGTTGGGTTTAGGATTTTTTTTTCCATTTCTAAGTGGATAAATAAAAGTTTTATTAGGACCAGTCCAGTTTAGTCCATAACTCCAATATTAGGTGGTATATATAAGACTTATTTGGTCTTATTTTCAAAAACACAAGAGAGAAAAATCAAGAGAGATTCGTTTTAGAGATTGAGAGAAAAAGAGAAAAATTTCGTTTTTGTTTTTGGAAATTTTCTGCTCAGGCAGTCCGCTTCAGACAGAGTTTTCCAATTTGTTAACCGTTGGATCGTGCTCAAATTTAATCTGGGAGTTCTCAGCATCTAGTTCTTACAATTCAACGGTGGCGATCGGATTTGAACGTCTGTAGCTACTGATTTTGGGGCATGAACAGTAGCTCCTTTTTGGGTGAAATCTCTTCTTTAATTCTCTAGTTTTGGTGCAATCTTGTTTTGTTGTTGCTCGTTGTTTGGCGCTTGTTTTGTGGCCAATTTTGGAGAACAATTTTGTAACTCGTGGTGTTTATAGTGGAGCTTTTGGTCCTGTGGTTTTTTACTCTTCACATCGAAGGGTTTTTCACGTAAATCGTTGTGTCTTGTATGATTGGCTTATTCTTATCTTGTTGTTTTTTGTTTGGTTGATATACTTGTTGTCCATTCTTCGTATTGTTTGATTTGGTTTGTCTTCTCTTGGTTCAAATTGAAAGGAAAAGTTAGACTTGGATATTGTTCCGCTGTTATTCTATCGGGCATTTTTGTTAGTGCCTTGTCTTTCCCAACAATTCTCTCTGTGTTTTAAATTTCTTGCTGAGCATGCGCCCAATAATTGACATTGACAGTGAAATAGATGTAACCATGATGAAATAACATACAATCTGATCTCCTTCTTTTAAGCATCTAGCTATTCTTGAAAAACTTTAATTTCTTGATTGAACAACTTCCTGTGTTGTATCTTAGTCGACTTTAATACCAAAGAACATAGGTTTTGCTTCCTTGAACAAATGTCAAATCAAATGGCTACTTCTACAATACAACCAAAAAATTAAAGAAACTAACGGGAAATAAAAAGAAAGTAATAGGTTATATCTTAACATGACACTTGTTGCTTGGAATGTTGAAGGATTTTGTAATGTGCTTTGTTTAAATTAAGTTAGTTTTCTTTGCTTTCTTCTTTTTTCTATTGGCTCTGAGGGAAATATATATTTGTCCCCTTTGTTTGCTTTGATTAGATTTCAATTCTGGAAATGGAGATTTCAGAAGAAGAAATTGCTTTTAGCGTCACTTCACACCTTTCAACTCCTCGATTCTCGTCAGATATACAACAAGCAGCTAACCTATTTGTCTCGGAAAGACTTGTTACTAAGTTGTATTCTGTGGAGAGCAGGATTTCAACATTGCAAAAGACGTTGATTGATTTGGACAAAAGAATGGAGGATCTATCCAAGTCGGTGTTTGACAGTATGAACCTGTTTTTGTTTGGTGGAGCTGCTTCTTTTTTTTTTACTCAGAGGATACTAACTTGCAGCGAGGGATTAAAAATCTTAGCATTGACATTTTTGACTTCTCTTTTCAACTTAGTTCGTGTTAAAAAATTGGTAACAACGAAACTCTGTAACTTGCAAAGGTTGAATGCTTCTCACTTGAATACTTATGAGCATTTAGTTAGTGAAGCTATAGTTTTAAGGGAATTGGAACAAGCAAATGCCGATGCCGTAGATGGGGTTGAGAATTTGATTTTGGAGGGGAGTGTAAGGAGGACTCAATTCTTCCAACGGATAGAGGGCACTGTTGATACGAATTGTGCGCAAATTTTTGCTCCAAAAGGCGATAGAGTTGAAAATATATTGTTTGGTGGGACGGTATTCATCCACGTTCTTACCTTACTCTTTCTTATTCTAGTGTTGCGATGTGGTAAGTTTTTTATATCTAATGTTTTCCATATCACTATTTTTTTAGTTAAGATTATTCTATTCTAACTCTTAATTTGTTTTTGTTCAGGTGTTATGTAATTGAAACTTCGAAAAGATTCGGAGTATTTTGAAAGTTTTTACTTGATCGCATAGCCTCCAAAAAAAGACATATTATACCTAGTTTAATGTTTAGGGTTATTTGGATTTTCTTTTGTTCAAGAGTTATGTTGCAATTGTATCTAGTTTAATGTTTTGGGTTGTTCGAATTTTCTTTTGTTCAAGAGTTATGTTGCAATTGTATCTAGTTTAATGGTTTGAATTGTTTGGATTTTATTTTGTTCAAATGTTATGTTGCAATAGAGTATTTTACATATAATTTGTCAAAGCTGACTTTTGATGTGAAATAATGCCCAACTTTTTGTTTTCATAGAATTTCAATAATATTTGGTTTTACACTTTAGATCTTCATCGGGATAGATAAAACATATATGCAAGGAGAAATGACGTTGACAAATACTTTAAGAAAACTAGTTGCATATTGACATTTATCGTCATCAACATCATATACCTTAACATTAGAGAAGACGGTGGGCTTAATATAGTATCCCTTTTTACCAAATTGCTCACCGCCAGTTTCAAGAGTAGCTCCACCATCTATACCAAATCTAATGTACTTCATGATCTTAGTGCACTTTGTTTTCCTCTTGAATTTAATACACCCTTTTCTGTATATATGCACTGTCTCCCGTTGCATTTATTTCGTTTAGCAAAATCCCAACACTCTTTGAGTCAGCCCCATTAGTATTTGAATGAAAGAAAGCCGATGAACAAAGTTGGAAGCAAATGTACAGGTGGAAGGGAGGCTAAAATGCAGGGATCAAATTAGGCCTTTCATAAAATTTCCAGCAATAACGGTCCAAAAGCAATAAACAATAAGCTCAAGAGGAAGGAAAATTGGCTAAGACCCATTTTATTTCAGCTAAATTCATTTTAGAACCAAAAGCCCAAAATTAGTAGAAGTAGGCCCAAATATTGGCCTAGGCAGATAGAAAACGAACTTGGACCCAATATTTATTTCCTTCTATTGTATTTACTATATTTAAATCTTATTTGTTTTATTTGATATTACTTTGATTAATCTTAATTAAATCTCTTAAGAATGAATCATTGTTGCTATAATAATTTCAATTATTTTACTTAATTACCTTTCTTTATTTAGTCATTTTGACAAAAAAATCACTCCTTCTAAAAAAAATGTTTCAAATGTTTAAGTTCATTTATTTTCAAGTGATTCCATTAAGATGCTTTCTTTACTTAGTAATTATTTTTCTCAAAAGTTAGTCAAATAATTTTTCAAGTCATCGAATAATCGCGTGTTAGCAGACATTTTCAGTGCCTTAAAAATCTTTTTCAAAATATAAATAAGAATCTCATGCCCTTTTTCACTAAACTTTTAATGTTTCATTCTGATAAAAGTTTTGAAAGTTAAATTTTTTAAATTTCTTTTAAAAAATTAAGTGGTTACTCCTTTAAAAATTAATTTTTCTCTTAAAATTGAATCAACTTTTAAAATCAATTATTTCTTCACACAACACTTGTTACTTAAAACTTTGAGAGATTTTGTCTACTTTATATGCTTTGTTTAAATTAAGTTAGTTTTCTTTGCTCTTTTTTTTTTCTAGTGGCTCTAAGGAAATATATATATAAGTCCCTTTTGTATGCTTTGATTAGTTCTCCATGCGAATGAATCATTAAGAGTAATTTTAATTTTGAATTTGATTTCAATTCAGAAAGTGAAAATATCAAAAGAAGAAATTGTTCTTAGCTTTGGTACTGTCACCTCACACTTTTCAACTCCTCGATTCTCTTCAGATATATAACAATCTACTGACCCCTATGTCTTATAAAAAATATTAGTAAGTTGTATTCTATGGAGAACAATATTTCAAAGTTGCAAAATACGTTGATTGATCTGGACAAAAGAATGGAGGATGTATCCACTCAATGTACAACAGTTTGAACCTGTTTTTGTTTGTTGGGGTGACTTTTTTTTTAAAATTAGAGTATACTAACTTGCAACAAGAGATTAAAAATCTTAGGATTAATATTTTTGACTTCTCTTTCCAACTTA
This sequence comes from Solanum pinnatisectum, assembly GCA_035578085.1. Classification (NCBI taxonomy): domain Eukaryota; kingdom Viridiplantae; phylum Streptophyta; class Magnoliopsida; order Solanales; family Solanaceae; genus Solanum; species Solanum pinnatisectum. The sequence goes on along the minus strand of CM069080.1, from coordinate 6,659,275 downwards.
ATTCGTGTTAGAAAATCAATAACAACAAAACTCTTTGACCTGCAAAGGTTGAATATTTTTCACTTGAATATATACTCATGAGCATTTAATTAGTGAGACTATAGTTTTAAGGGAATTGGAACAAGCAAATGCCGATGTTGATGCCGTGAATGGGGTTGAGAATTTGATTTTGGAACGGAGTGTGTCCTTACGGGTAGAGAACATTATTGAATCGAATTGTGCACATATATTTGTTCCAAAAGCCAAAAGAGCTAAAAGAATATTATTTGATGTGTTGGTGTTCATCCAAGTTCTTACCTTATTCTTTTTCACTCTAGTGTTGCGATGTGATAAGTTTTTTATATTTTATGTTTTTTTATATTCTAGTCTAACTCTTAATTTGTTTTTGTTCAGGTGTTATTTGATTGAAACTTCAAAAAGATTTTGAGTATTTTGAAAGTTTTTATCTTTGATCGCATAGCCCTAAAAAAATATATAGTACCTTTTAACACTTTGGGTTGTTTGAATTTTCTTTTGTTCAAGAGTTATATTGCAGTTGTATCTAGTTTAATATTTTGGGTTGTTTGAATTTTCTTTTGTTCAAGAGTTATGTTGCAGTTGTATCTAGTTTAACGTTTTGGGTTATTTGAGTTTTCTTTTGTTCAAGAGTTATTTTGCAATTGTATCGAGTTTAACTATTTAGGTGTTTGGATTTTCATTTGTTCAAGAGTTATGTTACAATAGAGTATTTTTATTTGCATAGAGTATTTTACATATATGGTGTGTTTGGTATGAAATAAAATATTTTCCATGGAAAAAGCTTTTCTAGAAAACAAGTGGATTTTTGACTATTTTCTCATGTTTGGTTGGTGAGTAGAAAATATTTTTTAGTATTTAGTTGGTGAATGAAAAACATTTTTCAGATTTTTTTTTATTTTGGCTAGAGAGTAGAAAATACTTTTTAGGGAAATTATTTCTGACCCGGAAGCCAATTTTGATGATTGATCTAAGACATGATCCCAACACCCGAACTAGGATATAACCCTGATGACCGATCTCAAAATCCGACCCAGGACATGATCCCGACTTCCAATTTGAAACCCAACATTCGAACTGGGACAGAATTTCCTACCCAAGACCTGACCCCGATACCCGAACTTAACATGATCGACTAATTCAGGATTTGACTTCGACACTTGAATCGAGACCCAGCTTCAAAATCAGGACCCGACAATCATTAACCGATGCAAGACCCAAAATTCAACTTTTAAATCAAATTTTGATCCCAACTTTCTAATCGGGATCCAACCACACCCGACTCGGGACTTAACTTTACTAGGAATTTTTAAAAAAAAATAAAAGTTCAAATTTTAATTTATTTGTGTGTGTGAGGGGGGGCTGGTAGGGGGTCGGGTAGTGTGGGGTAAAAAATAAAATTTATAAATTTGTAAATACTTTTCAAAAATAACTTATTAAAAAATTGGGGGGGGGGGGCTAGTATGTGGTTCGGTGTAGGAGTGTTGGCGGGGTGGTCGATCGGGGTTAGACTAGGGTGGGGGGAAAAAATAAAATTCTAAAATTTGTAAATGTTTTTCAAAAACAACTTTTAAAAAAAAAAAAAATTGTAAGGGGGTGGTACGAGGGTCGGTCGGGATGGGGTTAAAAAAATACAAATTTTAAATTTTAAAATATTCTTTTAAAAAAACTTTTAAATATTTTTTTGGGGTTGTTAGGGGGTCGGGGTAAAAAATAAAAATTATTGACTCACTTGATATAACATAGTTCGGAGTATAAAGTCAAACTAGAATCCACCCATAGATTTTTTTTTTTAAAGAAATCCTCATATTAAATTTTAACCCCAAAATATAATAGTGTAAAATTTGATCAATTTTAAATAGTTGTGAGGTTTCTTTTTCTTTTCTCCAAAAGCACACAACACAACATATAATGTTTGCTTAATCTCACGTTGACTAGCTATAAACACACATACACAATAAACAATAAACAATACACATACACACTATTATCAATAATAACAAAAAAAAAAAAAAATCACACACACAAAATATGATCTTTGTTGGAGTTGAGGTTGACTACTTTAAACTCACAAAAATGCACATAATTCAAAATATAATCTTTGCTTCAACTCATGATGACTAAGTTTAAACACACAAATACACAAACACTCAAACACATAACACATAGACACACAAGAAATTACTATCAAAATTATGTAGGAGGATTGGTTTCTTAGGCCTATAAGAAGCCGTTTTTCCTTGTTGATTAGAAACACACAATCCACATAACAAACAAAGCAAGAAAAATATGGCAGATAAGGAAGGCAAAGGAAAGGGAAAAGCAGAGAAAATCGAAAAAAGCAAAAATGGTGTATTTCCATTCACTCCCAAAAAAGGAGGTATTTTTCCTAAAGAGAAGAAACATGTTTCCACCATGATGGGTGAGAAAATTGGTCACTCTCTTGCTTCCCTTGTCAAGAATGGCAAAAACAAGATCAATCATCATGATACTTAACGATACGAACTATAAAATATTTTCCGTCATACCAAACATGCTAGTAACACTATTCTTTCCAAACATCACACATGTAATATGTTCTCTTTTTTTATTTTGTACTAAGGTGTCTAGGAGGTCCCCACTAGACCACAACGTTCAGTATTGTATTTGCATATGCCTTTGTGTTTTTTTTTAATTCCGCCACTTTATTTTTGTTTTCCGTACGTTACGTCTCTTTCAACTTGTGCAAAAAGTCAATTTTTTAATCTCATTTTATATGATAGAGTTAATTAGTTGAACATGAATATTAAAATATTCATTTAATCTTTATATTGGGACTTGGGAAGAAAATGTTAAAATGATGATTGAAAAAATAGTTAAGACGGAAATAACAACAATACCAATAATAATTACATATCAGTGAGATCTCACTATGTACGCAGACTTTAATTATTACTATCTCATGGATAATAGATGGAAATAATATAATATTATTTTTTTTATAAATTGTGTAATTAATAAATTTATATTGCGAAAGTTATTAAAGGAACATTATTAGTAGAACAATAATTAACTTGTTAAGTAGTTCTAAAAGTGAAACAATATCATGTAAACTAAGATAAAGGAAAAATTAATAATTTAAAATGACCAATAGAAAATAGTAATATTGATTATTGACAAGATTTCACACTCACACTGCCCAAACAAACACACATCAATACACACAACACGTAAGTGTGGTCATCTACACATCACACACACAAAATATATGGACAAAATTAGTTAAATTATATTTTCTTATATTAATAAATAATTAGGTTAGAACTTAATTATAAAAAATAAGAGAGGTAAGCATTAAGTTAAAAAAATAATACACCCTCCATTCCTATTTATATATGTCCCCTTAATAAAAATAGATGGTCCTTAATTTTTGTTATTTCACAAAATCAATGCATAAATGACACTATTATTCCTATTTTACCTTTGAGAGTTATTAGCTCTGAAAGTATAAATTTGACCGACATAAGAAAACTAAATGATTGATTTATGTTCATTGGTCAATTTAATTAGTCAAAATAAATTAATTTATGTTCATTTATTTAAACCTTGATTTCAAGAAAATACTAAATAAGGGTACAATGGTAAACTTACATAGTTTCTTAAGAGACGTGAAATCTAAAATGGTGATATATAAATAGAAACGGGGGATTAATAATTAAACTTGAGGGGAGATTTATGTAATTGTTTCTTAATTTTTTTTTAATTTGCTATAATGGCTTTGTAGATAAAAAATAATATGAGTGATTTTATTGATGCAAAACAAATGTAAGTGACTTTCGTAGAGCATTTGCTCCATTTGGGGTGACGCTCCCAACAAGATTTTCTCTATACCCAAGGCTGGAACCTGAGACTTCTGGTTAATGTTGAAGCACCACAACCCATATTGGTGTATTAAAACATAGTTAGTTATTACTGTTGTTTGATTTATTGGACCAATGGCTATTTCTATAAAAAAAAAATATATATATATACTTGAAAGTTTGCAATAACATGTAATCTCAATCATTTATTTATAAAATGAACAGAAAGATCATATATGACTTATTAATATTGTGAGAATTTGAGGAAATTAGTTTATCAAACTAGTACTCCGTCTGTTTCATGACTAACTTGAATTGAATAAGTAAACTAGAAGCCGCACATGAAATTTTCAAAAAAAAAAAAAAAAATTTACATATTTTAAAAGTATACTAAAAATATAATAAATTATAATAATTAATAATTCAAAATATTTAATACCTATTTATAATAATGGTATCAAAGAAAGCATTTTTTAACTTTTCCAAGAGTAATTGTCACATGAAATAAAACAGAGAAAATACTTTGTATAATATTATCATCTAGAGAACATGCACACTCGCATTAAGCATATGAATTTTGGGAATTGACCCCTCATTACGTTTTGGATAAAAAAATTACCTCTGAATTATTATCTCATTTTAAATAGTTCAATGGCAAAATAGATCCATTTTTTTCTTGTTTTGGAGAAACTGTTAGAAGGAAAAAGTTTTTTCCGTTCATTTAAATAGTTAGAGCCTAAAGGGTATTTTTGAGCCAAAAATATAATGACTAGAACATTTTAACTAAAAAAATATAATGGAGAATGAATTTGACCGATTTTAATTAGTTCTTAGTTATTTGTGCCCTTTTTCCTTTTCCATTCTCCCAAAAGGTACATAGCACAATATATAATGTTTGCTTAATCTCACGTTGACTAGCTATAAACACACACCTACACAATACACAATACACAAACACACTATTATCAACAACAATAGAAAAAACACACGCACAAAATATGATCTTTTGTGGAGTTGAGGTTGACTATTTTAAACTTACAAAAATGCACATAAATCACAATATAATATTTGCTTCAACTCATGCTGACTAAAGTTGAAGCACACACAAATACACAAAAACACATATTTAAGCACACACAAACACATAGACACACAAGAAATTACAATCAAAATTGTGTAAGAGAATTGGGTTCTTAGGCCTATAAGAAGCCTCTTTTCCTTGTTGATTTGAGACACAATTCACATAACAAACAAAGCAATAACAACAAGAAGAGAGCAAGAGAAAGATGGCAGATAAGGAAGGCAAAGGAAAGGGAAAAGCAGAGAAAATCGGAGAAAGCAAAAATGGCGTATTTCCATTCACTCCCAAGAAAGGAAGTGTAATTCCTAAAGAGAAAAAACATGTTTCCACCATGATGGGTGAGAAAATCGGTCACTCTATTGTTTCCTTTGTCAAGAATAGCAAAAACAAGATCAACCATCATGAATGATACTTAACGATACGAACCAGAAATGGTTCCAACAAAATATTTTCCGTCATACCAAACACACCAATATCACACTTGTAATGTGTCTCATTTTTATTCTGTACTACTTTTTGTTCTACTAAGGTGTCTAGGAGGTCCCCAGTATACCACAATGTTCAGTATTGTATTTGTATATGCTTTTGTGTTATTGAATTCTACGTTATAGTTCAGATCTTCATCACAATAGATAAAACACATGATACACAAGGAGTGAATATAAGTGGAGAAATGACGTTGATAACGAATTTAATAAAACTAGTTGCCGATTGACATCAAATGCAGTTTGTATATAAAAAAAGTTTTGAGATAAAACCAACATTTATCGTGATCAACATCATAAATGTGATATTCGATTTTCGATTTGAGATCCGACTTTTGAACTATGGGATATCCGACCCAATACCTGCCTCCAATACCCGAACTTGAACACGATTGACTAATTCAGAATTTGACTCCGACTCGAATCGACACTCAACTTCAAAAACAGGACCCGACAACCATTAACCAATGCAAGACCCAAAATTCGACTTCCAAATCCGAATTTCGACCCCATCTTCTGAATCAGGATCCAACCACAACCGACTCAGGACCTAACTTTCAAACTGAAATTTATTTTACTTTATAAAAAAAACAAAAGTCTACATTTTTTTTTGTGGGGGGGGGGGGGGTAGGGAGTTGGGGTAGGGCGTAGAAAATAAAATTTGAAAATTTGTAAATATTTTTCAAAAAAACAACTTTTTTAAAGAATAAAATAAAAATTGGGGGGGGGGGGGGTGGAGCTGGTAGGGGCTTCGGGGGTTGCGGTAGAAAAGAAAATTTGTAATTTTCTTTTTCTCAAATAGCATTTTAAAAAAATAAAAAAAAATTAGGGGGGTGGGGTAGGGGGCGGTACACCGGTACGGGGTCGGTCGGGGTGGGGTTAAAAAAATAAAATTTTAAAACTTTAAAATATTCTTTTTAAAAAAAACTTTTAATTGTTCATAATATTAAAAAAAAAATGTCCAAACATTATTTGTCTAATTTGGATGAATTATTTATTTATGCGTGTTCATTTTACTTTTGCTATTAGATTATATTCAATATCTAATACGTACATTTCTCAAAATATTAATATTGCCTTTACTATTTATTAATTCTTAAGGTATGTACATGTCAATAGTAAACCAGGATGGAGGAGTATTTTCTTAACAATGGCTTGAGATGTGGACAAAGATTAGTTATGGACTTATGGTCAGTATTTAGGAACTTTGGGTGGTAAAAGTAGTAGTATGAGTTTGAGTGGAATGCAATAACAATAATAACGTGAGACATAACTAAAAAAATAGAAACACAAAAAAAAAATTAAAATCACACGATTTATTCATTACATTAATACAGAAAATAAAAGGTAAATCGTAGTTAGATGGATGAATCATTTTCCTATAGTTCGGAATGGATAAGCCATGTTATCAAGATAACGAGGCCAACAATTATAAGCAAGCTACAAAATATAGACACAATATTCATAATTTTGTGACCAAAATCATCATTATGATCAAGAGAACTCCAGCTTCGACTATCATCAATCACCTCCTCTTTTGGATTGTTGTTTCATCGTTAACAATATGGAAATTCATAACACTATTATAATTAGGTTTTGAAGGAGCAGCTTCTAGTGGTGGTGACGAGAGTAATAGTTTTCTAGAGAGGGTGGTTGAAGGGAAACATACTAGTATCATTATTACAACTACTTTAACAAGATATGAGGAAAATTTTGCCATTTTCGCACAAGCTAATTAATATTTCAATGAAACAATTCACTATTTCATGTGTATATATATATATATATATATAGGCTTTACATGTTATCTTGGAGTAGGATTTCCCTTTCCTACTCGTTTCTTTTTCGGATTATTATTATTATTCCTATTCCCTAATGGTGATGGAAACTTTTTTCATGGAATTTCTTTTACATTTTATGGTAACTTTTTATATTTTGCACGTTTTCTATAACCAAAAACACACACACATATATATAAGGTAATTTTTATCTTTTTGCACGTTTTATATAACCAGAAAACATATATGGAAACTTTATTTTTACCCAAAAAAAAAGAAAGAAGAAGATAGAATTATCCCTCCGCTAATTGGATTAAGTTAGATTTATACACGATGCATGTAGAAACTTTTGATATGGAAACTTTGTATCGAATATTTTACATCTAATTATAATGTTTAAATACAAGAATTAACAAATAGATACAAAACGAACTTAATACAATTAATTTAAATTTATTATGCTGATCGTTTAAAAGGTTGTTAAACTGCTACGGTATATAATTAAGCACAAAATATATTATACAACTATAGATAATTAATCTTAGTTTTTGTAACTGTGAATCTTAGTAACTCACAATTCAAGACTATGTATAAAATGATAGCCTTTCTATCCTTCTCCATTTAAATAACATATTTTTGTTTATGGTAGGCAGGGCCATCTTAACCCCTAGGCCACTAAAGTCATCGCTTGGGGCCCATTTTTTTAGGGGCTCACATTCTAAAAAAATTAATTACTTATATATATTATTTTTTAAGAAAAAAATTATATGTTATATGAGTGCTATGATTTCTACTAAGGAAATTGCATGTTAGATGAATATAAACCTAAATTTAGTAAGAAATAGTTTGATGAAAATATGGATAACGAAATCACAAAGTCCCTTGATGAATCTTTTAGAGTTGATTACTTTATTTATGTAGAGTAGATCAAACTATTTTTTCACTTAAAAATAGATTTGAACCAATTGAAGCATATAAAAAAAATTGATTTCTTATTTAGTGGTAAAATATTGAGATAGAGTAGATCAAACTATTTTTTCACTTAAAAATAGATTTGAACCAATTGAAGCATATAAAAAAAAATTGATTTCTTGTTTAGTGGTAAAATATTGAGATATGAATATTTTTAAAAAAATATTGTCTTAACCTTGAACTTTCTTTAACGCATAATAGTTATTATGATATTGATGGTTTAGATTTACTTTTGAATTAAAAGTATTAAGAGAAATAATACAAGTAGAAGTCTAATGAAATACTCAATCAAATAAAAAGTCTTGATTCTTTTCCAAATACACATATTGCTTATAGGATAATGTTAACAGTTCATGTAACCATTACCTCAGTCGAAAAAGTTTTTTCGAAATTAAAATTGATTAAATCTTCTTTAAGATCAACAATGTCTCAAGCGAGATTGAATAAATTAACTATATTATCATTTGAAAAGGAACTATTAAAACAAATTGATTATAAAATAGTACTTCATAACTTCACATCTAAAAAAGTTAGAAAAGTAGATTCTAAATAAAAGTATATATGATGAAAAAAAATAAAAAATTATAGGGGCCCTCTCTTAAGTTTCGCTTTAGGCCCCAAATGTTGTTGAGTCGGCCCTGATGGTAGGAATCAAACTCGTACAGTCATAGTGTATGTTTAACAATCAAAACAAATTACACTATCCTATATGTAATAACAAGTGAAATTACTTAAGTCAAATTGTGAGTGAAAATTGATAAAACAAATACTCTCGTCATCCGTCTCAAAATACAATAAAATCTTACTAAATTAATACTTGATTAATTAATAAACTCTCTAAGATAATATTTTTCTCCGGTCCCGACTTGGCCCAATGAAAAAATCACTCATTTCGATACGATAATAAGATAACATATTTTTAGAAAACCCCTATATAAATATATGGTCCCATTAATATTATAAATAAATAACTCTATAAAAGTACAAATATATCTAAGAAAGTGAAACATGATTCTAATGTGTTCTGTTTTTTGTTAAAAATTTAAATCTAGTTGAAGTCTATCTCTAACTTTTCTTATTGCATCCAAAAGTTTCAGTGTTGTCTTTTCGAACTGCATCATAAAATTGTGAAGAGTTCTACATGGGATAAGTGTTTCCTTATGTGTAACTAGTTCCAAAGGTATTGTATCATCTTCAACTTGATCATCAACATTATTTTTTTCAATGGTATCCACAATTTTTTCTAAGCTCTAAATCTCTGAACATGTATCATTTTCACCCATCTAACTAGTTATTAACATCAATTTTATTGCGGTAACCGAGATCATTAATCATGACCTCAAGTTCATGAATGACGCTTTCACAAATGGGTTCATATAAATTCTCTGAGATTTCATCCCCGAACGAATTTTGCAGTGTAGAAACACTCTTTAAATTAATAAATATTAATTTATCAATCAATTAATACCTCTACAAAATAATAATATTTCATGGTCCACCTATATTAATTTAGTGAAGTTTTATTGTAAGTGTTATCTTACAAAAAATCACGTCAATTAAAAATCTATAAATACAATGTATAGTTTATTAAACTATTCATATTTAATAAATATCTCTTGAAAATTAAACACTATTAAGAAGATGGAGTATAAGGATATAGTTGGAAAACCATACTCCCTACATCTCATATGAGTTGGGCACTTTCTATTTTACACTATTATTAAGAAATCATTAATAGATTGATCAACTTTACTATTTTTTGCTCTTTGTTCATATTAATTAGCCTCTAGAAAAAAGAAAAATTTGAATCTTTAAAACTTGTTTAAACTTCCAAAGCCATATTAATTGTAGGGGTAAGATGAGAAAAATTGAATTAATTCTATCCTGATTGTCACGCCCTGAGTCTACACTCCAGATATTGCCGGCACTCAAAAATCATTTCTGATCCCCAAGCGAACCCTTGGCCTGGCTGACTACTTAGCGGAAGACTCACTCAAGCAATAGTAGGCTTACAACATAAATTTATCTCCTCATAAACTCAACTGGAATATCTGAAAATACTCATCTGCAATAATAATAATAATAATAATAATAATAATTTGCAAAACAGTCTTTAAAGTGCTGGTTTCTCCTCTGAAAGAAAATCCAAACAAAGAACCCTAGGAGGAGGTTCAATACGATGCCGCTCTGGTTTTTTCCTTTCTCTTCTCTCCTCTGACAGAAAATCGTTTAAAAAAGATTTGTTTTTAATTAAATATTTTGTTAATTATGTTAGTTTAGTTATCATATTTTTGAGTCAATTAATTAATAATTAAGATAATTATTTTATTTCGTCAAGTTAAGAAGTTTGTTAGTATAATTAAGATGATCAACATCAATTAATTTTATATAAATTCCAACCAAATTTACTAAAGCTACGTTCTTAATTACAATTGGTCATAATTGAAATTCCTGTGGTCAATTTGAAATTTAACCCCTTTTATTACAATTCTAGTTATTTTAAGGGAAAATTACGTGGTTAAGCAAATTTATACTACTTAATTAGTTATTATAGCTATATTTTGCTATAATTACCACTTGCGACTAACATTAACTATTAATTACGTATGCTAACTTTATATTTGTATAATTCGCATTTAACAATTCTTCGTTTGATTTCTATTTTTATACGATGGTTTGTATTTGTATATGACGATAATTTCGTTTGGTTTTTCAGTTTTATCACCATATACGTTCAATCTTCTTTTGTATAACTTTTTAAAGTTTGTATAAACGTGTAGTTTTTGGATTTTATATAATATAATTTATATAATGTAATTTGTATAATATAATTTGTATAAATGTTTTAAAGTTCATATGTTTATGTTTGTATGAATTCGTCATTTCGAGTTTTATCATCTTTGTATAATTTCAGACTTTGTATTACTCAATTATACAAAAACACGAGAATTATACAAATGAGATGCAAATTATACAAATTATTGCCCTCTCTCACTCGCCTCTGTAACGACCCGAACCGTCGTTATTTAGATGAAACAAAAATTCGAGAAAATTCTGGGCCATTGTCCTGCTAGAGCGGGCCTGTTGCCGCTAAGGCAGCGGCGCCAGGGCGAAGTAAGCTGGCGCCAAGGCGGGATAGGCAAGGCAGAACGTAAATGACGAGAAATCTTATTTTCTCCATCTTCTTAAAATACCTAAATAAGTCGTAAAACACCCTAGAAACCCCAAAAAGCTGCTCTAAGCTTGGGAAGGAAGGAGAAGGAAATTTCTAGAGTGAGGATGGGGATATCTTGTGATTCTTGGCCAAATTCACCTTCACGAAGCCCAGAAAACCGAAATCGAGGTCAAAAATTCTGTGCAACTACTTAGCGCCCAGGTAGGCTAGGTTTTATAAATTGAGTAGTTTAAATCTGTGCTCACTGCGTAATATATGTGAATCGATGGTAGGATTTATGCGCAGGCCTTCGCGCACCGAATGATTATGATTTAAACCCTAGGAAGAAGCCTTAAACAATGAATTAGGGCTGAGTATGGTCGAATTAGGGTTTGCATGAGGTGTGTTATATGAATAATCCATTGTGATGGTGGTGATTCCATGATTTTGTGATGTATGTTGTTCTTGTTTCATTGTGATACGTGTGGGTATGCGAATGTTGCATTATTGATCACGCTTGTTGTAAATAGGGATATACGAATGACGAACGCCATCAATCATGAATTGTTTATATGATTGTGAGGATATACCTGTGATTGTGATTGTGGTTTGATGAATGGATCAGTTGCCACGTTCCGGCATAACTTACTTGGATTGGTTGTCATGTTCCGGCATAACTAACTTAGATCAGTTGCCACGTTCCAGCATAACTAACTTGGATCGGTTGCCACATTCCGACATAATTATTGGATCAGGTACCACGTCCTGATATTCTAACAGTTTGTGTGTGGGTTCTATAAGAGGACCAATGATGTGACAATAATTGTGTATCTTGAGAAATGTGAAGTTGTTCGTAAGTGTCGTTGATAATGCATATGTTTGATATGTGCATGTGAGTATGTTGTTGTAATGACTTATATATGTTGCACTTAGTAGGTACATGTTATGACGACTTAGATTGGATTGTTCGTGTGTTGTAATGGTGAGAAGTGGAGGTAGAGTATATGATAAAATACGCTTAGGTGGATTTCACCTTGGGGAAAGAGATTGGGTTCAGTGGTAAGAAAGCTCGATATAATGTACTATGTGACCATGGTTGTGCAATGCGATGAGGACGTATGGGTATGACGTGAGCGGTTAGTTAAAATACAACGTGGTGGTTTTTGGGAGACGTTTAATGTGTTAGAATGGCTAGGCCATGAACAAGTAACCAGTAAGTAAGTTGGTTAAGAAGGTAGTTAGTAGTCAGAGTACTAGTGTAAGTTGGAGGTACTTCAAGAAAGGGTAGAGGTGGAGAAGCGAGTGGGTTATGTCACGATCTTACTAGTACGTGCGTTTTGTGCTGATACTACTCTTGCTATGTCTTTTGACATAGTCTGGATGCAGGTTGGTGATGTTTCATTAGGTGAAGACGAGGAAATTCTCCAGCAGCTTCTATTCTTCCTTCCACATGGTGGGAGCTGTGTCTTTTGTTTATCTTGTCTAGATGTACTCTTAGTAGCTCTTGTACCTGTTTAGACTAGATCCTTGAGAGTTGTTAAATTACTTTACAAGTTTTAACCAAAAGTGTGTCTAAGGATATTGTTTAAAATCATATTATTATATTTATCTCTGTTTTCTTTAAACCTTCCGCATGTTTTGACTATTAGGATATGAGGGTTCTCCTACTTAGGTGTTAGAGTGGGTGCCCACACTGCCCGGTGGGTTTGGTCGTGACAGCCTCTCTCCTCCCTCTCCCAATCTAAGTCGCCTCTCTCCTCCCTCTCCCAATCTCGCTCTCCAGATATACAGATATATATATATATATACATACACCAGTTACATATATACAATAATCAAACCGATATACATATACAATTCACCTCTCTCCCACTTTCTGCCCTCTCTCGCTCGCCTCTCTCCTCCCTCTCCCAATCTCGCTTGTCACTCTCCTCCTTATAACATGGAGCTATGAATCGTAATTAGCAAACTCTAGTTATGTAGCATAATTAAACTATTTTTGAGTGGCTATATACGTTCCCCTTCCTTAATTTAACCCCCTTAAACACAATTTCATCCCAACTTCAAATCAATATTAACCCAATTACAACAGCCCACAACAACAACAATCAGCAGCATCGACCCAAGCCCACCAATATTCCAACATGCTGTCAACAATTCCAAGAAAACATCCACCAGCCATACACAACAAAACAAACGGCGTCTAAGACCCAGCAATCGATACATACAACGTTCACTAACAATTCACAGTGTCTGCTGTTTATGTTTTCTTAGTTATGTCTCAGCATTCTTCATGTTAGAATTGGGTGAAATTGATTACTGTTTTAGTTAAATTTTTCTGTTTGGATTGAAATTAGGTTGTTTGTTTGTTCACTAATATGAATATGTGATGTTTTTTTCTTTTTGTGGTCGACGGTTAGCATTTTTATATGTTCTTCAAATATCAAAGTCTTCAAATCAAAATAATTTATTTGACTAAACTCTCTTATGGTCTTATTTCTATGTCATTTTCGAGTTATCCAAGTGCCCTCTCCACGATTCTCTCTGTGTTATAAATTTCTCGCTGAGCATGGGCCCAATAATTAACATTGGCAGTGAACCATGACGAAATAACATACAAGATGTCCTTCTTTTAAGCATCTAGCTATTCTTGAAAAACTTTAATTTCTTGATTGAGCCACTTCCTGTGTTGTATCTTAGTCGACTTTAATACCAAAGAACATAGGTTTTGCTTCCTTGAAAAATGTCAAATCAAATGGCTACTTCTACAATACAACCAAAAAATTAAAGAAACTAACAGGAAATAAAAAGAAACTAATAGGTTATTTCTTGACATGACACTTGTTGCTCAGAACGTTGAAAGATTTTGTAATCTGCTTTGTTTAAATTAAGTTAGTTTTCTTTGCTTTTTGTTTTAATTAGTTTTGAAACATTTAAGAATGTTTCTTTTTTATGGATTAATTTTTAAATTTAACTTCCATATGATATGTTTAAGACCACAAGATTAAAAAATATTTTGGTATATATATATCTTTAGTTTAAGATCATAAAAAAGTAAAACTTTTTTTATTAAAAAGAAAGAAATAACTTGAATCTCAAATATAAAAAAATAATTAAAATTTAGGCCTCCAACTTATTTTTGGCTTTAGGCACTAATTAGCTTGAGCCGCCACTGTGTGAAGTGACGCTAAAAGCAATTTCCATTTTTCTTCGAAACTAATTAAAACATTCTTTATTTTTATTTTTTTTGTTAAAAAAAGCTTAAGATAATTTTATTGCTACTAAAAAATTAGGCCCTTCGATTTTGGGGCCTAAGGCATATGCCTCATTTTTAAAGGCATTGAGCCACCCCTGACTTCATACCTTTCAACTCCTCGATTCTCTTCAGATATACAACAAGTAGCTAACCCTTTTGTATCGGAAAGACTTGTTACTAAGTTGTATTCTGTGGAGAGCAAGATTTCAACATTGCAAAAGACGTTGATTGATTTGGACAAAATAATGGAGGATCTATCCAAGTCGATGTATGACAGTTTGAACATGTTTTTGTTTGGTGGGGATGCTTCTTTTTTTACTCAGAGGATACTAACTTGCATCGAGGGATTAAAAATCTTAGCATTGACACTTTTGGCTTCTCTTTTCAACTTAATTCGTGTTAAAAAATTGGTAACAACAGAACTCTCTCACCTGCAAAGGTTGAATGCTTCTCACTTGAATACTTATGAGCATTTAGTTAGTGAGGCTATAGTTTTAAGGGAATTGGAACAAGCAAATGCTGAAACCATAGATGGGGTTGAGAATTTGATTTTGGAGGAGAGTGTAAGGAGGACTCAATTCTTCCAACGGATAGAGGACATTGTTGATACTAATTGTGCGCAAATTTTTGTTCCAAAAGACAACAGAGTTGAAAATATATTGTTTGGTGTGACGGTATTCATCCACGTTCTTACCTTACTCTTTCTTACTCTAGTGTTGCGATATGGTAAGTTTTTTATATCTAATGTTTTTCATATCACTATTTCTTTAGTTAAGATTATTCTATTCTAACTCTTAATTTGTTTTTGTTCAGGTGTTATTTGATTGAAACTTCGAAAAGATTCGGAGTATTTTGAAAGTTTTTACTTGATCGCATAGCCTCCAAGAAAAGACATATTATACCTAATTTAATGTTTTGGGTTATTTGGATTTTATTTTGTTCAAGAGTTATGTTGCAGTTTAAAGTTTTGGGTTGTTTGGATTTTCTTTTGTTCAAGAGTTTTCAGTTGTATCTAGTTTAATGGTTTGAATTGTTTGGATTTTCTTTTGTTCAAGTGTTATGTTGCAATAAACTATTTTACATATAATTTGTCAAAACTGTCTTTTGATGTGAAATAATGCCCAACTTTTTGTTCTCACAGAATTTCAATAAGATTTGCTTTTACACTTTAGATCTTCATCGGGATAGATAAAACATATACGCAAGGAGAAATGGCGTTGACAACGACTTAAATAAAACTAGTTGCCTATTGACATCAAATGCAGTTTGTATATAGAAGTTTTGAAAGAAAACCAACACTTATCGTCATCAGCATCATAAACTAGAGCAATTTGATATCATGATGGTTTAGTTTTATTTATAAAAATTACTTAGGAGTATTATGCTTATAACCATGCTGGATTCTTCAATGGTGTCACAACTGCCTTCACTTGCAAGTAATTCCTGAGACCATATTCTCCCTTTTCTCTTCCCTGACCACTCATCTTATAGCCACCAAAAGGAATTGTAGCATCAAACTTATCAAAGCAATTAATCCATACCGTCCCAACTCTCAAGGCTCGTGCCAAGGTGTTTGCAGTGTCAATATTCTGCGAAAATACTCCAGCAGCTAGACCATACCGAGAACTATTAGCTCTCCGTACCACTTCATCAAGATCCCTGTAATGAACAAATGCATACCATAAATAGAAGTCGATAATAAAGCTCCACGTATTGTTGACATATATATTTGATCGTTCTCACATACTTAAATTTTAAGATGGACTGTACTGGACCAAAAATCTCATCCTGTGCAATCAGCATATCATCCTGACAATTGAACATTTTGTTTGTTATGACAATCTATGGACGTTGATGCTAAAAATCACGTCTATTAAAGTGAAAATGTATATACCTTAACATTAGAGAAGACGGTGGGCTTAATATAGTAGCCCTTTTTACCAAATTGCTCACCACCAGTTTCAAGAGTAGCTCCACTATCAACACCAGATCTAATGTACTTCATGATCTTATTGAACTGTTTTGAATCAATCTGTTGCGACAGGAAACTCTCAGGTTTAGTATTGTTACCTTAAGAGAAGACTTAAAAGGAAGGAGATATGATTTTGTTTTTCGTCATACAGGTTTAATACATTGGTTTCCAGCATTTTAGATAAGAAAGAGGATTAGTTAGGAGATCATCAATACCTGAGGACCCTGCTCAGTGCCTGATTTAAACGGATCACCAACTACTCGTTTCAAGGCGCGTGCCTTTGCCTTCTCCAGAAATTCATCATAGACTTTCTCATGAACATAGGTCCGAGAGCCAGCACAACAACATTGGCCCTTTAAAATTTATGTCATAGGTGTTAGTATCTAACATGAACCTGACCAACTACCAATGCAGAAGTATAGATAGGAAATAGTACCTGATTAAAGAAGAGAGCCAAGTGAGCTTGTTCAACGGCCGTATCAATATCAGCATCCTCACAAACAATAAAAGGGGATTTCCCTCCAAGTTCCAATGTCACAGACTTAAGATTGCTCTTAGCAGCCAATTCAAGTATGGTTTTCCCGGTCTCTGTTGATCCAGTAAAAGCAAGCTGTTGGCGGAACATAAGTGAATCAGTGTCCAATCCAGTGCAATATACTGGTATCTACTTACATATGTACAACTATACATAGATATAAATAGATAGTCAAGTCAGCTGTTGCCTTAACTATTCGTTGGACTTGAATAAGCTACATATGTGCAGACAGGTCGTCCACCCTAATACTTTGAGTTTGGATAAATTGCATACAATAGCACGGCTGGCTAAAGATTCAAGTGCTTCCAACTCTATAATCCCATAATACAGTCCAGAATTGGTTAAGAATGAGAGTAACTCTAACATCAAATACTACCAGAGTTTTCATACTGAACGGGATCAACTATTGAAGATGCACTAGATTTCCTGCATAATATGTGTGAAACTTGCCTTCTTTATTGATTTATGAAAACTCATCTTTTCAAGTGACAAGATTTCTTCACTGTATTAGCTCATTTGCCACAACTAGTATTTGGCAAGAAATGGCTGCAAATGCCAATACATGAATTAAATGCATGAATATGAAATAGGTTGAGGAGTAGTTGTGGTGTTTCTAGCAATCCTTCAAACCAAAGAAATTGACACAATATGGAGAAGTAAAAGCTAAAGAGCCACAAACTTCAGATCTTCACACAGAACAGACTAAAAGTAGATAGAGTTACCTTATCCACATCCATATGACTACACAGAGAAGCACCAGCTGTGGCACCAAAACCAGAAATGATATTCAGAACACCTTCAGGCAGGCCAGCCTGTTAGTAATAACTGAGTATTAGAGATATCCTGTATCACTGGAAACATGTAGCAAGCAGGGGTGAATTTATGTACATTTTTTGGGTCACCCGAACCAGTGGTCATCCAACTAAATTCGATATATTACTTCTATAATTATTAAAGAATATATTAAATTAAAACTTGTTGAACCCGTTCTCAAGATGGTTGGATGGTTCACTGGTATGACTGCAAGATTTCAACACAAAGGTCGCAGGTTCGATCCCAGGCAGCCCCAATTCGCTTCAATTTATTTTTACTAACTAAAAACACGTTTTTCATTAAAAAAAATAAAAAAAAAAGCTAAATTAATTTTTATGTATTGCTCGCTTAGTTATTGTTATTATAAATTTTTTGATCTTATCTTTAAAGCAATGGTGCACCCGTTTTCTTGAAATTCTGGATTCGCCTCTGGTAGCAAGTGGTAACAACAATGTATTAAAAAGAAAATAAGTTGTGGCATATTAACAAGTAGATGCTTCAGTTTGTGATTATTAGTAGCACCATAAACTCATGACACTTTAGTGACTTAGTATAAGAAGTAATGGATTATTTTCATAAAATTTGAGAAGTAGAAACTGATGATTTCACTTAAGATATGATGCCTATAAGATGAGACTTTGTGTACTTGCAGTGCGGAACGACTCTTGTGGGTAATAAAAGATGAAACTTGGATGGTACCTCCTGCAATAGATTTGCTACATACAATGCAGATAATGGGGTCTGCTCAGCCGTCTTTAGCACAATTGTGTTACCACAAGCTAAAGCAGGGCCAATCTTCCAAGAAAAAATGAGGAAAGGAAAATTCCATGGGATAATCTGACCAGCAACCCCAATCGGTTCATGCAACGTTTGAACATGATATGGTCCATCGGCAGGAATGGTCATACCATGAATTTTATCTGCCCAGCCTGCAGAATCAAAAGGAGAACATCAGGTGCATAAAATATTTTCAGGAGCCAACCAACATGAAAGAAGTGGTGAAATACAATTACGCTCTCCAAATGGTTATCTAACATACCAGCATAATAACGGAGTAGACGTACAACCATTGGTACTTCAATCTTAGCAGCTTGTGCATAAGGCTTCCCAGTGTCCCAAGTCTCAAGCGTTGCAATTTGATCATTATGTTTTTCAATCAGATCAGCAAGGCGCAGCAATATCTTTGACCTTTCCTGCAGTTATGAGCCATTAACAGTTAGATGTAATCTCGCATGCACAATCATTAACATAGCAAAAGAATGTACTAAGAGATACAAAGTAGATACATAAGCAGTCATCCTAGGCCACGGTCCTTCATCAAAAGCCTTACGAGCAGCAGCTACTGCCCGATTAATATCTTCTGCATCACCTTCAGCAATATGTGCAATTACCTCCCCTGTCCTGGGGTCGAGAGTTGGGAAAGTTTTTCCTAAAAGCTCAAGGAATTAGCTCCATTGTACAGCAAAAGGGCCAAAAAAAAATATGAAAAAAGAGAACTGAGATCCATTATGGTGATTAACATGGATTAACAAATTTACCTGATGCAGAATCAACAAATTGCCCGTTGATAAAAAGTTTAGTATGATCCACATTGACAGTAGGCTTGATGGGATCCTCGAGAGCAGCCACTGTGCTGTATTTATAAGCAGCTATTCTGCCAAGATGGGATCTTTTTCCTACACAAAATAGTTTTTCTCATTATAGTTCTCTACATGTCTTCTCAGAATCTGTAGGGACCAGAAAAGAGTGGCGAAAATCTCCCAAGTCAAGGAGAAGGAATGATAATGACACATCGCAAAATTTTGTGAGAATTAAAGAAAATTGAAAAAGGACTATTAATCCTCTTCCCCTATAGAACTTTGTTACTGGTTCAACCAGAGATTAGGAAATGTACAAATTACATACTACATTTTCTGCAGTTATTACAATTCACAGAAACAACCAATTCAACAAGTAATGCTTCACAAAAAAAGGAAAAAAAACCATTCATCCATATTCAGCCTTTGAATAGTTTACAACTACTTGTTGATAAAGACTTTTGACTCTATACATTATATCCAACCATTTCAATAAGATTTCTACCTTAAAGATTCAGAATGGTCAAAGTGAAACAGGACTAAAACTCTTGAACATTCATCCATATTCAACTTTTGAATAGTTCATAAGCACAAGGTTGTTGAAAAGACTTTATACAATATTCAACCATTTCAATAAGATTTCTGTCTTCAATATTAACAATGGTCAAAGTGAAACTAGACTATAACTCTTTAACATCCAACATAAAAGAAAAATCATGATAATTTAGCAAGATGGAGATGTACAACAAGACTCATGCTACTAAAACACATGTAAATTAATGTATTATTTTTAATGACTCTGGTATTCCGGCCAACTTTCGCGCATCTTGACTAATTCCTATCTCTCACCTGCAACAGGTACTAGGAAGTAAAACACAAGTGAGGCTTGGTCAAGTTGTTGAACACCTCCACCAAGGTTCGAATCACGCTAGAGTAAAGGGTAAATGTGAACACCATTGATACTCATCCTATTAGGAATAGGGTGGGAAAAAAAGTTTAATTTTACTAAACATGTTTGAGTTTCTTGTTTTTGACTGTCCAAAGATTAGATCTTTAAGCATCCTAAATTCAAAACCACTAAAAACATATCCAAATCTTGAAATTCTATAAACAAGATCATGAAATTCATTAATTTAACCCCATAATTATTTCAACAAAATAATCAAAATCCATTAAACAGAAAGACATAAAAGTAAAAGAATCATAAAAAAAAATAGACATTATTACCCTTAGAAAGCAGATGATGAACAGAACGAGAGAGAAATACACGAACCGCCATTATTGGAGATGAAAATTACAGCACTGTTTTCAAGAAAGAATAAAAATAGCGACTGTATATAAACAATGAAAAGTTTATGAAACAAATAGTTTGATGTATCACGTATACTGTGGCAAGTCTTATCACTTGTAACAAATTATCCAATAATAGTACTGCCATTTAATATTTTAAATTATTATGTATAGTGAATTATTGTTAAAAAAAATTATGTAATTTCTAAATATATTTTATTATTAAAAAAATTAAAATTTATAATAAATATTAATTAGTTTGATCCTAGCTATAAAATTGGAAAAGAAGGGATGCATGCGATTGGAAGTAGGGACAAATCAGTCAAACAATGCTTTTAATGTTGCTGGCGCAGCGCAATCTTTGCCCCACACAATCATTGCCCTGATATAATCAATGATCGCCGAATTTGAATTTTGGATATGAAAAAGATTTTGTTGGGAACTTCATCTTTGAATGAATTTTGATGTACGATCCTAATTTAGTCGAAACTTCAAAATGGACTCCAAAAAGGGAGATAATTTCAAAAACTATACATACCTCCCCATCAAATATTAATTGTACGGCCTAATTATAAATAATTCTACTAAATTACTTGTCAATTTATTAAAATAAGATAAAATTAATTAAATATTTTTCATTTTATCCCTATAATTATTATTTTCTTGGAAGCCTAAACAAATTTATAGATTTCAAAAAGTTAAAAGTGGATAAAGGATGAATTAGTAAAATTATTTATCTTAATTTATGATTAGCGTGTAAAGAGTAAAATGAACAACAAATATAGAACGGAAAGATTATAGTATAGCAGATCCCTTATTTATTACTCCTATAAAATTTGGATTTTGGGTCTTGTAATAATTGTCTAAGCACATTCAATTTTTTATTAAATAAAATGTATTTATTTATTCTTTTGTATATTTAAATTGTTTCTAGAATTATATATTTATATTATCATCAAAATACATAGTAATAGTAATATTACACAATAATTAAATAGTTTAGTACTTGATAATCCATTAAAGTTATAAAAATTTCATCAATTATAGGGATTCAAAGTGCATATATCAATTAATTGAAGATTAAATAAATTTACTAAAAAAATTCCAATGATCAAAAACAAAATTTATCAATTATTAAAGGACAAAATGCAAATTCCCCAAGATAAATATTCTTTCAAATAAAGAAAAAAAATGAGCAACTCATATTAAGATTATTACTAAAATAAATTTCCTAAGGGACTTAAAAATTAAACTTTAAATAAACATATAGATATGTGGCACTATGATCCTTAATTAAACGAGATTACAGTTTTAAGAACATGATCTGTATGGACTAGTTATGGTAACAAAAAATATAATTATCATATCTTTATGGATAAGGTTGAAGTTAAATACTGTTTTAGTTGGAATATTTTAACATACGTGACATAATTTGACTATCTTAGAATATACAAATAATTAATAGTCTGAAACAGATTCAAAATTTTGAATCTAATGTTTTAAAAGTAATAACAGTTTTAGGTTAATATATAATATTAATTGAATACATAAATAAATATTTAAATATATTTAGTAAATATTTTGATAAATACATACTATAATTTAAGTAAAAGTTATTGATCCTCGTAAACTTGCATCCGACAATCAGAATTACCCTAAATAGCAAGGTACTATTACATTTTGTATTTATTATTAAGTAGATTAACCAAATTCTAACAAATATTAATTTTTCAACAATAAGAGATTATGTATACTATGTACAAGATACAAATAATTAATAGTAAAAAACGGATTCAAAATTTCAAATTTAATGTTTTAACAACAATTTTAAGTTAATATACAATAATAATTGTATACACAAATAAATATTTAAATATATTTAGTGAATATTTTGATAATATATATAATTTAAGTAAAAGCTACTGATTTTCATGAACTTGCCCCCGACAAGCTGAATTACCCCTAAATAGCAAGGTACAATTACATTTTGTATTTATGATTATAGATGAACCAAATTATAACGAATATGATTATTATTTTTCTACAATAAGAGATTCTATAATTGCAGTATCTTTTGATGTTTTTGACAACAATTTTTTTAATATTAGTTCATAAATATATCATTTTGTATATGTTCCATTGTCTATCGAGTTTTTGGAATGTGATTTACCTTGTGCATCAGTTTGATTACATGCCTAATTTTAAGATTTTCCATTTTATTAAGGAAAAAAAAAATAGCGAAAAAGGAGAATATTGAGTAACAAATTATAAATTTTGCATAATTGAGACTCTACAAACTCAATAAAGTCTATATCAATGCCATTAGTCATTCTATAAAACTATAAATTCTATATTAATGACATTAGCATTCATTTATAACAGTGGATTAATATTATTTAGATTAAAAGAGTCAAAGTTCATTTTAGCCAAAATAAATTAGGACGAATTATGATCCGACCTAGTTAGCAGTTCAATCCACTTTAACTTCTTCAATTTTAATTCTACCTGTTTATTTAACGTTCCTACTTAAAAGTAGCACGGATCAAAAAATTGTACCTACTATACTTTTATCTTTTTTTTATTTACGGTTTGTTTTCTGTTTCGATAATTTAAGTTGCAAACTTTATTGGGGCACTTATCCAAAATGGGATAGAAAACTTCACAATTTGGACAAATATTCCATTGAGAAAAAGAGTTTAAAACGGCACTCCAAATTTGTATGTTCTATTCAAAATCATAAAAGTGGAAATATTTTAAATCGAAAGGGAACTTCCATGGTTAATTTTTGTATCCCCTTTAGGCTTTAGCTTGTGTGGATTGTGATGTTTAACCAATGATTTAGGTCTCATGTTTTATACTACTACTAAAAACTGCTTAATTTTCATAAGCACTTTTATAAAATAGCTTTTCTAAAAGTTCTTTTTGAGGAAAAACAATTTGTGTTTGACTAATTCATTTGAAAAAATGTTTTTTCACAAGCAAATTGTGTTTGACTAATCTTTATTAAAAAGTGTTTTTGAGATTCAAATTATGAAAAAGGACAAGTATTAATGTATTTTTAATATTAAAATTATTTTACAGAGAGGAATTATTTTAAATATCTATTAAAAAAATTAATTTAATTTTTATTAAATTAAAATGTAGATATTCAAATTTTCAATCAATATTATACCTTTTTTGGAGGAATGAAATCTTTAATTGCCATTTTTTTCCTTTTTTCTAATCTTGCAAAATTATTGTTTTTACCTTTTATCTAATTCTACAAAATAATACGTATAATATTAAATAAAATAATAATACATAAAATATAAAATTTATCATGAAAAAAAAAAAATAAAGTTCTTAAATGAAACCTAACAAACTTATGAGATATGCTAATTAATTAATAAGAGATATATTGGTAAGTATGTATATATGGAATGGATATTTTAGTCTTGAAAAATATAATTTTCTGTTTCTGCTTTTTTTTTAAAAGTAGAAATTTTTAGCTTCTTCCCATAGTAGAAAAATTGCTTCTGCTTTCATTTAAAAACAGTTTTATTGATTTGTCAAACACTAATATTTTATTATCAAAATAAATATTTTTGGGCTTCCAATAGCAATCCCAAACGGTCTATTAATCATAATTATTTAGATCTTTAGTCATATTAAGTTCGTGCATTTTCAAAAAAAAATAATATATATCTAACTACTTAATGCGTTTGAATAGATGTGAATGATTAAAATATCTAACAAGATATTAATATCATTAAGATTTCTATTTAATTATATATTTACTAAATATTCATTATACACTTTATATATTTAGTATATACAAATTGTATTTACACTGAATATAATTTATTTAATTACCAGATATATTTAATAAAATATATGTTTATTATGCTTATATATAACATATCAATTTAAAAGGGTTTTTTAAATATTACTTATGGGTCGATTTGGTTAATATATCGTGAAAATAAACTCAATATTTTGATGGGTTAAATTTTGCGGATCAATATAGGTTGAATTAGCAAATAAGCAGATTAATAACCTATTCAAATTTAAATAATTATATTTTTATACACTAAATTCTATCTTGTTTATTTCTCATCAATATAGCTATTGAGTTATTTTGTCTAGGAAACATTAAGCAGATAAGCAAACATATATTAGTTAATTAGCTAACATAATTATTACTTGAATTAATTACGGCTAATAGCTTAATTTTAGTTGTAATTGCATCATTTATACATATACAACTACAATTCATATATATACAAATACAATTAGCCTCTCTTCACTCTTTGCCCTCTCTCCTCCCGCTGCCAATCTCGCTCGCCAGATATACAAATACATATGTATACCAATTACATATATACAATTATCTGACATATATACATATACAGTTCATCTCTCTCCACTCTCTGCCCTCTCTCGCTCGCCTCTCTCCTCCCTCTCTCAATCTCGCTTGCCAGATATACAAATCTATACATATGTATACCAGTTACATATATACAATTATTTGACAGATATATATATACAATTCGATAGATATACAAATACAATTCGATAGATATACGTTACAATTCGTCTCTCTCCACTCGCTGTCCTCTCTCTCGCGCCTCTCTCCTCCCTCTAACATGTAGCTATGAAGCATAATTAAGTTATTTTTGAGTGGTTATATATGAGTAAAATCCCCTTTTGTCTAATGGGAACTCTTGGATAGTTCACATCAATTGTAATTGGGCCGTTGATAAACATTTCAATTGTGGATCTTAAATCAAGTTTCAAGTCATTTGTACCTTTGTTTCGTGTCTCTTAACTTTACATATTGAAGTTCAAATTGTAAGTCGAAAACAACTTAACAAAAATAAGATGACTTTACAGTTTGAAGTCCAGACTATAAAGAACTTCGACTAGGCATAAGTTCGATTGTAAAAGGAAAAAAATCAAAGATCAAGTCATTTGAAGGGTAAAAAAGAAAACATGCAATTTTATGTGTAGAAATTGCATTTGTAGTTGCTTCAACAAACTTCTAGTTAAAATAAATTTAATGTTTCAAACTATTTTTTTTAAAAGTTTAGTCATTTTTAAATGAATATGTTATTTAAAATCTTTAGATATGAAGTTAAGAGTTAAAGCAAAACTCCGTACTCAAATATCTGAAGTTTGAAAAGCTAAAAATTCAAATCAAATATCCGATTTAAAGTTACTAACCCAAAAATTAATGCATTCAAACTTCAAACTTATTTTATCCTCGCATAATGAAACATAAAACAAATATTTTATGAATTAATAAACCATAATAAAAATGATCATAATTTAAGTTAACAATATTTATTATAAGCGATTTTGATATCTGTTTTGTTGAAATTTTTAGTTATAATTAATACATAACTTACTTTCAACACTAAATCAAATCACTAATCAATTTTTTTGTCTTAATTTAAGTTGACTCAGATTAATAATTTGATGTTATTTATTGATTTTGTTTGTACGCCCCTATTTTCAGGAACAAAAAACTACTGGGTGATATTAATATAGAAAAATCTTTTTTTTTAAAAAAAATCTATTTATAAATTCAAGCTTTCAATATAAAAATATATTGAAAAATAGTGGCGTTAGGTCTATATTTTAGTAGTGCATTTGACACACATTTTCTACTAAATAAAATGAAAAGCTCACCAAGCACTTGAATGTTCATTTCACTCATTGACACCAACCTTAATTTGTACTAATTCATTTTAATTTATTTTTGTTTAGTCTATTTCAAAAAAATGATTTGTTTCTTTAGATAACTGTTTAATTTAAACTTTCTAAATGATATATTTAAAATAATAAGATTAAATAATATTGATATATTCTACATATATGTGATTTAAGACTAAAAGATTCAAAAATTCATTTTTTACTTTTAAATTCTTTTCTCTTTTTTTTTTTCCTTTAATGAATATTCTAATAAGAATGGACCAATTGCATAGTTGTATGTAAATGGGGTTACTTTTTATTATTCAACTTTTAGCATATAGAATCGAAACTATTCCATAAACAAAATCTCTTTTTGTTAAATATTTGATTCGAAAAATGAAGTTTTAAAAGTTTGAAAATATTCTAATCATCATCCCACTCATAACTTTTGCATTTTAAAAAAAAAAAATCATAATTCCGAAGGTTAATTTTTCCTCTTGAGTTGTTTATAGAATATGCTTTTTTTTTCCCCTCAAAAGCATATCATTAATTAGTACTCAATTTTCAGTTTACTATATAGTTTAGGTCACTTAATAAGAAAACAACGACTATTTACTAGTTTGGGATACAAAAAATACTTGATATAGCTTAAAGGTGGTCTAAAGCTAATTTGAAATTACTGGCTAATGCATTGATATTAGCAAAAGTTAAAAAGGGTTAATAATTAGTTAAGCATGGTTAATCCACCATAACTTACTCATTATAGGAAATAAACAAACAGGAGTTAGCTACCAACTTTGTACTCGGTCTGGCCCAGTTATCCTATATGCGACTGGTGCTTCAAAAAGTGAAACTCTCGATTGTAGTTTAACGATATATATTCAGTGTGATTAAACTGTGAATTGAGTAGATAAGATCACCATCTTCTTTTTCTTAAAGAATAGGAATGAGACTTTCATAGTGAAGGGTGAAGCCTAGTAATACAACATCATGATTTAGCTTTGCCCTGGCAGGCAGTTCGCTGCTTTTACGTACTGATTTTTTGTTGAATTGTTGGCAGTAAACAATTTTTTGATAATTTGTCACTAATTCATCGCTAAAAAAAAATTAGTAATAAATTTTATTATTGATTATTAAATTTGTCCGTCAATAATTCTTCTTCTTTTAGTAGTGATTTAAACACCATTTTTTCTTATTGATAAGGCATGCAAAAAGTAAAAAAATTCTTTTAAAAGTATTGCAAAAGCAATGAAAAGCCCATGAAATTCCTTCAGACGTGCAAATGTGCAATGCTATTTCCCTTTATTAGAAAAAAGAAGAAAAGGTGCATCATTGACTATTGTTTTCCTTTTAATTTGGAATAATCATTGTTTAATGTTTAGTGCTAATAATTACTTATGGGGGTTTGATTGGAATTTAATGGTAAAGTCTATTTAAAAATTTGTTTAATTTTTAGAGGTTCTTCTAATAGAAATCTAATTTCAATCAATTCTTCTTATTCTTTTTTTAAATAGTAATAAAAAGAAAGAAACAATATTTCACACAATCCTTATTTCCCTATTCCCCCCCCCCCCCCCCTTTATTGCATGAATCCTATATGAGATTATTTTTAGGCTAAATATAAGAAGTTAATTGTTTTCATTTTTCTCCTCTTAGGCTAAAAATAAGAGGTTGAGTTTCAAGGTGAAAATTATTTTACACTTTTCAATTTTATTGTAAAAATCAAATCCCGCCCCCCCCCCCCCCAAATTTTGAATAATAGACATTCTTCTCCTTTTTATCTTAATTGAATTTATGCCAATTTTATCTTTGCATTATCAACATTTATCTTTTTCCTACTTTCTTAAAATCATAATTTGTTTTTTAATTTATATAACAACTTTTCCAAGAAAAAATAAATATTATGTTTTCAATTTTTTTTTTTGAGTAATACTAATTGAATATATAAGTTAATGACGTTATATAATGAAATAAATTAACAGAAAAAAAATTCATTGATAATAATTAAAATCATAATATCTATTTATACAAATGAAAATGATAGATAGTAATATTTTAGAAACATTTGAATATAGGTAATACAAAATTAATCATAAGTAAAATAAAATAGTGGTATATTTTATAACAAAATTCTAAAAAAATTGTTTATATCATAAATAAGTTTCAAATTATAATTTAAACAATATTTCACAAGTTTTTAAAAGATAATTTAAAAATAAAATCAAGCCCAAACAACATTCATCTACGTAATAAATTTATCTAAACCATGAACATGTATAATTTAGCCAAAAAAAAAAAAAGCAGCAAAATGACTACTTTATAATTTGGCAGCCTTATAATTTTAACACTACCCATGTGTGATGTGTCACGTGTAAAGCATAATACAATTTTTTAAAAAATGCCATGTTAATCATGTACCTAATCATTGTCAATTTTGGTCGGTCCAAACCCCAAATAGTACTAACCTCCGATCATAAATTTTACAAATTTATCAAAATCTATCGAAAAAGTTTCAAGTTCAAAAAATTGATCCAAACTAGTTTTTGGGGGGAAAGAAATCACTTTTACTCACAAAATTTATAATTTTTCAAAATAAAATGCAAACACAACTTTAAATTTTAAAATACACTATCTCAAAATGTTAGGACTTAAAAATTTTAACTTCAAAATGTACTCTCAAAAGTATTTTAAGAAAACAACATTATTCTAGAGAAGATTTTTGAAGAAAAAAAAAAAAGCTTGAGATCCAAACAAAAAAGAGTGTTCAACATGTATGGAAAAAAATAATACGTATTGGTTTGGCATATATATTTTTTGAGCAAAAATTATTTGATTCGGCTAAACTGTGTGTCTAGCATTTGTTATAGGTTGTCACTTGTCAATGAATGCTAGCTGTTAAGCAGAATAACTATATTATATTTTTAAATGACAGAATTAAACAAATATTTTGACATTATTTATGCATAAAATTTAAACTTGTAAGTTTTATACTAAGAACAAGCTAGAACATGTTAATATATATATTTATTAGATTTATCATATAAAGTTAACTTAAACTAGATAATATAAAACTACAATACACACCTAACGCGAATTCATCCACGAATAATGTACTAAAGTTTGGGATTGTGAAAAACGTGAAGGGGTAGGTAGAAAGTAGATGCAATCTTTTTTTTTTTTTTGTTTTCTTATAAGATATTTTCTCGCGTTGCTCTTTCATTAATTAAAGGTCTTGAGTTCGAGCTCTAAATATGAAAAAAATATTGAAAAAGGAATGTTTCTTTCCAAATGGGGCCAACAATTATGAATTCGAAATATTCGAGTTTTAATGTGGATATCCAATACCGCATGAGAAACTAAAATAAAATAATAAGATATTTCCCTCCCTCCATTTTAATTTATACAATTCACTTCTCTTATTAGTACGTCCTTTTTAAAGGATATATTTTTATATTTAGTAGGAATTTAACTTAAAAAATATTTATTTTATCCTTGATGAAATGATTTTCAACCATATAACTATCTATGATTTTTTGAGGAAAAACTACATAAATGGTCCATAAAATTTAAAATAATTACATATTCATACCTCATCTAAAGTAATTCAAGAAATATCAATTCTCTCAAAAATGTTACATCCATACCCCATTCATTAAGACTAATAATTTTCGTTTAACTGATACTAAATTAGTATTATATAATTAGTATTGGTATCATTTAATAATTACTAAATCAGTATATATATTTCCTCTGTCCCAATTTATGTGACTTACTTTCTTTTTTAGTCAGTCCCAAAAAGAATGACACATTCTATATTAAGTAACAATTTAACTATAAAATATTTATTTTACCCTTAATGAAATAATTTACTGTCACACAAATTTCTATCATTCATTTTGGATCACAAGTTTTAAATTTTTTTTTTCTTTCTTTCTTAAACTCCGCGCCGACTAACTACCCCACATAGTATATATTATATTGGTTTTGGGGTGAGTTTAGTGGGCCCAATCTCTTTGACCAAAAGCTGATACCTAGTAAAAACACAGAAACCCTAGTTGAGTAGAGCGCCCCATCATTTTACAATAATCAGTAAAGTATTTCCATCATTTTACCAAAAAATAAAATAAAAATAATACTAAAGTATTTCCACTTTTAAGAATGTTTTGCAATTTTATTGTTTCATTTCAATTTGTTATCTTATTTTATCGTATAAAAAATATTTTTACTTTTTAATTTTTTTTAGTTTTAGCTTTTTATATGAAATATTATAAATTTAAAAAAATATTTTTGATATATTTTAATTTAAGATTATATCATTTCATCCTTTTTTACTTTCTAAAATTTTGTATTAAACTACAACAAAATAAAATTAGAAAGAGAAACTAATAAATTTTAGTACTTTATAATAAGTAATGGTACGGTGCAACTTTTAACTATTCTTTTCAACTTCAATTAAAAAAAATGATGTATTCATACTTTATGAAAATAAATAAAAATATTTATATAGAAATAATTTTGAGTTATTAGGCTGCTTAAAAAATACTTACATATAAATATTCTTAAAATAATGTAGTTCATAATCTTATAAATAAATAAACTACCTACTCCAATAAGTAAAAGTAACTTAATACGTAATATATATTTTTTATTTATAGGAAAAAGGGTTTGAAAAATACTTCAACTTTGACCGAAATTGTTGTTACGATATCAAATTTTAAGGAGGACCTTTTACCCTTGCACTATTTAATAGTGTATTTTAAAGGTATATATGTGTCCACGTGAACACTTTACTATTTATAATTATGCAATATTTATGATGTCCACGTGGATACATATATACCTTTAAAATACACTATTAAATGGTGCAAGGGTAAGAGGTCCTTTCCAAAGTTCAGTATCATAACAACAATTTCGGCCAAAGTTCAAATATATTTTAGACCTTTTTCCCTTATTTATATATAAAATTTCAAATTTCAAGTTGAAGTTTTTTTTTTAAAAAAAATATAAAATTTGAAATTTTTTTTCTTCAAACAAATTTTATATGAAAAGACTCACACTCGACATATAGGGATTGATCGTACCTTTTAGAGGATTATATCAAATAATAACTACTTATTGCTCCTATTAATTTATTATTTTAATCTATTTTTATAAAATTGTACATATCTAAAAAAAAATTAAAAATATATAATCACAAATATTTATTTGTAAAATAACATAAAAATAACGATTTTTTCACGCTCAACAATTAACATCTTATAATATTTCGATAAAAACAACATAATTTTTTTTTTTATAAATATACAAATTTCACCACCTATCATTTGGAAATGATGTTCCCAAAAATGGATTACTCTTTAATAAAAGATTCCCTTCCTTTTTTTAAAATATTTTTTTTAATGTAATAGATTTTGTGTCACTATTATTATCTTATTTTATTTTATCTTTATACAGAGAAAAAGAGGGTGAAGAAGACTGAAGAGTCCTCAGATTTGCGGTAACAATTGTAGGGATCCCACACCTGAGTTAAAGGGTTAAATTCAAGAACCCTGTTTTGTTTTGGGCCTATAAATAGACAAGGTTTGGTTATGGCAGATGAGTGTGCTGCTTTTGTGAAGGGAACTGAATTGCCAGTGAAGAGGCCAAGAGAGGAAGAAGCAGAAACAGAGATGGAGGCAGCCAATAACAGCAACAACAACAATGGTTGCAGCACCAATGAGAAAGAGGAGTCATCTCCTTATATCTCTTCTGTTTTACCTGGATGGTTCTCTGAGATTAGCCCCCTTTGGCCTGGTTTGTTCTAATCTCATATATAGTTTTGTGTTTAAAGTTTTCTTTGGTTTTATGCATCTGGGTATTCAAGATTCTGATTTTGGTGAATTGGGTTGTTATTAATTTCTGGTTTTGGGGTTTATTACTTTAATGATGTTTGTGGGCATAAAAGTTTGGATTTTTTCTTATTTGGGTATCTAAGATTCTGGTTTTGGGGTTTATTACTCTAATGATGTTTGTGGGCATAAAGTTTGGATTTTTTCTTACTTGGGTATCTGAGATTCTGGTTTTGGGTTGCTCTTGTTTTCTGGTTTTGGTGGATTTTGGGGGATTATTACTCTAATGATGTTTGTTTGGGTATCTAAGATTCTGGTTTTGAGGAATTGGGTTGCTCTTGCTTTCTGGTTTTGTTGGGGTTTATTACTCTAATGATGTTTGTGGGCATCAAAGTTTGGATTTTTTCATATTTGGGTATCCATAATTCTGCTTTTGAGGAATTGGGTTGCTCATGCTTTCTGATTTTGGTGGTGTTTTGGGGTTTATTACTCTAATGATGTTTGTGGGCATCAAAGTTTGGATTTTTTCATATTTGGGTATCCATAATTCTGCTTTTGAGGAATTGGGTTGCTCATGCTTTCTGATTTTGGTGGTGTTTTGGGGTTTATTACTCTAATGATGTTTGTGGGCATCAAAGTTTGGATTTTTTCTTATTTGGGTATCCATAATTCTGCTTTTGAGGAATTGGGTTGCTCTTGCTTTCTGGTTTTGGTGGTGTTTTGGGGTTTATTACTCTAATGATGTTTGTGGGCATCAAAGTTTGGATTTTTTCTTATTTGGGTATCCAAAATTCTGCTTTTGAGGAATTGGGTAGCTCTTGCTTTCTGGTTTTGGTGGGGTTTTGGGGTTTATTACACTAATGATGTTTGTGGGCATCAAAGTTAGGATTTTTTCTTATTTGGGTATCCAAAATTATGCTTTTGAGGAATTGGGTTGCTCTTGCTTTCTGGTTTTATTAGTGGGGTTTATTACTCTAATGATGTTTGTGGGTATCAAAGTTTGGGTTTTTCCTTATTTGGGAGATTCTTGGTGGGTTGAATACGTGAATGCTTGTGGGTATCAAAGTTTTGATGGTTTGCAATTGGTTTCAGCCTTGTTCTGTATATTGGGGGTAAGTGTGTGAGTGAGTGGGTGGGGGGTTGCTGTAAAATTCTCAAAGTGAGATTTGGCACTTGAAAACTTGCCTCCTATCTAGTTCAGGATTGAGGTCTAGTTTTATTTTCTGGAAATCTAGCACTATTTGTGAACAAAAAGGGAGAGGTTACTGACAGGAAAGGAATGCAGGGGAAGCACACTCTTTGAAGGTTGAGAAGATACTGTTTCAGGGGAAGTCTGATTACCAGAATGTCTTGGTTTTTCAGGTATTTGGTTGATCTACTAAGGTTTTAGTTTCTTCTCCTTTTTAAGATGCTGAATGCTTCATTATTGTGCTGCTTGCTCATTCTTGCGTGATTTTGTTTGTTGGTGCAGTCATCAACTTATGGAAAGGTGCTTGTTTTGGATGGTGTGATCCAACTTACCGAGAGGGATGAATGTGCTTATCAAGAGATGATCACTCATCTTCCTCTTTGTTCAATTCCCAACCCCAAAAAGGTCTGTTACACTCCGTCATGACTTGAAAGTATAAAATGTTGAGATCTCATTTGCTTTTTGGCAGCATTCAATGTTATAGCTTGAGGTCTTATGACATATTGCTTATCAAGCCCATAGATTAGAAATTTTATCCACCTCTGTTTTTCAGTTTGTATAATTCGTCCTTACTAGCTTCGTTTGTTTGTTTGCCCTTTGTATCGCATTCTGCAGAAATTGTTTGATTGTTTACCCCTTGTGATCGCATTCTGCAGAAATTGTTTGTTTGTCTGCTCCTTGTAATCTCATTCTGCAGAAATTGTGTATGAAGAGAGTAATATTTGCCAGGCGTATAATGGTCAAAAGCTATTGATGCTGTTTTTCTTTTTTACTTGTGTGCCAACTTTAAGCTGATTCTTCTTCCCTCAGGTGCTGGTTATTGGAGGAGGAGATGGTGGTGTCGTGCGTGAGGTATCCCGTCATTCTTCTGTCGAACAGATCGACATATGTGAGATTGACAAAATGGTAGTCGAGGTAAGCAGACTTGTTAATGCTAATTCATAAAAATGGTACCTTTTTTACATTTTTGGTCATCATTGACATTTTTCATCTCCACTAGGGGTAGAGGAAAATAGTTGATTCTTCTAATTACATGTATTAGCAGTGTCTAATGGGATATTCGATCTTAGTCCAGAAGTGCTACTAGATTTGATCCTTTCTCTGTATCACTTGTTATTAAAAGGTCTTGATGTGCTAATTCATGTATTTCGTGTTAGGGACATCTCAGTTTTAACTTACCAGCTTTAAACTCATGGAGAACAAATGCAATGTTGAAATTAAGTCTTCCTTTTCTTCCGACAGGTTGCTAAACAATTTTTCCCAGATGTAGCTGTAGGATATGAGGATCCACGTGTGAATCTCCACATTGGTGATGGTAAGATCAATGATTCTTGTTATCTTCTCAACCTTTCTGTTTGGTTCTCATTTTTGTTCACTTACTAACATAAGTTCTTGCTGTTTCCTTTTTCCTCCTGTTTTGCAGGAGTTGCATTTTTGAAAAATGTTCCTGCCGGAACTTACGATGCTGTCATAGTGGATTCATCTGACCCTATTGGTAATCTGTCATGTCATTGCTTGAGTACTACCTTTTCAATGAAAATTTTCAGCTCCCTAACAGTTTCACTCTTTCAACTTCAGGTCCAGCACAAGAGTTGTTCGAAAAGCCTTTCTTTGAATCTATAGCAAAGGCTCTTCGTCCTGGAGGGGTTGTATCTACGCAGGCTGAGAGCATATGGCTTCACATGCACATAATTGAAGAAATTGTTGCTAATTGCCGCCAGATCTTCAAAGGCTCAGTCAACTATGCATGGACTACTGTTCCTACTTATCCAAGGTGGACTTCTATTCTTGTCATTTGATCCAATGAGGTTCCGTTGATATGAACAAATCTGATAAATACCAATTACTCAAAGATATCTCCTTTTCAAACCTGCTTTGAAATACTTTACTTGAGCCAAGGGTCTACTTGAAACAACCTCTCTACCTTTCACAAGATAGGGGTAAGGTCTAAGGTCTGTGTCCACTCCACCCTCCCCAGACCATACATGCGGGATTACATTGGGTATGTTGTTGTGGTACTAATTACTCAAAGTTAAAGAGTATAAGGACTGAAGATCCATTTGGCAAATAAACAACAATTTAAAGTGTTTTTCCCATGTATTCTTGATAACCAGCGTTGCCAGATATATTTGTGCATATGTATGACTTTTTTGGTGTCCATACATTGTTGCTTCTCTCTCATAATATTATTTTGCTGCTGTTGACATACCGGTTTGACTGTATCACTCTTCCAGTGGCATGATTGGTTTCATGCTCTGTTCCACTGAGGGACCTGCAGTTGATTTCAAGAACCCTATTAACCCCATCGATGATGAAAGCCCTGCCAAGTCTGTTGAACCTTTGAAGTTCTACAACTCTGAGGTATGTTGTCATTCTGTTTCTTGGATTGAATCTTTGTTACTCACATCTATAGCACTTCAACTTTTGATTTGTTATATTCTTTTTCCCTCGTCTCCAGATTCACCAAGCATCATTCTGTTTGCCATCATTCGCCAAGAGGGTGATCGAAACCAAAGGAAAATGATGGGGCACATTTTGAAGGAGTCCTTAATTAGTGTACAATGCGCTATAATTATTGCAGTCTTTTTAAAATTAAAGACAATGTTTTTAAGTTATTTAAGCCAAATGGAGTTGAATGATGGAATATAATTTCCTTTGTGCTGGATAAAGTTTTCATCTTGATTTAATATTTTAGTTTGTTTATCATGATGATTTTCACTAGTTTCCGTCACTTTACATTAGAGAGAGTTCTTAATGCATATAATAGCTCAAAATCCTGACATTAAATCCACACCAAAAACATGAATAGATCTGTATTAGCTAACAATAGGGTTCAAAATCTCAGTAGCTTTTGCTATGATGTAGTTAATCTACGTACTAACTGCTTAATGCATTGCTTTGTTGAACTTTATTCATGTCAAACTAGCAACATTACAATTTACACATGTATCTAAAGTCTTCGTTTTGTACTTGTCTTAATGGCTACCAACATTTGCACCACTTCCTTCATCTCTGGCCTATTTTGTGGCTTTACATCCCAACATTTCTTCATTATATCTGACAATGCTCTTAAACAACATTTTGGTATCTCAGGCCTTCGATCCTGAAGTTCACAAAACAGCTCGTTAGTACATCAAATTACTCATTTTGATTTTGACAATTAATGGAAAGGGAGTAAGTAAAGTAAGTACCTTGTAAAGTTGATGTGAGATTTTACTACTAGAAATGTATTCAGGGTATGGATCTAAACAAGTATACATTTCCCACAAGCAAATTGCAAAGCTATAGACATCACACTTATGATCATATGACCGATTACTCAAAACCTCAGGAGCCATATAACCCATAGTTCCATTTGTTCCAACCATCAATCCACGACTAGAGATTCCGAAATCAATTATCTTCACTCTTCCAGTTTTGTCAAGAAGTAAATTTTCAGTCTTGACATCTCTATGAGCAATCTTGTTAGAATGAATGTAACTCAACCCTTTAGCAACATCCAATGCAAGTTGTATAATTGTATCCAAAGGCAATTTCTTCTTCATTCTATGTTTGGAAAGATAGGATTGAAGATTACCTCCACCAACATATTCCACAACTATGCAACAATATCCATTTATTGGTAGTCTTTCACATTTTTGACATTTCATTTTAATCTTTGACATGTTGTTCTTATTTATAGCTCCAATGAACTGCACAAAATTAATATATTTCAGCTAATTTGCAAATAAACAAATAAGATAAAAAGAGAAATTAATTACAGGTATAGTACCTGAGCAATATTGGAGTGTTGAAGATTGCACCAAATAGAAACTTCTTGCATGAATACATCTTCTATTGAATTCATCTTTTCATCTCTCAAATCAAATACTTTAACTGAAATTCATAAAAAAAATGTGTATTAATTAAAAGTTACCTAAATTTTGATAAATACATATTACTTTTTGAACCTGTAATACGAAAAATATAATGATAACAATGGTAAAATTACAATATTCAAGAAACATAATCACTAATATAACAAAGGGATAAGTGTCTGAAAAATACCCCAATTTTGGTCGAATTTGCTGTTGCGATACTAAACTTTCATGAGGACCCATTACCCCCTGAACTATTTAATAGTATATTTTAGAGGTATATATGTGTCCACGTGAACATGTTACTATTTATAATTTTGCATTATTTTTTATGTCCACGTGGGCAAATATATATGTTTAAAATACGGTATTAAATAGTCTAGGGAGGTAATAGGTCCTCATGAAAGTTTAGTATCGCAACAACAAATTCGGTTACTTTTTGAACCTCTAATACGAAAAATATAATGATAACAATGGTAAAATATTCAAGAAACGTAACCCTAATATATATAGTTTTACTATATTCATTCTAATAAATAATAATATTCAAGATTTACTATATATAATCACTCTAACAATAATAATCAAAAAAAACTTAACTATAATGTAGGGGTGGGCATAAATACCGGAAAACCGAAAAACCGAACCGAATCGAACTAATTCGGTTCTTCGGTTTGGTGTCGGTGTTATTTTTTCGAAAGTTCGGTTCTTCGGTTCGGTGTTCGGTGTAAGGGTCTCAAAACTTCGATGCACCGAAGAACCGAGCTTTTATTTTAACAAAAATAAAAATTAAAAATGTTTATATATATATATATATATATATGGCCATTCTCTTAACTAAAAATTAAAAATTCAACTAACAATTAAATCATTCATGAACAAATCAATGTAACAACAAATGTACAATTCAATAGATAACTTCAAATATTAATTTCCAAGAGAAACTCAAACATATTTCTACCAATGTACATTATGTAAAGGAACCATCTTCGTACTTGTTTTTCTCGAGAAATAGTTGGAGGCACAATGTTCTTGATAAAGACAAATATAGTCTTTTAGTTAGCACAATAAGTGTTCCACGGTGATACGCATCATTCCTTAACATGGTTTTAAATTTCTAAGTAGCTTATACTTTATCCTTATTTTATTTTTCATTCACACCAAAAAACCGATTTAAAAACACCGAATTAAATCGAACCGAAGTAGAAAAACCGAACCGAACAAAATTAGTTTGGTTTAATATATGATGCACACTTTTCTAAAATCGAAATCGAAGAACCGAACCGAAGTTTGATAAAACCGAACCGAAGAACCAAGTAGAAAACTATATTCAGTTTAACAATGAAATTCAAGAAACACAACCCTAATATAGTAAATTACTATAGTCATTCTGACAACAATATTCAAGAAACGTGTAAAAAAAACAAATTAGGAAGTATATGTATAAACATTAATGAAAAATTAGTAATTAATTATACCTGCGACTTCTTTTTCATCGTAAAGGCCTTTACAAACTACCCCAAAACCTCCATAGCCAATTAATTTTTCGACAGTAAGTTTTGAAGCATCAAGTTCCCATTCTTGTTTTTTCATGTTAGCATTGATTACTCTCTTCATATTACTACAATTAATTTTATTCATTGTAGTATTGATTACTTTTTCAAACAAATTTTAGTATTGATTACTCTCACAAAAAATTTGTTCATCGAAGGGACGTATATATAGTATTACTATAATCTGTTTCCTATTAGGAAAGGAATTATTAATTTCTATAAACGCTTTGGTTTGAATTCAAATTATGATAGGATTAGTTAGTTGAGATAAGTTATCATGAGATTAGTTATGATGAGATATGTTATGCTAAGATTATTTTTTATTGAGTGTTTGGTTTGTTGTATTTAAAATAGTAAATTTTAAGAACAATTTATTTGTGTACAAAAATAAAAAGAAAGAAGGGGTTTACGCAAGTTGATTTTTTACTCAAAATAGAAAAGAAACAAAAATCAATTTAATAATTTTGATGTTGATGGAAAGTGTCATACATTATTCGTTGTTCCGTTATTATTACATGACACGTTTTAGGTTACAAACAAAACTTCCCGTGTTACACGGACTAGATTTTAGGATACAAAAACAAAAATAATAATAATAATGTCATAATACTTTAGTACACTAAAGAAAATAAATAATTTTTTATTTTTGTTGTTGAATTATGAGTAGTAAAGAAGAAATTGAAGAAAATAGTATTAGTGAAGGATTGTTATTAAGAAGAAATGGTAGTAATGGAGGGGGAAGTAGTGTATCATTAAGATGGGTTGATGGTAGTGAAGTAAATGATAATCAAGAAGAAGTTTATAATAAAAATGAAGAGATTATTAGAGAAAGTAATTATGGATCTGTTAGAAGAAGGCTTAAAAAGCCTAGAAGAGTGGATTCTTTGGATGTTGAATCTATGCAGATTAAAGGAATGAATGGTGGTAGCCAACATAAAAAGGTAAAACTTATATGTATTGACGGCGTAAAGAATTTTGTTGTTTGATATGGATTTTATCATGTTATAATGTCATGTTTGTCGTAAAGCTGATTGTGTAAATATTTTATATATTAACAAAGGTGGATTTTGGGAGGAGTGCCCAAATAGTTGTTTTTAGGGCTCCTTTAAAGAAGTAATGAAAGTTTACAAAGTTTTCAGACCGTTAATTATAAAATTAGAAATTTCACATTCGAAGTTTTCACGAGTAGTAGTAGTAGTAACATCATGAGTGGAATTTTTATGTAAGTTATGAGTTCATTCAAATTCGATAGACCTAGATCTTATAATATTTGTGTTAAGAATCCACTAAATAAGTATAAATAATAGACTTGGACCACTAAAATCAAGTGAGTTATGGTAGAAGTCCCTAATCTCGAATCCATAAAGTTAAAATCCACTAAATAAATACACCAATGCATCTTAAACTCAAAATAAAAAGGAAATGTTAACTAATATATACTCACAATAGAAAAAAAAAATTGAAAATTGCATAATCAATGTATTTAAACTTGTTATAGAAGATAATCCTTATTATTCAAGTTGTTAATCATCTTTTCATGAACAATAATTATCTTTTTGATAACATAATAGTGGAATTTAACTTTTTTTCTCTAGAATTTAAGTTATATGCATTGACAATGTAAAAAATATTTATACCATCAGGTCGCTTAAAAGGTAATTGTTGTGGAACTATCAACATTTCTTAGTTACATTCTTATACTCTGTTTGTTACTTATTGTTTTATAATGTATCGTATTGTATTTTCTGATTACATTCTTGGACTAATTTGTGTTACTTGTACAAAAACAGGATGTGTCTCTTTTAGCAACTCTTTCTCTAGCATTTCAAACACTTGGTGTTGTATATGGTGATATGGGAACAAGCCCTTTATATGTTTTCTCAGATGTATTCAGTAAGGTTAACATCACTTCGGAAGTCGATGTCTTAGGTGCATTGTCGATTGTATTATACACAATCGCGCTCATTCCTCTAATGAAGTATGTGTTTATCGTGCTTAAGGCCAATGACAATGGAGAAGGTGTGTATATAGGCAGTTTCCGAAAGTTTATCTTTTGTTCTCTCTCAACTTGTGATGTAATGTTTTGTTTTATTAAACGTTGTAGGAGGAACGTTTGCGTTGTATTCATTGATCTGTAGGTATGCAAATGTCAATCTTCTTCCTAATCGTACGCCTGCTGATGAATGTATCTCGAGTTTTAAGCTCAGATTGCCTACTCCAGAGCTAGAAAGGGCTGTGTATATAAAGGAGATATTGGAACGTAAATCGTTGCTGAAAACGATTCTATTGCTATTGGTTCTGATGGGAACATCAATGATTATAGGGGATGGTATCTTAACACCAGCAATATCAGGTACTCCCTCTGTTTCAATTTGTCTGTCTTACCTCCCTTTTTAGTTCGTTTCAAAGAGAATGTCACTTTATTTTTTTGGCAACTCGTTAATTTTAACTTTTCACATGACATGTTTAAGACCACAGATCAAAACACATTTTTTCATTTTTTGGCAGTTATGTCTGCTGTTAGCGGACTGGAGGGTAGGATACCGGGATTTAATACAGGTAGAGTTTGCTTTTTATCTTTAAAGTTACTCGCAAAATGACTAACTACTGAGAAGCTAAGATTTATTTGTGTTCTATCGAAATGTTTTGATTATTACTGTTGGGAACTTTTGCATAGGAAAACCGTTAATGTGATTGATCGTTGCATACAGATGCTCTCGTTATAATTTCAATTATCATCCTTGGCGTGTTGTTCAGCATACAAAGATTTGGGTCAAGTAAAGTTGGTTTCACTTTTGCTCCTGCTCTAGCATTGTGGTTCTTCTGTTTGGGGTCGATAGGAATCTACAATCTGCTGAAGTTTGATGTAACTGTTGTAAGGGCTGTAAATCCAGCTTATATCTATCTGTTCTTTAAAAAGAACTCGACCAACGGATGGTCAGCTCTTGGTGGTTGCGTATTATGCATCACAGGTACGTAACCTATTGTTCATCCGTAAATCCTGTGGAGAGATGTAGAATACTAATATGATGTTCGATTATTCAACA
This sequence comes from Solanum pinnatisectum, assembly GCA_035578085.1. Lineage (NCBI taxonomy): Eukaryota > Viridiplantae > Streptophyta > Magnoliopsida > Solanales > Solanaceae > Solanum > Solanum pinnatisectum. The sequence continues at coordinate 6,617,361 of CM069080.1, read as the reverse complement.
CGTGCAGGAGCAGAAGCAATGTTTGCGGATTTAGGTCATTTTTCTGTGAAGTCTATACAGGTGTTTTTACCATTGTCCACATTTATCTACTTGCCTTGACATAATATCTAACAACACACGCTTCATTTCTGATGCAAGTTGTCTCGTGTAGATTGCCTTCACGAGCGTGGTGTTCCCCTGCCTTCTGTTGGCTTACTTGGGCCAAGCTGCTTTTCTTATGAAATACCCTCAATCAGCTGGCAGAATATTTTATGATTCAGTCCCAAGTAATAACCTCTAAATATTCACTTTCCGCGTTCTATAACAAGTGCTCTATTGACACTCGATTTTTATCTGAACAAGCAGATACTCTCTTCTGGCCAGTTTTTGTGATAGCAACTATAGCTGCTATAATTGCCAGTCAGGCTATGATATCTGCTTCATTTTCATGTGTTAAGCAAGCTATGGCTCTCGGATGCTTCCCGAGGGTGAAGGTTATTCACACCTCAAAAGAGCATATGGGCCAAATCTACATTCCAGTTATTAATTGGTTCTTGATGATAATGTGCATGCTTGTGGTTGCTGCATTTAGAAGCACAACAAGTATAGCCAACGCATACGGTTAGTGTCTCACTTTACACAATGACAAATGAGATGCTTGTTTATCTTGATGATATCGAGATTATGAACTTCCTATTGCAGGTATAGCTGAGGTCGGTGTCATGATGGTTACAACCACTTTGGTTACGATTGTAATGGTACTGATATGGCAGACAAATTTGATATTGGCTTTGTGTTTCCCCTTAGTATTTGGCACAATGGAGCTTGTATACATGTCTGCTGTTTTATCAAAGATCTTGGAAGGTGGTTGGCTTCCACTCGTTTTCGCCTCTCTGTTCCTCTGTGTGATGTATATATGGAACTATGGAAGTGTATTGAAATATCAAAGTGAAGTTAAGCAAAAAATCTCATTGGATTTCATGGATGAACTTGGATGTACTTTAGGTACAATAAGAGTACCAGGGATAGGCTTACTATATAATGAACTAGTTCAAGGCATTCCATCGATTTTTACGCAGTTTCTATTGGACCTTCCAGCTATTCACTCTGTAATAGTCTTTGTGTGCATCAAGCATATCCCAGTACCTGTTGTTCCTCAAGAAGAACGGTTCTTGTTCCGAAGGATATGTCCTAAGGACTATCATATGTTTCGTTGTGTAGCTCGATATGGCTATAAAGATGTCAGGAAAGAAGACCATCACTTATTTGAACAGCTTTTGGTTGACAGCTTAGAGAAGTTTTTAAGGAATGAAGCACTTGATCTTGCTTTAGAAACCAATAAACAGTCTCAACCTGAGTTTGATAGCAATGTTGTGAGTCCAAGGGACAACTCTGATGAGCTTAAAGTACCATTAATGCGCGATCAAAGATTAAAGATTGGAACATCCATCTCAGAACCATCAATAACAGCCGCATCAGGAGATGAAGATCCTAGTTTGGAATACGAGCTCTCAGCACTCCGCGAAGCTAGTGAATCAGGATTTACATACTTGCTTGGACACGGAGACGTGAGGGCGAAGAAAAATTCATGGTTCATCAAGAAACTAACTATAAATTACTTGTATGCATTCCTTAGGAGGAATTGTAGAGGAGGAAATGCAACAATGAGAGTACCTCACATGAACATAATGCAAGTTGGAATGACATACATGGTTTGATCAACCATCTTGTGTTTGTTTTACAAGAGAAAAATGTATATGTGGTAAGAAGCATGATGATTCAAGAATTTACAGAGTGTCAAAGACCAAGGTGACTATTTATCATTTCTTAAATATATATGTATGTTATTCTCCTTGTAGCATATCATTTGCAGCCTTGAATATGGGGCAAGACTTTTTGTATGTGTGAAATGGGTTTGAGTTTTGAGTATTGGTTAGTTTGGTCATGCGATATGGAATTATAATATGAAATTGAAGTTTTGTCTGGACATTCGATTTGGAGTTTTTGTGTTGTATATTTTCTCATAAATATAAGAATCTCATAAGTTGTAAAACTATTAAAATAGTCTCAGTTATTTATGATGTATCGGGACGTTACTTTTGTGCGATGTATCAATCAGATACATCACTTTACGTGATATATGTATCGGGACGTACGCGATGTATCTGGACGTTGAGTGATGTATACGAAACCATGACGCAATGTGTCAGCGTTGAGGGATGTATTCGAAATTAGGACACGATAAATCGAGACATTTTTGGATGTATCCGGATTCCACCAAATTTAAGGAATTTTCGCAATTTGGGAAAGAGTAGGGATAAAATATAATTGGCTCTTAACACTAAGATTTGTGTAAAATTTACTTTTTAATTATTGTTAAATTACTCTTTAGGATGACTAAACATTGATTATGATAACTACTGTCTACTCTCAATACTTCAAAGTAATTAGAGTTTCCTGAACTCATCACATAGGAAATCCAAATGAATGGTAAAATGAATGAATATTTTAAGATTATTCTTAAAAATTGAACAATTAAGTTAATTTAAATTATGAAAAATGTCTCAACAATTCATTTATTTTGAAATAGAGTGAGTAATTAATTTTATCCTGATTTAGTAAGTGATCAAGTAATATATGATACATATTTTTAATAAGATACACATCTAATATGGGACAGATGGAACATATAATTTGATTTCGAGAAAAGTAATCTCCATTCATTTACTTTTCCTCCAAAAAGCCTCACCATTATTTAACAATCCTATTTGGGGTAGTATTTAATTTTTGTCCTTACTTCTCATTTAATAAAATACTATTGGCTAGTATTTTTAACTATGATCGCAGACAAACTTTTGACATTGAACTTATGCATAGGGGCATAACTTTTGTCACTAAGCTTATGGCATGTGGCATAATTTTTGGCATTGAACTTATGTTTTGTGACATAATTTGGACCACTAAATTTCCTTGTCCCGCAACATTACATGTGCCTTAAGCCTGATTTCTTTTATTTTCGGACATAACTTGTGTTGCTACACTTATGCCTTGAGCATAACTTGTGTCTTGCACATAATTTTTCTTGCCTTGGGGCATAACATATGTTACGGAACTTTTGTCCTGAGGTATAACTTGTGTCATTAAACTTATGCCTTGTAAATTATTTTGTATTTGTTAGAGGCATTTTTGTCGGTTTTTTCTTTTTACTTAAAGTTTTGATAGAATAAAAAGTAAGACCTTGAAAGACAAAAATTAAGAATCACCTCAAAATATGGAATGACTCTTCTTTAGAAGGGTTAATTACACAACGGCTGCTCGTCATCTTTTTCTCTTTTTATTTCCTTGAAAAATTAACATTCCACAATTATAAATTGTTCGAGTGAATTATAAATAAAAAAATTTAAAACATTGAGGGCATGTTTGGAAAGTCACTTTGGTAATTAAATTTGGTATAATTAGGTGTAATTACATTGTACGTTCTGTTTGGTTGGCCAGGTAATTACTTGGTCAGCAGGTAGTTGGGTGTGATTGACAGAGGGTAATTACACTCTCCAATTCATAGGAAGAGGCTATGAATTGCTGGTAATTACATAGTGTAGTGTAATTATCACCTAGTTATCAAAAAACAACATATATCTTAAATATTTAATTTAATATCATCTATAAAGTTTCTTATTTTTCTAGAATAAATATTTAAATAATTAAATTTTATTTTTTAAATTTAATATAATTTTATGATTGCAATTGTGCATCCAAAACAAAACATGTGTCATTACAATGTGACATCCAAATAGGACATGTATAATTAACTGAGGCAAACAAACATGCCAGTGTAACTACTAAGCTATGTAATTACTAGTATACTACCCTAGTAATCACACCAATTACAATTTCATATCTAAAATTTGGGATTGTTTAGAGGTGACTTTTTGAATAGATAAATATTGAAAAGTTAGTGTATATTTCATGTATAATGAAGTTATATTTAGTGAGTGTATTATAATAGGGAAAATTACACAGTTAAGCAAATTTATACTATTTAATTAGTCATCATAGCTATAGATTGCTATAATTACCACTCGCAACTAACATTAACCATTAATTATGGGGGCTGACTTCGAGTTTGTATGATTAGTCATGTTTGTATAATTCGCAATTAACAATTCTTCGTCTGATTTGTATTTGTATATGATGATTTGTATTTGTATATGACGATGATTTCCTTTGGTTTTTCAGTTTTATCACCATATACATTCAATCTTTTTTTTGTATAACTTTTTAAAGTTTGTAAAAATGTGTAGTTTTCGGATTTTATATAATATAATTTATGTAATGTAATTCGTATAATATAATTTGTATAATTGTTTAAAGTTCATATGTTTATGTTTGTATCAATTCGTTATTTCAAGCTTTATCATATTTGTATAATTTCAGACTTTGTATTACTCAATTATACAAAAACACGCGAATTATACAAATGTACCCCTGAATTATACAAACGAGATGCGAATTATACAAATTATTTCCCTCTCTACCTCTCCTCTCTCCTCCCTCTCCCAATATCGCTCGCCTCTCTCCTCTCTCCTCCCTCTCCTAATCTCGCTCACCTCTCTCCTTCCTCTCAAATACATATGTATACCAGTTACATATATACAATTATTTTGACATATATACATATGCAAATCGCATCTCTCCACTCTCTGCCCTCTCTCCTCCCTCTACCAATCTCGCTCGCCACTTTCCTTCTTATAACATGTAACTACGAATCGTAATTAGCAAACTATAACTATGGAGCGTAATTAAATTATTTTTGAGTGGTTATATGTGAAAGTTCCCCATTATAATATTATAATCAGTGTATAATTTATATATATGTAAGTTATATTGTATAAACGGTAAGTGTATACTTGCTATGACTTTTTAACTATTTTTTATGTAATTTATTTGAAATTAGTCATTTTAATCTCTAATGTGTAGGACTAGAGGCCCAATATATTACACCCATTCAGCCCACTTTGCTCTTTCGCCTTCTTTAGGTCCAAAACCCTCAACCCGCCGAGACTGAGAGCTGCCGTCTACTGGTCTGAGTCTCTACCGTCGGTTGCCGCCTGCTGCTGCTCGTCTGTCTTCCTCGTCGTCAGGTAAGTTCCATCGTTATTAGTTTTTTTTTTTTTGAAAAGAAACAATTGTAGATTAACTATAATTGAATCGAGAGTAGTTCGAAGGATGATTTCTGCTTGTTGATGCCGTGAATTCAGTTTCTGCTTGTTCATGTTGTGTGTTCTATGCTTGATAAATTTCACATATTTGAGTTGAGATTCTGTTAAGTTATCCATTATTATTCTGCGTTTTGTGTATTCGGTATTTATCTGTTTTTGCTCGTGTGTATTGATTCTGCATTTAGATTCTACAAAACGAGAATTTTGAAAAAGAAGTAGAGATACATAAGTGCAAATAAAGTTTGATTATTTCAAAGCCTGAATAGTATAACGCACTATCCAGTATCCGTCTGAACCTTGAACCCTTAATTCTGTAGCTGCAAAACTTTAAACCCTATTCTTATTATTGGTAATTTATGCTTATGCTTATCTAGGTTGTAGTTGTGTTTGTGTGCTGTGTTTCCTTTTTTCTTGTCAGAATTCCTTGGTTAATTAAGATTTCAAGTTGCAGAACGAGTATAGATGAAACTGACCCTAACTTCTAATGCTGCAGCTTAAACTGTGTAACGCACGATTGAACATTATGGCTGAAGAATTGCAGTCAGTTTCAGAAGCTACAAATTATTTTAGGAAACGAAAGATGGAGCTCAGGAAGAAAGGGGGTAAGGGAAAGAAGAAGCAAAAGGGTGCGCCATTTAGTGAGAAAAGAGTAAAAATAGACAACAAAATGAAGAAACTTTTTGAGAAGAGAGCAAGAGACTATAACTCTGATAATGAGGACGATAATGATGCGGAGCCTGCCCCTGTAACTAGACCTAAACGTACATCCTATGGTAAAGACAAGCCCAAATCATATGGTAAAGAGAATCCCAAATCATATGGTAAAGATAAACCCACATCATATAGTAGAAATAAATCCACGTCATACCGTAAAGAGGAGGAGGATTTTGATGAGGAATGGGCAGATGATGGAGAAGAGGATCTCAATGAGGAAATTGAGATATCTGAAGATGAAGATGGACAAGTTCAGCCTGGAATTACAAAGTTCATAGATGGTTGTAACGCATTCAGATTGGCATTCAAAAAGATACTAAAGAAGTCTGCTTCTGATGATATACTGGTAAGCGACCTGCTTTCTCCATCATTTTTTAGTCATCTGCTTTAATTATATATTGGCACTCAAGAAGATACATAATTGGTTGGCTTCGTGTTACCCTCATTTTTTTTCCCAAAGGTTTAGGACTTCAAAATAATTTATTTTGTTTTGTTCCTTAATGTGCATCTGGACTTGGTGTTGAGATATCTATCTTCTATGAGTGTTTGGTTTTGGGACAAAACAAAGCATGTTTGGAGGAAAAAACAAGACAGCTATGCAGGAAAATAAAACATTTTGTTTCTCCTTTCACAGAAGAAACTTGTTTCCACAGATAAAACAGACCCTACACCTTTTAATGCATATATTCAATTACTAGTATGTAAGCTGGATTCTAATGAACTTTTAGGTTAAAAGCTCAGACTAACTGTGTAGAGGAAGTGTTTAGGAGAAACTAATGGTAAATATTTGGGTTTGATGAACCTAACCTGCAGGGCCCTGTCTTATCAGCACACAAGAAGCTCGTTGCGGAGAAGCTTGCTGAAGAAGATGTAGAACGAAAGGTTAAAGGGGATGCAAAAAAGGAGAAACACTTGGTAATCCTGTCTGATTTCATTTACTTGCTAAGTTTCCTTTTTTTCTTAGTGTGTTGTTGGGTCTTGTTCTAAACTTTGACATCTGTGTAAAAGATAAGAGAGAAGGGACATGTGAAACCTGCTAATTTCTTGGACACCTATGAAAAGTCTCTGATAGCAGTTGCAACAAAGGGAGGTAATCAACTTCTTCTTGTTTCGGAATTTAAATTAGTATTACAAATGCATTTATAGCCTTTCTATTAGACCCAACTAACTTGGTCCTTAATTTTTTTTATGGGCATTATGGGACTATCAGTTGTCAAGTTATTTAATGCTGTAAGTTGCAGTACACATTCAAACTTAATGCTTCTGTTTTATCAAAAGTTTTTTGCTACTTTCAGCTAGCTCAATCTTGTCTGTGTATGTAATACAGGTTAACAAAGCACAACATGCTCAAAAAGGCTTAAACCCCTCAAGGGCAAAGGACGAGAAAGGTAAGGGCAAAATACTGATACATGGATTATATGATCGGTTCTCAATTTTCTTTAAAAAAACATAGAACTCTGCACATGCCGTTTCGCTGTTCACATGATAGAAGGAAGAATGGGATCAACTGCAAGTTCTCAACTTTAAAAACTGCAATTGATAACAACTTCTTGATAAGTCAATTGGGAATAATTTGGTTTAAATTAACTTTAAGAGCTGTTATTCTGTATCCAATACAATAACTTCTTCTATTTTCTGATGTATAGCAATAAAGAAGCGACGAAGAGAAGTCTTTTTCTCTGAATTGGGCAAGGCACCATCACAAACAACTGTATCAAAGGTCAACTCTTTTCTCTCTTAGAATTATGATCATTTGGGGAAATTTCTCTCATTATTTTGCAACATCTTTTTGTAGAGTAATCTTGTATTGGGCTATCTTTTTCTTTTGTTTTTTTGAGTTGGGTGTTGGGGGATGGGAAGAGCAAAAATGGGTCATATCAGAAAAAAAGTATTTTCATGCCATCTCTAGTTGGGTCTCTATTTATTTTTTATATTATTTTTCCGTTGTTACATTTGCTTCACATTTGGATGAGTTGCTCATAAATGAAAGGCACATCAAATAATGTGATATATTGTGGTGTTTCATTACAATTACCAATCATTTGTGAATAGAAGGAAGAAACGACTTGAACATGGAAACTTGATATTTTTCAAGCCCTTGTCAAAAAAGGGACATTTTCATGTTTCACTTTGCATGCCATTCATTTCCATACAGATTATTGCCTTTTCCCCTAATTCTGTAGTTTAATTTCATGCAGGCTGGTGCATCCAATTCTTTAGAAGATGAAGGTCCCTCGTGGGCTCCTCTACGTGATAATTACATGCTGACTAATCCCAAGTTAAAGGACTGGGATAAGAATGCGGTAAGGATAACTTATTCCTAAGATTCTGAATTTACCAGACACCATGCTTGTGAATTTGACCGATAGGAGAAGCTCCTCTTTATCAATTGTTATATTATTGTATGAAAGGAGGGGAAGTTTCCAACATATTAATATATAGTGAAGTGATTCCCTAGATTAAAAAAAATAATTCAATTCTCACAATCCGTATCAGTTAATAATCCCTCATTATGCTTATTATGGGTGGTAGGATAGTCTCCTTTGCAAATGATCAATGCCATCTGATGTTCATGCAGGATACAACTGTTGAAGACGACGTGAGGATGCCAGCTGATTCAGATTCATCTGATGATGAATAAGTTACTGAAATTTTGATAATTCAATCTATCTGCTTCAAGCATGTTGAGATGCTGAACACATATATCCAATGCAGAGAAGTATTGCCTAGGCATAGTCAAATTAATGCTGGAGCAACTTTTTGACTGTATAGAAATCCTCCTGTTGTTAGGTGATGTTTTTTTTCGTAATCCTCTTTAGGATATGAGTTTTGAGATACTATTATTTTTGAGTTCTCTTCAATTTTTATCCATTATTCGTGCTAATGGGAATAGTTAATGGTGTTCGATATATCCCAGGATTACACTAGTTTGATTTAGGACTATGAAATCACGTCGCATAGCCTGTGTTGGCAAGATAGTTTTACCAGAGATAATTAAGTTCTACAAAGTTGGTTCAATCTTGTTGCAACTTGAATATTCATCTACCATCTTATTTCTTTCTCCAGAGCAAAATTTGTAAAATGTGCTCTTGCATGTGCAGCCTTGAATATGGACTTAAAGACTTTTGTATGGTCCCAAATGGGGCTTGTCTAAAGCCCAAATAGAATAATAAGTTACATATGGGTAACATAAAAATAGAATATGCTTTTTTCAATCTTTTTTTTTTTCCATTCTTTATTGCTAAGGTACTTGAAGTAGAAGCTTTCCAAATTTCTCACTTTTATGAAAGTTGTTAGTCCAATGAATCACTAATACTTGATTTTTTTTTTTTTAACTGTTTCACACTTGTTAATAACTTCATTCAATAAAAGCAACAAAAAAAAATATAGGTTGGTGTACAATAGCAGGTGAAATAACTAAAGAATTTTTACACAAATAGCTGATCGAATTAACAATTTACGTTTTCTAATTGCTATGCATAGATTCTACAAAGGAAGTACTATATCTCATATTCTAAAAGATTGACCTTTAAGTGGCTATCAATACTTCCCAAAGAAGAAGAAAACAGAAAAAGTGAAAGAATTGTGTGAAAGGTGTTATCTTATGGTGATAATTTGGAGTGGTCCAAAAATAAATATACCAAATGTAAAAGCAACATAATTATTGACCTTCAATTTTTATTTTCTTTCACCAGTGTTCCTATATATATATCAGCATTAAGGTTCCCAAATACTCAAGTAGAAATGCCATGGAGGAAACAGAGGAAACATTTTCTATCCTTTTCATTGACACTTAATTGGTCCCCCTCACTAAATTGATATTAATGGCTAAGAAATCATTGATAAGTAGAAAATTCTTGAACCAACACCATTTTTCACTTCTTGTTTTTTGACCCTTAACTTCTTCTAGAATGAGCATTCCTTGAAAGCACTAATAGATTTGAATATATGAAAATATTATGGTGATAATTAAATGTTGTATAATTTAAGGCAGCAGCCATTTTTGATATAGAAAATTTCAACAGAAGTGTCCTAACTTTTATGAACAGAAGATTACAAAAATAAATAAAGACAAGACTCAAAATAAGGAAAAAAATGGATTTTTTCCACAATTGATTTTTTTTTCTTCATTTTGTTCAACATTGTACCAAAAATGAGGAAATAAATTAATTCGAATTTGGATCTTGACTAATTGATTTTTTAATTGGTGGAATGATTTCTTCTAACGAATTGTAGCACATGTCTCGTTCAGGATTTAAAGGTCATTCTCACTTTCTTCCAGCTTAGTTTTCACTACCTAAAATGGCTTGTGACATATCATGATGGCAACATTAAGAATGTGTCCATGCACTATATATATTTTCTTTCTAGAAAGAAAGAAGAGGCATTGGGTAAAAGTAAACAACCAAAAGTTATAGTGCAATGGATAACACTCGTTGCACCTTTAACTAGATGTTTGCGGGTTCAAGTCCCGTAAGTAAAAAATATCCTATTAAGAAGTGTTTTCTCTCTAATAAGTCCTATTCAAATTAGTCGAAATCCCAAAATGAATATCAAATATCTGATGAAAAAAAAACACTATAAAAGAGTAGAATCATTTGCTAGCTAGTAAAGATGTGACTTGTCTATGTATTAATCTCTTTATAAGTTATACAACATTTAATACCTAGTTTAGAAATAAGTTATTCATGTAACAAATTAATACAACGTCTGGTTTGCAATTTAAAAAGTAGCATAACTAAGACATGTATACGTTATGAAGAAATTGGTATATTATATTGAAAAACTCATTGATACTTGCATAATTCTAACCAACGACCAAACGAACTCCTCAATTACATCAAGTTTTACTTGTTCAAGTTGGGTATTCCAAGAAAACATCAAATATGATTGAAACTAACTACTCCAATACTTATCCTTGATGTATATGTATAAAATAATATATATGCAGCCTTTGTCTATGTCCAAAAAACAAATTGAATTTTCTTGAAAGTGGGTCCAAGTCTCTAATCCAATCAATAAAAAAAGACAAATTGAGAGGTCCAAATCATGAATAATTGGACCATTTGGTGAAAGGGCCCAATATGAGACAATCTTACACGTGTGGGAGCTGTTGATGAGGATGTCTTGAGTTTACGTAAATAGCCACTTTGATTATTGACTTTAATGATGTCAACTTCTTTTGCATCAAATAAATCCCATTTTTCATTTTTAGTCACCAATTCAATCATAAAAAAGAGAAAGAGATAATTTAGGTAAAAGCTTTATGTCAAATATTAAAATTTAGGTACACGAGTTGAAGTCTTTATCATGGTGTATGCATGACTAGAGTGGCCTTAGTTGGAATGAAGTGACTACTTGGGCCCAATCTCCAAATAGAAACACTTCAATATTCCGTAAGGAAGATCAGTGATTGATTTCTTCGGTTAATGTTTCTCAGTCGATCTCATTGATGATTTATTTAGTACAGTTTACATTTTTTATGTAATTTATGAGTTACTACATATAGACAAATTTATTCAATGTGCACTTGAAAAATAATAACTATGAATTTTTCCAAGTCAAAAAAAAAAAAAAAAAACGAAACGTGTGATATCTCATTCAATTTAATATAATAACATTTAAAATCTATTTGTTGAATAGTGTTCTTTCATGATCACACACATATTTATTAAATCAAAACTATAAGGTTCAAATGAATCCATCCTAAGGATGTCAAGACCGCCCCTAATTGAAGAAATGGCCATAGGCCAACCACTCAACTCAAAACAATTTTTTGTTTATTTGTTTAAAGTTTTTTTTTTTTTTTTTTTTTTTTATCACAAGTCTAGTTAAACGTTTAAGTTGATAAACTTATTTATTTAACAGTAGCTTCAAATTTTATCCTACGTTCAAAAACATTTGTTTATGAAGAAGAATAATAAACTAATTAAAAGACAGATTAGTTATATGGTTACAATTAAAATTATTCTTTTACGGTTTATTTTCTTCATCATAAATGATTCATTTGTCCTAAAATGACTTGGACCAATATGAAAATTCTAATTCATTGGGATCTCTTGATACAATCAAATAGAAAACTTCAACAACGCTTTTCAAACAGCTTGTATAACAAAAATCTTTTCGACAAATTTAATTTGTTGAGCAATTTTTCCTCCTTTTTTTGTTTTACTCATTTCAAATCGATTAGGATTTTTCAATTTGATCCAATTATTAAGACAAATAAAAAGATGTTTTCCTTATTTAGAAATACTTTACTATCATTAAATATTTCAAATTTTCCTTAAAAAAATCTCATTTTCCAATCATGATTTTGTGGATCGGATTATCCATATAATATGGTACACACATGAATATCTTTTGTGTGATGAGGAAATTCACTTAGCGGCTCTTTTTATGTGAATCGATGCTTTGGAGTTATATAATAGTGATAAATCATTTATTGAAAAAAAAAACAAGTAGTATGTTATGTGTTCATTTTTTTTATTCAATATTTGATATTTGTTTTAGAGCTTGACTTTTTCAGATTCATATTGAAAAGTCCATTTTAAAGATTTATAGTTCCTTATTAAAGATAATTTTTCATTTTCCAAACTCGAAAGCAAAACCCTCAATATTTATATTTAGTATTCACCTAATCCTCTTTTTATTAATAGGACATAGAATTCCAAACAAGAAAACAATGACAAAATAAATCTCTTAAAATATGGAGGAAAAAAAGATAGAAAAGGTGGGTGATCAATAATATAATGTTTTTAGACACCCTAATTAAGGACAACCTTATTATATATTCACTTATTTACCTGGATATGATATAATATAATTACTTTAGGTGTTTGATGGATATATTTGACGTTTCACCTAACTATATATTACTATATAGTTTAGTATGCCAATGTAATACGTCCCTAATTATTAACCTACTTAGGCGGCAACTAAAACACTTAATGATAACTACTTATTAGGGGTGTGTTTGATAGGAAGGAAAATATTATTTTGTAACATGTTTCTAGGAAAACAAGTACTAGGTTTCTTATTTATTTTGTTTATATTCGATATGTTAATAAAAAATAATAATTATAAAAATACTTATATATAATCTAGATAAATATCACGGAAGCATTACTAGAAACACAGGTTTTTCTCACTGTAAATCAATGAGAAATTTATATTATAAAACATAATTTTCCCCTCATTTTATACCGAACCAGGTCACTAAAAATATGCATGGTAAAAAAAAATAAACTTTCACTGAAATATTGGAAGGCTTCCTAATTTTTTTCGTGTGAAAATGCTGATTTTTTTTCTTTTATGATTCAATCAAAATATCTATAGAAATAGTCACTCAACATTTTTCAGTAGAAAATTTCAATTAGAAAATAGTGTTTTTTTAGTAGTGAGGTGAGGTAGGGAGTGCATGGTGGTGGGGATGGGGTCAATGGAGATGGTGATGAAGATGAGGTGTGTTAAAGCTAGAGTGAGAAGGACACATTAATTGGTTTGAAATGTCTCTGAAATTTTTTTATTAATCAGATATAAAAAAATCAAATACTAATATTTTTCTCTCTACCAAACACACTCATACATTTAGATATTTAGTCAAACTTATCAAAAACACCTAATGAAAACGTGTTGTTGTGTTGTGTGTTGTGTTAAGCATTAAGTTTGTATGTGTTGATTTTGATTTGTGTGATCCATGTTCTTCTCTTTTGAACCGTTCCCTTCCAATATTTAATAGCTTGAGGTTTTCTAATTGTAGACGTTTTCCATACTTTTTGTTAATCAACAAAGATTATATATCTCTATGATATTAAGTAGATCGTAGATTTCGATATATGTCTATTAAATCATGGCTTTATGTATCCAATATTTCAATATTGCTGTATCAATATTTCGTTTTGTTAGATAAAAAATATATAGTAATTTTGAGATAAAATAGGAGATTATTATTTTTTATTTCGTTGAATTTTTTATTAATCTAAAACTAGCAGTTATATCATAATTATAAAATTATTTTTACATCACCTTCAATGCAGAATAACAATCTCATAATTACTAATTCCGGAATAAATACATCAAAATGTACAAAATGAAGTTTTATTGCTAGATATTTGGTTCATTGGATAAAAATAAAATATTTAGGTATAATATCAAATATGTGTTTAATTTAATATAAATCAGATAAAATAGTTCGATTGATTGGTTATTCAAACTTTCACCTTGTTAGATTATATAAATAATTAACTACTATATAGACAACATTAAGCATTAAGTAAACATTCTAAATACAATGTAAGTCAACTGAAGTGAATTTTTTTTTTATAAACAATTAATTAGTAAATTGTTTGGTGTGAACCAACTATTTGTTTGGAAATTTTCAGAAGAAAAAGGAGGTATACAATTCCAACTTTGGAAAAGAGAAAAAAAAAATTCTTCTACAATTGTTAGTAGTAAATTAAGTTCAAAAAAAGATTAAAATAAACAAAATAACAATTTTTTTCTTTTGTCTGGATATTTTTAGAAAATGTCCAAATCAAGAAGAAATGTCGGCCATTAAAATTTTATTATTAAATAAACCCACAAAAAGTCTTGAAACTACTTGTACATAAAATTAAATATGTACTATATTTTAATTTAATGGAGAAACTACTTGTTTTGTTTGGAACATACATATTTCTTTTCAAGAAATTTAAATATTTGGAGATTGTTTCAAAAAAGTTTATCAAATTTATACATTATTTAAATTTTGAAAAATCAGGTTAATTATACTTTCAACCTCTTATTTCAACTTAATTTCAAATATAACGTTTTCCTCCAAGTTTAAGGGTTTTTTTAAACTATTATCTCTAAAAAATTTGACCTCGCTACTATGTGTATTATAACTTGAATCGAAGATAATAAATATTAGAGAGAAATATTGAAAACATCTGTTAACTTGACGTAAATTATTAGTTTCGTCCATGAATTATTAACAACCTTTAAAATACTCCTCTACTTCGTGACTAACTAAACGTAGACACCCCCCCCTCGCAATTTGCCACATAACATATCAAGTAGTCTCAAGCTCTTGTGGGCTTTTAATAAAAAATTGATAGATGTACTGAGAACACTCCTAAATTTGGCGAGGATTTAGGAGTGTATTTTACTCATGTTGCAGATCGATTAGGGGTGATTTAAGTTCAGTCAGTCAAGTAAATGAGTGTTTTAAGGTTGTCACTAGTTCGAAAATGAAACTAATAATTTTCGTACTGAGTTTAAGGATGTTCTCGATACTTTCTCTTTAACTATTAGTACATTAATCTCTTAAACTTTAGATGAATTATCCTATGGTAAGGAGATTCATTGGTCATTAATGAATCATTCATATGATTTTTTTCAGTTTGTTTTTAATTGTAAGAATTTAGTCATTTAATAAACAACACATATTCATGGTCATCACCAAACAATTCCAATTAATGTCGTTCATAATCATGATCAACTATTTTTCCATCTAATCCTCTATGATCAACCACATAAATATAAGTTCACCTAATTATGTCTTGTCATTTTTGAACATAAATTTCTGGTTTATCTAGCTAAACTCAATCATTCAAACTTAATCTATGTGTTAGGATCCTAACCACAAACATAAATTATTATTTTCCTAAGAAATGACATTGAAATTAGATTGAAAAAAAAAAAATTGTACATGTTTTGACTATATTATGATAATAACTCATTGAGATAAAAATAAATTAATATGTGCATTTATTCAATTCTTTGAATTTATCCACCCACCATTACTTGATACTTCTAGTCTAGTCATAAATAGGCAAGAGTCCAAGTGGGATGAGTTGACTGAATCAAAGCTATAATTAATAGTAATTAATTTAGCAGATATAATTGCTATGATTTCAAATCCCAAATTCTATTAAAACAATAGAATTTCAATTTCAATTTTTGATTTCAAGTAATTCTTATTAGTGATTGTAGTTATGTAATTTTTCAAAAAACTATTTATAAGTTGGGCTGACAATGAGAAGTTTCTCAAAAATAAAAATAAAATGTAGAGAATAATCGTCCTATTTTTTTTAATAGCTACGCGGAAGTAAAAACTTAATCACACGGCCACACCTAGTGTATACGCCAATCTAATACAATTATCATGATTACGTGATTTAATAAAGTAAAATGCATGTTAGCTAATTAAGATTAAGTAAAATAAATTATAAATTAAAACACATGATATGCATGTATTTGGTGTATATATTAGGTGCGGTCGTGCGGGTAAGTTCTACCTCTAACCAATTAATAAGGATTTTGGATGAAGTGGTAAGTATTTTTGTCATTTTTAGTCAAATATTTTGAATTTGAGTTATGAATATGATATTGCTTTTATTTGGGAGCACTTACCTCTTAATATGAGATTTTTTTTTATAGAAAACCCGATTTAGTTGAACTTCAATTCTAGTTTAGGGTATCGAGTAAAAAACAAAAAAAATGAAGGACAATTTTTTCCTTTTGCATTTTTAAAATCAAGGTTTGTTAGAGTTAACGAGTAACGACAATACTAGAAAAATAAGGAATTAGCGACAAACACTGTCATAGTTAAACAAAAAATAGTTTATGTTAATCTCATTTAGCTACGAATTATTTAAAAAATCAATTAGCTAAGATTTTTTTTTTTTGCAATAGATTAGTTAATAATTATCGATAAGTTTTGAAATTAATTTCATATTTTCTAGTAGTGCGGTGTGGACTTCTTTTAAATTAAATCATATGGAGTAATAATTCTATTTTCTAATGTTGATGTCAATTTTTAACCGCTATCGCTATTTGCTTTATTTATTTCCCCCATATTTAGAGAAAAAAAGATTGCATCATAATTGATTTTTTGACATAAAGTGCGAGCACAAATCACGTTTTGTCAAAATTGTATTGTCATAATTAAACACCCTTTTTGGAAGATTTAATGGAGTGATAAGCAATATATAATTTATACAACAACTCCCATGAAAAGTAGTGTAACATCTCTAGAGTAGTCATTGCACGTATTATAAAGGCTATAGTGGAAATATAATTAGATATTTTATTTACCCGACACTAGATAATAAGCATGATTTTATTTTTTAACTAGACAGTATAATTTCGAGTTTTAAATATGAAATTGTATTTATTAAAGAGCACTTACTTCTCATTATTAAACTTCTCAATACGAACTCAAGTTTAATCGGATTCCAAATAAGTTATAGAATTTCAAATGAAATTATTATATGGAAGTCATAGTTTGGTATTCGCTTTTTTAAAGCTGTTCGAACTTAGAATGCACGCTCCTTGTTGTATCTATGTTCGTTAAGGATCGGATGGACATAATATAGGATGTATTAAATTATTATATTGCAATTTTAGTATTATGTTATTTTGTATGTGTTTTAATGTGTTTTAAATTTGTATAATATTCGATATATTTATAAGTAAATATAGAAATATCAAAAAGATTGAATATCATACTGAAGTATATATAGTTATATATAACTCATGTATGTATTGCTATAATACTAATCAATGACGTTGAAACTTTGACTACTTTATCTTGATTGAAATGTTTTTTTTTTGTGTGATTCATTAAAAATCAAACTGGTTGTACTTTCTCTTGAATATTTCAATACTTGCTAGGTGTTAGAATGTATAAATATTTCTTTAAAATTCGAAGTCATAATTCTCTATTATAAGAATATATGTATGTTGAAGTTGAATATATTATTATGATTACTGTACGGTAAATATTTATACTGAACTTAACATACCAAATGATATCGAATAAATCCAATATACAATGATATATTATTTTCAAGAATTTAAATCAAAATTATCGAACTAAAATTTTAAATACCGTGCAAACACAGCTGATGTGGTACGTCTGGGTTCAAGTAAGTGGGTACTTTTGTCAACTTCACTCATCTTTTTCACTTTTTCTTTTTCTTTGCTTTTTCCAGAAAATTCCATTTTGGGGTTTTTTAAAAAATTAAATTTTTATGTAAAAAAAAATTGCCATACAAATGAAGATCAAAGGATAAATGATGGAAATTTATATATTATTGATTACTTTCATCGAAGGAAGATCTTAAATATTGTGACATATTAAGATCATAATATTTTTTTTTTACAATTACATAAATATTAAAGTAAATTTCACTTTACCCTCTTTAACCTTTCAATATAGGGGTTACCCCCCCTCCCCCGCCCCCCCTCACTTTTTTAAGGGTAAAAGGACTTCCTTTGACCCAAAAGTATTTTTCTCAATATTTTGGGTATAAAATACAAAATATCAAATTTTGACCTATTCAGGTAAACAAGTAAAAGACAAGCAATCCCTTAAATATATTAAGGCAACCCTACTATTGTAGGACACTATAGTTTTATTTGGTCTTCTTTTTTGAACGCATATCAAATCCATCCTTTAATTTGGAAATTTATTTAATATTAGATTTGTTTGGACATAACTTTTGTGAATTAATATAAAATATCACTATTTTACTTAAAATAATTCGTAAACAAGTTGTTTAGTTTTCGAATCATTATTTCAAGTTAAAATTTAATTTTTTAAATTAAGAAAATAAATATTAATTTACAAATTCAAATGTCTACTTAAATATATATTTTTGTAGATTAATCATCGTTACCTTTTTTTCGTTTGGGGGGGGGGGCGGTAGGTCAAGAAGATGTCTGCGTAAGCTTATGTGATTTGATTTTTGATATCTTTTACTCCCTCCGTCCCATTTTATATGGCACTTTTCGAATTTCGATATTCAAACAAGCCTAACTTTGACCGTAAATTTTTCATAGATTTTTTTAACATTTTTAATTATCAATTGTTGTGACTTATAGTACTTTTTACGTAGTTTACAAATATATAAATTTCATTTCAAAAAAATTGAAGATTTCATGCGCAAATTTCCGATCAAACTTAAATTGTTTGACTCTCGAAAAATGAAAAATGCCACATAAATTGAGACAGAGGAGTAATTATTTAGATTTTTCATGTCAACTTCATTGACAGCTATCTAAGTTATTTTGCTTTAATGACATGGTGTGCTATTATTTATTTTCTTTCTTAGTGTCTATTCATCAAAATTCATATACAACAAAAGAGAAAAAGAAATTAATTAGAGTTATCGTTCGAGATGTAATTAACCTTTCAAGGAATGAGAGTTTTGAAGTAATAATAAAATTATCTTTATGTTATCTATAAGTTACGATTTCATGTTATAAAATCAATCATTAATACTTATCTTACGACTGACTATATCTGTCTTCCACCTTTTTTTAACAAAAAAGGACTACTCTTACATCTTGAGAAAAATCAAAGTTGAAATTTTGTTTTGCATGATGGAGAGAAAAAAAAATTGTATAGTCGCTAGTTAGGTAAAACATACATATATAGCATATCTTACTATTATAAATGTATAGTCAAAGACTCGTGTGTTTGTTTATGACAACCCTTTCTTGTTTGTTTGGTCAACTTCATGCCAATTCAACTTCTTATCTACCCAATCAACTTGATTAGTTTTGATTTTGGTTTTGTTTCTTCAAAAATTAGTCATTTTCCATATTTTGTTGAACAATAATTATAGGAAAAAGTTGTTTTGAATAATGTTAAGTTATCCCACAAGATTAGTTGTGGGGTGTTGAAATCATACAACTTTTGGAGATTTAGTTAGATATAATTTTTTTTATAAAGTGTGATTATAAATACTATCAACATTTTTTGAAAAAAAAAATTGGTAAAATTTGTTTAGTCTTAGAAGACAAAGAAATGGCAAAAATCCCAAAATTCCAACCAAAAAAAAAAAAAGAAATTGGATCAAAATATAGTTAAGTTCATTTAAAATTTACTCAATATTTTATATTTTATATATTTTTTTTTTAAAAAAAAAGACATCTATATATGACTCTTTCTAGTTTTGTCTACTATTTTCACTCATAAAACACAATCTTGAAATTGATATCTACGTTGAGACAACTGTGATTATCTAGTTACAATTTGTTTTGGAAAAACATAATTTAGCCAACAATTTTTTCACTGACAGTGCCTTACTCACTTAACCCCAACTTTCACAAGATATTCATTTATATGACCAAAAAAATAAGTTCAATGACTTAATGAGTTATAAAAAGATTGAGCTAACAATTATTTTCATATGGTGATGTTGTACTCTAAAACATGAAACGCTAAAACTAATTACTTTGTTGTGGTTTGTGTGATGATTTTTGGATAATATATTGACTTTGTACTAAACTTATGATATAAATCATGTTTTATTGTTGTTGTTTTTTTAAAAAAGGTAAAAATATATTTTTAAAAATATTAATCAAACATATATTAAAATTTATAATCAAATGCTAACTTAATTTATCTGACAATGAAAATTACGAACAGGTTTGACCAATCGCCTTCTGAATTGAGACTCAAGATTCATTCATTAACACTTAATTAAATTTAATTTGTTTTCTAGAAACATTCCTATTATTATATTTATTAATAAAAAAATAAATTAAATCAAGCGTGGGGAGAGCATAGTGAAGACCTTGAACAATAATGCAAGTTATTTATTATAGTATTATTATTTTCGTAATGTTGAGATCATGAATCTTGAAGATCCACAAATATATAATTATTGATTATCTAATCTTAGGTCATTCATTAGGCTCTTCCATCATGTTTTATGATCGAGACAGAAAATTAATACAACACTTAATCAAGAAAAGTTACAGATATATATCATTTGAATCAACATAGCAGAAACATACATAACATATACACTATAAGTAAATGTATGTGTATTAATATAAAATATATAGCATCTATATATTTTGTATATATATTTATAAACTAGTTGAACGAATTAGTGTTCCGAGTAAGTCGTAATTATCCTATCATATGTCTATTTTTAAATGTTGACGCATATTTCAAAGACCCAAAATACAATTGTAGATATAATATGTGGTCGGTAGATTGTCATTTGTCACTAATCACAATATTATTTTAATTTAATCTCCAGTCTTACTTTTTTTGTCAGAAGAAAAATAGAATATTTAATTAGCTTTAAAAAAAACTAAATATGAACTCCCCTAGTAAGTACCATAACTTTGAAAATAAATATTAAAAATAAAATAATGTAAAAACCACTATTAAAAGGTTGTGGTTTGATTTCTTATACTGTAGCATAATATATATCATGGAGTCCACTTTCATAGATTAGTGATGTAATTTTATTCTCTAAAAAAAACTTCATGGAAAAAATTAATGTTTTTATTGGAGTGTATAAACAATTCTTCATAGTTTATTAATTTATTAAAAAGAAGATTGCGTATATGAGCGATTTGAAGCGTTGGTAGCTGGATTCGAACCTAGGTCTCATGGGAGGTTTCTCTAGCTTGTACCAGTAGCACAATGACACATCTATATTCTTCATAGGTGCAATATTAATTATATCCTAATTTATGTCAGTTTATCAAAATAGATATACATATATACACATAATTTTTTCCGAAATTAACGGGTGTACGTGGATCCCATTTATAGGGTGGATCTGCCTCTGTCAATAGGTTGCCGTGAAACTTGAAACTTAAAGCTCTACCTGGTATAATAAAAATCAATATCATATTAAAGCGTGTAATCAAATCATCTAAAAGTTTAAACTAACAAATACATCTTATATTTATTTATGTTAATTATTTAAATGTAGTTACAAACCACCCACTCCTTCCTAAAACAACTTCAAGGTCCCAAATGATATCCTATTTTCTTTTCCACGTTTTTAAATTATATTATTAAGTTTTAGTTTCCAATACTTCAAGTAAGATAAAGAGTAGAATTACACGTCTTTTGTGGTGAATTTTAAGTAGGTTTTCATGAATAAATCCAAACGTAAACATTTAATTCAAGAATGAAAAAGAAAGTTATATACCAAATTACCAATTAATCACTAACATCAATGAATAGATATGTTTCTATTTAGAAAAAGCTATCTTGTATCCCTCCATATTTTTTTTTTGTATTTGTCCATTTCAATAAATCAAGAAAAATCATTAATTTTTTAAAATATTATTCTTATCATAACATAAATAAATGTAGATTATCAAATCATAATTAAAATGCACGACATAGTAAAGTAGTTTTCTATTAAATGATTTCTTAAATGAAGTGTTTAATTAAAAAATAACACGTAAAAAGAAACGTAAAGAGTAATGGATGATGTAATTGAATGTAATTACACATCTTAATATGTTTGAGCACAACAAAAGATCATGATCAATTACGCTTTTAGAACTTTTGAGAATAATAATAAAAAAATGGTGGTATTACATAGTGTAAATATCAATCGATTTTCAATTTTAATGTTTCTTATATATCATGACATAGTTTAATCGTCTTTTATTTTAAGGGTAACTAATTATAAAAAATAAATAAGCTTCTTTTTTAGATGAACGTAGAGATGAGATTTAATGATTTAACGATGGTTGTTGCTCTTTATCGAATAACATATAGATAAGATTTAATATTTTAACAATGGTTGTTTATTATATACTCTTTATCTAGCAAATATATTGTGTATATAAAAACTATATTACATATGTGTGTTAAAAATAAATAGTATTTTATTTTTTTAGGCATATATATTAAATTTTGAATATCTTTAGTATAAGTACTAAGCTTTATGCGCTAGGAGTATTGGGCATATGATACTTTCTTTTATCTTTTATGCAACATTATTTCATTTATCACCATTTTTTTAAAATGGTATATTTTTATATTTAACACTCTCATATCTAAAATAATAATTGATGTTTTAGGTTTTGTCACATGGACTTTGAGCTTGTTTAGAGAGCGAGAATTGAAGTCACATGGAGAATTCACGTTTAGATGTAATTTCATAATTTGACCTATTTATTTGATTGAGTAATTATTTTATTGGATAGAAATTGAATATTGGAAAGGAATAATTACATTCTTTAATTCTCATGAGAGATTGAGAATTTGGTGTAGTTATATTATTAGATTATAATTTTCAAACAAACCCTTAATTACTCCTAAAAATTAAGAGGGGTTTTACCCATAATATCCTTAATTATGATCTTTTTCCTTTTTAGATAGACATAACTAGCATTAACTTTCTATATTGATTAGAAATATATCAATGGAAAAAATTAGAAAAAAGAAAATTAGGTTTTCTTTTCCTTTTTAGGTAGACATAATTATCATTAACTTTCTATATTTATTATTGATTCGAAATATGCCAATGAAAAATTTATAAAAAAGAATTAACACCTTCCTAATTTGGTAAATTATCAATTATATATTTTGGATCAACTTCCAAAGTTTAAAATTATTTTAGATTGAAAAAAGTAACAATTCAATATTAAACTTTTTTCTTCTTGATAAACTAACTTACAAACACATAAATATCTACAATTTATTTTGAATTAAAATATTTGTAAAAATTATTTCATTCTTAAATTTTAAACTTAATCGAACACCGTCACATAAAATACGAAATGAGAGAGTATGCAAACTATCATAAGCCCCACTCTCTCATAAACCTCCAACTTTAACTCTCCCCAGGGCCAATTGAAAATGATATATCTTACTTTCTTTTCTTCTTTTCATTTATCTCACAAAGCAAAAAAAAAAAAAAGAAATCATATAAATAAATAATATGTTTTTTTTATTTAAAAAAAACAACTCTTCCTAAATTTGTCTAGAAGTGTTGATGACCAAAATATTCTCTTACTCTTATGCTCAGATTCCAAGTTTTTCTTACCTTTCTCTGTCATTTGCTTAGAGCAATATCTCTGTGGCAAAGAGCTGTTCAACTGCATTTTAGCATATTGTAATCCACCCCCACCCCCTCGCCCTACCCACCCACCCACCCTCAACTGTCTTCCTACTACAGCAACCACTGTCATTTTCTCCATTATATGAATCTTGATTTCCCAATAATCTTTGTGGTTGTGTTGTTTTTTGTATTTTCTTGAAAGTTTTGGTCTTGTGTTGAGGTAAAGATTAATGGGTATTGGTTGAAATTCTTGAAATTTCAATAAAATTTGTATCTTTATGGTTCTAAAAAACACCTGCTATGGATCTGGAAACAGGGGTTAATCAGAATCGTGTGAAGGTAAAGTGTTAAAAGTTTAGTTTTTTAGTTAATTTTTTTAGAAATTTAAGATCACCCTTTTGATAATTTTTTGTGGGGTTTGCAGAAAGAATCTTGGAAGACAATCTTGATATTGGCTTATCAGAGTTTAGGAGTTGTTTATGGGGATTTGAGTACATCACCTTTGTATGTGTATAAGAGTACTTTTGCTGAAGACATTACACATTCAGAGAGTAATGAAGAAATTTATGGGGTTTTATCATTTGTGTTTTGGACATTGACTTTAGTTCCTCTTTTGAAGTATGTGTTCATTGTGCTTAAAGCTGATGATAATGGTGAAGGTGGAACATTTGCTTTGTATTCACTACTTTGTAGACATGCTAAGGTTAATTCATTGCCTAGTTGTCAGTTAGCAGATGAAGACTTATCAAGTTATAAGAAAGATAATATCATTAGTCCTGCTCCAACTACTTTTGGGGCCACACTTAAATCAACTTTGGAGAGACATAGAGTTTTGCAGAGATTTCTGCTTATATTGGCTTTAATTGGAGCTTGTATGGTTATTGGAGATGGCATCCTTACACCTGCTCTTTCAGGTATGACAATAGTCAATTCTGCTCCAAAGCCTCGATTCGAACTCCAAAGATTAAATCCCAAGTGATTGCATTGATGACATAAATATTCTTGCATTTATTGTTACTGTGCTTTCTTCAATTTTAGTATTACATGTTAGTTCCCTTGCTTCAGTTATTGTATTGTTTGTTGTTGCTACTGTTCTCGTTTTCAACATGCTTTTTTTTCACTAAAGAAGTTTGCTTTACACACTTGTCTTGTGATATTCTTTACTTGAGCCGTGGTTTGTCGGAAACAGCCTATCTACCTTCACAAAGTAGGGATAAGACTGCGTACATGCCAGCCTTCACAAACCCCACTTGTGGATTACACTGGCTATGTTGTTGTTATTGTTGTTATTGCTAGTGCTCTATTTTTTCTAGTTCCTACCACTTTTCTGCATATAATTTTTGCCAGCTACCCCTCGGAAATGAAAAGGAAACTCGATCCTCAACCTTCCCAATACTTGGTTCACGGTGGCAATTCACCCTTGCCATTGACTCTTGTTTCGTCTTTACCTAGAGGCGTGAGACAACTCTCTCTAAGGAACTTGGAAAAATAGCCTTTAACTACTTAGGATTAAACTAGTTACCCCTGGAGGAATAAGTGTTGGATTTAGAGAATCATGTCCTGGTAGACATGTAAATATTGCCTTAGTGGACCTGAATAGAACGGAATAGATGATTCATATAACCGGCTTCAACTGACTTGGGATTGTAGCATGGTTGATTGGTTGACCAAGAGTTTGGAATTTGTGGTGTTTGTTAGTTTCTGACATCATTCACTTTCTGTGGACTTTTGTGCAGTTTTCTCAGCAGTATCTGGCATTGAACTTGCTATTGGAAAAGAACATCACAAATGTAAGTATTATCTAATCTTTTTCTACGAGATCATTATGCTATATGTTTTTTCTGAAGCTGCTTAACCTCGAAGAAAAACTGTACGGTTAACAGTGATTGTGCCTTTTTAACCTACCAAATAAAGAAAAAAGTGATTGTGCCTTTTGACCTTTAGGTCTCATGAAACATGTGCTATGGCTTTTCACCAAGGGGAAACTTGATGAACCTTCAAGTTCAAATTTAAACGGTTTCAGATAATCTGGTAAATAAGAGAAATAAAAATGACTGTGTACTCTTTATTAAGTGGTTTGACCTCTTTCAAAACGACAGAATTTGAAGTTAAAGATAATAAAGCACTAGTACTATTTCCATAGTGCACATTTTGAAATCATGATTTCCTACTTCTTGAAACCCTTGGTGATCTTATCATATGCTAATTAACATGTCTATAGATTACCAATTCCATCTGACTGGAGCAAATACGATTCGAAGGCATGACTCCCCATTAAGGGGGAGAATTCAATATCAACAATAAAAGTTGAAACATGCAACCATAGATGTAAATGCAAAGTTATCAGCCAACAAGTATTTGGTTTTAGTTTATTACTTTTAGTGTCCTGTATATTCTCCAAACACGAGTCCACATAAATGATTTTGTGATTCCAAATGACAGCCAATGAATTTAGGAGAAACCAGATCTTTTTCATAAGTTAAAACAATCGTACATGCTGGCAAAGTATAGTGAGAAATATCCTCTTGATTTTTCACATTGTTTCAATGTCTTCATAGCTTAAAAGGTCTATCTCGATAGGTTTTCAGCCTGCTTAATCATGAAAGAACATCTAGAATTCTCTTCCTACCATTTGGAGATTCTTTAATATAACGTGTACCATACAAAGTTGGCAAAACATTTACACAAAGGAAAAGAGGCAACATAAGACGTTAGAATAAGAAGGGTCTAACATTTTATTGTGAGGACCTTTTGAACATGTCTGTTTGAGTGATATATTCTAGCTTCGATTCTTTATTTTATTCAAATTTGTGTAGGTCATTCAAAATACTATTTAATTCTTGATCCCTAAGCTCAAAATGACATGCTATCTTTCTAAAATATGTCATTTGCAGATGTAGAAGTTCCACTTACTTGTGTCATA
Organism: Solanum pinnatisectum; assembly: GCA_035578085.1. Classification (NCBI taxonomy): domain Eukaryota; kingdom Viridiplantae; phylum Streptophyta; class Magnoliopsida; order Solanales; family Solanaceae; genus Solanum; species Solanum pinnatisectum. The sequence continues at coordinate 6,590,707 of CM069080.1, read as the reverse complement.
CTGATAGCCTTGTTTGCCCTTCAGCATTATGGCACCCACAGGGTTGGATTTTTGTTTGCACCTGTTGTGATAATATGGCTTATGTGTATCAGTGCTATTGGTGTATATAATATAATAAAGTGGGACCGTCATGTGTATCGAGCACTGTCTCCATATTACATGTATAAATTCCTGAAAAAAACTCAAAGAGAAGGCTGGATGTCCTTGGGAGGGATCCTCCTGTGCATAACAGGTAAAATATAGTTATCAATTGCTTTCTGATTATTTTCCTCAAGCAAAATAGTTATCTACTACTATTCTTTTGGTATGATGATCATCAAATATACAATTATATCTTTCAGGTTCAGAAGCAATGTTTGCTGATCTAGGACATTTCTCCCAGTTATCAATACAGGTATATATTCATTCTTCATGTTATTTCCTGTTCTGCATACTTGAATAGGCTTAATGGTCACACATTCATCATGTAGAGGTTCTGATTTCGGAAGTCTCACCACAACTTCTCAAAAAGTATTTTCACGTGTCAGGCCTAAGAAAAAGTAATAGGCTCACGCATACGAGGATGTACTGAAGACCTAAAATAGATATTAACAATGAACCCTCTCTAGTATCGAAGCTTTTAAATGAGATGGTTATACCATACAAAAATATATGCAATGCAACTGTTGACAGTAATCCTCTTTCCAGAGAGCTAATATTGAATTTCCCACTTGTTACTGATGTGATAACAATATGATGAATTAATGGTCAGTTAGAATAGTTTCAAGGTACATCTCTTTGAAGGTTCTCTTTTTTTCTATAGAAAAAGAGAAAAACTGAATCCAGTTGATTGTTTACATATAGTCAACTTGTGTATTTCTACCAGAGTTAGATGTATAAGAGACTATTTTCCCTTTTGCAGATTGCTTTTACCTTCATGGTTTATCCATCACTGATACTCGCATATATGGGACAAGCAGCTTATCTTTCACAGCATCATGTTATTGAAAGCGAAAGCTATGGTATTGGCTTTTATGTTTCAGTACCAGGTATGTATATTCCTAGTTGCTTTTACGGGGGAAACATAATGGTGGTAAGAAAATTCAGCTGATGAAGGTCATCTCAAATTTGTTGTTTCAGAGATACTAAGGTTGCCTGTTCTAGTGATTGCTATACTTGCAGCTGTGGTAGGGAGCCAAGCCATCATCACTGGAACCTTTTCAATTATTAAACAATGCTCCTCTCTGGGTTGCTTTCCTAGAGTCAAAATAGTGAATACGTCGTCAAAAATACATGGACAGATTTATATTCCAGAGATCAATTGGACCTTAATGCTACTATGCTTGGCTGTTACCATTGGCTTTAGAGACACCAAAAGGATGGGCAATGCTTCAGGTATGGTCGTATGAATAAGGGAAAGTAAAAATTTGATTTGTCGAAATCATTTACCTTCTTGGATGAAGTGTTAAACTTAAAGTGTCTTTATTTGAGTTCACCAAATAATCAATCTATAGATTGACTGTTAAAGTTTACTGGCATAATGTTCTTTGTGCTTGGTTCTGTCCTAAAACAAAATTACTTATTGAATGTGTTCCCTCCTCCGTGGGAGACCAATTTTCATGTTCAATGCTGAATGATATTCATTTCTAATCCACATCCCTATTTTTTGCTTTGTATTAGGTTTGGCAGTCATAACTGTCATGCTGGTTACAACTTGTTTGATGTCATTGGTGATTGTTTTGTGCTGGCGCAAGAGTGTCCTCCTTGCACTTTGCTTTGTGATATTCTTTGGGACGATTGAGGCCTTGTATTTCTCAGCTTCTCTGATTAAATTTTTGGAAGGAGCATGGGTACCTATTGTGATGGCCTTTGCTTTCATGATAGTAATGTGCATTTGGCACTATGGCTCTTTAAAGAAGTATGAATTTGATGTCCAAAATAAGGTCTCTGTTGAGTGGCTACTCGGTCTTGGTCCCAGCCTAGGCATTGTACGTGTTCGTGGCATTGGCCTCATACACACTGAGCTCGTATCCGGAATCCCAGCAATCTTCTCACACTTTGTTACCAATCTTCCAGCATTCCACCAGGTCCTAGTATTCCTTTGTGTCAAATCTGTCCCAGTTCCTCATGTTAAACACGAGGAGCGTTTCCTTGTTGGACACATTGGTCCAAGAGAGTACCGCATATACAGGTGCATTGTCAGGTATGGTTATCGCGATGCTCATAAAGATGATTCAGAATTTGAGAATGATCTTGTGTGTAGCATAGCTGAGTTTATAAGAACAGGAAAGATGGGGTTGAATGTTAATGGTGAAGATCTTAGAAAGGATTTTGAAGACCTGACTGTTGTTGGAACCCCGTCAACTCATCTATCAGGTGTTCAACTTTGTGAGGACGAGGATGTAAGTGCTGAATTAGTTGGAACATCAGAACGGAAAGAAATACTTTCTCCACGCGTAACCAAGCCTAAGAAAAGGGTGAGGTTTGTTATACCAGAATCACCCAAGATTGATAGAGGTGCACAAGAGGAGTTGAGGGAACTGATGGAAGCAAGGGAAGCAGGCATAGCTTACATATTGGGACATTCCTATGTAAGAGCCAAACAAGGATCTAGCTTATTTAAGAAAATAGCTATAAATTTTGGTTATGACTTTTTGAGAAGGAACAGTAGACCACCTACATACACTTTAAGTGTACCCCATGCTTCTACTTTAGAGGTAGGAATGGTTTACAATGTATGATGTTTTGTATACAGGAAAAAACAAATAATGAATGTTGTACATGTATTTGTAGTTTTTGTATGAATAGAAGAAAAGTTAGTAACAACCAGTTTGTGTACATCTCGACTAATTTCATGAAGTATACGTTACCTCCCATCAACACATGTTTGACAACCGGCACAACGAAACTTTGACATATGAGAAAAGATCACCTATCAGCACATGTACATGATAACTTTATCCAACAAAACATTGACAGATGGTTTGCAATTCACTTCAATCGCGCACATTCTACAGGGTATTAAACATGCAGAAATTGGATATTTCTAAAGTTCAGAGGGGAACAATTGTCTCTCTTTATTGACATCAAAAGTCAGTCAATACAAAACCAAAGAGCTTGGTGAAATCAATATGGATGCATAAATGTATATGATTTTGTGCCTAGAAATAAGTTGCTATTCTATTCTTCAATATGACCTTATCTTCTTTTCTTTTCTTTTCTTTTTTGGTTTTGGTTACAACAACATATCCACTGAAATTCCACAAGTGGGGTCTAGGAAGGATAGAGTGTAAAGAGGTTGTTTCCGAAAGACCCTCCGCTCGAGTACAACATATCAAAGTAGCTATGGAAAGCGAAAACGGCACTGGAGAAAATAAAGCAACTAAAATATGCTAATTATGTGCTCCTCTGTCTCTTCATCAAGTGTAACAAAAAACGACCATTGACGAAGGCCTAGACTAAAGAATGACCCTGTCAAGGACTATATATGCTAATTATTATTGGCATATTCACATACACCTTAGTGTTCATTACTCTTACTCTGTCTGGAACGGCACAAGATGTACCCCCTTAAGCCACTGCTTAAAAAAAAGAAAGGAAGTCCAATATCATTTACTTAGAATGCCAAAGGCACCAAAAACTACAAACTGCAAAATGTTCTTGCAAAAAGTTGTTCCACAGAATTATGCAACAATAAAAAGGGCAACCACCATATCTAAGTAGATGTGCTGTAAAGGTGGCATTTATATATGGAATGTATTGTTCTATACTTGACAAAAGAAGCAGAATTGAAAAACACGGGAAAAATGTATAGAGCGGACACTTACAAGTTGCTAGTTTGCGGTCTTCAATGTTGTGTCATTGATTTGTTTTGTAAAACTGGAGAAACTAGGCTTTCAATATAGAGTGTCGTCGCCTCCAGATTGCCAAAAGCATTGGTAACCTCTGGATATCTCATTGAATCATCCTCTGGATTGTATATCGTTAAATTTGTTTCAAGATCTTGCAAAATTTCACCTTCAATTGATATGTAAAGGGGTGGAGAAAGCTCACACAGATAACATTTGATGGAATACAGTTTGGTCCAAGACTCTTTAACCCCATACTCCTTCATAACCCACACATCAGTTTTCTCATGACTACAGAGCACATAAAAATCACTTCCCAACACTCCAAGTATCAAAAAAAAATTCTTCTATTCCATAACAAGGCTGCTCCACCTTTCTCCATTTCTCATCAACCAAATCAATGGACATTATGTCCCAACCATCATCAACAGAAGTAACCCAGTGAAGCTTCCCATTCAAAAACTTTGCTCAAACTATTGTAGACCATCTCGCCTTGATAATCATCAAGTGCTCTCCAAGAATCACTCTTTAAACTATATATTTTGACATGGATATCACAGAAAATAGCCACTAACTTATTATCATCATGAACCTCATCATACCCAAAACCACAAGTGAAACTACAACGAAATGTCTGTGTAGGCATAACGTCTGGCGCTTTCTTGAATTTTCTAGTTGACGGATTATAAAGTCATTAAACTCAATACAATAACAAATCAACCCATTAACAGTACCTACCATACCAACAATTCCTTCGTTGCCTTTAATGGGATAAACCAAGTTAAATGCCTCAGTTACAGAGTCATAAAATAAAGAGCTGACAGAACAATGTAAGTGTCTGTTTCCAACAGAAATCTATCCTTAGCAGAAAAACTAAGATGGGTCTTCACAAAATGAGGACTAGAGATTAAAGCAAACCAATTTTTCGAAACACACTTGAACTGTAAGAGGTATTTCATGGGAAGTCTTACAAGAATTGCTGTGATGAGTTCTTGGGGACAATGTAGGGATTGCCAAGACTGAATCTTTGCTTGAAGTGGATAGAATTTGAGTATGGTGAGAGGCTTCATCTCCCTCAGCTTCCATTAGGGTTGCAAATTTCTGCTGATTTTTCAGAATTGAATTCCTCCAGTTTTGGGGGCAACAGGAATGAATGCCCCTATTTTGGACTTGTGTTTGATTTTTAGGAAAAATTACCTATTAATGTCTTAGTCCCGTCGTCCATTTTAGTTGTCATGTTGCCTTTTTCGAAATTAAATTTGATTATCTTTCAAAGTTAAATTATATTACATTAATTTGATATTTTAAATTAAAATTTTACATTTTCAAAAATTATATGAAAAATACTATAAATTGCAATTTTTTACATATCAATGTGATGAAAAAATACATCGTAAAATATTCGTCAAAATTCTTATCATATGACTCTAAAAAGGAAAATCATGACAACTAAAAAAAGACGGAGGGAGTAATTATTTACAAAAATTCCACCTTACTTTTAAATAATTACATAATCACTTATTGCCTCCCTCGCTTTCTCCCCTCTTTCTGCTCGACACTTAGAAGCAATTGATAAATATATTTATTTGATACCACATACATGTTTTTGTGCATGGATACACTAAATATATTATTTATTTGGATACAGAGCACTTAGATGCAATTGATGAATGTATTAGTACAAATTTATTTGATATCATATACATATATTTATACACGAATACATTAGATATATTGTCCGTTTATTTGATACAGAGAGAGATGAGCAAGAGAGAAGAGAGGTGAGCGAGAGAGTTAATATATCTCAGATACATTAAAATCATGAATATATTATATTTGAAATAAATTATATCTAATCTAACTTACGTGTATTTAAGATATATGTGTGTGTGTGAGAGAGCCATCAAATACATGTATCCGAAATAATTAACTAGTTGAAAGTGTAATTTCAAAAATTACTATTTCAATAATTAGTACCAATAATAATGTGCTTTATATTGTCTGCCTTATCTTTAGGTCAAATGACAGAAATCACATATTTTTAAGGCAAAATTACAATATATAATTATAGAAATCCCTCAAATGGATACAATAATATAAGTGTTGATACATTAATTTGATGTGTGAGATACATTAATCATTAAGTAAGATACATTACATTTTATACATAATACACTAATCTGATATACATTTTATACATTATACACTAATCTGATGCGCGAGATACACTAATCTGATGCGTGAGATACATTAATCTGATGGGCGAGATTTGTAAAACTTATAGGGGATAATGATGATAAGTAAACTAAAAGGTGGATTTCCGTAATTTTTCCTTAATTTTAATCAGTCAAATTTGTGATATTTAATTCATACTCTCTTGGGCTTTGATCTGTATAGATCAAACATGACGAAATGGAATTGTGGCACTATTCGTTGTCAATGCGCAAAGATGTAGCTAAAAAGAATGGAAGACTATTTATTTGGTTTTGTTGGATGCATCTTTAAATTTAAATAAGTAAATGCAAATTGTTGTCCTACTTTATTGTTACATATCAATAAAAACTTGCTTATATTGTTTCGGTGACCCTTTTTTGCCTCTCTTCATTCTGAACAAAAGCACTAGTGGACATGAGGAGGAAACACGCAAAGCATATCACCACTACTGACACAAACACAATGATCTCTAACTAGAATCCAATTCGAATTTAAATCTTGACATGTCGTGTGATGTTTATCCACAATTTAAGTAATAAATTAATGGACAAAAGTACTCTGAACAATAAAAATATAAAAATTGCACAGCAAAATTAACACGGCACAATTTAAGATACTACTTAGTTCATGTAGAAGTTATATCTATTGAGATATAAGTTTATTTTTCAGAATCTACAAAGTTATTTCTTAAGACATAACTTATTCCTACAATTTTTTTACCTTATCAAGAAAAAAATTTCTTGTGAATTAGGTCATATTTAAGAGTACATCGGCCAAAAAACTTTCATTAAATGAGAAGTAGAGACAAAAATTGAAATCACTTATTTGAGGAATGAAAATTAGAGACCATCTCAAAATAGGAGCAAGCAATCCATGCAAAAACTCGAAACAATTTTGCTACACTTTAATTGCTGGTCTTTTTGGGTTTGAGTGTAGTGTCGATCCACACAAATACCAACTATATTTAAGTTGTAATTGAAGTTGAATTTATTTTATAAAGTTAATCATTTCACCTCATAGATATGACATTGAAGTCGCAAAAAATTGTACCTAAAGTTTGAATAACTGCAAACATTTCTTGCTTGGAGCCTTGTTTGAAGTTTGACGTTTGTTTGTCAAGATCAATTTCGAATATTTTTATATGAAGTTCAGGCAAATATATAGCTAAACTTTAGTCATCTTTACAAAAAGATTAGACACATATATGGTAGAACTTCAAAAAAAATTGCATGAAGTTCATACATATATGACAGAATTTCAATATTTTTTTGCATGAATTTCATGTTAACAAACTTTTGCCCAAAAATAACTTATTCTTCGTTATTAAAAATTCAACACCCAAATCTTTTTAGTGTGAAGTTACCTATATTGGGTGTCAATTATTCTATTCTTGATAAAATTGTATGAAATAGCAAATTATTAATTCAAATTAAATGTTATAGCCATAATTTATTTTATTCGTAATTCGTAGCAAACATCCCATTTTTTTGCCATCTGGTTCGGTATACAACTAGCCATTTTTTATATACAATTATCCATTCAGTATACAAATGTATAAAATGCGTTTCTGTTTGTATAAAGCGAGAGAAAAGTGTATATACAAATACAAATACATATATTTTCATCTTATACACTTATAATTATATAAATACAGATCTTATTATATAAATTATAATGTATAAATGAATTTATACAAAACTGAACAATTTGTATAAAATTGGATGTAGCTAGCGAATTATACAAATCAAAAGCTCCATAGCAAACATAAAATTTGTTATGGAGCGCAGTAATGCAAACTTTAACTATAACATATAAATATGACTTTTATGTTTGATATATATATGAAAGTTGCTCATTGTTCTTTTTGAAAAATATAGAAGTAATCCATAAAGAAACCCAATATTAGCTGGACTCAATAAGACCTCAAAGTAACACAAGGCAGAAGCCCAAAGTTGCAACTTCAGTCACAAGGATAACAACATTATCATTATTTTTTGTTTTTCCACTCGATGTCGAGTATCAACATTGAAGCTTAATTATTTTATTTTATTGAATTCGTGTCACATAGGGCCTCATTCGAGAGAAAGCGCTTCCTACCAACAATTTTTCATACTCATTTAAATTTCTTTTGTTGAAAATAATATTATATATATAAGGCTAAAGTTATTTAATTTTATTTTATTTATGGGTGTAATTCTTTATATTATGAATATTCTTTAATAAAATCTTGACTTAGTCATTAACAAAGTTTAAGATACATTTTGTTTGGAAACAAGAGGCTAGTAAAAAAAAATTAATAGTGAATTTTATGATTTTATTTTACTTAGACAATAATGAAATTTGTAGAAAAGGTTAAAAATATATTATTATTTTAAAAAAAAAAAGGAAGAAAAATTGACTACTTTCTATAGTAGAAAAATTCTAAAGTTTTAATTAAATTACTCACATCATAATATTAATAATGAAATTTTGTAAAATAGTATGCTACACATTTTACACTACAAGAAAATATGTCTATAGCGAGAGGAAATTTGATCGCTAAATAATATCAATAATAGTATTATGTGAATTTAAAAGTTATATATCTTCTTAAAATTTATACTAAAAATAATAAATACAAAATAAATTTATAAATCACTTATTATTTTGAAAAAAATATGACCACTAATTTTATTAAGTCACCAATGTGTAACACGATGAGCCGAATTTTGAGGACATACAAATGGCAAGCAAAACGTGAAAAGGAGAAAAGAAAATCATAAGTAGAAATTGACTACTTTTTAGTATAAATATATTAGATTTTTTAATTAAATGACTCCCAATAATAATAAATAAAAATTTGGACAATACCCTACAGATTGCATCACAATTAATGACTAACATTTTATAATTTTTGAATTAATTGTAGCAAATATAAATAACAATAGTATTATTACTACATGAAATTAAATTTTTTTGTTTTCTTGAAAGTACTACGTTATAAACCATCCTCATTTGTTTCAATTTGTTTGACATACTTTTCTTTTTAGTCCATTATCTTTTCAACTCAACAAATGCTAAAGCTATTTAGAGTTGGTATTTCTAACTAAGTAGGAAGGAGGGCTTTGGGCAAAGAGCAACTCTCAAAAAGAATAATTATTTTTTTTTTAACAATTTTTTATTTTCAACTCTTCACCTGACATGTTTAAAACCACAAGATTAAAAGACATTTTAGTACCATTTATCTTTAAGATCACAAAATTAAAAAGTTTTCTTTATTTTTTAAAATTTGTGTTAAGTCAAAATAAGTCACTTAATTTGAAATGAAAAAGGTATATATATATATAATTAAAATTACTTTTTAAGCCACTAAAAGTTAAGGTCTCATTTGTTTGCATTTAATCAAGGTCTTGATCTTAATCATTCAATTCTCATTAAATAAGTTTGTTTGTTTTCAAGATCTTGAATCTTAATCATGCATATCTTAATCATTAAGTGAGTTTGTTTTTCTTATTTTACAATCACTTAATGGGTCTAAATAAGTCTGAATGAATAAGATCTATAACAAAGTCTTAATACCATTAAATGGAAGAATTTCTACCAAATGACAATTCACCGTTAGTCCATTTACTTTCACTCACCACCCACAATTACCATCGATGACGTCAATCACCCATCTACCATCCACGTATCCACCATCCTCAGTCCAACTACAATCACCGCTTCCGTCAATCACCAAAATCAGTCGTCATCATCATTAGTCACCATTTTCAATTTTCAACCCCAAGCATTATTACATTCACTAATCACTATCAATAATTACCATCATTAATCAATATTATATATCGATAACTATCATCATCATTCACCACTATCATTAGCTATCACTATTATTCCACCACTAATTATCAGCCGCCGCCACCAACACTACAATTAATCACTATTGTCAACCACTGTACAAATTATATACCATCCACAACAATCATTATCAGTCAACACAGGGGCGAATTTATGTATATTTTTTGGGTCACCCGAACCCGTGGTCATCCGACTAAACTCGATAAATTACTTCTATAATTATTAAAGAATATATTAAATTAAAACTTGTTGAACCCGTTCTCAAGATGGCTGGATGGTTCACTGGTACGACTGTAAGATTTCAACACAAAGGTCGCAGGTTCGATTCCAGGCAGCCCCAATTCGCTTCAATTTATTTTTACTAACTAAAAACATATTTTTCATTAAAAAAAAGAAAACCTAAATTAATTTTTATGTATTGCTCGCTTAGTTATTGTTATTATAAAGTTTTGATCTTATCTTTAAAGTAATGGTGCATCCGTTTTCTTGAAATCCTGAATTCGCCTCTGAGTCAACAACATCCCAAATCGACATACTCTATCACTGTCGTCATTCATCACCACCAATTGTCATATAAAAAATTTAAAAACATTTTATTAATATAATATTACATCAATTTACTAGTTTTTTAAAATTTATTATTTTTTAAAATAAAAATAAATTTTATATATTCAGATGTTGAGAAAACAAACAATATTAACTATTATTATTTAGATGTCAATGCAACATCTTAATATTCAAATATATACTCATGTTCAAATCTATAAATATCGATCCATATTTTAATATTCAGATTCAGACGACTCTGTCTCAGAGACGCAATTCTTGACTCAAAAACTTTATTGCATGAATTTGGTGGGGACATAGAAATGACAAAGAAAAAGTTGAAAAAGAGAGAAGAAATTCTCATGGGTTGCTTGAACTATACGTTTGAAACATTCCATGCAAGTTAGTGGGCCCCATGCAAAGCCCAATCTCCTTCGACTTTCGTCGGCCCATACGGTATCTTATCACAAACTGCCTTCAATTATGCTCTGTTTTGGATAAAATTGGCCCCACAAGGTAAATTTATTTATTTTCGGAAAACGTGTCTGATATATCATCGTTATAAAAAAGACTCATATATATACTCTATTATTATACAAATAACTCACATCACATATATCCTTTTCCTTTAATAGTAGTGAAAAAATTAATTTTAATTTTTTTTTATAAAAAAAAATACAATCCATATAAAGGTATATTTGATCCCCCTCACGTGAATTTTTTAAAAACTATCAAAAAAATAATAATTTAAAACTAAAATTTTTATTTCTGTTTGATGAAGGGTGTATATGAACTCTTTTTGTAACAATATGATATATGTGAGTCATTTGTATAATGGTAAGGACAATATATGAGCTACTTTCATAACGAGGAGTATATCATCTCTAAATGACAAAGTTGAGGGGTATATCAAGTTATTTCCCTTTATTTTATATGTGTCTGTGTCATGTTGTGTGCAACTCAACTAATTTGATGAAATACTTTATGCCTTCCGATTACCTAGCTAGTTCTACGAAATATATTTCATCTTGTGCCAACTGCCAAGTGCCAACAATATAAAATTATAAATAAAGTACTAAAGGATAATATTTCAAACTAAAGAAATAGGATTGATTAGTCGCTTAGATGTCTGTTGGTAAGCAACCGTCCAAACATTACAATAAAAAGATTTTTAAAATATTAAAATATTTTTCGTTTTAATTTCTCACATTATTTGACTTGATATAATTTAAGAAAGAAAAAAAAGATTTAAGAAATTTGAGACTCAAAACAAATATTAGATAATTATGTGACTATAAATCATTTCATTGGAAACAAACAATTTCAATGAAATCCATTTTCAAGAAATAGCTTCGCTGTTAATCAAGGTAAAACTACAATATTATATACAAATTCAGATAAATCAATAGCTTAGATCAATGTATTGTTAGAAAATTATTGAATATAAAAATTTAACTAGAAATCCAGTAATTAAAATAGACTATTAGTTCAATAATAAATTTAAAAAACTCATAACTATTAACTTTGGTTCCATCTTATTAAATAAGTATAAATATATAATGCAAAACCCAATAATTACAATAGACTATTAACTCAATAGTAAATTCAAAATTCATAAACTACACATTTTAATTTAAAGTTTGATTTTCATGAAAAATATTTATAGATGTATCAAAATAATCTGGAGGAACTACACAATATGTTGACTAATTGACTTGAGGGACTCTTCTTAACGAACAAGCTCATATTAAAAAGGTTGTTGAGAGCATTGCTTTTAGAAATAAATCATATATTCGTAAGTATAAATTTAATCGATATGAATATTAAATATCGATTTTTTTTTCAAAAAGGTCACCTCAGTGATTGAATCAGAGTGGAAACTTTAGACAAATTAAATGAGAAATAAATAGATCACAATAATCAAGTATTGGACTTGAAGCCATGCACATGGGATTCACATGGGTTCTGGCTAATTTTATTTCTTGATCTGTGTGTATATAATCAAGTAAAGTAGGCCTTTGAACAATATTTAGTTGAAATTGTGAAAAAAAAAATTATTTAAAGTTGAAGTTCACAAACAATAATAATAATTTCTTAAAAAAGTTGGACTTTAGAATTAAAAATTAAAGTTATGCTTCAACATGACTTTTAAGTGGAAAAAAGGTGATATTTTGTGAAAGAATCTATGTGTATATTCCATTTGGATGCTTCTTAAACAAGTACTTTGAATATTTTATCTGTATTTCAAAATTAAATATTATTTGAAAATTTGGTGGTCAAACTAATATTTGCAAAAATTAAAAATATCATTATTTGTCAAAGGGAACCAATATAATGTAATACATGCTTTGATTGGATTCAAATCTATTCATTTCAAAAATCGGATAGAAGTTGGTCTCATCTTTTAAGTGAAGTAAGGTAAGAGTTTTATATGTTTTTCTTTTAAATCATTTTCTCTTTTTTATAAAATAATAATAAGTTTTTATATATTTTTACCTATAATTTTAAAGACACATACACACACAAAAATTTGTGAGCTTTGATTAATATATATAAAAAAAATATTGATATAGATGAGCGAAAATTAATTTTGAAGATAGTATACAAGAAAACTGTGAATTACATGGGGATTTTCCTGGGAAATAGTACGAAAATTTGCAGGAAAATAAGTTTCCTACGAATTTTCATACTAATTCCCAGGAAAATCCCCATGTAATTCACACTTTTTTGTAGTGAGTTTTTCGAGGGGAGCAGAGAATTTCACTTCTTGATTAGGCGGTTAAAGCATTGATTATGATTATATATATATATATATATGAGAACTAAGAAGAGCACTACTAGAAAAAGTCGAATTACAAGGAGATTTTCTTGGGAATTTTGAAGCAAAATCCGCAAGTATCGAAGTTTGATGAGGATTTTCCTGCGAATCAAAATTCATTAGAAATAAGCTCATAGGTAATTGTTACTTCGCGTGTGATTTACCTACAAATATTTTCGCAAGAACTATTAAAAATTCGCAAGTAATTTTTTGGTAAAAATTCGTGCATCTTCCAAATAATTCCGCATGAGTAATTCCTAGGTAATTTGTACAATTTTTTGGCAAGAATTATTAATTTTTCTATTTTATTTTCTCAATATTCTATTTGTTTTCCTTGACTACTCTACATTTTCTTTATATTATACTCATTCTTTACCCTTTGCCGTACACAACTAACCACAGAGCCCCAACCCCCTATAATCAATTACTACTCATTAATTAGGTTTCTAATTTAATTTAGAAGACTGGTGAATTACTAATCATTTTAGGAGGAAGCTTTATAAGACCATTCTTTTAATCTCTATCCACCGATGTGGTACAAAACTACATCTTGATTTTTTTTTTTTTAATTTTCCTTCAATAAATGAATATATAAAATATTTATTTATTATCTATCTCTAATATATGTGTAAATAAAGTATTTAATCCGTCCCAAATTAGAGTATTTTTTATGTACGTAAATAAAGTACTTCTTACATCTTATATGGCATCTTGAAATTCAAAAATATTTTCTTTAACCATAGAATTTTCATATATTTTTTAAAATATTTTGAATTACTTTTTTTGTGACTTATAGTACTTTTACGCAATTTTCAAATATGTAATTCAAAAATCGAAAGATTTTATGCTTGGATTTACAAACAAAATTAAGTTATTTGACTCTTGAAATTGTGCCAAATAAATTAAAATAAAGAAATAATATATAAGTAGGATATACATTTTTTAAAAATATCTATCATTTAATATAGAGTTATCTATTGAAGAAGACAATTAAACTTCACACTAGCTAATACTAACAAATATGATAAAATATTCTCTACTTAAAAAGTTGTCCGTAATTACTTAGTAATATGCAATTTAATGAATTGTAGTAAGTCATATTCTAAAATTATAATTGAGTTTTATTTAAATTAGTCGGTGATTAAAATTACTTACAATTCTTCAATAAATCATAAACAATTCAAATAATGTGTGATTTTTTCTTTCAAGAAAAAAAGAGAGAACATAATTATGTGAATTAGATGAATAATATTTAAAAAAAAGTTATAATGAAACATTTTTGTTATTATGATTCAAAAAACATATTAAATTTCTATTAAAAAAAACTTAATAGTATATGATAATTGGTAAAATTATTTAATCAATTTAACCACAAATACAAGATTCAATTACCTAGATAATATTAATTAAGAAAGTGTTTCAAAAAAAGAAAATAGAAATAAAAAATTTCGAGTACCAAAAATTCCACATAAATTCCCATGAAAAAAATCCCCAACTAATCCACAATGAAAGATCCCCAAGTAATTCTCTAGGTATGCAATTTTTAGGTAAAGTCCCATTTAATAAATCTCCATTTAAATTTGTAGAATCAAACTCCTAGGTAATTTTTCAACTTTGAAAAGTCCAAAATGAATATCCCCAACTAAATCTGTTGGTAGTTTTATCTTGGGACTTTTCTGCAAAATAATAAAGAAATTTATTTTTGTTCATTTACTTGCGGATTTACCTATGAAAATATCACATGCAAATTATTTCCCAACTAATTCTCCAAGTAATATTTTTGCGCCAAATTTACCTACAAATTTTCCTAGGAAAACATTTCTATAGGTAAAATATTGTATAACTTAGGAATTTCAGAATTTCGCATGTAAATTCGTGGGAAATTCCTGGAAATTGCATCCCCAGGTAAACTTCTCAGGTAATTCACAGTTTTCTTGTAGTGGAGGTCAAAGGGGTTATTTGTAAGACGAGAAAGGGAGGATCGATTGGACCAAATAAGATCCGGATGGACTCTTGAAAAAAAAAAGTGACGCATGTATGAAGTGGTTGATTGTTATTTAATGTCATTTTTGGGACAGTTAGAACGCTAGAAGAATGGAAGTGGAGTACAATTGTGTCATTGTACAAAAATAGAGGTGATATTCAACATTGCAATAAGCCAATAAATATAAGGATATCTAGCTACTAAGTTATACTATGAAAGTTTGGGAGAGGGTAGTCGAAATGAGAATGAGGACAGGTGTGTCTAGGTTAAAAAAAAAACAATTCGAATTTACGCAGGAACGATCAACTATAGAAGACATGCATCTTGTAAAGCGATTGATGGATCAATATGAGGATAGGAAGAGAGACTTACATATGATGTTTATCGACCTAGAAAAAACATTTTGTAAAGTACATAAAGAGGTCCTCTAGAGATATTTGGAGGATAGAGGTGTATTGATGGCTTACGTAAGGGTGATTAAGGACGTGTATGAGAGATTCAAGACCCGAGTTAGAACAATGTGAGGTGACTCAGAACACTTTTCGATCATGATAAGGTCATATTAGGGTTAAGAGAGGTAGAAGTAGGTTAAAATAGCTAGAAGAGATGATTAGACAAGACACAACACAACTTCAACTTATTAAGGATATGACTCTACAGAGAAATATTTGTAGATCGAGTATTAGGGTAAAATGTTTGTACATAGTCAAGTGTGATCACCCGTTACGTGAGAAAGACGTCGGGGTGGGGGGCTAACTCAATATCATCTTCATTTCACACATTAATTTGTTCTTGTTATTGCTTCCATATTGTATTCCCTTTTTCGAACGGTTCGAAAGGCTTTATTAAGTTGAGGATCTATCGAAAATAGTATCTCTATCTCTACGAAGTAATACTAAGGTCTGTGCACACTCTACTCTCCCCATACTCTACTTATAGAGTTACATTGGTATGTTATTGGGGTTGTTAAAGGAATATAGTAAATTTTATCATTTTTTTTAACTACTTTTTAAAAAGTGTTTCAAATCAAACATAAAAAAAAAAAAAAAAAAAAAAAAGTAAAAAATATACGAATAGAGTATATGTTAAGGCTAAACTAAAGATGTTCAAATTAAATGCAATTTTTTTAAAGAAAAAATATTTTTCTTGATACACTAAAAAAAGGTCTTGTTGGTAAAAATTACGTGTGCTAATCTAATTGGAACAGCACGCATGCGGAGCTTTTTATAATGACCTGGGGCTTTGCTATTGGATAAGACATGCAAATGGTGGGTCCCAAAAAGGGATTTAATCAAAGTTCGTAAGGTGGGACGTGGAAAATGGCAAGCGTGAATCCCACATATATCCTTCCTTTGTTGTTGTTTTTTCGATCGTTCAGTATTCATATTAGAATCTAGCTAAATTCATATTTACATTGAAAAAATTTATATTATGAGATAAATGTTTTATAATAAAAATGATTTTGTATTTATAGATATTCGAATTTGAAATCTTAAAGTAAGAAAGAAGAAATATTTATCACGTCACCACAACGTTGATTCGTTAATTCCTGTGTCGGTTTGATATATATGATCTACATTCGGTTTCTGTTTTGAACTTTCCCCTTCATGTTGCTTCTTTTTTACCACCTCACCATTTTTTGAGTCGCTCCAAAAAAAATTATTTAATATATTTTAAAAAATTTATTGATAAAATTTTGGTATTTAATTCATATTTTATATAAGAATTGAGATTATGATCGTAATATTATAATTTTTAAATAACTTTATTTTTAAGTAAATGACTTTTTATGATTTTCTACTTTGTCTGTCCTTTTCTATTTGCCAAATTCTATGTCCCAATAGGTAACAACTATTAAAACAAGTTGTAAATATTTATAAATTAAAAATCAATATATTTCTAATAAAATAGGTTTTTTTTTTTTTTTTTTTAATTTCTTGTGGAGGTCGGTACAAATATTTATGATTAGGAAAAGCGACCTAACGCAGATTTACTGGATAATACACATAAAATTGTCACTTTTACGTAATTAATTAAATTATCTATTCCTTTTTGTCGATTTTTTTTATAATATACAATCTAATTTGTTTAAAATGCCGACCATGTACGAATTTTTTGTTTGCTTGTATCATGTTCTAAGTTGCTTTTCTTAAAGTTATTTTTTTATAATATACAATCTAATAATTATATATTATGTTGCCTCGACTAATTCATTTAATAACTTGCTTATCCATTAGTATATACGTATAAAATAAAAATAACATGTATTCAAAAGTATATGGTTCAAACTTACTCTTGTAAACTCAAAATCTTAATCAATGTATATTTAGTTGGACAAATGAATAAGTATAAATCATCTTAGTTTTTTGACTAATAACAAAGCTTTAATTAGTTTATATTTTGACTAGTAATTTTTGTACACATTATCTTTTGGTTATTTAATTTAGAGAATTTATACATTATTCTTTTTATCGTTATTTTTATTTAATTATCTTTTTAAAAATTATAATCCTTTCATGTACAATTAAGATATTTGCCTTATTAAAGAAGCATGCTTAACAAAAACCTATAAGATAAAGACATATAAACTATGCCAACAAATTAAATTAATTGATATCTTTCATAAAATAATACTAAGCAAATGAGTCACAATTGTAAAAATTAGTCTATGATGACAAGATTAGCACTTTCTATATAGAGCACCCTTTCGAAGTGGCCATTGGCCAAATCATGAAATTACTTTAATTATATTTTTTTTACCTTAATAATTATCTACATAATTTTTTGAAGAAATACTTTTTTTTAAAAAAAAAAGTCAAGAAAGGGGGACT
The DNA here is from genome assembly GCA_035578085.1 of Solanum pinnatisectum. Taxonomy (NCBI): domain Eukaryota; kingdom Viridiplantae; phylum Streptophyta; class Magnoliopsida; order Solanales; family Solanaceae; genus Solanum; species Solanum pinnatisectum. The sequence continues at coordinate 6,572,650 of CM069080.1, read as the reverse complement.
AATGTCGGGTACGGAAAAAACATTAAATTTTATTATCCAGTTGTTGCCAGTCTGCTAGCAGGTGGCATAGCTTTTTTTCACTTTGCGTAATAGTCAGTAAAAATTTATATTATATCAATAAAAATATAGTGTTACGTATTTTTAGATAAATTTTTTATATTTAATCATAAATTTGTACGATTTAAATGCAAATATCCAGCTATGTTTGCCATTTTTCAGGAAAGTTAAATATTTCTTCTAAAATTTATGACAAAGAGACGCATGGTAAAACTTACCAAAAAATAATTAAGAATTTATGTTTAAACGCTAGATGTTTGATAGAATATAAATACAATCAGGTTTTTTAATTACTTATAATTGTAAATAATTTTATTTAATAATATCAACTGATATTTATTCTAAAATAAATAATCAGGTTAAATTATACAGATAATATACTTAAAAAAATGTAGTGTATGTGATATAAATCCTATTGAATGTCCCTTTAAACATTTATAAGCAAGAAAACAATAATAAATAATTTGGTTATGTTGTCGGCTGCCTACCTTAGCATTCTCTATTTTGAACCTAAAATTTGGTATAATAATAATTAAAAAAAAAAATTACGAGCAGCATTTTTTTCCTTCATCTTTCAACGTGTATTAATTTCATATATTAATATTATACTAGTTCGTATAAATGAGATATGATTTTAATTGAGAAACTTATTGCAAAGATTTTAATTTAATTTGAGGGCCCTTGTATCTTTAGATCATAGCAAAACAAGCCCCCCTCTGATTTGCGTCGAAAAATTAAAATTTTAGAAAAAAACGTTTCATACAATGTATTATAATTTTGAAAATTTGAACTTCTGATTTTTAAATTAAGAATGAAGAATTACTTGAAACTTTATTAAAATGTGTAATGATTCCTTATACATATATGATTGAAATGGATCTTAGGGTTATTTTTTCTTCTTGGTTCCAATAGGGTTGTTATTCTTCTTGGTACCAACTACAGACTCGGATGTAAGAACCGAATTCATTACCTTGTTTCCTCGCAATAATACGAGTTTTTCAACCACCCACTTACTACAAGAATATAACATGATGAGAACCAAAGCAATTTTGTAAATGCCTAGTGCGGACGCTTATGAGTGTATTAAGTAAATTACTTGCTGATCTTAACTTAATTATAGAAGATAAAAAGTTCTCTCAATCATAAATAATTTTCTCTTCATCTTTTGTTTTGTTTTAAGATCGTATAACACACTAAATAAATAAATAAACTTTCGCTAATTATAGATAAATTCACTAATGAAAAGTTATAAAGAAAAACAACTAATTTTTGTAAGAACAATAGGGTATTTTTATACAGATGTTCTGAAAATATTTACTTTAAATTTCAGATAGTTATAATGACGATGAAATTTCTCAAATTAGAAAAAGAAATATACATAAGACCTGTTGAAAGAAAATAATCAAATGATTAACTGAAAAAAAATAACGATGAAATCATTTAAATTGGAGAAGAAATATCAACAAGACTCATTGAGGAAAAATAATCAAATGACTAATTAGTAAAAACTAATGGTGGAGTAAAAATTAAGATTAAATTTTAAATTAATCACTATATATTTTTAATATAAGTATATAATTTTAAATTAAAATTATTGAATTTTACCGTATTCTATGCCATAGCAAAAATATATTGCTAAAGTAATGATGAGTGGTGAAAAATAATTAGTAAAGTTGATAAATAAATGCACGAATGGATAAGGTGCATTTTATGTTATTGATATTTAATTTAATTGATTGTGCATACCTTTTATTCACATAATTATTAGTGAACGCAATTATTCTTATTTTGGACTTTGTCTTTTTTCTTCTTTTTTTTTGCTTGTCATTTATTTAAATCTTATCCATTGTAGTTTTTACTTTTTCTTCACAATAATAAAAAAATAAAATGCCTTCTCTTCTTCATGACTTATATTTTTTTTTGAAGAGATTGCAATGCACGTCCATAATATTCCTAAGTTAAAACCTTTTGTTCGAAAGAAAAAAAAAATATAGAAAAATTATACAGTATAGCAATTATTTTTTTATAATAATATTTTATTATAACTATCAATAATTTTTAGAACCAATTTTTAAGGTTATGTACATTCAATTTTACTTGGCGCTTGTTAGTTTTTTTTTTTTTTAAGTATTTACTATATGTTTAATAATTATACTTTGAAAATTCAAGTTTCACTAATATTACTTTATAAATAATTTAATGAAAAGAATAATATTGAAAGAAAAAGAATAAATCTCTTTAATTTGTTAAAATTGATAAGAGGAAGAATCTATATTTAGTTTACTATGAGAGCCATGTAAAATAAAATTCAGGGAGTATATGTTTCCAACATTTCTGCTATTACAATAAAAAAAAATATTCGAACAAATGACACAAATAATTTTATGAACGTTAAGCTAACATCTTGTGCAAATTTCTCCCACATTAAGCATATTTAAGACAAAATGTGAATATGCAAAGACAAGTTGTGAAAATTTCTAAACAAGGGTTTAATTTATCTATTTTCGTATTCGAGCGTTAAGTTTAATAAACTTTTAATTAAATGCGATTTATTTTAAGATTCATTTCATCATATCTTCCTGTTCAGATTTAAAAAACAAATGTCAAATAATTTTATATGTATTTTAGACTTTTTAGTTGCACATATATAAAATACCTTGTGTCTTTTAATGATTCTTAGTGGGGGGAAATCACTTATTCCACAAGTAATTTAAGGATGTTATTTATGTACTATTTTACTAATCAAACATCGTGTAATTAATGGATCTCCTTTATCGTGTTTGATTGAGATGTTTGTTAATCTTATATTGTATTAATAAATATATATAAATAATATATCTTGTTTTGTACGTTTCCCATTGGTTGGAGTCTATCAAGAAAAGCATATGGAAAGATTAATTAGTCATAGCTTATCCACATTTGACCTAAACTTATTGATTAAAATAAGCTAAGAGAGAAGAAGTACATCCATTCTCCAATAAACAACTAGCAAGCTTTTTTTACACTATCCACGCGATAACATTGTTTATTATAAGAATAAAAAAATCGAAAGGGGAGCTCCACAACAATAGTAAAATTATCTCTACGTGATTTATATGTCATAGATTCGAGTTGTGAAAACAATCACTAGTATACTTGCACTAGAATAGACTATCTATATCATACTCTTTGAAATGCAATTTTTTTTCAAATTTCGCTGACACGAGATATTTTATGCACCAAGCGGCTTTGACTACCCTAGAACATACAAAGAATTAGTGGAGGGAGTTTCTCATGGTATTGGTAAACCACTAATATTGCTTCTTAACTTTTCTGTTAATATTGCTTCTTAACTTTTCTGTTGACCTTGTTTTCTTAAAGGTAAAAGATGGTTAAAATCCATTTGATTAATTTTTTATTTAAAAATAAAAAGAAACTATATGAATCCATATTGAAGATTCTAATCATAAAGTTTTTGGGCTATATTTAGTTTTTCTTTTTATAATATTTTCGGTATCCATTAGTGCTATCTCTTTGGCTCTAGTTGTCTTACATGAGTTTAAGTGGGGTTGTTACAATAATTTGGTAAAAAGAAAATTGTGGTCCAAACTTTTAAAAAAAGAACTTATATTTACTTGTATTTTATGCACTTAACGAGATAATATGCATAACCTTATGCATATTAAATAATCAAAAGATCTTAGTAAGATTTTTCAATAATGCTTGATCATTATTTAGTTCTTATATATCATAATAGCATTTTGCAATATTGTTATAATAAGTTAACTTAAAACTATTAAGATTTTTCTGATATAATTAATAATCATGTGAACTTTTTAAAAATTATAATCATGTATGATGAATATTCATGAAAGTTTGACCTTTAATTAAATGTTTGGTGTTCGAGGTGAAGAAGTTTTTGTAGAGAAACTTTTTCCTTAATTGAGTCCTACATAAGGGCGAATCCACATTAATTGCTACAAGTTCAACAAAATTTAATAGCCTGACTCAAATATCTAATATGATAATTAAAAAATTAGTTAGTATTATATACAAAAATCATTATTATTTGAACCCATAAACTCAAAAATTCTTACTCGTCTCTGATCGGACACCACATGAATATGAATAGAACAACAAATAGTTCTTTTTTAAAAAAGAACAATTAAAATATTATTAAATAACTCTTAATTAACGTAATTTTAAGTAAAAAAAAATCTTACCTAATTCCATTTAAAATAGCCATGTGTCCCCTCAGCCATCTCTCCTTTCCCAACCACACCAAAGGAAAGAAAAATGACAAATCTTAAAGGCAAAAACTTAAAATAATTTTTTAAAAAAGGCATGGAAGAAGTTAGCAATACTATATTAGTACTTATTTGATTTAATTTGATATTTCAAAAATTTTTTAAAAATAAAACTTGTAATCTAACACAATCTTAGATACTTATGTGATTGTAAATCATTTAATTAAAGGTAAGAAATTTTAAAGTTTAATTATTCTTAATTATAATAATATGACCTTTTTAAAAACAAACTAAAAAGAAAAGATGCAACATGAAATGAAACGGAAGGAGTAATACTAACTTTTATTTATTTTTGATTTCCTACTCAACATTCAATATTCATATTGAAGTCCTACTAATCTGAATTCATATTAATAGGATCCCATTTGAAAGATAACGTTTGAACCTGCTCTGATTAAGAAATAAACGGTTTCATCCGATACACCATATTACTTGGTGGTTAGTAGTTAGTACTAATCCTTAAATATTAGGTAAGGATACAAAATCACAAAAGGAGTACTTAAAACACAAACCATAACCATGGTTAGTTGATAGCTAACCATGGTTATGCCAAGTTCGACTTTATCTTCTCACACGTAAAACGACACTTCCCCAAAGCCCAAAGTCAAGCTTTTCGCTATTTTATAGAAATAGTACTTATTGCATCAACACTTGTACCATTTCCCTGTTTTCTTCTTCTTCTTCTTCTTCTCTCTGCATTCTGATCTCCTTTCTCTCTTTACATACAATTTTCTTCCATTCAAACTACACACACACACAGAGTTACTTTCTCTCTCTCAGTGCATGTGTGTGATAATCTTCGGTGCTTCTTGAATTCGTCGGATTCTGACGTCATCACCGTTTTTACGGTCACCGGATTTGTCTTCTAGGTACAGTATATGAAACTCCGTTTCTCTGATGTTTTTGTTTATTTTTCTTGGAATTTCATGTTTTGGAGGTTTATTGATAAGGAAACTGTTGTATATGTTGTTCGGTGACGAAACGGTAGAGATTGATGTGTTTTCTTTTTTTTTGTTTTTTTGCAGTGGTTTTGAATTTTTCTGTTCAAAAGTTTTGCTGTTATATCTCATCGGAAATTGCTGGGAGGAGGTTTATTACAATTTGGTTAAATTCAATTTTAAGGTGAGATTTTTTTATTTTCTAATGGTTTAGTTAAATTTTTAGATCCTTATTCCTTTTGTTTGTATGGTTGTACTTGTATTTCGTCTTGATATACTGCCTGGATTTTTGCCCTTGTACTGACCGTATCTTACAGAAAATATCCAAAAAAATTTCATTGGAAGATTCTTTACTTTTTTCAATATAGTTTCATCATTTCTTGATTTTGTGACTGATAACTTAAAACTCAAGGAGGAGTTGAAATGGTTTATGGAAATGAAGTTGTCAGCATAAAATGGTTGTTTTGCACAAAGTCAGGATAAGTTGTACTTTTGTTTCTTCAAGTCAGATTTACTGAATTTCGGAATATGATTCCGTGAAAACATTATGAATTGTACCAGTAATTTCATGCTAATATCAAAGGCATAAGAGATGTGGCAATAATGAATTCGGAAATGGATTCATTTAACAGCTGTGGAAGTGTTGGAAGAAAAATCTAGATGTGTAGCTGTTATGTTCATGTATTTGAATGTTTGTTGAGGTAGTGTCATAAATGAGAGTGAAAGCAAGAAAAAAGGGACGTGAAAGCACCTAGATGCGGAGTTTGCGCAGGGAGGTGTAATATGGTGGTGTTACTTTGAGATCATGACATGCATGACCGTGTACGTGAATGGGCAATCATTTATGCATAGAAGACGACAAATATTTCTCTGTAGAGTAGTTCTGCTAGTTTTGAGAGAGGAACTTTAGCACAATAATGCGTGTGGACTTAAACATTTTTCATTGAGTAAAAAGTTATAGAGGAAGTTAATAAATTGGAAAACTTTCCCAAGTTTTGAGAGTGACGTAAATGGACAGCTGTATCCATTGAAGTGTTCAACATTTTTTGTTTCCGTGTGCACGTGTACCACGCAAACCTACACACTCTATCAATATAAAATTGAGTGTGACACCTTAAATGTTGAAAGAATTAAATTTAATCACCCATAAGGTGACAAATATCATAAATATGCCGTGAAGAACTGGGGGGCACCAGACATTTAGTTTCTTTTTAGGCTTTTAGCTAAGTGCCGGTAGGAATAACTATCCCCACTATGATCTTGTTATATGGTAATGGACATGGAAGAAATTTGGTCCAGGGCGTGTCACATAGGGTCTGCTTATTGTATCTAGTGCTCACAAGATGTAGTTAGCTCATTAGCAGAGGCGAGGCCCAAATTGAGCAAGCTATTTGAATCTGAGTACTCAGTAGGTCCCTCGCGAGCCTATTTTGCATAGGAGCAAAGTTCTTCTGAGTTCTTGCTTGACGTCAGACTTTGGACATTTCTGGTGATTATTTTACGCCTGACACCAACAATGGTCAGATGGTTGATACCCTTATTTGAAATGTCAGTTGTTTCCTAACTTTCTTGTGTTTGTACTTTCTAAATTTTTTAATTTTTTTTTTCTTACAAGGTTGTAATTTCTGTTTGTTTTGTTGAATAAGATGTTATCACTGACTGTTGAAGGTCAGACTTCACCACCATCTTTATTACACTGATGACAAGGCTGGATCTTATTTTGATCCGTTTCTCTAGAGATGTAGTTGTCTTTTACAGGTTGTTTAGATTCTACGGATATCCGATTTGATGGTGAAGTTTCAATCGTCTAGCATTCTGTACTAGTGTTATCAAAGGTGAAAAACGTATAAAGCGCTAAAGTCCAGATCCATTGGGGCCTTTAAGCCAAAAGTACAAGCTTCAATGCACAGGTGCAAATAAAGAAAATAAAAACATTGTGTAGTTTATGAATAACAATTACAAACACACATAACAAATATATAAATAACAATATTTTTTTGAAAGAACAATAAAGTAAAATATTCATTGTTTAGAGTGCTCTTTACGATAACTCCATTGGCGATGAGACATATGTCTTAAGCTCCCACTCAGTGGGGCAAAGCATTTTGCCTGCTTTGCACTAACTTTAGGGTTTAATCTCACTTTGAACGAGCCTTTGACAACAATGTGTTTTAGGGGATTAATTAGACAGAATCCTAAGGGTCGTTTGTTTTGGAGGTTTGTGTGAAAAACGACGATTCTAGAATAAGAACTAGACAATTAGTGAACTGCTTGATTAGATTCTTCTCTTGCATATTATTTAACAACAAATAATAAGAGTTCCGACGGCATGTTAGAACTCATTTCATGGCTGGTTGGCAAAGCTATTAAGTTTTAATTTAGACCCGCAGTTGGTATAATCTAGAGATATATATAGCAGCGTTATTAAAAGCAAACAGCGCAAAAAGGGGTTTTAAGCGCACAACGCACATAAAGCATGAGCTTTAATAAAAAAAGGTGCAAAGGGAGAAACAATACAAATATATATGTTTAGTCCAAGAATAATAATTATAAGCCTGAAATGAATGACAAATTTATGGATTTTTTTTTTCTATGAAGTGAAATATCAATTGTTTAGTGTCGCCTCTTTAGAAGAGGCTCATTGTCAAGGAAAAGTATGCCTTAGAACTTTGATGACGACACTGAACCGTTCATTAAGCGAAGCGAGGAGCTCAACACGTTTTGAGTGTCGCTTCAGACCTTGAGAGAGCCTTTGACAAATAGAAGTATAAATGCCTTTATTGTTTGAAGGAGCATGGAAAATCCAATAATTTCCTTTTAATGTAAAAAGGATAGATGCAATTCACCATGAGCACATTTACCTGTAATTGCTACATTCAGAAAGTAGATAGTGAATAACTGTGATAGCTTTTAAAGCATCTTTGAAATGTGTATTTCTCCACCAAATTAGTTTTTCTCAGAGATTAAAGGATTAATGGTTGGCCTTCCTGTAATATCCTTTTAATTGGAGAGCTTGGAGGTGGTGCATGATTTGGTGCGCTCGCCTTCAAATAGGTTTTTGGTTTGGATTTGAGTTTGTTACAAACATATCATTCCTAGGTTCGTTATGAACTATCTACCGATCTTATTCTACACGTCGAAATTAGAACTACACTTTTTATTGGTACTCATTTTTTTGTTCACTGCTCATTACAGCTCAACAGTAACTGCTATTGCTACTGAGTCAGCCATGGTCTATGAAAGCCATATTACAGTTATTATGATAAATGCCATGTTCTTGGACCATGACATTTGGAAATGTGTATTTCTCTTTTTATGTATTGGATCCCACCTTATAATGTAGCCAACCCTTCACCCTGCTAAATTGGTTAATACTTGTAGCTTCCATAATATATCACTTCTCAGCTTCCATAATATATCACTTCTCAGCTTGTAAATTTCCGTTTAAAACTAGTACTTCTGTCGAATTCCATGGTGCTGCATTTCATGTCATTCTTATTATGTGATTGAAATGAATTATTGAATCATTGCAATGCTGTTACAGTTTTATGAACTTTATAATATATTCCCTTTTTTTTAGTTTGAGATTAAATATTCCTCGACACTTTTATTCCTGCCCTTCAAGTTTCTTTGCCATTCCTTACTTGATGCTTGCTAATATCCTCAACCCTTCCAATTCATAGTTCTATTGTCTGGTGTTGTGATGATGTTAGGAATCACGACTTATGATGAACTTGTTGGAAAAATAATGATTTGTCTTTTCTACCTGTTGGTGCTGTAGGTTACTGCACAATTGCTTTGGGGCTGACAGTTTCAAGCATAGATTTCAAATTCCAGCAGTGCGTGTTTAACAACATAAGCCAAATTTTACTTTATAATCATGCCATCAAGATCTTGTGCTAATCTTTTGGACATGGCATCTGGAGATATACTAGATATACCTCAGACACCTAGAGCTCTTCCACGTGTGATGACAGTTCCTGGAATCATCGCAGATGGTGATTCAGATAGTATGTCATCCTCATGTCGAGAGCGAAAAATTGTTGTAGCAAACATGCTGCCTTTGCATGCTCAAAGGGATACAACGGCTAAAAAGTGGTTATTCAGTTTGGATGAGGATTCTCTTTTATTGCAACTGAAGGATGGGTTTTCTCCTGAAACTGAGGTTGTCTATGTTGGTTCTCTGAAGGTTGAAGTGGAACATAGTGAACAGGAGGAAGTTGCTCAGCGACTTCTTGAGGAGTTCAAGTGTGTGCCTACTTTTGTACCCCATGATATCCAGGAAAAGTTTTATCACGGCTTCTGTAAGCAGCAACTTTGGCCTCTTTTCCACTACATGCTTCCAATGTGTCCTGATCATGGAGATCGTTTTGACCGGCAGATGTGGCAAGCTTATGTCTCCGCAAATAAGGTTTTCGCTGATAAGGTTATGGAAGTGGTTAATCCTGATGATGATTATATCTGGATTCAAGATTACCACCTCATGGTTCTGCCGACATTTTTGAGGAAGCGCTACCATCGTGTCAAGCTAGGCTTCTTTCTTCATAGCCCATTTCCTTCGTCAGAAATTTACCGGACTCTGCCTGTTAGGGATGAAATTCTCAAAGGGTTGTTAAATTGCGACCTAATTGGCTTTCATACCTTCGATTATGCACGTCACTTTCTGTCATGCTGCAGTCGAATGTTGGGTTTAGATTATGAATCTAAACGAGGACATATTGGACTTGATTATTTTGGTCGTACAGTTTACATTAAAATTCTGCCTGTAGGCATACATATGGGTCGACTAGAGTCCGTGATGAATTTGTCTTCTACTTTTGATAAAGCTAAAGAAGTTCAAGAACAGTTCAAGGGGAAGAAGGTAATTCTGGGTGTGGATGATATGGACATCTTTAAAGGCATTAGTTTGAAATTGCTAGCATTTGAGTACCTACTACAGCAGGACCAGAACTTGCAGGGGAAACTTGTTCTTGTTCAAATAGTAAATCCTGCTCGTAGCTTGGGCAAAGATGTTCAGGAAGCAAAGAGGGAGACATATTCAACTGCTGAAAGGATCAACAAAATTTACGGTAGATCTAATTATGAGCCTGTAATTTTGATTGATCGTCCGGTTCCTCGCTATGAGAAGACTGCATACTATGCTGTTGCTGAATGTTGCCTAGTGAATGCTGTAAGGGATGGAATGAATTTAGTGCCTTACAAGTATATTGTTTGCAGGCAAGGTTCTCCTGGCATGGATGATGCTATGGGTATTAAAACTGATTCTCCTAGAACTAGCATGCTTGTTGTGTCAGAATTTATTGGTTGTTCCCCATCTCTGAGTGGAGCAATTAGGGTAAATCCATGGGATATTGAAGCTGTTGCTGAGGCTTTAAATGTGGCCATTACAATGTCCGATTCTGAGAAACAACTTCGTCATGAGAAGCACTACCGCTATGTAAGCTCTCATGATGTAGCTTACTGGGCTCGTAGCTTTATGCAGGATTTGGAAAGAGCTTGCAAAGATCATTACAGTAAGCGTTGCTGGGGCATTGGTTTGGGCCTGGGCTTCAGAGTTATTGCACTTTCTCCGAATTTTAGAAAGCTGTCTATTGATCACATCGTCTCCTCATATAGGAGGACACAGAGAAGGGCAATATTCTTGGACTATGATGGCACTGTTGTACCTCAGTCATCATTGATTAAAGCTCCAAGTGCTGAAGTTATTACACTGTTGAATTCTTTAAGCAATGATCCTAAAAACACCGTGTATATTGTTAGTGGCAGAGGAAGAAAGTCATTAAGTGAATGGCTTGCACCGTGTGAAAGGCTCGGAATAGCTGCTGAACATGGGTATTTCATAAGGTAATGGATATTTTATGTGAACATGAAACGGTCCTTTGTCCCAGTTGCCCTATAATTTCTCATTTGGAATTTTTATTCTGAAGTTTTTCTTGGATACCTTCATGTTTACCGGTTTCTATCATGTTGCAGGAGTAGTAAAACGTCGGATTGGGAATGTTTGGTTTCTGATCTTGAGTGGAAACCAATTGTGGAACCTGTGATGAAACTTTACACAGAAACAACTGATGGATCATATATTGAACCTAAAGAGAGTGCTTTGGTGTGGCACCATCAGGATGCAGACCCAGACTTTGGCTCCTGTCAGGCAAAGGAATTGTTGGATCATTTGGAAAATGTACTTTCAAATGAACCTGCAGTTGTTAAGAGGGGCCAACATATTGTCGAAGTCAAGCCACAAGTAAGACCTCCCTCCCTCCCTCATGTGTTTTGTGTCTCACACAGATACAGACATGTGCATGTTGCATTATGCTCTTCCATGTTTTTACTTGTTTGTGCTTATTTGCAGGGTGTGACTAAAGGATTAGTGGCACAAAAGGTCCTCTCACTGATGGTAGATATTGGGACTCCACCTGATTTTGTTATGTGCATTGGAGACGATAGATCAGATGAGGACATGTTTGAGAGCATATTAAGCAGTGTGTCCAGTCCTTCAATCACTGCTGCCCCAGATATCTTTGCCTGCACTGTTGGGCAAAAGCCAAGCAAAGCCAAGTATTACCTAGATGATACTGCTGATGTTCTTAGACTGCTTCAAGGTCTTGGTAATGCGTCCTGTCCAAAGCCAAGACATACTGCTCATTTCCAGGTTGCGTTTGATTCTGTTCTGTAAGAAGGTAAAGTAGTTGGTCGGGCATGTACATGGTTCTACTTTTGGGGTTTATCTTTTACCGATGAAGAGTATATCCTTACATCAATCTTAACTTAATGTGATGCATGACTGGACTCAGGACCGACTGTTTCCAGGTTATGCTTCATTCAGGGCTTGAAATTCCCATCGATGCTGACTGCTTTTTCTGTCGATTTCATCGTTGGGGAAAAACTTTTCTTAGAAGTACAGTTTTGCCGTAGTCATGATGGCTGCCCTGAATGATTAACAAACACCATTGCGTTGTATAGATACATTTATCTGTTTAGCTTAATGACAGTATGGTTTAAAGTTTTACCTCAGTGGAAGCTACTAACAATGCTTGATGCCGTTTTGTGCCAAATGAGTTCGCTTGAACATGTACATAGTGCTAGGCTTTTCTGGAACGTTACCGAAATGTTATTAGTTCAATTGTTCTGCTTTCCTACTGTAAATATTTCAGATGCTACTATCCTGATCATTGCACAATTTAGTGGTTGTGCACTCTGGTCAATTCAATCTTGTTTCTGACTTCAACATAATCACCATGCCCAATGTAATTCTACAAAGTTGGGTTTGAGGAGGATAAATTGTGTGCAGTTTTCTGCTTCTTATGTCAATCACATCTAATTGTCTTGTGATTGGGATCTCCCAAAGATCAGCTTTGCCAACTGGCTTCCTCAATTTTCATGTGATTAAGGTGTCAATGCCAATGTTCACAGAAATGCAGGTTTCAAAATTTCATTTAGGTCATGTCCATATCCTCTTATTATTTAGGTCATGTCCTTGCTAAGCCGTAGGTGTGTCATGTCTATTCTAATAATCTTTTTTCAATATTTTTTCGGCCTACCTCCTCTTATTATCTTCTTGTTTCACTATTTCCAATCAATGAATCTTGCTATCCAAATTTGGGGATACAACTCTATTGATTGATTGCTTCCATATTTCAATGTGAACATAATATTTTTGGGTGATATAGTTCTCAAGCAAGTAGAAACTAGAAAGTTAATCACTTAGCTAGAAGTTATAATAAATAGCCAAACATTTTGGGTTGGACGGTGTCCAAGCCCAATGATGGCCCCACGAAATCAATCAATTACCTGGCCTCCTACCAAATTATTAGTCAGTCTCACTTTTCTTTTTAGTCAGATAGTTTATATTTAGGAACAATTAACTCTAAAATGTTCATTTTATTCTTAATAAGATGATTTATAATTGCACAAACAACTATGACTTGTTTTAGAATATAAATTTCTAAAGTATTTTGTTGTTTTTTAAATTTTGTATCTAGTCAAACAACATTAGATGAATTTGAGAATAACATAGGGTCATAGCCCTTCAAATAAAAAAGAAAAAACTAATTAAGAGTAATAGAATACAACCCAAAAAGAAAAGAAAAATAAGTTAGTATTAACATAGAGGGGAGATATTGTCTCGGTTTCGATTTTTGTACTAAATTGATCGTTTTAAGTTAAATGGACATAGACAAACAAAATTGAAATCAGTGAACAACAACACAGAAGTCATAGTAGATCAGTATGAGTTCATGATTCAGTTAATTGACTATCTAAACTTTTACCTTATTGGTGAGAGTTTGATTCCTTGACTCCGCACCTTTACTCCACCATTTTTCCTTTCAGAAAATAGATAAATAGAATTCAAATTTATGCTAGATTACTCACAAATTATGTAGAGTCAGGGTACAGAGTCAGGTCCTACGTTGAGGGTTAGAAACATGGGAAGATTAGAAATATTTTTCTTTCGTATCAAATACACCCTAAGATAGTCGTTAGTTTGATGAGAACAACTATGGAATCAAATTGCTAAGTTAAATTTCTACACGAATTTTCTTTTTTTAAAATATTACTTTGATAATCATCATACTAGCTAATAATTTCAAGTAGTTTTAAATGTTCGAAGGTGAAATTGTTAGAAATGAAATTAAAGTGATTGTTGACATCTGTGACAGAGAATAAGAAATTAAAGTGATTGTTAAAACATATTAAAAAAAAACATGTCAAACCATAACACACTTTCCTTAGAAAAAAGATCAATTATTTATATTAAAGTCTAAAAATTATATTACATATTGTTGGTGAAATTATAATTAGAATTGGAAAATAAAATATTTTTAGGCTTTGATACGAATATCTCGCTTTTTCAAATAAATAAATAATAATAATTCAAGGTCACTATAATAATACTTTGCCGGACTAGCACTAAATCTTCTTGTCTTGTCTCCTTTAGGATTCAACGATCTAACAACATTGTATAACTCAACGAACTCCAGATAAGAGTTGAGTGTAAAGCTCAATGAAAAAAACGTCTTCATTCAACAAACTAAAACTCTTTTTTTCTACTTATAATTTTTAAACACTATTATATTTTTCTTGTACACAATAAGATCACCACTACTAATATGAGAAAATTTCTTCTATGTAATAAATAACAAGAATATGGAATACTAATGTGGGTAAATCAATAAAAGAACTACAAATCCAAAATTATATAAATTATAAGACATAATGAGATAGAATAATGATCAAATTTGAACGCGCACCGGGTTATTGCCATCACTAAAAAATAATGCAATTCAATGGATTTTTGCTGAAGTAGTAATGCTCTTTCTTTTTTCTTTTTTTTTTTTACTTGTTTGCCAACAGATTTTTAACAGATTTTTGGGGGGGAAAAAAAACTAATAATAGAAAAGAAAAAAAAAGTAATTAATTTTTTATTTAAAACTAATAGTAGATCTTTTAATTTTTTCCCCCAAATGTTGGTAAATAATTGATACTATGACATCAGAATATCACATGATGAAGATGTATACAAAAAAAATAACGCAATAGATTTGAAAATGATGTGAATGGCCACACATAAATTGGCAATTGAGCTATGCTATTCACTAACCAACGGAAAATCCACCAATAATTTAAATGATAATGTCACTCACATGAATTCCATGTATAATTAGGGTTCGTTTAATCGTTGGTTAGGAAGTGAACTATTTATGTGTTAGAATCTTTGCTTGAAAATGTGGGAATGTAAAGCGAAACATTTTATGCAGTAACGAATGTAATATAAATTCAAAAATATTATGTCAATTTATATACACACTTAATATTTATGAAGCAATCTTTAAGAATACTTGTATAAAGTGGAGTATGTTTTAGGGCATCTGAATTCACTGTTACCATCAAGGTCCGCAGATGGAAGCAACCAAACAATCAATTAGAAAAGATTCATATCTTTGTACCGATGAAAAGAGTATTACCACATTTATATGCTTGATACAAAGTAGTTGAACATTGGTTTGAAGGCTTCTCGGATGAAATCTTATTTCCTTCATAGACAATGTAAAATAATATCATAGGCACATTAAGTTTCGAAATTACTCAAAGTAAAAATAAACATAATTTAGCTATGAATGTACATTGCTTCAGTAGCTGCTGTGTCAGTTTCCAAGGACAACGTGATACTTTCACCCAAATTTTCAGCGAAAGTTCTCAACTCAAGCAAGCTACATTTATTTGGAAGTCTGAACAAATGTAAATTGAGAGTAATAATGAATACATCAATTAAATTCTTGCTCGTTAGCGTTTTCTTTATTATAAAAATATATTTTGTGTTGAATTTAATTTAAATCTAAATTATTCTTTCCCTATATAAAATGGATTCACAACAAAACCCTTAATTGATTTTTTTATATCAATATTTTATTATTTTTATTATATAAGCGGTAGTTGTGCATATTAACT
Organism: Solanum pinnatisectum; assembly: GCA_035578085.1. Lineage (NCBI taxonomy): Eukaryota > Viridiplantae > Streptophyta > Magnoliopsida > Solanales > Solanaceae > Solanum > Solanum pinnatisectum. Next base: position 6,556,923 of record CM069080.1, on the reverse strand, counting down.
TTGTTATATAACATCGAAACACAATGATATATGCCCTTCTTTTAGTAGTTGCATTTGCATGTGCCTACAGAGAGGAAATGAAAATGATTGATTAAGAAACGAAAATACTGTGTATAATATGTTTTCTTGGATTTATTTTTTCATCATTTTTTTTCTCAATTATATTATAACATCTATATATATATAAATATATATATATATATATATATATATATATATATATATATATATATATATATATATATATATATATATAGCTACAATAGCCTTAGCAAGTGGGAGAACAGTTCTAAAATAAAAACTTTTATAGATAGAATCAATGTTTAAATTGACAAAATTGGACCACCCAAATACCAATAGCCAAATAGCCCCCACCAATCTCTCTATTGTCGTCAATGGCTATAGTTGTATAACAAGAGGAGAAGGAGCTAATGGATCAAAACTTTATAATCTATCACGTTTTTATTAGTTTCATATTTAAATTATGTCTAATTTATGTTTTTTTAGTTTCTCATATGATGTATGATATTCGTATTGGAGATGTCTGATATTTAGTGGAGGATGGTAATTATTAATAGTGATTAGTGGAGGTAATAATAGTTGGTGGTGATGATTGTAAATGATGGCTAATCATAGGGATAGCAAAATCAAATCCAACCCATCCAATTCATTTAAATTTGGGCGGGTTATTGACCTGCCCATTCATTAGCTCAATCCATTCAACTTATTAAAAATTGAGTTGATATGAAACCTAAATTGACTCGTGGAAATTTTTGTCGAAATATTTTATTTTTCAATTTTATATGTTGTATATAGCCATAATAAAGAAAAAAAATAATTTTATTAGGTACCAAAATAACTTAAAAGAACAAATAAAACAATTAAGCTTGGAAAAATTGGGTTGAGTCTTAACGCGTAATATAACCCATTATATAACACATTTTGACCCAAGCAAATTTGGATTGGGTTGGGTCTTGACCCCATTGTTAACTTAACCCATTTTAACCCGCTCAAATTTGGCCTGCTCAATCGCCACCCCTATCTAATGGTGATGATCAGGGGCGGATCTACATGGAGTCCGTCGAGTGCTCGAGCATACATTAACCTTGTCTCGAAATATATATATCTATGTTAAAATTAAGAGGTATTTGTATAAGATTAACATAGAGCACCCAATGAATAAATGATTTAATTTACCAATTGGCTGTTGGGTAAGTGCTTAAGGCTCTTTTAGTGTTTTGAGCCCGAGTTCGAATCTCATTGTTAACTAGGGGTGTGCATTTGATTTTTCGGTTTGGATTTTTCGGTTTTTGGTTTGTAAAAGTGTAACCCAATTCGATGCAAAATAAATTTGGTTTGATTTGGTTTTCCTTTATTCGGTCCGGCTTTTTTCGATTTGATTATTCGGTTATGTCAATAATTAATAACATAACCAAAGTAATAATATTGATTCTCTTAAATATACTTTATAATATAAATCATAAGTAAAACTTAAAACACAATACTTATAATTATACCTATTGTAGATGTTCAAATATAAAATATAAACGTAATCATGATAAAAGGCAATAACCAAAAAAGGACAAAAGTGGTTGATTCCAACTTAATTCTAAGCCTAAACACACACACACACACACACACATATATATATATATAATTCGGTTTTTTAGTTTTTATTTTTTAAAACCCAAAACCAAACCAAAAAACCAAACAAAGTAATTTATTAATCCAAAATCAATCCGAAAAACCAAAAAACCAATCCAAATAAAAATTCGGTTTAATTTGGTTTGGTTATTCAGTTTAATCCGAATAGTGCACACCCCTATTGTTAACATGTATTTTTTATATTTGTGGCTAAAATGATGATTATGGGTGAAAGTAGATAGAGCAGCGATAAACTGTCTTTTTCTTGTAGAAATTCTTAAATAGACATCTTAATGATAGTAAGACTTTGTCATAGACATCTGAATCATTCACGCTCATTTAATGATTGTAAAATTTTTTTTTAAAAAAACACTTAATTAATAACTAAAATTTAGATTAAAATTTAGACCTTCATAAATATAAACAAATAAGACCTTAGTCACACGATAAAATATATTTTCTTACGTGCATGATCAGAATTATCATATTTTTAGTGTTTATAACCTTCAATTATGAAAAAAATTGGCCTATTCGTTTGCTCCTCTCCAAACGTGTTTAAATAGTCTTATTCTTATTAAAGCTTTACAAAAAGTATTCATTCTATAATCATCAGCTGCATATTACCATATCGCCTCGTAAGTATACGATTTGAAATTGAAATTTTATTTAGACAAGTTATTTGATTTTTTTAAAATTATATTTTTTTTCATAGATATAAATACTCCATAAGTTGTGAAAATTATAAAAATAGTATCAAATTTTATATAATTTTACCAAATGAGTAAATCATAGTTCATATACAAAATATCGAAAAATATTGATAAATTACATATCTACATATTTCTTTTATAAAAAAATATTTGACATCATAAAATTTTAAATATGCATAATTTTATAAAGATCAATCAGTCAACAATAGTACTATAATAGTAACTAACTATTTTTTAATATAATCCTTTCACGTGGTACATATAATTTCTTTACGTAACTAACTATTCTTTAATATAATCCTTACACGTGGTACATATAATTTCTTTACGTTGAGAATGATTTTTTATTTTTTTTGCAATTTTAAAAATTATGAGCCTTTTTTACAAGATATTAACTTAAAGGTCAAGTTTTACAATTGAAATCTCAATTTTTTTTCACTTCTTAAGAAAATTTAAAATTTGAAATCAATCCAAAATCACACATCTAACACTTATTTGATATTTCATTTTAATTGATCAATATCAATAAGAAAAACTTAAAAGGATATGTATCTCATTGATTAAAATGACATTATTCAAAATTTAGTTTATAAACTCTTAAAGGTTATTACTATTATCTAGTTAATAATTTACTAGTATTAATTATGGGAATAAACAATAAGTTTTTCATTCCAAAATAAGTACTGCCTTAGCTTATTAAGAAAAATACTCAATACAAGATCTAATCCATTAAATTATTCTTATTTATTACTCTTCATGTCCTACCATTTGAATTTCGAGAGTCAAATATTTTAATTTTGACCGTAAATTCAAACAAAAAATCTTTTTTTAAAAATAAAATCTCCATATTTGAAAACTACTTTGAAAAGTACTATAACTCACAACATTTAATAATCTAAAATATTTTTTTTAAAAAAAGAATTACGATCAAATAATGACTTATTTGAATTTCGAAATTCAAATGGTAATACACAAATTAAGACGGATAATATACTACTTTTTGTCATAAACTTCTAAAATAATACTCCTGCCATTTCATATTAAGTTCATTTTTGAGGTGTTTCACACTCTTTAAGAAAAGTAGATTAAGACATAAATTGAACCTAATTTTCTATTTTTACCCATATTAATTATTGTCAAATTTATGATTAAAATAACTAAATATTAATTAATTACTAATTCCAATACTAACTAATAAAAGGTAAAATTGGATGAACACTTTAAAAGTAATCTTGAAAACTGAACAATTAAGTTAATTTGAGAAATAAAAAATACCTTAAAAATTAACTTAATATAGAATGAAGAGAGTACTTATTTATTACACTTATTTTAGGACGAAGAGAGTATTGATAATTTGCTTGACCTTGGTATTTGTAGTGGTAAAAAACAAAGATTTATGATGAGAGATTAAAGAACACAAAGATTGTACAAATATAATCATAGATTCATATGATTCTCTCTTTTCCTCTTCTTTTTTCCCAATGGTCATTTGTAGGTCCCATCAACTCAACCCCCTCACCCCAACAACCTCTTTTTTCTGTTGCTTTTGCCCCCACCCCCACCCCCACCCCACCCCCCAATGTCTCTTTCATCTTTTTATTTTCATTCACAACTTTCCCTCACACTCTCAAAAACCCCAACACTTTTCTACTAAAGATCAAAAACAAAAAAAAACCCCCACAAAGCCACTTCTTTCTTTCTTGCTCCTCCACACTTCTTTTACAACACCCCCTTTATCTCACTCACTCAGCTCATTTTTTTGAGCTAGGGTTTTCTTTACTTTTGCTTCATAGTTCATACCCTACAATGCAATAGTTAACCCCCTCACCATTTTCTTGGATTTTTACTCAACAATGGCTGTAAAGTTTTCAACTTTGATTCTCATTTTTGTGTTTCTTTCTGCTGCTTTCTGTACTGTTTCTGCTACACCTTCACCTGCAAGTGAGTCTGCATTCTGAATTTTCTGCATGTTTTTAACTCTTTCTTGAAGATTCTGCCATTCTTGATCTGTTGTTTTTTTGCTGGTTTTAATGGTGTTTCTGTTTTGGTAAGCAGAGATTGTTAATGGGTTTGTTTCAAATGCTGTTACGAAGCTGATGAAATGGGTTTGGTCACTCAAAGCTAGTACTAAAACAGGTATGGATCTCTTTGATGGTGTTGTTTGTTGTTATAGTCCCACATTGATTTTGCCCTTTAATTTTTTTTGGTTTTGGAAAATGGGTTGAAAAATGAAATGATTATTGGTGTTTTGCAGTGATTTCTGGGCGTCCAATGATGAAATTTGAGAGTGGGTATAGTGTGGAGACTGTGTTTGATGGAAGCAAACTTGGGATTGAGCCTTATTCTGTGGAGATTATGTCTAGTGGGGAACTTCTCATTTTGGATTCTGCTAATAGTAATCTTTACAAGATTTCTTCCTCTTTGTCTCAGTGTAAGTTCTTTTTTCTTTTGGGTGTTTCTTTTAGCTATTTCCTGTTGATACTTTTTTCTTGAGTGAGGTCTGCGTAAGCTCTACCTTCCCCTGACCCCAATTGTGGGATTACATTGTATATGTTAGTTGTTTTTAGCTATTGCAGGTAATTAGTGCCTTCAATGTTGAGTGTTGTTTTGGTTTTTGTCTTTTATTGCCTGTGTATAAGTAGACTGGTTTCTCTCATTTGAGCAGTATCAGAATTTTGACATGAGTGTAAATGAACAATGATTTCAGCTAGACATTGTACTGAGTTTTAGCACATTGTTTACACACTTTGGCTTCATGTGCCTGGTGCATTGTGTCCTTTGTGATTTCAGAATCCTTTGTGATTTTTACTTTTTGAGTAGACCACTGACTGTTTGCAGTGGAATTTTGGTGCTTCCACATCAATATTTTGCATACTTTTGTTCAGTATTGAAGATTTGATTCTCCACAGGTACCTGATCTCTGTTTTTTCAAGTTGGTTATTAAAATGAATTCAACTAGCAGCAACTCTATAAAAGATGCTTTGCTTTTACCATTTGATTCTTCTTGTCTGCTGCAAATGCTTTTGCTCTGTTCTTTTACTGACTTCTTGCCAATAATTTTTGATGTTTTGTTTCTAATTGTTTTCCCTAGAAGTTTCTTTGTGGGACTTTTATAGTGTGGAAATTTTAGTCTAACTGGGATATTTTACAGACACCAGACCTAGGTTGGTGGCTGGATCAGCTGATGGATACTCTGGACATGTTGACGGAAAATTGCGGGAGGCAAGAATGAACCATCCGAAAGGTCTAACTGTTGATGACAGAGGGAACATCTATGTGGCAGATACTGATAACATGGTAATTAGGAAGATAAGTGATGCAGGTGATTTGCTAAACTTTGTTCCTAGCTAAGATATAGGAGCATTGTTTTGCTAGTTTGTGACCTTTATGCACGTCTTTACAAACTCCAATCATCTAAATGCTTATATAGTTGGATGTCCTAAAATCTTCTTTGGGTATCTCTTAATTTTAAGAGGAAAATGTGTGGTCTAATGTCCGCAAAGTTAGACTACTCAACTTTAAGCTATGAAATTTCCTTGTCCAGGAACAATCACAACAATTGCTGGTGGTAAATGGAGCCGTGGAGGTGGGCATGTTGATGGACCAAGTGAAGATGCAAAATTCTCTAATGATTTTGATGTGGTCTTTATGGGAAGCAGTTGTTCCCTGCTTGTCATAGACAGGGGAAATAAAGCAATACGGGAGATCCAACTTCATTTCGAAGACTGCGCTTATCAGTATGATAGTGGTTTCCCTCTAGGTTAGTAACTTTGTCCTCTTACTATGTACAATTTGTTTCAGCTGAAGGTGTTATTGAATAAGAAGATATTGCCACAGGTATTGCTGTGCTTTTGGCTGCTGGTTTCTTTGGTTACATGCTAGCATTGCTACAACGAAGGGTTGGTACCATGGTATCCCCCGAAGAAGTGAGTATGAAGTTCAGTACTCTTATGATTTAAGTCAGATAACTTCATAAGAACTTAAGGACCTTTCTTCCTCTTCTAGGCTTGCCTTTTTGTATCCTGCTTGGAGATCACTGTAACAGGTTTTAGGAAAATAGTTCTCACATGTTTATGCGGCAATTGGTTGTTTGCAAGTAAAACGTCTATCGGACAAACTTTTTACAACTTCCAAATTTCACCCTGTTTTGTGTCTGATTTCATAACCTTCTGCACCTTTCCATACACAAACTCATTCACTCCTTTCTCTTCTGTCTTCTTTAAGGATCAGAACGCATACATTTTCACTGATCATTATGAGAAGCCAGTGAAATCAACAGTAAGGCCTCCTCTAATTCCAACTGAAGGTGAGGTGGAGAAGCAAGAAGAAAGCATGTTTGGGTCTTTAGGAAATCTAATCACGCGTACTGGAGCATCAGTATCGGAAATTTTAGGAGGTGTATTTCCAATGTTCAAAAGGTTGCCTTTGAACCATCACTATCAACAGCAACAGCAGTATCAGCAACAACAATATCAGCAACAGCAGTATCAGCAGCACACATGGCCGGTACAGGACAGCGTTGTAGTACCAAAAGAAGATGAACCCCCATCTATTGAACCCAGAACTCCTACTCCACGAAAGACCTATGCATTCATGTCCAAAGATTCTGAAAAGATGCAACAGCTGAAACAAAGCCGTGCTTTTTATGGTGGTGGATGGAATTCTGACTTTCAACAACACCAACAGCAGACTCAGAAGCATCTACAACATCATCAATATCATTCATCTGGACCTCAAACATTCTACGAGCAAAGCTCAGATAATACAAAGGAAGTAGTTTTCGGAGCAATTCAAGAACAAGGGCAACGCGAGGCAATGATAATAAAGCCTTTAGACCATGCAAATTCTGTTTATGATCGACATAATGCTCGTTCTCGGTTCACCTCTGCTGGATATTCTCAAGGCTATTAATCTATTCACATACAGAAACTTCAAAGGTTCTTTAAATTGCTTGGTGATGGCTTAGACATGAGAAATATATCATGCATTAACAGCCATCAAAGTACAAATTTTGGAGAGTGGAAGCCCATGTTAGAATAGCTTATAATGTTTATCCAGTTGTCACAAATGTTGTAGTGAATGCTGTGAAAGTATTACTAGTACAAAAAATTTGTTCTATACGTTTGGTTGACGGTATAAATTTATCTTGTCACAATTCCCTAGGAATTCCATTGCTTCTATTGCTTCTTGGAATACCAAGCTGTATATTGATGTCAAGACAAGATCTATTCCCATTTCTTGTCCTTTGCACACAACCTGAACCTCTAATGGGGTCCAAGAAAAAAAGAAAAGATAAAATGAGGACAAAGACAGCAAAAACAGCCAAAAAAATGTACAAGTTTTTCTCCAAACAATCTGTTCCACCACAGGTAGCTGGAAAACACAGAAACCATATGGAGTCATTTGGTACGCCTACTAAATTGTCTTGGGATTATAATTCCTAGACTAATTCATGATGTTGGATAGGATGAGGTGGGATGTCCTCGGGATTAAGTCTGGGATAAAATTTATATCTCACCTTATCCCGCGTACGGAACGACACCTGTGAAAGCACAAGTTGTATTACTTTAACCAAGCCTGGCAGAACAATGTGGTATGGGCTGAGTAAGGACATGAATATATACAATATAAAGGAAAATATGCACTTGAATCTGCCATTAATGGTCATTGTTTTGTTTTTATATTACTCCTTAGTGAAAGTAAGAATGTCTGTTGATGTTTAATTTTTTTAATTTGTTGTGTTATTAATAATAATATAACTGTACTGATGTTACAGTAGAAGAACCAACCACTCACATGGGCACGTGACCAAACGGTAAACAACATTAGAGAAAGACAAATAAATTAAGCATTTTTGTCAATAGATCTATTATAATGTTTCCTAAAGTAATTATCATTACCAAGTTTTTCTAAAAAATTGTATTCTCATTTTTAGTGGATTCCACTTTTTACACAAGTTAATTTGGGTTGTTGGCATTGGATAACTCCAAAATATATTTCGTTTGGTTAAATGACATGGTTTATAGATCCCATGTAACTTCCCACCTCATCTAAAGGATAAGAAAAATATTTATAAAAACTTTTATATATATGGTGTTTGACCATGTTTTATTGTAAAATTTGGAGGAAAAAAAATATTTTTATTTTCAAGGAGAAAGATGATATTTCAATATTCGCATGCTGTTGTATTTGGCCATGAATACAAGTTAGAGTTGTTTTTTACTTTTTGTAAGCAATTTGAAGTAAAAACTTCTTTTGTTGTTTACAAATTCTTTGAAAAAAATTCTGGGAAACAACTTCAAATTGAATTTTGAGATTTTATGGCCAAAAATATTTATCGGAGTTCAACTCCATTAAAAGTGAAAATTTCATGGTCAATACTATCTTTGTTGCAAGTGCAATCAAATCTCATGAATAAAACAGGCCATGATAGATTAGCAACCAACGTAAAACTTATCAATTCATAAACAATCCTCACAATACAAAAAATTTTATACGTGCTCACCTAGACACGTAGGTAGAGGAGTTAAGTATGAGCTAGGATTCCCACATCATGGACGACAATAAGTACACAAGTATAGCCAATCCCAACTAGTTTGAAACTGAGGCGTAATTATTATGAAATAGTTGAATATACTAATATTTGCAGCTTACAAAAACTAAAGATAAGAAAAATCAAACGGAAACAAAAAGAAATAGTTTTTTCATATGAGGCAGCACTTCATTGAAACAAGAAACACAACATAAATAGTAACTTAAAAGGAGCTGGGTCATTTGTTTGTCCAGTTGCCATACAATGTACATGAACATTGTAGCAGATAGACTTGACAACTTTCATAACACTTGCACAAGTTAACAATAATACATTAATACTACTACTAGACTTCACTAATTTACTTTCTTTTTTTGGTTAACTAAGCTCAAAATGCTCTTAGAAACTTCAGGGCCTGAAGAAGCATTCCCTTGCTCTGCAAACACTTTTATATTAGCTAATATCATGCTATCTACAACAGAAACATCAGTACTTTCCTTCACCGCATCATCTTGATTAGTAGTCAGCTCAGAGTTGTCTAAACTTCCATCAAAAGTTATCAGATCTTCTAAACTGTTAGCTACCACCGGCGAGTTGGCTGATTCTTTGCTTTCAAAGTCATGAAAATTTATGAGAGGTGCTAGTTGTCTACGAGAAGTCTGGAGTGCTACTACTACTTTAGGACTAAACATTAGACGTAGATGAGAGAAACTAAGCAATACGAGCTGCCTTAAGAGTGAATAGATTTTTGAATCAACAATTACGCTTCTGATGACGAAGCAGAACATCAGAACTTGTCTCTCCAGATTGATTAGGAAGTGCTTCCATGTCATGTTGTGCTGAAGACGACTGCGGTGATCCTGTCTAGAAAGTTCCATTAGAGAAAATGTGAGCATTTGTCATCTCAACTGAACTCAAAATCAACCTCCATTGTGTACTTACATTTGGGATAACGTAAGGACGAATGACCAACCCGATAATCAAGCAGACCAAGCAGGGAAGCCCCACGGTTAAGAGCCATGTAGAAACTGCTCTTAGATCTGACAAGATTTTAGAAATGTTAAAAAGTATCTGATTTCAAGTAAAGGGAAAGACTGGCATTCAGAAACACAAAGCAAGAAACATCTACGAGATGAGATTTCAAAAGGTAGTGTTGTTGTGTACTAAACAATCCACAAGCTTTTAGACTGCAGAAACTGATGGGCAATTCCAACCTCAAAATCACAATAAGGGAACAAACACAATAAAAGAATGAGCAATGTATGCTTGCATTGATGTATTACCAGAATGAGAATCTCTTGAACAATCCTCGGCTTTAAGCTGTATTTCGCGGACTAATCTAGTGCCATGGTCAGAGATCATTAGAGTGCATCTTTTAGGAATGAAAGAAAGCTCATAATCATCTGAGAATGAGGCATTTAATCCAGGTCCATCAGCACGGCCTGGTGTTTTTGAATAACCTCCTGCTATTGTAGTAACACCTGATATCATCATTGATTGAGGAGTTGCATTCAGAATCCAAGATGACAATAATAATTAAACAAAAATAGCTGAAGTAAGCTTAAACTATAGTTACCGTGTAATAACAACACCATTTGACAACTACCTAGGTAAACAAGCATAAAAAAGGGAAGGTCAAAGATGCCTCTCTACTATACTTTGATCCTTTGGTATACTTTGTCATTCATACACTCTACCCTCCCCAGACCCCATGTATTGGGATTTCACTGGGTATGTTGTTTGTTACCCTCATCATTTGCAAATCATCTCTTATTTTCCCTGGACTCTAAGGGAGCTCCAACATGAAGTGCATAGAGGATAATTTAAAACCATATTCAACAGTAGATGGGTGAATTTGGACTTCTTACCCCAGAGTATTTTGTCACGTGGAATCCACTTAATCCACCTTGGACCTCTGTTAAAATTTAAGTGCAAATGGAAAATGATTTGCTAACGACAAGGTATGAATGGCGTCAAAGTAAGGTGATTGAAAATTTTTGTATTGTTGAAAGGTAACTTTGGTCCTTTTCCCAAAGCAAGATAAACATACTAGATCATCTTCCATGAGGAGAAACACTCTCTAAGCTATACCGTACTCTTGAAAGAAAAAGGACGTTGAAGAAGGGAAACATGAGAGAGTCATGAGAAGTTGCTAAATAGAACTTTTGAAGACATGCTTCATACACCACATTGTACAGCATGTTTATCAACCAACATGAGAAGCATAAATTCAAATTGATTACACATCACACCACCAAACACCAACATAGACTAATTATCGTTAACAACTCTTGGCTCCATGCCCATCTTCTTTGTTCAGGCAGTTCCATTTAGCAGGCCCCTATGGAATATCATCAATTCTTGATGCTTGAAAGCAGCTATTCCAGTCAATTTTCTTTGAAAGCTGTGTTGGATGGAAAAAGCCTGGTTTCCAAGTAATACTCAAGCTAGAAATCCAGCAATTCCACTTATTAATCCATGAAGCTTGGTGTTCTCTTCTTATTTTTTCCCATTATTCTAAAAAAAATCCTTCCTTCTAATAAGTGTCATTCTCAACCTTCATCAAACATGAACCCAGCATCTGATAGACACACCAATTTCTAAAAAGATACAAATGATGTCCTTGACAAGGGATAGCTTAGCAGTAAAGACCTTCCACATCCAACCATAACGTTGACATTCAAATCCCAAACAGAGGAAAGTAAGAGAAGTCCCCAAAAGAAATAACCACTTTTTAGCCACTGTAATTGAAATAATCACTATCATGGAGCTTCAAATTCCACAGGTGAAACTCCCTGTGGAACTTGCAACTCCTGACAGTGACTGTTTTCCAATTACAAGATGGAAAAGTGGTCAGTCGGCCCTATTCCTACGTTTTCTCATCTGGAACTCCATGACAATGACTATTTTCCAGTTACAAGATCGAAAAGTGGTCAGTCAGCACTATTTCTAAGTTTTCCACCTATAACTCCACGACTATGACTATTTTACGGTTACAAGAACGAAAAGTGTCCAGTGGGTGCTTTTCAAAGTTTTTCACTTGCATGCCATTTTTCACTTGCTCCTCTGAACATATCAAAGTTATTTTCACAGTTTGCATGCTGACAAGGTATCACTAAACACCAGGCCATGGCTCCAACTTTCCAACTATTATAGTCTTTCAACTTTACACCCCAACCAAAACCTTGATATGAATTTCCAGTATAAATTTTTTATTAGGAAACACTTATATCAGATCAAACACAAGTACACAACCAGTAAGACCAGACAAAGCACCAGAATAAGAAAATATCACAAAAATATCACAAGTATATCTAGGTACCTGACTTGCTAATCTTTCTAATTGCATGCATGTTCTTCATATCAGCAACATAAATATTCCCTTTTGAATCAACAGCAAAGCTTCTAGGTTTGTTGAACTTAGCCTTATCCAAAGAACCATCCGCGTACCCAATGCCATTACCAGTTAACTTAGTAACAGTAATATCTGCAAAATTCCCAAGAAGATTGAATAACTCAATTCTGCAACAACCCCACATCATAAAATCAACTCTTTCTCTAAATAGTTCAATAAAAATCAAATCTTTATCACATTTAACCCCCACCCCCCCCAAAAAAAAAAAAACTGAACAAACCTATAGAAGAAAACATCAATCTTGATCACATTTACCTGAGTCTTTGTTGTATGATAATGTGTAAAATGTACTGGCAGAAGAATCAAGAATGATGAAATGAGTATCACCAGATACAGGGATGATGGAGTAAGGATTAATTTTGATCTTATTGCCATCAATCACTGTGCTAACTGAGTAACCATCTTCAAAGATCACTTCACCAAGAACTGTAAAACCAGTCAAAGTTGAAATAAAATAAAATATTTTTTTGGCTGAATGTAATGAGTAAAAGAAGTACAGAAAGTTCACCTGGGGTAAGACTGATATTGAAGAACAAGAAGAAGAAGAATACATAGAAGGTAGATACCAGTGAAGCCATGAGATCAAAGATGTAGATGAAGAAATTAAAACTTTTTTTTTTCTTTTGCTTCAGAATTAAGGTAAAAATTTCTACTAGGTATATAGTCGCTTTAATAGAGGAATCCAAAGCAAAAGTGATTGTAGTGTCAAATACTAAATAAAAATTTATTCTTTGTCCCTAGAAGTAAAGATATTGAAATATTTTAACCTATAAATTATCTTGTTTGACACTTGAGGACTAGTTTGGATTTGGTTTTGGCTTTGATTTTAGGGAAGAATTATTCTATTTTGATTTTTTTTTTTATCAAAAAAAGCTTTATTTGAATTGGGTTTAATGTCTCTTTTATTAGGAAAAAAAATTAAACAGATAAGCAAGCATATACTAGTTAATTAGTTAAAATAATTATAGTTTGATTAAATTACCATTCGTCACTAACTTACAATCATAATTAGGCGGTCCAAATCCAAAATTTCTATAATTCGGTTCCTAATTGTATAAATTCAAAATTTGTATAATTCGGTTCCTAGCTAATTGTATAAATTCAGAATTTGTATATACTTACCCTAGCTTGAATATAATTATCTTGTTGATACATTTAATTTGTATAAGTTCTGAAAAATTTCTAAATGCATAAATATATAATTTGTATATACTTCCATGTTTATATATTGCAAACAAATTATACAAATAGAAATATTCATAGCAAATAAAACTATAATTATGAAGCATAATTAGATAAACTGTAGCTAAAGAGATTTATTAAATTTTATCTCTTTGTTATTTATGAAACTACTTCCTTTCACTACTTTGGGTGACCGAAGCCTCGAAGCGATAGTTGGACCAATAAAACTAGTTGTACTTGGCAAATTTAGTTTGTTTTTTTTTAAATAATTGATTTTGATACAATTATATTAAGATTTGAATTATATGTTAATTTAAACATTGTAATCATGAAAAAAGATACTGATAGTTCTCATTAAATTAGAAAAAAGTAATATCAAGAAATGAAATATTTGTCAGTTATATTTCATTTTAACCATTAATAAATAGGTTTAAAGAGTTATTACAAAAATAAAAAACAAAATAAGAAAGATAAATGTAATATTGTAAATCAAAGGAGATTATAAGATGGAGCAAAACTTAAAGAGAGATTTTTGAAATTATCCCTAAAATTTATCGACAATTTATGAAAGTTATTAGTATATTCAACTTTAATTGTAATTAGATATTGAAATGTTGTGTGCAAACACATATTATATGTAGGTGTGGATGTTCATTCGTTTGAATGGGATATGAAAATTTTAATTTGGATATTCTGTTTTTGAATTTATTTTTTCAAGTTTGGTTTGAATTGATCGATTTAGCTATGTTTGATTATTTTTTTAATTTTGATCCTTTTTAAGTCAAGCCATAAGCCCATAACAACCAATGGTTCTTTATTCACGTAAAAATTTGCTCCTTAGAATGTGTAATATTCTATATATAACAAAGATTAGGTCACTCTATTGTTCATGTTGTGTAGTTTCATATTGGACTCAATACTATAATAAATAGGATCATGTGATACTAATATGTTGGACCATTAAATCTGAACTTATTATATGAGCACATATGATATGAATGAATATAGGTGCATACCCAGAATTCAAAGGCAACAGAGGAACCACAAAGGTAAATGCATATAGTGTAAGCGATGTAACACAACACCGTCTCATTGAAAATTAATCAAACACTAAAAAAATAATATTCTAACGTGTAAATATAAATTAAATGAAACTTGTTGTGCCGATCGATGGTTTGGACATCATTTTGCATAAGTTGCTTGTTTGAAATTTGTCGCCTACAAATTTTATGCATTTTTTAAGCCTCACTCAAACGCAGATCGCACACCTGCACTCAAGGGACACACTGGCCAAATGACCGAACTCAGGTCGCACACCTACACTGAAGGAACAATTTTTTAACCCAAACTGTTCTCGCCCTTATACCTTGTTTGGATGATTGTTACCCGTTGTATTGTATTGTTAGTTTAAATACAATTTTTGTTTTGATTGTTACTAAAATTTTATTATATTGTATCGTTTAAATCCATCGTTAGGTAACGACGAAATGACTCATTTTACGTAACGATCGATTTGGTGTGATCGAGTCGTTACCTTAATATTTTCTTTTCATTTGTCTTTATTTATTATGCAATAATCATATTTCATCTTTTATCCTACGTTTTCATAGTAGTCTACTCCATATCTTACTTTTCTTCTAGGTTTATCATTCAAATTATGGATGTGTGACACTATGTAACGACGGAGAATGATACAATCTGTCCAAACAATATATTCATTAAAACAATATGATACAGTACAATACGATATATTATGAAACAATACGTAACAACCATCCAAACAAAGTTTTAATCATATGCTTCAGTATTTATGAGTAGTTTGAAAACACAAAAGTCATGTACTTGCTAGTAAATGGACAACTTATTCATGTATTAATTTCTGCATAAGTTATAATAACTAGGTAAATTACCCGTGCTTTGCACGGGATTGAACTATTTTATTAAACTTGCATATGATCATTTGGTAATATTCATATTTATGATACATACACTACATTGTCAAGAACATTTTATCTTCAGGCAAAGCGTTCCTCCAAAATCTTAAAGTGCAATATTTTTTTAAGTTTTATTTTTGTTATACAAAAATTATGAGTCATAGAGAGATTTTAAGTATAAGAAAGAAATCTATGAAAATCTCCATGGAAATAGTTGGTCAGAAGTAACAAAATTTTCTAAATTCCAAGAAGTTATAAAGAACAACATCATACGTTAAAGAAGAGACAAAAAAGCCTCCAACAACAACACTCCAAAGTAAAGTGAGACATCATGTCCATACAAGAACATAATTAACTAAATTCAAATGGAGGACCTTCGGCTCCTTTCTTATGAACCTCCATCAATCTCTTTTTTATTATAGTATGTTGTATCATGTATATTTTGATAATGATCCTAAAATTATTAGTATCATAAAGGTTTTTCCTCATTGTCTCAGAATAGTCATTACTATTGCTTAGGTTTCATATCATTAGCCCCAACTTATTTGGAATTGAACCAAAGTTATTATTATGGTTATAGTATGTAGTTACAAAGAATTAATTCAATGATCAACCAAGCAGTAGGTGACATCTGAATGGAATTGTTCACAACTGGATATTCTAAACCAAAATTTTGATACATAACATATTAAAATCTCACAGCATAATTTTGATACATAACATATTAAAATCTCACAACATTATTTTGTGAGCACTTGAACTCACAAATATCCACAAATAATAATAAAGACGACCTTACTTTTTCTAACAATAAAGAAGAAAAAGGCATGTTTCTTAACATATTTCATGTCAGGCTATATCTAAGTTTGTAGTTCACAAATTTAATTGAAAGAAGCAAAAGAGAGAGTTATCACTACAACAAAAATTATCTTTAACGACAATTAATAGCTTAATTGCCGCTAAATATGTATTTTCAGTGGCAATAAGTACTCTCTATAAATATCTCTAAAGTCTATAGCGACATTGAATCTAATGACAATTAATTAATGTCCATAAAGGCTCTAGCACTCTTCGTTAATGTACATATTTTTTGCCGATAAAAATTATTTTTGTTATAGTGTATTTTGGGCATTTGTTTGCTTCAAGAAAACTTGATTTCTTATTATGCCCAAAAAGAAGAGAGGAAGAAATATGGAAAATTAGTCAACTTGCAATAAAAGAAGTAGACTAATTGTCTCTATACTAATATTCTAAGAAGTGTGTAATGACATACAAAATGTTTGTATCCAAGATAAAACAATCAAAATAATATACTAATTATGACAAGTAAGAGAATAATCTGTTTGGTTCTTTTAACAAACTTCACC
Organism: Solanum pinnatisectum; assembly: GCA_035578085.1. Lineage (NCBI taxonomy): Eukaryota > Viridiplantae > Streptophyta > Magnoliopsida > Solanales > Solanaceae > Solanum > Solanum pinnatisectum. The sequence continues at coordinate 6,540,139 of CM069080.1, read as the reverse complement.
ATTGGTTATGTATTAGTTATCAGTTATTTGTTGTTGTGTGTTATCAAATATAGCACAGCCCACAAACAATTGTCCCAAAAAGAATATTAAGAAACCTGTAGAAAGGGACAAAAAAGAAGATCAATTTTCAATAATCCTTATTGAAATTGTTAACAGAGGAAAAAAGTCACCAAAATAGCAAAAAAAAATTTGCAATAGTTACATGAATCACTATGACTTACGGCAAAAGATTAAGCTTCATGAAATAGGAGGAAGAAAACTTTGAGAAAGGAAACACACTTCATAAGAAGCTTAATTAATGTATTTGAATTCGACTCCCCTATAACGGGAAAAACCTACAAATAATAGTGGCAGAAATAGAGGTTTTGTTTCCTAAAGAATCAAATGTAGTGAATTGTAGCGTTGTGAGTTGTGGACTGAGAGGTGCAAAAGTAGCAATGTCACATTGCAATTGAAATCATTTTTCTTTGTTTATTCTTTCTTCTTTTGGTGCCTTGGAATTAAGTGTTGGGTTTTAAAAGGTGTGAATGCAAAATGAAGAGTTGTGACTTTTGTGAAAAGTTGTGACTTTTATTAAAAGTTGCGACTTTATGAAAAGTTGTGACTTTTGTGAAAAGTTACGACTTTTATGAAAAATTGTGACTTTTGTAAAAAGTTGTGACTTTTATGAAGAATTATGACTTTTCTAAAGAGTTGTGATTTTTATGAAAATTTGTGACATTTTTGTAAGGTTGTGACATTTATAAAGGGTTAAATAAGAATTCTGATTTGTGAGGGTGCCACATAGTCGGGTCCGTTGTTTTAAATAGGCACAGCGTTTATGAAGAGTGGTAAAACAATAAACGGGAGAAGCAGTTGTTGAACACTTAAGTGGTGTTCTTATTGTAGAGGTGAAGGCAATGTTGAAAATAAATAAATAAGAAGAGAATCCTTGTTTCTGGTGGCGCCACGTTGCTGAGTTGAGGGTTCTCTTTTATATATATACTAGGCAATTTGTCCGCGCTTCGCGCGGTCATAAATAATTGTATTGAACTTGTAAATAATCCTTTACTAATATCAATACATTAAAAATAATAGAAAAAAGGTTCTTAAAAAAATATTAGCAATATTCCAACATTAATCTGATTATTTGTCATTATCACATAACTCAAGAACCTCTAATGAATGAATTATTCAGGAAATTATAAATCATTGGTTCTTTAATAGACATTAAAAGGAAAATAAAGAAGAAAATAAGAATATATACAAAGGCATTTCGTAAGAAAAAAAACACATTTAAGTTGCATAGATTATACAATTGTGATATATGTCTCAAGAAAAAATTCAAAAAAGAAATTACGCTTGAACATGAAAGCAGTTATAACTTTTGAACTTGCATAATGAATTTCTTCAATTGATAGGTGAGAAGCTTCATATCTATGTAAAAAAAGATAATATGTAAGCTTATATATTGTACTTTTAAGTTGTAGAATTTTATATAGAATATCAAAACATGAATTCTTGAAATTGGGTACCATAATTATTTTCTGCACACTGAATATACCTACTATATGTGTATATGCTCAATATAACCGGAGACAATAACTTTGCGTAAACATAAGCAACATAGTTTAAAACATGTACTCAATAACAACATTAATATCATAAACATAAATTAATGATTGTAAAAAAAAATACCAGGATCTGAAACAATAGAATGAAACAGAAAGGAAAAAATCGAGTCCACTGAATGCACAATGTCTCTGTAAGAAAATTATTCCCTCTAATACCCGAGGTTTAAAGAAATCGACCCTCTCAGAATGGAACAATTTTATTCACCAGCGTATTGATACAAAAATAATGGTGTCAGTGAGCTACTCAACATGAGCAAAGTACGAATGTTTAATTGTGAAGAAGAAGAAGAAGTAAAATTTTTGTTGTGCCTTATCGAAAAGGTCACAACTCTTTAGAAAAGTTACAACCCTTCGGAAAGGTCACAACCTTTTATAACCGTCACAATCTTTCATATAAGTCGCAACTCTTCATAAAAGTTACAACTTTTCATAAAAGTCAAAATCTTTTTTATAAAAGTGAAAATTCTTCATGAAAGGAGAATGCTAGTTTTGGAAATAAATAAATTAAAAGGGAATTCTGATTTGTGGTGGCGCCACGTAGGTGGGCCTAGGGTTCTCTTTTATATGATATATGATGATATATGATATTGGATACATGATAAAAATAAAGTTATTCAGGTAAAATTAACACAATGTTTTGCAATTTAATTATTACATGCTAGAGATAAAGATAGAAAATGAAATAACTAATTTTTTTTGTGCTTCAATTTTTTTTTAAATGTTCTTTTCTTAGAAGAAAAAACACAATATTATACTACTAGCTTAAACTAATTTGCACATGTATATATATTTTCCACTCTGTTACATTCTTTCTCTTCTCTCTCCTTTTCTTCTTCCTCTTTTCCCATTCGATTTCCAGATCCAAACCTCTCCCAAGAACCCCACTGATTCCTTCTCAGATCCTTCAATTTTCATTTCTCCCCATTTCTCCAATCCAAATTCTTCCTTTTATGTCATATAAGCAATTTTTTCCAGCTTTAATGGGAGCCTAAATACTCTTTTTTCTATGCTTGTGGGGTTGATCAAGTTGGAGAGGAAACTCTTGAAGAATCTGTTCAGCTGGATCTGATCGAGATTTCTCGCAGTTTCAAAGCAGAACCAATCATGAATCCCTTTTCCTCCGGTACACGTCTTAGGTTAGTACCCTCTTCCCTAATTGAAACTCATATTTCTCCTAATTATATTGGATCAATATGGGTCATTGATATTTTGCTGAATTATCTGTTTTTCATTTTGGGTTTACTGAATTTTGTCAAAAGTTGCTGTTAAGTATTGGAATGAAACGGATATTGAGGATTCATATAGGTAAATTCCAGCTAGTGTAGGATTTGGGTTTTAGTTATTGTGTGAAAGAGTTGTATTGGCAATAATGGGTGGAAGACATTCTTGGGTTTGATGGTCTCACTTAGCTAAGGATATTTCTGTGTGATGGTTTACTTGTATTTAAGCTTAAAATTAAAACCTTATATAAAAGATTGATTGCTTTGCTTTTGTTATGGAATTAAGTTTGAAAGTTCAACTTAGTTATTGCTATTTTGGAACGAAAGGGTGGATTGAAGATTCATTCAACTTATCTCAATACGGGATTGAGGGTTACAAGTAGTAGTAGTAGTAGTAAGTTGTTGTTGTTGTCCATGGCAGAGTAGAATTTTCACTAAGGGGTAAAAAGTATGAAGAAGTAAACACACAAAAAATCCAAAGGAGGTTCGACACCTACTACATATACATAAAAAATAATTTTAAGTATGTATACATAGAGTAATTTTCCCCGAAGGGGTTTTGAATGAATCCTCTCGGCCCTACCTGGCACTGCCCCTGGTTCTTGTTAGTACTTTCTTAATTGAGATTAAGGCTCAGCTCTGCTGGTACAATCACATGATATTTGATTTTTGCCAGGAGGTTGTTTACATATTTGTGTCTCAGTAGAGAACATAGAGACCGACAAAATTCAGATAACTTAGAATAGCTTATATGCACTAGTTTGGATTGAGTAGTTGCGGTTTATGCGAGTTTTTCTTCAATTTCAGTAATCACTTGCATTACAGATAGTCTGTTGGAAGATATTTCTGGTTTTGGTGGTGTCTCTCAGTTAAGGGCTATGCTGGGAAATATCTTGGTTATGAAGGATTTTTAATTAAAGCTAGTTTTTTTGCGCTGATAAGAAAAAGTCAGTTTTGTTGTTTTATGTTAAGCTTGCTGATTTTATTCAACTTCTTGCAAAATAAAATGGATTCTGTTCTAGCTTAGTGCTGTTTTGTCATTTTAAAAGTTCATTATTACTCGTAAAAAAACAAACAGTGAAGCCAAATATAACTGATTTTTTTCACTATAGAGGCAAATTTTGTCTTAGATACAAACTTGAGTTACAAAATGTGGATGCCATAACACAGCATACTAACAACAATACTAGCAGTAGTTACTAAAATCTGACCTAATCTAATGCTTATCTTTGGATACAGTATTTCCAACCCCACCGCCATGACTATGGAATCAAGTTTGCTGTTTGTTCTATAAGTTTAGACAACTTCAATTGCTTACTACTCCTAGCTTCCATTAACTTTGCCGCCTTAGCTCTGTATCTCTCTGTAATGCATTGATTTGATGTCTGTTCCCTCCCTCTATCCTCCCAAGAAAAGCCGTTTCCTTTTCATGTAAACACCTCATATTTTGCTTCCATTTCCTCCATTTTCTCCCTCCTTTTTCTAGTCTTCCTTAACACTAGTTGTTGCTCCAGCTGGTTCAGCCTCCACTTGTCTCCTTGTTGTGCTGTACCCAGTTTTGTCTTCCTTCTTCCAACTCTTTTCAGTACTGATTAAGTTATCCAGATGCTGAACCGGATACAAGTGTCTTGTCAAACCCAAATCGGGGTGAGCCAGCTCATGTATATGCAACAGCGGTTCAGATGGTGCAAGTATGGGACCAACAGAAGGTAATAGATTGGAAGATGATGAAGTTAAATGTGATATCCACCAGGGGAGAACGGACGAAGGTGGCGAAATAGTGGTGGAGTTCATCTGGTCATTCATAGCCACCGGGTTTAAAATACAGAGCTGGTGGCAGTTCAAGATTTGGCATGACACTGATGGCTGGTAAAGGCAAGGGGGATCCAAAAGAAACTGCATGTAATTTTCTGCAGAAGTCTCCAATATGTGCTTGTACTTCCTTCAGATTCCTCCTTGCGCCGACCCAACATCAGAGATGGCAGAAACAGAAGGTTGGTCAACGTATTCTCGATTTTGCTGGGATTGCTGCAGATGCTTAAGCTGTTTCTCTTTGAAAACTTCCCACCACTTGCCTAATTGTTAGAAGTACGGCCAAAGACTTCAACAGCAATTTTCTTCCACTTGTTGCCGTACTTTGCTCAAAGGGAGTGACAAGATTTTTTTCTTCTGGGATTAAAGATACCTTCATGATCCCAGGTTTTAAGCAGTTTTTCCAGTTTTCAGGGCAAGATTTTGGGTCCATGTCAAGAACTTTTTCCATGCGTTTAGAAATGAGATTCCATTTTTGGGTCCATATTTCTTGTAGGGACGTAGTACTGCGTCTTCTTCGATCTGTCACCTTTGACGCTCCACCTCCAAACCATAACCATGTCTGCTAGTGCTACAGTCTTCCACAACACCGAATGGCTATTTTTTGGGAGATAAATTGTCCAAGTCCAAAATTTAAGTGTTTATTCATTACTTGTATAATAGCTATAGTTCATGTAGAAGAGTGGCACTTGTGACACCTTTATACCCTGGAAGCAACATGGTGCTTTGCAATTTATCTTTACCAGAACAGAAGATTTGTTTGTTTCGAGTACTTTATGTTGCAGAAGATAAAACTTTTGTTGATGGGCGAGGTGGTATGTCCCATTAAAATTTCTTAATTTCATCAAAGAGAGAGCATTCACAAGATAGAAGGCGGGAACTGCCTTGATTACTCTGTTTGTCTTCTTAGAGGAATTTGATATATTTTGTTTCTAGTAATCCCATTTGAGAATATACAAGATGGTGTGAAGAGGAGATGCACAGATGCTCCAATGAGGAGTGAGAGAGGTTGGATATAGTGGGTACGAGGAGGTTGACTGAAAAAGTACTGGGAAGAGATTATTAAACTGGACATGGCAGTACTTTAGCTTACTGAGGACATGCCTTAGATAGGAGTGTGTGGAGGTCGCGGAGTAGGGTAGAAGGTTAGTAGGTAGTGGAGTGGTCTCTTGCTTCCCGAAGGGTTTAGGGGCATAGTGGTGTCTGTCATAACTCATAGTATTAACTTTATTCTTGTAGTATCTTGCTTTTGCTTTCTACCACCATCTGTTTTTATGGTGTTTCTGTTATTGCACCATTTTGTTGTTGTTACTGTTTCAGTATTGGTTGCTATATTTTCTTCACTGTCATTTTCCCTTTTTCATACTTTGATTTGCTGTACTCAAGTAGAGGGTTTTCCGGAAACAGCCTCTCTATGGTAGTGGTAAGCTCTGCGTACACTTTACCCTCCCCAGACCCCACTTGTGGAATTTCATTGGGTATGTTGTTGTTGTCCTTTGTCAAGGACAATCCCATCTTGAAGTCAGTATCATAGAAAGAAATGTGGGTGGTTCTCAAGTTTCCCTGTCAGAAATTTCATTTAGGTTAACTGATAATGAGATAATAAGAGCTTATAATAGAAATTTACATGCACTTATTGGTCGAATGCAGGGACATGATTCGGGCTATCCGTGCTAGCAAAACTGCAGCAGAGGAGCGTGCTGTAGTAAGAAAAGAGTGTGCTGCTATCAGAGCTGCAATCAGTGATAATGATCATGACTACAGACATCGTAATCTTGCAAAACTAATGTTCATTCACATGCTGGGTTATCCTACACACTTTGGTCAAATGGAATGCTTGAAGCTGATTGCTTCTCCAGGATTTCCAGAGAAAAGAATAGGATATCTTGGCCTAATGTTGCTTCTTGACGAAAGACAAGAGGTTCTAATGTTGGTTACCAATTCTATAAAGCAGTATCCTTTTGTTGTGTTTCATTTTGTGCTCTTGAAAAGAAGTCTCTTTATATGTGCATTCAAACCAGATTATAAGGGATATATGGTCAAAAAATAAAAATAAAATATAAAAATAAATGGATATTATGGAGAACGAATTACTGGAGAAGGCCCTTTTTTTTCTCCCTTTTTCCTTTTTTTTTACCCCAAAAGCACTTTGAGTTGATTAGGCTATTGCTCTTTGATTTATAAAACTTTTAAAGGTAACAGCTGCTGTTGCTCTGTGAATTTTAAAGATCAAGTTCACAGTTACACTCACATACCTTAACTTTAGAGTAGAGATCTTAACCACACCAATCAATATATTGTTGGACTTGCTCTTTGTGCGTTAGGGAATATTGGTTCTGCAGAAATGGCTCGTGACCTTGCACCAGAAGTTGAACGGTTGCTAAAGTTTAGAGATCCTAATATCCGAAAGAAGGTAAGTCTCATATCTCTTCCTAATGGCTAGAGTTCTTGAATGTTGTCTATATCATCAAATTTCTTTCCCATTACTTAAACTGGAATTCTTATGGGATTTTTGGCCAACAGTAACTTGTTTCTACAAGAATGCATTTGAAGAACTATATTTAATCAAGGTCCATCAGTAGAGATGGAGGTTTATTAAAAGGAATAGAGAATATGTTGAGTAATGAGTAGGTTAGTGTGGAAAATTTGGTCTTGGTGATTGGCTCAATGTTGAACATGGCGTCTTTGAGAAGTGAGATAGTATCTTTCCATATACGAGAAGGAATGTGTGTATGATTCTCTGATAAGTTACTTGAGAGATTCAGGATATAGTGTCAAAGAAAGCGGGCTAACTCAATGTTAGGACATTGTTCTCGGATGAGGGGTGGCTGGTTTAGTAGATTTTCAGAGCAGGCTTCACAATTAAGTCCCTCAACCTGTGCCTTAGTTGGTGAAATTTGTAATATCCTATTGCAGAAATTGCATATAGGAATTGGGAGATGGTAGCAGCTGATTATCCTAGCCATGACTCATTATGTTTTGGCATGAATTACTGAATGGAAATTTGACTCCCTGATTGAGTATAACTCTGGAAAATGGAATACTCAGTCATTTTTTGCTTGATGGAACCTTGTGGAACACGTCCTTTTTAAACAGCTTCTGTTAGCATTGGAATGAGAGATTAGAATTTTTTTCCAAAATACTGATTTCTGTGTTAACATCTTAACTTAACGTGTGTACTTTTGGTGTAAGGAGAGGATAATTGTATAGGTAGCTAGACAATTTGGTTGACTTGGGGTGAGTCATACACAGCGTGTATCTTTTTCTTACAGACTTTGTGTTTAACTTCTAAGTTCTATCAATGAAATTATTTGACTTATCCCCCCAAAAAAGGAGTTGCTGTTAGCATTTCTTCTCCTTGTCTCATTGTGCATCTATGTATTTCTTTCCATGATCAGCTCATTTAAAGTTTTCATGTGAACTCTATACTTGGGGTTTCATTCTTGTCGTTGGCTCTGCTTCTTTTTTCCTCTGGGTCTCCTTTTGGAAAATATTCACCTAAAAAAAATTGTGTATGTTGTTGTTTACACAAAACAGCGAAACCTGTTCAAAATATTCTTTTCAAATTTTAAGTTCAAATACTCTGTTTTCAACTTCAAACCAATATTGCCCAAACACCTACTTAATGTCTTTTAGTATTTCGCATGACGTGAGTATTTTGCTATTTAGATATCGGATGTTTCTTTTGTGCTAAACTTGCAAATGGTTGCTTATCATTGTATTCACTCCACTCTGGTCTACTGTAGGCAGCACTTTGCTCTATAAGAATTATAAAGAAGGTCCCCGATCTTGCCGAAAATTTTATACATGCTGCAGCTTCCTTGTTAAGTGAGAAGCACCATGGAGTTCTCATTACTGGTGTCCAGCTTTGTATAGATCTATGTAAAATTAGTACAGAGGCTCTTGAACATTTCAGAAAGGTTAGTCAATTCTCGTTTTATTTTTTCAACTTTGTGATGTGATGCAGATCGAGAATTTAGTATATTTTTCAATATTGAGCAACTGGTTTACAACCCTTGTGGATTATGATTGCGTAAAATAGCTGGTCATTTACTCTGATTATGCTTTCCCCATCTGGAGTATAGAGATGATTTAGTTGATATTGGAGATATCCACTGAAAAGCATAGCTAGTTTCCTGAAACCCATCCTACAGGATAAGGTGTGTGCCTCATAACGCATGGGTCATGAGCTCTACCTTGAAAAGGAGGGTGGCATTGAATAGTACATGCAGGTGGTGAATTGATGTGTGAGTGTCATGACCAACACTTTTTCTAGATAAGGAGAGAAATGAAGGGAAAGGAGAATGGAAAAAGAAGTTTTAGAAAATTTTCTTTCATTTGGTCAGGAAATTGGAAAGCTAGTGGAAAGTGGGTTGGAGGACCATATCTTTCGTTGGGCCCAAAAGTATTTCAAAAGGAAAAAATGTTGAGCTTTTTGTTTAAGAATTTGGCCATGTTTCATTGTGAAATTTGAAAAAAGTAGTTTTTATTTTCAAAGTAAAAAATGATATTTGATTGTGTTTGGTCATGAATACAATTTGGAGTTGTCTTTGACATTTTGTGACTAATTTGGAGTGAAAAAAGTGAAAACACTATTTTGTTGTTTTTTAAATTCTTGAAAATTCTGAAATTTTATGGCCAAACTTGATTTCTGGAGTTCAACTCTGGAAAAAAGTGAAATTTCATGGCCAAAAATTGATAAATTTTGTGTTTTTTTTCCTTCTAATTTCTCTTCATTTATCTTCTGTTTCCCTAATTTGCAACTAGAGTGAAGGTTCGGGAACTTATCCGTCCTTGGTACTCCCTCCATTTCCTCCATTACATTCCTTCCTTTTTAACTTCTGTATCTTGCTTAAATATTTTTGGAGGGCCTGAGGAAGTATTGACAGCTCAAACTGCTGCCTCTAAGAGAACTTCACTCTTCTTCCTAAGAAAAGTTTTGATTTTATGCGACCACTAATACTAAAGTTGAATTTATTTTTTTGAGATAAGGGTAACTTTGTATTCACAAAAGATTCTTCATCCAAGAGATGATGAATTGGAAACTTACATCCCATAGTGTGATGAGCACACCTACCTCCACTACTTCTAAAGAGTCCTTGTTATTAGGATGTCTCCCATCCTTCTGATGTGCACCTAAACATTTTTTGATGTTTTACATGAGAAACGACTAAACCTGCAAAATCGGGCCTTAGCAAACACTATGTTTCATCGTATTGGAAGAGAAGGTATGAAAGATGGGAAGTAAAAGAGGAGGCGTGAGAAACAGATTCTTTGTTTCTTGGGAGGTTAAAGTTGGGGTGATGGGGAGTTTATTCAAGCTTTTTGCGTCAGGTTTTCCCACCTTTTATCTCTTCCTAACATACCAAACAACTGGAAGTGAGTGACGAAGTATGTAATCAAAAAGCTACATCCACATTGTACTTCTTCCAGCCTCCTTTTAACTAAAACAATGTTAGTATGAGCTCAACTACACATGCTGGAGCAGATACTTGAATTTTGATAACTTCAAGCATCAAAAACTTTATCTTCTATTTTGTAATTAAAAAAAAACTTCATCTTCTATTTGATGTGGCAATAACTTTTTTCATGTGTGGTTCTAGAAATGCACAGATGGTTTAGTCAAACTTATGAGGGATCTTGCGAACAGTCCATATGCACCTGAGTATGACATTTCTGGCATTACAGATCCTTTCCTTCAAATAAGATTGCTTAGGCTCTTGCATTCTTTGGGGAAAGATGATGCCGATGCCAGTGATGCTATGAATGATATTCTCGCTCAGGTTTGTTGCACCTCTTTGCATCTTAATGTATATCATATCACCAATTTGTTAAGTCTTGAAGTTTTCCGAATGTCTCCTGATAGTCATCTTTGTCAATGTTTTGGTAGTACATGTCAAATCTTGCTCTTACAGAAATACTTGTGTGGCAGAGAGATTGTTCTTAGCATAGATGAAATTTTATTAACAGATTACTCTATGAATACCGAAGGAAGAGTACAGTTAGTTTGTGTACTGTGTATTACAGGTTTGGAATTGTCCTTTTCAGTGACATAAATCTAGACTCTTTATGTTTTTCTTTCGCATTTCACCATGACCAATGTCAAATGGCAGAGTTATTCTCCTCTAGGTTGGGCATAGCTTCTCCTTTTTTGGAACTTTGTTACAGCAAAGGCTTTAGGTGATTCTTGGCCCCAAAATATAGGAGTATATTTGGCGTTTGCTTCGACATTTTGGAGAACTTGTTTTGAATTTTTCTGTTAATTTTTTTTTTTTTTTGCAAAATCTGTTTCCCAACCAAACACTGGAAAGTACTTTTTCAGCTTTTGCAAGAACTGATGAAGTTTTATTTTTGGTGTTTGGTTAAAAACAACTTTTGCAAAAAAATTGAATTTTTTTGGTTGAAACTCTTCAAATTTTGAATCAAAATTGCTCACTTGCTTGTTGAGGAGACGTAATGAAGTTTTATCAGAAAGGCTCTTATTAAAAACATGCAACAAAATGAGAAATTCTCTTGGATACGTATGCAACTAAGTGAGAATATTCACAAGGACATGAATGTGTCTGAATGGGTCTATAATCTTTCTATCTTTCTTTCTCTGGTCATATCTCGTCCCTTCAGAAGTTTATAATGTATGATGAAATATATATTTCTCTAACAAATCTGTAATCTTCTCTAGGTGGCAACAAAAACTGAATCAAACAAAAATGCAGGCAATGCTATTCTTTATGAATGTGTTGCAGCAATCATGAGCGTAGAAGATAATGGCGGCTTGAGGGTGCTTGCTATTAACATTTTGGGAAGATTTTTATCCAACCGTGATAACAATATCAGGTCATTCTCTTTTTGCATATTTTCCCCGCAATATGTTGGGGTTATCTTATGTGAGTGATTTTGTCTTTTGGATCCTGGTGTGATGACCAGTGTTGTCATGCACTCGAGAAATTGTTTAACCAAAACAAAACTCAGTTGTCAGGAAAAGCTATCTGCATTCAATATGTGGCACTTCTGTGTCCAACCCATATTGATCTTGTATGTATTTTGCAATTAAGTGGTGGTGTATGTTTTGCCTCCACTTGTTCTGTGCCTTCAAACTACAGGGTGTTCTTGTACTATAGTGTTCTATGTGTTAATTGGTGGTCAGAAATTCTATCATTGTCTTAGAGCACCCTTGTTTGGTGTGATATACATGTGTCTTTTTTTGTTAAATGAGAAAATGCGTATCTCCATAGAATTTAGTCTGTGACAGTCTGACAGATCTTTGGCATGCCTCTGAGAGTCTGAGTCTACACCACACACTGACTACAGTCGCCTGCTTATTTGTTTGTTTTTACCCTTTTCCTTTCGAGGCTACAGAATAGGAGGTTTTTTTTTCTTCCACTTCTCTATATGATATTTGCACGGTTAGATATATTGGATGATTTTTTTTGCTATTTGTCTTGTTAGCATGGGTTCTTTTCTAATCCTAGTTAGGTCCAATTATTTCAGATATGTTGCACTGAACATGTTGATGAAAGCTTTAGCTGTAGATAGTCAAGCAGTGCAGAGGCATCGGACAACAATTTTGGAATGTGTGAAGGTATTTGACCTTTACATTCTTTGCTTCCTCATAATCTTTCCACTTCTTCATCCTTATTCTTCTTTCCCTTTGATCTCCAGTCCAATATATTTACAGTCGAATCTTAAAACACACCCCGACTAGCTAGAACATGTATCCCATGTGCTTCACAGATTGATAATGTCATTTCTACATGTGAGATTATGCAACTTTTTTTGTTAAACTAGCGTATTTGGGCATACTATTCCCTGGTGTTCCATTTATCAACATGCAGCAACCTGTGGCTTTTTTAATTTTCAGGATTCCGATCCATCAATTCGTAAAAGAGCCGTTGAACTTGTGTATCTCTTAGTAAACGAAAGCAATGTGAAGCCTATGACGAAGGAGTTAATAGAATATCTAGAAGCCAGTGATCCGGAGTTTAGGGGAGATCTGACTGCGAAAATCTGTTCCATTGTGGAAAAGTAAGTAATACTGAAAATGTTTATGAGAACTATGATTTGGATTATTTGAATTTGCAAAATGCTTCTGCTTTTTAATATTACGAGGATATGTGTTTTCTGTTCATTCATCTGTTTTCATATTTTTGTTCCTCTTGATTTTTCTGGTTGTGTCCCCAGGAGAGGCGGGACCGTTCATATGTTTGTAATATGATTAGATAACTTTCCCAAACAACTGCATTGTTTATTCTCTTCCAAGACATCTTCAAATGAATCTCCTACTTACAACTGCTTATGTGGTGCTCTAGGTTCTCACCTGAGAAAATTTGGTACATTGATCAAATGCTCAAGGTTCTCTCTGAGGTATGTACAAACTGATATATTTCTTTGTATTATGTGGACAGCCTCTTGCAGAAATGTAGGGTAAGACCGCGTACGATAGACCCTTGAGGTCCGGCCCTTCCCGGAACCCCGCTCATAGTGGGAGCTTAGTGCACCGGTCTGACCTTTTTATGATCTTTCTGTTTGAGTTTGAGACTGTTTATAGGCCATACGGTCTTTCTGTTAATTAATGAACATAAGTTATCTTTTAGGGTTGTAAGTCACCAACTTACGTGAGGGGACTAATCTTGTTCTTGGTTTTAGCATTTGGAAAAACCTTTCCCCTGGGTGGCAGCGAGCTAGACTCAAACTTAGACCCATGCTTACTCCGGATCTCTTCGTTGGTTGGGGGAAGAATCCGCCTGAATCGGATTTTTTGAAGAACGTATCGAGAGAGAATTGGATTTGGTTCGAATACCACGTTGAATAGTGTGGACTGCCTCATCTAAAAGCTCAAGTTGTTATGGTTGTGTTCTTCCTTTTGTTCTTTCTTAAAGAGTACTGATCTGTCTGCTGTTGCAATAGGCTGGAAATGATGTGAAGGATGAGGCGTGGCATTCTCTGATTGTGGTGATTACAAATGCTTCCAACCTCCATGGTTATGCAGTACGTTCTCTATACAGAGCAGTGCAAGCAGCAGGGGAACAGGTACTTCAAGAATTGCCTAGACCTCCTAGTTTCTTTCCCCCTTTTGTGTCTGATTGTTTGTACAATTTGGTAATTTTTTCTTGTTAGGAAACTCTGGTTCGAGTTACGATTTGGTGCATTGGAGAATATGGTGACATGTTAGTAAACAATGCTGGAAGGCTTGATATTGAAGAACCCTTGACCGTGAGTTCTTGCTTTTGAACAGTTACTCTTCTACTAATTTTGATCTTTGCATCACATTTTTTCCCTAAATGATTCTGCATCATATTACTTGGTCCTCTTATTTATTTTCCAACATACTCTAGATGAATTGTCTCACTACTTTTTCTATCACTAGAGCACAATTCTCCATGTACCATTGACAAGGACCATGTAGGGTAGTGGCAGACTTTCCTGATTGGATTGGATTGATTATGGTAATTGGTGTAAAAGAAAATTCCATGTATTATACAAGTTTCTGCCTGTAGACTTCTAGTTCAATTGGTTAAGGTGGTACAACATGAGATGTGTGCTAGGCACGTGTCACGAATTCAAATCATGATTGGTGAACCAAGTCTGGTATTTCTACCAAGCACTGAAGTTGGAAACAATAAATTTGTCAGTTATGAAATTAAACAATTAAGTAATATACAAAGCTTCTATCTCCTACAGATCCCTCACTAAAAAAAAGAAAAAGGAAGAAAAATGGACAAGCCCTCAACCAAACATTGTTTAAGTTGTTTCTTTGGGATTTTACAAATTCCACAAATTTCAGCATTTTTAATTCTTTTATAAAGTATAGCACATAAATTCTAATAATATTTCAATGTAATGTGTTTCTACTAATGCAATCATAAACCTTGGAAAACTTTACACCAGGGGCAGATCCGTATAGTGGGTTGGTTGTGGCATGACAACCGGACGCTCTGGTATATTTTTAATACACGTGCTGGTAGTTTAACATAAATAAAAAGTGTCACCGAAGTCAAAAATTGATGGTAGGTGCCATGGCTAAGGTGTCAAGTTTGAAGTGATTGATCCTAGGATCGAGACTCAAATCCTACTTTTTTTTTTTTTTTTTTCATTTACTATCTTTGTGGCTCTGTCCCTAGTGTTACCTTCCCCCATTTCTTTCAGCTGTTTTTCTTATTGTTTTTTTTTCATTTTCTTTGCCTTTCAGAACTCTATTTTATTATTTTACTTAAATCATGTATTTTCTTCATTTTCTTTTTCTGGATCTTGAAATTCTTATTTAAATATGACTTTAATCATTTTTTTTGGTTATCCATCTTATGCTACTCTTTTCTTAATTTCCAAAATTATTTAGAGTGATGGTATCAAGAGATACAATATTAGTCTAGATGCGTTTTTTTAATTAAAGACCCAAAAGGGTAAATATGTACATCAATATTAGTCTAGATCTTTTTCTTATTTTTTTCTTTTTCTTTTCTCTTTTACAACCCTAATTTTATTATTTTATTTAAATTATGCATTTGCTTCATTTTCTTTTTCTGAATCTTGAAATTATTTTTAAAATATAATTTTAAATCATTTTTTCTATTTACCCATCTAATGTTACTCTTTTCTTAATTTCCAAAATTATTTAGAGTGGTGATATCAAGTGAGATAATATTAATCTAGCTATATGTAGATTGAAGGGATGTGTTTGCTTGTTGAAATGTTTATTGATATTTTGATCACATAATTCAACAGAATTTGAATTGAGAAAAATAGTCGAATTGGACAAAACTTATTCGCTTTGGTGATCACGTTTTTATTTATGCACCAAAAGGTTTAAACCAAACTAAATTAATTCAAATTGGATCAAATTGAACCGAATTCATTCAAAATGGATCAAGCCGACTGAACGTAGACCTTAATTCACTCTTATTAACTAGTGGTAAGTTTACATTGAAGATAGTGCACTACTAAGAACACACCTTTTCCCGAGGGCCAGGACCTACAAATAGTTATTTATCAAAATTATCATCTTGGAATAAAACACTGATGGAGTCCCTTGAATTTTTCCGATAGCCTCTATCGTTAATTAAATTAAAAAGAAGAAAGTATTAGAAAAAAATGATAATTTCATTAACCGACAGACTTTCGTTGGTTCTGTTGATTCATTAAGAATTTTTTTTAAAACAATTTCATTGTGTTTTCGATATTGTCCTTTAGTTTATCTAAATGAAATAATAGACTGACGGTGTCCGTAAATTTTGTCTGTCGGAAGAACTCAGTTTTTTAGTAATGGTGGTACCCCCGTAGTCATCAAATCCTGGATCCGCCTCTGCTCCACACGTTGTGCATGTTGACATGAAGTTACGAATGATGTACTATGAGGAACATTTTTGTTGTCTGCAGATTCAAATGCACTCAACGAAGTACAGTTTATATATTTCGAAAATGAAATGATAGATGCTGATAAACAAGTTGATAGTCGTAATAGTTTATAGTTTGACTTGAACTATAGACTACAATAGCTGTGCCTCTTTCTCATGTTAGTTGGGGTCAGCTTCCTGAGTCCTTACTATCCTATTTGCTCCTTTTCACCGTCTCGTTTTTAAAAAACCGTGAAGGTTATTTGAGATCGACACATTCACGTCATTATTTTAAATTATTTCTGCATTGGAATTGTCTATTTCTAGGTCCTCTGATATAGTTCTTTGGAGCAGGTAACAGAATCTGATGCTGTGAATGTTGTGGAGACTTCCTTTAAGAGCCATTCATTTGATCTCACTACTCGGGCGATGTGTTTGATTGCTTTGCTAAAGCTGTCAAGTCGCTTTCCATCTTGTTCACAGTATGTGCTCTTTTTTTTATTCTGTTTAGGAGGGGCTTGTTTTTTCTGTCCCATGCGCTTACAGTTACTTAAACACAGCTGACAAACTACTGCCAAATTAACCACACATTGTTTGATTTAATATCTATTTTGCACGTTGTCTCTACGTTTTTTTCTGTCATGTTGCATTTTATGGAAGTCTCTTTCCATTATGGGACATGCCACCAAGTTGGGCATACCTCTATAAATAAATAAAATCTACTCACAGCCCACTATTTGTCCTCCCACTGTCTCATGTGTCCGACTCATGGTATTTTCCATTTTTACCTGCTTAAATCTATATTTTTAAGATGACACTAATGGCCTCTCAAAGAGTAAACAACCGCCAAACGAGTTCTTCAGGATAATGAGTAATGTGTGAATATCCGATTTGGTGTAGGCGGGTAAATGACATCATTGTTCAGTACAAAGGGAGCTTTGTGCTTGAACTGCAACAGAGAGCTATTGAATTTAACTCAATAATTGCGAGGCATCAGTATATCAGGTTTGTTTGATTTCATATTGAAGGTTGTTCGACGCCTACTTTTTTTGTAGCTCAGTCATAGTAGTTGCTGATTATGTATGTATGTTTTCAGGCCTTCACTTGTAGAAAGAATGCCAGTTCTTGATGAAGCAACCCACAGCGGAAGGAAGGCTGGTTCTGTGCCAGCAGCTGTGTCAACATCTCAAGGAGTATCAGTTAATCTTCCAAATGGAGTTTCCAAGCCCAGTGCTGCCCCTCTTGTTGACTTACTTGATCTTAGTTCAGATGATGTTCCTGCACCTAGCTCTTCTGGTGGAGACTTTCTTCAGGATCTTCTTGGTGTTGATCTGGTGCCAGTGTCTTCACAATCAGGTTAGTGTTGCTATGTTCCATTGCAGGAGTTCTTTATGTTTTGAGAAGGTTTTTTTTTTTTGAGAAGAGAGTTCTTCCTTATGTTTGCGTTTATTGTTCTGATTGTTCATATTCAGATCTTCTCCTGTACCTTATTTAAATGTTAAATGTGCATCCTTTGACCATTCTTAGTGCGAACAAGAACCACCGTCTAATTAAATCTCATACCTATGGTTTCTTCTATTCTTTCCTACTTTTTGGAGTCACTTGAATCAACATGACTACCTACTAACATTCTACCCTGATTCTCAACCTCCATTGCCTCCTATCTAGGTTGTCACCTGACCAAGAGGTTATGGGTTCGAGCTGTGGAAATAACCTCTTGCAGAGTGGGAGCTGAGTGTACCGAGCTGCCCATATCCTCTTATCTAGGGTTAGGTCCTCAGTAAGCTGCAGGTGTGTCATGTCCTGTATAATCACCTTTCCCAATACTTTTTCGGCCTATCTCTACCTATCCTTAGACCCGCCATAACCATTCACACCTCGTCACTAGGGTATTTGTACATTTTCTCTTCACATGCCCAAACCATTTGTCTTGCTTCCCTCATCTTGTCCAACACGGAAGTCACTTCCATGCTGTTCCAATATCATCGTTCCTAACCATATTTCTCCTAGTATGCCAACACATCCATCTCAACATCTTCATTTCTGCTACTTTCATCTTCTGGATGTGCGAGTTCTTGACCGGCCAACACTGTGCCCCATCAATATAGTTGGTCTAACAACCACTCTATAAAACTTTACCTTTAAGTCCTGGTGACATTCTTATCACACAAGACACACTGGATGCGAGCCTCCATTTCTTATAAAATTGATTGGTTAAGTTTGTGGGAACTAGAAGAGTGTTTTTGTCCTTGCGAGCTAGATAATGAATATGGTCCTTCCTCATATATGAGTGATTGTCATGTAATATCATTAGCACAAAGATATCAACATTTAATGCAACAAAACGATAACAAGCACTTTGAATTACCGTAATTAAAAACTTAATTCTTTTTATTTATTTTAACGGGACTGTTTATTAAGTCCAATTGTGTGAAAAAAATTTGTTCGTAAATTGTAGAACGGAAGCACAGTAATTACAATCCCTGAATTTTACTGTTCAAGTCAAATTTGTGTGAGAAAGTTTTGCGAGTAAATTGTGGAATATAGGAGCACAATAAGTTAAATTCCTTAATTGAACATTCCAAGATGTGGAAGGATTTGTGTTTCAGAACTGTACTTTTTCTAAACTCTGCTTCCTGCATGATATCTATGATTGAAGTTAGGGGAATATTGAAGTTCTATTTAAACTTTAAGATTTTAAATTCTGCTGTAAAACTAGATTGAGTTAGGCAACCCCACCAACTTGTTTTACATGACCATCACTAGTAAAAAAGGAAAGAAAGAGGCGGGGAGGGGAAAGGTGAAACACGAGCTTGCAGTTAGTCTCATTCTGTTACTTGAATTTCAGGTTCAAATCAGGCCCAAATGAGTGGCACCAATGTTTTACTGGATCTTCTGTCAATTGGAACACCATCTGCTAGTAGCAGTCCATCTACAATTCAGGTGTCACCCTCCAATATTGACACTAAAAGTCCGGTGGATCTATTAGATAGATTGTCCTCACCTTCTGCTCCTTCAGTTCAAGTCTCTACTACAGCTGGAAGTTCTCCTATGTTGGATTTATTGAATGGGTTCCCTTCCAGCTCACCAATTGCTGGTGCAGTCTCTTTCTGTGCTTGAACCTTGGTTACAGTGTAATGCTTCTTCAAAGTTGACACGTTTTTCTTTGTTCAGTTACAGAAGGAAATGGTCCTGCATATCCATCAATAGTTGCATTTGAGAGCAGCTCGTTAAAATTAACATTCAACTTCTCAAAGCAGCCTGAAAACCCACAGACAACACTTATTGAAGCTAGTTTTACAAACAAGTCGGGAGAAGTTCTCACAAACTTTATTTTCCAAGCTGCAGTTCCAAAGGTAATTGCACTATTTTGTTTTTTACTTTTCACTTGGGAAGAAGAGTTGGCATAGATTGTTTGGTTTTATGATATGAACTGATCAATTGCCCTTCCTGAGCTAGTGCCGTCTGTGATTATTCTAAATCAATTTTTTTGGTAAAAATCATTTTTGATCTGTCAGTTTTCTTTCATCTTTCAATAGAAACTAGTACTTGCAATCCAAGTGGAAAAATTATGAAATTATCTAACCCAAGGTGAGGGCAGAGCGATCTTTCCAAAGTGATATCTTCATGGGTGAGACTTCTGAGGCTGGAAGTTTTAGTGGTAGGTTAGGTGCTTTTCTAGGAAATTACAATCACTTTTTTGGGGTTCCTCAAGAGATTTTTTTCAGAGAGTAATTTTTTCATTTTTGCTTACCTATTCAATCAACAACTGTAACTGTCATTTGTAATTATTCTCTGGGACCTAACCAATCTAATTTTAAGTCATGTACCATGTTCATCAGCTCTCAACTATGCTTATTTCGTCATTTTTGGTGCAGTTTCTTCAATTGCACTTGGATCCAGCAAGTGGTAACATGCTACCTGCAAATAGTAGTGGATCAATCATGCAAAAGTTGAAACTCACAAACAGCCAACATGGCAAGGTATGTGAATTATCCATTTGATGACTGAGCACCTTCTAGCACTTTGCATGATCACTCTTTTGTGAACCTGACTATAAAAATAAGCACTTTTTCATATCCTCTTTATTATTGCAATATGTGTGTGCATCGGTCATCGACAAATTTTTAAGCATTGTAATACTTTTTGAGTAACTATTTATAACCCGTGAACATTGTCACCTCTGCAGTTTTGGTTTATAGTGACAGCTATCTAATATTTTTCCTCATTCCCCAGAAATCCCTTGTCATGCGCATACGGATAGCTTATAAGGTGAATAATAAGGATGTATTGGAGGAAGGCCAAGTCAACAATTTTCCCCGTGATTTGTGAAGTTGAATGACCCTAAAAGAGTTTGATTTGCGAGAGCTTTTATCTGTTATTCATGCGTTGTTTGTACTTTCTAGTGCAATCAATTTGTTAAATTGTTCTGAGAGATGTAGCATGTGGTAGTTGGTTTTCAAGTGGCTTTACTTGGGGAATTGCTTGGATGCCTCAACTTGCTTGCCTCTTTCTACCTTCAAAAAAGATAGCCGCCAGTGTACATTATGATCTGATACTACCTAAGTATGCCATTGTGGAAGTAAACTTTTGGCTTTTGAGGCACATACGGGAGACCTTGCTGGACCCCTCGTTAAAAGTTTTGATATATGTAAGTCTCATTTGTTCTAGATTTTGGAGTAATCAAATTCAAGAAATGTAATATAGGTTAAGTTGGGACCCTGGTTATATTTTAGACATTTCTTTTCTCAAGTTATATAAGATGTGCTGTTTTTAGTTTTATCCACCATCAAAGACCTATTGTTCCACATGTATTTGGGATACATTTTCATTTTTGTGTGAGCCTTCTCACTTCTTTGTACCTTTATGCTCTTCTTTTTCTTTACATTCTTGGTTTCAAATAAGTCCTACTTATTATAAAGTGGGACTTAAAGAGCGTGGTTTATCCTACATGGCAAGACTATGTTGCTCGGATCCTCCAAAAATATTGTAGCATCAGTGTCGGATTATCCTAATATTATGCATTACAGAAGATCTGAGATAGATACAGTTGCATTATTCAAACAACTTCTGTGTCAAATGGGAGCAATAAAGCATGCCAATTATTGTTTCCACACTGTGATGATACAGTAACTTACCAATCAATCTTCTACTCTTGTTTAACAGTAAAAGTAGTACAAAATTGGTGGCAGACATACATCACAAATCCTTGGTGGTGAACCGAGTTTTGCATTTAATCGAAGTACCAAGTTTGATGACATGAGTTGAGCTTAAATAGAGAAGTAAGAATTTGTGGTGCTTAGGATGTACAATTAGAATATGCAGTCTCTTGGTCATTCAACTGCACTCATAAGAAAATTATTGTGTTATTTTATGCTGTAGTAATAATTTTCTTCATTACTTGGAGCTGTTTAATGTATTAAGAGTTTTTTTTTTCTCATTGAGTTTCTTTCTTTAATTAAATATCCTATGTGACAACCAGAATGAACTGTTCATAAACTGGCTGCCATTCATTTGTACTTCATGATCTGTTATACCTTCAAAACATTGTTAACTTGTCAATGACATATATTAGTCTGATTATTTATTAACTATTCATTTAAACCCAGTGGAGTGGGTAGCTTAGTCAACAAAATAATTAAGATGTATTTTTTTTTTACATTACACCCTACATAGTTATTTCATTTGTAATTGAGTGCAACAACAACATGAGCATTGAGCAAGGGGTAAAATTTCAATGTCCCCACAGCTAGGAAACCATCCATTTCATCACTAAAGTCTCCCACACCACTTTTCACTGATCCCACCATTATCAGAAGCTCCACACAATGGACCCTGCAGAAGAAAATAGTTGGTGGGACTACCAACCCATTTCTGAAAAAGAAATCAGTTGGAAGAAGGAAATTGTCATCTTGTAGAACATTAGTAGGTCCTGCTAGGGGAGGGGGAGGGTACGTTATCGGGTTCGCGCAAGTTTTTTTTTAACCGCTGTGTCCAAGTCAGCTTGCATGCACCTGTACGAGTTTTTACATATTGACTACTAAGGAGTGTAAAAGAATTTGTAGTAAGATCAAGAATCATACACTTCCAACTTTGTTTAAATAGGAGCTTGGCATTAGTAGAGTATCATCCACTTTTTCAGCCAGTTGATAAATGAAGTACAATATAGTAAGCTGTAAGCCTAAGTACAGATATAGCCAGCAATTTAATGTTCATGTGGCATTAATTAACTAAACATAGAGTTCAAAAGAGACAAAACAGGATAATAGTGGCAATTGGATTTGAAAGTGTGGAGAATCTTTTGGGAGCCACAAACAAGATTATTAAAATAGGAAGGAAGAGTCCCAAGAGTTGATCTAGGTTTCTTTTTCTTGAGATTGCAGCATTCATTTGAGTTTGAAAATGCCATACCAGGAGAATCGTAGTACATTATTCAAAGGTTTTAACTTTTCAGCAACCCCAAGTGGTCCCTTGTGTTAAAAAAGTCTAGAGGCAACGTCTGCATACATACTATCCTCTCCAGATTCCACTTGCGGAATTACACTGAGTATGTTGTTAAGTTTGAGAGTTGGTAGGAAAATGAACTTTCTCAAATCTTGGGTGAATTTGATGGGATTTTGAATTGAAAAAAAAAAAAGTTAAAGTGAAACATGTTATCCTTCTTCCACAAAAGTGGAAATTGGAAAGAAGCATCATTTAAAGAATAGTGTGTACTACTAGAAAGCAATAAAGAGAAAAAAAGTGAAAAAGTAAACGTTCCAAAAGAACTTTGGCGCAACTGAATAATCAAATGTAAACTTTAATTTAACCAAACTACAAGGCAATTGAAAGAAAGACAAAAAAACAAAAGCAAAAGATTTGTATAACTATCTTCAAACAGGTTGAGTTCTATGATCATCAGTCCATGGCAAACTTACATTATCTGCAGAATTATGAAATTTATCCTTCTTAGACCATAGCCAAATCTTGGAAACAGAAAAACTCTCCCCTTTATTTCCAATCCTTTTGCCATAATTGTCTCCATCATTTGCAGAACTTCCATTGTGTCCACTTTTCCCTTTCACAATTCCCCTCATCAACTGACCACCACCACCATCAACACCATGATTTTTAGCACTATTGGGACATAATGCCACTTGCAATTCTGAATCATCCACCACATATTGAAAAGACCCCATTGAAAAACACCTCCTTGAGTCCAAACTACTGTTACTAGTCTCTCCCATTTCCCTTTTCCCACTTTCAAGAAGACCATTGCTTGTGTTCTTGAATTTGCCAAGTCTTACTGAAAACACCCTTCTTGAACTAATAGTACTATCTAAATCCTCATGTGGTTTTACACCAGGAGAAACACCAACACCAACACTTCCATGTTCTGAAACCCCGCCACCACCACATTCATCTCTTGTTGAATCATCAAAGCAAAAGATTGGATTTTCAACACAAAAATCAGGTGTGAAAAGGATTCCTCTACAAAGGGGGCAAGTTGAATTTGACAACAGCCATGTATCTATACAACTTATATGAAAGGCATGACTACATAAAGGGAGCAGCCTCAATTCATCTTGTTCTGAAAACTCACAGAGACAAACAGCACAATCAAAAGGCTCCTTCAAACCCACAATTTCTTTGTAAAGAAACACAGGGAGAGCATCAATAAAAGCCTGATCTAAACCTGAGTCATGAAGATGAAAAAGCTGTTGTAACTGCCTTTGATAGGTACCAGAATCAGACATTTCTGGGTCTCTATTAGATGAAGAAGAGGACCATCTATGTTTCATCAAATACCTAACTAACAAATGCAAAACACCAGAAATAAAGAATATGATAGCTAGTATTACTATGATAAAAAGAACAGCTGGACTAATTTTATTTCCAGATGAAGATGATGATGATGATGGGGTAGAGGAGTCTTTCTGAGGAGATGACAGAAGATGAATATGATTCAAAAGATCATATTTTTCCCTGATTTCAGACTGAACCCAAGGCATTTTTTGGAACTAAAAAGACAATACTTTGCTCATACCTTTTCAAGAATTAGACAGTAATTTTCACCACTTCTGCTGGTGGCATACAAAGACAAAGCCAGCTCATATATATTGAGTACTACAAGAACTAGACCCACATTTTCTTTTCATTTACAAGAAACCCAAATTCAACTTCAACCCAACTACTCAATCAATCAAGAAAGCAAAAAGATGAAATCTTGAGCTGGATTTGTAATAAGAAAAAACACCCCTTTTTCAGCAGGATGTTGAAAAAAGAAATCTTGGGTAATTTCTTAACTTTTTTTCAAAATGACTAAAATGATGGCAACAAAGAAAGTCACTTGGGAGTAGTATTTAAGTAGGTTCCAAAAAATAGGTCAAAAGAACAACCTAAACCTTTGAGGGCATTTAGTCATACTATTACTTTAATAAGTATTAACAAAGAAGGTAAGTACTTATTCCTTAGAGGTATTGAGTTCGAGTCTCAGATACAGAGGAAGTGTTTTACCTTCCATATGAAATTTTCTTTAGAATATAAGTCCGGATGTAAAATTATCTTTGTTAGGAAGTGTTTTCTTCACAGTAGGAATTCAGATAAGATCCCTTTTCAAAAATACAATTTTACCCTTCACCCTAATAGGTTTTTGTGTCTCTTCTTCTTGATGAAGGTTTTGGCAATTGAGATTTGTAAAGTGATGTTGGATGTGGAATGGTAGATGAGTGAAGCAGGGCCCAATGAAAGATTGCTGAATCAACTGGCTTGGATCTGCAGTATTACATGTATAGTGGACACCCGCATGCGCGCCAGCACACACACGAACAACACATAGTTTTTTTGTGATTTTGAATTGATCTAGCATGAGCTCTTCACATAGCTGGATTTTTCTCTTTTAAATACTGGGAATAGTAGAGTTGGCTTTCTGTCTTTATGAGGTAAGGGGTAAGCTGTGAGTATATTCTATCTTTTTTATAATGCACATTATTAAATTTATCGGATTGTATTAAGTAAAAGTTGCTCGTATATGTAATGAAATAAAAAATAAACACATGACACTAACATAATATGATTAAGAAAATTAGTTCGGTGAAATAAACTATTCTAGGAGATGTGTTCAGAAAGACCATCCTTGAATCTTGATGACCCTCCAAGGTCATAGAATGATTGTCATCGGAAAAAAGTGAGAACTTGCGACCCAAAGATGAAGGAGGACCCAAATCCTAGTGAAGTGAAAAAAGGACTAATACGACATAGCTAGCGGTATTTTCACGTGGATGATAGTCATTGGTCAGAGTATTTTATGGTTCAAGTGGGACTTTTTTATTGGTTGATGTATTATTTTTGTAAACTATAAATAATAATTTTAGCACAATTGTAAGGCATACGATACTGAATAATACGATAGCAATATACTTACATTCTTGTGTTTCAAACTTTCTATATTTTACTAAATTTTAATGTATTGCATTAACTTATTCAAGCAATTTCGAACCTAAAGCTAAGATCACTTGAACAACACTGGATCCTGTGCAAACACTTGTCACCGAAGCTACACTGCTTCGTACAACTTTCTTTACTTATTTTACTATCCTTGTCTCATTTTTACTTATATTCACGAACATATTTAATTGGTAGTAATCAGAAATAACAAATTAAACTAAGTTGTGTGTCATTGACCTTATTACAAGTTCAACTGTACCATTCTTTGATAAATAATTTGGCGCTATGGGGCCAAGACATTGTGTAACTTGTTGCAAACAAAAATCAAATCAACGAAAATGTGATTGATACACAACTGCCAAATGAGATAGAAGACGAATCAGATCTTTGGGATAAGTCAAAACCCCTATGTTGAGAAAATATAGTTTGATGGTGAAAATTCAAATCTGGCTAACATTGATGTGTGAAGTAGGGTGGGGGAGAAAGATCTAAAGAAGTGGCGTCATGAAAAAATGAAGGCTAGATTGATTTGGATGGCCTCAAAAAAGCTTTTATACTTCTCCCACTCAGTAAAAGTTCATAATGGACACAAGATTGGAGAGTGGTGGAGTTGCAAATACGTTGATCCAAATGACTTCTAATTATTCAAGAGGCGACATGAAGACACCACTTAAAACAACCATAAGAGATTTAAAAATATCATATATATTTTTCAATTCGATTTGTACTCATTTCTTAGAAATGATTTCTATTCAAATAATTGTTACAGAAGACAATGCAAGGTTATAACAATGAAAAATCAATCAAAATATTAGATGCAATTTCCAAATAATTATTTATAGTCATTATAACTAAAAGATAATCATTATTACGAAGTATCACATTTCACAAGTCAAAATTTACGATATTATCATAAAAATTCATCTTGAAAATTTAAAATTTCAAGATAATGACGTTTTTTCAATTACAAAATTGAAAAGTTGCAAACAAATTTGTATTACTAGAAACGCTGAAACGGCGTCGTTAAGAACATTTTACTATTAAAAACCCTGAAACAAATTCCCCTAACCCCTTCTTCAACTTTCAGTCTATATGCTCCTGGCTTCACCACTCTGTTGGCGCCTCTTCAACCAATCCATCCGCCGTCCTCCGCCGCCGTGCAAACACTTTTCTCTCCTCCGCCGCTGCTTCTCATCTCCGCCACCAATGGGAAAGGCTGCGAAAAGTTCCGAAGCTAATTCTAGTGCATCAATCCCCAAAGACGAAACTTATCTGCAGAATGTTATTCCTAAACGTATCGCACTCTTCGAATCTCTCCAGAATCAACAACGCCTTCAACGACTTGCGCTCTCCCCTGATCCTATCAAGTAAACTCTATTTCTTACTTAAATTGTCGTAAAATGATTAAAATGAAGAAGAATGACTTTATCAGTGGAGTCTTTTTAACTGATTTTTATTGCGTATTTATCAAACATCTTGTAGAAATTGGGGACGAGGTATGAATTTACACTGCAAATTAGTACTTTGAGGTTCATTTCTTTTTGACAAAAGGAACAATCAATTTGATGCTCCCAATTTATGTGAATGTGTTTGATTGAATATGAATTTAAAGAATAAAAGTAAGACCTTTTGAATTTTGTAGTCTAAAATAAGCTAAAGTTGGTATGTTTAAAGTTAAATTGTTACTCAATATAGAAAGAAATCATTTTTTGGGGGTCTAACTAATGTATTTTCTTCTAAGTTAAGATTTTGAATGTGGGTTATGATGCTATATAATTAGGATTGAGTTAGTGGATGGGACAATTAAGGAGGGAAAGAAATGGAATACCACACCATTGGATATAGCAAAGGAGATATCGAAGAGCTTGGCTGCAAATGCGTTGATTGCGAAGGTGAACGGGGTGCTTTGGGATTTGTTGAGGCCGTTGGAAGGCGATTGTAAGCTAGAGATCTTTAAATTTGAAAGTGATGAGGGCCGTGACACATTTTGGCACTCGAGTGCTCACATTCTCGGAGAGGTTTCAAGCTTTTGTCTACTGCATTGTGGTTCTTTTTTCATCATGTTGTGATTTTCAGAAATTATTATTTCTGAAGTATTTTCTATGCTCATATTTAC
The DNA here is from genome assembly GCA_035578085.1 of Solanum pinnatisectum. Taxonomy (NCBI): domain Eukaryota; kingdom Viridiplantae; phylum Streptophyta; class Magnoliopsida; order Solanales; family Solanaceae; genus Solanum; species Solanum pinnatisectum. Next base: position 6,512,625 of record CM069080.1, on the reverse strand, counting down.
TTCTGTTTATGTTCTTTTTGTGGTTTTCTTAGTCGTTGGAAAGGACATTTGGATGCAAATTGTGCATTGGACCATGTACAACAAGAGGAGAGGTATATATTAAATATTCATGTTTCTTTTGAGAGCTTGGACATATTCTGAAATGCGAGACAAATTATTTAGTATTGGGCACTGAAATGAGCCTGAATAATGGGATGAATATGGAGGATAGATATAGTCAATGGCTTAGCGACATAGTTGATTGGTTGACTAATTAGTTCTGCGGTCTAAGTCGTGGCATGAATTTTTTATTCTCCTTACATGGATTTTGGCTCGGCAAAGTAATACATTTCTTCCTTGAGAATCGATTAAAGTGAAAACATCCATCTAGCTAGCTAATGATACACTGAAGTAGTTTCACAAAATAATTAACTTCAGTTGCTATTTATTGCCTGACCACTTTATTTGATGGTTGATATCCTGGTCAGAACCTTGGGATAATTCTGTATCCTGCCTTGTGTTGTTGCCTTCACTGCAGCAGCATATGTTGATTTTCCGGATGAAAGAGCCATCAGAAGGAAAAAGCCCATGAAGCTTTAACTTTTAGTACTATCATTTGAGATTGAAATTTTCTGATGGACCAACTTCTAAGGAAGCAATATTCCCTGAATGAAACAAAATTAGATTAACGGTGTTTCACTCCCTCCCTCTTCCTGGACCACAGTTTGGTGGCAGGGTTCTATGTCATTATAGCTTATTCTGTCGTCAGTTCGTATTGCTTCCAACCTGTTATGACATGTCTAAACTTCCATTGCAGGGGTTCTATTATGATGCCTTTTATGGTGATCTGGGATTAAATGAGGATCATTTTAAACGGATTAAGGAGGAGGCAACAAAAGCTGTTTCGGTATTACTCTTTTACCTGTCAGAATTGCCTTCGATCTGATTAACATAAAGTGCAAATGCTTGTTGCCACTTTGATTTTATCTTTCACTAGTGTTTTTTTCTCTTTTTTACTGTTGAAGTCTCTTTTTGGTTGTCTTAAAAAGGAATTGAATTTTTTATGGTTGAGTATCACGTTCCTCTTGTAAAAAGTTAAAGTTTTCTTGTTGTATGGTTAGGAAGTTGGTAAAAAGGAAAATACATTCAAGAGATTCGAATGATTTATGCTCGTGAGGGGAGTAGGGTGAGTTTTGGGATCATAGGTGGTTCGGAAACAATACTTTGAGACTCACTTTGTCTTTCCCTAACATGTATGGAATTTCTTGCCAAAAAAAGGATGTCGCTCAAGGTCAATGAACACCATATGTAAATCCCTCTTCCTTTCCTGATATTTTTCCACTAGTCTCCTCACAAGATGGATGGCTTCTGTGGGCAATCACCCTAGCATGAATCCAAACTGATTCTCGGAAATAGGCACACCCCTTCTCACTCTCATCTCCTCCACTCTCTCCCTAACTTTCATAGTGTGGTTTAACAACTTTATACCCTTCTAGTTGTTGCAATTTTGTATTTCACCCTTATTCTTGTACAACAGAACCATTGTACTCCACTTCCATTCCTCGGGCGTCTTAGCGGTCTTAAAAATGACATTGAACAAGCTAGTCAACCACTCCAAACCTACTCTATCCGTGCTCTTCCAAAACTCCACCGGGATCTCATCTTGTCCTGTCGCTTTTCAAATGAAAAATTCATGTAAGAACAGGCTTTCCTAATTGCTGAATTAAGAGAATCTCTTTGGAGCCCATTGGATGGCCTTAAAAAATGGCTTTTAAGTTAAAAATAAAAAGTCAAACTTAAATGACTTTTAAGTCAAAAAATAAAAAGTAGGAGGAGGCCTACTTTTGGTTTTTAACTTATTTTAAGTCATTTTAAACTTATTTTAAGTTATTTTTAATCTTGCCAAACATTTCCCAACTTATTTTAAGTCATTTTTTTGCTTATTTTAAGTTATTTTTATACTTGCCAAACACTTCCAAAAGTCAAAAACTGGCTTAAAAGTAAGTTTGATCAACTTTTAAGCCAATCCAAACACCCTCCTAGTTATGATAGTCATTGGAGTCTGCCCGACCCAGTTTTAAAATATTAACCAAAGCAAGACCACTATCTATACATGTGGTGGACAGTGGACACAGCTATACACGGTCAATTGTTTGGATTGGTCTTGAATGTACCCCCACCTTAATGGGATCTTCTTTCTTCTATGATCCTTCAGACATGCCTAATCAAGGATGCAATGATAATGTTGTAGCAAAATGTAGGATATAAGTGATATAAGAGTGATAGGAGCTGTTAGAGATCTTTATCATCACCTAGTGAGCACCTCAACAGTTTATCTTCTCCTTTCTGCTTCGAAGCAATTGCTAAGGAGCCGCTCTTCCAGTTGGTGCAGTATTTTGTTTGATTTTCCTGCATTATATTCAACAGGCAACTAACTTTCCCTTGTTTATCAGGAGAAACAACCTTTTGAACGCATCGAAGTTTCACGGCAGCAAGCTCTTGATATGTTCTCTGATAATAGGTTTAAGGTTGGATTGCTACGATCTGTAGCCTGTATCCTCCCAGGCTTTTCCTGTGTGCAACATTTTTCGGGAAGTTCACATCTTAATTTATTTTCCCTTCTTCTAATCAGGTTGAAATCATTAAGGATTTACCTGAAGATAAAACAATCACAGTATACAGATGTGGACCGTTGGTTGATCTTTGCCGTGGTCCCCATATACCGAATACATCTTTTGTTAAAGCACTAGCCTGTACAAAGGTGAGGTGCTGCATATTCTCATTAATGAAAGAGTAAGCTTATGTGTGTTGATTTGATTTTTTCTGATCAAAATCTAATGTTCTAGGCTTCATCAGCATATTGGAGAGGAGATAAGGACCGTGAAAGCTTGCAAAGAGTTTATGGAATATCTTTTCCAGATCAGAAACAGTTGAAGGTGACTTTGAAAAACTTTTTATGGAACTGCAGACCACTTGATTTTCATATACTTCCATATCTTCTTCCCTTTTGAAAAAGAAAAAAGGAAATGAAAATAGATGGAGAAAAAAGAGGAATTAAGTGTGAGACATTTTGGCTCTCAAAATTATTTTTGAGTGATAATATTTGACAATTGATTTACTCCTTTTTAAAGTGCCCAATGTTGCAGTGTGAAATCCACCAAATGCATCAGATGTCACCTGTTGTGACTCGTAATTGTTATGTTTTGCCCCAACTCTTCAGAATTTGTTGTCTTTTTGTTTACCAAGGTTTTTACCCTTTTCTGATGCTTTTTCTTGTTTGTGTTTAAGTCCTTTTAAGCATGGAAAACAAGTGCATTATGCCTTTTTCTTTGGATTATATGAACGAGAGTAATAGGTGAATATTTTAGAACAATCTAATGAATTTAAAGAAATCCATTTTATTTCATCCATACTTTGGTGAGCATAGAACTTTTTTCATAGAGAGTTGAGTAGTCTTGATCGGAGATCAAGATTAGCTCACATAATATTGTAAGTTATTTGATTTCTAGATTGATGAATTAGTGAACACATATTTGATCTATCAGTAAAAGCAAAAGATGTCGAGTGTTAGTGCTGTCATGAGTAAAGAGAAAAGGGTAACAGAACTGCTTCCTGTGAGGAGTTTTTAATGAAACAATCTTTATTATAGGAATACCTAGATATGCTGGCGGAAGCAAAGAAATACGATCACAGAGAGCTGACTAAGAAGCAGGAGCTTTTCTTTTTTCACCCATTAAGGTAAACCTTGAAATTTCTTGTAGTTATCAATATCAGTGAAATATTTCATCATATTTAAATGAGATTTATGCGTTTCAGCCCTGGAAGTTGCTTCTTTCTTCCACATGGTGCTCGAATTTGCAACAAACTGCTGGAATTCATAAAGAGTCAGTATTGGAAGAGAGGCTACGAGGAGGTAATTTACTTGTGCTTAAGAATATTGGCTGCAAGGATTGTTTGAAATGCAGACATGAACAATGGGAGTTTAGTTTCGGACTGCACGGACGATTGGCTTGCTGAGTTCACTCTTGACATTTGCAGAAACTGTTTCCTTTTTTAAAATTGCATTTATTTCTTGATTTCATTTGAGAGGGATAGTTCCCTCCTAATTGTTAGTGGACTGGATTCCTTCTGACCAACGAAGAGATCCTCATGTGGTTCCTAAGTTATTCACTTACAATACATCCTTAGATTAGACCAATGTAGCAAGGATGCAGACATGTGGGTAATGTTGGGAACAAACCTTTGCACATATACACTAGTTTTAAAGAAGGGGGCACACGTTGAATGAAAACTATTATAGATGAAGGTTGTAATACAGGCCTGAATGGAAGTTGCAAAAAGTATCAGTAACTGCAAAATTCTGAAAATAAAATAAAATTCACATGATTTTTCTTTAAGAATATCCTAATAGCACCGAATAACCTATATATTGGAAAGAAGTGTAGTAGGAATCAGAATATAATAGAGGGAGGCAAAAGAGCAGCTCTTAGAACAAAGAAAAGATTGAGGGAAAAAAATCATAACTTGAGGACATTGTAAATTCGGGAAACAACAAAGCGAATTAGGGGTGCCATAAAGGTGGAAGATGTTCTTTTCTTCATTGAACCAGGTTCTTTGCTTCTTCTACTTCTAGTCTGAATCATGGTTGTTCTTTGAGTTCAATTTTGTGGTTTCTACCATCATTGAGCTCCAAGATGGTGAATGTAGAAATTTGGTAGTGTGTTGAACATTACTAATTTTTTTTCGAACTTCTTAATTACACTGGCTACAATATTTCTTGTCAGGGATTAGGCATATTGGTGTCTGAAAATCAGATACTCATTGCTTGATAAAGGGGCACTTGTAATTGGAGGACTCACGTGACCTTAAATAATAAATGCAAAAAAATAAAAATTGTGTCTTGACATGCTCGCTCCTGTATCCATGCAATATTGTCTTTGCATCAATGGTTCATATGACTAAGATATTTTCTTTTCTCCTCTTGGCCTATTTGTTGCCTCCTCGTTTTCTCCTTTTTCCTTTCCCCCTCTCCTCAATGTAGGAACTGGGGCAAAGGGCACTGTTGAACCTCAATGCATAGAGTTATGTGTCGTTCTGTTTATGAGTGCTTGTATTGATACGTGAGTTATGCAGGTTTGGAGTCCAAATATGTACAACATGCAATTGTGGGAGACTTCTGGTCATGCTGCAAATTACAAGGAGAACATGTTTGTGTTTGAGGTAAATTTTTGTACACTACTAGCTGCTTTGGTATTATGGTGCATCTCAATGTGTTTTCCACTCTTTTTAAAACCTCTAATTTCTGAATATAGATACTTGAAGTAGGGAGTAGTATGTTGGTTAGAGGGGTACAACCCATATTTATACAAATGAGTGAGTTATAATTATGAGTATCATAGAACTCTAAAATTGGGTTCTGAGTAAGTAGATGGAGTAAGATAATCTTCTAAAGGTCATACCAGAGGAAGAATCGGCATCCTTGTTTTTTTGGGTAAAAAGATTTTAGGGAATGGATCCTACCTTTGGAATTTGAACTCAAAGTCATATGAATAAACACAGGAAAAACTCTTGATGCTTTTTCTGCATATGAATTATGATGGATCATGTTGGGTGCTATAAGACAGAGAAATGTTTCCACTATGCACAACACTTCAAATAATTTCCCAAGAAATGAATTTGTAATCACTGGTCCAATTTGGTGAACGATTTACTGAAGATGAATTATTACAGGCTCAAGACATATGGTAAGGTACAAAATCCAAGCAGATAGTTATTATACTTGGTTGTGAAATATGTGGTGACAAAACTTTAGTTTTCTGTGGTTTTTACACTAAAGCTTATATTTCAGGAAGATTTAATTTGTTCTGAATAAGCTGAAACATCTTGTTCCTTCTGTTGACTGATTCCAATTTCTTCAAATCTCTAGTATAGCAAGTATGGAGTATTGTAAACTGCAGAAAGTATTCAATTGTTGAAAAGGAGTAGTCGAACTGTGGAACACTTTCTGTTTAACTTCAATCTGTTTTTACTCTATTTACTACATTTTGTGTGACAGTTTCCATTATATATGATGGTGTTTTGACTGGGTATGGACTCTGAGTTGACTTATATAATATGTTAGTGATAAAGGAAAAGAATATTGAAGTCGTTAGAAAGAGGGAAAATATTGCGTGAAGGTTAAAATGTGAATAGTCTAATGAATTTCTTGAAAGTTGTGAAAGCTACAAATGGTATGACATATTATTGAACATTTCAAAATGGAAAGAGTATTATTTAAATTGGAAGCAATATTTACTAGCGATCGAAAAAGGAGAAATCATTGCGTGAAAGTCAAAAATGTGAATAGTCTAATGGATTTAAGTTTTTGAAAGTTGTGAAAGTCACAAATGGTTTAAAACAGTTTGGAACATTTCAATATGGAAAAGTATTATATAAATTGGAATTGAGGAAGTGTTTTTGGGTAGCCAAAGATTGTTATATTACATACTCCTCTGTCCATCTTTACTTGTCCATGTTTGACACGACACACTCCATAAGAAATAATAAATAGAAGGGTAATTTTACTACATCACCCCTATTAATTGTAAGTCATCTAAATATTGAAAAGTGAATAATATTAAATAGCAAGGGTAAATAAACACAATGACAAATTATCTCTTGGTTTTCCAAACTGGACAAGTATTGCTGGACATCCCAAAATAGTATAATGGACAAGTAAAGATGGACGGAGAGAGTAGTTTTTTTAAAGTTTCCTCTTGATTAGTTATGTCTTAATAGGCATTATATTAGTCCCTATTTAGTTGAAGGTCTATGGCATTTCACATGCTTATAAGATTTTGAAATCAGATTTATCGATAAAGGGCTTGAAAAGAGTTATAGATTTATCTAGGAGACTAGGATTATTTGTTTAAATTCAGCAAACATCAGTGAGTAATAGTATAATTAGAAAAAAAAATATTTTCCTAAAATAAGGGTAAAAAAGGATAATAAATTAACTACACATATCTATCTATTAATTCCCATTCCTTTACATTAAGTGTTCCATACAAACTTTAGTAGTTCTGTTAATGTGCTTACAAATCTTGAATTGATAACTGACGAGACATGTATGTCTCCGTATATCTTAAAGATTTGTTGCTCGGACTCTCCAAATATGTCGACTGGTGCGTGTCGGATACTCTAAAAATAGCGCATTTTGGAAAATCCCACACGGGTGCGGCAACAATTTTGGAGGGTCCGAACAACAGTCTTACAGTGCTAATAAATTTATTTGCCGGCTATTTACTTTGGATAACTGATGAAAAGGATTAGGATAGAAAATCGCAGGTTGTACAATAGAAAAAAAAATCTTCACTTGTTTGAGATTTTTTTTTTTTTTTTTTTGAGATACTTAGTTCAGACAAATAATCCAGATTTGTGTTTTTTTTTAAACCCTTCCTTTTTGTTGGAGGATTGTTTACATTAAAATTAGTTAGGTTCTGGCCATAGTTGTAGTTTGTTGTCTTGTAAGAAGTGCTGCCTCTGGATGATCAAATTTTTCTAGCCATAGTTCGTGTAACATTTCTTGCTTCTTCATGCTGCAGATTGAAAAACAAGAATTTGGGCTGAAGCCAATGAATTGCCCAGGTCATTGCTTGATATTTGATCACAGAGTTCGTTCTTACAGGGGTGAGCTTTTCCAGGAGTTACCTTTCGCCGTTCTTGCTTTGCTTGTATGGTTTTGGTTTACTATTGTTCTGGCCTGCAGCTTATTGAAACTAAGGCATGCCTAATCTGATGTTATCATGCTAATGTAGAGGATGCTTGACCATGTGAAGTGTTGATGCAAATAGTAACTGCAAAGCACTTTCAGCTTGCTTGATACTCACGCTAAGTCAGCTTATCAAATTTCAAAGAATCTCAGTGCACCTTTAGGGGTGAAATTTCATGGAAATTTTGTTCATCTTAAAGGATGGCTGTTTAAACGTACAACATACGCACTTCTAATATTCTTCTTTCATAAAGCTCCATTGGTTCTCATTATTACCCATTAGTAACATCCTATAGCTTTTGCACTATAATTCAGATGGTGACTATTTGTTGTCTTTATAGTACTTCTGTCTTTCTCGTTGATGTCGTTACAACTGCAAGCAACACCTTAATGGTTAACCAACAGTTGAACAATGCAGAGCTTCCACTTCGTCTGGCTGACTTTGGAGTTCTACACAGGAATGAGGCCAGTGGTGCACTCACTGGCTTAACGCGTGTCAGGAGATTCCAGCAGGTATTGTCGCATCTTTTTATTTCCTTTTATCTTTTATAGAAGATCAAGTGTTTTCTGAAGGAGCAATAATTGTTCGTTTCATACATGAAATTTGCCATGTGTCTTCCTGAAGAATCTGTTCCTATGAAAACCTTATTACCGACTCTGTTGCAAGACAACCTTTGATTTTTCCCTATTACTTTGCAGGATGATGCCCACATCTTCTGCAGGGAGTCACAGGTTGGTTAAGATTAATATATGCAGTAAACCTGCATTATCAGAATACTAGCTTGACCTATATTCTTCACAATGCAGATTAAGGAAGAAGTCAAGGGTGTCTTAGATTTCATTAGCTATGTGTATAAGATATTTGGTTTCAGTTTTGACCTGAAGTTATCAACGGTACGACTTCTGTCTTTTGAATCATTGATCAAATTCGTTATAAGCGATTTCTGCTAAATATAGGTCCTAGATTCATTCATTGTTATAATAATCATTAGAGATAAGTGCGATAGTTGCACCTATCTAACATTCTCGACTGTTATGTACTTGTCTGGAAAGTGAAGTGCAAGTGCAATTGTATTTTCCATTTATCTGATATTGGGCTGTTTCTTATGTGATGTTATTGATGTAAGATGCATTTTATGAATGTTTCCATATTTTACACATATGGGGCGTTCATTTGTCTCTGTGTATACCCACTCATATTTCTGACTTGCAGAGGCCTGAAAAATATCTTGGAGACTTGGAAAGTTGGGAGAAGGCTGAAGCTGCTCTTGCAGAAGCATTGAACGAATTCGGGAAGCCGTGGGAGGTTTGTTATCAATATTTTTTGGATTGTAAAAAGTTGAGATAATGAGTTTTGTCCCTGGTACTAGTTTAGTCTTTTTTGTGATTGAGCTAACAAAGTTTTGTTATCTTCCTAACTTTTGTATTGTTCTGCATCTTTTTTATGCCATCAATGAAATTTCTTACTTCATTAAAAAAAAAAAAAAGACTTTTAGACATCATTTGTTGTGATTCTACACCTTTTTTTGTGCTTCTTTTGTATTCGCTCCCTTCGAATTCATATGTCGGCCTACTTAATACTGATCCCATCTACTATAGATTTGTTTACAGAGTTTCACTAGTTCTAGGAATTCTTATTTTCTTATATTTACTCTTTTACTATATAAAGTAATATCGAAACTCCTTGCGCAATCAAATAGTGTCTAATAAAATGAGACATAAGGAATAGTTTTTTTGGGTTATACAACAGAAAAAGTGCGGGGTTGGGGGGTTTGTGGGGGCACAATTTTTCTGTCTTATGTATGAAAAATGAGGTAGTCACCCTGTCGTGTCATTTTTTTTTGTCTGTTTCTTTCTGTGATTGCTTTAATATTCCCTTATACTAAAAGAATCCCATTCAATCAGATCAACGAAGGAGATGGAGCATTTTACGGTCCAAAAATTGATATCACTGTTTCTGATGCAATGAAAAGGAAATTCCAGTGTGCAACATTGCAGGTTAGAGATTGGTCTTATTTTCCTTGGTTCATTTCCAGGAAAAAGATCATTCACCATTGAAATTTCATTTACCTGCATGCTCTCTTAGCAAGGGCTTTAACACCAAGTTGGAAATATCATCTGAATCATCTGAATGCTTTCCTTTTCAGCTTGATTTCCAACTTCCTCAACGATTCAACCTATCATACTCCGCAGAAGATGAAAGTAAGAGGGAGAGACCAGTTATGATACATAGAGCTATACTTGGATCAGTTGAGCGCATGTTCGCTATTCTCTTGGAGCATTTCAAGGGGAAATGGCCTTTCTGGCTTAGTCCACGTCAAGCGATGGTCTGCCCTGTTTCCGACAAATCTCTGTCGTATGCATTTGAGGTAGTTACATTAACGTACTTCATTTAACGAATAGCATTTTCATGAATTATTGTTTCCTCTGTAGTTCATCCATTATGAAGTTGCGCCAACCTTTTGTTTGTCTTTTATTCAGCTCCGGGAGCGGATACATGATGCTGGTTATTATGTTGATGTTGATACCAGTGACAGGACAATCCAGAAAAAGGTTAGTGTAATGTAGTTTATCAGGTAGAATGTATGTCTGGTTCGCATTAGTTCAAGGTCATTTAGCAATTTCTGTATGAACTTATCGTTAATTCTACAATCTAGAAAAAGGTTAGTGGAATGTAGTTTATCAGGTAGAATGCATGTCTGGTCCGCACTAGTTCAAGGTCATTTAGCAATCTTTTATATGAACTTATCTTTAATTCTGCAATCCAGAAAAAGGTTAGTGTTTTAGCAATTTTTGTATGAACTTATTGTTAGTTCTCAGCGGTATTTAGTCCTAAAGACTAAGTAACAATGATTTTCCCTGTTTGTTGAGAGAATTTACTCTGTAAGAAGGAAATAAAGGCACTATTGTGATAGCTAGTCCACAAAACCTGGCAAGTTTATGACGTTGGTCTTGTTCACAAGTCTGTGCTTTGCACTGTTGAAATCATTAGGATGGTCAACTTGATCTTATAATTTGTAACTGATAAATAGTCATACTGCCCTTCAGATTTTGTCAAATTCAATGATGGTCAATTTTATCAATTCCTCTTCTTTAAAGTGGATCTACCTACATCCATGGACTACGGGGTATTATGACATAAGCTAAGTTTATTTGGAGACTTACTTGGCATAAAAGACAGATCCTTCCAATAACAGACATAATGTTTTTTAAGTCCTTGTTTTGATGTATCAACTAAAGTCAATAATGGTTACCTACTTTTGTGACTGGACTGGTGGCATATTAAGGATTGGCAAAGACTTCTATTCTCCTGATTTTTTAAAGCTACATCTGGTTTCAGAAAGGCTACCAGAAAAGCTTACTAGTGGACTGAACAATAAAAAAAAGTGGTGACGTTACATTCACAGAGTAACAGTTAAATGTGGAAATTTTCTGTATATCGGATCCTGTACTTTGAACTGCTGAAAGCATGCATGATTGAGATTGGATCAACGTGATGCTTTCAGCTTTGAAGCTATATATGCTTGAAGATCTGAAAAATTTCTCTCAAGCAATACAAGTTAAATCTCAAATCCAAAATTTTTCTTGGCCTGCTAGAAAGAAATGCTTGTTTATGGATGTTAATGTATATGCAGGTACGAGAGGCTCAAATGGCACAATATAACTATATTCTAGTTGTTGGAGAAGCTGAAGTCAGTAGTGGGCAGGTATCTGCACTGTTCCCTGACTTGCACTTCTGTATCCCCCAACATGCACTGCTATGCATCTTTTTATAATGTGTAACTGAATAAAATGCTTTACTTTGAGCCGAGGGTCTATCAGAAACGACCTCTCTACCTTCACAAGGTAGGTAGGGGTAAGCCTGCATGGACACCACCATCCCTAAATTCCATTTGTGGACTACACCAGATATGTTGTTGTAACTGAACAAAATGAGAAAAAAAAAAGCATCTAATCACACTTTTATCTGGCCCCATTACATTAGTGATCTTTTTAAGTTCGAATAAATTAGTCAAAAGCCATCATCATTTCCTTTATGTAACATTGGTATTGATCTGGGTGTTTTGTGGTTCACTTGTTTGCTTTCTTGTTGTTCTCTTCTATTATTTTATAATATGCTTAACTTTCTATAAATTACTGGTTTGTCTTTATCCAACCCCGTTTGAAAACTAGAAAGTTAAGGTTAGAAAAGAGAGCATTAGTGGTCATGGACTTCTGGTGACGGAAGTTGTAAGCTTTTAGCCACAAATTTCTCTGTGATGGCACCTAGAAGGCTAGAAAGATCTTCAGAAGTCATTACACAATTGAAAGTATTTGTGAATTGAACATGGAGGACCTTGTAGAGAACTTTAAAGTATTTAATATGTTTAACATTTTGGTGGCCTGTCAGCTTGCCTCCTGGCTTGACAACTCTGTGCTTTTCCTTGGCAAGATGTTTCTACTGAGACAGTGATTGATTTGCTTGAAAACGAAAATTGTATTTTTGACTGCCCCCGGGCTTTGGTATAATGGTAAGACCTCAATGCGTGATGTGTAGGTTAGGCACACACTATGGGTTCAAACCTTGACACAAACAAAACTCTGGTATTTAAGTGGATAAAGGTGGGGGGGGGGGGGGTTCATTTGAAATATTATGCAACAATTTTTTTCTTTACTTTCTGTGCAATAGCTCTTGCTGCAGGGAGTAATGTAGTTCATTTATACTCCGTTCACAGTTTTCTTGGTTTCTTTATGTAATACTTCATGCATCCTCCACGAGTTCTCATTTTAAATCCTGTAGCCAACAATCAACTGCTTAATTCTTGCTGTAAAAATCTGATCTTCCTTGTATGTAAATGATGTCACAGGTGAGCGTTCGAGTGAGAAGCAAGCCTGATCATGAAGTCATGACAGTTGACGGCCTCCTCACTCACTTCAAAGATTTGGTCGCATCATTTCAGTAGAGGAGTCATTGTTTCTCTTGCGTTATACCACCGAATGTGTGAGAATGTAACACATGCCGACACAAGTTAAATTTTTTCTTTTTGTTCTTCTGCAATCGATAGCCATTTGTATTACAACACTAATATAGATTCAGTAAACTTTCGTTTTGTACCCTTATTTTTTCTCAACTATCAGGATGGTAATTGGTCTCAGTTGTAATCAACAGTTGAAAGTATTGATTTGAGAGTTTACTTGTTTTCCCCAAATTGATTAGCAGTACTCCGCTAATGTTGAGCGGCGCAATGATGTTTTCGTTGTACTTGATTATATCTTGCTCTACCATTTTCCAGAAAAAAGAAAAGAGAAGATTTAAAATCAATATGTAGTCCTCATATTTGACATATTAATCTTAAAACTCTTTCCAAGGAGTCTTGTTCTTTGGTGAGGTAATAAATTGAAACTCCATTGCATTATTTCATTTTCTTATTGAAATGATTATTACTACTATATACTATATATGATGATATCATATAGTAACTCTTTTTTGCCATTGCAATGCAATCAACTCCTTCAAAAAGGTTCAAAATTCCAAATAAATCTTTTTCCAATGGTCCCCTTTGTGTACGGTTTATGCTCTTTTACCTACCACTATACCCACGTATACACTCTTACTTTTTTTCTTTTAAAAAGAGTAATCATTTTCCTTATTTTCCCCATCTTAGTGTTTAAGGGTTCCTTTTTTCCTTTTTAATGATTGTTAATCAATTGAAAGTGCCAAATATTGCTCGATGGTTAACAGGTTGTGAGTTCGAGTCATTAGGGAGGGATAAAAAATAATAATTCCGACTTTGGTAAAGCTGAAGATGTTAAGATAAAGAAATAGTAGACAGAAGAAAGTAAGTAGGGAAGGGAATATTTCCAAAATTCACCACAACACTGAGTGAAGCAAGAAAGGAAGAAACTACTATTACTTTGTTAGATGTGGAGAAGAAAAAAGATCAAATTCTTCCTAACACAAATCTAATTAATAGTACATTACATAAAACAATACTCTTAATTAATTACCATCATGTCCTTCTAATATCCATTATTAGGCATGCCACTACTTACATTCAAATCATGCTGATAACCATAATGTTGATGATGATAATTATGATGATGTTGACTATAAGATGACATTGAACTACTACTCTCACCACCATTATGATCTAATCTCTCATTACTATTATTATTATTATTTCGAGTTTTCTCTTCGTTATTATTATTCTCCTTCTCCTCCTCCTCGTCCTCATACTCTTCTTTTGCAACTTTCTCGAACCCCAACATTTCAACATTAGGTCTATATTGGGGTTGTTGTTGGTACTCATGACAATAGGTAGTAGGTATTGAACCCCCCGTCATTCCAGCAACAACATCTGCTGGAATGACGGAAGGCAGCTTGGAAAGAAGTGCTTCCAAGCTGCTCATTGAAGGCGTGATCTTCATGTGTTGATATTGATTGAAATGTTCATATAATTCTGCTGGTGTTGGTGTTGGTGCTGGTAAATTAGTCTGGAAATGCCACGCGTCTGGTGACGCCCCGTATCCGTCTACCTTGAAAGGATAGGCTGAGGAAGATGGATGTGGCAATAACACCCCCGGAATGCTTTCTATGTAGCTAAACTTCTTTCTTAGTAGCACCACATAGCTTAGGTCTTCAATGACCTGAATTAGTCGAACCAGTAAATTTCAAAAAATAAATACTTACAAAAAAAACATATAAATAATCTTTCAAGTATGTTAGATAATGATTTTAACTTATATAAAATGACAATATAAATAATCTTTCCACTAATAATGCATTTAAACCAGTTATAACATATTACTTTGAAAATCAAATTACTATCTCAGGCTTGATATCAAAAATCACATGTTGTTAAATATAGGTCCACATAACACAATAATATAATAACTTCTTATATTGTCACTCTCCGATCCGTTGATTGGTCTTTTAAGGGTTTTGGAGAGAGCAGAATGAAAGATATTATACCTTATGAACAGCTCCTAATTGAATGACACCTTCTCTCACAGCAATCAAGGCTATAGTCTGAAAAAATACAACAATATTTTAATTTAATACATATGAAATATAATATAATGTTTTGGAAGACATACATATGGTTAATTTCTTGGGCTATAATATAAAATTCTGTTTAGAAAGATTACCTTAATACCAGAACGAAACTGAGCTTCCCAAGTTCTAGGGTGCTGTTTAAAAAAAAACACACACAAAATGCATAAGAAAACATTTTGTTTCGAGTATCAGAAACAACCTCTCTACTTCTACAAGCATAGGGCTACGTACACCGAATCGAGGATGTATCAGAAACAATATCTCTACTTTCACAAGGTAGGAGTAAGGTTGCGTATAGTCGTATACATTGCCCTACTTAGACTTCACTTATGAGATCTCACTGAGTATATTGTTATTGTCGTAATTATTAAACAAAAAATAATGAAGTAATTATTTATTCTTACAGAATCAGCAGAGTTATGCCATGCAGACAAGAAATTAATTTCTTGTTCATTTGGTTCTTTATAGATCCATTTATGACTATGATCTGCTGCCACTTTTCCAATTATACTGCAAAAAAACATAATAAAAAATTATATATATATATTATAAAAAAAAAAAAACCCATGATGAAAAATAAAATTTTACATAATTTTTCTATTATTACCCTTCTCCATAGTTGTAAATTTCATGTGACATCTTGAAAAAAAGTTCAGGTTGAAGACCTTGATAATGTTGATATTCTCCATAATTATTATTAGAAGATGATCCTGGACATTCATTTCCATTCATCTCAGCCGTGGATGCAGCAAAATTGCAAAAACCATCTTCCCATACCAATATCCTATAATTAAATTTTTTTAAAATAATTCCATAAAAAATCAAGAATATAATTTGATATATGTAATATGATATGAAAAAAATGTTTACCAATTTCTTCTATTTCCTCTTGACCTATCATATGCTCCACCTTGATTATCCCACCTAATTGACAAAAAAAAAATTATTCAGCACGCGAATCTGTCTTAGTCGAACCAGTAGATTTCAGATATATCGATATGATATAATTACTTTGGAGGAGGGTAATTTCTAGGTAAGATTCTCCAAAAGACAGCATAAACCCATTGAGAGTTTTCATGAATACATAAACTTCTTAGAGAGTGTTGAAGAAGATGAGTAATAGCTAAAGAATTTAGTTGTTCTTCCATTATTTTAGAAGAATATGAAATAATTTTTTTTCTTTGTTTCTTTCTCTTCTATAATTAGTTTTTTTTTTTTTTATAAGAAGAAGCAAAGACATAACTTCCTTTAGTTGCTTTATATAAGGCCACCACCAAAGAAAATAGTATCTATCACATTTATACCTCCTCCTCCTTTCTTTTCTCTCTCATAGAAAAGAGAAAATTTCTTTTATTTCAATTTACGTGACATTTTTTATTAGATACAAAAATAAAGAAGACTTTTAAAATTTATGATCTAAAATTTGTCTCATCTTTTGCATGACTATAAATAATTTCATTAAGGATAAAATGTGAAATTGTTTCTAATTATAAAAAGCTGATATTCTGTTTGAACAAATTGAAAATGAAAGTATCACATAAGTTGAGACAAATGATTTTTTATATTATATCCGATATTCATATTAAAGCCTAATTATTTTGAATTCGCACCGTATAAGACTTCATTTAAAGAGAATTACTCCTTATCAAAAAAATTCATACTTAAGACTTAAATTCAAAACTTCCTCACGAATAATAATATGAAAGAATTTTCTTTTTTCAAGATTATACCAAAATGAAGTGCAGAAGGCCCCACGCTTTTGCATGCCCGGTTTCCAATACTTCTTTTATTTTCAAACCCCTCTATTTAAGATGATTTGTTTATCTGTATATAGTATTGGCAGGGTAAAAAAGATATTTATAATGTTAATCGAGTCAAAATTTAACATTTGAAGTTTATAAAATTTAATATATTGGACCTTTAAAGAGAAAAGGGTCACATGTACTTTTTAACTCTTTGTTATAAAAATAACTCGTATATATATATATATATATATATATATATATATATATATATATATATATATATATATATATATATATATATATAAATAAATAATTTAAATATATCATTTTAATTGAACAAAAGTGGAAAAATTTATTTTAAATTAATTTTTAATTTTAAGAAATTTATGTATGTGAGTATTTGATTTTTTTCATATGTGAATTTTTTTACTTCTTTGATCTAACGGTTATTTTGATAGTCAAAATTTATTTTTCACTCATTTTCATATAAAATTTAGTTTTTACCAACACAAAAAATAAATTACAATATCGCTGCAAATAAAATAAATTAAAATCTTTTTCTTACTTTTTGCGTTCACACTTCTTTCTTTTTATTTATCAGTTTTTTACACACTATAAACATGAAAGAAAAAAAATGAAATAAGAATAAGAAAATCAAATAATGATAAGAAAATTAAATAGATCTATAAGGGAAATAGTTAAAACTCAAATTAATCATTAAATTTAAAAAGTTTTTTTTTTTTTAAAATCATATGCGAGAAAGATCAAGTTTACTTCTGAATTTTGCTAGAAAGATCATAAATATTCCTACATGAGTTTTTTTTTTTAAATAATAATTAAAAAAACTAATTTAAAATATATTTTTACTTCCATTATATGAAAAGAGTATATATGAGCCACTTTTATAAAATTAGAGTTATATATGAGCCACATTTATAACCATCAAGAAAATATATGTGAGCTACTTCTGTAATGAATATATCAATTTTAAATCATAAAATTAAAGAATATATTTAAAAAATTGCCAATAAAGATCTCTATGTCGTGAAGCCAATTTCAAGCAATAATTATAGTGCTAGTCTATTTTCTCTACTATTCTGCCATATTATTTCTTACTTAGATTCAAATTTTATTTATCATATATTTATATAAAAGAGAACCCTAGGCCCGCCTATGTGGCTTCACCACAAGCTAGAATTTCCTTTTAAATTTATTTATTTTCAAAAATATTCTTCCCCTTTCATGAAAAGATGTGACTTCTATTAAAAGTTGTGACTTTTATGAAAAGTTGCGATTCTTACGAATAGTTGCGACTTTTATGAAGAGTTGTGACTTTTATAAAAAATTGCGACTTATATGAAAAGTTGGACTTTTATGAAAGGTTGTGACTTTTTCAAAGAGTTGTGACCTTTCCAATAAGGCACAATAAGTCTATAAATAGAGGGATTTCCTCTTATTTTAAAACAACGAAAATTTTGAACTTCTTCTTCTTCTTCTGCACAATTAAACATTCGTGTACTTTGCTGCTGTTGAGTGACTCACTGACACAATTGCTTATGTATCAATACACTGGTGAATAGAATCATTCTATCCTGAGAGGATCTATTCCTTTAAACATTGGGTACTAGAGGAGAATAATTTCCTTAAGAGGCCAATTTGCATTCAGTTGGCTTGATTTTTTTCTTTCTGTTTCATTCTATTGTTACATATCCTGGTATGTTTTTTACAGTCATTAATTTATGATTATGTTATTAATTGTTGTTTTTGAGTACATGTTTTAAACTTTGTGGTTTATGTTTATGTTTTTGATCATTATGTTGAAGTAAAGATATGTTAAGCAAGAGTTCGATGTAATCATTAGACTATTGGTGTCATGTTTATTAGAATTCTTAAACTTGAAAAATAAATGACTTTGATTTTTATAGAATTTTCATAAAAGATCAATGGGATGTCCAAGAAGGGAATGTCCCATGGATCTTTTTTAAGTGTTCAGAAGTTATGGTGGTTCCAAATTACCTTGGAGTTTTAGTTATTCAACTTTCTATCTTATCAAGACATTCAATGGATTAGTGAAATCCAAAAAATAAAGGAATGTAGTGGGATGGCAAGTTGGGGTTCAAATGTTGGATTGGAGTCAATGAATTACCCCTCAAAATAGGATGAGTCCATATTAATCAAATCTTTTTTTTAAAAAAAATTATCTCCTTATAAACATTAGATTAAAAGTCGCATAACAAAATAAAGTTTTAACCATATTGATAGAAACATAAACAACAAAATATAACTTTTAGTTATTAAAGTAGTGTCATCGACTGCGAATGATTTTGAACAAGGGACTTGCCAAGACATCATTTAATCCAAATTATTTGAGCGAACATGTGTTATTTCATTGAACTCCAAGAGATGTGTTGTTAAATTTTAATTAACTTATCAAGTACACAACTATTTATATAAGATGTATAATATTTAGATTCTGTATGTAGAGCCCTTGAATAGGAGAAAAACTCTCGCAATTGATGAATAAAATGTTTGTAACAATTTTTGAAAATACAAATATTGACAATGAAACAATTACATATCTTTTCTAAAGACATTGATGATGAATAACTATAGTAAAATGAAGAATTAATAACAAAATGCATAAACACTTAGAATCAACTCTTTTTGATTCTAAGATTAAAAACATATTTCATTTCATCTTTGAATAAAACATTTTTAACAATTTATCGTAGGGCTGTACCCACTCGAAAACACTTATATTATCAACTTTTCATAAGTAGATTATTGACGTAGTTAAAAATTTACCTAATTTATTGAATATTAATCAATGTGGAAAAAGAAAATACACTTTCATAGTTTTTTTCCCCACATTTTATCGTTTAACCATTTTCTGCTAGATTTATACCTATTGGGACCAAATAATTAGTCTGTTTACCATTTTTTTTTTTTTTGAATACTATAATATTATTTCTACTTTAGTAATATGCAATGCACCTACCCTATTTATAGTCAAGTTTCCTTTTATTATTTTTAAAATAATGTAATTTGAGGCAATATACATATCAACGGCGGATTTCTAGTTTCAATAACACATGTGATGATCGTAAAATTTGCGTATCTTCTATCATTTTAAATTTTTATTGAATACGTTATTATTGTTATTATGTGATGATTTGAATGATCACGGTTAAAAGTATGCACTTATACAAATTAAATTCACACCTATAACCAAAAATGAGTAATGGGTTTAATAGGGTGCCAAATTAACGTGTTAGGTTGAATTTGAATATGTTAAAATGGGTTGAGATAATAAGTGAGTGTGTTACTGATTCATTTAAAAGTTATTCGTTGAGATTAATTGGGGTGAAATGAGCTAAAAATCAAGTTATAACCTAACTCATCCGATTCTTACTAAATTCTATTTTTTTTTAATTATAATTTATTTAAGTATCTAATAAGGCTTTTTCTTATATTATGACTGTATAAAATATCAACTAAAAAATATCTTTTTTTAAAAAATATTTACTCAATTTCTCACCAGTGTAATTGCATGATTTGTCTTTCAAATGAATTGATTTTTAATTTTTTTCCCTTCAAATGAATTGGTCTTTAATTTTGTCCCTTCAAAATCGACCTTATACCTAGTGAGACATACATTCTTTAAGGACAGAACATTACTTATGAAATATTATGATGTGAAAATATAAATTTATTCTCCGTATCTTGAGAGGCAAAAGTGCAAATGACCCTGTTAATAAAACAAGTAAATTATTAAATTTCCCAAAACCTAAATAAATTGAACGAATTATAATTTGTAGGCTGATTTTTTCACACCTAAATTTAATAATATTCTATACCTGATGATTTTGAAATATTTAATTTTACCTCTATTAATAGAAATTGGCCTCAATCAACATTTAAAAGTTGCTCAAGTTGTCATATATTAGGCAGTTGAAGTCAACAATCACATTGCCAAAAAAACTAAACGTGATGGAGTTTGAATGTCAAAGTTAAGAACCAAATAAAATGGCAACACACTTATTCATGTGTAACACAATTTCAAATTGAGCGCGTGATGCACAGCTGTTTTTCTTTCCTCATAAAATACTAGAGAATTATTGAAAATATTTATAAATTTGACAGAAATTAATAGTTTCGTCTTCGAACTATTGACAACATTAAAGACACACATCTACTTAACTTAATGAGAATTTAGGAGTGTATTTCACTCATATTGCAAGATCGAAGGTGTATTTAAATTAAATTGGTCAAGTAAAAAGGTGTTTTACTACAAAATTCATCGTTCTCATGGCCCCTTTTGTCATCATCCCGGAAAAGAGTACATTTGAGGCGAGATCTCATCCAATCTAATTTGTTGCGAAATAGCTTATATCTATTTTGAAAATTCATCGTTAAATATAGTTATTATTGAAATTTTTGTTGTTTGATATACGGAAGTTATCAATTGTTTGTTAACTTTTGTTTTGTAATAAATGATCCGATAATATAAAAATTCTTGGAAGTTAATTTTGGAATGAGAAATACATGTCCAACCAAGAAACCTAACACGATGAAGCTAATGCATTTGTCTAACTAAGTCAATCTCAAAAACAAGTAAAAGTCTGAGTGAACAGCCTAACAAACCTACTCAATTTCCATAAGAAAGGAAATAAAAAAAGGCAATAGATGTACATTAATTTCCACCTATATATTTACTGTTCGTTTGGCATGATAGACAAACATTCATTTATGTGATAAACAAAATTAATATTATTTTATCTCTTATTTGACTAGTAAATTTAAAATAAGTTATTTTATGATTAGCATGAATGGAGCTATCTTAGTAGGATGGGGGTATGTGGACATTCTTCAGATAAATTATGTGGTGTACATAAGTTAAATATTAGTTATTAGAAGTGTGTATTTAATTTTCTACATCTTTAATATAATTGAGAAGAAAATTTACACGTTCTTCGTTAAAATTCTGTCTCTACTACTAATAATTAATAATTAGTACCGCGATAAATTATTTCTTCCAAATAAAAAAATAAAAGTATAGAAATCAGTTTTCACGAGATAAAATGATAAAAAGACAAAAATACCCTTATAGGTCCCCTCAAATCATTTTTCTACTAAATAAGATAGAGAATAATTTTATAAACAAATAACTACTTCTTACAAAATTAGGAAAAATTACCTAAATACACAACTTATTTACCATATTTTTAAAAATTTTCTACCATTTGAAAAAATTACAAAAATCCTTACTTTCTCCCATTCTCGGATACATCACTTTACGCAATGTATCGGTACATACGCGATATATCGGGACGTTGAGTGATGTATCAGAACGTTGAACGATGTATCCGAAATCAAGACGTGATGTATCAGGGCGTTTTGGGATATATCCAAATTCCATCAAATTTAAGGGATACTTGTAATTTTTAAAAAATAGATATATAATGTAACTAGCTCTTAAAACTATGAAATTAACGTAAAATTTTCTAAAAATTATGTAATAAATGTTATTTTTAATATAACAAATCAAATAGCCAATTAAAATACCAACATAACTAAATCCAACCAAAATTATTTTCAAAGATGTATGTATAGGCTTAAGTCATCAATAGCCTCTTAAAGTTGTCTGCATAATTCATTTAGACACCTCAACTGAGACTCTTACCTATTAGACACTTTAGTATTAACGAATATTTATCTATTAAACATAAAATGACAATTAGCTTTAAAAATATTGTGCGTGTAATTCACACACATTATCTTGACAAAATCACGAATAGAATTATGACACGTGGCACATGGGCCCATAATTTTAATTTTGAAAAATAAAAAATAATTTCCAGCCTTTAATAATATAGAAAAAATTAAATTGATAAAAAAAGAATCTCTCCCCCCCGACCCCACCTAACCCCCACCCCATATAACCTATTGCCCTTTCTTCTTCATCTTCTTCTCTGTCATTCACCATTGATTCCTCCGGCGATAACAAAAAAGAAAATGTCTAGCTCCACCTCATCCCGAATTCACCCACCAAATCCTTTCTTCTTTCTTTTTCTTCGTTATATTCTATTTCTCCGGCGGCTATTGCGATTTTTGTAAAAATAATCGACCTCGATAAATTATTTCGAAATCGACATATCAAAAAAATATATAACATTTTTAATAAGTTTAATGAATGGTGATGGTTGCTCGACCGGAGTTATTGAAAATAAAGATGCACAAATATTGTTCAACTTTTTAACTCCAATAGTCGATTTTTTTTTCTTCTTCTTGCAAATTCAACAGGCAATTTGTTTACAGAAAATGAAAAAAAAAAATGAATCAAAACAAAAGGCAGAGAAATTTGATGTTTTTAAAATGGTGGGTTGAAGAAGAAGATGACTTGTACATGGGTGTGTGGGGGTGGGTTTTTTTTAAGGTACAAATTTATTTTTAAAAAATAAAAAAAAATGCATTCACGCGTTCAGCAGCAGTAAGATATACTTATTTTGTCACATCAATATTTTGTGTTTAATAAGTATACGTATTAAATAATTTAGGTGTTCAATAAATACTAACTTTAATTTATATATTTAAATGAATTATGCAGATAATTTTAAGAGACCACCGATGACTTCAGCCAAAAAAGTTCAATAAAATCCAATAGTCTCGTGACATATGTGTGTCATGAATGCATCTGTTTTCTTTGACCAATTCCAATCTTATTTTCTTTTTCAGACTACTGTTCATTACATTAATAACTCCATACATAATTTCATCTTCTTCTTTTCTGTATTTTTTGTGGTCCAAAACACACAGGGATCAACAAATTTTATGTACAAATCTAAATGCAATAATACAAAGACAAATGCATGTTTCAATATATATATATATAGACTGACATGATATTAATTTATTTATTTATTGCAATTGTAGAATTTTTTATCTTACAATTTTGTAATTGTATATATATGTTACCTTTTTTTTCAAATATTAATTATTTTGACAAAATGAATTTGTTTTGAAAAATTGATATTTTGGAAAAGAAGAAGAAGAAATCTTTTATAATTTATTATTTCTTTTTTCTTTAGGGGATTAATTATTGTTGAATATCGAATTTTATTAATCGCAGATTATTTATATGGACTGATTCAACTCATTTAGAGGAGATGATTAATTTGGAAAAGTTGTCAAGGAATCAATGAAGCTTACACTTGTTCACTAATTATGAGAGTCGACTGAATATCCTCATCATTGACATGAATTTTGCTTGCATCTGATCCCAATTTTTGTTCAATCCAGATGACCAAATTGAGTGAATTGTGATCTAATATATGATTGTATCAGGTGAGCAACAATCACTTCATTACAATACCAACGAGACCCTTGAGAGCCAAAAGTATTAAAGAAAGGGCCATAGAAATCACGAACGCATCATGATATCATAAGATGTCTGGCTCGAATAAATTAATCGGTACTAGAAATGTTAGGAAAAGGAGTAATGAAAAAGCTATTTAACTCCAAAAAACCTATCCTGCGTTAAGGGTGTGTTCGTACGAAGAAAAATATTTTTCATCTAGGAAAATAAGAGAATTTTTTTTATATTATTCTAAAATATTTGAATATAATTAGACAAGCACTATGGACGATTTGGATGGGAAGCTAGGGGTATGGAATGATAGGGATGAGTACTACAAGGAATGAGGGTAAAAATAAAGAGAACACAATAAATGTAAAATATCACTTATAGACCGTAATTTCTGAAATAAAACTTTGTAAAGTAAATCGGGTAGTTAAATAATTTTTTGTTTTCAAGAGAGACAAAGTGGACTTGTGGCAGCTTTTTCTTGATGATTTCAACTACGATTTATTTTACTGTTGTGAACAGATACACACAATCGTTATTTTTATACTTGAATTATTTTTACAATAATTACTAGTACTTATTAATTAAATAAAGGAAACGTGAGAGTGTTGAGTGATAAATAATACTTAAACAAATACATTATGATTAATTAAGATTATAATATTATCAAACATCTTTCCATAAAAAATATTGCATCATTATAATTTATAAATAGTAACTTGTCCAGCTGGACACTTATATATCTTTAAAATACACTATTAAATAGTGCATGAGGTAATATATAGGTCTTGTCCAAAAGTTTAGATTGTTACAATAATTTCGATTAAAGTTCAAATATGTTTCAGATCTTTTTTCCTATATCTTTCATTGAACTTCCGATTATCTAAATTTTATTTATCAAAATATTAAGTTAATTAATCTAATCCAATTTAACTTAATAAATTGGTTCAATCAACTCTCGAAAGTGAAATATGACAATTAATTTGAGATGTAAAGTGTACTATCTATGATTGTTAAACCATTGTTAAAATCGTACGTACAATAACTCAAAACAATGAACAATCGAAACGGTTTTGCAGTTATCATTAATTTTATATATATATATATATATATATAAGACATAACAGTGCTGTACTGTACTGTACTGTGTAGTTTTATACCTAACACTTCACATACCACTCTCACATAAAATACAAAATGTAAGTACATCTATTTATAAATGTGACAAAAAAAATTATATATGGACTAGATGAAATATATTATCCCAACTGTACTTCCATTCTAGTTTCTTCATTATTTTCTTAAATATATATTGTTGGTTCAATAAGATTCTGTGAGCATTTTAATATTTTTTAATTATGTTAAAATGTTTTCCCTTCTTTTGTTTCACTCATGTCAGAAGTTAGGCATAATTGCCTAGGTGCATTACTTGTTTCTGTCCGTTAGAATTTGGCTTAATTGCCATTCTTATTAGTGATTCAATGTTGTGAACGTTGGGATTTCTGTTGACCAATTAGTGGTTTCTGGCAGAACGTATAATGGTCATAGATGACCATTACTTCTCCATATTGAAATCTCATTATTCTTCCTCCATTGTACCTTGAAATCTATATAACATATGTAACCTCTAGGCCATTTATCTTCATTATTTACTACTCTATTATTTTCCTATTTATTTCTTGGAAGACTTCTTCTATTATAAATAGTGGTGGTCTTCATTTGGTTTATATACAAGGAAAAATATAGAGGGCATAAAGTTTGTCAAAAAGAAAGTTCTTATTAGTTGAAGAAAGGTGTTCTTTTTATGGAGCTTTGGACTCAACTCTTGTCCAGAGTTGTTGTATCCTGGAGGGGACAAGTCAAGAAGGACTACTGCTCTGCAGTGGGCTTGAATCTCCTTAAAGAGAGAGATATCCGCGCTTCAGCCTGAAGAGATTTATTTTCTTCATTTTATTTTCAATTGTAATCTTTCAATTTTATTATATTGTAATTTTTCACTAACAATTTTAAGGAGATTCAAAATGACTACAATTGAAAAAACCGTAGGTGTGAAGATGAGAGACCTTAACAAGCCATTTCGGTTCAATGGTAACCATTTCAAAATATGGAAGGATAAAGTACTTTTCTACTTAAATCTTCTCAATGTTTCTCATGTGTTAACTGAGAAGAATTCTAATAAAGTTGATGGCACCTCCATGAATGATGATGAACTTATTTCTCATCATGAGAAAGTGGAAAAGTACGATGGTGAAGAGGCAAGGGGTCAAGATGCACTTTTACAAACAGAAGAGAGCAACATCACAACGAAGGTAAATTTAATTACTTCAAATAATGCTACTCTTGAAACTCACAAAACTACTTATTTGAAGCCTAAGAAGAAAAAAATTAAGAAAAATAATAGTAGACCTCCCAAGAAAACTAATGGTGAAAATAACCAAGCACAAAATCAACAAGTTCAAGATAAGGGGCCATGCTTTGTTTGTGGCAAGAGTGGGCATATTGCTCGATTTTGTAGATTTCGGAAATGTGGTCCTAACCCTCAGACAAACGTTACCGAAGAACCTTTTGTGGCGGTGATTGCCGAAATAAACATGGTTGAGAGTGTTGATGGATGGTGGGCTGATTCTGGTGCAAACCGTCATGTCTGTTATGACAAAGATTGGTATAAAAAATATATTCATTTTGAGGAGCCCAAAACCATCATGCTTGGTGATTCACATACTACTCAAGTGCTTGGAACGGGAGATGTCGAATTGTGTTTTACCTCTGGAAGGGTGTTAACTTTGAAAGATGTACTTTATACTCCTTCCATGAGAAAAAAATTGATGTCTAGTTTTCTTCTTAATAAAGCAGACTTTAAACAAATTGTTGAATCTGATCAATATGTAATTGTGAAGAAGGTTATTTTTGTGGGAAAGGGGTATGCTTGTGATGGGATGTTCAAATTGAATGTAGAAGTGAATAAAGCTTCTACTTCTATTTATATGCTTTCCATGCTCATTTGTGTCATATTAATGATCGTTAGGTTGAACTCATGAGTAGTTTAGGATTAATTCCAATGATTAAAAAGAATTTTGAAAAATGTGAGGCTTGTAGTTTAGTCAAAATCACTAAAAAGCCTTATTTTCAAGTTGAAAGAAAAAATGATTTGTTAGAATTAGTTCATACTGATATTTGTGAACTTGAAGGAATTTTAACTTGTGGAGGTAATAGATATTTTATCACTTTCATTGATGATTGTTCTAAGTTTACATATGTTTACTTGATGAAAAATAAAAGTGATGCTTTTGAAAACATTAAAGTTTATCTCCATGAAGTTGAAAATCAGTTTGGAAGAAAAATAAAAAGAATTAGAAGTGATAGAGGCCATGAATATGAGTCAAATGAGTTTAATTCTTTTGTTAGATCATTGGGAATAATTCATGAAACTACTCCTCCTTATTGTCCTTCGTCTAATGGTGTAGCGGAAAGGAAAAATAAAACTTTGGTTGAATTGACTAATGTCATGCTTATTGAGCCACATGCACCTTTAAATTTTTGGGGTGAAACTATTTTGACTGCTTGTTATGTGTTGAATTGTGTGCCTCATAAAAAGTCAAAATTGACACCTTTTGAATTGTGGAAAGATTACAAATCAAGTTTGGGATATCTAAGAGTTTGGGGTTGTCTAGCCTTTGTGAGGCTAATGGATTCCAAGATTACAAAATTGGGTAAGAAAGTTACTACTTGTGCTTTTCTTGGTTATGCTTCAAATAGTACAGCATATAGATTTTTTAATCTTGAAGATAATATTGTGATAGAATGGGGTGATGCTATTTTTCATGAAAATAAATTCCCTTTTGATTCTAAAAATAGTGGGGGTCAAAGGATTGAACAAAATATTTTGTCACTACCTAGTTCTTCTACTTCTACTTTGAAAAATAAAGAAGTTAATGATTTTGAGTTAAGAAGTAAAAGAGCTAGAGTAGAAAAAAATTTTGGTCCAGATTTTTATGTGTTTAATGTTGGAGATGACTCTCTCACTTTGAAAGAAGTTTTATCTTCACATGACTCCATTTTTTGGAAAGAGGCTGTAAATGATGAAATGGAATCACTAATTTCTAATAAAACTTGGAAGTTAGTTGATTTACCCCCGGGTTGTAAAACTATTGGTTGCAAATGGGTCTTACGAAAAAAGTTGAAACCGGATGGATCTATTGATAAATAGAAGGCTAGACTAGTTGCAAAAGGTTTTAAACAACTAGAAGGCCTATAATTTTTGATACTTTTTCACCGGTAACAAGAATTACATCCATAAGACTTTTAATTGTTATAACTGTAATTTTTTATTTGCAAATTCATCAAATGAATGTAAAAACTGTTTTTTTAAATGGAGACCTAAATGAGCAAATTTATATGGAACAACTCGAGTCTTTTGTTGAAACAGCCCAAAAAAGCAATGTATGTAAACTTACTAAATCCCTATATGGCTTGAAACATGCTCCAAAGCAATGACATGAAATTTTTTTATACATGATTAAAAATGGTTTTAAAATAAATGAGTGTGATAAGTGCATTTATCATAAGTCTTGGAATAATTCTCATGTTATTATTTGCCTATATGTTGATGATTTATTGATCTTTGACTCTAATTAACATGAGTGTTATTGATGAAGCTAGAAATATTCTTAGAAGCCATTTTGATATGAAAGATCTTGGTGAAGCAAATTTTATTCTTGGAATAAAAATAACAAGAACATGTGAGGAAATTTTCCTTGACCAGTCACATAATGTTGAGAAAATTTTAAAAAAATATAACTTTCTTGATTGCAAGCATGTTGTAACTCCTTTTGATTCAAGTGTTCACTTATTTCCTGTTTAAAGTGAAAATGATGTAATAAATCAAAAGGAATATGCTAGCATAATCGGAAGTTTGAGATATGTGACTGATTGCACTAGGCCTGATATTGCATATGCAGTAGGAGTACTTGGCAGGTTTACAAGCAAGCCAGGTAATGAACATTGGTATGCTATAACAAGAGTTATGAGATATTTAATTGGAACAAAAAATTGTGGTTTGTTCTATAAAAAATATCTTGCTGTACTTGAAGGCTTTTGTGATGCAGATTGGAACACTTTATCAGGTGATTCCTGTTCTACCACTGGTTATGTCTTTACTTTAGGTGGTGGTGCTATTTGTTTGAGATCAAAAAAGCAAACAATAATTGTTAACTCTATCATGGAGGCTGAACTAATTGCTTTAGCTTCAGCTAGTGAGGAAGCAAATTGTTTAAGAGATTTATTATTTCAAATACCTTATTTTGAAAAATCAATTCCTCCTATTTTAATTCATTGTGACAGCACTACTGCGATTGGTAGAGTTCAAAACTGTTACTACAACTGTAAATCCAAACCTATAAGGAGGAAACACAATAATGTAAAATCGTATTTGACAAATGGTACCATTAATGTTGATTATGTCAAATCTTGTGATAATCTTGCAGATCCTCTTACTAAGGCCTTAACGAGAGAAAAGGTCTGGAGCACATCGAGGGGGATGGGATTAAAGCCTATAAATCCTTGAGTCATATATGAGGAAACCCAACCTGGGGACTAGAGATCTTATAACTAGGTTCAAAGGGAAAAACTAATCATATGATGGCTTGTTGTGAAGAATGCACTATTTTTTATTCCCTTCCTATGATGTGAGTGCATTGTTTCCTGTAGTAATTAGTGAAGGTTGAGTTGATAAAACTCTTAATGAATATCTGTAGTCCATATGGGTGGAGTGTTAAGCTTACAAGAACACTCTCAACAGATTTCACCTATGTGATGTGTGGAAGTAGGTCGCCACCTATGAGAATTTGACTTATTCTCAAAAGCACTTATGAAAATAGCACAAGGTCGTAACTTGCCGACTTTTAAAGCTTATGTCAACACTTTGATTATTATGTGTGGACAGTGTCCCTTCTGCAGTCATAGTTCAAGTCTGAGACCACTACGACTCTAGAGTAAAAGTTATTGTTTCACTAAGTGGAGGTTCAATACAGAACACACTTTCATTATGCATAATAATCTTCCTTCGGCTGATGGTCTCTCTTATCTAATATTAAAATGAGTGAGGGATTGTTGGTTCAATAAGATTCTGTGAGCATTTTAATATTTTTTAATTTTGTTAAGTTGTTTTCCCTTCTTTTGTTTCACTCATGTCAGAAGTTAGGCATAATTGCCTAGGTGCATTACTTGTTTCTGTCCGTTAGAATTTGGCCTAATTGCCATTCTTATTAGTGATTCAATGTTGTGAACGTTGGGATTTCTGTTGACCAATTAGTGGTTTCTGGCAGAACGTATAATGGTCATAGATGACCATTACTTCTCCATATTGAAATCTCATTATTCTTCCTCCTATTATACCTTATAATCTATGTAACATAAGTAATCTCTAGGCCATTTATCTTCATTATTTACTACTCTATTATCTTTCCATTTATTCATAGGAAGACTTCTTCTAGTATAAATAGTGGTGGTCTTCATTTGATTTATATACAAGGAAAAATATAGAGGGCATAAAGTTTGTCAGAAATAGAGTTCTTATTAGTTGAAGGGATGTGTTCTTTTTGTGGAGCTTTGGACTCAACTCTTGTCCAGAGTTGTTGAGTTATATATTGTGATTAGGCTGTTGTATCCTGGAGGGGACAAGTCAAGAAGGACTACTGCTCTGCAGTGGACTTGAATCTCTTTAAAGAGAGCGAGATATCCGCGCCTCAGCCTGAAGAGATTTATTTTCTTCATTTTATTTTCAATTGTAATCTTGCAATTTTATTATATTGTAATTTTTCACTAACATATATATATATATATATGTGTGTGTGTGGCAAAAATTTAAACATGGATAAAAGTTTAGGATTACACTAGAATGAAGATTAGCATAAAAAATAATAAAACTATGTAACAATGTATATGACAAAAATATTAGTAATAAATATACATTGTCAATTAAGAAAATTAACATACAAAATTTGTTGTTTGGTCATTTCAATTCACCTGTTATAAATCGACGTTTATAAATTTAATCGTATCAATTTAAAAGTAATTAATACGATAAATCTTCACAATATAAAATAGTTGATCTCAACCAGTTTAGATTGAGGCATGCATAAGTGAATCTTTATTATTCTTAATTCTTTTAAACTCACATTATTATAAATTCAATAAACTCGATTTTTTCGTTCTTTCATCTTATGTTACTATAAATTTGTGACAATGCTTATTATTCATATTTTATTGAATACGAACCGAATAACATTTTTTAACATATACATGTGACATCTAGCTTCTAGAAATATTATTTTTATTGTACTTGTCATATCATAAGTTGCTTTCAATTTCTACCAAGCTGACAATAACGTGAGAGTAAAATTTGACAAGTCTTTCCCTGACCCTTCAATTCAGAAATTTAGTAGTACTACTTACCGTCACTATTATTAAAAAAACAATATGAGTAGAAATAGTATATTGGAAATAAAAGGATCCATTTTTTAAATAACATTTTTGAAATAGTAACTATTCCCTCTGGTCATATTAGTTGCCAATATTACTAAAAATGTCTGTCTCAAAATACTTATTAATTAAAGCTTTTTTATTTTGCTCTTTAAACTAATTATTTTAAAAGTAAATAATATATACATTAGGATAAATTAGTGAAATATACTTCCTTATTTGTGATTTTTTAAAGTGTGTGTAAAAGGAAAATGTAATTGAAAGGTTTAAGAAGCAGATGAAAATTTGATTGTTTATCGTTACAATTGAGAGTATGTTTAACTCCTGTAAATACACAAAGCTACGGAGGAAAAAAGGTAAACGATTGATAGTTAACATGTCTTTCGATAAATATTTGATGATAATTTAGATTAAAAAATATTTCCGCTTGATAATTAATTATTAAGGTATGAAACTCAAAAATCATAGCTATTGTAGGTGTGTTTTTAAGCATTCGCTTTTAATTTTTAAAATTTTCACTTATTTTTTTTAGGTGAAATTAATTACTGAAAAATAAAATACCCAACCTGTCATAAACTC
Source organism: Solanum pinnatisectum (assembly GCA_035578085.1). NCBI lineage: Eukaryota > Viridiplantae > Streptophyta > Magnoliopsida > Solanales > Solanaceae > Solanum > Solanum pinnatisectum. The sequence continues at coordinate 6,480,694 of CM069080.1, read as the reverse complement.
ATATAGCTAGGCTAAATTCAAAACTAAAACGATTTATATTTAATTCACAACATATGTATTTCCTCTATTTATTACTAAACTTTTTTCTTTTCTTTTCTAACAAGCATATTTTCCGTATTATTTTTCTCCTAGGAGTACGTACCTTAAGTTTTTTTTTTTTTTTTATATCAATAAATGATTACTACACAAATATAATAAACGTTTTTTGACCATCCTTTTCATGATAGCGACATACATTTACATTAAATTTTCTTTTGGCACTTTCTAAATTTAATTTCTATTTTTAAAAAGGGTGTGGAGTGTGTATAATTTTGTGTTGCTTGTGCATGAATGTACATAAAACTAAAATAAATACTTATCGCTTTTTTCATTTTAATTTATTTATCTTATATTTTTTTAAAAATTTTATGCATGATATGATTAAGCTATAAGATTATAAGATTCAAAATTCTTTAATTTTTTAAAACTTTATATTGTGGTTAATGAAATGATTAAGAATTCTAAGGTCTAAAGTTCAAAACTCAATCGAAATAAAAAGATTACTAGGTAATTCTTTTCATATGTCTTAATTTTATCTGATATCTATTACGGCTGAAAAGTGGCAGATATCTCATAGAATTAATGGCGATTTAAGTAAAGGGGCAAACCCATCGGTGGCCCCCTAAACTTGGCACTTAGACACCTCAACTAGGCTTTGTTCATTTTAAACACCTCATGTGATATCCCGCTGTGTCATTTGACACTTTTTGCTGACATGACATAGCAAGTGTGATACACTCTTTGTCAGCGCGTGGAGAGCTTATATTTTATTTTATTTTTTTCTTCTTCTTCCCTATTTTAGCCACCATTTTCAAAACTTAAACTCCTAAACTCCTTCCATGGAGAAATAGATCTAATAGTGCTACAACACCAAGAGATTAGCTTAAACAACTTTTCTTATTTTGTTGCCATTCTTCCTCCTTGAAATGTTTTGAAAAAAATCGAAATATATTTTTTTTAAAGAAAATCTAGGACGATCTAATAGGGAACTCTTTATTTAGATTTAAATAATTTGGTTTTATTTGAAGTTATAAGTAAGACGAATCAGGGGTTGCGGGGGTGGGAGGTGGTGGAGAAGATGCAATGAGTGTGGGAGGGGTAGGGGTTGTGGACTGTGGAGAAGACAATCTGGTGGGGGAGAGGTTGAGGATCAGGGGTGGGGGGTGGTGGAGAATACAACATAGTAAGTGATTAATTTTTTTTTAAAATATTATTTGGATAAAAATAGCCACGTGTCATTGGCCTTTTTTTTAAAACTCAAAATTTATTATTTAAAAATTATTTTCAATATATATGCCACATGTCTTTGTTTAATTCGTCATTTTGACACGTCATCGGCGAGTGTGTTAGACACGCCTTACATATTTGGCTGATTATAAAAAAAAAGTGTCAAAATGACACAGCGGAATATCACATGAGGTGTCTAAAATAAATAAAGCCTAATTGAGGTGTCTAAGTGAAAGCTGGTGCCAAATTTAGGGGGTTACTGATGGGTTAACCCTAAGTAAAGTGTATTGGGGACGAGAGTTCTGAGAGAGTGATGAAAGTAAGAGTATTTGTTTGGGTTAAAAGAAATTGTATTTATTGATGGATAGTGATGGTGTTAGTGATGGCTCTCTACTCTTGTGGGGACTCTTTTTTTTATTTTTTTTTTTGGAATTCTCTTTTACACAAAAATATTAATAATAAAAAAACTACTGTTTCTTCTGTATTGACACACCTGTCAAGAGAATTGATATTTGATTTCCTCTTTAAAAACAAAAGTACTATTCTATATAATTATTTTACTTTACATTTTGGTGATAATTACTCTTTTTGTGCTAATTTGTATGCCATATTTCAAATTTCAAAACGGTTAAATAATTTAAGTTTTGATTGTGAATTTAAATAGAAAAATTTCAATTGTTTTGAAATATAATTTATATAGTTAAAAACCACGTTATAAGTATTACCAACCACAATAATTGATAATTCAAAATATATAAATATTTTGAAAAATTATGGTGAAAAATAGACTTCTTTAAATATCGAAATCCAAAAATGCTATATACATTAAGACAAAAAAAGTATTATTTAGTTACCAAATTGTTTTATTCTCGACCCCTGTTGATGACAAGGCTAAAACAAGTTATTCATGATCGCGCAAAGGGCGAACAAACTACTTAATATTTTAATATAAATAGTAGAACAAGATTCTATATAAAAAAGTGATATAAATTAATTCCATTTAATATCTTTATTTATAATTATTTCATCTACCACTTAGTATGGTATATGTTGTAGTATTAGTTTAATTGATCAAACGTCTTATAATTAAAATTTAAATATTTAAAAATTATACGAAAATATTATTATTATAGGTATGGTAGAGGAGAGAGAAAATTTTTGGTCAAGATGTAAACAAACATAGTGTGGAATGCCCCATCCCTTTCCTCCATATTAAGGAAAGTGGAATCTCTGGTATTCCCATCCTTCCCAATGTTTTATGTCTCTTTTTTAAAAATAAAAAATAAACAATAACGAAATAAATTTAAATTTTTTTAAAAAATCTTTCACCATTTTAGTATCTAAAAAAGTTAGTGACCTCAAAAGCTTACTTCTACTACTAAGGAAATTAATTTTCTATATATATATATATATATATATATATATATACTCCATGGTCACATAATTTCTTTTGATCTTTTTAGTAATTCTAAATTTTATTTTAGGAAAGGTGATTGTTTAATTAATATAATTATTTGAATTGTAGTACAAGAAGCTATAAAAGTTTTTGATGTTGAGATTTTTTTATTTTTTTCGGTGTCCGGTGTTTGAATCTTGAGTAAATTTGGATTTGTAGCAGAAAATCTCACATTGGGGATTAAACTCTTACAAGGTCGCGACTCTGTATTCAGGACCTCTCATTAAAAATGACAAAATACTTACCACTTTACGATAAGAATGATAATATTATTAATTTAATTATGAGACAATATAACATGATATCTTACAGTACTGCACAAGGGAAGCAAATCTTTGATATTAAATTTTGCTTTTTTCTTGGCATAGGATTCGGAATGTTTGACGTGATGAAGTAAATCATTATTTTAATTAATTAATTGGAAACGTTTACTTTACTAGTACTGAATATTATTAATCATAATTTACAAAGAAAAGAAACTTTATATTATAGTATGATATATAGAGTTAAAAAATAGAGTAGCCACCCTAGCACATACAGGTCAAATGTTATAAATTTCAGTGATTCTTGAATTGATAGAACGTCATCTATTTTAGTTAATTAAAAAATAAGAATTCTAAGGTTTTTACAATTTCCAATATGATCTTGCGATTCTTTGGACCTTCCATAATCAGAAACCTAAAAATATTATACAATATAATGTAGTTCTTCATATATCCACCATGCAAACGTGCATGGAATATTAATGCAATGCAGTCCTTCCATATTTTTTATTACCATGTTTAATCATGTTTTATTGTGAAATTTGAAAAATTAAAAAAAAAAAAAAAGAAGCTTTTATTTTCAAAGTGAAAAATGATACTCCCTCTGTGCCTAATTACTTGTCCACTTTTGAATTAACACACCTATTAAGAAAGCAATTATTGACATAGTGAGTTTACCATTTTACCCCTATTAATTATGAAGTGGATGGACTAAAAATTTAAGATTTTCAATAAATTCTATCTTTTTCAAAATAATTAATTGAGGTTATAATAGGTAAAATTATTTTGTCCTTTCTTGATTTGTCAAAATGGACAAGTAATTAAGGATAACTATAAAAGGAAAAGTGGACAAGTAATTAGGGATAGAGGGAGTATTTAAAAATTGGAGTTATTTTTGATTTTTTGTGAATAATTTGAAATGAAAATAATAATAATGAAAACTCCTTTTTAATTTATTATTTTTCAAATTCTTGAAAATTTAGAAATTCAGCTTCTTTTACTTTTTGTGAGTAATTTGGAGTCATAAAAGTGAAAACACCTTTCTATTGTTTTTCAAATTCATGAAAATAATGAAATTTAATAACTTCAAGTTGAATTCCTGAATTTTATGGCCAACCGTATTTTGTGTAGTTCAGTTCTTAAAGGAACTGCATTTTCTATAGCTCATAAACTTATTCATGTCGGAATTCAGGAATCCAAATTCATGAAAATTGTGGAATCCATATTCATGTCGGGAGCAAAATCAAAATTTTAATTTTATAAGTTCTGAATCTACTATTAAATTTACAGCTCATTTTAATTAATGGATTCATAATGAACTAGAGACTTTATCTATGTAGTCAATTTTTCAGTATAACTACAAGACATATGTGAATCTAGTCTAGATAGAAGCAAGGGCAGGATTCATCCGAACCCCCTTCATCAACAAATAACATTATGTATACTAGCTAGTAGTAAAGGAAATTTAAATTGGAAGCAAACTATCTACAATTACACAAACATTTCTATCATATTTACTAATTTTCTATATATTTTGAACTAGTTTAGATAGATACATGTATTTTTGCTACTAAATATACTCCATATATAGAGAGAAGCGAGCGATATAGGAGGGAGGAAAGCGAGAGAGTCAGTGTATACCAAATACATGCAAATCACACTAGATACATATATCTGTATATGAGATTGCATATACATTCTAAAATACATATACATAAGGAGAGACGCAAGTGACATAAGGAGAAAGGCGAGCAATATAGGAGAGAGACGAGCGAGAGAGTCACATATTTCAGATACACGTGAATATATAATTCACTTGGATACAGTATATCTGAAATAAATTACATCTAATTTTAATTTCATATATCCGAAATACATATATTAAAACGCACTAGATACATACATATACATTTGAGGACCAAAATCTGACGCACATGATAATTTCGAAAACTCAAAAGAGAAATCATATACTAATTAATATTATAGCTTCGCCTCTTATTTAGGTCTAAAAATCTACTTATTCAAAGTTTGTCATCAATGGAAGGGCCCATGTGAGTCATGAGTTGACATATTACACATTTCACATGATGGTACAATTGTAAGTGCGTGACAACGTAAAACTTTATAAAAACACCATTAGCTTAATCTAGTCGATTATAACATGTTACTTACATGTATTCGTCTTAGATGTCAATTGATATTTCTTCGTTAAAAAATTATACTGTTAACTACACATACGTTTAAGTTTTCTTATGTTTATAGCCCTCTATATTTTGATATTCTAAATAAAAATTCTGACTCCATCATCGACTTATAATTTATTAGGGGGGTCAACTTTGCTTAAAGGTGAAAAGCTGGAGATGCTGCATGTTGCATGGTACTATATATCATTTTCTTCTTTCTAGCTAGGATAGTAAAGCAATAGAGTCTAACGTCAAATAGATTACACCTTGATGGGATAATAAAGAATTAAAGATAGTATCTAGCTTAGCTGTGAGCACCCAACATATACATAAGAAAATTCAAAAGAAACAAGCTGGAGAATCACTCTTTTCAAATTTCGAAAGTCAAAGTAATTTATTACTTTTGCTCTCAATCGTAATTTATGTGACTGCATAGTTTAAGAGAAGAAATAAAGACTTTTTAAATTTGTATAATCTAAAAAAAATTCATAAAAATTTCTGTGACTATGTCATTCTTTTTAGACTGATTAAAAAGGAAAAATATGTCACGTAAATTGAGACGAATGAAATATAACTTGTGATACTTTTACAAGGTTTTCAAATATATAATTTTTTTTTAGAGATTTTATGTCCGAATTTACGATTAAAACTAAAAAATTTAACTCCAATATGACATGCACATTGAGAGAAGTAGTGACTTTGTAGTTTGTAGGTCAGGCTTTTGTATTGGAATAACATCATATCATTTGTTTTGCACAAGTCAAATGTGTAGTTTGGGAAATTAAGTGGAAGGCAACTGGTTATGTGAGAAGAAATATTATAGGACAGTGCACAATAGAGCTGGATACCATATATATTTTTAAATCATCAGTCTAGCTAGCTAGCTCTCACCCAATATTTTTTGAAAAAATAAAGTTGTAGGGTACCTGCAAAGTGGGAGATGATGAAGATCCTTATTAATATTACAACACAACACTTCATTAGTACCATTGTATACCATGAGTGCCACTTTTTGACGTCGTAGTGGATTGGTAAGTACTTTTTTTTTAAAATATATATAACCAGATGTTTAAGATTTAAATTCTTCGGTATATGGAATTACCTTTATGAGGAATTGTTTTATCTTACATGAATGTGTGATTTCCAAACGCGAATCCAAGTTTAGGTATAAGTAACAACCAATGGAAAAACACAAAAAGTGCAACTTTAGGTTATAGGGTATCTGCAGGTCTATATACAAAAGGCTCTTTAATTCATCCAACTGTATAATCATCACTATGGCCAAACTAAACTATGCAAGGACTAAAGTATCAAATAAGTTGTTTTACTATAATACACAAGATTTTGTACACAATAATAACATATTCAGTGTGGTCATATAAGTTACGCAGATTTATCTCTATCTTGTGTGAGTTTGGAGAGAGTGAGATACACACAATAATAATACATAAATATACACTCAATTATTTGACCTTAGCTGACAAGTAAGCACTCCAACTTTGATAGTGCACATCGAGATATATACAATACACCTCAATTTGATCTCAACGGAACACTCCAACTCGTCCCCACACACATCCGAGACTCTGACGCTGATATGAAACATAAATTTTTGAGGTTTTTAGATAATTATTTTGTAAGTTAGACACCATGGAAATGACATGAAGTGTCTTGATTCTATTTGTACACAAATTTGAACTCGGGGTGGTAGAATTCTAAGGTTTTATAATTTCATACAATAAGTTGATGTTTATTTTGAATTACTTTTTCAAGCAAGCTAGGAGGACCTATTTTATGTAAACATTAATTTTTTTTCAAGCAAAAAGGACCTCTCAACTCACTTATTGAAATTTTTTCCATCTTACAATTAGGTAAATGGTGCAAAATGTTGTTCAATCACTGCCTATTAGGCATTGTAATAATATAAGTATTAAGTAGTTCCTCTACCAAAGAAAAATCCAAGACATCACGTGATGGGCATTGTTGGTCATGAGAATTTAGGTGTACATAGAAAGAGAATATAAAGAGGTGAAAAAGTAAAAGGAAAAGGAAAAATTAATGATTGATAGCAAGTCTAATCACTATTGTAACACCTTTTTTTGGGCTTGGGGTGGGGTGGGTTAAATAATACACACATCACACCTAAAAATATTCTTTAATTTGACCTCAACTGACAGTTATGTCCTCTAAATTTAAATGTGCATATGTAGACATTTAAACTTATATATAGTTGAACAAGTAGACACACACCTATGTGGAGTCCTACATGACAATTTGCGTCGTACAGATATATTATGTCATGTAGGATGTGTATTTACTTGTTCAATTTTATACAAATTTGAGTGTCTACTTATGTACGTCTAAAGTTGGAGCGCATAGATTTGAACTGTGACCAAACTAAAAAACATGTTTATATATCATGTTATGCCTAGTTTTTATATAATATACATGTCAAATTAAAAATGTCGTTTTAACATAATTCCTAAATGTTTGTCTAGATAGCTTTATTAGCAAATATTGGAGAAACTATCAAAATCTTTGGCCCATAAACATTTCTCTTTTTTGCTCCCTTCTTAGGCAAAATGTCCACAACTTGATTATTTTCTCATATTCTAACAAAGAGAGGAATATTGTGGTAGTTCAGTTGGTTGACTATTTAAATTCTGAACTTTTACCTTGCTGAAAAAGATTCGATTTCCACGCTTTGTAATCCTCTCCCCTATGTGTGCGTTAGCATGCATAAATACATTCTGACTGATCTAATTCTAAAATGAAATAATCCGATTTCGAGCATTGATTGAGATAAAGATAGATTGAATAAAAAGTCTTGATTAATTTAATTACGAGGTATGTATTATAGTTTACCTATAAGTATTTCTTTCTTATTTAAAATTTGAAAATATTGAATAGATCAATTTCAATTTACTCAATGCTCATATATAAGCATATGTGATCTCTGTCCTGGTTTTATTCTTTCAATATATGCAAAAGTTCAAAGGAAAAAAAAAAAAGAAATTAAAGAGAAGTCATATCATTGTTTAATCAAGTGGCAATTTTTCTTTATGTTTTTGTAGTACTTCTTTAATTATGTCTTGCTCAAATAAAGTTCATGAGTCTTACTTACAACTATTGTACCTTATCATTATTCAATTTTTTCGTGGGTCAATAATACATATAAGAGAAATGTGCGTGAGTATGAATAGTGAATATAGATAAGTATGCATAGTGAATAAAGTGTGTAAGTATGAATATCGATAAACTTAAGATATACACTTAGGAATAATTGTATCGAGTAAAAATAGACAAGACATGTGGAAGAAAACAAAGGGTAACGACATTACATTGGAAGCAAATGGTATGATTCACTTTGTAGGAATACAATCGGAACAAGGCTTGGGCGCTCTGAGGAAAAATAATTAAGAGGCAATATCGGACATTACTCTTTTCACTATCAAATGTTATTTAATAAGTCATTTAACATGAGTTAAGATGTCCTTCGGGATGACTTAGTTGGTTTGGAGGGTGGTTATCCACACGGATGATTCAGGATCGACCCCCTCAATGCCTTATGTGTCGAGTCTGTCGTATAGGACTTGCCTAGTGCGGAGTGCTATCCTGAAGATATCATTGGGGCCAGGTCAACATATGCTATGATATTCACTTAATTTAATTAAATTCATTCTATTTATCTTAGCTTATATCTTATTTATAGTTTTTAAATTTTTCTTGTGTATATATTTAGTGCCATAGGGGGTCATAGATTAAGAAGGATCTTTTCATAATAAGTGGAAGCACTAGTGATGATCTTATCACACATCATATAAACTTTTTAATAATGTTATTTCTAAGTTCAAATTCACATGATGATAAGCCTAAGTACTAAGTAGGTGGGGAAATAAATTATATTGGCTATTATGGTATCATTATTGGGATAATTAGATTCTAGATTGCCTTGCTTTTTGTAGCACAATTATTCTCTCTTAATTGTGCAATCAATGTCTCTTAAAGGAGAGGTTATAGTGCTCTTTGTCCTAATTGGAGACGAAGATTAAATTAATATAAAACCCTAAGATAATGACAATTGACAAGTCAATCCAAATTCTTAATGGAAAAATTAATTAGGACTTAGGTAGTACTTGTTGATGTTTGCTTTGTTTAAGGGCATCTCCAATCATACACTCTATTTTACTCTTCAAATATAGAGTTTTCTTTTTTTTTCAAACAACCAACTCCAACTCAGTTCTCTATTTTACTCTTTAAAAAAGAATATTTTTTCTCTCTCCTCAATATTATATTATTATTTCTATTTCATAATATAATTCCTTTTTATTTCTTTTTCTCCATAATTATTTTATATAATTTTCATGTGATACAAAAAAAAAAAAATTTAAATTTTTTTTATTTAATATAAAATTATTTTTTATTCTAAATTCTTAAATAACATAAATTGCAAGAAAATATTATATAATATACAAATTAATGGACAAATTCAAATAAAAGTGAAAATACAATTACATAAACACTCAATTTTTGAAATTATTACGTTGCTGCCATAAATGCTCTATTAATGCACTACGGAGTTCAAAATGAACATTTTTGTCCTTAGTTTTTTTATGTCTAGCTAAAAATTGTTCAAACCGGAGATTTTCATCTACCACCATTTCTGTCGTTGGAGTTGGAGCCTCTACATCATTTTGAATTGGAGCATTAAGATCACATTCATCCTCAATTATCATGTTCTGTAGTACTATAATACATGTAGCACTTCCTTTCTCCAAAAACGTGATGGTCCGGCACTAATTGCAAAACTTGATTGCAAAACTCTGAATGTTCAATATCTTTTCGGCATGATTGTTGTTTCATCATGAAATATTTCTTATTTTGGGAATGTGGATCGCAAATAGTTTGAACAATTTTTCATTTTATCATTTTGATTTTGTGTATTCTTTATAGTGAAAATTAATAATAAAATCAAATTATATTATTGATGAAAGTTAGAAAAAAATTAAAATACTATTAATTCGGGATGAAAGTAGTATATATTAAATAATATATTTTTATAATATTATATTACATTTAAAAGGAATGATGAATATTAGATATTTAATTAATGACATTATATGTAAAATAATAGAAATAATAATAAAATATTCAAAAAGTGAAATAGAGAGTGTGAATAGTAGTTCTCCAAATTTGGAGAACTACTATTCACCTCTCTAAATATGAAGAATAGAGAGTGATATGGAGGTGGGTTGGAGTGCCCAATCTCTATTTTACTCTCCAAATATAGAGAATGGAGAGCAAAATAGAGATGGGTTGGAGATTGTCACGCCCCGAGCCTACACCCTGGGGGGGACTGGCACTCGAAGACCATTGCTGGCCCCAAGCAAACCCTTGGCCTAACTTACTTAACTCAGCGGAAGACAATATTCATACTTATAATGATCAATAACACTTAACTGAACTGAATAATAAGAATAACTAAGAATGTTTAAAGGTTAAACATTCAACTTGGCCAAAAGCGGCAATCCAAGTCTTAACAATAAGAAATGATAATGAAAAGACTCAAAGGACTAACATCTGACTGTCTATGAAGCCTCTAAAACAACTGAGATGGATGTTGGGACAACCCCACACCATCCTATTGAACTAATTAGAAAGCAATGAAAATAGATCCTCCGGAATACAAGGAGGCTCACCGACTAACTCTGAACTGCTCACTGGATCAACAATGCGCTGGAATGTCGATCCTAGTTACCTGTGTCTGCATCATAAAATGATGCAGACCAATTGGCATCAATACATTGAATATACGAGTATGCGAGTTGGAATGCTAAAACAACATAGGCTTGAAAGGGAATCTGAAAGAAACACTTACCTTGGCTCTTATCAACTCATGAATACTTAACTGAACTCATTTCAATATAAAACAGTTTATTAAACAAGTGCAATATAAAGAAAAGTTGTTTAAAAACATGATGTCAACTTTGTGTATATACAAGGATACAACATAACTCTGAAATGTATGTAAAAATACAATAAACTGATGTATATAAAAAATACAATAACTTTTGTGGGAGTTCTCTAACCGACAACCATCACATAAGAGCTATAATGATGATACAACGATTTACCTCACGCTGCCAACGCATCCTATACCCGGCCAAAGGTATAGGACCTGAACTACTAAATGGATCTACTAATCTATTGTGAAAATGATTCATCTAAAAAGTATGACCCTTTTCTACCTATGGTGGCTACATGGTTTTATGGAGACGTGAGTGAACTCATGTTCACCCCTAATTCGATGCTCAATACTACTCCCAAAATATACTAGCTCTTATGTTTTAAAAAAAAACATACTTCTTCTGTGATTTGAGATTAGTGCTCGAAAACTTAGCTCAAAGTCTATCTTGGAAATCTCAGTTTTCCTTCTTGCTTCATTTAGAAAGCTATTACTCTTTTCTGAAAACTATCCCGAAGGCTCTTTGGAAATCTCAGTTTCCGTTCTTATTTAATGTGAAAAAAAATCTTTAAAACCCTTTGGGAATACATAGTCCCCATATACTTTTGAAGAAATGAACTTCAAACTTTACTCTTTACTCAACTTGATCTTTAAGTCTTAAAACAAAGTTAAAACATTTGTAAAAAGACTTTTGGAAAACTCTAAGAACTTCTCTTAACTTGACTCTTACTTCTCTTGACTTTGATCTTAACTTTCCTTCAATTGGATTATGGATTCAAGGTTCATGATCTCATGTTTATGGATGATTTCATGATGTTTAGATGTACCTTAGAGTGTTGGAATCAATTAGAAAACATAGGTACATTGCTAAGGAACAAGTATGAAAGGATGGGGGAAAGAATGGGAAGAACTGGCGTCCCTAGCGCTCTGAGAAGCGCGGGGCGCCAGTCCTTGAGAATCAGGGACCAAGTTGGGGCACTCTGGCTGGCGCGTCACCCCAGAGCCCCACATTCAGGGACTGCTTTGGGGTGCGCTGGCTGGCGCGACGCCCCACCCCCTTCCCCAGGTGTTTGACGATTTTTCTTCTCCATTTTTCAACTCTAAACCCTCTAAACTTCAATGGTTCTTTCCCCAAACACTTAGGATCATTTATACCCTCAATATATGATAGATTCAAACTGAAATTACAACCGAAAACATGAATCAAATTGCAAGAAACATCAACAGAACAACCCACAAGAATTCAAACGAATTTCATCAAGAACTCAAAGGATTTACTTTCAAATCACACATATTTTGCTGAATTGAATCATGATTGGCGCATGGGTGAACTAATCCAACGCTATGTGATCTCACATACCTTGTAGGGATCACCCCCGACGAATTCCACAAGCTATCCTTGACGAAATCGACGAACCTTGAACGTTCTTCTCCTTTCTCCTCTTTTCTCCTCTTCTCCAAGCCTTAGCGTGAAAAATAACTTTTCTAAAACTGACTAAAATCTGACTTTACTCCAATTAAACTCCTAAAAATGAATTAGAATAATTAGGTAAGGAAAAGACTAAATTACCCTTCAAAAATCCTGATTAAACTTTCCTTAATCCAACAGCCCAACTTCCAAAGGGCATAACTTACTCATACGAACTCGGAATCGCGTAAACTCAGCTGCGTTGGAAAGATCGTTCCAAGAGTTTTCCAACCATATCTGGAAGTACACCTAACTCATCCTGAACTAGGAGTTATGACTGTTTGAAGTTGACCAAAACTCAACTTTCCTAACTTAAACAAATTTCCAGATTTTCATTCTTTCCAAAAATGACTACTTCCAATTATTAGCTTCTTCCTAGTTATTTCAAATTGCGAGATGTTACAGAGATGATCTAAGAGCTAGGGGCTATAAATAATTGAGAGACTTTAAGTGATAGGGAGTGGGGTTTGTTGATGATGCAAGTTTCTTTAGGCAACAGAATGTTGAAAGCGACTCTCACAATCATAGAAAGAAAGAATAGGCATCTAAGTTTAGCTGTGATTGAAGACATGACTCAGATATGTGGGCACATCCAATTGACAAAGACATTGGAGCAATCTTACATAAAGTGTCTCCTCTTCCAACCAAGATAAATTATTAAAAGAACACATGTTTCTTCTTTATTTTTTTTTTGTTTGTTGGGGTGGGGTGGGGTGGGGGGGGTTAATTAGGGTAATTAGAGGCGTACACTCCTTCAGTACATGATGAAGCCTGAAGGGTGGGTCATATGTAGAGCAGGATTGACAAGCTTCTGTATGCTGGCAAGCTAAGAAGAGGTGTACAAGAAAATCAAAGAGTTTTATATGACATATATAACACAAGTTCACACTATACACATACTATTGTACTTGATGTTGTTGTAGCCCAAGCTGGGATAAATCCGTAAAATCTTCTGGGCCATAAACGGACAATACGTATCATTCATATGATTGGATCGTGACATGAAATTATTATTTTTATAATATTAAACTAACATGAGTTTAAATGAAACATTACCTACAACACAAATTTTTATAATCGATTCGAACTCTATAGTAAGCACAACTCAAAATAGTTTTTTTTTGTTGTTGATGGAAAGTTTTGGTAGAAGAAATGATTACTTAAGTTTAATAATAAATTGCTCTATTATGTTCTATGCTTAGTTAGTAGCTAAGTTCCCTTGTTTATATAAATTTCATGTATCTAATCAACTTTGATATGATTATTATTATTTTTTAAAAAGAAATAAGGGACAAAGGTGGTATTTGAATGATGTCTGAAAAGACCATAGAAATACACTAATGTCACAATGTTCTTGCATATTTTCCCCCAACTACCAACCATGAAATGTCTAGACTTTCCCATAATATTCTAAGTGTTACTTAATATATATGTCCCAAAATACAATGTCTTTTCATTACCAATTAATTAATGTACTTTAATATTTATCTATATAAACTCTTTACAGAAGGGAATGCACATGGGCAGCGGGACTATATATGTTCATCAATTTGTATGGTGCATTTTGATTTCCACTGATTTTTCTAGGATAATTTGGACCTTTTCACTTATAATAAAATAATTTGAAAAAGAAAAATGAACTTCTAATTGAATTATAGTTGCATATAAATATAGGAGGAATCTAATCAATTATCTTCATGTAGTAGGTTAGAAAAATTCGTATATAAAAGATTGCTATCATATTAACCTAATTACATAAACATTCTACCCATATTTACTAATTTTCCTATAGTTTGAAATAATTACATATTGTCTCACTAATTAATAATTTCATACGAGATTTCAAGTCAAATACACTTAGTTACATATATTTCTGCTACCAGATACACTAAAATAGGGAGAAAGTGCGAGCGAGATTGGAGGGAGGCGAGATAATAGGGGGAGAGGCGAGTGAGATAGTCTATGTATCTGAGATACATGTGAATCACATTAGATAGATACCGGATAAATTTTGAAATACAAATACATAGGTAGAGTGGTGAGCGCGATAGAAGAGAGACGAGTGAGAGAGAGAGATACATGCGAATCCACTTGGATATAGTGTATCTAGAACAAATTACACTTAATTTTGATCCTATATATTCGAGATATATGTATATGAACGCGCCAAATATATGTATATGAAGTCCAAATTCTAATAAGATCTATAACATTGAAAACTCACGTAAAGAAAAATATTTTATTTCTAAACTAATGAAATTTGTGTTGTTTGTCTCGAAAGATAATTAATGCGAGGTGGTTAGAGTTAGGCCATATATTCAAAAGTGATCCATTTGTAGTGGCCCATTAATTCCACTCCTAACATTTCTTTAGACCTTGAGTCTGTTCAAACATTGTTAGTTATATATCACAATTTGGATAACCATGTTCATCAAACAAAGCTACTTCTATTCGACAATATGTAAAAACATAATTCCAAATGCATGCACATATCGAAAATTAGCTTTGTTGGTGTGGAACATGTGTATGACTAACCTTTAAATATTTTAAGTTTGAATTTATTGTATGTTTCTTAACTTTTTCTTTTTTCGGATTAAGATGGTGATTGAGTCAGTTTATATGCACCTCAGTTAATTTTAGGAAATAGTCATCATCTCCTACTAGCATTAAATACTAGGTAACTTTATCCACCAAAATTTAAAAACAAATGATAAAAAAATCATTGATATATTTAGTTTCTAACTTTATCTACATGTTTCGTAAAAATGGTACAAAACTAGTTATTTTTACATGGATAATTGTAATCCATAGCAAACACTTGCCATTCGCCTCTCTCCCCAGAAAATTTCGCTCGCCACTCTCCGCATCTCTCACTTTATACGAACACAAATGTATAAAATGTGTTTGTGTTTATATAAAGCGAGAGAAAGCTGCATATACAAATATAAATACATATATTTTTGTCCTATACACTTATAATTATACAAATACAGATCTTCCCCTACCAGTTCTCTTTTGCCTTTCTCTCTTTCTCGCTTTATACAAACACAATTATACAAATTACAATGTATAATTTGTGTTGTATAAAGCGAGATGGAGAGAGATTTGATATACAAATGTTTTAGTTCGATTCAATTGTACACAAATTCAAATTTTATGCAGATATTCAAATACAATCATTGATACATATACATAGTAGTTACATATATACAATTATCTAACCGATATACATATACAATCGTTGCGCTTTTATACAAACGAGAGGCCTGCTAACAATTTATACAAATCTGATGCTCCATAGCAAACATAAAGTTTGTTATGGAGCGCAATTATGCAAACTATAGCTATAACATACAAATATGATTTTTATATTTGCTAAACATAAAATTTACTCTTTTTAATTTGATCGTCTAGCTTTTCTTGTTAGTTTAGTTTTTAAAAATGCCTTTTTTTTGGCAATTCCTTAATTCTAATTCTCCGCATGACAAGTTTAAGAGCATAAAATTAAAGGACATTTTGATTCAGTCTGCATATTTTTAATTTAAAATCATCTTAAATTTCGTGCAAGTCAAAATCAAACAAATAAATAAAAAAGGTATGTATTGTCCCCTAACTATAGATCAGATCCACCAGACAAGAAACTCAATTCCGCACAGCTGCTGAGTCGTTGGACTTATCCACCTAGGAATTCGTGGAATTTCTGTGAATTGCGTTGGGGGAAATCTACCAAGGCTATGGAGGGAATATACTTTTACATATCGATATATAAATAAGATAAAAGAGCCAAAAAATTACCTTTGAAGTATTGAAAATATGATCGAATTTACCCTTGTTTTAGGGAAATGTACTCACTTAAACATTTTTGACTCAATAATATCCTTTAACTATCCAAATGAACTAGAAATACCCTTCCTTCTAACAATTGTTCCAAAACAAGGGGAAAAAGGTGCAAATTTTATCCTTGCACTATTCGAAATGAGGCGTGAAAGAGGTTGAGGGATAACAAAGGTACGAAACAAAAACTACATGACATACATACGTTTAATCTAGTTCCGAGTACATTAAGAATGAGTTATTATATTTGAACATGATATTATGTACTTTTTCTTACTAACTCTAAGAGTGATATGATTAAAAAAAATCCATATTAATCGAGGGCAAATAAAAAAGGCATAAAATGAGTCTAAATTCACGAACGAAATGCTTTGAATAGGCAATAGATATGGGCCAAGACTTGAGTATAAAATAGGGACTAATATTAAAAAGGAAATGGATCGCTGATTGTACAATAAGCAACAAGTACCAATTAATATTAAAACGAACACAAAAATGCTCCTATATACATAGAAAATCTACGTGATGTCAAATAGGAAAGGGAAAAAAAATAATAATTAGGCTTATTATTTACAACTATTATTGTCCAAAGTTAGCCTTCAGAAATCAGAACTAGTGTTTTAAAAGGTGGAAATATGAGACGGAACATTTTACTTAGTAAAGACAATGCATAAGCTAGCTAGCTAGAGGCATGAGACGTAAGCACCATAAATATTTTAATTAATAAGTTATGATATAGTAAAGTAGTGTGATAACATCAAAAATATCTTCTTCTTTTTTAAAAAAAAAAGATACATCAATATAATTTTAAGAAAAATTTAAAAACACGATAAGAGAAATTCATTAAAAAGTTAAAACTTATAAGGTATATTTTATGAGTATAAATAATGCTATGATATAAAAGTTATTAGAAGATGCTTATCATACTACCCAATTTACCTCCTAAAAGGAAAATAATCACTAAACTTTATTGGTAATATATAATAATCAAAACATCACTCTTTCATGAATAAAAATAAAGTTATTTTCAATTAGCGAAATAATAAAATATGATACGTTTGAGACACATGACAAAAATATGAAGATCAGTAACAAGTCATGAAGATGTAAAATTTAGACTATGCATTTTTAAAAGAAATATTAAATGATATTCACCCTTACATTATTAATTTCATATAGTAAATATGCAATATTACAAATTCTTTATTTTTGTTACTTTCAATCTTTTTATTTCTATAGATTAAAAAAACTATTAATAATCATTATTGATTGATTAAAGAAATATGATCAAGGGTCAACAATGTTGCTCAATTTTAATACATAATTTATAAATAACTATTAGATATGAGCCTCAAATATTGAACGTTAGACATTTTAGAACATACAATCAAACTTCATACAACTAAACTTCACATGTGAGCCTCAAGGCATGGTCCATTCTTGAATGAAGTCTATCCGAACCGAATTAGCACTTCTTAGATCAGGCTAGGCCTCTCCAGCTGAGCTGGGTGCGGGGCCCTGAATGCGGTAGCAATTGGCACAGTCGAGGGGAGTCCCAAAATTATCTTTTAAAACACTATTACAGGGTAAAATAGGTGTAGCTAGTACACATTGTACATAATTGTACTGTATGTTAAAGTGGAACGAAATCTTGTTTGAAAAGCTTTTGAGGTCCTTTTTGTTCCTTTTTGGGAAAATGTATAAGTACCTCCAACCTATGTCTGAAATCTCAGAGACACACTTATACTATACTAAAGTTCTATTATCTTCCCGAACTTATTTTATAAATAATTTTCTACCCCTTTCCGACCTACGTGGCATTATCTTTGCGTGTTGAAAATTTTTTCAAGCTATTTGGTTATAGTGCCACGTAGGCCGAAAAGGGGTAGAAAATTATTTATAAAATAAGTTCAGGGAGGTAATAGGACCTTAGGATAGTACAAGTGTGTCTCTGGGATTTCGGGCATAGGTTGGGGGGGGAGGGCTACTTATGCATTTTCCCTTCCTTTTTCTTTTTCTCTGTAACTCTTTTTTCCATTATTCGTTTTAGAAAATTTCAGAAATAACAAACATAATAGATTAAGGGAAAAGGGTAAAAAATGCTCTTAAACTATGTGAAAGGAACAAAAATGTCCTCTGTTTATAGTTTGGCGCAAAAATGCCCTTACCGTCAATACTTTGGCTCAAAAATTCCCGTGCAGTCAATACTTTGGTCCAGAAATGCCCCTATAGTTACAAAATGGGTAAAAAATGCCCTTTTCTGAATAAATATATTATTTTTTTTTCTTTTTAAACACATCTTCTCCTACCTAAATATTATTTAAGAACACTATTCTTATTTTCTTTCTTCCAAAATCACTTTAACAAATAAAAATGTAGGACATATTTTTTTACTTCTTAATCTCATTTTATCAATTAAAATAGAATAACTTCATGTAGCCTTTCGATAGATAATATATGTCATATATATAAGATTAGTATATCCATCATTAATTTATATTTATATAACGATAAAAAATAATGATAATAAAATAAGAAATATTCTTATTTTTTATTTTTTTTCTGTATTGAAATAAGATAAGCATTTGCTAATTTTTTTAAAAAAACATTAATTGAAAAAGAATGTGTCAAAAAGAAAATAATAATATATTTATTTGGAAAATGAGCATTTTTGACCCATTAATAACAATAAGGGCATTTTTGGACCAAAGTATTGACGGCAAGGGTATTTTTAAACCAAACTACAAAGAAATGACATTTTTGTTCCTTGCACATAGTTTAAGGGCATTTTTGAACCAAAGTATTGACGGTAAGGGCATTTTTGAGCCAAACTATAAATGGAGGGCATTTTTGTTCCTTTCATAGTTTAAGGGCCTCTTTGACCCTTTTCCCTAGATATAATAAGGCTCTATAACTATAGTTTCGATAGTTGTGCTTCATAGTTATAGTTTCATTTGCTATGGAGGTTGTAGTTGTATATTTCTGGTCATTTATATATTTCGTTTGCGAATATACAAATAGGGTAAGTATATACAAATTAAATATTTATACATTTAAGAAATTTTCAGAACTGCATTTGTATATTGCTCTTACCAATATACAAACAGGGTAGTTTCTTATGATTTTTTCATAAATCGTATACAAATAGTTAGGGTAAGTATATACAAAATTCTAGATTTATACTAATCAGAAATCAAATTATACAAATTCTGAATTTATACAAATCAAACGAATTATACAAATCAGGCTAATAGCAAAATTGAGCAAAACTATAGCTGCGAATTAGAATTTTCCTAAACAATAGTTATAGTATTTAATATGATTTAAATGTTTGCTATTCTCCATAATTTATTTTTCTCTTTCCCGGAGTTTTTTTCTTCTTTCTTATTTTCCTTCATAATTAAGACATTATTTTATTGATGGAAAAAGTCTAAATATATTACTTAACTTTGCATTTGGACATTTTTAATTGTTTAGGGCATACTTCAAGTTATTGCACGTTGGTAAATGTCAGAATTAAGTTGCACAATCATCATTAAAGAAAAGAGCAAATATGAGATGAAATTAACGATACTTATGACCAACATGGGTTGTGGTGCACTGGTGGGAGTGCTTCACCCTTAATCAGAGGTCTCGGGTTCTAGCTCTGGGTATGGAGAAAATTATGTTGGGAGCGCCACCCCCGAATGGGCCCTGCAGTGCGCGATCCGGATTTAGTCGGAGCTCTAATGTAGGCTTCGGACACCAGGTGGAAAACCAAAAAAAAAAAAAATGATACTTGTGGTTTTACGTGGACCGTAAAGTTAAGCATGGCTAAATTTAAGACAAATTGAATACTTAGGAGTACAAAAACAACAACAAATCTAGTATAATTTCATATGTGCGATTTGCGGATGATAGATTGTACACATATTTTAACATTACCTTGAAAAGACAAAGAAGTTATTTTTTATAGACCCTCGACTGAACAGTACGTAGAACAACATCAAGTAAATAAGATAAATATACTAAAGAAACAACATATAGTAATAAAAACCTAAAGTTCAACAAAAAAGAAGAAGTTTACTAGTACTCTAAGAATGGAAATACTCACGGCTTCTTACTAACCTTCTATTCTAATGCTCGACTTCCACACCATCTTATCAAGGGTCGTTGTTGACACCCAATTTTAGACCTCCACAATATCAATTAATCATCGAGCTTCTTAAATTCCCAACAATTTGAAACAATTGACTTTATAAAATTCAAAATATTCTTCAAGTCATCTTAAGTAATTCCTTCGATTTTATGATTTTTGAGCTAATGTATATATTTTACAATTATGTATATAATTATGTCATTTTATGAATATTCGAAAATCGTCTTAGAAGATTTCATTTTCTTAGTTAAATAATTTACTTGATTTAGTTTAGTTTAAATTATGGTTTTAACTTTGGGTCATTTAAGTTTAATTAAGTTAATTATTTTATTTCGTTAAGGTTAAGAAGCTCGTTAGTTGATTATATTAATTCGTCTTATTTAATTTTTAGTCGAATTCACTAGTTTATTCAATTTGGCTAAATTAGCAATTCAATTGGTCATACCAAAAGACCAAATTTTGGGCCTGTTTGAATAATTCCAGCAGCCCACAGTCAAAGCCTACTCCCTTTATTTTCTTCAGCCCATTCCCTCTTATTATGTTCCAACAGCCCACCAAATCACCCCTGACCCAGCCCACTTCCTTCAGCAGAAAGAAACCCATTTCAACAATATGCACAACGTAAATCCCAAAGACCCCTGCGTCTTTTTCCTCTTCTTCCTCCACAAGCAGCAGCTTAGTACTGTTCCAGCAGTACTTTTCAGCCACCAGGCCACGCGTTTTCGTCCTTGCTAATGGGAGATCGCTCCACGTAGCATCTCAAGGACATTAGAGTCGATCTGAGACGTCGATTCGTCCTTTCCTCTTCCGGAATAGGGCGAAAATTGTAAGAAAAGGTGTCTCTACTAATCGGTGAAAGGATTTTGAATTTTGAATTTCAAATGGGCCTTTCTTATCAATTTTTTTTTTCTCTCATCGTTTCCCCCCCAACTTTGGAACTCTAATTTCCTTGCTATATATGTTTCCTGTTATTCATTGTTGAGGAGGGAGGATTTTTTTTAGTTGAATTTTTGAGACGAAATATAGTGAACAACTTAAGCAAAAAAAAATAGAGAATACATACTAAAAATACTCCAAAAAGCAGGGAGATTTACTCATTCGTTAATTCGTGTCCGAGCTCCGTGGTAAAAGTCGCATCCCTCTGCTTGGGTTTCTCATCCCTGTTCGCTGCCCAGAAAAGGTAACTCTTTCTCTGTTTTTGCTATGTTAATATTGGAAATCGTTACTTTGGTTTTGTTCGCTGACTAGTCGTTAATAAATGGATGATGTTGCCAATAAGAATTATGTATCCTAGCGTGTTTTCATAGATCAGTTATAATATCGTTTTGAGGTTTATTTTGCTAGATCTTATCAAGTATGGTCGTTTCTCCTTTCTGAAACCTTCACTCGAGTGCTATTAACCTGTTTTATTTCATGTATGCCGTGTTTTAAGTTGTTACTGTTTAATGCTAGTGTTCTGTAAGTTTAGGTTCTCTAATAGGCTAATATGGTTAATATACATGATATAGTCTCATGCTTGTTCGAATCATATCGTTTTATCTATTTCTTGGATGTTTTGTTGTCTTACTGCTTCATGTGACGTGTTTAAGTCGAGTTTTTTTGTCTTATTGCCATTCGATTTTCAGTTGAAAATGTTCTATTTTTACTTGGATCAGTAGTATACTTTCCTTACTGTCTGTGATTTCCATTTTTGTTCTCAAATTTTTCTTATTTTATTTTATTATTTTCTTTATCTTTCTTACCCATTGTTTCAATTTGACTCAAATATTTGATATTAGTTTTGAGCTCTTATGCTTTTATTTGAATAGGTGTTTATCTGGTTTGGTATTTTGGGTTAGCTACAATATTTTTAAATCTGTCCTGATCTCATTATTCCAGCAAAAATCGCTTAGAGTAGTGTGGTACTATTGATTTAATTATTGTGGGACATTAGCATTTGTTGATAGATTAATAAGATTTCTTTAGCTTACTTGTTTGCATCTTAAATGATTATCGTGCAAGTTCGATTCATGTCTCCATCTTTGATATTGTGTTTCCTTCTGCTAGCCACTTCTTGTTAGCATTTTTAGAATAAGTTCAAAAACCTTATTGGCACCCGTGTGTAGCTGCATGGTTAATTTCTTGGCTCGTGATTTTTGTCATATTCAAAATGAATTGTTCATTGTTGTAGTATGCAATACTTAGAGTTGCAGCATGTTAGTTCATTTTATTTGACTTTCTTTATTAAATTAATGGGTGGCTACTCACATTTTGTCTTATTTTTTATACATGTGAAATCCGCTCGAGTTTCCCGTGAACTCCTATTTTTCTTTCCCCGCATTTCGAGAGAGCTATAAAAGCTCAAAACCTATCCTTTTCGAGTCAGACAGCAAGGGAAATAGGTAAACAGGTGCTGGAAAGCAGAATAACAGTTCCAAAAGGGGCCGTATATATGATGTATACAGCTGTATACACGAATATACGGGAAAGAACGGCGATATACAGGTCGGGAAAAATCAAAACACAGGTTGCGGAGATGAAATGGAGTGTATACATTCGTTGTATGGGCCGATATACATGAAAACGGGTCTGGATATAGCCTATATACACCGATATACAATTTTTGTATACACAGGCCCTTGGACACGAAAATGGGCCAAAGGCCCAAATTTGATCTCCCTCTCCCTACTCTTTGTCTATTATTGTATCAACTAACACATTATTTAATTTTGGTTCGACTTTAATTAATTTCCCCAAAGGTAGACGTTTCTTTCACATATTCAAAAAAATAAATAAAATAAAATAAAAATAAAAAAAAAATATACATATATATATACAATGATGATGAATATGTATATGTATATATATGAAAAAGCATATGTATATATATATGTATACATTGTTATTATTAATCTCGCAACTACTAAATTTTTTTTTTTATTTATTTATTTTTTTTTATTTTTATTTTATTTTTTTATTTTTATTTTTTATTTTTATCTTTTTTAATTTAATTTTTTCCCCTTTGGTTCACTTCCCCTTAAAATAATAATAATCACAATGATAATAATAATAATAACAAAATAATAATACTTTTCATATTCCATACTTGGTTCTATTTTCATTATTAGTTCGGTCAACATTTGGGGTTTTTCTCTTTAAAAGATTTTCTTTAGCTATTCCCTATGATAATAATAATAATAATAAAAAATAAATAAATGGGTAAATAAAATGAGCTTCGTTTAATTAGTTAAAAAATATTTTTTCGAAATTAGTCAAAGTCAGTTTAGTCAAATCGCCGGTCAACCGCAAGTTAGCGGACATTTCGAGGGCCTAACACCTTCTCGAAATGTACATTGAACTTCGAACCCTCTTTATTTTCAATTGATCTTATCTGTTTTGGTCTTTTGGAAATCCTTAAATTTTTTTTTAATTTTTTTTACTAAAAATTAAGTGGCGACTCTGTTCTTTTGGAAATTCGATTTCTTTTAAACCATAAATTTAATCAATTTTTCAAAACTTAGTCATTTTTTTTCTTTTATTTATATTTTTAAAATAAAACAGAAATGGCGACTCTGCTGGGAACATAATTAAGTTCTAACCATAGGATTTGACTTGTTTGACTAATTTGTTATTAACTGATGAATTGTTTATTTGTGTTAAACTTGTTTTAAATTGTTTATATAACTGTCATTGCATTTCATGGCATTTTCCAATATGTATGTATAGTATATTAAAGGACGGTTTTGTGGAACATGGCCAACTTTTTATACTTAACCCTCTTCGGAATAATCGGTGATTTATTGATGCGTCATCGTCGATGGTTATCGTGAGTTCCAGCCTAAGTTGTCCGCTTGGGTTCCCGGTCTTTCTAAAGCCACTCTTAGTCAACTAGCGTAGAGCGAAACCAAATCCCGATATTTTAGTGCATTTTGAACTAAGTTGACCCAACGCCCAAGGCGTGTTGGGCCCATTAGAAGCCCACCTTGCGTCGATTTGACATATTATTGGCCAATAAGAGACGATCATACTTATGTGTTTAATTGAAGGATGTATATGTCATTTTTAAACAAATTAATTATCTACGGGGGTGGGGGTAACTTATCTTTGTCTACTTTTTGTAGGATGAATCCAGTACATGAGCCTCTGAGAACCCGAATGGTGATTGTGCCTGACCCATATCTCCAAGTTTGGTGGAAATTCATGAACAATGGGGATAAGAGAAAAGTTCAAAGACACATAGGCAACCTCCCGTCACTAATGG
Organism: Solanum pinnatisectum; assembly: GCA_035578085.1. Lineage (NCBI taxonomy): Eukaryota > Viridiplantae > Streptophyta > Magnoliopsida > Solanales > Solanaceae > Solanum > Solanum pinnatisectum. The sequence goes on along the minus strand of CM069080.1, from coordinate 6,455,881 downwards.
AAATGGTGGCATGGCCCGGTTTAATTGGAACAATGGTAAAGTTCTGGGACAGCGACAATATGGTGTTTCGGTTCGGGGAAGTGGAAATGACGCCGACTATCGAAGAGGTCCTAGCCAGTTATGAGAATGTCGATATGTGCAACAAGAGAAAGCGTCAACCCGATACAGATCTTCTTTTCCCCAAGACATGGGATTTTGCCGAAATCAAAGAGAAACTATCACTCGTCAAAGCCGATTGGATGGACAAGCTGCCTGGGCCAAACATTCCACTTCGAAAGCTCTACTATCGATTCGGACGCGCAAGAGCCTATGAGAAGTTCAAAGAAGAGTTTGTCTCAGAAGAGAAGTGGAAGGAGACACGTCCTCTTGCCTTCGCCATATGCTTACTGGGACGATGGTATTTCCTCAGGGACCAAACTACACTATCCATCCGAGTGTAGTAATGGTTACTCACGCAATCTTTTATGGAGTGGACTACGGATCGGCAACCAAATACTACACTTTAGCGCCCATGATTTTAGCCGATATTTATAGGGCTCTGGACAAGTGTCAGAACGGAGAGCGTTTCTTTCAGGGATGCAACTTGATACTTCAATGGTGGATGATGAGACATTTAATCAAGGCCCATAATCCAGAAGAACTGGACGTTAAAGCGTCGGACCAACTTGCAGTCACGATTGGTGGATGTACCATAATCATTGCAACAAAGCGGAGGTCTAAAATTCGGTATCCAAGACTTGAGGCTAAGAAGAGAATGTGCGATGGTCAATAGAATGTTTAAGGGTGACAAAACAAATGGTGATTCGGTATGAGGTTCCTTACTTGATATTTGCGGGTTAAGAGGACTAGACCATATGCTCCGGTCGAGTCCTTAGACAACTAGGAGGAAAAGCGAGATTCCCAAACCGCAGACATGAAGAAATTTGCAACCGATCATGAAGATGGAAGAATCTCCTATCTTTGAAGATATCGTAGAACATGGAAGACTCGGAGGGTATTGGGTGAGCCAGTACCAAATAGGTTCCGTTCCGAATGTTCTAAGGAGTACAAGGAATAGTTAAAGAAGAGTCTTGCCGGAACTATCGAGCCTGGCCCAAACGTTCCCCATATTATTGCAGATGTTGGAGCCAAACATCAAATTCGACTTCATCAACTCGAGAAGTTCGGCGGGAATGAGTTAGAAACATCGTCGGCATTCGAGAAGACGCCGAGTCATAACTCGGTTAAAACAAGAAATTCTGAAGGCAAGACAATGCTTAGCGGAATTAGATGACGATGGAACATGATTGATCGATCGAGACGTTCAGACATCAAGAAGGGGCTCAATTGGCTAGAGAACACCTATGGGCGAACAGATATGCTATGTGGGAAGAGGTCAGCATCGCTAAGAGAACCAAACTTGGTGAAAGTTCGTGGGAGTTTGAAATCTGTGATCGTCTCCTGCGTGGGATTGCTTTCATTTGTACTTTGTTTTGTTATTATTTCCTTTTTTGAGCTATTTTCCCCATTTATATGTTGTAAACATTATTTTGAATGCTATTGATGAAATATTTGGGGATAATGAATTGGCTTAAAAAGACATATACATCCTTCAATTCGCTAGGCCTACCCTTGGCACAAAAGGGTCACATGCATGTTTAGGACGCAATATTTGTCTGTTTACTTGTATGCTTTAACTGTTTATGTGACTGGTTGCCTTGAATGAGAACATTTTAGCCCACTCCTTTTCGAAAGTTTTCTTAAAATCTCCACAACTCTAAACACAAGTCACTCCTAAAATGTCCGACCAAATTTTCTGAGTCTTGAGTTTCTCTACCAAAAACAAAATCTCCCTACCAAATCCTAAAAATTACTTTGTCTCCTCAGAAAAGGTTAAATTGCCGCTAAGATGGAAAAAGGAAAAAATATCGAGATGGAGCTGACTGAGGAGGATCTGAGGAGGAAACTGCATAGGCTCAAACAAGAGATCCAAGAAACCAGGGAAAGGAGAATGGAAGTGGAAATCGCCACAGCAATTGCACGGGTCGCGAATACGGCACTAGACGAGGAATTGGCAGCTAAGATGGCAAGATACGCTACTTTGAATGAAGAAACAGTCGCTATGCGAAAGGAACACGATGTCTTCAACAAAGATATAACTAGGAGGCTCCAAAAAATACATGAAAAATGTTCTTTCTTCAATCGAAGCCATAGTGGCCCAGGGACACTCACTGAAACTACTAAAGAAGATCTTGAGGAAGAAATCGTCTGAGACCTCCTTTCCAAGGCCTTGGAAAGAAGGGAATGAGAAAATCACCTCGAGCGTATCGACAGGAACATAATGTGGGAGCAAAAGTCATCCCATGTGCTCTTATTTACGAACGTCTTCAGACTGAACACATCCTGAAACCCCTCAAGGGAACCACTTCCGAGGGTAAACTAGGAGACGCACGTAAGACATGTGCCTATCATCCAGACCGAAATGGGCATACAACAGAAGAATGTGTGGATCTCAAGGCCAAGATCCGCGACCTAATCAGAATTGGGAGAATCCGCCATATGTGGGGTGACAATGCTCTGCTTACGTGGGACGAGCCGGAGCCTAGTATGCCGGTCACCGATCATACTGTGTTTTACTGTCACTTTTTCACGCATTTTAAGAGATCGCTGTTAGGTATCTATTGTGAGTTGGTTCGAAAGGGGGTCTTGTCCTCTATCGAAATGGATGATGAAAAATTTGATCCCGTTGGAATTGAAATCTGGAAGTCGTGCCCTTATCACAATGCCATAGATCATAACATTGGAGTGTGCCTTGAGTTCCGCTATGATCTAGAATCTCTAATCAACAAGGGAAGGATTCAAGTTGAATTTCTCCCCTGATCGGCCATGCGGCAGCCAAAGTGCTTTGACAAGTCAGAAGAAGAAACCTTTCTGAATGCACAATCTTTGTTTTAGGAGCTTTATTATATGTTTTCTTTTCACCTTCCTTGTAATCAGTCAAATGAATATTCCCCTTTGTATTCGAACTACGTAGGGCCTGAATTCTCCTTGCGAGATACGTAGGCAGCCTTTTAAGGCCCGGCCCTATCATTTAAAAATTCTCTTTTCCCCTTCATTTTACAAGGACACGTTGAATTCACATCAACAGATGTCGAGAGATGCAGCAAGAAGACCTTAGCTCAACGCAATTTAACCTTTAATGAGTCAATAGTCCCAAACTAAAAAAAAAAAAAAAAAAAAAAACAAGTAAATTCCTGCTTGTTCAAAAATCAATCCCGTTATTCGTGGGTTAACATGTTCTCAAACAAAGCAACTCTTATGTGTTTATATGCCTGCTATGTGATATTTTGCATTATTTGTCCTGAATCAAAACTAACGGATTTGCCTTTGAGTTGTTTTCCTCTACAGGTAGTTAGAACTGATCTGTGTCGATAAGCTGGCTGAACATCCCTACTTTACAAGATCAAAAGGGCCTACAGATTCCTTCCCTGATCAAAGTTCTCGGAAGGGCAAATCGACAATGGGTGATAACGTTGAAGATACTGGCTTAACAGATGTTGTCGTGGCTCAGCCTGTCGTTGCCGACCAGAACGAGTTGATCGTGATTGATGCAATGATCACCGAAATGCGGTCGAAATGCAGAAGCGCGGATTTGCCTAACCCAGCTTTTACTGCTCCAGTAGATGGAAGGCCTCCACTTCATTTTCCTCCCCCAAATGCAGAACAAACTCATAACCCACCCTCCAGTCCTGCTCATAACCCCGCAATCATCGACCTAACCACCCAAAACCCCCATTATGCCTCCGCCTCTTACCAAACACCACCCCCTCCCCAAAATACCAGCTTCCAAATGCCACTTCCTCCTCAAAATGCCAACCTCCAAACTGGCCCACCCTCTCAAACCCAAAACATTAACCACCCACAAACTTCCCTCCGCCACCAAAATCAACATACCAACCCCCAAACTTTCCCCCAAAATTACCAAGCCACCCAAAATGCCCAAAGTCCCTCAATTGCTCCACCATTACCCCAAAAAACCACTTTTCAAATCCCGATCCCCAATGAGCATGATGTCAATGGTTCTGAGCTCGACCATTACGAAGAGCGAGAAAGGGAGTGGAGGTCAAAAGAAGAGACCGCTAAGCTGGATATGAAAGAAGAAATTCGGAAAGCCATGAAGGAATTACAGTGTATCCCTGAAGTCGCAGGTTTGAATTATGAAGACTTATGCATCCATCCAAACTTGGACCTCCCGGAAGGATTCAAGGTGCCAAAGTTCGATGTTTTCGGAGAGCGAGAATCCTACAGCGCATTTGAGGGCCTACCGTGATCACCGTGGGAGTTGGAAGAGATGAAGCCTACTAATGCGCTCTTTAGCCGAAGTCCGAATGGGAGGCTGCAGAGTGGTTCACCTCTCATGAGACAAGACAATGGCGAGTTGGAATGCTTTGGCGAAAGACTTTATCGAACGATTACTCTGATGTAGAGATTGTTCGATCGTTATTCTGGAAAGATGAAGCAGTTGAATGAAAGTTATAGAGAATTTGCATACAGATGGAGAAAGGAGGCAGCTAGGGTTCGACCTTCTATGTCTGAGAAAGAAATTGTTGAAGTGTTCGTGCGGCTTCAAGAACCCGAATATAATGACAGAATCATGTTGCTAGTTGGAGCAAAATTTCTTTGAGATAGTCAAAGTAGGTGAGACTATCGAAGATGGATTAAACGGAAGATTGCGTGTTCTTTGCCTCGCCCGATCCTCGGGTTTGTTAAAGAAGAAAAGAAGATGTATCTTCTATTTCCTTGAAGGAAGAAAATCCCAAGGAAATCCCATCATACCAAGGTCGTTCTCGACCTTCACGAAATGTATGCCAGCTTGTCACGCGCAGTCAGATTACCACATTACCACTCCTCCCAGTTATCAAATTGCTCCACTTCCTAGCTACCATATTTCCCCTCCTATCTATCACACTCCCCCTCCAGTTTTCCAAACTCCCACTCATCCCTATCAAAACACCGCACCCAACTGTGCCAATGTTCAGACAACTTAACTAACTCCTCCCCCAACATACCAAACCCCAGCTCCACTTTACCAAAATGCCCCCCAGAACTACCGAGCGCCACAACCACATTACCAAGCTAACCCATACCCCAGAAATCAAACCCCGCAGCCAAATGCCCCAAATTATCGTCATGCCTCCTCAACAAGGCAATTACGATCCCCGTCTAGATTTGAAAAGAAGCGCGTAACTTTCACTCCGTGGAAAGCGAACAAAGTTATTCGAACGATTAATCTGCGGCGGAGATATATCTATCGATGGGGCCTAAGCGATTGACACTAGCTCGAGTTTATAGACTGATCGAAGTGTGCATATCACTCCAACAGTGTTGGGCATGATCTGAGGGTATCGACTTGAAGCACAAAATTCAAGCACGATTGACGAGAAAGTGGTCTCTCCGAACGATTCGCCCGATGTCAGCGGTAATCCTTTGCCAAATCATGGGCGTCACTATCAATATGATAGAAATGGATGACGATTGAGTGCGTAACAAAGCGATAGCTCGATCGCTCCCGATAACTCGGAAAGCGTGTGGCCGTTAAGCATTAGAGAAAAAGGAGTTTGTGATTCGACACCGAGAAGGTTGTTGCCTTGGTGCCACGAGAAACTCCCGACCGACCAAAGTTTGTGATTGAAACGGCTGTTACCCAGGGTATGACCCGATCCGGCAGGTGTTACACACCAGAAGAGTTATCCCAAGTGCAAAGAAAGAAGCGATCCAAGAGGCCGATTAGTGAAGCCGAAGCCGAGGAGTTCTGGAGGAAAATGCAGCCCAAAGATTATTCAATCGTGAAGCATTTGGAGAAGACGCCGGCTCAGATTTCTGTATGGGCCTTGTTGATGAGTTCGCAGATGCATAGACAGGCTCTGATGAAGGCTTTGGATGACACTTATGTTCCCGTGGGCACCAACAGTGACAATCTAGCAGCCATGATAAACCAGGTCATTCGGGGACATCGAATCAGTTTTTGTGACGAAGAGCTGCCCTTTGAAGGCAAGATGCACAATAGAGCTCTGCACGTCACCTGTATGTGTCGAGAAAAGATAATAAATCGTGTTTTGGTCGATGACGGATCTGGTCTTAATATTTGTCCACTTTCGACTCTGAGGCAACTCAAATTCGACGTGGGAAAGCTGCAACAAAACCAAGTCAATGTGAGGGCTTTTGACGGAGTGCAAAGAGACACACTGGGTGCGGTAAACTTGGATATTCAGGTAGGTCCCGCGGACTTTAATGTGGAGTTCCAGGTGTTGGATATCAACACGATTACAAACTTGCAGGAAGACCATTCATCCATACGGTGAAATTTGTGTCTTCTACTCTTCACCAAATAATGAAATTCGTTTGGAAGAACCAGGAATTGGTCATTTATGGGGAAGGGAGCCATTCCAACAGGTATGCACCGATCGTCGACGATGTCTCTCAAGGTTGTGATTTCTACACGGTGGGTGGTAAATGCCACGGTGATGACTTGGCCCCACAACCCCTATGCCTCCCGTATATAAGATGATTGCTCGTTATGCTCGTGAGTGGTTTGAACTGTGTTTGGATTGGGAAAGCACTTTCAAGGAATTATCGAGCCTATCCAGATTCTCGCCAGAGGAGCAAAGTTTGGTTTGGGGTATGTCCCCGCAGATGATGAAGCAGAGAGGAAAAACAAGAATATTGGTCAAGCATTGGCCAGGCCAATCCCTCATCTATACCAGTCGTTCCCAGTGCGAGAATATGTCAATGATGATGGTCTCGGGGAAGGAATATGGGGCCTTTTTGAGGAGATTGATGCAGTCATCGAGGAAAATTTGGGACATCGGGCATCCGTGATCACGAGACACGGAAGCAATTACAAAATTGGAGCTCCACACCACTCCTGATTTCCCGTGCAGCTTGGTAGAAAAGACATATGTTTATGTTTGTTTTAAAATCGGTGGTAGTCCGAAAGAGGCCCGAGATCCACCCTTTATGCAGTTTTACTTGTTTAAAGTTTTTAAATTCCCTTGTGATGTTTAAAAAGGCAAAATGGTCTCGGCCATGGCCATAGTTTGCGCTTGCTTTTCAATTTAAATGAAAGCCTCTTTTATCAAAAATTCATTTACTTATCTATTTATAGTTCACGTTCCTAATTTTGTTTATTTATGATTTCAGTAATATCAATTTGAAACCTGCCAATGTCATGTCATGTCATGAGCCAAATGAACAAAATGAGGCTGGTAATGATGAATGCGAGGTGTATGAAGATGAAAGTGAGGTACCCGAATATGTTGCCGAAGAGTTTCGACAATTTGAAAATCAACATAGGCCGAATCTTGAAGAAACTGAAACTTTGAATCTCGGAGATGAAGAATGTGTTAAGGAGGTCAAAATTAGCGTCCATCTTACCGAAGCTCAAAGAATGGACTTGGTCCGCTTGCTTGGGGAATACAATGATGTATTTGCTTGGTCTTACAAGGATATGCCAGGGTTAAGTACGAATATGGTGTCTCACAAATTGCCAATTAATCCAGATTTCAGTCCAGTGAAACAAAAGACTCGAAAATTCAAGCCTGAGTTGAGTCTGAAGATCAAGGAAGAAATTACCAAACAGATTGAGTCTCAAGTGGTTGAAGTGACGCAATATCCAACTTGGTTAGCCAACGTTGTTCCGGTTGCCAAGAAAGACGGAAAAATCAGAATTTGTGTTGATTACAGAGATCTCAATAAAGCTAGTCCGAAAGATAACTTCCCATTGCCGAACATTCACATTCTTATTGACAACTGTGCTAAGCATGAGATGCAGTCGTTTGTGGATTGCTATGCAGGCTATCACCAGATTCTGATGGATGAAGAAGATGCAGAAAAGACAGCTTTTATCACACCTTGGGGTGTATATCATTATCGGGTTATGCCTTTTGGTCTCAAGAATGCCGGTGCTACTTATATGAGGGCTATGACAACCATCTTTCATGATATGATTCATAAAGAGATTGAGGTGTACGTGGATGATGTCATAATCAAGTCTCGCGAGAGTTCGGATCACTTAACTCACTTGAGGAAGTTCTTCGATCGCCTACGCCGATACAATCTGAAGTTAAATCCTGCCAAATGTGCTTTTGGGGTGCCAGCGGGAAAATTGTTAGGATTTATAGTAAGTAGGAAGGGCATTGAGCTTGATCCTTCCAAAATCAAGGCGATCCAAGAGTTACCTCCCCCAAAGACCAAGAAAGAGGTGATGAGTTTTTTGGGGAGGTTGAACTACATCAGTCGATTTATAGCTCAGTCCACCGTGGTGTGTGAGCCGATCTTCAAGTTGCTGAAAAAAGATGCCCTGACCAAGTGGACCGGAGAATGTCAAACTGCTTTTGATGCCATCAAGAATTATTTATCCAATCCACCGGTATTGGTCCTTCCTCGAGAGGGAAGTCCATTGTTGCTATATCTATCTGTCTCAGAAAATGCATTTGGGTGTGTGCTTGGTCAGCATGACGAAACCGGGAAGAAGGAACGAGCTATTTATTACTTGAGCAAGAAATTCACTCCATATGAAGCCCGTTATACTCTTTTAGAGAGAACATGTTGTGCTTTGACCTGGATTGCTCAGAAGTTAAGACATTATTTGTCTTCTTATACCACATACCTTATTTCCAGGATGGATCCGTTGAAGTATATTTTCCAGAAAGCAATGCCGACCGGGAAGTTGGCTAAATGGCAAATGCTTTTGAGTGAATTTGACATTGTGTATGTGACTCAGAAGGCGATAAAAGCACAAGCCTTGGCTGATCATCTTGCGGAGAATCCAGTTGATGAAGAGTATGAACCACTTAAGACTTATTTTCCCGATGAAGAAGTTGCATTTGTGGGTGAAGATATTTCTGAAGCATACCCTGGTTGGAGGGTATTCTTTGATGGAGCGGCGAATCACCAAGGGAAAGGTATCGGAGCGGTCTTAGTGTCAGAAACCGGTCAGCACTATCCTATGGCAGCTAAACTCCGATTTAATTGCACGAACAATATGGCTGAGTATGAAGCTTGCATCCTCGGTCTGAAGATGGCAATTGATATGAACGTTCATGAGTTGTTGGTTATTGGAGATTCAGATTTGCTAATTCACCAAGTTCGAGGAATGGGCGTGAAAAACCAAAGATCACACCATACGTGCAATATATCTGAAGTTGTGCAAAAGGTTTCGCAAGATTGAATTCAGACATACCCCCAGGATACAGAATGAGTTGGCCGATGCTCTCGCCACCATCGCATCAATGATCAAACATCCAAATACGAGTTATATTGATCCAGTGGATATAGATGTAAAAGCGGCTGTCCATTGCTCCGTGTTGAAGCGAGAACGGATGGTTTGCCTTGATATTTTGACATCAAGAAGTATTTAGAGACCGGGACTTATCCTGAGAATGCAACATTCAACGAGAAGAAGTCGATACGCCGTATGGCCCTCAATTTCTTTGCAAGTAGTGAAATCATTTATACGAGGACTCCAGATTTAGGTCTTCTCAGATATGTTGATGTTAGTGAAGCTGCAAAGCTTTTGGAACAGATACATGCTAGAGTGTGTGGTACTCACATGAATAGACTCACCTTGGCTAGGAAGATCCTCCGCGCTGGTTATTTTTGGATGACTATGGAGCATGATTGTTGCAAGTTTGTGCAAAAATGTCATAAATGTCAAGTGCATGGTGATTTGATTCGGGTGCCGCCTCATGAACTTAATGCTATGAATTCACCTTGGGCGTTTGTAGCTTGGGGCATGGATGTCATTGGTCTGATAGAGCCGGTCGCCTCTAACGGACACAGATTCATTTTGGTTGCCATTGACTACTTCACCAAGTGGGTGGAAGGCTTCCGTATAAGTCGGTGACTAAGAAGGTTGTAGCTGATTTTGTTCGCAACAATTTGATATGTAGGTTTGGAGTACCAGAATCCATCATTACTGATAATGGAGCAAATCTCAACAGTCACTTAATGAGAGAAATATGTGAACAATTCAAGATCGCTCACCGAAATTCGACCGCCTATCGTCCCCAAATGAATGGAGTATGAAGCGCCAACAAGAACATAAAGAAGATTTTGAGGAAGATGACCGATAATCGCAGAGGTTGGCATGAGATCTTTGCCATATGCTTTGTTGGGTTCTGAGCATCGTCGAACATCAATCGGAGCCACTCCATACTTGTTAGTATATGGAACGGAAGCAGTTATACCTGCAGAAGTTGAAATACCTTCGTTGAGAATTATCCAAGAAGCTGAGTTGAATGATGCTGATTGGATTCGCAAGCGGATTGACCATTTAACTTTGATTGATGAGAAGAGGATGGTTGCTGTTTGTCATGGTCAACTGTATCGACAGAGAATGGTTCGTGCTTTTCATAAGAAAGTAAGAGCCAGAACGTTTGAGGTTGGTCAGTTGGTTCTCAAACGTATTTTCCCTCATCAGGATGAGTACAAAGGAAAATTTGCGCCAAATTGGCAAGGACCCTACATGGTTCGCAAAGTATTATCTGGAGGTGCCTTGGTCCTGTCGGAGATGGATGGAACCGAATGGCCGAAACCGATCAATTCAGATGCTGTCAAGAGATATTATGTGTAAAGTTTCAGTTCGTATTTCTGTCATTTCCTTGTAATCGATCTATTTGCTTGTAATCGCTTTGTTTAGAATTCTATCCTTTTTGTAATGAACTACGTTCGACCTGAATTCTCAAGAATGAGATACGTAGGCGGCCTATGTCGGCCTCGGTCACCCTTTTATTCCCTTTTAATGTTTTTTTTTTTTTGTATTTGAACTACGTTCGGCCTTAATTCTCAAGAATGAGATACGTAGGCGGCCTATGTCGGCCTCGGTCGATTTCTTTGTAATTTTTCTTATTTTGTTAATCCTCGAGAGGGGAACTACGTTTGACCTGATTCCTGCATCAACAGGATACGTAGGAGCCACAATGGCTCGGTCATATTTTCCGTAAGATTTCTATTTTTCTTTGCAATGGAAACTGGGACAGAATTTTTGAGAGGAATTCAAAAATTCTCAAGAAGAATATATCTCCAACAAATTCGAAACTGAAGTTGCTTTGAGATTCGCAACTGGAACAAAATTTTTGAGAAGATCTCAAAAATTCCGCGTTTTGTTCACTAACAGCTAAAGATATACCAAGATTGCTAACTGGGACAGAAATTTTTGAGGATAACCTCAAAAATTTTTCAAGAAGGTTCATCGGCAGCTTAGAACAACTTTGAACACTTTCCACCGAGTAATCAGAGAGATCTCGAGGCATCTCAAAGGCGTTCATTAAGCTCAACGTGACATGACACTTGGCAGTGACTTTTCCAAATATACCTTGTTGAAAATTTAGTTTTCTTAAAAATTTTCTTTCCTTTTCTAATCATTTTGCATAAAAATATTTTGTCCTATCTATCAAGAAATGGGAGATCAGAAAATTCAATCGGAGATGGTCAAACACGGAGCAGACAACTAAAGAGATCGACACAGATCAGTTCATTTTAATCTAACAATTTTTCTATGGATGCAGGTCTATAGGTTCACCTTAAGATCAACATATTCCTCTATCCAATTAATATGGAGAAGTTGAAAGAGCAAGGATCTCCCTAAAACTAACAATTTCTCTGTGGATGCAGAAAATATTTTATGTTTCTCGCACCAAAGAATTAGGAATAGAAATATTATTATTCAATTCCCAACAAGGAGAAATTTATAACGAACGTGTTACTATGTTCAAAGACAGAACAAACGAAAACTATGAAGAGAGCAATATTATTATTTTCCAGCCACCAAAAGTACCTAGAAGACATTTGCCTGTATTATATTATCAGATATGATAATATTCTTACCTCGAAGGTTATTTATATTATATTGTCGAACGAGACGATACCACTACCCGGAGAGTCATTCATATTGTATTGTCCAATGAGATGATACCACTACTCCGAGGGTCATTTTTATTTATATTGCTGAAAAGACAATGCCGCCAAAAAAATACCTAGAAGATCACCCACATTGTTCGGTGAAGCATTATCTTCGTTTGGTATCGGGGGGCATCATAAATATCTTCACGCATAGCAAGAGAAAATTCATGCATTGCAAGAGAAAATTCATGCGTCGCGGGAAAAATATTCATGCATCCCAAGAAAGGAATTCATGCATTGCGAGAAAGAAATTCATGCATCGCGGGAAAACTATTCATGCATCGCGAAAAAGAAATTCATGCATTGCGAGAAAAGAGTTCACGCACTGCAAGAGAAGATTCATGCATCGCGGAGAAAAGTCATGCATTGCAACAGAAGAGATCCATGCATCGAAAGAGAAAATTCATACATCGAGGGAAAATATTCATGCATTGCGAGAGAGGAGTTCACGCACTGCAAGAAAGAAATTCATGCATCGCTGGAAAAATATTCATGCATCGCGAGAAGGGAGTTCATGCATTGCAAGAGAAAATTCATGCATCGCGGGAGAGGAATTCATGCATTGCAAGAGAAAATTCATGCATCGCGGAAAAAGATTCATGCATCGCGAGAAAGAAATTTATGCATCACGGGAAAAAGATTCATGCATCGCGAGAAAGAAATTCATGCATTGCAAGAGAAAATTCATGCATCGCGGGAAAAATATTCATGCATCGCGAGAAAGAAATTCATGTATCGCGGGAAAAAGATTTATGCATCGCGAGAAAGGAATTCATGCATTGAAAGAGAAGATTCATGCATCGCGGGAAAAATATTCATGCATCGCGAGAAAGGAATTCATGCATTGCAAGAGAAGATTCATGCATCGCGGGAAAAGATTCATGCATCGCTGAAAAAATATTCATGCATCGCGAGAAAGGAATTCATGCATTGCAAGAGAAGATACATGCATCGCGGGAAGAGAAAGAGAACATGCGATGCAAGAGAAAGAAGTCTTGTATCACAAGAGAAAGAGGCATGCATTGCAAGAGAAAGATATGCAACGCACAAAAAGAAACCATGCATCGCAAAAAAATCAACATCAGTTGCATCACTTTCATTTGCAAGAACAATATCAAGAGAACTACCAACATCTTACATCAGTCTATTTTATTACTTCGACATCAAAGAAAGAGCATATTAAAGATTATATTGCATATATGAGATACAAACTTTATTTGCTTTGCATCAAACCCGATGAAGTTGACGTCAAATGTCCAAAGAGAGAAATTAAGTGTCAACACGGTAAAAGACACTATCTCCCCATTTGAATTGCATTTTTATGCTAATAAGTCTTATCTCAGTCTTTGTCGAGAGCATCCGAGAGGATGAATTCTCAAAAACAAACCACAGGTATGGACGACATCAAAAAGGATGCAGCACAACGTGGAACTTTTTCTTAGCAGCGAACTGGGACATAGTCCAAAGAGGAGTGCCAAACTCTTAGGATGCGGGCAGAGGAGCGACTTCCACCACAATCAAACCACACCCCTATCAGAAGGCACGTGGGTTTACCTTTGTGTTTGTCAGTTTCAGTTTCGCATCCGGAAATTTTTGGGTTCACCGGAGGCAACTTTCCAATCTGAGTGACAGTACACCAAAAGTTTTGAAAATTATGACCATGCAAGTCCTTAATTATGGGTGTAAAGCGCGCCACAGTCATGGCTAAGAGGTTGCAAGCCTTCTTTTCATACTCGACTTACTTTGTCGCTTTTTCAAAACCAAAAGGTTATCTCGCATAATAGATTTTCTTCTCAACCGATCAAGTCGAACTACAAGTGGCCTGAATTCTCATATAACCTGAGATATGTAGAAGACCCATTTCCGAAGTTCGGCCATAATTCCTAAAGTCCGTACCAAAATTCCTTTCCGACAGATGAAGATGTGGTCGGTCAAAATAGGATTTGTCAATTTCATTTGCCTTGGATTTCTTTCATCAATCCAAGTCAAACGAGGGACAGTTGTTGACACCCAATTTTAGACCTCCACAATATCAATTAATCATCGAGCTTCTTAAATTCCCAACAATTTGAAACAATTGACTTTATAAAATTCAAAATATTCTTCAAGTCATCTTAAGTAATTCCTTCGATTTTATGATTTTTGAGCTAATGTATATATTTTACAATTATGTATATAATTATGTCATTTTATGAATATTCGAAAATCGTCTTAGAAGATTTCATTTTCTTAGTTAAATAATTTACTTGATTTAGTTTAGTTTAAATTATGGTTTTAACTTTGGGTCATTTAAGTTTAATTAAGTTAATTATTTTATTTCGTTAAGGTTAAGAAGCTCGTTAGTTGATTATATTAATTCGTCTTATTTAATTTTTAGTCGAATTCACTAGTTTATTCAATTTGGCTAAATTAGCAATTCAATTGGTCATACCAAAAGACCAAATTTTGGGCCTGTTTGAATAATTCCAGCAGCCCACAGTCAAAGCCTACTCCCTTTATTTTCTTCAGCCCATTCCCTCTTATTATGTTCCAACAGCCCACCAAATCACCCCTGACCCAGCCCACTTCCTTCAGCAGAAAGAAACCCATTTCAACAATATGCACAACGTAAATCCCAAAGACCCCTGCGTCTTTTTCCTCTTCTTCCTCCACAAGCAGCAGCTCAGTACTGTTCCAGCAGTACTTTTCAGCCACCAGGCCACGCTGCTGCCTGCTAATGGGAGATCGCTCCACGTAGCATCTCAAGGACATTAGAGTCGATCTGAGACGTCGATTCGTCCTTTCCTCTTCCGGAATAGGGCGAAAATTGCAAGAAAAGGTATCTCTCCTAATCGGTGAAAGGATTTTGAATTTTGAATTTCAAATGGGCCTTTCTTATCAATTTTTTTTTTCTCATCGTTTCCCCCCAACTTTGGAACTCTAATTTCCTTGCTATATATGTTACCTGTTATTCATTGTTGAGGGAGAGGATTTTTAGTTGAATTTTTGAGACGAAATATAGAGAACAACTTAAGCAAAAAAATAGAGAATACATACTAAAAATACTCCAAAAAAGCAGGGAGATTTACTCGTTCGTTAATTCGTGTCCGAGCTCCGTGGTAAAAGTCGCATCCTCGCTTGGGTTTCATCCGTCACGCTGCCCGGAAAAGGTAACTCTTTCTCTGTTTTTGCTATGTTAATATTGGAAATCGTTACTCTGGTTTTGTTCGCTGACTAGTCGTTAATAAATGGATGATGTTGCCAATAAGAATTATGTATCCTAGCGTGTTTTCATAGATTAGTTGTAATATCGTTTTGAGGTTTCTTTTGCTAGATCTTATCAAGTATGGTCGTTTCTGCCTTTCTCTGTTCGAGCGCGTCTAGACGTTCTCCTTTCTGAAACCTTCACTCGAGTGCTATTAACCTGTTCTATTTCATGTATGCCGTGTTTTAAGTTGTTACTATTTAATGCTAGTGTTCTGTAAGTTTAGGTTCTCTAATAAGCTAATATGGTTAATATACATGATATAGTCTCATGCTTGTTCGAATCATATCGTTTTATCTATTTCTTGGATGTTTTGTTGTCTTACTGCTTCATGTGACGTGTTTAAGTCGAGTTTTTGTCTTATTGCCATTCGATTTTCAGTTGAAAATGTTCTATTTTTACTTGAATCAGTAGTATACTTTCCCTACTGTCTGTGCTTTCCATTTTTGTTCTTAATTTTTTTCATATTTTATTTTATTATTTTCTTTATCTTTCTTACCCACTGTTTCAATTTGGCTCAAATATTTGATATTAGCTTTGAGTTCTTATGCTTTTATTTGAATAGGTGTTTATCTGGTTTGGTATTTTGGGTTAGCTACAATATTTTTAAATTTGTCCTGATCTCATTATTCCAGCAAAAATCGCTTAGAGTAGTGTAGTACTATTGATTTAATTATTGTGGGACATTAGCATTTGTTGATAGGTTAATAAGATTTCTTTAGCTTACTTGTTTGCATCTTAAATGATTATCGTGCAAGTTCGATTCATGTCTCCATCTTTGATATTGTGTTTCCTTCTGCTAGCCACTTCTTGTTAGCATTTTTAGAATAAGTTCAAAAACCTTATTGGCACCCGTGTGTAGCTGCATGGTTAATTTCTTGGCTCGTGATTTTTGTCATATTCAAAATGAATTGTTCATTGTTGTAGTATGCAATACTTAGAGTTGCAGCATGTTAGTTCATTTTATTTGACTTTCTTTATTAAATTAATGGGTGGCTACTCACATTTTGTCTTATTTTTTATACATGTGAAATCCGCTCGAGTTTCCCGTGAACTCCTATTTTTCTTTCCCCGCATTTCGAGAGAGCTATAAAAGCTCAAAACCTATCCTTTTCGAGTCAGACAGCAAGGGAAATAGGTAAACAGGTGCTGGAAAGCAGAATAACAGTTCCAAAAGGGGCCGTATATATGATGTATACAGCTGTATACACGAATATACGGGAAAGAACGGCGATATACAGGTCGGGAAAAATCAAAACACAGGTTGCGGAGATGAAATGGAGTGTATACATTCGTTGTATGGGCCGATATACATGAAAACGGGTCTGGATATAGCCTATATACACCGATATACAATTTTTGTATACACAGGCCCTTGGACACGAAAATGGGCCAAAGGCCCAAATTTGATCTCCCTCTCCCTACTCTTTGTCTATTATTGTATCAACTAACACATTATTTAATTTTGGTTCGACTTTAATTAATTTCCCCAAAGGTAGACGTTTCTTTCACATATTCAAAAAAATAAATAAAATAAAATAAAAATAAAAAAAAAATATACATATATATATACAATGATGATGAATATGTATATGTATATATATGAAAAAGCATATGTATATATATATGTATACATTGTTATTATTAATCTCGCAACTACTAAATTTTTTTTTTTATTTATTTTTTTTTTTTTATTTTTATTTTATTTTTTTATTTTTATTTTTTATTTTTATCTTTTTTAATTTAATTTTTTCCCCTTTGGTTCACTTCCCCTTAAAATAATAATAATCACAATGATAATAATAATAATAACAAAATAATAATACTTTTCATATTCCATACTTGGTTCTATTTTCATTATTAGTTCGGTCAACATTTGGGGTTTTTCTCTTTAAAAGATTTTCTTTAGCTATTCCCTATGATAATAATAATAATAATAATAAAAAATAAATAAATGGGTAAATAAAATGAGCTTCGTTTAATTAGTTAAAAAATATTTTTTCGAAATTAGTCAAAATCATTTTTAGTCAAATCGCCGGTCAACCGCAAGTTAGCGGACATTCCGAGGGCCTAACACCTTCTCGGAATGTACATTGAACTTCGAACCCTTCTATTTTCAATTGATCTTATCTGTTTGGGTCTTTTGAAAATTCTTAAGTTTTTTCTTAATTTTTACTAAAAAATTAAGTGGCGACTTTGTTCTTTTGGAAATTCGATTTCTCTTAAACCATAAGTTTAATCGATTTTTCAAAACTTAGTCATTTTTTTTTCCTTTATTTACATTTTTAAATAAAACAGTCATGTCTACGGTGACTTGAAGTTGTGTCATATCCAGACTAATCACCTCACCCTCAATACATTTTAGGTTTACCTCTATCCATCTTTAGCCCTCTACAACAAACTTTCACATCAACTAACTGGTATCACACATCTCTTATTCACATGGTTAAACTATCTCAGTCACACTTTTCAAAGCTTTTCCTCCAAGGGGGGCCACTCCTACTGTATTATGGATGACTTTATTCTTAATCTTATCACTTCTAAAAAGCTCACACATTCACTTCAATATCCCTATCTTTGTCACTTTAATCTTCTAGACATGAGAATTTATAATTGACTAACCAACAATACTTCTCTCGATGTAACATAATCAGTCTAATAATTACTTAGTGAACTTACCTTTCAGTATAGGTGGTACATTCTTAGCACAAAGAACATCGGATACGAGCTTAATTTTATACTTCATACTCAATACGATGAGTGACATTCTCATCAATGTTCCTATTACATTGAATTATTGGCTAGGTATTTGAAAATTCATCTCCTAAGGATGACATGTGCATCAAGCCTAATGTCTTTATGAGACAAATCAATACTGAACTTACACTCCAAATATTCAAATTCGATCCTACTCAACTTGAACTCTTTTGGCTCCAAGAGTTGTCTCCAAACTTCCAACCTCACATTAACTTTTCCTAGCATCTCGTCAATTAGTACCATATCATATGTAAATAACATTCACTGTGGCATATCCCCTTGAATGTGTCAGATTAGTATGTCCATTACTAATGCAAATAAAAATGGGCTAAGAGAGGATCCTGGTGCATTCCTATTAGGATCAGAAAGTATTATAGGTCACCTCCCACAATTTTGAGTTGGGTCAGATGAATTTGTTAACATTCTTCTAATGGGAAAAGGTATAGATTTCCTCCTGAACTTGTCTCGAAAAGTCAGTTACACGCTTAAACTATTATGACGACCTATTATACACCTTTACTATTTAAAAGTGAATTTATTTACCCCCTAAGACGTGTAACACCACTCTCACAATATGTGATGTATTACACTCGCTACCACATTAGTGCCATGTCAGAAATTAAAAAAAATTATATCCTTTTTTATTTTTAATCAACTTTTCTTTTGTTAATGGAATGACCCATAAAACAAATAAGTGAAACTAGAGCCTAACTAGTGAGTGTGTGAGTTTGTCATGAGGTTTGAGGTGGTTTGATGTTTTCCCGAGTTATGGTTGAGGGGTTTAAGGGTTAAATGTCAAGGTATGACTCCTCATGGACCACCCTAGGGGTCCTTGAGGAGGACCCTAAAGCCTAACCCCCTAGATCCCTTGAAACTAATAAGTTCCCTAAGATTTGGTGACCTACGGAAGGGGACCACGCCCCGTAGGTCTATCCACTCCCCGTGGATGGCCTCCGTAGGTCAAGGCCCCCAAACCATGCTACAGCCACGAACCACGAGGTGACAGCACGAGGTGTCAACCCATCTACGGTCCGTGGATGGGGATCCGTCCATTGCACTTGTGTTGTTGGTGTGGTTCGGCCAAGGTGAAGGGTTGTTTGGTAATTAGCTAATTAATTTAGTTAAGTTGTGGGACGGTTATTTTGGGTTTATTAAATTATTTTAAGAGTATTAAAAGCATTAAACTCTATTTTTCATCGATTACTTCAAAACCCAAAATCAACACCTCCCCTCCTAAAGTCTCTCTCTAGAAACCTCCATTGGAGGTGAAGACTTCAAGATTTCAAGGTCAAATCTTCAAGGTTTTCAAAGGATTTTCGTGCGAAATCAATAGCAAGGTATGGTAGTCTTGATCCTTGTCTAATTTTTCATTCAAGGAGTCAAATTCAAAGTGATTTCAAAGTATGAAAAATCTAGGGTTTTACTTAATCTAATGGGTTCTTTCTTCAAACAATTTCAAATGGTTACTAATGTCATATTATGATTGTATTGGTGTTTAATTGATGATTTATGATGAGAATACTCTATGAACCCATGAATTCTCTCAATTCCTAAATTCTGCCTTATGAAGTGGGTTTGTTGATCATGAATGAATGTTGTTGGATTATGCCTAAATTGATTTAGATTGTTGAATTATATCACTACTCATGCCTAGTTGTATTAATGAAAGGTTTGTTGGTGAAAGTGAATTCATGGCCTTGAAAGGGGCAAGATATGACCTAATTTCATGTTGAAGTAGAATTGTGCTAGAGATGTTGATCCACTTGAAAGGTGAAGGTGTTTAATTACTATGTATGATTATGATGTGAAGGATATGCATGTGGTTTCAATGATAGAATGATGATCATATTTAGAATGTAAATGTGTTATTGATTGAAAGCATATTCTCAAGTAACACTCATGAATGATGATGATAGAATGTGAAGGGTTTCTATGATGTGATGTTATTACTTAGATTAGTAAGCTTATGCATCCTATTCTTGTATAAATGAAAGTAATGTGGATTAATGTATCTTGAATTTGTAGGTTTAGGCATCCTCCTCTTGAATAATGAATGTATCTTGACTTAATGTCTTAATGAAATGAATTGGTAGACCTAGTGTTGGTAGCCTTTTCATGAATGAATGACCTAGAATTGGTAGACCTAATGTTGGTAGCCTTTCTATGAATGACTAATGAGGTATTTTGGGCTATGTCTTGAACCGGTAGACCTAAATGTGGTGGCCCTTCATGATGAGTCCAAAAACCAATGTGATGATAAACCTTGAAGCGGTAGACTTAATGTTGGTGGCCCTTTCATCCGTGAAATGATGAACCTTGTATCGGTAGACCTAATGTTGGTGGCCTTTCTTGGAAAGCCAATGAGATATCCTTAATGTACCTTGAATCGATAGACCTAATGGTGGTCACCCTTTCTTATGTAATGTACCTTGGGTCGGTAGGACTAATGTTGGTGGCCCTCTCAAGTACAACAATGTAATGTGAATGAACTACTCTATGAGAATGGAGGCTAAGCACTGAGTGGATATGGCTAAGATGATGACTCTCCCAATGTTAGGTTAGAGTCAAATGAACATCTTTATTATCCCACAACTATGTGCATACATAGGATGTTTACTAGTTCTACCCTAGGCAAGTAGAACACCTTTCTTCGGTGTGGTCATATGACACTGAATTTCATGATTTAGCTCTGATGGTCTATGTCGATTAATGTCTATTCCATGAAGTGTGGGTGGTAGTATAGGATGTTATCCATGCATTGCACGAGTAGGCTTTTATAGTGAGTTCTTTAAGTCTTAATGGCTATTGTATAAATGTCCCCTTATGATAAAGTTAATGAGATTGACGATCTAATGTATACTGAATGAAGGTTTCCTAAATGAATCTAATGAAAAATGTTGACTTATATGCTTAAATGTAATGATGCATGTTATACTTGGATTGTATTATGAGTTACTTCCTTGTCATGACTTATTGTATATGAATGTGCCTTGTCTATGGTGACTTCAAAGGAGTACTTAGTGTGAGTAGTAGTATGGGATGCTACTTTCACATTGCACAAGTATGACTTAAAGTTGTCTTAGATGTTGGTCTTAATGTGATGATGTGACTTATGTAATGTTTATGTCTCTTATATGCTTTATTGTGTAAAGGTGCAAAGGATGAATGGTAAGTTCACTTTTGATGGCTTTAAGGTGGTACCTTCGTGTGGGTGGTGGTATGGGACGCTACCTATACATTGCACAAGATATAGCTTGAGGGTTACTTGAGGTGAAGGCTTAAGGTGAAGGTAATGGTTTATATGTTGATTATGTCCAAATGTGAAGGTATGACTTGAATGTTGGTTGTGACTTATATTATGCCTTTTTTATCAGTGTTCATGAAGTTTTATCAAAATGGCATAAAAGCATGACTTTCAAAGAAAATGTCCGTTTTAAGCATGTTTTTGCATGGCTTCCATACTTAGTACATCTAATGTGCTAACTCGTATTTCTTCATCTTTTTACCAAAGTGTAGGGTTTGGTTATTGGATGTCTTTACTTGGAAGATAGGTTTCTAAGGAGCTTGGAGATGAAGACTTGGTGAGTCCTCACAGTTTCGAGGACAAAATCCACTATGTTCCCATTATGTCTTTTTGTTTATGTTAAAGCTTTTGTATTGGCTAAGTCCCAATGTTGTATTCAAAGTATTAGATGGTTTGAGATAAAGTTTAGAAAGTCTTCCGCTTGCTTTTTAATGAAAATGTCTTCGATTGTAAATAAAATTTTAAATTCTTCTCTATTTTCCTATGTTCTTATGTTCAAGAATGTTATGAGGCTTGTATGAGACCCCTTTGGGGTCGAGTACGCCGGGTTGCATCTAGGGGCTAGCTTGGGTCGTGACAGTTAACTATATTTTACCCTAATTAATCTCCAATTAATTATGAAAATTCTCTAATAATTATATTTTCTTCATAGCAAAATTACAATAAGATGAAAATTTTAACAATGGCCGCCAAGAACACTAATCAAAACATGGAGCTGATTTATGGAGTGGAAAATTCTCCTATTTCTCTCAACGAAGCCTGCCATAAATGCAGCGACTAAGAAACCCCCAAATTTTATCCCAATGACATCAAGAAATCTTTTGTTAACAAACACAAATCAAAACCCATAAATCTTAGATTGATGATAAGTAATTTGCTAAGAAAGCTGAGAAGAAGTCAAAGAAGGAAGAAAGATAGATTTTTGCTTAAAAGAAAGAGGAGAAAAATATGCTTCATGAAGAGGGTGGGGTTGAAGAAGAATAAGAAGAATAAGAAGAAGAAGAAGAAGAAGAAGAAGAGGAGGGTGGGTTGTGAAGAAGAAGAGATGTGAAGAGTGGGGTGGGGGTCTAATTGAATTTTGATTTTTTTTCTACTTTAATAAATCTGACACGCCTATTTTTAGTTTTATTTTAAAAATATTTTTCCACATCAGTTTTAGGGGTAAATAAATTCACTTTTAAGTAGTAAATGCGTGAAATAGGTCGTCATAATAATTTAAGCGTGTAACTGACTTTTCGGAACAAGTTTAAGGGGGAATCTATGCACCTTTTCCCTTCTTCTAACTGTACTATATCTTAAAACTACGGGTTTCATGTATAGTTATGTTATATCCAACTTTTTGAATGTATCATAATGTATAGCCAATTAGTTGGTTTATAGCTAATATATATGTAAGTTATATTCAACTTTTTGATTATATGAGAATGTATAGTCAGTGTATATAACTCATGTATAGATAAGTTATATTCAATTTTTTGAGTGTATCATAATGTATACTCACTGTATACTTTCTATGACTTTGATTATTTTTTATATAAATAAAAACATAACTATATTTATCATAAACTAATTACTTTATCGTATATGTTTAAAACCGTCCCAAACAATAACTCTAAGAAAAAGTTAAGAAGGGGGAGAAGTTGATTAGTACTAAGGGGTAAGTATGTTGCTCCTAAGAAGGAAAATGAAGCCAATGGGTGACTTCGACTAGTCTCTCTCTGTCTCTCCTTTTGCTTATATGCCTAACAAGGACCCCTCCAAAAAGAGTGGTGAATCTTCTCTCATGTACCCTACCCCAACTATTATAATATAATCAAGTTTATCGAAAATAATTTTTTTTATCTTTTATGGTAGAGATAAGATATGCGTGTGAACACTCTATAATCATCCCTAAACAGGGGTGGAGCTAACGGCCAAGGGGGTTCATTCGGATCCTCTTCGGCGGAAAATTACACTATTTATGCATGCTTAGATAAATCTTACATATATATAGTAGATATTGGACTTTCTTTGGTCTCTGCGTGTGCTTACTTTTTATATTTCGAACTCCCTTAGTGAAAATCTTGACTCTGTCATCATCCCTAGACCTCACTTTGTTAGAGACTACACTGAATACATTGTTACTATTATTATTTTTGTTGTAGATTAATAGAGATAACAATTATTTACAAAAATCTTTTGTTAGTCCTAAAGAAGAAAAGTTGAACTTAGTAATATTTTTTATAAAGCATATATATAAATAATAAATATGGGGAGGGAAAAATACTTTTTACGTAAGAATGGAGTAGCAAGTTGGTGGAATTTTACATGTCCCTATTTTTTTTTTTCTTAACTTAACCATGTAATTATTTCTGGTGGATCTTCAAAGGTACCTTTGTACCTTTTCACATTCAAAATTATAAAACAAATTTCCTTTTAAATAAGAAACTAATAAGGAATACCGACTTTTCAGTTATGCAGAAAGTTTTTTTTGGTTAATAAATTTATTAGGATTTTGAAATTGAAAATCTAACAAACCAACCAACAAGTCGTATTCAATATTTGTAAGATTTAATAAATATAAGATCATAAGTATCTTATAATCACATGGTGAAGAATAAATATTTATCTGTACTGAGCATTTATATGAATCTAGTTATACATTTCAACCTTAGCGATTAAAAACAAATAAATAAGAATGTATTTAACTATGATTAAGTGACTAATGTGTAGATAAAAACAAATGTCATATATTTATCGTGATAATGTGTAACGACCTATTCTCGTCGTCATAGAAATGTCAATGGGGGGAAATTTGGGGCCGGAAAAACTTTTTCGTACCAACCTAGTCCAAATTTGGACGAAATCGGAGTCTTTAAGGTGTAGGAAAATCTGGTAACAACCGGGTGAGTTAGTTATGATTTTGATTACATGAGTAGTTAGATAACTCGTTAAAGAACCCATACGATTTTACGAAATTGAATTCGGGGGAGTAAAACTCTCGAAATCGATCTTAGTGTAAAGGGTATTTTCTGATCATCGTTGGTTAGAGATGTGTTGTGAAATGGGGATCTTGGAATTCTTTAAATAGCTCACTGGTTCCATGCAAGCTGCTTTAGCGGGATTGGTACCGCTTTGGCCGGGCCACTGCAGCGGGTGAGGGTCGCTGTGGCGGGCTCGATGCGACTTAAGGTCGTTAATAAACCCCTAAACGACCTTATTATGCACTTTTCGACTTTTAGAGTTAAGGAACAAACCCCAGGTGAATCCTACTCATTTTTCTCCATTTTTTAGGCTAAAGGTAAGTTTTTCACTCCCCGAATCCATTTTTCGATCAATAGAACGTAATAGAATGGGTGAATATTGATGGGGGAGGGTTTTGTTATAGATTCCATGGTGGAAACAACCCTAATTTGGATAATTGGGATCATGAGTTTGATTTAGGGTTCATAGAATTGTTAGTAATTTGGGTAATTAGTGGTTGTTTATTGATTCCCATATTCTATTGATTGTTCCAAGAACAAACAGAACAAATCCGGAAAGGGAAGGATCAAGTTTTTTAGGGTTTCAAGCTTGTTTCGAGATAGATGATGGTTGTGATTCTATGATTGTGTGATGTATGTTTGTTCTTGCTTCATTATGATACTTGCATGTATGTGAATGTTGCATTATTGATCACACTTGTTGTAAATGAGATAAATGAATGATGGTTACCATGAAATCAAGACTTAAATGTATGATCTTGAGGATATACTTGTGATTGTGATTGTGGTGTGTTGAATGGATAGGTTGCCACGTTCTAGCATAACTAACTTCGATCGGTTGCCACGTTGCATAATCATTGGATCGGGTACCACATTCCGGTGTGCTAACTGTTTAGGGTTTAGGTTCCATGAGAGGACCAATGATTTGATATAATTGTGTATCTTGAGAAATGTGAAGTTGTTCGTTGTTAGTAAATGTTGATAATATTGTATATGTTCATTATATGCATGTGATTATATTGTTGTGATGACTTATGTATATTGCGCTTAGTGGGATAGCCATGCGATCCTACCAGTACATTGTGATTGTGTACTAATACTACACTTGCTCTTAGTTTTTTTGAGTACAGGCATCTTCAAGCGTCTATTGACAGACCTCAATTAGGAGATCAATGATTGTTCGAATTCAAGGGTGAGTCAATTCTTTCGGGCTGCCATGGGTTCTCTTTCTTCTATGTCCACCATTTCTAGACTTAGACTATGTTCTAGTTAGTTGATTAGTTCATTAGACTGGGGTTGTATCCCTTCTTGTTTAGACTTGTTGAACTTCAGATGTTTTGATACATTGACTTTCAGGTTCTAAGCATTACTTCCGCATTATTAGTTTATTATTGTTAGACTTTTGTTAGAGTTTATGGGGACTCTATTTCTTTCCTTAATATTTTCCTACTTTCCTGTGCTTAAATGTCTTAGTTTTGGTTTAGTTGCTTGGTTTGAATTGTAGTGGTGGTTCTCCCAGCGGAGGGTTAGTGTGGGTACCAATCACGACGGTCTGGGTCGTGACAAAGTTAGTATTAGAGCCTAGGTTCATTGATCTTGATGTACCAAAACGAGTCTAGTAGAGTCTCGCGAAATGGTACGGGGACGGCTTTACTTTTTTCGAGAGGCTATAGGACTTTAGGAAATCTCTGTGTTTTCTCTCGTCTCCTTTCGTGCTATAACTTGATTCCAATTGGTATCTGGAGACTCAAATTGGTATCTAACCTTATTCACTCTTTTGTCCGCAGATGGTTAACACTAGATACAACGATGTTAGGCTTGTAGCTCCCGTCAATGCTTCAGCTGAGGAATCTGTAGCGAGAGGTCGCAGTCAAGGCAAGTGTAGAGAAAGAGCTAGGGGTAGAGGTCATGGAAGAATAGCGCCTGCTGGGAATGGAGCTTCTGTGAATGAGAACCCTTCTACACATCTAAAGAGATTGAAGATGAGAATGTTGATATTTAGAATGTTGAGGATGTGGGACAAGAGGAAGAGGTGCAGGCTAAGACTACCGATGTTCCCCTCATAGACCCAGTGTTAGCTCGACAAATCATGTCATTCTTGAAAGGGTTGGTTGGTCCTGAAGTGCTTTCTTCTTTTCAAACAACTCAAGCTCCTACTAATCCTCCTGTTGCTAGCACTGCGCCCAATGTGGTTGGGACTGGAGGTAATGATGCTTTTTTCTATCCTTTATTGGGTTTTGTTATGACAGGTTATGAGCATGAAATATTGACTAAGTTTATTAAGCTAAAGCCTCCTGTGTTTCTTGGTTCTGAGAATGAGGATGCTTATGATTTTATCTTAGATTGCTATGAGAGGCTTCATAAGTTGGGAATTGTCCATCAGCATGGGGTTGAGTTTGTGTCCCTTCAATTACAAGGTGAGGCTAAACATTGGTGGAGAGTTTACATGGAATGTAAATCTTCAACTTTACCTCCACTTACTTGGACCCAATTCCATGCTTTATTTCTAGAAAAGTATGTGCCTAGGACTTTGAGGGATCGTAAGAAGGATGAGTTCATGGCTTTGGAGCAAGGTGGTATGACTGTGGCTGCTTATGAGGCCAAGTTCCATGCTTTGTCTAGATATGCTACTCAATTGGTGACGACTGAGAAAGAGAGAATCCGATTATTTATTAGGGGACTAAATTCTGAGTTGCAAGTATTATCTGTTCATATGACTTCTGTAGGGAGGAGGTTCAATGAGGTCACAGACTATGTTAAGAAAGTAAAGGGGGTGAAGCGAGACGGTCAAGCTAAGGCATAGGCAAAAAGGGCCAAGAACTCGGGTAGCTTTCAAGGTCCTTATTCCAAGAAGTCCCAAAGTCCAACGCTTGCAGCCAAGCCAATTCAGTCCGTTATGCCCGCCTTTGCAGGTAGTTACTCAGAAACTCCATCTCATAATTTTTAGGATAGCCAGGGATTCACGCCTTCGACGAGCAGCAGACCATCTTTTGATTGTACTTGTTACAACTGTGGAGAACCTAGGCATATGAGGAGAGATTGTCCCTACCCACGTGTGTTTGAGTCCGTGCAGCAGTAGACTAGAGCAGTGGTACCCGCGAAAAATGGTAATAATGGTCGAGGGCGTCCACAAGATGGGCGAGGAGGTAATCATCGAAGTCGTGGAGGTAGAGGAAATTGGTAATGCAGGAAGAGGTAATGTGCAACCAGACAGGGAAGTAGTTCGTCAAGATGATAAGGCTCAGTGTTATGCCTTTTCGGGCAAGAATGAGACAGAGACGTCTAACGCGGTGATCACAAGTGTTATTCTTGTCTATGACCGGATGGCTAATGTGTTATTTGATCTGGGTTCTACTTATTCTTATGTATCTGTATGATTTGCCTCAGAGTTTGATATGATTTGTGATATACTTTATGCCCCTATCTATGTTTCTACCCCAGTTAAAGAGTCAGTCATAGTTACCCATGTCTATCGTGTTTGTCCTATTTTGTTTATGGGTTTTTAGACTTGGGCTGATTTGGTGATTTTAGATATGACTGACTTTGACATAATCTTAGGCATGACTTGGTTATCCCCCTATTATGTCATACTTAATTGTAATACTAAGTCCGTAACTCTAGAAATTCTAGGAAGGGAAAAATTAGAATGGGAAGGGGTGTACAAGCCTAAGCGAACTACTATCAGATCCTCCATTCGGGCTAAGAAATTGATAGGGCAGGGTTGTTTGGCCTATTTGGCTCATATTAGGGATGTTGAAATTGAGGTTCCATTTATTGGGTCTATTCCTGTGGTGTCAGAATTTAGAGAAGTGTTGTTTAGTGACTTGCCTGGTATGCCTCCTAATAGAGATATAGATTTTTGCATTTATTTAGAGCCTAGTACGCGTTCCATTCTATCCCTCCATATCTCATGGCTCCGACAGAATTAAGAGAGCTTAAGGCTCAAATCTAAGAACTTCTTGATAAAGAATTTATTCGTCCTAATGCTTCCCCATGGGGTGCTCCAGTTTTGTTTGTTAAGAAAAAATATGGTAGTATGAGAATGTGTATAGATTATCGGCAATTGAATAGGGTCATTATTCGAAACAAGTACCCTTTGCCTCGAATAGATGATCTTTTTGACCAATTGCAAGGTGCATCAGTTTTCTCTAATATTGATCTAAGATCCGATTACCATCAATTGAAAATTAGGCCCGAGGATGTGCCAAAGATGGCGTTTAGAACTCGCTATGGGCACTCTGAGTTTTTGGTTATGCGTTTGGTTTGACCAATGCGCCTGCAGCTTTCATGAGTTCAATGAATGGGTGTTCAAATAGTTTCTTGATTCGTTTGTTATAGTGTTTATTGATGATATTTTGGTCTATTCGAAAAGTGAGAAAGAGTATGCCAACCATCTTTGTAGTGTTATGGTTGTTCTTAGGAAGCAAAAACTATATGCAAAATTTTATAAGTATGAGTTTTGGTTGAAATCGATTACATTTTTGGGGCATGTAGTTTCAAAATAAGGGGTAATGGTAGATCCCCAAAAGATTGAGGCGGTTAAGAATTGGGTTAGGCCTAGCTCTGTGACCGAAGTTAGGAGTTTTGTGGGGCTCGCTAGCTACTGTCGTCGATTTGTGAAAATTTTGCTTCAATTGCCACTCACTTGACTAACTTGACGAAAAAGGAGGTACCCTTCGAATGGACTGAAAAGTGTGATTAGAGCTTTCACAAGCTCAAGACTCTCTTTACCGCCACGCCCATTACTGATTAAAGGTAAGGATTTTATTATTTAATGTGATGCTTCACATTCTGGTTTGGGTGCTGTGTTGATGCAGGATAAGAATGTTATAACTTATGTAATAGCATCCATGTCAGCCTATTTGTACTAAAGTTGACGGGCTTCAATACAAAATCAAGAATATGTTTATCATGAAAGAGGTGTCCAAATTCAAGCTCAAAAAAAGAAGATTGGGCCACACAAAGTCCAATAAAAGAGTCCAAAAAGTTGAACGCTTAAAAGTCAAAAGTTCCTATTTTAAAGGTTTCCTAGTTTAAAGTTTTCCTAGTTTAAAATGATTCATATTTTAAAGTTTTCCTGTTTTCCTAGCTTAAAGTTTCTTAGTTTAAAAGTTACTTAGTTTAAAGTTTTTCTAGTTTAAAGTTTCCATAAAAGTAGGATTTAAATCCTATTCTATTTGGGATAGGTTTTCCCTATATATAGGGGTTGATCTTATTATTTTAGACAGAGATGATTAATATTATTTGAGAGATTTTTCTTCTTAACACCTTTGTGTGTCGTGACTATGGATTTATCTTACAACCTTATAAGAATGATTCTTTAAGAGGTAAGATTGATTCTTAATTTGATATATTTGGTTTCTATTCGTAAATTAAAGAAGGTGATTAGTCTTATACTAATTGTTGTCTCTAATTTCTTCGTAATAGGGGTCTAGATCACTTTTGATCTAAGTTCTTCAATTGACCCTATTAGTATCACAATTAGTCTTAATCCGGTAATTTTGAATACTAAGACCAATTAGGGTTCTTAACACTTTATCTTGAAATTGGGCATTTCACTCTTGAATTTCACATATCTTTCAATTTCTCTCTTTAATCTTTATAATTTCACTTCCGCATTATTTTCTTGTTTACTCTGGTAACCCGATTCTTATCAAGTGGTATCAGAACGGTTCTATCAAGGTTCCGTTCTTGATAATCTTGGGAGTTTAAAAAAAAAATCTTTTCTAGTTGTTTAAAAGTTCAGCAAAATAAAAACAAAAAAAGAAAAGAAAAGGAAAATTAAAAAAAAAAGAAATTAAGAGAAAACTCAATTGCTTGAGAATCGAAGTATTTTGAAGAAACTCCAGATTTGTTTTGACTCTTGATTTTCTATCTCAAAAAGGAAAATCAAGAAGAAGGGAAATTTGAAGTTTTTTTTTCTTGTTTCACAAAGTGGTCTTTTTGTTGTATCATCAATCCCAATTTATCTGGGTTTGATAAATTTCTTTCTTGCTACATATTACTTCTAAAAGGTTGTTACTAATAAGACTTATATATAAATCCTGAAGGATCCATCCAAAGGTAGTAATTTGAGTTGAAAAAGACAAGAGAGAGTGAGATCAAAGAGAGAGAAAAAAGTCAAATTGAGAGATATTTGTTTCTTTGATATTTTTTTGAGATGTTTAAAACAAGTAAGGAAATTGAAGCTAGAACTCAAAATGACATTAACATTGTTGATGTGTTTATCAAATGATTGAAGGAGAACAATATCACCATAACTAATTTAAGGAGAGAAACTATTTTCCATACAAGGTGTGGGATAAATGGTAATATTTGCACTATGATTATTGATATTGATAGTGGTACTAATGTGGTAAGTTCATACGTTGTGGAGAAGTTTAAACTTACCTGCATTAAACACAGCACTCCTTATAAGTGGCAATGGTTGAATGATTTTAATGAGCTTAAGGTGACTAAGCAATGCATGATTTTTTTCTCCATAGGAAGATATTCTGATAATGTTCTTTGTGATGTCATTCCAATGCAAGATTGTCACATCATGCTTGGGCTGCCATGGCAATTTAATAGGAATGTAATTCATGATAGGAGAAAGAATAGAGTTTCTCTTGAGCTAAACAAAAGAAAATATACACTTGCACCTTTAACTCCAGCTCAAGTTTATGAAGATCAGAAATGTGTGAAAGAAGCAATGAAAAAATTTGAGAGGGAAAAGAGAGAGAGGAGAAAGGGAGATCAATCTGACATTTCAAGAGAGCAAAAAAGGAGAGGATGTGTTGTGTGAAGAGAATGGGATGTCAACTGAGAAATAAGTGAGAATGACAGAAAAGAAAAGAGAGATGACCATGAGAGAAGAAAAGAAAAGGATGATAGTGAGGTCGAGAGAGAAAAACAAGAGAGTTTGAGTGAGGTTATTTCTTATTCTAACTCTAGTGTTCCTGTTTCTTCTTCTAATTGTTTTGACACTCTTATAGATAACCATGGGAAAGTATGCATTGAAAAACCAAAGTCATTGGATGAACTTAATCCTAAAGTGGTTGATACTACAAGTCCTATTGAGAAAGTGTATGTTGATGAGAACAATAAAGGTAAAAAAAATTATTTTGGATCTGTCCAAGATAAGGCTCATAACAGAAAGTTCAACAAGGAAAATGTGGATCTAACACCAATGATAAAGGAAAATGAGGTGATGTAATTCCTTTGCTACATAAAACCAAGTATGGTATGTACAATTGGTTTATTCACATTCTTGGTATTCCTAAAATACCGAAAGGTTTCTTGGAGGTAATGAACTACACTCTTAATTTTATGTTGGTGACTTCATTGATTTTGAGGATGATGATATTTTGATGTATAATAAGTCACTAACTTCAATCGACAAGTTCAATAAGAGTAATTTGAGCTCTTTTAAAGTTGAGCATGACATAGTTGATTGTGGATTTCCACTTGTTGAAAAGAGGTGTGATGTTTGTGCGTGGAATATTGTGAATGAGTTTGTTGATTCTTCTCTTATTCAAGTGTTTTTGTGTGACAACTTGTTGGAATATGATTCTTTATATGTAATGAGTCATAATTCTTCAAATGTTGGTTACTGTGAGTTGAAAAGGGTGTTTGCTACTAATGATGATGAGGTGCATGATTATGAGCACTACAATGCTTATTTGGATACAATGTATATTGAAGAATGGATGACTAGTATTTATGTGGAAGAATCTTTGGGAGGTATAATTGAAGATGCTTGGCTATATCATAAAAGTGTTCAATTTGATAGGAATTTTGTATTGTCTTTGTCATGCCCATTGGAGTACTTTATTGATAAAACTAAATTGATGTTGCATGGATCGTTTGCAATGACATCTAGACAAGGAGTTCGTTGTGGTTATATAAGTAGGAAAATTTTCTATTGGGATGATGATGTTCACATGATTTATAAGGGTGTATTTATATATGCCAGGGTTAATTGGGTTAAGTGGACACATGGATTTATAAGGGTGTATTTATATATGCCAGGGTTAATTGGGTTAAGTGGACACATGGTCACTATCTTGTTTTGTTCCTACCACTGTTGCTTTCGAGTAATGGTTGTTGTTTGCTAATGCATGTCGTCTTGATTTTGAGAGATTTAAATTCGAGGATAAATTGTTTTCAAGAAGAGGGGAGTGATAGCATCCATGTCAGCCTACTTGTACTAAAGTTGACGGGCTTTAATACAAAATCAAGTATATGTTTATCACGAAAGAGGTGTCCAAATTCAAGCTCAAAGGAAAGAAGATTGGGCCACACGAAGCCCAATAAAAGAGTCCAAAAAGTTGAACGTTTAAAAGTCAAAAGTTCCTATTTTAAAAGTTTCATAGGTTAAAGTTTTCCTAGTTTAAAGTTTTCCTGTTTTCCTAGGTTTTCTAGTTAAAAAGTTACCTAGTTTAACGTTTTTCAAGTTTAAAGTTTCCATAAAAGTAGGATTTAAATCCTATTCTATATGGGATAGGTTTTCCCTATATATAGGGGTTGATTTTATTATTTTAGACAGACATGATTACTATTATTTGAGAGATTTCTCTTCTTTACACCTTTGTGTGTGGTGACCATGGATTATCTTACAACCTTATAAGAATGATTTTTTAAGAGGTAAGATTAATTCTTAATTTGATATCTTTGGTTTCTATTTGTAATTAAAGAAGGTGATTAGTCTTATACTAATTGTTGTCTCTAATTTCTTCGTAATAGGGGTCTAGATCACTTTTGATCTAAGTTCTTAAATTGACTCTATTAGTATCATAATTAGTCTTAATCCGCTAATTTTGAATACTAAGATCAATTAGTGTTCTTAGCACTTTATCTTGAAATTGGGAATTTCATTCTTGAATTTCACATATCTTTTAATTTCTATCTTTAATCTTTATAATTTCTCTTCTGCATTATTTTCTTGTTTACTCTGGTAACCCGATTCTTATCATTATGCCTGGCGTCAATTGAAGGTGCATGAGAGGAATTATCCAACATACGATTTAGAGTTGGCAGCGGTAGTGTTTACTCTTAAGATATGGCGGCATTACCTCTATGGTGTTAAGTGTGAAGTGTTTACTGATCATCGTAATTTGCAGCATGTGTTCACTCAAAAGGATCTGAATTTGAGACAGCGAAGGTGGATGGAGTTACTTAAGGATTATGATGTGACCATTCAATACCATCCGGGCAAGGCTAATGTGTGGCAGACGTTTTGAATCGAAAATTGGTGAGTATGGATAGTTTAGCTTGCTTGAATGTATCTAAGAGACCTTTGGCTAAACAAATTCAGACCTTAGAGTCTATGTTCATGCAGTTGGACATCTCAGAAAGAGGTAGGGTGTTAGCTAGCATTGAAGTGAGGGTCACATTCATTGATGAGATCAAGGCTAAACAATTTGAGAATGAGAATTTGGAGGAGCTTAGAAGGAAGACTGCGAATGGTAAGGCACAAGAGACCATCTCTTGATGCAGATGGTGTGCTCAATTTTAAGGGAAGAATATGTGTTCCTATAGTAGATGACCTGATTGAGAAGTTGTTGGCAGAGTCTCATGATTTGTGATACTCTATTCATCCGGGTGCGACCAAGATGATCTAGATTTGAAGCGAATTTATTGGTGACCGGGCATGAAGAAGGATATATAGGAGTTTGTAGAGAAGTGTTACAATTGTCAACAAGTGAAGTATAATCATCAAAGGCCTGCAGGTTTGCTTCAAAGAATGCCAATTCTGGAATGGAAGTGGGAAAGAATAGCCATGAATTTTGTGGTTGGTCTTCCCAAGACTTTGGGAAAGTTTGATTCTATTTGGGTAGTGGTTGATAAATTGACTAAGTCAGCCCATTTTATTCCGGTAAGAATAGATTATAATGTTGAGCAATTGGCTAAGGTTTATGTGAGAGAAATAGTGAGGTTGCATGAGATGCCCTTCTCTATTATCTCAGACCGTGGTATGCAATTCACATCCAAGTATTGGAGGAAATTTCATGATGAATTAGGCATACAAATCACATTTAGTATAGCCTTCCATCTATAGATAGACGGACAGTCAGAGAGGATTATTCAAGTATTAGAAGACATGTTGAGGGCATGTGTGCTTAATTTTGGAGGGCATTGGGATAAATTCATACCATTGTGTGAGTTGTCCTATAATAATAGTTATCACTCCAGTATTGATATGGCACATTTGAGGCATTATATGGGAGGGGAGGGGATGTAGATCACCCATATGATGGTTTGAGGCTGGAGATGTGAAGCCATTGGGGGTTGATTTAGTAAAGGATGCTCAAGAGAAGGTGAGGAGTATTCAAGCTAAACTTTTAGCAGCCTAGAGTAGAAAAAAGAAGTATGTGGATCATAAGGAAAGAGACATGGCATTTCAAACCGGCGAAAATGTTCTTCTTAAGGTATCACCCATGAAAGGGGTGATGAGATTTGGCAAGAAGGGCAAACTAAGTCCGCGATACATTTATCCTTTTGAGGTTCTTAAATGTGTAGGACCTGTAGCGTATAGATTGACTTTACCTCCTAATCTATCGGGTGCTCATCCGGTATTTCATGTGTCCATGTTGAAGAGATATCATGGTGAAAGGAATTATATCATAAAGTGAGAGTCAATTATGTTAGACAAGGATCTCCAATATGAGGAGGAGCTGATTGAAATTCTTGATCGTGATATGCGTAAGTTGAGGACCAAGGAGACTAAATCCATGAAAGTTCAATGGAAGCATCGTCCAGTTGAGGAAGCTACTTGGGAAATCGAGAGAGACATGCGAGACAAGTATCCCCAATGTTCGTCGATTTAGGTATTACTTCATTCCTTCATAGCCTATTTTCCCAAGTTTTGTCACTCGGGGACGAGTGATGGATAAATTGGTATCTATTGTAATGACTTGTTCCCATCGTTATAGAAATACCAACAGGGGAAAATTTGGGGCCGAAAAAACTTTTTCGTAGTATTTGAATTTTTCCAACCTAGTCCAGATTTGGATGAAATTGAAGTCTTTAGGGTGTAGAAAAATCTGGCAACAACCAGGTAAGTTAATTATGATTTTGATTGCATGAGTAGTTAGATAACTTGTTAAAGAACCCGTACGACTTTACGGAATTAAATTCGGGCGAGTAGAACTCTCGAAATCGATCTTAGGGTAAAGGGTATTTTCTTGTCGTCATTGGTTAGAGGTGTGTTGTGAAATAGGGGTCTTGGAATTCTTTAAATAACTCACTGGTTCCGTGAAAGCCGCTTTAGTGGGATTGGTATCGCTCTGGCGGGGCCACTGTGTCGGGCTCGACGCGACTTAAGGTCGTTAATAAACCCCTAAATGACCTTATTATGCACTTTTTGACTTTTAGAGCTAAGGAACGAACCCTAGGTGACTCCTACTCATTTTTCACCATTCTTGAGGCTAAATGTCAGCTTTTCACTCCCCAAATTCGTTTTTTGATCCATAGAACGTAATAGAATGGGTGAATATTGATGGGGGGTTTTTTATAGATTCCATGGTGGAAACAACCCTAATTTGGATAATTGGGATCATGGGTTTGATCTAGGGTTCATAGAATTGTTAGTAATTTGGATAATTAGTGGTTGTTTATTGATTCCCGTATTCTATTGATTGTTTGTAGACCAAGAACAAGTGGAACGAATCCGAAAAGGGAAAGATCAAGTTTCTTAGGGTTTCAAGCTTGTTTCGAGGTAGGTGATGGTTGTGATTCTATGATTGTGTGATGTATGTTTGTTCTTGCTTCATTATGATACTTGCATGTATGCTAATGTTGCATTATTGATCACACTTGTTGTAAATGAGATATATGAATGATGGTTACCATGAAATCATGACTTCAATGTATGATCTTGAGGATATACTTGTGATCGTGATTGTGATTGTGGTGTGTTGAATGGATCGGTTGCCACATTCCGATATAACTAACTTGGATCGGTTGCCAAGTTCCGCCCGACATAATTATGGGATCGGTTGCCACGTTCCGACATAATAATTGGATCGGATACCACATTCCAGTATGCTAACTGTTTGGGGTTTAGCTTCCATGAGAGGACCAATGATTTGATATAATTGTGTATCTTGAGAAATGTGAAGTTGTTCGTTGTTAGTAAATGTTGATAATATTGTATATGTTCGTTATATGCATGTGATTATATTGTTGTGATGACTTATGTATGTTGCACTTAGTGGGATAATCACGTGATCCTATCAGTACAGTGTAGTTGTGTACTGATAATGCACTTGCTCTTATTTTTTTTTAGTACAGGGCATCTTCAAGCGGCTACTGACAGACCTCGCTTAGGAGATCAGTGATCGTTCGAATTAAAGGGTGAGTCAATTCTTCCGGGATGTCATGGGTTCTCTTTCGTCTATGTCCACCATTTCCGGACTTAGACTATGTTCTAGTTAGTTGACTAGTTCATTAGATTGGGGGTTGCAACCCTTCTTGTTTAGACTTGTTGAACTTTAGATGTTTTAATACACTGACTTTCAAGTTCTAGGCATTACTTCCGCATTGTTAGTTTATTATTGTTAGACTTTTGTTAGAGTTTATGGGAACTCTATTTCTTTCCTTAGTATTTTCCTGCTTTCTTGTATTTAAATGTCTTAGTTTTGGTTTAGTTGCTTGGTTTGAGTTGTAGTAGTGGTTCTCCCACGGAAGGGTTAGTGTGGGTGCCAATCATGTCGGTCTGGATCGTGACATAATGTAACATCGAGTATAAATAAGTTTTTATCATGATTAGGTGATATGTGTTAAAAGGAAAAACTACACAATATAGCTAACATTGATAAGTATTTAGCTACAATTTAAAATAATTATTATATATGAATATATTTTACTATTAATTAGCAACGAGAAACTTGCATGCCAGTATGCTTTTTCTAGGCGTCTTTCTCGGCCACAAGCCCACAACTCCCTATGTCCCCGATTTGATCTTTCTCTTTTATTAGCTTAAATCAATGTAATTTTTTTTTTTTTTTTCAAAATCTTTCAAGATCAGATAATTTGCCCCATTTTTGCATCTAATTCGGTATACTTATTTTTCAGGTAGCATCAATTTATTCTCCTTGTTCAATTTTTTCATAGTATTTGTATAAGTGTCTATAATTTCAAATTCATAGGGTTTTAGTTGAATCTTTTATTTTCTCCATTAAAATGGCGAAGATTAGTATTTTAGAGAAGGTTACGTGATGTATAACATTAATTGATAAAAATCACAATGACCCCATGCCGATGCAACAACTTAACCAAGAGCAAAAGGATGGTGTTCAAACTTCAAAATCTATATAAAAAAAAAGTTAAAAAGAAAGAAAAGTATGTGTTCTCGAAGAACCACATAAACCACCAAAAGAGTATTTTATCATTCCCCAATTAGTTTGTATTTACTTGTTCCCGTGTATTTTGCATACAATTGAATATTTGTATAATTTTTTGTGTTTGTATCATTACTAACTTCATATTAAATTGCACAATATAGTTAGATATATGCATACTTCATTGTTGATTTTCTTAATACATGAAAATGTGTGGTTATCAATACATGTATTTCCTTTTTCCTTATATAAGTATACATTTTGATATATGTATACAGTATCATACATGGATACATAAATAAAATGTATTTTTTTTAAAAACTCAACAGAGTGTATTAAAAAAAAAAATATACTTGGATACATTATTATATATGGATACATTTAGTTATCAAACAAATATATGTATTTCATATTCAAACAATAGGTGTATAAGTGTATTCACCGTATGATTATTCAACAAATCGGGAATTGTATTTATTCTATTCATTTTTATATGATAGGAATGTATATTTAGTTGGTATACCTGTTATATTCAATGTATGTATATTCACTGTATTTATTTATACAAATATATTCATGTATCATTACAAGTTTATCATTATTATATTGTTATGTATTCTATTATTAATTTGTGTTTATGTATATGCAGTGAATCGGATTTCATGTGTTATATTTCTAATTGAAGCTCCGTATAGGTAAATCTGTAAATAACAATATAATCCATGAATTGAAGACAAAGCTTAGCCCAAATCAATATAAGATGTTCAGAAATATTTTGTATTTTTTATAAAAAATTGATACTACTTTTTAAATATTTTATGCGTTTACACATTAAATAATCTTAAAACAGATCCAACCAAATATAGATGGTTGTTTAATAATGGGTAGTATGACAATGCAAATTGGCGTGATTTAAGGCATTGCCATATTTAAAAAAGGATTCTGTCATTTTTAATGCCATCTAATTTTGGATTATATCCTAGTATACAAAATAAATAAACTTTGAATACATGAAATATAGCGATTTTATCATAATAATTATAGCTACACAAAGTAATTATGGTAATTACAGCTAGAGAAATATGATAATTCATAAAATATAGTCATTTATGTAAGTTTCTCAACCAGAATCGTAATTAGTTGGTACTTGGTAGTTGGTAGTGTCTAGTTGCTCCAAAATTTAGACCACTTGAAATGAAACTATACCTCTTAAAATTGGCCCATTAAATGTGGTTCCTATTTTTGAGTTGGGCTATCTTAATTATATTTTATTTTAGGAAACTTATATAAATCTTATAGTTTAGGAGCTAATTATTTAGGTAGACTCTGGTTTGTAATATTATATATTTATCAGATTTTGGTGCATCCAGATACGTGCAATTACGTCTAGATATATGTATCTCGGGACATGAGGTCAAATTTAGGTATAATTTGTTCTAGATAATTACATCAAAGTGAATTCACATGTATCTGAAATACATAATAAATCCCGGTTGCTTCTCTCGCATCTTGCTCACCACTATCACATGAATTAATTATCTCAGATACATGTGAATCACACCAAATACATACATATACATATATCTAGTGTGTATCTAGTATGATTTACATGTAATGTGATACATAACAAATCTCGCTCGCTCCCCTCCCCATCTCACTCGACTCTCCCTATTTTAGTCTACCTGATAACAAAAATATGTGTATCTAATTAAGTGTATATTCCTCAATATATAATAGGAAACTCTTAATTAGTGGTAAGATACGTAATATTTTGAAAATATAGATAACAATAGTATATATGATAGTGAAGTATGTCGAATTACGTAGTTACTCCTTATTTTTCCATCATATCTTGGAATACTAATGGTTATTATTATTGAGTTATGAATAAAACCAGGCCTCTTATTGCTTAATGCCCTTTTCATTTATTTATTTTTTCAAAAAAGAAAATCAGAATAAGCTTCACCGTGATTTAATAAATAAATCATTACTCAGAATCACCTAGCAAAAATATAATTTATAGATATGGTAAATGGAAGAAAATTATGTGGTATCGGAATGACATATGAAAAGAAAATGAACAAATTGTAATTTTTGGATATGAGAAATTAGAATCTTGTATATACAAAATACATATATACTAATAAGCTCTTTCTTATCGAGTCAAATCGCAATTGAATCAAGAAGCGGGAAAAAGAACGAAACATAAGTTGTAAAAGAAGCTAATATTGTGGTCTAAAGTCCAAGGAAAGTTCGGAGGTTGATAAATGGGTCTGTAATTATTTAAAATTTATTAAATATAAATTTACAAAATGATTCGGATTATATTAAATTCATGAATATATTAGTTTATATAAATGTTATGGAATGATTCTGCCGTGGCGGGTTGCATGGAGATAGAGACTCGGAATTTGTGTTCCAAGTCCCTACTTCACAACACACCATCAACCTTGATGTTCTAAAATCACCCTTTCACGTTAAGATCAATTACAAGAGTTCTATCCGTCCGAATTTGATTCCGTAAAGCCTTACATGCTCCTTATCGTCTTGGCTATCCACTCAAATGATCAAATTCATAATCAAATCCCCCATCTATTACTGGATTACAAAGATACACGTAAGGTCCCATAAGATGCACGTAAGGCGCACTAGATACACGTGCATATATCTTAAAACGCTGCATCGATACATTATATATTTTGGATGAAACAGATATGTATAGTTATTTCTTGTGTTGATTCAGTTTCTGTCAAATTAGATAAATATCAGAATCCCCTTAAAACAAGTATTGAACTGATTGTTTTAGGTGCATTCTTAGGATTAGTAGTTTTAATATTACTTATTATATACTAGGAGGCACACAATAGGTTTAGACGCGGCGACGCCCTACGACTACAAATATATAATTGGATGACTACAAATATGACATGCCCAGAATATCGTCGTGCTTATAGTCATCTTGGACTTGAATAAATTTATGTTCTAATTAGTAACTTTAGTTTGATCAAATGTAATAATATAGTATTGATATTCTGTATAATTAGTAAGGTTGTAATAATTTGAATGTTGTTATGTAATTTTATCATTGCAATGTATGCATGATTTTGATGTAAGTTTTTGCATATTTGAATTTTTATTCAGAAGGATGAAACGTTATCATGTACCATAATCTTTGGTCATTTCAAAGATGAATTGGGAATGACATATAGTTATGAAGATGACTTTTAAAATAAATATTTAAGAAAAAAATATTTTAAAATAGATTGTTGTGTTATTAAACTACTCTATTTGTACTAATAAGTTTTTTAAGAAAACGATTGAACTGGGCTGTTTTGGAAAGGGATTTGGGTCTGTTTTGTGAGAAGAAATGGGCTGGGTCGGTAAATATTGTAGTTGGGCTGCTTAAAGTTGAGCTGTTTTGGAAAGGGATTTGGGCCAACTCTTGGCTGAAAATTGATCCAATAATTGGAGCAAAATAGGGTGAACCATGCGAGTTGGTTAGATGTGTTGGACAGAATGCTCGTAATGAAGATGAAAATGAGAAATAGTCAATTCAAAATTCGATCTACACAAAAGAATATATCTTAGTGTAACAAAATTGCGCCTTTCTAACAAAAAAATATATGAGCAGAATACACTCATTTCGTCTTATTAATTATTCCTACTGAACTATAAATATTTAAAAAATCCTCATGAAAAATTCTCAGAAGCTTTCACATAAAACTCAAAAAATAACAAAAGGGATATAATGCACCGATCTTTACTTCTCTTTTATTCCATAGCTTCTTCAATTCTTCTTTGCTGAACTCTAACCATTCATAGAAAAATTAACTGTTTATACAACAGTTGACATGTGACGAATCAAGTCGATAACACGGTTACTGCAACAACAAAAAATTATGTAGTACGTTAGGACAAATGCTAGTATCAGGCGAATTCAGAAGCTAAAGTCAGTATTCAAAATGAGTAAATCTTATATACATTTTAGATTTGTGTTCCATGTGTAGATAGTTAGAGCAGAAAGTAATATCCATCTTTGATCACAAACAAATATTTTCTACTCCAATAATAGGTTAAAAAATCCGATAAAACTTTTACCTGTATCCCCATTCGTTGTCATACCACGAGACAACCTTAACAAAGTTTCCATTTAGAGCAATACCAGCCTTGGCATCAAAGATGCTTGACCTAACACAAGCAACATGTCAAAATGTTAAACAGTAACGAATCCAAAATTTAGAGTCAGTGATGAGTTCTGCTCTTTGTCCGAGCTAGAGCTAGACACAGTGAGTTCAATTGAACCCGTTGTGTCTAGTCTAGGTCCGTTAGATGATAAGCACGATTCTCACCTGCAATCACCGATGAAATCAGATGAAACTACATCATCTTCGGTGTAGCCAAGAATTCCCTTCATGTTTCCCTCAGACTCAGCCCTGTACAAAGATAAAAACTGTTCACAAAAAGTAAATTTAACTTATAATTTCTTCAATAAGCGAAATCTCAAAAGTATTTGTA
The DNA here is from genome assembly GCA_035578085.1 of Solanum pinnatisectum. NCBI lineage: Eukaryota > Viridiplantae > Streptophyta > Magnoliopsida > Solanales > Solanaceae > Solanum > Solanum pinnatisectum. The sequence continues at coordinate 6,413,836 of CM069080.1, read as the reverse complement.
CTTGAGAGCTGCTTTGATCTCATCATAGGTAGCTGATTTCTGAATCCTCGCGGTTAGATCAACCACTGAAACATCAACAGTTGGAACACGAAAAGCCATACCAGTTAACTTTCCATTCAATGCTGGTAGAACTTTGCCAACCGCCTGCATTATCAAATGTAAAAAGTATAGTAACTACACAATTTCCTCTGGAAAACAGAGTAAATTATGCTACGCCTTTTGGAGCGTGGATTGCCTTACAGACAGGGGCGGAGGCAGCATATAATGAGGGGGTCATTCGACCCCCCTCGGTGAAAAATATTACTATTTATACATGGTTAAAATTATTATTTATACATGGTTAAAATTATTTATGTATGTATAATAGATGTCGAACCCCTTCCACTAGTTCGTGTATTTACTTCTCAGATTTTGAACCCCCTTATTAAATTTTCTGGCTCCGCCACTGCTTACAGACCATATGAAAAATACAAAAATAGATTTGGGCATAACATGTTAGTACTACCTTGGCAGCTCCGGTACTGCTAGGGATGATGTTATGAGCAGCAGCACGTCCACCTCTCCAGTCCTTCATCGAAGGACCATCAACCGTCTTTTGTGTTGCTATATAACGTATACAGAACAAATTCTCGATCAACAAAGTTAAAACAGAAGAAATATAACTAGGAACATCAGTAACTAGGACCTTAGCTTACCAGTAATAGAATGGACTGTGGTCATAAGTCCCTCAACGATACCAAATTTGTCATTAATAACCTGTGATGATTCAAATTGAATACGATTAAAGTTGGATTTCAACTAAAATGACGAGATTAGATACCAAACAGACTAAGAAAACAACCTTAGCCAATGGAGCAAGACAGTTAGTAGTGCAACTAGCGTTAGACACGATGTTAATATCTGCTTTGTATTCCTTCTCATTTACACCCATAACAAACATGGGCGCGTCCTTGCTAGGGGCTGAAATAACAACTCTCTTTGCACCACCCTAACGAAAAAAAAAACAGATGGAACATCACAAATCACAATTATCCCCGTTGGCATAAAAAGGCCTTTTAAACTATCAGTGTATTACATATGAAAGTGAACTATGAATACCTTCAAGTGAGCTGCAGCTTTGTCTTTATCAGTGAAAACACCAGTGGACTCAACGACGTAGTCTGCTCCAGCCTCACCCCATGGAATTTCTTCGGGGTTTCTGTTTGTTACACCAATAAAGGTAAGAACAAAAAGAAGAAAAACTCAATTGTAATGCGATGTTCAAATGTTGGAAATGCATTTATTTACCTAGCACCAAATACTTTGACAGGTTTATCGCCAAAGAGAAGAGTTTTTTCATCCTTAACTTTGAGCTCGTGTTTCTTCCATTGGCCATGAACGGTATCATATTTGAACATATAGGTCTATAAAACGCGAAATTCAAATCAGACTCAAATGTACATCACAACGAGCACAGGATATATATATATATATATATCAGCTTGAAAATCAGGCATTTAATCGCAATCAGGTTGTCCTTACTAAGAACAGATCCACAATCTCTTATCGAATGAAAAATATGAAATTGCTATATAATAGTATACGTTTAAGTCTACTAACAAAACTCCTTGCGCATGAAACTATGAGATCGGTGAATAAAAGAACTATATATACCACACTTGACGCGACTAATCAATAAAGATCATTTTTTTAAAATTCAATTTGTAAGTGATTATAAGAGATCATTTTCGGACTAGATACAGTAATACTTTAAACGTGATATAAAATTCATGATTCTCTTGGGTACGGATCCAAGAATATGGAACATTCATTGCAAGGAAAGGGGGTACAAATCACACTAGAGGCAGATCCAATATTTAAACGTCATGGATTCAAATTTGTAAGTTATTTTAAAATATATCTCAAAATTTGATATTTATATTACTTTACATGATTTTTATACTACTTTTCACACATATATATCTCTGGTTTATGTTGAAAATAAGGGATTTAATTGATCCTACTTCGCACACTCTAGATCTAGGTGATAAATATGGAACATTGTCTAGTCCTGGCAACTAAACTTCACAAATAATACGAAGAACAATGAATCAATATAAGGCTTAATCAGACCAGTAAGTTTCGAACACTAGATAATTATAATAAAAATAATAGAATTAAAAAGGAAAACGGAGTAACCATGTATTCAGTAGTGATGAAGGGGTCATTGACAGCAACAAGTTCAATGTCATCGCTCTGCAATGCCACTCGAGCCACCAATCTACCAATTCTTCCAAAACCTATCAACACCAAAAAATAAAATAATTTTTTTTTAAAAAAATATGTACACTAACAAATGTGGATAACAATATGAAATAAAAAATCACCATTGATTCCGATCTTGACTTTGCCCATAATGTTTATAACAAATAATTAAACGAAAGAAAAGTATTAAGAATTTGAGTATTCTTATTTACTAGTAGAGTATTGTTCAGACTACTGGTAGGGTTTGGTTATAAATATAGAATTAGAACGGAATTATAGATGTTTTGAAACAAAAACAACCACAAATAACAACTTAGTTATAAGTTTTTTTGGGTGATACGATATCTACGGGTTAGAATTAGTTTTTCTAATTAATGATTAAGTTAATTAAATTCTACTTACCTATGTGATGTTGTCATTAGTAGAAAGGAAAACACAACTTGATAAAGAGTACGTTTGGCTTCTTTTTTTTTCTAAAAAAAATTTTAAAATAATTTTTAAAAAATTAAATTTTAGTAACTTTTAAGTTTAAAAAAAAAAAAGAAGAAGAAAAAAGTAGGAGAATATCAACTTTTAGTAGGAGAATATCTACTTTTAACTTTTTGTTAAGTCATTTTAAACTTATTTTTAACTTTGTCAAATACTCTCAAAAGCTAAAATGACTTAAAAATAGTTTTGATAAACTTTTAAGCCAAAACAGGCTTTTTTTTTTTTTTTTTTATATATAGAAGAATCCATGATTCTTATAGCTACTATTTTTTTAAAAAGATTTTTCTTAACATTGTTTAACATTTTCTTTATCTTAATATACGTGGTATTGTTCGAATTTCGAAAGTCAAAACGGTTTAATTTTTACAGTCAATTCAGGCGTGGAATCTTTAATTTTTTTAAAATAAATTTTTACATATCAAAGCTGGAGAGACCCAAATTTCTGATCTTTCTTCTATTGTGAGTGTGTGCTTTTCCCCCTCAAACAAGAGAAAAAACACCAGGAGCAAATTTGTGAGCTGTAGGAATCGTTCAGCAGCTCTCATCTGTTGTATCTCCTTCACTTCGCCACACCTACGAGGTAATTCTTCTATGCTATCATCTCCTTCACTTTGCCGCATCTACCAGTTCTTAATCTTGATAATGATTAAGCCACATAAATCCCCCTAACTTCTGGTTCCTCATCAGCTTAGCTTGGAGATGTGCAGCTCGATTAGCAACTTCAAATGAAACCACAGTAACCATCAAGGTATTCCTCTCATCTTTAAAACAAATTAAGTTTTTAATTCTCGCCTTTAATGGGTTGAACCCATTTGGGTTAATACCACCATCTTAAGCCGAAAATTGTAACCTTACTTATTCTAAAATTGACAGATGAAACGTGAATGCACACTATGTATTTAGACAAGAACAACTTCTACCAGTAACTCATGTGTCTTGGCATCATACCATTTCAACACCTCAAGCTCTCACCAGGTGCATGATATACTTAACAATCCAACATATTTCAGATATTATAAGCATAATGGTAACTATTCTCTTGTTCGAATACATTGTGCTCATTATTAACTCGATCTACATTGGCAAAATATGATGATACGCTTGACTTCCCTGCTTGTCTGATCCTGCTTTTTTAACTTGAAATTGAGATTGATAGACCTTATGTTGGACCTTCCTGCAATGAATTGTATTTTATTGAACCTACTTATAGAAGTTGTATAGATTCAATTCATTTGTGTTCTTATTATGTGTGGAGTTCCGCTTTTATCCAAGTTTAGGATTCTTCGTCCTTCCATAGGAATGTCTTGAAAATGGCTAAAGTGATAATCACCTTCTGCAGACCACTACTTTCTCATAGTCTGTTTCAAATTAAGCATAGGTCCTAGGAGACCAGCAGCTCTGAAATAATGATTCCAAATTCTGGCGGAAACCTCACCTGTTAGAAAAAGATGTTCTATAGTCTCCTCTACTGGAATAGAACAACACCTGCAATTTTGAGATATGGTAGGATTCCAAAAGTGCATTAAACTTGCTACTGGAACTTTACCATTCCAAATTCTCCAAGCTAGAAAGGATAATTTGAATGGTAATCCTTTAATCCATGATAGTTTCAAGTCCTCATTCTCAGCTTTATTATATATATATATATATATATATATACACACACACTCCATCTCATTGTAAAATGGATAAGAGGGGTGTACATTCCCCAAAGAATGTAGAAAGAGCCATTGTATCGGTTAAAGGTACAGCTAGTTCCGTTCAAACGGTAGTGGGTAAAGACTCATCAAATCCGTTGATGGCTGTTTTTAATCCAAAGGGCATTACTAACCATTCGAAATGTCCCTCTGGGCAAGTAAAAGCAGTCCATTTTATACTATCTTCATGCATTTTTACTTGCCAGTATCCGGACTTGCAATCAAACTTGCTAAAAAAATTTCTTCCCTATATTCTATTTATTAGTTCTGTTTTATCTAGTAGCTTATACCCATCCATTCGGGTGTTATCATTAAGTCTTTTGTAATTTATAACCATTCTGGCTTTTCCTCTTACTATTTCACTATGATTTCTTACCATGAATGTTTCCGACCTATGTCTTGATGTTGATCTTCTGATTACACCTAACCTTAGTAACTCTTTTATTTGGTCTTCGAATTATTTCAGGTCTTTATTTGTTGATTCTATAGAGGTTGTTTTCACCGTGTATTATGGATTAATTATGTCTAGTATGCAGCTTATGTGATTGGCTTCCCAATGCCTCAAGGGTCGTTCTCCGATTATCTCTAATTTATCTAGAATTTGAATTACTTCTTTCAGATCCTTTTGATTTTTTATTATTCCTATGTGTTGTAACCCTCTTTTAAAATTGTAAAACCCTGTATTTATTTCTATTAAGTTGTACCTCTTTTCTACATCTTCTGTATCTAAAAGGCTAAGTTCTAATAATTCAATTTCTTTTCTCTCGTGTGTAACATGTATTTTAGTGCAATTGCATTCTTCTCCTTTATCGCATTTTGAAGTATTTGGTTTAGGCTCATCAATGTCTATGAGATACCTAGATCTAGTTGGAATAGATTCTGTCGTTATTGCTGTCTGAGTAGTATTTTTAGAGAATATTTTCTCCATCTCTAGTAAGGAGACAACTGTCATTATTATGTAGTAAGAAATCTAATCTTAAAACAAAGTCTACCATAATATTTAGATCTCTTACCCAGATTTTTTCTAACTTATAGGTGGGTTTATAAAAGTCTGCACATGTGTTTAAAAAACTTATTTTTGCATTACTGATGTAATGCTTATATATGTTAGAAGAACCATCCATTTGCATGGCGTTTTATGGTTTTGGAAAATCCTTTATTACTTCTAGAGGCAAGCTGCATCTATTTATTATACTTTTTGTACATCTTGAGTCTACTAGAGTGAGGGTCTCTATCTCGTAGTCTTGAATTTTTATTCTGGTTAGGATTTTTATGGTATTAATTTTTTTGTCTTCATTACAAATTAATCCTTCAAATGACTTGTAGCCTTCCTTTTCATTTAGAAGTTCTATTTCTGATTCTAACATTTTATGGTCAATTTGGCTAGTGTGTTCCCCGCCTTTCCCTTTTTCTAATGCTACGCCTTTTTCCTTTTCTATTTTACTTACTCTTTCTTCTAAACTATCTATTCTATCCTCTAATGCAAAGACGAGCAAGTTATCACAAAAGAAAAAACGCTAAAAGCATTAGAGGATAGAATAAATAGTTTAGAAGAAAGAGTAAGTAAAATAGAAAAGGGAAAAGACGTAGCATTAGAAAAGGGGACAGGCATGGAAGACACTAGGCCAAATTGACCATAAAATGTTAGAATCAGAAATAGAACTTCTAAATGAAAAGGAAGACTACAAGTCATTTGAAGGATTAATTTGTAATGAAGACAAAAAAAATTAATACCATAAAAATCCTAACCGGAATAAAAATTCAAGACTACGAGATAGAGACTTGATTTTTTATTATTCCTATGTGTTGTAACCCTCTTTTAAAATTGTAAAACCCTGTATTTATTTCTATTAAGTTGTAACTCTTTTCTACATCTTCTGTATTCTCTAAATTCCATTTCCTACCAGCATATTCTTCGAAACTTATTTTTAAGGGTTTCATTAGTTTTATCCCTTATTTCCCATTAAATCTACTGCATCGTCTATTTTAATTTTAAACTTTAAATTGCTGCTAGTGATTGTCTGTTCTAATTCTGCATTTTTAAAGTGTTTTTCTACTAGAGAGAATCTATTCCTCTTAGTTTACAACCTTTACATCTAAAGCTTGTTGTTTTATATATATATATATATATATATATATATATATATATATATATAATAAAAATCTTATTTAAATCTCAAAATCCGAAAAAGTGATGTGTCTTGATTTATTTTATCTATAGAAGTCTATGTTGTTGAGATGCGGAAAAATTGACTATCTTTGTGACAGAATTTGTTACTATATGTTTTTAAATTACTCTTACACTTAAAAGTATTTCTTAGTACAATCTCCTTTTCATTATCGTGCCCTTTTTTAGTGATTGAGTTCGAAAATTTTAACAAGAAAATTCAAACAGTATTAGGTAAAAAGTTTTTTTAATATGTGAGGGACTTCAACAAGTTAGGTATTATATACATAATTCTTTTATATGTATGTATATTATAAATTTATATGATCTTATACTTGCAAATTAATTCTTATGGCTTCTCTATTTTTTTGAAAATAATCATCAATTAGGGGTGATAAAATCAGTTCGTAAAATTATGATTCACCCAAATTTCTTAGATTTGAGTAGGTTAATGATCCACTTATTTTATTAACTCAATTCATCTTGATCCGTCCAATTTAATCTATTTAAAAATTAGATTAATATGCGGTCTAAAATCTTATCTAAATATTTTTAATAAAACATTTTTTGTTGTAAATTTGATTATTATTGTGTATGTCTATAACCTGGGGTATCTGTACTTCCATAACCTCCTCCATGATCTTACACGCCTTCATAACCTTATGAGCTTAATTTTTCTGTGGAGATGCTACGAATGATCGATGAGGATATGTTAGAAAAGACTTGTCCACTTTTCATACCTCAAATATGGTATTACTAGAGGAATGAGCAATTTTGACTGAACAAGCCAATATTTTATATAAACTTGAAAATTATAGATCAATGAAGTAATTATATAAACTAGATATATATAAGTTAAGTATGAAAAGCCAATATTTTATATAAACTTGAAAATTATATCTCAATGAAGTAATTATATATATATATATATATATATATATATATATATATATATATATATATATATATATATATATATATATATATATATATATAACTTAAGTATGAAACTACTAAAAATATTGTACTAATTTAAGTAGGTTTTAATCCATTATCTTTTTATTTATAAATAGATTAGGTAATAACAATAATTACACGTTCTAAACATATTATTATAATTGATATCCGATACCTTAATTTGACTGAACAAGCCAATATTTTATTTTAGTGATATTCTCACATATGCAATGCATTTCAATATACCATAAAAAAATAATTTAACCAACCTACTAAAGTTTTTTTTAATTAGAATAAATAAAAGACTAATTCTTCGATGTGACATTAAATCCCGTTTAGTGCGTGGTATTAGGAAGGGCTTAAATTATTTTAAAAAATTAATGAGGATGCTTTAAACAACTTTTGAAAGGGCAAATGCAAAGAATGATATCGAATTTTATCCTGGTCTATTATTTAGTGGGATATGGTATCAGATACAGTTATATATATACGGAGAATTTTAGTAACTTAATTGATTAAGTATTTGAATTTTAATTTTGTTGATGAAGGTTCAGTTTCTCTCCTACTTCGATTCCTTTTTTGTATTCCCAATTTTTTTTAGAAAAAACAACAACAAAGGTATGATCGTAGGGTCAGCAATGGAGTCGAAATTTGCACTAAAAGTAATCAAAATATAATGAAATAAATTAACAAAGAAGTTAAGAAATGTCAATATGTAATATATATGCCTAAAACAAATACTTTTACCTAGCTACGTACATATACACAACATAATTTTTTGACGAAAAAGTATCAATTGATACCCCTCAAATACATACATGTGGCTCCGCCACTACATACATACGGCAATTATCATACTATATTCAGAAACTCTTTTAACTTTATATTTTTGGTTTTATTTTAATAAAATGCTCTTATAATCGTACATGTATGTTTAATATGATAACTTTATGGTTACTTTTAAAATGCGTCAATTTTTTTTTTTTAACTTTTCTCTTTGGTCAACTCCATAACATCTAATTAAATATCATCAAATAAAATGAGATAGGCAATGTGCATATTTTATTAAAGAAATAACTCAATAGTCCAAACTTAAATTTTCACATGTTCGATTGAGTGATAGAGCACCAATATTACAGATCAAGCCGATCTAGAATTTGAAATTAATAAATATTCATAAATTAATTTAATTTTAAAATCCTGTTACAATTAAATATTTAGATATTTTTAATATACATACAAAAAATTTTCCTTGTGGCGCGCAAAATTGAATATGATTTGTGAGATCACACTAAATATTTTGTTATAATGTAAACACAAATTTTGGACAAAATTTCCCCTGTATTATTGGGGTAGGTGGGAGGTTAGATTCACACAATATGATTCTCTTAGAAGCTATATATATTGGGTGTCTTTCCAAGTAATTAATCATTTTGTACAAGTCTTTTTTAGTTGAGGAAAAAATGTGGAGCTCAAGGGTGGTGATAATAACAGTGTTGGTTATAGTAGAATGCATAGAAGTTGGTTTAAACACACTCAATAAAGCTGCTACTACTAGAGGAATGAGCAATTTTGTCTTCATTTTCTATGCCAATGCCTTGGCTTTGTTCTTCCTTGTACCTTCTACCTTCATCTATCATAGGTAATTATAAGTTTCTCCACAATCTATTATGATTCTATTTGACTGCGATAGATTTTGAAGTTGAAACCTAAAATTTGAAAAATCGAGTTTTGATTTTGAAATTTAAATTTCAAAGTTGTGTTTGGACATGCATTTTATTTTTTTAAAAAAAAATTAAGTTTCGAGAGGGAAAGTTCTACCGATCAATTTTGAAAATTTAAAAATATTTAAAGATCAGAATAATGTCTACATAGTCGAATTCAGTAGTTTTTGATTCATTGATATGTTCTTTTAGAATTCAATCACTTAAACAAGATTAGAATCCAGAAAATCAATATAAGTTTAAAATCCTGACTTCACTTCTGAATTTATTTTGATTTCTTTATTTTAATGCCATTTTTGTCCAACAGAATGAGGCCTTGCAGAAAGCTCAATTTTTCTATATTCTCTAGGATGATTCTTCTTGCCTTCCTCAGGTACTTGATCATGAAATTGATTTTATTTTTTTTTTAATTTCTTTTGTTCATGTTGTTGTTGGTTATTATGACTTTAATTATGGCATTAATATTGTTTTTATTTTTCTTTTTTTGTGACACAAATAAAAAGCTGCTCTGTACAAATATTGTTGTGCTTTGGGATAGGGTATAGCAATCCAATTTTGGCCTCAGCAATGACAGATGTTGTTCCAGCTTTTACTTTCCTAATTGCTGTAATTGCAGGGTAAGTTTCACATATTATTATATTATTAGCATAATTTTATTAATTTGATTTTCTTTTTCAATTCATACGAAACTTCAAGCTAGATACATGTTTTTTGCTACCATATACACTGAAATAGGGAGAGAGACTAGCAAAAATTAAACAGTAGGGAGGTGAACAAAATTTATCTATGTATCCAGATACAGTATCTAGGACACCAGATATATGTATTTAGTGTGATTCGCATGTAATTGAAATACCAAATATGTGAGCAGGTTAAGAGAGTGGTTAGCGAGATGGGAGGGAGGCAAGAGAGATGAGCGAGATTCATCTATGTAACTTAGATACATGCAAATTCACTTGGATATAGTGTATCTAGAACAAATTACACATAATTTTGACTCATGTATCTTGATTGAGATACATGTATCTAAATGTATACACAAAAATTTGATAAGATTCGTAATATAACATATTAACGTATATCTAAATAATTAGCTCATAAACTAATAAAATTTAGGTAAGTTACCCTAAAATCAAAGTTTTTTTCATGTTTGTTATAAACAAACAATATATTTATCAATGCAAGTAATTATAGGAACATTCTCTAACTTTTTCTTTTTGTATATATTCTTTTAAGATGATATATTTGTCAAATATTGCTTTGACTTTATAAACAGGATGGAAAAGTTGGGATTAAAGTTGAAAAGCAGTCTGGCAAAGTTTATTGGGACAACAATATTAATAGTTGGGGCACTACTTATGACTTTCTATAGAGGCCCTCTAATTTTTTCAAATCAATCAATTACACCCTCCAATAATTTTCATCAACTTCACATCAGTACAAAATCAAATTGGATCCTTGGAGGATTTCTCCTTGCTACTGCTAATTTGCTACTTGCAATCTTGTACATAGTCCAGGTATACATAGTATCCGTTGAAAATATAATTAAGTTAATAAAAGTATTCACGCTAAAATTATATTATTTGACGTATGATTAGGCATGGACTATAAATGATTATCCGGAAGAATTTGTGGTGACGACTGTTACTTGTGGCTTAGTAACAATTATTTCAGGTGTGGTTGGATTAATTGCTGAACAAAATTTGAGTTCTTGGAGACTTAAGCCAGATTTGGAGTTGATTACTGTTTGTTATGCTGTAAGTATACACTAATATATCGAAAGAATTTTAATTTATTCGCGTTTGATATTTATTAATATAGTTAATTTAACATAGATATATAAATATTGAGTGTTAAAATTACATTTGGGTAGGAGAAAAGGAAATGAGAGAGGAAATTATAAGGTAAGGAATCGAACTCTTGCTGACACAGTTAACCACTAAGCATACTTTTTTGGATATATATATATATATATATATATTATTACTTCCTCCGTCCACTTTTAATTGTCATGGTTTTCTTTTTTTAGAGTTAAACTATAAAAACTTTGACTAACATTTTACGATGTATTTTTTCATCATATTGATATGCAATAAATTGCAATTTATAGTACTTTTCGTATAGTTTTTGAATATCTAAGTTTTTTGTTTAAAATATTGAATTAATGTAATCTAATTTAACTTTGAAAATTAGTTAAGTTAACTTTCGAAAGGCGCAACATGAAAATAGGATTGGACTAAGGTAGTATTATTATTACCTATACTTCCAAAATGTTACATATCTTACCACTAATTAAGAATTTCATACCATATATTAAAAAATATACACTTAGATACATATATTTTTGCTACCAGATACACTAATATAGGGAGAGAGACGAGCGAGATGGGAGAGAGGTGAGGGAGGCGAGCGAGCGAGATTTGCTATGTATCCAAGATACATGTGAATCTACTTGGATATAATGTATCTAGAATAAATTACATCTAATTTTGATCTCATGTATCTCGAAATACATATATCTGGACGCACTAAAATCTGATAAGATACGTAATATTACAAACTAGAATGTATCTAAATAATCACCTCCTAAACTAGTGGGATTTATACAAGTATGTTTCTTATGTATTTTTTTTCTTTTATTTGCAGGCAATTTTGATGATTGTCCTTAGAAGTCTAGTTTTTATTTGGGCATTGAAGAAGAAAGGACCTGTTTTTGTTGTAATGATAAAGCCACTTGGAATGATAGCTGCAGTCATAATGGGGGTCATTTTTCTTGGTGATGTTCTTCATGTTGGAAAGTTAGTAATTAATTACTTCATTAATAATTTCAAGATTGCTTCTTTTAATCTTTGATTAATTAGTTAATGGCTAATTTCTTTATGATTATTTTTTAAAATTTTGCAGTATAATTGGTGGAATGATCATAGCTTTGGGTTTCTATTGTGTGATGTGGGGAAAAGCTAAAGAGGAAATGTGTGTTGAAGACATAAGCAAGGATTCTACAAGGGTATCTTTACTACATAGGCAAAGTGATAATAATGCATGAGTGTTTTTTTTTTTTTCTTTTAAATCGTATTTATTTTTTATTTTTAAGGGATAGGGTAACTGGTAAGTGAATGCGTACATATCATTCGCTTTAATTTTATTTGAATGATTACATTAATTGAATATGTTATTGTTGTTTATAGTCTCAATGAATGAGATATTATGAGTATATGTGCTAATGTCAAATTAGGTAAAACAATCATTTTTGACACATACACTATATAAATATAACATATAAAAAAAATTCTTAATTAGACACCGGACTAAATCTTGTTTCCTTTCTCGTTCTTTATATTAATATATCATATAAAAAAAACAATCATTTTTGACACGTTTAGTTCAATAATTTTCTTCCTCGTCAATGATTAATTAAGGCCTTAAACCAAACTGTGTCAACAACCTCATTTAATTATATTAATTTATTTTATGGTGCAATGAATATATAAAATACTCAACTGTCCCACCAATAATATTTTCTTTATTTTTGTCCCTCTATTATATAGTTTTATCCAACTCCTTGAATAATATTTGATTAAAATGAAGAAAAATAGTACTTTGAAGTGGAAATTGGAAAAAAATAAATATAAGTAGTTGTTTCTATAAAGATGGATCTTAGATCTAACTCAACCCCAAAAATCAATTTATGAGGGGAGGATTGCTCAATTTCATAAAAAGAGACCATTAGTCCATTTCCCAATCAATGTGGGATTTTATCCACTCTAACACCTCCTTCACGCCTAAGCCCAACTGGAACGTGGATCGAAAGTCCAAACGAGGATGAACCTAACTCTAAAACCATATAAAACTATATGAACTGATCTATATTATTGATCGATTTGCTTTTACATAACATATACATGGGTATATATAGAATTCTAACTACATGAGATAAGGGCAAGTAGAGATATAATACCACTCTAACTGTTTCTAATATAAATTTCACTTGATAATTTTATTTTTTGTGAAAAACATTAGTATTTCACTTAAAATTACTTGTCAAACAATTATGATTTCCAATAGTCAAACTTCAACTAGACAATAAATAATAAAAAAGGTTCTATCAATGTGGCGCTAAAATAATTAATTAAAGCAATATCTTGATTATAAAAGAATACACAAAAAGGGAAAAAAAATCTTGCACCAACAAATTAAGAAAAATGAAAGGATCATCATGGAAGGAGATGTTGATGCCTAGTGTAGGAATGATTTTTGCAATAATAGCCATAGTTACAAGTATGATAATTAGCAAAATAGCCATGTCTAAAGGACTTAGCAGCTTCATTATTGTTGTCTACTCAAATGCTGTTGCTACTCTCATCCTTTTCCCTCCTTCCATCTTCATCTTTATAACAAGGTTCTTCTTCTTCTTTCATCTCAATACTCTTCCCAATTGATGTGTTTCCTTATTTATTTCATGAAATTACTTGAATTCTTGATCTATCAATTGGTGTTTGGAGTTAAAAGGTATCTTTGTTAAGTGTTCCTACAACTAGCGGTAAGTCTGACGCTACTCCATGAAATCTAAGTCACTACACCTATCAAGTCTTTGGCCCCTTCCTGTCGAGGTTTGATCTTGGTGCTTTGACGGAGCTATAAAGAGGAATTCCGTTCTGTCCTAATCTAATCGTTTGGAATTCAATCGCGAAACTAAGTAGGGCCTTTTCCTCTTTGTTTGAATAACTCATTCTCATTATCTTTAGTAATGTAATATAAATCACAAGTAGTTGTAAATACTGACGATAATTTTCATTTTACTTAAAAGGTGAGTTAGAATTTTGAATTTTAAAAAAGTATTTTATTAAGTTGTTGATAAATTATTTTTAGTATATATTAAGTGAATATTTAACAACAAAAATATTTCCTTCATCTCTATTTACTTGTTAAATTTTAATTTGATACATCTATTAAACAAACAATAACTGATATAATAAATTTATTATTTTACTCCTATTAATTTGTAGATCATGGCGCCGTCCATTGACCTTCTCGGTGTTTTGGAGAATCTTGTTGCTTGCTTTAAACGGGTAATTAGTACTCTATTTTATATTATTAAATTAGAACGAGAGTTTTTTTTTTTTTTCACTTTTCCATTCGGTGTTTCATATTTATATTAGAGTCTGATTAAATTTGGATTCGCTCTAAAAAGTTTCACATTGAGGGGTAAAGTGTTTTCTAACAAAGACGAGAGATTCGAAACCAAGACCTCTAGTTAAAGATGAAGGAGTACTTATTATTTCACTAAAGCCCTTGTAGGTAAGAGTTTCTTTATTGACATATCAAATAACTGTATTTAAGTTCAAATTTTTGTACTGCTTTTATACGACTCATTTTCTTTTTTAATCATCAATCCCAAAAAGAAGAATACACTTCTGCTACAGTTTAACTTTAGAACGCTCATTTTATCCTTAATAAAATAATTTATAGTAACATAGATATTTGTGACTTATTTCAGATTACAAGTTTTAAAATTCTATGTTAGATTACGTGTTGAGTCAAACTATACAATACATAAATTAGGACGGAGGAATTAATTTTCTTATGGAAGAATTCTTGTTTGATGTGTTTAATTAGGTGTTTTGGGCAAATATGTGATTATGTTGGTATAAGTTATAGCTCTCCAACACTTGCCACAGCAATGCTCAATCTTATTCCAGGATTCACTTTCATCCTTGCCATTACTTTCAGGTACCTATATATATATATATATATTCTCTTGGCATTGTCAAATTTAGTTTCCTTGTCTTTTTAGTTCTTTTTTTCTAACAAATGTGATAAATAAAAATTTTATGTATAGGAAATGATCTCTTCATTCATCATGTTGAATGGAAAAAAATGATCTTTTTCAGATTTTTTGTGTGTTGTTATTTTCATATTTATTTTATATGTAAATGAAGATTTCTTATAAAAATGACATCAAATTAGCAGTTAATTTATAAAGGATTTAACAAAACCAATCAACCTATTTAAGGAAATGATTTTTCACTTTTATGTTAAATTATATTGTATACTCTCTCTATTTTAATTTTATAATTTTAAATTATAGTAAAGTTCCATTATAAATATTCGATGCGAGTAAGTGACTTAGATATGTTGATTGCCCCTTGATAGGATGGAAGTGATCAATTGGAAAAGTTGGAGTAGCTATGCCAAAGCCTTTGGCACTTTTGTTTCAATTGGAGGTGCATTTGTTTTGACATTTTATAAGGGCCCTCCAATCATTAACCAACACTTAACTTCTACTTTCTCATCTCAACAAAATTGGATTCTTGGAGGAGTTATACTTGCTTGTGAGTCTATGTCTACTTCACTATGGTACATTATTCAGGTCAGATTTGATTGTTTGGTACTTCTAAAAATGTGTTTTCTACCAATGAAACACCAGAAAATGACTTTTGATCACTTATTTTTTTTAAAGTCATTTTTAGAAAAATATTGAACATGGTGTCAAACACACTCACATACTCAATTAGTGCCTAAACACTTGAATGTGTTTGGTACGACAAAAGTAACTCTTTATTTTTGAAAATGTATTTTCTGTCAATGAAACCTCAGAAAATGACTTTCAATGACTTTTGGGTATGTGTGATTAATTGACTACGATTATTTATTAATTTATTTTTGGTTTTTTTAGGCTTCAATTCTTAAGATATACCAAGATGAGATGATTATAGTGTGTTTGTATTGCTTCTTTGTGACCATCATATCTGCATTGATATCCCTTTTGGTGGAGAGAAATACAAATGCTTGGATGATATATCCAGATATTCGTCTCATTGCTATTCTCTATTCGGTAATACTAACAACAAACTCACATTCCTTTTATTTCTAACTCTAATAATCTATAAGATAGTAAAATTAATTCACGAAAATATAACTTGTCTATGTTATTTATGATTGGACGTGTAAATGACTCACTTATATTAAGTCAATTCATCTAATGTAGGTTGATTTGAAGAACATGTATTAATTTATTAGAAAATTTGTCAAAATATTTTTAATTTTTTGTTATTTGATATGTTAAAACAAATTATTGGGGATAATTATAAAAATTACAAGAAAACAAATCAGGAAATCAATTTCAGAAAAAGAAAGTCTGAAGTTGGTCTTGTCAAAAAGATTGCTCGAAGTTACGCCTTGTCAAGGTCAAAACATCAGTGAAATATGTCTGAAGTTAGCTGGCAAGCCATTACATATATCGGAAGTCTTGCTAAGGTTACAAATTCAATAAAAACTATATCCAAAGTCAAGCCTTGTCAAGTCTACAATTTCAATCAATGATACATGAAGTTAATCTTGACAAGCCATTGTATATATTTGAAGTTTGTCCGGCCAAGACCACAATTTCAGGCAAAAATGTCGAAAGTTTGGCCTTATCAAGTTCAAAACTTCAATAAAAGAATATCTGAAGTTCATCTTGGCAAGTCATATCAAACTTCAGATAAAAATGACATATGTTTGACCTTCACTAAGAAGAGGAAGGGTATATCAATAGATAAAAGTATCCATTGTACTTATTTAAGACAATTAACTTACATTAGAATTTGTTCATTCAGGGTATAATTGGTATAGCATTCAGGAGTTGCATGACAACATGGTGCCTCAAGAAGACAGATCCTCTCTTTGTTTCCATGTTCAAACCCTTTGCCATTGTTTTTGCTCTTCTCATTGGTACCTTTTGCTTTAGAGATGTTTTCTACTTAGGAAGGTATGTATTATTAATTACTATTAATTATTATAAATACTCCTTTTAATATGAGAAAAATATTGAAAATATTTTTAAACTTGGTGTGAATTATTAGTTTCATCTCTGACTTACTATTGACAGTCTTAAAAACATCCTTCTACTTCATTAATTGAACTTAAATAAATACACTTCCTAATCTTACCATATGGGTGAAATATACCCCTAAATTCTCATCAAGTTTAGGGGTATTTTCAATACTTCTTTCGACTTTTTATTAAGAGCGACATGCTCCTACAAGAGACTGAGATCACTTGTCATTCCATAATATGGCAGATCGATGATATATTTAAGTTCAGCTAGTCAAGTAGAAGGATGTTTTTAAGACTGTCAATAATTCGAGGACAAAACTAACAATTCACACAAACTTTAGAAGTGTTTTCAATACTTCTATCTTTTAATCCTAAATATGTGTCGTTTTGACAAAATAAATTAGTTGTAATTTTTAAATATGTTTTTCGAAAAAAAACAATAAATATTTATCATGTTTTTTTCAAATTCATTTTACTGCTCTAATTAATAGAGTTTAATTAAGTGAAAAGTTTAAGAGAGGTAAAGGCTATTTTTTGTTTCAGACGAATATAATATTTTTATAATTAAAACTATTGGATATCTTTTTTAAAAGGTGTACAAACACGTTAAAAGACTAAATAATATGGACCAGATGTACTAATACATGAATTATGTAACTTTTGACATTAATTTTAATTTATTACTCCCTCTTTTCTAAATTTTAAAAAATTAATCCTTAATAATATACTATTAAAGCTGCAAAAAGTTTAACATCACTATATATATTCTAGGACTCTTCCATCATTTTAAAAAAAATTGCATTCAGTCAAATAACATTAATAAGACATGATATGTGTACACTAATAGACATTTCTTGCAGTTTGGTGGGATCAGTGACCACAGTGATTGGGTTTTATGCTGTGATGTGGGGAAAAACTCAAGAAAAATACTATGAGGGGAACAACTTAGAAACACTTGCTGAAAATAATGTCCCTCTGCTGCAAAATGAGGCATAAATGCAGTGTTTGAGTCTGTGTGTATCTCAATTAATTTTATAAGATACATAATGTTATCTTCCACTGGCATAAATACATAATCAATTCAATTTCAGGAAAGGAATAATTGTATGTTGTTGTAAAGATAGTGTTTTAATTTATATCGTATTAAATCGATATAAATAAGTAAATAAAAACAATTTAATCAAGTTATTATATTTTTAGTTAATTTTCTCGAGAAACGTGTAAAAAAAAACATGACAACTAAAAAGAAACAAAATAGAGTATATCATAACCTTGAGAAATGACTGAGGATAATGACAACTTCTAAGAACACTACGTAGCTATGATCAGTAGACTGTAAAATATTATTTAACCAATTATTATTTCAATTGGACGTCTATATAATTTAAAAACTCAATAATTTTAATATCCATATAACAAACCACAATATTTATTAAAAAATTACAATAGTTTTTTCTTAAATGAATATATTGGTGCAAGTGATAAACACCACCAACCCACTATGTTCAATAAAATAAGGGAATACCACACATGCTGGTACGGATGAAATAAGTAAAATAAAGAAAGTAGTCATAATAAAGTTAAATTTGAAATATCACGTAGATCCATCGTTAATTTCGATTAATACTGACAAAAAGACAAATCAAGAATATATAAATATACACTAAAAATAGACAATTAAAATATTGTGACATATCGATATATATGTTCCTTCCAATACAATTTGATTACTTCTATGAACCTCATTAATTTGAATTCACATTAAAGCAAATTCAAACATGTCCATTGGTTTTTAGAACAACTTTGTAAATATGTCTTCGATATGAAAATCCAAAGAAATCAATTCGAGCAAGTTTCAAATTCAAAAATTTGTTAGAGTTGATTAAACTTTTTCGATTCAGAGTGTTCACGAGGAAATTCATCGTATATCAAGAGATGAAAATGAGTGGAGTGGTTCCATTTATAGCCATGATAGTTCAGCAATCAGCACAAGTTGGATTAGCTGTGGTAGCTAAAGGGGCTATGTCAACTGGGATGACGAGTTTCACTTATACTTTCTATTCAAGTGCTTTTTCAACTCTACTTCTTATTCCACTTTCCTTCTTCCTCCATAGGTATGTAAATCGATTAATGATTTGATTTGACTTGATTTGAGTGACAGAAGAAACACTGATTATAATTGATTTGATTTGTAAGTATATGTTAATAAAAAAATATAATTTATGTTTTTAACGTATCGTCTCAGGTTTGAATTTATAATTTTTAAAAAAAATTCAAAAATTAAAATGATTTAAAATAGGTTTGTTGTTATTTTGACAAATTTATGAATTGAAGTGTGTTCTTCATGATATATGGAATTTATGTTTCAAATATGAGCTTATTTGGAGTAGATTTGAATGTTGAAATTTGAAAAATAAAATTATTATTTTCTTGACCAAAATAATTCAGACGCACATGCATGAAATTTTAGCCAATTTTAGTATGTGTTTCAATTGTGTGTGACTAAAACTCATACATCTAAATTTAGTTGAGTGATTTTAGAAAATCTAAAATCATAAGTTGAGTGATTTTATTGATACAAAATAAAGTTTAGTGGCTCTGCTAGATAACCTCTTATACTTGAGTGATCTTTTGTGATATAAGCTCTGATTTCTTTGATGACTCGAATCCACAATCTTAGAATTGGATGTGAAGCATACTTACCATTTGAGCACATGAGTGAATTCATATGCAAAATATGAGACATGTGTGTTCGTGGTCTCTCTGTAAAACTAGATATTTTATGTATATATATTTTTCTGAAAATACAGGTCAGCTATTCCACCTCTTTGGCCTACTTTTCTCTATGGATTTTTCTTGCTTGGCATAATGGGGTATGTAAATGTAAATTTGTGGCTCAATTTAGCAATTCAATTTTAGAGAAAAAATGACTAATAACAGTGCAATTTTATAGTTTCTTGATGCAAGTGCTTGGATTTCTTGGACTTCAATATTCATCTCCATTACTTTCCACAGCAATATTGCAACTAATTCCAGGATTCACTTTCATTCTTGCAGTCATTCTCAGGTTTAAAATTAATTCACCTTTCTTTTAACATATAGTACTTCTTCCATTCTTTTTTACTTGTCACTGTTTCCTTTTTTTAGAATAAGAAAATATGAATTTAGACTCACAAAAATGTGCCCTTTAACTTGGCCTCAACTGACATATATGCCATCCAACTTTGAGTGCGGACAAGTAAACACTTAAACTATTCAAAAGCAAGGGCTGAGCCAGCCTCCTGTTAGGGGTTCATCCGAACCCCCTTCGGCAGAAAATATACTATTCATACATGGTTAAAATTATTTTTTATGTATATAAAGGAGATATCAAACCCCCTTCAGTTAGTTCGTGTCATGTTTAGTTCTTCAGATTTTGAAACCCCTTATTAAAAATCCTAGCTCTGCCACTATTCAAAAGTTGAACAAGTAAATAGACGCGTCCTATGTGGCGTCCTACGTAGCAGTTCTGCATCCTACATGGCATCCTATATGTGCTATGCCATATAAGACGCGTGTGTCTACTTGTTTTTACTTTTGGATAGCTTAAATGTCTACTTATGCACATTCAAAGTTAGAGTGCATAGATGCCCGTCGAGGCTAAGTTAAAGGACATTTTTATGTATTATGCCTATTTTAACATGTATTTTTTCATCATAGTGATAGTTATGAAAAAAATTGTAATTTATAATCCTTTTCATAGAGTTATTGAAAATAAAAAATTTAATGTACTTTGATATAGCTTGAAAATTCAATCAAATTAACTTTCGGAAAACACAACGTGACAACTAAAAAGAAAAGAAGGGAGTAACCTTTTCAAAATTGTATCTAAATATATGTTCAACTTTTGTGTTCACTAATTTTATTTTTATTTTTTATTTAATCAGGATGGAAACTTTTGAGTACAAAAGTTTGAGCACAATGGCTAAAACTATTGGGACTTTGGTATCAATAATAGGTGCATTTGTTGCAACTTTATATAAAGGCCCTCAAGTTTTTGGAATTAGTCCTTTAAATACAATATTAACAACCCCTTCTGCTTGGGCCATTGGAGGTTTGCTCACTATGATTTGCTCTCTAATTGCTTCTTTCTTTATCATTTCACAGGTAATTAGAACTGTCAACAAATTACTGTCTCTTTGTCTCAATTGATGTGACATAGTTGGAATTTCGAGATTCAAACTTCTAAATTTTGACCGTGATATTTTTGGAAATTAGGTAAAAAGTACTAAAATCACAATCTATTACATTGTTTCAGTCCAAGAAACTTGGTTGACTCTCGAAACTCCAACTGTGTCACATAAATTGGAAATCATTTTTCATCAATCATGATCTGTTTTCCTCTGTTTCATGTTTTGCAGGCATTTGTCCTTGAGAAATATCCAGCAGAGCTGATTTTAATGTTGTTTTATAGCTGCTGTGTTGCAATATTATGTGCTGTTTTCTCTTTAATGGTTGAAAGAGATTTGAATTCTTGGAGTTTAAGCCCTCACAGCAGATTAATGGCTATCATATACTCGGTAACTAAGTCGATATATATAACTTTAGTATATATCTGAAAGGCGGATTCATGATTTAAACTTGATGAATTCGATCTTTAAAGGTTTTTATAACGCGTTATACTTGAAATAATGCAGGATTTATTTGGAAATGTATTCCAAGTTAGTATAGGTGCATGGTGTGTGAGGAAAAAAGGACCTCTCTTTGTTGTCATGTTTCATCCATTAGGCATTGTTGTTGCTATGGCTGCTAGCATATTTATGGGTGAAATTATTCATGTGGGAAGGTAAATCACACATGTTTAAGGTTTCATTTACTTTCTATTTATATTTGTTTTGTTATATTTGGCGTGTCATGGATTCAGAATTTTGAATTAGTAAATACAATAATTGATGTGACATAATTTGTTGAGTCGTTTTTTTTTTGTTTTTTCTTTTGTAGTTTGGTGGGATCAATCATCATTGTGATTGGATTTTATTCAGTGATATGGGGACAAAGTAAAGAATGGAAAAAGACAGAGAAGAACTTAGGATCAAACAACAAGAAGATGCCATTTTTACAAGACAAAATTGATGATGATCCTGAGGTTAATATATGAGATAAAACCTTTTTAAGGGCTAACACTTTGCTAGTGCGCTTATTGAAAGTTCTTTTGGGTTGGAATGTTTATGAACAATTACATTGTATCTCTATGAATATTCATTTTGCTCCTATCTTGTGCTGGTTTTTAATCTTCATTCACTCGTAAGTTGTAACAAATAATTTTTCGTATAACATAAGTTTATAATTTCATGTTATAATATATAGGTGATGTTCGGGCATAACTTTAGTTTCTAAAGAACTTATGTCCCACTAAGTACACATTTTATTCCTAAAAGGCAAAAATTATAGACCAACCTATTTGAAGGACAAAAATTAAAGATCAATTCATTTAAAGAATAAAATGGCAATTTTATACAAAAAGATTTCATACCTCAAATGTAGCAAAAAGATTTTGGTTTAATATTGTTCTTTCTTTCAAAGTTATACTATAAACCAACCCAAGGCTTTGGTCTTGTGATAAAAAACACAATATGTGATGCGTGCATTAGATAGGTTATAAATTCAAATCTTATGGCAAATAAAAACCTCATATTTAAGCTAAAAAGCATAAAGAAATTGACCCATTATCTCTCAAGTTTCAAACCATACTATCAATAAATGAAGGAAAATAGCAAATGCAAGGAGATATCAATATCGAAAGGTGTGATCTAGTGGTCAATAAAGTGGTTATGAATGAGATTTCAAATATAGTGGTCACTAACGGATTCTTTCCATTTATCTTAACGTTGATGGACATGAACACAGATTATCTTGATATCTATTACTGATGAGAGATGCGTGGAAGATGAGACTAACATTTTCTTTAAAAAAAGAGATGCCAGTCATTTGTCCTAACAGACTTCGAAACTGATTTTTTCCACTGGTGAAGTCAAGTTTGAAACAAGACACTCAAAAATGGCGATGGAGATGAAGGTGAAGATGAAGGAAGCTTTGCCATATATAGGAATGGCTTCAACCCAATTCGCACAAGTGGGTCTAATGATAGTAGGCAAAAAAGCCATGTCCGCCGGAATGACCAATTTCACTTTCGTCTTCTACTCCAACACTCTTGCAGCCCTTATTCTCCTCCCTTCTTTCTTCTTCTACAGGTACCCTTTCGTTTCAATTCGAAAAACCCACAAAAAAGCTACCATCTTTAATTGATTTATTTGATTGTGTAGGTCAACTCGTCCGCCACTCAATTTCTCACTCATTTGTTGGTTTTTCTTGCTGGGTGTTCTTGGGTATGTGATTTTCTCATCTTTCAATTGGATAATTGTGAATTTTTTTGCTGTTTATTGAATCAGTTGTTTTTCGTGTTTTTGTAGTTGTTCAGCTCAGCTAACTGGGTATACTGGGATTAATTATACTTCCGCTTCGTTTGCCTCAGCAATGCTCAATCTCATCCCAGGTTTTACTTTCATACTTGCCGTCATTTTCAGGTTTTTTTTTTTGCCCCTTTTCTCACTTTTGCTCTAGTTGATTTTAGAGTAGAATGGAGTTTATGAAAGATGGACTAATTAGTGTTAGAGCTTGGTACTCGTAAACGTAACATGACATTCTTATAGCTAGTATATCATTAAGGGTAAAGTGAGAAGTCTAAGTTAAATAGTTTTCAAATATAAAAATGTGTCATTCTATTTGGAACAGCCTAAAGAGAGAAGAATGTCATATAAATTGGAACATAGGGAGTATTAAGTAAGTGAGTTTATTCGATTTCAGGCATATCATAAAACAGATTCCCTCTGAACTGGAGTTGTTCGTAATATGTTTTTTCTACTTGGTGTAGTTATGTGTTCAATGTTACAAATGTTGCAGTTAGTAGTGTGACAGTTTCTTCACAGTTTCTTTGGTTTCAATCGTTAGTATAATTGTTTTCAAATTCAATTGAATTCTTCATTTCTATCCAATTATAGAGCACGCATGAACAAAAAAAAATGTAATGGGGAGATTCTCGGGAAATTCAGGAACCATGGAAGGATAAGAAAGAATATAATGATGGTCTCTTTGATCACAAGAGACTGGAAAAGTAACACATGCACTTTTGTTTTGCTTTATTTTAGGATGGAAAAATTAGATTGTCGAAGTACAAGTACCCTGATTAAATCCATTGGAACCATCATCTCAATTGCCGGAGCATTCACCGCCACTCTTTACAAGGGACCACAAATTTTGTTGACTTCCTCTTCGAAGCCTCAAAATTATCTTCATTTCCAGGAAACTGACTGGATAATTGGAGGACTATATCTTGTAGTGGATTGTGTAGTGGCTTCATTATATTTAATTGTACAGGTGTGAGAATAACTCCTTGAAAGTGACTTTTATTAGTTGAGAATCAGCACTACAACTGATATATTTTTCTTTTTACAGGCTTCCGTCCTTACGAAATATCCAGTTGAGCTGATTGTGGTTTTCTTTTACTGCTTCTTTGCATCCATTCTATCAGCAATTGTCTCTCTGTTTATGGACAGGAACTTAAATGCTTGGTTGCTACAACCTGGTACGAGATTGTTCACTGTTCTATACTCAGTAAGTAGGTAAATTATGTGCATTTATATTCTGTTTGCTCGTATAGTGAGTTTGTGACCATAATAAGATAGACATGGACGAAGTATTTGTAAGGCTCCTGGCTCTGTATGGAATTACTTAACCTGATTCTAGGTCTCCACCTGCTTGGTATCAGACGTAAATTATAGCTAATTGTACATTTTCCTCCACCCAATCCCCTAATCTTAACTTAGCTCAATTTGATCCTATTAGAATTTAGACCTAGACTTTATCAATTGCAAACTAAGGTACGGTACTTTTCTATGTTTCTGCTCTTACTTAATCTCAGTTAGAGTGTTATGCAAAGGTGGGATCAGGTTAGGTACTACACTAGAGCATGGAGTTTGTTCTAAAGCATGAATCTCTGTTAGAAACAAAATAAAGATAGAGAGCGATAAGCTGGTCCATAATGAGGCTGATATGTACTGATTTTAGTGGGTGTTCCAAGAGTGTTCAGGTCGGGAAGTATGTGTTGGACATTCAGTTAACATGTAATGATAGGAAAGGGAGGAGAAGAAGATATTGGCTAAGTGATCAATTAGTAAATAAATACTTCTAACTTTTGAAAAGTTTCTTTCTTCATGAATCTTCTTAAAAGTGAAAGAGGGGGGACCTAACTCTTTTGCCAACAAATTGCTTGTACTGTGAAAATGTCTTTGATGTAATGTGCCTTCTGAACAAGCACAACTTTCAATTGACAAACTACACTGGACAATAATATTGACTGTGGTTGGAATATATTTTTTCTTTATGTAACTGTTCCTTTATCTGACATTCTTTCTTTTTTTTTTGTTTGTTCCAAGAAGCATGACATCTTTCTATATTTGAAAATTCTTTTAGCTTTAAACATTTCATTTTATCCTCAATGATATGTTCATAGCCATAGAAATATCATGATATGTTTAAGACCACATGCTCTAAGGGTATTTTTGGTCTACATTGCGCGTACTCTTCATTTTCGATGCCCCACTTGTGTCAAATTCTCCAAAAATACACTACTTTTTAAGAACCCGACATGCATCGGTTGACATTTATGAAGAGTCCGAGCAACATAGTTTTTGGTATGTACCAGAAGTTTTTCTTTTTCTTTCTTAAACAGCGTGACAGTTAAGCACCACAATATAAAATGTAAGGGGGAAAGTATTTCCTAAGTTGCTCAAACTAGGGTGTGAGTATCCGCCACGGGCGCGGATCCTTCATGTTTTAAATTCTAAGGGGTATGGATCCAAGTATGGATACGGGTACCGCCGTACTGGGATTCAACTAAAAATAATTCAAATAACTAAAAATAGAAAAAAAAAAATGCCTAAGTAAAGGTGGATTGTTTGGAAGGAGAGGAATGCACGGATAATTGAGAGCAAGTTTGCATCTCTAATTATTATTACGTACATATGCATCTCCTTACTGTTTGTTTGGTGTAACATGACTATTTTAAATGATATAAAGGTCATGATAGACTTCTTGAGTTCATCGCACATTCAACAGTGATATTGACCTGTGTATATCTTTAAAACACCTTTTGGTTGCGGATTTTTAATACAAATATCTTTTAAGGATGAAAAAACATATGCCTAAATTATGATTTCACCCTATATTTTGTTTTGATGTCAGAAATCATTGTATTTGTCTTGAATTTCTCAATCAATTTTGATCAAAGTACCCAAAATTGATTGACCATATCCGATACGGATCCCACACCCACACCCATGTTGTGTCGACATGGGTGTAGCACCAAAAGTGAAGAGACAAGTCCATATTGAAATAGTTCATTTACTTCCTATACCAGATTGCTAATGATATTTTGAATTACGTTAAGTGCATTGCTCTTCAATAATCCCTTTATTCCATTTATGTGACACATTTTCCATTTGAGTCTATCTCAAAAATAATATGTAACATCTTTTTCTTTTTGGGAACTATTTGATCTAGCATCTGCAGTTTAATTTTGATAACATGACTTATTTGGACCCATTTGATACAGAGGTTCATTCTTCTATAAGGATAGAGAAAATGAAAGATTGTGGAACTCTAACCACCACTCATTTGAAAGAATAATTTTGGTACTCCGCTATATATTTGGCTGACATGTCAAAAGTCTCTAATATTTTAAAATTTCTTGCCCTTTTATGTTGAGAGGCCAGATTTCACCCATAAGACAGACTATCCATAGACCACTCTGAAAAACAGCTAAACCATCAAATTTTACCCTTTGGAGTAAAATTTTACTGTAATTTTTTTCTTAACAAACTTCCAAAATAAACAACAAATTAGAATGTCAACAAAATACATAAGAGTAATAGAAGAAGGAAATTGTTCAAGTTATACCAACAAATTATCAAATTTTTTTATTAGCTATGAATAATTTAACCACGAAATTCGTAACTAAACACATTTCTTTGTTTTACTAAGAAGAAGTCTGGGCTTATCAGTAATTATAAGGAAGCTATAATCTTTTGAGTATTGTCAAATGTCAATAGAGAACACTGAAAGTATTTTTTTTTATATTTGTTCAGCATTGAGGGATATATCAGTTGCATTGATCAGCATATCTCAAACATTTGACATGTATTTTGCTTTCCTTAGGGAATATTTGGCTCAGCATTTCAAGTCAGTGTGATGTTTTGGTGCATTCGTAGAAAGGGACCTCTCTTTGTTGCTATGTTCCATCCTCTTGGAATCGTAATTGCTGCTGCATTGGGTATAATCTTCTTAGGAGATATTTTCTACCTTGGAAGGTATGTCTATATTTCATTTACAATCTTACAAATCTGTCAAGTTGGCGGCAATCCAAATTGAAAAAAAGTTTCTATATGAACTCTTTTCTCTCTCTCGTAAATGTTGTAAAATACTGTTTGCATGTGCCTAATCATCACCTTTGTTGAGTACAGCTTGGTGGGGTCAAATATTATTGTTGTTGGCTTTTACGCTGTTATGTGGGGGAAAACAAAAGAAGACAAGGTGGATGAAGACAAGCTCACAAGAAATATCAATTCAAAGGCCCCACTCTTGGAAATAAAGGATGCAGAGACAAAAATATAAGCATAAATTATAGGTATGTCTTCTTTTTAGCAGCTAGCTTTTTTAAGCCGGTAGGGAATACAATTTCTGCATATCTTATGTGTTGTATCTATATATCTTGTAAAGACATGACACCTGAGCCTAATTCAACCCCAAAAACTAGTTTATGAGGAGAGGATTGTCCAACAAACCACCAGTCCATTCCCCAACCAATGTGGGACTACTACCCACTCTTAACACCCTAGCATGGACCGGGAACCCAAATAGGGATAGACCTGTCTCTGATACCATGTAAAGATATGGTGCCTGGGCCTAACTCAACCCCAAAAGTTAGTATGAGGGAGAGGATTTTCCAAGTCCATATAAGCAAACCACCAGTCCATTCCCCAACCAATGTAGGATTTGGACCCACTCTAACATATCTCAAGTTACTGGAGCGAGTATCTTACTACAGTGTGCTTCACTGTGAAAGATGGAAATGTATGCCTAAATCTCCAAGGTCTTTGTAACTTATACCAAGCCCAAGACCGTTGTTTCTTTTGTCCATGCAACTTTATGAATCTATAGGAGATGGAGAAAATGATAAAGTTTGGGCTGTTCAGGGTGTGGTTTTCGGAGTTGTGGCTATTGCTCCTTTTGCATCTGTTTTCTTTGTATAAAGCTGTAGACAGACCTTCACATCCTGAGTAGGCTCTGATACTTGATAGAGCATACTCCATACTTGATAGAGCATACTCCACATGAACTATAAGAAATACTCAAACAGTGGAATATTTAGTGAATGTATTCTCTTTTTAGCTCTTACTCGCCAAGATTCCAGTAAATAACCAATATATCGTGTTAGTTTAGGTGCACCTTGACGACTCAAGGGGGGTGGGGGTTGAATTGGGTTGTACCAAATTTTCATCACTCTTAATATTTGCCTAACTCGACTGTAGAATCTGGTCCTTTGAGAATTCAGTTTAGCACAAAAACAGTACAGTGTGTAATAGTAAAAACACAGAATTTTTTAACGCACAAAAACACCAGGCTTAAAAGATGCAAAAACCACGACTGTTAGCCGACTCCACTAAACAAAGTGAGCCAAAAATTCACATTACAAATCCTTGCAATCTAAGACTTAACTTTAAACCTTGATATTAACCGTTACCTGACTGCTATACTCGCCTCAAGTCACACTGACTTGAACAACAAATATGTTTCACATAACAAAACAACCTGCAACCTGACAGTACTTTCAAATAAGTAGATGGTTACAACTCAAAATCCTATTACAAGTGAACCCAGGACTGGACTCAATGAATTGAAGTAGCCTCACAAGGACCAGAGTTTTCGGCCTGGTTCTTCACTCTCAGATGATCAGTCTTCATACGTTCAAGAGCGACGAATTGCTTGAAAGCGCCAAAAGACAAACTGTTGCTCAATCTCTCAATTTGTGTGAATGAATGATTTCTGACAATGCAGTATACAATATATTTATTCTTCCATATGTCCTAGCCTTGGTGGACAGAGTTGCCTAATACCTATTGTTGGAGGGAGGTGACACGTATCCATGGGATCAGTCAAGGTGCACGAAAGCCGGACACCCCGGTCATCAAAATAAATAAGTAAATAAAAAAATATATTATTCCCATTAGTAAGCACATGAAAAAAGAAGCCACTTAGTTCGAAGATTCTATCAAGTAAGGAAATCAAATCAAATCAGAGAAGGATTCTCAAATTGTGTCTTACAAAAAATAGCTCCAATTCAGTCATACACTGAATCCTTTTAGAGCTCAAAAACTTTGGAAAGATCTTGTGATTATCTAGAATATATTGCACGAATAATAATGGAGATATACACAGATATTTTCCCTACAAATATCGCAACACAATCACATCTTTCAGCTAATTATTCATCAGCATTAAGGACCTGGTTCTTAACACTCCTTCAGAGTACATTGTGTTTGTTAATCATCAAAATACATCAATCTTAACAATTAGACACACATGTATGGACATCCTTGAATCACATATTCTTCTGGAACATGTTAGTCCTTCTCAGAAGAAATGTTGCTGTCTTCTTAAGAAATTGTAGAATTTTATTTAGGGTTTGTATCCTAAAGCAAAGTGTTATCTAGGAATATATCCTTTCTATTTTGTCTCTCCTTTTGGCATGTCAATATTAGTATGATAACCATTCTGTGTTTTTTTTTTTTTTGTTCAATTCTGAAAAAAGAAATATATGAAACTGGTATTCGAAGTTGTAACTTTTCATTTGTAAGGGGTTCTCATCTTGACTTGATTTCAAAAGATAGCAACGAGATCTTAACACAACATTTATTGGAAAGATGAGATTCTTACACGGATGAATCAGTGAGGAGGCAATGCTTAAACGACAATAGGTATTTTGGGGGTGTCAGAGAGATCAATGAGGGGATTAGAAGTAGATTAGTAGTTGGCCATTTTGATAAGACAGATATAGTTAAGGTACTGAATAGGCTGGGGCGGGAAAGGAGAATTTATGATCTAAATCTGGAGACAGTTCTAGTCCAGTTACAAATTCCAATATTTTTGTTTGTCATATAAGCATTTTCCTAGTAAATCCGCTACTGCTCTGTTTTGGTTTTGGCAGCTTGTAGCATGTAAGCGGTAGCTAACCCCAGTCCTTTAGAACTGACATCCACCATAATTGAATCTCATCGTTTTAAGTCGTGTTGAATTTTTCTGCGTAAACACTTCCAGATACAAATTCTATTGACTTCAAATCCATTGTGTAAGTGGGCGGCTCATTTTAAGTATTATACAATCTACAGGTCATAAGGATAAGATTTCAAAAGATGAGTTGAATAGAAAAGGTCATTTGGCCCACAGTGCAGAATTAGACTTGGTATAGATAATCTGTGGTGTCCAATGTGCCGACCATACCGAGGAGTTACTTTATGATTTCATTGAAAACATTGTACTTTTTTAATTAAACCCTTGAATTTTTTCTGAGCACAATTGATCTTTTCAAACCTTTGTTCTTCAACCTATGTGTGGCACATCCTTATCTTCTTTTATTTCAAGGATATGTTCTGTTTGTAGAGGGAGAGCATCAAGTAATTGAATTAGCTGTGCTTTACTAAATGAATCACAAATTACTGAAGAGCTGAATGATATATTTTGGAACAGAACTAAATCAGTTTTAAGGGGACGACTATTAGTAATCAGAAAGAATATGCGGCTCATAAATCTTTTACCTTGATGAAACTTATGATTAAGCTAATTATAAGAATAATGCTTTACATTACTTGGGATGAACAAGAAAAATAGAAGCATATTCCTTCTGATAAATAAACGAATGATAGATACCACAAATTCTTTATCTATGGAGACAAAGAAGACATTTATTCTTTTCTGTGTTTGGAAAAGGTGGCATTGTTTGTGATAGTGTGATATATACATTTGAGTATTTTCGATTATGAATTAAATCTATATACTGACGTAACATGTAGTTGATCTTTCAAAATGCAGTTGTCCTTGACTTTATGTTTTAATAATCTGAATTGAAGCGAAGAACTGACAAGAGGTTTCTTTCATAGAATTGATAGAACATGTCTTTTGATATCACTCAAAGAAGCATCGATTGTTAGAAAGTCAAACATGTCTGAATATATAAGATAGCTTATTTGTTGCCTGTAAATAGAAAATTAGATAACTCACTTAAATGTTCAACGCCTCTGTGCAGGAGGAGGCACTTTAAATGACCGTAACCCTTTTTTCATGTCAATGAAAGTATGATCATGACTTGTTAACATGTTTCTTTATAATATCATCTCCTGAAATGTCAACAGAAGTCTTTTGTTCTCTGTAACTCTCTCTATGCATGACGATGCTTATTTGGTTGATGCCCGTGTGACTATAAACTCTGGCCTGACATTGCATTGTTTTTTCAAAGTCATACATGACTAAATATATAAGATATCTCATTCTTTATGCATAAAATAACTCATTGTGAAATGCTTGACGCCTCTGTGTTGGAGGAGGCACTTTAGATGGTTGTATCCTCTTTTTTCATGTCAACGGAAGTATGATCATGACTTATCCTAGCGTCATTTTATTTCTAACAACATAACATAACGTGTCATTTAAAGTCTTTCATTCTCGCTAGATATGTATTTGTATGACTGCATTGGTGGGAGGTACCAGGTACTCGGTGGACTAGCTGAGGCATGCCCAAGCTGGCATGGACATCACATTATAAAATAAATCTCTTTGCATAGACTTTGTTTTTTTGTTTGATGCCGGTGGGACTGAGTATTAGCTCTTGCCTGCCTGCAGAACGGAAGAAGTCAAAGCAAGTTGACAATGCATATTGTGGAGGTTGTAGACATGGAAGCCACAACCAAATGGAGATCCTCCTTTACTGAAGTTTGTATAAAATTGTTTGAAACATTCATACACGTGCTCAATATTGTTGTAAATGCAGAGCACATAAACCTAAGAAATGTAAAATAAGTCTCTGTAATGACTTGGTTTGTCACTCATTTTATCAGTGTGTATATATATTATATATATATATATATGTATTATTATTCTGGTCGTCATTGTGATACTATACTTTGCAAAGATTCTCAAACCTGATATATCTGTGTGTATATTATGTATAATATACATATATTACAGTACAAAATAATGTATCGTATATTTAGCTCGTGAATGTAATTATTTTTTGTTGATTGGTCAAATGGATAACTGGCCCTTCTATTAGCTTAGACACGTTTATACCTTTTAAATGTGGTCCATCAGAGTTAACTTTCCAAAGAGTAATTAGAGAATATTTAACAACAAAAATAATGTCAAATTTTTGTATATGTGTTACGAAATTTACTTGGTATGCATACATATATACAACATGTCCAGTGAGATCCTTAAAATGGTGTCTAAGGAGGGTCCTTAACAATACCTCATGGAAATAGAGAGACTGCTTCCGAAAGACCTTCGGCTTAAGTGTATCAAACCCAAGTAGAGGAAGAAAAAAACAATGAAGAAAACATTGTCATTAATAAAAAACGCAATGCAAAGTCTACGAGAAAGGAATACTAACAAATATCAAAATAGTGTGATAATCGAGAACGCAATAAATGACAAGAACTAGAAGGGTACAACTAGTACTACGATTACAATCCTTCTAGCCTAATACACTGCCTCCACTCCTTCCTATCTAGAGCATGTCTTTGGTAATATGAAGTTGTGTCATGTCATGTCTAATCACCTCTCCCTAGTACTTCTTTGGCCTATATCTACCCTTCTGTGTGCCGCCCTCTACAACCAACCTCTCGCACCTCCACACTAAGGCATCAGCGCACCTCTACACACGCTCAAACTATCTCAATCATGTTTCCCTCATCATGCCCGCCATAGAAACCACTCCCCCACCCCCATAATTTATTCAAAACTTGATAACCTGACTTTTCTAATTTCAGAACCTGTAAACTTTAAAATTTTGAATCTGCGTAGGTTAATTCAAGTCCTATGTAAAAACAAAATGGAAAAAAAAAAGGAGAGAGGTGTAAGTAAAGGAAAAATTAATGAGTATAAAATTTTGTAAAACTGAAATTAGTCTTTAATCAATTGGTTAATCCAATTGACCAATTGTATTCAACATTCACACCATATTATTACACTGACAGCTTCCTACTTAATTGAAATGAAATAAAATACTATATACTAAATTATATTTTATTAATTATACATTACACACTCTAATTGACTCTAGTTGCCTAAAATGGCTTTACGAATACAAGAAAGGTTGCATTAATAGTAATGATGCCTTTTAACTTAAAGGATTTCTTATATTTGTTGAACTTGTTTTCAATTTTAATTAATAATCAAGAGTGATAAGCTAATTTAGAAATAGCAATTGTTAACTGGAGATAATCTGATTTAGACTAAAGAGGTTATTTAGTTTAAGCTAAAGTCATATATAGGCATCTCACAACTTTTCGATGCTTTCATTTCAGAATATATTTTGAGAAAATTAAATTGTGCCGGCTAAAGTTACATGTTTTATGTAAATAAAGTGTTAGATATCTTAATGATATGGGGCATTTTGGAGAAAATCATGCGGATTTGATTTAAAATATTGAAAATCGAATTATCGAATCGAATCATAATTTTTGGTAATTGGATATTCGGGAGTAAAATTTTAGAATTATGATATTCGGGTTTGGGTTTGGTATGAGACATTAGTACCATTTGGTATTTGGTAGTTCCCGAATACCGAATTATTTACTTAATGAAGATCATGTATCAACATGTCCATTACTCAGTAGTACAAATCCAAAGAAGAAAGTTAAAGAATGAACATAAACAACCCAAATACATGTCTTTTAGTTGTATCAATTTGTTTTTCTTGTTGTTTTCTTACTTATTGATCTTCTATTATATCGTGTCTTCACATAAAAAATAGAAATGATTGAAAAAATAGTATTAACTAATACAATTGACAACCTCAATACGGTATTATCGAATATCATATCAATCGAAATTTAATTTATCGATTACCGAACCAAAATTTAAAATTTTGATATTTGGTATCTACTTTTAACTACCAATTACCGAACCTAAAATTTGATAATCCTGAATCGAATACCGAACGTCCACCCCTAATAACGGATAATATAACACCATGTTATGAATATCTTTAAGTTGTTTTAGTCTAACAAATTGTAGCATCAAAAAACTATGAAACGAGACGAGTACGATGATGACAGAATGATGGTATGATGAGAATCTTTGCCAATAGCTTTGAAAGCGGATATAAAAAAAAAAGATTCCATTATTATTTTTGATGATCACCATAAATACGCGATTAATGTAAGGGAAACACAATTAATAAATCTTTAAATCATCCATACACGTATTAACAACTAAACTAGAATAGATGGTCGAAATCAATGAAAAAGTCAAGAATTTTACTAAGGAGGTTCAAAATATAAATAAGTAAACATACAAAGAAATTAAAAATGATTAATTTAACTACGTGAAATCAGTATAATTTTCTATCAAATAAGGTTCGAATCATTGACCCTATCTGACCTTGAATAAAGTTAAAAGAAAACCTCTAAAATAAGGGTGTGGACAAACAAATATTTTGATAAGTATAAGAGCAGTTGGTCCAAAGACGACAAAAGCCTCTCACCTATTTATTTTCCAAAACAACAAAAAAATAAAATGGTCTGCTGACGTTTTTTTATTTTTTTTTATTTTATTACTGATAATATAATTGAATAAAATGAGTTTTGTCTTTTTTTATTTCTTCCCATTTTATTGCTTACGTACTATAGTTTAAACATAAATATAACTGGAATTGCTGATGTCTTAAATTCTTCTAATTTATTTATTACTTAAAGTATCATTACCAACCAATCAGTATGTGTTAATCTTGGATTCTTATGACTTAATGATACCATCTTAAAATAGATTGTTGAGAGAAGGACGCAATCTTAATCTTTTTTGTGTATGTTAATTACGGAGGATTATTAAATGGGCGGGTTAAAATTGACTGATTTAATCAGTCCTTTCAAATGTTATTTGGAGTGAAATGAGCCGAACTAAAATGAATTAAATAATAGGTTATGGTTTGATCCGTGCATTTTTTGTTAAGTTTTTATTTATTTTTCTTGTAATTTATAAGATTTATTTTCTTTAATATGATTATATATAATATATCAAACAAAAAATATTTTGAGAAAAGCTTTCATGTGTAAATTAGGCTATATATGACCTCAACTTTTAAATGGGTTGAAATGCACCTATCAAAATGAACAGAGAGTTAATAAATAGACAGATTATTAATTCAATCAAACTTAGATAGATAAGATGGGTCGTGTTTTCATTTACTAATTTGTCCCTAGACAAAATTCATGTGTTTATTCCAAATTGTTCATCGTTTGTACTTTGTTGCCTATTAATAGTCAATTTAATGAATCCTCATCAAACTAAATTTGGATATGAAGTAAATTGTGTTATTTACAAATCCGTTTAAACTAAAAAAAAATAATATTCAAATCGTTCATAAATCAACTTTATTTTCACTTACTGGCTAATATTTGTTTAAACAATATGTTAAATAATTTTCAAACTAAAACTTGAACTTTCAAATACTCTTTCCGACTCAATTTTAAGTATTGTAAAAAAAAATTCAAACACCAACCATTCCTAAAAACTTTTCTTTAACCATTGTAAAAGAAAATAAATAATATTGGATAAATTTGGGCAAGTGGATTATAAATTAAAATATCTAAGATATTTCTAGTAAAATATTAGTATTTACTAAAGACAATCATCTTTTTTTTTCTAGGTGAAAAAAAGAAGTAATTTGGAATAAAGAATTATGTTGGAATCGTTAGGTGTAATTGAAGAGACCTAATGGAGTTTCAAAAAAATATCTTGTAGGACCATGATTAATTTGAACCACGAAAACAAACTTGTAGGTCCATATATTAATCTAAACAACTTTAACTTATTTTGAACATTATGACCATGGTTTCATACGTGTAAGAAAAAATCCACCTGGGACAAATAATAAGAGACTATACTATTATTATTATTATTATTATTATTATTATTATTATTATTATTATTATTATTATTATTATTATTATTATTATTATTATTATTATTATTATTAATAATAATAATAATAATAATAATAATAATAATAATAATAATAATAATAAAGAAAGTCGAGCTAGTTGAACAAGTGATTTTTATGTGTTTAATTTTTTTATCGATCTTGACGCACAAACTAATCTAGCTAGCGTGTTTTTTTACTCTTTCTATATGGTTTGGATGCGATATTGTTATTATACTGGAATGAAGTTTACTGTGTGCGTATTCAAAGGATATCGACTAAGAGTTTCTCCGTCAGCAAAAAAAAAAAAAATTATTATTTTATTATTTAATGTTGTGTCCATCGTTTGGGTCACTATTCGAGTTGCTCATTCCCTCTAAAGTAGCTTGACCTTTATATGAAAGGTTAACTTGTGATGTTTTGTATATATTGAAAAACTCTCATTGCCTTTTCTTCATAAATGGGAGACAATATTCACTAAATTAGCCTAGCTAAGGCTAATTACATATATACACAAATACAAAGAGTAAAGAGGAATATTTGATTAGAGATAATAATATTATTATGGCTATAGCACAAGATATTTTGCCATGCATAGCCATGGTGATAATAGAAATGTGCACAATTTTCTTGACTATAATGGCAAGTACATCCATGTCAAGATTAGGGATGAGTTCTTATGTTTTTGTGGTTTATACAAATGCTCTTAGCTCAATTATTCTTCTTCCTTGTTCATATTTCTATCACAGAAGAGACAAGTAAGATTTCATCACCTTTTTTTTTTTTGTAATTTATTCAACAAATTTGATGAACATCTTGTCTTGCAATAATAGAGAATAAGATATATAATATGTGTTGATGTTTAATTTATTTTTTTTATTTGTTGCAGGATACAAGCTTCATTGTTTACTTTCCCAATACTTATCCGTGTATTTATCCTTGGTTTAGTAGGGTTAGTTCTTCTTTTCTCTCTTTTCACTTCTACATACGATAAAACATATTCAGTATTAATATTCCACTAGTAAGATTTAGGGAGGATATCATATAGGATGTACACAAATTTTATCGGGATATTGATCACATGTTTTTTATAGATCTTTGGTTCTTTCTCTCTTCTTCACTGCTAAGAGAAAAATATAATTTCAAGCTAGGTAGATCATATTTTCATAAGTACTAATTAATTACGATGGTTAATATAATAGAGAGAGATTCCACATTTAAATTTGATGAGTTAGAATTTTAGGCTCTTAAACTGAGGAAGTTGAACTTTTGAATTAATGGATGTATATTATTTTAGTATTTATTTGAAATTTTTAGTGGTTCTATCGTGCCACGCACACATATTTATACTCACAAATCAAAGACTGAGCTCAGTTTAATCTATTGTAGAAAGGTCCATAGTTTAAGAGAAAAAAAAATTCTAAAAAAAAGGAATTTGAACAAATTTTAGACATTTGTCTGATTATAAATCATATCAATACCACATCGATGATAAATGGAGTCCTATAGTTCCATTATATGACTTGGTTAATATTATATTAATAATTCTCCCCTAAAACTATCGTTTTGAATTGAGTTAGACTGAAATTTTATTTGTTCATCATGGTTTCAAATTATCCGGACCTCCAATATTGGCCCCTGGATAGATTGTTCATGCCCTAATGCCGGACTGTGTTCGAGCGTGCGGAAGATCAGGGGAATATATATGACATACTAAAATTAATAAAAAAAGTATGTCATATAAATTAAGATATGCGACCATATTTGATTTTATGATGGTGTATTTGCAGGGTTACAATAGCTCAGAACCTTGCATTTGCTGGACTAAGTTACAGTTCACCAATTGTAGCCTGTGGCATGGCCAACATGGTCCCAGCTTTAACTTTTATTCTTGCTATATTTCTCAGGTTAATTATTTCTTCAACCACAACTTCTTTATTCTTTCATATTATATGATTTTTGTTGATTGGAATCTTGAATCTTGAAAACTAGATACTATGGAGCCTTAAACAAAAGAAAAAGATTTGCTACCTCACATAATTGTTATTATTTAATTTTTTCTAGTGGTCCTTTAATTTCTTGCAACTTGATGAAATAAATAAAATTGACAAATTAAAGGTGATGTAGAAAGAGAGAGAACTTGTGGAGGATGTTCGAAGTGTGACATCAAGTTTAAATTTATATTAATTAGATTCAAGAATTGTGTGTTGATGAATCTATAAATGGTGGCCAAGAGTCAAATACACTTGGATCCAACTTAATAATATACACCAGGAAGAAAAAACGATTTTTTCCGTTTAAAACAAAATACATTATTTTTATTTTGTTTTTAATGATAGATGTTTAATTACAATAACACAAATGTAATTATTTAATCAAATCATAATTTTTAAAACTTTATACAATATTAATTTTTTTTATTGAATCTTCTATCTAATTAAATTATGTCA
This sequence comes from Solanum pinnatisectum, assembly GCA_035578085.1. NCBI lineage: Eukaryota > Viridiplantae > Streptophyta > Magnoliopsida > Solanales > Solanaceae > Solanum > Solanum pinnatisectum. The sequence goes on along the minus strand of CM069080.1, from coordinate 6,375,005 downwards.
TATAAATTAAAACTTAAAAATAATATTATATTTAGAGGTTAGGAATAAATTAAGTGATGGAGTTGGTTGGTAAAGAGATGGACCTACGTACTACCTACGTGCCACTACGTTTGCTTGTAAAAATCAGTCAAACAACTCCTTCCAATGAAAAGTTACATATATATTTCCTAAATATTTGAATGGGTCATTGAAGTATGTGATCATTTCACCATGTGGAATTTTTTTTAATATAAGTGGCGAAGAGATTTGATCACAGGTGGTGGAAATGATCTTTTTAATATGGGCGACGTTGAGATTCAATTTGAAGACGTTTGTTTGCTCTGATACCATCAAAAGTTGTAGTGTGATTGATAAAACTATTTGCTAGTATCTTCTAATTAAGTGATCTGATTGTAAAAATATTTATCGCAACGTAACGTCGTCATGTTAACTTGGTCATCATTATTAATCACTATTCTAATTCAACATTAATTAATTTTTTTTAGGAAAATAAGAATTGACGTGAAGAGCCAAGGAAGCCAAGCAAGAATGATTGGAACTCTAATATCAATAATTGGTGGCTTGTTAATGACTTACTACAAAGGTGAAGTGGTCAAGCAATATTCCCCAACTTTTCTTCACCTAGCCAACCCACACCTCCTTGTTTTCACTTCAACACATGAGAATTGGGTTCTTGGTTGCTTCTTATTTGCTTCAGCTTCATTAGCTCTTTGTATATGGAATATAATTCAGGTAATATATATTGTTCGATCAACTAATTTATTATTATGACTGGAAGTTATCAATAATGTTATGGATATTTGAATGACATATACATAACTTATATACTTTATAAACTAGTAGACTGAAGTGTTTAGGGTCGCAACTCGTAAATCGTATTCATCCCCTTTCATACCAAAGTCACTTTGAATTATAGTTTATTTACGTATGTTTTTTTATTTTTTTTTATTTTTGTGGTCAGGTTGGAACTATTAGAAAGTACCCACATGTGATGAAATTAGTGTTTCTATATACTTTATTTGGGACGATACAATCAGTAATATTTGCTTTGGTGATGGAAAAAGATCTTAATGCTTGGAAACTCGAGCTTAACATGGAGCTTCTTGTTATAGTTTTAACAGTAAGTTTAATAAAGTGCACAAATTTTTAATTTTCTATAGTCAATTTATCAATTATAACTATCGTCAAACTATATTAATATGCAATTTTTTTTTTGTTTGTTCTTAAAAAAAATAGGCAATTTTTGGCAGTTTAATACGTAGCAATGTTCAAATGTGGTGCATGCGTTTGAAAGGAACTTCTTTTCCTCTATTTTTCAAGCCAGTAGGAATTCCAACAGCTAGTGCTTGTGGCTGTTTACTTTTTGCTGATACTTTTCACTATGGAAGGCAAGTTTATAAATTTTATCGACTTTTTTTCGTTAAGTTATATACACTGACAATATATATATAGGTAAGAATAAATAATATTTAGACTATCAGTATAATTTAACTTGGCATAACATGTTAATTACTTATCATTTATTCAAAGTTACAAATCCAATAATCTTTTAAGTGATCTGATTGCGTAACACAATTGTATATATGAATATTTTGCAGTATGTTGAGTGCAATTATATGTGGAATGGGTTATTTCACTACACTATGGGGACAACTCAAAGATGATGAAACAAGTAAAAACATTAAGGGCATATTACCAACTACTTCTGATGAGAAAGTTCCACTTTTGCAAGAAAGAGAAGAAGACGAAGACGAAGAAATCGAAGGAGATTCAAAAGTCTAAAGATGGAAATTAATTAAGATGATGAAGATAAATGTAAGTGTTTGCTAGGAATTTTAAAATTAGTTGTATATATGTGTTGGAAGGAGGTATTTTTTTCAAGCCTTCCAATGCAAGTTGAACAATGAAATTGTTGTTCAACTTATATTGATTCTCTCTCTAGGTAGCTATAGAGGTTAACGTACGTACGTATGAACTATGTTCGTATATACGTACGTACGCGCTCTTGTTAATATGTTTGATTGAGAAATTTGGTGTATGTTGTTTCATTTTACCCATTTGTAAATAGTGAGCATTGGTTTTGATGAGATGAATATTACAAGTTTGTGATTGTATATATAAGGCTGCATTGTGCCCCAACCTTTTGATATGGAAGCAATCACTAATTGAACCTATAGGTTGTTGGCACATTAATTTGGCCTCGACTTCCGATGAATTTTTATTAGAGATCTTTATTTTTATATATAAAACATATGAAAATGTCACTTTTTGTTTGTTTAAATTTGTAAGTGGTCATAAGAGATCATTTCCAGCTAAATATGTCGGAAAAAATTACAAGTCTTTCCCCACATTCAATTATTTTCCTGCACATAATCTTGATATTTTGCTTTGCCTGGCCCCTCCATACATACAGTTTGTTTTGTAAGAAAATTCATTACTTTTTTTTTTATGGTTGAGATTACGTGCAAGTTCAACATCACATCCACACTAATTAGCTGGTGTATAGTGTAAGAGTGGAAAGTCTATTAGTATTGGGAAGCATTATGGCACGGAGATTCGACAATGTATTATATGAAAAAAATACTTTTTCTATTTTTTTGTTTTTCAACATCATATTAATGTTGGTATTAATATGATGAAAATTATATAAAAAATATTATAAGTTACAATTTTTCTATTTTTTTATATGTTTCATCTAATGTTCGATATCCATATTGAAGTCCGACTAAATTTGAATTCACGTTGGGAAGTCCCACATTGAGGGTAAAACACTTCCTAACAAAGACAACTTTGTACTCGGTGGCACTCCAACCCAGTGATGAAAGCTAGAATTTTCACAAAGGGTGTCCAGGTGCTAAAGTGAGTCCTGAATTTCACAAAGAGTGTCCAGGTGCTAAAGTGAGCCCTGCTCTCCTTAAAAAGTGAAAAAAGAGCTACTACTAGTAAGCTTCAAACACATAAACACTTTAAGTTTGTATGTTATTTGCTCTTTTAAGGCACTTGAAATCACTGGGTTACATCATATTGTTGCATCAAGAATGTCCAGAATATGTTATTTAACCACTTTGTTTATCATTTTACCTATATATACAGTATAATTTTCCGACGAATTGGATGTTCAATTGGACACCCTGACATGAGTGTAGCTACGCCACTTCTCCAATCTGAAACCTCTGCTTAAGGATGAAAGGAGTACTTACTACCCAATCACATCCCTAGTTGGTCAATCTTCTCAATTAATAGGTTGACAAAACTATAATCTTAAAATATTGGTCAAAATTCATACAGTTTGACTCTCTAAAAATAAAATACGACAAGTAAAAGTGAACAGAGGGAGGGAGTGTATATAGTAATAAGGTCTTACCCCATTATAGTTTTATTTATTCAAATTTTTGTTACACTTACATGACAGAAAAAGTAAAGTAGCTACTCACATTCCTGCAAGTAATTTTATTCATTAAAACTATATACTATGTGAAGATTATTTCTATCACACAGCATGTCATGAGGTCTTTATGCCCCAATGAGATAAGCATCAAGATTCTTGAAATTCTTGACAGCAAAATCTTTAATAATTTGTGGCTCAGGAATTTCATCACTTGCCTTTTCAAATTCACAGCACCACTTAACCAAACTTCCATTTCCCTTTGGAGTTACAGTTAGGCTGCCTTTGAAACTCTTGTAGTATTTCAAGGTTTCACCATCAATAACTGAATAAACCAATGTTTTATTTGCCTCATCAATTGACTCTATTTTCTCTTTTGAGAATGTCACCAATGGAAACCCTATATGAACAATGAAAGTTTAAAAAAAAAAAAAAAAAAAAAGAACAAAAGAACAGAGTATATATACTTAACATGTCATATTTTAATTTGGCGGACCCACACCTATAAATGGGGTGCACGAGCACCTGTCGAAAAAATCATGTATATATATATATATATATATATCAATTTTGAAAAACTGATAGAAATTAGAATATAATTAACATTGCACCAATGAAGAGCATATGAGTGTCCTAGTACCGTTGGTACAAGTTAGCATTCAAATCTTGAGTTTGCTTCTATCCGTATGTACTCATGAATGAAGAGTTACCATTTTGAAAGGATTTCACTTATTATGGGCCAATATCATGTAGTGTAAAAAGTCTTTTCATGCTTTCTCATGGACCTTTCACCTTTAGTTCTAATTTATGGGCGCCATATTTGGAATTTTGAGATTTGAACTTCTAAACTTTAATCATGAATTCAGACATAGAAGCTTTAAATCTTTTGAAATTAAATTAGGAAATTACGGAAAAAGAACTATAAGTCACAATAATTAGTTTTCGTTGCTAATGACCCATTTTCTTGTAGTAAAGTGATCAAGTAACCGATAAACCATCCATAAAAAATGAAATTCGGAATCTGAAAAACAAAGTAAGTTATCTGTTACAACATGTTAATTAATTAAAACATGAGGAAACAATGTATGAACATACCTTCAGTATATTTGATCAACAGAACAGAACCAACAGACTTGCCATCACCTTCAACAACTTCAATGCTCTTGTATTCATTAGGGGAAGCCTTAGGGAACAAATTTGTTGAGTCCCTAATGCCATTCCAAAATTTGTCTACTGGAGTTTTCACCTCAACTTCAACATCAATTTTTCCTAAATTGGATGACATTTTTTTTAATTGAGAGATTATAATATTGCTTGATGTGATATGAAGTAAAAGTATTTTAAGAATTAGTTATATATATAGCAAGTAGTGACCTCTAGGTGAACATTAATTAATTGTAAAATTCTAGCTACCTTCTACTACCTATATTGTGTTGTTAATTACAAACATACGAATGTAGTTGAATGTTAAATTCATTTACGGTGAAGTTGTATAGGAAGTAGTTGGAGAGTATAATGCATTAAACATGGTACCGTCTCTATATTGAAGATGAAGGGTATATTTTGGATCGCTCACTGTAGTGCCCAATCGGAAGTGGTGCTCCCAATAAAATTTTCTTCATACCTAGGGCTCAAATCTGCATTGGAGTCTCGACTAAATTCGGATCACGCATTGCGGGCTCATTCAAGAGTAGCACTCCCAACAAAAAATTTCTTCATACCTAGGGCTCGAACCTGCAATTAGAGCCCCGACTATATTCGGATAGCGCATTGTGGGCTCATTCAAGAGTGGCGCTCCCAACAGAATTTTCTGTATACCTAGGGCTCGAACCTGCAATTAGAGCCCCGACTAAATTCGAATCGCGCACTGCAGGCCCATTCAGGAATGGCGCTCCCAACAAATTTTCTTCATACCTAGGGCTCGAACCTGAGACATCTAATTAACGGTGAAACAGTTCCACTACTGCACCACAATCCATATTTTAAAAAATAGGTTAAGAGTATTCAAGGATTTAATAAAGTAAAAATATATATTAATTAATCATAAATTAAAAATTATTGTGCATGCTTCAATACATATAATGCATTCATTTATTTGAGATAAACATCTAATATGGATAAATTTTAAATTTTTCAATGGTGGCAATTAAGTTGCTATTAATAATGCCGAATAAACAGTTACTAGTTATTGCTAGAAAATTAGTAGAATTTTGCAGTTGGAAGGTGTTTTATTTTTAGGAATTTATCAAGCAAATTGCTCACGAGAATCGTTTGAAGTACCATTAGGATGTAATTTACACGATTAGTAAGTCACGAAATTTATTAGTTACTATAATATTTAAGTTACTAAATTAATGGAGTATTAAAATTTATAAAATTATTTACTCAAAATTAGTACAATTGAATTTGTTATGAGGTTAAAGCAGTGACACGCACATTGATTTGAATTATAAAAAAATTAACTAAATATGTTGTTTGATGAGCATATTAAGAAACGAGTGAACAAATCAGTATGTTGTTTGAAATGTCATTACTTCAACTATATAGTGTTTTCTTATGAAATGCCAGAATGGGAGATTCCAGTGTGATGTTTTCTTTTAGTGTGCCTCAGATGCATTTGTTTATCCCAACAAATATTGTTAAGTTTTCAAATATACAAAGTATTCATTTGATCAATAAAAATGTTCAATCCAAACATGTTGTTTATTTTTGTGAGAGATTACGGCAAGATGTTATTACAGATGACATTTAAATTATATAAAAACAAATTAATTTATAAAGCATGTCAAGAATATACTTGGCGTGATTTCATAATATTATACGTTGATAATGCATTGTCATTAAAAGAAGAGCAACTTTTACATTTAGCAAAATAAAATTTATATTTATATGTTATAGCTATAGTTTGTATAATTACGCTCCATAGCAAACTTATATTTATGTTTATGTTTGCTATGGAGCATCAGATTGTATAAATCGATGGGGGCATCATATTTGTATAAAATCGCTGGCAGACTCTCATTTGTATAAATCGCTGGCAGCCTTTCGTTTGTATAAATCGTTGGCAGCCTCTCAATTCAATTTTATGTATTTGTATATCTGCATAAAATTTGAATTTGTATACAATTGAATCGAAATAAAACGTTTGTATATCAAATCTCTCTCTCTAGCTTTATACAAACACAAATTATACATTGTATTTTATATAATCTGTGTTTGTATAAAGCGAGAAAGAGAGAAAGGCAAGAGAGAACCGGGCAGGGGAAGATTTGTATTGTCTAATTATAAGTGTATAGGACGAAGATATATGTATTTGCATGTGTATATACAATTTTCTCTCGCTTTATACAAACAGAAACACAATTTATACATTTGTGTTTGCATAAAGTGAGAGAGGCGAGGGAGAGACTGGCGAGTGAGAGAGGGAGAGTGGCAAGCGAGAATTTCAGGGAGAGAAGCAAATGACAACAGTTTGTTGCGGGTTACAATTAAATCAAACCGTGGTTATAACATTCAATTTGAATTAATAGTTTGTTATTATATACAATTTTTCCTTAAAAGAATATTGGAGATACAATTTGGAGAGCCCAATTAAATAGAGGATTCATAAAGGAATATACAAAGAAACACATTTCATCAATAAATTTCCACATATGATTTTAAAAAAAACTAGTGATAGCAACGAGCACCATATTTGTTTGAGTGATAATATGTCTGATTTGTTCACCAAGTCTCAATCATTTATAGTTTTCGAGAAGAAGATACACCTGATTGATATGTAAAGATTCAAGCTTTTGAACTGTTATTTTCATCAGTTGGAGTTCATATGCATTGTATCCTTTTTTTCTTATAATATTTTTGTCTCACGAAGATTCCCTTTTAAAAATTTTAACGAGGCAGCTAAAATATGTATCTTTAGATATGTATACTCCTTTTCTTTAACTTGAATGTTTTCACTGAATATTTTCTAGTAAGGTTTTAACGAGACACATATCTATCCGTAGACATTAGAGGGGAGTGTTACTAATATTTTTGTAGTTTATTTTGTTAATTGGGAGAAAAGTTAGAGTTAGTTAATATGAAACCATAATAATTTTTCCTTAAATAAAGAGATTCTCATTCATTGTATTTCATTCCTCGAGAGAAATAATGATATATTTCTCTTCTCTCTAATTTTCTCTACAATATTCTTCAACTTGCTTTATTATTTTATAACCACTTCTAATTTTATGTTGTTTATAAGAATTTCTTTTTTGTTACACACAAGATATCTTATTTTTATACCTATAAAATTTTAAAAGATCAATTTTCTTTTTATTTAATTTGTAAGTAATCGTAAAAGATCATTGTCAACTCGTTTTCTTGCCACCCCAAAATTTTAGGCTAGGTCTGAGATAAAAAGAGGGATATAGAAAATGGAATGTACAGATTTCTTTATAAAGCTAATAATTTCTTCATTTCAATTTGTTTGTGCGGTTTTGAATTGATGCAGAGTTTAAAAAAAGTAAAAAAAAAAAACTTTTAATATTTACAATCTTAAACTAACAATATGTTGAATATATCAAAATATCCTTTAATTTTGTGATCTTAAATATATTATGTGAAAAATATAATTAAAGAATTGTCAAAAAAGAAAAGAGATATTTTTCTAAAATGAATTAAAAGGAAAAGAAACACAAACAAATTGAAATAGCATGACCAGAAAAGAGTAGTTCGAATTATGACATTTTAGTTTTTACATATTAAAGGGCTAATTTCAAATATATACATTAAAATAATTAATTTATAATAAATATAGCCATGTGTTTATTTACATACAAAAATCAAAAGTTGTAGAAAGTATGCATACAACATATCTTTCCAAAAATCGTAGAAAGTATGCATACAACTATACAATATATCACACCTACACATGAGTTATACACTGACTATATGTTATGATACACTAAAAAACTGAATATAATTTAACTATATATGAAGTATACACTGGCTATATGTTATGATACACTAAAAAACTTAATATAGTTTAGCTATATATGAAGTATACAGTAACTATTCAATCTCGATCAACTCAAAATCACCTCTAATAGTTCCATATTTTAGATATGAAATCATCTTGATGTTTCGAGTCTTTTGATATTTAATTCACTCAAAACAATTCACATTTACGGAACGTCAAATTTTAAAGAAAAAGTAACAACGCAGAAAAAGAAGAAGAAGAAAGAGGAGGAGGTAGGAAGAAGGAAAAGAAGTCATTAATGGCGAAATTGAAAAGAAGAAGGTTAGAAGCCATTAATAGTGAAATAGGAATGAAGAACGACAAGGTTTTGACTAATTTCAGTAATTTCGAAAATTTGGCTAAATTTTTGATAAAGAAAATGACCAAATGACTATTTTGCATAATTTGTCCATAATTAAATGGGTATGACATAGTGGTTCATAAAGTCTCAAAGTTCAAACTAGAAGAGACAAGAAAACACTAGGAACCTTGATAGACATAGTTACTTGGTGGGAGGTAGGCGTGTGCATCAGTCGGTTCGGTTTAATTTTATTAATTTTTGATTTGATTTATCAATTTTCGATTTTTAAATACGCTAAATCGATAACAAAATAATAAGATATTTTTATCGATTTTTTTATTTTTGGTCATTAACGATTTGATTTTCAGTTTACCCAATAAGAAAATGCTCATAAAATAAATATATGATTTTTCACTTCCCTAACAATTTGACCTGATACAGTGAGACACGCTATTAAGTATTATATTGCACATCTCACATAGTTAGTTATAGAATTGGTTAGAGAGTTAGTTAGCTCATGTATTCAATGTGTATAGTTAGTTAGCTTAAAGTGTAATAGTCTGGAAGCTTTCGGCTGATGTGTATATATACTTCACTGATGAAATAGAATCATTCAAGCTTTGCAATCTATAAGTTATCTTTTCTACTATTCTTCTTTACTGATAGTAATCAAAGCTTCCATTGTTTCAAACTCAAACAGTGTTGGTAATGCATGAATTTTGATATGGTATCAGAGTGATCTCGATTCTGATGTACTCATCCTTTTACGATCTGATCTGCGATTGCATAGATTTCTTTTGTTGTTCATTTTTCCTGCGATTTTTTCTTCTCTGCTCATCTATGGTGGATACTACAAGTTCTGGTCAATCTGGTGGTTCCACCAGCAACACAATTGATTCCAATCACCCTCTCTATATGTATCCTTCTGATAACCCCGGAGCAATGCTTGTACCAGTTCAATTTGCTGGAATTGGTTTTCGTTCTTGGAGGCGTAGTGTTCTGAGATCACTTTCAGTGAAGAACAAGCTGGGCTTCATTAATGGGGATTGCACACGCCCTCAATCCAATGATTCATCGTACAAACAATGGGAGAGATGCAATGATATTGTTACGTTTTGGATCCTGAATTCTCTATCTAAGGAAATTGTTGATAGTGTTGAGTATGTCCATGATTCTGCAGAATTATGGAGAAAACTGGAAGATCGATATGAACAAATAAATGGTGCAAAGTTGTACCAGATCCAAAGAGAAATTAACGACTTGTCACAAGGCTCTCTTGATATCATAGGTTACTACACCAAATTGAAGAAGCTCTGGGAAGAGCTCAGTACTTTGAATGCCAAAGCTCAATGCACTTGCAGCTGCACTTGCGGAGCAAAGGCACTTGTTCACAAAGCAGAACAAGATAGAAGGTTAATCTAATTTCTCATGGGGTTGAATGAGATTTACACAGTTATTCGTGGGAGTATACTTATGATGAATCCGCTGCCTACTATGGCTCAGGCCTTTTCTCTGTTAGTACAGGATGAACACCAAAGGGAAATTAAGCCTTCTAACCATTTTAATGTAGAAGCTACTGCTTTACATGCTGGAAACATCAGGCCTTTTTCATCAAATGTCAGACCTTCTTCATCCTACTGTAATGTCAAAAGGGCTGAATGTAATGTCAAAAAAGGGCTGCTCCTTTTTGAAAAAAGGAGTAGCAACTTTGAAAAGGAATTGCAACTTTCTACAAATTGCAGAAAATGAGTAAAATCCTTTTACGCGTTTTCAATTTCCTATAAATAGAGGGCCTCTTGCCCTCATTTAGATGATCACACAGAAATTCAATCCAAAAGAGTAAGAACACAAAGAGAGTTATATACCAAGATAAATATTATAGTCTTGAGTGTCCTCTTTAGTGAGTTGTTCCTTTTACGAGAGAGAAATATTTATTGTTGTTTTCTCCTTGTATTTGAGAGCAGTGTACTCCCATACTATCATAGTGAAATCCTTCTACCCTGTGATTTTCCCCCTCTATTTGTTTGAGGGGTTTCCACATAAAATTCTCGTGTCCAATTATTTTTATTATTTATTATCATATCAAACTTTAGTTGTGGTGCTTCCTCCCCCCAACAGTTGTATCAGAGCCCTCGATTATTCTGTCTGTTTTATGCGAAGGTACTATCTGTGAATAGTAAATTTTTGTGAATAGTAAATTTTGGTGACGGTACAATTTGTCAGGATTGTTCGAAAAAATATTCAGAAACGATTTAGAAGGTGTGAAGCAAATAACAATGTCGAGTACAACAAAGTTTGATGTTGAGAAATTCAATGGGACTAATTTCTCATTGTGGAAAATGAAAATAAGAGTGATATTGAGAAAAGACAATTGCTTAGCTGCAATTGAAGGCAGGCCCACAGACTTTACTGATGATAGCAAGTGGAACGACATAGAAAGCAACGCAATTGCTGATCTACACTTGGCACTAGCTGATCAAGTGTTGTCTTGTGTGGCCGAAAAACGGACGGCGAAGGAAATATGGGATACTCTTATGGGATTGTACGAGGCCAAGTCTTTGCAAAATAAAATCTTCTTAAAAAGAAGATTGCATACTCTTCGAATGGCAGAGTCCATGTCGGTTACTGAACACATCAATACTTTGAATACTCTATTTTCGCAACTTACAATAATGGGCTGCAAAATAGAGGGGACTGAACGTACGGAGCTTCTACTTTAAAGTCTGCCTGACTCGTATGATCAACTCATCATCAACCTGACGAACAATACAGACAGTCTAGTTTTCGATAAAATTGCAGCCACTATCTTAGATGAAGAAAATTGGCGCAAAAATAAGAAAGACAGACAAGCAAGTTCGCAATAAGCTGAAGCTTTGACGATGGGTGAGAGGAAGACCAATGGAACGTGGCCCCAGTAGGAGTCACAATCATGGTAGATCTCAATCAAATAGTAAGAAGAATATCAAGTGTTACAACTGTGGGAAGAAAGGGCACTTCAAGAAAGATTGTCGGTTCAAGAAGAAGAGTGAACACCCTGAGTCATCAAATGCTCAAGGAAATGTTGCAAGTACCTCGGATGATGGCGATATTTTATGTAGTGAAGCAATATCAAATAATGAAGGCAGAAAATGTTTCACTGATGTCTGGATCATGGACACAGAAGCAACATGGCACATGACTTTCCAGAGAGAATGGTTCCATCAATATAAACCTATCTCAGGAGGATCTGTGTTCATGGGAGACGATCATGCTTTGTATGTTATTGGTATTAGGTCCATCAAAATAAAGATGTATGATGGCATGATACACACCATCCAAGAGGTACGACATGTAAAAGACTTAAGGAAGAATCTATTATCTTTGGGATAATTAGATGATAATGGATGTTCATATAAGACTTATGGTGGAGTCATGAAAATATCAAAAGGAGAGCTTGTAGTGATGAAAGCGAAAAAACTTGTTGCAAATATATATGTGCTTAAAGGTGAAACACAACAAGAAGGAGAAGCATCAACTGCGTTAGCAAATTCATTTGAAGAATCAACGATGATGTAGCATCGTAAACTTGACCATATGTCAGAACGAGGTTTGAAGATTCTTGCTGAGCAAAAGCTTCTTCCAGGGCTCAAAAAGGTTTCACTACCTTTTTGTAAGCATTGTGTTACCAGTAAGCAACATAGACTGAAGTTTAGAAGTTCCTCTGCTAAAAGCAAGGAAATATTAGATCTAGTCCACTCTGATGTTTGGCAAGCACCGGTGGAGTCTCTAGGAGGAGCAAAATACTTCATGTCATTTATCGACAATTACTCCAGAAGAAGTTGGGTGTATCCAATCAAGAGAAAAACAGATGTTTTTCCAGTTTTCAAAGAGTTCAAAGCGCGGGTGGAACTTGAATCTGAGAAAAGGATCAAGTGTTTAAGGACAGATAATGGATGAAAATACACTGGTGAAGAATTTGATTACTTCTGTAAACAAGAAGGTATTAAAAGGCAGTTCACGATGGCATATACTCCACAACAAAATGGAGTAGCAGAGCGGAGAACAGAACCTTGTTGGAACGGACAAGAGCTATGTTGGCAACTGCAAGGTTGGAAAAACCATTCTGGGCATAAGCAGTCAAAACCGCCTGTTATGTGATCAATCGGTCACCGTCAACTGCAACTGATCTGAAAACGCCAATGGAGATGTGGACAGGAAAACCAGCTGATTATTCTCGCTTACATATATTTAGAAGTCCTACTTATGTTATGTACAACACCCAAGAAAAATCGAAGTTGGATCCTAAATCTAGGGAATGCATTTTCTTAGGGTATGCTGATGAAGTCAAGGGGTATCGCTTGTGGGATCCTACTGCCCGCAAGGTGGTAATTAGCAGGGATGTTGTATTTATTGAAAATAAGATTCAAGCAAAAGAAGGTAACACTTCGAAAGAAAAATCAGAGACTATTACAGTTGAAGTTGAAGAAATAGAAGAAGTTCCAGTTTCTTCTAAAGCAGCACCAGAGCACGAAGAGCAAGAGCAAGCTGAGATCGAAAACCCATAAGTTCGACGGTCAACTAGGGAGAGAAGAGAACCAGCTTGGCACTCAGATTATTCTATGGAGAGCAATGTTGCATACTATTTAGTAACAGAAGATGGAGAGCCTTCAACTTTTCACGAGGCTATGAAAGGCCAAGAATCATCTCTGTGGATGGCAGCAATGCAAGAAGAAATTGAAGCTCTTCATAAAAATAAAACATGGGATCTTGTTCAATTACCACAAGGAAGGAAGGCCATTGGAAACAAATGGGTCTACAAGATCAAACGCAATGGTAATGGTCAAGTGGAAAAGTATCGTGCAAGATTGGTGGTGAAAGGATTCGCTTAGAAAAAAGGTATAGACTTCAATTAGATATTTTCTCTTGTGGTTCGACTCACAACAATTCGAGTGGTCCTGGCGATGTGTGCTACATTTGACTTGTACTTAGAGCAGTTAGATGTCAAAACTGCATTTCTTTACGGAGAGCTTGAAGAAGAAATTTATATGCTCCAACCAGAAGGTTTTGAAGAACAAGGAAAAAAGAACTTGGTTTGCAGGATGAACAAATCTCTATACGGTTTCAAATAGGCGCCGAGGTGATGGTATAAGAGATTTGATTCCTTCATTATAAGCCTTGGATAGAACAGACATAGTTCAGATCCTTGTGTTTATTACAAGAGATTTGGTGATGACGATTTTGTTATTTTGCTGTTGTATGTTGATGACATGTTGGTAGCAGGCCCTAACAAAGATCGTCTCACAAATTTAAAGGCACAGTTGACTAGGGAGTTTGAAATGAAGGACTTGGGACCAGCAAACAAGATTCTAGGGATGCAAATTCACCAAGACAGAAAAAATAGGAAGATTTAGCTTTCTCAAAAGAACTACTTGAAGAAAATCTTGCGACGCTTCAAGATGCAAGACTGTAAGCCAATTTCTAGCCCACTTCCTATTAATTTCAAGATATCCTCAAGTATGAGTCCTAGCAATGAAGTAGAAAGGATAGAGATGTCTCGAGTACCGTATGCATCAGCAGTGGGAAGTTTAATGTTCGCCATGGTATGTACAAGATTAGACATTGCACAAGCAGTGGGAGTGGTTAGTCGATACATGGCTAATCCTGGTAGAGAGCATTGGAATACTGTTAAGAGGATCCTAACATATATCAAGGGTACCTCAGATGTTGCAATATGTTATGGAGGATTAGACTTTACTGTTAAAGGTTATGTTGATTCAGATTATGCAAGTGATCTTGATAAAAGCAAGTCTACCACAGGTTATGTGTTTACTCTTACTAGAGGAGCTGTAAGCTGGGTTTCAAAACTGCAATCTATCATGGCTACATCTACGACGGAAGCAGAATATGTAGCAGCTACGCAAGCTAGCAAAGAGGCAATATGGATGCAGATGTTACTAGAGGAGCTCGGGCACAAACAAGAGACGGTTGCTCTGTTTTGTAATAGTCAGAGCGCTTTGCATCTTGCAAAGAATCCGGCATTTCATTCAAGGACAAAGCACATACGAGTTCAGTATCACTTTGTTCGTGAGAAGGTGGAAGAAGGCAGTATGGATATTCAGAAAATTCACACTAATGACAACCTTGCAGATATGCTTACGAAGCCAATCAACAGAAACAAGTTTATATGGTGTCGATCTTCTATTGGCCTAGCAAAAAACATAACATTGTAGTAATTGGGTAGAAAGGATGGTGTGAAGACTTAATTGATTCTCAATTCAATCTTCAAGTGGGAGAATGTAATGTCAAAAGGGCTGAATGTAATGTCAAAAAAGGGCTGCTCCTTTTTGAAAAAAGGAGTAGCAACTCTGAAACGGAATTGCAACTTTCTACAAATTGCAGAAAACGCGTAAAAGAAAATGCATAAAATCCTTTTACGCATTTTCAATTTCCTATAAATAGAGGGCCTCTTGCCCTCATTTAGATGATCACACAGAAATTCAATCCAAAAGAGTAAGAACACAAAGAGAGTTATATACCAAGATAAATATTATAGTCTTGAGTGTCCTCTTTAGTGAGTTGTTCCTTTTATGAGAGAGAAATGTTTATTGTTGTTTTCTCCTTGTATTTGAGAGCAGTGTACTCCCATATTATCATAGTGAAATCCTTCTACCCCGTGGTTTTTCCCCTCTATTTGTTTGAGGGGTTTCCACGTAAAATTCTCGTGTCCAATTATTTTTATTATTTATTATCATATCAAACTTTAGTTGTGGTGCTTCCTCCCCCCAACACCTATAAGACAAACTATGCTCCTAATGGCTCACATGGTCACCCTCAATACAAGGACAAATTCTGAACTTACTGCAACAGGATTGGTCATCTTATTGAGAAGTGTTATCAACTCCATGGATATCCAACTAGTTCAAACACCCTAAGCCTAAATCAAATAAACAATCCAACTCCAATGCCTAATACTTTTTGCAAGGGAAATCAGAGGAACAACAAAGGATCTGGCAATAATGTTGTAGCAAATGCTAATTGCACACCAAACTTTACCCCTGGCAAAAGATCAGATGAGGAGATGTACAATGTGAGCCTTACCAAAGACCCATATGGTCATGTTCAAGGCATGCTTCAGCAATTCCACAGGGAGCATGAGAGTGAGGGATCCAACAACAATCCAAACCTTGCTAATGGACCAGCAACTGATTTTGCAGGTATCATAGTCTGCACTTCCTCTATTGATTTTGGAAAACTATCATGTAATTGTTTCAAAAATAAATCTGACTCATGGATATTGGACTCGGGAGCCTCAAACCACATGACTTTCACTATATCTCTACTACACAACATCACGCTTTTACCATATCCTTTGTTAGTTGCCTTACCTAATGGATACAAAGTTAAGGTGACTCAAGTTGGTAGTGTGACATTAGGGCCCATGATCAATTTAGATAAAGTTCTGTATGTGCCATCTTTTAAATATAACTTGATTTCTATTCATACTCTGACTGCACACGCAAATACACTGTTAGCTTCACCAAACTTCTTGTTTTATGCAGGCCCCTTCAATGAAGAGGCCTCTGGTGATTGGTAGTGCAGAAAAGGGTCTCTATTTCCTGTGTCCAAATTGTTTGAAGAACTCTTTCAATGTTTCAAAATGTAGTAGTGTAATTCCTTATAATTCTTGCAATAACTGTAGTAACATACAACCTTTTCAGACTTTAGATAACAAGCAATGTACTCATATTCTCAATAAGGAAAAGTCATGTTTGACATTTGACTCTCATATGTATCTGATTCTATTTCATGTCCAGTTTCTTGTTCTTCTAGTTCTCAACCATGTGCTGGAAATCATGTAGACATTGTGTGGCATAATAGATTGTGGCATGTCCTTTTTGTCAAAATGAGAGATATTTCCACCATCCCTATCAAGTTCTCAGCCAAACAACCTTTTATGTGTTCCATTTTCCCTATGGCAAGACAAGAAAGACTCCTTTTAAACCAAGAACCACACTATCCTCACACACTTTTGAATTACTTCATGTTGACTTGTGGGGGCCTTACCATACACCAACACATAACCACTTTAAATATTTCATCACCATTGTGGATGACTTTAGTAGGTCCACTTGGACTCAGTTGTTAAGTGCTAAGAGCAATGCTTTACAAACTCTCAAAGCCTTCATTGCTATGGTAGAAAACCAATTTGAAACCACTGTCAAAACAATCAGAATAGATAATGGTCTGAAATTTATCAATATAGTGGCAACCATTTTTTTTCAAACCAAAGGTATACTTCACCAGAAAACTTGACCCTATATACCACAACAAAATGGTGTGGTGGAGAGAAAGCACAAACACCTTCTTGAGACTGCTAGAGCACTGTTGTTTCAATTTAAACTACATGTTAAGTACTGCGGAGAGTGCATTCTCTATGCAACATACATAATAAATAGGCTCCCATCCACTGTGTTGAACGAAAAATGTCCTTATGAAATTTTGTACCACAGAAAACCCCTTTATTCACACATGAGAAGTTTTGGATGTCTTTGTTATCCTACTATACCCATACTTCATAGAGCTAAGTTTGAACAAAGAACTACTCCTCATATTTTCATTGGATATCCTCATGAGACAAAAGGGTACAAAGTCCTAAATATGTCCATAGGTAAGATCCATATCTCCAGAGATGTTTTTCATGAAAATATTTTTCCTTTTAATAATACCTCTTCAAATACAATTGGTTCACCTATTTCATTGTTGCAGTCACCTTATTTCATTGATGTTTTGGATGTTTTTGATAAGAATGGTACACATGATACTCTAAATAGTTCAAATGGTCCTACTGCTACATGTGACTTGTCACATAATCCCACTGCATCTATGTCTTCCCCATTTGTATCTCTTGCACCCCTAACTGTTAACCAACCTCATGTTCTCCAACAAACTGAACCTAGGAGATCCACTAGATGTCACAAACCTCCAAAACATACAAATGATTATGTTCACTCTAACCTCAACGTAAACCATCTGTTCCTTAAAAATCAAATACCACTCCTTCCCTTCAAGCCCTTTTCTCTAATTACCACCATTTGGCTCATAGTGCTCTAATTCCTTCTAGTCAAGATATTGTTAGAAATGTTTGCATTGACAGGGACCCAACTTCATATGAAGAAGTTGTCATTGATCTTGCATGGCAGTTAGCCATGACACAGGAGTTTGATACCTTACACTTGGGATTTAGTTCCACTTCCCCCGGGAAGAAAGCTATAGGCAGTTGGTGGGTCTACAAGGTAAAACACAAGGCAGATGGGAGCATAGAAAGACTCAAGGCCAGGCATGTTGTCAAAGGTTATACACAACAAGCATGCATTAATTATACTGAGACTTTTTCTCCTGTAGTGAAAATGACCACAGTCAGGGCTTTATTGATCACAACTGTTAAACAAGAGTGGACTATGTATCAGCTGGACATAAATAATGCTTTCCTTGGTGATCTACATGAGAAGTGTACATGGAAGTACCACCTGGACTGCAGTGGACTTGCAGTCCAGTCTCCTAATTTGGTATGCAAGTTGAACAAGTCCCTTTATGGACTCAAGCCGGCTAGTAGGCAATGGTATGCTAAGCTCACTGAAGCTTTATGTTCTAGGGGATATGTTTACTCTATGTATGACTATTCTCTCTTCTACAAGAATAAAGCAAATTCAGCAGCTTATGTGGCTATGTATGTTGATGATATAGTTCTTACAGGTACAGATGCTGATGAGATAGCAGACCTGAAAGTTTGTCTAAGCAACAAATTCAAAATTAAGAATTTGGGATTACTTCACTATTTTTTGGGAATGGAGGTGCTTCACACAGTTCAGGAAATTGTTGTCTCACAAAGAAAATTTGTGCTTGACTTACTGAATGAGTATGATTGTTTGCATCTGAGCTCTTTATCTTCTCCTCTTGATCCCAATACCAAGCTGAGAGCTAAGGAAGGTCAAGTTCTAAGTGATAGTGCTTACTACAGAAAGTTAGTTGGAACACTTAACTTCCTTACAAACACAAGGTTGGATATTGCTTTTAGTGTTCAACACTTAAGCCAGTTCATGCAGGACCCTAGAGAGCCACACTTGCAGACTTCTTTTCACCTCTTAAAATACTTGAAGTCTAATCCTACATTGGGTTTGTTTTTGTCCAAAGATGCAGATTTTGCTATGAAAGGCTATTGTGATTCAGATTGGGCCTCATGTCCAGATTTCAGGAAGTCTGTGAGTGGATTTATAGTATTGCTTGGGGGCAGTTCAATAAGCTGGAAGTCAAAGAAGCAAGAAACCATCTCCCTATCATCAGTAGAGGCTGAATACAGATCACTCAGGAAAGTAGTAGGTGAATTGGTTTGGCTAAGTCGACTGCTTATTGAGTTGGGTATTCTCTATCCAAAGCCTATTACAGTTTTTTGTGATAGTCAGTCTGCACTACACATAGCCAAGAATCATGTTTTTCACGAAAGGACCAAACACATTAAGGTAGACTGTCACTTTGTGAGACATGTCTTACAACAAGGACTTATCTCATTGCATCATATTGCTACACAAGACCAGTTGGCTTACATATTAACCAAAGCTTTAACAGGAATCAAGCACTTTTCTATTCTTAACAAGTTGGCAGTGTTATCTTCACCTCCAACTTGAGGGGGGGGGGGGATTAAGTAATATATTGCAGAGCTCATGTATTGCATTGTACAACTCACATAGTTGGTTATAGAATTGGTTAGAAAGTTAGTTAGCTCATGTATTCAATGTGTATAGTTAGTTAGCTCAAAGTGTAATAGTCTAGAAGCTTCCAGCTGATGTGTATATATACTTAACTGATGAAATAGAATCATTCAAGCTTTGCATTCTACAAGTTATCTTTTCTACTCTTCTTCTTTACTGATTGTAATCAAAGCTTCCATTGTTTCAAACTCGAACAATGTTGGTAATACAGAAATTTTGATACACACAAATGAGCTGTAAATGCTTTAGTGAAACAAGAAATATAATGAGAACTTACATCGATAAGAGTAGATGTAGTACGGAGGCTATAATTACATGTTACAACCAAAACATAATATGGAATTTTAGATGTGAAGTAGAAGTAAAAAATGTGACGTGTGAAGTGTGTAGACCGCAGTGTAGAGTACTGATATAATGTCTAGTTATGTTTAATTATTAATATTTAATATTTATAAAGTGTATAGTAGTAAATTACTATCGTCTTAATAGGTAATTGGTTTACCTAATAACTTAATACTAAAAATTGATACCAAACCGACAATCCAATAATTTTTTTTTATAAAACCATTAAAAATCCGTTAACCCAATAACATTTTTTTTGATCGGTTTATTGATCGGTTCGACTTTTGCATACCCCTATTGGGAGGTGACAGTCTGACAGACATCTGTGAATTTAGTCGAGTGCATGAAAACTAGCCCGAATACCATACTAATAAAATAAAAATAAAATTTATTCCTTTATTTTAAAAAAAAAAATCATATCAATACCGGGGCTCCATATTAGCAAACCATGTAGAAAACAAGATTTCCATTCCCTATCCAGCTTTCCCCAATAGATAAGAAAATAAGCCAGGAAAAGGCTCTATCTTCTTCCTTCTTCTTTCGTTTCTTCATCAATCAAGAATTTCAACAATGGCGCAAACTTTAGCAACTCCTGTACTTCCTTCTCTCTCCCTTATCTGCAACACATCTTCCATCTCCAAGCACAGTACCCTCTCTTTTTCCACTCCCACATCTTATCCAAAGGTACACTTCACTCTCTTCTCTTTTCTTGAAATTTTTGCAGTAACCAAACATGGAGTTTACTGAAGTTTACATTTTTTGACCTTTTTCGAGTAGGAATTGGAATGGGGTTTGTCTTTTCTTGCAATTTTCTCAGTAACCAAACATGGGATTTGCTAAAGATTACATTTTTTTTAACCTTTTTCGAGTAGGAATTGGAATGAGTTTTGTCTTTTCTTGAAGTTCTCTCAGTAACCCAACATGGGGTTTTTGCTAAAATTTTCGCTTTTTGAGCGGAAATTGAATTGGGGTAGCTTAATTTTCATATTTTTGGACTTTCTTGAGTTGTCATTGAATTTGGTTTGCTGAATTTTCCATTTTTCCGATTGTTTTGAGTTTGAACTGAAATGAGTTTTGTGTAGACTGGAGGTTTGGTTATAAAGTGTGTGCGTGTGGGAGGAGTGGAGGTTCCAAACAACAAAAGGGTTGAGTTCTCTTTGCAATACATTCATGGAATTGGCCGCACCAGTGCACGCCAGATTCTGGTAGACCTTCAAATGGAGAACAAAGTGATGAAAGATATGTCGGAAGAGGAGCTTATCACTCTTCGTGAAGAAGTCTCTAAGTACATGATTGAAGGAGACCTTGTGAGTTTCCTTTCTCTAATTTATACTCTTTATGTTTGTTTTTGTTCCACTTTGAAACTTATATGCTTAGGTAATTTGATTTCAATATCTAGTTCATGTAATTTTGCTGTGATTGCTGTTTATTTTAGCTCTATAGTTTAACTTGTTGTCATTATACCATTTGGGGTTCTAAGAAATTTAATTCATTTTGTCTTAAGATAGGAATTGAACCAAAAAAATAGTTTCACTTGAGGGGTATCTTAAATCAATGTTTGGTCCAACTTTTACATGGAAAGAAGCATATTTGAGCTGAAAACGATGTCTTAAATTATTTTCTATCAGATCATGTATTTAAGTAATCTTGCTTTTAATTGAAAGAGTACATTCTTTTGATTTTGACTATAGTTTCTTGATACTTATACCTATTAGTTTTGCCACTTTCTCATGGAGTCTGAACTTTGCTTCGAGGGGACAATACATTTCCTACACTAAATTTTGAAAAAAAAAAAAGAGGTAGCATTTTGTAGGGAGGTGTTTACTAATCCTGCCAAAAGAAAAAAAAGTAGCATTTGTAGGGAACTGCCTATTTATAACTTTGCATTAACTCAGTTAGAGGATGGCTCAATTCAATCTTCATTCTCTACAACTTCAACCAAATATAGACTTTCTGTAATCTTGTGTAAAGACACTAATTGACAACAAAATTAGTAACAAATGGATGCCCAATGACTTGCTTTATTATTGTCCAATTGTTTTTGGCTTTCCCTCTAGCCTTTTTTTGTGGCTCACTTGCTTTGAGGTTTAATTCATCTGAGAATGCCTCCCTTGATTTAACAGAAGAATATAAACTAAAACTAAAATAAAAAATATCATATACATGTTCTTTTCTTAAGGCAAATTTTATTGCTTGGTTTTCAGTTAGTAGAGACATTACTCAGTAGTAGCAGCTACCTCCTAGAGGGTCAGTCCCAAAAGAGTGTTCTTGCTAAGCTACAATTTTGGTCTCTCTATCTGTTATGTGTATTTTTGATTAACTTACCCAAAAAATTAACGACGGTTGTAGAAGAAAAATTGTTCTTCGCAGGGTAGGGGTGGGGGATTGGGGTTTGCAGCATCTCAGTCTCCTCATTTTTTTTTTCCAGATATTTGTTTTGTATTTCAATTAGTGGAAACTTTTCGTCCTCTCCATTTTCTATATATTTGTGCATCGTTTGGCCATCTTCTTTGGTTGAAATAGTAGAAATCATACGAGGGACATACTTTACGTGGCTTGATTTTGGTGTCTTTATATAAATGTATTGCAATCTCTTTCCTTTTCAATTTGTTTGTCGTATTTTCCTTTTTAGTCCATTTTAAAAAGTATGCCTCTTTCTTTTTTATCATGACAACTCTTTAGTTTCAACTTTCCATATGGCATGTTTAAGACCATACGATCAAAGGACATTTTAGTACATTCTACCTATCTTTAGTTTAAAATCATAAGATTCAAAAGTCTTCTTTACTTTCTTAAACTTTGTATCAAGTCAAAACCGGACAAACAAATCGAAACAAAGGGAGTATTTGGTAGGTGGGTATGTAGGATCATGGCTTCTATATGCATCACAGCCTTATCCCAAATTAAACAATTTTTACAGAAAAACAGTAGTTAAGGAAATGTATCACAAAAAGAAATTGATAGCTTGTTTTTAGCAATTGGCAATGTTGATTGAGATTATCGTGTATAAGGTTGTTTGTTTGATTGATGCTTCCTATTTGAAATGGGAAAATGATTATATACTTGTGCTGTTGGCATCAGAGGAGATTCAATGCTCTTGCCATTAGGAGGTTGAAGGAGATTCAGTGCTACAGAGGAGTAAGGCACATCCAAGGATTGCCTTGCAGAGGACAGCGAACAAAGAACAATTGCCGTACTTTGAAGGGCAAGAAAGTTGCAATTGCAGGGAAGAAGAAGGCACCTCGTTAAATCAATATCGATTTTTCATTTCTTTTGGTAACTAACTTGTAAAAGTTATACCCTATATTCCTATGGCAAACTGTGCATTTGTTTGTTATGAACAGTATTTCCGTTGAAATCATTTTTCTACATTTCAAGATAAAGAGTTTTCAAGAAAGAGTGTTGATGCTTATATTGTGGTTCTTGAGGGAGATGACACATGAAATAGGCATAATCTCTTTCTCAAATCTTGTTAAATGTGTTTTCATGTGGAGTAATTGCGAATTTACGTCATTCTGATTGGATGATTTGGTTGACAGAAGAAAGGTTTGTTAAGTAACGTATGGTGTCATAATAATTGTTGTTGATGTAACGACCTATGAAGTGCAGTCCCTATCTATGAGCCTTGGTTGAAGCTTCAAGTTCAGTCATGTGTTTGGGCCAAGTATTTGCATTAGTGTGATACCAAAGTTCTACAATTTGAGTCATAGCATTGTTAACTGACCTAACGACTCATTAGGTCATTTTGAGAACTAAATAAAAGCATAGAGACGTCCAGATCAATTTACTCGTATTTCACTATTTCACTGCGTACTTGTTACCTCACACTAACATTGATAGATGGCGGTGTAGTCTCTATCATTTTCAATATCGTCACGACCCCAGAAGAGCCCTCTAAGTTATCCTTTCTAAGGTTTCTGGAAGATTGTGCATTTAACTTAAATAAAATCTTTGGTAGAGTTTTTCATTTTCAAGATGGAGAGTCCCTAAGATCCCTCTTAAGTTATCCTTTAACAAACAGATTGCTCACCAACAAATGATATATTGGTATTTCCCCACCCCCATTTTTATTTTATTTTTTTTGGTTTTGAATGAGAGTTTTGGCGTAACTAGTAAAGTTGTTGCCATGCAACTAGGAGGTCACGACTTTAAACTAACAAACCTGAATAGTTTAGGGAGATTTTGATGTATGTTTTCTTTCAAAATCGAGTCAGAATTAATGTTTCGAATTTTACAATTGAGACAACCTTTATCCATTCTAAGTACATTAAACTAAAACTGAAAAAAAAAAGAAGAGAATATACCAAACATTCCAAAGTTTTGCAACCATTTTGTTTGTAATATTTTCAATTCATACCGTCAATAAATACTAATATTTCACCAGCCGTAACTATAAGAATAAAAGCATGCCAACAATACAAAATATGGATTTATAAACACTCAAAATTTAAGTGTTACATCAATAAAACAGTAAAAACCAGAATTTTCAGGCAATTTTTTTTTTTTATAGAAATCCAATAAAATGACATTCCAACAAGAGCATTTTGCAATTTAAAGAGATTGTTATGTTAAATTTGCAGCTCCTCTTTCCTTTTCAAGGCATACACCCACCCACCCCACTTCTCATTTGAAGGTAAGCAACTTGTTATTCCATCTCTTGCTTTTCTTATCCTTCAAGTGATAAGCCTTAGGTTGTTGGGTGATAACAGTGCTTACACTGTTTGGATGGTTGTTACGTATTGTTTTATAATGTATCGTAATGTATTATGTTAACAAATACAACGTTTGGAGAGACTATACCGTTTTCCGTTGCTACATAATGTTACATATCAACTATTTGAAGGACAAACCTACAAGAAAAATAACGTACATGGAAGAACTACTACAAAAAAAAAAAATAGTGTAAAGGATAAAATAAGATTATTAAATAATAAGTAAAAGCCAAAATGAAGAGAAAAAAAGGTGACGACTCGGTCACGCCAAATAGACCATTGGACAAAATGAGACTTTTCTTTGTTACCTAATGATGAATTAAACGATACAATACAATAAAATTTAAGTAACAATAAAAACAAACGTTGTATTAAAACTAACAACAAAACAGAATACAATAGGTAATAACAACCATCCAAACAAGCTGTTAGAATGTCAAGTACTTGTCATAAGCTAACTTCTCATTTGCTTTGTACATACTCCAACAGGATTCTCATACAACTCTATCTCCTCTTTCCAATATACTTCTACATCTATTTTTCATTCTTCTTTCTCTTTCAGCTAGTTTTCTGTTTCAATGCCTACATATTCTGTAGTTTTCGAGTTATTTTGTTTTTTATCATTAATTTCTCTACAGCTTAGAAACTTGTATTCTTTTCTCCATCAATGTTTACTGTCTTATCAAATGTAATACATCATTGAACACACAAGCAAGCATCTGAAGCTATTGAAAGAACAGTTATCATGCCTTTTGGTTTGGTGTCAGCGTGGAACAAACGTAGGAGAAGCAAGTCTGAGGATATGCTAAATCCTTGTATGTTTCAGCCTTGTCATATCCTTCCCCTTCTTAATATAGCAGCAATGTTTATCATGCTATTGTGATTGCCTGTGCTGCATCATATTACTTCACAGAGTTGCATATAGCTTCTGCATGTTATAAAATCCAACATGATTGTTTTCAGGGATATATAAACCTGTAGAATATTGGCAAATCGAAGACCAGAATCCACCTGCAGCAAAGAGACGCCATGGATCATCAGTTTTCACACTCAAAGAAATGGAGGAGGCAACAAATTTTTTTAGTGATGACAATGTACTTGGAAAAGGAGGATTCGGTCGAGTTTATAAGGGCACACTGCGGTCTGGAGAGGTAAGACAAACAAGTTAAGGGAGAGAGAATTTCACATTGGTTGTTTATTTTCTGTGTTTCACTTGAGAAAGTTAAAACAAATTAGGCGATTATACTCTCCTGTGTGTCTCATCTAGTCTAACACTAGAAACTTGAGAAAGCAGATCAACTAATATAGACTTTGTTTTGCCAATTGAAAGATTGTAGCAATCAAGAAAATGGATCTACCTTCATTCAAGGAAGCAGAAGGCGAGCGTGAGTTTCGTGTGGAAGTCGATATTTTGAGCAGACTGGATCATCCTAATCTGGTATCGCTAATAGGCTATTGTGCAGATGGAAAGCACAGATTTCTAGTCTATGAGTATATGCACAAAGGGAACCTTCAAGATCATTTAAATGGTTGGTTTATGAGCTGAAGTTTCATGATTCGAACACTCTTACCTTTTGATGCCTAACTATGTCTCACTAAAACTGCAGGGATTGCAGAGGTGAAGATGGATTGGCCCTTAAGGCTAAAGGTTGCTATTGGGGCAGCAAGAGGACTTGCATATCTGCATTCAAGTTCAGCTGTTGGAATTCCTATAATTCATAGGGACTTCAAATCCACCAATATTCTTTTGAACACTAATTATGACGCAAAGGTACTCCAATATTTCATCCATGTTAGTTTTCTTCTGATTTCTGATGGGAGGGGATCTTTTCATAGAACTAACAGATAATCAATACTCATCGGCTGCACAGATATCAGATTTTGGTCTTGCAAAGTTGATGCCAGAAGGCCAGCAATCATGTGTGACATCTAGGGTACTCGGTACTTTCGGCTATTTTGACCCTGAATATACACTGGTGAGTTGCTTGCATATCAAATCTATGTCTGAAGTTTCTATAAAGTTGGATATCATACTGTTATATAGTACTATTCATTTTCTTAATTATGACAAAACAATTATGTGCTGTCTAGCTTTCTGACATTTCCCCTCCCAAAGCGCTCTCTGTGAGTAAAGAAAAAGGAGAAAGAGGAAACAAACAAAACAAAGCCATACACAAGAATGATGAAGAGAGAATGAAACAAAAGAAATATCCAATGTTTTACTATGCAAAAGCAAGAAGCAAACTACCAACTGAGAGAAGAATTAGTAATCTGAAATAGAATGCATTAGGTAGTGGCTGCTGACTAACAATACTTCTTCTAAGCACATAAGAAAACATTATAAAAAAAGGAGGATACAGGAATAAGCTAAGCAGGGAAAGGACTACAGAAGAAATCACATACATAATTCATCTTCCTTTTAAATATCTATAGTGCTCTTTGTTCTTCTAGCTTCCTTTCTCTTAGAATCAAACGTGGCAAGCAAAAGAGTTAGTCTGAATGTTTTGTTCGTTATTCAATGAGAAATTTAATATGTGGTTATGTTGTTTCCTTGTATCTTAAATTATAAAGCTCCAAAATATGTTGAATTGACCATTAGAGTTTTGATGCTCTGCTACATAAAGAGAAAAAGCATTTCAGGTTCAGAATAGATCTTCAATATATCAAACTGAAACCATCCTATCCTATAAGATGAAAATTTAGCTTATCAAAACTAAATCCATCAGGAGAACGTTAAACAAAATATGTTCTATTCCAATGCCAACAGAACTGCAATGCAAGATTAGCAATCAAGCTTGAGTAAATCTGACTCGAATGCATTTAAAAAAAAGAATTGCAGTGAGGGCAATTGCCTTTATCTAAGTTAGTCAACATTTCAGATAAGCTAATACTGACATATCAGCTATTAAGCATTTTTCCTCCATTAAACAACACCTTACTATAGTGAAGACATTTTTTAGACGGACATTCACTCCCAAGTTGAGAAACTAAACTAACAGTAAGAGGAGATAATGAATTGATATGGTCCTAACTATTTGTCTTGCTTTATAGATTTGGAGCAACTAAACCCACTCTCCTAACCTCTTTGTCACGTAAGAGTGATGGACATTTTCAATAAATACTGATGCTAAATGTCAGTATAGATAATGATCAACGCCTTTCCTCTACTTTCTACTGTAAATACACACATATATTCATTGGTCGTTCTTTTCTTTCTTCTTCTTTCAAAACAAATAATATTACCGCTCTACCTGCTAGAAGGAAATACGATTAGTTTTACTTGAATTCTGTTGCAAACATGTGAATGAATGTAAAGAAATTTCTTACCACGTCCTTTATTCTTGTGGTATAAATATTGTATTGATAGAAGAAAAAAGTTATTCCTCATTAACATTTCTTTCAGAAAGACCTTACTAATATTATTTTCCAACAGACCGGAAAACTCACTTTACAAAGTGATGTTTATGCATTTGGTGTTGTTATGCTGGAGCTTTTAACCGGACGCAGGGCTGTGGACCTCACCCTTGGACCAAGTGATCAGAATTTAGTTCTACAGGTAACGACCAAAACAACAATCCTAGCATCATATAGGAAAAGTGTTCAAAAAATGAAATATCTTTGGAATTTTTTTCACTATTTGACATCCACTTATCTGAGGATACCGCAGGTGAGACATTTATTGAATGATAAGAAAAAGCTGCGTAAGGTGATTGACCCTGAGATTAGCAGGAGCTCATACACAATGGAGTCTATCACCATGTTTGCTAACCTAGCATCTCGCTGTGTGAGAACCGACAGTAGCGAAAGGCCCTCAATGGTAGACTGCATCAAAGAACTTCAGCTGATCCTCCACATGAATACGAAAGGGCTAAGTATGACTATGCATGCATTCAGAATGATCTGAGACCTTCTCAGATTGACATGGATGACACAAAATCTGATCAATATGCGCCAAGAAGGATTCTTCCAATTCAGAATTTGCAATATCAGCTAAAAGTTTCAAGTGTACATTGGAAAGAGCAATGAGAATGGTACGACATAGTAAGATGTCAAAGTAATAAAAGAACACAACCCAGATTCAAGCAGAAGATCTCAAGTTTACTTAATAATTTAATAATAGCCTGGACGAGTCTGAGTAAAACAAGGAGGTATTAAAGATTAGGAAGACAGTATTCTCATGAACGTCTTCTATTATTTTCCTGGCAAGCCCACTTCTTCTCAAACACGTTAGTGCAGAGATTTGATTATGTACACATTTGTTTGCCAATTAATAGAATCAATGGTGAGAATTTCTGGTCAAATGAACTGAATTTTATCAGAAAGTAACTTGAGTTTCCTGTTAAATTATGTAGTTATGTATAACATTCATAATGTTTCATCCTCACATATCAGAGAATGAAAACTAAGACTTCACTTGGCTGCTTTGCTTTTAAAACAGATATATTTAAGTTTGTCATATTCCCTGGAAAAGTTAACCTCTGATGATACTACATACATGCATAGAAAGCTGAAGACAGCTATCACCTCGGTGTAAAAACAGACACATTCTTGTTAAAATTATGGAAGATTAAGGAGTAATGATTCATTAGTTCATCACAAATACAATAGTAAAGTTTAATATAAGTTTCAGCTCCAATTCAGGTTATAAAAAGGAAAACAAAAGCTAAATCAAGTTTGATTATGTACATGTACAAACAACGCAGAACAAATAGACTACAGATAGATCCCAAAGAACAGATATTTCATGTAGAGAGATGAAAAAGGGCTTGACCATGGAAAATAATGTACCTCAAAAGTTGTCTATGTTTACATGTTCATGTGTCCACTGAAGAAGTGCATTCATCAACTCCAAAAGGGCTTTCTGAATCTGGAAGGACTTTGCACATCAAGTGCTTGCGCCGCTGCAATGTCAACAAGATAAAAATGTTGTCTGTCTCAACAATGGTATATCCTGCTTTTCTATACATGTTGAGTGGAGCAGTATCAATCATTCGACAGTGCAAGTAAACCTCTCTAGAAGAACTCATTTGACAAATTAGTTCCTCGCTTGCTTTCAACAGATGCCAACCTATGCCCCTTCTGTAAAATGATAATAACAAATACCGAAACTCAATACTAGTCCATCATCCATATACTCTTTCAATAAGAATGACATTACATTCATCAACTTTTCCTATGTAAGTATATGTCAAAAGTTCAAATAGAAAAAGACATAGGGAAGGGGATATATACAGCCAGAGAATGGTCTCTTGTGAATCCATGTCGACTCTTGAATTACTTCTACATTCTCACGGCATATATTTGACAAGTTAATTACACACATATATACGGACACGCACAAAAAAAACATATACATGCATATCTAACAAGTCAACCACAACCAATTAGTTAAATAGTACCCCAGAGTCAGATTTGGCCTTATACCTTACCTCGTCTTTAACAACCAATTTGATTAACTATATTTCCCATCATCAATATGTTGATTGAGATAGAGAACTGGTAATATATCAGTTGAGAATTAACACAAGAAACAAAGTACTCCCTCTATTTCAATTTATTTCTCTGCTTTTGACTTGACACGAAATTTATGAAAGTAAGGAAACTTTTGAATCTTGTGGTCTTAACCATGATAGGTTACTAAAAAGGGGGAAAGAGATTCTTTCAGACTAAAAAAGAAAGTGATACAAACAAATTGAAACGGAGAGAGTACTAAGAAAGAAGCAGCTAAACTACACCTCCTTAGCAGCTTATCTACTGTCATATTGCAAATGTATGGAGAGTTCTTGGGAGGTGTAGGAGTGGGAGGATTAGCATTAGCACCCCTTTTGTCAAAGCACACTTCCACAGTTCCAGCCAATTGCAAATCTGCATCTTCTCCATTTTCTCTATAGAATCCAAGAAGTGTAGCAGTATGGGGCATCAGTGCTCTTCTCTCAATCATATATTGCTTCACTAAATATGCCAAGAATTTCACATACCCTTTAGGCATCAACATGGACTCAGCAAAAGACTCAGCCAACAACCAAACAGTAACATCCATCTCTTCTTCCCTCATCACACGAACCCACAATGACCCAGATTCCAATTCTTGAAAATACCTATATTTCCCTAAAGATTCAAGCTTTTCAAGTTCTTGATTTGTGAGAAATCTACCTGTTTGAAGTGGGGTTTGGAGGACTGATGATGGTGATGTTGAGGAAGAAGATGAAGAAGATTGGGAAGTTGAAAGTGGGATAATCAGATTTGAAGTGTGTGATTTTGATGAGATTACAAAAGGGAATGTATATTTTGGGGTAAAGATTGAAGATTTATGTGAATTGAAGCTAGTATTATGGTGAAAATGATGATGGTAGTTGTGGTGAGATTGAGGGTCTAATGAAAATGATAAAGAAATTGCAGTAGCCATTGAAGAAGAAGAAGAAGAAGAAAGAAGACTATAGGAAAATTGCTTGGCTGAACTGAAAGTTGGATGTGGCAAAAGGGGAATTTGTGCCTTAAGATTTGGCTAAAGAAATGGATACTGTCTGATAATTAAAATTAAGATATGTAGAAAGTCAAAAAAATGAGTGTGTTTTAAATTTTTATAAATTAGTTAGTCTTTTTTTGCAGAGTTGCAATTTGTTTGTTTGAATCTGAGTGATGGGGAAGAAGCTAAGGTTTGTCTTCATCTGGTCAAGTTGCTTTCATCCTTGTAACTTTGATATATTTTCTGTATTTATTCCTTTTGTGTTTTAGTTTTTTTAATTCCAACTTTTCACCCACGACAAATTTAAGACCACAAGATTTGAATATTTTTAATTCGACACAATATATCGAATTCAAAAGTTTTTAAACTCCATGTCAAATTAAAATAGAAAAAACAAATTGAAACGGAGGAAGTATAATTATGATCTACAAGAGGATAATGTAGCATTTGAAATGCATTAAATATCTCTAATAAGATTTTTTACTTTGGCATTCTCATCACATTACTATAAGTTTCTCTCTAGAAGAAAGGGATTCCCAAATTAGATCTTTTAAGAATTTGAAGGATGAAGAGGCAACTTTCCACACACTGTAGTCTGATGGACTGATACCAAAACATAAATACACATTTCTGTCAAAGGAAATGTAGAAATCTAAACATATACAAACACCTAGCTAGCATAGTAGTATATTATTCAGCAATGCAGTACAAAATATCATCAAGATTCAGGTAAAATCCTATAATCACATTGTGGTTCTTCTGCCTCATGAGATAACCTACTGCTCCCATCATTAGGTTCATATAACCGGCAGATGACCAGAAAATAGAAGAAGTTGAGCAAACTCAAAAAAGTAAGTAGCCAGAAATAGTAATCCAGGTGACCCCTATTAATGTTGCTCGAAAGCCAGCTCGTTTTGCCTCCAGTTGATGAAAGCCAATCCACACCACTCACCAGAATACTTACAACCAAACTCGACACAGCAGTCCCAACAGTGTACATAGCTGACGCCATGCTGGACATGCTTTTGGGTAATAGAGAGTAGAAGAACTCAATCTGTCCAACTGCATGGGCAGCCTCAGCCACTCCGAGTAGTGCATACTGCGGCACGAGCCACATAGCAGACATGTTCACTAACGCACTTGGGTCGTCTTCATGTCCTTCCTCTATTGCCCTTTGCCGTCTTATGCTTTCTGTTATTGCTGACAACGCCATAGACATACAGGTGACTATTAAGCCAATACCCATTCGGATGACAGGACTTAGCCCTCTTGGCTGTCCAGTATATCTTGATAGCAAAGGGACCAACACACGATCATAGAAGGTAATCCAGATTGTTAAAGCAATAATCATGAACACACTGAATGATGCTGCTGGTATTTCAAAGTGCGGGAAGATATGTCTATCCATGGTCTTTGCTTGAATTACGGATGAGAATTGACTTATGGCCACAAAAATCATAAAACCAGTGGACCACATAGGAAGTACTCTAATAAGAGCCTTCAGTGATTCCACTTGTTCCACACTACAGAGACCCCATGGATTTGAAGCTGATCCATCAGGATTCAAATCTCTTTGAGGATCTTCAATCACGCAAGCTCGATTTAAACATCTATAACACACAATAAAATCACATGCCAATAAACTGCAATATCATATAGCACCTGAAAAAAGGTGAAAAAAGTAATCGCAAAGAAATTATAGATACAGTTCTTTGCTTAACATATAAAATTGTTTCTGACGAAGTGCATAGCATTCGAGGAATATTGACAATGAAGGGACAGACCTGAAGTCATTTGATGGCGTCAAGATCTCGGATTCAAGTGGCGAATGATAGTAGTCATCACAATCAGTCAATGGAAGACGAGTATTTCGTTTCCTAAAAACTGTTACAACTGCTTGAAGCAACCCTATGAACAAGCTTTCTTTAGCTTTCACTTTGATATAAATAGGAGAACCGATTTGCAACATTGAGACAGACAAAAACATTAGGATAACAGGGATACCAAAGCCAACTTTCCAACCATAACGATCTTGAATATAAACGATAATGGTAACTGCAAGAATAGTTGAAATCCCCGTGCTAGCATAGTACCAATTGAAATAGCTATCGAGAAGCCTCTGGTTCTCTTTTTTCCCCAATTGATCAGCACCAAATATTATAGAACAAGGTCTAACAAAACCAGTTCCAATTGACATAAACACAAAAGATGAAAATAGAACAGCGAGTTGGATTGCTGTTGTTCCATTACAAACATGTTGGAAGTGAGAGCAGGGTAAAGACTTGAGTTGCGGAATCATGGCTGTGAGCCATAGAATAATCATTCCCTGTTGAAGAAGAATGTTTAATAGACGAATTAAACATTGCAAAAGTGAAAATGTGACAAATTACTCACAATAAGAGTGGAGATGGATCCAAAGGCAACAGCTCTAAACCGACCCAAGTAAGAATCAGCAACAATTGCACCAACAATGGCCAATCCATTTGAAAGTGCAGCCCATAATGCAAGAATACTAGCACCAGTAGCAGCAGTCATGTTATAATATGTCATCAAGTAGATTATCATGTTCATTAGTAACCCATAACTTGCTATTCTCTCAAATGATTCATTCACTGGAAAGAAAAACAAAACTGAAATAATTACATAAATACTTAATGCATGCAAACAATTTAAAGAAGAAAAAAATGAAAGAGAAGTACAAATTATGAAAGGCATGGTTCTAAGACCACCCTTTCTTGGCTTCTCTTCAGCTAATTCTGCCTCTCTCTCCATTTTCTCTACAACTCTGTTTTTTCCCTCTTCACCTTGATCTTCGCTTTAATTGTTTTGGTGTTCTGTCCTAAGATGAAAAATAAGTGTTAAGGGTGTTTTAACTTTTTCGGGTTTTTTATTAAGAGTCGCCTGCACCCGTTAAGACTATTTATAATATGAGATTGATGGTGTATTTAAATTTAATTAATCAAATAAAAAAGATTTTTAAGGCTATTAATAATTTGGGGACAAAATTAATAACTTACACCTAATGCTTTCAATATTTTATGTCGCATAAATTGAAGGATACGTTAATTTCAAAGTTGTACGTGTCCTTTTGCCTTCAATGAAGAACGTGTGTCACTTCTTCTTCTTCCAAGCTCACTGCCATCTCTTTCTCTTTCACCGATGAAGTATCAGTACACAGAAACACATCAAAACCCAAGGTCAATTCCTTTTATTTCTGCCAGACTTTGGTACTTGCATCTTTCTCCTTGATTTTGAGTTGTATTTTTTAAAATTTCTTTGTGCGATTCTCTAGATAGGGTTTCTGTGTTAGATTTGGATGTGGTTAGACTTGAATTTCACAATTTTGATCGAAATTCGCTACTCATTAAGATGATATTTTTATCGTTTTACTCTTTGTGCCAACATCTTGACAAAAATTTGGAAAACTGTTGTATCTTTCCTAAATAATGGCGGTTTTTACACTTCAATTTTTCAATTATTTAGTCTTCATCATTTTCCCACTGTTTTCTTTCTCATTATACGTGGATTTGCTACACTTGAGTGTGTCTTTCGTAAACAGCATTTTCTACTCCTCGAAATAGTGATGAGGTCTGAATATATTATTGTTGTTGTAACGTTTTTCGTTTTAATTTACTTGAAATGCTACAGATGAATCTAAGGTGTTTGAGGATATGCGTAAAAGAAAATTAATAATTATTTTGGTTATTGAGATTGAAATTGGACATCATGGAAGATACTCGTAAAAATATAGGCATAATACATAAAGACGTCTTTTAACTGGCTTTAATTAAATTTTTTTCCTCTAATCATTTAAATTTATATAAAATTAAATAAATAGACACGTGTGTTTTATGTGACATAATACACGTAGAATTTCATATAGGATGCAAAATTTCCATATAGGACATTATGTAAGGTGAATGTGTCTATTTATTCAATTTTATATAAATTTAAGCATTTACTTATGTACACTTAAAGTTAAAATTATAATTATCAACTGAAATCAAATTAAGAGTTATGTTATGTTATGTATTATGGTAAGAAAATCACGTGCGCCACTTTATCGTCATGACCCGATCTCTCGGTGTGCAATTGACACTTGGTGTTACACTTGATTCTGAACTGACTTTATTGAATATATAAGCTATCGGTAATTACACTTAATAAATACAAACATACATATTTTCAATTTTACAATTTTATTACTATAAAATTTTATATGTCCTATATATGAAAATTTAAGTAATTTTGGTTGTATTTGATTTTTCAATTTGATTTTGTACTATTTTGTTTAAATTTTTTTATTTTAATTTTAAAGAAGTGTAACTTAATTCAAATCAAAATAAATTCAGTTTGATTTGGGTTTTTTTTTTCGATTTAATTACTCGGTTATGCAATAATTAGAAACATAATCAAAGTTGTATTTGCAATTTGAAAAAAAAATAAAAAATAGTATATATATATATTTGATTTTTTAATTTTTCGTTTTTATTTTGTAAATCCGAAATCAAATCAAAAAAACAAACAAAGTAAATTATTAATTCAAAATCAAACCAAAAAACCAATTCAAATTGGAATTTGATTTGATTTTATTTTATTTTTCGGTTAAAACAAATAGTACACACCCCTAAACTCTTGTGGAGTTTTTGATGGATTAGATGAAAAAAATTAAGAACAATACTGATTTTTTGGAACTAATCCCTCTTAGCCCCGCCTAAGGGTGAAGCTAATTGTCAAGATTTGCTCCGAATTTCTTATCCGATTTGATTTTCAATCATAATTAAAATTATCTTTTTAGGTGGAAAAAGTTTTATTTTTTTGGGGAAAAGATCTCTTCCATATTTGGTTTATTGCTTTTTTGGAGAAAAAGTTTGGTTATGGGGAGATTTCCCACTTAAACAATTTTTATATTAGATTCTTATGTAGGTCGCGGAATATTATACTCCAATTGTTTTAATATAGTTTTCTTTGTACTTCCGTATGACACCCTCTCGATTTCGAACCCAACACTAATAAGGTTTAGGAGTTCATTTGATGAAATATATTTCTATTAAGAGTGGTATCAAGATACTTCAAAAAAAGGTCTAAACATATAAACACTTTGTTGGCTAACATAATTATAGTAGTTGCATCATTTATTCAAGAATGCTGTACAACATATAATCAAGATTCAGATAAGAGTCTATAATCACATTCTTCCTCATCGGCCACATGAGGTGATCTACTCATCTCATCATTCCCAGTTTCATAAAACCAGCAGATGACCAGAAAATATAACAAGTTTAGCAAACTCAAAAAAGTAAGCATCCAGAAATGGTAATCCAGGTGACCCTTATTAATGTTGCTCGAAAGCCAGCTTGTTTTACCTCCGGTTGATGAAAGCCAATCCACACTACTCACCATAATACTTCCAATCAAACTCGATACAGCACTCCCAACAGTGTGCATAGCTGACGCAAAGCTGGACATGCTTTTGGGTAGTAGCGAGTAGAAAAACTCAATTTGTCCAACTGTATGGGCAGCCTCAGCCATTCCGAGTAGTGCATATTGTGGCACGAACCACATAGCAGACATGTCTACTAAAGCATTTGGGTCGTCCTCATGCCCTTCCTCTATTGCCTTTTGTCGTCTTATTCTTTCTGTTATGGCTGACAATGCCATAGACATACAAGAGACTATTAAGCCAATCCTCATTCGGGTCACAGGACTTAGCCCTCTTGGCCTTCCAGTATATTTTGATAGCAAAGGGACCAAAATACGATCGTAGAAAATAATCCAGATTGTTAAAGCGATAAGCAAGAACATAGTGAATGATGCTGCTGGTATTTCAAAGTGAGGGAACATGTGTCTATCCATGGTCTTTGTTTGAAGCATGGAAAATGAGAAGACACCCATGTCCACCGACATCATAAAACCGGTGGACCACATAGGAAGTACTCTAAGAAGAGCCTTGAGTGATTCAATTCGTTCCAAACTAGAGAGATTCCATGGATTTGAAGCTGATCCATCAGGATTCAAATCTCTTTCAGGATTTTCAATCATGCAAGCTCTATTTAACCACCTATAACGTACAATAAAATCTTCAACTCATAGAGAAAGTGCATAGCATTCGAGCAATATTGACAATAGAAGTCCCATTGATGAAAAGATGGAGACACTGACCTGAAGTCCATTGATGGAGTCAACACCTCTGATTCAAGTGGCCAACGATAGTATTCATCACAATCAGTCAATGGAAGACGGGTATTATTTCTTTTCCTAAAAGCTGCTACAGCTGCTTGGAACAATCCTATGACCAAGTTTTCCGTAGTTTTAGTTTTCACTTTGATATAAAGAGGAGAACCGATTTGGAACATT
This sequence comes from Solanum pinnatisectum, assembly GCA_035578085.1. Taxonomy (NCBI): domain Eukaryota; kingdom Viridiplantae; phylum Streptophyta; class Magnoliopsida; order Solanales; family Solanaceae; genus Solanum; species Solanum pinnatisectum. The sequence continues at coordinate 6,337,698 of CM069080.1, read as the reverse complement.
AAGACAGACAAAAACATAAGAATAATAGGGATACCAAAGCCAACTTGCCAACCATAACAATCTTGAATATAAATAATTACAGTAACTGCAATCATAGTTGAAATTCCCGAGCTAACATAGTACCAGTTGAAATAGCTAGCAATACGCCTCTGGTTGTCGGGGTTCTTTTTATTTTCCAATTGATCAGCACCAAATATTATAGAACAAGGTCTAACAAAACCAGCTCCAATTGACATAAACCCAAAAGACGAAAACAGAACAGCAAGTTGGATTGGTGTTGTTCCATTACAAACATGTTGGAAATGAGAGCAGGATAAAGACGTGAGTTGTGGAATCATAGTTGTGAGCCAAAGAACAATCATTCCCTGTCGAAGAAGGGATCAAATGCATGTCTATTTGTTCAACTTTATACAAATTTGAAATATCAGCAATTAGTTGAAATTGTGAAAATGTGACAAATTACTCACAATAAGAGTAGAGATGGATCCAAAGGCAACAGCTCTAAACCGACCGCAGTAAGAATCAGCAACAATTGCACCAACAATAGCCAATCCTTTTGAAAGTGCAGCCCATAGTCCAAGAATGCTAGTAGCAGTGGCAGCACTCATGTTATAAAATGTCATCAAATAAATTAGCATATTTGTTTGTAAACCATATGTTGCTATCATCTCAAATGATTCATTCACTAGAACAAAAACATAAAAAAAATAATTAATTAGTACTTAACACATGCAAACAATTAAACAACAACAAAAAAAAAAGAATTACCAATGATGAAAGGCATAGTTCTAAGACCACCCTTTCTTGGCGTTTCTTCTACTTGTCTAATTTCTGTCCTTATTTTCACTTTGTCTCTCTGTTTTTCCTCTTCACATTGCTCTTTCCTTTAATATATGACGAAAGATAGATAAATTAAAATGAAGAGAGTAGTTCATAATGTAGAGAATAACAGAAGAAAAATATAATCGGAAAACCCGTCTGCTAGCCCAAGAGCGTTAACTAAGATCGGGAGATTCAACTAAAAAAGAGGAAGCTAGAATGGAGGATGTGTATTTAGGATAAAAAAAAATGGCATGGAAGAAGACTAATTGATTTGAGTTGTTCTTAGGTTGGGTTAATTACAAATGCCTAATGTCATCCCTATTTATATTTGTATAGGGATGCTTCTAGAAATTATTCTAGATACATCTATAAGAAATATCTAGATATCCTTACCTTCTGACTATATAACAAGAATCTAGATATTTCTATAATTTACAATAAATATCTAATTATCTAGAACATCTAGATTTTTTCTTAAATATAAATATCAAAGATATTTACTCTACAAAATTCTAGAAAGTTCAACCAAATATCTAAGATATTTTTTTGTACCTCCAAAAAATCAACATTAATTTTTCACACTCCCCCTTAAAGTTTTTTTTTTGAAACTACCTCACACTTGTCGTGGAGGAGCTCAAACAAAGCTTTGAGCCACATTTTGGGGAAAATCTCGGCAATTTCTTCTGGACTCCTCTTGCTTCTTATTGAATGATCCATGTAAATTATATCCTTGCGATTTCCTGAACTCCCCCTTTCTCTTAGTTTCTCGATAATTATATTATCCATAGAAACACTTTCAATTTCCGGTGAAGTCTCAACACCAACATATGATCCACTGCTATATTATCTTATCATCTCCTCGATAGATTTTTTTGGCAGCTTCATAACTTTCAAAAATCATATCGTTTGTCTCAGAGACTTCAATATCAGCTTCTTCCTCTATTTGATCTCTACTTTCTCCATCTGCCTTCAGAATTTGCTCTGAGTCATTAATTAACCTTGATATTACAGATGATTGATCAGATACTTTCACTTCCAAAACATCTCTCTCAATGCTTTCTTTGTAAAAGTTGCCACTAGCACATGTAGTTTCAGCTATTGTATATTCAAGATTTTCTTCTTTGATTTCTTCAATAGTAGCTACCATATCACCAATTGGAACATCCTAAAAAATTTCTTGTTTCATGACTACAAAATCAATTCTTGCTTCTCCACATGATTGGCTATATTATATTATGGATTCTCGATCCAATCTCTTTCAAGATTGATGGAAATCATGACATCTATTGCTCGAGCCTCTGCTACTAAACATTTTTCCCACTCTTCTTCTTCTTCAGCAACTTTTTGATCCATATTGCTCTCCTTGGCTTGACAATATCTTTTTAAGTGTCCTACTTCTCCACAATGATAACATCTAAGAGGCTTCTTACCAGAATAGTTAGAAGATTTTTCCTTCTTTCTAAGCGAGCTTGAAGCACCTGAGGATCAAGAGTGTGACATATCTCTTGATTTTCTTTTGAAGTTTCTCTTGTGGACTACAAGAGCATCTCCTTCTCCATATTTGATAAATACACTAGCCAACTGCTTGGCTAGCGATTCCTGTGACGACAACAAATTTTGAAACTCCTCCAATGATGGTTGTTGAGTCCGTCCTTGAATCGACGTCACAAATAGAATATATTCAAGTTTCAAACTACAAATGATAGTTCTTCTCATTCGTGCTTTAGTGATAGCCTCTTCCTAATTCAACAAAGATATCTCAGAACATAAGTTCTTAATCTTCAAAAATACTCGACGATAGAAAGATTACTTTGAGTGGTGTTAGCCAATTCATTCTCCAATATCTACAGCTGAACTTCATTCTTCTTATTGAACAAACGACCGAGATTCCTCCATATTTCATGAGCTGATTTACACTTTATAATATGATCGAATAAATTGGAGAAGATTTTCCTCTTCAGAATGAACTCTGCCTTCACATTAATTTGCTTCCACTTTTTGTACGCACTGTTATTTTTCGATTTGTCAGCAGGAGGACTTGTGTTACTCCCATCAATAACATCCCATAGATTAAAATATGCATCAATGCGACTATACCAAGCTCGGAGATTTTGTTTTAGCCCATATAAAAGCTTTTTTAGTCTATAAACTTTATGCTTACTTTCATGCATCACTTAACCAAGAGGTTGATCAAAATATACATGCTCTTGGAACTCTCCGTACAAAAAGGCTCATTTTACATCAAGTTGATAAATCGGCCAATTATTTTAAGCTGCCAATACCAACACAATTCGAATGGTATCAAGTCTGACTTTCAGAGTAAAGACCTCCTTGTAATCCACACCATACTCTTGCTTGTATCCTTTCACCACCAAGCACGCCTTGTACTTATCAACTTCATCAGACTCATTAAGTTTGGTTTTATAAATCAATTTAACTCCAATCGACCTTTGGATTTTTGGAAGATCACTAAGCTCCCAAGTATTGTTCTTTTCAATTGCGGCAATCTTATCATCCATTGCTTTCTACCACCTTACATATTTATTGGCATCCTCAAATCTTACGGGATCAAAACCAGAAAATAAAGTTAAATCTGTAGATGAATCTTCATTTCCAGATTGATCATTTCCACTCACCTCATAATCTACCATCTATGTTGGTCTTCTTCAATTTTATTGAGGTCGGAAGCTAGTGCATTCTTGATGTACCAAGGTAGAAGCACCTTCGTCGGCAACTGGTTGCTCTTGCTCTTTGTCTCCATCGTCTAGATCCAAAGGAAGTTGTTGGTTGTTTGGCATTTCTTCCCACGATCAGAAATTATCTTCATCAAACACTACATCACAATTGATAATCACCATCTTGCTAATAGGATTATACAACTTGTAAGTTCTTGACTCCATGCTAACACCTATGAAAACTCACTTATTTTCTTTATCATCGAGCTATGTCCTTTTCTGATCCAGAACATGAGCAAATGCAATACACTCAAACACTCTTAAGTGTTGAACAACTGGTTGTTGTCCACTCCAAGCTTCTTCGAATGCGTGTCATGTTCTGAATAGCACGAGAAGGACTTCTATTCAAAACAAAGACATTCCACCAAACTGCTTCAGGCCAAAAAAACTTTTGGAACATGGTTCTTTCATAAAAGGCTCCGTCCAACGTTCTTGATTGACTGATTCTTCCTCTCACATACTCTATTTTGTTGAGGAGTATAAGCTGTTGTAAGTTGCCGTTATATCCCATGAAACTCAAAAAAAAAATATAAATCCTTGTGAAAGATACTCCCATCCACGATCAGTACCAAGAATATTTATGGAACATCCTGTCTCCTTCTCAACAAGAGCTTTGAAGCTTTTGAAACTGATAAAAGCTTTAGATTATTATTTTTTTGCAGAAAATAAACCCGTCTTTAGGCTAAAATCATCAATAAACGTTATAAAATAATGTTTTCCTCTGTTTAATATTAGATTTATTTGTCCACAAATATCTTAATGAACTAACTCTAGCTGTCTTTTAGCTCTCCATGTTTTTTCTTTTGGAAAGTTATCGCGAGATTGCTTTCCAAAGACATAATCTTCACAAATATTTGCAGAAATATCAAAATTAGGAAGACCTATAATCATCTTCTTTTGCTGCAACATTTTCAGTCCTCCAAAATTCAAATGCCCATATCTATAGTGCCAAAGCCAGGCTTGACTATTCAACTTTGTTTAAAAAAAAAATTGGTAAAGCCAATATTTTGCATATCAAGTGAGAAAAACTTATTTGCAGTCATCTTTAGCTTCAACAATCAATCCAAGATTAGAATTTCGGATTCTGCAAATTCCATGCTTGATAGACACCTTGTAGTCGTTCTCTTGAAGCTGACCCACACTGATAAGATTTGGTGCAAAGAAACATCAGAGATAATATGTATAGATGAAGACTTTGTTTGGAGTTTCACCTTCCATTTCCCTTTGACAGCAATGTAGAAATTATCTCCAAACTTGAGTGTTGTGCGAAAAGTTTGATCTAGCCCATAAAATACAGAATTTTTTCCAAACAAATAGTTGTTACAACCCATATCTAAATACCATACACTTTTGTGGTATTCTTCCAAGGATTGGCTCACCATTAACAAAGAGACATCTTCATCCTCAGTTACGTCTGCAAAATTAGAGTTCTCTCCATGTATATTTTTCAAATTTGTATGACATTTAGAACAGTAACGACCATACCTATGACATTTAATATGAGACTTATCTGCAAACCTGACTTTCTATTAGATGAGTGTCATTGATCATGATTATGCTGATCATTTTTTTGGTGATTTCCCTCTTCAGTTCTCTCTGAGTTTCTTCCCTTCCACTTGCTCCTTCTGCGCTCAGAATCTTTAGAGGTTATGGTTACTTGTAATTTTTGCTCTTGTACATCCTGTTTAACAATCTTCTACTCATGAACCATCAAAGAAATTTGTAGTTCATCAAGTGAAAAAGTGTCCAGAACTTTTGACTCTTCAAAGGAGTAGATAACAAAATTGAATTTTGGCAACATGGACCGCATGATCTTCTCAACAATGATGACGTCTTCAAGTCTCTCTCTCAATGAATCCACATCTTGTTGGCAATTGTCATAGTGCGTGAGAAGTACATTGGCACCGGCTCTCCCGGCTTCATACACTGCTTTATACGCAAGGTCTCAAACTCACCTTGTAGAGTTTTAAGTTGTGCTCCCTTTGCCCTTGCATTTCCCTGATATTTCTTCTTCATGAGGTCTCAAATTTACTTTGACATATCCTTGCAAAGAATTGTTTACAATATTGAACGATCAATGGCTTGGAAAATTTAATTTTTCGCCTTCAAAACTTTCAACTTCAGTGCTCCAAGCTCTGTCTGTTGAGCATTTGTTTGAACAACACAAGTCGCATGTTCTTGGAATCCATCGTTGTAACGACCCGTAAAACGACTAGGTTAAAGTAGAGCCTAACTATTGTGTGTTTGAGTGTTTGTGGGGTTTCATGTGGTAGAATGTTGTCCCGAGCTTAGGTTGAGGGTTTTAGGGGTTAAACGTCAAGGTACGACTCCCCAATGACCACCCAAGGGGTCCTTGAGGAGGACCCTAAGCCTAAATCCCAAGACCCTAAGAAAACCAAAAAGCTGGAAATTTGGGATGACCTACGGATGGGGACCTACGCCTCGTAGGTCCATCCACTCCCATTAGATGGCCTCCGTAGGTCAAGGCCCCAAAGGGTGACCCCCAGTCCCAAACCACAGACCAGCAGGATGGGGCGTCACCTCACTTATGATCCGTAGGTAAGGGGTCGTAGGTCACACCTGCTTGCTATTCATTTTTGGCCAAGTTGAGGGGTGGTATGGTAAATTCCTAATTAAGTTATTTTAGTTGGGGGACGGTTATTATGGGTTTATTAAGATATTTTAAGGGTTTTTAAAGTATTAAAACACATTTACAATTCATTATTTCAAAACCCAAAAATACAAACCTCTCTTCTCCTCTCAAAAGTTCTCTCTAGAAACTTCCATTGGAGGTGAAGGATTCAAGCTCTCAAGGTCAAGTCTTCATTTTTTTCAAGGGATTTTCGTGGATTTCTTCTATAGAAGGTATGGTAGTCTTCATCCTTGACTTAGTTTCTTTCAAGGAGCCAATTTCAAAAGTGATTTCAAATCTCCAAAGTTCCCCAAAAACCCTAAGTTTTCAATATATGCATGGGTTCCATTCCAAACGATTTCAAAAGGTATTTATGTATGGATTAATTGATGATTGAATGGTGAATTACGATGATTTTCCCCTTGAACCCATGTTTTCCCCTAAATTCTTAAGTTGTGATTTGTGATTGGAATTAATTGATCATGAACCTATGTTGAATTGTTTATGTTTATATTGATATAGATTGTTGAAATTATGTTATTACTCATGCCTAATTATAGTATTTTAAGGTGTGTGGATGAATGTGATCCTTGGCCTTGAAAAGTAAGGTTTGAAGGTTATTGTATGATTATAATGTGAAGGATATGCATGTGAATTCAATGATAATATGATGATCATGATTAGAATGTAATGGTGTTGTTGTTGATATCATATTCTCAATTAACACTCATGAATGATGATGATAGAATATGAAGGGTTTTCTTCTACGTAATGTATATCTTGAATTGGTAGGCTTAGGCTTCCTTTTCATGTATAAATGAAAGTAATGTGGATTGATGTATCTTGAATGGGTAGGCTTAAGGTATCCTTTTCTTGTATTGATGAATGTGACCTTGAATGTTATATCTTGAATTGATAGGCTTAGGCATCATTTTCTTGACTAATGAATGTATTTTGACTTAATGAACATGAATCAGTAGACCAATGTTGATAGCCCTTGCATGATGAGTTCTATGACCTATCCTAATGAAGTATCTTGGATCGGTAGGCTTATGGCACCCTTCCATAGATAATGTTAATGAACTTTGGGATCAGTAGGCTTATGACACCCTTCCATGAATGTTAATGATAAATCTTAAATCGGTAGACCTAGTTTTGGTGACCCTTTCATGTGTGAAATGATGAACCTTGTATCGGTAGACCTAATGTTGATGGCACCCTTCTTGGAAAGTCAATGAGCTATCCCTAATGTACCTTGAATCGGTAGACCTAATAGTGGTGACCCTTTCATGTGTAATGTACTTTGGGTCGGTAGACCTAATATTGGTAGCCCTCTGAAGTACAATAATGTTAATGTGAATGAACTACTCTATGGGACTGGAGGCTAAGCATCGAGAGAATATGTTAAGATGGAAACTCTCCCCATGTTAAGCCGGGTTCTAATGAACATCTTCTTATCCCATAAATATGTGCCCACATAGGACATTAGCTAGTGGATTCCATCCAAGCTAAAATGTTACCGGTCCTACCTTAGGCAAGTAGACCACCTCTTTACAATGTGGAGCTATATGACACCGGATTCCATGGTTAGCTCTCATTGTCTATGTCGATTAATGCTTATTCCCATCATGTGAGATGTGCACTATGGTTTCTTAAGAAATTCTATGAAGTGTGGGTGGTAGTATGGGATGCCATCCATGCATTGCACAAGTAGGCTTTGAGAGGGCTATAGTGAGTTCTCTAAGGTCTTAATGAATAATGAATGAAAGTGCTCTAAATGAAGCTAATGAAGAACGTTGACTTAAATGTCTAATGTAATGATGCATGCTATACTTGGATCGTATTATGAGTTACTTCCTTGTTATGACTTATGAAATGGTTATGTCTCTTATGTATGAGTATTGTGTAAAAATGAAAAGGATGATCGGTAAGTTCACTTTTGGTGGCATTAATATGGTATCTAGTGTGGATAGTGGTATGGGACGCTATTCATACATTGCACATGGTATGGCTTGGGGTTAGTTGAGGTGAAAGCTTAATGTAATGAAATGTCACGTATGTTGATTATGTTCAAATGTGAATAAATGACTTGTATGTTGGTTGTGTTTGTATACTATGCCTCTTATACTCATGTTCATGAAGTTTTATCAAAATGGCATAAAAGCATGACTTTCAAACAAAATGTTTGTTTTAAGCATGTTTTTTGCATGGTTATCATACTTAGTACTTAATTGTGCTAACCCATATTTCTCTTATTTTACTACAAGTAAAGGTTCCGACAAGTGAGTTGCCTTCTCTCTAGTTCAAGGGCTTAGATTTGAGATTCTCCAAGACTAAGTGGTATGAGCTCATAGATCGAGGATAAGTACTTGATGTTTCATTTTCTTTCATGTAAAAGACTATTGTTAGACTTTCGATTGTAAAGGACCATGACCCTACTTTTGTTTCAAGATATTGTTCAGATGGCCATTTGAGACAATAGACTTTCTTTGTTTTAAATGTTTTTGTATTGTATGGATTTAAAGAGATGTTTTAATTCAGTACCATTTTTCTTATATCGAATGTTATGAATGTTATGAGGCTTGTATGAGACTTTTTGGAGTCTTGTATGTCGTGTCGCTTTCGGGGTATAGGCTCGAGTCGTGACAAACATGGTATCAGAGCACAAGATTTTGGAAATGGTTTTTATGATTGATATCTCACAAGTCACAAGTCACGTCTAGTAGAGTCTTGTTCATAGGTACGAGTCACTACACATTTATGAGCGAGAGGCTATAGGACGTTAGGAAACGACACTTCTTTCATTATTCTTAAAGTCGTGCCTTAGAGTTTAGCTATGTAAGAGTCTTTTTCCTAACCCTTCTCTTGTGTTTATAGGATATGAATATAACGGCGAACATAAGAAGGATGGAAGAGGAGATTGTGAATGACGGAGTTCCTCCCCAAGTCCTCAAGGTGACCAAGTTCCTCTATGAAATCAAGTTCCGGTGGATCCCCCGGCCATGACCAATGAGAAAGTTAGGTCGGCTCTTTTGATGATCGCTCAAGCCGTAACTACTCAAGTCCAAGCTATGATGGCCCAAGCTACTAGGGGTGTTGAGGCTAATGTGAACCCTAATGTGAGTATTGTGGCTTCTAGGTTGAGAGACATTGTGAAGATGAATCCTCCGATTTTTCTAGGTTCCAAAGTGGGAGATGATCCCCAAGAGTTTTTGGATAAGGTGTATGAGATAGTCAATGCTATGGGGGTGACTTCTATAGAAAAAGCGAAACTAGCCTCTTATTAATTGAAGGACGTTGCCCAAATTTGGTTCACTTAATGAAAGAGTAATATGCCGATAGGAGCGAGGCCTATAGATTAGGAATTATTCAAGGAAGCATTCCTTGGAAGGTTCTTTCCCCGTGAGAAAAGAGAGATTAAGATGGAGGAGTTTATCAATCTTAGGCAAGGTAACATGAGTATTCAAGAGTACTCTTTGAGATTTACCCAATTGTCTAAGTATGCTCCATCTTTGGTGTCTAACCCTAGAGATGAGATGAGTAGGTTTGTTACTGGTGTATCTGACCTAGTTGAGGAAGAGTCATACGACTATTCTCCATGATGACATGAACATTTATAGACTTATGGTGTATGCTCAATCTATTGAGGAGTTCAAACTTAAAAGGAAGAATAGGGAGTTGAAGAGGTCTAGGTCCGATGAGCAAGGTCAACCGAGGTTCAAAAGAGAGCTCCAAACCAAGATTCTTCAAGCACTCCTAGGGGTAACCAAGATAGAGGTAGTGGACCTCCATTTTCTAAACCTACTTGCCACAATTGTGGAAAGAAGCATCATGGGAAGTGCCTAGCCAGTACTAGTGGGTGCTATGGTTGTGGAAAGAATGATTTCCAAGTGAAAGATTGCCCTACTCTTATGGCCAAAGGAAGTGAGGCCAATTAAGCTTCTTTTGATGGCCCGGATCCTAATGCTCCAAAGAGAAACCGTTTTTATGTGCTTCAAGTGAACAAGGACAAAGGAGCTAATCTAGATGAAGACACCGGTAAGTGATAGTTCCTTATAGTTGTGAATGTTGTGTTAAGGTCCTTATGTTATTTTCATGTTGGCCATAGTTGGGTTTACTCCTAAGTGAGGGATAGTATGTTGAATAGTAAGGTTGTTGAGAGTTTAGATATCATTATCTCTTTCCTTCTATTCCTATTCAAGCTTGAGACCAAGAGTTCCTTGTAGCTTGTTTCATGTGTTGGAGTCATGTGTGAATATGTGTTTCCATGGTCTCCTTATGTTATACATGTTTTTTATGAATTTATGTTTAAATAAGAAATTGAGTTTTCATGAATTATGTTCCTCATGTTAATGTGCATTTAGTATGAGTTGTCTATATGCTTCATGAGGTGAATTGTTGAACAAGCCTAAATGGGCTTTGTGCTTTTATGAAGAAATTGCAAAACGTGCCTAATGATTTTATAATGAGCATGATGTGAGTTGGAGAAGGTAATTCCTCCAATGAAATGATAAATGTTGAAGTTATGATGCGTAATGAGTTCGTAGATATAGTTCCTATTTTCTTGTGTTGCATTGAGCTTATTGATGTGGAGTTGATGTTTTCTCCTAGTTTAGTGCATTTTTTATGTTGTTGCATGCATGATTGGCTGCTAGTCTTGAGTCGTTAATCCTTAATGTGTTTAAAGTATCATTTGAGGTCGAATATTACCAAGTGGGGGATAATGTAACGACCCGTAAAATGACCAGGTGAAACTACAGCCTAACTAGTGTGTATTTGAGTTGTTGTGGGATTTCATGTGGTAGAATGTTGTCCCGAGCTTAGGTTAAGAGGTTTATGGGTTAAACGTCAAGGTACAACTCTCCAAGGACCGCCCAAGGGGTCCTTGAGGAGGACCCTAAGCCTAAACCCCAAGACCCCAAGAAAACCAAAAAGCTGGAAATTTGGGATGACCTACGGGTGGGGACCTACGCCCCGTAGGTCCATCCACACCTCGTGGATGGCCTCCGTAAGTCAAGGCCCCCAAGGGTGACCCCCAAACCCAAACCACGGACCAGCAGGACGAGGCGTCACCTTACCTATGGTCTGTAGGTAAGGGGTCGTAGGTCACACCTGCTTGCTGTCCATTTTCGTCCAAGTTGAGGGGTGGTATGGTAAATTCCTAATTAAGTTATTTTAGTTGGGGGACGGTTATTATGGGTTTATTAAGATATTTTAAGGGATTTTAAAGTATTAAAACACATTTACAACTCATTATTTCAAAATCCAAAAATACAAACCTCCCCTCTCTTCTCAAAAGTTCTCTCTCTGGAAACCTCCATTTGAGATCTTTTTCAAGGGATTTTCGTGGAGTTCTTCCATAGAAGTTATGGTAGTCTTCATCCTTGACTTAGTTTCTTTCAAGGAGCCAATTTCAAAAGTGATTTCAAATCTCCAAAGTTCCCCAAAAACCCTAAGTTTTCAATCTATGCATGGGTTCCATTCCAAATGATTTCAAACGGCATTTATGTTATGAATCATGGATTAATTGATGATTGAATGGTGCATCAAGATGATTTCCCCCTTGAACCCATATTTTACCTCAAATTCTTAAGTTGTGATTTGTGATTAGGAATTGATTGATCATGAAACTATGTTGAATTGTTTATGTTTATATTGATATAGATTGTTGAAATTATGTTATTACTCATTCCTAATTGTAGTACTTTAAGGTGTGTGGATGAATGTGATCATTGGCCTTGAAAAGTAAGGTATGAAGGTTATTGTATGATTATGATGTGAAGGATATGCATGTGAATTCAATGATAATATGATGATCATGAATAGAATCTAATAGTGTTGTTGTTGATAGCATATTCTCAATTAACACTCATGAATGATGATGATAGAATGTGAAGGGTTTTCTTCTATGTAATGTATATCTTGAATTGGTAGGCTTAGGCATCTTTTTCTTGTATAAATGAAAGTAATGTGGATTGATGTATCTTGAATGGGTAGGCTTAAGGCATCCTTTTATTGTATTGATGAATGTGACCTTGAATATTATATCTTGAATTGGTTGGCTTAGGCATCCTCTTCTTGACTAATGAATGTATTTTGAGTTAATGAACATGAATCGGTAGACCAATGTTGGTAGCCCTTGCATGATGAGTTCTATGACCTATCCTAATGATGTATCTTGGATCGGTAGGCTTATGGCACCCTTCCATAGATAATGTTAATGAACTTTGGGATCGGTGGGCTTATGGCACCCTTCCATGAATGTTGATGATAAACCTTGAATCGGTAGACCTAGTGTTGGTGGCCTTTTCATGTGTGAAATGATGAACCTTGTATTGGTAGACCTAATGTTAATGGCACCCTTCTTGGAAAGTCAATGAGCTATCCCTAATGTACCTTGAATCGGTAGACCTAATGGTGGTGACCCTTTCATGTGTAATGTACTTTGGGTCAGTAGACCTAATATTGGTAGCCCTCTCAAGTACAATAATGTTAATGTGAATGAACTACTCTATGAGAATGGAGGCAAAGCACCGAGAGGATATGGTAAGATGGAAACTCTCCCCATGTTAGGCTGGGCTCCAATGAACATCTTCCTATCCCATAACTATGTGCCCACATAGGATATTAGCTAGTGGATTCCATCCAAGCTAAAATGTTACCGGTCCTACATTAGGCAAGTTGTCCACCTCTTTACGGTGTGGGGCTATATAACACTAGATTCCATGGTTAGCTCTCATGGTCTATGTCGGTTAATGATTATTCCCATCATGTGAGATGTGAACTATGGTTTCTTAAGAAATTATATGAAATGTGGGTGGTAGTATGGGATGTCATCCATGCATTGCACAAGTAGGCTTTGAGAGGGCTATAGTGAGTTCTCTAAGGTCTTAATGACTAATGAATGAAAGTGCTCTAAGTGAAGCTAATGAAGAACGTTGACTTAAATGTCTAATGTAATGATACATGCTATACTTGGATTGTATTATGAGTTACTTCCTTGTTATGACTTATGAAATGGTTATGTCTTTTATGTATGAGTATTGTGTAAAAATGGAAAGGATGAACGGTAAGTTCACTTTTGGTGGCCTTAATGTGGTATCTAGTGTGGGTGGTGGTATGGGACGTTATTCATACATTGCACAAGGTATGACTTGGGGTTACTTGAGGTGAAAGCTTAATGTAATGAAATGTCATGTATGTTGATTATGTTCAAATGTGAAGAAATGACTTGTATGTTGGTTGTGTTTGTATATTATGCCTCTTATACTCATGTTCATGAAGTTTTATCAAAATGGCATAAAAGCATGACTTTCAAACAAAATATCCGTTTTAAGCATGGTTTTTGCATGGCTATCATACTTAGTACTTATTTGTGTTAACCCATATTTCTCTTATTTTACTACAAGTGTAGGTTCCGGCAAGTAAGTTGCTTTCTCTCTAGTTCAAGGGCTTGGATTTGAGATTCTCCAAGACTAAGTGGTATGTCCTCATAGATCGAGGATAAGTACTTGATGTTTCATTTTCTTTCATGTAAAAGACTATTGTTAGACTTTCGATTGTAAAGGGCCGTGACCCTACTTTTGTTTCAAGATATTGTTCAGATGGCCATGTGAGACAATAGACTTCCGCTGTTTTAAATGTTTTTGTATTGTATGGATCTAAAGAGAAGTTTTAATTCCGTACCATTTTCCTTATATCGAATGCTATGAGGCTTGTATGAGACTTTTCAGAGTCTTGTACGCCGTGTCGCTTTTGGTTGTGGCGGATCCAGAAATTTTGTATCATGGGTGCTAAACTATTTTTAGTTCGGAAATTGCTACATATAATGGGTGATCAGTTAATATATTTCATTGAATTACTAAATTTTGTACATAAATAATAATGTTGTCACAAAAGGCAGTGGGTGCTTAAGCACCCATAAGTCACAACATAGGTCCGCCACTGGCTTTCGGGGTATAGGCTCGGATCGTGACAACTGTCTATTTGTTTAACTTTATACAAATTTAAAATATCAGCAATTAGTATTGTCTTGTTGAAAATGTCACAAACTCACAATAAGAGTTGAAATGGATCCAAATGCAACAGCTCTAAACCGACCCAAGTAAGAATCAGCACTAATGGCCCCAACAATGGCCAATCCATTTGAAAGTGCAGCCCATAGTTCAAGAATGGTAGTAGCAGTGGCAGCACTCATGTTATAAAATGTCATCAAATAAATTAGCATATTTGTTTGTAGACCATAACTTGCTATCATCTCAAATGATTCATTCACTGGAACAAAAACATAAAAAAAAATAAAAAATTATTTAGTACTTAACACATGCAAACAATTTAAAGAACAAAAAAAGAAGAATTATTAATGATGAAAGGCATAGTTCTAAGACCACCCTTTCTTGGCTTCTCTTCTTCTTGTCTAATTTCTGTCCCCATTTTCACTCTCTCTCTGTTTTTCCTCTTCACCTCCTATACTGCAACATGAGTGAAATACGTTTCTAAATTCTTGTCAAGTTTAGAAGTGTTTTCAACACTTTTCTCGATTTTTTATTAAGAGCCCCATACTCCTACAAAAGATTGAGACCAATTGTCATGTCATGTGGCAGATCGGAGTGTATCTTAGTTTAGTTAGTCAAGTAGAGGAGTGTTTTTAAAGTTGTCAATAATTTGAAGACTAAACTAATAATTTACGCCAAGTTGAGAGGTATTTTCAATATTTCTCTCATTAGTTTGATGCTGAGTTGATTCCGCTGAATATATACGTTGTTGGCGGGTGCACTCAACAAATATAAATAAGTATATCTGTATTTATTAGTAAGTCCCAATTGACTTGACATACATGGGGGAAATGTCTCCCAATTTTAGGGCCTCTCTCAAAGTTTTGTTTTAGACCCTAATTTTGTTTAGTCGGCTCTAATTGCTTAATGATGGTAGTGGTGGAATGATAATTTGGGTGGTGGTAATGGTTGATATGACTGATGATGATGATGATAATAATAATAATAATTATTGTAAGTGATGATGATAGTTGTGATCGGATGAAATTGATGAATTGACATCTTTGTAGTATCGTTTGAATAAATATCTTAATAATATTAAAATTTTGTTAAAGTAATTTCATCGGGATTTATATCTCTTTGAGGATCTTCATTCATGCAAGCTCTATTCAACCATTGTTTATGTCTTCTTGAAACACCTTTGAAATAAAATAGAAAAATTAAAAAACGCCATTTATTTTGAAACAAAGAAAGTAAAGGTAAAGCTTCTTTTAAGTATAGTGAAAAAAAAAAATCAATTTGCAAGGTCTCCTCCAATTGGTATGACGGGATTATTAGCAGAACAGAATTGGCACAGTCACATGCTAGTGAGGAATATAATTTTTAATTGGCTTAAGTCATCTGTAGCCCCTTAAAGTTGTTTTCATAATTCATTTAGACATCTCAACTACCTATTGAACAATTTGACCTTAAAAAATTTATATCTATTAGACACAAAATATCAATCAGTTGAAAAACAAAATTACGTGTAGCTCAAACGCAAATACATAACAGGTGTACCAATGAAACAACGACACATGGCGGTCAAATTCAATTTTTTAAAAGTTCTATTTAAATAATCCAAAAATAATTTTAAGAATATAAAAATTAACTCCCCACCCTCTCGTCTTCTTCTTTACCCCTTTCCGCCAGCGTCGACATGCAAATAAAACATCGCCCCACTCTTTCATTCCCGTTCACCGGCATCGACAACACCTCCTACCCTTTGGCTTCATCTTCTTTCGATTAATAAACATTTATCACAGTTACAAAAAATAATAACAAACTTTTGCCGAAAAAAGAATTGATTCAGTTTTCTTTCATCAAAATAAATGGAGTTTCGCCAAAATATTTAAAACCTGAAAAAAGAGGAAAAAACGGAAGAATAGTTAGAGAGGGTGAGAGAGAGAGAGAGAGAAAGTTGGTGGGATTGGGTGGCATGGGAGGTAACCGGCAAGTACAGAGATGGTGGATGGAAATAGTTGAGGTTGTTCCTAGGAAGAAGACGTCCTTTGTTTTTAATTTTATTGTTAGTTGATTGTTTTTGATTTCTTTATTAATTAATGTCGAGGTCAAAAAGCAAAAAAAATGTACTTTTTCAGGAAAAATAAAAAGGAAAATGTTATTTGGGCATCTTCACGCGCCAATGAAAAGTGAAGAACATATTTTTTGCCACATCACTACTTTGTGCTTAATAGGTATACATTTTGAATATTTTAAATGTTAAATAGGTTATAGCCCTAGTTGAGGTGTCTAAATGAAATATACGGACAACTTTAAGAGGCCGCAGATGACTTAAGCCTTTTTAATTCTATGACATGAATTCACTTATAGGGCACACAAACCCGTAAAACTAGGTATTTTTATATTAATTTGGTATGCTATTATATTTGATATTGTTTGTTGGCATCCAATCTACAAGTAACGACTTTACCGTTTTATTCTATTAATTATGATATGCATGAATTAAAATCTTAAGAATTTTTAAGAAGTTTTACCTTTTCAATTATTATCCAATGAATTCATTGCAACACCACGAACAATGAGACTTCTGTGTCGATTACCTACCCGACGGATAGATCCAATAGAATCAATAGAATAAGAGCCTAATTAATTGAATGTATAATAGTAAAAAAAAAATCTTGATTTATCAAAATAAATAAGTAAAAAGAGACGAGAAAAAAAAAGAAGATGAACAAAGTAATTAAGAACAAACAAGCAAAAGGAAAACAAGACACATGTTGAAGATGGCACAATTGCCAATAAAAGTGGAAATGGATCCATAGGCAACAACCCTATACCGACCCAAGTAAGAATCATCAGTAATGGCCCCAACAAGATCCCACTCATTTTTTAAAAAAATTAGAAGTCTCTACCAATCATTGATACGTAAACAGTTACGATTTGAATTTGACATGTTAAATACATAATCATTGAGATGGGACTATTCCTTGCCTTAAATTCGATGTTGTATTTAGTAAACTGAATGGTCTATATATACTTCTGGTTCAATTTTTTAGTGTACATCATTTTTTCTAATATGTACTAATAAATACTTAGAATAATAACTTTGCATAAGAATAAATTTAAAGCATATAATCAAAAATAGAAATTAATGATTGTAAAGACATATCAGAATCTGTAACAGTAAGATGAAACAGAAAGAAATAATATCGAGCACACTGAATGTAAAATGTGTCATTAAGGAAATTATTCTCCTCTAGTACCAAGATTTAAACGAATATATCCTCTCAGGATAGAAAGATTCTACTCACCAGTGTATTGGTACAAAAACAATGGTGTCAGCGAGCCACTCAAAGAGAGCAAAGTACACTAGAATACTAGATTTAATTGTGCAAAAGAAGAAGAAGAAGTTCAAATTTTTTTCATAGTGAAAAGTCTGAGGAATCACAAGTATTTAAAGCGAAGAAAATTGTTTCTGAAAATTTGCAACCTTCCAGAATAGTCACTAAGACATGGTTGTTCTTGTAAGTTTGCAACCTTTCATAATAATCATTAGAAAATGGTGAAAAATTTAAATAAAATGGAAAAGATATTTGCCATTCATTAATAAATTAATAATTAATTAAATAAATAATTAAAGAAAACCTTATCAAAAAAATAATCTCTCAATCATTTTCCAAAGCAAAAATCTTGCAAGCGGATAACGTAAGGGGCCCTTCTTTCCAACCCATTTAATGACTAATAAAAGTATTTCCTTGTTTAAAAAGAACTTTTTTTTCCTCCACCAATGAGTAAGAATTGTTTTTTATTAAAGCATAAGAGAACTTTTCATTATCCGTCCTTTCATCTTTCCTCATTTTTCATTTATTCTTACTATATACCCAACACATCAAAGTAAATAAAAATATTTTTTATAATTTTATAATCTTAAATATGTTATCGTGAAAAAATAAAATTAAAGAGATATAAAAAAATGACATTTTTTTTAGACAAACTAATACAAAATCGGTGTTAGGTGTGATCATCTTAAAGATGAAAGGAATCCACATGTGTAAATGTAGCAGTTGAAGTTGATTCCAGATCGAGATTTATTATGACGAATAGAGATTTCAATTTAAGACCAAATCATAAACATCTTGCTGACTTAATTTTTCGTTCATTTTAAAATGGATAAATAATATTGAATTTTCCTATATATATATATTAAAAGAACAATTTAATACACTTAGGACATCACATATGGCATATAATAGCCACGTAGGATGCAACGTAAGATAATGTATATGTTTATTTATTTAATTTTATACAAGTTTAAATGTTTAGTTGTGCACACACAGAGTTGCAGGACATGTATGTCAACTGAAGTCAAGTTAAATTTCATGTTTATGTATTATGTCTTTTATATTTCGTAATAATTTAACTTTAAAATATCAATTTTATCTTTAATGAAATGATTTATAGTCACGTAAATAATATATTAGAATGAAAATAATCATAATTTAATATGTAGAAAAATAACATATCAAATATGATGTATAACTTGTTATCATACTAAAATTTATAGCAAAATATTATACTACTTGAAGTTAATAATTGTAGGCACCCATCCACAAGGAAACAGCTCATTTAGCTCATGTCATTTTTTATTTCTAGCCAGCCACAGAGTAGCCCCCACCTACCACATAATGTTGAAATTGTGAAAATGGCATAACTCATAGTAAGAGTGGAGAAGTAATTGGTGAAGAATAATTATAATTTTTTTACCATGACTAATAATAATTATTATTATCCTTAGTGATTGAAAGTTGTTATGCTAATAATTGTAAATGTGGTTAATATAATAGCTAATGAAGGTAGAGAATAATTATGATTCGTGGCGATATATAATAATGACAATTATTATTAGCGATTAGGAGTTGTTATGATGATGAATGTAGATGGTGATAGTTAATAATGGTGAGTGACGACGATAGTTATAAATTGGTGAACTGTATATTTATAGACATCAAAATTTTGTGGGACTATACAAGCTAAGACGAATGCAATTTCATTTGAGATTCTTGGAAACTCCTACTCTAAACTATATATAGTTCATGTCTAAATAAGAGATAATATATTTGAATGTCCGGAGTAAAAAAAAAACCATTTTTTTCTTCCAAAATGCATAAAGGCCCATGCCCATAGCAAGCCAATTGTGAAGGCTGAACCATCAAAGACAAGAGCAGTGGCAATAGCAAATGCCTTTGCAACTACATTGAACACAACTTTAAACAATTATAAGGATCCAAAAAGAATTATCACATAAAGTGATCAGGTTTGCTTTTCAAGAATTAAATTGATTAATTTTAAAATTCAAATTAAAAAAGATCATTTTAATTAATTGTAAATTTGGAATTATTAATTCCCACTTGGATTTATTAAGAGTTGGTAGCAAATGAGATGTACTGTTAATTAGTACTCCCATGTCCCTTATTATTTGTCCACTTTTGAATTGATACACCTACTAAGAAAATAATTATTGATATAGGGAGTTTACCATTTTCCCCCTATTAATTATGAAGTGGATGACTTAAAAACTTAGGGGTCGTTTGGTTTGAATACAAGTTATGTTGGGATTAATTATGATGTGATAAGTTATGCTGGGATAAGTTAGGATGTGATAAGTTATGTTGGGATTATTTCTTATTGACCGTTTGGTTGGTTGCTTTCAATATAATATGCATTACATAAATTCTAATGTAATTGTTTACGAAAATACCCTTCAATTTGTTTAGTTATATATATATATATATATATATATTCTTTTCAGGCAGTAATTATTTATTCTTAAAAATAAAACTTTTGTCTTATTTAGCTTAAATATTTTTGTGTGTGTATTTCCATAATTGTACCAAATGTATTTAAGAATAAAATTTTCATCTAAATTTGTTCAAGTACAAATTGATTTATTATTTATGTTACTTCATTTAAACACGTATCGTTCTTAAATTGTAAAATACTAAAGTTATCTTCATTTTTAAATCATCTTTCATGTTACTATTTCCTTCAAAATTTATGTGAACTAACAATAGAATACTTCCCGAAATTAGCGTACGTGAGATGAAAAGAAGATAAAATAATAAAAAATACACAAAAGGTCTAGCTAAAATGAATACCAATATAAACTAATTTCAGAGAAAACTGCACAGGAAGCTTGTATTCAGTATCGTAGCATTTTATCTCTCATTTTAATTGATATATAAAATATAAATTTTCAAGTGGCTAAAAGAATATACAATTAAAAATATGTAATTCGATAGTAAGGAAATTAAATTAAAATATAAATAAACATAAGAATTAGTCAAATAAATTCATAAATAAAATTATATTTGTATGGTGTAATTTTTTTTAAATATAAAGAATTATTATAATAAAAATAAGGAGTAGTGAAGGTCATAACTATTATGATACATGATATTTAAAATAATATATGATTTTACATGGATACAAAAAATGAGGTATAAAAAGAGTTTAAAGGGACACTTTTGTCATTTTATCTATCTTATACTGGGATAAGTTATCCCGGTATTACTATTCCACCCAAAGATATGGATAACTTATCTCAGGACTAATTATTAATCCTGGGATAAGTTATCCCATGCTGTGCAACCAAACAGAGGATTAAAAGGTGCTCAAAATTTATCCCAGGATTAACTCCCTTTATCCATCACACCAAACGACCCCTTAAGGTTTTCAAGAAGTCTTACCTTTTTCAATGTAATTAATTGAGGATATAATAGGTAAAAAAAAAAAGGGACAAGTAATTAAGGGCAACTAAAAAAGAAAAAATAAACAAGTAATTTAGGATAACTTAAAAAGGAAAAATGGACAAGTAATTGGGGATAGAAGAAGTATTATGTTTCCAATGTATTTCCATTACATATTATTAATTAGTATTATGATTCCAATGTACTCTGTGATTTTATATTCCAATCAACATAGGAAAAAACAAAATTGTCTATAGGTTATTAGTTTTAAAATTGGAAAAATTCTTTTGGCCAAAAAAATTAGCCAGAATGGTAAAATAATATATTTCATATTATTTTATTTTATTTTTTTAAACATTTTTACCTTTTTAATTTTAATACTTTTTAATTAAAAATAGAAAAAGAACAATTTATTTTAAAATAAAAAAGATATTATAGACTTTTTAATCTTTTGGCCAAATTTTCTGACCATTTAGCATTTCCTTTAAAATTAAGTTTTGAAAAAAGCTGCTATGAGTGTTTTTTTTTTCTTTTTGAGAAAATGGTCTAAAACCCCCTTAACCTATACCCGAAATCTCAACTACACACTCTAACTTTACGGTGTCCTATTACCCACCTGAACTTTATATTTCTCTATTTTATACACACCTAAAATGCCACAACCACATATATGTTGCTGGGTGAAAGTCACGCGTTTGACACGTGGAATATTATTAAAAACTTTTTTAAAAATTAATTTTTTCTACTTTTTTACTTATTGTTTTAAATTCTAGTTTAAGGTCATAACATCAAAGTTTATGGATGTATTTTGATCTTCAAATATGAAACTATTTGATGACATTGTTGGTTGCTAATTTTTCAAGCTAAAAACACTAAGTTTGAGTGTTTGACTAAGTTCATGACTGCAATTTTTAAATTTGAACTTTGGAACTCCATGAACACCGACGAGCTTTCGTATGAAATTTTTAGATCTATTTTCTGGATTGGGAGCAACTTCCGCTAATGTTTTGAAGAGTTTCATATGGCAAAAAACTAAAACTCATGGTTTTAAAATGTGAACCACCAACTTGAAACCTCCATTAAAGTTGGTTCAAAAGGCTTGGTTCAAATTCGACTTGCCACAAACGAGTACCGTTTTGAATGCGTAATATATCAAAAAAATCGAAATGTCAAGAAAAGCTTATATCTAAAATTTAGCGTGATTTAAAGAAGTTTTAAGACGACTTTGCTTCAATTATTCAGAGCAACGGGATGAAGAAGATGAAGAAATGGCGCTGCATTTTCAGATTTGCAGGAATTTGACCAGTTATTAAAATCAGTTGAAATTTTATTCCGTAGATCTGTTGGGTATTGAATATAGGATTAGAAATTTTCTTAGTATTACAATTTATTAAAGAAAATTAGTTGAGTTTCACTATATTAAGCATATTCAAGCTTGAATTTTGCTTTGATTTGGAAGATTTTTGGGGCAAAGTTCTTGATGGAGGAGGAATTTTTCGTCAAAATTAACCTTCTAACGCGCCTAGAGAAGGTGAGAACACCTTCCATGACAGGTCAGCACTTAGGTGTGTATAAAATAGAGAAATATAATGTTCAGGTGGGTAATAGGACATCCGTAAAGTTGGAATGTGTAGTTGGGATTTCGGGTATATGTTGGGAGGGTTTTAGACCATTTTCTCTTTTTTTTCAAAAAAAAGTAAAATACATTAAATAAACTCGCCGCTGCAGCAATTTTATGGGTTTTTTTTATGGATCTCGCTGCTGTAGCAGTTATTTTGTTAAAAAAATGTTTAACATTTCTCATTGGACATTGTTAACGGCTGTTAAAATCATAAAGGATCTCGCTCACTCATAAGCGAATTTTTCATTTTGTTTTTTTTAAAAAAAAAATTGGGTGGCCCTTTATGCATTTTGGAGCAAACAAGTTGTCATTTTGGCTCTGGACTCTAATATATTTTTTTAAAGAGGCATCTCGAATATCTCATATTAACTCTTGAAATATTTATAAAGAAATCGAGGTGTGACCGGACTCTTCTTGACAATCAAATACTTGGGAATCAAGAAAAGAATAGAATTGTCCCCATATTATTTATTAATAAAAAAATAATTAGTAATAATTGCATCATTCAACAAATGCAGTACAACATAACATCAAGATTCATGTAAGAGTCTATAATCACATTCTTGCTCTTCTTCCACATGAGATAACCTACTGCTACCATCATTGCCAGATTCATAAAACCGGCAAACGACCAGAAAATATAAGAAGTTGAGAAAACTCAAGAAAGAAAGCAACCAGAAAAAGTAATCAATGTGACCCTTATTAATGTTGCTCGAAAGCCAGCTTGTTTTACCTCCGGTTGATGAAAGCCAATCCACACCACTCACCAGAATACTTCCCATCAAACTCGACACAGCAGTCCCAACAATGTACATAGATGACGCGATGCTGGACATGCTTTTGGGAAATAAAGTGTAGAAAAACTCAACCTGTCCAACTCCATGGGTAGCCTCAGCCACTCCAAGTAGTGCATATTGTGGCACGAACCACATAGCAGACATGTTCACTAAAGAATTTGGGTCCTCCTCAAGCCCTTCCTCTATTGCCCTTTGTCGTCTTATGCTTTCTGTTATTGCTGACAATGCAATAGACATACCAGAGGATATTAAGCCAATCCCCATTCGGGTGACAGGACTTAACCCTCTTGGTTGTCCAGTATATTTTGATAGCAAAGGGACCAAAACACGGTCGTAGAAAGCAATCCACATTGTTAAAGCAGTAATCATAAACACACTGAATGATGCTGCTGGTACTTCAAAGTGAGGAAAGATGTGTCTATCCATTGTCTTGGTTTGAAGCAAGGAAAATGAAAATATATTCATATCCACAAAGATCATGAAACAGGTGGACCACATAGGAAGTGCTTTAATAAGAGCCTTGAGTGATTCAACTTGTTCCACACTACAGAGATTCCATGGATTTGAAGCTGATCCATCAGGATTCAAATCTCGTTGAGGATCTTCAATTATGCAAGCTCTATTTAAACACCTATAACATACAATAAAACTTATTACAATGAACTGCAATATCATATAGCACTGAAAAAAAGGAGAAATTTTTTGTGATTAACAAATCATGAAATCGTAAATAGTACCATTATATTGGTGAAAAGATGGATACACTGACCTGAAGTCCTTTGATGGAGGCAAGACATCTGATTCAAGTGGCCAACGATAGAATTCATCACAATCAGTCAATGGAAGACGGGTATTATTTCTTTTCCTAAAAGCTGCTACAGCTGCTTGAAACAGTCCTATGACCAAGTTTTCCGTAGTTTTAGCTTTCACTTTGATATAAAGAGGAGAACCGATTTGGAACATCAAGACAGACAAAAACATGAGGATAGTAGGGACACCAAAACCAACTTTCCAACCATAAAGATGTTGAATATAAACAATAAGGGTAACTGCAAGAATAGTTGAAATCCCTGAGCTAGCATAGTACCAATTGAAATAGCTTTCAAGAATCCTCTTGTTCTTTCTATTTTCCAATTGATCAGCACCAAATATTATAGAACAAGGTCTAACAAAACCAGCTCCGACGGACATAAATCCAAAAGATGAAAACAGAACAGCAAGTTGTAGTAGTGTTGGTCCATTACAAACATTTTGGAACTGAGAGCAGGGTAAGGACTTGAGTTGTGGAATCATTGATGTGAGCCATAGAATAATCATTCCCTGTCCAAGAAAAATGTTAAACTTTGTCAAGGTGAACCCAATTTAGTTTGAACATCACCATTTTCTATAAATAAATAAGAAAAAACATTTGCACTAGTGAGATAACAGATTGACATCAAAACACTCACAATAAGAGTGGAGATGGATCCATAGGCAACAGCCCTATACCGACCCAAGTAAAAATCTGCAGTAATTGCCCCAAAAAGAGCCAATCCATTTGAAAGTGCACCCCATAATCCAAGAATGATAGTACCAGTAGCAGCACTCATGTTATAATATGTCATCAAGTAGATTATCAAATTTGCTTGTAAACCATAACTTGCTACCCTTTCAAATGATTCATTCACTGAAAAAAATATAAAAAACAATTACTACTTAAACAATGTAAACAAAACAAAAAAAACAAAAAAAAGTATTACCAATGATAAAAGGCATGGTTCTTAGACCACCCTTTCTTGGGTTTTCTTCAACTAATAATAATTCCCTTTCACTCTCCATTTTTACTAACACTGTTTTTTCCTTTTCAGTTTCTTCAACTAATATATGTACAACTTCCTTGCTTTTAATTCGATGATGTAGATTCAGTAAAATGAATGGTCCAGAACTCCATAATATATTAAAATATTTTTCGATAAGATACATAGAATATATTAAAATACTTTTTTAATCTTATTATCCTAAAACGGACTGAAACGAAATCAGCGTTAGGTATGAGCATCTTAAAGAGGAAAGGAATCCACATGTCTAAAGTGTGTAGTAGTTCGAAGTCGAGATTTCATCATAAACAGCTTGTTGACTTAATTTTTCGTTTCATTGATAATGGTTATGGTGATAGTTAAAGATGACGAAGAATGAACACATAATTATGACAATTATCATTACCTATTGTGTAACGACTTATTCTATAGTGATAATTTATGATAGTGAATGAATAATTATAATCTTTTTAAGGTGACGGGTAATGATGATAATTATCAATAGCAATTAAAAGTTGTTATGATAATAATTATAAATGATGATTATTATTAGCTTTGAATTAAGAGAAAATTAAAATTGAAGCCACACTATCTATTAATAAAAATATTCTTATTTTTTTTATATATTATTTATGATTAGAATATATTTTTCATCCATTAAAATTTGTTGCAAATACTCTTCGTAGAATTCTTTAAATAAATATCTTAATAATATAAAAAATATTTAAGATGGGCAATAATGATGATAGTCTATCATTATACTCGTCATTGTTAATTTAACATTAAAAGCACCATTTCCAATCAGCCATATGGCACATGCAGAGGCAGAATGGGCAAGGTAGCGATGAGGCTTGTCAGTCATTTAAAAATAGTGAGCAGCTCACCCCATGCTATATTAGACGATACTCCGTCCATTTTTTTTGTTATGTTGCATTTTTTAAAAGTTAATTTGATTAATTTTTAAAGTTTAATTATATTACATTAATTTGATATTTTAAACGAAAAATTTAGATATTCAAAAATCATATGAAAAGTATTATAAATTACAATTTTTTTTGCATATCAATGTGATGAAAAATTACATTGTAAAATGTTAGTCAAAATTTTTATAATTTGATTTTAAAAAAGAAACGATAACAATTAAAAGTGGACGGAGGTAGTATTAACTTGAATAACCATTTGATCGGGAAATCTTAATAGTTTAGCTGATTGGTTATCTGAATTCCCACCTTATTGGTGAGGATTTCATTCTCCACATTGTAATCTCTCTCCCCAATTTCCACTTCCCCACCCCCGCTCCCCCACCCCCAAAAAAAAGGATTAGCTGTTTTGTCATGGATATTTTTTACTTTTTCTGTTAGTTTTTGTTTTAGCTCCCCCTCAGGAGTTTTCACATTTGCTTCTTTGATGACTCGAACTCATAACCTTAAAATTGAAAGTGAGATATGCTTATCATATAAGCAACTCTCTCTTGTTCAAAGCAAACAATTCTTTCGACCTTTTTCTATTAGTTGAATTTCAAAGATTATGCTTTATCATAAAATTTATGAAAAATTTAAAATTCAATTTGTATTTGTAAAATATTTGTAACATCCCGCTTTAGAAAGAAAGTAGACATAGAAAGAAACCATTTTTGGAAAGATCAAATTTGGAAAGTTTGGCAAGTTTTGCTAAGTATAAGTTTTGAGTCAACTCCAAACGACCAAAACTCTTAGTACATGATGTATTAGGTGTGCTATAAGATATCTAATGAAATATCTTTAAATTATCTTTCCAACACCCCCGAGTTTGCTCAATTTCGAGTTCGTATGAGGGAGATATGCCCATTTGAAGTCGGGTTGTCTAGAGAAGGAAGGTCAAAATTGGATTTTTGAAGGGTATTATGGTCTTTTCACTACTCAATTAATTAAATTCATTTTTGGTAATTAAGTTGGGGTCTAAACTGAATTGGTTCAGTTTACACTTCATAAAAATTAAGTTAGGGTTTTGAGAAAAGAGAAAAGAAGAGGAGAAGAAGGAAGGATTCATCGCGTTCTTGAAGTTAAGCTTGTTGATTTCGCTAAAGGTTAATTAATTACTATTTAAAAATTATCTATAGATACTCAAATAGCTCAAAATTCTCAACCAACTTCACAAACTAATCAGATGTGACTCGGGTCAACTATCAAGAGGAATAAAACGATAATTTTATAAAAATTTCCAAAAATGACCTTCTGAGTCATCACATTATATATCCACCACTAAAAATCATGTTCGTCCTCAAACATAAAGAAGGTGAAGGAAAAATAACCAACGTTATCAAAATCCTGAGTTATGATCTTCGAGAGTAGGTGTACATTCATATCTCCAAGTGAGTTCCTCTTTAAGACCATCCATCAAGATCAACTATTAAGACCTGGACTTTCAAGTCAAACTTTGACAGATTTACGAATCAGGAGTGGTTAGCAAGCCACAAACTAACCCATGAATCCATTCTGAATCGAAACCCTCTGAACGTTAACACAACCACCAATACAAATCTTTTCCCACATAACCAATGATGGAAGGCATAGTTCTATGACCACACCCTTTCTTGGCTTCTCTTCTACTTGTGTAATTTCTGTCCCCATTTTTACTGTGTCTCTGTTTTTTCTCTTTCACATTGCTCTTTGCTTTAATATATGACCAAATAAAAGAGATATTTTTTTAAATGAACTAAAAAAATAAAGTAAGATAGATAAATTAAAGCAAAGAGAGTAGTTCATAGTTCACAGTATAGATAAATTAAAACGAATGTAGTAGTTCATAGAGTATGGTATAGATTAATTAATTAAAGCGAATGGATTAGTTAATAGTTCATGGTATTAATAAATATGCTTATAAATTCTCGACAAGTTTAGAAATGTTTTCAACACTTCTCTCAACTTTTTATTAAGAGTCTAATACTCCTACAAGAGATTGAGACCACTAGTTATACCAAATGAAAAAATACTCATTTATCTCATCCGTTAAAAGTGACGTAACCCTCCACCTGTACACATGTCCAACTATGATAGGACCATATCACTAATTAAATCAATAAAAGTACAAATTTCTTTTATTTTTATTAAAACCACATCCCTTTTAACCCAAAAGTAGCCATTGTCTTCTTATCCGAAAAGACACTGTTATTGTCGCCGGATCTGGTGCCGGTGCCGGTGCGGGAGCATCTAAGACTTTCGTCAGAAGCACTGTTTCATCTTGTCATTCTCTATTTGAAGGATCAAATATTAGCTTCTCTCTCACAACTTTGATTCCCTCACCACTAACACAGTTTATCAATCTGAAATTCAGTCGATGCCATCTGATCAATTCCGACAATTCTTCGTCGGAATCTACCTTAACGCACCTCAACAACTTCTGGCTACCCACTTGCTATTTACTTAGGTGAATTGTCAAAATGCTTCGATTTTTCTGATCTCATACCCATATGAAACTATCAAAATTGATACACCTATAAGCCACTAGCAACAACAGCCAAGAATCAAATCTTCGTTTTTAGCAGCTCAACATCTGATAGAAGTTTAGGTGCTCCGGCACCAGAACCAGCTCCGATGATAGTAACAATGTGTTCTCGAAAAGAAGACCATAGCTATTATTGGGTTAAAAGGAATGTGGTTTAATTTTTTATTTTTTTTTAAAATAGATAATTATTTTTATTTTTATTGATTTAATAGTGATATGGTCCTATCATAGAGTGAGCTCCATTTGTTCCATAATGACGTTCCATCCATATGCACACTGTTGGCCAGAACCAACTAGGCGTTGTGATTCCCTGGCATTTCAGTAGTTGGCCTCATATCTCAGTTGCTATTGTACATTGAAAGAATAGATGTCCAATAGTTTCATTTGCCCCTTCACACAACTTAGGCATCTCCAATCCAATCATCTATTTTATTTTTCAAATATAAATTTTTTTATTTTTTAACACAATCAACTTCAATTTAATTTTCTATTTTACTTTTTAAAAAAGAATATTTTTCTCTCTTCTCAATATTATATTATTATTTCTATTTTATTTTTATTTTTTTATTTCATAATATAAATTCTTTATTTCTTTTTTCCCAAATAATTACTTCATATAATTTTTAATGTGATATGAAATTATATTTTATTCTAAATTTTTTAAATAACATAAATTGCAAGAAAATATAATATAATACATAAATTAGGGGACAAATTCAAATAAAAGTGACATACAATTACATAAACACTCAATTTTCAAAATTATTATGTTGCTCCCATAAATGCTCTATTAATGCATTACGGAGTTCAAAATGAGCATTTTTGTCCTTAATTTTTTATGTCTAGCTAAAAATTGTTCAAACCAGAGATTTTCATCTACCACCATTTCTATAGTTGAAGTTGGAGTTGGAGCCTCTACGACATATTGAATTGGTGCATTGAGATCACGTTCATCTTCAATTATCATGTTGTGCAGTATAATACATGTAGTCATTATATCATGTAGCACTTCCTTTCTCCAAAAACGTGACAATTCTGCAATAATTACAAAACGTGATTGCAAAACTCCAAATGAACGTTCAACATCTTTTTGG
The DNA here is from genome assembly GCA_035578085.1 of Solanum pinnatisectum. Taxonomy (NCBI): domain Eukaryota; kingdom Viridiplantae; phylum Streptophyta; class Magnoliopsida; order Solanales; family Solanaceae; genus Solanum; species Solanum pinnatisectum. The sequence goes on along the minus strand of CM069080.1, from coordinate 6,307,975 downwards.
CACGATTCTTGTTTCACCGCGAAATATTTCTTGTTTTGGGAATGAGGATCACGAATAGTTTGAACAATTGTAGATCATTTAGGATATATACCATCAGCTAAGTAATAACCCATATTGTATTTCCTTGAATAACATAATGGGCGGGAGGTGCAATACCGCTAGCAAAATTGAAAAAATAAATGTGATGACTCTAAAACATTAATATCGTTATTGGTGCCAGGCAAACCAAAATAAGCATGCCATATCCAAAGGTCATAATCAGCAACAACTTCAAGAATAATTATTGGTGATCCACTACGACCTGCGTATTGCTCAGCCCATGCCGTTGGACAATTTTTCCATTTTCAGTGCATGCAATCTAGACTACCTAACATTCCTGGGAAACCACGATGCTCACCAATGTGTAGAAGCCTCGCAACATTGTTAGGTGTTGGTGATCTCAAATATGTCTCACCAAAAACCTTAGCTCGACAAAATCTCTTCATACTTTCAATAGTAGTTGACTCTCCAATTTTCACGTATTCGTCAGTGGCATCCGCTGGCAAACCGTATGCCAACATTCTAAACACAAAGGTAATTTTTTGCAAAGTAGATAATCCAAATCTACCAGCGCATCAATGCGTTGTTCGAAGTATGTGTTGTGATCTTTAATTGCATCAACAATACGAAGAAATAAATTGCGGGACATTCGATAACAACGGTGAAATATTGCATCATTAAATCGTGGTGTGGCTGAAATATAATTACGAAATGAATTATCATCAGCCGCCTCACGATCATGATTGATTACCACATGACCTAGAATGGAGCCACCTATGAAAACTTCATTAGTATGATTTTGTAGAACTTGTTGGAAGTTGATTTATTTAAATTATCATGATGTTCTATATTAGGAAAAAAATCCAAATCTAACGAAGATGATGACGAAGAAGAAAAATCTTCATCATTATTATTAGAACAATCTCCAAGATTGAAATTTATTTTCAAAGGACAAACCAAATTACTTGAATATGTTTTGAAATGAAATGAATGTGCATACTTCAAGTGGTAAATGGTGTTCATTATATAATATGTAATGTTTTATCTAAAAAAATATTAAATGTACTGATGAGAATTTCATCCAACCGTTTATAATAAGATGAAATCCATCTAATGGTGAATATGAAGATTACATTCTATCTTAATACGGTAAAATCTTATCCCCACGGTGTATACATTAAACGAATACAATTTTTATTGTTACGTAATAAAGTAAAATACGTGTTAATTAATTAAAATTGCGTAAAAAGAATCATAAATTCAAATACATGAGATGCATGTATTAGATTGGTGTATACATTATGTGCGGATAGGTTTTACTATGTTATGTATTATATTGTATTGTTATGTTATGTATTGTATTTTATCTTGTATTTAAATTATTATGTTATGTATTATATTGTATTGTTATCTTGTATTTAAATTATTATGTTATGTATTGTATTGTTATCTTGTATTTAAATTATCATATCATGAATTGTATTTTTAAATTAAATTTTTTCATCTTGCCATTTTAGTTTTGCGTATTCTTTATAATGAAAATTAATAATAAAATAAAATTTTATTATTCACGAAAATTAGAAAAAAATTTAAAATACTATTAATTTGAAATTAAAATAGTATATATTAAATAATATTTTTTAAAAATATTATATTACATATAAAAAAGAATTATGAATATTAGATATTTAATTAATGGAATTATACATTAAATAATATGTTAATTAGAAAGTAATAAAAATAATAATAAAATAATAAAAAAGTGAAATAGAGAGTGCAAATAGTAGTTCTTTAAATTTGGAAAACTACTATTCAACTCTCTAAATTTGAAGAATAGAGGGTGATTTGGAGGTGGGTTGGAGTGCCCATTCTCTTTTTTACTCTCCATATATAGACAATGGAGAGTAAAATAGAGGTGAGTTGCAGGGTTGGAGATGGTCTTACATTGTGGTTCCACATCTAGCCCCTATTTGATCAATCTATCTTACGTGTACTTGTCATTAGCTACCAAGTACGTCATAAATATGACTTTGATGCTTTTAATATAGTATAAATAGATATAGATAGATCTAACATATAGATAGATAATATATTTCTTCTCAAATATCCCATAAAACTTCTGAATATTCATAAAAAAGAATAAGATATTGTTAGATTTTTCTTAACACATAAATATTTCAAGAAGATCCATTAAATTCTCTTTACGTGAAAATAAAAAAATTCAACAAGAAAAATCAAAGGAAAAAGAAATATACCTACACTACTTATTAATATAATATTTTTATTTTTTCAAATTTATTTGTACTTAAATTTATTTTTCATACACAAATTTATTTCCAACTCTAGCATCTTTGTAAATTTCTTTGAATAAAAATATCTTAATATTTTTTTTTAAAAAAATTAAGCTTGGAAAAACTGAGGTAGTCCAAAAGAGTAAATATATGATTTTAAGCACCCGTTTGGCCATGCGATATGGTATCATGATATGATATTATGATATGAAATTATGAGATAAAATTGAAGTTTTGTTTGGACATGCGATATGAAATTTTTGTGTTGTATATTTTCTCATAAACATAAGAATCTCATAAGTTGTAAAACTATTAAAATAGCCCCAATTGTTTATTTAATTTTACAAAATAAACAAAAATTTATAAAAATCGCATAATAAATTATTACAAAGCTATTTGTTCTCCACTTAAGTAATTATTTTATCTAACTTTAATTCATCAAACTTTAATTCAATAAAAAAATTGAACAAAAATTGTAGTGTACTAGTCTTAATATAATCCTCCCACATAGTACAAACAATTTCCTCACATTGAACTTGCATTTCGATCATGATGCCAGAAGACGAACCAACATTGTTACTTTAAGGTGTAATAAATACAAAACGGTAGAAGTAATAAATTAGGTGTTGGAGTAAATGAACAAAACAAATTTATTACTCAACAATCGGTTGGTGTGAATTAAAGTGATTATATGTTGGTGAAAATAACAAATTTTATCTCGGTGAGAATAATAAATTTTATAAAGTAATGATGTGATTATAAATTTTATTTATATATAAAATAAATGGTTAATATATATAAATGTGGGGTTGTTTTAACAAAATATAAACTTGTGGATTAATTTTTGTATTAAAAATATTTCAAATCATGATATGAAATTCCATATCATGGTTTTTGGAGAAAATGGAATCACATATCATGATATGGAATCAGCATAAAATCGCATGTCCAAATGCTGATTCCATCTCATGATTTCATATCATGATCAATGATGGAGCTAGAATTTTTAATAAAGGGGTTCAAAATTTGAAAAAGTTAACATACGAACTAATCAAATGGGGTTCAACATTTACGGTATATACATAAAAAATAATTTTAACCATATATAAATAGTATGATTTTTTGCTGAAGAGGGTTTGGGTGAACTTTATTGCTCTTCCTCGATCGTGATATGATATCGCATTTACCATGGCAGTAGCCACCCATGTCAACTACCATCCACAAGAAAATGCTCATTTTGCCCTTGTCATCTTTAATTTGACACTGAAAGCACAATTCCAGCTCATAAGAATGAGAAAGTGAGCAGGTCCCCTCATGGCATTATTATTTAATTTGATTGAGGTTTTGTCATGAATATTTTGTACTTTTTATTTCGAATTAAATTTCAAAAATTATAAGTAGTTGATCATATTTTGGAAAATTTATAGTTCAACTTAAATTTAAAAAATATTAAAAAGTAGTTTTCACTTCAAATTATTCAAAAAAAGCATAATACATGAACATATCCTTGAACTTGGATTTAGCTGATATTTATGCCCTCAAATTTTGGTGTGCACAAGTAGGTACTTTAACTATTTGTATCTTACATGGAGATGCATGTGTCTATTTTTTCGATTTTATACAAATTTAACTATCTATTTGTACACACTCAAAGTTATCAACTGAATACAAGTTAAGTTATCCCGAATGTATGTTCACATTTTTGCCTAAGGAAAGTCGCAAGATACATAAAAAACAAAGAGATTATAAAGGTCTTAACATATAAAGACACTTTATTGTCTAACTCAATTAGTAGTAGTTGGATAGTTTCAAGAATGCAGTACAACATATCATCAAGATTCATGCAAGAGTCTATAATCACATTCTTCCTCATCGGCCACATGAGGTGATCTACTCATCTCATCATTCTCAGTTTCATAAAACCGGCAGACGACTAGAAAATATAACAAGTTGAGAAAACTCATAAAAGCAAGTATCCAGAAATGGTAATCCAGGTGACCCTTATTAATGTTGCTAGCAAGCCAGCTCGTTTTACCTCCCCTTGATGTAAGCCAATCCTCACTACTCACCAGAAAACTTCCAATCAAACTTGACACAGCAGTCCCAACAGTGTGCATAGCTGACGCGATGCTGGCCATGCTTTTCGGTAATAGAGTGTAGAAGAACTCAATCTGTCCAACTCCATGTGTTGCCTCAGCTACTCCGAGTAGTGCATACTGTGGCACGAACCACATAGCAGACATGTTTACTAAAGCATGCGGGTCGTCCTCATGCCCTTCCACTATTGCCCTTTTTCGTCTTATGCTTTCTGTTATTGCTGACAATGCCATAGACATACAAGAGACTGCTAAGCCAATCCTCATTCGGGTTACAGGACTTAGCCCTCTTGACCTTCCAGTATATTTTGATAGCAAAGGTACCAAAACACGGTCGTAGAAAGTAATCCAGATTGTTAAAGCAATAATCAGGAACACACTGAATGATGCTGCTGGTACTTCAAAGTGCGGGAAGATATGTCTATCCATGGTCTTTGTTTGAAGTACAGAAAATGCGAATACATTCATGTCCACAAACATCATAATACCAGTAGACCACATAGGAAGTATTCTAATAAGAGCCTTGAGTGATTCAACTCGTTCCACACTACAGAGATTCCATGGATTTGAAGTTGATCCATCAGGATTCAAATCTCTTTGAGGATCTTCAATCATACAAGCTCTATTTAAGCACCTGTATATATCCATCGTACAATAAAGTCTTATTCCAATGAACTGCTATATAATAAAATCAGACAAAGTATGGAGACACTGACCTGAAGTCCTTTGATGGCGTTAAGACCTCTGTTTCATATGGCGAATGATAGTAGTCATCACAACCAGTCAATGGAAGACGGATTTTTCTTTTTCTAAAAGCTGCTACACCTGCTTGGAACAATCCTAATAGCAAGTTTTCTTTATCAGTTTTCACTTTGATATAAAGAGGAGAACCGATTAGGAACGTTGAGACAGACAAAACCATGAGTATAACAGGGACACCAAAGCCAATTTGCCAACCAAAACGATCTTGAATATAAATAATTACGGTAACTGCAATCATAGTTGCAACCCCTGTGCTAGCATAGTACCAATTGAAATAGCTCTCAACAATCTTCTTGTTCTCAGGGTTCCCTTTTTGTTCCAATTGATCAGCACCAAACATTATAGAACAAGGTCTAACAAAACCAGCTCCGACTGAAGTAAACGCAAAAGATGTAAACAGAACAGCAAGTTGGAATGCTGTTGGTCCATTACAAACATATTGAAAATGAGAACAGGCCAAAGTCGTGAGTTGTGGAATCATTGATGTGAGCCAAAGAATAACCATTCCCTGTCGAAGAAGAATGTTAAGCCATACAAGATTTGGTAGTTTCAAAAACATGTTAAAATAGCACAACTCACAATAAAAGTGAAGATGGTTCCATAGGCAACAGCATTAAATCGACCCCAATAAGAATCAGCAATAATTGCCCCAACAATAGCCAATCCACTTGAAAGTGCACCCCATATTCCAATAATACTAGTACCAGTAGCAGCACTCATGTTATAATATGTCATCAAGTAAATTATCAAATTTGTTTGTGAACCATACCTTGCTATCCTTTCAAATGATTCATTCACTGAAAACAACAACAACAACAACAAAAAAGTGAAAAATTGAAATTAACAAATTGCAAAACAATTTAACTAAAGAAAAGTAAACGAGTAGAGTATGGTTAGTACAAATGATGAATGGCATGGTTCTAAGACCACCCTTTCTTTTGTTCACTTCAACTTCTGTTTCTGTGCCCATTTTCAGTTTCATTCTCTCTTTCCTCTTCAGTTTTCTTCTTTGCTTTAATATATGATTAACACAGACAAAGAGAAAGAGAAAAAAACACTAAACCCCAGGCCCACATTTATGGTTGCTTCCAAAATATTGAATGAGATTGAGACGTGACAGAGGGAGATATTAGACAATTTTTAATTTTGATAACTGTTTAATCATGAATATTTTTTACTTTTATTTTTCAATTTGAATTTAAAAATTTATTCTTCATCATAAGAAAGTGTCTGGTTCATACAACAGCAGACAACCAGAAGTTATAACATGTTGAGAAATGTTATATTTAAATGTTTTTTTAAACAAACAATATAAGACACAAATTTCTAAAGCATATCAATTATAAAGTATGTTTTAGTAGTAAAAAGGCTGGCAGAGTGGCAGGTTATGTCATATAAAAATTAAAATTGTCTGGCCTTCGACTTCAAGTTGTATTTGGAGAAAAATGACCAAAATACTTCTTAATATATGAGTAATAGTATTTTATTTTGATTTTTAATATATTTCACTTAATTAAAATAGTTATTAATTTAGTTACACACGCTGGATTATTCTTGTATTCAAAATTGCTTTGAAGATACTCTATGTGTCATTTTTATTAGGATTTAGGAGTAGTTCACTATTTTGAAAATAAATTCTTATTTTTACTTGTCATTTTTTTGTATATCAATCAACGATAATTATTCTTTTCATGTTTTTACTTTTAACATTGATTACGTATTCTTCATATAATAATGGGGCAAGACCTAATATTAAAATCAGTTAATAAAAATAATATGATAAAATAGTTATGATAATTCCGGAACCCTAATAATTGTAGCCCCCCAAATCAACTCAATATCAAGATTGACGCACAAGGAAATAGCTTATTTAACTCGTGTCAATTTTTTATTTGACATTGAAAGCACCATTTCTAGCACGCCATTTGATCATGAATATCTTTTTTTTATACCTTGAAATTCAAAATTTATGCTTCTTAATAAAATTTTGATTTTTTTTTATAAGAGTAAAAACACACTTAAAATATCCCCTTTTTTGAATTTTATATCTACACTATTTAAAATGTAAGTTTCATATCTAAACTATTACTTATTAGTTTGAGAAACACAACTCTCTCTTTTATAACACTCTCATCATGATTCGTGTAATACACTCTCTTTTGTTTTAAAAAATTGTCAAATCACACTCCATATGGACAAAAAATGTCACCTTAACAAAAATTAAATAAATTAGTAGTACTAGTTAAAATTTAAAATTAAAATTACTATCCCAAAAAAAATTTATAAAATAAAATGTAAAAATATTTTTCTTATCCTACTCTATCACTTCCACTCACTGTATACCCCCCACCCCCTCCACTCTTCAAATACTAATTTAGATATTATTTCATTTTACAAAAAAATAGTTCTACCCACTCCGCTTTCAACATTTTTTCTCGTTTTGTGTTAGATATATACATATCGAAAATATTTTTTACTTTTCGTCGCAAGACTTTTTTTAAAAATAAATTTTTTTATTAATGTTATATTTAGTACACAAGTAGAAAACAATTCCTAAAAATATATGTACATATCTAACACAAAATGAGAAAAATGTAAAAAAATAAAAATAATTAGGAACAGAGGGCTAAATAGGATGGGATAAAATTTTATTTTTAAAAATAAACAATATCAATTTTTCTTTTGGGGAGGGGGGGGGGTGGGTAATGAGTGGGTGGTTTTGGGTGAAGTATATTTTTTTTTAAAAGAAATTTTAAAAAAAAGGACAGGGGATTGTTGGGGGGGGGGGGAGGGGGAGGAGGTGGTGGAGTGAGGAAAGAAAAATAATTTAATTTTTTTTAAAAAATATTATAATAATACTTTAATCTTTAATTTTTAATTAATATTAATAGGTTTATTATTTAATTTTTGTTAGGGTGAAATATTTTGTCCATGTGGAATGCCATGTGTCAATGTTTCTCAAATAAAAGAGAGAGTGCATATTTTAGGTATGTGTAACGCCCCGTATCCGAAAAAGGGAAATGAACTAGATTTTGAGAAGTTGCAGGTGCCGGCCACGGAGGCCAACCACCACCCATGGGTGGAACCATGAACCGTAGGTGTGGTCCGTGGCTTGGAGCCCCAAAATCATGATCTCTGATGACCAACGACGATCCACCAGGACGGACCGTGGGTCAGACCACGGCCCATCGACTGAGTCCGTCGGTGGGTCACTTAGAAAGTGCCCAAGCATGGACCACGGAAGGGACCTACGGACTCTAGATCGGTCTACGCCCCGTGGTCCAGCAGTTGTAGGTCCAGGCCAAAAGTCTCTGAACTTACTGACATACGTGTAGGACGGACCGTAGGTCCACCCACGGTCCGTCAGTGGTGAGTCGTGGGTCGTGGACTGGCAGTTATTTTCAGGGTTAGTTGGGTCTTTTCCTAATTAATTAATTCATATACTATGTCATTTTGCTTATATTTAGAATCCTTATATAAGCCTTTTTACCCCCAAATTCACCCCACTTAATTCATTCTTCCTAAATCCTAAAAGAAAATCAAAACCTCCTCTCAAATATTCTCTCTCTAGAACTTAAAGAAGAAGAAGATTCAGCTAGGGTTTGAAGCAAAGGATCCGAAATTCTCCATTGAAGGCTAGTAATTGGAGTCAAGGTATGATAGCTTTCATACATTGGTTCCTTCCACCCATGAAGTCCCCAAATTCCTCTATTTCAAATGGTAGAATTCCTTAATTAGCTAGGGTTTTCTTCTAACACCTTGGGTTCTTTTGATTATTGATCTTAATGATTTAATTATGTCTATATTTACAATGCTTTTATGATGTTTCCCTTATGAACCCATGCAAACTCCCCATGTTTTTCAAATTGTGATCACATAGAGTTGGGTTGTTGGTTATGAAATATGAGTTTTATGATCTAAAGCATGAAGTAATAAAATTACATAAAATCCCTACCTAATGTTAGAATTCTAGGTTTGGTGATTGAAAGTAGCTTTGAACCTTAAAAGGGCAAACTGTGAGTTTATGCATGACCTTAGAAATCTATGTAAATACTTTAAGGGTGCTTTGAGAGTAAAGTGTCAATGTTCTTGTTGTTGTTATGTTGTTGAAAGGTTATTCTCATAAAAAACTTACATCCATGATGTGAAAGGTTTTCTCATATAGAAAGGATTCTTAGGTTGAAATGCTATTCTCACCTAATTGAATCAATGAATATGAGTTATCCTTATGAACTAGCTTGGATTTACAATATGACATGCCTTTCCATGGTAATGAGAATAAGTAAGAAAATACTATTTTGTGGAAATTATGCTTAGCACCGAGTGGATATTGACATTGAGATAGGAGCTCTCCCGTTAGTAGAGGCCGGGTTTCTAGAAGCAATCTCTTTATCCCATAACTATGTGCCCCCATAGGTTGATTATCTAGTGGATCCACTTAAGCTAGATGCTCATGGTTCTACCTTAGGTAAGTAGAACACTCCTTTTCGGTGTGGGAGACACTAGGCGATCATGTTCTAGTAACATGGTCTCTATGTCGGTTAAGGCTAAATTTCCCACAACAAATATGATTAATGAACTAAGGTTACTTAAAGAAGTATCTTATATGTGTTCAAAGGCTTAAGGATGATTTAACTTGCATTGGACTATGATAGTTTGACTTATGTTTTCTAACCCTCTTATATCATGTTTTATGGGTCAAATTGCATGTCATGAAATGAAATGTACTTCTTAACATGTTTTAAATGTTTTCATGCATAGTTATCATACTTAGTGCATTTTTGTACTAACACATACTCTTGTCTACATTTTCCCCAAATGTAGGGTTTGATAGACAGGGTTTCTATTCTAGTGGCTAGAGCTTGGACTTTGATTTCTTTCCGAGCTTGGTGAGTCCTCATGGTTCGAGGACGAACTTTTCTTATTGTAGTTTCACTTTTGTATTTTCTTTTTGAACATGATGTATGGGCTAGACCCATTTTCATTCTATTATAATAGATGGCTATGTTGAGACATGAGTTAGACTTTCGCTTTTCTACAAAAATCTTTCTGGACTTAAATGTGGTTTTACTCTTTATTATTCTAGTACTTTATGTGATTATATGTTAAGTGGCTTATATGGAGCCCTTCGGGGTTCTATATGCCTAGTTACATCTAAGGGGTACCCCTGGTTCGTGACAAACTTGATAATCAGAATACAAGGTTTAGAATGGTTCTAGGATGTCTCTAAGCCACATCTAGTAGAGTCTCGTTCATAAGTGTGAAGCGCGCCACACTGATGAGTGAGAGGTGTCGCGCCCCATTTTTTTCGCAAAAAGGGACTTCTTTTCGGATGCACGACCTAACAACTCTTTTGGGCTTTGGGTTGGATTGAAGAGTCACCATCTAACGAATTAAGGCGCGTTAGGGCACCTATCTAACCTAACTAATTCTAACTAAAGGTCAACGAATCAGAGATCGGTAAGGGTTCAAATTACCTCGAGGGGAAGGTGTTAGGCATCCTTCGAGGTCCACAAATGTGGGTCTTGACCGTATTTCATGCAATTTAAGTGGGGGTTACAAGTAGCAAATAAGGTCACTTCATTTATTGGTTATTTATTAAACGCGCTTGCTAGGTGATAACAATAAATAAACATTTAAGATTACTTCATTTAATTAATTAGACATGCCAAACTAAGTGATAACATAATATTAAACAATTAAGGGCATTTTAGTTATTTATTTTATAAGCATACGAAACTAGGTGATATAACAAATAATAAATAAATACTTAAACAAACATTAAACAATTAGTATAGAGAAGCGAGAAGACAGAAATTGTATAAATAAATAAGCAAACAATTTTTTTTTTTTTATATTTAACTACCCCAAATAATTAATTATAAAACACATAGAAGGAAAAGGGAAAGGGAGACTCCGACGGACTTTATGGATCAGCACTCCACTTTTATTTATTTTTTGATAGGCTTCCGTGTAGGGACAGACAAAACCAATGTTTTTCGTTTTAAGCCTGAGTTGATGTCATCATATCCGTTGGGCCTAAACTACCCCTACCCTACCTTCAGCATGCATTTCATTCTAAAAGGTGCCTAGCGCCCCCGCTTAATGTCCAAAAGGCATTGGACTACTATTGGGATGGTTTTAGACAAAATAAATATTCCTAATAGGCCCACCTAGACACCAAGTCAAACAAATAGGACTAGCACTTAGCACATAAAATTCATATTGGCCTCTAAATTTTATTGAACATGATGGCACACACCAATAATTGTGGAAAGGTCTCATGCTAAGTGTGTGGCATATAAACAGATATTATAATATAATTAAGTTAGAGGATAGAATATTATTACAGATACAGAAATATTCATATTTAATTTTAAGGAGGGCAGAAGAGTGATTACAGATGCAGAAAATAATTTTTAGAGCAGATTACATTACTATTAACTAACATACTGAAAGTGAACCATTAATTTATTTTTTGGCAAAATAGTTTGTTAATGCAAACGTTAGTTATTTCAAGCATATTTGAATTGGGACAGTATTTTAAAGTAGCAAATTCATCCAGAAATGATTGATTTTAAATGGCAGGAAAATGTTTAAGTGCAACAAATAATTATTAGTCAAAATTTAATTGGGGCAGCCAACAATTAAGACAGGTTTTAGTTCTTTTAATGTAGAAAAATGTTAAGAGCCTATAGACATAATATCTAAGTGATTAACAAATGATTATCATAACGAAATTTTGTTAACAACCTAAAGTTGATTAAGACTTGATTTATTAACTAACATGCTCAAGTTATTAAAACGTGCACATATTATTTAAGTTGATTAATTAATATTGATTATATTGTTTTGAGTCCTATAGGCATAGATTCTAAGTGTGAACATGCTGGAGTCAAATTTAACATATGAACATGCTATCTAGTACTAGATATACAGTGAACAAATTATGAATTTTAACACAGTTACTGTATCAAATCAGTCCACTATTTATAGATAATTATGATTTTAACACATGCTAGTTGACTACCAATTACAAGACACATCGACAATCAAAAATTGATTTTAAACCAATTATTTTAGGAGATAATAAAACTTTTATTTTTATTTTTATATGGTTAGGAGATATAGACATATTATATTCACCGATCACAAGTAGTAACATAAACAGAAGAAAGTAAACAACTAGCACATATTCCCCTCCCCCTTTAGGCGATCCCCCCGAATATATTTCATATATATAGAGAGAGTTAGAGTTACTATAAAATTATTACAAACTAAAATAGCAAATAATACAAATATTATGAATAAAATTAGATCTTGTCCAGTAAACTCTTTTGACTCTTCAAACTTGAAACCAAGTCCAAACCTGCTAAAATAAGAGACACACAAATATAACATTTAAATCAATATAATATAAGTAAAAAAAATTACCAATTATGGACAGATTCATCATACACACATTTATTTCATACATCAAACAAACAACCATTTGGACAAGTAAGCATAACAACAATAATGTCACACAGAGAGGGAAGAACGAAACTGACCCGGATGCTTTCTTTAAAACCCTCATAGAGAATTGCACAATTAAATGGTTCTAATGTAAAGCAAAAATTAACTAACGAGAAAACTAACCAGTTGAGTAGATTATATTATCAGCAATGAAGTATTTGTAGAAATATCCAACCAGAACAGCAACACAACAAACCAAAGCAAAAGATGCCCCAGAGATTAAAAGAATTCTTATTTTTCCTTTATGAGTAGCCAGGAAAAAAATTTATGCTCTTGTTGAAGTGTTTAAAATATTTCAGATTGTGAGTGTTAAGAGTGTTAGAGTGATCCCTTTTTTTTTGTGATCCAACAAAGGGCAGAGGGTCTGACTTATATAGCATGTGAGAGGGCACAAATAGGGAAATACAATAAATTAAAAGCAATTTTGAAATTTTATTTCCTTAACCAATCAAACAAAATCAGCAAAATTATTTACCTTAACCGGTGCCTTTACCAAAAGTAAACATCAATATGATATAATTAAGGTAATGGGATATAAATTAAGAAGACAAATATATATATATATATATATATATATATATATATATATATAAACCAGCACAATTTTATACACATAATTAAGCACATATACTGTATGTATAATAATACCATATTTTTACCATGTATAAACCTGTAATAAAAGTCAGTAAAGGATAACTATAAATAACAATATACTAACAAAAATCACAGTGTCAAATATATTGAACTATCAAAAATAAACTTAAAAATCAAATTGATCCATTATCAAATAGTCTACCCTATAATTAAGCAAGCTACATTCACAAATTATCAATTAAGGGAGGAAAAATATGCAAAGATCAAACTTAGGTATTAACGGGCAGATTTTGGAGATAGACTTTTGAAATAAATTAGCAAATCTCCAAATGATCTCTAAACGATCTCAAGGTGAAACAGGTGCAGGTTCGAAAGCTATCAATTTCAGTCATAATCGACCATTAACATCAAATAAGATTAAGCATATGGCACAACATGAAAGCTTTGGGCAGTATTTGAATCAATTCAATAATCAAGAAATTCAAATATCATGCTTAAGACAAGATTGACAACTATTATCGATTTTGAGTATATATTTATAACATATAGCAGAAAATCATACTCGAATTTACGCTAATTGTAAGAAGACGGATAATAATTAAACAAAGACAAACCTGGACGGATCTGTCTAGATCCATTTTAGTGCAAAATTCCAAAACTTCGAGCCTCGTTGTTCCAGAGTTGATGTTGTTGCTTTCGTGGTAACCTCACCGAGCTTCTGGTTTCGCCGGAGTCAATGACGTTGCTGTCGTGGGTTGTCGCCGATTGCAACGGTGCTTCTCGCCGGATGCTGTTGTTCTCGCCGGAGATCGGCAACTTCCTTGGCTGTCCTCACCGGTTCACAAGGAGAAGAAGCAAGAGCAGCAGTCGCTGCTACCGAGGGGAGAAGGAGAAGAGAAGGGAGAGGGGAGGATGGAGCCACCACCTCTGGTTGCTGCTACTATTTGCGCCGGCCAGAGCGGCTAGCTTGTCGTTCGCTGGTCGCTGCCGTTCGCCGGTCACTACTGGCTTCGTTCTCTTTACTGCTGGCCGGAGAGGAGGAGAGAAATGAGAGGCTAGAAGAGGGATGAAGGAGGCAGCGCTAGTTAGAGAGGGAGAAAGAAGAATGTCAATATTTTTAGGTTTAGGACTCTTTGGTCTTAAGGAATAAAATAGGCAAGAATAGATAGATTTAATCTATTCCATTGATCTAAATGCGATGAACGGTCATGATTAGATCTTAAGTTTGATCAAGGTGTTGGACGGACAAGATTAAAAGAGTGGATCTTGAATCTAATTTGAAATAAGAATAGGCTAAAATTGAAATCAACAAAGGCTATAATTGAAATGAGAATTTGAATTGAAGTGGCTAGAATTGAAAATGAATTAGAATAGAATAGGCTAAAAATAAATAATTAAGAGGAAATTTAAGGAAATGCTATCCAATTGAAATACCACATATATTAGATATTTTTTATATAATATTTTAAAACATTTGACTAAAAAATAATTATTTTGAGTTTAAATATCGATAAAAAATAAATTAAGGGAATAACTTAATAATATTTACAATAATTTTTGTTAAGCATGCATACTAAAATTATAACTTTTTATACAAAATCAATTAATATTCTAAACCCGAGATGTGTTTTTTTAAAAATACGTACTTAATCGAATAGCATTTCTGAAGTAGCTAAAGGTCGGTCAAAATTGCGTGTCAACAAGAGGCAAAAGATGATTATGAAACTCCACTTCTTTCATTATTCTTAAGTCGTGTCATAGAGTTTAATTCTATAAAGTCTCCCATTTAATCCTTACCTTATGCTCTTCAGGATATGTCTACTCGAAAGGCTTATACTAGAAGGAATACGAGGGAGAACGAAGATCAAGAATCTTCTTCTCAATATCCGGTCAATCCTTGGCCAAGCAAGTTACAAATGCGGAATTTAGATCGGCTTTTCAAGTGTTGTCTCAAGCCAATAAAGAGGTGGTAGTCCCCATAAACCCAAGTGTGGGTATGACAGCTTCGAGAGTGGCGGATTTTATGAGGATGAACCCTCTGGAATTCCATGTCTCTAAAGTTGAGGAAGATCCTCAAGAGTTTATCAACAAGGTTTATAAGGTACTTGCTATCATGAGAGTGACTCCGGGAGAGAAAGCAGAATTGGCCGCCTACTAATTGAAGGGTGTTGCTCAAATTTGGTACCATCAATGAAAGGAGGCTAGACCGGTGGGAGCGGGTCCTATTGAATGGGAAATATTCAAATCAGTTTATCTTGATCAATTATTTTCCCTTAAGATGAGGGAAGCCAAGGTGCAAGAGTTCATCAACCTTCATCAAGGGAGCATGTGTGTGAGGGAGTACACTCTAAAGTTCACTCAATTGTCCAAATATGCTCCAACAATGGTTGCGGATTCAAGAGCTAGAGTGAGTAAGTTTGTATTAGGCATGTCCGAAATTGTGGTTAAATAGTGTCGTACCGCCATTCTCATTGGTTATATGGATATCTCTCGTCTCATTGTTCATGCACAATAAATTGAAGAAGAGAAACTCAAAGAAAAGACTAGAGAGGTAAAAAAGGGCTAAGACCGGAGATGGTAATTTCTCACATGCTACATCCGATGGACCGAGGTGACCAAGAAAGTTCTCTCCAAACCCGAGGTGACCAAGAAAGTTCCCCGGATGTAGTGGTCGGTATGTTAAAAGTCTTTCATCATAATGTATATGCCTTGTTAGATACCGGTGCTACTTTGTCCTGTGTTACACCTTATGTGGCTATGAAGTTTGATGTGCTCCCCGATATATTGTTAGAACATTTTTTATGTCTCTACTCTTGTTGGTGATTCTGTGGTGGCTAAGAGGGTTTATAGAAAGTGTCCCATTTCCTTACTCCATAGAGTTACTCTTGTAGACTTGGTAGAACTTGACATGTTAGACTTTGATGTCATTCTTAGGATGGATTAGTTGCATTCTTGCTATGCTTCCATAGATTGTAGGACTCGAGTGATCAGATTTCAGTTTCCAAATGAGCCTATCTTTGAGTGGAAAGGGGGAAATTCTATGCCCAAGGGGCAGTTTGTCTCTTGTCTAAAAGCTAGGAATATGATCTTGAAAGGTTGCCTTTATCATTTAGTTAGGGTGAGGGATATTGATTCCAAAACCCCTACTCTTGAGTCGATCTAGTAGTTAATGAGTTTCCAAAAGTTTTCCCTGGAAATTTACTCGATATTCTTCCCAAGTGAGAAATAGACTTTGGTATTGACCTTCTCCCAGATACGCAACATATCTCTATTCCTCCCTATAGAATGGCTCCAGTGGAACTTATGGAATGGAAAGATCAATTAAAGGATTTGTTGGATAAGGGCTTCATTCGACCGAGTATCTCTCCATGGGGTGCTCCGGTGTTGTTTGTTAGGAAGAAATATGGCTCACTTCGTATGTGCATTGATTATAGTCAATTGAACAAAGTGACCATTAAGAACAAATATCCTCTCCCAAGAATAGACGATTCATTTGATCAACTTCAAGAAGCAAGTTATTTCTCTAATGCCGATCTTCGTTCGGGTTATCACCAATTGAGGGTGAAGAATGATGACATTCTGAAGATGACTTTTCAAACTCGGTATGTTAATTATGAGTTCTTGGCAATGTTGTTTGGGTTGACTAATGCTCCGGCAACATTTATGGATTTGATGAATAGGGTGTTTAGGCAATACCTTGATATGTTTGTGATTGTGTTTATTGATGATGTTTTGATTTATTCAAGGAGTGAGAATGAGCATAATGATCATTTGAGGATTGTGTTTCAAGTTCTTAAGGACCAACAATTTTTTGCAATGTTTAGCAAGTGCGAATTTTGGCTAAGGTTCGTAGCTTTTCTTGGGCATATTGTGACAAGTAAGGGTATTGAGGTAGATCCTATCAAGACGGATGCGGTCAAGAGTTAGCCTAGACCTCTAACTCCTTCTGATATTAGAAGATTTTGGGTTTGGCTGGTTACTATAGAAGGTTTGTTGAGGGGTTTTCCTCCATTGCTTCTCTTTTGACGGCATTGACTAAAAGAAGGATAAATTCTTATGGTCGGAAGCTTGTGAGAGAAGTTTCCAAGATTTGAAGGATGGACTTACGTCCGCTTCGGTGTTGACCTTACCGAGAGGTATGGATGGCTTTGTGGTGTATTATGATGCCTCTAGAGTTGGGTTGGGATGTGTGCTTATGTAACATGATAAAGTCATTGCCTATGTTTCGAGGCAACTTAAGATACATGAGAAGAATTATCTGTCACACCACGAGCCTACACCCTGGGCGGGAGGCGTACTTACTCAGTGAAAGACTTAACTTAACAAGATAAACCCAAACAAAACATATAATGTTATAAATAAAACATTCAACAAGCCAATAAGGCAAACTCAAGTCTCAACATAAGATAATGAAATGAAAAGACTAAAGAACTAACATCTGACTGTCTATGAAACCTCTAAAACAACTGAGATGGATGTCGAGACAAAACCCACGACATCCTAATGAACTAAAACTACTAAAAGCAAATAAAGGGATCCTCCGGAAGCAAGGAGGCTCACCACAAAACTGTGAGTGCTCAACTGGATCAACGATGCGCTGAATGTTGATCCTCGTTACTTGTATCTGCATCATAATAAGATGCAGGCCAACTTACTCAGTACATTGAATATATGAGCATGCGAGGGGAATTCTAAAACAAGACATAAGCTTGAAAGGAGCTGAAAGAACACTTACCTTGACTTTACTCAACTTCTGAATAACTCAACTCAATATAAAGTAATAAAATACATAGATTATATAGAAATCTTTTAAAACAGTAGAAAACAACTTAGTTTGTTAAAGAAATGCAGTAACAACAAACTCAACTGTACTTGTATAATAAAGTAATATAGTTTCTGTGAGAGATTCTCTAACCAACAACCACCACTATGAGCCTAAGTGGTGATACATCGTCATGCCCACGCTGCCAGAACTGTCTTATACTTTGCCATCATATAGAACGCCTTATCTAAGTGGATCTACTAGTCTATGCTAAAAAGCACTTAAGGAGTCATCTAAAAAGTATGATTCTTTACTACCCATGATGGCTACATGGTTTATGGAGACTTGAGTTAATATAAACTCGCATCCCTATATCGGTGCTCAATACTACTCCCAAAATATACTTAGTTCATATGTTTTAAAACAAAACTTCTTTCTTTGGTTTGAGATAATTACTCAAAACTTTAGCTTAAAAGCTTTCTCAGAAATCGGTGTTTCCCTTTCTTGTTCAAATGTGGAAACATTTTAAACTCTTAGGAATACTTAGTTCCCTTATAGCTTTTGGAGAAATGAACTCACCTCTTTACTCTTTGCTTAACTCGAAACTTAAGTCTTAAAACAAAGTTAAAACGTTTGTGAAAGACTTTTGAAAACTTTATAAACTTCTCTTGACTTGCTTCTTAACTTCTAAACTTGACTCTTAACTTTCCTTGAATTTGATTATGGATTCAAGGTTCATGATATCATATTTATGGATGATTTCATGATGTTTAGATGTACCTAAGAGTGTTGGAATCAACTATAAAACGTAGGTACATTGCTAAGGAATTAGTACGGAAAGAAGGGGGGAAAAAGTAGAAGACCTGGCGTCCCTAGCGCTCTGAGCGGCGCGGGGCACCAGACCTAAAACTTAAGAACTGAAGTTGGGGCGCGTTAGTAGGCGTGGAGCCCCAAGGGTGAATTTTCAGAGAACTTGGCGCGGCGCCCCACCCCTTTCCCAAGTGTTTGACGATTTTTCTTGCTCATTTTTCAACTCTAAACCCACTAAACTCAAATAGTTCTTTCCCCAAACGCTTAGAATCGACTAAACCCTCAATATATGAAAGATTCAACTCGAATTCACACCTAAATACATGAATCAATCTCAAGAAACTTCAACAACAAGAACCCACAAGATTTCAAATGAATTTCATCAAGAACTCATAAGATTTACTTTCAAATAATATAACTATGCTGAATTGAATCATGATTTGCACGTGGGTGAACTAACCCAACACTATGTGATCTCACATACCTCGTAGGGATCACCCCTTGACGAAATCCACAAGCTAAATCCTTACGAACGATGATCTTGGTTCTTTTCTCCTTTCTTCTCCTCTTGCGTTCTTTCTCCAAAAAAACCCTAACTCTATATTTCAAAAGCGTAAACTGAATCCTATCAGTTTAGACCTTAAAAATATTACCAAAAATGAATTAATTAAGTTCTGTATGGAAAAGACTAAACTACCCTTCCAAAATCCGGATTGGACTTTCCTTATTCGAACAGCCCAACTTCCAATAGGCATATCTTCCTCATACAAACTCAGAATCGTGCTAACTTGGCGACGTTGGAAATATTATTTTAAGATATTTTATACAATATCTGGAAACACACCTAACTCATCCTGAGTTAAGAGTTATGGTCGTTTGAAGTTGACCAAAAACTCAACTTAACATACTTAACAAATTTTCCAGATTTTTATATTCTTTCCGAAAATGAATATTTCCAATTCTTAACTTCTTCCTAGTTATTTCAATTTGCGAGATGTTACATTATCCTACCCATGACCTTGAGTTAGCGGCGGTTGTTTTTGCCTTGAAGATATGGAGGCATTATATTTATAGGGTCCATGTAGATGTTTTCACTAATCATAAGAGCTTGCAATATGTGTTTAGACAAAAGGACTTAAATCTTCACCAAATAAGGTAGCCAGAATTATTGAAGGATTATGACATAAGTGTCCTTTATCACCCCGGAAAAGCAAATGTTGTAGCGGATGCTTTTAGTCGATTATCAATGGGTAGTATTGCTCACATTGAGGATAAAAAGAAAGAGTTGGTTCGAGATGTTCATAGATTGGCTCAATTAGGTGTTCACTTGGTGAATTCCACCAAGGGTGGTGTTGTGGTCCATGATCCAATTTTGGTAGAATTGAAAGAGGCGGTACTAATAAAGTTTGTGGAGGCTTTCTCCCAAGGGGGATATAGGATACTAAGATAATAATGTCGGTTTTGTGTTTTGGATGCAGATGACTTGAGGGAACTGATTTTGGCAGAAGCTTATAGTTCTCGGTATTCTATTCACCTGGGGGACACCAGGATGTACCGTGACTTATAGGAGATCTATTGGTGGAATGAGATGAAGAAAGATATTGTGGGATTTGTGGCTAAGTGTCCTAATTGTCAACAAGTGAAAGTTGAACATCAGAAACCGGGAGGTTTATCCCAAGACATTAGTATTCCTACTTGGAAGTGGGAAGATGTGAATATAGACTTCATTATAAGGTTGCCACGTACTCGGCGACAACATGACCCGATATGGGTAATAGTGGATCGGATGACTAAGTCCGCTCATTTCATTCCCGTCAAGGTGTCCTACTCGACGAAAGAATATGTTAAGTTGTATTTGACAAAGATGGTAAGATTACATGGAGTACCCTTGTCTATAATTTCCGATCGAGGTACCCAATTTAGTTTACACTTTTGGAAGTCTTTCCAAAAGGGGTTTGGTACCAAGGTTAAGCTTAGTACAACTTTTCACCCCCAAATGGATGGGCAAGCGAAGCGCACCATTCAGACTTTGGAAGACATGTTGAGGGCGCGTGTGATAGATTTTAAGGGCAATTGGGATGATCATTTGCTGTTAATCGAGTTTGCTTATAATAACAGTTATTACTCGACTATCAACATAACTCCTTTTGAGGCTCTCTATGGTAGGAGGTGTAGATCTCCTATAGGAAGGTTTGAGGTGGGAGAAGTTGCTCTCATAGGTCCAGAATTGGTGCATGAGTCCATAGAGAAGATTCAAACTATTAGAGAGAGGTTGAGCACAACCCAAAGTCAGTAAAAATCCTATGCCGATGTTAGAGGGGGAGATCTTGAATTTGAGGCTCACGATTGGGTTTATTTAAAAATCTAACCCATGAAGGGTGTTGTGAGGTTTGGGAAGAAATGGTAACTCAGTCCCTATTTTGTAGGCCCATATGAGATTTTGAGGCTTGTCGACAACGTTGCATATGAGTTAGATTTGCCAAATTAGTTGGCGTTGGTGCATCCGGTGTTCCATGTCTCAATGTTGAAGAAATGTGTTGGGGATCCAACATCCATAGTCTTCTTAGAGGGTTTGGAGGTTAAAGAGAATCTTGCTTATGAGGAAGTACAGGTTGAGATCTTAGACCGACAAGTCAAAAGGTTGAGAAACAAGGAAGTTGCCTCCGTGAAGGTCTTATGGAGGAATCACCTAGTTGAGGGTGCTACTTGGGAGGCCAAAGCCAATATGAAGTCCCGGTATCCTCATCTTTTTTCTTCCACTCCTACTCTAGCTTGAGGTAATGAGCTCTTCTTGAGTTACTTTTATGTGTTGGGAGTCATGTGTGCTTTATGTGTTTCCATGATTTCATTATGATTATGTATGTTCTTGAAAAAAACTTAAGTTTTGAAAGATATAACTTGTATGGTTTAGTTTCCTCATGTTTTTGTGCATTATGTGTAAGTTGCCTATATACTTCATGAGATGATTGTTGAACATACATTAGATATGCTCTTTGTAAATGAATTACATAAAGTTTCCATGAGATTTTGTTGAGCATGTTTTAGCTTGGAGAAGGTAGTTCCTCCTTGGACATGAGAAATTTTGAAATTTCATGCATTTTGGGTTGTTAGATGTAGTTCCTACTTTCTTATGATGTATTGAGTATGTATAGCTTGGAGTTTATGTTTTCTCCTTGATTTTGTGAATTTTGATGAGATTGCATGATGGGTTGTTAGAGTTAATTTTACCCTTATGAAATGTTTTGAGAATGTCCTAGCTTGGAGTCAATAGTTCCTCCTTAGTTATATGCATTGCATCGTAGGTTGGGTTGTTAGTTCCTCTCCTACTCTTTTAGAACTAGTTTAAATATCATTTGAGGATGAATGGTCCCAAGGGATAGATATTGTAACACCCCGTATTCGAAAAAGGTTTTGAGAAGTTGCAAGTGCCAGCCACAGAGGCCAACCACGACCTGTGGGTGGAACCACAAATCGTAGGTGTGGTCCATGGATTGGAGCCCCAAAATCATGGTCTCTGTTGACCAACGACGGTCCACCAGGACGAATCGTGGGTCAGACCACGGCCCGTCGACTGAGTCCGTCGATGGGTCACTCAGAAAGTGCCCAAGCATGGACCACAGAAGGGACATACGGACCGTAGTTCGGTTCACGGCCTGTGGTCCAGCAGCTGTAAGTCCAGGACAAAAGTCTCTGAACTCACTGACGGACGTGCAAGATGGACCGTAGGTCCACCCGCGGTCCGTCAGTGGTGAGTCGTGGGTCATGACCTCGCAGTTATTTTCAGGGTTAGTTGGGTCTTTTCCTAATTAATTAATTTCTATATTATGTCGTTTTGCCTGTATTTATAACCCCTATATAAGCCTTTTTACCCCCAAATTCACCCCACTTAATTCATTCTTCCTAAATCCCAAAAGAAAACCAAAACCTCATCTCAAATATTCTCTCTCTAGAACTTAAAGAAGAAGAAGAAGATTCAGCTAGGGTTTGAAGTAAAGTATCCGAAATTCTTTATTGAAGGCTAGTAGTTGGTGTCAAGGTATGATAACTTTCATCCATGGGTTTCTTCCACCCATGGAGTCCCCAAATTCCTCTATTTCAAATGGTAGAATTCCCCAATTAGCTAGGGTTTTCTTTTAACACCATGGGTTCTTTTGATTATTAATCTTAATGGTTTAATTATGTCTATATATGCATGAATTGATGATTTACAATGCTTTTATGTTGTTTCCCTTATGAACCCATGCAAACCCCAATGTTTTCCAAATTGTGATCTCATAGAGTTGGGTTGTTGATTATGCAATATGAGTTTTATGATCTAAAGCATGAAGTAATAGAATTACATAAATTTATGATAAAATCCCTACCTAATGTTAGAATTCTAGGTTTGTTGATTGAAAGTAGCTTTGAACCTTAAAAGGGCAAAGTATGAGTTTATGCATGACCTTAGGAATCTATATAAAGACTTTAAGGGTGTTTTGAGAGTAAAGTGCCAATGTTCTTGTTCTTGTTGTGTTGTTGAAAGGTTATTCTCATTAAACACTTACAACCATGATGTGAAAGGTTTTCTCACATAGAAAGGATTCTTAGGTTGAAAGGTTATTCTCACCTAATTGAATCAATGAATAAGAGCTATTCTAATGAACTAGCTTGAATTTACAATATGACATGCCTTTCCATGGGTAATGAGAATAAGTAAGAAAATACTATTCCGTGGGAATTATGCTTAGCAACCGAGTGGATATTGACATTGAGATAGGAGCTCTCTCGTTAGTAGAGGCCGAGTTTCTAGTAGAAGTCTCATGAGATTGAAGCTTTCCCGTTAGTAGAGGCTGGGTTTCTAGTAGCAATCTCTTTATCCCATAACTATGTACACTCATAGGTTGATTAGCTAGTGGATCCACTTAAGCTAGATGTTCATGGTTCTACCTTAGGCAAGTAGAACACACATTTTCGGTGTGGAAGACACCGGGTGATCATGTTTTAGCTCACATGGTCTCTATGTCGGTTAAGGCTAAATTTCCCACCACAAAGATGATTAATGAACTAAGGTTACTTAAAGAAGTATCTTATATGTGTTCAAAGGCTTAAGGATGATTTAGCTTGCATTGTACTATGATGGTTTGACTTATGTTTTCTAGCCCTCTTATATCATGTTTTATGGGTCAAATTGCATGTCATAAAATGAAATGTACTTCTTAACATGTTTTAAATGTTTTCATGCATAGTTATCATACTTAGTGCATTTTTGTACTAACACATACTCTTGCCTACATTTTTCCCCAAATGTAGGGTCCGACAGGCAGGGTTTCCATTCTAGTGGTTAGAGCTTGGACTTTGATTTCTTTCCGAGCTTGGTGAGTCCTCATGGTTCGAGGACAAACTTTCCTTATTGTAGTTTCACTTTTGTATTTCCTTTTTGAACATGATGTATGGGCTAGACCCACTTTCATTCTATTGTAATACATGACTATGTTGAGACATGAGTTAGACTTTCGCTTTTCTATAAAACTCTTTTTGGACTTAAATGTGGTTTTACTCTTTATTATTCTATTCTAGTACTTTATGTGATGATATGCGAAGTGGCTTATATGGAGTCCTTCGGGGTTCTATATGCCTTGTTACATCTAGGGAGTACCCCTGGGTCGTGACAATATGAAACTCAAAAAGAGGAATAGTTTATGTATGAAGCTCACACTCTCAATAGTTTAGGTATGAAACTCAAGAAAAATGATAGTTTAGGTGTGTATTTTGACATTTATCTCTTTTTATTTTTAAGTTCAACAAATTTAATTATGCACAATTTTTAGCAGCAATAACTATGCACATTAACAAAGAGCATAAAAACATTTACTAATATTAGTTAATTGGCATTAAATCTAATGTCGTTATAGCCTTTAGGGACATTTACAAAGAGTATTAATTATCTCTAAAATAACATATTTATAAGCGGCAATTAAGTTATTATCATTAATAAATTGCGGCTAAAAATACAATTTTGTCACTTGAATTAGAAAAATATTAAAAAGTTGTTTTCACTTTTTTTCACTCCATATCATTTTTAGAAAAAATTGAAAAATAACCTTAATTTGTATCCATGGACAATACAACTCTAATTTCAAATGTTGATTGACATGAAGTAAAAGCAATGTGTAGAAATGAAGAAAACTTGCAGAGAGAAATTGAGACTACATTATTTTGGGAAAAATATCTTGTATTCCACAATGAACTGAATCTGTTACATTTATACACCTTGCCACGTTAGCTCTAACTAACTATTAACAAATGACTAAATAACTAATTAATCACATTACTTAATGAAACCAGCTTAGTTATCTACAAGAATCACTAACTGATTTAAGGCACATTAATACACTTTCCAAGCTCCTTCGCACCCTCCCTCAAGCTAGGAGTTATGAACTACATTAATACACTTTCAAATATTAAATTATATGATATTTAAGGTGAAATCAACTAAATAATATTTTGTGCTAGTAAACTTTGTTCTTGAAATATTATATGTTGAGAAACAAAATTCTTTTTGAAGAATTATCAATATTGACAAAAATCATAAAATAAAAGATCCGGATTTTTTTTTTTAAAAAAAAAAAAAAAAAGAGAGATGAGAGGTTATTAGAATTAAACGTGAAATATCAAAAGTATTCCAAAGTTAAAAGGAGAAATTGTGGCTATTGTGTTTGAAGGGAACAAAAAAAAAAAAGAAATATGTTTTTAAAGAATATCATGTAGGATGCGATTGCCACATCGAATGCACATGTCTACTTGTTAGATTTTATATAAAATTATGTGTCTAATTGTACATGCTCAAAATTTGAGAATATAAATAATAGCTAAAGTTAAATTAAATAGCATGTTTATATATTACTATAGTTAAACACTAAATTACCCTCGACCCCATGCCTCACCTTAAATTCAATACATCCAAAGATACTTATCGTATTCAGGAAAATGAATGCTCCAAACTAGTGGTCCCCTTTTTAATCTTCTTTTTCTTCGTCTGATTTTGAGTTTATACTGATTTTATGAAAGTAAAAAATGACTTTTAAATTTTGAGTCTTATGCAAAGATACATAAAATATTTTTAAAGGTTTTTCAATTGTGTGGTCTTCTATTTGTTACCATGGAAACTTAAGGTTAGAGTTGTCCCAAATTTTTTTTTTTAAAAAAAATGTACTAAAGCTAAATAAGATAAATAAATTAAAGAAGAAGGAACAGCTCATAATTTATGATTATAGATTTATTGTGATTGTTAATGATGGTGAAAAATGATTATGACTTTTGATGATGATATTTATCATTAACGATCGGAAGTTGTTATGGTAATAATTATAAATAATGGTTAATAGTGGATGACAATGACGATAGTTGATAATGGTGAGTGATGAAAATAGTGGTGAAGGAATGAAATCGGTGAATTATTATTTTTATAGAATTCTTTGAATAAACTTTTTAATGATATTAAAACTTTCTTATAGATATATTCAGATCAATTAAGTGGTTAACAACAACAATAAATTCCACAAATGGGATATAGAAAGAATAGAATGTATCTAAATCTTATCTTTAATTTTGCAGGTGATAGAGAAGTTGTTTTCGATAGAACATCAAATTAAAAAAAAAACAGACAAATAAAAAAGAAAAAAATTTTACTTGACTATTAAAAAAGTTATTTGGAAAAATTATTAAAAAAGTTATTTGCGCTTAAAATCATTCGAAAAAATTCAAAAGTAACTTCAATTTGTATTTATGACTAACCACGATTTTAATTTTTAAATAGTTATTTGCAATAAAATTTTAATGTGATAAAATATAAGTTATAATCACTAACAAAATATAAAAAAAAAAATAATGTGGGTACAATACTATTCTTTCCTTTATAGGGTCGGCCACATCACCATCATTATGAATATTTCACATATAACCCTTTATATATGCCCAGTAGTGCAAGTAAATGAGGCTTAAAAACCTGTGAAATTGAGCATGTCTCAGAAGTCCTATAAAGTTTCGATATCTACAAATGCCCCCTAATTTAAGGCTTGTTGGAGTGTAAGACATGAACAACTCAAAAACAAGACTTGAAACACTCATTAAAATGAAGTTTCATCTTTGCAAATATGGGGCTTCGAATTTATGAATCTGATTTGTGAGATAAGAGATGAAGGACAAATTTTGTCCATGTGCCAATTAGTTTGCTACAAATTTTAATGTAAAAAAATAAACAAACTAATGAGTTTGTGAAATCTTGAGATGCCTTTTCAAAGGAATATAGTATTTTCTATATATGCACGAGTAAGAATTTAGGATAGAGTAGCCTTCGATAATCCTAATTCTTTTTTTAACTTCAAAAATAAAAACTACTATTTTCAAATGTCACAATTTTCATGACGGTCGTGACCATGTGTTTGACCATAGATTTTGTAGGAAATATTTTACTTTAAAAAAAAAATATGATTTATTAACAAAAGTTCTAAAAACTATTAAAGCTACTCATAAGTTTGTATTATCATTCTATAATAAACATGTTTCGTACAAAGTCATGACAAAAAACACAATTAATATGAATCTGTAAAAGAGGAACAATTGATTTGTATACGAAAAACTATTATTACTACTTATAATTGGAAGTGACTTCAGAGATAAAGTTCGGATAAAAACGATATAAAATATTTATATAAATCTATAAATTTTGTACAATGAAGTAGAACTTAAATTCAATCCAAAACTAGGGGTGTACATGGCCAGGTTGGTTCGGGTTTTTCAAATATCAAACCAAACCATTTGTACATGTTGGGTTTTTGAATTTATAAACCAAACCAAACCAATAAAATTCAAGTTTTTCAACCTCGGGTTTTTCGGTAGAGTATTCATACAAACATATAATTTACTTGTACTTCAAATATTTCTTTAGTCCTACCAAAATACAACTATCTAAGGTGTTTCTTAAGAAAATAACACAAATATGATATGATTAATGACAGTAAAATATCCAACAAAAAAATAATAATGAAATCGCTAAAACAAATATGGCAAATTATGAAGTCATAATGAAAATGATCATAATTTAAGAGTACTAAATCATGCTAAAATAAGTTTAATAAGTATTAGTTACATGACTAAATATTAACGGAAATTAAATTTAGATTATGTATTTTAATTGCTTAAAGCTATGTAAAACTAATGAACAAATATTCAATATTATTGTCATTCTTAGTGTTGAATTGATTTTTTTTTTTGCATTAGTATTAATGTGATTTTGATTTAAGCTTTATTATAATTATCAACATCTATGGACAATAATCTTTATTGGATCATTAAGAATTCTAACTTTCAAACATGAAATAATATATTAAAAGATAAAAACTATGAAAAAATATAAAAAATATTTAAAAATTATATCACAGTAAATATTTTTACGTATAAAATAAAATTTTAAAATTATATATATAATGTCGGGTTGGTTTTTTTTAATTGAAACCAAACCAACCCAAATATAGTTGGGTTTTTTTTCCAATACCAAACCACTAGTCGGATTTTTTTTGGATTTGACTCGATTTGCAGTTTGGTTCGATCTTCGGTTCGATTTTGTACACCTCTATTCAAAACTATAAATAATAGGTGTTTTCATAAAATATAAAATTTGAGATAATTTTTCAAAATTTCCAAATAATAGAATTTGACTCAAATACTTTCTGCTGGCAATGAAAAATCACCATGCCAAATAATGGATTTGACTGAACTCGTAATGCATAAATTACTTCAACAATTTGAAGGACGAAGAGGCAACTAATACTCTGATAAATGAAACCAAAAAATTCATCACTGGTAGCTACTTTGCCACACTAATACCATTTTATTAGGACTCCATTTAATAAAAGAAAATTTGTTAAAATTAAGGTATCAAAAATGCATGTTAACATGCTGTCCAGTATATTTTGATAGCAAAGGGACCAAAACACGGTCGTAGAAAGCAATCCAGATTGTTAAAGCAGTAATTATAAGCACACTGAATGATGCTGCTGGTACTTCAAAGTGAGGAAAGATGTGTCTATCCATTGTCTTGGTTTGAAGCAAGGAAAATGAAAATATATTCATATCCACAAAGATCATGAAACAGGTGGACCACATAGGAAGTGCTTTAATAAGAGCCTTGAGTGATTCAACTTGTTCCACACTACAGAGATTCCATGGATTTGAAGCTGATCCATCAGGATTCAAATCTCGTTGAGGATCTTCAATTATGCAAGCTCTATTTAAACACCTATAACATACAATAAAACTTATTACAATGAACTGCAATATCATATAGCACTGAAAAAAAGGAGAAATTTTTTGTGATTAACAAATCATGAAATCGTAAATAGTACCATTATATTGGTGAAAATATGGATACACTGACCTGAAGTCCTTTGATGGAGGCAAGACATCTGATTCAAGTGGCCAACGATAGAATTCATCACAATCAGTCAATGGAAGACGGGTATTATTTCTTTTCCTAAAAGCTGCTACAGCTGCTTGAAACAATCCTATGACCAAGTTTTCCGTAGTTTTAGCTTTCACTTTGATATAAAGAGGAGAACCGATTTGGAACATCAAGACAGACAAAAACATGAGGATAGTAGGGACACCAAAGCCAACTTTCCAACCATAAAGATGTTGAATATAAACAATAAGGGTAACTGCAAGAATAGTTGAAATCCCAGAGCTAGCATAGTACCAATTGAAATAGCTTTCAAGAATCCTCTTGTTCTTTCTATCTTCCAATTGATCAGCACCAAATATTACAGAACAAGGTCTAACAAAACCAGCTCCGACGGACATAAATCCAAAAGATGAAAATAGAACAGCAAGTTGTAGTAGTGTTGGTCCATTACAAACATTTTGGAACTGAGAGCAGGGTAAGGACTTGAGTTGTGGAATCATTGATGTGAGCCATAGAATAATCATTCCCTGTCCAAGAAAAATGTTAAACTTTGTCAAGGTGAACCCAATTTAGTTTGAACATCACCATTTTCTATAAATAAATAAGAAAAAACATTTGCACTAGTGAGATAACAGATTGACATCAAAACACTCACAATAAGAGTGGAGATGGATCCATAGGCAACAGCCCTATACCGACCCAAGTAAAAATCAGCAGTAATTGCCCCAAAAAGAGCCAAACCATTTGAAAGTGCACCCCATAATCCAAGAATGATAGTACCAGTAGCAGCACTCATGTTATAATATGTCATCAAGTAGATTATCAAATTTGCTTGTAAACCATAACTTGCTACCCTTTCAAATGATTCATTCACTGAAAAAAATATATAAAACAATTACTACTTAAACAATGTAAACAAAAAAAAAAAAAAAACAAAAAAAAAGTATTACCAATGATAAAAGGCATGGTTCTTAGACCACCCTTTCTTGGGTTTTCTTCAACTAATAATAATTCCCTTTCACTCTCCATTTTTACAAACACTCTGTTTTTTCCTTTTCAGTTTCTTCAACTAATATATGTACACCTTCCTTGCTTTTAATTCGATGATGTAGACTCAGTAAAATGAATGGTCCAGAACTCCATAATATATCAAAATATTTTTTGATAAGATACATAGAATATATAAAAATACTTTTTTAATCTTATTATCCTAAAACGGACTGAAACGAAATCAGCGTTAGGTATGAGCATCTTAAAGAGGAAAGGAATCCACATGTCTAAAGTGTGTAGTAGTTGAAGTCGAGATTTCATCATAAACATCTTGTTGACTTACTTTTCCGTTCATTGATAATGGTTATGGTGATAGTTAATGATGACGAAGAATGAACACATAATTATGACAATTATCATTACCTATTGTGTAACTACTTATCCTCTAGTGATAATTTATGACAGTGAATGAATAATTATAATTTTTTTAAGATGACTGACAAGGATGACAATTATCAATAGCAATTGAAAGTTGTTATGATAATAATTATAAATGATGATTATTATTAGCTTTGAATTAAGAGAAAATTAAAATTGAAGCCACACTATCTATTAATAAAAATATTCTTATTTTTTTTATATTTTATTTATGATCAGAATATATTTTTTATCCATTAAAATTTGTTGCAAATACTCTTTGTAGAATTCTTTAAATAAATATCTTAATAATATAAAAAATATTTAAGATGGGCAATAATGAGGACAGTCTATCATTATACTCTTGTCATTGTTAATTTAACATTAAAAGCACCATTTCCAATCAGCCATATGGCACAGGCAGAGGCAGAATGGGCAAGGTAACGATGAGGCTTGTCAAGTCATTTAAAAATAGTGAGCAGCTCACCCCATGCTATATTAAACGATACTCTATCTATTTTTGTTTGTTATGTTGCATTTTTTAAAAGTTAATTTGACTAATTTTTAA
The DNA here is from genome assembly GCA_035578085.1 of Solanum pinnatisectum. Lineage (NCBI taxonomy): Eukaryota > Viridiplantae > Streptophyta > Magnoliopsida > Solanales > Solanaceae > Solanum > Solanum pinnatisectum. Next base: position 6,276,693 of record CM069080.1, on the reverse strand, counting down.
AGTTTAATTAGATTATATTAATTTGATATTTTAAACGAAAAATTTAGACATTTAAAAACTATACAAAAAGTACTATAAATTGCAATTTTTTTTGCATATCAATGTGATGAAAAAAATACATTGTAAAATGTTAGTCAAAGTTTTAATAATTTGATTCTAAAAAAGAAACTATAACAATTAAAAGTGGATGGAGGTAGTATTAACTTGAATAACCATATGATTAGAAAATCTTAATAGCTTAGCTGGTTAGTTATCTGAATTCCCTCCTTGTTGGTGAGGATTCCATTCCCCACATTGTAATCTCTCTCCCCCATTTCCACTTTCCCCACCCCACCCCCTGCACCCCCCAAAAAAAGGATTAGCTGTTTTGTCACGGATATTTTTTATTTTTTCTATTAGTTTTTGTTTTAGCTCCCTCTCAAGAGCTCTCACATTTGCTTCTTTGATGACTCAAACTCATAACCTTAAAGATTGAAAGTGAGATATGCTTACCATCTAAGCAGCTCTCTCTTGTTCAAAGCAAACAATTCTTTCGACCTTTCTCTATAGGTTGAATTTCAAAGATTATGCTTGATCATAAAATTTATGAAAAATTTAAAATTCAATTTGTATTTGTAAAATATTTGTAGCATCCCGCTTTAGAAAGAAAGTAGACATAGAAAGAAACCATTTTTGGAAAGATCAAATTTGAAAAGTTTGGCAAGTTTTGCCAAGTATAAGTTTTGAGTCAACTCCAAACGACCATAACTCTCAGTACAGGGTGCATTAGGTGTGCTATAAGATATCTAATGAAATATTTTTGAATTATCTTTCCAACGCCCCCGAGTTTGCTTAATTTCGAGTTTGTATGAGGGAGATATGCCCATTTGAAGTCTGGTTGTCTAGAGAAGGAAGGTCAAAATCAGATTTTTGAAGGGTATTATGATCTTTTCACTACTCAATTAATTAAATTCATTTTTGGTAATTAAGTTGGGGTCTAAATTTAATTGGTTCAGTTTACGCTTCATAAAAATTAAGTTAGGGTTTTGAGAGAAGAGAAAAGAAGAGGAGAAGAAGCAAGGATTCGTTGCGTTCTTGAAGTTAAGCTTGTTGATTTCGCTAAGGGTTAATTAATTACTATTTAAAAATTAACTATAGATACTCAAATAGCTCAAAATTCTCAACCAACTTCACAAACTAATCAGATGTGACTCGGGTCAACTATCGAGAGGGATAAAACGATAATTTTATAAAAATTTCCAAAAATGACCTTTCGAGTCATCACATTATCCACCACTAAAAATCATGTTCGTCCTCAAACATAAAGAAGGCGAAGGAAAAATAACCAACGTTATCAAAATCCTGAGTTATGATCTTCGAGAGTAGGTGTACGTTCATATCTCCAAGTGGGTTCCTCTTTAAGACCATCCATCAAGATTAACTACTAAGACCTGGACTTTCGAGTCAAACTTTGACAGATTTACAAATCAGGAGTGGTTAGCAAGCCACAGACTAACCCATGAATCCATTCTGAATCGAAACCCTCTAAACGTTAACACCACCACCAATACAAATCTTTTCCCACGTAACCAATGATGAAAGGCATAGTTCTATGACCACACCCTTTCTTGGCTTCTCTTCTACTTGTGTAATTTCTGTCCCCATTTTCACTGTGTGTCTCTCTGTTTTTCCTCTTCACATTGCTCTTTGCTTTAATATATGACCAAATAAAAGAGATATTTTTTTTAAATGAACTAAAAAAATACAGTAAGATAGGTAAATTAAAGCAAAGAGAGTAGTTCATAGTTCACAGTATAGATAAATTAAAACGAATGTAGTAGTTCATAGTGTATAGTATAGATTAATTAAAGCGAATGGATTAGTTAATAGTTCATGGTATTAATAAATATGCTTATAAATTCTTGACAAGTTTAGAAATGTTTTCAACACTTCTCTCGACTTTTTATTAAGAGTCTGATACAAGAGATTGAGACCACTTGTTATACCAAATGAAAAAATACTCATTTATCTCAATCTGTTAAAAGTTTGACTTATTATAAAAAGTATTTATTCATGTCATTATTTATTAACACAAAAATACATCAATTTTGACATAACTCTCCCCCTGTACACATGTCCAACTATGATAGAACCATATCACTAATTAAATCAATAAAAGTACAAATTTCTTTTATTTTTATTAAAACCACATCCCTTTTAACCCAAAAGTAGCCATTGTCTTCTTATCCGAAAAGACACTGTTATTGTCGCCGGATCTGGTGCCGGTGCCGGTGCGGGAGCATCTAAGACTTTCGTCAGAAGCACTGTTTCATCTTGTCATTCTCTATTTGAAGGATCAAATATTAGCTTCTCTCTCACAACTTTGATTCCCTCACCACTAACACAGTTTATCAATCTGAAATTCAGTCGATGCCATCTGATCAATTCCGACAATTCTTCGTCGGAATCTACCTTAACGCACCTCAACAACTTCTGGCTACCCACTTGCTATTTACTTAGGTGAATTGTCAAAATGCTTCGATTTTTCTGATCTCATACCCATATGAAACTATCAAAATTGATACACCTATAAGCCACTAGCAACAACAGCCAAGAATCAAATCTTCGTTTTTAGCAGCTCAACATCTGATAGAAGTTTAGGTGCTCCGGCACCAGAACCAGCTCCGATGATAGTAACAATGTGTTCTCGAAAAGAAGACCATAGCTATTATTGGGTTAAAAGGAATGTGGTTTAATTTTTTATTTTTTTTAAAATAGATAATTTTTTTTATTTTTATTGATTTAATAGTGATATGGTCCTATCATAGAGTGAGCTCCATTTGTTCCATAATGACGTTCCATCCATATGCACATTGTTGGCCAGAACCAACTAGGCGTTGTGATTCCCTGGCATTTCAGCAGTTGGCCTCATATCTCAGTTGCTATTGTACATTGAAAGAATAGATGTCCAATAGTTTCATTTGCCCCTTCACACAACTTAGGCATCTCCAATCCAATCATCTATTTTATTTTTCAAATATAAATTTTTTTATTTTTTAACACAATCAACTTCAATTTAATTTTCTATTTTACTTTTTAAAAAAGAATATTTTTCTCTCTTCTCAATATTATATTATTATTTCTATTTTATTTTTATTTTTTTATTTCATAATATAAATTCTTTATTTCTTTTTTCCCAAATAATCACTTTATATAATTTTTAAGGTGATATGAAATTATATTTTATTCTAAATTTTTTAAATAACATAAATTGCAAGAAAATATAATATAATACATAAATTAGGGGACAAATTCAAATAAAAGTGACACACAATTACATAAACACTCAATTTTCAAAATTATTATGTTGCTCCCATAAATGCTCTATTAATGCATTACGGAGTTCAAAATGAGCATTTTTGTCCTTAATTTTTTATGTCTAGCTAAAAATTGTTCAAATTAGAGATTTTCATCTACCACCATTTTTATAGTTGGAGTTGGAGTTAGAGTTGGAGCCTCTACGACATATTGAATTGGTGCATTGAGATCACGTTCATCCTCAATTATCATGTTGTGCAGTATAATACATGTAGTCATTATATCATGTAGCACTTCCTTTCTCCAAAAACGTGACGGTCCCGCAATAATTACAAAATGTGATTGCAAAACTCCGAATGCACGTTCAACATCTTTTTGGCACGATTCTTGTTTCACCGCGAAATATTTCTTCTTTTGGGAATGAGGATCACGAATAGTTTGAACAATTGTAGATCATTTAGGATATATACCATCAGCTAAGTAATAACCCATATTGTATTTCCTTGAATAACATAATGGGCGGGAGGCGCAATACCGCTAGCAAAATTGAAAAAATAAATGTGATGACTCTAAAACATTAATATCGTTATTGGTGCCAGGCAAACCAAAATAAGCATGCCATATCCAAAGGTCATAATCAGCAACAACTTCAAGAATAATTATTGGTGATCCACTACGACCTGCGTATTGCTCAGCCCATGCCGTTGGACAATTTTTCCATTTTCAGTGCATGCAATCTAGACTACCTAACATTCCTGGGAAACCACGATGCTCACCAATGTGTAGAAGCCTCGCAACATTGTTAGGTGTTGGTGATCTCAAATATCGCTCACCAAAAACCTTAGCTCGACAAAATCTCTTCATACTTTCAATAGTAGTTGACTCTCCAATTTTCACGTATTCGTTAGTGGCATCCGCTGGCAAACCGTATGCCAACATTCTAAACACAACGGTAATTTTTTGCAAAGTAGATAATCCAAATCTACCAGCGCATCAATGCATTGTTCGAAGTATGTGTTGTGATCTTTAATTGCATCAACTATACGAAGAAATAAATTGCGGGACATTCAATAACAACGGTGAAATATTGCATCATTAAAGCGTGGTGTGGCTGAAATATAATTACGAAATGAATTATCATCAGCCGCCTCACGATCACGATTGATTACCACATGACCTAGAAGGGAGCCACCTATGAAAACTTCATTAGTATGATTTTGTAGAACTTGTTGGAAGTTGATTTATTTAAATTATCATGATGTTCTATATTAGGAAAAAAATCCAAATCTAACGAAGATGATGACGAAGAAGAAAAATCTTCATCATTATTATTAGAACAATCTCCAAGATTGAAATTTATTTTCAAAGGACAAACCAAATTACTTGAATATGTTTTGAAATGAAATGAATGTGCATACTTCAAGTGGTAAATGGTGTTCATTATATAATATGTAATGTTTTATCTAAAAAAATATTAAATGTACTGATGAGAATCTCATCCAACCGTTTATAATAAGATGAAATCCATCTAATGGTGAATATGAAGATTACATTCTATCTTAATACGGTAAAATCTTATCCCCACGGTGTATACATTAAACGAATACAATTTTTATTGTTACGTAATAAAGTAAAATACGTGTTAATTAATTAAAATTGCGTAAAAAGAATCATAAATTCAAATACATGAGATGCATGTATTAGATTGGTGTATAAATTATGTGCGGATAGGTTTTACTATGTTATGTATTATATTGTATTGTTATGTTATGTATTGTATTTTATCTTGTATTTAAATTATTATGTTATGTATTGTATTGTTATCTTGTATTTAAATTATCATATCATGTATTGTATTTTTAAATTAAATTTTTTTCATCTTGCCATTTTAGTTTTGCGTATTCTTTATAATGAAAATTAATAATAAAATAAAATTTTATTATTCACGAAAATTAGAAAAAAATTTAAAATACTATTAATTTGAAATTAAAATAGTATATATTAAATAATATTTTTTAAAAATATTATATTACATATAAAAAAGAATTATGAATATTAGATATTTAATTAATGGAATTATATATAAAATAATATGTTAATTAGAAAGTAATAAAAATAATAAAAAAGTGAAATAGAGAGTGTAAATAGTAGTTCTTCAAATTTGGAAAACTACTATTCAACTCTCTAAATTTGAAGAATAGAGGGTGATTTGGAGGTGGGTTGGAGTGCCCATTCTCTTTTTTACTCTCCATATATAGACAATAGAGAGTAAAATAGAGGTGAGTTGCAGGGTTGGAGATGGTCTTACATTGTGGTTCCACATCGAGCCCCTATTTGATCAATCTATCTTACGTGTACTTGTCATTAGCTACCAAGTACGTCATAAATATGACTTTGATGCTTTTAATATAGTATAAATAGATATAGATAGATCTAACATATAGATAGATAATATATTTCTTCTCAAATATCCCATAAAACTTCTGAATATTCATAAAAAAGATTAAGATATTGTTAGATTTTTCTTAACACATAAATATTTCAAGAAGATCCATTAAATTCTCTTTACGTGAAAATAAAAAAATTCAACAAGAAAAATCAAAGGAAAAAGAAATATACCTACACTACTTATTAATATAATATTTTTATTTTTTCAAATTTATTTGTACTTAAATTTATTTTTCATACACAAATTTATTTCCAACTCTAGCATCTTTGTAAATTTCTTTGAATAAAAATATCTTAATAATTTTTTTTAAAAAAATTAAGCTTGGAAAAACTGAGGTAGTCCAAAAAAGTAAACAGATGATTTTAAGCACCCGTTTGGCCATGCGATATGGTATCATGATATGATATTATGATATGAAATTATGAGATAAAATTGAAGTTTTGTTTGGACATGCGATATGAAATTTTTGTGTTGTATATTTTCTCATAAACATAAGAATCTCATAAGTTGTAAAACTATTAAAATAGCCCCAATTGTTTATTTAATTTTACAAAATAAACAAAAATTTATAAAAATTGCATAATAAATTATTTCAAAGCTATTTGTTCTCCACTTAAGTAATTATTTTATCTAACTTTAATTCATCAAACTTTAATTCAATAAAAAAATTGAACAAAAATTGTAGTGTACTAGTCTTAATATAATCCTCCCACATAGTACAAACAATTTCCTCACATTGAACTTGCATTTCTCGATCATGTGACCGAGAAGACGAACCAACATTGTTACTTTAAGGTGTAATAAATACAAAACGGTAGAAGTAATAAATTAGGTGTTGGAGTAAATGAACAAAACAAATTTATTACTCAACAATCGGTTGGTGTGAATTAAAGTGATTATATGTTGGTGAAAATAACAAATTTTATCTCGGTGAGAATAATAAATTTTATAAAGTAATGATGTGATTATAAATTTTATTTATATATAAAATAAATGGTTAATATATATAAATGTGGGGTTATTTTAACAAAATATAAACTTGTGGATCAATTTTTGTATTAAAAATATTTCAAATCATGATATGAAATTCCATATCATGGTTTTTGGAGAAAATGGAATCACATATCATGATATGGAATCAGCATAAAATCGCATGTCCAAATGCTGATTCCATCTCATGATTTCATATCATGATCAATGATGGAGCTAGAATTTTTAATAAGGGGGTTCAAAATTTGAAAAAGTTAACATACGAACTAATCAAATGGGGTTCAACATTTACGGTATATACATAAAAAATAATTTTAATCATATATAAATAGTATGATTTTTTGCCGAAGAGGGTTTGGGTGAACCCCTGACACACTGCTGGCTCCATCCCTGATCATGATATGATATCGCATGGCCAAACGCAGCCACCCATGGCAGTAGCCACCCATGTCAACTACCATCCACAAGAAAATGCTCATTTTACCCTTGTCATCTTTAATTTGACACTGAAAGCACAATTCCAGCTCATAAGAATGAGAAAGTGAGCAGGTCCCCTCATGGCATTATTATTTAATTTGATTGAGGTTTTGTCATGAATATTTTGTACTTTTTATTTCGAATTAAATTTCAAAAATTATAAGTAGTTGATCATATTTTGGAAAATTTATAGTTCAACTTAAATTTAAAAAATATTAAAAAGTAGTTTTCACTTCAAATTATTCAAAAAAAGCATAATACATGAACATATCCTTGAACTTGGATTTAGCTGATATTTATGCCCTCAAATTTTGGTGTGCACAAGTAGGTACTTTAACTATTTGTATCTTACATGGAGATGCATGTGTCTATTTTTTCGATTTTATACAAATTTAACTATCTATTTGTACACACTCAAAGTTATCAACTGAATACAAGTTAAGTTATCCCGAATGTATGTTCACATTTTTGCCTAAGGAAAGTCGCAAGATACATAAAAAACAAAGAGATTATAAAGGTCTTAACATATAAAGACACTTTATTGTCTAACTCAATTAGTAGTAGTTGGATAGTTTCAAGAATGCAGTACAACATATCATCAAGATTCATGCAAGAGTCTATAATCACATTCTTCCTCATCGGCCACATGAGGTGATCTACTCATCTCATCATTCTCAGTTTCATAAAACCGGCAGACGACTAGAAAATATAACAAGTTGAGAAAACTCATAAAAGCAAGTATCCAGAAATGGTAATCCAGGTGACCCTTATTAATGTTGCTAGCAAGCCAGCTCGTTTTACCTCCCCTTGATGTAAGCCAATCCTCACTACTCACCAGAAAACTTCCAATCAAACTTGACACAGCAGTCCCAACAGTGCAGATAGCTGACGCGATGCTGGCCATGCTTTTCGGTAATAGAGTGTAGAAGAACTCAATCTGTCCAACTCCATGTGTTGCCTCAGCTACTCCGAGTAGTGCATACTGTGGCACGAACCACATAGCAGACATGTTTACTAAAGCATGCGGGTCGTCCTCATGCCCTTCCGCTATTGCCCTTTTTCGTCTTATGCTTTCTGTTATTGCTGACAATGCCATAGACATACAAGAGACTGCTAAGCCAATCCTCATTCGGGTTACAGGACTTAGCCCTCTTGACCTTCCAGTATATTTTGATAGCAAAGGTACCAAAACACGGTCGTAGAAAGTAATCCAGATTGTTAAAGCAATAATCAGGAACACACTGAATGATGCTGCTGGTACTTCAAAGTGCGGGAAGATATGTCTATCCATGGTCTTTGTTTGAAGTACAGAAAATGCGAATACATTCATGTCCACAAACATCATAATACCAGTAGACCACATAGGAAGTATTCTAATAAGAGCCTTGAGTGATTCAACTCGTTCCACACTACAGAGATTCCATGGATTTGAAGCTGATCCATCAGGATTCAAATCTCTTTGAGGATCTTCAATCATACAAGCTCTATTTAAGCACCTATATATATCCATCGTACAATAAAGTCTTATTCCAATGAACTGCAATATAATAAAATCAGACAAAAGATGGAGACACTGACCTGAAGTCCTTTGATGGCGATAAGACCTCTGTTTCATATGGCGAATGATAGTAGTCGTCACAACCAGTCAATGGAAGACGGATTTTTCTTTTTCTAAAAGCTGCTACACCTGCTTGGAACAATCCTAATAACAAGTTTTCTTTATCAGTTTTCACTTTGATATAAAGAGGAGAACCGATTAGGAACGTTGAGACAGACAAAACCATGAGTATAACAGGGACACCAAAGCCAATTTGCCAACCAAAACGATCTTGAATATAAATAATTACGGTAACTGCAATCATAGTTGCAACCCCTGTGCTAGCATAGTACCAATTGAAATAGCTCTCAATAATCTTCTTGTTCTCAGGGTTCCCTTTTTGTTCCAATTGATCAGCACCAAACATTATAGAACAAGGTCTAACAAAACCAGCTCCGACTGACGTAAACGCAAAATATGTAAACAGAACAGCAAGTTGGAATGCTGTTGGTCCATTACAAACATATTGAAAATGAGAACAGGCCAAAGTCGTGAGTTGTGGAATCATTGATGTGAGCCAAAGAATAACCATTCCCTGTCGAAGAAGAATGTTAAGCCATACAAGATTTGGTAGTTTCAAAAACATGTTAAAATAGCACAACTCACAATAAAAGTGAAGATGGTTCCATAGACAACAGCATTAAATCGACCCCAATAAGAATCAGCAATAATTGCCCCAACAATAGCCAATCCACCTGAAAGTGCACCCCATATTCCAATAATACTAGTGCCATTAGCAGCACTCATGCTATAATATGTCATCAAGTAAATTATCAAATTTGTTTGTGAACCATAACTTGCTATCCTTTCAAATGATTCATTCACTGAAAACAACAACAACAACAACAAAAAAGTGAAAAATTGAAATTAACAAATTGCAAAACAATTTAACTAAAGAAAAGTAAACGAGTAGAGTATGGTTAGTACAAATGATGAATGGCATGGTTCTAAGACCACCCTTTCTTTTGTTCACTTCAACTTCTGTTTCTGTGCCCATTTTCAGTTTCATTCTCTCTTTCCTCTTCAGTTTTCTTCTTTGCTTTAATATATGATTAGCAGAGGGAGAGTGGGGGCATATTAGACAATTTTTAATTTTGATAACTGTTTAATCATGAATATTTTTTACTTTTATTTTCAAGTTGAATTTAAAAATTTATTCTTCATCATAAGAAAGTGTGTCTGGTTCATACAACAGCAGATAACCAAAAGCTATAACATGTTGAGAAATGTTATAGTTAAATGTTTTTTAAAACAAACAATATAAGGCACAAATTTCTAAAGCAAATCAATTATAAAGTATGTTTTAGTAGTAAAAAGGCTGGCAGAGTGGCAGGTTATGTCATATAAAAATTAAAATTGTCTGGCCTTCAACTTCAAGTTGTATTTGGAGAAAAATGACCAAAATACTTCTTAATATATGAGTAATAGTATTTTATTTTGATTCTTAATGTATTTTACTTAATTAAAATAGTCATTAATTTAGTTACACACGCTGAATTATTCTTGTATTCAAATTTGCTTTGAAGATATTCTATGTGTCATTTTTATTAGGATTTAGGAGTAATTCACTATTTTGAAAGTAAATTTTTATTTTTACTTGTCATTTCTTTTCTTGTATATCAACCAACGATAATTATTCTTTTCATGTTTTTAGTTTTAATATTGATTACGTATTCTTCATATAATGGGGCAAGACCTAATATTAAAATCAGTTAATAAAAATAATATGATAAAATAGTTATGAAAATTCCGGAACTCTAATAATTGTAGCCCCCCAAGTCAACTCAATATCATGATTGACGCACAAGGAAATAGCTTATTTAACTCGTGTCAATTTTTTATTTGACATTGAAAGCACCATTTCTAGCACGCCATTTGATCATGAGTATCATTTTTTTATACCTTGAAATTCAAAATTTATGCTACTTTATAAAATTTTGATTTTTTTTATTAGAGTAAAAACACACGTAAAATATTTTATTTTTTGAATTTTATATCTACACTATTTAGAATGTAAGTTTCATATCTAAACTATTACTTATTATTTTGAGAAGCACAACTTTCTCTTTTATAACACTCTCATTGTGATTCGTGTAATACACTCTCTTTTGTTTTAAAAAATTGTCAAATCACATTTCACATGGATAAAAAATGTCACCTTAACAAAAATTAAATAAATTATTAGTACTAGTTAAAATTTAAAATTAAAATTACTATCCCAAAAGAAAAATTATAAAATAAAATGTAAAAATATTTTTCTTATCCCACTCCATCACTTCCACTCACTGTATACCCCCCACCCCCTCCACTCTTCAAATACTAATTTAGATATTATTTCATTTTACAAAAAAATAGTTCTACCCACTCCGCTTTCAACATTTTTTCTCGTTTTGTGTTAGATATATACATATCAAAAATATTTTTTACTTTTCGTCGCAAGACTTTTTTTAAAAATAAATTTTTTTATTAATGTCATATTCAGTACACAAGTAGAAAACAATTCCTAAAAATATATATACATATCTAACACAAAATGAGACAGAATGTAAAAAAAATAAAAATAATTAGCAACGGAGGGCTAAATAGGATGGGATAAAATTTTTATTTTTAAAAATAAGCAATATCAATCTTTCTTTTCGGGGGGGGGGGGGTGTAATGAGTGGGCGGTTTTGGGTGAAGTATAATTTTTTTTAAAAGAAATTAAAAAAAAAGGACGGGGGATTGTCGGGGGGGGGGGGGTGGGGGGGTGGTGGAGTGAGGTAAGAAAAATAATTTAATTTTTTTAAAAAAATATTATAATAATACTTTAATCTTTAATTTTTAATTAATATTAATAGGTTTATTATTTAATTTTTGTCAGGGTGGAATATTTTGTCCATGTGGAATGCCATGTGTCAATGTTTTTCAAATAAAAGAGAGAGTGCATAGTTTAGGTATGTGTAACGCCCTGTATCCAAAAAAGGGAAATGAACTAAATTTTGAGAAGTTGTAAGTGCCAGCCACGGAGGCCAACCACGGCCCGTGGGTGGAACCACGAACCGTAGGTGTGGTCCGTGGGTTGGAACCCCAAAATCATGATCTCTGATGACCAACGACGGTCCACTAGGACGGACCATGGGTCAGACCACGGCCCGTCGACTGAGTCCGTCGGTGGGTCACTCGGAAAGTCCCCAAGCATGAACCAAGGAAGGGACCTACGGACCGTAGACCGGTCTACGCCCAGTGGTCCAGCAGCCGTACGTCCAGGCCAAAAGTCTCTGAACTTACTGACGGACGTGTAGGATGGACCGTAGGTCCACCCACGGTCCGTCAGTGGTGAGAGGTGGGTCGTGGACTGGCAGTTATTTTCAGAGTTAGTTGGGTCTTTTCCTAATTAATTAATTCATATACTATGTCGTTTTGCTTATATTTAGAACCCTTATATAAGCCTTTTTACTCCCAAATTCACCCCATTTAATTCATTCTTCCTAAATCCTAAAAGAAAATCAAAACCTGCTGTTGTTCTCGCCGGAGACCGGCAACTTCCTTGGCTGTCCTCGCCAGTGCACAAGGAGAAGGAGCAAGAGCAGCAGTCGCTGTTGTCGAGGGGAGAAAGAGAAGAGGAGGGAGAGGGGAGGATGGAGCCGCCACCTCTGGCTGCTGCTTCTGTTTGCATAGGCCGGAGCAGTTGGCTTGTCGTTCGTTGGTCGCTGGCGTTTGCCGGTCGCTGGCGTTTGCCTGTTGCTGCTAGCTTCGTCCTCCTTACTGCTGGCCGGAGAGGAGGAGAGAAATGAGAGGCTAGGAAAGGGATGGAGGAGGCGACGCTAGTTAGAGAGGGAGAAAGAAGAATGCCAATTTTTTAGGTTTAGGAGTCTTTGGTCTTAAGGAATAAAATAGGCAAGAATAGATAGATTTAATCTATTCCATTGATCTAAATGTGATGAACGGTCATGATTAGATCTTGAGTTTGATCAAGGTGTTGGACGGACAAGATTAAAAGAGTGGATCTTGAATCAAATTTGAAATAAGAACAGGATAAAATTGAAATCAACAAAGGCTATAATTGAAATTGAAATGGCTAGAATTGAAAATGAATTAGAATAGAATAGGCTAAAAATAAATAATTAAGAGGAAATTTAAGGAAATGCTATCCAATTAAAATACCACATATATTAAAATATTTTTTATATAATATTTTAAAACATTTGACTAAAAAATAATTATTTTGAGTTTAAATATTGATAAAAAAATAAATTAAGGGAATAACTTGATAATATTTACAATAATTTTTGTGAAGCATGCATACTAAAATTATAACTTTTTATACAAAATCAATTAATATTCTAAACCCAGGATGTGTTTTTTTAAAAATACGTACTTAATCGAATAGCATTTCTGAAGTAGCTAAAGGTCGATGAAAATTGGGTGTCAACAAGAGGCAAAAGATGATTAGGAAACTCCACTTCTTTCATTATTCTTAAGTCGTGTCATAGAGTTTAATTCTATAAAGTCTCCTATTTAATCCTTACCTTATGCTCTTCAGGATATGTCTACTCGAAGGGTTTATACTAGAAGGAATACGAGGGAGAAAAGGATCAAGAATCTTCTTCTCAATATCCGGTCGATCCCTTGGCCAAGCAAGTTACAAATGTGGAGTTTAGATCGGCTTTTCAAGTGTTGGCTCAAGCCATGACGGCTCAAGCCAATAGAGAGGTGGTAGTCCCCGTGAACCCAAGTGTGGGTATGACAGCTTCAAGAGTGGGGGATTTTATGAGGATGAACCCTCCGAAATTCCATGGCCCCAAAGTTGAGGAAGATCCTCAAGAGTTTATCAACGAGGTTTATAAGGTGCTTGCTATCATGAGAGTGACTCCAGGAGAGAAAGCGGAATTGGCCACCTACTAATTGAAGGGTGTTGCTCAAGTTTGGTACAATCAATGAAAGGAGGCTAGACCGACGGGAGCGGGTCCTATTGAATGGGAAATATTCAAATTCGTTTTTCTTGATCAATTTTTTCCCTTAAGATGAGGGAAGCCAAGGTGCTAGAGTTCATCAACCTTCGTCAAGGGAGCATGAGTGTGAGGGAGTACATTCTAAAGTTCACTCAATTGTCCAAATATGCTCCAATAATGGTTGCGGATTCAATAGCTAGAATGAGTAAGTTTGTATTAGGCGTGTCCGAAATTGTGGTTAAATAGTACCGTATCGCCATGCTCATTGGTGATATGGATATCTCTCGTCTCATGGTCCATGCACAATAAATTGAAAAAGAGAAACTCAAAGAGAAGACTAGAGAGGTAAAAAAAGGGCTAAGACTGGAGATGGTAATTTCTCACATGCTATATCCGATGGACATGGTCGTCCTAAGTTTCATCAAGGGTTTTCCAGTCAAGGTTCCTCTAATGCTCCACCTAAGTTTAATAAGGATAAGGTGTCTAACCTTAAACCTTAAGGAGTTAGTGGAGGTGGCTCTTCTTTGGCTAGGTCTACTTATGCCAAATGTGGGCAGAAACATAATGGTAAGTGCCTAGCTGGAACCGATGGATGCTTTAGTTGCGGGAAGAGTAGACACAAAATAAGATACTACCCCATGATAGCGGCTAAAGGGAGAGAGGGTAAACAATCTCATCCTAGCGGTTCAAATTCCAATGCTCCAAGCAAAACCGCTTATATGCTCTCCAAACCTAAGGTGACCAAGAAAGTTCCCCAGATGTAGTGACCGGTATGTTAAAAGTCTTTCATCATGATGTATATGCCTTGTTAGATCCCGGTGCTACTTTGTCCTGTGTTACACCTTATGTAACTATAAAGTTTGATGTGCTCCCCGATATATTGTTAGAATATTTTTTATGTCTCTACTCCTGTTGGTGATTCTGTGGTGGCTAAGAGGGTTTATTGAAAGTGTCCCGTTTCCTTACCCAATAGAGTTACTCTTATAGAGTTGGTAGATCTTGATATTTAGACTTTGATGTCATTCTTGGGATGGATTGGTTGCATTCTTGCTATGCTTCCATAGATTGTAGGACTCGAGTGGTTAGATTTCAGTTTCCAAATGAGCCTATCCTTGAGTGGAAATGGGGAAATTCTATGCCCAAGGGGCAGTTTGTCTCTTGTCTAAAAGCTAGGAAGATGATCTTGAAAGGCTGCCTTTATCATTTAGTTAGGGTGAGGGATATAGATTCCAAAACCCCTACTCTTGAGTCGATCCTGTAGATAATGAGTTTTTGGAAGTTTTCCCCGATGATTTACTCGCCATTCTTCCCGAGCGAGAAATAGACTTTGGTATTGACCTTCTCCCAGATACTCAACTTATCTCTATTCCTCCATATAGAATGGCTCCAGTGGAACTTATGGAATTGAAAGATCAATTAAAGGATTTGTTGGATAAGGGCTTCATTTGATCGAGTATCTCTCCATGGGGTGCTCTGGTGTTGTTTATTAGGAAGAAATATGGCTCACTTCATATGTGCATTGATTATAGTCAATTGAACAAAGTGACCATTAAGAACAAATATCCTCTCCCAACAATAGACGATTTATTTGATTAACTTTAAGAAGCAAGTTATTTCTCTAATACCGATCTTCGTTCGGGTTATCACCAATTGAGGGTGAAGAATGATGACATTCTGAAGATGACTTTTCAAACTCAGTATGGTAATTATGAGTTCTTGGCAATGTTATTTGAGTTGACTAATGCTCCGGCGGCATTTATAGATTTGATGAATAGGTGATATGTTATTGTGTGTGTTTTTTGATGATTTTGATTTGTTTTGATTTGATGAATGATGATAATGATGATCATTTGTTTGAAAGTTCGAGGTTAAGGACCATTTTTGCAATGTTTGCACAGTTGTGAATTTTTTGAAAAGCTGCTTGCTTTTCTTGGGCATATTGTGACAAGTAAGGGTATTGAGGTAGATCATATCAAGACGGATGCGGTCAAGAGTTAGCCTAGACCTCTAACTCCTTATGATATTAGAAGCTTTTGGGTTTGGCCGATTACTATAGAAGGTTTGTTGAGGGGTTTTCCTCTATTGCTTCTCCTTTGACGGAATTGACTAAAAAGAAGGATAAATTCTTATGGTCAGAAGCTTGTGAGAGAAGTTTCCAAGAGTTGAAGGTAGACTTACGTCCGCTTCGGTGTTGACCTTATCGAGAGGTATGGATGGCATTGTGGTGTATTGTGATGCCTCTAGAGTTGGGTTGGGATGTGTGCTTATGCAACATGATAAAGTCATTGCCTATGCTCTGAGGCAACTTAAGATACATGAGAAGAATTATCTGTCACACCTCGAGCCTACACCCTGGGCGGGAGGCGTACTTACTCAGCGGAAGACTTAACTTAACAAGATAAACCCAAACAAAACATATAATGTTATAAATAAAACATTCAACAAGCCAATAAGGCAAACTCAAGTCTCAACATAAGATAATGAAATGAAAAGACTAAAGAACTAACATCTGAGTGTCTATGAAACCTCTAAAACAACTGAGATGGATGTCGAGACAAGACCCATGATATCCTAATGAACTAAAACTACTAAAAGCAAATAAAGGGGTCCTCCGGAAGCAAGGAGGCTCACCACAAGACTCTGAGTGCTCAACTGGATCAACGATGCGCTGGATGCTGATCCTTGTTACTTGTATTTGCATCATAATAAGATGCAGGCCAACTGACTTAGTACCTTGAATGTACGAGCATGCGAAGGGAATTCTAAAACAAGACATAAGCTTGAAAGGAGCTCAAAGAACACTTACCTTGACTTTACTCAACTTTTGAATAACTCAACTCAATATAAAGCAATAAAATACATAGATTATACAAAAAGCTTTTAAAACAGTAGAAAGAAACTTAGTTTGTTAAAGAAATGCAATAACAAACTCAATTGTACTTGTATAATAAAGCAATATAGTTTCTGTGGGAGATTCTCTAACCAACAACCACCACTATGAGCCTAAATAGTGATACATCGTCTTGCCCACGCTGCCAGAATTGTCTTATACTTTGCTGTCATATAGAACGCCTTAACTAAGTGGATCCACTAGTCTATTCTAAAAAGCACCTAAGAAGTCATCTAAAAAGTATGATCCTTTACTACCCATGATGGCTACATGGTTTATGGAAACTTAAGTTAATATGAACTCGCATCCCCAGATAGGTGCTCAATACTATTCCCAAAATATACTTAGCTCATAAGTGTTAAAACAAAACTTCTTTCTTTCGTTTGAGATAATTACTCAAAACTTTAGCTCAGAAGCTCTCTTGGAAATCAGTGTTTCCCTTTCTTGTTCAAATGTGAAAACATTTTAAACTCTTGGGAATACTTAGTTCCCTTATAGCTTTTGGAGAAATGAACTCAACTCTTTACTCTTTGCTTAACTCGAAACTTAAGTCTTAAAACTAAGTTAAAACATTTGTAAAAGACTTTTGAAAACTTTATAAGCTTCTCTTGACTTACTTCTTAACTTCTAGAATTAACTCTTAACTTTCCTTGAATTGAATTATGGATTTAAGGTTCATGATCTCATGTTTATGGATGATATCATGATGTTTAGATGTACCTAAGAGTGTTGGAATCAACTAGAAAACATAGGTATATTGCTAAAGAACTAGTACGAAAAGAAGAGGGGAAAAAGTAGAAGACCTGGCGTCCCTGGAGCTCTAAGCGGCACTGGGCGCCAGACCTAAAACTTTAGAACAGAAGTTGGGGTGCATTGGTAGGCGCGGAGCCCCAAGGGTGAATTTTTAGAGAACCTTTTGGGGTGCGCTGGCTGGCTGGCGCCCCACCACTTTCGCCCAGGTGTTTTACATTTTTTCTTACTCGTTTTTCAACTCTAAACCCTCTAAACTCAAATAGTTCTTTACCCAAAGACTTAGAATCAACTAAACCCTCAATATATGAAAGATTCAACTCAAATTCACACCTAAATACATGAATCAATCTCAAGAAACTTCAACAACAAGAACCCACAAGATTTCAAACGAATTTCATCAAGAACTCGTAAGATTTACTTTCAAATCAATATAACTTTGCTGAACTGAATCATGATTGGCGCGTGGGTGAACTAACCCAATGCTATGTGATCTCATATACCTCGTAGGGATCACCCCTTGACAAAATCCACAAGTTAAATCCTTACAAACGATGATCTTGGCTCTTTTTTCCTTTCTTCTCCTCTTGCGTTCCTTCTCCAAAAAATGCTAAATCTATTTTTCAAAAGTGTAAACTGAATCCTATCACTTTAGACCTTAAAAATATTACCAAAAATGAATTAATTAAGTTGGGTATAGAAAAGACTAAACTACCTTTCCAAAATCCGATTTGGACTTTTCTTATTCGAACAACCCAACTTCCAATGGGCATATCTCCCTCATACGAACTTGAAATCGTGCAAACTTGGCGGCGTTGTAAATATTATTCCAAGATCTTTCCCACGGTATCTAGAAACACACCTAACTCATCCTAAGCTAGGAGTTATGGTCATTTGAATTTGACTAAAACCTCTAATTAACATACTTATCAAATTTTCCACATTTTTATATTCTTTCCAAAAATGACTATTTCCAATTCTTAACTTCTTCCTAGTAATTTCAATTTGCGAGATGTTACAATATCTCCCCCTTGGGAATATTAGTCCTCGAATGAGATTACTCTTAGTAGGCAAAGGGTGTAACATATAAAAAAAAGTTCATCTCAAACACCCAACAAGCAATGCAAATACAACATTCCAACTCATAAATTAAAGAATACTAAGAAGAGAATTAGTACCTTGGTCTGGAACTTCTCTGGTTTCAAAGAGATATGGATATCTCTTATTCATATCTTTCTTAGCTTCCCAAGTAGCTTCCTCAACAAATTGGTTCCTCCAAAGAACTTTGACTGATGCTACCTCTTTTGTTCTCAACTTGCAAACTTGGCTATCTAGAATTTGAATAGGAATCTCTTTATAAGACAAGCTATCCTTGATCCCAATATCTTCGGTTGGTATGATCAATGAAGGATCGCTCATGCACTTTTTAAAGATGGAGATGTGAAACATCGGATGAACCAAGGCTAACTTTTGTGGTAGCTCCAACTCATAAGCTACATTACCTACCCTTTTCGATATTCTGTAAGGGCCAATATATCGGGGACTAATCTTCCCCTTCTTACCAAATCTCATAACATATTTCATGGGTGAAACTTTCAAGTACACCCAATCATCTACTTAAAACTCTAACTCCCTTTTCCTAATATCAGTGTAGGATTTCTAACGGCTCTACATTGTTTTCAACCTCTCTTGAATCACTTTCACTTTCTCTATAGCTTGATGAACCAATTCTGGTCCTATCAACCCAGCTTCACTAACTTCAAATCAAACCACCCAATAGGACATCTGCACCTTCTCCCATAAAGAGCTTGATACGGAGCCATTTGGATACTCGAGTGGTAACTATTATTGTAAGCAAATTCAATAAGGGGTAGGTGATCATCCCAATTACCTTTGAAATCAATCACACAGGCCCTCAACATATCCTCTAAGGCCTGAATAGTACGCTCTACTTGCCCATCTGTCTACGGATGAAAGGCAGTACTTAAGTTCACTTTCGAACCCAAGCCTTTTTGGAATGACTTCCAAAACTGTGCAGTAAATTGTGCACCTCTATCTAAAATAATGGAGAGTGGAACCCTATGAAGTCTTACCCCCTTTTTAATATACAACTTAGCATAATCTTTTGCTGAATGGGTAGTCTTTACTGGCAAAAAGTAGACTTATTTTGTCATTCTATCGACAATCACCTAAATAGAATCATGTTTCCTACGAGGCCTTGGTAAACCTGTGATGAAATCCATATTAATCATCTCCCACTTCCATTCTGGAAGTTCTATATTATGAGCCAAACCACCGGGCCTTTAGTGCTCTACTTTAACTTGTTAGCAATTCGAACACTTAGCCACAAATTCAGCAATGCCCTTCTTCATACTACTCCACCAATAAACGTCTCTCAAATCGCGATACATCTTTGTGGAACCCGGATGAATGGAATATCTAGAGCTATGAGCTTCTTCATGATCCTTTCTTGGAGTTCATCCACCCTTGGTACACACAACCTACCTTGATATCTCAATACATCATCTCCCCCTTGTTCAAAAACTAATATTTTTTGCTTATGAACATTTGTCTTCAATTCAAGCAAAATAGGGTCTTGATCCTGCTTTTCTTTCACTTCTGACACTAAGGATGATTGAGCCCCATTCATCACCACTACTCCTCCTTCTGTGGAATCCATAACTCAAACTCTCCATCGTGTAAGTCTATGCACATCTTTTGCTAGCTCTTTCTTATTTTCTTCAAAATGGGTGGTACTACCCATAGACAACATGCTCAAGGCATCAACAACCACATTAGCCTTACATGGGTGGTAAATAATACTCATGTAACAATTCTTGAGTAATTCTAACCACCTCTTTTGTCTAAGATTAAGCTCTTTCTGGGTAAACACATACTGAAGACTCTTGTGATCCGTGAATACATCTACATGAACACCATACAAATAATGATGTCATATCTTCAAAGCAAATACTATAGCAGCTAACTCTAAGTCATGTGTTGGGTAATTCTTCTCATGAACGTTCAACTATCTGGAGGCATAAGCTATAACCTTGTCATTCTGCATTAGTACACAACCTAAACCAACTCTAGATGCATCACAATACACCATAGAACCTTGAGTACCTTCTGGTAAGGTCAAAACTGGGCAGTAGTCAACCTTTTTTTCAATTCCTGAAAGTTTTTCTCACATGCTTCAGACCATTGAAACTTCACTGTTTTTTGAGTTAACTTGGTCAAAGGGGATGAAAAAGAAGAGACCCCTCTACGAACCTTCTATAATATCTAGTCAAACCCAAAAAACTCCTAATATCGATTGGAGATGTGGGTCTAGACCAATTCTGCACTGCCTCTATTTTCTGGGTATCAACTTTAATTCCCTCTCTAGACACAATGTGACCTAAGAATTCCACTGACTCAAGCCAAAACTCGCACTTAGAGAACTTGGCATATAACTCTCTATCTTTTAGAGTTTAGAGAACTATTCCGAGATGACTAGCATGATCTTCTTCATTCCTCGAATAAATTAGTATGTGATCAATGAAGACGATAACAAACATATCTAAATAAGGTTTGAATACTCTATTCATAAGGTCCATGAATGCTGCAGGTGTATTAGTCAAACCAAAGGACATGACGAGAAACTCATAATGACTATAACGGGTCCTGAAGGCTGTTTTTGGAATATCATAGTCCCTTATTCTTAACTTATAGTAGCCAGATCTGAGGTTTATCTTAGAGAAACAGATGGCACCCTGAAGTTGATCGAAAAGATCATTAATTCTTGGAAGAGGGTGTTTGTTCTTGATTGTAACCTTGTTTAATTGGTGGTAATCTATACACATCCTAAGGGAACCATCCTTCTTTCTCTCAAACAGGACCAGAGCGCCCCAAGGTGAGACACTTGGTCGAATAAAGCCCTTATCAAAGAGGTCTTTCAACTATTCTTTTAGCTCTTTCAACTCTGCTGGTGCCATTATATATGGCGAAATAGATATAGGACGAGTATTTGGGAGAACATCTATACCGAAGTCTCTCTCTCAGGAGGGACTCCGGGTAGATCATTTGGAAAGACTTCTGGAAACTCTTTTACTACTGAAACTGACTGAATAAAAGGTATTTCAACACTAAAGTCATTAACTTGGACTAGGTGATAGACTCACCCCTTGGAAACTAACTGTTTTACCTTAAGGTACGAAATAAAACGATCCTTAGGCACTGCTGAACTACTTCTCCACTCTAAGACTGGCTCATTAGGAATTTTGAACTTAACAACTTGAGTTCCACATTCAATGGAGGCATAACAGGCATGAAGCCAGTCCATACCTAGAATGACGTCGAAGTCTACCATGTCTAACTCAATTAAATTAGTCATGGTGTCTTTGTGATTGATGGAAATAACACAATCACGAATACTCGCTCAGCTAGAATAGACTCCCTAACAGGTGTAGAAACATAAAAGGGTTCATAAAGTTTCTCAGGAAGAACATCATAGTTATTTGCAACATAAGAGGTTACAAAAGATGAACCTGCTCTGGGTCTAGCAAAGCATAAACATCAATAGTAAAGACTTTGATGATACTAGTGACAACATCTAGAGAGTTCTTTTGCTCTTGGCGACTAGTGATCGCATAAAGATGGTTTGCCCATCTGCCAGTACCGAAAATAGCTCCTCTAGGTGCAGCCATGTCTTGTGGAGCAACTAATGAAGATTGGGCTCTATTGCCCCGATTCCCATTACCTTGATGGTTCTTAGGGCACTCTTTCATGAAGTGACCCTCTTGTCTACACTTGAAACAACCTGTGGAGCCATCGCGACACTTACTTAGCTTGGGTGGGTTCTACCACACTTAACACATGCAGGTGCCCAGTTACCTCCTTGTGCCACACTACCCTGAGATTGGGTAGGTTTAGCCCTGAAGTGCTGTGAATTCTGACTATTGTACTCACATTTGTTTTTGGTGCAGGTGCACTAGCGGATGATAGAGCAGGTCCCTTCTGCTTATGTTGGAAAGAAGACCGGCTCGCCTTACTCTTTTGCTGCCCGGATTCATTCCCCGATGCCTTAGCCCTCTTATTCTTAAACCCTTCTCTATCCCTTAGCTTGTCCTCCTCAACTTGTTAAATATGGATCATCAGCCTTGTTATTCCCATGTCACCTATTATCATGGCTGTCTTACTTTCCTTATCTGACAGACGCGGCAACCCAACAACGAATAAACTCATCCTGCTCCTCATGTCGGCAACAATCTTCTTACTTCTCTTAGCTCACAGTAAAGAAATGTCCCATGAAAGCACTCTCAAAACAGTCCAACTCATAATCAGTTACGCACAAGCACAAGTTAGAAAGAAACTTTTAGAGATAAAACTCTAATGCACGAAATGAGTATGAAAGAAGTGAAGGAATTTCCTAAATATTGCAGCCTCCTAATTATAGATGTGGCATGCTTCACACCAATAACTAGGACTCTACAGACACGACTTCATAGACTCCTTAGGATTCTTGAACTCTAGGCTCTGATACCAAGTTTGTCACGCTCCGAGCCTACACCCTGGGCAGGACTCGCACTCGAGAACCATTGCTGGCCCCAAGTGAACCTTGGCCTGGCTTACTTACTCAGCGGAAGACTTAACTTAACAAGATAAACCCAAACAAAACTTGGAATGTTATAAAGAAATCATTCAACTAGCCAATAAGGCAAACTCAAGTCTCAACATAAGATAATGAAATGAAAAGACTAAAGAACTAACATCTAACTGTCTATGAAGCCTCTAAAATGATGGATGTCAGGATAAGACTCACGACATTCTAATGAACTAAAGCTACTAAAAGCAAATAAAGGGGTCTTCCGAAAGCAAGGAGACTCACCACAAGACTCTAAGTGCTCAACTGGATCTACGATGCGCTGGATGCTGATCCTGGTTACCTGTATTTGCATCATAATAAGATGCAGGCCAACTGGAACCAGTACATTGAATGTACGAGCATGTGAGGCGAATTCTAAAACAAGACATAGGCTTGAAAGGAGCTGAAAGAACAGTTACCTTGGCTTTACTCAACTCCTAAATAACTCAACTCAATATAAATCAATAAAATACATAGATTATACAAAAAGCTTTTAAAATAGTAGAAAGCAACTTAGTTGGTTAAAAAAATGCAATAACAAACTCAATTGTACTTGTATAATAAAGTAATATAGTTTCTGTTGGAGATTCTCTAACCAACAACCACCACTATAAGCCTAAGTGGTGATACATCGTCTTGCCCATGCTGCCAGAATTGTCTTATACTTTGCCGTCATATAGAACCCCTTAACTAAGTGGATCCACTAGTCTATGCTAAAAAACACTTAAGGAATCATCTAAAAGTATGATCATTTACTACCCATGATGGCTATATGGTTTATGGAGACTTAAGTTAATATAAACTCGCATCCCCATATCGGTGCTTAATACTACTCCCAAAATATACTTAGCTCATACGTTTTAAAACAAAACTTCTTTCTTTGGTTTGAGATAATTACTCAAAACTTTAGCTTAAAAGCTCTCTTGGAAATCGGTGTTTCCCTTTCTTGTTCAAATGTGAAAACATTTTAAACTCTTGGGAATAGTTAGTTCCCTTATAGCTTTTGGAGAAATGAACTCACCTCTTTACTCTTTGCTTAACTCAAAACTTAAGTCTTAAAACAAAGTTAAAACGTTTGTGAAAGACTTTTGAAAACTTTATAAACTTCTCTTGACTTGCTTCTTAACTTCTAGACTTGACTCTTAACTTTCCTTGAATTTGATTATGGATTCAAGGTTCATGATATCATGTTTATGGATGATTTCATGATGTTTAGATATACCTAAGAGTGTTGGAATCAACTATAAACCATAGGTACATTACTAAGGAACTAATATAGAAAGAAGGGGGGAAAAAGTAGAAGACCTGAAGTCCCTGGCGCTTTGAGCGGCACGGGGCACCTGACCCAAAACTTTAGAACTGAAGTTGGGGCGCACTGGTAGGCGCGGAGCCCCAAGGGTGAAACTTCAGAGAACCTGGCACGGCGCCCCACCCCTTTCTCAAGTGTTTGATGATTTTTCTTGCTCATTTTTCAACTCTAAACCTACTAAACTCAAATAGTTCTTTCCCCAAACACTTAGAATTGACTAAACCCTAAATATATGAAAGATTCAACTCGAATTCACACCTAAATACATGAATCAATCTCAAGAAACTTCAACAACAAGAACCTACAAGATTTCAAATGAATTTCATCAAGAACTCATAAGATCGATTTACTTTCAAATCAATATAACTATGCTGAATTGAATCATGATTTGCATGTGGGTGTACTAACCCAACACTATGTGATCTCACATACCTCGTAGGAATCACCCCTTGACGAAATCCACAAGCTAAATCCTTATGAACGATGATCATGGCCCTTTTCTCCTTTCTTCTCCTCTTGCATTCTTTCTCCAAAAAAACCCTAACTCTATATTTCAAAAGCGTAAACTAAATCCTATCAGTTTAGACCTTAAAAATATTACCAAAAATGAATTAATTAAGTTGGGTATGAAAAAGACCAAACTACCCTTTCAAAATCCGGATTAGACTTTCCTTATTCGAACAACCCAACTTCCAATGGGCATATCTCCCTCATACAAACTCAAAATCATGAAAACTTGGCGCGTTAGAAAGATTATTTCAAGATATTTTATACGATATCTGGAAACACACCTAACTCATTCTAAGCTAAGAGTTATGGTCGTTTGAAGTTGACCAAAAACTCAACTTAACATACTTAACAAATTTTCCAGATTTTTATATTCTTTCCAAAAATGAATATTTCCAATTCTTAACTTCTTCTTAGTTATTTCAATTTGCGAGATGTTACATTATCCTACCCATGACCTTGAGTTAGCAGCGGTTGTTTTTGCCTTGAAGATATGGAGGTATTATATTTATGGGGTCCATGTAGATGTTTTCACCGATCATAAGAGCTTGCAATATGTGTTTAGACAAAAGGACTTAAATCTTCACCAAAGAAGGTAGGTAGAATTATTGAAGGATTATGACATGAGTGTCCTTTATCACCCCGGAAAAGCAAATGTAGTAGTGGATGTTTTTAGTTGACTATCAATGGGTAGTGTTGCCCACGTTGAGGATGAAAAGAAAGAGTTGGTTCGAGATTTTCATAGATTGGCTCAATTAGGTGTTCACTTGGTGAATTCCACCAAGGGTGGTGTTATGGTCCATAATGGGTTTGAATCATCTTTTGTGACAGATGTGAAGGCTAAGTAAAGCCATGATCCAATTTTGGTAGAATTAAAAGAGGCGGTACTAAAAAAGTCTGTGGAGGCTTTCTCCCAAGGGGGATATGGGCTACTAAGATACCAATGTCGGTTTTGTGTTTTGGATGTAGATGACTTGAGAGAACAGATTTTGGCAGAAGCTCATAGTACTCGGTATTCTATTCACCCGGGGGCCACCAAGATGTACTGTGACTTATGAGAGATCTATTGGTGGAATGAGATGAAGAAAGATATTGTGGGATTTGTGGCTAAGTATCCTAATTGTCAACAAGTGAAAATTAAACATCAAAAACCGAGAGGTTTATCCCAAGACATTAGTTTTCTTACTTGGAAGTGGGATGATGTGAATATGGACTTCATTGTAGGGTTGCCACGTACTCGGCGACAACATGACCCAATATGGGTAATAGTGGATCGGATGAATAAGTCCGCTTATTTCATTCCCATCAAGGTGTCCTACTTGACGGAAGAATATGCTAAGTTGTATTTGACAAAGATGGTAAGGTTACATGGAGTACCCTTGTCTATAATTTTCGATCGAGGTACCTAATTTACTTTACACTTTTGGAAGTCTTTCCAAAAGGGGTTTGGTACCAAGGTTAAACTTAGTACAACTTTTCACCCCCAAATAGATGGGCAAGCGGAGCGCACCATTCAGACTTTGGAAGACATGTTGAGGGCGTGTGTGATAGATTTTAAGGGCAATTGGGATGACCATTTGCCGTTAATCGAGTTTTCTTATAATAACAGTTATCACTCGAGTATCAACATGACTCTTTTTGAGGCTCTCTATGGTAGGAGGTGTAGATCTCCTATAGAAAGGTTTGAGGTAGGAGAAGTTGCTCTCATAGGTCCAGAATTGGTGCATGAGGCCATAGAGAAGATTTAAACTATTAGAGAGAGGTTGAGCATGACCCAATGTCAGTAAAAATCCTATGCCGATGTTAGAGGGAGAGATCTTGAAATTGAGGTTCACGATTGGGTTTATTTAAAAATCTCACCCATGAAGGGTGTTATGAGGTTTGGGAAAAAATGGAAACTCAGTCCCTGTTTTGTAGGCCCATATGAGATTTTGAGGTATGTCGATAAGGTTGCATATGAGTTATATTTGCCAAATTAGTTGGCGTTGGTGCATCCGGTGTTCCATGTCTCAATGTTGAAGAAATATGCTGGGGATCCAACATCCATAGTCTTCTTAGAGGGTTTGGAGGTTAAAGAGAATCTTGCTTATGAGGAAGTACCGGTTGAGATCTTAGACCGACAAGTCAAAAGGTTGAGAAACAAGGAAGTTGCCTCCGTGAAGGTCTTATGGAGGAATCACCTAGTTGAGGTGCTACTTGGGAGGCCGAAGTCGATATGAAGTCCCGGTATCCTCATTTTTTTTCTTCCACTCCTATTCTAGCTTGAGGTAATGAGCTCCTCTTGAGTTACTTTTATGTGTTGGGAGTCATGTGTGCTTTATATGTTTCCATGATTTCATTATGATTATGCATGTTCTTGAAAAAACTTAAGTTTTGAAAGAAATAACTTGTATGGTTTAGTTTCCTCATGTTTTTGTGCATTGAGTATAAGTTGCCTATATACTTCATGAGATGATTATTGAACATACATTAGATATCCTTAATATGTGATTTTGAAAATATAAAAAGTGTCAAAATGACACAACAGACCCCTACTTGAGGTGTTTAAAATGAATAAAGCCTACTTGAGGTGTCTAAGTAAAAATTGGTGCCAAGTTTAGGGGGCTACCGATGGGTTCCCCCAATATAAATTATAATCACTAATAAAATATAAAAAAAAAATATAATGTGGGTACAATACTATTCTTTCCTTTATAGGGTCGGCCACATCACCATCATTATGAATATTTCACATATAACCCTTTATATAGGCATGAGCTAGGGTCTAGAGTAAAGTAGCCTTAAAAAACCTAACTGAAATTGAACTTGTCTTGTAAAGTCCTATAAAGTTTCGATATCTACAAATGCCCCCTAATTTAAGGCTTGTTGGAGTGTAAGACATGATTAACTCAAAAACAAGACTTGAAACACTCATTAAAATGAAGTTTCATCTTTGCAAATTTGGGGCTTCGAATTTATGAATCTGATTTGTGAGATAAGAGATGAAGGACAGATTTTGTCCATGTGCCAATTAGTTTGCTACAAATTTTAATGTAAAAAAATAAACAAACTCATGAGTTTGTGAAATCTTGAGATGCCTTTTCAAAGGAATATAGTATTTTCGATATATGCACGAGTAAGAGTTTAGGATAGAGTAGCCTCCGAGAATTCTAATTCTTTTTTTAACTTCAAAAATAAAAACTACTATTTTCAAATGTCACAATTTTCATGACGGTTGCGACCATGTGTTTGACCATAGATTTTGTAGGAAATATTTTACTTTTAAAAAAAATATGATTTATTAACAAAAGTTCTAAAAACTATTAAAGCTACTCATAAGTTTGTATTATCATTTTATAATAAACATGTTTCGTACAAAGTCATGACAAAAAACACAATTAATATGAATATGTAAAAGAGGAGCAATTGATTTGTATACGAAAAACTATAATTACTACTTATAATTGGAAGTGACTTCAGAGATAAAGTTCGGATAAAAACGATATAAAATATTTATATAAATCTATAAATTTTGTACAACGAAGTAGAACTTAAATCCAATCCAAAACTAGGGGTGTACATGGCCGGGTTGGTTCGGGATATTCAAATATCAAACCAAACCATTTGTGTTGGATTTTTGAATTTATAAACCAAACCAAACCAATAAAATTCAGGTTTTTCAACCTTGAGTTTTTTCGGGTTTTTCGGATTTTCGGGTTTTCCGATAGAGTATTCATACAAATATATAATTTACTTGTACTTCAAATATTTCTTTAGTCCTGCCAAAATACAACTATCTAAGGTGTTTCTTAAGAAAATAACACAAATATGATATGATTAATGACAGTAAAATATCCAACAAAAAATAATAATGAAATCGCATAAACAAATATTGCAAATTATGAAGTCATAATGAAAATGATCATAATTTAAGAGTACTAAATCATGCTAAAATAAGTTTAATAAGTATTAGTTACATGACTAAATATTAACGGAAATTAAATTTAGATTATGTATTTTAATTGCCGAAAGCTATGTAAAACTAATGAACAAATATTCAATATTATTGTCATTCTTAGTGTTGAATTGATTTTCTTTTTGCATTAGTATTAATTTGATTTTGATTTAAGCTTTATTATAATTATCAACATCTATGGACTATAGTCTTTATTGGACCATTAAGAATTCTAACTTTCAAACATGAAATAATATATTAAAAGATAAAAACTATGAAAAAATATAAGAAATATTTAAAAATTATATCACAGTAAATATTTTTACGTATAAAATAAAATTTTAAAATTATATATATAATGTCAGGTTGGTTTGGTCTCGGGTTGATTTTTTTAATTGAAACCAAACCAACAAAAATATAGTCGGGTTTTTTTTCCAATACCAAACCAAGTCAAACCAAACCACTAGTCGGATTTTTTTTGGGTTTGACTTGATTTGCAGTTTGGTTCGATTTTCGATTCGATTTTGTACACCCCTATTCAAAACTATAAATAATAGGTGTTTTCATAAAATATAAAGTTTGAGATAATTTTTCAAAATTTCCAAATAATAGAATTTGACTCAAATACTTTCTGCTGGCAATGAAAAATCACCATGCCAAATAATGGATTTGACTGAACTCGTAATGCATAAATTACTTAAACAATTTGAAGGACGAAGAGGCAACTGATACTCTGATAAATGAAACCAAAAAATTCACCACTGGTAGCTACTTTGCCACACTAATACCATTTTATTAGGACTCCATTTAATAAAAGAAAATTTGTTAAAATTAAGGTATCAAAAATGCATGTTAACATTTTTGTCTGAGTAAAGTCACAACATACTTCAAAAAATATATGTAGAGGTCTGAACATATAAAAATACTTTATTGGCCAAATTAATTAGTAATAATTGCATCACTCAAAATGCAGTACAACATATCATCAAGATTCAGGTAAGAGTCTATAATCACATTCTTTATCTTCTGTCACATGAGGTGACCTACTGCTCCCATTATTGCCAGCTTCATAAAACCAGCAGATGACCAGAAAATATAAGAAGTTGGTCAAGTTCAAAAATGTAAGTAGCCAGAAATAATAATCCAGGTGACCCCTATTAATGTTGCTCGAAAGCCAGCTCGTTTTACCTCCGGTTGATGAAAGCCAATTCACACCACTCACCAGAATACTTCCAATCAAACTCGACACAGCAGTCCCAACAGTGTACATAGCTGACGCGATGCTGGACATGCTTTTCGGTAATAGAGCATACAAGAACTCAATCTGTCCAACTGCATGGGCTGCCTCAGCTACTCCGAGTAGTGCATACTGTGGCACAAACCACATAGCAGACATGTTCACTAAAGCATTTGGGTCGTCCTCATGTCCTTCCTCTATTGCCCTTTGTCGTCTTATGCTTTCTGTTATTGCTGACAATGCTATAGACATACAGGAGGCCATTAAGCCAATCCCCATTCTGGTGACAGGACTTAGCCCTCTAGGCTGTCCAGTATATTTTGATAGAAAAGGGACCAAAACACGGTCGTAGAAAGCAATCCAGATTGTTAAAGCAATAATCAAGAACACACTGAATGATGCTGCTGGTATTTCAAAGTGAGGGAAGATGTGTCTATCCATGGTTTTTGTTTGAAGTAAGGAAATGAGAATACATTCATGTCCACAAAGATCATAAAACCAGTGGACCACATAGGAAGTACTCTAAGAAGAGCCTTGAGCGATTCAATTCGTTCCAAACTAGAGAGATTCCATGGATTTGAAGCTGATCCATCAGGATTCAAATCTCTTTCAGGATCTTCAATCATACAAGCTCTATTTAAGAACCTATAACGTACAATAAAATATTATTACAAAGAACTGCAATATCATATAGCACTGATAAAAAAGGAGAAAAGAGTAGTGACAACAAATTATAGATACAGTTCTATGATTAAGCATATCATAAAATCTTCAACTCATATTTTATTGTTTCAGACAAAGTGCATAGCATTCGAGTAATATGGAGACACTGACCTTAAGTCCTTTGATAGAGTCAAGACCTCTGATTCAAGTGGCCAACGATAGTATTCATCACAATCAGTCAATGAAAGACGGGTATTTCTTTTCGTAAAAGCTGCTACAACTGTTTGAAATAATCCTATGACCAAGTTTTGTTTAGTTTTAGCTGTCACTTTGATATAAAGAGGAGAACCGATTTGGAACATTAAGACGGACAAAAACATGAGGATAGCAGGGACACCAAAGCCAACTTTCCAACCATAAAGATCTTGAGTATAAACAATAAGGGTAACTGCAAGAATAGTTGAAATCCCTGTGCTAACATAGTACCAATTGAAATAGCTTTCAAGAATCCTCTTGTTCTTTCTATTTTCCAATTGATCAGCACCAAATATTATAGAACAAGGTCTAACAAAACCAGCTCCGACGGACATAAATCCAAAAGATGAAAACAGAACAGCAAGTTGTAGTAGTGTTGGTCCATTACAAACATGTTGGAACTGAGAGCAGGGTAAAGACTTGAGTTGTGGAATCATTGCTGTGAGCCATAGAATAATCATTCCCTGTCCAAGAAGAATGTTAAACTTTGTAGCCAAGGGACCAAATATATGGTATTTATTAGTGAAGCATCAAAATAATTGAATTTATGAGAGAAATCCATACAAGTGCTTGTTCAACATTCATCCTTCTGAACGATTTAGCTATTGATTAGAAGAAACAGAAAAAGGGTCATATTTGAGAGTTTTTTGTCCCGGACTTAGACTCTCACTAAAGCTCCGTGCAGCACTTGACATCTTACTCACTTGTAAGCTCAAGTAAGCCATTTGAACTAAGATCGCTAAGAGAATGTAAGAAAGACTTAGAAAGTTTTGGAAGAAGGTTTTTATATTTGCTTAAAGAATGCTTTACAACTTGGTTCAAAAGGCTTACTTGAGCTTACAAGATCTTGAAAGATTAGTGAGCAAGTTGTCAAGTGCCGCACAGAGCTTTAGTAAGACTATAAGTCCGTAATATTATACTCTCAAAAAAGGTTATTATTATTCTTCGTTATGTTTTGATATATTTGCTCTTCCCATCCAACTTTAACTACATATTTTTCTCTGAATTGTCAACTCTCATGTCTGATCCTTGTTATCTTATGTAGCGCCTATAGATATGTTCTTGGCATCATTTACTATCACTATAAGTCTATAACCATGAACTGTGAACTGCTCCCTCCACTTCTCTTATACCTTCAAACTTAGAGAATATTTCAATATATGTTAAAGACGGACTAAAAAATGATCTTCAACACTAATTAATTAACGATAATAACTTAATTTTCACCAAATATGATTTTTAATGGCATTTAGCACGACTCTTTGTAAATGTCCCTAAAACCTATAGTGATATGGGATCTAATAACAATTAACTAATTCCGGTAAAAAACTTTAGCACTCTTTATTAATTGAGATTTCTTATTAATATACATATTTATTGCCGCTAAAAGTTAATTTTGTTGTAGTGATTAGAAATTATGCCAAAAATATATTCATATAGGCACCACGTAAGATAATAAGGGTAGGGACATAGGAGTTAAGCGTTTAAAGCAAATATGTACTCAAAATTGATTAATAACAATAAATATACCGAAAAGTATGACGATGGATAAATATAAATATGACCCTTTTTCCGTAGAAGAAAATAAGAAAGCAGGGAATAAATTGATCACTTCTTGTAACGGACTTCTGACACTTTGTAATCATACCTATAAGATACTACAGATAAATCCAATTAGTTTCAAATCACTTGCTAGGATTTCTTCCCACCAACTATTTTCCATAAATATTTTGAATTTTTTTCACCAACTATTTTCCATAAATTTTCACAATCAATGGCAAAGAAATAAGGAACAAAAAGTTGGAAAAAGAAAAAGAAAACAAGA
The DNA here is from genome assembly GCA_035578085.1 of Solanum pinnatisectum. Taxonomy (NCBI): domain Eukaryota; kingdom Viridiplantae; phylum Streptophyta; class Magnoliopsida; order Solanales; family Solanaceae; genus Solanum; species Solanum pinnatisectum. Next base: position 6,243,956 of record CM069080.1, on the reverse strand, counting down.
AAAAAATAGTTGAAGAAAAAGAAAAGGGAGGGGACAAAAATTTTGAACTATAATAGAGAGAACAATTTTTAAATATTTTAATATTTGTCCCTAATGTTTTACAAATTATACCTAAGCTTGAAATTCACTTAATTAACTTTGACTAGGTCAAAGATTCCTTATCCTTCATTCCACTTTTAAAAGTTCCTTTTAACTTGTTTTTCGAAAGTAACGATACTGGTGGAAGGTTGCAAGGAACCAATGTAATCGTTAAAGTGAACCCAATTTGACGTGTGAACACCCGATTATATCATAGTAATGAGATAAGTTATGAATATATGGATAATTTAAGATAACTTATATCTAACCAAACGACTCATAACTAATGAAAAAAAAAAACGAAATTCAGCTATTGTGAAATGACACAACTCACAATAAGAGTGGATATGGATCCAAATGCAACAGCTCTAAATCGACCCCAGTAAGAATCAGCAATAATTGCCCCAACAAGAGCCAATCCACTTGAAAGTGCACCCCATAGTCCTAGAATGGTAGTACCAGCAGCAGCACTCATGTTATAATATGTCATCAAGTAGATTAGCATGTTAAATTGTAAACCATAACTTGCTACCCTTTCAAATGCTTCATTCACTGCAAAAAAAAAAAAAAAAAAAAAAAAAAAATTGAAATTATTAGTTCTTAAACAATTTAAAGAAACTAAAATAGTAACAAAAAAAAAGTAATACCAATGATGAAAGGCATAGTTCTAAGACCACCCTTTCTTGGCTTCTCTTCAATTTGTGTTTCTATGCCCATTCTCACTCTGTTTTTGCTCTTCAGTTTCCTCCTGGCTTTATAATATGAGTGAGAGAAAGAGTAGAAACAATAAACCACAGTCCCAGGTGGTCAGGTCCATGCTCCTTGCCTGAGATAACCATAATAATTTGTTCCATATTATGGCCACATTTAAAAAGATCACAATATTCTTATTTACAATCATGCATTTGTTTCTCCCAACATTTTTCCTATTCCCAAAAATTCTCAGAATTACTATTTCATCTTTCCCAATTTATATGATACATTTCGATTTTTTAGAATCAAACAGTTTAAATTTGATCGAAAATTTACGCATGAAATTTATATATTTATAAACTATGTAAGTATTATAAGTCACAATAATTGACAATCTAATATATTTAAAAGATACTCTTCTGTCCAATAATAGTTGTCCGCTATTGACTTGGCACACCCTTGAAGAAGTATAAATAGAAGGTTATTTTACTATATCAGCCTTTGAATATAATAAATACAATGTCTTGAAAAAATGTAATAGGAAAATGACTATAACTAATGATAAAGGTAAATTAGGAACTAAGTGCAAAATTATTCATTGATATCATAAAGTGGACAAGTATTGTTAGACATTCTAAAATAGTATAGTGGACAACCAGTGGCGGAGGCAACATATAATGAGGGGGGTCATCTGACCCCCCCTCGGCAAAAAATATTACTATTTATACATGGTTAAAATTATTTTTTAAGTATGCATAATAGATGTTGAACCCCCTTCCACTAGTTCGTGTGTTTACTTCTCAGATTTTGAACCCTATTATTAAAATTTCTGGCTCCGCCACTGTGGACAACTATTGTTGGATTCAGGGAGTATATATGAAAAATTTACAGTAAGAAAAATAAAGACTGCTTCCTTGATGAAATGTTTCTTTATGCATTTTTTAAAAATTCTTTATTTTTTGGTACAATATTACTACTGTATATAAGAGGCTAGGTAGTTGTTCATCAACATGTTTGCTTAACCACTATTGTACGCAACTGTTTTACGATTAGAGCTGTCAATATGGGTTGGTCCACCCCATCCGGGCTAACCCATACATGCTTTGAAATTTTACAGGTCAGGCTGGGATAGCCCATTTTTGGTGTGGGCCAGAAAATGATTGGCCCAGCCCACAAGTACGTGGGCAATGGGCTTTGCCGAGTCAATCCTCTTTTTTTAAAAGTATATTTTTTATAATTTTTTAAATTAAATTATAATTTAAAAATATTATCATAAATATCGACAAGACAATATTACATGGTGTTAGTGTTACTACTTGTTAATCCAATCCACAAATAAAATTATCTTTATAATATTTATTAAGTTTGATTTCAAGCAAAAGCATAAATAGCTAAATAGAAATATTAACCTAATTGTTTTCCAATCATATATTTATATAAAAGAGAACCTTATGCCCGCCTACGTGGCGCCACCACAAGTCAGGATTCCCTTTTAAATTTATTTATTTTCAAAACTAGTCTTCCCCTTTCATGAAAAATTGTGACTTTTATGAAAAGTTGTGACTTTTATGAAACATTGCGACTTTTATGAAAGGTTGTGACTTTCTGAAGGATTGCAACTTTTTCAAATAGTTGTAACATTTTCGATAAGGCACAATAAACATTTGTTCGCACTACCCTTTGTTGTCTATAAATAGAGTGATTTCCACTCATTTTAAAACAACAAAAATTTTAAACCTCCTCTTCTTCTTCACAATTAAATTAAATATTCGTGTACTTTGCTCCAGTTGAGTGACTCACTGACACCATTGCTTATATTACAGATCTTGGTATGTTTTTTTACAATTATTAATTTATTCTTATGTTATTAAGGATAAATGATAAAATGTTACAATTTTTATTTTGTTACTACGTAATCTTGTATATAAGATAATATAGTGTTTTAGTTGTAATGATGGATAGGTTTTAAGTATTATTTTATAAACTCCATGATATTGAATTTCCGCGCGAAGCGCGGGTAATTTTACTAGTGATCATAATAAAACACAATGACTATGACAATATTCCATAGGTTACGACCTATATAGTGATTCCCTAGAAATTTTAGGAAATTTTTATTTTATGTAGTACATATTTTATAAACATAATTCATATTTAAATTGTAATATTTCAAACTTTTAACATATTTTGAGTTTAGACTCTTGTTATTTTTAATACTCTATTTTATTTTTATTTTTTAATTAATTTTTATTTAGTCCACGGGCCGGCCTTATCCATATTTCTCAAGCCCCACAAATTGACAGACTTATTCAGGCCGAGCTAAAAAGTCATTTTCTTAAATGGGCTCCAAAAATCATAACCCAACCCTATCAAATCACGGGTTAGATAAAACCGACCCTACAGGCCTAGCCCTTATTGACGGCTCTGTTTACGATTGTACATTACCATCATTGCACATAAAAGCCCGTATGTATTTTGTTTTTTACTTTGTCTTAGCCGAGCAATTCAATTCCATTCCATTTCATCCTCTTTAATTACTCAATTTATAATATTGTATTTTATAAAGTATATTAAAAAAGTGTTATGTACTTAAATTTGTTTAAATTTTGTTATTATCCTTTCTATTTTAATTTATTTGTCTTACTTTTCTTTTTAATTTATCGTATATTCCAAGATTACGTTTAAGATACTATAAATTATTAGAATTAACAACTTAAAATATTTTATTACAAATTTGAAAATTACGTGACATATACTATAAATTACATTTATTCACTTTTAATACATAATGCAAATTTATCATAGTAATTCTATGTATTGCTATAAATGATAATAAACAAAAATATTATTAAGATCATTAATTATTTATTAAAAAGTCTTCACCAATGTAATTTGTTTCTACTTAAAGAGATACAAATAAAAAAAAAGTAGAAAACACATTTAACTTTTTTATGTTTATCATGATGGATCTTGGTTGCGTAAATTATTCTTTGGTTATATCGAATATATTTTCTGGTACTTTTGTCATGTAAATAGATATATCAATCATAAAAGAAAATAAAAATAGATAGATCTTTATGGTAAGTTTTTCACTTGCATTACGTTCACACATCTTTCTTAGTAAGTCTTTAAATAACATCCAGTAACTTTAATATAGAAAACATAGTTGTTATTTTTTTTGGTTTATTATAAAATAGTTTTTTGCTATAGTTGTAATAGTGACGTTACTGTTACAATATAGTGAGAAAAGTTAAGTTACTTTAATGTCAAATATACCACAAATATTATAAATTAAAGTTGAAAATAAAATGACAAAATTGAATAAAAAAAATATTCCGACTAAGACGCGGATATCTTGCTTTTTAAAGGAGATTCAAGCCCACTGCGACATAATCTACACTAATCCAACAATATCACTCTTGACTTGCCCCCTCCAGGATACAACATTCCAACAACTTCGTACAACTCAAACAACTCTAAATAGTTGAAGAGTCCAAAGCCCCACAAAAGAACATCTTTCTTCAATATATAAATATTCTCGTTTTTATAGTAAATATAGTTAAAGATTTAGAATAATATTTTTTGTCTCAACTCTCTCTTTCACTACACTAACCTCATTTCACACAATATTTTTCACACTTATCATATTTCTTGCATACTTTCACATATCCCCGATACAAGGTAAATATAATGAGGTAGAATAATGAGAGAAATAATAGGTAAGAGGTTACAAAGTTACTAACAACTAATGACCACATTCAACTACAACAATATGAGTATGAGTAATAGGGCATCTAATGTCAGCAAATGACAACTCAAATGCTGCACAACATATGCTACAAACGTGCAGCAATACATTTGACATTTCTAATTAGGAATTAAGCACTTTAAAATAATATTAAGATGCTTAAAATCCAACAAATACCATTTTCTTAAGCCTCCATTTGACAAAAGACAATGTGGTATCCAGAATTGTTGTCTGAGGAAAGTCACAACATTGTTCAAAAATATATGAAAACACTCTATTGGCTAACTTAATTAGTAGTAGTTGCATCATTCAACATTGCAGTACAACATATCATCAAGATTCAGATAAGAGTATAATCACATTCTTGATCTTCTGCCACATGAGATAACCTACTGCTCCTCCCATCATTGCCAGTTTCATATAACCGGCAGACCATCACAAAATAGAAAAAGTTGAGCAAACTCAAAAAAGCAAGTAGCCAGAAATAGTATTCCAGGTGACCCTTGTTAATGTTGCTAGAAAGCCAGCTCGTTTTACCTCCCGTTGATGTAAGCCAATCCACACCACTCACCAGAATACTTCCAACCAAACTTGACACAGCAGTCCCAATAGTGTACATAGCTGACGCGATGCTGGACATGCTTTTGGGAAATAGAGAGTAGAAGAACTCAATCTGTCCAACTGCATGGGCAGCCTCAGCCACTCCGAGTAGTAAATACTGTGGCACCAGCCACATAGCAGACATGTTCACTAAAGCATGGGGGTCGTCCTCATGCCCTTCCTCAATTGCCTTTTGTTGTCTTATGCTTTCTGTTATTGCAGACAATGCCATAGACGTACAGGAGACTAATAAGCCAATTCCCATTCGGGTAACAGGACTTAGCCCTCTTGGCCGTCCAGTATATTTTGATAGCAAAGGGACCAAAACACGGTCATAGAAAGTTATCCAGATTGTTAAAGCAATAATCAAGAACACACTGAATGATGCTGCTGGTAATTCGAATTGAGGGATGATATGTCTATCCATGGTTTTTGCTTGAAGTACAGAAAATGAGAATTGATTCATGGTCACGTAGATCATAAAACCAGTGGACCACATAGGAAGTACTCTAACAATAGCCTTCAATGATTCAACTTGTTCCAAACTAGAGAGATTCCATGGATTTGAAGCTGATCCATCAGGATTCAAATCTCGTTGAGGATCTTCAATCATGCAAGCTCTATTTAAGCACCTATAACGTACAATAAAATCTTATGCCAATTGAATATCATATCATATAGACATTTGAGTAATATTGACAATGGAAATGCCATTGGTGAAAAGATGGAAGCACTGACCTGAAGTCATTTGATGGTGTCAAGACCTCTGATTCAAGTGGCCAACGATAGTAGTCATCACAATCAGTCAATGGAAGACGAGTATTTCTTTTCCTAAAAGCTGCTACAACTGCTTGAAGCAACCCTATGAGCAAACTTTCTTTAGCTTTCACTTTGATATACCAAGGAGAACCAATAAGGAACATTGAGACAGACAAAAACATGAGGATAACAGGGATGCCAAGGCCAACTTTCCAACCATAACGCTCTTGGATATAAACGACAGTGGTAACTGCAAGAATAGTTGAAACCCCTATGCTAGCATAGTACCAGTTGAAATAGCTATCAACAAGCCTCTTGTTCTCGGGTTTCCCTTTTTTTTCTAATTGATCGACACCAAATATTATAGAACAAGGTCTGATAAAACCAGCTCCAACAGACATAAACCCGAAAGATGAAAATAGAACAGCAAGCTGGAATGCTGTTGTTCCATTACAAACATGTTGGAACTGAGGGCAGGGTAAAGACTTGAGTTGTGGAATCATTGCTGTGAGCCATAGAATAATCATTCCCTGTCAAAAGAAAAACCTCTTGTTGACATGGCAAAACTCACAATAAGTGAAGACAATGACTCACTCTAAAACAGAATCCATCTCTTTCACCTACGTAAGTGCAACGATTATTCGCTTACCCTGCCATCACAGATTTACAATAACAACATGCTTTTTGCACCGGTTAATTTCACATAGTGAAAAGCCTCAATATGTCATCGAACTTTGAGAAAAGGCTGCCCTTTTCTCAAAGTTCATGACATATTTGAGTCTTTTCCCTTTCACATATAGTCACTGAGCTTAACACCCTTTACACCAGAAAGTTCATCCGACTAATTTTTTTGTCACATTAAAGTTTAACCCAACTTTTCTCACTCTAACATTAAGTCAAAAAACTATTTTTTTGTCAATTAAAGTACGAATTGCACAAACAAATTAGAATAACTGAATGAAGCAATTTGAGTCCAGAACAATTATCAACTCACAATAAGGGTGGAAATGGATCCAATAGCAACAGCCTTAAAGCGACCACAGTAAGAATCAGAAATAATGGCCCCAACAATGGCTAACCCATTTGAGAGTGCAGTCCTTATTCCAAGAATGCTAGTACCAGCAGCAGCAGTCATGTTATAATATGTCATCAAGTAGATTATCAAATTTGCTTGTAAACCATAACTTGCTACTCTTTCAAATGATTCATTCACTGCAAAAAAAAAAAAAAAAAATTGAAATAATTAGTACCTAATGAATGCAAGCAATTTGAAGAACAAAAAAAGAAAGAGATTACCAATGATGAAAGGCATGGTCCTAAGACCACCCTTTCTTGGATTTTCTTCAACTAATTGTGTTTCTGTGTCCATTTTCACTACAACTCTGTTTTTCCTCTTCACTTCAGTTCACTCTACTCTGGCATTAGTAAAATATAAGAGGGGCACAGGTGGGTTATGCACCATTTTAAGTTAAAGCACACCATTTTAGCTCAATTTTGCCATGTTTTATTGATGGGACTAGTTACACAAAGACATTTGTCAAAAGAATTAAAAGATATTGTCCGTTTTGGGTCTAGGTCTACGTGGCTTTAAAACGTGTCACTAGTTGATAAGGTTTGTTTGTTTATATACCTAACATTTCTCGATGTGAGACTTTTTGTCTTAATTAGAGGCATATACATAAGGTTTGCTCCGTCTTAGCGAGGTTTGTCTAAACTCAGTTGAACTCCACATCGATAAGGGTTGAGCGTGATTTGTCTAAACTCAGTTGAACTCCATATCGATAAGGCCGACATAGAAGTGACTCTCATACCATTTGTAAAGACTCAGCCCGCAAAAGCCCACATGACTTTTAAAACGCATCGCTAGTTAGTAAGGTCTGCTTACATACATATACCGTTAATCTCTCTTATATGGAACTTCTTGTCTTGAGTTAGGACGTATATACTTAGGAATATATTATAACAATACTCTACTCTCTCAAATTTAGGCTCGCCTTTTCCTTCTTCACACCCCTCTCTTCCTTTCTCGCCCCTCTCCTTCTCTCTCACCTCTTTCTATTTGTTCGGTCTATAATGAAATTTTACGATTCAATTTTTTCATAGACAATTTCTTTATTTTTCTTTTGAAGTGATCAAAAAATATAATTAGAAATCTTTAAAATTTCTAATTTATGGATAGTACCATTAAAGTTTAGGAGCTTATTTATTTGAGGAAAAAGTACGGTAGGATTCATCACCGTTAACATACTATATTGATACAAGTGATTAATTGATACACTTGTATAATTATATTCATTGATCCAATTTGATATAATATACCTAATAAATACACAAGAAATAAACAACTTAATTGACCAAATATTTTGGCAAAAAAGATTTTTTTCTTAAAAAATAATAGAATCACCAAACCCCATGTAACCCACTATTAACTCGCTTTAAATTTGATGCTTCCAAAGTAATTCTCGAATTTAGGAGTGGCAGAATGAGGCAGAGCAAAGGTTTAATGAATTGAGGATTTTTAAGCTGTGAAAGAATGAGGTTAATTAATTGTAAAAATATTACTCTATTCGTTTTTATTTATATGTCGTTTTTATTAAAAATAGATATTTTTATTTATATATCATTTTTATTAAAAATTGATTTTGTGATTATTTCACAAAATTAATGCATAAATAACACTATTCTTCCTATTTTACTCTTGAAAGTTATTAGCCCTGAAAATATGTATTTGACGAGCATAGAAAAACTAAGTAATTAATTCATGTTCATTGGTCAAATTAATTAATCAAAATAAATTAATTCATGTTCATTGATTGAAAACTTGACTTTAAAAGAACACTAAATTAGAATATAATGATAAATTTACTTAATTTCTTAGAAACATAAAATTTAAAATGGTGACAACTAAATAGTAACCCATGCAATTCTATTTTAGAAGCTTAATTGTATGTCCATAGTTAATGCAACTAATTTAATAGATAATCCATGTGCTACATCTCAACTTATGCCGACATATTTTCTATATTTTTGAAGTAAACAAGAAAGATACGAATGCAACAATAATTGACTCCATAAAAATAAGTGAATTGTTGAGTCTCTTTACATAGTTTAAAATAAGTAATTTATTTAAAATTTAAGAAATTTATTGAACTATTTTTTCCCTTTTTGCCTTTTATTTAGTACTCACTTTGTCCCTAAATATTTGTTCAATTTTCCTTTTTTAGTTGTCCCTAATTACTTGTTCATTTTGACAAATTAAGAAAGGATAATTTTTTTTTTTTACCTATTATATCCTCAATTAGTTACTTTGAAAAAAGTAGAATTTCTTGAAAATCTTAAGTTTTTAATGCATCTACTTCATAATTAATATGAGTAAAATGGTAAACTCATTATGTCAATAATTGTTTTCTTAATAGGTGCGTTAATTCAAAAGTGGACAAGTAATTAGGAACATAGGGAGTACTATCGTCTAGGTGATAATTTCAAGAAAAAGTTAATTGCTCATATTTATCATTTTACTTTGAATTATTTATATTTCCAAGAATAGTTTGAGAATATCTAAAAGGACAAAAGTGGAAAGTGACGTTTATTTTATGTCCTAAACTTTTTTATTAATAGGTGAGCATTTGCCTCAACAATTCACTTATTTTGAAATGAATGTATTATTAATTGTATAACAAATTGTGCCTCATTTCATACTCGCTCTGTTCAGTTTTCTTAATTTTGATTTGGCACACCTATTGTAATGACTCGATCGGTCATTTTTTGAAATTTTCACAAAATTATCGTTTCCTTCCGATGTTAACCCCAAGTCATTTCTGAATGAGATTTGAAATTGATTTCAAAGATTTGAGTAAAAAGTTGTGACTTATGTAAGTTTTTGAATTTGAAAGGCTAAAGTTGCTTAAAAGTGATTTTCCGTGTCTTTTGGAGTTTTGAGTGTCAAAATAGAATTACATCGATTCCATCAGTCCCAAAATGTGAAAATTGCTCCAAGATAGTTTTTAGTTTTAGATTAGTCCTTTTGAGGATTTGAGGTCCTAAGTTGGAGATTGTTAAGCTTTTAGCCTTTGGGTTGACTCTGGTCAATGTTTGGGGTTCGAATACTCGGATCAAAATTTTGAGAGTTATGCTAGATACGGGGGATATTTTAGACCTACGTGAGGTCTTGGCTGAATCTTCAGAGGTCCCGAGCTTGATTTAGCCTTTTTAGGCGTTATGTGTTTCACGGATGTAGGGTCAAAGAGACTTCTGATTCGCAGTTCGGCGGTTCCATTGAGTCTGAAACATCGAGTATAGTCATTTTGCATATATGATTTATGTGTGTGGTTGGGTTGGGGGGGGGGTTCCGAACGAACCCGAGGGCTCATTCGATGATTTGTTTTTGGCTGTGTTTTGTTGGTGTCTACAGGCCTCGCTTTTGCAAAGGCTAGTTCGCTTAAGCGACCTTCGCTAAAGAGAAGGAGGCTTTGCTTTAGTGATACTGGTCATTTTTGCAGGGCTCGCTTAAGAGAACATGTGGTTCGCTTTAGTGATGTCCACTTAAGCAAATCTATGACCGCTTTTACGACATCAAAGGCTTTTTAGACCTGTCATTTTTGGGGTTTCACCCATTTTCCTCCATTTTGAGCTTTGTAAAATCCTTGGAGGCGATTTTGAAGAGATTTCTTGTGTTAAACTTTTGTGGCCCTAAAACTTCATTACCCTTTGATTATTTATGAATTTTAACATCAAAACTTGAGATTTTGATTGGCAAATGACAAGGTTTTTTAAGAACTTGAGTTATAAACTAAAATGGTGATTGTGAACTGATTTTAATTCTTTTTTCGAAATGATTTTTATTAATATGTTCCAAATGTCTTGGGTAAAATTTTCAAGTAAAGATTTTTGGATTCAAGCCTCATTTTCGAAATCAAATTTTTGAGTTGATTGACCCATTTTCAAAGTGTATGATATGAGCATTGTTATTTCCGTAATCTTATTGTGATTACTTAATTGAATTAGATTGTGTGACTTTGAACATTGTCCGAAAAGGAACTCAAGTCTTGAATTGACTTTTTGATTGAATTGAGACAACTGATCCTCTAAACCTTGTAAAATTAGTTGAATCGTGTATTTCCCTTCATTGTATATGTTGGGGAGTAATGTGAATGAGGTGATGGGTTAATTGTTCCACTTAATTAATCTTAATGAATAAAAAGGAGATTAATAAAAAAGACAACGTATTGATTATAATGTTTTGTGAATTGCCTTGTTGTGGACCCTATTTGGTTGATTGATAAAATGCTTTGATGACATTATTGTGGACATGAATTGCTTGGGCTGTTATGTCTTCCTTATGGTGTAAAATTGCTTATTTGTATTGATTGTTGTGCACCGTGATGAGACATGTGATGAATGTGCCAAAGGAAAATGGTTCCGACTAATGATATAAAGCCGAAAGGAAATGGTTCCAACTAATGATATGATCTAAAGCCGAAGGGAAATGGTTTCGGCTAGTGATATGATATAAAGCCGAAGGAAAAATGGTTCCCGCTAGTGATATTGTGCCGAAGGAAAATAATTCCGGCAAGAGTTGACTTTCGTGATTTGATCCATTTTGACACTTATGATTGATCTAATTGATACTTTTGAATGACTTACTTGATACATGTGATTGATATACTTGAAACTTAGAGTGTGTTTGGTATGAAAGAAAATGTTTTCCAATTTTCTCATGTTTGGTTGGGTTAAATGTTTTGGAAAATATTTTCCAAATCAACTAATTTTCTTAAATTTCAAGGAAACTGACTTCCCTTCAAAACTTAAGGAAAACATTTTCCAAAACTTTCCTCAAACTTCAAACTACAATTTCAATGTTGAAAAATCAATTTTTTTGTTGAAAAAATAAATTTAAAGCTTATTTTTAAAAAACATTTTTCAAGTTCAATTTTTTTACCCCATCCTCACTCCGCCAGCCCTACCCTCGGTCACGCCCGAGCCTACACTGGCGGATCGCACTCTAAGGCAATGCCCTGCGAATCGAATAATAAAATAACTGAGAATGTTTAAAGGTTAAACATTCAACTTAGCCAAAAATGGCAACCCAAGTCTTAACAATAAGAAATGATAATGAAAAGACTCAAAGGACTAACATATGACTGTCTATGAAGCCTCTAAGACAACTGAGATGGATGTCGGGACAGGACCCCCGATCATCCTAACAAATGAAATACTGAAAAGAATTAAAAGCAATAAAAGAGTCCTCCGAAATGCAAGGAGGCTCACCACTGACTCGAAAGTGCTCAACTGGATCAACGGTGCACCGAATGTCGATCCTAGTTACCTGTATCTACATCATAAGACGATGCAAGCCAACGGGCATCAGTACATTGAATGTACGAGTATGCGAGTTGGAATGCTAAAACAACATAAGCTTGACAAGAATCTAAAAGAAACTGAAGAACTTACCTAGCTCAACTCAACTCAACATGACTGAACTCATTTCAATATAAAGCAATTTAAAATAGTGCAATATAAAGAAACAAACTGTTTAAAAACATGTTGTCAACTCTCTGTGTATGCAAGGATACAACATAACTCTGAAATATATGTAAAAATACAAATAACAGTGTATATAAGAATACAATAACTTATGTGGGAGTTTCTCTAATCGACAACCATCACACATAAACTGTACTGATGATACAGTGATCTACCTCACGCTGCCAGCGCATCCTATACCCGGCCAGAGGTATAGGACCTGAACTACTAAGTGGATCCACTAGTCTATTGTGAAAAGAATTCATCTAAAAAGTATGACCCTTTTCTACCCATGGTGGCTGCATGGTTTTATGGAGATGTGAGTTATCTAAACTCATGCTCGCCCCCAATTCGGTACTCAATACTACTCCCAAAATATACTAGCTCTTATGTTTTTAAAAAACATACTTCTTTTGTGATTTGAGATTAATGCTTAAAAACTTAGCTCAAAGGCTATCTTGGAAATCTCAGTTTCCCTTCTTGCTTCATTTAGAAAGCTATTACTCTTTTCTGAAAACTAGCCAAAGGCTCTTTGGAAATCTCAGTTTCCATTATTATTTAAATGTAAAAAAATATTTAAAACCCTTTGGAAATACATAGTCCCCATATACCTTTGAAGAAATGAACTTCAAACTTTACTCTTTGCTCTTTACTCAACTTGAACTTTAAGTCTTAAAACAAAGTTAAAATATTTGGAAAAGACTTTTGGAAAACTCTAAGAACTTCTCTTAACTTGACTCTTACTTCTCTTGACTTTGATCTTAACTTTCCTTGAATTGAATTATTGATTCAAGGTTCATGATCTCATGTTTATGGATGATTTCATGATGTTTATATGTACCTTAGAGTGTTGGAATCAACTAGAAAACATAGGTACATAGCTAAGGAATTAGTACGGAAGGATGGGGGAAGAATGGGAAGAACTGACATCCCTGGTGCTCTGAGAGGCACGGGGCGCCAGCCCTTGAGATTCAGGGACCAAGTTGGGGTGCTCTGGCTGGCGCATCACCCCAGAGCCCCACATTCAGGGACTGCTTTGGGGTGCACTGGCTGGCGCGACGCCCTACCCCCTTCCCCAGGTGTTTGACGACTTTTCTTTTCCATTTTTCAACTCTAAACCCTCTAAACTTCAATGGTTCGTTCCCCAAACACTTAGGATCATTTATACCCTCAATATATGATAGATTCAAACCAAAATTACACCCGGAAACATGAATCAAATCGCAAGAAACTTTAATAAAACAACCCACAAGAATTCAAACGAATTTCATCAAGAACTCAAAGGATTTACTTTCAAATCACACATATTTTGCTGAATTGAATCATGATTGGCGCGTTAGTGAACTAACCCAATGCTATGTGATCTCACCTACCTTGTAGGGATCACCCCCGATGAATTCCACAAGCTATCCTTGACGAAATCGATGAACCTTGAACGTTCTTCTCCTTTCGCCTCTTTTCTCCTCTTCTCCAAGCCCTAGCGTGAAAATTTACTTTTCTAAAACTGACTAAAATCTGACTTTACCCCAATTAAACTCCTAAAAATGAATTAGAAAAATTAGGTAAGGAAAATACTAAATTACCCTTCCAAAATCCGGATTAGACTTTCCTTAATCCAACAGCCCAACTTCCAAAGGGCATAACTTACTCATACGAACTCAGAATTACACAAACTCGGCGGCGTTGGAAAGATCATTCCAAGAGCTTTCCAACCATACTGGAAGTACACCTAACTCATCCTGATCTAGGAGTTATGACTGTTTGAATTTGACCAAAACTCAACTTTTCCTAACTTAAACAAATTTTCATTCTTTCCAAAAATGACTATTTCCATTATTAGCTTCTTCCTAGTTATTTCAAATTCTGAGATGTTATAATATCTCCCCTTTGGGAACATTCATCCTCGAATGAGATTATTCTTACTAGGTTCAGGGTGTATCGTCAAGTTCAAACACCCAACAAGCAAATGCAAACAAACAACATGCTCACTCATAATTTAAAGAGTACTAAGAAGAGAATTAGTACTTTAGTCTACCTTTTCTCTGGACTCAAAGGGATGGGGATATATTTTCTTCATATCCTCTTTAGCTTCCCAAGTAGCTTCTTCAACAAATTAGTTCCTTCAAAGACTTTGACTGATGCTACTTCTTTAGTCCTCAACTTGCAAACTTGGCGATCTAGAATTTGAACTGGAATCTCTTCATAAGATAGGCTATCCTTGATCCCAATATCTTCAGTTGGTATGATCAATGAAGGATCGCTTATGCACTTCTTCAACATGGAGACGTAAAATACCAGATGAACTGCTGCTAACTTTTGTGGTAGCTCCAACTCATAAGCTACTTTGCCAATCCTCTTGGCTATTCTATAAGGTCCAATATAACGGGGACTAAGTTTGCCCTTCTTACCAAACCTCATAACATCCTTCATGGGTGAAACTTTTAGATATACCCAATCATCTACTTCGAACTCTAATGCCCTTCTCCTAACATCAGTGTAGGATTTCTGACGACTCTGTGTCATTTTCAATCTCTCTTGAATCACTTTCACCTTCTCCATAGCTTGATGGACTAAATCTGGTCCTATCAACCCTGCTTCACCAACGTCAAACCATCCAATAGGAGATCTGCATCTTCTCCCATAAAGTGCTTCATAAGGAGCCATTTGGATGCAAGAGTGGTAATTGTTGTTGTAAGCAAACTCAATGAGAGGTAGGTGATCATCCCAATTACCTTTAAAATCAATCACACAAGCCCTCAACATATCTTCTAAAGTTTGAATAGTGCGCCCTGCTTTTCCATCAGTCTGAGGATGAAAGGTAGTACTTAAGTTCACCTTTGAACCCAAGCCTTTTTGGAATGACTTCCAAAATTGTGCACCCCTATCTGATATAATCGAAAAAGGGACTCCATGAAGTCTTACCACCTCATGAATATATAACCTGGTATAATCCCCTGCTGAATGGGTAGTCTTTACTAGTAAAAAGTGCGCTGATTTTGTCATTCTGTCGACAATTACCCAAATAGAATCATGATGTCTGCGAGACCTTGGTAAACCTGTGATGAAATCCATATTGATCATCTCCCACTTCCATTCTGGATGTTCTATATTCTGAGCCAAATCACCGGGCCTTTGGTGCTCTACTTTAACTTGTTGGCAATTTGGACACTTAGCGACAAATTCTGCAATGCCATTCTTCATGCTATTCAACCAATAAACCTCTCTCAAGTCACGATACATCTTTGTGGAACCCGGATGAATGGAATATCTGGAGCTATGAGCTTTCTCCATGATCATCTCTTGGAGTCCATCCACCATAGGTACATACAATCTACCTTGATATCTCAATACACCATTTCCCCCTTGTTCAAAAGCTAATACTTTTTGCTTATGAATATTTGCCTTCAATTTAAGCAAAATGGGATCTTGGTCTTGCTTTTCTTTCACTTCTGACACTAACGAAAATTCAGCCCCATTCAACACCACCACTCCTTCTTCTGTGAAATCCATTAGTCGGACCCCTAAGTGCGCAAGTCTATGCACATCTTTCACTAACTCTCTCTTTTCTTCCTCAACATAGGCAGTACTACCCATAGACAACCTGCTCAAGGCATCAGCAACACATTAGCCTTATCTAGGTGATAAAGAATACTCATGTCATAATCCTTGAGTAATTCTAACCACCTCCTTTGTATGAGATTAAGCTCTTTCTGAGTAAACACATATTGAAAACTCTTGTGATCAGTGAATATATCAATATGAACACCATACAAATAATGATGTCATATCTTCAAAGAAAATATTACATCAACCAATTCTAAATCATGGGTTGGGTAGTTCTTCTCATGAACTTTCAACTGTCTGGAGGCATAAGCTATGACTTTTCCATTCTACATTAACACACAACCCAAACCAACTCTAGATGCATCACAATACACCACAAAACCTTGAGTACCTTTCGATAAGGTCAAAACTGGGGCAGTAGTCAACCTCTTTTTCAATTCCTGAAAGCTTTTCTCACAAGCTTCAGACCATTGAAACTTAACAGTCTTCTGAGTCAACTTGGTCAAAGGGGATGAGATAGATGAGAACCCCCCCACAAACCTTCTATAATAGCCAGGCAAACCTAAGAAACTCCTAATATCAGTTAGAGATGTGGGTCTAGCCAATTCCGCACTGCCTCAATTTTTTGAGTATCAACCTTAATTCCCTTTCCAGACATAATGTGGCCTAAGAATGCCATAGATTCAAGCCAAAACTCACACTTAGAGAACTTGGCATACAATTCTCTATCTTTCAAAGTCTAAAGAACTATTTTGAGGTGACTAGCATGATCTTCTTCATTCCTTGAATAGATTAGTATGTCATCAATGAAGACGATAACAAACATATCTAAATAAGGTATGAATACTCTATTCATAAGGTCCATAAATGTTGCAGGCGCATTGATCAAACCAAAGGACATGACCAGAAACTCGTAGTGACTATAATGGGTTCTAAATGCTGTCTTTGGAATATCGCATTCCCTTACTCTCAATTGATGGTAACCTAATCTAAGGTCTATCTTCGAAAAACAAGAAGAACCCCGAAGCTGATTGAAAAAACCATCAATCCTTGGGAGAGGATACTTGTTCTTGATAGTAACCTTGTTCAACTAACGATAATCTATACACATCCTAAGGGAACCATCCTTCTTTCTCACAAACAAGACCAGAACGCCCCAAGGTAAGACACTTGGTCGAATAAAACCCTTATCTAGCAAATATTTCAACTGCTCTTTAAGCTCTTTCAACTCTACTGGTGCCATTCTGTATGGCGGAATAGATATCGGACGAGTATCTAGAAGAAGATCTATATCGAAGTCTATTTCTCTCTCAGAAAGGACTCCGAGAAGATCATCAGGAAAGATTTTTGGAAACTCTTTTACTACTGGAACTGACTGAATAGGAGGTACCTCAACACTTGAGTCATTAACTCAGACTAAGTAATAGACACACCCCTTAGAAACTAACTTCCTTGCCTTAAGGTACGAAATAAAATGACCATTAGGCACTTCTGAACTGCTTTTCCACTCTAAGACTAGCTCATTTGGAAACTGAAACTTGACTACTCGAGTTCTACAATCAACTGAGGCATAACAGGCATGAAGCTAGTCCATACCAAGAATGACATCAAAATCTACCATGTCTAACTCAATTAAATCAGCCATGGTACTCTTGTGATTGACGAAAATAGGACAATCACGATAGACTCGCTCTGCTAGAATAGACTCACTAACAGGCGTAGAGACACTGAATGGTTCACTAAGTTGCTCAGGAATAACATCAAGATTGAAGACTTAGATCATACCAATGACAACATGTGGCAAATCCTCTTGCTTGGCTACTAGCGATAGCATAAAGACTGTTTCCTTCTCCGTCTGCCCTTGAAGTAGCTCATCTAGATGCAGTTCTATCTGGTGGAACAACTAAAGAAGATTGGGCTCTATTGCCCTCTTTACCATTATTCTACCTATTCTTAGGACACTCTTTTATAAAATGACCGTTCTGGCCACACTTGAAGCAACTAGTGGAGTCATCACGACATATCCCTGAGTGGCTCCTACCACACTTAGCACATGCAGGAGTCTTAGTACCCCCTTGTGCCTTACTACCTTGTGAATGTGCATGTGTAGCTCTGAAGTTCTAAGAATTCTGACTATTGTACTCACATTTGTTCCTTGGTGCAGGTTTACTAGTAGATGATGGAGCAAATCCTTTCTCCTTATGTTTGATAGAAGACCGGTTCACATTACTTATTTGCTGTTCGGATTCATTCCCTGATGCCTTAGACCTCTTATTTTTAAACTCTTCTGTATCCTTCATCTTGTCCTCTTCAACTTACTGCACATGGATCATCAGCCTTACTATGTCCATGTCACCTATCAGTATGACTGCCTTACTTTCCTTATCTGACAGACGAGGCAACCTAACAACAAATATACTCATCCTGCTCCTCATATCGACAACCATCTCTTTGCTTCTATTAGCTCACGGGGAAAGAAATGCCCCATGAAAGCATTCTCAAACATAGCCCAGCTCACAATCGGTTACGCGTAAGCACGAGTTAGAAAAAAAACTTTTTAGAGACAAAACTCTAACGTACGAAATGAATATGAAAGAAGTGAAGGAATTCCTAAATGTTGCAACCTCTTAATTATAGATGTGGTGCGCTTCACACCGATAACTAGGACTCTACAGACACGACTTCATAGACTCCCTAGGACTCTTGAACTCTGTGCACTGATACCAAGTTTGTCACGCCCCGAGCCTACACCCTGGGCGGGACTGGCACTCGAAGACCATTGCTGGCCCAAGCAAACCCTTGGCCTGGCTTACTTAACTCAGCGAAAGACAATATTCATACTTATAATGATCAATAACACTTAACTGAACTGAATAATAAAATAACTGAGAATGTTTAAAGGTTAAACATTCTTCAACTTAGCCAAAAGTGGCAACCCAAGTCTTAACAATAAGAAATGATAATGAAAAGACTCAAATGACTAACATCTGACTGTCTATAAAGCCTCTAAGACAACTGAGATGGATGTCGGGACAGAACCCCTGATCATCCTAACAAATGAAATACTGAAAAGAACTAAAAGCAATAAAAGAGTCCTCTAGAATGTAAGAAGGCTCACCACTGACTCGGAAGTGCTCAACTAGATCAACGATGCGCCGAATGCCAATCCTAGTTACCTGTATCTACATCATAAGACGATGCAGGCCAACTGGCATCAGTACATTGAATGTACGAGTATTCGAGTTATAATGCTAAAACAATATAGACATGAGAATAATCTAAAAGAAACTGAAGAACTTACCTGGCTTAACTCAACTCAACACGACTGAACTCATTTCAATATAAATCAATTAAAATAGTGCAATATAAAGAAACAAACTGTTTAAAAACATGTTGTCAACTTTGTGTGTATGCAATGATACAACATAACTCTGAATTGTATGTAAAAATACAAATAACTGTGTATATAAGAATACAATAACTTCTGTGAGAGTTTCTCTAACCGACAACCATCACATAAGAGCTATAGTGATGATACAACGATCTACCTCACGCTGCCAGCGCATCCTATACCCGGCCAGAGGTATAGGACCTGAACTACTAAGTGGATCCACTAGTCTATTGTGAATAGGGTTCATCTAGAAAATATGACCCTTTTCTACCCATGGTGGCTATATGGTTTTATGGAGACGTGAGTTACTTGAACTCATGCTCTCCCTCAATTCGGTGCTCAATACTACTCTCAAAATATACTAGCTCTTATGTTTTTTAAAAAAGCACACTTCTTCTGTGATTTGAGATTAGTACTCAAAAACTTAGCTCAAAGGCTATCTTGGAAATCTCAGTTTCCCTTCTTGCTTCATTTAGAAAGTTATTCCTCTTTTCTGAAAACTAGCCCGAATGCTCTTTGGAAATCTCAATTTCCGTTCTTATTTAAATGTAAAAAAAAAACATTTAAAATCCTTTGGGAATACATAGTTCCCATATACCTTTGAAGAAATGAACTTCAAACTTAACTCTTTGCTCTTTACTCAACTTGAACTTTAAGTCTTAAAACAAAGTTAAAACATTTGGAAAACTCTAAGAACTTCACTTAACTTGACTCTTACTTCTCTTGACTTTGATCTTAACTTTCCTTGAATTGGATTATGGATTCAAGGTTCATGATCTCATGTTTATGGATGATTTCATGATGTTTAGATGTACTTTAGAGTGTTGGAATCAACTAGAAAACATAGGTACATTGCTAAAGAACAAGTACGAAAGAATAGGAAGAATTGGTGTCCCTAGCGCTTTGAGAGACGCGGGACGCCAGCCCTTGAGATTCAGGGACCAAGTTGGGGCGCTCTGGCTGGCGTGTCGCCCCAGAGCCCCATATTTAGGGACTACTTTGGGGGGCGCTGGCTGGCGCGACGCCCCACCCCCTTCCCCAGGTGTTTGACGACTTTTCTTCTCCATTTTTCAACTCTAAACCCTCTAAACTTCAATGGTTCTTTCCCCAAACACTTAGAATCATTTATACCTCCAATATATGATAGATTCAAATTGAAATTACACCCGGAAACATGAATCAAATCGCAAGAAACTTCAACAGAACAACCCACAAGAATTCAAACGAATTTCATCAAGAACTCAAAGGATTTACTTTCAAATCACACATATTTTGCTTAATTGAATCATGATTGGCTCGTGGGTGAACTAACCCAACGCTATGTGATCTCACCTACCTTGTAGGGATCACCCCCGACGAATTCCACAAGCTATCCTTGATGAAATCGACGAACCTTGAACGTTCTTCTCCTTTCTCCTCTTTTCTCCTCTTCTCTAAGCCTTAGCGTGAAAATTCACTTTTCTAAAACTGACTAAAATCTGACTTTACCCCAATTAAACTCCTAAGAACAAATTAGAATAATTAGGTAAGGAAAAGACTAAATTACCCTTCTAAAATCTGGATTAGACTTTCCTTAATCCAACAACCCAACTTTCAAAGGGCATAACTTACTCATACGAACTCGAAATCGCGCAAACTCGACGCCGTTGGAAAGATCATTCCAATCAAGTCTGGAAGTACACCTAACTCA
Organism: Solanum pinnatisectum; assembly: GCA_035578085.1. Lineage (NCBI taxonomy): Eukaryota > Viridiplantae > Streptophyta > Magnoliopsida > Solanales > Solanaceae > Solanum > Solanum pinnatisectum. The sequence continues at coordinate 6,222,911 of CM069080.1, read as the reverse complement.
TCCTGAGCTAGGAGTTATGACCGTTTGAAGTTGACAAAAACTCAACTTTTCCTAACTTAAACAAATTTCTAGATTTTCATTCTTTCCAAAAATGACTATTTCCAATTATTAGCTTCTTCCTAGTTATTTCAAATTGCGAGATGTTACACACGCCCCCCCCCCCCCCCCGCCCAAAAAAAAACATTTAATGTTTGTTTTTTTAAAAAAAAAAATCAATTTCAAAATTTTAATTTCACCCCACCCCTACCCTCGACCCCCCCACCCCCTCCCCCCAAAAGAATAATAAATTTAAAGTTTGTTTTTTAAAAAATACTTTCAATTTTAAATTTTTGTTTTTCACCCCCACCCCACCCCTACCCCCTACTACTAGCCCCTCCCCCCCCCCCCAAAAAAAATAATATTAAAGTTTGTTTTAAAAAATATTTCCAATTTCAAATTTTTATTTTTTCACCCCCTACCCTGACCCCCCCACCCCCAGCCAGCCCCACTACGACCCCCCCTGCACGCCCCACCCCCCAAAAAAATTTAAGTTTATTTTTAAAAACTATTTTCAATTTCAATTCAAAAATTATTTTCTACTCTCTAGTAAAAAAAAGAGATATTTTCTCAAAAATAATTTTCATTCATAAATCAAACACTAAAAAATCTTTTTTGGAAAATATTTACTACTCACCAACCAAACATGAGAAAATAAGTCAAAAATCTACTTGTTTTCCAGGAAAACATTTTCCTTCATACCAAACACACCCTTATTGGTTGTGAACTATGACTATTGGACTTTGATTGTTAAACCTTGTGAACTGTGTATTGTAAAATTGTTAGGTTGAACTAATTTCTATGCAGATTGTGGTTTGAGGAGGTTCGGTTGGAATGAAAGGAATACTCATGTTCTAACTAGTTTTTTCTTGTTTATTAGGTTGCTTGTTGAGTATCTGTTGGTTAATACTCGCTCTTTGCTTCTACATTTGTGTAGGTTCCGAACTCGGTTTTGTGTGATTGTTCTTTGTCTACATCCGAGGCTTTCAGAGGACTTTGAGAGACAGTTGTTTGTCATCCCGATGGACCCTCTTGTTCTTATTTTATGTTTTGTTCTATTTGAGAAACAGAGACATCGAGACTTGTAATTATCTTCCATTCCGCACTTTATACATTAGTAGCTTGTACACATGACGATCAGATTTTGGGGTTTTATTAAAATGATAAGTTTTCCGCTCTTTCGTTTTGTTGGGTTGAGACAAACTTGTCTTGGTGGGAATAGACAAATGTCATCACGTCCAATTTTGGGTCATGACACATATTAAGAAAATAATGATTGATATACTGAGTTTATCATTTTACCTCTATTAATGGATAGAATCTCAAATATATTTATTCGTTACATTTTTCAGTGACATTAATTTAATGTTAATAAATTGAAGGTATAATAGAAAAGAAAATTACTCTTTCTTGATTTGTCAAAAATGACGAGTAAAAATAGAAATCAAATTAAGAAATATTTGATAAGTAAATCCAAACAAATGGATATTTACATAATCTATTCGTTCCTTTTTACTTGTCAAACTTTAACTTGGCACACCTATTAAGAAAATAATTATTGGTATAATAAATTTACCATTTTATCGCTATTAATTGATAGAGTTTTAAACATATTTACTCACTATATTTTCCAAAAATATTTTATTCTTCCTTAATTTATTAAAGATAATAAGTAAAAAGAGAAATTAAATTTAAATTATTTGACAAGTAAATGAAAACGGAAGAAATATTTATTATTATTGATCCATGAACCAAGTGAAAACAAACAAATAGAAACTGTCGTGCTTTAAATGTGAAAGAGACATGGATGACTCGTAAATTATGGACCATTCTCATTAACTCACACAGATATTGCCACAAAATTCATAGTATTGAATATTTTTAGTAAATGCATAATAAATCAACATATCATTGTGGGCCTCTTTAAAGAATCTTTATACTCTTTCCATTTCAATTTAGTTGGTTTTATTTTATTAAAAAAAAACTATTTAAAAAGTATTTTTTTTTAATAATTGTTCATTTAATTTTTTCCTATGACATATTTAAAATTATAAAATTAATAAATATATTATTATATTAATTTATTTTTAAATTTGGAATCATAATTTTTTAACTTTTTATCATGATCATGGTTTTTGGTGTATATTGCTTGTGTAAGTTATATTGAATACATTTTCTCTTACCTATACATGCAAATAGGTTGTATATGGGCATGTTCAACGATGTGAGATGAAATTATATGAGATGAAGTAAAATTTTTATTTGAATATGCAATTTCAAATTTAAAATTGTATTTTTTACTTATAAATAAATTTTTTTTTTGTAAAAACTATCAAAATTGTAAATTCTTTATACTATCTTACCAAATAAGTAAAAATTCTTATAACAAAGATACAATACAATAATACGCTATCACAAACCTATTCTAAAATAAAATACAACATTTATGATCAAACTTTAATATGAATTGTAGTGTGCTACTCTTAATAATCATTTCACATAATGTGATCAATCTCCTCACCTTGAATATTCATTTCTTGAACATTATTTATACTTGCGTAATTTTAACTGCTACCATGAATTTGAAGCTGATCCGTCGGGATTCAAATTTCTTTGAGGATAACAGGGATACCAAAGTCAACTTTCCAACATAACGAACTTCAAATCTCTTTTTTTTTTTCTTCTAATTGATCAGCACCAAATATAATAGAACAAGGTCTAACAAAACCAACTCCAACAGGCATAAACCAACTAGCTACTATGTTAAATTTTGTTTGTCAAGATGATTCTAACCTTTTTGTTAGATATTGTAAAAAAATTTCAGAGATCATACAAAAACCTGTGCAGTTTATGTGACTATCTATAAAATTCCTCCATAATTTCAATACCAGCTAATCAGCTATAAAAGCTCCTGCAAAAAAAATTAAAAAAATTAAAAATCTTGGACATCAGTGCTTGTTGAAACAAAAAATGCTAGAAAGTGTGAGGATATTCTCGAGTATTATAAGTGGAAGTCTCCAATAAACACGGCTTCTAGCAATACATGGAGAATGCTAGAAGGATGAAAGTTATTAACTTTTAAATACTTGGAAGATGTTTTCTGCTTAAGAATGATATTTGAAGGATGTAATCTAAATTCGGAGGTATATTTTAAGGATGATTTTGACCAAATACAATGTGAGTTTTTTTCACACTCATTTTCCGTCTTAGAGAAAGAAGCCTTCAATCTATTTTGGGTCAAGGATTCAAGAGAAGTTACAATACATGCAAATGATTCAAACATAAACATAGCGTACACATTAAGCACCATGGAAACGCCTATTCTCGGAGTGTTCCTCTTCTACCTCAGGAAATAAGCCACTCCTACCATCATGGTGATGCTGATCAGTAAACCGACAAACGGCTAGAAAATAGAGGAAGTTAATCACACATAAGAAAGTCATTAGCCAGCAGTAGTAATCTAGATGACCTCTGTTTATGTTGGTCGCTAGCCAGCTTGTCTTGCCTCCAGCTGAGGTAATACTATCCACCATGCTCACCAAGAGACTGTTAATTAAGCTGGCAAGCGCAAGGCCAAACGTGTAAAGAGCTGCTGCAAAGCTGGACATGGTTTTTGGAAATAGACTGTATATGAACTCGATCTGTCCAACCACATTCAAAGCCTCAGCCACCCCGTATAGTGCCAACTGTGGTACAAACCACATAGAGGACATGTTTAACACAGCATTCGGGTCATCCTCAAACCCTGCATTGATTGCCTTATTGCGTCGTATGGTTTCTATTATAGCTGAAAATGCTGTAGCCACAATGCCAAGAAATAAGCCAATCCCCATTCTGGAAAATGGACTTATCCCAGTCGGCAGTCCAGTATACCTTGACAGTAAAGGCACCAAAGCACGATCGTAAAAAGCAATCCAGATTGTCAAAGAAAGAACGGTAATCACGCCGAATGATCCTGCTGGGATTTCAAACTGAGGAGTAATGTGTCTATCCATGGTCAGTAGTTGATATATCGAAAGTGGCTGACCGAACGACACAAGAAGCATAATACAGGTGGACCACATGGGAAGAACTCTAAGAAAACACTTCATTATTTCGACTTGTTCCACAAAGCAGAGACTCCATGGATCTGAAGCTTTTCCATCAGGTTTCAACTCCATGTGAGGATCTTCAATTATGCAAGCTCTATTCAAACACCTATAATATACAATGAATGAATGAATCAAACTGTAACCTGTTTTCCTTACCTCCATTAGGAAAGACGTTTTCTTTATTTGTTTACCTAGAAAAAATATTTTCTCGAAACTTCAAACCAACCAAACGTGGAAAATTGTACTATACACACCCTTCAAGTATCTATATTGAACTCTTCATTTCCTTTAATAAAGGTCAAACGAAAATGAGTATGAGATGGGTAAACAAAGACCCTTAAACACAGTAATAATTTGCTTAACTAAATGCATTGGACAATTTGATGTAATAGAACAAGCCAGTAAAACAAATATTTTATGATATACCATTGAGGAAAAGATAGAGGCGCGTATACCTGAAGTCAATAGATGGTTTCAGGAGCTTTGATTCAGGTGCTTTATAGTAGCAGTCATCACTATAATTCAACTGAACATTGATATGTCTTTTTCTGAAGGCTGCGACTGCTACTTGAAACAATCCAGTGAACAAACTCCCTTTAGGTTTTGCTTTGATATAAAGAGGAGATCCAATCAAGTAAACGGAAACAGATAAAACCATGAGCAACGCAGGGACACCAAACCCAACTTGCCAACCAAACTGCACTTGGATATAAACAATTACAGTAATTGCAACAGAGATTGAAATTCCTACACTGGCATAGAACCAGTTGAAATAGGTATCCATAACTCTTTCGTTATCTGGATTTTCTTTGTTCTCCAATTGGTCAGCACCAAATGCTACTGAACAAGGTCTAACAAAACCAGCACCAATGGAAATAAGCCCAAAAGAAGATAAAATTACAGCAAGTTGGGCTGCTGTTGCTGCATTACAATCAAGTTGATCCTGACCGCAGGGTAACGGTCTGATTTGTGGAAATATTGCGGTGAGCCAAAGAACAATCATTCCCTGTTGAGATAAAAGGAATCAACAGTAATAAGTCGTATGCAGTTGTGCTAATTTCATTTTTGTTTCCTAAACGGTAATATATCCAATCAGATCTTTAATTTGCGATTTTAACAGAAGAGAGGTAAGCTAAATAGGACAAATTGATTAAGTGAACTTACAAGTAGACTGGAGATTGTTCCAATAGCAATAGCCCTAAACCTTCCAATGTAAGAATCAGAAATAAAAGCCCCAAAAATAGCCAATCCATTTGAAAGTGCCGACCATAAATTCAACAAGACTGAAGCACGAGCAGCATCCATGTTGTAAAATTTTGTTATATAGAGTATCATATTTGGTTGCAAACCAAAACTTGCTACTCTCTCACATGATTCATTCACTACAGAAATAAAAACAACTATTTAACACAATGAAACAAGCTAAGTAAGAAGAAAGAGTAAACAAAACACAAATATACCTATAATGAAAGGAATAGTTTTTACACCACCCTTCGTTGAATTTTGTGAGTGATTCAGTAAAAACTCTTCTTCTTCTGGATTATTCCCCATTTTCTTTCTTTTCTTTGTTGTTCAAATTCTTGTTTACTACAAGGAGTGTGAACAAAAAGAGGGAACTTTGAGAGATGAAATACACGCTAAAAAAAAAAGGAGTAGGTGACCAGGACCATTGTTAAGACTCAAGAGGTGTGCCCACTGACACACGTCAAAAGTCTTGGATAATTTATACCTATATAATAAGTAAACAAAAAATTGACAATCCTATTTTCATCATAGAATGATTATTCAATTTGTTTTCTTTGTAATTTCTATCGTGATTGAATTATTTTTATTTAAATATTCCTATACTAAGTTAATTCAAACAGACACATAACTTATGTTCATAAAAATTTTATTCCTTATATGTATATTTAATTATCTTATTTTTCTTTTTAAAAATTAATGTAGTCATTTTCAAAGACAACTAAGATTTATTTGATTTCACCATTTACGAGACTATGACATTAACTTTTATTTCTAATCATTCGTTGTAATACCCATAGTTAAATAATACGGCATTTAGATAATTAAATGAAGCTAGAATAAGAGAAAGTGATTTATTTATTTCTTTTCCAAATCATTAAAAAAAAAAATTAATTTGGTCAAAAAAGAAGGGCTAAAGCCCAAAAGAGATCCATCTAGCAACCAAAAAACAAAAAAAAAATTGGAAAGAAGGATCGTAGGATCAATTTTCAAGCTTTCGACGTTCACTTAAAAAAGAAAGGTTTGGCATCTACCTGGATTTAAATCACCATTTATCTAAATTCAAGATAGCAGATATACCTTTTATCTATCTTTTTTATGAGTAGAGAAGATATATGATTTATTAATGGATTTGGGGTATAAGTGCTAGTGTAACATAATAAAAATATATTATATGTTAGATTATGTACTTATCATGTTATGCTTATTGATGAACGTTATATTTGTGTCTCTTTACTCTCATCAAATGTGAAAGAAAGTGATCATTAGTTGTTAGTAACTTATGTAACCACCAACTATTCTCATTAATTGTTAGTAACCACTAACTCTTCATTTCATCCATTATTCTACCTCTTTATTCTTGTAACCTATAAAGTCATTCATTTGTCTAATTTACTATTCATTTTCTTCCTATTCATTGTAAGCAAGAATTCATCACCTATAAATAATGATTATTTTACTTTGTGAAAAGATGAAGAGATATACAAAAAAAAAATAGAGTGGTAAAGATGAGGAGTACTATATGATGTTTATATTGAGATTAGTGTCCCTATATAAAAGAGAGTATTTATTTGTTGAAGGAAGGTGTTTTTATGTGGAGATTTGGACTTTTCAACTGATCTGGAGTTGCTTGAGTTGTACGACGTTATTGGACGGTTGTATTCTGGAGGGGACAAATCAAGAGTGATACTGCTAAATCGGTGTAGATTATGCCGCAGTAGGCTTGAATCTCCTTAAAAAGAGCGAGATATCCACGCCTCAGCCTAAAAATTTATTTATTCATTTTAGTTCATTTTATTTCAACTATAATTTATTATATTTGTGATATATTACACCAATAAAAATGTCTTGAACTCATCACATAAAAACTAATTTGAAGCAATTAAAATTTCTTGAGCTCATCACATGAGTCCCACTTAGTACTAAGAGAGTGTCTATCCTACAATATCAACCATTGATTGATAAGATGCGTAGCTAGATTGGTGATACTGTAGTAAGGATCTGGTAGTAATAGTGGATATTGAAAGTTGCTGCAAAACTTGGAGTTGTCTAGTTTGCTTGTGTTACTGATCTATAATGCTCATTTGGAATGAAATATTTTATTTACCAAAAAAAAAAAAAAAAGGTAGATATGAAAAATTATTTTAAAAGCAGTCTTAAAGATTAAAAAATTGAGTTAATTTAAAATATGAAAAATATTTCAATAATTTAATTATTTTAAAATAGAAGAACTAGTAAATAATGATGTTTCTTTTTCAAAGGAATTTAAAAAATCATGTTTCATTGAACTTAGATATTTAAGTGACACAAAAATTTAGTTGAGATGATTAAGTGGACTAAAACAATGAATTACTAATTCATTGTACGATTTAAATAATTTAAGTCAAATACAAACATCTTCAAATTATCCTGCCTCAAAATTATGGACCACCGCTAACATGTTAGTTGGAATTCTAGAGAAAATAAATCGAAACTGGAATATGCTTTAAGAACAAAAATGAAATAAAATATCTTTAAAAAAAAAACGTGAAACATGTGACTTGACATATAATATCAAACAAAATAAATACTTCCTTCGTCCAACATAATTATCCACTATTAACTTGACACATCTCTTAAAGAAACAATAAATTATAAAGGTATATTCCGTACTATATTGTTCTTTGACTTTATCAAATTTAATGATTTAAAAAATGTATTAGATAATAAATAATATTTAATTTAAAATATAAAATAGACACAAAAGAAAAACTATCTCTTGATTTTTTAAATTAAACAAGTATTATTGAATATTTATTTAATATAATGAATAATTATTATTAGACGGAGGAAGTTTATAAATTGTAATTGGGGTAACATCTATTTGAAGTAGTGGTAAAGATGGACTATATGGGACTTGGTCTGCTGCTCAGAGCAATTTAATGCTCCAATTTGTAAACGAGTTAGGTTGAAATTAATTATATTGAAATCAATTGTGATAAAATCAATTATTTGATATCATTTTTTATTTATTATTTTATTTATTATTCTAAAAATAACATTAAACAAATTGTATAAATTTTTAAAAGAAATTATTTGTTTACAACAATATTTTTATATTTTTACAAAAATAATAGTAATTACTAATTTTGAAATAACTTATTCGAAAATTAATAATCAAACTAAAGATAAGTAATACTTCTCCTACTTCATTTATTTAACCTATGTTGACCTGATATGCTTTTAAATATAAAAGTTTAATTGGAGGTGCATTTTACTAAATTAATCTTATTAATTATGTTTGAAACTTTAAATTTGATTATTATATTTTATATTATAATTTAATTAGCGAAATTCAGTGGTGACTACTTAAAATTGACATCATTTTTCACTTAGACACCTTAATTAAACTTTGTTCATTTTAACCACCTCATGTAGGGCTTAGATGTGTTATTTTGACATTTTTTACAATTAAAATATAATATGTGTATGTGTTGCATTTGCAAATGATAGGTGAAGGGTGAAATTAAATGCGGATATTTGTTATTTGTGCCCAAAATAATTCTTAAATAATGATTTTCTTAGTAAAAATAAAAAATAAAAACTATTTTTGCAAAGAAAAAATTATAAGAATATACTATTTAAGACCTTAATTAATAATATATGCATATACTCCTTTTTTTATTTACAAAGCTAGGTTTTTAATTACAAATATGACATAATTTTTAATTTTTGTTTTTTTATTTATAATTTTAGTATCCGATTTATCTCTTTTTTTTTTTTTTTTTTTGCGGGGGGCGGGGGGGAGGGGGTTAAGTGCTAAATTTATGGTTTACTTTTTGACTTTCCAACCATAATTATACTCTTTTATATTATTTTTTGCCCATATATTAAATTTTTGATTTTTTAATATATTTTTTACCATCGATTTATTTTCTTTTTTTTTTCTGCCGGTGGGGTGGCGGGGTGGGAGGGTTTATGAGCTAAATTTATGGATTGATAAATATTGTTTACGTTTTGGCTTTCCAACCATAACTATACTCTTTTATATTATTTTTTTGCCATATATTAATTTTCTCTTTCTCAATTTTTTATTCAATCAAATCAAATTACTAATTATAGCCTTCTCTCACTCTTTTACATTGTTTTCATACAAAAATAAATTATGGTTTGAAGTTGGTGTTCAGCCCAATCAGTTTAGCAACAGTATCACTCCATATTCTAATCCAATAAAATGCCTTAATATATATAATTTTATACAGAAATCTGTTGAAATATTTACAAAAAAATTTATACCTAAAAGTTACCATAGTCAAAACCAACATTTTGACTATAATACCTTTTAGTTTCAACATTATAAAGAACTAATTTAGACAATAATACACATTTTTTTGTTGCTATTTTTTGGGTTAGTGTTCTAATAGTGTGGGACTCATAATTTACAGTGTATTTAGTTTTGGGATTCTCAATAACAATTGTAATTTGATATGATTCTTTATTTTAAATTTTTTTAGGATGTACGTTCTTTCTCTTTATTTTTTGTTGATTTTTTGAATTTTAGTGCTAATTTTTTGGGAGAATTTATTGTCTAATTCTCGCTCTCCAATTCGGTTTCAGTTCTTTTGTAAAAGAAATACCAATTTATATTTCATTATATGAAATACCAACGTAAAAAAAATATTTGCATACCCTAATAATTATTTATGTAGACTAATTCGTATACCTATAATATAATCTTTTTAGTTAATATTGTAAAAAAAGAAAATTAAATTATGATATTAATTCATATACAATCTGATTTCAATATATATTTTTTTATCTGTAAAGACAATTTTATTAGTATATAATTTTATTTTCCATAATGGTGTACATTATGGTATAACATTGATGTTCACTATATATTATACCATTATAATGATTAACTATATATTTGAAATGGTTTCGAATGCGTTGTAAAATTGATATTTTGTATATATCCCAACACTAGAATGATTTACACTATAATTGAATTAATTATGTACCAAATTTTTTTAGCACAACACATTTAATTATCAACTAAAATATTGTTGTCTTGACTATTAATTGGGAAGCAATCAACGATATCTTGATCGTTGCTTCATATATCACCTGCAAACCTTAAAATTCACATATATTCCTTCGACACAATTTCATAAATAGTTAGAAACATTCAAACGTATATCAATATGTAACAATCAGAATATAATCAATTATTTATAAAAAAAATTCACAACTGCAATTTAATTAAGGTGTATATTGCGGTAAATATTTGGTATGCATTTCAATCTGATATGTAATGGATGACATACACCACCATTTACACCACAAACTAATCATGAATTACCCACACACACACACACACACACACACACACACACACACATATATATATATATATAACAAAATGGTGTTTTTAATTCAGTATAAATGGGTGGTTTAATTGTCATGACCCAGAGCGCGTGAGTGGCACCCACACTAACCCTCCGGTGGGAGAACCATTAATACTAATTAGCTAACCAAAAACTATGCAACTAAATCAAACTAAGACATTTAAAGTTACGGAAGCAGGTTTAAATGCTAAGTAAAAGGAATAGAGTTCCCATAAACTCTAAAAGTCTAACAAAACAATGCGAAAAATAACGCCTAGAACCTGAAAGTCAATGCACCAAAACTCTAACAAGAGCCATAAGTCTGAACAAGAAGGGGTACAACCCCTAAACTAACATACAAATAACTAACTAGAAAGTCTAAGTCCGAAATGTGGATATAAACAGAAAGAGAACTCATGGCAGCCCGGAAGAACTGGCTCACCCTTGAATTCGAAACGATCACTGATCTTCTAAGTGATGTCTGTCAATAGCCGCCTGAAGATGCCCTGTACTCAACAAAGAAAGAGCATGTAGTATCAGTACACAACCACAGTGTACTAGTAGGATCACACGGCTATCCCACTAAGTGCAACATACATAAGTTATTACAATATAATAAACACATGCATGCACCGAACATATACAATATCAACATCATTTATGCACAACGTACAATTTCACAATCCTTAAGATATACGGTTATGTCAAGTCAATGGTCCTCTCATGGAACTCAAACCCAAACTGTTAGTATACTGGTTCATGGTACCCGATCCAATGCTTATGCCGGAACGTGGCAACCGATCCCATATTTATTTTGGAATGTGGCAACCTATCCAAGTTAGTGTGTCGGAACGCAACACCCGATCCATTCAACAAGCCACAATCACAATCACAAGTATTTTCTCATAATCATACAATTAAGTCATGATTTCATGGCAAATAATTATTCAATCATCCTCATTTATGAATAGTGTGATCAATAATGCAACATTCACATACATACAAGTATTATAATGAAGCAAGAACAAACATACATAACACCACATGAAATCAGAACCATCACCTACCTCAAACAAAGCTTGAATCCCCTAAGAAACTTGACCCTTCCGTTTCCGGATTCTTTTTGCTTGTTCTTGGTCTACAAACAATCATAATAACACGGGAATCAATAAATGATGTCTAATTACCTGGATTAAAGTCAACACAATCAACCCTAGATCAAACCCATGATCCCAATATCTAAAATTAGGGCTTTTCCCACCATCCAAATAATTCCAAAACCCTTCCCCAACAATAATTACCCACAAAACTAAGTTCTACGGATCGAAAAACAGATTTGGGGAGTGAAAACCTTACTTTTAGCCTCAAGAATGGTGGAAAACTGCCAAGAAAACACTTGGGTCGTCTCCTAGCTCTCAAAGTCGAAAAGTGCAGAATAAAACATTTTTTGGATTTATTTCCAACTTACGTCTCGTTTGTCCCGCCACAACCTACCCTAGCTACACAAAATCCCGCCATAGTGGCTTGCACGGAACAAAGAGCTAAATAAATAATTTTTAAACCCCCATTTCACAACACACCTTCGTCCCATGACACTCAGAAATTACCCTCTACGCTAAGATCAATTTCGGGAGTTCTACTCGCCTGTATTCAATTTCGTAAAGTCGTACGGGTTCCTTAACATCTTAATTATCTACTCATGTGATTAAAATCATATTTAAATGACCCAATTATTACCAGATTTCTCTAGATCTTACTGACTTCGATTTCGTCCAAATCTAGCCAGGTTGGGAAATTCCAAGTTACTACGAAAAAGTTTTCCAGCCCAAAGTTTTTCCCCCGATGGTTTTTCTATAACGACAGAAGTCGGTTGTTACAATAGATATCAATTTACCCATCACTCTCTCCCGAGTGACGAACTTAGGAAAATAGGCTAAAAAAGAATGAAGTAGTACCTGAATCGATGAACAACTGGGGATACTTGTCTCGCATGTCTTTCTCGGTTTCCCAAGTAGCTTCCTCAACTGGATGATGATTCTATTAAACTTTCACGGACTCAAACTCTTTGGTCCTCAGCTTTCGGACATTACGATCAAGAATTGCAATCGGTTCCTCCTCATACTAAAGGTCTTTGTCTAACACAACTGAGCCCCATTTTATGATGTAATCCCTGTCACCATGATATCTCTTCAACATGGACACATGAAATATCGGATGAACTCCTGATAAGTTAGGAGGTAACACCAGGCTATACGCCACTGGCCCTACACATTCAAGAACCTCAAATGGCCCAATGTATCGGGGACTAAGCTTGCCCTTCTTGTCAAATCTCATCACCCATTTCATTGGTGATACTTTTAGAAGAATATTCTCACTAGTCTGAAATGTTATGTCTCTTACCTTATGGTCCACATACCTCTTTTGTCTACTCTGGGCCGCTAAAAGCTTAGCTTGGATGCTTCTCACCTTGTCTTGAGCATCCTTCACTAAATCAACCCCCCAAAGGTTTCACATCTCCTGCCTCGAACCATCCTATGGGTTATCTATATCCCCTCCCATAAAGTGCCTCAAATGGTGTCATATCAATGCTGGAGTGATAACTATTATTAGAGGAGAACTCACACAACGGTAGGAACTTATCCCAATGTCCTTCAAAATAAATCACACATACCTTCAATATGTCTTCTAACACTTGGATAGTCCTCTCTGATTGTCCGTTCGTCTATGGATGGAAAGCTATACTAAAAGTGATTTGTGTGCCCAATTCATCATGTAACTTCCTCCAAAACTTAGAGGTAAACTGCGTACCACGGTCTGAGATGATAGAAAGGGGCACCCCATGCAACCTCACTATCTCTTTCACATAAACTTTAGCCAATTGGTCAGCATTATAATCTATTCTTGTCGAATAAAATGGGATGACTTAGTCAATCTGCCAACCACTACCTAAATAGAATCAAACTTCCCCAAAGTATTGGAAAGACCAGCCACGAAATCCATAGCTATCCTTTCCCACTTCCATTCCAGAATTGACATTCTCTGAAGCAAACCTGCAAGCCTTTGATGTTCATACTTTACTTGTTGGCAATTTTGACACTTAGCCACAAACTCCGCTATGTCTTTATTCATGTCAGGACACCAATAAATTCGCTTCAAATCTTGGTACATCTTGGTCACCCCCGGATGAATGGAATATCGCGAACCATGGGATTCTATCAATAATTTCCGAATCAAGTCATCAACTCGAGGAACACAAATCCTTCATTTAAAACTGAGCACACCTTCCGCATCAAGAGTGGTCTCTTGTGCCTTACCAATCGCAGTATTCTTCTTAAGATCGTTCAAATTTTCATCTTCAAACTGTTTGGCCTTGATCTCCTCAATGAATGTGGCCCTAACCTCAATGCTAGCTAACACCCCACCTTTTTATGAGATGCCTAACTATATGAATTTAGACTCCAAGGTCTAGATTTCCTTAGCCAAAGGTCGCTTGGATACACTCAAGCAAACTAGACTACCCATACTCACCGCTTTTCAACTCAAAGCATCTGCCATTGCATTAGCCTTACCCGGATGGTATTGAATAGTCACATCATAATCCTTGAGTAACTCTATCCACCTTCGCTATCTGAAATTCAGATCCTTTTAAGTGAACACATGTTGCAAACTACAGTGATCAGTAACCACCTCACACTTAACACCATAAAGATAATGCCGCCAGATCTTAAGAGCAAACACTATCGCTATCATTTCCAAATCATGTGTCAGATCATTTCTCTCATGCACCTTCAATTGTCGTGATACATAGGCTATTACATTCTTAACCTGCATTAACACCGCATACAAACCCGAATGTGAAGCATCACAATAAACAATAAAATCTTTACATTCAATTGGTAGTGCTAGAATAGGTGTTGTGGTCAAGAGAGTCTTGATCTTTTGAAAGCTCTCCTCACATTTTTTAGTCCATTCTAATGGTATCTCCTTTTTGGTCAAATTTGTCAAGTGAGTGGCAATAGAAACAAAGTTCTTCACAAATCGACGATAGTAGCTAGCGAGCCCCACAAAACTTCTAACTTCAGTCACAGAGCTAGGCCGAACCCAATTCTTAACCGCTTCAATCTTTTGGGGATCTACCATTATCCCTTATTTTGAAATTACATGCCCCAAAAAGGCAACCGAAGTCAACCAAAATTCACACTTAGAAAACTTCACATACAACCTTTGTTTCCCAATAAAACCCAAAACAATACGAAGATGGTCGGTATGCCCTTCCTCACTTTTCGAATAGACCAAAGTGTCATCAATAAAGACTATAACAAACAAGTCAATAAATGGCTTGAACACCCCATTCATTAAACTCATAAAAGATACGGGCACATTAGTTAACCCAAACGACATAACTAGAAACATATAGTACCCATAGCGAGTTCTAAAAGCCGTTTTGGGCACATCATCAGGCCTAATCTTTAACTGATGGTAACCAGACCTTAGATCAATCTTAGATAACACTGATGCACCTTACAATTGGTCACAAAGATCATTTATTCGAGGCAATGGGTAGTTGTTTTAAATGGTGACCCTATTCAATTGTCGGTAATCTATACACATCCTCATAGTACCATTTTTTTTTAACAAACAAAACTAGAGCACCCCATGAGGAAGCACTATGACAAATGAATCATTTATCAAGAAGCTCTTGGATTTGAGCCTTAAGCTCTCTTAATTCTGCCGGAGCCATGCGATAGGGAGGGATGGAAATGGGATGAGTACTAGGTTCTAAATCAATGCAGAAATCTATATCTCTATCCGGAGACATACGAGGCAATTATTAAGAAACATTTTTCTAAATTCTGACACCACAGTAATAGACTCAATAGATGGAAACTCAACCTCAACATCTCGAATATCAATCAGATAAGCCAAACAACCTTGTCTTACCAGTTTCCTAGCCTAAATGAAGGATATGATCTTAGCTTGCTTAGGTTTGTACACCCCTTCCCACTCCAACTTTTTCCTTCCCAGAATTTCTAGAGTTACAGACTTAGTATTACAATTAAACACAGCATAATAGGGGGACAACCAAGTCATGCCTAAGATTATGTCAAAGTCAGTCATATCCAAAATCACCAAATCAGCCCAAGACTGAAAACCCATAAACAAAATAGGACTAGCACGATAGACATGGGTGACTATGACAAACTCTCCAACTGTGGTGGAAACATGGATGGGAGCATCAAGTATATCACAAATCATAGCAAATTCTGAGGCAAATCGCACGGACACATAAAAATAAGTAGAACCAGGATCAAATAACATATTAGTCATCCGGTCACAGACAAGAATAGCACATGTGATCACTGCGTCAGACGCATCTGCCTCGATCTTGCTCGAAAATGCATAACACTGAGCCCTATCATCGTGACGGGTGACTTCCCTGCCTGGTTGCACTGTACCTCTGCCTGCGTTACCATTTCCCCTACCTCCATGGCCTTGTTGATTTCCTCCTCGCCCGTCTTGTAGACGCCCTCGACCATTATTACCATTTCCTGCGAGTACTACTGCTCTAGACGACTTATACACGGAATCCAATATGCGCGGGTGGGGAAAATCTCTCCTCATATGCCCAGGTTCTCCACAGTTGTAACAAGTACGATCAAAAGATGGCCTGCTGCCCGATGAAGGTGCGGCTCCCTGGCTATCCTGAATCAAATTCTGAGGTAAAGTTTTAGAGTAATTACCTGTAGAAGCAGACATAACATGCTTAATTGGTCACACTACAAGAGTCGGCCTTCCCGAACCTCTGGAGTAAGAACCCTGAAAGTTGCCTGAATTCTTGGCTTTCTTTGCCAATAGCCTGACCGACTTGCCTTACCCCCTCCACTTTCTTCACAAAATCTGTTACCTCATTGAAGTTTTTTCCTATAGAGGTCATGTGAACAGACAATACCTATAACTCAGAGTTTAGCCCCTTAACAAATAGACGAATCCTCTCATCCTCAGTAGTCACCAATTGCGTAGCATATCTCAACAAAGCATGAAACTTAGCCTCATAAGCAGCCACAGACATACCACCTTACTCTAAAGCCATGAATTCATCCTTCTTGCGATCTCTCAAAGTCTGAGGCACATACTTCTCCAAGAACATAGCATGAAACTTGGTCCAAGTGAGTGGGGGTAAAACTGAAGATATGCATTCCACATAACCTAGCCTCACTTTGAAGCTGAAAAGTCACAAACTCAACTCCATGTTGATGGACAATTCCTAACTTATGAAGCCTCTCATAGCAATCTAGGATGAACTTATAGGCTTCCTCACATTCAGAACCATGGAACACAGGCGGTTTCAACTTTAAGAACTTAGTCAACATCTCGTGCTCATTACTGATGAGTCTGAGATTTGGACTCATTTAGGGCTTTATTTTTATAGGTTTAGTGTCCTCAAATGCTTATTTTGTGCCAATAAATGATGTAAAACCCTTGATTTCTAGTTATATGGATTGAGGAACAATGCAAGGACACTAATGTACAAAAAGGAGCGAAGTAAGCTGAAAGAGTGAAGAAAAGGAAGCCTGGTGATCGCCAAGTCTACTTGGCAAGTCGCCGAAGGGCTTCTTGACTGCCTAAAATTCTAGTGTACCAAGCTCTAAAGGAGAAAATCAAGTCGGTGAGAGAAAGGACCAGTCAGTGGATCACCGAGTGGTTCTGCGATGTAGTGTTGGATCGCCCAAAGTTATAGATCTTGAGGATGCTGAAGGCCAAGACAAAAAGGCGATAAAATTGGCTAAAGGGCGCATTGCCAAGTAGATCGGCGAGCCCAACTTATTGCGCCAAATGGCTCTTCGCAGCACATTCTTGGAGACTATAAATACATTTTTGAACATTTAGTTTAGTATTATATTTTCATTACATTGAATTTTCAGTTGAGAAAGATAAAATTCTGAGTATTAAGACAAGTTTTCCTTAGCTTTAAAGAATTAAAGTTTTTCACTTTAGAGAAATTTGAATTGGGTCTTTGAGATTCTTTAATTTGGACCTTTGTAAAGACGAAATCAATCTTATCGAGTTGATGGAAACTCAATTTGGTAGCAATTTTTATCTTTTTATGATGTCTAGCTAAAACCCCAATTATTGGGGTGTGATTATGTGATTATGGGCTGATTTAGTTTATGGGTATTGCTAATTGTTAGTTTAAATGATTAGAAGTGATTTCAATTAGTAATTGTGGTTTAATTTAAAGAATTGTAGTTGCAAATGCAGTTCTACCTTTGTATTTTTAGCTTGCGAGAGAGAGAGGTTTTAAAACCAAGATTATTGATTGATGTTCTGTGGGTATTGGGTTGTCATGGGTACAGCTTGAGAGAGTGAATCTTCAACCCTTTTTCACACATTCAGCTCGAGAGAGTGAATGGACTAAGATAAAATTATGTGGGTATTCCGCGTGCTTTTCCTGCTGTACGACTTCACTGGTAAAGCAAAAGAAGAAGACCACGAGAAAATTCGTACTATACGCATGCCCTACTGCCGTGTACTCGTCGTGAAGTTGGCATTTGATGCAATCGTTAGTTCGTTTGATGTTGCGTGTGTTGCTATTCACATCGTTTGAAATTGTTGTTTTGCTGCTTTTGGGTTCTTCATGCTGCTCTTCACGTTGCTGGGTCTTTTTGTGAAGGGAAGAAGTGGGTTGGGTCGGATTAAGGGATAAAAGTAGGTTGGATGGCGCTGCTAAAATGAGAATTAGGATTGGGATTGGATTTAGTCTTTTTTGAATGTTGTTGGGCTGATTTTGATGGGCTGCTGAAGGCAAAAAGAGGCTGGCTGGGAATAGGGTGACATGGATATTGAATTGGAGATATTGCCAAATTGAGATTACTTAGTAAACTCGACTATCAAATAAGTAGGATGAATTAATATAATTAACCAACGAGCTTCCTAATCTTAACGAAATAAAATAGTTAACTCCAATATAAACTAAAAAATTAAAAATATAAAATATTATATAACTATACTAATTAACCAAATATTTAATTATAACAAAATCTTTTTGAGACGATTTTCGAATAATTATAAAATATACTAATTATATACACAATTATGTAAAACATATATATTATCTAACAATTATAAAGAGTGACAAAACTATTTAATAACTTGCAAACTATACTATTATTATTTTTTTGGAAATTTTATAAAACTAATTATTTTAAATCGTTTGAAATTGAAGAAGCTCGAAATGGTTAATTTATATTGTGGAGGTCCAAAATTGGGTGTCAACACTGGTCATTCGTATCACATGCCTTATAAAGATCATAACACACAGAAAAGTAAAGAAATGAATGCAACATACATGATCCCACAAGAGTAACAAAGGTGGTCATATTCTGATATGTCATTTTAGCCTTGCTTTACATATGGTATTACCTTACATATTCAGTACATTTTTTCGTACTGATGTCCCTTATGGGGACGTTGCATTTCATGTTGCACTCACAGGCACTCCAACCAGTAGGCCTCGTTAGTAGGAGCATAGGTACTTAGCTGCTATTGTTGAAGCTCCAAGTTAATTCTGGGCTTACCGAGTCTTGACACCTATTTTGTTGTTGTATGATAGTTAAGGTTAAGGTGGGGCCTTGTCCCACCCTAAACTAAGGTTTTCTATCTTTTAGAGTCTTTGTAGACTAATGTATATAGTTCAGTTGTATTCTGTCTCATAACAAGTTGTGGCTTCAACGGCCAAGTCTTGTATATAAGTTTTGGGTCTACTTATGTTAGTTCGCACCGCGGCATCCTATATGAACTTGTCCCATCTTTAAGATTGTCATAGTTATATGTATAGTAAGCATAAGTTACATGTTGGTTCTCTCAAGCCTTTAGGGCATCGGGTGCCTGTCCGTCTCAATGGGGTTTGGGGCGTGACAAAAGTGGTATCAGAGCAAGGTCATCCTAGGGAGTCTACAAAGTCGTGTCTATGTAGAGTCTTGCTTATGGACACCACATTTATAAACAGGAGGCTATGGGACATGTAGGAGTTGTCTCTTTTCTTTCATTTCTTAGATTGTGCGATAGAACCAATGTTGTAGGTAAATGTATCTAATTTCTAAATTGTTTTATTATAGCAAAGATGTCGGTTACGAGAAAGAGTAAAAGTGTTGGTAAGCGA
The DNA here is from genome assembly GCA_035578085.1 of Solanum pinnatisectum. NCBI lineage: Eukaryota > Viridiplantae > Streptophyta > Magnoliopsida > Solanales > Solanaceae > Solanum > Solanum pinnatisectum. The sequence continues at coordinate 6,203,016 of CM069080.1, read as the reverse complement.
GTAGATGTGGCTTTCCAAGAAGGGACCAACCAACCTCCACCTAGTCAAGCTGTTCAAGGTAAGGCTCAAGATTCAATCTCTATCACAGACTTCCCCGACCCCTCCATCTCCAGAAGATCTAAGGAGGCAAGCTGCATCTCAAGAACCCCCTATTAATGCTACCGAGCAAGATTTAAAAAATGCAGTCCAATTATTGACTCGTATAGTTGCTGGCCACAACTAAAGGCAAGAAGGCCCATTTGCAGGCACTAGTGGGGTAGATAGAGTAGTTCGCACGCGGATACGTGATTTTCTTAATTTGGACCCTCCATCATTCACCGGGTTAGATCCTAATGAAGATCCACAAGACTTTATAGCTCAGATCCAACACACTTTGGATGTTATGCATCTAAGTGGTAAAGAAGCACTTGAGCTAGCAACATATAGATTTAAGGGTGTGGATATTTTGTGGTATGAAGCTTGGAAGCAATCTAGGGGAACAGATGCACCTTCAGCTATGTGGAAATAGTTCAAAAAGGCATTCCTTGACCATTATCTGCCATTGGATATCCGAAAGGCCCGTGCGGATCAGTTCTTAAATCTCCACCAAGGAGGTATGAGCGTGAGAGAGTATAGTCTCAAATTTAATTCTTTGGCCAGGTATGCTCCTAATGTAGTAGCTACTATGGAGGATAAAGTTCCTTGATATGTGGATAGATTAGATTCACATCTAATTAGATATTGTACCATTACTTCGTTGAATAAGGATATGGATATAGCAAGGATGCAAGCTTTTGAGCAAAAGTTGAAGGATCAAAGGCAAAGAAGAAGGATACAAGAGTCAGAAACAGGGCATTCTAGGAGGACCAGATCCATAGGGCAGTTTACACCATCCCAAGGTGAGTTTAGGCCTCAGTTCTTTAACAGATCGTCTAGGCCATCATCTTCCTACTTGACATCTAGTGCCCCACCTCGATTTCAAGAGTTTAAGGGCAATCAGTTTAGGCAAAGAGGTGAAAGTCAAGGTTCACGAACAGCAGGGTACCAAGAGCAAGGAAGTATGAGCCAATCAAGACCTCCTCGACAATCTTGTAAACAATGTGGAAGAAATCATTTAGGTGCATGTAGGTTTGGGAAAAATGTTTGTTTTTGGTGTGGTACACCAGGTTATATGATGAGAAATTGCCCTCATAGGGTTGTGGGTGGTATGGCACAACCCACAGATCAGTTGTTGCATCATTATCAACATCACCTTCTTTAAGTAGGGGACCACAGATGCCTATAGGTCGTGGTAAAGGAGCTAGGGGAGCAGCTAGTTCTAGTGGAGTTCAGAATCACACATATGGTCTAAGGGATCGACAAAATTTGAAAGTTTCGCCGAAGGTGGTTACATGTACATTGTCCATCTTTTCACATATCGTATATGCACTAATTGATCCAGGGTCTACATTGTCATATGTTACTTCATTGATTGTTGGGAAGTTCAAAAGAGCACCAGAATTATTTGTGAAGCCATTTGAAGTGTCTACACCGATTGGTAAATCTATTATAGCTAGAAGGATTTATCGTAATTGCATTGTAAGTGTTTGTGATCACGATACATTAGCTGACCTTGTTGAGCTAGAAATGGTAGATTTTGATGTTATAATGGGTATGGATTGGTTAGCTTCATGATATGCCATGGTAGATTGCCGAGCTAAGATAATGCATTTCCATTTTCCAAAAGAAGTAGTCCTTGAAAGGAAGGGTAATGTTAGGGTACTAAGAGGTAAGTTTATTTCGTACCTTAAGGCAAAGAAGATGATGTCCAAAGGATACATATGTCATCTAGTGAGAATGAAAAATATAGATGCAGAGTCACCAACTCTTCAATCCATTCCAGTGGTAAATGAATTTCCCGATGTATTTCCTGAAGATCTTCGGGGTTTGCCTCCAGAACGAAAAGTAGAGTTTGGTATTGATGTGATTCCAAATACTTTACCTATCTCCATCCCTCCATATAGAATGGCCCCGGCAGAATTACGGGAGTTGAAGGAGCAATTAAAAGACTTATTAGAAAAAGGATTGATAAGGCATAGTATGTCCCCATGGGGGGCACCGGTTTTGTTTGTACGTAAGAAAGATGGCTCGTTGAGAATGTGCATTGACTACCGCAGTTGAATAAAGTAACAATAAGAACAAATATCCCCTTCTTAGAATTGATGATTGGTATGATCAATTACAAGGTGCTAAGTGTTTCTCAAATATCGACTTGAGGTCGAGTTATCACCAAGTGAGGGTCAAAGACAAAGATATTCCTAAGACAGCTTTACGGACACGGTATGGTCATTTTGAGTTTTTAGTTATGTCATTCGGGCTAACAAATGCACCAGCAACTTTTATGGATTTAATGAATAGGGTGTTCAGGCCATTTTTTGATATGTTCGTGATATTATTCATAGACGACATTTTAGTGTATTCACGATCGGAAGATGACCATGTTGATCACTTGCGGTAGGTTTTACAAATTCTTCGTGATCTGAAGTTGTATGCAAAGTTCTCTAAATGTGAGTTTTGGTTGAAATCTATGACATTCTTAGGTCATATTGTATCTGACAAAGGAATAAAGGTTGATGCTCAAAAGATAGAAGCCGTGAAAAACTGGCCAAGACCTACAACGCCTACGGAGATCCGTAGTTTCCTTGGATTGGCAGGTTATTACAGAAGGTTCGTTGAAGGATTCTCTTCCATTGTTGCACCCTTAACAAAGCTAACCCACAAAGAAACCAAGTTTCAATAGAGTGATGCATGTGAAAGAAGCTTCCAAGAGCTGAAGAATAAATTAACTTCTACTCCTGTATTGGCACTTCCAAAAGGAACGAAATGGTATGCAATGTATTGTGATGTTTTGGGAGTGGGCCTAGGATATGTATTGATTCAACATGGTAAAGTAATAGCTTATGGCTCAAGGCAGCTGCGGCCACATGAGAAAAATTATCCAACTCATGATCTTGAGCTAGCAGCAGTTGTATTTGCTTTGAAGATATGGCGCCACTACTTGTATGGAGTTCATGTTGACATATACACTGATCACAAGAGTTTGCAATATATATTTAAGCAAAAGAACCTAAATCTGAGGCAGCAAAGATTGCTGGAATTATTAAAATAATATGACATTGATATCTTGTACCATTCCGGGAAAACAAATGTAATAGTTGATGCGTTAAGTCATAAAATAATGGCAAGCACTTATGGGCAGTCTATGGAAAGACAAGGAATAACTAAGGATCTATCTCAACTAGCTAGCTTGGGGGTTCACCTTCTTAAATCTCCACACGAAGGGGTTATTGTGCAAAATACAGCAAAATCCTCATTAGTAGTGGAAGTGAAAGAGAAGCAGTACACTGATCCTATTCTATTACATCTTAAGGAGAATGTACAACAGGGTATGACAAAGGCATTTGAGCTTACACAAGATGCAGTACTTCGATGTCAAAACAGATTGTGTGTACCTAATGTAGATAAATTAAGAAAGAGGATTATGATGGAAGTACATCATTCAAGATATTCTGTCCATCCAGGGTCAACTAAAATGCATCATGACTTGAAATAAATGTATTGGTGGGGTGACATAAAGAAGAACATTGTGGAATTTGTGGCTCAATGTCCCAATTGTCAACAAGTAAAAGTAGAGCACCAAAAGTCCGGAGGTTATATGCAGCGTACAGAACTTCCAATTTGGAAGTGGGACATAATAAACATGGATTTTTTCACTGGTTTACCTCGCTCATTTCGGAAGTTAGATTCCATATGGGTGATAGTTGATAGACTCACCAAATCAGCACACTTCTTGCCGGTGAAGACTACTTATACAGTTGAAAAGTATGAAAAGTTATATATTAAAGAGATGTTTTGGCTACATGGAGTGTCAATCTCTATTATATCTGATAGGGGAGCTCAATTCACTACAAATTTTTGGAAGTCATTTCAGAAGAGTTTAGGGACACAAGTGAATTTAAGTACGGCATTTCACCCTCAAACAGACGGTCAGGCAGAACGTACAATTCAAACACTTGAGGATATGCTACGAGTGTATATATTGGACTTCAAAGGTAGTTGGGATGATCATTTGTCGTTGATTGAGTTTGCATACAACAATAGCTACCATTCAAGTATTAAAATGGAGCCTTATAAAGCTTTATATGGTAGAAAATGTAGATCCCCAATTGGCTGTTTCGAAACAAGTGAAACTGCCTTATTTGGGCCAGATCTTGTTCATCAAGCTATGGAAAAATCCAAAGTGATACAACAGCGGCTAGAAACAGCTCAAAGTCGACATAAATCATATGCAGATGTTAGAAGGAGAGGACTAGAATTTTCTATAGGGGATTGGGTGTTCTTAAAGGTGTCACCAATGAAAGGGGTAATGAGGTTTGATAAAAAGGGAAAGTTGAGTCCATGCTATATAGGGCCATATAAGATTATCCGAAGACTTAACCAAGTTGCTTATGAGTTAGAGCTACCTCAAGAGCTTTCGACCGTTCATTCGGTGTTTCATGTCTCAATGCTTCGAAAATGCGTAGGTGACCCATCTCGTATTAGTCCTACTGAAGATGTACAAGTTATGAGAGATCTCACTTATGAAGAAGTACCCATTGCTATTCTGGATCGACAAGTTATGAAATTAAGAAATAAAGAAGTAGTTTCTGTAAAGTATTATGGAGGAACCAACAAGTAGAAGAAGTTACATGGGAAGCGGAAGAAGCAATGAAATTAAAGTGTCCTCCTCTCTCCAGACCGATGAGATAGATGAAAATGTTGAGTTGAGGCGTTGACAAGTAAGTATATGTCTATATGTTCAATGTGATTAATAGTAGTACTAACTTAGGCTTGAACTTGTTTGGGTTGGATAACCATACTAGCATTCGAGGACGAATATTTTAAAGGGGGAAGGATGTAACTGCCCTTATTATGAATATGTTTGTTCTATACATGTGATACTTGACATAGACTTATAGTATAGGTGAAGGACCATGTTTCTTATATGATTAGCATTGGTTTAAACTAGGTCGGAAGGTGATGTGATGCCTTGCACATTTTAACATGTGTACTTCAATTTAACTCCAAGGGAGTATTTAAACTCGAGATAGTAAGGTGGTAATTGAGCTTAAAGTTGAAAGTTAAGTTCTAAGTTAAAGCAAAAGAGATTAATATTTAGAAAATGGAATAAAATAAGTGAGCTGCTTGCTTGACTTAACTAAGCTAGTAGGTGATAAGTAGGTGCATCACCTACTTTGACTTATTGACCAATCAAAAGGACCAAGTAGGTGCATCACCTACTTGAGCTATATGGATCTAGCTAAAAAGGCCAAGGTTTATGGATCAGATTTGGGCCTATGCTAATGGACTCACTTGAGGCCCTAACTAAGTTAAATAAAAGGAAAATGAAATTAAAGCCCAGCAGCCAAATCTGCCAAGGCCCAATATATTTAAGCCCAAGTGAAAGCAAATAGGTGCATCACCTAGTTTGACCTTTTGAGATGCTTGATGTACATAAGCAGGTGCATCACCTACTTGACCAATTAGTGGCTGAAAATGAAGCTAAAAAGGAGGAAGTTCTAGAGGATATTCTTAAAGGTGAAGAAAACTCAATGTAAGATATATTGGCTGTTGTTCTCACTCATTTTTAACACACAATATTGAGAATTAACTCCAGATCTTCAACACATGCACAACTGCGGCCAACTCTAAATCGTGGGTCGGATAGTTCTTCTCATGCTTTCTCAACTGCCTTGAAACATATGAGATAACCTTACCATGTTGCATTAAAACACATCCCAACCCAACACCAGAAGCATCACAATACACCACATAGCGTTCTGAACCCTCTGGCAATGCTAGAACTGGTGTTAATGTCAATCTGTCCTTCAGCTCCTGGAAACTATGCTCGCAAGCCTCAGTCTACTCAAACTTAGCTGTTTTTTTAGTCAGCTTCGTTAATGGGGCTGAAAGTGAAGAAAACCCCTCTACAAACCTTCTGTAGTACCCAGCTAACCCTAAGAAACTACGAACCTTAGTCGGAGTCATGGGTATGGGCCAAGTCTTTACAGCCTCAATCTTTTGTGTATCAACCGCAATGCCTGTATCTAATACAATATGGCCTAAGAAAGCTATAGAGTCCAACCAGAACTCACACTTAGAAAACTTTGCATAAATTTCTCGATCTCGAAGAACCTGAAGGACTGCTCGCATATGATTTGCAAACTCAACTTTTGAACGTGAATACACCAAAATATCATTAATAAATATAATCACAAATAAGTCTAGATACGGCATGAATATACTATTCATCAGGTCCATGAACACTGATGCGGTACTAATTAATCCAAAAAACATTACTAAGAACTCAAAGTGTCCATATCTGGTTCCAAAAGCTGTCTTCGGAACGTCTTTCACCCAAACTCGTATCTGGTGGTACACTGATCTTAAATCAATATTTGAGAAGGACTTAGCACCTTGTAACTGATCAAACAAGTCATCGATCCTCAGAAAGGGATACTTATTCTTTATAGTCGCCTTATTCAACTGTCGGTAATAGATACACATTCTTAGTGAGCCATCTTTCTTCCTTACGAATAACACTGGCGCACCCCATGGTGAAGCACTAGGCCTAATAAAGCCTTTATCCAGCAAGTCTTTCAGTTGATCCTTCAACTCCTTTATCTCAGCAAGAGCCATTCTATAAAGAGGGATAGATATGGGTTATGTACCAGGTAGCATATCGATATTAAAATCAATTTCCCGCTCTGGAGGGATACCAGAGAGCTCGTCTGGAAATACAACTTGAAACTCATTAACAACTGGAATAGACTAAAGAGCCGGTCGTTTTGCATTTATATCATGAATGTGAACAAGATGATAAATAAAATCCCTAGTAATCATCCTCCTCGCCTTAAGATATGAAATAAACCTATCTTTCAGTGTTGTTGTATCGCATTTCCATTCCCGAACTGCCTCTCCTGGAAAGTGGAATCTAACAATCTTTGTCTGGCACTTAACATTAGCATAACAAGACGCTAACCAGTCCATACCCATAATGACGTCGAAATCGACCATCTCTAACTCTACGAGATCTACAGAGGTCTAACGGTCGATAATTTCTACCGTGTAACCTCGATAGACTCTCCTGGCAATAATAGACTCACCAACTTGTGTAGATACAATAAAGAGTCGATCTAATGACTCTGCTACTAGACATAACTTCCTCGCAATAAATGGAGTAACATAAGACATAGTAGATCCAGGATCTATCAAAGCATAAACACAATGGGAGCAAACAATCAATGTACCTGTCACAACATCTGGTGATGACTCTGAGTACTGTCGACCAGCTAGTGAATATGTACGGTTCTATCCACTACCAGAACTAGATTCTCCCTCTCTACCTATGCCTCTACCTCTACCTGCTGAACTCTGAGGTCCACGCCCTGTAGACTGTGCTGATGAAGAGGGACCTACTATTGATCTAGTCGATGACCTATACCACCCTGACATATGGTCGGGCAGTTTCTCCACTCATGCCCCTCCTATCCACAAGAATAACAACCTGTGGAACCCTATTTGCACCTCTCGAAATGCATCCTACCACAAGTTGCGCAATGCTGCGGGGTTGTCCTAGCCTGGCCTAAACCTCTCTGCTATTGAGAATCTGATGCTCGTGAATCCTCACCTGGGCCTGACTGTCCCTGACGATCAAATCTACTACCCTGGAACTGATGTGGTGGAGGTCTAGGTAGCCTAATAGAATATTGAGGTCTGGGACCACCCTAAAAATCTCCTTGTGAACCAGCGGGCCTAGCCCTCTTCTGTCTCTCTCTCTCGACCCTCTCACTCATATATTGTAAATGTCGGTGATCCTATATGCCTTGTACAAATGCCTGCATTCGCGAGATATCCATATTATCACTTAGTGTAGCGGTAGAACAAGCATCGATATAGTTTGAGTCAAGCCCTCCCACAAATCTACGTACCCTATCATGCATCGTATTAACAAGTACTGGTGCATATCTAGCCAATGAATCAAATCTCAGCCCGTACTCTTGGACAGTCATGCTGCCTTGTCGGAGGTTTAGAAATTGGTCCACCCGGCTATCCCTACTCTCTTGAGGCAAATAGTGATCTATGAAAGCTTCTGTAAAGCTATCCCAAGTGGGTAGAGATGCATATTTTACCCTAGATCTCTCCTAACTCTCTTACCACAATACTGCAACATCACGCATTTGAAATGCTGCTAACTCAACTAACTCAGTCACTGAGGCATTCAGGACCCTAAAGATCCTAGAAACTGATCAACAAAGTGCTAAGGGTCCTCTCTACGATCTGACCCTGTAAACTGTGGAGGATTCAAGGTAAGAAATTCACTAACTCTCAAACTTTCGGGTCCTTCAAAAGGTCCGACAACATCTAGTACAACTGGCTGGCGCTGTGCAGCTACTAACTGTGCTAACATACACACTACACTCTTGAAATCCTCATCAGATGGAATAGAAGGAACTTGAGGTGGTACTGCCGTTGGAACCAGAAGTACTGTAGCCCTCAGAGGCTCATGAACCGGTGGAGAAGCTATAGGGGGCTGAGAAGATGTCTCCCCCTAGGTCTCACAATGGGCTACCTCCACCTGTGGTACCTCGTCGATACCCTTACTTGCAGTTATATCTAGCCCCTGGCTAGTTGTGGTCTGTCTAGTGTCAGCCATCTATATCTGCATACAAGTATCAATTATAAGCCAGAAACCTCAACCCTTAAGACACTGCTATATAGCACGAGGTGAACAAAAGAAGGATAGTCATTCTAACATGCCCGATAGCTTATTGCTTATCGAATGTGGTGTACAACACATTTATAAACCAGACCTTACTAGACATGGCTTGCAGACTCCCTATGATATGACGTTGATTTGATACCAAGTTTGTCACGCCCCAAACTCGAGGGGCGCAACTGGCTCCTAATACCAAAACTCAGGCCCGAGCCAACCCTGCTGAACCATTTGCTACTAGCACATAGTAGCCACACACAATCAAGGAAACAAACAAGTATATCTCGGCTTAAAACTAAGCCCTCAACCCGCAAGGCCCCTGTCAACTGATTTATAAAAGAAACAGCTACTCCCAGGAGATCATATAAATATATAGCCAACTAGCCACCATGATATCTATACCAAAACTGAAAGCATGTATATATCAAGACAATACAACAAACAACTCACCAGCTTCACCAAAGCAACAACCTAGGCCAGTATGGCTATAACATAGCTATACACCCCACACACTAGTATGAAACCCTCTAAGATCAATAAAGATTGGCAGGACAAGGCCCCACTCTAACCATAAAGATATATACAACAAAAGGTAACAAACCTCTCAACTCTTGCAACTCCGGAGGAAAGGGGCTAGCCAATTGGATAGAAGTCAATCCTGCTGCTGAGGAGGTCTACTGGGTCATCTATCGGGACCTGCATGCATGAATGCAGCGCCCCCAAGGCAATAGAGCGTCAGTACAAAATAATGTACAGAGTATGAAAGGCTATAGACTTAGTGAGCAAGTATCATGATATACCAAAAGCAATCACGTAAGGAAATCAAAATTTTAGATAAGCATGCTAACCCACTACTGAATCTAAAAATACAAAAATGATCAAACAACAACCTAACCAAACCCCCATAAGCTCGGTAGGTACAAACAACATACCACCTCCTAGGCCCCCATAAGCCCAGAAGGTGTCAAATCAATCTACATACCCCTATCAGTAGCCCCTTGTCTTTGTAAGAAGTCATATAGCCCTTTTTGGCAACGATATAGCCCCGTAGGCAGCACATAGCCTTCTTAGGCAATATTATAGCTCTATGGGTTGCACATAGCCCTCTTTTGCATCAACATAGCCCTGTAGGCAACACATAGCCCTCTTTGGAGTCAAAATAGCCCCGTAGGCAACACATAACACTCTTTGGCATCAATATAGCCCCATGGGCAACACATATCCCTCTTTGGAAATAACATAGTCCTATTAAACAACATCATAGCCCCTATAGGTAGTTCATAGCTCAACAACTAACCACAATAGCCCCAAGGGCGACAATAAACAATTGAATAGGCTAAAGGCGAGCAATTTAGCTATAAACAATATATATGAATAATCTCCAAGTCGTTCCTAACTTAGGGTTGTTCTTAACAGATTATGAGTCCCTAAAATGAGGGTTTATAACCACTCAATTAGCCAACCGCTCACAATTACATCTACAAGATCACCAACATAAACTACCTCTAAGGAAACATGTCGACGAAGGAAATAACCTTAACATACCTTTTCAATGAACGCTCGAAAGACCGTAGTTCCTTCACAAAAGTTGTTCCTTATGTCCTAATATTTGTAAACACTATATATACACAGCTAGTACGCACCTATAAATAGTTCATAATTAATCTTAAATCGGCAGATTTACCATATTGCCCCAACTTGTCGAAACGTCCGTAGAAATTCATAAAAACAATCATAAAAGAGTCCTGAGATAATTACCTTAGTTAACCAAGTTTAAACCTTGAAGAAACACCAATAACTACAAATTTAAATCCTCAAACACCAGCTCCAAACGTAGCTAATAGAAGGGAAAAATGATTGCCACATGTAGGGATTACATTTCTAGGCACGGGGGCAATGTTTAATGGTAGATATCGTCAAAAACTAACCTTCATCATGCTAGAACTCCATAGGAACCCTCTCTTAAGCTTTATCTCTGGTTTGGAACTAAAATAAAATGTTTTCATGTCTTAAAAGGTTAAATAAGCCGACATACCATATTTTTGACCCGACCCGGATCCGACCCAAATTCTGCCCCGATAGTCCCTAGTAAAACACTCATAATGTTTTACTCTGATGTCGGTCTGATACAGGGTTTTGTGCGTTGCAAACAAGACTCGTAAGCCTTCAATCTAATGGGCAATAGGCCTTCTAAATTTTTATATCTTGGGAGAAAACATCCAATACATTTGACCCAAATTTTAGAGAAATCTTTAAAAAGGAACCTACGATAACTTTAGCCAACTTTTATTTTGCCACTTACTTAACTTCAAAACTTGAGATACAACCCTTGAACACTTAAATTATGACATACCACATCATTCTTAATTTATTACCCACCCTCCTTGCCTTTCCACGAAGATACGAGTTAATTTAGACGTTTTAAAAAGTCAGGGTGTTATATTGATGTTGGGGAAAGGTGTGAATATTTTATAGTGAAATATAGGAGGGTGTGGTGATACACCACCAAACTGAATGTTGTGTAGGCTTAATACTCACTTCACGTTGGTCTGTGGATGTAATTCTAGGAGAAGTAATTGAACAACGTCCCTGATATGATAAATTATGGGCCCGTTGCCGCACTACCATTTTTGTGAGGTTAAGTAGCCAAATGTGTTGATTAGCTACTAATACTAGTTTTACTTATTTCATTGTAGATTAATAATCTAAAAGGGAGGAGGTTAATTCCTTGTAATATCTGAGTTACACAACAAGGTATGCAAGGCTATTCGATTGCATATTCTTTGGCATGAAATCTGATACTTGCGATTAATATCAATGAAGTGAATTTCCTAAGTTCTCTTCCTAGTGTGTCGAATCACCTCATTATAGATTCATTACTCTACAATTGTATAATTGTCCTCCTATGTGCTAATATAGAAATGGTATTCGCAACAATAAGCTCGGTAAATTCTCCTCTTAGTCAATTAAAGTCAGTTGTGCCATTTAAGCTCATAAGTAATGCATTGATGTTACATAGCTCCTTATATCATTGTTACTGCTTTGGAGTCATTATTTTCATGTCTTCTACTACTGGTCTATGGTTCCAAATCTCAAAAATAATTATGACCACTAAAAACACAATCTCAAAGATTAAAGAATCTAAGTGAAGCAACCTATATAATTATGGGTGGCAGCCCAGGAGCAAATGCATAGCATGGGTCGATCCCAATTGGTATAGAAGGGTGGCAGCTCAGGGGTGAAACCCTAGCATGGGCCGATCCTAACTGGTATAGAAGGGTGGCTGCTCAAGGGCGAAAGCCTAGCATGGGCCAATCCCAATTTGTATAATTATGAAGACAATATCCCAGGGGTTAAAATGCCTATCATGGGTCCTCCTCTTCTACCACTGATCAGCTGGTCATTCGTATCACATGCCTTACAAATATCATAACACACAGAAAATTAAAGAAATGAATGCAACATACATGATCCCACAAGAGTAACAAAGGTGGTCCTATTCTGATCTATACATTTACACACGGATACTTGATGTCATTTGAGCCTTGCTTTACATATGTTATTGCCTTACATATTCAATATATTTTTTCATACTAACGTCCCTTACGGGAACGCTCCATTTCATGCTGGAGGCACAGGTACTCCAGCCAATAGGCCTCGTTAGTAGGAGCACAGGTACTCAACTGCTATTGTTGAAGCTCCAAGTTGATTTGGGGCTTACCAAGTCTTGGCACCTAGTTTGTTGATGTATGATAGATAAGGGTAAGGCAGGGCCTTGTCCCGCCCTAAACTAAGGTTTTCTATCTTTTAGAGGCTTTGTAGACTAATGTATATAGTTTAGTTGCGTCCTGTCTCATAACAAGTTGTTGCCTTAACAGCCAAGTCTTGTATATAAATTTTGGGTCTACTTATGTTGGTTCGTACCCAGCATCCTATGTGAACTTGTCCCATCTTTAAGATTGTCATAGTTATATGCATAGTAAGCACATGTTACATGTTGGTTATCTCGGGCCTTTAGGGCATCTTGTGCTTGTCCGTCTTAATGGGGTTTGGGGTGTGACAATGACCTGGTCCCTAAGGGTAAGAAGAAGGCCAATACTTTCAGATCGGTGGGGTCCATCATGGTACGGGGGACATTATCGCACTGTGGCCGTGATCACATCATTGCGGTATTTGATAGAGAGTGGCAGACTTTTACTACCCCAATATGGCTACCACTACAACACCCTTGGATAAGCTCAAGGGCTGGCTAGCTCCCCTCATATCTGAAACCACCCCGAGGTGGATTGAGGCAGGAGACCCGATCGAGAAGAAGGAATTGAATGTAGTTGCACGATATTGGTTTGGATTCATCAACAGCTCCATTATGTCGTCCCATAATGAGTCTTTCCTCCGCCATCCTAAAGTAGCCTACCTCGAGTCGATCATATCTAGGAAGAGCATTGACATAGGACTTATCATAGAGCAGGAGATGTCCATGAGGGCCAAGTACAGACATACATCTCTTTCATTTTCGGTGTTGGTTATAAAGGTATGCCAACATGCTGGAGTTTCTCATGATGAGATGAGAGATATTGAGGTCACTCTCACATCCTCCATAGACATTCGGCGTATAGAGGCCGAGTATACACAGGAGAAGGCAGACAGGAATAGAGCAGCTCTGGTGAATACATCTCCGGAGGTGGACATTGATTTTATATCAGCAGAGGCACCTTTGCCTACTCCCGCCTCCGAGCCTTTAGGTACTTCCACTTCCTCCCAGACTTCTGGTACTTCTATTGTTTCCCAGCTGACCAAGATCACTCAGGCCATGCTTCTGAAGATGGGACACTTAGCCCATTCTGCAGATGTGAGGGCTACTCAATTGGAGACAGCGGTACCATGGATGATTGAGAGTGCTATCCTAGTTGCACTGACACCCCTATGAGCATCTATTGATACTCTCACGACAAGAGTTGAGACTTCTGAGAGTTGACAAGGGGCGACTTCAGAGTTGACGAATTTGAAATCTGGGGTGGCAGATTTGAGGTAGGATGTGGACTACTTGAAGTCCACATACTTCACTTCACTATTGGAGGCAGCAGATGATGTGGATGCCCCAATGACTTCTGATATTCCTCCAGCTACCACCGGAGACGTACATCAGGATGATATAACATCTAATGAGTTGGAGGCAGAGACCGATGAGGAGCATATAGAGATGCTGGATGAGACTATCTATGGAGACCTGTCTGACCTGGAGGACACGATTATATAGTCAGTGATTCAGGCATCGTTGACAGAGACATCTATGGCAGGCACTAGTGGATCGAGTGTTGTTGATGTGACTCCGGGCACTGATGCCCAAGTTCAGAGTATTGCCCCGAGCATTAATGCCCCGATAGATAGAGCGACTACGTAGACAGGATTCTCTTTACCTCCCTCTCTGTCTTCTTTTATTGATTTTCAGTATTTTATTGCATTTGAGGACAAATTGTTTTTGTTTGTGGTGGGGTGAGGTATTTTGGTACCTATCTCTTGTGTTGATTATATTTTTGTGTATATTGGGTTTTGTGCTATCTATTGTGTTTTGGCACTGTGTTGTGGATATTTGAGCTTGTGACTCCTTGTTTTAATGACAAATGTTTTTTGGACCCTTTTGAAAAAATTTGCCACCACTTGTGTATTTAATTATGGCTGTTCTTGTACAAATTTGAGTATCGGTTATGATCAATACCGATAACTTGAATAGTGCTCTTAATCAAACAAACATGAATGTGCGACTACAATGAGGCCAAATGAAGTTGCATAGGCAATATATGAACTTTGTGCATCTCGTTGTGACTAGCCGGTTATCAAATTGAATCTCTTGTGATGAACATTGCACACTAGCGAAAGTGTGGAGTCTTGTTTGACTTTGGTGTCAATACCTTGTATGATGAGCTTACCCTGAACCATGTGTGATGACACCTAGAATTTGCCCCGTTGGTCCGGTTAACTAAGTGATGCATGCTCTTGAAATGATCTTAGGCAATAATTTTAAAGAGTGAAACAATTTGACACTATATCTCTTTTGTGGCCTACCTTGTGAGTATGTGAACTTTGCTTAAACATCTTTTGAGCCTTAGCCTTTTTCTTGGAAGAAACTTGATGAAAATGAGATCTCTCTTTATCCCTTCACCCATAATCCTCATGAAGTGTGGTTTGTTTGAATAGCCAACTTAGGCCAAAAGCCTAAGTTGGGGGTATGGCGAAAAGAGAAGGTAAATCAAGAAGTGCAAAGAAGTCCCCCTTGACCCATGGTTTTGAGAAAGATAAAACCCCTCCATACAAAAAAAAATAAGATGAAAAGAAAAAAAATGAAAAAGAAAAAAAAAGGAAAGAAAAAGTTGTGGAATAAAGTTGTGAAAGTTGCAAAACAAATGGGGTGTCCGGTATTCCATGGAAAGTGAATAATGAGGTGACTTTTGAGGATGAATGAGAATGATGAAGAAAAGGAAAGGAAGTGTTGTTCACACCACATTTCATGAGGATAATAGCCACTGAGCCTAAATGACCATACATTTACACTCAGCCCCGTTACAAGCCTTGAAAAGACCTTTTTTATCTTGAGTGAGCTGAAAGAAATGTTGATTGGAAAATAAGGGCAAACCTTGGGTGGAGTCATGCATGCGTTCATCTTTGTGAGTGTGAGAGTTTTTTGTGATTCCGGAGCTATAAATTGTTGAACAATTGTGTGTGAATATGGAATCATCTTTATGTGAGGGCATTTGAGTACTTTTGTTGAGCTTGAACTAGCATTTGAAACAAGTATTGTGAACTTGAGAATCTTTAATAATGGTGAGTCACAACTTGATTCTTTGAGTGCACAATTGATCTTTGCATAAGTGAGTTGAGCCTTGTTATGTGTATTCATGATTGAGTCTTGTGTAGCACTGTTTGAGACATCCTTTATGAACTGTTGAACTTAAGTTTTACTTGAGGACAAGCAAAAGTTTAAGTTGGGGGTATTGATGAGTTCGAGATTTAGACTCATTTAGGGCTTTATTTGTATAGGTTTAGTGCCCTCAAATGCTTGTTTTATGCTAATAACTGATATAAAACCCTTGACTTCCAGGTATATGGATTAAGGAATAATGCAAGGACACTAATGTGCAGAAAGGAACGAAGTAAGCTGAAAGAGTGAAGAAAAGGAAGCCTGGTGATCGCCAAGTCTACTTGGCAAGTCGCCAAAGGGCTTCTTGACCGCCTAAAGTTCCAGTGTGCCAAGCTTTGAAGGAGAAAATCAAGTCAGCGAGAGAAAGGAGCTGTCGGCAGATCGCTGAGTAGTTTCACAATGCAGTGTTGAATCACCCAAAGTTACAGACCTTGAGGATGCTGAAGGCTAAGACAGAAAGGCGATGAAATTGGCTAAAGGGCGCATCACCTAGTGGATCGGTGAGCCCGACTTACTGCGCCGAATGGCTCTTCGCAACACATTTTTGGCGACTATAAATACATTTTTGAAAATTTAGTTTAGTACCATATTTTCATTACATTGAATTTTCGGTTGAGAAAGATAAAATTCTAAGTATTGAGACAAGTTTTCCTTAACTTTGAAGAATTGAAGTTTTTCACTTTTGAGAAATTGGAAGTGGGTCTTTGAGATTCTTCAATTTGGATCTTTGTAAAGATGAAATCAATCTTACCCAGTTGATAGAAACTCAATTTGGTAACGATTTTTATCTTTTTATGATGTCTAGCTAAAACCACAATTCTTGGGGTGTGATTATGTGATTATGGGCTGATTTAGTTTATGGGTATTGCTAATTGTTAGTTTAAATGATGTTTAGAAGTGATTTTAATCAGTAATTGTGGTTTAATTTAAAGAATTGTAGTTGCAAATGCAGTTCTACCTTTGTGTTTTTGGCTTGCACGAGAGAGAGGTTTTAAAACCAAGATTATTGATTGATGGTCTTTGGGTATTGGGTTGTCATGGGTTCAACTCGAGAGAGTGAATCCTAAACCCTTTTCCACACTTTTAGCTCGAGAGAGTGAATGGACTAAAGCGTAGGTTGTTCTTATTTTGTATGCTTGTCGATGTTCAAGAGAAATCGACATGATTCGGGGTAAATTGTTCAAGAGAAAGTTTACCTCCTCTATAGTCTAGCTTATTCACTGATATTCAGCTATTTTCTAACAGTTGCAATTACCCATTTGTCTACATTAGTCTATAATCAAAACACATCGCAAGAACTCATCTCATTTTTGTCAGTTTCGTATTGTTTTGCTGCTTTGGTAGTTGATAATTAAAACCAAAACCCCCTTATTTGACATTTGTGTCACCCCTTGATTTGAATTATGTTTTTATTCGTAAATGTCTATTCCTGTCATGTTCACACTTTACTATTGAATCTTAAACACGTACCACTCCCAGTGGGATTCGACCCCAACTCATTTATGTCATGCCCCGAGCCTACACCTTAGATGAGACTGGAACTCGAGAACCATTGTTGGCTCCAAGCATGGCCTAGCTTACTTACTCAGCGGAAGACTTAATTCAACAAAAACAAGTCTATGTAATAAATTTGAATGTTATAATGGAACATTCAACTTGACCATTAAGGCAAACTCAAGTCTTAACATAAGATAATGACAATGAAAAGACTAAAGAACTAACATTTAACTGTCTATAAAGCCTCTAAAACAACTGAGATGGATGTCGGAACAAACCCCACGACATCCTAATAAACTAACAAAATAATTGAAAGCAAGAAAAAGGAGTCCTTCGGGATGTAAGGAGGCTCACCAACTGACTCTGGAGTGCTCACTGGATCAAGATGTGCTGGATGCCGATCCTAGTTACCTGTGTCTATATTATAATAAGATACAGGCCAACTGGCATCAGTACATTAAATGTACGAGTATACGAGTTGGATTGCTAAACACTATATAGGCTTGAAAGGAATCTGAAGAATTTACATGGCTCAATATAACTGAACTCATTTCAATATAAAGCAATTTAAAACAAGAGCAATATAAAGAAAAGTTGTTTAAAGCATAATATCAACTCTGTGTGTATGCAAAGATACATATAACTCTTAGATGTATGTAAAAATACAAATAAACTGTGTATTTAAGAATACAATTACTTCTGGGGGAGTTTCTCTAACCGATAACCATCACGTAAGAGCTATTATGATGATACAACATTTTGCCTCATGCTACCAAGGCCATCCTATACCTTGCTGATAGAACCTGAACTACTAAGTGGATCCACTAGTCTATGCTAAAAAGCACTAAAGGAATCATCTAAAAAGTATTACCCTTTTCTACCCATTATGGCTACATGGTTTATGGGGGCTGTGAGTTGTCTGAACTCTCCCTCATATCGGTGCTCAATATTACTCCCAAAAATGTGATATTAGCTCTTATGTTTAAAAATACACTTCTTTCTATAATTTGAGATAATTGCTCAAAAACTTAGCTCAAAGGCTATCTGGGAAATCATAGTTTCCTCTCTTGCTTCATTTAGAAAGCGATTACTCTTTTCTGAAAACTAGCTCAAATGCTCTTTGGAAATCAAGGTATCCTTTTTTGTTTAAATGTGAAAACATTTTACTATTTGGGAATACATAGTCCCGACATACTTCTTTTGAAGAAATGAACTCAACTCTTTACTCTTTGCTTAACTTGAAATTTAAGTCTTTAAACAAAGTTAAAACATTTGTGAAAGACTTTTGAAAACTTTATAAACTTCTCTTGACTTGACTCTTACTTCTCTTGACTTTGATCTTAACTTTCCTTGAATTGGATTATGGATTCAAGGTTCATGATCTCATATTTATGGATGATTTCATGATGTTTAGATGTACCCTAGAGTGTTGGAATCAACTAGAAAAGATAGGTACATTGCTAAGGAATAAGTACTAAAAGGTGGGGAACGAATAGGGAGAATCGGCCCCCGCACTCGAGAGGCGCGAGCCAGCCTCAAAGTTCGAGATCGACTTAGTGCGCTCTGGGCGCGCCGCCTGCAGGTCAAAGTTCAAAGAGCCTCTCCTGAGAGGCGCGACGCCCCAAGCCCCTACCCTGGTGAACTCCAACTTTTCTTGCTCGTTTTTCATCTCTAAACCATGGTTTAACAAAACAATTATACAATTAAGTCATGATTTCATGGCAAACAATTATTCAATCATCCTCATTTATGAATAGTGTGATCAATAATGCAACATTCGCATACATACACGTATTATAATGAAGCAAGAACAAACATACATCACACCACATGAAATCACAACCATCACCTCCCTCAAACAACGCTTGAATCCCCTAAGAAACTTGATCCTCCCCTTTTCGGATTCTTTTCACTTGTTCTTGGTCTACAAACAATCATAATAACACGGAAATTAATAAACGATGTCTAATTACCCGAATTAAAGTCAACACTATCAACTCTAGATCAAACCCATGATCCCAATATCCAAAATTAGGGTTTTTTCCACCATCTAAACAGTTAAAAAACCCTTTTCCAACAATAATTACCCATGAAACTAAGTTTTACGGATCAAAAAATGGATTCGGGGACTAAAAACCTTATCTTTAGCCTCAAGAATGGTGGAAAACTGTCAAGAAAATACCTGGGGTCGTCTCCTAGCTCTCAAAGTCGAAAAGTGCAAAATAAAATATTTTTGGGGTTTATATTCGACTTAAGTCGCGTCTGTCCCGCCACAACAGTCCTCACCTCGCTACAGCGGCCCCGCCCTGGCGGCACAAAATCCCGCCATAGTGGCTTGCACGGAACAGAGAGCTAAATAAAGAATTTCCAAACCCCCATTTCACAACACACCTTCGTCCCATGACACTCAGAAACTACCCTCTCACGCTAAGTTCGATTTCGGGAGTTCTACTCACTCGAATTCAATTCCGTAAAGTCGTACGGGTTCCTTAATGTCTTAGCTATCTATTCATGTGATTAAAATCATAATTAAATCACCCAATTGTTACCAGATTTCCCTAGACCTTAGTGACTCCAATTTCGTCCAAATCTGGACTAGGTTGGAAAATTCCAAGTAACTACGAAAAAATTTTCCGGCCCAAAGCTTTTTCCCGGTGGCTTTTCTATAACGACGGAAGCGGGTCGTTACAGTTTTTTGGTAGATTGTATGGTGTATTTATATTAAAATGATAATCATGTTGCTATACAAAATGGCTTTAACCATTAAGATAGTATAACAATTTGGTTGTTATTTTGGTATGAAATACACCAACATAAACTATTCAATAATTTAAACAACATAATTATTTTAACTTTTCAATGTATATACCTTAGCCTAATCAAAAACCAAATACACTATAAACTACCAAGTTATTTAACAACAACGACGTATATCACAAATATATTAAAACAAATTTGGTGTGTATAAATTATCTAAAATATATCAAATGCACCAACACATCTAACAAAAAATAAAGAAGCTAAATATATAAAATATATTCACTACACCATCACATACAACACTAATACAGCCCCACCCCCCTTCTTCCCAAAATTGGAGAGTGTAATTACACTCTGTCAATTACACCCAATTACCTGCTGACCAGATAATTATATGGCCAATCAAACCGGTCAGACAATGTAGTAACACTCAATTACACTAAATTCAATTATCAGGGGCGACTTTTCAAACAGGCCCTAAGAGTTTTGAATCTTGTATCTTAAATTAAAGATGTATTCATTTTTTTTTAATCTTGTGATATTGAATATGCACCTGAAAAATTGAAATTAAAGAATTGAAATAGGAGGTGGGGGCGGATATTTTTTTTGAAATGAACGAAAAAAGGAACTTCGATAATGGATGTTAACTTTGGACTATTATGAAGCTTCCAACTTTAGTCTGCTTATATACACTTTTTGTCCAGTCACTTATTGGTTCCTAAATAACACTATCACTTTATACTATATATATATATATATCCTTTTAATTCTGTTTTTCTTTTTTGTTTTAAACATTTTGAGTCTAAAATTCTATGTTCATGCTCTTTTTATGTGTGAAATCACACGGTTGTTTTAATTTGACTATCAATTTGTCATATAGGCATGATCAATTGTTAAAGGAATTTAAAAGATTGCATTTATTAAGTTTAAATATTTAATTGATAAAATCGTGAATAAAAAGAATTCAATTGATAAGTCAAGTCAAATACAAAAAAAAAAATTATTTATTCAATATTTAATGAAACTTGAAGTAACGCAAACTCAGAACGTAAATAAGGGAAAACAAAGTAAAATGAACTAAAATAATGGGGGAAAAGTGTAACTGTAAATAAGGGGTATTTTTTATTGTCTTAAAAAATGATTATAATTATTTTTTATAAAGAAAAGTAAAACACTTAAATTGATATAAATAACATATTATCTTTCGTATGCATAATCTAAATCTCATATTTTTTGCTTTCTTAAAAAAGAAGAAGAAGTTATTATTATTATTTTCTAAAGGAAGTAATATACTTAACTTGATACAAACGCTATATTATTTTTCAAATCAATTTAAGTTAAACCTTATATTTAATTGTCTTAGATATGTTTATAACTATTACTATTATTTTTTAAAAAGTAAGACAATACGGAAGAAGGATCTTATTCTAGTACTAGTAAGCATAAGCTAAATGTATATTTTTTTATTATTATCTTAAAAAAGTAACTCTACACAAATTTTCATTAAGCACTCCCTTCGTTCAGTTTTATTCATCAAATTTCAATTCACGTGACTCAATTTGATTAATCTTCAAAGCTAAATTGAGTTAAATTAATTCAATATTTAAATGTTAGATGTTTAAAAATTATATGAAAAATATTACTTTCTTAGTCTCAATTTGATTGACCTATTTTGATTTGATACGAAAATTTAAAAAATTAAATAAAAATTCTGAATTTTGTAATCTTAAAATAAAGATATATCAAAGTATCCTTTAATCTTGTCGTATTGAATATGAAAAGTAAAAAAAATGAAATTAAAAAAGATGGGATAAGGGGTGGATTTCATTTTTTTTGAAATGGACGAAAAAAAGAAACTTCCACTATTAAACTTTAGTCTGTTTATATACACTTTTTGTCACTCCATTTAGACTCCTTTATGTACTATGCATCTTTTCTGTTGGGAGATTCACACTCAAAATTCCTTTCTTTGTTTCACTCTGATTGGAGTAAAAAAAAAATTTGAAAAAAATGGGGAATAACACTGAACAAGAAGAAGAGTTTTTACTGAATCACTCACAAAATTCAACGAAGGGAGGTTTAAAAACCATTCCTTTCATCATAGGTATGTGTAATAATTTCTCTTTTTTTTTTTTGAAAAAAATCTTTCTTTGTAAATTGTTTAATTGATTCCTTGTGTTGTATTGTAGTGAATGAATCATGTGAGAGATTGGCAAGTTTTGGGTTGCAACCAAATATGATAATCTACATAACAAAATTTTACAACATGAATGCTGCTCGTGCTTCAGTTTTGCTTAATTTATGGTCAGCAATTTCAAACGTATTGTCTATTTTGGGATCTTTTATTTCTGATTCTTACATTGGAAGGTTTAGGGCTGTGGCAATTGGAACCATCTCTAGTCTTATTGTAAGTTCACTTTATTAGCCATAATCTTGTTTTCAATTTGTCCTGTTTAGCTTTGCTATTTAAATGTTGAAAACTTGACATACTTAAAACTCTCTTATGTTATACAACTTTATTCGTGTTCTCATTTTTTGGCCTTTTCTTTCAACAGGGAATGCTTGTTCTTTGGCTCACAACAATATTTCCACAACTCAGGCCGTTACCCTGCAGTCAGTATCAACATGATTGTAATGGAACAACAGAAGCCCAACTTGCTGCAATTTTGTGTTCTTTTGGGCTTATTTCCATTGGTGCTGGTTTTGTTAGACCTTGTTCCATTGCATTGGGTGCCGACCAATTGGAGAACAAAGAAAATCTAGATAATGAGAGGCTTATCGATAGCTATTTCAACTGGTTCTATGCCAGTGTAGGAGTTTCAATTGTTCTTGCAGTTACAGTAATTGTTTATATCCAAGATCATTTTGGTTGGCAAGTTGGGTTTGGTGTCCCTACTTTGCTCATGGTTTTATCTGTTTCTGTTTTCTTGATCGGATCTCCTCATTATATCAAAGCAAAACCTGAAGGGAGTTTGTTCACTGGATTGTTTCAAGTAGCAGTCGCAGCCTTCAGAAAAAGACATATCAATGTTCAGTTGAATTATAATGACGACTGCTACTATAGAACACCTGAATCAAAGCTCCTCGAACCATCCACGGACTTCAGGTATACGCACCTCCATCTTTTCCTCAATGGTATAGACATCTTCAATATCCATTCATGCGCTTATTATCATACAATATTTGATTTACCGACATGAAATTGTGCAATGCATATAGTTATTCGTTGTATATTATATTATAGGTGTTTGAATAGA
The DNA here is from genome assembly GCA_035578085.1 of Solanum pinnatisectum. Taxonomy (NCBI): domain Eukaryota; kingdom Viridiplantae; phylum Streptophyta; class Magnoliopsida; order Solanales; family Solanaceae; genus Solanum; species Solanum pinnatisectum. Next base: position 6,179,813 of record CM069080.1, on the reverse strand, counting down.
GCTTGCATAATTGAAGAACCTCACATGGAGTTGAAACTTGATGGAAAAGCTTCAGATCCATGGAGTCTCTGCTCTGTGGAACAAGTCAAAATAATGAAGTGTTTTCTTACAGTTCTTCCCATGTGGTCCACCTGTATTATGCTTCTTGTGTCGTTCAGTCAGCCACTTTCGATATATCAACTACTGACCGTGGATAGACATATTACCCCTCAGTTTGAAATCCCAGCAGGATCATTTGGCATGATTACTGTTCTTTCTTTGACAATCTGGATTGCTTTTTACGATCGTGCATTGGTGCCTTTACTGTCAAGGTATACTGGACTACCGACTGGGATAAGTCCATTTTCCAGAATGGGGACAGGCTTATTTCTGGGCATTGTGGCTACGACACTATCAGCTTTAACAGAAACCATACGACGCAATAAGGCAATCAATGCAGGGTTTGAGGATGACCCGAATGCTGTGTTAAACATGTCCTCTATGTGGTTTGTACCACAGTTGGCAGTATACGGGGTGGCTGAGGCTTTGAATGCGGTTGGACAGATTGAGTTCATATACAGTCTATTTCCAAAAACCATGTCCAGCTTTGCAGCAGCTCTTTACACTTTTGGCCTTGCGCTTGCCAACTTAATTAACAGTCTCTTGGTGAGCATGGTGGATGGTATTACCTCAGCCAGAGGCAACACAAGCTGGCTCGCGACCAACATAAACAGAGGTCATCTAGATTACTACTGCTGGTTAATGACTTTCTTATGTGTGATTAACTTCCTCTATTTTTTAGCCGTTTGTCGGTTTACTGATCAGCATTACCATGATGGTAGGAGTTGCTTATTTCCTGAGGCAGAAGAGGAACACTCCGTGAATAAGCGTTTCCATGGCGCTTAATTGTAACGATCAACTGTGTACGCTATGTTTTATGTCTGAATCATTTGCATTTCTTGTGACTTCCCTTCACCTGAAATATTAGAAGAGTTGATATTAATTTATGGAAGTTATTTTTATAGAAATGTGTTTGAGTTTTAATTTCATATTACTGGTTCCGACAAATACTTATGCAATATCAATCTTCAGTACTCAAAATATTTATCAAAACACTCGTCCATTTGCTAATATTATTATCACTTGTAAAATATTTTTCATTTACCAAACAAATATCAAGAAATATTTCTCATTCATTGATCAAATGTCAAAACATATTTTTCTTGGCAAACATATTTAGGAAAGTATCTTTCATGAAAAATAAAGGCGTCAGATCCATGGACTAATACATACGAAAAACTAAGAAAAGTCGCGTAATTTTTAAAAGTTGGCTCATAAATGCGAGTTATCGGTTTACCCAATAAACCAATATTAAAAACCAATACCGAACCGATAACCCAATTATTTTTTTTATAAAACCATTAAAAACAGTTAACCCAATAACAATAAACCAATAACACTTTTATTGGTTTGGTTTATCGGTCGGTTCGATTTTTACACACCCCTAGCCAGATACAAGGGCTAATACATACGAAAAACCAAGAAAGTCACGTAATTAATAAAAGTTGACTCATAAATATGAAAATATGCCTTGAAAAATGATGTGACTATACTTAATATTCCCCCAACTCTTTACAAAGGTCCTCATAAAGTTTTTGGGTAATTCATAGGCTAATACACATGAAAAACCGAGCAATTTGGGCAATTCCTGAAAAATGGCCTATAAATGCGAAAATATGCGTTAAAAAGGTGGTGTGAATATACAAGATGATTCCCCAACTCATTACCGAGGTCCTCATAAAGTTTTTTCAAAAAAAAATTTCGGGTGCTCTGGGGAGCCTGGTCCATGGGATAATATACACGAAAAAATCAAGAAATTTAGGTAATTCCTAAAAAAAATGGCTTGTAAATGCGAAAATATGCGTTAAAAATGGTGTTAGTATACATGATGGTTCTCCAACTTATTATGAAGTTCCTGATAAAGTTTTTTTAAAAAAAAATTAAAGTGCTCCGAGAATCCATAGCTATAGGCTAATACACATGAAAAACTAAAAAAAATGGGTAATTCCTAATAAATGGCATGTGAATAAGAAAATATGCGTTAAAACTGGTGTGAGTATACATGATTGTTCCCAAACTCATTACTGAGGTCCTCATTAAGGTTATTTTTAAAAAAAAAAAAATTGGGTGCTCTTGGGAGCCAGATTCATGAGCTAATACATACGAAAATCGAGAAATTTGGGTAATTCCAAAAAAATGGCATGTAAATGCGAAAATATGCATTAAAATGGTGTTAGTATACATAATGGTTCCCAACTTATTATGGAGGTCCTCATAAAGAACTTTCCAAAAAAAAATCGGGTGCTCCGAGAAGCCAGATCCATAGGCTAATACACACTAAAAATTGAAAAAGTTTAGTTAATTTCTAAAAATGGGCATGTGCATTAAAAATTGCGTAAGTATACATGATTGTTTCCCAACTCATTACTGAGCGTCCTCATTAAGGTTTTTTTCAGAAATATTTTTTGGGTGCTCTTCGTAGCTAGATCCATAAGCTATTATTATACACGAAAAATCAAAAAATTTTGATAATTTCTAAAAAATGGCCCGTAAATGCAAAAATATGCGTTAAAGATTGTGTGAGTGTATGTGATGGTTCCCCAACTCATTACCGAGGTTCTCATTAAGGTTTTTTAGAAATCTAGAAATTTTGGTAATTTCTAAAAAATTGCCTGTGAATGAGAAAATATGCGTAAAAAATGGTGTGAGTGTATCTAATGGTTCCCCAACTAATTATTGAGGTCCTCATTAAGGTTTTTTAGGGAAAAAATTGGGTGCTCTTGGGAGCCAGATTCATGAGCTAATACACACAAAATCGAGGAATTTAGGTAATTCTTAAAAATTGGCATGTAAATACAAAAATATGCATTAAAATGGTGTGAGTATACGTGATGGAGAGCCAGATCTATTGGCTAATATACACGAAAAACTAAGTAATTTGGGTAATTTCGAATAATTGGCCTGTAAATGCGAAAATATGTATTAAAAATGGTGTAAGTATACATGATGGTTCCCCAACTCATTACGGAGGTCCTCATAAAGTTTTTTCAGAAAAAAAAAATTTGGTGCTCCGGGGAGCTAAATTCATGGGCTAATACACACAAAAAATTAAAAATTTGGATAATTCCTAAAAAATGACATGTAATTAAAATATGGTGTGAGTATACGTGATGGTTCCCTAACTCTCCATGGGCTAATATACACGAAAAGCTGAGGAATTTGGGTATTCCTCAAAAATGTCCTGTAAATGCGAAAATATGCGTTAAAAATTGTGTAACTATACGTGATGGTTCCCCAACTCATTACAGAGGTCCTCATAAAGTTTTTTTTAGAAAAAAAATTGGGTGCTCCGGGGAGCCAGATCCATGGGCTAACACACATGAAAAACCGAGAAATTTGGGTAATTCCTAAAAAATGGTCTGTATATACGAAAATATGCGTTATAAAAATGGTGTGAGTATATGTTATGGTTTCCAACTCATTACGGAGTTCCTTACAAAGTTTTTTCATAATTTTTTTTAGGTGCTCTGGGGAGTCAAATCCATGGGCTAATACACACAAAAAGCTGAGGAATTTGGGTAACTTCTAAAAGATGGCATGTAGATACAAAAATATGCGTTAAAAATGGTGTGAATATACGCAATGGTTCCCTAACTCATTACAAAGGTCCTCATAAAAAAATTTCAGAAAAATTTGGGGTTCTCCGGGGAGCCATATCCATGGGCTAATACACACGAATAATTGAGAAATTTGGGTAATCTCTAAAAAATGGCCTATAAATGCAAAAATATGTGTTAGAAAAATGGTGTGTGTATACGTGATGGTTCCCAAATCACTATGGAGGTCCTCATAAAATTTTAATTTTGGGTGTTCTGGGGAGTCAGATCCATGGGCTAACACACGAAAAATCAAGTAATTTGAGTAATTCCTAAAAGATGGCATGTAAATACAAAAATATACATTAAAAATGGTGTGAGTATACGTGATGGTTCTCCAACTCATTATGAAGGTCCTCATAAAGTTTTTTAAGAAACAAAATATTGAACAATGAAGTAGAGTTTTGGAAAATGTTTTCTTTAATTTTTAAAGGAAAGTCATTTTCCTTAAATTTGAGGAAAACAAGTTAGTTTGGAAAACATTTTCCAAAACATTTGAGCCAACCAAACATGAGAAAATATGACAGTTTTCAAAAATGTTTTCCTTCAAACCAAATACACTCAAAATGTCTACTTGTACACACTCAAAGTTTGATGGCATAAATGTGAAATGAGTCTAAGTTAAAAGGATGAATTTATGTATTATTATGTAATAAAAGAAAGTTGAAGATAGTGAAGTTATGTTTCATATCTGTGAAATGAGATTTCTTGAATTTTTGGAGGAGATGTCTTTTATGTCTTGCATTTCACCTTTGCCTCTGAATCTTTCAACAGTAAAATTCATCAAATTTTGTTGGTTCCCAAAAAAAAGGTTGGAAAAAATATTTTGAGTGCTAAATTTTGATGAAATGAAAACGTATTTGTGTTGAAATTCTTGATTCAAACATTGTTCAATTACTTTGGATGAAAGTATTTGCTATGAAAATTTGAAGACTCCATTAAAGCTCATTTGAAAATATTTTCAGAAATGATTTCAAGAAATGCAAATGATTCAGACATAAAACATAGCGTACACACTTGATTGTTACAATTAAGCACCCTGGAAACGCTTATTCGCGGAGTGTTCCTCTTCTACCTTAGGAAATAAGCTACTCCTACCATCATGGTGATGCTGATCAATAAATCGACAAACGGCTAAAAAATAGAGGAAGTTAATCACACATAAGAAAGTCATTAGCCAGCAGTAGTAATCAAGATGGCCTCTGTTTATGTTGGTCGCTAGCCAGCTTGTGTTGCCTCCGGTTGAGGTAATACTATCTACCATGCTCACCAAGAGACTGTTAATTAAGTTGGCAAGCGCAAGGCCAAACGTGTAAAGAGCTGCTGCAAAGCTGGACATGGTTTTTGGAAATAGACTGTATATGAACTCAATCTGTCCAACCACATTCAAACCCTCAGCCACACCGTATAGTGCCAACTGTGGTACAAACCACATAGAGGACATGTTTAACACAGCATTCGGGTCATCCTCAAACCCTGCATTGATTGCCTTATTACGTCGTATGGTTTCTGTAATAGCTGAAAGTATCGTAGCCACAATGCTGAGAAATAAGCCAATCCCCATTCTGGAAAATGAACTTATCCCAGTCGGCAGTCCAGTATACCTTGACAGTAAAGGCACCAATGCACGATCGTAAAAAGCAATCCAGATTGTCAAAGAAAGAACAGTAATCATGCCGAATGATCCTGCTGGGATTTCAAACTGAGGGGTAATGTGTCTATCCACGGTCAGTAGTTGATATATCGAAAGTGGCTGACTGAACGACACAAGAAGCATAATACAGGTGGACCACATGGGTAGAACTGTAAGAAAATACTTCATTATTTTGACTTGTTCCACAGAGCAGAGACTCCATGGATCTGAAGCTTTTCCATCAGGTTTCAACTCCATGTGAGGATCTTCAATTATGCAAGCTCTATTCAAACACCTACAATATACAATGAATGGAGTGAAAAAAGACAAAATTTCAAATGAGTCTGAAGTTGTGGAGAAAATTATGTCATTAAAGAATATTGAAGTTTTGAAACTATGAAAAAATTTCAAGTGCGTCTTGTTGAGTTAGGTTGAATTTGAGCTCAAAAAATATTGAGTTCTAGTATTTAACTTCGAGGGAAGCTAATCTTGAAATTTGAAGTGATTTCGTGAAGAATGGAAGAAGTTTGAAATTTGAGAGTTATTGATGTTCTTTTATGTTTTCTTGGTGACTTTAAGGAATAATTTGAGAGTTATTGATGTTCTCAATTGAAAAGTGTTAAAAATTGTTTTGGGGGTAAAAAGTGGTTTTGCAAAACTGGAACTAAAAAATAATGGCATGAATGAACATTTTCTTAAACGGCAATCACATAGATGAGTGACATATTTGAGTTTTTTTCCAATCAAACATTGTATGATAGTAAACACATGAATGGACGTTGAAGATGTCTATACCATTGAGGAAAAGATGGAGACGCGTATACCTGAAGTTGGTGGATGGCTCGAGGAGCTTTGATTCAGATGCTTTATAGTAGCAGTCGTCATTATAATTCAACTGAACATTGATATGTCTTTTTCTGAAGGCTGCCATTGCTACTTGACATAATTCAGTGAACAAACTCCCTTTAGGTTTTGCTTTGATATAATGAGGAGATCCAATCAAGAAAACAGAGACGGATAAAACCATGAGCAAAGCAGGGACACCAAACCCAACTTGCCAACCAAAATGGTCTTGGATATAAACAATTACAGTAACTGCAAGAACAATTGAAATTCCTACACTGGCATAGAAACAGTTGAAATAGCTATCCATAAGTCTCTTGTTATCTGGATTTTCTTTGTTCTCCAATTGGTCGGCACCCAATGCTATAGAACAAGGTCTAACAAAACCAGCACCAATGGAAATAAGCCCAAAAGAACACAAAATTGCAGCAAGTTGGGCTTCTGTTGTTCCATTACAATCATGTTGATACTGACCGCAGGGTAACGGCCTGAGTTGTGGAATTATTGTTGTGAGCCAAAGAACAATCATTCCCTGTTGAGATAAAAAGGAATAAACCTCTACATCTAAACAAGGTCAAGAGATGAAAACAGGAATAAGTCGTATAACGTTCTTAAGAAATCCTACCTAGTATATTACAATGTTAAAGCTTGCAATCAAATGGATGGAGCAAGTATAAGAAGTTGGGATAAAAGTGGCAGTTGTGCTAATTTCATTATTTGTTTCCTAAAGGATAATGTGAGGCAGGTTGAAGCGAGTGTTTAGAATTACTTAACTACGCATCCTTTTTTACCTTAGTTTATATTATTTCCTATCATTCTAAAAAAATACAAAAAATTCGTTTTCCACAATCTGTCTCACTTTTCCGGATACATTGTAAACTATCACCCCAAGATTTTTTTTCCTTTTTTCACGCCTACAAATCACTCCATGTATCTGATGTTGTGATGTATTAAGTATCTGCAACACTGTTTTATTAATAAATTAGTGTATTATTCATAGTTTTTTTTGTATATGCAAAATGGTCTGATGAACTCTTGTACTTGTATGTGTTTGTATTTTGGACCTTTCAACTTAGAACTTTGTTAATTGAACCCTCTAATCAATGAAACTTAACATTTTAAATCTCTCTGACCGTTGACCAGGCTTATGTGACAACTTAATTAATGAGTTGAAACAAATATGTGATTTCACGCACAAAAGGACCAAAGATATAAGAATTTAGATTAAAAATAATTAAAAGAAAAAGAAAAATAGAATAAAAGGAAGAAAAAAAATTAAAAATAAATGTTTCACTTCTTTCTTCTTCCCCCCACGCATGCCCGTTTCTTTTCCTCTTCAACCATCACTTTTCCTGTTCTTCCCCACCCAGACCCGCTCCTTTTCAATTTCTTTTTCTCTTTTTTCTTTTTTCGTTTTCTTTTCCCCCAAATAAAAAACGAAATTGTGCAAAAAAATTGAACATAATAAGCAAAGGAAAATTCAGAAAATTGATGGGATAAACATAGTTGTGGAGAAATATGTCTAATAAGCATCCTGACCTCTTTTGCTGTCAAAATTGTTCTTGATTTGTCATTTTTTTCATTTTTCTAGGGTAAAGGGACAAAATGATAGTTTTGAATGGTGAAAAGTAATTGTTGAATATCTTTATGAAATTAGATGATGTGTATTGTGTAAATTGTGTGCAAATATTAAGATATATTAAGGTATTTTAATGGCGATTCATTGATATCAATGGAGGAAGGGATTTTAGAAGTTGCTCAAGTAACAATGAAGGGAATAATGAAGTGAAAAAGAAGAAGAAAAGTTATTTTTTTCAAAATAATAAATGACATGTCATATAAAATTTGATGTGTAAGATGACATGTCATTTTCATTGGACGTTTGAAGTTCACACAAAGCCAAAAGGATTTAAAATGTTGAATTTCATTGAGTTAAAGAGTTCAGTTAACAAAGTGCTAAGTTAGAAGGTCCAGTATACAAACTCATACAAGTATAATGATCCATCAGACCATTTCGCCTTTGTATATGATACATAACTATATAAAATTGTCGATTTTTTTAATCTGTTACGATTTTGGAGAGATTTGAGAGAAGAACATTTGAAATTTGAATTGTTTGGAGCTGTTATTTGGGAGAGATTGACGTCAATTTGATTTGCATGATTTGAAAAACTGACATTTAATTTTATATTTAATTTCCTTTTTAATCTCAATAAACTAGTAATCTAATGTATCAAATGTGATATATCCGGAAGAATGGGATGTATGACAACAATTTTAGGGGGTTTTGTAAATTGAAAAGGAGTAGGGATAAAATGTAATTTGTTCCTTACACTATGAGATTCCTAAATTTTTTACTAAAATTAATGCACGGCAGAGCGGGTTGCATGTATATGTGATTATATGCTGGTTCAAACTTAATTTTAACTTTTTACATGTTATAAGAGTGATAGAGCATTATATATTAAAATAATTTATTTAAGGCTACTAAAATATTCACATAGTAAATGAAAATGGTTCAGTAAAAAGTAATATAATTTGTTACATGTTTTCCAATTGACTTCTAAAAAATAAAATTTTAAGTCATTATCTATTAAATTAATACAATTTAATGAAAAATGAATTTATTTTTTTATGAATTTTATATTTAAAATTAAACTTAACTAAAAAAATATTAAAAAAATTATGCGAGGCGGGCTCATGCGGAGCGGATCTATGCAGGGCAACTTAAAAATAGAAAAAATTGTTATGCCAGATAAAGAGGGACGGATTAAAAATTTTGTGGGTTAAGCTCAATCCCGTACCACCTCTTTGTCAATGAGCAACCGATGGGTAATTATAACATTAGAGAGTTTTAAGTATGTCAAGATTTTTATCTTCAGAACATTTAAATAGCAAAGCTAAACAGCACAAATTGAAAACACGAATATGGCTAATAAAGTGAACTTACAATTAGACTAGAGATGGTTCCAATAGCCACAGCCCTAAACCTTCCAATGTAAGAATCAGAAATAAAAGCTCCCAAAATAGACAATACATTTGAAAGTGCTGACCATAAATTAATCAAAACTGAAGCACGAGCAGCATTCATGTTGTAAAATTTTGTTATGTAGATTATCATATTTGGTTGCAAACCAAAACTTGCCAATCTCTCACATGATTCATTCACTACAATACAACACAAGGAATCAATTAAACAATTTACAAAGAAAGAGTAAACAAAAAAAGAGAAACTATAACCCATACCTATGATGAAAGGAATGGTTTTTAAACCTCCCTTTGTTGAATTTTGTGAGTGATTCAGCAAAAACTCATCTTTTTCTGGGTTGTTTTCCATTTTCTTTCTTCCTTGTTCAAATTCTTCTTTCAGTCTAACCTCTTGGAACAGATTTTGTTATGATTCAATAGATACAAAAATATACTTGTTGAAGAGGTAAACTTTCTCAAATTTATATTTTTAAATGTTCATCTAATTAGTGGCTATCAGCGCGGAATTCTAGAGCATTTGATTTCGTATATAAAAGGGACAGGTGAGGTATGCACAAATAAGTAAGTCGCGGACACGTATAAACTTTATCCTACCTTAATTTTGACATATTTTTTATTAGTGAGATGAGTTAGATAAATATATGATTATGTTTTTTCACGTTTTATTATTTTAATATTCCGTGCCAAATACAGAATAAAATATAAGATGGTAGATGAGATGTGACACAATTGAAGGTATGACAGGTATAAATCTTATCATATCTTAATTTTCGCATATTTTATTAGTGGGATGAGTTAAAATTTGACAAGTATATTCATATGAGATGTTGCTATTCCACCTGCCAACATTTGAAATATTTTATCTCTTTATTTATGTTAAATAAGTAACGTAAAATGCACTTCAGTTTGTTGACAACAAGAACAAAAACAAAGAAAGAAGCGGATCGTGCCAATTTGCACAATCATGGGTAGGCCGGCAAAACAAACTCCAGACCGACTCGACATCTCAAACGAAAGTAAAAAAAGACAAAATTTATATTAAAAGTAGAAATCACAGCGCAAGATGTTATACCTAAAAGTAGAAATCATAGTGAAAGTGAAAGTGAAAAAGCAAGCATGCTACGAAATTGAACAACGAACAATTCAAAGTTAACTCAGGGCACATTCCACTACTTTCACCGTCTCAGCCTCCGCTTCTCCATAGATATTTTTCTTTCAGTTTTCTTCATTATCCAAATTACCCTTCTTCTCACTATATCTGCTTCCTCTGACCCCGAGTTAACTGTGAATTGTTCGTTGTTTAATTTCGTATAAACTCTGTCTGCTTTCACTTTCACTGTGATTTCTACTTTCAGGTATAATATCTTTCGCTGTGATTTCTACTTTTAATATTTGTTTGTTTTCGCTCCCAATGTGATTTCCTGACTATACTTATTCGTCCTTTCTTTGATTTCTGTGGGTTACATCTTCGTGAAGACCTTTAATTTTTTCGCTGACTTTAGGGTTGTTGTTGCGCTGCTATTTTTTTTTTTTTACTTTCGTCGGCCTGGAGTTTGTTTTGCCGGCCTACACATGATTGTTCAAATTTATTTTGTGGGGTGCACATGATTGTGCAAATTGGCACTTAAGGCGCCTGTGCTAGCACGGCCCAATATATATTACTTTTTTTATTTTAATTAATGTGATGCAAATGTAATTTAGAGTCATCCAAAAATTTTTATTTTTAAAAAGATTTTAAGTTATTAATTATTGTAACTTATTATATTTTCTACGTAATTTTTACATAATATATATTACTCTTTTTTTCTCAATTTATGTTGCACAAGCGAAATTTCCAGAGTCACCCAAAAGAAATTATTTTTTTTAGATATTTTATGATTTATAATATTGCTTATGCATTATTCACATGATATATGTTACTCCCTTTGTCCCACTTTACGTGACACAAATAAAAATTTGAGAGTCAACCAAGAAAATAAATTATTTTATATTTTAAATTGTTATTATTTTGATTTATAGTCATTTTTATGAAATTATTAAATATAAAAAAAAATTAAAAAATGAAATAAGACAAATAAATTAACACAGAAATTTTCAAAAGTATTGCTTCTGGCCACTTATTAATATTTAATACTAACAATAATAATTAATTTATCATTTCTAAAGATTTATTGAAATTTTATGAACAAATTATTTTGATTTTAATATTGTGATTTATAGTTTTTTCTTATGTGATTATCAAATATATAACAAATTAAAAAATAAAGATAAATAAATTAACACAAAAAAAGTCTAGAAAGTATTGCTTTTAGCCACTTATTAATATTAAATAAAATAATAATAATTAATTTATCATTTCTAAAAATTTGTTGAAATTTTTATAAATAAATTATTTTTATTTTATTTTTTTTATCTTGACAAAAGACTGTTAAACCACCCCCACTATAAGGAAGTAATAGTGGGGGTGGTTTGGGGATGTGACACGTGAGGGAATTAACTTGGGTTGGATTATTATGTGGTAAAGAGATGAGAGGACACTTTAGTCCACACACGAAAAGTATACATAGTTGTTATAGTAAGATTTTCTTAGGTCCAATCATATTGCTTTATTTTAATTGAAATGACATAAATACCCCTTAAAAGCCAAGCAGGCATGTTGATAAGGTGTGTGCTTATTCCCCCATTTACAAGATATTTCTCTTTTTTCCTCCTATATAGAAGAGACAGTTTTCAACTTTCACATGACCTTTTTTTGCCATATTTAGGAAAGCTTAAGGGCAATTTGGTCCAACTCTTAATACTTTTCTAATGTTGATAGTTAAATAATATTATACTTCGCTTTTTTTAGTTGTACTTATTAAATTTGGGACGTAAAAGCCCTTCCACATTTTACTTCCTCAGCAGCAAAATTTGCCTACTTGCCATGCATGTGGGCCATTCTGTTTATCCGCTTTCCCTCTATTAATTAATGCATATAATATAGGTCCCACTTCTTATTTTGAATAGCAACTTTATTTGCTTCTCTTTATTTCTACCTCATAACTTCTTTCATTTTATTTTTTATGGCAAAATCATCTTTAAAAATGCTAATTACTTTATTTGTTTACCAAATATAAAAAAATTATGTCTTTTTTTTTAGTTTTTTATATATCTAAAAATTGTATAAACATAAATAACACTATAAATCACAACAATTAACAACTTAAATATTTAAAAGTTGTATAAAATCTTATCAGTGCTACATAAATTGGGACAGGAGAAGTAACATATATGGTCTGAAAATTAAGTTAAATATGTTTAAAAATATATAAAAAATGATTAATTTTTGAAATTCTATATATGTCACATAAATTGAAACAAAGAGAGTAATATATATTATTTTTAAAATTATATAAAAAGTACTAACAACTTAAAATCTTTTTAAAATCATATAAAAAATTGGCTAACTTTTCAAGTTCTATGACACTCCCTTCGTCCCATATTAATTGACTATTATTCTAAAAATAGTTGTCGCATATTAGTTGATCACCTTACTAAATCAACAAAATATTATTTAAAATTTTCCTATATTACCCTTGTCGTTAATTCCTTTTGAAAGTGTAACATTTGTTTGTAAAATTCTCATAAAGTTTTTTAAGAGTTGAATTAGTAAAGTTATTTTCTTATTTATAATTTTTTCAATATCATATAAAATAAAAAAATAATCAATTAATATGGAACGAACGAATATTGTGCTCCACGCTTGCACGGGTTCATGTATCTAGTAGTAGTAGAAGTAGAAGTGAATATTTTATTATCTCTTTATTTATGTTAAATAGTAAAGTAAAGTAAAATGCACTTCCAACCTCTTTTTCATATACACCTGTCAAGACATGACATGGATGGTATACAATCAACTCTCTAAAAATCAATTATTTAATATATATATATATGTTTTTTAATTGATTTCTTGCTAAGTGTCTAGAGCTCATATGAAAGCCCCGATTAAATTTGAATTGTTACTACAAGGCTTATTTAGGGGTGACACTCCTAACAAAATTTTGCTCCATATATAAAGGGAAAAATTGTATAAAATAGCAAACTATTAATTCAAATTAAATAATATAACCACAGTTTCATTTAATTGTAATATATAGCAAACACTTGCCATTCGCCTCTCTCCCAGAGAATCTCGCTCGCCACTCTCCCTCGTCTCTCTCACTTTATACAAACACAAACATTAAATTGTGTTTGTGTTTATATAAAGTCAGAGAAAACTGTATATACAAATACAAATACATATATTTTCGTCATATACACTTATAATTATACAAATATAGATCTTCCCCTACCAGTTCTCTTTTGACTTTCTCTATTTCTCGCTTTATACAAACACAAATTATACAAATTACAAATATTCTGATATACAAATGTTTTATTTCGATTCAATTGTATACAAATTTAAATTTTATACAGATATACAAACACAATGATTGATACATATACATAGTAGTTACATATATACAATTATCTAACCGATATACATATATAATCATTGAGCTTTAATACAAATGAGAGGTCTGCCAATGATTTATATAAATCTGATGCTCCATAGCAAAAATAAAGTTTACTATGAAGCGCAATTATGCAAACTATAGCTATAACATACAAATATATTTTTTATGTTTGTTAAACCTAAAATTTACTCTAAATAAAGCTCGAATTTGAGACATATGATAACAAAAAATAAAGCAGTCTCACCACTACATTAAAATTCATATGTCCGAAAAAATACACATATTTTGCATTATACCTTCTATATTTCGTTACAAAACTGTGAGCAGCCCCCACCTACCGATATATTGTTAGAAATTGTGAAAAAACTAACGTATACGGTATATACGTAGCATATATAAGTGTTGGAATTCCATCATAGTGGCAACACATTACTAACACATAACAATTTTAAAAAAAGTCACGTGGTAAAACAAAGTTTAATCAATATTGAGGTGTGTTTCTTAAACTAAAAGATAAGAGACTTGTTATTTTTATACCTATTTGCTTTCCAAATTGGCCAAAATATTTCTACTCAAATAAATTAATGGCTTAAAGTTAAAATTATATAGACTTTCGACTTTTAAAAAATTAAAGTAATAGTTTTTTTATAATGTATAATCTTCTAGTTCTTTAAAATGTAAAGTTGCTATTATAACCAGTTTCTTCTAATGATTCTTATTTGATTGATACTGTAATCAATTTATTTAATTTTCGTGAGACATGGTAAATTGGCCACTATTTCATGTTAGTGATATCTTCATTATATTAGAATTAACAATTACATATTGTTTTATTCGAAAAATATAAGTAAAAGAAAAATGACTACGTTTTCGAAAAATCGATTAAACTTATGATTTAAGAGAAATCGAATTTTCAAAAGAACAGAGTCACCACTTGATTTTTTAGTAAAAATCAAGAAAAAACTTAAAGTTTTCAAAAGACTCAAACAGATAAAGTCAATTGAAAATAAAAAGGGTTCGAAGTTCAATGTACATTCCGATAAGGTATTAGGCCCTCGGAATGTCTGCTAACTCGCGGTTGACCGGCAATTTGACTAAAAATGATTTTGACTAATTTCGAAAAAATATTTTAACTAAGTAAAAGAAACTCATTTTATTTACTTATTTATTTATTCATTTTTTAATTTTTAATTATTTTTAGGAAAAATAGACTAAAGGGTGGGGGAGGGGGGGTCATTCTAAAGGGAATGATTGCAAGTTGCAAGGCCAATAATAAAAATAAAATTAAGTATAAAAAATATAAATATTTAATTTGAATAGGATAAAAGATGAAATGGCTACCTATGGGAACTTAATTAAATTAAATCATAAAATAAACAAAGTTAGTCAAATAATACAATATAAATAAATAAAGAGGAAGAGGAATAGAAATATTGAATTTGGCCCAAATTCCAAATCTTGATGCACCTGTCCTAAGTCTAACAATAAATGTGGGACTTATGCAAATTCAGGCCAAATCAGCCCTCCTCTTCTTTGTTGAACCTGTTGTGTACACCAAGTGTATATTATTGTATACGGGTCGTGTCTCGATCCGTTATAATGTATATTGAACCGTATACCAAATATATACAATCCATTTCGACCCGTGCGACTTGTATATAAGTTTCCCTTTCACCTCAAACACTAAAGACTGAATCGGGACAACTCAAGGATATACGAGGAGGAGTCCAAAATGGACTCAGATTGATGTCACATGTGTCAAAGGAAAAAAAAGAATCAGAGGAAATAATCTTCATAATCAAAATAACACATAGGATTATACAAAATAGAGTCTTGACCCGGTCAAAGGAAAACACTACTGCCTAAACAATTCGATGGGAATAAGACAAATCTTATTTATAATTGAATGCAGCAACAACCAAAAGAGAAAAAAAAAACAAATAAATAAATAAAGTAGGAATCATATATACACTTAGACACCAAAGGCCCTATTTAACATTTCATACTTTATTTAATAGGATAATCATACTATCAAGACACAAAACTAGGGCGATAATGGGGGGAAACAGGGGTTTAAACCAAAATCCGCCGAGAGCAAAGAAAATGAAACCTCACACTTTATGACGGTTCATGCGCTCAAAACATATTATTTTGAATACCGTCATTAGCTAACAAGAAATGAATCAAGTTTATCGTACTAGAATTAAGCCTAAGTAATTAAACATGCATATAGATAACAATACTAAAGATCACAATAAGCAAAGTTAAGGTCTTATACTCAAAATGAAGCAGTAAGGGGAATCATGGACATTAGGAAGATTACCAAGTAATTCTGAAATACTTTAAACATTTAACCACAAATAGCCCTGACGCCATTCCTAAATTTATCATCCCAGCACATTGGCTATGATGTACCAAATAGCAATATGAACAAAAATACACAGAAGAGCCTTATGAACAACGAATTTCTTTATAGAAAAGCGAGTAATCTAAACCAAAACTCATGGACACGAAACAATTCGAATTGAACTATCATCAACAGAACAAATCGAACAAGGAATAAACAATTCAAAACATAAGCACATTTAGACACATTAATATGTGAAACACACTTAATATTGCAGGAAATTCGACCAGAGACCCAAATCACCCTGAAGAAACGAAATGAGAACTAGAAAGACACCAACTAGTGTAGGAAAACAAACTAAATCACTAAACTTTCAACGTGCTAACAGATTGAGTCCACAGATCAAACCGAACTTTAGCCAACTATATGAACCTAATCGGACAAACACAAGAGAGAAACTAACTTGACTGGGCGATTTCCACATTTAAGGAATCATATGGAAATTTACAGTAACCTAAGAAAAAAGAACAAAACACTGAAATGCCCATCCGAATTTCAACGAACAAACAACAAACGAGTATTTCTATCTATTCGAACGCATGGCACGCCAAAAGGGGTGACGAGAGGTTAACGAAATAGAGCCAAGAGGAAAGACTTTTACCTTTTCTGGGGCAGCGAACTGGGCAGCAAGCTGACAGAAGCGGCTTCTACCACACGAGAATCCAAACGCCAACAGCAGACAAAGAAAAAAAAGAATGGATGAAATCCCGGCCCCAAACGAGCTTTTGCCAAGCAAAAACAGAGGAACGGAGCCTTTGACCAGAACTAATTCTCTCTTTTCTTTCTTTCGATCTATCCTATCTATTTCTTCTTATCTAAGTATCAGTAAAGAATGCCAATCTTTTCAATATTCTCGCCTCACCTTCTTCAACCTTTTCTTTGTCAATCAAAACCCACATATATAGAAGGAAACAAAAACGAAAAAAGAAAAAGGGGTCGAAAAAATGGGGGGAAACAGATGAAAAACCCCCAAAGAAAAGGACCCACTTCGAAATTCAAAACTCCCAAAACTCTTTCACAATTCGGGGGAGACATCCTTTCTCTGAAAATTCGTCCCATTCCGGAAGAGGAAAGGGGAGAAAGGGACGCCTGATCCTCTGCTACTGCCATTAGTACCGACTGAAAGGGACGTTGAAGAAGAAGACAAGAGTTACAGGGTACTGCCTTTTGTCTATTGATGCCGCTGCTGCTTTCCGTCTAATTGACGCCGTGAACTCCTCTTTTGTTAACGTTGGCGTCGAGAGATTGTTGTCGTTTCTTCGATGTTGACGTTGCAAGAGGACGCCGTCTGGTTCTCGTTGAGGTTAGGCGTGTATTTTTACGCTGGAGGGTTTCTGCGTATGCTGCTGCTGCTGTCGTAAACGTGAAAGAGGAAAAGGAACTGCTGGGTTTCTTTTTGTTGAGAATTAAGTTGGGTTGGATTCTCTGGAATTTGGGCTGAAGTGGTGGGCTGGAGGTAAAGGGAAAAGGTTGGGTCTGCTGAGAATTGGGATTTGGATCGGCTGAAAAAGAGTGTTGGCCCAAAATTGGTCCTTGCAAAGGGTTGAACTAAATTAATTGGGAATAATAGCCTAAATAAATTTCAATTGTGACCAAATCGATTTCAATCGATAAATTTAGCCAAAATTTAAACAACATGAATTAATACAAATTAATTAACGAGCTTCTTAGTTTTAACAAAATAAAAATAATTAACTTAATTAGAAACTTATAACTCAAAAATATAAGTATTAATTACTACACCAAATAACCGACTAATTAAGTAAAATTAATATCTTTTTTGAGACGATTTTAGAATATTTATAAAATATACTAATTATATACATACTTATCTAAAACATATATATTACTTAAAAATCGTAAAAGTCAACTATTTCAAATCGTTTGGAGTTTAAGAAGGTCGATGATTAATAGATATTGTGGAGGTCCAAAATTGGGTGTCAACACATATATGAGCATTGAATCTAATTAGAACAATTATAAATTAAATGATCTTGGAATAAAGTGTGATTTGCAGCGGCTCTTTACATGTCAATATTAATAAAACGGAAAAGGGTTATAATTTATAAATTGTTTTTGAATTATGAGAAACAGACCATTTATATCCTTTGTTATATTTTGGGATAAAAAATGTCCCTGCCGTTATCGTAAGAGACAACAAATGTCCTCAAGAGCCAACAGCCAAAAAATTTAATGACGTGGCTAGCCATGTGGGACTTAATCCCTCTACCTAAGTGTTGCTAACTAGGATTCACTTAAAAAAAACTAGACCTTTCGCGGCGACAAAAGTCGCCACAAAAGCCCAGAGTATCGCCACTAAAATTTTCACTGATTTTGAACATTAAATTATGATTTTGTGTTTTTTTTCTTCATTGTTTTTGAAAAATCATAAATAATATCGATCAAAGAGGAGTTTGAAGACACTATATGTTTTATTTTTATGTCATATGTAAATGCATAAAATGTACAATAATGCATTATATATGTAGTAGGGAACTTGAGTTGAGAAGTAATTTTGATGATTTTCGTAATAATATTGAATGTTTTTAATATAGATAGTACATGTTTATTTTAGAAAATTAGCTAGGTTGCAACCGAAAATTAATTATTATTTTTTTGTTGAAAAAATAGTTTTTACTAACGAATGGCTATGGCAGCCTTATTCGCTGCTAAAAATCACTCAAAAACTTTAGTGACAGTATTTTGTGATTTTGTGGCGACTCTTGTCGCTGCTAAAGGTCTAGTTTTTGTTGAAGTAAATCCTTGTTAACCCTTAGGTGGGGGTTTAGTCCCATGTGGCTTGCCACGTCACTAAAAATTTGGGTAGTTAACTATTGAGGGTATTTATGATCTTTGAGATAATGGCCAAGGTGTTTTTTATCTCAAAATATAATGAAGGGTATAAATACTCTATTTCGCATAATTCAAAAGTAATTTTGACCATTTTCCATTAATAAAATTAAACTTCAAACTTTTAATTTTTTTGTTCTTTACGTGATGCAGAGTATTTCAATTGGCATCCGATTTGAAAATAAAAATAGAAAGAAAGAAAAACATTTTTGAAAATAAGTACTTTTCTTCTTCAAATGCACTACAAACATTAACATTACTTCTTATTTATTCTTCAA
The DNA here is from genome assembly GCA_035578085.1 of Solanum pinnatisectum. Lineage (NCBI taxonomy): Eukaryota > Viridiplantae > Streptophyta > Magnoliopsida > Solanales > Solanaceae > Solanum > Solanum pinnatisectum. The sequence continues at coordinate 6,160,623 of CM069080.1, read as the reverse complement.
ATGCACTACAAACATCAACATAACTTCTTATTTAAGAAACAAAGTTATCATTTTAGTCACACTATCCTACTATAGTATCAATAAATAATTGATATGATATATAAATGTGTCTTTTAACTTAATTTCAACTGACATCTATATCTTCCAACTTTGAGTGTGATCTGTGTAAATGTAACTACTTAAATTTATATAAAATTAAACAAATAAACACATTCTTCCCATGGAGCATTCTACATAGCGTTCTACGTGAAATCGTGTATTATTTCGCATAGGACGTGTGTGTCTACTTGTTTGATTTTATATAAATTTAAGTATCTAGTTGTACGCACCCAACATTAGAAGTCATAAATATCAGTTGAAGTCAAGTTAAAGAACATATTTATGTATTATGCCTAAATAAAGTAATGTGCTTTCTTTCTAGCTATTTCTTTTTGTAATTTGGTTTTTCTTCTATCACTCATGGTGTTATTCACTTCTTTAAATGTTGATATTTCGACTGAAAAATACTATGGTGTATGCCATAACGGTAAAGAATAACCGAATCTACGTATGATTAGTTTGATTTTAATATTGACATACACTAACAACTTTGAAAAAACAAAGCAATTGTCTTAGGCGCCAAAATTTGAGGGACCTCATTTTTAAAAAAAATAATAGATTATGAGTATTTTTTTTTAAAAAAATATCGAATATTACTTGTAGAAAATAAACACTTTTCATAAAAAAGCAAAAAAGTAATAGAAGTTCGACAAATTATGAATGATATGTCTCAAGAAAGATTAAATAATTGGCTTTAATAAACTTCATAAAAAATATATATTTGAATTTAAGGCCTCCATTCAGATTTGACTTTAGGCCACCGATTTATTAGAACCGCCCTTGTACTAACCTCTTCTTTTTAAAAAAGAGTAGCAAGTCTGAATGTTAAAGTATACTCCATTTGATGCCTAATTTTTACGGTAGCAAAGAATATGATGTAGTAGATTAATGAGACTGTTATTTTCTTAAGTAGAAATCTTGGGTTGAAATTTAGAGTATAAAAAATTCTTGGTAAAAAACATTATTAGCACACCGTATGAAAAAAAACCAAGAAAAAAGAATCCTCGATCTTCTTTATGATAGGCTAATTACATCATTGATATAGGTCAACAAGTTGGCAGATTAGGTTATATTGAAGTGTGTCACCATCTCATCTAAAAGTTTAAGTTTTTCGACGGATGTGACGATCTCATCTAAAAGCTTAAGTTTTTTTTGATGAGATGGTCACGCAATTCAATCTGGTATCAGAGCAAGCAAATGTCCTGATATCGAATATCACCGCCACCCATATCAAAAAGAATTTCCAAGTGTCTGGCCTTATGTTGAAGTGTGTGACAATATCAGCTAAATATTTTGTATAGAACAGATCTAGTTGAGACGTTATAGCTAATTTTGTTTATCACGCTGGACTTGTAAATTTGTACCAAACTTATATAATTTTTATCAAAACCTTAGTTTTTGCGAAGCAACTATTGGAACAATGGGTCAAGCTTAAGCTCTTGTCACGACCCGGACGTGATGCACTTCTCTATTCTCACCAATACAAGTCAACCTCAACCCAACAAGAACAAAAGAAAAGCGAAAAGAAATAAAACATGAAAAAGATAAAGCGAAAAACTTATTATTTCCATTAAAAATTCGCCAAAATCTGATTGTCACGTGTACAAGACACTAAAAGATAAAGTGAGGAATTGAAATAATTACAAGTCTCATCCTTTGTTTCTCAAATAGAACAAAAGTATAAAGAAAAGGAAAAGAGGGTCCGCCGTGATGACAAGAAACTACTTCTCAGTAATCCTTTAACAAGCCCCGAAAAATAGTAGAAGACGACCACACGATGGAATTCCATTCCGACACTCGAAACTCCAAAAGACTCTAAAAATCACTTTTAAGCAACTTAGCTTTTCTAAAGCACAAACTTACCAAATTCTCAACTTTTAACTTAAAGTTCAAAACCAACTTTCAAAACTCAAACATAAAAGACTCGGGATCGATATCGGAAAGGGCAAAACTGTAAATTCACGAAACCTTTCAAAAATAACCAATCAGGTCATTACATTCCGTAGCTTTGTAAGAATATATATATATATATATATATATATATATATAATGTCCACATAAAAAGTTATACTCTGTTTAAATCTAAATAAATTGAACAAATCATCTTTTCACACACTAATTTATATCACCCTTAATCAAAAACACATAAAGTGTGCACATTTCAAACCCACTTCAAGCTACATTTTAAGCTAAAAAGAGATGATAAAAAGATCAAAGGTGCTTAACATATGCATATGCTTGCACAAATTCAATTCAAAAGGGACACGAACAATGAACTATGTCCCTCTTTTTCTCCTCTTTTTATTTTGTGTGATTCCTAACTGTGTGCTTTTATGTTAAGCAAACAGACATGAAATATTTTTAATATATATACTATAGTATATAAATATGCTTGAAACTTTGATCTTTCAGATGGTAAAAGTAGATATATTAAAGAGATTATCGATAAAATATATATTTAAACACAATTTCAATTTTCAAGTGAAATGTATCTATTAATTAAAAGCAACTTTAAATTTTTGAATATTCTTTTTCAACTTCAATTTTCAATGGAGTGCCAAGTAAGCATTTTATGATAGATTTTAAATATTTTTCACTTTATTCAGAATTTATGAAGTTAGAGTTGAAAATGGAGTTATGTTTAGTTATCCTTTTTACGAAGAATATTTGCAGTGATGTTCATACTTAAACATACGTAAATACAACTTCCAAAATAAATCAAAAGGTTGGTTATATATTGTTTATCAAATTTAAAACATAATTTCAAGTTAAATTTGAAATTTTCATAATCATGAATAAATTTTTAAATAAAGTGAAAACTTATTCTTAAAAAAAGTGAATAGTTTTTATGGTCAAATGGGTCCTTAACTATCACTCAATATATGTTCAAACGCCTACTTAATTAATTAGAAGTTGTAAATTCTTTCAGAAATGACTACAATAATTTTTCTTTTGAGCTCATCCTAATGAACTCTCATTTTTTTGCTTTCTTGACAATTTAAATCTATAAAGATGAAAAAATATTTATCATCTGAGCAATTCCTCGTATCGATAAAAACTGTTCGATGGCAAAGCCAAAGTGTAGTGTGACTGGAACATAAAGAGAACTAACGAGTCATTATATACTGTACCAGTAAAAAAAGAGTGACAGTAAAAGCTTTTTCAGCATTTTCAGAGAGACCTGTGAAAAATAAAGTTAGGCATTTTTCATCCATACAAATATTGACACGTGTACTTTCGGTTGATTAGTGACATGGCTGTGACAGTATAACTTTAATAATTATGATTGTGGCATTTACCAAATAAGACCTATGGTAAAAAGAAATAAAGTTACTACTTACGTAAAATATTAAATTGATAATTTAAAATATAAATTGAACTTTACAAAAGAGCTTATAGATGCCAATTTAATACTCCCTTAATGTAAGTACTTTTTTATATTCTATTTTTTTCACCTAAGTTAAGATCTTATTATAAATTGATATTTTAGCTCATTTTACAATACAAATAGAGTCTTTCTGGTTTATTTTTCTTACATAAATTATAAAATGTTAGAACTTGATTTGAGTATGGAGATTCAACTTGTACATTTGTGAATTCTAGTAATGCACTTAAATTCTATGATTTAATCTACTAGTTTTATGTTTCATAATATATTTTAGGAAGTAACAAACTTTGCATGCTTATCTGGTTGATTCAAATTATGAGAAAAGTAATTAAAATGTGTGATTTGATTTTTTTAATGTACTTGTTATGTGTGAAACTGTGTATATTCCTCGAAGAGTTAATATCTTTAAATCTAACAAAGTCATTAAACTTAAAATCACTCAATCTTTTTTGAAGAAAAAATAGAAGAAGAAAATGATTTTGGTAACTAGCATGTTGAGGAGAATTTTGAAATGATTTAGAGAAGTTTTTCTCACTTTATGAAACAAACCAGTTTAATAATTGTTTTCTTAATATTTAAGTAATTTTAAAATAAAGTTATTTACATAGTGTAATAAATAAATATAAATATTTTCCACTTCAAACTTTTATGTTCAAACGTACAAGGGAAGATATATGACTAGGAGTAGCTTTCAATGAAAAGGGAGGAAAAAGAAAGGAAAGGAGGACTAAATTTTATTTAAAAAATTTGAAATTGTGTTATCCAAAAAAAGTGTTGATTTATTAAACTGAACATTTATTTGAATTTGAAATCTTAAAAATGATTTTTGTTCTCAAGTTTTCACTAAATTAACAATTTAAAATTTAGTACTTGTGATCAAAATTAGATGGATTACAAATGAGGAGGAGATGCATATCTAAATCCTAACTAACGTCTTATCGCTTCAAGTTTGTAGTAATAATCATGATCTGCACGTTTGGGCCATTACGTATGTGGTTGAAAAACTGTTGAAGTGAACATCAAGTTCTTCAAGAACAGTTACTGAAGAAGCTTATCCTGGTCAGCCACAAATGCACTTTCAATCTTGTTATGATGTTCACTCTAGGCTGATTTTGAATTGTCACTCCAAATCTTGAATGTCTATTAGATATATATCTTGTTATGATTTCAAAACTAAGTTGATTTGAATCGTCACTCTAAATCTAGAGCATATATACTAATAATTGGATTTGATCGAGTAATATTGCAACCAATATCATTCCTACTAAACCGGATCCGATTGAACTTTAACTTCCACATGTCATCTCTTAATACGTTCAAATATCAAACTCACACAATTTGTTTCCTCGTTGAAATTTAAAGAGGAAAAAAACCACAATACATTACTTTATGCTCTTTATTTTATATTATAAGCACTGTCTCCTTTTCAACCCCTTTTCTCATCCTTTTCCTCCAAGTATACTGATTCTTTGACTTCTAGTATGAAGAGAAAGTGCATTAAACTATTCATGTTATGCTTACTAATTGAACTTAGCAACCAAGAAATAGGTCAAAGAACCTTAGAATTAAAAGTAAAATAAAAAATAGGTCAAACAACCAAATTGCTCAGTCCTACATTTTAGAATCCAATAAAGTTAAAGGCAAAATTTTAACACATAGTACATCACTTATTTACAAGTTACAAATAAACATTTATATCAAATTAAAGATGACAAATCTATACAAATGTGTACTTGAAAATTTACTATGTCTACTTGCCTTCTCTAAAAATCCTTGAATATTCAACTCAAAACTAAATATTCAGAAGTCAAATATACGATAAGAATTTTATTAAACATATGGAGTTAGTCATGTGATTATCTATTTAGTATGTATTAATTACAATTGGATTGGAAATTATAAACTTTCATTCACATAGCACGGGACATTATATATGAAATGTCAAATTTTGGGATGATATATGAAGTGAGCAATAAGATATTAGTGTGATAAAAATATAAGTTATGATAATCTGGTTTTCTTAATTAATTTTTTTTTATGGAATGAACATAGTGGAAAAAATAATGATATGGTGATGACATGTTATTTTCCAGTGCAAAAAGTTTATTTTGTGACTTTTATGTTGCAAATATTAATTCATTGATTTTACTATTATAAAAAATAGTTTTACTTCCTATGTTTCAATTTATGTGATATTTTTTCATTTTTTGATTCAAACTATTTTTTGTTAAAAACATTATAATTTGTAATATTTTTCGTGTAATTTTTTAATATTTCAATTTTAATTTTAAAATATTAAGTTGATCTAATTCAATTTAGCTTAAAGAATTAGCCCTAGTTAAATAGACTTAGTTCCCACATAAACTGAAGTAGAGGGAGTAGTTTTAGTTAGGGGTGGCATAATACGTCATTTGAAACTTTGGTTTGGTAACTTCGATTTAAAAACGATACTATATTATTATCATACTAAATTAATTTGGTATGGTTCAATAATTTTAAGTATGATTTTGATATTTTATTATAGGTAAATTGGCGGCTATAGTTAATTTGTTGATTTTGACTTACATATACTCATATGATAAAGAATTATGACTTCACATTTTCAAAAAACGTCTAATTAATTATATTAGACTAACACCTTACACATATAGAAATATTCAAAAGAAAGTACAAATAATTTTCTTCGATAATTAATTACGCTAAAAATATTTCTAACCACAATAGAATAATGAAAGTTCCAAAGTTTAAACGACATCAATCAAAATTAAGCATAATCCTACTATATAATTTTCAACTAAAAATATCATTTAATGGCATTCAAATTCTAACTTGGCGTATCACTTATCACTTATGCAGGCCGTCTTTAACTCTTATGGATCGGTTGGTACAAAGATTAATAACGCACGGATTAGTAATGCAGGAAGTAGTAATGCAGAAATTAGTAGTGCAGTGATTAGTAATGTAGAAATTAGTAGTGCAGTGATTAGTAATGCAGGGTTTATTTTTATCAAGTATTTGGTTCATTGTTTCCCACCTCATTTTGTGTTTGGATTAAAATCCTATAAAAAATTTCTTTCCAATTATACCCTTGAATTATTATTTAATTGGGTCAAGGTAGATAATTGTCGGACAATATTATTTTTTTATGGCCTTCTAACTAGCTGTGAGAAAAACAATTTTGTTATCATGTTTGCAACTTTTTAACTTGAATTATTTGAGGATAAATAATTGTCATCTTAATAAATTGATCACTCACAAAATGTCATTTTTCAATTTTAAAAAGATAAACCATCTACTTTTAAAATTGAAAAGACGGTCAACAATAGTAAAATTGAATAAATCATCTACATTTACACATAAAAATTGCAACTTGTAATTTTAATATGTATGTAATTTTTTTAATTGTTCAAAATACAAATAATTAGAAAACTGCACACACACACACACACACACATATACACACACACACACACACACACAAGAAAAAAAAAAAACTCTCTCTAAATAATTTATAAGCTAATTTATTTAAATAAATTTACTAGTACAAATATAAATCATAAAATCAAGAAAATAAACAAAACAATTAAAATGATTTGAGGGATATTTTTGTCTTTACATAGACTTATCCCATGGTATTATATCCTATGTATTACTAATACCTCCAAATGGAAGGTATTAGTAATACATCCAACAATACCATGTAGGATGTCGGATTAGTTATACATAAGCCCAAATTCCTACCAAACATAGTACTAAATAATACTTTACATAATACATGGACTATTTTTTTAATGCGGCCTACCAAACAACCCCTTAGACCACTAAAGCCATCACTTGGGACCATATTTTTAGGCGTCCCATTTTATTTTAAAAAATTACTTTTAAATGTTATTTTTCAAAAGAGAAAATATGTACTTTGAGTGATATGATTTCTATTAAGAAAATTGCAAATGAATATAGAATCTGAATTTCGTAAGAAATAATTTGATGAAAATATTGATAATGAAATGAGAAAGTTCCTTGAAATTAGAATTGACAATTACTATTTAATTCATGAAGCCTTTTTATTTTTTTAGCAGTGAGAAACTACTAGTGGTCAATTTGTATCCTATGCAACAAAAACAGGACTAATGCAAACACAAATATTGTACACCTCAATCCAAATTGTCATGCAGAAACTCCTCAACAAAATTACAAATTAGACATAACTGACGAGTTACCAGATTTTAGCTTTTTTCTCAACAAATTTTCAATGTATCACATTTTCTCTGCAGCTGCTCTTTTGTCTTCATAAGAAAAATAGAAAAATAACTGCCTAGGTAGAATAAAACTTTGGCTACTCTTTTGTCATTTTCATTCCTTCCTTCGTCTAGAAAAAAAACACATAAAAGGGTACTTACTACTCCCATTTACAATATATTTGACATTTATTTGTTTTTCAATAGTCAAACAGTTTAAGTTTAATACAAAATTTATATATGGAATTTTAGAGTTTTTAAAATAAAATTTATATTTGAAAAATTACCATTAAAACAGTTGTTTGAATCTCAAAATTCAAAAGATATCATAGGCATAGAGTACTAATGTACTTTTTATTCTTTTGCACTTAAAATTTGAAATGGAAGTGCAAAAAAAATTTGGAAAATTCTGATCTTTATTAAGAAAATGGAGAAGAAGAGATGCTTTTTAACTTTATCTTTAACGTGTGAGAAGAAAAAAGGGATTTTGTTTAAGAACCCCAAATGTTCAATTAGTAATTATATTTTGAAGTTAGAGAACAAAAAAAAAAAGATTCTCTTGGGAAGATTACTTTGGTTTCTCTCTCACTTTTTGATTTTCTTTGTCTTTTTCTTTCTTTCATGTTTGCTTAGCATAAGTCATATTCACATTTACTTTTGTTTTTTATATAAGTTTTCTTTAAGAGTTGTATTAAGCATTTTGGGGGTTGTAGCACAATATCAACCTGGTGTGTCCTTTTTTTTTTCTTGCTTCTTCAGTGAAACATAAAAAAGCTGAAATCTTTACAAGATTATAGACATTTGGGGTTTTACTACAGTACTGTCATGTATTTCTGCATTCAAAGAAACTATAAGTTGTTGATTTGGCTTTGTGTTGTATTTTTGGGATTGTGATATCTTGTGTTTTGTGTGGAAATTTGAACTGCATTGTGTGAAAAAGAAGAAGAAGCAGAGGTATGGCAGGTGGTGGAGCTGCAGCACCACCAAAACAAGATGAGAATATACCACACCCTGTGAAAGATCAACTTCCAAATGTTTCTTACTGCATTACTAGTCCTCCTCCTTGGCGTAAGTTTCTACCAACTTTCTTGAAAACACACTTTGTGCTTCATGCATAGTTAATCCCAATTATGCGACACCTTTTGGATTTCGAGATTCAAACAAGTCTCTCTTTCGTCAAGTTTTTCATATATCTTTTGAATATTTAAAATTGTCAATTATTGTGACTTATATAGTAGTTTTTAAGTAGTTTACAAATATATAAATTTTATTTCAAAAAAAATCTGTAGATTCCATAAGCAAATATATCACATAAATTGGGACAGAGGAAGTATTATATTTTGTTTCCGTGTGATGATTAACAACAAACAACAACAATGTACTTCGTGAAATTCTACAAGTGATGTCTGGGGAGGGTGGTGTGTACGGAGTTTTGCCCCTACCTTTTGAAAGTAGAAAGATTGTTTCTGATAGATCCTGATCAGGTCTTCCATGTGATGATTGTTTCTATAATTTCTTCTTTTTGACTTAATGGTTTTAATTTGTTGTTGTTCATATCCATTTTGTGAGTGTATGATTTTAGATATGTCATTTCATAAGTTGCATAGTAGCTAGTTGTTGCTTCAATCTTTTGTTTCTTGAATCAACGACCTTTAAAGACACCTTAGATTTTTAGTTTACTGTGCTTGTTACTTTCTCCTACCTCTCTCTCTCTCTCTTTCTTTTGTTGTGGATTTAATGCCTTTGTGTTTTGATTAATTGAACATGTTGAATTTCTTGTTGCAGCTGAGGCCATATTACTTGGGTTCCAGCACTACATTGTTATGCTTGGTACAACTGTACTCATCCCTTCAACTCTGGTTCCCCAGATGGGAGGTGGAAAAGTAAGAATTGCTCCTTCTGTTTCAATTTACTTGTCCTACTTTCCTTTTTAGTTTGTTTAAAGAAGAACGTCTCTTTCCCTTTTTGACAACTCTTTAATTTCTACTTTCCATGTGACATGTTTAAGATCACAAGATTAGGGACATTTTGTTACATTCTATATATCTTTAGTTTTAAGACCATAAGATTCAAGAGTTTCTTCACTTTCTTAAATTCTGTGTTGAAGTCAAAACCAAACAAATAAATTGAAATGGAGAGAGTAACCATCATATTCAAATTCTTGGTATAGTTTCTTTTAGGGACTTATGGCTTTAACCAGATTCCAATACTAGGGTAGGAGTACACTGTCTATCTAATTTGTATCCTTGTTTTACTGGTCAGGAAGAGAAAGCAAAGGTGATTCAGACATTGCTCTTTGTTGCTGGTTTGAACACACTAACTCAGACTTTGTTTGGCACAAGACTACCTGCTGTTATTGGAGGCTCTTATACTTTTGTACCAACAACACTTTCGATTGTCTTGGCAGCTCGATATAACGATATTTCGAGCCCTCAGGAGGTTAGCTAATTAGAATATGTGTCAATTGCAGCATTCCTACTGATGTTGATGTAATAATTTGAATTCGTCTTTTCTGTTACATATATAGAAATTTGAGAGGATAATGCGAGGGATTCAAGGAGCCATGATTGTAGCTTCAACTCTTCAGATTGTTATCGGCTTTAGTGGCCTATGGCGGAATGTGACAAGGTGAGTTAAATGATCAGCAAAATATATGATAAACAAAAGGATTAGAAGAGTGATTCTGATAAATGTTACTTGATTATTTTATTGTTTTACCGTATCTATGGCATGTCAAAGACTGAAGGGTTAACTAGTTAGACCTATTTACCATTTCAAATTTCAGGTTAATCAGTCCACTCTCTGCCATTCCATTGGTAGCTCTATCAGGATTTGGATTATACGAGTTTGGTTTTCCTCTGGTAATCCATTTGTGTCATATCTGTACAAATTAGATTCTGGCTGAAATGACAAGCTTATACGTCGTGGTAACTGACTTTTTTGCATATAGGTAGCAAAATGTGCAGAAATTGGATTGCCGCAGCTTATCATTCTCTTAATCTTTTCACAGGTGCATTTGGTCACAACTTTCTTAGAATAATACTAGTTCACTTTATGCTATTGAATTCTTCTAGTTCACTTTATGGACTTCGAAAAAATGTTGCCCTCAATCTGACTTTTACAAGTTCAACTACATGTTAACAAATATTTCTGCGTCTGTATACAGTACATACCCCATTTGATGAAAGGGGATAAGCATGTCTTCGACCGGTTTGCTGTTATATTCTCTGTGATGATTGTATGGGTCTATGCTCACATTCTCACTGTTGCTGGAACTTACAAAAATGCACCAACGAAGACTCAGCTTAGCTGCAGAACTGATCGTGCTGGAATTATCAGTGGATCTCCATGGTAAGGGTACTTCATGCTCTTGAATATGGAACTGCCATAATTTATCAAGATAAAGTTTAGACTGAAGGGCTATTATCCCGTCCTATACGCATACATTGAGTTGGCAACGACACATAATTGTTGGATATGACTCACATAATGTCAAACAGGTTATATTAGCAGTAGTAAAAAGAGGTATGCCATTAACCATGAACTGCTAGCTAAACCTTCCACTCATATATCTTGGACAGGATTAGAGTTCCATATCCATTTCAATGGGGAGCTCCCACATTTGATGCTGGAGAAGCATTTGCAATGATGGCAGGTTCATTTGTTGCGCTGGTTGAGGTTAGTTAATTTCAATAGTGTGTCTCGCAGGTTATGGTCCATCTTATTCTGATGGAGTTGTCTTCTCTTCCACCATGTGGTTGATGTTTACTTATTAGCTACTTGAAGACTGCCTAATTGATACAAGTTCTTCTAATGTTTTCACTGTCAACAGTCCACTGGTACTTTCTTTGCCGTGTCAAGGTATGCCAGTGCAACTCCTATACCTCCTTCTGTCCTTAGCCGTGGTGTAGGTTGGCAGGTAAATCTACTAAAACACTGCACGGCTAATTCCATATCTCATCAATGTAGATGAAGCATCTTTCATAGCTTAAACTTTAAATGTCATTTGTTGTTTACAATGTTATTAACTTCAAGCAGAAACACTTAAAATGAACACAATTATTTCCTTGTCTCAATTCCTCTACTGTTCAAGGTAACTATCGATTAATTGTATGTAGCTCTAAAATTAGTTCTCCTTGTCTTTTTAAGGGTGTGGGCATATTGTTCTCAGGAATATTTGGAACCGGAACTGGCTCATCTGTATCTCCGTAAGACTCTTGTCAAGTACTACCAAAGATGAAATTTTGCCACTAGTGTGCAAGCATAGTCCTTATCCTCATTGCAAAGAACTTTACCTTTTCATTTCTATTCAATAGGGAAAATGCTGGCCTGCTGGCATTAACCCGTGTTGGGAGCAGGAGGGTTGTTCAAATATCTGCTGGTTTCATGATCTTCTTCTCGATTCTTGGTAATCTGTTTGCTGCATGTAGTCATTTAGGACAGATATCCTGTTCATTCTTTAGCATAAAACGTTATTTCATAGTTAAACTTGTGTTCATCCAGGGAAATTTGGAGCTGTCTTTGCGTCAATCCCTGCACCGATAGTTGCAGCATTGTATTGTCTCTTCTTTGCCTATGTTGGTATGTATCGTTAGTTAAAGTATTTCGTATTTCCTAGGACAATGAGATCTTGATAAACTTTATCCTTAACGTTTGCAGGTTCAGCTGGTCTCAGCTTTCTCCAGTTCTGCAACTTAAACAGCTTTCGAACAAAGTTCGTTCTAGGATTCTCGATTTTCATGGGCTTATCCATTCCACAGTACTTCAATGAATATACAGCAATAAATGGATATGGTCCTGTTCATACTAGAGCTAGATGGGTAAGTAACCCCTTTTCCATATTATTACTACATTGATATTATTATGGACAAGTGTTAAAACACCCCTTCGACTATACGAAATATCACAAGTTTTTATCCTTCATCATACTTTAAGGTCATTCATACCCTCGTTGTTAGAAAATTGTATTGCATTTGCCCTTGTCCCTAATGGAGCTCCAGCATAGCCCCTAACCAAAGTATATTAGTGTTGGGTATTTGTCCCGGGTTTCTTACCATAAATAGGTTTTTCTTTTTCTAAAAGAAAACATAAAATCTTCATGCTTGGCTAGTACTTTTCTTGTAGGATTAAGTTCAGGACTCTATAAATAGAGACTCGTTCCTTCTAACTTAATCAACATTCACAATGTAGTCCTAGAGGCTTTGAGAGTTTTGGTTAGGGGGGAGAATTTGTGGGACACAAGTGATGCGTTATCACTTGTGTGAATCTCTTTGTATTCTGAGTGAATTGGGAGGTTATTTCTCTCTATATTTTGTGCTCATATTTATATAGTGGATTGCTCATCTCCTTTGTGGACGTAGGTCAATTGACCGAACCACGTTAAATCTTTGTGTCTTTTGGTATATTTCTTGTTTGTCTTCTTACTCGTGGTCTTTCGAGGTTCGCTTTGTTAGCTTCTGCATGACACCTAATTATTTTGATCCTAACAATTAGAGGGTCTGAACCATTCCGTCAGTTTACAGAATATGTGCAAAGTATATAATATACTAAATATACATATATTATACATAGAATATACATACCTATACACAACATATACATATATATGTTGTATATACTTCAGCCTGATTGGTAACCAGCATTCCCTAATTTTAAACCAAGTATTTTGACACATGGAGTCTATCCCATCCATATTGGAGTTCCGTTAAGATCAAGGACAACTATGAAAAGATTTTCTAACAACAAGGGTATGAAAATGAATGATGTCAAAGTATAACGAAGTAAAATTCGACATTTTCCCTTTCTTCTTGTACCGTGCATGAGTTCCTGCATTTTATTCCTTCTTACCAGTTCAATGACATGATCAATGTGCCCTTCTCGTCGGAGCCATTTGTTGCTGGTTTACTTGCATTATTCCTGGATGTATCACTGCATCGAAAAGACGCTGCAACAAGGAAGGACAGAGGCATGCCATGGTGGGATAAATTCAAATCATTCAAAACAGATACAAGAAGTGAAGAGTTTTATTCATTGCCCTTCAATCTCAACAAGTTTTTCCCATCTGTATGATTGAAGGGGAATATATATATATATATATATATATATATATATATATATAAATATTGCCCCTAAATTTTCTTGTTTCCAGTAAATTGGGAAATATTAAGCATGAGTGACTTGTTTGTGTTTCACTCCTAATGCTGTTTGTTAGAGGTATATCAATATGATTATCCTTTTAAAATTCCTCTAAAAAAGTGTCTTTTTGTTACGAGTTATTTGCGATTTGCACTCCTAATGTACCTGTATCTTGATACGAGTACATGAATATGACTATCAACCTTACATGTAATAGGTGTTGACCGTGTAAAGAATATTTATATCGAAAAGTGTCATTTGTTGCGAGTTTTTTGTGATTTGCACGCCTAATGTCTACAAAGATGTAAGGTTTGCATACATGCTATCCTTCTAGACCTCACTTGATTTCACTGGATATATTGTTATTGTTTTCCGGTGATATATTCATTTCTTTACAAAATCCTAATTTCTATTTATTTGATTTGGAATGAACAAATGTGCATTAAATAGGATTTAGGGTAACAAACATATGAGTATGATTTTGGGTTTCAGTTTGTGATTGACAAGATGGGCCTATTCTAAAATGGGCTTCTTTCTCTTTGGCCCACTAAATTTAGAATGGAGAAAATAAGACCACCTTGCACTTGAGGTGTGTTAGGTAAATTGGAAAATATCTTTTAAAAAAGGAAAAATTGTATGAAATAACAAACTATTAATTCAAATTAAATGGTAGAACGACAGTTTGATTTAATTATAACCCATAGAAAATAGTTGCCATTTGCCTCTCTCCCTGAATTTCTCGCTCGCCACTCTCCATTTCTCGCTGCTAGTCTCTCCCTTGCTTCTCTCACTTTATACAAACACAAATGTATAAAATGTGTTTGTGTTTGTATAAAGCGAGAGAAAACTGTATATATACATACATTTTCGTTCGCCTCTCTCCCTAGAAAATCTCGCTCGCCACTTTCACTTGCTTCTCTCACTTTTATATAAACACAAATGTATAAATTGTGTTTGTATAAAGCGAGAGAAAATTGGATATACAAATACATATATTTTCGTCCTATACACTTATAATTATACAAATACAGATCTTCCCTTGTCCAGTTTTCTTTAGTCTTTCTCTCTTTCTCGCTTTATACAAACATAGATTATACAATCGATTCTTTTGTATATGTATACTGAAATATACATATTAATAGTCATAGCAAACATAAAATTTGCTATGGAGCGCAATTATACAAACTATAGTTATAGCATACAAATATGATTTTTATGTTTGCTAAACCTAAAATTTACTCTTTAAAATATTCATGTTTAGTTAGTCAAAAAAATATCTTTTTAGTAAAATAAATAAAGTTCTTAAAAAAAGAGGAAATTGTTTTTCTTAATGGTAAGAGCGAAAACACACTCCACAAGTAGCATTCTATAATTGTCTCTTCTTTTATCTTCCAACACACCCCCGCCTCCAGCCCCATAGCCCCAAGTGTCGTAGCCACATATCGTTGCAAAATGATATTATGAATATAGAAAATCGTACGAAATATGTAGGTCAAAAATTATTTTTGTTACGATCCAGACCATTGTGATTGACACCCACACTAACCTCCGGTGGGAGAACCATTACTACAACCCAAGCTAAGCAACTTAACCAAAAGCTAAGGCATTTAAAGATACGAAAGCAAGTTTAAATGTCTAGGAAAAGGAAAATAGGGGTTTCCATAAACTCCAACAAAAGTCTAACAAAACAAATGCGGAATAATACCTAAAATCTGAAAGTCAATGTACCAAAACATCTAAAGTTCAACAAGTCGAAGAAAATGGTTACAACCCAATTAAACATAAGAAATCTTAATATACTAGTTTTAGTCCGGAATGGGGACATAAACGAAAAGAGAACTCATGGCAGCCAGGAAAAACTGGCTCACCCTTGAATTCGATGACGATCACTGATCTTCTAAACGAGGTCTGTCAATAGCCGCTTGAATATGCCATGTACTCAATAAGGAAAGAGCAAGTGTAGTATCAGTACACAACCACAGTGTACTGGTAGGATCACACGGCTATCCCACTAAGTGCAACATACATAAGCCATTACAACATAATAATAACATGCACACACCCCGAACATACACAATATCAATATCATTTACGAACAACGCACAATTTCACAATTCTCAAGATATACAGTTATGTTAAGTCAATGGTCCTCTCATGGAACCCACACCCAAACTGTTAGTGTACAGGTACGTGGTACCCGTTCCAAGTTAGTGTGTCGGATCGTGACACCCGTTTCAATGTTTATGTCGGTACTTGGCAATCGATCCCAGTTAGTGTGTCGAAACGCAACACCCGATCCATTCAACAAGCCACAATCACAATCACAAGTATATTCTCACAATCATGCAATCAAGTCATGATTCATGACATGCGATTATTCAATTATCCTTCTTCACGATTAGTGAGATCAACAATGCAACATTCGCATATATACATGCATTATAATGATGCAAGAAGAAACATATATCACACAACATGAAATCACAATCATCACCTACCTCGTACAAAGCTTGAATCCCATAAGAAACTTGATTCTTCCCTTTCCGAATTCGTTCCGCTTGTTCTTGGTCTACAAACAATTAATATAACACGGGAATCACCAAGTAATAACTAATTGTCCGAATTACCAACAATTCTATCAACCCTAGATCATGATCCCAATATCCAAATTAGGGCTTTCTCCACCATAATTCCCAAATCAAAACCCTCCCCATCGATAATCACTCACTAGATTACATTCTACAGATCGAAAAATGAGTTCGGGGAGTTAAAACCTTAACTTTAGCCTTAAGAATGGTGAAAAACTGTCAAGAAAGCACTTGGGGTCGTCTCCTAGCTCTCAAAGTCAAAAAGTGCAGAATAAAACGTTTTGGGGTTTATTTCCGACTTAAATCATGACTGTCCCGCCACAGCGGTACCACCCTGCTACAGCGGCCCCGCCTTGGCGGCACAAATTCCCGCCGTAGCGGCTTGCACGGACCAGTGAGCTAATTTAATAATTTCAATACCCCCATTTCAAACACACATTCAACCAACGATACTCAGAAACTACCCGTTCACGCCAAGATCAGTTTCGGGAGTTCTACTCACCCGAATTCAATTCTGTAAAGTCGTACGGGTTCTTTAACGTCTTAGTTATCTACTCATGTGATCAAATTCATAATTAGATCACCCAATTGTTACCAGATTACCCTATACCTTACTGACTCCGATTTCGTCCAAATCTGGACTATGTTGGGAAATTCCTAGTTACTACGAAAAAGTTTTTAGGCCCAATCCCCGTTGGCTTTTCTATAACGACGGGAACAAGTCGTTACAACTTTCCATACATATATATTAAATCTTGGACACCTTTAAAAAAACTTCTGACTTCGCCACTGCACAAACCCCCATTCCAACACTTCTATCATCTACCCCACCCACATCCGATAGTATTTATCTAAATTATATAAATATTTTTAAATTAAATTTATATCTTTACTTATTCTATAACATCAACGATAACAACTTCTTCTTATCCATCACGGTGTAAATTAATCTCTGTTTTGTCTTCTCTATTAATGCACAAGTTAGACGTGAGAATTGAGAAAACATGATTAATTTATCAACAAATTATTATTTTTTGTCTTTATAAAAATGTCTTTATTTAGTTAGAAAAAATAATATGTAGTACATATAATTTGGTGTTTTCCATATCCACCATCTAACATAACAGTAATAATAACGTTTTAAGTTTAAGTGAGTTGATGTCGATTATATAAATTTTCATACTTTAATATACGTGTCGCTCTATTTTTGCTCATTTAATCAATTGTTTTTACATTATAAATAACCAAAAATCATGGTAAGGCAGGCCAAATAGTACTCCTTAACCATATATAGATTTTTCTAGTCCTTAACTATATTATATATAGTTGAATTATGAAATAAAATTGGATAAGTAATGGTCCCAAATTCCAAATTCAAAGCACTTTTTTCTTTTCCCTTTTTCCATAAACTTTTCCCAACAGACAAAAACCACACGGATAGTAATAGTAAACAGTGAAAAGAACAGTTTTTGTTATTGGCCTTAGGGTGTACAAGTCAAACCGTAAAGTCAAATCGAATCGACGAATTAAATCAAACCGAAAGAAAAAACTGATTTGTGGTTTGGTTTGGTTAGTTTGGCGGTTGAAAAAAAACCCGACCACTCTTGGTTTGATTTGGTATTAAAAGAAAAAAAGTCAAACCGAACCCAAACCAAACCGACATAATTTTATTTATAGATAAAAAATATTATTTATAATCTACTTTGTTAATATATTTTAGTTAGTTTATAGTTTTTAATGTTTATATATTTTATTTCAAATTTAGGCTTGTAAAATTTTGTAAATATTATATATGTAATTTTATTTTATTTATAGATAAAAAATGTTATTTATAATCTACTTTGTTAATATATTTTTAGTTAGTTTATATTTTTCAATGTTTATATATTTTATTTCAAATTTGGGCTTGTAAAATTTGTAAATATTTTATTTTGTATTGAGATTCGAAGTTACAATTATATTGTTATAGTTTTTCAAATTCGAAGTTAACAATTTACTTTGTAAATACTTCGTTTTATATTCAGTTTGACCGTATCCTTTAATCTTATTAATTTAACCTAATGAACGTTGATATTTCAAAAAAAAATATTTGTACTCATGTGAATTTTACCGTTTTTACTAAAATTTCTATTCATTTAACATTTCTTAAGTTTAGCTTATCACACAGGTAAGTGAAAATATATTTGATCACATTTTCAAACATCATATAGATGTAAAAAACCGAAAAAAACCAAAAGAACCTACTAAAACCGAAACCAAAAAAACCGACTTTGCGTGGTTTGATTTGGTTTTTAGATTTAATAAACCAACATAATTGATTTAGATTTTTTTTTTAATGAAAAACTAAACCAAACCGACCTATATACCCCCTAATGGGCCTTTCACTTTCACATAAATATAAATACAATTAAAATTATTACTAACAATAATCTTATCTCAAAGGTTATGTTTTCTTTCTTCTCCTTACACCTTGTGACAACCATTATTTGACGTCGAGAATGGTCTGACAAACTTCTGAAAATGAGGAGCATATGATATTTAAGTAAAGTCGTCCCACGTTGATCAATAGGAGAGGAAAGTATGTGTTTTGTCACTCGACATAGCATAATCCAAAATACAAATTCATGTGGATTCAAATCCGAAATATCTAAGACATGTCATGAGTTTTATATTGTAGTATACTTAGCTTGTTGTTTAATACAATTATGTTTATAGATTTCTACTCAACAATTATAAAATATTAAGCAAATATATATTACATTTGATCTCAAATTAACACTTTAAATTGGAAATAATATGACATAGTAAAACAAGAGAGGATGTAACATATATATAGTCCAAACTATCAAGCAACAAAAAGATTAAAAGATTATAAATGAAAAGGCAAAGACAGCTATAGTATTTTATAAAGGCAAACAAGATTAGAAACCAGACATAAAATTGCTCCATGATTATCTATTAAATGTTTGTAAATATATAGGAAAACCAAGGTAATTGATGTCATATCAACCTCATATTTTATGAAACAGTGTGACCTTTCCTAATTTGATGTGTCGATTTATTTTTATTTTTTTCATTTTTTAAATCTAATTATTTGATATATTCAAAATTTACTGATCGATTTAATTAAAGACTCTGTATGTTTAAGGAGAAACAATTCTTACTAAGAACTTTTTTCATTTGTATAAGCCGAATTGAACCCAACGATCTTCTTTCTATTTAATTACAATATTTACAAACAAATAAATATAAAATGTTTTTATTTGTCTATTCATAATGTTTTTTTTACGTCGCATGCAAATGAAAGATCACAATCATGCAACGTTAAGTGATCTAAAGTGGATTGCTTTTATGTTTTAATTATAATTCCCCTTTTTGAAACCTTAATGTTCATGCATGCATTTGTGTTTTAATTTTTTTCTATATTCCTTTGGAAGACATGGTACAATGATGGACGTTATTTAAGGGTGTGTTCATATGAAGATTAAAAAAAAACTCTTTAGAAAATGTTTTTTGAAATAATAATTGAATTTCTTGTTTATGTTTTTGTGTTCATAAAAAATATTATCCTAAAAAAACTAGCGGGAAATTTGTTCTCTATATTGTTTTTCAATGAAATGAAATACAAAGAGAATTAATTAATTTAGTAGCGGTACATACATCAACAATTGAATATTGTAGCACTTAATAAATCGTTAAGTTTGTAAAGATTTATAATTAGAGGAATCAAAGAGCACATCAACTGATTGAGGGTTAGGTATGATTAGTAAAAAAATATATTAAGATCAAAATAAAAAAATTTAACATATGAGGGATTAAAAGTGTTAATTTTCCAAAAGGAAATAAATACTACTCTCTCCTAGTTCATATATATTAAGTGAATTGTTTTAAAGTAGTTAAGAATTTTATTAAAAAGAAAGGTAAATATAAAAAAGAGTTTCAACACAATTTTGTTATTCTGAATTATGAAAAAAGTCTCAATAATTAGCTTAATATGGATTAGAGAGTAACAAGAATTAACATGATTATTTTGAAAACTTTTTTGGGCACAAGGATTAGTTTCCGCATTTTGTTACGAGGAAAACATTATTTTAACGTTTAGTATATAAATATTTTTTCAAAACTGTCAATAAATTTTATTTAGACATTTGAATATACTTATTTAAATTAAGCATCTATACACATGATAAAGTATTCATATCAGACATTTTCAATTTAAATTTTGAAACATTTTATACACATCTTATGATATGTCTAGAGCGGTCAAAATGGGTTTAGCCCATGGGGTCAGTCCAACCCAACCCGTTATTGGGAGGGTTGGGATAAAAAAAATTTTAAGCCCATTTAAAACTAGGGCTTATAAGCCCGATCCATATAAGCCTTGATCCTTGAAGCTTAATTGGGGCCGGGCTAGGGTCAGCCCATGGGTCAAAACTATTTATTTAAGGGTAACTTACAACAATCTCACTAGTATATGAGCTAATTATTTAAATGCATGCTATGCTATAATATTACGAATCTTAATAAATTTTGGTACGTCCAGATACATGTATCTCGAAATACATTGACTCAAAATTAGGTAATTTGTTATAGACACACTCTATTCAAGTGGATTCACATGTATCTAGAATACATAGACAGATCTTACGCCCTCGCCTCCCTCCAATCTCGCTCTCCATTCTCTTGTCTCGCTTGCGTATCTAGGATGCATCACACCAGATAGATGTATCTCACGTATTTAGTATCCTAGATATCATGTTAATCACACTATATTTTTCGCTAGTGTTATTGAAACAACACCATTATTTGTCATATTTGATTTAAAAATCTTTTCATTTTCTTGATGTTATAAAATATTAAGTTTAAAAAAAAAAAAAATTTAAAAAAGGGCTAGCCCGCCCCAATCCTCGGCCCTTCTAGGGTTGGGTTGGGTTGAAAATTTTCAGGCCCTTCCAAATGAAGGGTCAGCCCGTCCTATCCCATCAAATTCCTTGGCCCGCAAGGCATGGGTCGGATGGAGCTGGACCGATCCTTTTTGACAACTCTAGATATGTCCATTACATATTTATAAGATAAATAGTTCAAACATATTTGCTCATTTGATTATACGTATTAATCTCAATAAATCGTAAAAGTTAAAACCTCTTTATTAAGCCTATCTATGCATTAAGCCTTATTTTAATGATTTTGTGTTGGGGATAAGATAATGGAATTTCTTGGGGTTATCTTAAAACAATAATGCAAAAAAGTCAATAATTACAAATGACGATGAAAGATTCGTCTGAAAAGTACAATAATTTTATAAATTAACCTTATTCTTTATCTTCTAGTAATTATGCAATTGGTTACATATTATTTTGAGATTTTTCTCGAGCTATTCGCCTAAAAGGATTGACCAACCTCTCTACTCATTACAAAGTTGTGTAGATGACATTATATTATCACACAATAATTTAATATAAAGTATTATCACTATGAATCGTCAAATGGATCATGAGATTTTTTTCTCTTTAATTAGAAGGTTCGAGTTTAAGTTTAATATTTTATTTAAGAAAGGAATTTTTTGCCTTTAAATAAATTATATATAGTATAACTTTAAATTAATTGAGTTAGTAAATTTTGAATATGGTTAAGTCAAAAGGAAAGAAAGACCAAAAAGAACTAGGATAATATTTTTAATTTGCTTTTTCTCCTTCAATTAATGGTTGTCCATGTGATTCTTTTTTAGGTTAAAGTAATATTGAATTTTCCACTCAGGAAAAATGTATTGAAGATGCTTCATTATCAAGATGAAAAGATCATTATGAGATCTTAAGAGAATATATTGGATATATATCAATCATTTTGCTTTTCTATGATGAATAATTAATTAGTTAATTAATTAATTAATTAATTGCATATGCTTTCAAAGAGTTCGTTCTAACACAAGAACAGTATAAAAATAGACATTGCTATTATTTTTGTCATGATTAATAAAAGGTTGACAACATGGTTTAATGTATTTTTCTTAATTGACAAGGGAGATGGAGCACAATTATATTGGAGAATAATAGATACTACGAGATATTGAGAATATTATTTAGAGTCGTGATAAAATTTAAATTATGTGAATTAATTTTTTATGATATTTAGTATTGACAAATTATGTTTTTAAAGTTAATTATAGGTTCATATCTACTATATTTATTGCAATTTAAGTGAAATTTTATATATAAATTTATGTTATGTGTCAAAAATGTTGGATTCAGATGAACTTGAGATCTTGAATCCGATCCACCCATGAATGGAACCTTAGTTAATTGGTTACTTAATTGACCTAATATTGTTCTATCGATATAAAATATAGATTTATCTCGAAAAACTTTTTTAAAAAATCAACAAATTAAATCCTTCAGACTTGGTCATATATTGATACATAACTGATTAAAATTTAGATTAGAAATATTATAGATCTCCCTAACCCAATAATAGCCCGACATCCCTATTGTAATACCAAATTAATCATATGTTAGTTAAGTGGGTTCATATATTTTCAATGGATGAAGACTTGAATTGTCATTAATCATTATCTTATTATAAAGTTTAGTTTCTAATACATGTATATGATGTGTTTTTGTATAATCGTATTTAGTCTTTAAATATTTGAGACCTTCTCATAATTGTAGTATCACTTAATTAAGAATTTTCATAATGCATAGAGTTATTGAGTAAAATCTATTTAAAATTGAGAATTCTCTTCTTAATCTATTTTTCTTGAGCACGTTTGGTAGGAGGTATTATAAAAAATAATATATGTATTATTTATTTTGATATACTTAATTTCTTGTTTTCATAGTATTTTTAATTATATATGTATTAATTATACATTCCGTTTCAAAATAAAGAGATTATTTTTTAAATATCTTTGATTCAAGTGCATCAAGCTCAAGTAAAATAAGAAGAAAATAATGAAGAAAGCGTAATCATTATTAAGAAAAACATTGCAAAATCTACCCGAAAAATAACAACAATAGTAAACTATTGATAATGAAACATAGTATATAACAATTAGTACTGCCACAGACACCAAAAAACCTAAACTTTCGCAAGGCGAAACACCCTCCACAACTTCTTTTCTCTATCCTAATCCACGATAAAAAATAACATCAACATAACTAATCTCAGATAAAAAATAACATCAACATAACTAATCTCAGCAATGCTAATATAAAACGATCCCTTTTTAATTTAATTTATTTTCTATGATCTTTCATGTGTACTCTTAATCAGTACGGCAACTTGTTCCTAATTCATTGAATTTTTCTATGAATCTTGTTTAGAAACTTGAATTGATCTATCTAAACACCTTTTCATGTGTCATAATTAGGACCTTTCACATCTTCAAACATTTTCTGACACTACTAGACAAACATTCTAAAAATTAAAGTTAAACATCTTCTTTATAAATTTGTTTATGAAACACACGTGATCAAAACTTGAGGACATGATGTTTCTTTTCTTATCCCTCTATATTTGTCTTAATGATCTTAATTAAACACCAAAAAGTTTATTAATTAGCCTCTCTCACGTAATATTCTCTATAAGATACATTGTATTGAAACTAAAATGTTATATTCCCTTCGCTTTATATTACTTAACTCATATTGATCTGACACATATCTTTAAAAACTTTAATTAGATGTGTATGTTACTAAATTAACCTTATTAATGTTGTTTGAAACTTTTAAATTTAACTACTATTATAAAGTTATTTAATACTAAGAATATACATTAATATATGCAAATTCATCCCTTTTGGCTCAAAGCTTGGGCTTTTTTTAATGATAGAGAAATTCATTGAAAGCTCATTCTTAGAATAAGTGTAACTTTTGAAACTCAAGGATATATAATAAACCCGTCTCTTCACCCTTCTCTATTTAACTATCAGACTTAGTTAATTAAATATTTAATTAGTTAATTAAGTTTGTGAGAAGGAAGATTTACCTAAGTTGTGTGCTCTACAGTAGCTAGTATTCTTGTAATCGCTTTAATATGTATTTTCTTTTATAGTTCATATTTCGTCCCTGTAGTAATCGACTGGATTGAATTGTCAACATGAAAGCATAAAAACTTAACAAAATTCCCTTCTTTTGTTTGTTTGATTCGAAGGGGAAGGGCCTGTTGAGTTCTTAAGAAGTATAATATTTTTTTCGTCTAAATGATAAAATACTTAATTAGTTAATTAAGTTTGTGAGAAGGAAGACCTCCTTAAGTTGTGTACTCTACAGTAGTACGGCAACTTGCTCCCAATTCATTGAATTTAATTTTCTCCAAATAGTATTATTCACTTAATCTACCTTATAATATAGAAAGTAGATCACTTTTTAATTAATTAGAACCCTTCAAATCTTTTAAAAAAAAAAAACATTTACTGCCACACTTGACAAACATTCTCAAAAAATTCAACCTTGTTAATGAAACACATAAAAGAATTAAGTAATTAAACTTGACATGTTTCTTCTCCTATCCCTTCATTGTCTTAATAATCTTAAACATCCAAAAATTAATTAATTAATTAATCCTTTTTTTTTTTTGGTCTAAGATACATTGCATCAAAGCCCAAATGATCTGTTGTATGATGGAGGAAAATTAAAAGAATAATATATATTGAAAAAGCAACTTTAGAGAAATAATTAATTAATTATCTTTCACAAAAATAACTAATAAGAAAACAACCCCACTTAAAATAAAATGAAGTTTGTTAGATTTAGATATTATATATTATTTTTTATGGCAAGAAAATTAGAATGTTTTAATTAATAGCCAAGGTACAGACATGGCCTTGTTGCCCCCACATGAGTACAATCTAAGAACAAAGAAAAAGGTTTTAATTTTCCCTTCTTTAATTTGAAATTCTCAACAAGTTGAATGCATTTAAAGTTGTCCCAAATAGTAGAAAAATAACATTCTCAATACATTAAATGTTTGAATTTAAGTTGTATACCCATGCTTTATAAATAAATTTTACACTATTGGTACAATTTAACGAAAATGATATCTCGTCTTTATTCTATTTTCTAGCTCATCATATTGATTGAATACTAATAATTTTTTGAAAAAGCTACACGATTGAGATAACAAAAAAAAAAACTTCATTTTCTTCTAAATTATCAAATCTTCTTCATATTTGTGACATTCATTTGCACGTCAAGAAAATCTACAATTTGATTTGCTTTTTTTTTTTTTAAAATCAATTCTCCATTTAAGAAATTTTTTTTTTTTCATTCATTTGATGGATTTCAAGTCCATATACTGCAGCTAGTGCAATTAACATCTGAATGGGACGCTATCAGGATAATTTAACGAAAATGTTATGCGTCTTTATTCTATTTACTACCTTACCATATCAATTGTTAAAAAATCTACACGATTGAGATGAAGGAAACTTCATTTTCTTCTGAACTATCAAATCTTCTTCATATTTATATGACCTTCATTCACACATCAAGAAAATCTCCAATTTGATTTGCCTCTTTTTAAAATTAACTATATTTAATAATGTGTCTTGTTAACTACTAGCAAGAACTTACCATCTTCAATTAACAATGAAATAAATTATTAGTACATGTTCATTATTAGTACATAACTCAACTTATAATATAAAAAAAAAAAAAAAAAACTTGTACATTATCAACAATACACACAATATAAACCATTCAATATTGATGGCTTGTCATAACAAGTTAAAAAAGCACTTCAATTTAATAAAATTATTAGGTTTGTAGTCCCCTACACAGGTCACGTTTGAACATGAAATAGTCCAGTCTGCATTAAATGTTGGAAACCAAGATCCCCCAACATCTCCACATGGCTTACATATTCTGATTATTAATCACCTAAAACTTCTTTTTTATTTACACCATGTGAAACATTGTTCAAGATTTTCCTATCAATGGTTTTCTACTTGGAATTATTAATTTATAAAGAGGTGAATCTGATTTACTTGTGAGTCAAAGATCTTCAAGTGTAGATCACGCTTATCCTTTAATTTGTTTATATTCTTTTTACATTTAATGAGAGTTTAGATTTTATGAATTGACAATTTTAAAAATGTTTATGTATGAATCATGTCATCAATAAGGTAATGATAAATAGATTGGTCTGGTAGTGGTTGCTTCTAAATATCGTATGTGATTGTCAAATAATATAATGAATCTGTGACTCAAGAGTTATGTGTCTTATTTATTGAAATTTATGATAAATTGTTTACTATGTTAAATTAATATTAATTATTTATTTAAGCGATAAAAGTTTCTACTAGCTAAAAGATTAACGAACTTCAATTAAGAAAGAGTTGATTTTATGTTATTAATGAAGGAAATCGATCTAGGATTATGGACTATTTAATAATTATTTTGTATTCTTCAATTAATTCAATTTCTTATTTTATCTATTTTACTAATTAACATGGTTAATATTAGGAATATATATTTTTTTGAATCCTTAATCCCTTACTAATATTACTTTCACGCCTATATAGTTATGATCATGAACCTTATTAACAAATTTAGAACTATTATAAATTAACCAAACAAGACAACTTAGATATATCGATATCTTAAATGTAAATTTGCTCTCTAATGCCTATAATTAGAATCTTGCTCTATTTAATCATATTGCAATCTTGAATCCAACTTTCGAGTTCAATTCAATATATTAGTCGATAGGTTTTGATTGGTGATCAAACAATCAAATAATTAAAGCTGAAGATTATATACATAAATTAATTAAGTGAAATCAATATTCGAATAACATCATTTTATTAAATCAGTACTAAACATCTTATTCTTCCATGCTTGGTCAAATTTCTTTGGCTTTCTTCAATTTTTGTGCATTTTCGTTTAAAAATACATATATTAAATAATATAATTATTTTAGTCCAATACTTTATAATCGACGCAAATGAAATATATTTAGTATCGATTCATGATAAAAACAAGATAGAAATACAAATAAAATAATATATATGTAAATTTTATTAAGTAAATATTTAAACATAATTAATAAATTTTTGTTAAATTATTGAATTTTACTCAATGTGTAGCTTAGCCCCGACTGATAGTACCGATGGACAATTATTTTTTAATAAAAGATTAAGAGCCCGTTTGATTTTTTTAAAAAGTAGTTTTTAAGAAAAAAATTAAAAGTCAAATAGAAATGACTTTTAAGTCAAAAAATAGAAAATAGGGAGACCTATTTTTGATTCATTTTAAACTTATTTTAAGTCATTTTTTACCTTGTCAAACACTTCCTAACTTATTTAAAGTTATTTTTGACTTATTTTAAATTATTTTTTATATTTGTCAACAGGGGCGAATTTATGCATGTTTTAAATTCGATATATTACTTCTATAATTATTAAAGAATATATTAAATTAAAAATTTATTTTTACTAACTAAACATTAAAAAAATTATAAATTTTGATCTTATCTGTTTGTCAAATATTTTCAGAAGTAAAAAACTGGCTTAAAAGTAGGTTTGACCAACTTTTAAGTCAATCTAAACACCCTCTAAAAAAAGTAATAGAATAGAAAATTAAACTCTTATCAATAAGATAAAAAGCTCATATAATCAACCGTTTGAGAAACTAAAATTTCCCGACAGTGAACAAGTTATTAATTCCTCGAGTTACTTTTCTTCTAAGTATTCTTCTATGATCTCTAAGATCTAGATTCTCGGTTAAGTTTGACATTTTTGTCTAAAAATATGCTAATTTTGGGAAGTTGGAAAATGTGGACATTTTAGCAATGGCAACCGCCTTAATTAGTACTAAAATTCCCCATAATTTTGTGTGCATTAGTTAAATTAATTAATCAAGTATCTTTGAATTAAAATTTCTAATCACTTCCTACATACTCTTAAAATGACTTTAGTTAAACTTTTTTTTTCGAATTCGGATATTTAACACATGCAAGTTGGACGGGAAACACGGGAAACGATGTTTTCAATGGCGGACGGGTGAGTAACACGTAAGAACCTGCCCTTGGGAGCTATTCATATTGAGATTTGATTATATATTTTTAGATTCACATAAAAAAATACTGTATTTGGACAAAAACATTCTATAACAAAAACGATTTCTTATTCAAAACTCAAACTTAAAATCCCTAGTTAAAGATAAAATAGTACTTAATTATCATAATCCTATAGGTGACTTTAATCAACTTCTTAATACTGCCTCATAGGTGCCTAATTAATTAGAGCATCTTCACAAAAAAAATTGACTTTTTTTTCCTTTATGGTGGTGGAAACCACTTTTGAGTTCATCAAACAATCACATTGTAACTTTTAATATATATATATATTAAAAACTTATGTTTTTAATATGTTTTAAAATCTAGGTATAAAGATGGTCGTGTATACTTTAATTATGAGTTTCACTTTGTTATTTACAATAATTTGGCCTCAAACCTTGAAGTTCAATTGAGTTAAAGCATCAACCACACGAATATACGTGCCCACTTTACCAAACATTAATTTGTCTATGTCTGATGATAATGTTTCAATAATTGATTAATTGACACATTAATATTAATCCATTTTACAGATAGTAATAATCATATAAATAGCGACACTTTTCTAGAGATTATTATGATAATGAAATTTATGTAAAGCCGGCAGAAATAAAATAAAAAGTTCGAATCGAAATAAAGTGATTACATACATTTTGCTAGAATCATAGTGAAAAAAGAATAATTATAGTAGAGTTTTACTTTAACTTTGAAAATGTGTACGTGGCTTTTTTATTCAAAGTGTTAAAAGTTGAATGTTTTTATTTCAATTCACGTGATGTATTTTTCTTTTTAGGACGTTTTAAAATAAATAACATATTTACAAAGCAAAAATAATGAATTTTACATTTTTTAATGAAAAGTTTTTATAAATCATACAAATACTATGATATCTTTAAAATCATAATTTTTGAATTTTCTGATAACTATGTCAATATGATGTTATGTTTAGGACTATAAATTAAAATTTGTGTAACGCTTCTAATTATATATGCCACATTAATTAAAATAGAAAAAGAATATATATGACAGTAATTATTAATTGTAAGGGAAGCTCTTGATTTTCAAAGGGAACAAGTATCTAATTGTTATGTTATCCAAGATATTGCTCGCTCAGTTCACATTTAATTGTCTATTATTTTAAAATATATTTTAATATATAAAAATATATACTTTATTTTCATATTTTGCCTTTAATAATAATTTTTAAAATTATATCTCAAAAACATCAATCGATAAAATACTCATATCAGTCATTATTTTTTAAAGATCATGTAAAATTTGAAATGGACAAATAAAATAAACGGATAGAATATAATTTACAAATAATATAATCATAATAATATCACAAGTTTGAATTTCCTTTTTTCTTCTTAATTATGTGAGAAAACTTCCTTTCTAATATAGAATTTTCTCAATTATATGCGCCTCATTATTCTACTTCCTCTCTGTCTCTTTTGTAATTAATTTCTTCATGTGTAGAAAGAAGAAAAATAAAACATATTTGATTAGTCTAGCTTTTAAGACAAATAAATAATTATTTTTTAATTTCTTCCAGCAAATGTATAAGGCATGGGTAGAACATTTTATATATATAATTCTTTTAAAAGATTTATTAGGTTCACGCAATATATCAAGAGAAAACATTTTATACTCATTTTAAAGGAGTATACCGTTGATTCTTAGATGATCACTCGCTTAACTAATAATTATTATTTTATAAAGTCATCTTTTCTTAATTTTAGTTTTCTTTAAATAAAACTTTCTTAAATAATAATGGAGTGACCATCTAAGAATTCAATTCGATAAAAAAAAGATAATACTAAAATATTTTGAAGTCCATGAGAAAATATTTTTTTTGAGTGTATGAATTGAAACCAATAATTTCCACTAGTAATCTACAACCAAAATTTGACTTTAGTTGGATGAATATGAAAGAATGTGACATTATACACGTATAGTTTAAATCAAAATTGAAACTTCAAAGCTATAATTTTCTTTCGACAAATAAAATCACTATTAAGGATAATTTTGTTGAAAAACATATACTATTATACCTTTTCATAGCAGATAATTTTTTAGTGAAATCAATATTTTATATTATATTAATATTTCGTAATTAAAAATATACGTGGACAAATGATATTTTTCAAAAATAGGGTAAGTAGGAGTATACGTTAGATGGGGGTGACAATAGAATCTCAGGTACACGCCTTGATTTGTTTTCTCAATTATTTTTCATTCATATCTAGGCATTAACCTGTAAATATCATTATTATTTCATGTTAGGTAGTATTACTTTCTACGTTTCAATTTATATGATACAGTTTGATTTAACATCAAATTTAAGAAAGTATTGAACTTTTGAAACTTAAGACATAAAATAAGTTTTACTATAAACTTATACCT
The DNA here is from genome assembly GCA_035578085.1 of Solanum pinnatisectum. NCBI lineage: Eukaryota > Viridiplantae > Streptophyta > Magnoliopsida > Solanales > Solanaceae > Solanum > Solanum pinnatisectum. The sequence goes on along the minus strand of CM069080.1, from coordinate 6,129,715 downwards.
CAATTTTTGTTTAATACTGACTGAAAAAAAAGTGAGTCGTGTAAATTGAAAATGAAGTATTACTTTTCTCTTATTTTATATGGTTGATGAAGGAATTTTTTTTTTGTCCTTTGTTGACTCCGTCGACACCGGCGTGCATGGCCGTCCAAGATCCCGGCCCCTCGGCGTTGAAACACGTGGCAAGCTCACCGGCATTCTAGGACTCTGCCGGTTGATGACGTCATCTTTTGTTAATTTTTAAAGTTTATTATAATGTGCAATTTGAGATTTTTATAAAGGTACTATAAACTGATCACCTGACAAAAGTTTTGAGTGGACTGTTAGGATTTAGAAGAGGTAAGACTTAAAAAAGAGTGTACATAGTCCTATTTGTCATGATTATTTTATATATTGTGGGGGAAATTGTTATAGAAAATATATAATATGATATGGTAACATGAAAAATCGATTTTTATAAAAAAATATGATTATTATAATGAAATGTTATTATAGAGGATGATTGATATAGAAAATTTGACGGTCTATTGGATTCTTTAGTTTTATCTATCTAAGCTAAGATAAATGGAAAGGAATCATCTAAGGTGTATTTGATATGAAGGAAAATAAGTGGATATTTTACTTATTTTTCTTGCCTTCGGTAGATAACGAAATTCCTAAAAGCATTTAAATATAATTCAAACAAATACTATGAGAGATGGGGATGGGGAGGTAAGGGTGGGGATAGTGGGGTTGAGGGAGAAGATGAGTTGTGTTGGAGGGTGGAGAAGACACAATTATCGTGGAATGTCACTAATGCAACTTGTTTTCCCAACTTTTGTTGAAAAACATTATTTTTCCTCATTTTTTAAAGAGCTTGTTTTACAAAATATCTGACAAAAAAACATGAGAAAATTAAAAAACATTTTTTACAAACTGTCATACCGATTGCCAAACCCCTAATAATTTTTTTGTTATTGCTAAATTCGAACCTAAAACCTCTCATTCTCAACACACTTTGTTGGACCACTAGAACATCAAAAAGTGAGCTTGCTTAATCACTTTTTTTTTTATATATATATATATATAACTTATATAATCTTTTTAATTTTTTTTTATCTTTTTGGGTGGCATACATATAACTACTATATAAGTTAGTTGAGGAACGGCGGGTATTGCTAGGCTAGCTTGAGAGAGACCCATTTTACCACACACACAAACACACAAAGAAAGTGGGCACTGCTTGGAAAGAGACTCTTGTCTATTTCATAACCTTCTTTCCTTCCTTCTTCCTTCCCTTCTTATCCATCTTTTCTATCATCTTCTTCTTCTTCTCCATCAAACATCATTCACAAAGTGAAATAGAAAAACAACCAAATGGGGAATTGCCAGGCTGTAGATGCAGCTGCACTAGTAATACAACATCCAAGTGGTAAGATAGACAGGATGTATTGGCCTATGACAGCTAGTGAAGTTATGAAAATGAACCCTGGTCACTATGTTTCTCTCATAATCCCTCTTCCAATCTCCTCCGATGAAAACTCCGATGATAAAACTGTTCGTTTCACACGCGTTAAGCTTCTCCGGCCAACGGATACTTTAGTCCTTGGCAGAGCTTATAGACTTGTCACAACACAAGGTAATATACATATATATATGTGTGTGTGTGATGTGATGTGATTCTTTGATCAAATGCAAAATTGGTACTCAAAAGGCTAATTCTCTTTTCTTGATTACAGAGGTGATGAAGGTATTGAGAGCTAAGAAACATGCAAAGATGAAGAAGAATCAGCCAGAGTTACAAGAAAATCAAAGGTCAAGCTGTGAACTTGAAGCTCGAAACTCTGAATCAGATAAGAACAAGGTAATTAATACTTTTGAACTGATCACTTGTAAACTGTACATATTCTCAAGAATTCAATAGTTGAGAACATGAAAGTGACTATCAAGTTTACTAATTAGATAGAGTTGATCATTTGCAGGCTATAAGACATGAAGGAAACAGGCAAAGACCTGGAACAACAAACTTAGCTGCTGGTGCTGCTGCTTCAAGGTCCAAATCATGGCGTCCGAGTTTACAGAGTATCTCTGAGTCCAATAGCTAATGAAGGTTGCAACTCGATCACTGGACAACGGAGGACTTCTAAAACCATGGAAGATATGCACAAGGAACTCACAGAAAGTTGGTGGTTCTAATGTCTTGTTCATCCAATTGTCTAAGTTCATGAGGGATGTTGAGCAATAATGCTTTTGTATAGAAGAGAAATGGAACTACTACTAACTCTACCTTGATAGAAAGAACATCCTATAATGGAAAATACATATTCTCCAGAATTCTAGAATTGTTTTTTTTTTTTTTTTTTGCAAACGATAGTTGTGCACCTCGACTATTCCACCAGATACCTATTATCTTTCACCAACACAGGTACAGGATAACTTTGAAGATAAACCACGATTCCTTATTCGTTAGCTTAGGTGTTTTGAGTTCCAAGTCTCCCAATCTTGATCAACATAATTTTGAGCCCATAATAGTGATGCTCGTGCAGCCAATGACGCTCCTGAAAGTTTCCTGTCTTTGAGAGCTACCATCATATCAGTAAAAGGCTCCACAAGTAGTGTCCCAGGTCCTCCATATTCTTTGTGCAAGAATTCATTAAAAATCTGATTCAAGTAACAATTCAAGCTAGTGAATAACAAACCAACTATATATTTTAAGTACTCATGAAAGTAAAAAAGCATCATATAATAAGTGTTAGTTTATTCTAGAAAATGACAGCATTGGTGGCACAAAAGACCAAGTACAGCTTCATATTAACTGTTCATCTATGTTTCTATTGTATGACAACTAGGAGTACCAGATACTCACTTTCAAATGACAATCATTGTACTATTTCCAGGTCAGAAACAAGTCAGATTATAAGTACCAATAAACATGATATTATATACAATTATATCAAAGATCATAATGGGTGGTAGTGCTAGTGTTTTAGTCACCTTGTTTCTCTTATTTTGATTTTGCACGGAACTTAAAGAAAGTGAAGAAAGACTTTTGAATCTTGTGATTTTAAACTATAGATACCTAGAACGTCCTTTAATCTTTGTGATCTTCATGTTAGTTGGAATTTAGGAGTTGTCAAAAAGTGAAAGAGACATTCTTTTTTAAATAGACTAAAAAGAAAGTTGGACAAACAAATTGAAACTGTGTTCGGGAACTTATGAACTCAATCTAACTAAAAGCCGTTTCCTTCCCCAACTTAAGAAAGAAAGTAAAACCAGCAGCTTTCAAATTTTTACACAACTTTCCTGGTCTAAGTGATTCAGTAGTTTATATTTAGTAGTAAAAGCAAGATACTTTTGGTCTCAAGGGATTTAGGCCTTTTAATAATTTATATTCAGATTAATTGAATTATTATTATCTATACAATAATGGTATACACCAACTGTATACAGAAGTAAGTATTTCAGTATCGTATCCGATATTTCAAAAAAAAAAAAATTATGAACACCGAATACGATATTGAATACCAAATTCTTAAAAATGCATGATAAATACCGTACCCCAAAGTGCCAAAAGGTGCTGACTGTGATTGGTTTTGATTATCTCCAGATCTAATCAAAGTCAGCACATTTTAATTAGAGCATTCAATATTGAGAGAGGTGGTTAGTATATCAATCTACTGCTTACAAGCCAAACTACTACAAAAAAGTCAAATTATGTTGACAATATTGAATTTTCTTTCATTCTCATGTCCATTACCTAATTGTCCCTTCCGGGACTCCTCGCATAACGAGAGCTTAATGCACCGGGCTGTCCCTTTCTCATATTCATTGCCCAATTCTCTTTTGGTACTATTTCTTTAATAGGCCCAATTACCAACAGTCCAACATACTACATGCTTTCATTAAATGAAACATCTAAGTCTTGACAAACCAAATAAATGATTAAGGAGAAAGAAATTTAAACTAAGTTAGTCACACTCACACCTAATCATATTTGTTGGAGTAAAAGTCATCCACATCCTTAGGTTAGCAAAAGAGAAAATAAGTTTCTTAACCAAATACTCCTAATGTTATAGGTTAGCAAAAGAGTTCACAACTTCTTATAAAAGGAAAAAGCTACAAGAACTTTTGCATGTTATGTAATGTAAACTCGGCAAAGTTGCATCTAAGCTATCTGTCCTTATAGCTTTACTATGCGTTACTTGAGCTAAGGGTCTTTCGGAAACAGTTACTCTGCCTCCACAACTTAGGCGTAAGGTCTGCGCACGCTCTACCCTCTGGCTATGTTGTTGTTGTAAAATCTGTCCTTATAGACCACTAGACGCGTTTAAATTAGCCAGTTAATACTAGTAAACATTGACAAGTTTACTTTTGACTTTGTAGTACATTCCTCTTGTGCTCTCCACATAGCATTAACCAACCCAAACTTTATATCAAATGAATACAGCAAGTACATGAATTCTGTTTTTTATCTTCAAAAACTCCACAAAAACACGTCAGTGCTGTAGCATCAATTGGAAGACAACTTTATAATACTGATAGACTTAACTGGATGAACTCCCTAATGCGCAAGCCCCATTTAATTTCAAGTATGTAGCAAGCAGAACTTAATGCACTTGTTCAGCCAGCTTGAGATGCGCTTATCTTCTAATATCCGAATCAAAACTGATAAAATTGTTCTTTTCAATGCTATAAGCTCTGATTCCACCCCTTCAAAGTAATCGATCCATGGTTGTATGTTCAAAATATAGTAAATCTACAACATATCTGCCAAGCACTCACTTCCAGTTTATTGCATCTTGCTACTAATAAATCTTTAGTTTTGCCACGTTTAATGAAATCGGTTCCTTTTACATCGGTTTCTTATGCTTTTCTCTTCATCCTACATGAAACTATCAAGAACTATAGGACGAAACGGATATCTTGGAACATAAGCAACCATGTTCCGAGAAATCCCAAACCCACAATTAAAACGAATATCAACTCTGAGATATAACAACCCATAACTCTTCTCTGCCATAAGCGACAGTTACCTATTAAATCTTATATATGCAATCCTGTCCAAATTTCTTGGAATTCCTCTTGTTTGAAAACCAGTACACTTTAAAAACACTACGAAATTCAGTTGTGCTATTTAATCGACCTAGAATTTACAAATTAGTCGATAAAACATGTGTACTTCGCAACATTGCAATCTCTTCTTTGATGAGTATATTAATTCAAATGTTGGTATGTAAAGCAAGGACTAAAAATGCATCTTTACATATTCAATGATAGTTCTAAACACATGCCTCAATGTTCAACATCTAGTACTCCCTCCGGTCCTTTTATCCATCACTTTAGCTTTAAAAAAAAATTGATCCAAAATATTTGTTACTTCAGAAAACCTAGTAGGTATTCACTTTTCTCCAATTCCATCCCTACTACTCCATTTTTGTACATTCAATGTACTCAGCGGATAGAGGAATACATAGAGTTGAACATATTTAAATAAGAAATTCAGAGATTTTGTTGAAATTGTTCATTTGGAAATGACAGATTCTTCTCTCCATTGGAACAATAAGGCCATTATGTTCATTACTAAACTTGTTAAAGAAATGAAACATAAGGAATATCTTTTTGATCAGAGGTTGACAAGATTTTAGGAAAATATTGTTTTTTGATTTCTTTATAGGAGAGGACAAATCTGAAGCGGCAGATTAGTCATTAGTTACTCATTGGAAGATGAGAAAAAGAGTAATTTAGTTGAATATCCCTTATGATTAATAGTTACGGTTCAGAATGCTTTGTTATGCTTTCACCTAAGTCTATTCTCTTTCTTGACTGCTTTGGATTGTTTCTCTTAAGCCAGAGGTCTATAGGAAACAACATCACCACCTCTAAGGTAGGGGTAAGGTTCACTTACGCTTTACCGTACCCTCCCCGGACCCTAATTTGTGAGACTACAGTGGAATGTTGTTGTTGTTGTACCCCTTATGATTAATACTATCCTAATAAATCTACTAGCTATATGTTTCACTTAGACATTTGATCAAACAATTCATGAAGTATCCAGTTCCCATTTTGTTACTACCTTATAGAAAAAGGGATTCTTTCTAACATGGAAAGCTGTCATTAGAAAGCCTTACCTCAGCACAAACACTAACAACATCATCAAGTTCATCTCCAAGAATCTCCTTTTCCTTGGACAGTTTCTTCAAGAGCTCCGCCTTGAACTTCTTAGTCTCCTACATTTCACAAATAAATTACACTATGAGACAATAAACTATGTCACAATACCAAACTAGTTATTTCAGACTATAAGAACAGTAAATGCATTCCAATACATATAAAGAACTTATCTTTTAAAGGCAAACATGGATTCCCCATTCTATCAATTAATAAACTTAAACAACAACGAAAAAAAACTACTCAATTTCAAGCTAGTTACTCTAGTTAAGCCCATGTCATTCTACCATACAACAACAACAACATACTCAGTCTAGTCCCACGAAGTGAAGTTTGAGGAGGTCAGTATACAACATTACCCCATCCTCAGAGAAACTGTTTCCAATAGGCGATTGACTCAAGATAAAATAGTCCAAAGCCATATGTCATTCTACCATACAACTAGTCGTACAAAGTGGGATCTGGAGAGGCTAGATAGAGCGTACACACATAGTACCTTAGTGATGAGGGTTGTTTCTGATAGACTCTCAACTCAAGGAAACTATAAGCACAATTCCAAAACAAATTAGGTTCCTCTCTATGAATCTTTTACATTCACTCTACTGTACTCAGGCTCATTTCATTCCTTTACTGGTATAACAAATTAGGGATTTGCAATTAAATCAAATAATTCGCAAATTAAGTTACAGCAGTGAGTAATTATTATTCTTCTAATTAAATTTCAGTTATAGAAAAGAGTGATGCAGGAATGAGTTACAGCAACAGCAAATTCAGGGATTGGGTCAGGATAGACGTATTTCTGAGGCTGTGTTGCGTTGTGAGGAACTGAGAAGTGATTTCTTGAGATGGGTTTTGAGAAGTGAAGCTGAAGAGAGGTTTTGGGTTTGTGTTGGATTGAATGATTCAAGATTGAAGCAGCTGCAATGGTGAAAGTTGGAAAGTAAAGCGCCATTGTTGAGATTTTTTTGTAATAACAAAATTTGAAGCAAATATAATCCCACTTATTGAAATGGAGAAAAAACCCAAAATAGTCTCTTATCTTCGGTTAAGACTTAAAACATTCTTGAGTTTTCACGTGAAACACTTACAGTCCCTCTTGTTTGCAATATTGATGCACTTTTGATTCTTTCTCAAATTTTTGCCTATTTTAATATTGATTTTATCCATAATTTATGTATGAGATTTTTAATCGTGTTTTTATATATTTAGAAGAAATAATAGTTCCATGTGAGAAAAGATGAGAAGAAAAATACCTTATTATGTTTAGTAAGAATATTATTACAACCAGAATCGAGAAGTTAATCACATTGATGTCACGTGCAATGGTACACATTTTTCTTTTCGTACAACATCATATGTTAAGGTGTTCTTAGGTTATTTACAATAATATTTCAGAGTTTACAGAACAAGGTGTTCTTATTATCATCTTCTCTACATGAAGTTATTATTTCTACTAAACATATAAAAAAGACAAATTAACATTTCAATCATAAAATTGTGGATAAAATGAATGTTAAAAAACAAGCAAAAATTTATAGAGGACCAAAAGTGCACCAATACTATAAACATGAGGGACTATTAATATTCTATGTAAAAACGCAAGACATTCTTGAGTCTTTACCCAAAACTAAGGGACTATTTTAGGCTATTACTCTATTGAAATGGGTTATGGTTTGTTGGTGATAGAGCTACTAGCTTCCATTCTTGCAAAATATAATGAGATTTTTCTTTTTTCCAAAAACTCAACAGAATATATATATATATATTATCATAATTGAAATCACACTGATAATGTAACTTATAGAAATCTTATTAGTTTAGAAGCTAATTATTTAAATTTACATTAATTTCCTGTATTACGAATTTTACCTAATTTTAGATTTTGAATATATGTATCTGGTACGTTTAGATACATGTATGATGTATCTTGGATACATGGGTCAAAATTAGATGTAATTAGTTTTAAATATATTATATTCAAGTGAATTCGCATGTATCTGACTCTCTCGCTCACCTCTCTCCTATCTCACTCGTCACTTTTCTTTCTCGTTCACCTCTCTCAATTTACATGCACTTTACATACATATATACAACACACATTTAAGCTACCAACATGGGTTGTGGTGCATTGTTAGGAGCGCTTCACCCTTAACCAGAGGACTCGGGTTCGAGCCCTGGATATGGAGAAAATCATGTAGCCACCCCCCAATGGGCCCAGCAGAGCGCGATCCGGATTTAGTCGAAGTCCAGTGTGGACTCCGAACACCGGGACCAAAAAAAAAAACACACACACTTAAGCTATTGGTTCACTCAATGAAAGTGTCACGCATATAACTTACATATATTTCACATACTCTTCAAATAATAACTACATACACATTCTACAACCAATCATCACCACAAACTACCCCAACCACCAACTTTATGTCATTGTATTTCACTGTATGTCACTTGTATTTATGAGATACCCAAAAAAGACTTGTGAGACAACGTTAGATCAGTAACTTGAAACTTTGTAAGTTATGGTAAATTTTGACGACAGTTTATAGTTTTGTATGTAAGAGTGAATGGTGTATAATTACTAGTATAAATTTTAGGAATTACATAGTTTTAATATGAAATTACAATCTATTCCTATTTAGTTTGTAATTACATTAATCCCTGAAAAATTAAAACAAACCGGATACATAATATGTAGCTCGGATACATTAAAAACTAGCTCTGATACATTATAAAATAAACCGGATACATAATATGTAGCTCGGATACATTAAAAACTAGCTCGGATACATTATAAAATAATTTAGAATTAAGAGAGAAATAAGGGATTTTAGAGGTTTTTAGAAATAGAAGGGAATATTAGAAATAAGAAAAACATAAGACGTGTATTTCAGTAATTTTTCCTAATTAGAAATAAACATTAGATCCAAGTCTGATAATCCAGAAAGATAATTCTGAAGGAGACAAAATCAAAATGATGGGCTAAAAAAAGAGATACCTATGTAAGTCTTTGATAATCTACTTTACAAAATCGGAAAATTAGCAAATTAATCAAAAATCCTAACATAATTATTAAAAATATTTATAGTTTATAAATATTTGTAAAAATGTCAAAATGTTAATAATTTAGAAAGCATTATGTATCCAGATTTAGTTCCTATTTTACCTCACCTTAATTAAAGTTTTCCAACTCATTCTCTCTCATATGTTTTCAAAAAAACAGAAGTATTTTCTCTCTCACTAATTTCCCTCTTCCAATTCTTCATCTTTCAACTCCTGCTTCTCTCTCTTCCATTCTTTCGGTTTTTTTTTTTTCCAGAAATTGAAAAATATATCTCTAAAGATATTCACAACAATCCCTTGGATTAAGGTATGCATCTTTATCCGATTTTTAGGTTTGTTTACTGATTTTATTTTTGTTTAAATCTTTCAAATTGACCATTTCGTTTAGGGTTTGAAAACCCCAAAATCACTCTCTAATGGCCGAATCTAAGAGGATTACAAGAGGTATCCAACTAAATCAACAATTTTCTAGCGATTTTCCATCCTTTATTGATTATATTACCATTACAATATTTGCATGTTCAGTTGAAGTTGTTAAAATCATAAAAATCATGATTTTCTATTAGTCTCGAGTATCTGTAACAATTTTCTTTTGTATTCAAAATTCAATAAGTATGCGTATTGATATAAAATAGTATTGTCATTGTCTATGGATATTGTGGGTTTGTTAGTATAGATATTGTATTCCTTAATTTTTTATTTTTGTATTCGTGGACGTTCTGTTGGTTTTGATAATATACCCACGTACTTGGACTCATCATATCTATGTATCCTTTTCTAGTTGTGGACATTGTAAGAGTGTTGTTTGTATCCAGTCAATTAAAGATACATATTAATATATAGTTGTATTCATTTTTTAAGAAATAGTGATGCTATTTCAAATTGTATTCATGTTTTATTGTTTGATTGTTTTGTATTCATTATGTTATATATGTTGTATGTATTTTGTGTGCAGTATAGTTTGTTTTGTGATAAAACATGTTTCGGTCATTATATGAGAATCAAGTATTCGTTAATTGTTGAATCATTAATTTGTTTGGAAGTTTGGACATGAAAGTTTTTTAAATTTTATGGGTAATTATAATTTTTTTTTGGATGACGAGACAGAGTTTTACTAATGCACAAGTGAATACAGATTCAAATTTGGGTTTGGTGAAAAAAAAATCAGAAAAAGGAACATAGCAGACGAAGAAGAAGAAAGAGATAGTGAGAGAAGAAGGTAGCAAAAATTGTATTCATATTAATTTTTGTTTGTCAATTGTTTTTCTTTTACTCAACATTTGTATTTTTATTAAGAACATTTTCTTTTTTAGTTCTTAGTCATTCCAATAGGTATGCCGAATGAATTTGTATTTCCTAAGTATTGATGTATCTTATTTCTTTCACAGTCAATTTGTATTTATTTTTTTAGATTATTGTATTCTTCCTCAAAAGATTGTATTATTTCCACTATGTATGCTATTTTCGTCCAGAATCTTGTATCATTTCTTAAATCGTATTCATATATATGTAATGATTAGATTATATTGAGATACAATCAGTAATATTTTTATGATACAAATAAAAGAAAAATATATTTGGCAACCATGTAATACATTTTGATCATGGATACAATTTTTAGTTTTCACTATGAAAGTAAAATACATTCATAACTCAATCATGAATACTTTTTGTTATATGAATGTAAATTTGTATTTGTTGATGATTTTGTATTCAATTTTTGTGGAATACAATATAGTTACGTGGACAACTATTCTGTCTAGAGCGATGATAGCCTTAAGATCATCCTATCCAACTCTTGGTGGTAGCTTCCTCCAGAACAACAAGGCCGCACCAAACACAAGTGAAAAAAAAGTAAACTCAAATGTCGAAAACAAAAATTAGAAATAAGAAAATTACATGAAAAAACCAGCTGGGTGTTTAAGAAAACAAAAATTGGAGCGCCAAATAAAATTAGATCCCATCCGTAGCAAAATGGGGATGAACAAGGCACCAAGCAACAAATTCAGCAGACTACTTGAACTTCCAGCCCAATGTCGATTTGTATGCCTATCTGTTTGTATGGATCTCTTTTTTTCCAGCAAAAACTTTGATCAATTGTTGGCTTCTACGGAGAAGGAGGATCATCAATGGAGAATTGAAAGTCGTTAATGGGGGATGAGGAAGACGAGAGAATTTGTCGCCTATTTTAGTCTTTTAATCTGTATCGATCTCCTTTTTTCCGGCAAAAATCTTGTCTTGCCTTCTACGAAGAAGGAGGATCATCAATGGAGAATTGAAAGTCGTTAATGGATGATGAGGAAGACGAGAGAATTTGTGCCTATTTTAGTCTCCTAATCTGTAAAGTAAGTAATAATATATTTTGAGCTCTATTTACTTAATTTGGAAGATTATCTCCCCTGATTTTCTCTAATTTGTTATTTGCTTAGTTGTATTTTATTAAGTTAAATAAAAAAAATACATAAATCAACAATATAACAAACTAAAATATTGACATTTTTAATAAATATTAAAAGTGTGGCTAAGGGGTCCTATTAAATGCTAAATATTGACATTTTGAAAATTTTCCCTTACAAATTAGCCAGCAAATGTATAAGTCTTGTATATCAGAAACGTTATCTTGGCCCAAACTGTAGCTTTGGGCCAATTGCTCACTTGGTATCTTGATAGTTTGTATTTAGGAATTTAGAAAGTAACCTAAGTTAGATATGATCTCTTTTAGTCTCAGTTTAAAAGTGTTACAATTTCAATTTTCGACCTCGAAGCTATGGTACGAAGTAATTGCACGATTTATCTTTTAAATAGGTTGATTTTTAATTTTTGTTCTTTGAATGAGCTGTTTTTTAATGTTTAATCTAAGAAATTGAATTTATGCCTAGTGTAACATAAGTTCTTTTTAAGGGTGCGGGGCACAACTTATGAAATGTTAGGATATAAAAATATAAACTTACAGCTTAAAAAAAATTATTTATCGTGAAGGCAAAAAATTAAAGGCATAACACAAAATAAGGACAAAAGTGCAATGGTCCCAATGGTCATGGTGTATGAACTACCAGTCTGCCATGGACTTTGGCCCAAAGATAGCACTGGCCTAGCCAAATTGCTCACCTGGGACTTTTTAGTTTATTTTTGAAAAAAACTATCTAATTAGACGAAAATATTTCTGTCATATATATTAAATGTCACTATATTTTGAGATAATTACATAGTTTCATTCTCCTCCCCTTTCTCTCGCTTGCTCGCTCTCTCCCTCTTTCCCCCTTTCTCTCCCTTGATATCAGATACATGTATAAAAAGCACGAATATAAAAAATATTTGATACCACATTCATGAAATTGTCATCAAATACACTAGATGAAATTGATATATTTTGGATACATAGATACATGAAATTGATACTAGATACACATACACATAAATTTTGCAACTCAAATACATTTTGGAATACTGATAGAGAGGCAAGCAAGACAGTCAGTGTATCTCAGATGTATGCGAATTACACATGAATACAAATGTATCTTAAACAAATTATACCTAATCTGATCATATGTATCTCGTATATATCCAAGGAAATAATTTTCTATTCGATATTCGATATTCAATACTCGCATTAGAATTCGGAGAATTCAGAGTCATGTCAATATGTAATTATTTTCACTATAAAGGAAGTGCATAAATATGCAATCTAGCTCACTAAAGACTAAAGTTGTATATGATCCAATTAAAAGCAGCCAAACACTACCAAACAATAAATAGAAAAAAGTTATGTCAGCCATTTCAATATGCAAACAAAGCAAAGATGCCAATTGCTAGTCCTTTTGTCATCCCAAAAAGTAGTGATCCAAGGGTTTGTTCTTAGAAGTTTCCAATTATAATAAATTAATCACTCGTGGGGTACTTAATTTATACTAATTTCAAAAGGATATGTTGTTTGCTAATCAGATAAACTTAACTTAGCTTGTTGCTAATTTTTTATAGACTTCTACAAAGAACATGTAATATTATAAAATTAAGCACGTTCATATGTAACTAATTAAACCTATGTGTTTTTGTTTGCATGCATATCTTAAAGTGGAATATTGATGTGGCTAGCATATAGATTAATTGTTTAATTTATGGTACTTATTATTATCCACTTTGGACATTCTCCTCTAATGGCAATATTTTATACCGTATTTTTTCTTAATTAAAACAAAATTGGAGGGAAAAATAATGATAAAAATTGACTTGTTGACTAGTTAGACAATAGATCATTCCAATGGAATTTTGTTTGGTTTGAGTGTAGTTGAAGTCCTTTAGTAGGTTTGCTTATGAATGTGCCTTATAATGTATTAGGACAAGCGTTGTGATGAGATGAGTATGATCTTTTTATTTTTAATCAGAAATTTCGAGTTTGAGCTCTAATTATATTTAAAGTTTTGTCAGGGAGCATTTCCTCTCAAATGGACTTTACGTGACGCAAATTCAAATTAATTGAGTCTCTAATACAGGTAGCAGACACTGAGTTATTAATGTATTAGAGATGAAAGATATGATTATTTCATTCACCTTTGGTGTGGTTAGTTTATGGAGTTGTAATTTATTCAAAAAGGGAAAGTATACTTAAGTAGAAAAAACAACACCTAATCAATATCAACTTCAATAGGTAACCACAATTAGTCAACATTTTGAAAATCTTCATACATGTTAATTAATTCTATTTGATACATTGAGATTTTTTCCTTTTGGGCCCCAAGAGAACGTGCTTTCGGCTAAACATCACTACTTATTATCAACTATTGACTTTAAACTTTAGCCTTTTCACATAAAAAATAATACCTTGTAGTAATATCCATATACCTTTGCTTAAAAGCTAAAACCTCCTAACTTTTTTCTTTCACAATTTTATGTAAATTTCATCCACCATCATGAACCAATATGGTACAAGAAGTGTAAAAGCTAGGCATAATTACACTCATTGTCCTCTACTTGAATTTATGTATGTATACACACATGTACTTATCTATACATATTACGAATTAGTTATAACGATAAGAGTTAATAGTCAAAAACACATCTGAACTAGCATTTTTTTGCAAGTTTCGCACTTTAACTATTAATTGTTCTCTTTTCCTTCATGAGCTATCATCATCTATATATGTATTAAAACACACCTTAAGCTGACTAGGTCAATTATCAGTCATTGTTCCATTTTTCTACTTGAACTATCATCATCTACTCAACTAGTTGTGTTTTGTAATACATAAATGATGCTCTAGCTCAGTTATGAAAAGAAAACAATTGATAATTTAGGTGTAAAACTTGCAAAATGTGATTATTCAGATATGTTTTTAATCATTAACTCTAATAATAATTCATACCATCACAACAAAAAATCATGAATTGCTTTTTGTTCTTCTTCATCATCACCAACTATATATATACATAACCAAAAAAAAATGTGTCTAGTGATGTGTCATTTTCTAGAGCTATATATCTATGTGAGATATCTCAAAAAATAATAAAAATGGTATAGGAAATATGATAGGAAATTGTATGATTGAAGGGGGGAGTGCTTTTGTCCAACCAAAGCATTATCTCTATGACCAAAGTGCAACACAATATGCGCAAGACGCTCCCTTGAGACAGCTACTTATTGTGTGTGTGTATATATATATATATATATATATAATCTTCACTTTCACCAAGTCTTCTTTATTCATGCATATGAGACATTTTGGTATCCAAAGATCAGATTTCTTAGTTGGAAAGCCTACTTTTGAGGGTCCTTCATATGGGCAAAGAAGTAAAGTATATATATCCTTTTTCATGTCATCCTATTGGAACCACATGATCTTATTTTTATTTTTATACTTTTTCCTAAGAAAAACAAAAGAATTGAACAGGAGTTTTGGAGTAACGATAAAGTTTGTTTCTGTGTTAAATATAGATCATCATGGTTCAAAATACGAAATATATCGATCGTTGATGGATCGGAGTTCTTCATGTCCTTCGTGACTCTTTATTTTGCAGTATAAACGATGTATGTTTAACGTATATTAAGGGTGTGTTTGGTACGAAGAGAAAGTGTTTTTTAGGAAAATAAGTGAGTTTCTTACTTATTTTTTCATGTGTTTGATACGTAACTAAAAAACATTATTCTAAAAGCATTTGTATTAATCTAGACAAATACTATGTGAAGCAAGCTAGGATGAGGCCTACGAAGGTAAGGGTGAAGATGAGGCATGTCAGATGGTGAGATCAATGTGTAATGATACTTGGGAAATCGTTTTCCCTACTTTTATTATTAAAGTCATTTTTTTGAATTTTAAGAAACTTATTTTCTTAGAAAAAAAATCAATTTTTTTAACTAACCGAACATTAAAAATAAATAAAAAATAGCTAAAAACAATTTTCTCCGTACCAAAGAATTGAAAGGGAAAAGGTGTACTTTCGATCTCACATATCAACATTTGTTATTGGTTCTAAAAGATTAAAATCACTTAGCTAACAAATCACATACCACTACATGTGTTGCTTTATTTTGATCCTTAATGTATCACATATGATTGAAATAATTCTTAATGCATTACAAAAAGTGTTCACTTTCAGTGGCGGACCCAAGATTTTTGCTCAGGGGGTTCTAAGTATAAAGAAGAAGTTCAGGTGGTAATGCAAGTGTGCGGTGAGCGTAGTAGCCCTTCGGCAGGCTCTTTGTAGAAGAACCATAGATATTTCATTGGTTCATAAAAGTAAAGACTAAACTAATCAAAGATATTGAGGACAAAGATGCACTGATAAGAATTTTAGTGGATCTACTGTATTACATAGGTTAATTCCTAAAACACTTGAAAATTAAATGATGAAAAAGGGAGAGAGACGGGGAAGAAAGATATTTACCTTATCATGCTAAACTTCACTCACTTTGTCACACCGTATTAAACATTTCTTTTTACTTTTATCATGCTCCATCGAGCATTCTTAAAATTTATTGTGCTTTTTATACTTTTATTTTGTAACGTTTTACATTATATTTCACTTTTAAAAATTTTTAAATTAGTATTCATTCAATCAAATATTACTATGAAAATCATCAAGATTCTCTAAAAGTGTGTAAAAATAGAGTTACTAATATTATAATGCATATTCAGAAGATAAATAAATGGCATCGTCAATTTTTTTAGTTCATATAGTTCAATTTACTAGGTTAGTCATAATTTGTAAATAAAACAAATAACGAATAAATCAAATAAGTTTAGTTTCTATCTCTCTAAAATAGAATTAAAAATATAAAAGAAATTTCATGAATTCTATTAAATTAATATTTTTAAAAAGATGTTGACGATATTTAAGTTTCTTCATTCAATTACATCTATTTACATTTTTTTTTTAATAAATTATATTTCTATTTTAATTTCAAGTTAATTATAATTCATCATTTTTTTTAAAAAGTTATTCAAACGTATATGAAAAAAGAGTTACGTTGAAACAAAATGAATAATAGATATAAAAAGAATAAAATATAAAAATAAAAAGAATGTGTCTAATAATTTTTTTTTTTTAAAAAACAAATTAAAAAGAAGAAATGGAATAAAAGGAAAAAATAATGAAAAAGAAGAAGAAGGTCTAACCCCAAAGTTCCATTTTCCAAAGCATTAATTAAAAAGAGGGGAAAAATGTTGCCAATGGCATTTGAACCCATTACATAGGGGCATTTCATGAACCAGTTATCCACTGAGCCAAGTCTGTCCTTTGTTTTTCAGGGGGTTCATTTTAATATATATACACATAAAATCAAAATTTGACGTTATATATATATTTATAGCGTAATTTTTTAATGAGGGGGCTCGGGTGAACCCCCTAGGCTCCACCTAGGTCCGCCCCTGTCCAGTTCGACCAAACAAAGAAGATAACAATGGTATATTTTGTTAGCCACATGTGAGACCCACCGTTAAATATAATACCTTTTTTAACATCTTTATTAGATTTAAGGTAAAAAACCAAAATAAATATTTTTTTATTATACATTAAGGACCATTGTAATCATGTATAATACATTAAGGACCAAAATAAAACAACACAGGTACATTAAGAACCATTTTGATCATTTTCTCCTCTTTATTGCTTCTCCTTTTGGATATCATGTACTAGTAGTATCCTACATTATAAAAAAAACCAATAAAATGGCTAATAATCACCATCAAAAAATGTGGTGCAATGGATAGAGGTTATGGGTTCGAGTTTTGAATATGATTTTTTTTTGTAGGGATCCATCCCCCTAGATGGGGTCTTACGTGACGCGAATTCAAAATAATCGAACTCCAACACAAATATTAGACAACGAATAAGAACCAAAATAATTTTTAAAAAATGGCTTATAGTCATAGAGAGACAAACTAAAAATATACTTGAGGGGTTTAGTTGGTACAAAAAGAGAATTTATTTTCTTTTGCACAGAATATTGAAGTGCTGTCTTGCATTCAACATAAGATCTCATATAATATATCCACACAAAATGAAAAATATAAATCATTACAACTTTTGAATCCTTTATTCCCAATGCCCTATGCTATATATCTCGTCTCTTTTTCAGAAAACCTCATGACCATTCTCTTTATAACTGTCCAATATTCAAAAAAGAATGAAATAGATACTTTTGATACCTTTAAGGCTCCTCTATCTTTGTCATGACCACAAAAAGTTGAAAATTCTCTCTTTAAAGAGTTTAATTTGCTCCCTAAAATTCTACTTTTTTTATTGGGAGAAAAAAAAAGGGCTTTGTACTTAGGATTCTCTTTAAAAGTTTGGGATAAAAAGTGAATGTGTGATTATCATGATCTCTGAGTATTTGGCTAAGCTACATATTATCATAATTGTTATTAATTAATTATTAGAGATCAATAAAATTGTGAGTTATAAAGGTTGGTCAGTTCATTGACTAATTATGTAGGGAATAATGTACGAATTGTTATGAATTGAATAATGATAATGTATTTTTTTTGCCTCAAATTATTAGTCTTATTTTTCTATTAGACGTCTTTTAAGAAAACGTTAATTGAGAAGTATTTTAACTATCTTATCCTTATTTATCTCTTACAATTTAATTTCTTAATTAAATATTTATTTTATTTGTGTGAGATCATCTCATAATTGAGGTGTTTATAGTCTTCATGAAGAATGACTATTAGGGGTAAAATAGAAGAGAGATAATTAGTTTTGTTTTGTGAATTTCTAAAATAATAAATAATTAGAGATAACTATTTTTAAAAATCACGATAGGTAATATGAGAATTAGACAGGAGTAATGAACATTGTTATATACCGTATTAAAATATACTCCTTCTGTTTCGTTTACTAGCTAGACTCTTATACTAAAAATGATACTTTTTAACTTGTTCATTTTAACAAATCAAGGAAGACTTATCATTTTCTTTCGATACTACATACAGTACTTCTAGTAATCAAATTTAGATTTTCAAAGCATAATTAATTAGATTCATCGGTAAAATAAACCTCCTATAATTACTTTTTTAAAAAGAGTATCAAATCAACATGAATATCGTGGTGAAATACTAATGACAATCACAATTTCTTCAGAAGCATGTAAAATTTAAGCTGGATAAATAAAAATAAATCAAGAGAGTAATTTTCACAACATGAGTGTTTGTTTATGATACTTAGGGCTTGTTTGGACATCATTCAAAATTGAAATTTTATCTTGATATGCCCTAATTTCCAAACATGTTTTAAATATCATAAACAAACATCGAATTCTAATCATAACTTCAAATTTAAGTTCCAAAATACCTGGTCAAATGCCAGCCTTACGTACTATACTAATTTTTTCCACTCATTAAATATAAATAAAACATTAAAAAAATAAACATAAATATTTGTAGTCACAAGGTTGCTTGTACTATTGTTTGTCTTCATCATTATATTATTTGTCTATTCAAAATTCAAATCCATATTTTGAGACCTATATATTACAACAATTATTGGACATGGTTGTTAATCAACAAACAAAAATCAAAAGTTCCTTTCAAATATAACCCCTTTTGTAGGGAAGATTGTTGATTTGTCTGATTAAGGGAGGAGCGTCTGTCTTTAATTCTAGTCTTATTAAAATAAGCCACATGCATATTCTAAAATCAATAATATAAAAAAAATGTTTTTTTTTTCTTTCTAAATTGTGACTTAACTTTTTTTTAAAATAACAAGTGGATGTTCATATCCGTTAGAATTTTTATATTTTTTTTGTGGGAACCACTTTGTTGGAAAGGGGACTCCATTATATAATGATATATATATATATATATATATATATACAATTTTCAGTAAGACAAGTCTATATCAATGTCCAAAGCTTAAAATGTCTTCATTCATTAACTCCTGGAATTAATCTTTTATTTTTCCAATCAAGTGGTCCTTTTTTATTTTTGGTTTCTTACCTGTTGTTCAATATCCATAATAGAGCTTGATTAAATCCGAATTTATATCAGGAAGTCCCACATTGAGGATAAAATGTTCTGTAACGAAAATGACTATGCATACAAAAAGACTCTAAATCTAAAATTTCTGGTTAAAGATGAAGAAGTAGTTACCGAGTGCCACAATTTTTGTTGGTTGATCAAGTGGTCTTTAATGAAACAGAAGGGCAAAAGCAGGAAGTATACCCCCAAACAGAAATAGTTATAAATAGTGCTGACAAATATAATGCCCAACCTAGTCAGTTTTTCTTCTTTGTTTGGTCCTATGTGGTCCGTTGATAATTTAATTTGAGAAGTGATTTGACAATTGGTACTACGTGGTTACTAACAATTCAACGAATGACTAATCAAGTACATCAATTAAACTCATTTTCACATTTTGCTTTATAAAGATATAAACTTACTAAACATGCAATGTCTAATTAATCTTCTTTGCTTACTAGGAAGACCTCTTGTGACCTGTGGGAATCTTGAAACCACGTTTATCATTATCATAGGAATCTAAATTAGGATATAGAATTATTGGATGTATACATTTGAAATTTCTCATAATAAGTAAATGTGTCATTTAATTTGGATTCAACGGATATTTATGTTTTCTAACACTTAAATTTAAACTTTATACAAATGTAAATGTCTACTGATGCACACCCAAAGTTAGAAGACATAAATATCAACTAAAGCTAAGTTAAATAATACATTAATGTGTCATTTGACTTGGCTTCAACTGGCATCTATGTCCTTCAACTTTGGATACGTACAAAGTAGACACTTAAACTTTTTTAAAGTTGAACAAGTAGACAGATTCACCCTATGTTGCAGTTTTGCGTCCTACATGACATGCTACATGAATTATGCTTTATAGGACGCGTGTGTTTACTTGTTTAACTTTTGAAATAGTCTAAGTATCTACTTATACACACTAAAAGTTAGAGGCGTAGATATAAGTTGATATCAAGTTAAAGAAGACATTTATGCATTATGCCAATTTATGTTTTATGCCTTTTAAATTTCTTGGACATAATACATAAATGTGTTTTTTAACTTGTCCTCAACTGACATATATGTCCTCATTCGGGTGTGCACAAATAAGTACTTAAATTTGTATAAAGCTAGACAAGTAGACATACATATCCTATGTAACATAATACATATAGGACACCACATAATACGCAAAATGCCACATAAGATGCGAAATTCCATGAAGGATGCATTCGTCTACTTATTTAACTTTATATCATAATTTATATATTTATTTTGTACAAATCTAAAATTAAAAATATAAATTTCTTCTCAAACCAAATTAAATAGACACAATTAAATAATACATTCGATTGAACCCACATACTGTAATTCGAAATATTCGTCATGATGAATTAGCAGTTCACTTATTGCAATGACAAAAATCTGAAGAAATGCTGGTAGATATTGAATGCAAGAAAGGCCAATAGGATTTTTTTTGGTTTTTGTATCTCTTTTTACGATTAAAAAACAATGAAGGTCGGTACACAGGAGTAGGACATATGTATATACTCCCTCCGTTTAAAAAAAATGATATTCTTTCCTTTTTAGATGGTTTCAAAAAAAATAACCTTTTCTTTTTGTAACATTTTAATTGAACTTTCTATGTGGCATGTTTAAGACCACAAGATTAAAAGGCAATTTGTACATTTGAAATAACTTTAATTTAGGACCACAAGATTCAAAAGTCTTTTTTATTTTCTTAAACTTCGTGCCAAGTCAAACTATACCATTCTTTGTGAAACGGAGGGAGTACTTATTATTGAGGAAGGGGTTTTATCCCGGGCCTACAATAAAATAATCAAGATAAGAATAAAATTGCACACACATCATTTTTTTAAAATTTTATGTGTTTTAGTAACTTCATTCGTCTAATTACTATGTTGCCATCGTTTGATGGTGTATAAACTATAAAGTTTAATAAAAAAATAAAATTTATGGTTTAAAATAAATTTAAATATTATGTGCTAGAAAAAAATTAAAATTACATTATTTTTAATTATATAAAGGAGATATTTTTTTGAGCAAATTAAAAGAAACATATTACATAAATTAAGATAGATGAGTACTATTCCAAAAAGTCATACATTATAATATTTTTTTTACAACAATTTTTTAAAATACATTATATATATTTTTAATTTTTAACTATTACTTAAGATTTATAATAAATCTTTATATAATTTTTAAATATGTAAAAAAAAATCTTAGAAAAATGAAAAAATTATGTCTTATAAATTCTCATTAAAAATTAGTTAGTCTAATCTTCATATATACTCTAAATTAGGCTACATAAATTGCTGAGTAAATGACATTTGTATACGTACAATACTCTCTTTTCGTCTCAACTTATATGAAACTTTTTTGTTTCAATTTATATTTGGTCGAGCCATAAATAATTTATGTTTATGATCGCATATATTTAATTTCTTCAATATCTTACCGAGTTTTTCCTTTATCTTTTTGCCAAAAAGGCCACTTCACGGTAGTAAATGTCACTTCGCTTGATAGTTGAAATTACAATAATACCATTGAACCCTCAAATATATATAATATAATATAATATAATTAATTATCTTTTATTGACCAAATTATTATCACTATAAAATTTTGTATCTTTATCTTAAAAAATAATTGTGCGAGGTAGAAGGAAGGAAGAAGAAGAAGGGAAAGAAAGAAAATAACTTATCTTAAAATATATTTTCTTTCACGCTCCACAAAGGTGAAGTACACCACATTGCCACATAAGCAAAAGGTATCTAATTGATATTCTTTTTATTTTAATTTATTTATTTAGTTTTGACTTGAAATAAACTTAAGAAGGTATAGAAAATTTTTGAATCTTGAAATTTTATATTAATAATAATATGTAAAATATATTTAAAAATTTGTTATTTTTGTGATCTTAAACATGTCATATTAAAAATTATAATTAAAGAGTTATAAAATAGAAAAAAGAGGTATTCTTTTTTAAGACAGACTAAAAAGAAAGTAGGACAAACAAATTAAAATCAAATGAAATTGTATTACACTACAACAAAAAATAATTTTTAGTGACAATAAATATACACATAAATGAAAAGTGTTAAAGTCTTTATCGTCATTAGTCAATTGTCATTGGATCCAACGACACTAAAGACTTTAAGAACATATACAAAGAAGACTAATTGTCACTAAAAATACATTTGAGCGGTAATTAAGCTAATATTGTTAATTAATTGTCGCTAAACATCATTTTCTGATGTTGTATTACCTCTCATTAAGTATGTGTTTCTCCCTAAAAGGTGAAGGTTATGATCACACAAAGGTTGGATAGGGATCAACAATGGGTTGTGACAGAGTGGTAAGTATTTTTTTATCCTTAATTAGAAATTTTGAATTTGAGTTCCTTTGAATATGAAATCACTTTTGTTAGGGACTGCTTTATCCCGCGTTAAGAAGGTTGGATAGGGAAGAGGGTAGGAGGAGGAAGATGGCTGTCTGTTTGGAATGTAATTTGATTAATCAAACAAAAAGTGATGGGTCATGAAGCATTAAGATAACTAGGAGGTAACTGCACAGTCTAATTAATATTAATGCACTAGTACTAGTGATATTCATAAATTGGAACCCCCTATCTTTTATTGCTAGAGGGACCAACCAACTCTCCTTTCTCAAGTCCCCTTCACTTCACTGCATTTAGCTTATGGCCATGTTTTTTGTTTCCCCCTATAATTCCACCTTTACCAATTTCTCCATTATAAAAAAAAAAAAATAAAGTTCTTTTGGGTAGTAAGTAATAAAAACAAATAGCAAAGCTACAAAAATCGTTATCGTCATTCACGTGCATGGCACACAGTGAAAAAAAAAAAGTAAGAGAGAGAAGTAAACAAGTGTCATTTTTCCTTTTCATACATGCTTTGGTTGTTGTATTCGAGTTGAGAATCTTTCAAAATCAGTTTTTCTATCTTCACAAGATAGTACTAATAAGATCTATGTATATTATATCCTCCTTAGACCCCACTTGTAAAATTTCACTAAATATGTTGTTAGCAGTGGTGCGGTTTGAAGAGGTATATGTACCCAGATCATACCTCTACCTTGGAAAATTAAAAAGTTGTTTCCAATAAACCTCTAGCTCAAAATAAAAAACGCATAACGAAATAGGATAGTAATTACAACAAAATAGGATAATAATCAAAATACAACACACAATAAATAAACAAATGACATCCCAAATGAAACATTTTATTATTATTTTATTTCATATATACTACATGTAACATCATGTTTGATACATGAGTCCATAATACAACACACTTTTGAGTAGGAAATCTAAAAAGGCCCCAAAGACCCTTTGTATGGTTAGGCTAAATTTTAGCCCGAAAGATCAGAGGTGGTATTTTTCCATATTTACCTCCTCTTTTGATTGAGAAAAAATAAAAATAAATTAAAAGAATAAAAACGTGTATCCATTACACGTTTGAAAGAAAATAAAAGAAATAGTCCAGTATATTGTTAGGACAAAACAAAAAAAACAAAAGGCAAATTTTCCCGCCAAAAAACACGCAATACACACTGTGTAGAGAACACACCTCAAACCAAAAGTCTGATTATAGAGAGCCAACTGTTATTCTTGTAGTTCAATAATCCCTTGTTTTTTTTTTTTTCTTTCTCCTTGAGTGGATTCATTCATTTTCTTGGAGCTAGTGTTGAAGTTGGAAGCAATAATGGTGGCCCTATATTATAGTTTTATAAATCAAGAGCCTTCTTGACTTATTCATCTTGCTCGAATTTTTTATTTTAATTCAAATTCTTTGCAATGGGCTCCACAATACCTTTTTTCCATTCAATAATCAATGTTCTCTTTGAACTTCAATCACAAACCCCACTTGATTCACACTTCTCCATATCACTCCACTTCTTTGCTACCTATAATTAAACAATCTCCAAAATAATATGTACGTACCAAATCCCCTCTCCCTTGGGAATCTGCAAAAGCCATTTATTCAATGGCATTTCTTCTTCTTCTTCTTCTCTATTAGATATATATAATCTACAACACTCATCTGTCAAATTAAAACTCAAAACACCCTCAAAGATGAAAAATTACTGAGGATCCTTATTCTTAATGTTCATTCCCACGGATTAACTATCGTCATCTGTGACACTCCACCAGCTGTTATTTAATTTTCTTCTTTTATAAGATGTGGAAGAAGATGATGATGACGACGAGTCACTAGATGCTAAAGTAGTAGTAGTACTAGTCCGAGTCATGACTCGTACCTGTGGATATACTCTTGGAAATCTTCGGGGTCTTAATGCAATTGCGTACTTTTGCACTAATTCATAGCAGCCCACGATCTTATCCTGCCAAAAAGAGGAGATAACTTTATTACTCTAAAATCAAGATTCAATAATAGAGAGTTATTACTAGAAGACATATGATACAAATTTATTCTTACTTTGTGGAGTCCATGACACCAGGATTCAGCATGTTCAGCATTCACAAGAGAGAAATTTGGAAGGTCATTAGCTGCACATAGTATTGTAGCTGCAGCTATGCATGATGGCCAATACTCATGAAAGCTAGCTTCTGTAAATATCACCCCTAACAAGTTAAGTCACCTAAACGATAACTACAATAATAACAAATACACCCATAGTATACAAAGTTATTTATACAGTCATGTATAAATAAATACTCATGCATGCATGTGTAATATACGTATATTTAATTTGCTGCTTATTTTTTAGTAGGATAAAAAGGAAAACGAACCTTGAATATTAGAGAGGATAATCTGAGAAGCCCTTGATACAAGGAACGCAGTGAAAGTTCCTAGTGAATCAAGTTTAGCTGCAAAGAAACTGAGGAAGCTAAACGGAGTTATGGATCGGAGCCTCCAATCTAATATCCTCAGCACAAGAAACTCCATTCTTTGGATAGTTTTTGGTTCAAATATATACTTAGCACCTTCCACCTAGTGAAGTTAAATAAAAAATCATCAAATCACATGAATGGTCATCCTTTTCAATTTACAAGACGAAAACAATCAAATAAAACAAATTACCTGAAGATCCAAAAGAGAAGGAACAAGAGGTTCCTCCATTTTTGCAGCTAAAGATAAGCAAGCAACCGACAATAGTTGAAGTGGCCAGCCATTTGTTTGCTGAAATTACATTGAAAGCGAAATTCACATAACTAACACTACGAGTTGATGAAATGTAAACACTCTCCATCTCCAACTCGATTAGATTACTCGAAAAAACAAATAAAATATAGTACACATATATATTTAATCAATTCCCCTAAAGAGACAAGCGGACCTCCAGAACGAATACTTTTACAACCAATGTCACGTACACTTAAATTATTGCCAGCATGCTTATATAATATAACATTAAATTATACAAACACATTCAAGTACACCAGAGTAAAAAACATTTTAAAAGTTTTTTAATACCTTTTGATCAACTTTCAAGTGTACTATTCCATTCTCTTATATTCTTTTTCCTATTTTACTAAATGAAATACCCTTTACAACTCATTGTTTTTTGGTGAGACTACAAAAATTTACATCAAATTATTATTGGTGAGACCATAAAACAAAAAGATCTTGTACTTTTATATAACTACCGTTACAAAAAAACTAGTACCTAGTGTTAATATATACAACACACAAAAACAGTACAGAAACAATGAGGACCTAATTAGTTGAATTTGTCTTTGCTGTTTTTAGATTAATCCCACTAGATCTGACCAAAAATTAGCCAACAATTAGTATAATTAGACCCTGTTTATGAATTTACAGTTTACTTAACTTTTCGAAACGTGTAACCAAAAGTCAAATGTAATCCTATAGTTGAAATGACTATAAGATAATTCAAATAACAAAATACCTAAACAACCCTTAAATATGACACCAATCATTAATTGTACACCGAAATTTTTCATTAGTCTTATTCTCATGCCCACACCTCATCGTAAGAGAATAACGATAACATATCCAGTTTAATTTTATAAAATCGGAAATAACTTGCCAAATATCAATAAATATTTTTCGTCTCATATAAGATAAAAAAAAGGGAAATGACTGATTTACCGGCAAGCTTCTCGAGTAGAGAAAACGATCGAAATAGTTAACGGCGAGATACGCCGTTAATGGCTGGAAACCATAGTGGCGCTGTACCTGCAAAAAAATAAAAACTGAATTAGTTATTCGATTCAGTTTTATACAGTGCGTAGTGTTAACTACAAGTGTATTTTAGCAAATAAAAGTAACAAAAATCTAACATGCGCCGATCGCCGGAGTTTACTATGCTATCGATGAATAATACCTTGAGAATCCATGAAACGGATTCATCTCTAGCGGCGGCGCTTAGAGATTGAGATTGGAATTTCTCGATATAGTCAAATCCAGGTACGAAATTTCGTTCATCTTCGATAAGACCGGCGATTGATTCATCGATATCGGCGAACTGAGATTCGATATCCGACGAGGAACATTCCGGCAAATCCTCTCCTCCTCCGTTTGATAAAACGGTATCGGAGTCTTCGCCGCAGAGTAGGTCGGAGAAGCAGTCGGAGTAAGAGACTGACATGATAGGTCACCGATGGAAATCCTCATTCTATTTTAATCATTTTTTTATTGGAGAAGGTGATTGCCGGAAACGGAGATTGATCGGAGAAGATTGCAGGAATGTCGACGTGGATTTGAAGAAGAGGTAGCAGGAAGTGTTAGTTTTTTTTTTTTTTTTGGTGAGTGTTTGATTGTGGCTATCTCATTCACTGGGTATAAATAGTTATATATGATTTATATTTTGTAATTTTGTTTTAGCATTTAAAAAATATACAAACAAAAAAAAATATAGTTAGAAATATGTCACCTAGTTTAAAAGTTAAATTAAGTTTTAAAAGTATTTCAATTTTATTTTTATTTTTATTTTATGTAATGTAAAAGTCATTCAACTTTGACTTAATTAACTGAAAATTAAATATAACATTTTGTAAAGATATAACTGTTTATTCAGATTGTAATTTGATCAAAAAATTTATTTCTTTTCCTTCTATGCATTATATGTCGCACATGAAGACTTAGTGATAATATATTTCATTATAAACGTTATTTTAGTTATATATTTTTTTTTATCAAGATATTTAATAAAATAGATTCAGTTAAATATGAATAAAGAAATATTTAACGTTTTACATAGTAATATCAAATTAAAATAATATTACTCCCTTGATGAGGGCTTTAACTAGATGACATATAACTCTTTCGTTTCAAATTAGTTGTCATGTTTCATTTTCTTAAAAGTTAAATCATGTTAATTTTGATCAATATTTACAAATATATTTTTTTAACTATTTTGATGTGAGAAATATTGTAACTAATAGTATTTTTTTTATATAATTTTTGAATACATATAAATTTTAACCTAAAATTATTATACATACTAATTAATTTAACTTTAAAAATAAATTAAATTAACTCTAAAAAAATAAAACATGAATTTGAAAGAAAGTAAAGTGGAGTAATTTCTTTTCATATAAGACTCTGAATTAAATCAATGTATTTTATTTTCTTAAAAGAATCTAGAAGATTCTGATCTAAATACTAAAATGTAGTAGTACTAGTAGTATTAAAATATCAGTATGGGCTAGTACAACTTATAAGCACTCTCTTCTTTTACCAAGTCAAAAAACAGAGAAATTTAATGATGCACAATTCAAACTTAGTATAGTTTCAATTGAATACTTCCCGTTTCACATTATTTGACTTTATATTAAAAATAAGGAAAAATTATTTAAATATGTATTTTATTTTACTATAATTTTTTACCATTTAAAAGAATTCCAAAAATTCCCTCGCGGATACATCACTCTCATTTGACTGATACATCCCTTCCCTCTCTGATGCATCCCTTTATATATGTATCCGGATGCCTGTTGATGTATCCAGCAGTTTAGTGATGTATCCGGATGTCCTATTCCCTCTCTGATACATTCCTCACCTATGTATCTGGAAGTCTAGTTATGTATCCGAAATCCATAAAGTTTAAGAAATTTTTGTAATTTGAAAAAGAGTAGAAAGTAATGTCATTAGTTCTTAACACTATGGGACTTTTGTAAATTATATTAAAAATAATTATTTCAATTTACTTTAAATATATGAGGATAAGACAATTTTATTATATATTTTTTAAATTATTAAATGACTATTTATATTTCACTCTCTCTATTTGTATTTATACGACATTGTTTAAAATCATACAAAGTTTAAATATAACAACTTTATAAAATTATGATTTAAAATACTATTTAATCATTTGTGTGTGATTGACTATAAAGTATTTTATTAAGAGTGAAAAAAATATATAATTAAATGATTTTTAATTATAAAAAAAATAACGTCTTTTTAAAATAAATTTTAAAAGATAAACTTATAAATAGGGAAAAAAGTCTAAAAAATACTTCAACTTTGGCCGAAATTGTTGTTACGACATCAAACTTTATGGAGGTCCTTTTACCCCTGCACTATTTAATAGTATATTTTAAAGGTATATATGTGCTCATTTGGACACATTATTATTTATAATTATGCAATGTTTATGATGTCCATGTGGGAACATATATACCTTTAAAATACAATTAAATAGTGCAAGGAGGTAAAATATCCTTTCCAAAGTTCGATATTATTACAGCAATTTTGATCAAAGTTCAGATATTTTTCAGACCATTTTCCCTATGAAATACATTTTTGTTTGTACTAACCAATTTAGATTTAACTTAAAATAAAAAGGAAAAGAAAGGTAAAAATGTGTGGTTGGTTCATTATCACTTATCAGATGACAGAGGCTGTGTCACGTGAGATGGCAGTCTAAAATAATTAGAAAACCAAAACAAGTCTTTACCTACTATCCTCCACCAATATTATATATTTATATTTATATTGTTTCGTCAATTTTAATTTAATTTGTTTGTCTTATTACTTTTAAAATTTACTTTTTAAAAAGATATATTTTAATTCTAATTCTTTATGTGACATATTTAATATAATAAAATTCAAAAATATTTTAATACATGTAAACTCCATATCAAATTAAAAGAAGACAAATATGTTGGTAGTTTTTTAATTTATTTCTCTTCATTTTAAAAAAAAAAAAAACTTTTTTAGACAATATTTTAACTCTAATTTTTCACATAACATAATTAATACAACAAAATTAAAAAATTTCTTAATGCATTTGAGTTTTATATCAAGTTAAAAGAAGACAAATAAATCACAAACACATAGAATATTTTTATAAGCTCATCCCCGTCTAGTAGCTTATTCTCCACCCGCATTATATGTTTTATATGTTATATAAGCTCACCGTAAATTTGTAGCTTCAGTTCAGATTCTATATACATATTAAAATATATTTTCCTTAATTTATATGAAGTAAATATTAAGATGTGACGTATTCTTTAATAAAAATAGTCACGGACAGAAATTATCAATATATATCATTATTACATTTTTTATTATTTCCAAACTAGTATCTTAAAAAATATAAAATAATAAGAATTTTATTTAACGAAGAGAAAATATGAAGAAAAAATACTCAATAACTTTTTTTAACTTTAAAAAATTGAATTATTTTAAACTATTAAAAAAATTCTACCAATACACTTGTTATGGACTAGAGTAAGTATTAAGTATAGATAATAACTTTTATATCAAATAATTAAATATATTATGATAAAAATTCAAACTCAAACTCATAAGTCCAAATTTTGACTTTGCCTTTAATTGCTGGGATAAAATGAATTTCAACTACCAAATGTCTGAAAGATTGAAGTTCATGTTTTTGTTTCTGACATGATTATGAAACTTGCAAATTAAATGTGTTCATTCTAGATGGTAGATTCTCTCTTCATTTTATTTTACTTTATCTTTATATTAAACATATTTATTTCCATTTTATTATCTATTTTAACAAATCGAAAAAAAAAATACTTTTTTACCTCATCATATTATCATTAGTTTATATAATACTATTCTAGAGTTTTAAAGCATGATTGATAAGATTAATTTAGTAAAATACATTTCTAATAATAAAAATTAAAAAGTTATATCATGTTGATATGAATCAAGTAAAATGAAACAAAAAAATAAGTGTCATATAAAGAAATCAAAACATGATTAATTATATTGTCTTTTCAAATATATCCTTGCTCTAATCATATTAATAATTCAACTCCTAAAACGTGAAATTTAGTTAATTTTCTAATATATAATATATGGATATTTGAATTAATTTCATTGACGATCATTCAATTTCGTGTTTATCACACCAGAGTCACATTTTTTATTTTTTGTCATGTAGAATTCATTCAACTTTAATGGTTATTACATAAAATTATGCAACTTTTAATTTATCACACAAAGTCATACTTCTATTTTTCGTCATATAAAATCATTTAATATTGTCCAAATTAAATAAAAATAAATTTCACCTAAATTTATATCTCATAGTGTACATTTTATATGTGGATCTAATTTGATTTCAATATGGCTAACATATTCGACAATTTAATTGGATGAAACGCGTTGTGAGAGTGACTTTCCTTTAGATATCTATTTTTGGGTGAGTCAACTTTATATTTAGTTTATTCCATATTAATAAACTACAAGATCAAGACAAGATAAAAGTAGATTGGATCTCTTCTTCTTTAAAGTAAGTTTGTAAATTGTAAACTTGTAGATTGATCTAGACTTATTAAATTGTTTTCCCACACATTCCCACCAAAAGAATATTAAAACAAAATAAAAATATGAGGCAACTTCAGTTATCGAGGATATGATCTAGATATACAGGAGAGTACTTGGGCCGCAGACAGTGGCAGAGCCACCTTATAGTTAGCGAACTCCTTCTGACGAAAAATTTATTATTTATATATGATTAAAATAATTTTTTAGGTATATATAGTAGATGTCGAATCCTCTTCAGCTACTTTGTGTGTCTATGTCTTCAGATTTTGAACCTGAAAATCTTAACTCCGCCACTAACCACAAATTAAAATAGAAAATTAATAAGTAGTTAACCGTCGTCTTGCTTTTTGATGGGATTAGGGTTGGTAAGAATTTGAAGTATGATATCTATCGTAGTATTAACCTATTTATATAATTTCTTGCTTTGATATTTTTTACCATCTATTCTCTACTGTGTTTAAGTTAATTCATTATTTTGGAGTACTAATAATTTAGTGTAGTAGCGCATAAACAACCATTGCAATATAAGTACAAATTTGATACAACTTGTTTAACCATAATTAGATTAAAAATTTAAACGTGTACTTGTAGACTCCCTTACAAACTTCAAAGCATATCGCCAACACAATTACAAGTGATTTTTTATTTTTTTTTAACCAAACCTTCCGACCATCAAAGGTTGTGATTGAAGTGGTAAACTTTCGTAATTAGATATTTTTAGTTTGAGTTTTGAAAACGAGTTTTCTTTAGATAGGAAAATCTTATCCCCAAGTTAAGACTTTCCTATCTTATAACTCGATATAATCAGATTTCATAATAAATATTAAATATTGTGTGAAAACAAAAATAACTAAACCTTCCGTAAATTAAAGATAAAAGACTTTATCAAACTCCTAAGAGATCTAAAATAGATTGTATCTCTACTCTATTGTAAAAAAAATCAAATATTATAAAAATTTACCTATATAAATATCTACATTAAACTAATACATAAACATACATACATATTATGTATTTAAATATCAACCTTTTTTACTTAATCATGACTAATCAATATACGTTTTACTTCATTAAATCACTTAATCATAACTTTTTTTTTTTTGGAAATAAATGTAGCTAACATATTGTTCATGATCACTTTTATGATTTATGAATTGACACCAACCACACCTTGTCAAAAGAGACAAAAAAAGGAAAAAAAGAAAAAGAGAAAAGAATATGGGATGAAAATAAAAGGAGATATTGTGAAAAATAGGAAGAGCACGTGTACATCGGATATTTGCTATTAATATTCCATGTCGGCACCTAGAAAATATACAAACAAAATGTTATATTCTTTAAGTACTTTTATAATATGATTATTATTCTCAATATTATAGTAATAATTACTATCTTTTTGATAAGAAGGATAGATCACATGCGGTAATCAAGTTTGATTGAATAAGTTAAATTGGACAGAAGGATCTACTTTTGAGTTTTAATGTATATTCTCCTTTTAATTC
Source organism: Solanum pinnatisectum (assembly GCA_035578085.1). NCBI lineage: Eukaryota > Viridiplantae > Streptophyta > Magnoliopsida > Solanales > Solanaceae > Solanum > Solanum pinnatisectum. Next base: position 6,096,778 of record CM069080.1, on the reverse strand, counting down.
AGAGTTTTGATTATTCGATCAGAATATCACTCACGTCCAAAACAATCTGCAACAAAATTACTGAGCAGGGGTAAAAATACGATAAGTAGATACATAATTTCGAGTATGATCAGCCTTTTGTGATTCAAGTAGTAAGTTTGGATTCATGATTGAGGAAGAAATCATCCAAGCGCGGCTACTTAAGCCACTTTAGTGCAAACCAGAAGGACTGGAGCTCTTGATCGATCGATTGATTGGATCGAAGTACGAAGGGTTGATTGAAGTCTGAGATCAGCACATCCGATCATTGAGCGGCATAGGTACACTCTTTCCTTTTATCCCACCTGATATCTAATAAAAATCGTACAAGAAAAATTACTTTTTAAAACATAATTTTTTTTTACAAGAAAGTCACTTTATTTTTAATATTTCATACCAAAAATCACTTTCCTTTGTTTCGTAATAGATAGAAAGTCACCATATTTTTATCATTTCATGAATAACTTAGTTGACGCGATAATATTTTATTATTCCCAAAATGTCATATCACTTTAATTGAAAATTATCCTTATGATAAATGAACTCAAAACTAGAAAGAAAAATAGTTCAGTTGATTGTTTTCTAAATTTTTATCTCGTTGATGAGAATTCTATTCCCACCTTAGGATAGGTTCATTTCTCCTATAACCATATTTTTCGTTTCTTAAAAAAAACTAAAAATTAAAAACCCGGCCTGCTAATTTTAATTGTAAGAAATAGGATTATTTAATCGTATGAGGTGTGACTGATGGAATGTGTATAAATTTTTTTTTCTGGATATTACAAAAAGCTCTATTATTAATTAATATTATTCACAATCTTGTCACGAACTATTTGCTCATTATAATCCAAGATTGTTACTATAATTTGTTAGAATACAATATTAAAAATTGCATAAAGCTTGAGCCCCCCGTAGTGGATAATTCGATAAGATGTACTCACTGTCTCCTATTTATGTAACTTTTTTTTAAAAGTTCGTTCTAAAAGAGTGTTATCTTTTTTTATTTGGTAATTATTTGATAGCATCATATCCATTTATTCTTATTGAATTTCACTTAACATTTTGTTGTAAAAAAAAATAAAAAAAATCAATCAGAAGTACGTACTAAAGTGACTTTAATAAGACAGTTTGATAAATACAACAAAGTTTTCTTTTATTTTTTAATCTTCGTGCACAATCAAATAGTGTCACATGAATTGAGAGGGAGGGAGTATTTAAGTGGGAGTAGAAACAAAATATTTCTATAAGGCAATGCACCTTAAGGAAATATGTAATTTAAGTTGAACGAAATGCGATGCATATAGTAGCGAAAAATAAGGATGTTGAGATGGATGTGCGGCATCCTAAAAGTGATAGGATCAAGAATATTGAAGCTATTCAGAGACAAGGTGAGAATAGCCTTTGTGATAACAATATAAAAAAATGAGATGCTTCGAACATGTGAAAAGAAGATGTAGAGGAGTTAATGGTTGGCTATAGTAAATATAATGTCAGAAGAGGTAGAGATAAACTGATTTTAACAATAATAACTTATACATTACACTAATAACAACATATTCAAACTTTGAAATGCATATATAACTTAAAATTCATAATCAATATAACTAGGGGGGGAAAAAGCAAATAAAATTATACTATAGCTACGTACGTACTTGTCAATCATCTTTAGTATATAATTAACAGTCTGGAATAAGAATATTATGTTTGGAATTTGAGTAACAAAAAAAAAAAAGCAAAAAAAAATTTATAGCAGCCTTATAGTGGAAGAGGTGCCCTCAATTTATCTAGGACCCCCTTTGAACATGGCACAGTATTATATGATTAATATTTTTGATATATATTTGGAAGTATTCTAAGGGACCTTTTAGCTTTTGGAGGAGCGTCGACATGATTTAACATTTTGAACTCTAAATAGTTTAGTGGAATGACACTACAATAAAATAACACTATACTCTTTTCGAATTTTTAATTTATTCGATATCTGATATTCATATTCTTCTTTCGACTTATCAAGATTTAAAGTGAATAAATTTTATGGATCTCGTGGCGGATAAAGTTATGTACCATGCACCTATTGTTAAGGGCATTTGGAATATTTGTTAGTATAGTATAAATTAAACGTGACTTTATCTCCACAACGTTTGGACTTATCCTCTACACGATCATATAAATTTATTCTAATCACTAGCAAAATCACAATTCTTTTAGTTTCTTTTTTCTTTTCATCCAAATTGTAGGTTTGGGATGATATAACTAGACTACTTGTGTTATGTTTCCATATTCATCTTTTGTCATTTCAGCCTCACACAAATTATAACATGAAGTTACAATTATAATTATTGTAAAATGGAACTAACAATTAACTTATATTATATAAGTTTTAGTTTAATTTTTACAAGAAAATGAGGGCATATAAAGTGTATAAATTAATCCATGAAATATGCAATCGAGACGTTAGTTTCACGAGACTTTAGCTTCTAAAGGTAGTCCTTGGGACATTTCAAGACCCTATATCAATCAAAATATTCTGATTGTGTAAAAATTATTTATACTTTCAGTATATATAGTCAAAATTCGATTAAAATAATTATAACCATGATATAGTTGAAACACAATAATACTTTGTCTTTCTTTATCTCAATCAATTTCCCCTTTGAAATTTTCTATTTGCCATCTTTTTACATCATGGGTGCAATCTTATAAATTGATGATGATAACCTAATTAAAAGTAACCTTGGTTTCTCTTTTATTATATATATATATATATATATATATATATTATTATCACAAGATCATTTTTATGTTACTAAAAAGATCTCATAATAAATAAAATTTGAATTTGGTGCCCCTTGTAAGAGGCAAATCCAAGTAGAATTAAACCAAAAAGAAATATGTTGATGGCAAAGGCACAACAGGAAAATGCTTCAAAATGCAGGGACAAATAATACTAAGGTACATTACCTATCTATTCAATGTGGCTGTCTTCCAATAGCTACCTATATAAGTATATATACAGTTCTAGCATTTAATTATCAAGAATTCCCCCCATTTAACCTATGCTCTTTAATTATTAGTCAACATGCTGTTAACCTACCAGCTAATATTTTGTCATTACAATTTATTGCACCTACTTTCTTACAATATTTCAGTGTGTATTAAAGGAGAAATTATAAAGTTGAAGAATTAGTAGTTACTCCTACATATCTCATATTTATTGCTCCGATTTCCAAAGACTTCTGGTAGAAATTTAATTTTTGCCAGAAACTACAATCAATGGCCTTTAAATATCTGAACTACATACTAATTAAATTAATCTTTTTTTTCTTCTGATTTTTAAACGTTTCTAATGAAGCGAGTTTTGTAAAATTACGTTTTATCTATAGAGTTAATGTCTTTTATTTTGCTGAATAAAGGAACTTAAATTAAAGTACGAAGGATATAAAAGTTATTACAAACATGGATTGATTGATAAGATGCAATTGCTAAGCTTAGTATTTGGACCTGTGATATAAAGTCATGATTTCAAATCAGTGTTTGGATATGTGATATCAATCATGATTTTTACTTTTTAAAATATAAAATTTAACCAATAAGTTTATATTTGTTGTTCATCCCTAAGATACTTAGAACAAATTTTTTGAAGAACTTGATAAGAAACAACAAAGTTTAAATAGTATTTTTAAAATTAGAAAATTAAAACCAGTTGAGCAAATAGAATCAGAAACATATTAGAAACAATATACAAAATATTTTTTCTCAAAGAAGAAAATCGAGCCCACTGAATGCACAATGTCCCCTTAAGGAAATTATTCCCTTCAAGTACCCGAGGTTAATGGAATATATCCTCCCAGGGTAGAAAGATCTTACTCACCGGTGTATCGGTACCTATAACCATGATGTCAGTGAACCACTCAACGGCAGTAAAGTACACTTGGAATATTAGATTTACTAGTAGTAGAAGAAGTCAAGAAAATTGGTTCTCTTAAAATGAGAGGAAATCCCTCTATTTATAGACAACAAAGGGTAATGTGAAAAAGTTCTTATTGTGTCCTACCGGAAAGGTCACAACCCGTTGAAAAAGTCACAATCTTTCGGAAATGTCACAACCTTTCATAAAAGTCACAACTTTTCATAAAAGTCACAACTTCTTATAAAAGTCACAACTTTTTATTAAAGTTTCAACTCTTCATAAAAGTCACAACTCTTCATTTTCCATTCACACCTTTTAAAACCCAACTATATTTGTAAAAAGGAGATCCATTATTTTAAATTTTGTAAATAAAAAAAAAAATCATACTCAGTATGAAGAGATTATTCGTACATGTGAAAGAATTATATTAGAATAACTAGCTAGTAGTTACACTATTGTTGACAAATAAATTTTCATAAAATTATGTCTATTTAAAAGTTTGTAATCACAAATATTTATTTATAAAAAGAAACATGGAGATATTCGATTTCTCAATGTGATACCTTAAAATAATTCGATATCTTTAATCTAATTTATGAACTATGTTGTTCATTTGGTAAAATTATGTAAGAAAATTTACTTAATAGTTTTCATAACTCGTGAAGATTTATGTTTATGGAAAAATATAATTTAAAAAAATTAAAATTGCATATCAAGATAAGACTTCAAATTCATATAATGATTTTATATTGCATGTTCAAACAAGCCCTTTACGGGAAAAGAATAAGGCAACAAATAAAGGGGGCTTACACTTCACTCCAATAAGCATTTTCATTCCTAGCTGTTCTAGCTATGTGCTACCGCATTGACTTCACGATAGATGTGATTTATGGGCGGATGAACTTGCAATCATGATGGTCTGATTACCACCTAAGTAGTTATGCAAGAAGGTAAAATACGAAATGTGAAGATATGATATTTTGATCTAACTCAACCTAAAAACTAGCTTATTGGGGTAGGTAAGATTGTTCAAGTTTATATAAGCTAGATCACCAATTCATTTCCAACTAATATGAGACTCTAACTCAATTTTACACCCCCCCCCCTTCCTCCCTTCACGCACATACACAACTGGAGTGTGGATCAGAAGACCAAACGGGGATAAACTTTGATATCATGTAAAAATATATATGTCAGTTGAACCTAACTCTACCCTAAAAACTTGCTTAGGAGGGGAGGATTGTATAAGTCTGTATAAGTAGACTATCAGTCAAAATACAGGAAAAATCGACCCAAAATAATAAAAGAAGCAATAGCAAAGCATCCCAACAAAAAATTGAAACTAAGAGATTGAAAAAGAGAGCTCCGCGGCGCGAGACAAGTTCTCCGCTATGAGTCTCGCACCACGATTGTCTTGAAAATTCGGAGGAGGTGAAGTTCAACCTATCTACACGATGGGCAAAGCATCATAGAGCCCAAGTTTCGCATTGAGGTGCGCGCTTGAGCCCTAGCTCCGCGTTGAGGTTCGTAGAGACAGTATGCGCTTGAGCCCTAGCTCCACGTTGAGGTTCGTAGAGATTTGAAGCAAACCATACAAATGCATGGTAGGTCGTAGTTTTTTACTCTCTTGAGCAAGAAGTTTTTCACAGTAAAATTTCTTGCGTTGATTACATTTCACATTTTACTTCTTGTTACACTATAACAGATAAAGGATTTTGCGGTGATAATAAATATGAATATTTATAACCAAGTACTCTATATAAATATCGCTAAAAGCTTTAGCTACTATATGATACGATGACATTAACTCAATTACCTCTAAAGGAGGAAAATATATTACCACTAAATATCACTGTTGTTGTAGTGTTAGATGACGGAAGAATTTGGGTCTTCATACATTAGATGAGGAAATGTAACATACTTCATATAGCAAATGATTTGGCGTGATTGCATTGTTATCTTCTTTTTTTCCTTTTCTTATTTTTGCTTATTATCTAATACTAATATTATTATTTTTTCCTTTATCCTTTCTTTTTATAATAATTAACTCTACTTCATATTTTACTTTTCTCATAAGTTTATATGTTACGTACGATTAAAAATGATATAATATATCTACAATATTATATTCATTAATACAATATAATATGATAAATTATGAATCGGTAACCACCATCCAATCAAAAGTGTATCAAACATCAAAGATGCAGCACCCTATAGTATATAGGCATAATACATAAATGTGTCCTTTAACTTGATCTCATTTTACGTTTATGTCTTCCAACTTTGGATATGCACAAGTAGATACTTAAACTTGTACAAAGTAGAACAAGTAAACACACGAATCCTACATGGCACAATACATGTAGGACACCACGTAGGACAAAAAATGACATGTAGGATGTCATGTAGGACATGTGTGTCTATTTGTTCAACTTTATACAAGTTTAAGTGTCTACTTGTGCACACCCAAAATTGAAGGGCATAAATGTGATTTGAAGCCAAATTAAAGGACATATTTATGTATTATGATAAAAAAGACACCTGTCTTAGAAAACAGTAAAGATCCAAGAAAGTGACAATGCCCAAGGAAGCATAGTTGATATAATAGGTCCCTCTTGCTTGAAACATATAATTCATAGAAAGAGGACAACTATTGGACTTCATCTATAATTATTTTAATACATCTTTGCACGTATCCGATCTCCAATTTTTGTTCACCCCCGATGATCGATCGTTGAGTGAATTGTGATCTTGTACAATCGTGTCGAATAACATTTACATATATACTCAGTCCTACACACTCTCATCTACTTAACCATTTCTTTCTGACAAGTCACAAGACCTATTATTCAAAATTCTGAGTGCCAACCTCATCCCCACGCCCCACCCTCTATTCCCTACTCTTAATTTTGAGAAAAGAGTAGTTATATATCTGATGTTCAGACTAAGGTTTGGAAAAACAATTTAATCTCTTATGATAGGCCAAGAGTTAAATTTAAGGTTTTACTTTTAATTATCTCAAATTCATATTTACTTTATAGTAGTTTCAAATGGTATTGACCTATTATACTATCGTTTCCAACAACAACATACTCAATATAATCTCATAATAGCTGGATTTAAAAAGTGAAAATAATTGAATTTACGTAAACACTATCTTTACCTTTGTAGGATAAAGAGTTTGTTTTGGACAGGTTTTCGACTTAAAAGATGAGTAGTTGAAGCAAAATAACAAAATAATATGACAATAAAGTAGGGGTGGGCATTCAGTTATTCAGTTCGGTTTTATCAAACTTCGGTTCGATTTTTCGATTTTCGATTTTAGAAATGTGTGCACCATATATTAAACCAAACTAATTCGGTTCGGTTCGGTTCAATTTTTTCTACTTCGGTTCGGTTTAGTTTGGTGTTTTTAAATCGGTTTTTCAGTGTGAATGAAAAATAAAATAAAGATAAAGTATAAGATACTTAGAAATTTAAAACTATGTTAAGAAATGATGTGTATTACCGTGGAACACTTATTGTGCTAACTAAAAAACTATATTTGTCTTTATCAAAAACATTGAGCCTCCAACAATTTATCGAGAAAACAAGTATGAAGATAGTTCCTTTACATAATGTACATTGGTAGAAATATGTTTGAGTTTCTCTTGGAAATTAATATTTCAAGTTAACTATTGAATTGTACATTTGGTGTTACTTTGATTTGTTCATGAATGATTTAATTGTTGATTGAATTTTAATTTTTAATTTTTTTAAATTAAAGTTCGGTTTTTTGGTGCACTGAAGTTTTGAGACCCTTACACCGAACACCGAACCGAACTTCCGAAAAAACAACACCGACACCGAATCGAAAAACCGAATTAGTTCAGTTCGGTTTTTTGGTTTTCCAGTATTTATGCCCACCCCTAAGTAAAGGAACTGAAGTAGCATATATTTTTTGGGACTCTACAAGATGTCTTCAATTCGAGTTGGGGACTCTACAATGTGTGTTCAATTCCAATTAGGATTCTTGGAAGCTACTCAACCCTAAACCCTAGATCATGCCTATATAAAGGGTATTATATCCCTTAAAAGGCATCTCAAATAATCCACAAATTCATAGAATATTCATAGAGAGATCAAAATCAATCCGTTCGAGAAATACGCCACTAACAACTCTCGAATCATGAATATATCTTATGAGAGAAGAATCAAAGAATCAACAGATTTGTATTCACAAATGTTTCTTTATATTTTATTTGTGATTGCAATTTATTTTTCTGTCTCTTTAAAATTTGGTGTAAACTATATGTACTACTATTTTAGTTCAAAATTTTTATATAAAATATTCTCATTAAATAATTTAGTTGTGTGCATCGAGTCAATACCATTCACCTTCATCAATGTTTGACTAGCAATTAAAATAAAATAAAAAAACACCTGTATATTTTGGTGGAGGAGAGAGCATTGTTGCCCATTCTACGGATTATATATCGGGATGTGTTTTTTTATGGATGTATTTGTGATATAATTTATAACAAATAATTACAAAATAGTACAAACAATTGTTCTTTATATACCCCGAAAGATAGTAGTAGAGTGGATGGGATTGTTCCTCGCTTAATTAGAAGTCTCAGATTTGAGCCTTGGATATGAAAAATACTTCCCGAATAGTCGATCTTCAGAGTGGATATTGAACACCGGGTGGAAAACCAAAAAACTTAAATTATTCTTTATATACTGAACATCGGGTGGAAAACCAAAAAGCTTAATTATTCTTTATATATTGAACACCGGGTGGAAAACCAAAAAACTTAATTATTCTTTATATACTTTCTCGGTTGATTTTGAATTTACACTTTTTTTTAAGAAATAATCATTAATATGAGTTTTTTTTCACCATAATATATTTTTTTTACATTATTAATAATAATTAATAAAAATGAAAATCTATTGTTAAAATAGAGACGAGTGAAACAAACTAAGAATATAGAATGTTAGTACTATTTTTCTTATTTACGTGGAATCTATAAAATGGTTGATTGTGGCCAGGGTAGCAGGGACCATGGTGTTTAATTTTATCACATAATAATGAATACTAATTAATTACTTAATTTAGATAACACATTTTATTTTTTGGGAATTAATTTAATTAACATTAAAGTTAAATTTTGAAAATATCAAATTAAAATTTATGAATTCAAATAATATATTAGAAATATTGTAAATTACAATTTCTTTCATGTCAATATGATAAAGAACAGATGTATCTTAAAATGCAGATAGAAAAAGTAAATTACTTATAAATGGAAAGTGAAATATCATTTTCAACATTAATGTTATAATTTTTTTCTTTACATTTTCAAAAAAAAATTATTATTGATAAAATATTTTCCCATTATTAATAGGTGCTTTTCAAGATTATTCATTTTGGTTTCAAGTTCATTTATATTTTCATTTTAAGTTTTTTGAAAAAAGTAAATTAAGAAGAAATTTGAGATGGATGAGACTGATTGTGAAAGAAGAGCAATATTAATTAACTCTTGTTTTTGGAGTTGAAGATTCTGGTATGTGTTATTATTCACAACTTTGATTTAGTTTTTTTTTTCCCAATATAATATAAATAACATAAACAAATTAGGGACCCATTTAAATATTTAGCAATTTTTTTTTGAATTTGGTCGGTGGAGGGGACGCATGCAATTTTATTCAATTTCCCATTGCCATTGTACCAAACTCTAACCCCATTAGACTTCATCAGTACTTCTTTCGTCTCAAATTACATGTTGTAATTTTTTTATATGTATTTTTAAAAATATTTATTAGAAGAAAAATTTAATTATTTTATATTTTCTTGGTATTTGGACATTCCTAACGTCACATAAAATTGAGATCTTTATAGTTTTTAAAAACAAGGAAAAAATTAAAAAAAAAAAATCGTGTTGAACTTTTAAAATAACAAATAGGAGTAATTTGAGATAATTGCTTTTGAAAATCAAAACAGATAATTTGAAACGGAGGGGTTATAGTTTTATCAATGGCATGGTCTAATTAATATTAATATTAATTTATCCTATAAGAGCTAGGCTTTCTCAATTCAATTTTTAAGATTATTTTTTGTTTATTCAATTGTTTCTGTCAAATGCAAAGTTAGGTATTCAATTCATCATTAGCTTTTCCAAATTCTAATAGTGTATAATTAACCTAGCTAGATTAGTTATTATTATACTTATAGGATAAAAGCATATCATAAACTAATAATACACAATCATTAGCTGAAGTTATTTTATAAGATTTAAATTACAGAATTTGACCTGATTTTTTTTTCACATGTTAGAACTTGAAAATTGAATTTTAAAAATTATTACCAATTTAACTTAAAAATTTCAAATTATGAAGGGAGAAATATTACAAAAATGAAAGCGCTTAAAAGAATTTTGAATTTTTGAATTTGTCATTAACAACAACAATATAGTAGAATATAAAGAGGATATAATGTATACATATTTTACTTCTACCTTATGAAGCTAAGGTAAAAATGTTGTTTTGTAACGACATGTTCCCGTCATTATAGAAAATTCAACGGGGGAAAATTTGGGGCTGGAAAACTTTTTCGTAGTATTTGAATTTTCCCAACCTTGTTCAGATTTAGACGAAATCGGAGTCTTTGAGGTGTAGGAAAATTTGGTAACAATCGAGTGAATCTTTTATGATTTTGATTACATGTGGAGTTAGATAACTCGTTAAGAAATTCGTACGACTTTACGGAATTGACTTCCGGCGAGTAGAACTCCTGAAATCGATCTTAGCGTAAAGGGTATTTTCTGAGCGTTGTGGATTAGAGGTGTGTTGTGAAATGGAAATTTTGGAATTCTTGAATTAGCTCTCTGTCTCGCGTAACTCGCTTTGGCGTTGGGTTTCGCCGCTCTGGCGGGGCCGCTACAATGGGGTGACGGTAGCTGTGGCGGGCTCAACGCAAATTAAAGTCGTTAATAAACTCCTACACAACCTCATTATGCATTTTTCTACTTTTAGAGCTAAGAAACGAACTCCAGGCGACTCCTACTTGTTATTCACCATTCTTTAGGCTAAATGTAAGCTTTCCACTCTCCGAATCCGCTTTTCAATCCGTAGAACATAATAGAATTGGTGAATATTGATGGGGGAAGGTTTTTTTATAGATTCTATGGTGAGAACAACCCTAAATTGGATAATTGAGATCATGGGTATGATCTAGGGTTCGTAAAATTATTATAGATTCGGGTAATTAATGATTGGTTGTTGAGTCCCGTATTATATTGATTATTTGTAGACCAAGAACAAGCGGAACAAATCCAAAAAGGGAAAGATCAAGTTTCTTAGGATTTCAAACTTGTGTCGAGGTAGGTGATGATTGTGATTCTATGATTGTGTGATGTATGCTTTTTCTTACTTCATTATGATACTTGTATATGTACGAATGTTGTAATGTTGATCAATTTGTTTTAAATGAGATAGATGAATTATGATTGCCATGAATTCATGACTTAAATGTATGATCTTAATGATATACTTGTGATTGTGATTGTGATGTGTTGAATGGATCGATTGTCACGCTCTGGCATAACTAACTTGGATCAACTGCCACGTTCCGGCATAACTATAGGATCGGTTGCCACGTTCTGGCATAATTATGGGATCGGATACCACGTTTCGGTATGCTAACTGTTTGGGTTTGGGTTCCATGAGAGGACCAATGATGTGATATAAAATGTGAAATTGATCATTGTTCGTACATGTTGATGAAGCTGTATATGTTGATATATATGCATGTGATTATATTGTTGTCTTGACTTGTTTATGTTGCACTAGTGGGATAGCCGCGTGATCCTACCAGTACACTGTGGTTGTGTCGCGTCGCACTTGCTCTTATTTTGTTGATGCAGGCATCTTGGCATCTTGTGGCTGCACTCGCTTAAGAGATCAGTGATGGTCACTTCGAATTCAAGGGTGAGCCAATTCTTCCGGGCTGCCATGTGATTCTCTTTCGTCTATGTACATCATTTTCGGACTTAGACATTTGTTTTAGTTAGTTCATTAGTATGGGTTGCATCCCTTCTTGTGTAGACTTGGTTCATTGTTAGATGTTTTGGTACATTGACTTTCAGGTTCTAGGTTATTTCTTCTGCATTGTTAGTTGTTAGATCTTTTGTTAAAGTTTATGGGAACTTCAATTTAGCTATTATTTCTGCTTTCATATACTTAAATGTCTTACTTTTGGTTTAGTTGCTTGGTTTGGGTTATAATAGTGGTTCTCCCATCGGAGAGTTAGTGTGGGTGCCAATCACGACGGTTTAGGTCGTGACAAGGCTGGTATCAGAGCCTAGGTACGTTGATCTCGATGTACCAAAACGAGTCTAGTAGAGTCTCATGGAACGGTATGGGGACGCCTTTACTTTTCTTCAAGATGCTATAGGACTTTAGGAAATCTCTATTTTTCTCTTGTCTCCTTTCGTGCTATAACTTGATTCCAATTGGTATCTGGCGATTCAAATTGGTATCTAACCTCATTCACTCTTCTGTTAGCAGATGGTTAATACTAGATTCAACGACATCAGGCCCGTAGCTCCCATCAATGCTCCGGTTGAGGAATCTGTAGCGAGAGGTCACGATCGAGGCAAGGGTAAAGGAAGAGCTAGGGGTAGATGTTGTAGAAGAGTAGCGCATGTTGGAAATGGAGCTCTGATTGAGAATGCTCCTGTGAATGAGAACCCTTCTGTACATCATGAAGAGATTGAAGAGGAGAACATTGATGTTGAAGATGTTGATGATGTGGGAAAAGAGAAAGAGGTGCAGACTGGGACTACATGTGTTCCTCCTTTGGATCCAGTGTTAGCTCAATAGATCATGTCGTTCTTAAAAGGATTAGTTGGTCTTGGAGTGCTTCTTTCTATTCAAGCAACTCAAGATCCTACCAATCCCTTCCCCCTATTACTATCACTGCGCCCAAGGTGGGTGGAACTGAAGGTAATGATGCTTTCTTTCGTCTTTTGTTGGGTTCTGTTATAACTGGTAATGAGCATGAAATGTTGACTAAGTTTCTGAAGCTAAAGCCTTCTGTGTTTGTTGGTTCTGAGAATGTGGATGCTTATGAGTTCATTCTGAATTTCTATGAGAGGCCTCATAAACTGGGTATTCATTAGCATGGGGTTGAGTTTGTGTCTTTCCATCTTCAAGGTGAGGCTAAGCAGTGGTGGAGATCTTATATGGAATGCAGATCTTCTATTTTACCTCCACTTACTTAGACCCAGTTTCATGCTCTGTTTCTAGAGAAGTATGTGCCTAGGACTTTGAGGGATCACAAGAAGGATGAGTTCATGGCTTTGGTTCAGGGTGGTATGACTATGGCTGCTTATAATGAGGCCAAGTTCCATGCTTTGTCTAGATATGCTACTTAATTGGTGACTACTGAGAAGAGAGAATCCGATTATTTATTAGGGTATTAAATTCTGAGTTACAAGTATTATATATTCATATGACTTCTGCATGGAGAAGCTTTAATAAGGTGACATACTATGTTAAGAAAGTGGAGGGGGTGAGGCAAGACAGTCAAGCTAAGACATGGGCAAAAAGGGCCAAAAACTCGGGTAACTTTCAAGGTTCTTATTCTAAGAGGTCCAGAAGGCCAATGCTTCCAGCCAAGCCAATTCAATCCGCTATGCCCGCCCATACAGGTAGTTATTCAGAAAATCAATCTCATAATTTTCAGGATAGCCAGGGAGTCGCATTTTCGACGGGCGACAGACCATCTTTTAATCGTACTTGTTACAACTGTGGAGAACCTAGGCATATAAGGAGAGATTGTCCCCACCCACATGTGATAGATTTCGCGCAGCAGCAGTCTAGAGCAATGGTACCCGCGGGGAATAGTAATAATGGTAGAGGACGTCCATAAGGTGGGCGAGAAGGTAATTAACGAAGCCGGGGAGATAGAGGAAATGGTAATGCAGGCAGAGGTAATGTGCAACCAGGTAGGAAAGTGGTTCGCCAAGATGATAGGGTTTAATGTTATGCCTTTTCGGGCAAGAATGAGGCAGAGACATCTGACGCGATGATCACATTTACTATTCTTGTCTGTGATCGGATGACTAATGTGTTATTTGATCCTGGTTCTACTTATTCTTATGTATCTGTGTGATTTGCTCAGAGTTTGATATGATTTGTGATATACTTGATGCCCCTATTCATGTGTCTACACCAGTTGGAGAGTCGGTCATAGTTACCCGTGTCTATCGTGCTTGTCCTATTTTGTTTATGGGTTTTCAGACTTGGGCTGATTAGGTGATTTTGGATGTGACTTAATTTGACTTAATCTTAGGTATGACTTGGTTGTTCCTCTATTATGCCGTACTTAATTGTCATACTAAGTCCGTAACTCTAGAAATTTCGGGAAGGAAAAAATTAGAGTGGCAATGGGTGTACAAGCTTAAGTGAACTAAGATCATACCTCCATTCGGGCTAAGAAATTGATAGGGCAGGGTTGTTTGGATTATTTCGTTCATATTAGGGATGTTGAGATTGAGGCTCCATCCATTGGGTCTATTCCTGTGGTGTCGAAATTTATAGAAGTGTTCCCTAATGATTTGCCTAGTATGCCTCCGAATAGAGATATAGATTTTTGCATTGATTTAGAGCCTGATACGCGTCCTATTTCTATCCCTCTATATCGCAAGGCTCCGACAGAATTAAGAGAGCTTAAGGCTCAAATCCAAGAGCTTCTTGATAAGGGATTTATTCGTCCTAGTGCTTCCCCATGGGGTGCTCCAGTTTTGTTTGTTAAGAAAAATAATGGTAGTATGAGAATGTGTATAGATTATTGGCAATTGAATAGGGTCACTATTCGAAATAAGTATCCCTTGCCTCGAATAGATGAACTTTTTGACCCGTTGCAAGGTACATCAATTTTCTCTAAGATTGATCTAAGATTCGGTTACCATCAATTGAAAATTAGGCATAAGGATGTGCCCAAGACGGCGTTTAGAACTCGCTATGGGCACTATGAGTTTTTGGTTATTTCTTTTGGTTTGACCAATGCGCCTGCATCTTTCATGAGTTTGATGAATGGGGTGTTTAAGTCATTTATTGATTCATTTGTCATAGTCTTTATTGATGATATTTTGATCTATTCAAAAAGTGAGGAAAAGCATGCCAACTATCTTCGTAGTGTTTTGGGTGTTCTTGGGAAGCAAAAGTTATATGCTAAATTTTCTAAGTGTGATTTTGGTTAAAATCGGTTGCATTTTTGGGGCTTGTAGTTTCAAAAGAAGGGGTAATGGAAGATACCCAAAAGATTGAGCTGGTTAAGAATTGGGTTAGGCCTAGCTCTGTGACGGAAATTAGGAGTATTGTTGGGCTCGCTAGCTATTATCGTCGATTTGTGAAGAACTTTATTTCTATTGCCACGCCCTTGACTAATTTAACCAAAAAGGAGATACCATTTGAATGGACTGAAAAGTGTGAGGAGAGCTTTCAAAAGACCAAGACTCTTTTGACCACCGCACCTATTCTAACATTACCGATTAAAGGTAAAGATTTTATTGTTTATTGTGATACTTCTCATTCTGGGTTGGGTGCTGCGTTGATGCAGGGTAAAAGTGTTATAGCTTATGCCTCGCATCAATTGAAGATTCATAAGAGGAATTATCCAACCCATGATTTAGAGTTGGCAGCGGTAGTGTTTGCTCTTAAGATATGGCGGCATTACCTTTATGGTGTTAAGTGTGAAGTGTTTATTGATCATCGTAGTTTGCAGCATGTGTTCACTCAAAAAGATCTGAATTTGAGACAACGAAGGTGGATGGAGTTACTTAAAAATTATGATGTGACCATTCAATACCATTTGGGCAAGGCTAATGTAGTGTCAGACGCTTTGAGTCGAAAAACGGTGAGTATGGGTAGTTTAGCTTGCTTAAGTGTAGCCAACCGACCTTTGGCTAAAGAAATTCAGACCTTAGAATCGAAGTTCATGCAGTTGGGCATCTCTGAAAGAAGTGGGGTGCTAGCTAGTATTAAGGTGAGGGCCACTTTCATTGAAGAGATCAAGGCTAAACAATTTGAAGATGAGAATTTGGAGGAACTTAGAAAGAAGACTGCGATTGGTAAGGCACAAGAGACCACTCCAGATGCGGATGGTGTACTCAATTTTAAAGAGAGGATATGTGTTCCTAGATTAGATGACTTGATTGAGAAATTGTTGACAAAGTCTCATGGCTCTTGATATTCTATTCATCCGGGTGTGACCAAGATGTATAGAGATCTAAAGCGAATTTATTGGTGGTCGGACATAAAGAAAGACATAGTGGAGTTTGTGGTGAAGTGTCAAAATTGTCAACAAGTGAAGTATGAACATCAAATGCCTGAAGGTCTGCTTCAAAGAATGTCAATTCCAGAATGGAAGTGGGAAAGGATAGCCATGGATTTTGTGGTAGGTCTACCCAAGACTTTGGGGAAGTTTGATTCTATTTGGATAGTGGTTGATAGATTGACTAAGTCAACCCATTTTATTTCGGTAAGAATGGATTATAATGCTGAACAATTGGCTAAGGTGTATGTGAAAGAGACAGTGAGGTTGCATGGGGTGCCCCTTTCTATCATCTCAAACCGTGGTACCTAATTCACATCCAAGTTTTGGAGGAAGTTACTTGATGAATTGGGCACACAACTCACTTTTAGTACAACCTTTTATCCACAGAGAGACGGGTTGTTAGAGAGGACTATTCAAGTGTTAGAAAACATGTTGAGGGCATGTGTGATTGATTTTAGAGGGCATTGGGATAAGTTCTTACCTTGTGTGAATTCTCTTACAATAATAGTTATCACTCCAACATTGATATGGCACCATTTGAGGCACTCTATGGGAGGAGATGTAGATCACTCATAGGATGGTTTGAGGCTGGAGATGTGAAACCATTGGGGGTTGATTTAGTGAAGGATGCTCAAGATAAGGTTAGGAATATTCAAGCTAAGCTTCTAGCAGCCCAGAGTAGACAAAAGAAGTATGCGGATCATAAGGTAAGAGACATGGCGTTTCAATCAGGTGAAAATGTCCTTCTTAAGGTATCACCCATGAAAATATAGATGAGATTTGGTAAGAAGGGTAAGCTAAGTCCTAGATATATTAGTCCATTTGAAATTCTTGAATGTGTGAGATCAGTAGCGTATAGATTGGCTTTACCTCCTAATTTATCAAGTGTTCATCCGGTATTTCACATGTCCATGTTGAAGAGCTTTCATGGTGATGGGGATTATATCATTAAGTGGGACTCAATTATGTTAGACAAGGACCTCCAATATGAGGAGAAACCGATTGCAATTCTTGATCGTGATGTGCGCAAGTTGAGGACCAAGGAGATTAAGTCTGTGAAATTTTAATGGATGCATCATCTAGTTGAGGAAGCTACTTGGGAAACCGGGAGAGACATGCGAGAAAAGTATCCCCAATTGTTCGTCGATTCAGGTACTATTTCATTCCTTCCTTAGCTTATTTTCCTAAGTTTTGTTACTCGGGGACGAGTGATGGGTAAATTGGTATTTATTGTAACGAACTGTTCCCGTTGTTATAGAAAAGCCAACGGAGGAAAATTTGGGGCTAGAAAACTTTTTTATAGTATTTGAATTTTTCCAACCTTGTCCAGATTTGGACGAAATCGGAGTCTTTGAGGTGTAGGGAAATCTGGTAACAATCGGGTGAATCATTTATGATTTTGATTACATGAGTAGTTAGATAACTTGTTAAGAAATCTGTACGACTTTACGGAATTGAGTTCGGGCGAGTAGAACTCCCGAAATCGAACTTAGCGTAAAGGGTATTTTCTGAGCGTAGTGGGTTAGAGGTGTGTTGTGAAATGGGAATTTTGGAATTCTTGAATTAGCTCTCTGTCTCGCGTAACCCGCTTTGGCACTGGGTTTTGCCGCTCTAGTGGGGCTGCTACAGCTAGGTGACAGTCGCTGTGGCGGGCTCGACGCGAATTAAAGTCGTTAATAAACCCTCAAACGACCTCATTATGCACTTTTTGACTTTTAGAGCTAAGGAACGAACCCCATGCGACCCCTACTCATTTTTCACCATTCTTGAGGCTAAAGGTAAGTTTTTCACTCCCCGAATCCGTTTTTTGATCCGTAGAACATAATATAATGGGTGAATCTTGATGGGGGAGGATTTTGTTATAGATTATATGGTGGAAACAACCTTAAATTGGATAATTGGGATCGTGGGTATGATCTAGGGTTCATAGAATTGTTATAGATTCGGGTAATTAATGATTGGTTATTGATTCCTGTATTATATTGATTGTTTGTAGACCAAGAACAAGCGGAATGAATCCAGAAAGGTAAGGATCAAATTTCTTAGGGTTTCAAACTTGTTTCGAGATAGGTAATGGTTTTGATTCTATGATTGTGTGATGTATGCTTGTTCTTACTTCATTATGATACTTGTATATGTATGAATGTTGCAATGTTGATCACACTTGTTGTAAAGGAGATAAATGAATGATGATTGCTATGAAATCATGACTTAAATGTATGATCTTGATTATATACTTGTGATTGTGATTGTGATGTGTTACATGGATCGGTTGCCACGTTCCAGCATAACTAACTTGGATCGATTGCCACGTTCCGGCATAACTATAAGATCGGTTGCCACGTTCCAGTATAATTATGGGATCGGATACCATGTTTCGGTATGCTAACTATTTGGGTTTGGGTTCCATTAGAGGACCAGTGATGTGATATAAAATGTGAAATTGGTCGTTGTTCGTAAATATTGATGATGTTGTAGATATTGATATATATGCATGTGATTATATTATTGTCTTAACTTGTTTATGTTGCACTGGTGGGATACCCGCGTGATCTTACTAGTACACTATGGTTGTGTACTGATTCTGCACGTGCTCTTATTTTTGTCGAGTACAGGGCATCTTCAAGTGGCTACTGACAGACCTCGCTTAGGAGATTAGTGATCGTCACTTCGAATTCAAGGGTGAGCCAATTATTCCAGACTGCCATGGTATTCTCTTTCGTCTATGTCCATCATTTTCGGACTTAGACATTTGTTTTAGTTAGTTCATTAGTATGGGTTGCATCCCTTCTTGTGTAGACTTGGTTCATTGTTAGATGTTTTGGTACATTGACTTTCATGTTCTAGATTATTTCTTCCGCTTTATTAGTTGTTAGATCTTTTGTTGAAGTTTATGAGAACTTCAGTTTAGCTATTATTTCTGCTTTCATATACTTAAATGCCTTAGTTTTGGTTTAGTTGCTTGGTTTGGGTCGTAGTAGTGGTTCTCCCACCGGAGAGTTAATGTGGGTGCCAATCACGATGGTCTGAGTCTTGACATGTTTCTAAAAATCCAGATTCAAATAACACATATCAAAGCCAGAATTCGAGACATGAATGTAGGAGTAATTATTTTTGGAATAAGTAATGACTATATCCTATGTAAAAGAAAATAAGATTATTTTAATTAAATAAATGAGAACTAATTTCTAGTAGTTTCAATATTTTATTGATGCACTAGATCAATCCATGTGATGACACACTAAGGAAATTTCTCACAACTACTAATAATTATACACCGACTCTCAAACAAAATGGAGTGAAATAATTGAACTCATAGGACAAAAAGATGTAGTTTCGTATACTATATATTATGTTCTTTACAAAGTGGAGTTAATTCAATCTATAGAGCTATACATGACTAATATTATAATTATATTGCTTTAGAAATTATTGCATAATATAGGGAAAATCACTGTCCCACTTCATATGATGGAACAAATATACAAAGAATCACATGCCAACAAATTTTGATTTTTATTCTATATTTATTTTGAAATTTTGATTAATTCGAATTTTTGAATTCGTGACATAAAATTCATCAAAGAAAAAATGTTTTTGTCCGAATTTTGTTTCTTAAAGGTCGAATGCAAGATTTGTAATAAAAAAAATAAAAAGTGTATATACCCATTATATTATTAGGATGGTCCATCCAATTATCTTGTTTTACTATTTCAATAATCTTTTAGGTTGGAGATATTCGCGGGGGAGGAATATCCAAGGGTGTGGCCTAGTGATCACTGAAATGATTGAAGATTTTGAGGTCTCTAATTTAAAACTCAGCAAAAACAAAAAATATTAGGTGTTTCTTTCCATCTGTCTTAGTCTTGGTGGACAGAGTTACTTGATATCTATTGCTAGTGGGAGCTGACAAATATTCCATAAAATCTATCGAGGTGTGTGAACTCTGATCCAAACACCACGATTATTACTAAAGTTTTACTTTCCATCACAATTGTAAAGTTAGAAAATTATTTTTAATATATTAAAGTTATTATTAATTATTTATTAACAATTTTGTTATATCAAGTTAACTGAAATTTACATTCTATATATAATAGTATTTAAATGTTACTATCCAAAATTGTTTGTAATTGCCTATATGATTTATGAATGTCCCCTATCAGCATTTTCGAAGTAAAGCAAATAATTGAAATGCAAGTGATTAAGTTAATAATTCAAATAAAATAGACAACGAAAATTCAATGATACATGTCTAATCTCGATTATAGGTTGTCAAATAAAAGAGCAATATTATTACTATACTACGTCAACTCCAATTTTCATGTACGTTATTAAGGACAATACTATAGTCCATATGTTTATCGTTCTTTTGTTTTATTTATCATTTTTTATCTTTAAATGTTATATATATATATATATATATGTTTCATGTGATTAAGTTGACGAGTTTGATAAATAAATTAATTAAAAAATATTGATAAACAATTATAGGGTAATTTTATTAAGCAATTAAATAATTTTTCAGTTTGATGAAAAAAATTGAAAATCAAGTGAGTATTTCATAATTAGGAGGTTTACATGTACGAATTACAATAAAGTGGTTGAGAAATATAATACTAGTACTACCTCTTTTGACATGTGTCATGCTTGCGTCATGCACAATCATCCTTCATTTATAATACTTAGCTAATTATATATTTAGTCATAGACATCACTACATGATATGTGTAGTTATTGCATAAAGTAATCTTACCAAATTTATTTCTCAATAGTAATTCCGATTATTCAAATCAAATAACGTGAGAATAAACACAGTACAAATTAGGAGAGAAAACAAATTTCTCAAGAAGTTCAATCAATTCTGTTGAAGATAATTCAAGAAAAGTTTATAGATTCAGACTTTTTTTAATTATAAAGTATTAATAGTATATGATGTTTTATGAAAATTATTAAGTTCCACGATTCTAATATCGAGCTCAATTTTTTATTTGATGGATAAAGTTTCACGATCTATAATTAAAAAAATCCTTACATTAAAAAAACTAATAAAGTTATCAAATATAAATTCGTGAGTTATATGTTGATTAGACCTTATTATAAATAGTTATATATATGCATAATATAAGGACATTAATAAGAAAATCCAAAAAGAATATTGAATTAAACTTAGAATCTAATGTCTTAATTCTCGTATAATAATGTCCAATGATACCTTTTTAATTTTTTTGTTCTTTCTTCTTATGTAGTAATCAACATTTCGTCTATTTTGTCATGTTTAATTTATTCTTTGTAATTTAGGTGATGTATGCTTCGACTAGGGGTCTCAAAAATGAATCCAAACATAGGTAACCCGTCCAATTCGCTCAGAATTTTAAGGGTTGGGCTCAAGATAATTAGAATTGGGTTGAATCTCAGCTCATTCAAGCCTAACCCATTTTAAGAGAATCCTCAACTGAGCCCAATTCAATCTCCAATTTTAACCCATTTTAAAACTCTTTACTAAGATATGTTCTTATATTAAAGGTATGAATTATTATCTATTTAACATCTTTTAGGATTTATCTATCCATTTGTTAGTTTTTTTTAAAAAATCTTGAGCTGAAATTTGAATTGTGATTATAAAAGTTAAATATACTATGTTAATATCATTGAGATTAATCGGGTCAAATTGGGCGGGTCAAGACCCAATCCATTTTTTGCCCATTCGAACACAACCCATTTGAGCCCAAAGTAAACTTGGGCGGGTCAAGACCCAACCCGATTTGAATTTCAACCCATTTTAATATCTCCAATTTCAACCCAGCCAGCCCATTTGCACCCCTAGCTTCGAAATAATTATACCATAGTATAATTATTATAATTATTAGCAGTCTGAGAAGATAGATATTTGCAAGACAAAAATGACATTACATTTTTCTTAATTTTGTCAACATATTTCAAAGTATCTTATTAGGCATTTAGATTTTGAGTTAATGTTATTGTATTCATAGTCGGTAAAACCTTTAACGACATTTATATAGAGCGTTGGTCATAATTACTTATATTTATTATTATCACTAAATATATTATAACTGCTATTATATTGTTACCGCCAAATCAATCACAATTGTGTTCTTTGGACTTGGGACTTCCATGTTGGAAGTCTCGAGTTCGAAATCCCTTGTTAGTGAAAGCAAAGGGTTTATCTTCTGGCGAGCTCGTTGCACCGGTTTGTTTAGTATGAATTGTCTCTCTGGTGTGATTTGCTAGTTATGTATATAGAAATGAGGGTTTTACCCTCTGCGCACCCAAAGAGTATCGACGGTCAATTTCTCTTGTTACAGATATATGGTTCACAACTTGGATTAATTAGCTAATAACGTTACAGTTCGAATTGAAATAGTATCTTAACCACTAAGTTTTCCTCTTGGAAACAGACAAATTAAACAACAAAGTTTAATTAATCAAGGGAAATTAAAGGGGACATTTTCAGGAGAATTAATTTGAATGTAATTTGTCTCTCCCCATATAGTAATTTGCTTACCAGTTTCAACACTTAGTTATTTGTTTCTCTACTATATGATCCCGGGACATTTAATTTGACTTTATTTCCTCTATAACTTACTTATATTTCTTGTCCACATTTCCGTTTTTAGTTGTTCCTAATTACTTGTCCATTTTGACAAATCAAGAAAGGACAATCTTTTTCTACCTATTATATCCTCAATTAATTACTTTGAAAAAGGTAGAAGTTCTAGAATATCTTAAATTTTTAATTCATCGACTTCATAATTAATATGGATAAAATGGTAAACTCACTATGTCAATTATTGGTTTTTTTAAAAGGTGTGTCAATTCAAAATTGGACAAGTAATTAGAGACATAGGGAGTATTTAACTTGGCACATCTTTTCAAAAATAATTTTAATTTTCAAATTGGATGAGTAAAAATAAATAGCTATTTTTAGTGTAGTACTGAATAAGTAAAAGTGGACGGAAGTAGTATATTTTATGTGCATATTGAAAGAACAATCATATTTAGGGACATTGAATTGAAGGTTAGCATATAGTTGAGCATTGTATTTTTTTTTTTTTCTCTTGCATACTAGTTAGCATAATATTACGTTTCTTGTCCTTCAATTATTGTATATTGTGGACGGAAGTAATATATTGTATTTTGTTGTAGTTACTGCTCCTTTTTTCACTTTTTTTTTTTATCTCTATATTGTTTTGCCATATAAAGCTTCTCCACTTCATCAGTTCTTTTACGATCTGCTTTAAATTACTTTTTCTTGAATCAAGTGTCTATCAGAAACAATATTTCTACCTTCTAAAATATAGAAGGTCTACGTAAATTCTACCCTTCTCAAATTCTAGTCGTGGTATTACATTAATTATGTGGCTGTTATTATTATTCAACTGAATAATATCATCTAGAAGGAAAAGTCTCCCTAACATATTATTGGGATATTATAATGTCAAAAAAGAAAAGGAAATTAAGTAGGAAACAAAGAAAAAAATGCAACTATTTATATCGAAGTCAAAAGAAACAGGTTCCTCATAGCTAGCTAGTCTTTTCTTTACCAAAATTTGATGCCCACCAAACATTGAATGGAGTATTACATACAATTCATATATCTCTTACCCTGGCCCTAAGTAATTAATAGAACTATTCAATCGATACATACATTAATGATTATGACCTATGCCTAATGCCTAAGAATTTTGAACCCTTAAACTTTAGTCCATTCTCTCAAATCAATAATATTGCTACTAGACATAGGTTAAATAGATAATTGATTTGATTTTGAGATTGACAAGTTTTTGAAAAAAGAAAATATATAACGTCATAGATAAGTAACACATAAAGAAAAGGTGAAATTGCAAAATATATGATGGAGTACAAGCTCGAGCATATTTGAGCTCAATCGATTGATGAGGCGCAGCTTAAAGGATAAATTTGTAAGGTATATTATATTAAAATGAACAATATGTACTATATATCAGCTTGAATCATAAAACATATGGTAGTAATATTAGAGGACGGATTAACTTCTAGGTTGACAAGAAATCAAATTTCTAAGGAAGGTGATGACAATGGGGTGGGGAGGGGGGGGGGGGGGCTGATGAAGGTCGATCAATAAGAAGACTGATCAACTTCTATGATAACAAACTATCGAAGATATGTACATATAATCACACAGAGAAAAATCACATTTCAAAAAGAGAAAGAAACAACTATATATTATAGGGGAACCATCGCGCTTCCTAAACTAGACCAATTTTCACTTGGACACCTCAAGAGCTTGTTCATTTTAAACACCTCACGTAGGGGTCCGTTGTGTAATTTTGACACTTTTTATATTTTCAAAATCACATATTAAGTGCGTACATCCAGATGCAAGAAGAAGAAGAAAAGAGGTGAGGGCATGGGGTTTGGGATCTGGAATAAAGGAAAAAAGAAAGTAAAATTGAGTCTTTAAAAAATAATTAAAATTTCCACGTGTCACATATCAATTCATTTATTTTTCCACATAAGAGCGTCTGGATGTACACACTTAATATGTGATTTTGAAAATATAAAAAGTGTCAAAATTACACAACGGATCCCTACTTGAGGTGTTTAAAATGAACAAAGCCTACATGAGGTGTCTAAGTGAAAATTGGTGCCAAGTTTAGGGGGCCACCGATGGGTTCCCCCTGTATTATATGATACATCACTAGTTTATCTGACACATTTTTATTGAGTTGATGTGACATTGATCAAAATATAAATACATATATGTTATATGCATGAATCAAAACAGGTAATACGTATTATGAGCTTAGACCGTAGCAATAATATCCAACTTGCCTTTATTTTCATAGCCCAATATATTTTGTTCCTTCTTTCATTTTTTTGGGGTGGGGTGGGGGGTTCTACTTCTTTTAAGGTGGCGGGTGGGGAGGCTCTATCTTTTCTTTCATAAGTCACCATAGAACACAGTAAATTACAACATCACATCGCACTTCATTATCATAATGTTACATCAAACTTCAATATATATATATATATATATATATATATATATATATATATATATATATATCATAATGCCATCAAACTTTTGGGTTGAATGGTTCAAAATCGAATTGTAATTGATAACTCAAATCGAATTGGTTTATCGATAATGAGTTATTGGCTTAGTGATTTCGGCATTAGTTTTCATTTATTTGTCATCGAGTTATCGGTTCTTAATTAACGGTTTGAGGTTTTTTCTTAATGGGTTAATCGATAACTCGATAGTAAATTATATAATTAATACCATTTGATATATAAATTCTTTGACTTAGAGTGTAGTTTCATATTTTTCTTTCTAGCTGTCTCATACTCTCGGAGTCACGGTTATTTTGCTTTTGAGCAAGATGCAATATGTCAACTCAGATGCATGGTTCATTTGGTTTGTCACCTTGTTTCTGATTAATTTGATTTTCAATGGATTTTTTTGTGTCAAATCTTAACAGTTAAACCTTTAACCGAACCAATAACGATCAATAACTGATAAGTCAATATCTTAATGGTTCACTAACTATTTAACATGTCTACAAATCAATAATCGATAAACTTTAAAACTGAACCGAACCGATCGATACGCTTGGAAGAAAAAGAAGAAGAGGTCAGGGTAAGTCACTCCAAACCACTATGCGTTTATGATAGTTAGATAAATTACCAAATTTGTCGATGACATTAAATGATCAATTAAAGCAAAATTGAGGAAAGAGGAAGTTTTTGGTTCAATCATGTCAAGAAATAAAAGGTTGTAATCCCAAATATATATGGTACTATTAAGAAATAAATTTGGAGCATAGCAAATCTTCATTATTAGAATTTTAGACCAATAATATAGAGGAGTCTTTATCTCACATCTAGTTAAATATTTCACAATTTGAAAATAGTCATTTTAAAATGTTCTTTATTTGAAATAGAGACAATATGTTAAATTACTTTTTCAATGAGTATCTCAAGTGAGGTAATAGTTTCTCTTTTCACAAACATTTACTCTTTTTTTTTTCTTTAATAAATAAAGTGATACTCATGACTTAACACAATTTCGATTTTTAAATATTTTCTCTATAATTTTAATGTCAATTTTTTTGGACAAATATTATCCAAACGCCTAATAAAGTTACTCAACCCTTGTTTTGTGTCAATATTAGAGACCTTAAGGGTGTGTTTGGTATGAAGATGTTTTTTAATTTAAGGAAAATAAATGAATTTCTTAATTTCTTATGTTTGATAAGTTTATATAAACAATTATTGTTGTATATATAAATACTATGAGAGATGACGGTGTGGTGGGAATGAAGGCCACGAGAATGGGGATGAAGATAAAGTGTGTTGGAAAGTGTGAACGATACAATTAAATGTGGAATATCACTCATGAAACTTGTTTTTCCTACTTATGTTATTGAAGTGATTTTCCTCTTTTTTTAAAGAACTTGTTCTGCTTGAGAATATGATTTCTAAATTTTTTTTTTTTTATCAATCAACCGTGAAAAAATTGAAAAAATATTTTTTTTGTACTAAAGACACTCTGAGGTCTCGTTTGGCCGTAAATTTTGGTTTCAAGTTATTATTTTTTTTTTTTCAAAAAACTTCCAAAGAGATCCTGCTTCGATCATTTGAGTAGTCATCTACTTACAAAAATTCTGGAAATTATTTCAAACAAGTGCTTGTTTTGGGAAATTGACCTATTACTTCAACTTCAAACTTGAAAAATGGAATTTAAAATTGGAAAAACTTGCTTCAAGAGTTTTTCAAAGTTTTCACTAACAAAAGTTTAATTTTATTTTCATATCCTAACATAACTTCAACTTTCAAATATATTTTTTCTTCGATTTCAATGTTAAATACTAATTTTTAAAATCTCAATTAAATAGATGATTTAGCCACTCAACCAACCTCCTAAACTAAATATAGTCTGTAAGTATTTAATACATGTATATTTTTGTATAATATGTATATTATATTATATTATATATATATATATATATATATATATATATATATATATATATATATAATCAATGTATAAATTATATATATTTAAAAACAAAAATATAAACAGTAAATCCGACCAAATAGGAAAGATGCCTACTACATATTGGGCCTTCGATTATCTCATGGGTAGTAGTCCAGTTAATATCCACTTCATAAACAGCCCAATTAGGAAATTACCATGTCTCATTTTGAACGATCGACCGACTTACTATGCTCTTTGGTGATATTCAGACCAGTTTACATGCACCTTAATTAATTTTACAAAATATTTGTCAATCTCCCACCCGTAGACACCAGGTAGCAGTTTTAACTACTACTTGATAACTTCCCACATCATATTTTGGACAAAATGCTTAAGAAAGTATCATGTTCATGAATTAGGATTAATAATGTTAATAATTATAGATAGTAAAAAGGATCAAAGATTGTAATGCTAGTTTGGAATCCAATCAAGTAGACCAAGAATTAAATGGGAAAACTACGGCTCAATGTCTTTTTGCCCATCTGATTAACAAAATATGTACACAATGTATAAAATATAAATTATATATACGTTGTATTATATATATATATATAGCCATGAAATTTCACTTGTATAATTCGAAACTCCATAATAATAATTATTTATTAATTAAAGGCCAAAAATATGTATTTGTTGATTTATCCCCAAAAATGAAATGATGGTAAATGAAAAAGTAAGTATTAGTGAATTATGTTGGCTATTTGTGTAAAGATTTTCCCTGGTATAATTAACCTAAATATCTTATTACTCAACTATTTAAACTAAAATAGCGGATGAATGTGTAATTTATGTATATCATTTCGGAAAAATAAGGAAAAACTATATAATTACATATTATCTCACTGATTGATAATTTCATACTAGATTTCACGTGAGATACACCTAGATATATGTATTTTTGCTACCAGATACACTCTGAAATACAGATACATAAGGAGAGTGGTGAGTGAGAAAGGGCGAGAGAGAGGAGGGAGATAAGCAAGATAGGAGAGTACCCAAAATACATCTGAATCCACTTGGATATAGTCTATTCCCATATATCCAAGATACATGTATCTTGATGCGCCAAATACATATATTTGGGCGCCAAAGTTTGTAAAGAATGGCAATTTCAAAAATTCACGAGAGACCCTAAACTAGTGGAATTTTTGTTGATTTCCCAAAATTAAACAAGGGGAATTTTCGCAAATAGCTAC
This sequence comes from Solanum pinnatisectum, assembly GCA_035578085.1. Classification (NCBI taxonomy): domain Eukaryota; kingdom Viridiplantae; phylum Streptophyta; class Magnoliopsida; order Solanales; family Solanaceae; genus Solanum; species Solanum pinnatisectum. The sequence goes on along the minus strand of CM069080.1, from coordinate 6,068,282 downwards.
TATAGTAAACTTAATTACGCTTCATATGTAGCTATAGTTTGCATATTTATGAGTTGTAACTACAGTTTAAGCTGTCTCATTTGTATAATTCACGGGGGAGTTTGTATAATTCATGGATAAATTTGTATAATTGAGCTATTTTTGTATAAGCTCAAAATAGCGAATTTATACAAACACAAACATCTAAACTTTAAACAGTTGTACAAATTATGAATTATACAAACTCGAAACTCCAGCCCACATAATTATCATTAAATATTGGTCGCGAGTGGTAATTAACTAAAACTATAGCTATGATGACTAATTAACTAGTACATATTTGCTTTACCACGTAATTTTCCCAATAAACAATACATTACACTGGCTATATATGTAAAGATTCCTATTACATATCTGGCCCATTAGGTCTCATGCCAAAATCACCATTTTTATTTGGGCTTCTAATCCAATCCAAATGGGAATTCACTAAATTCCATAAAATCTTCTACTCTACTTCATCTTCATTCTTCCCCAAAAAACCTCAGCTAAATCCCCAGATGCTTATACTGATAACTGATAAACCCAAGTAGATAACGAAGAAGAAGAAGAAGAAGTAGATACACTTGTTAATCCAAGAAAATTTGAGCTTTTTCCGAGTTCCATTTCAAGTTTTTCAGTTTACGTTATAGAAATGCTTAGCTTAGGAAGTTATCCAAGGCAACCCCATTGTTGTGCCAGCCCAATTTCACAATGTCTTCCTCTTTTTTCCAAGATTCCTCAAACCCAGTTGTTTTTTACCTCGAATGAAGTGACCCATTTAAGGATTCGTTCTCTTATTGGGCAAAAACGAACTGGGGTGTGCGGTTTTGCACGCAAGGATGAAGAAAAAAGGGGGAATGGTGTGGTAGAAATGGAAGAGATTGAGGATTTTGATGATGACTATGATGATGATGATCTTGATGTGGATGATTTTCTAGGGGATGAGGAAGATGTTGATGGAGATGATGATGATGATGAGGTGATTATTCCATTGAGAAATATGAAGAAATGGTTAGAAAACAAGCCTCGTGGGTTTGGAGTAGATAAAGAGTATGATATTTCAGTTGAAGATAAGCTGATGGAAGAAATTGAGCAGAGTAGAAAAGCTCAGCTTGCTAATATCAATAAGCTCAAGAACAATCCAGTTAAAGCAAATACCAAACAAGTTCAGCAGGAAAAAGGTAACTTCTTTTGAATATTTGGGTCTTAGATTATATCATCTAAGAATGCAACTGAATTGATGGGAAAAAATGAACAAGTTATGTAATTGTTCTTAGTTAGTTACCCTTGAGAAGGACTCCTTTATCACCTTAAGGCTTAATAGGAGCTGAGCTGAGCATTTTTTCGACTATGGTGTTCGGAGCTTGTGCACAACTCGATTAATTCCACGTGATACTTGCTAGTTGCTACCTCTAACCAACCGAGGTATTGGGTAACTCTGTCTACCAAAACTTGGAAAAGAGCTAAGCTCAGCATTGTGATACCTATACCTATTCTTTGTAATTGTTCTGCCAAACGTATATTATACTTAGGAATGTAGAATTGTAGATTCTTTTATAATGCTAAACATCTTATATAGGAGTATTGGAGAAATTAAATCAAAGGTAACTCCTTACTTCGATTCCTTTAGAGAAATCTGCAATAATTATTGACACTCTCCCACCACCAAACCATCTGCATAAGCATCTAATACACCTTGTTGAGTAAAAAATTGGACCATGGCAAAATTCGTTATTGAGTTCTCACAAGGCTGGAACAAAGGAAGGGAGCGGGGGTTGGCAAGAAATCCTTAAAGGCTTGGAATACTATAGACCAGGGCTCAGGCGATTTAGTGGACCGTCTGAGCTTGAAAGAAATAGTAGAATATTTCAAGGCAAAAGAGAAACATACATAGCCTTAAACAAAGATATATTTTTTGTTAGCTTTTGGGTGCAATCTGGTTATTGTACATGGTGTAGATGTAATGCTAGACAAAATAGAGGGATTCCACAACCCGTACTCATGCCTATTGCACTTGCTTTGTATACAAGTTTGTAAATTCTTTTATTACTTATCAAACAATGGTAAACAGATAAAGCAATATTTAACATATTAGTCCCTTTTTCCCTTTTCAATCTCGTCTTATTTGTCTTTAATTGTTCATTCTTAATGCTAACCAACATTTAAAAAGGACTATTATCAGGGCTGAAATTTAGTCAATCCCAACCCAAGTCAGATGTTTGAGCTAGATGTTAAAACTAAAATTACGAATGTTATGGAATCAAACAGCTTTAACTAGTTAAGTGATCGGCAGTATTATTTGTAGATGCTTAGTGTAGAACAAATGAGTTTGGAGGACAAAGTAGAGACATCAAGGAAGTTCAATGACTTCTGCATCTTCTACTCTTTTAATAAGCGTTTCTTACCATGTTACCAGTGTTGCAGTATTTCACTTAAGTTCTACAATTTCTAAAGTTGTTCAGGATGGACTCTGTGTGCGCTTGGTCAATCTTCCTAAGAAAATGAACATTGATAAGGATCTACGAGTGGCTTTCAAAGGAGTTCCAGGAATAGTCAACATAGTTCCAGTTGTGACTGGGAACAAGAAGACCAGGAATCCTGTTTGCAAAGGCCTGGCCTATATTAACTTCAAGTCTAAGGATGAAGCACAACGGTAATGTTTATGGCTATACGTAAGAAATAAAAGGGTGAAGAGGTGCCTATTTAATCTTTACCTTTGCATTCTTCCCTAAACTATAGGATGTTTGTAATTGTAGATTTGTGCAAATGTATTCTGGACGAAGTATAAGTTTTGGTAAACTCCAGAAGCAAATAAAGTGTGAGATGATAAATCCCGGATCACCGAAGTCCACAACTACACAGTCAGTTGATAAAATTAAGTATGTCCCTGAAAAAGATATACCTGATCTGCACGGAGACCAGGGTGATGATTTTGACACAGATTTCCTCTCGGATTCAGAGGAGAACATCTCTACTGACTACAATGTTGCAGAGGTGGAGGATTTATCAGCATACACGAATGATTATGAAGAAAATTCAGAAACATTATCTGCAGAGTCCACTTCGGGTGATGAGCAGGATGTTGGAGAAGAGTCTGAATTCTCAGAACAAAAGAAGGTCGAAGCAAAGGAGAAGAAGAAAAAGCCTAAGCAAAAGAAAGAGCAGGTCCCAAAATTGAATATTCCAGGATCTGCGCGCAAGTAAGCTATAGGCTCATGATATAACATACTATTGTACTTTTGTTAACCTCATTGCATTGGTTTCACTTACCAACTGCTGCAATGTCATGCAGGTTGAAAATTAAGGAGAAAGCTGTACTCACTGGAGTTTTATCCAAATATGCACAAAAGAAACCGTCTTGACTGTGAAAAAACCCGAGCTAACAATGGCCAGCATTCACATTTCTGTAACGACAGTATCTGGGTTATTGTTACTTACACTAGCGTAGTCTTTGCAGTTGTTCATTTTTGTAGATTTATTGGTCACTTCAATATTAAGGTCAGGTTTGTTGATTTCTTGTATGTAAATGTTAGTATCTGAATGAATCAACGGAAAAAAATTGTGTTGATGTGTATGGTTGGTTTTTCGTTGGCGTAGAGTAGCAGGTTTTACAATGTTTGATGATTGTGGAAGCCATTCCCACTATTCTTTTGGAATCATTTAAAGTGATTCAATTGTGTCCCAGTTTCTTCTATCTATGAGACATTGCACGTATACTCGTGTTAATTCTCAGAACTGAGATATGGAATTAGTGTTCGTACACTTCAAATATATAAGTATGCCAAAACACTGCTGTTTTTTCTACAGCTGCTGAACTTACAAAATATGTAATTGCAACAGATCTCGAGATCAATTCATATTTCGTGCAATCAACCCCAACATCTAACTTTTCTGTTAACTAAGAAAACTTCAACATTTCATTAGGCTACCGAGTCTGCCCAAGTAACCTAGGACTCGAATATATGTGAGGTCCAGAATGTTATAACTACAGAGCAATCAAAAATTGCAGCACAAGCTGGAGTTTAATTTGTAGTACAGTAGATTCAGGACAAAGGCATGTCTTGTAACAAAGACAGGTGAAGCTTTTTTCTATCAAAAAGCTGGCCATAAATGTATCAAGGCAGAGGAAAGACAAAACATTCAACGGCTAATAAGTTTCAGCTAACTCGCTTCAATAACATTTCAGAAAAAAATGACCTTCCTCCCTTTAACAACATACCTAGTGTAATCCCACAAAGTGGAGTCTAGGGAGGGTAGTGTACGCAGACCTTATCCCTACCTCAAAGGTAGAGAAGTTGTTTCCAATATCTTCCTCCCTTAAACCTTGTTATTATATTCCCTTTTTCTTTCAAAAACAATCAGAGAGATAGAAAAAAAATGATTCAGACCCGTGAGATCACAGGTCAACATTAAGCAGTGAAGGCATAGATGCATCAGCCATGCAACAAGTAGGAATTCGTGGGAGGTATTATGCCATCATCAAAACAGGTTTGAGTGAAATAACAAGTACTAAGAAGGAAAAGAAGCAGGGAGGGGCCTTGTGAAATGAGGAAGTCCACAAGTCTGGGACTGATAGAATGATGGTTGAGAAGCTCTGTACAAGAGCTATTATAAAGACTAAACCAACGATTAACATGATGCATACCTCAAATATTCACCTACTAGGTCCAAACTGTTATAAGAAAAAAACAATCTCTTAGAAATGCATTATGCATTTTAGTCAGCAGAGTTAATAATGCTTCTGTATTTGAGAAGCTTTGACTTTTTAAGGAAAAACCAGCAAACAGCTAGTAGAAGTTCCATGTATCTATTATAAGACAGTTTGATAGAAGACCTAATGCATATAAACCATGCCGGACTATCCATGGATTGAGAAAGTCATCCTCTCAAAGCTATTCATACAAGCAAATCAAAAAGAGCGTGGAATTGAAAGAGCTGAAGCATTATGGAAACTCCAGGCTTGACCCTCATAGTTAATATGAGCTTGAAAACTACAAGATCGAGAAAGGTGTAATGCCAAAGCTATAAGTACATCATGAATTAATGAAATGACATAACAAGGAATACAAGTGTAACTTGAACAAATTTTTTTTATTATTTTAATGACCGTGAAGTGTAACTTAAATAAATTTTCTAAAAAGAATTAATATGGGAGTTAAGAAGGAAGCCAAATCAAATGAGGGAACAATTGAAACAAAAAGTGGAAGAGATATTTGGAAAAAAGACTTTGACACAACTGTAAGAAGACCCATCAACTAAAGAAACAAGCATGTTGTTTGCCCATTCTTTCTCACTGGGAATATATTTTCATCCTTTCATCAGATAGCTCAACAGTTACTACCATTTTAGAAACCCCTTCACTTGGAAGTGTATCCATTGATATGAAATAAAATGAACTTCCGTAAAGTGGAACAGACATTCATATAGTTCACCCAACTAATTGATATTAATAACTAGTTAAGTGCTAAGTTCATCAAATGAATACTTTTTCTTATAAAGTGCCCTGGTTGAACATGAAGACAAATGCCTCCGCTATTCAACCTTAAAACCTAACAAATAATATGATACTAGGAAATTTGCAACTAAAACATAGCTAAAATGCAGCTTCCTCTAGCAACAGTTTTCTACCATACATTCAAAGAACCAAATTGCACACAGTTCATATGCTCCAAATCTATCAAAAGCCAAAAACACCCAAATCAACTTCAACACTTCTACTCTAGCAAGATTATCATGGTATCAATCTCGCAAAAAGAGTGATGAACTAAAACCATTCAGAAAATTCCTTAAAGCGACAAACTAATTTCTTTTCTTCAGCAAAGATAAGCTGGGATCTTATGCAGATAAACCACTTACTCATAACATAAGCAATGAAAACAGTTCTACTATGAATTCATGAGATCTAAAATTGCATACATTTCAATAATCAACATCTACCAAAAGCCACAAATACCCAAATCAACTTCTGTTACTTCTACTATAGCAAGATTATCACGTATCAGTCTCGCTTAAAGAGAGATAAACTAAAACCATTCAGCAAATTCCTCAAAGCCACAAACTGATTTCTTTTCTTCAGCGAAGATCATATACAGATAAACAACTTACTCATGACATAAGCAAAGAAAACGATTTTCTACTAAGCATTCATGAGATCCAAGATTGCATACAGTTCAATAACCAACATCTACCAAAAGCCACAAATACCCAAAACAACTTCACTTACTCCTCTTCTACAAACAGTGTCATATGTCAAGCTCTTTAAACTAAATCCATTCAGAGAAATCCTAAAAATAACATAGTGCTTATTAAAACAAAGATACAGGCTAAAACTTTCAGCGAAGATAAGCTGGGATCTTGATACGGATAAACAACATACTCATAACATAAGCAATGACAACAAACACAATCCCAGCTGATGCAAAAGAAACCTTGACACTCTTTTCTCGGTTTTTATCAGTTGCCAAATCCAAAAGCACAATCCCAATACCACCTAGTACAAACATGAATCCAGAAGAGAGTCCTTCAATAATATACTGACCATTAACTCGACCCGGAAGAAACACCACTGGTTTAACAGCTCCGGTGAACCGGTCTTGGGTTGATCCAATTCCCGGCGGTTCAACAATGACGTCATAAACGATGCCAGAGACGACCATGAAGTAGGTAAGAAGGATAAGGCTGAAAACTGTCATGGCAGAGGGAAGAGTCACCGTTGGGATTTTCAGACGGAGCTTTGGAGGGCGGAGGAAGGAGAATGGGAGAACACGAAGGATGTGGAAAATTGGGTCGATGGAGTAGTCATCAGACGGATCGGAAAATTGGGTTTTGGCAGTGGATGATGCCGGTTGGGTTTCGGATTTGGGTGGCATTCTTGATTTACCGGCGGTGTTTCCCGGTGGCCCTGGGCTAAAAGATGGACGAGTAGATTTGCTGCTGTTTTTTACGTCAATGAATTTATTGGAAGAAACACAAAAAGGAAAATATTATGGTGCAGCCCATTTGAGTGTAATTTGGGGGAAAATGCACAAATAGCAAGTTTTTATTTTTTATTTTTAAAAAATGAGGTTATCAAAGGGTAAATGGGCAGAGATTATAAGATATCAAATCTTTTTTTGGTTTTCCACCTGGTGTTCGGAGCCTACATTGGAACTCAATCAAATTCTCGATAATAAGGTGAAAGTTAAGATTTCTCAGATATAAACTTTTTACTTTACTAATATATAAGATTTTTAAACATAATATAATTGTATAAATTGTGTTATTTGTAAGTGAAATTTTATCATATTTTAATTATTGTCACATATTCTTTATGATCTCGCATACCTTCGTAACATTTTTCATGACTTTTCATACTCTCACAATTTATTTTATGATTTCAATAGTTAATGTCATGTTTAAAATCATAAATATTCTTCATCTAACTGTATAAAGGCAATACTCTTCAAAAGAAAAATTATTATTTGAAATCCATTAATGTGCCCAAGATAAGTGAGCAATATTTTTTTTTACCATGCCACCATTTTGTATCTAATGTGACAATCTTTGAATAGATTATGAAATTAGATATCTAAATAAAAATTCGTGTCAACTTTAAATGTCAATTGATGGGTTCAGAGTAAGAAATAAGGGCTTGAGATAAGCATGAAATGTTAGATATTGTACACTTGGAAAACATTTGAAAAAAAAATAACAATCACGCTCCGAATTTATATTCTGGATGTGACCAGCACTCAGAGCCACTAATGGCCGTAGTGGACTCTTGATATGTCTACTACTAAACTAAATATTACAACAATAGTGTGAAAGCTTTTAAAGAATGAGCGCAAGCAATAATTTTAGAAAAACAAAAACAAACTCAATAGCTTTAAAGCTACAAAACTGAAATCTAAATAATAAAGATGTTTGTAAAGAATTGAAACCATGGCACAACTGACTCGTCTATGAAGGTTCTAATATACTGAAAATAGGTATCGGGGTAAGATCCCAGGCTACCTGAATACTCTACAAGCCAGGGGCAGGGGCGGAGGCACATGCAAGTCAAGGTGTTCAATTCGTCGAAAAAAAGATACTGTATAAACAAGTAAAATGATACACGAAGTGATTAAATAATATATTTTGGACACCCTTGACATAACAGGTTATTGTAGCCCAGTGGTTTCAGACCCCTTTAATGGGTTTTAAAAGCATTGAATGAGCCCGTGTTTGCGTGTTTGAATCTCACTAGCAATAATTTTTGTTGTGTAATTTCTGGACACCCTTCGTGAAACTTCTGACGTCTACTAACTACTCTAGATAAATTGGGACTCTTCGTGAAATTTCTGGCATCTACTAACTACTCTAGATAAATTGGGGCCCTTCAAAAGCAAGAAGACCTCACCAATGATGAATGAGAGAGACCCTAGTGGTGTGTCTATTATCGATTATGAGTAACTGAATATGCATAATTCAAAGATGCAATAATGTAGAATGACGTCACTATATGAAATGTACGCTATGTAAAATAATTGAATAAATCAATTGGCTTAAGACTGGAAATACTGAGCTGAAGAGTAACGTAATTATGATGATAAACATTAATAAATAAAATCAATTGAATAGTAAAGCATGCATGTGTGCTTTAACAATAAAATTTTACAACTAAAAATATGCATCAATAACAAATATTGAAGTACATGTATATCTTTAGTCTGTTGGGGAGTTCTCTAACTGACAACCGTCTCTTGAGCATCTTGGTGATGCAATGTCTTGTTGGTAAGGGATGTTAACTGAAACAATAAGTACATGGCATGAGGAAATGATGAGTTCCTCACTATAATAAACTTACATGCTCAAATGCTTCAAAATTTGATGGAGAATCTACGAAGAACTGCTTTTGAAATTTTAAGAACCTATTCCTTTGACACTTCCTAGGATTTCATATCAAGAAATGCATTAAAATTCTTAAGTTTGGGTTAGAAACCATTCGATTAACCTTACGAATGATGAAGAAGACTTACCTAGTCTTTGAATGTCGTGTTTCATCTTGTAGGCCAAGAGAAAAGTTATAGACTTGAAAAATAGATCAAAAAACAACTAAGGGCTCTTTTTATAGTCGTTTGCAAATTGCGGTTCACATTTAAGAATGATGAGCTGTCTTTCATCATGGACCGTGGAATTTTGAGGTTCTCATATCTTTGTTCCACAATTGAAATGATGAGCCATCTTTTTGTCTACGGATTATCGACTGAGTCGTCATTTCCTTAGAGAGTTTGATAACTCTCTAGTGGATTCTCATGTATTATAGGAGGAAAACGTTGTTATCACAAAAATGCATGCAAAAACTATTTAAGTTAAATAAGGTAAAAAATTTATTTTAAAGAACGAATCACTAAAGCTCTGCAGAGAATATAAAAGCTAATAAAGAAGATGACATTTTTAAGTTATGTAATGCATGTCATTTTAATACAACAAACAGAATCGTCAATAAATTATAACACTAAAATAACTAATTCCAACATTATTTATCTTCAAATCAAACGACTCATTGTTTTCCCTTGAAATTTATTATATTTATCACTTTAATAACATTTTGAAAAAGATTAAGTGCACCTCTATTTTGCTTCTTTCCTTTTTTAGTAAAGAATTTTAAAAATATATCAAATTAGATCACACAACAACCCGTCAACCACTTATCAACAATGATATATACTCAATATGATTTTCTTCATACAAATTTTTGTTTTCATTGTCAAATTCTTCTTTTATTTCTGCTAAATGAAAAATGTTTTAAAAAATTAAGGATGAATAATCAGAGTTCATTTTCCTCTTCAATTGGTGGATAAAAGATCAAAACAAGATAACTAAACCGGAACCAGACCGGATTGAAATTAACTAAAACCCAACCGGGTTAACTAGCCAAAGCAAACCCCACCTAAAGGCTAAAACCGTACTACCACTGCTGCTGAAAAGTTACACCTACGCACCCCCACCCACCCCACTCACCCCGTATCCCACTTACCCCACTACCCCATCTCATCAACCCCATCTCACCCATACTCTAAACACCCTACCACCCACTCCACCCACCCACCCAACCCACCCCATCTTTCCCTCTTACACTCTCTCCATGCGTTCTTGTTCATGCTTCAAGGTCCTACTCAAGAATCGGTCAGTCTCATCTGGTAATTGAGGGGTATGTATGTTTTCGCTATTTGTTAAAATCTTCGATTTGATGACCCCCACCCCAAATTAGGGTTCAAAATTCGTTAAAAGTTTATTCTTTTTCGATTTTGTGAATACCCTTTACAGTTTTGCTCTTAAAGTTTACATTTTTATGGAGTTTGGAAGTTCTATTCTTGGTTCTGTGCAACCCCTTTTCAGCTTGGTCTTGTATTGTTAATATAATGTGGACAGATGAAAGATTTTTTCTTTTTCCAAAGCATATTGACTCAAAAGTTTGGATTTTTGGGCTGTAGGAAGAAAAATCCTTCATGATATTCTTGTAAATTGAACCTTTAAGCTGTCTATTGGATGTGTTGGTTAAAGAAAATGGAATATTGTTTTTTTTTCTTTTAATGATGCAAAAGGGGAAAATAACTTGTATCCTATTTAGTTTTATTGTTATTTGAATTTGGATTGTAAAATAAACAAGCAATTTAGTTCTTATAATCAATCAATGTAATTAAAAAAAAAATCTTTAATCAATTATCAACTTGGTTGAGTTCACAGTATAGTTGCACACAATTGGATTTATTAGTTAGACAAATTTCGCTCAGTGATGTTGTGTCTATAGAAGTGGAAGAAAGTAAAGAGTGGATGAAGAGTAAGTTTCTTTGGTCTGAAGGTTTTAGGGAAATCCCTCACACATAACATGTCTTTTGATAAGCGAATGTTAGTTCTTTCTTTTGTTTATACTTTATAGTTTTGGAACTTTTGGATTTTCTTCGAGTTACCTTTACAGATCTTCTTCTGTTGATTTCCTTGATTTTTCTTTGGAATTGCAGCTTCTAATCTTGGAACTGTTCAATATCTTCGCAGCTGAGTCTGATTATGTCTGGAGGAATCCTCCCTAATTTGCCTGTAGATAAAACATTTAACTCTGGTTTGCTATTCTTTATTTTCTAGCTAATGTCATTAAGTAGAAGAAAAGTTAACATTTTTAAAAAAGCTTCTTCTTTTGTCTTTCAACAAACAAAAGATGCAGAAAACGAGCATAAAAAAGTTCTTATAAAATATAAGTCTCTGATCTTAATGGAGTTTATTTTAGAATTCCACAAATTATTAGCTGTACACTTTTTCTCTTGGTCATGTTGTGTATGTAGAAATGGAGGAGAGGAAATTAGATGAATAAGTTTATTTTCTTCTCTTCAAATGGATTTATATATTAGTTGAACGAGCAACGATACAATTTTCCATTTTCCCTTTTTGTTTTCCAGAAGTTGGTGAATCTGACTGAAGTCCTGTGGAATGAACAGCTTGTTTCATGCATGTTCAACTGCAATATTAACAAGGACTAGCCATCTTGTTGTGAAGAGTTCAATCTGTGGATTTCCATCTCTTTCATGGAAGACAAGCGTTGGTCATGCTAGAATTAGAAAAGTAGATTCCAACTTGTATTTGAATAGAGTTTCTGTTTGTTGCTATTCGTCCAAAAAACATAGTGGAGATAGTTCTCCATCGCAGAATTCTGATTCCACTCCAGAAATGAAAGAAGAGAGAGATGGTTTCTTTGTTGTTAGGAAAGGAGATCTGGTTGGAGTCTACAAAAACTTGAGTGATTGCCAGACCCAAGTTGGATCATCGGTAACTACTGTTATTTCAGCCATTTATTGATCTGTTGTTGAATCGTTCTATTGTTTGTAGATGACTTTTATCCCCAGGGAAGATATAAAGACACAATACTATTCATCAGAAATTATCCATACATTATGTACAAAATTACTTTTTCATATTCTTGATGATTAATTGACATAGGTAGACTCAGCCAAAAAGTCAAAACCTTGTGTAGTAACAAGATTACCTTATTTTTTACTCTCTCCGTCCATTTTTACTTGTCCAGCATTGACTTGGCACACCCTTAAGGAGCAATTACTAGAATGACAAAATTTACGACATCAACCTTTTTTTTTTTACTACATCAACCTTTGAAAGTAATAAACTTAAGGAAATGCTCTAGAAAATGACTGGTTAATAATGAGTCGTTTGGTTTGAATTCAAGTTATGATGAGATTAGTTATGATAGGATTAGTTATGATGGGATAAGTTATGATGGGATTAGTTATGATGGGATAAGTTATGCTAAGATTATTTTTTATTGAGTGTTTGGTTTGTTGTATTCAAAATAATAAATCTTAAGAACAACATATAAGTTTACAAAAATATCCTTCATGGATGTGAAAAGTAATGTATAAAAAGTGTTTAAAGGGATATTTTTGTCATTTAGTCATTTTATCCCGGGATAAGTTATCCCGGCATTACTATACCACCCATGGGAAGGGATAACTTATCCTAGTACTAATTTTTAATCCCGGAATAAGTTATCCCGGACTTGCCAACCAAACAACAAATTAAGTGGCACTATAATTTAATCCCAGGATTATTTTAAGTTATCCTTCACACCAGACGACCCCTAAGGGTATATTAGGAACTAAGTGATAAGTTACCTCTTGGTTTTCCAAACTGCTCAAGTAATAGCGGACGAAGGGAGTAACTGCAATTTCAGATAAGCTCATTGAGTGACTGACAATTGTTAAGGAATGCTCTAATTGAAAGCGGAGGGTAGTGTAACAAATTATGTCTTCTATATGTTATTCTGTGTCTCATTGTATTTGTGAAACAATATCTGTGAATATTCAGAGGATAAAAGAAAGAGGTAAATTGAGTTAATTGTTTACCCTTCCATTAGAAAGTATTTTTCCTAAGTTCTCTGTTCATTTTCTGCAATCACGCCTTCTCCATATTGTTAGGATATCTCTGTCACTTCATCTGCCTATTGCCAGGTGGCATACTTGAGAACGTGTAGTACGGATAGATAGGTCTTCTGCAGTAATTGGACGATGCTTGTGAGATGACTTCCCAGTGGGTTCATAGACTTCTTACACATATTATAAGGGGTCAAATCTTGTGAAACTTTGGTTCATCCTTGGTGCTGCAGGCTTATTTTAGTGAAATCTAGTTATAACAAATAAAATATTAGTATATAAATAAAAAAGAAAGATGTTATCACAATGAAGTTTCCAGACTTGCAATTGATATAATGAGTTGTTTTCTCTTCCTCTTCTGTTTCTGGCAGATATGTGATCCTCCTGTTAGTGTGTACAAAGGCTATGCCATGCCTAAGGACACAGAAGAATATCTTCTTTCTTGTGGGCTTAAAAATGCTCTCTATTCTATCAGAGCTGCAGATCTTACCGAAGATCTCTTTGGGACTCTAGTACCATGCCCTTTTCAGGTATAGTTCCTGAGCAGTTCTCTTGGATTAAATTTGTTCCTTTTTTCCAAAGGTGAATATTTGATTTCAGAACTTGTTGACTATGAGGTTTCATATACAGATTTCCTGTCTCTGAGAAAAAGAGGCTTTTGAGGCTTCATCATTAGAATGTATATTTTGCAACTTAATATCAGTTTATATTTTATATTACTCTCAAAGGAATCACATGATACTGTTAAAAACAATGAGCTAATGGTGCAGCTGATCTCCAGAAACAAAACCATGAGGTTCCTGGCTAAATTTGTGTCTTCTGTCTAGAGAGTCTGATCCTGCTTTGGCCAAACTTCTTTTGAAAAACCGAGGGTCTATCGGAAACAACCTCTCTACCCCATAAATGTAGGGGTAAGGTCTGCTTACATCCTACCCTCCCCTGACCCCATTTGTTGGATTACATTGTGTATGGTTGTTGTTGCCTAGAGTGTCTGAAAACTTTACCTGTTAAATGTTAGAGTTTTCATATTCCAACCACGATGACTAGATTGAAAGAATTTTTTTCAACTTTAAAACTTGGCTTGTGCCTTAATGTTATAGCAGGAATGAAAAACTTCCTGACACACCTATTCTTTAAATAAAGAAAGTCAATGATTTTAGTACAACACCCTTACCATTTCAATAATGGTACAAGGGAAAACTGCGAGAGCTTCTTAATCGTCATGCATGGTATACATACTTCTTTCTGTTTCTTCTATATTGTATATCAAGGATTATCTCTGAATGCTGATACAATATCAGTAGTTTTGTATTTGGCCCATTTAATTTTCTACTGCGTATCTTCATGTCCACATTATAGTTAACTAAAGATCGACTAAGGGAGTGTTTGGATTGGCTTTTTTAAACACCTCCAAAAATAAGAAAGTTTAAAAGCCAAAAGCTACTTAAAATAAGCCAATCCAAACACCCTCTACAACAATCATTGCCTCTCCATTCTCTATTTCTTTGATTCTTCTCTCTGTTTGTCTCTCTGAAAGTTCTTTTGATTTTGCGCTCTCCATGCACCCTTTGCTTTATATGGAATTGCTGGTCAGTTGTATGCTCTGATAGTTATCTTAAAATTGCAGCGCCCAGAAAATAATACATGTTTCTTCTTCCCTCATTTTCTTTTATAATTGGTCGTACAGCTTTATTAGTATTTCATATTTTGCAGCAACCTTCTTCTTCAAAAAGTGGAACATCTGATCATTTGCCAAAGAAGAGGCCACAGGAAGCAGTGTGGTCAGAATATGCGGTAAGATGGTTGTATATCGTTTTGCAGTGGAAAGGTCTACCAGGGTTTGCAGCAATTTCTTCTGAAGTTGTTTCCACTTTACTCTACAATCCAAGTTTAATTACTTTTCTCAATCATTTTCCAAACAGGGTTTGGTTCCTAAGGAACTCAATGTACTTACTTATTATGCTTGCATGCACTTCAATTTATAGATTCCTTTCTAGAATTTTCCTTGAGATGCCATAACTAATGGTTTCGCAGCTTCCAGGAGAACAATGCCACTTAATCAATTGGAAGGCTTTTTTCTCACAAGTTGGTCTTCTTTGCAAGTTCAATTTTTATTCTCATTCGTTATGAGAGAATTCTAGGGATCTTTCTTTTATGTCTGTGTGGCCCAGTTTTTTAGAGATACAATGATCATGTCATAAGGTGGTAAGTCTCAAACATGGAAGTACTAGGAACAGCGTAATTCTGAGAACCTATTCCCACAGCATAGCCTAGTGATGCAGGTGTAGACCTGGAAAAGATAATTCGGGTAAGTGGTACATTTACCAGAGATGTAAAAGAAAATTTCTCATGATAATAGGCTTCAGAAAGAGAGAAAGAAAAGCAGTGGTTACTTGTGCGTGCTTCTTACAGGAAGTACTCCATAAAAGGATGATAAAGACAACAAATTAGTCATCTTCCTCATAAAAAGTTCGGCGAAGGGACGGATTTACCCTCGAACTTTAATAAATGGTACGTAGATGCCCTCCGTTATACTTTCCGTCCACATAAGCCCCTGCCGTCCAATTATAGGTACACATATACCCCTCTCACTAACGGACCACTAATTTCTTACACGTGTCTTAATCCTATTGAACTACCCGTTTGACCCTTTTTTTTAACCCATAACCCAACTATTCGCCCCATAACCCAATACCCACCCAATTTCCTCTAAAAGGAATCCTAATTAAAACACCCAAATTAACACACTAGGGACATGGAATCCTCTTCACATTTAGAGAAATTAACCCAAATTTGCAGCAATTATCAAGAAAAAGTAAAAAGAACCAATTAAGATTTAAAGGTGGCATGTCACACCTTGATATTTGAGGCAGCTTTTCGGAAAAGAGCTTTAGTATATTGTGGCCGGAAAAGGAGAGCACGGTTGCTATCAGCCAGAGATTTTTCCCACTCTCCAAGTTTAAACCAGCAATTTGCTCTATTGTAGTAGAGAACTGAATTTGAAGAATCAAGCAAGAGCCCTTCCCCATAAGCAGTACAAGCTTGTCCATATCTTTTAGACCTATAATGCTCGTTGCCAATTGTACGAGCTTTACCCACCAGCCTCATGTTTTTGAGTTTACCAGTAACTTCAGCACTTTGAAGATCAATTCGTGCGGCTCTTTCAATGGCAGTACACGCATCATCAAACCTGCAGATATTCATGATCAGTTCTCTAAATGTGAAGAGGATTCCATGTCCCTAGTGTGTTAATTTGGGTGTTTTAATTAGGATTCCTTTTAGAGGAAATTGGGTGGGTATTGGGTTATGGGGCGGATAGTTGGGTTATGGGTTAAAAAAAAGGGTCAAACGGGTAGTTCAATAGGATTAAGACACGTGTAAGAAATTAGGGGTCCGTTAGTGAGAGGGGTATATGTGTACCTATAATTGGACGGCAGGGGCTTATGTGGACGGAAAGTATAACGGAGGGCATATACGTACCATTTATTAAAGTTCGGGGGTAAATCCGTCCCTTCGCCGTAAAAAGTTTCTTAGTCACATAAAATTAATCAACTTTTATTTGTGCGTCTCTCTCTTTATCACCATTGCATTACCTTTGCACTAAATCACGAATCGGATCAACTTGATGTTGTTTGATGGCCTGAGATAATACTTTACCATGTTTGTGCATTGATACTGGCATACTGCATAGTGGTTGATGACTGTTTCTCTTTCCTTTATTTCTTTTAAACTGGAACTTCCCCATTGATGAAAATTTTCATATAATGAAGGTTATTTAGGAAGAAATTAAGAGTAATTATCCCTTAGTTTTTTGGGCAGTGTAGCTATATGACTAGATGGGAGATCTTTTTACTTTTTTCTTTATTGGAGCTAAGGTCGTCGAAATTGGCTAATTATTGTTGTGTGCTTGCTTAGAGCCTTGGTAGGGGTTTGCAAATGTTTGGTGAAGTTGAAAAAAAGAGTATTTTGAAGTTAACGTTGAAAAAGGTGTATTTGGAAGTTGTCGGTAATTTTATTTGTCAACAAAAAGGCAAGACTTAATATTTTTGAGAAGTCTGCATTAAGTGTGTCAATAGAAAATGTTGTTGCCTTTTGGGAATAGAACATCTTGGTGGTGTTTATTCTACATACAATTGGATGAATTGCAACATGTTACTGTACAAGAGGCACATAAAAGATGCAATCAGTGGATTGTTTTCTTTGCAGTATTTTGTTCTACTACCGGCCTTTTTGCAAAGATTGTTATGTATATTGTATTAAAATAGTTGTAACGCTGATCAGTTACATTTTTTGCATGAATAAACTGTGTTTGGCTCAACACTGTTATGGAAATTATTTTGTTTATTGGCATCCCCTTTGCAGGATGCTGTTGGATCAGCGGTTGTTTCAAATGATTCCGCAAGAAAGCATGTCAAGTTAGAACAACAAAAGGGCGACCAAGTTCTAGCTCTACCATCTGGTGTGAGTGTCTGTTAAGATGATGGCTAATCTTTATGCATAAATAACTTCTAAATGTGTAGTTTACAAAGAAAATGAATTTATACTTAATGGTAGGTTGCCAGGAGCAAAATCCTATTTTTTTTACAGATTAATGATGTAAACTTAACTCTCTGTGGCAAACTATCAGGCTAGGATCTTATTATTTTTCTTGTTGGTTTGTGTTCTGGTACAAAGAATCTGATAGTTGTTATCCTTAGCAGCGGTCATGTACTCTTGAATTCGATGGTGCTTCAAAGGGAAATCCTGGACAAGCTGGTGCAGGAGCTGTTATACGGGCGGATGATGGAAGCATGGTAATGATCACTAAATTTGGAATTGTACTTTTGCTTTTGGTTCTTCATACTTGTACTTACAACCTTCCTTCTAATAGACCCTCAGGCTACGTGAAGGTTTAGGAGTGGCAACAAGCAATCATGCTGAATACAGAGCCTTTATTTTGGGTTTGAAACATGCTCTTAGAGAAGGGTTTACAAGTATTCGTGTTCAAGGTGACTCCAAGCTTGTTTGTATGCAGGTTTGTTTTCTATATCATGTGCTCAGTCGCGTATTTCTCCTTTCCCTTGTGTGAGATTATTCCTTTATGGTACACTGCAGTACACATGTTGCATTCTGTCAACTGTTTTAAGTGTGACCTAGTGGTCTATGAAGTTGGTTGATAACCATGAGGTCTGGCGTTCAATTCTCCACTGAGACAAAACATTAGGTTATTTCTTCCCATCTATCCAAACCTTGGTGGATAGAGTTAGTTATCTGGTACCTGTGCTGGTGGGAGGTAGCATGTGACCTGTCCGTTTTTGATGGGACAGCACAGTTATAATAAAACTTAACTACATTCTTTAATCTTTTAGCTGGAATAATTGGATTTGAAGTGATTAATTTCTTTTCATAGTGCCATTTCCTCATGTCTCTTATGCCTTTCGTCTGTATGGGATAAGTTTCTTCTGATCTCTCTGGCATATCGTAGTCATAATTTCCTTGTGAACTAACTGAATCATCGTGTTAGAGAAGAAAGAAGAAAAGCTTTTCAACTTTTATTATGGTTAAATCAGTAGTTATCATCCAAAAAAGGTATTCATAGGTAGGTCAGCTACCACTGTCAACTCAAGTTCAGTGCAAGTCCAGGACAACATATGATTTGAAGAAATGGGGAATTTTAACAAATATTTCGAGATTAGTAATGGTTTTATGCTTTAGCGATGATACTAATGAAGGATGAGCTGAAATTAGTTGGCAAAATAGGAAAAATTCAGAAGAGGTCGATTCCTGATACTGTGTAAAGGTCGAACCTAGAAAAAGTCTCGTTTTATCTCAGTGGGAAAAAATTTGATAAGCTATAAGGATCTGATGAGAAGTTCTTTTGGTCAATATTTGCTCGGGTTCTCCAAAAAATTTGGCACCTCTGTGTTGGATCCTCCAAAAATGCGCTACTTTTGGAGGATCCGACACGCACTATTTGAAATTCTTGAAGAGTCCGAGCAACATAGCTTTTGCTTATTAGTTGTCCTCTGTTCTTAGTTTTTTTTTACGGGTTTCCTGTTTTCTTCGCTTTCAATCCCTTTGATATTTTACTATAATCAGAGTGTAATTTGCCAAACAGATCCAAGGTCTGTGGAAGGTTAAAAATCAAAACATTGCCATGGTGTTTGAGCAGGCAAAACAATTGAAGGAAAGGTTCCTTTCTTTCCGCATCATTCATGTCCTTCGGGTACTACTGTAACACCTTTCTCTTCTTTCATTCACACAACATAACTCATCAAGCCTGTTCAATAATAGCATAAAAACTACATATATTCCTCATGTCTGGAATTATTACCTATCTTCTCCTTGACGATTTTTATAGAAGTTTGACATGTCTCTTACTCTTTTGTTTTATAGGAATCAAACTCTGATGCAGATCAGCAAGCAAACTTGGCTGTTGAACTTCCTGGTAAGAGTTACTTTCTTGCACACTCGGAATTTGTCATTGTCATCGAAGTTATAAGCTAACTACATCTATTAATGCAGAGGGTCAAATTCAAGAGGAGTTAGAGAAATGACAAGCCACACTGATGGTTTTTCGCGTACATTGCAATAATGTACAGACTAAGGATTTATTTATACGCCCATATTATGCCAGCATTCTTACCAACCTAAAAAGGTTTGTGCTATGAAACCAGTGGATTTAGCGTCCTTTTTGGATTAATGTTATTGCAATTAGGAACTATGTAAATGTATTTGGAACAAATGTTATCATTGATACCTTTAAATTCTTAGCAATGGGTCTGTCTGTGCTCTACGTTCCCCAGAAACTCGCGAAAAATCATGGAAGTTATCGATCCAAATCATGTCTCTGTCATTGGTAAGATTATATATGTATGTATCTAACAATGCCCCATTAAATAAGTGGTAGACTCATTGAACTGTGATACATCTTTTTGTCAAAGATGAGTTTCACTTGCAAGATACCATATATATATATATAGATAGATATAATAAAATTGTTGCTAGTTCTTGCAATTTGTATGGTTCTTTTTGTCAAAGACAAAATTTTCATTAGCAAAAGGGAAGGAGACCATCAATGGAAGCAAGAAGATTTCTTGAACATGCTATGCATGAGTCCAATAATGTTGCATTAACTAGTTAAAATGCAGATTTTTTTATTATAAAAAAATTTCAATAATTTCAGTATCTAAAAAAGAGTTAAAAGTTTAAGGAAAGATTTATCTTTCTCTTTTTTCAAATCGCGCTAATTAGTACAAGTTGAAAAAAAAAAATCGCTTGTATAATTCCACATCACTTATATAAAAAAAAATTATTTAATAGAATTAATGACAAACTATTTGACTAAGTTATTCGTTCTCTCTCTTTTCCGTCAATCAGATTTTATTTTTTACTCTATCAAAAAAATTATTTATTCATAAAAGATTATAATATTTATTTTGATAAGACAAATGAATTTTATTAATTATATCTTGAAATTTTATATTTGACTACTATTACTTTATGTAGTCATTTAACGATTAAAAATATAGTAGTATAAAATAAAATAATAAACTCTTCTTGATTCGTTAAAATATATAAATAAAATAATCCAATGAAGTTAAAAATCATTAATGACAAAAATCTCTTGGAAATGATTCTCATATATAGAAGTCTGTAGAACACTCGATATGATGAATTAAACTTCTACGGTTGGGTAAGTTCTTCGAAGAACCGTCAATGCTTGACACGTATGTAAGTACTGCGTCCCACGCTATTCTCTTTCCATTTTTTTTTTTAAAATAGAGAAAAGTAATACCGACTTGGAGCTCAAGAAAACTGAAATTCTTATGCTTCATCTGCGATGAAGATTTTGATGATTAGGAGAGGTTTACGGTTACTGGCCACCGGAAATTTGAACTCCTCGCCGTTGATTTACCGGCGGCATTCTTATTACTCGACGTCGTTTTTCTCTAGTTCGTCTCGGTTGAATACTAACTTTGCCGCAGATGATTTGCTGCTCGGCAATCAATTAGCTACCTTGGCTTCCAAAGCGGAGATTGCTCCAAATCTACTTCAGCCTGGTGTCGTTGTCTATGACGGCGTTTGTCATCTTTGTCACAACGGTACTAATATTATCATCTTCCTAGTGTATGTTTATTCGTGCTTTTAGCTGTATACTGCATTTGTGCTTTGATTTTATGACTACAGTTGAGTATCGGAGGTTGTAAATGAGTACAGGAGTGTGATTATTGTACAGTTTTTTGTGTTTGTAGTTACATTTGCTATCATCAATTTAGTTTTGAAAGTGAAATTATCAATTTGGCATGAGGATTTGTTGAGGTTGGTATAGACATGTACATTTTAGTCTCCAGTCATAGGCTTCACTTGTGATTCTTTTTTTTTAAGCTTGATGACTTGATTTCTGAATTTGATTTTTGTGTTAACGGTGGGAGTTCTGTTTATCTGATGTGAAATGGTTATCATTTGATTGTCGAGAGAGAAAACATCCAATGTGCACTTGCAAGCTCAAGTTGTTGTATCGTGTTCTATGTCCTGTTTGCGACATTGTATCCTTTGATAATGTATGAGTTGTACTGCAGGATAGTTAAGGCAAATAGAAGGCAACTTTCTGTGTTTTGAATAAAAATGTAGTACGTGGAGTTTAAACTTGGAGCCTCAAAGTGAGTTTTGAACCCTCTTAATCATTAAGCCAACCTCTACTCTTGTGTTCAGATGATTCAAAATCTATATATGTACATAAAAAATAAAAAAATTACCTTATATATACCAGGTAATTTTTTACTGAGGAGGTTCGGATAAACACCCTGGCAACTCCCTATATCAGCCACTGGAGACATAGTTTTAGCTTTATGTTTAGTGTTGCTGCTCGTTTTCTGCATATAGTTGGTGGTCGTTATGATTATGATGTAGCCAAGTATCTTGTGCTTTTCAGCAGCAGGCATAATTTGAACTGTTGGAATTTTGGTGTTCCTGAGCTATTCAGCTAACCAAGGCCCCTCAGCCATTAATTGCTGCTTTATTTCTTTTTAAAAGAAAAAATCTAATGACAAAGCCACTATGTTTCAGAGACATATCTAATCAAATTGAATAGGATTTTAAGATTTATCACGATTTTTCACATAAATTAGTAGGCAGGAAGATGGTAGGAGCTACCATTTTGAGAATACAAGCAAGGTAGCTTGCTTACTGTCCTAGTAGTGTATTTTGGCGAGCATTTAGAAAGCGACAAGTCACTTTTGGGCAAAGCTTACTTGTACAAACCGACAAACAGAAAGTTTGTTTATAAGATACATCTTCATTAATGTCTCATTGCCTCAACTAGTTTGGGATTGAAGCATAGTTGCTTGAATGTCTCATAAGATGAATGGGGAAATGGTTATTCTTTAGGTCTAAACTACCATTGGCATAGACACTTGAGCGGAGGGGTACATGCATAATTGGTCGTCTCAGTTTATATGAGTTTCTTGCCATTTTATTTGTAGGTGTGAAATGGGTGATTAAAGCTGACAGGGATAAGAAAATCAAGTTCTGTTGCTTGCAGTCAAAGGCTGCTGAACCTTACATTAGTGTGTGTGATCTTGATCGAGATGACGTTCGTCGTCGCTTCTTATTCATTGAAGGCCCAGGTTTATACCATCAAGGCTCCACTGGTTAGAACTATTACCCTGTATTACTGTATCAACTTGACTACCTCTTCATTGTGGTTTCACAATTATTGCCATTATATAAATATTTTTTCTTATTTTTGTATGTCCAAGTAGCATCTAAACTTTTCCACGAGAGCCTGGCTAAATTGTAAATGCAATGCATCTGACTGCTCCTGAGTTGTCCTTTCATGAACTACACAATTATTCTTATTTTGAAGACAAGAAATTGTTTGCAAATATACTACGGCAGATGGCTATGATAAATTTAGATTATGAAGTTTGCTTTACATAGTGCTCAAACATTCTGGTAATTGGATTTTGATGGGTATCGGCTTGAGCTAATTGTTAGTGTAATGAGATATGTGCTAACTCCTACTGCCAATCCTTTGGACAGCTTTACCCCCATGAATTCAGATACGGTTGCACTGAATGTGCTTCCAGCTAATATAATTGGAATTGTAATTTATAGTTCTACCATTGTTTCAAGGTGCACATAAACAAACAGATTTAGAACATTTAGGTTTATTTGAACTGGTATTTTTGGAAATCAATGTGGTTGTGGTTGTGGCTATGGTGAATTTTTTAATTTTTGTCATGAATTTGACAGTGGCATGGAGTTGAAAATCACAAGTTGTTATCCTGCCCATGCTCCTGCCACATTCATTTTTGTTCATTTACTAGAAGACATAAATCTGTAAGAATTTGCTATTTCATTTTTAAGCAGCGTTCAGGAGTCTGAATTGGATGGTTTTTCTTATGTAAAAACGGTTGAGCAGGGAGTTAGAAAGGTAACAAGGGGGATTTTGCAATAAAAATTGTTCTTCCCTTTGCAACTAGTTGTTTTTTCTTTTTTAAAGTTTACAGGAGTTAGAAATCCTGGAATGACTTGTCAGGTAATTTACCAATCATAAATTGGGGGGGAATTTTTTTCATTTGAACTTTCTTCTAATCAAATCACAAAGGAATCAACTATTGGCTAGATCACCCCCTTTTATTTTTATGTTTAGTTCTTTTTATGTTCTATAATGAAAAAGTTTCATGATTCATCGAAAGTGGAATACCAAGTTTCATAGGCTGCTTGCTTTCTGTACATTGAGATCCAGTGTGAGTAGCAGCCTTTCTGCAGATCGTTCCTATTCTTGCACAATTAAACATACTCAGTATGTTGCTTTTGTTTTTCCCTTACTAGAATTGGAATGGTATAGTTGGCTGTGGAAATCACAAGTCTAATATATCTGATTTTTGCTGCAGCTGCACTGAGGGTTCTAGCTCACTTGCCATTACCTTACGCTGCGCTGAGTTGCCTCATGATTGTACCTACTCCTTTAAGGGATGCTGTTTACGATCATGTTGCCAAGGAGAGGTATAAATGGTTTGGGAAGAGTGATGACTGTTTGGTCCTCCGGGAACAAGACTTGCTTGACCGCTTCATTGATAGGGAAGAGTTGCTTG
This sequence comes from Solanum pinnatisectum, assembly GCA_035578085.1. Lineage (NCBI taxonomy): Eukaryota > Viridiplantae > Streptophyta > Magnoliopsida > Solanales > Solanaceae > Solanum > Solanum pinnatisectum. Next base: position 6,044,284 of record CM069080.1, on the reverse strand, counting down.
AACGTAGCCAATCAGTCTTGTGAAATGCCTGCTTCAATGAGTATGAGAGTGGAGGTCGTTATTAACAGGAAGTTCCAATTAACATTCTTTTGAAGTTGCAAGTATGTAGTCCATCCATAGTATACATACACTAAATATAATCACGAGTGTGAAGAACTGGGAATGCCTTTGTTTTTTGTCATTGACGAAAAGTACAACACGTTCAACGGGAGTATACTATCTGTCCAGTTACTTATGTAGACTTTCTTTATAGTAGATACTTCTGACTTGTTGGTTAGCTACTCGCATTCAGTTGTACATTTGAACCTTTTACCTGTTGAGTGCTTAATCAATTCAAAAGCGGCGTTTGGTTTCATAATAGTTTTCCATGGCTGTGTCTCCTTCCGTTGCCATGCATTACCTTGTAATGTCTTCCATGGCACTGTCTTCATCTTTTCGTTGCCTTGCTTTATTTTGTTAACTTTATGTAATCTGTTTTACTTTCTACTATCTCATTATATAACTTGAATTCTTTGCTCACCTCTGAAATCCTGTGTTAAGTCAATGCAAATTCTAATCGACCTTCAAATATAATGGTTCGGGTGGGAGAAGTAATGACATTTCTGCTTGTAAAACTTTTCATCTACTTGCCTATGGAGGAAATTCCTTCTATCTATTACTGGTGCACCATTTTAAAGGTGAATATACATATTGATATGTAATTATGCCTGTACTACATTGGGTTGGTGTTAAGGAGTTTCTTGAGCAATACATTACCTTATTCAGATCGTATAACATCCAATATTTGAAAATTGAGCATAGAGTAACAATGTTAAAAAATTAACGGTGAGCATAATAATATAACAAAGTGCCATCGTGAGAACGAGAAACTTTTCTGACTAGTTTCTCTACATAGTTCTCTAATTTCTAGTCCTATACTATCACATACTACTGTAAAGGGAGTTACCAACAAAAAAATAGCATGCATCAAAACTTCTGGCAACAGATCTTGGTTGTTGAATCATCTTTTCTTGCCACTATTCAATTCCTTCTGGATCTTGGTTGTTGGATTATTTTTTCTTACCACTATTCCATTCCTTCCAATCGTTGTCAACATGACTTTGTGCCCATTTGACTGCAGCGCGTGCAGCCTGTGGTCCTCCTGGTAAACCCCTGTCGTTTATGGTATCTGCCATATCAATGAATGGAACAACCAGTAATGTTCCTGGACCTCCGTACTCAGCATGTAAGAACTCGTTGAGGATCTGTTGAAGAAATTATTTGAACCAATGTCATTTACATTTCAGTAAACTCAGCTCCTGGAAAATGCAACTTCAAGCAAGACAATAACAAGTGCAAACTCGAAAACCTATGAGGAAAATGCATCTTGGCCAAGGGAAAAGATGCTGTGCAAAAGATTTACAATCAACTTCCAAGGATATTGGTGACTTTTATACTAAATCGTGTAATATAGTCCCAAACAAGACTTCTCACTGCTTTCTCTATTTGTTCCTAAGCAAGTACTTCGTCCAGAAAAAAATGGAAATCATATACAGTAATATCAATCAATCAACCCTAACTCAATCCTAAGTTAGTTGGGGCTATGTGAATCCTCTATATTTAATCCGCTCTATTAATTAGATCCAAATGGTGGCACACGTAACTGCAGTATCAATTGCAAAACATGCTTACCAAGAGGTCCTAGAGTTATTTCATTAAAATCCATTGCCTTTAAGCTATTCAATAACTCCTATTACAAGGTGTGATAACTGATAAGTACTGTGATTATCTAACAGCTAAAGAGAAACACATCGATTGATAGTTGAATCCTGCAGAATGAACATACCATTATGTCTCACACTACATAATGTCATCTAAAGCATAAACAATTTTCGGGCCACAATGCAGGATTCTTGAATTACCATAACAACAAAGCCAGCAGAGAAGTAAATATTACAGCAAATAAAGGTAATTTATGCCAAGTTAGTTCCTTCTCATTTGTTCGAATTTTGGTGGACAAGAGTAAAGATGCACGCAATGGCGGAGTACACAGAAACCCTTCATCAAAAACATATACTTTGTAAAGTGAAAATTATACTGCATATATAGGTTAAAAACTATTTTTCATACATACATATTAAATCATGAACACCCTCGACGAAAATTCACGCTGTTAAGCACGTTTTATGAGGGAGAAGCAGGAAGCAAATCTCTCTGCTCATGTTCTTTTTATTTAGTAGTCTTAGCTAGTATTTGCATGGCATTTTATTCTTCATTTTTACTGCTCCATGTTACTTCGATTAATTTGTTTATCTTGTTATTTTTTTGTTCTTATTTTCCTTTCTATCCTTCGTTATTTGCACCCCACTTGTGTGCGCGATTACATTGGGTATGTTGTTGTAGAGTAAGATATCAAGTATCGAGTAAAATTAGTTGAGCTACAGGCAAACTGACCCGAACAGAATTAGTGGATGAAACAATAATGGAAGTACCTCAGTGCAGATTCCAACAATTTCTTCAATAGAATCTCCATAGATATCCTTCTTTGGAAGTTTCTTAAGCAAATGATCTCTGAACTTCTCCGTTTCCTAAAACCCCAACAACACCCAATAAAAATCCGAACATTTTTAACAAACGGGTGAAATAAAAGAGACCCAATTAAACAAAGAGATAAAAAAGACGAAGACGACGACGAAGAAAACTTACAGCATCAGCAAACTCAGGAATGGGGTCAGGGAATTTGTATTCAGCAGCTCTGCAAATAAGGTTTTGTGGGTTTCTACTACTGCATCGTTTGGGAGAAACCTCAGAGGAAATACATGTGTATGATGAAGAAGATGAAACCCAATTGACTGAATTTGAAATTGGAAGATAAACAGAGGGCGAAGAAGAAGAAAGAAGAATGGATGAAGAGACAAGTGAAATAGCCGAAGCCATTTTAGCACCCAGAGTTAAACACACACCCCTTTTCTCTTAAAATATAAAATCTTATCTATACTCCAAGTATAGCTTATTGCTGTCTTTTTTTCAAAATATTCGAAAGTACTAATATTTATGTGTTATTAGACACGAAATATTAAGAAAATGTCCAATTCCTCTAAAATGGCTCTTAAATAGTTAAAATATGTACAAAAAAATGACGAAGTTTCATGTATTTCTTCCCCAACTTTCTATTGAGGGTGCCTTGCAAAAAAACATCGAAAAATTATATCACCAAAATATTAATGAACTTAATATGTGCAGAAAATGGGGAGGCTTCACGTACTGCTCTCCCAACTTCCTATAGAGGGTTCTGTAAATGTTCAAAATAATAGCCAGAAGTCATTTCACCAAAATATTTCATGTGCTAACACATAAAAAAACTAAAAAAATTGCCCTACTCCTAGAGCTCCTAAATGCCCAAAATATGTGCAAAAAATGGTGAGGCTTCGCGTACTGGTTCCCCAACTCCCTATGGAGGGTTCCGTATATGTTTTGCAAGGTCTAGAAGCCAAGTCACCAAAATATTGAGTAAATCTCCTAATTCTTGTAAAATAGCTACTAAATACCCAAAATATGTGCGAAAAACGGTAATGCTTCACATGCTGTTGCCCCAACTCTCTATGCAGGTTCCGTAAAGGTTTTGCAAAAATATCATTTGTAACCTTTTGTTTTCAAAAAACGAATGGGAAAGACGAACATAGGGACTGGACTTCACATTTTTGCTCTTGTTCTTGATGGTGTGTGTTTCGACATTGAGAAGAAAGAGGGCACCTATTTTATACATGCCCTTTGATACACCTATATACATAGTAGTAAAACTATTTTAATCACATAACATTTCCATACATGGAAGTCAAAACATCAGCTTGATCAAAAAAAAAAAAAAACTCTCCCTTGGATTTGAGTCCGGTGTCCTAAGTCCCCGCGAAGAGCTAGCAAAAGTGGCACAGCTCAAGATTCAAATCTTTGTTGGGGATTCTCATAAATTCCTTTCATGTGGTTCCAGCGCGGGAAATCCAAGGAATTCGAACACTTGCTTCTCAGTTTCAAACTTCAAGCTTGCACTACCTTTAGTCTGTGTAGTAGACGCTGAATTACACCAACACGAAAATGAAGAAAAAAAAGAAAGACAGGATAAAGTGAAACATATGTTGCAGCCACAAAAGCAAACTATCTACCCGTTTTCCACCAGAACTATGAGTAGCTGGATATAGCCCTGTATCATCCAAAAGGAAGCCCTTGGATTCTGCTAATAATCTAAGCCTGTAAAAAACATTGGAATGTGAATTTGATTATAAAGAAGTGGCCGAAATGAACACTTGGTATAGCTGGGGTAGGAGTAAACGAGGCATACCTTCTATTCAAGACATCATTTCCCGTCCATGCTATCAGTCCAAATGCATATATATCCCTTGGATACACCTAACAACAGAAATCGAGAGGCTGCAACTTATACATACTCGTGTTTGATGCGGGTTATTTTCCAGCAGCAATGAATGAACAAAAAAGTAAATCCAGATCTTACACTTAACATATAACAAAAGTGGTCAACAGTTAAAAGGACTTAGGAACCGATATGAGACAAAAGCTATTCTCACACCAAGCTACTTTTCTTTGATTATTTTTCAGTTTATTCTCAAGAACGAACACGTCGGTGATACTCAACATCTTATATATCATAAAAACTTCTTTTTAGAATTGTTTTTTGCAAAATTAATTGCCAAAATCTGGAAGAAGGATATGCACTCCTTATACTTGTTATTAATGGAATTGATCACTACATCTGTAAAACACCAAAAATATTGTGGAACAAGGATATGCACTACTCTTACGTGTCATCAACTGAATAGACCACTTAATCTGTAAACAACCAAAAATATCTGACAAATGACAACTCATCAGTATTACCTTCAAGTCAATACGATGTCGCAGTTCTCGACCAGGATAGGTGCAGAGGCCAAAATATGTGTCAACTCCTGAATCTGTACCCTGTTATCATATGAAACATTACTTCAGTTTCGCAGTTAACAAGAATAAGATTTCGTTTAGTTTGACATTCAGTAGAAAACGATTTGAAGAAGATAGAACTATAGCTATTAGAATTAATTTTAGTTTCTTAGACACTATGAAAACTACTGCCGTGAACCCACAAAATTCTCTGAGAAGAAAACATACTATGAATAGTGTCTGTCGAATGAACAAAGCAAATAAGTGAAATCAGGTTACATTCTGTTCAAATCCCGAACAACGCTTACAATCTAGATAGGAGTAAGAACTAAAGGTTGGAGTAAACTTATCTTGACACTACTAATTTTCACAATTGCCCCCATTGTCGTAGATATACCACTATAACAACAGAAAGGCACAATAGATGAAATACGGCACCAAGCTTTGGATTGACGAGGTTAACCGTGGAAGTGGAGTTAATATTACTAATTCCTCCAGGAAAATAGAATAAAACAGACCGTCCAAGTTCACCTAAATTGACACCTGAACTTTAATAAAAGGGAGAATGAACAAAAGGTAAATTGGAAGTTTAAAAGCTCCAGTTCAAGAAAACATAAAAGCTCAAAATAAAAGACAGCTGAGAACATGATTAATAAAGAAACATAAAGAGGACAGGTTGTAAACTGAAAGTAAGTAATTACCTCTGTGCTATGAACACTGAAGACCAAATCTTCTCTCAAAAACTCCATGTCCTTTAGGCGCTTTACAAACTTAGGAAGAAAGCCTTTATGACTGAAAGAATGAAGCAAAATTATCATATTTTTCAAGTATCTGAAATGAAATTGACATGACAAGGAGATTAATAACAATATTTAGGGTCTAAGCACAAATACTACAGGGAATCAGCAAACGTGTCAAGCAGAAACAAGTAACCAAGGTGCGTGGGTGGGTTAGTAGAAGATTAGAGAGGGAAAAGAACCACCAAGCACTGGAAACACTTTAATCCTATTTCATTTAAGGTTTAAATGGAATATTTGTGAAGAGAAACATGGAGTAGATTATAAACATCAAAGTGCAACAGCAACGCCTCTGCCCCCCCCCCCCCCCCACACACACACACAAAGATACTTTTCAAAACTTACAACACCATACAGAAAAATTATTTCATCTTTATTATTATGAATATACACTAGGTAAGTTGTTGTATTATTATGAGTACAAAGGAATCGAAGTCCAAAAGTGGTTTCGTGTTTCCTGTAGAATTATCTGTCGAACAACCTTCAGATTTCATAGAGAAAAGCTAAGTATAAAGAAATCTATGTGAGACATAAGCCCTACATTGGGATATGAATACCTAAAAAAGAAGTTAAACCAGCATACACTTGAAATCAGCCAAACTAAAATGGAAGGCCTTTTTCGAGATTACCACGAGTGAGCCTTACCTTTTTCTATCAGGATGAGTACAAACAATATCCATATCACCACAAGAAGCCTTTCCACGTCTATATGATCCTCCACACACAACAATCACCTAAAGCAAGGGATTCATTATATAAAAGTTGCATGTTATTTTAACTTCTGTAGCCAAGTTCAACAATATCATAACCTTATAGACCAAACTTAAAACCAAAAATATAGTTAAACATTAAATTATCTTAATAAGTGAGTCAAACCCAAAATGATAAAATTGAAGGAATTGCAAAGCAGTTCTCCACGCCCCCACCCCCCAGAAGAAACAGATAAAATTTCAAATTTGAGTTATTTTCCATGCTAAAAATGCAGAATAAGATCTAACTAGTTGAACATATATCTTCAAAAGAATTTATCGATCCAATTACTTTTTCTTCATAATCTTCCTCTACAATGCTTCTTAGTTTGACCAGCATCAATAATCCTTTTGCAAATGGGACCATGACTGTAGGCCCTCCAATTCCATTTAGTCTCAAATATATTCAAGCTTATAAGCATCTCTTTTTCACTTCAAGACTGGAATGAGCAATGTCCAGCAATTCATACATTAACATGAAAGTAATGTTCAACAAGTAATTGGACAAAAGCCTTACACCAGGCAAAATTTCCTCTCCAACTTTCTGTAGCAGACGTTCCATCTCTTCGACCTACATAATCAATCATCTCTTTAGAAAAAGCAATAAGTAGTCATGATAGTAAAAACAGCAAAGCATAATAGGCTACCTCATGCCGTGGAATCCTGGTTTGGATGTCATCAAAATATTTCAACCCTAACCTTTGAGAATGAGTCAGTGACTCCTCATTTCTGAGGTCATCAAGAGTTCGGTGCCCTTTCTCATAAAGTTTTAGGGCAGTGGCTGGACCAATACCCCAAACCTCTCCAAATAAGCTGATTGTTTTTACCTGTAAAGTCATGATAATGTCAGAAGAAGGGCATCGATTTTTTGCTTGCTCAGTTCAGGTGACTCTAGAGATATTTTGATCGAGTGGTCTGAGAAATGATCTCTTCGAATATTATAAGTGCATTATCCATTTTCCTAACGAAAGCTATAAAGCACTTGAATGTGCTCTAAACAATTATTACAGACAAAATCTTGCAACACCTAGGTTAAACTCCTACTACAGGGAGATTAAGCCAATAAGCTTTCCAGAGAGCAGTATAATTTACGTTTGGTTAAAATTAGCTCTTCAGCTTCAAAATTACTAAAGAATGGTCAAACAAAATGTCTGAATGTATATGAAGCTTATGCTGTTTTTCCTTTCCCTATTTTAAATACAATACTAAACACTGTCACAGTTCAATTCCTTCCATATGTGAATCAGCACAAGGATACAGAAAGAAGAAATGAACAAAATATACGAACATGAAGTATGCTAATAAGGCATAAAAGCACGATTTTGAAAGCTTTTGACTTCTGTCAACATATTAGCAAAGATTGATTATTGAGCCAGAGTCCAATAACATGTAGGAGCAGCACACACATACACACAAACAGTAGAGCTAATTCAGAAAAGATCGACATATTGCATCTTCACAATTCACTACAACAATGCAAATCAGGTACAGATCTCGCAATGATTATTGACAAGTGACTTGAGCTACTGCTAACGTATTGAGAGCTTCTGACCAGAAAGATTCCCATAACATCACCTTTTCATCCTTCTCAAAGTGTTCCAGTTTGGACAGCTTTCCTGTGGTCACTATCTCCTGAATCTGCAGTCAAAGAACACTATCCTCTTATTCGGTAGATTTAACTGTCCTCTTATTCGGTAGATTTAACTTTAAGCTGGAGGCAAAGGTATTCATGATCAGGAAATCAAAATCCAAGAAAGTGATTTAATGGATAAATGGTTCCGCTTGTCATATCAATCTCATTTCATGAAGTTCGAATAGCTAGAAGCCAACCTCTGGTAACCTCACTCATGCAAAAAGCAACTAGAAATGGTGTGAAATAAATATATTTCTAGTAACGCTTTAAATAGAGGAATTCACTTACACGATCTTGCATCGACTTTCCAATAGAAGGTAGGTGCTTAACCTGGTCCACACTCTCAATTTTGAATGGCAATTTCTCAATAACTGGTATAGCTTTATAATAGCTGAATGATCTCCGGTCATCACCCAGTGCTATAATTAACTATCAGTCATCGCATCATACTTTGAAAGTTTAAACTTTTAACTCATAGGCATTCGTGAGAAAGAAGCTACAAAAATAAATCTACGAAAAGATATTTTACCTCTATATATGTTGAGAAGCTTCCCAAATATCTGAGTGATATTTCGGTTTAAATCCGGAGGCTTATAAAGTGAAGATGAGTCTGATGTTCCAACCTGGTAAAATAATGGTGGAAATATAGATGAAACGGGTGAGAATCGTCCACATGGCAACACCTGTACCTCTGCTCAGGAAAACATATCAAGCAAGGGCAATTTGCTGCTGAACTTACAGGCATATTAAGAGAATCAATGGCCTCAGGACTTGTCACTTCTGGGCTTGAAGAGCGTGATGCGAGTGAAGAGGCACTTTTAGTATCTCGTGAATCAACACGGTCTTTATTGTCATTCATGTGTCTTGGGCTTGAATTCTTGGCATCTTCAGCAGATATTCGACTTTTCTTTAGTGTAACTCTAGAATGACTGTCATTATCAGCTTTAGGACTAAGGGACTCTCCTCCTCCTGATTGCAGGGATAAGACATACAGATCCTCAGATGCTTTTTCTCCTTCTATTAAGCTGTCCTCTAGCCACTGATATGCGAGAAGTTTCTATAGAAAAACGAAAAACAATCACCAAGATAGTTGGAAAAAGAAACATTTTTTTTTATCAATCACTACAAAATGCATCATCTGTCAAACAGACAATTTGTGTAAAACAACATATTTAGGTCACCGAAGCCCATTGAATATGAAAGGATTTCAGAAGTTCGTAACTATATGACGAAAATTATAAGCCACTCCTAAAAGGTTAGCAGTAATATAGAAGAATTTCAGAATTCTCAACTGTCCTAAAATAACAAAATGTTACCTTAAAGCAGCCTATCAAAAAGATTAGTAATTTGAAGCAGCAGGATAAGAATGACATCAGCAAGAAAGGTCAAAAATCTTACAAACAAAAACCATATATGTGAAAAAAACATTGAAATTGGAAGAATCCAAGAAAGTAATGGATCAAGAATACCTATAAATTGGAATCCAACTGACCGACAGAGGAAGGCATATTCACAGATGGAAGAGGATATATTTTTAGCGAAGTGCCCATTTACTCAATTATCACTGAGAATTCTAAAATGCTCAACCAAAAATTAGGAGTTGTCTTTTATACCTGTTCAAATTCTAGTGCTATTTGTCTGACTAAAACCCCCGTCCATCAATCTAGGGCCAAGCATATAGATATAAAGCATCATTTTATTTGAGATCATATTATAAATGGTGATACTGAACTTTCTTTTGTGAGCACTGAATTTTAATTGGCTGATATTTTTACAAAACCCCTGCTTGAACAAAGATTTTGCACTCTCAAAGAATTATTTCAATCCTCTTTTATTTTATGACTTCCTGTTTCCTATGTGAGTTCATTATTTGTTTCCCTCTTTTTCTGCAAAAATTCTTCCTAATTGCTGCCTTCTCTTGTCTTTCCATAATCATCATTATGTCTTTTTGATGTCTTGTCCTTCCACACCACAAACCCTTGAACTGCCTCTAACTTATATCTCTCATATTCGTTCCTTTTTTTCTTCACTCTTCCAAGAAATCCTATTTTGAAAAAATTTCTCATGGCTAAATCACAGAAGTGCTCCCCTATAACCACTTGCAAGAGTGCCAAAAACAAAGGAAAAGGAATCTCCCCTTTCCGTCGATTCCGATTTCTCTGATGAATCCTTTCACCCATTGTCATTCCTCTCATGGTTAAGCGGTCTGGAGACTATGATACTTCTGGAGAATCTAAGAAAAAATTCAAGTTTGGTCTTGGTAGTTCCTTGGATGTCAAAATTGACTTTTGGTGTCCCTCTAATGAAACCATTTTTCACTCCCTTAAGAACAAAACCCTCGTGCATGGTAGAATCGTGGATTAGAATCTTCTTCTTTCCCTTCACTGTCCCATAAAAGACTTCTTCGAATTTCAAGGATGGGCAAATATCTTCTCAGCCCCATCATCGCCTATGAACCTTTGTTTTGTCTATTTTATGCTAATATCAGATCTTCTAAGCGTGGCAAATTGAAAACTCTCCTTCTCGGTAAACGAATTTTTCTTGACTGTGATATCTTTGATGCTAAGAGTTTTTCACCACCGCAGAGAGACCAAAGCAATGGATTTCAAAGTTAGCATCAAAGATATCACAATCAAGTAAAATTCGTTTCCCAAGAAGGAGAGTTTCCAGTTCACCATGCATAGAAGATATGAAATTAGCATAAATAGGCAAAAACAAAGGCTCATAGGTGATTTTGGTAGTGGTTGAGAAGATGTTTGCCCATCCATGAAATTCGAATAAGTCTTTTAGAATCTTCTTCTTTCCCTTCACTGTCCCATAAAAGACTTCTTCGAATTTCAGGGATGGGCAAATATCTTCTCAGCCCCAACATCGCCTATGAACCTTTGTTCTGTCTATTTTATGCTAATATCAGATCTTCTAAGCGCGGCAAATTGAAAACTCTCCTTCTCGGTAAATGAATTTTTCTTGACTATGATATCTTTAATGCTAAGAGTTTTTCACCACCGCAGAGAGACCAAAGCAATGGATTTCAAAGTTAGCATCGAAGATATCACAGTCAAGTAAAATTCGTTTCCCAAGAAGGAGAGTTTCCAGTTCACCATGCATAGAAGATATGAAATTAGCATAAATAGGCAAAAACAAAGGCTCATAGGTGATTTTGGTAGTGGTTGAGAAGATGTTTGCCCATCCATGAAATTCGAATAAGTCTTTTATGGGACAATCAAGGGAAAGAAGAAGATTCAAATCCACGATTCTACCATGCACGAGGGTTTTGTCCTTGAGGGAGTGAAAAATGGTTTCATTAGAGGGACACCAAAAGTCGATTTTGACATCCAAGGAACTACCAAGATCAAACTTGAATTTTTCTTAGATTCTTGTTATGGTCCCCTGATATGGATCTGGTTATGGGCGTTGTAGTGTGAAATCGAATGTTTTCTTCCTACGACCTATGATGCTGGTTCGTTAAGAGAGAACCTGCAATCTCTTGAGTTTGAAGTACTCAAAGACTTGGTAATTTTCTGCATAACATTTCACTGAATTCAAATACATTAAATACAACACTGAAACAAAGAAAGTAACTGCCTACTGTCTACTACAACTGAATGAGAAAGTGGAGGAATAACCTCCTTACTGCAATAACTGCTACACAGAAAATGAAAACATAAATACTTAAAAGCTGTAGTAATCTACTGCGAACAACTAAATAACTTATAAGCTAAAGTAATCTACTTTCTAATTTCCTTAAATCTCCCATGTGTAAACCGTTGGTAGACTAAAGGGGTGCTAACATTACTCCCCCCTTTCAAATCACGCTTGTCCTCAAGCGGGAAGTGTGGAAAGCGTTGTTGCATAGAAGAAACAGTTTCCCATGATGCCTCAGCTGGAGAAGTATGCTGCCAATGTATCAAGACTTCAGGTACATTACGAACAACCCGATGTTCAAGCACAGTTATAGGATGGGGTGAGGGAGCTTCTGGCAAACTTGAAGGAAGAGTAGCAGCTGCTGGAAAGTCTCCTTCATGAAAAAGCTTCAATTTAGAGACATGAAAAATCGGATGAAGTTTTATACCTGGTGGAAACTCTAATTTATAAGCCACAGGTCCAATACGCTGCTCAATTTTGTAAGGACCATAAAACTTGGGCAGCAATTTCTGGTGACGACGAGTACCCACAGAAAGCTGTTTATATGGTTGTAGCTTCAACAGAACTCTATCTCCCACCTGAAACTCAACATGTCGATGTTTGGAATCAAAAGTAGCCTTCATTCTCTGTTGAGCATGCAATAAATTCTGTCGTAACGACTGCAGAATTTGATCCCGAGTACGTAACGCTATATCCACTGCATCCAGTTTGGAAATTCCAGGGGAATAAGGCAAAAGACGTGGCGGAGGACGCCCATACACCACTTCAAAGGGTGTCGTTTTCAAGGAAGAATGAAAACTGGTGTTGTATGAATATTCTGCCCAGGACAACCAGTCCATCCATTTGGTAGGATGTGCACTGGTAAAGCACCTCAAGTACATCTCCACAGTCCGGTTGACAACTTCAGTTTGGCCATCAGATTGAGGGTGATACGCTGAACTAAAACACAACTTGGTACCACTCAGGCGGAAGATTTCTCTCCAAAAAGCACTTGTGAAAGTTACATCCCGATCACTAACCATGCTTACTGGTAAGCCATGTAATTTGAAAATATTGTCAAAGAAGAGTCGGGCAATACTTACTGCAGAGTATGGATGAGCAGTTGACAATAAGTGGCAATATTTAGAGAAACGATCTACCACCACTAAGATTACATTTTTCCCACATGAAGTAGGTAAGCCTTCCACAAAATCCAATGAAATATCTGACCATATTTGCTCCGGAACTGATAAAGGCTGAAGAAGACCAGCAGGTTGCAAAGTTTCTGTTTTATGTCGCTGGCAAACACCACAAGCACGAACAAAGTCGCGAATATGACGCTTTATACCTGTCCAATGGAAATCCCTTGCAATCCAAAAAAGTGATTTTTGGTACCCCTCATGTCCCTGGTTATGCAAGGCAGTCATGACTGTCTGAATGGAAGGAGAGTTTGATGCCAAGAATGTTCGGTGTTTATACAGAAGCAGCCCATTCTTGACGCTCCACTGATCTGATGCAGTACCATCATGGACAGCAGATATTAACTGCTGGACATCAGGAGAGTTTTGTTGTTCATTTCTGATGTCATCAAAAAGGCTTAATTGAGGCATGGAAATGGCAAGAAGCATAGCTTCATCATTATCTCGACGGGATAAGGCATCAGCGACAGTGTTTAAACGACCAGCCTTGTATTCAACCGAAAATGAGTAACCCAGAATCTTGGCCAACCAATGTTGTTGCGGAGGACTTAGTGCCTTTTGTTCCAATAAAAACTTCAAACTGTAGTGATCAGTACGAACTATGAAGTGTTGCCCCCATAAATAAGAATGCCAATGCCGAATAACTTTCACTAGACCTATCAATTCTTTTTCATAAGCGGGCAGTGGCTGGTGTCTTCTTGCCAATACTCTGCTAAAAAAGGCAATGGGTTGTTTATTCTGCAATAAAACAGCCCCAATACCCAGATCTGAAGCATCACATTCAAGAACAAAAGGTTGAGAAAAATCTGGAAGTGCCAATACAGGTATAGTTGTCATAGTAACCTTGAGTTTTTCGAAAGCTTGTGTTGATTGATCTGTCCATATAAATGAATTCTTGCGGAGCATGGCTGTTAATGGTTCAGCTATGGATCCATAATTTTCCACAAACTTACGATAATATCCTGTGAGGCCTAGGAAACCCCGCAACCCCTTAAGAGTTGTAGGTTTAGTTTGGGCAAATGAACACTTTGATTGCTTCAGAAAAAGATGATGATCGGAGAGTAACTTGAAGACAAGTCGCAGATGATACATATGTTCGACCCAAGTGCGACTATACACAAGAATATCATCAAAAAACACCAAAATAAATTTTCTCAAGTGAAGCTGAAATACCTCATTCATTAATGATTGAAAGGTAGATAGAGCGTTGGTTAAGCCAAAGGGCATAACCAAAAACTCAAAATGCCCATGGTGAGTACGAAAACCAGTTTTCTCCACATCATCCTCTTTCATCCGAACTTGATAATAACCTTGGCGTAAGTCTAATTTAGAGAAATATTTAGCCCCAAACAATTCCTCCAACAATTCTTCAATTACTGGAATAGGAAATTTATCTTTGATTGTTTTTGCATTCAATTCACGATAATCAATGCACATACGCCAAGAACAATCAGATTTAGGAACAAGAGGCACCGGGGAAGAGAATGGAGACTGGCTTGGCCGAATTATTCCCTGCTTCAACATCTCTGAACATTGTCTTTCAATTTCATCCTTTTGATTATGTGGATATCTATATGGTCGAACTACAACAGGTTTTGTTCCTGGTTCCAAAACAATTTTGTGGTCACAATCACATTTAGCAGGGATCCCTACTGGTTCATGAAAGAGGCAGGCAAAATCTTTCAAAATGATTTGCAATTCTTCCTGATTATCTTTGTCAGCCAGCATAACATGAGTTGGTACTCCTTGAGTTGGATTAGGAGACTTAACACCTTGTAACTCCACTTGTTTTCCATTTTTGAAGAATGACATCCATATCTGTAAAGTCCCACAGTATGGGTCCTAAAGTTTTAAGCCAATTCACACCTAGAACCACATCAAATCCACTTAGATTGAGGACATATAAATCAATATGGAAAGCATAATTACCAAACCATATTGGAACTCCTTCGCATTGTCCCGGACTTCTGACCCGTTCTCCATTTGCCACCACTACTCGTAGCCCTTCTCGCCTCTCAACTTGAAGATTGTGACACAATTTTAGAGTTCACAAAGCTATGAGTACTTCTAGAATCGACTAATGACACCATTGAATTCCCTGCCAGTTGGCCTTGTAACCACATATTTTGTGGAGCTGTGACACCAATGATGGCTTGCAAAGAAATTTCAGGTTGATCTATATTAGGATTTGTCTCCTATTCCAGAGATTCTTCCTCTTCGTCTATGGAATCAATCCAGAATAATTTCTTGCACTGATGGCCCCGAGTGAAGACCTCATCACAGTTGAAGCAGAGACCCTTAAGTCTCCTTTCATCCATCTCAGATCTAGTCAATTTCCTTATAAATCTGGTGCGCTGTGGAGGTGAGAAATCTTATTTTTTGGATCTGTAACCATCTAACAGTTGCGAACGAAAAGGTTGTCCCTTGCATTCATAAAGCCGGGATAAACTCATTGTCGTAGCCAAATTTAGAGGATTATGCAACTCAACCTCAATTGCTATATAATCCACAAGACCACTAATATAAAGTTCTATCTTTTGCGATTGTGTGAGTGTACCAGCCCGGGAAACTAATTGCTCAAACTTTTCTTGGTAATCTGCCACGGACCCAATCTGGCGCAACTTAGCCAATTCTCCTAACTTCTGACTTCTGATTGGTGGCCCAAAACGAAGGTTACAATAACGTTTGAACTCATCCCAAGACGGTTCAGGCAGATCTGTCTCTAGTTGAAGAAAACCAAAGTTGTGCATTCCCCTCTAAATGAAAAGAAGCAAGCCTAACTTTTTCTTCATCTGGAGTTTGTTGGTGTCGAAAACAGTGATCACATCTGTTCAGCCATCCCAAAGGGTCCCCTTTGCCAGTAAACTGTGGAAAATCCAACTTTGTATACCTAGGAATTAAGGAACTTCCTCCTGCATCTGATTTTGACCCTTCCGCCACTCCACTTTTACCCTTCCAGCCCCGATTCTGACAGATATCATCAGTTGATTCAAAATCAACCTTCGAATTCGCTATATCCTTTGTGAGTGCATCTAAGCGAGCATTTATTGCTTCCTGTCTCGCTATATTGGCTGCACGTTCTTCTTGAAATAAGTTCACCAATTGTGCCAGTTGATGTTGAATTTGATCTCCCATAACATCCGTCTCTGATACCAAGTTGTTATGGTCCCCTGATACGGATCTAGTTATGGGCGTTGTAGTGTGAAATCGAATGTTTTCTTCCTACGACCTATGAAACTAGTTCGTTAAGAGAGAACCTGCAATCTCTTGAGTTTGAAGTACTCAAAGACTTAGTAATTTTCTGCATAACATTTCACTGAATTCAAATACATTAAATACAACACTGAAACAAAGAAAGTAACTGTCTACTGCCTACTACAACTAAATGAGAAAGTGGAGGAATAACCTCCTCACTGTAATAACTGCTACACAGAAAATGAAAACATAAATACTTAAAAGCTGTAGTAATCTACTGCGAACAACTAAATAACTTATAAGCTAAAGTAATCTACTTTCTAATTTCCTTAAATCTCCCATGTGTAAACCGTTGGTAGACTAAAGGGGTGCTAACAATTCTCCAGAAGTATCTTAGTCTCCAAACCGCTTAACTATGAGAGGAATCGGATCACAATGGGTGAAAGAATTCCTCAGAGAAATCCGCATCGATGGAAAGAGGAGAAGAAACAATTCTTTTTTCTTTGTTTCTAGCACTCTTGCGAGTGGTTATAGGGGAGCACACTTCTGTGATTTAGCCATGAGGAAAATTTCAAGATAGGAGAAATAGGTCTTTTAGGAAGAGTGAAGAAAGAAAAGGGACGAATATGAGAGATATAAGTTAAGAGGCAATTCAAGGGTTTGTGATGTGAAAGGACAAGACAGCGAAAGGGCATAATGATGATTATGGAAAGACGAGAGAAGGTGGCCAATAGGAAAAGTTTTGCAGAATTGAGGGAAACGAATAATGAACTCACATAAAAAACATATAAGGAAAGATAAAGTCATTAAATAAAAGAAGATCTGAAACAATTCCAAGAGATTCCCTAAGAGTGCAAAATCATTCCTCAAATAGGGGTTTGTAAGAATAACAGTCAATTAAAATTCAATGCTCATGAAAGAAAGTTCAATATCACCATTCATAACATGATCTCAAATAAAATGATGTTAAATACATCTATTTTCATCGTGGATCGCTCCATTACTTTGAACTGAAGACCCAAGATACTTGGAACATCCCACCCTCTCTTTGGGATGACTTGAGCATCCAGTCTCACTTCCATGCTAACCTCTTGTGTTGCATCACTAAACTCGCACTCCAAGTATTCAGTCTTGGTCCTAGTCTTGCTCAGTTTGAACCCTTTAGACTCTAGGATTTACCTCCAAACCTCCAACCTAGTATTAACTCCACAGCGAGACTATCAACTAGTACTATATCATCAGCAAATAACATACACCAAGGCACTTCACCTTGGATATGCTGCATCAATCATCCATCACTAAAACAAATAAGAACAAGTTAAGAGTAGCTCCCCAGTGCAGCCCCATCATGAAGGGAAAGTGTTTCAAATCATCTCCCATTGTCCTCACCCTGGTCTTTGCTCCATGTCCTTAATCGTCGTAGTGTAAGCTACAAGCACACCTCTAGCCTCCAAGCATCTCCGTAAAATCACCCTTGGGACTTTGCCGTAGGCCTTAACTAGGTCAATGAACGCCATATGTAAATCCCTTTTCCTTTCCCTATACTTCTCCACCAGTCTTATCACTAGGTGGATGAATTCTATAGTTGATCGCACTAGTATGAATCCAAACTAGTTCTCGAAAAAAGATACACCCCTTCTCACCCTTATCTTCACCACCCTCTCCCAGAATTTCATAGTGTGGCTTATCAGCTAGATACCTCTATAGTTGTTGCAATTCTGAACATCGCCCTAGTTCTTGTACAAAGGAATCATCATACTCCATCCCCATTCTTCTGGCATCTTTGTTGTCTTAAAAATGACATTAAACAACCTAGTCAGCCACTCCAAACCTGCCCTGCCTATGCTCTTCAAAAACTCCACCAAAATCTCATATGGCTTGACTACTCTTCCCCTACTCATCCTACGAATAACACCCTTATAATCTCTTCAAGACCCAAAATCCTATTGGATTTTTGAGTGATCCAACGCTCCAGCACAATGTCTCTATCCTCCTCTTCTTCCTCGTCTTTGACGCACTTGGTCTAGGTCTTGGGCCTTCGTCTCTCTTTCCTTGGCTAGACTGTACGACTTCTTATCTCCTCCTTTGTTCCCTGGTTTTCATACAAGCGATCGAAAGTTGTCGACTTTGCTGTCGTAACCACCGACTTTGTCTCCTTCTTCGCCACTTTTTACCTTTCCCTATTCGCTCACTTATCCCCTTGTCTTTTCCCTCCACAAAATTCACTACGCCGTCTTCTTTTCTTCCACTTTCCGTCGGACTTTACCATTCCACCACCAATCCCCTAGATGTCCTCAAAGCTACCCCTTGAAACCCCCAATACCTCTCTTGCAACTTCCCTAATGCAACCAATTGTCCTATCTCACATATTGCTCGCATCACTCCTGCTCCCCCAATTAGTCGACGCTCTCACAAGCTGACGTAGACACCAGGTTATCAAAAGAAAAATATAAACAAATTTAACTATAACTTCTACTACTAATCAATCCCATACTAGCTTGAATGGACATATGGATCCACAAATATGAATTCCGTTCCATTTGGACACATTCTTCTATACTATCCAAACAAACTAAAGCCCCTAGTAGACACCAGTTCTCATGTAGCTGTACCAACATGATAAATACCCATTTAACCAAAAAAACAAAGCATCAAAACATCAAAAAGTCTCAATTAAAGAGTCTACAAAGCATAAGAGTTAATAAAGCTCACAACTTTGGCGCGAATCAGACGTTCTTTATCAAGTTTCTGAAGAAGCAAATTTGCATCCATAGCAAAAACATGAGAGACATTTTTAGTAAACCGGTCCTCTAATTTAGCCCCCATTTGCACCAATTTCTGCTTCCATATCTGCAACCAAACAAATAAAATTCAAACAATTAAGAAAAAAAAAAAAGTAAAATTTTGAATAAAAGAGAAATTGTGGATAGTTCATCGGGTTGAAACCTGTAGCCGCCGGGATTGAACTCCGGTTTCGATTAAGAAGACAACCATACCAGAAAATATTCCGTTAGGATCAGACGGCGGAGATTTATCCTTCTTTGGCGCCATTACAGTCTTCTTCTGAAAGTTTCAGTTTTGATGTCTCCTTATACCAGCTCCATTTATAAATAACACAAACGGTCGATCATTTGAGGTTTTATAAACAAAAAAACTATGAATAAATTATTTTATTTTTTTAATGTTATGAATAAAAATAAAATACTTGTTAGATTTAAATTTTTAAATAACTTTCATAGTTTAAAAACTAATACATTTCTAATGGATTCATAAACGAGTTATTTCGTATGGATAGAAAATTAAAATCTAAGGAATATATGCATTTAAAATTAAGTTAAGATTTAAAAAATTTAAGTTTGATGTAAGAATTTTATAATTGTAAATAATTTTGTAAATTTTAATTTTTTATTGATATTATACTATTTGAATGACGAAGATTTATGTCCAAATTTTTAATAAAAGGATATTGAGGTTGTTAATCAATACTTTCATATTCAATTTTACATTCATCGTCTCTTGTTCTTACCGTTTAATAACTTCAGCAATCATCTCATGTGTAAGTTTCAAATATATATATATATATATATATATATATAATTAATAAAACCAATAAAAATAAATCCAGAAGAATATGCAGGATTAGAATGGAATCTAGATAAACTAAGTAAACCCAAAGTATTTACGCCAGAACAACACTTAATGTACACTAGCTCAAAAGGAGAAACATCGATTAGGTTTACAGACTATAACTACACAAGTCAAAAAGAATTAGATGATAATGAAACTGAAAGTACCATAGAACCAGAACAAGAGGAATTTATGAATATAGAATTAATCTGAAGGATACGAGGTAGAAAGAGCTATAGAAGAAGCAAAAAGACAATACCAAGATAATAATAATACAGTTTTTAAATGTAGAGGATGTAAAAAAGGTAAAATGGATATAATGAAAACTATAGAACATTTTAGAATATGTCAGGAAAGAGAGGATAATTTAGCATATAGAACGAGCGAATTAGAAGACATAAACGAAGAACAAGAAACCTTATCCATAACTAGTTACAAAGAATTAATGGAAGAAGCGACTAGCTCTCTCCATACTTCCTCCATCCTACTTCCATATTTCTTTATGTACCAAAAATTCTCTTTTGTATATTAAAGTTTGTGAAATAAAAATAAGTGTGCTTGTGTGTTAAAGTTTTTGAAAGCGTTTCCAAGGTCCTTCAGGGGTTCTCGAAAGGGAAACCTCTCTCAGTTTATCATGTAAATTTTACGATGTTTACTTCCCAAAATTTCCCTCAAAAATATGTTATTTAATTTTCTAAGTTGTTAGTTTTTAATGTAATTATTGTATATATGTTTTAAAAATTTACCCTTAGTATATGGTTAACTTCTTAACTTCTTAATAACGATTATGGATTAACCTGTAAATTCCTAGGATTCTTGGCTTTATAGTCCGCTTGATGAAAGGACGAATTTGTTGCCAGTTTTATATCCGAGGTGTGGTTAAAGACGAAGTTGTTAAGAACAAAGGTTAAGAAGAAGATATGAAATGGGTAAGACAAAATCCAAAAACAAATATAAAAAAATAAGAACAAAAATAAAAAATTGAAAAATAAAAATAAAACATGGGGAAAATAGGGATTTAAGTCATAAACTAGCTTGATTAAACTAAAGGAGAGAGGGAGTACTGAGTAGGACATACAAAATATCTGAAACAAAGCCTTGACACGGAACAAAGACAAAGCCTTGACACGGAACAAAGACTGGACACAGAATAACTTACCCGCACTACTAAATTACATTAATAATCGACTACTATATATATATTATATACTACTACTATATATTATATTTATATATTATATATACTATATACGATATACTATATAATTATATACTATTATTATACTACTATCTATATATCTACTATAGTCACTAAGATATATTGGGGGTAGAGGTATATGTAGTGTATGTAGTATAGTATTAAGCATTAACACTAAAAACAAGAATCTGTAAACAAGAAACACGTAAAATACAAGAAATACGTAAAATACAAGAAAAACAAAGAAAAATAATAAAACAAGAAAAACAACAAAGAAATACTACAAATATACAGTAAATACAGTAAAAACAACAGTAAATACTACAAATATACAGTAAATACAGTAAAAACAATATATAATATATATGTAGTATATAATAATATATATAGTAGTAGATATAGTAGTATAATATATAATAATATTATATATAGTAGTATAATATATAGTAGTAGATATATAGATAGTAGTATAATATATAGTAGTAGATATATAAATAGTAGTATAATAATAGTATATAATTATATAGTATATCGTATATAGTATATATAATATATAAATATAATATATAGTAGTAGTATATAATATATATATATAGTAGTCGATTATTAATGTAATTTTGTAGTGCGGGTAAGTTGTTCTGTGTCCAATCTTTGTTCAGTGTCAACTGTGTGCAGTCTTTGTTTCGTGTCAAGGCTTTGTCTTTGTTCCGTGTCAAGGCTTTGTTTCAGATATTTTGTATGTCCTACTCAGTACTCCCTCTCTCCTTTAGTTTAATCAAGCTAGTTTATGACTTAAATCCCTATTTTCCCCATATTTTATTTTTGTTTTTCAATTTTTTATTTTTGTTCTTATTTTTTATATTTGTTTTTGGATTTTGTCTTACCCATTTCATATCTTCTTATTAACCTTTGTTCTTAATAACTTCGTCTTTAACCACACCCCGGATATAAAACTGGCAACAAATTCGTCCTTTCATCAAGCGGACTATAAAGCCAAGAATCATAGGAATTTACAGGTTAATCCATAGTCGTTATTAAGAAGTTAAGAAGTTAACCATATACTAAGGGTAAATTTTTAAAACATATATACAATAATTACATTAAAAACTAACAACTTAGAAAATTAAATAACATATTTTTGAGGGAAATTTTGGAAAGTAAACATCGTAAAACTTACATGATAAACTGAGAGAGGTTTCCCTTTCGGGAACCCCCGAAAGACCTTGGAAACGCTTTCAAAAACTTTAACACACAAGCACACTTATTTTTATTTCACAAACTTTAATATATAAAAGAGGATTTTTGGTACATAAAGGAATATGGAAGTAGGATGGAGGAAGTATGGAGAGAGTTTTCTAACTTGTATTCTTTCCACTCTTTTTCACTCTCCTTCTCAACTCTTACTACTCTCCTTATATAGGCAAAATAAGAAACTTAAAAAGACCAAAATGACACTACTACATGGCCTTAATTTTTTAATGGCCGACAACTTGATAAGATTCATTTAATAATGCAAGTCGGGTACTCATTGGGCCCCATCGTCACATGCATTATTAAGTTCATCTTTTGACTTATATTACAGACTCAATTTTTAGACCGACACGTGCTATGTCAACAGTTTTTCCCTCTTTTGGGAGGGTAATGATAAAGTGACAACACACTCATTTTTACAGGACACTTAGTGAGCATTCCCACCTACTACTTTTTAAGTAATATACACATTTTTCTACTTTGATTACTTGTCTTCTTGTGGCATTTATCATTCTTGACTAACTTTTTGCCCATATCTTCATGCTTTTCTTGTCTTCTTCTAACTTAATATTTGTGATTCTTCCGTAGTTTTCCTTGAAAATTTTGCTATGCCATCTTGTCTTCTTGTATGCCATCTTTGACTTTTTATCTCCTTGTAGTGACTTTGTCTTTGCTCTAATTATATTCATAGTGTATGGAATGAAGTAATATAAAATAGTTAAGTGTCTAGGAAATAAAAATGGTTAAGTATCTAGATTGTGTAATGCAATAGTATCAAAACTCATGCCTGAGTCATCATCTTCATAAGGGTCTTGTGAGTCTTGAATATTATTTGTCTGTTCTTCGTCTGAGCCGTGAATATTGTCTTCTAAACCATTACTTGGACTGGGATTATTTTTGATAATATGTTTATCTTGGCTTTTGTCTTGAAAAAACTTTTCTAATGTTTGTTTAATTATATTTTCTAATTTTTCATTTTTTTTCTTTTTTAATAATTCATTTTTTCTTAATGTGTCTTTTTGGAAGTATTTAGGTAATCTCCTTTGTGAGGAAGAAGACTCCTCTATTTCACTTTTTGGCAAAGTGACAGCCATTAACGGATTTGATAAGTCTTTACCGGTCACCGTTTGAACCGGACTAGCTGTATCATGCTCCGATACAGTAGAGTTCTTAGCATTCAGAGGGGAATGCACACCCGTCTCATCCATTTTTAAGTGAGATGGAGAACTCATGTCTTCTTGCTGAGTTGTACTGTCTGTTCTTGGAACATATTTATTTTGGAAAGTCTCGAGCTGTTTAACAAGTCTCATGTTCTCTTGGATAAGGATTTCATTTTTTGTATTGAGTCTTTTGAAACCCTCAGTCATGGAAGAACAATGATCACAAAATATTATTTTGTTTGAGTCTTTTTGGATATTGTATTGAGGTATTTGGTTTGGGCTTTGTCTAAGAGCTGGTGAAATATAATAATTAGGCCCAAGTATTCCTCTTGCATAGTCTAAAGCTTCAGTGAAATCATTAAAACCTTTAAAAAGTGGGTTTTTTTATCCCATTTATAGAATCAATTACTTCTATCCAAGTTTGGAAAATACCTTTGATTTTACCATGTATAACAACATAATATTTAAATTTATTGTCTTTATTTTTGTCTGAAAAATATTGACATAAAGCATTAGAAACTGCTATAAAATACTTAGTATCTTGTTTATTGTATGTCATCCACAAGTTATCTACTAAACATTATTGAGTCTTGTCTATATTATAGTCTAGATTTACTCTAAATGATAAATTACACTTACGGTAGGAAATTAAATTGTACTTACCGAAATGGATTCGCTCCATAAAATTGTCTGTTGTATTTAAAGGTCTGAAATTTTGTCTGCCTAATAATGTCTGAGCATAAGTATCTGGCTGGGCGATGCCCTTGCCTTTGTCTACTGTCTGTTGACTTGTTGGTCTCATGCTGTAATAAATATTAATTAGTCTTTAATTGTAATCTACTTAATCTATCAGCTAAGTAATTATCTTTTCCTTTAACATATTCAAAAATAATATTATTATAGATAGATATTATATCTATAAAATTTAGCCATCGTCTTTTACTACTAGCTTTACTATTTATTTTTTCATGGAATTTAACTATGGCTTGCAGTCTGTTATTACTAATACTTCATTTTTGTTTAAAATGTATAATTTAAAACTATTTAGTCCGTATATTACTGCTAATACTTCTACGTCTATACTACTCATATTACCTTTTTCTTTGTATTGTCCACTTTGATATGCACATATTTTTTCTTTATTTTTTGGACTGTATTTATTTGGTCTTGATTTTAAGATGGCTCCCCATCCTAATTTACTACCATCTATTTGAACTATTAAATAGTCTGATTCTAGTGGTATTTGTAAGTCAGGTATATTTTTAACTTTTTCTTTAATTTGTTGGACTAATTTAATGTCTTCTATATTAAAATATTTTTGTCCTTTACTACCTGTCTTAGCATATAATGGACCTGCTATTTTTCCTAAGTCTTGAATAAAATTTCTAGCATAATTTACTAATCCTAAAAATTTTTGTAATTCTTTTGTATTATCTAACTTATCAGGCATATCTAAAACTTTTTTAGCTATATGTGGTTGTAATTTTACTTTTCCTTCTCCTAAAGTTACTCCTAAGAAATTTATATGTGTCTTACATAATTCCATTTTCTTTTTACTAATTATTATCCCATATTTTACAAATAATCTAAATACTGTCTGTAGGTGTTCTAGATGTTCTTGTATATTTTTACTAAACACTAGAATATCGCCTATATATACTAATACGAAGTTTTTATAGTCTCCAAACATATCATCCATCTTTCTTTGGAAGATAGGAGGAGCTGTCTTTAAACCAAAAGGCATAGCTAGCCACTCAAAATGTCCTTCAAGACAAGTGAATGATGTCCATTCTATGCTTTTCGGGTGCATTTTTACCTGCCAGTATCCTGATTTACAGTCAAATTTACTAAATATCTTTTTACCTTATATTCTATTAATTAACTCATTTTTATCAGGTAATTTATATGCATCTGTTCTAGTATTATCATTTAGTCTTTTATAATTTATTACCATGCGAGCTATTCCTCTTACTTGTTCGCTATGGTTTCTAACCATAAAGGCTGTTGATCTATGTCTAGATGTGGATCTTCTTATTACTTCTAGTTTTAGTAGTTCTTAATCTGTTTAGTAAATTCTTTCGTGTCTTCATTATTTGCTTCTATTGTTGCTGTTTTTATAGTATACTCGGAATTTATTATGTCTAGTTTACACATAAGTTTATTACTTTCCCAATGTATTAAAGATTTTTCTCCTATTATTTTCATTTCATCTAATATTGCTACTATATTTTCTAAGTCTTTATGATTGTTTATTTTTCCTATAGTATTTATTCCTTTTTGAAAATTGTAAAATTCTGTTTCTACATTTATTAATGTATAATCTTTTTCTATGTCTTCTATGTATGTATTTTCTATATAATTTTCTTCTTTTTCTTCTTCATATAGATTTTTTGAGGAACAAGTACCATTATTGCCACAGTCGTCGCAACAAGGGATTGTATTTAGTTTATTGTCTTTATTTAATTCATTGGATGGCATTTTTCTAGTTTGTACATGAGTATATGTTGTATTTCTAAACAGCATTATTCCATCTCTAGAGACTAGACAACTTTCATTATTTTGTATAAGAAATTGTTAGCCTAACACTAAATCAGTTTTAATATTTAAATCTCTTACAAAAATTTTATATATATTGTATGTTGGTTTGTAGAATTCGTTACATGTATTAATAAAGCTTATTTGTGCTTTTTCTATATATTTATCATAAATGTTGTATGTTCCGTCCATTTGTATAGCTGTTATTGGTTCTTTTAATGTCTTTAGCATAGGTAGTATATGTTGAGGTATTATTTTCTTGTTAAGAAGACAACCAGTACAACCTGTATCTATTAATGCTAAAGTTTCTATTTCTATATCTTTGATTTTTATTCTTACTAATATTCTTATAGTTTCAAAATTTTTATCTTCATTACATATGAAACTAGTATTGTTTTCTTCTATATTCATTAATTCACTTTCTAGTTGATCTAAATGTATTGTACCTTATGTATTATCCTGGTCTATTTTTTGTTTTCCTTTCTCTATTGTAATTAGTCTTTGTTCTAAATCATTCATTCTAGTTTCTAAGGTTATTAGTCTTAGATTAGTAGCATGGTCTTTTGTTTGAACTTGTTCTTGGTTTTTGGTTACTTGTTGTTTTAATTTATTTTCTATACAACTTATACATGCTTCCATATAATAATTTTTGCATTTAGCTCTATTTATTTTACTAGGATACCATTTACATATGCTACATTGATTGCTATCTATTCCCTTTTGTCTTTCAAATTCATGATTACAATCTTGATATATATTCATCATTGTATAGTTTAAATCTTATTCTTTTAGTTCTAATTTTTCTAATCCTATTTCATTAATTAAATTATCATCCTCTGAATCAGAGGTGTCTAATTGTATATCTTTTTCCTCTGCAGTCTCTATACTTACTACAGAATATATACTTTCTGTGTCTGACATATATTCATCTACATTTAATAATGTTTCTTGAAAGTCTTCTATTAATTGGGAATTTCTAGTTTTCATGTTATTCCTTTTTGGGCATGTATTTGCTAAATGTTCTATACTTCCACAAGTATAACATTCTAATTTATTTTTATAATTTCTATCATTTCTATATTTTCTAACATGTCTATCTCTATTTAAATATGGCTTTCTAGCTGATGATTTTCTTAAGAAGTATTTTTTGTATTTATATGGTCTTCGGATATGGTCTATTCTTCTCTTATATCTTCTTGGTTTACTAGGTTCTTTATCATAACTTTGAGTAGTATATATCATTGCCTTGCAAAAGTTCATTTCATTTTGCTTTAGTTGCTTTTGTATTTGTATATTTGTACATTTTTCTGTTAGTATTTCCATTATGTGATTTATCTTTTGTCCTATAGACCATAACTTTGTAGGGTCTTGTACTTTCAGTTTCATTATCATCTAATTCTTTTTGACTTGTGTAGTTATAGTCTGTAAACCTAATCGATGTTTCTCCTTTTGAGCTAGTGTACATTAAGTGTTGTTCTGGCGCAAATACTTTGGGTTTACTTAGTTTATCTAGATTCCATTCTAATTCTGCATATTCTTCTGGATTTATTTTTATTGGTTTTATTAATTTTATATATATATATATATATATATATATATATATATATATATAAAAGTAAACATCGATAGTCTTTCCATGTAAAGTTATGACCATAATTGATAGATAATGTTTAAATACAAAATTTCTCTTTTAGATATTCATACTTGAAATTTACTAATGTGTATGATATTAATGATGACTATCATAAGTATTTATACAGGGTCAAACTAAACTATGCAAAATAAGATCAATTATTTCCTTTGTTATATTTTGGGATAAAAAATGTCTTCGTCGTTATCCCAAAAGACCTAAATTTTTAGTGATGTGACAAGCTACATGTGACTAATTCCTCCACCTAAGTGTTGCCAACTAGTATTCTCACTAGGATTTTCACTAAATCTCAAAAATCAAATTTAAAATATAAGATATAAAATTTTGAAACTTTGGATATTCAAATATCTATAATACTAAACTCGATAGTGAATACAAAATTGATAAATTCTTAAAATAAAATTCAAAGTTCAATCTATAATTTAAAAATTCAACTCTAATATCCAAAAAAATTCAAATTCAAATTTGATTTGGGTTGGCCAAAACCATTCCCACATCTAAATGTCATAAACTAAATAATAAAGATCACATAATTACAAAATAATTTTCTTAGGAAGAAATAAGATTTCATGGCCTCTTACAAATCGAATAAAAGAACTCATTTTTCAAATTTATAAACATGAAAATAAAAACCACTCGAAAAAAAAAAGTCAATATGTCGAATTGGTAATATCAAAACTACAAGGGCCTATTTGATATTCTTGAAAATAAGACTACCCTGTGCACAAATCTTATCTTCCTCAATGCATCAAACAATTAATTACTAATACCTTAAACCCTTCAAAAACCCATAAAAGCAAACACCATTTTCTCTGTAGCTGTTTATCAAGAAGCCCCAATTCTTAATTTTAGCAAAAAGGGGTAAAGCTGATGATTTTACAGCACTCAATTTCAATTTGTAAACTATGGAGGTTGTCATCTCCACCAAACCTCTTCTTGTTCCGACCTGTTGCTTACCAACCAGAGTGTTGTCGGATTAGAGCATTTGGGTCTGCTGTTTCAGCCTCCAAAGTTGTTGAAACAAATACAAATGAGACATTTTTTGCTGAAGAAAGTGTTTCTTGGACGTCTTTGGGTGTGTCTGAATCATTATCTCGTGCTTTATCTAGTATTGGCCTTCATAGACCCTCTTTAATTCAGGTATTTTGTATTTATTTTCTGTTAAATTTTGGTCATTATAGGAAATTGTGATTAAAGATTGAATCTTTTTGTTTTCTTTGATTGAATATGAACTCCTTAAACTGTGTTATGCTGATAATATCATATATATTTCATAACAGAGTAGGTATTTCTGTTAAGTTCTACCTACTATAAAAATTTGTGACTAAAGGTTGAATTTTGGTTTCTTTGATTGAATATAAACTCCTTAAACTGTGCTATGGTGAAATTATCTTACATATTGCATTACTGAGTAGGTACCAGTTCTATGTTGCTCGGACTCTTCAAAAATGTTGATAGATGTGTGTCAGATACTCCAAAAGTAGTGCATTTTGGAGAATTTGTCACTTGTATGGCAACAAGTTTGGAGAGTCCGGAGCAACATAGGGTACCACTCTCTTCTCATGGTATGCTGGTTTAGATTTCTTACATGATTTAATATTTTTGTGCCTAATTTGAATTAAGTGTGGCGCTGATAAGCAATTTTCTCTATTGAGGTCTAAGTGTTCAAAGGATTTGTTATTGTTAGACTATTTTTACCCATCAAAGGTTGCATCACTCCTCCTTCATTTGAGTTAGTGACCAGGTCTTCTTTTGGAAGCTTACATAGGTGAAGTTTTTGATGAGCTGGTGCATAAAACGAAACTTTTTAGAAAATAACTAACAAATTTTCAGTGCATGATCAATATTAATCAAGTTATCCCATAATCACTTATACCAATGATTAAAATCACTTTCAGAATCTGAATCACTTATGTATTTGATCATTAGCACTCCTATAATCTGAACCAAACAGGCTATTTGGTTGAATGTGCTGTTATTTGTGGATTTTGCAGCACATTATTATGTATTAAGAGGGAAGTGAAATCATGTCTTCAAATATGCACACGGAGATCATTCAGTGATCTTCATTCTAGACTTGTAGTTCTGTGGGTACATGTGGTAGGCTTGGTAGCAAATATGGACATGCTATGGAAGTTTCACTGAGAGGTCGCAATGGATTAAGTTAGCTGGGAGAAAGTCACGTATAAACTCTATAATCCTCAAGTATCTGATTTGAATAGTTCAACTGTTCAAAGACCAAGTAGCTAGACAAAACTGAATTATATTTAATACTCAAGACTTCATGTTTCTTCTCTCTGTATTAGAGTTCTTGCCCCTTGCGTGTTCTTTCTTGTGGGGTCTAAATTTGTGTCATGTAAAGATGCAAGTTTGTTTCTGATGTATCATATCCTTTTCTTGGAGACACATTTCATCCTTTTGCATAAGAGCAGAGTCACAACTCACATGAATATCTTTTATTGATGTAGTAAACCTAAGTTGCTCGGACTCGGGTGCGGGTGTCCGATACGGGTACGGATCTAGAGGTCGGATCCTTCATGCTCTAATTTTTTAAGATTCGGGGATATGGATCCATGTATGAATATGGGTGCGGGGATTCACCTAAAAATAATTAAAATATCTAAAAATAGAGTTATAATACCTAAGTTGTGAGATATTTTGTGGAGAACTTGAGTAGAATCCTGGAAGGAGATTAAAGGAAAAGGAGTGACGTAGAAATTTCTACAAACGGTATTCCATTTTCTTCAATTTCATCTTAGCTTTTGTATTGATTATAGAAATCATTAAAACCGTCCAAACTTTCCCCATCGATTTTGGTCAAAGTACCCAAAATTGGTTGACCAAATCGGGCACGGATCCCACACCCACCATGTCAAGTCGACACGGATGCGGCACCAAAAGTGAAGAGTCCGAGCAACTCAGTAGTAAACCGTAAGCGCCTCTCCCTAGAGTCAAATGTGACCTTTTTCCCACTTTGCTCCCTTGGTGACTCAAAAGTTTCAACTCTTTGTAGAATATTCACCATGTGAATTTTTTAGTTTATAGCACCATGATATATCATTTTAGTTTTCTTCTGAGTATATCTTTCAATTATTGGTTGTAGTGTTAAATCTTATATTAATGATATATAATCTCAAATTCAGGCAGCTTGTATACCAAGTATACTTTCAGGTGTTGATGTGGTGGTTGCTGCAGAGACTGGTAGCGGCAAGACTCATGGTTACCTAGTGCCATTGATTGATAAGCTATGTCAAATATCTGATAGTTCAGGGGCTATTGCTGGTCAGGATGTCAGGAAGCACAATCGTCTTTCTCTTGTTCTTTGCCCTAATGTTATGTTATGTGAGCAAGTGGTTCGAATGGCTAATAGTCTTTGCAATGATAGTGGTACACCACTTCTCAGTATTGCAGCTGTTTGTGGCCGACAGGTGAGCATTCTCATCGTGATTGTTTATCCTTGTTTACCTGTGAACACTGATTCTTTCTTGCTGTGGATCAGAGTTTTTTTGCATGATGACGTTTCTATGAATGTTTATTCTGCTTTTCCTCATGAACTTGCAATATCTTAAACAAATGAGAAATTTAATGCAGGTCTGGCCTGTAAAAGAACCAGATGTAATGGTGTCTACTCCAGCAGCACTTCTAAATTATCTCTATTCTATTGACCCAGAAAGGCGAAGACGTTCAGAGTTTATACGTAGTGTTAAATATGTGGTAATAGTTCTGGAATTTTTTTAAATTGGTTATGAGAAAGTGATTTCCCAATATTCAGTCTTAGTCATATTGGCGGTTTGTAGGTTTTTGACGAGGCAGATATGCTGCTTTGTGGAAGTTTCCAGAACCAAGTGGTTCGACTTATAAATATGCTTCGCTTTGATGAGAAGCAGTTATCTCGTTCTAAAAATTCTGGAGCTGAGATGTCCTCAACTTCAGACTTGGAAGAGTTTAGGGACCTAAAAGCAGATTACGGTGAAGATGAAAATGAAGATGAAGATGAAGATGAGGATGAAGATACTGAAGTTGGTGAAGATAAAGCAAATCTAGAAGCAGATACCAAGGGGTTAAAGAGAAGAGATTGGCGAAGAGTGAGAAAAATATATGAGCGGAGCAAGCAGTACATTTTTGTTGCAGCTACCCTTCCTGAAAATGGGAAAAGAACTGCTGGAGGAGTTTTGAAGCGGATGTTTCCTGAAGCTACCTGGGTTAGTGGAAATTATCTTCATCAGCACAGCCCCAGGTGCCACTTTTTTCTATGTTTCTTTTAGTCCCATAATTAGTTTCTTTTTAGAAATTCCTAGGGGGGAGAGGGGTAGTGCTGACAAAGTGGATAAATTTTTCAAGTATCCGTCCATCCCGCACTTAAAAACAGGTTGGATAACTGATTTACCGGATCAAATATGGATCAATCAATATAACCGATTATGGAAAATGGGTAGAAGTATGCATATCCATGTTATCCATGCTTCACTGCAAATAATCCTCTGCTCGAATCAAGGAACTCCTTCTCATGGACTCCACCGGTGCTTCTCTTGTGTGTGTACTGCAAGGACTTCTCTGTTCATCAAGAATCATCTTTTTGTTTTTGAATCTTTACATGCTTCTCATTTCTGATGGATTTTGCAAGGCAGATGGAAATCTTCAAAAAAGTAGTATCTGAGTCACTTTGATGGAATAAATTAAAATTCCATCTCTAAATTCCAATCTTGTCAATCCCGTTTGTTTTTCCGTTTTTCTTTTTTGATTCTCAGTTTTTGAAAATTGAAAATAACAGATACTGCATAATCTGAATTTTTAAGATTTAAAGATTTCATACCGAGTTTGACTAATTACTCATTTTTGTTTCAAATTGAATGTTAGTATTGAACTTATGTTGGAAACTGACAGAAAATTATGTTAAGTATGCTGCTTTGTGTGCCAGTTATCATCTTATTGAGCACAAAATTGGACCTTTATTATCTGTCACTCGATCCGTATTTTATCCATATTAAATATGAGTGGGTTGGATTTTTATCCCTTTTTTTTGTCTTAAACATTTTCAACCCGCCCATATCAAATTTGACCTGCCCATTTGCCAACAGTAGAGCGGGGTGGCAAGGACCAACTATTTTGTCTAATTTTATAGAAAGTTATGTAAGAGTTTGCGCCCAGATACTTCTTCAGGTCCCATTAACTTAACATCTTTATTGAGGAAATTATGTTGTCATTTGTGGATATTCAAGTTCTACTTTTGGCGGTATCAGTACTTCAGTCCAATGGCTATCCTTGTAATCATTTTGTGAGGAGCATTTAATTAGTATGGCTTTTATCACCTCCCTGCTGTCACTTTAGGTTGGAGCAAAGGTGGATTGAAGTTTCAGTTGACACCCAAGTGGACATTCTCATAAATGCTGTGGAAAATGGGAATTCTATGGCAGAGAGTGGTCCTGGAGTGCTCCGAACCATGGTCTTTGCAAATACTGTTGACGCTGTGGAAGCTGTTGCTAATATCTTGACAGGAGCTGGAGTTGAATGTTTCCGCTACCATAGCGATAGCTCTTTGGAGGAGCGCACAAAGAATTTACTTGATTTCCAGCAGAAAGGTGGTGTTTTTGTGTGCACGGATGCTGCAGCACGTGGTATTGACATTCCAAATGTTTCACATGTTATTCAGGTTTGTTTTCTTAAGTGAATACATTGTTCTTACCTCAATCAGTTTTTGGTTGTTCTTTGATGCCTAATATTGTGGTTTAATCAATTAAAAAATATAACAAAATCATTTTTCTTTATGTTTTGTACCCATTACACCTTATTGATGTCTCATTCACTAAAGAACATTTCTGCATTGCTGGGTTAATTGGCTAGTTGTACATTGATTTTATTAGAGGAGTTACTTACGTGTACTTGTGATGCCTTTATTGGCGTTGTAGTTCTGTATACACCTATAGATTGACGTGTTTTTACACTCAATTGTTTTCATGATAAGTTTTCCCCTCCTCATTGTAGGCAGAGTTTGCGACGTCTGCTGTAGATTTCTTGCACAGGGTTGGACGTACAGCCAGAGCAGGCCAACCTGGCCTAGTTACGAGTCTATATTCAGAATCAAACCGTGATCTTGTTGCTGCCATTCGTCATGCAGAAAAAATTGAAGAGCCAGTGGTACATTCTATATCTTATTACGCTTTAAGACCAGGAGAAAAAAGACCCTCTGAACTAGCTTAGTAATAGTGACTTAAAAGAAGCCTATGTCAGACTAGCAGCTTTAAGTAGTTACCAACGTATAAATTTCATATAGTTATAGAAGTGTGTGTTTGATTCTAACAGTGAAATACAGCCCGTTATGCTGAAACTGATTTTATAAATAAGCAGTTACGTGTTTGGATAAAAGTGTTGAAACTGTTAATAAGCAGTTATCGATTGATTTTTAATGTTCTTGACACCTGCAAAAGTTGCTTCTAACTCTCACTTTCTCGACGGATTCTTTATATAATCATCTTGGAGAAAACTAGTTCTGTTGTTATATTAAGATTGATATGTTTCCACAGGAGAAAGCATTTAGCAGAAAAAGGAGCTTTCGCAATAAAATCAAGAAAAGAGGCAGAGAAGCTTCCCACATGAGGTGAAAATGTGTTTTTGACTTGGGAGTGAGTTTCTATTTGCATTTGTTTCTCCACACAGTTTGTTTTTTAGAGTATTATTGTAATATCCCTTTACTGTAAAAGAAATTAATTAGTTCAGAGTATTTAATATGAAAGTTAACACATTTCCCAGTCTCTTAATCAAGAGGTGAAGTTGAATATATAGATCACACAAACAAGTTCTATTTTAGGACTGAGGCGTAGTTGTTGTTGTTTTTTGTTCACATGGGGTAGAAGCTTGTTAAACGAACGTTGAACCATATTTGTGAAAGGTTACAAATCTTAAACATACTTTAAAAGATGATATATAGAAAATTTGAGTAACAAAAGATGCTACGTGATTTCTTCCTATCTCCAGATGTCTTCATGGTCAAAGTTACTCGATGAAAAGAACAAAAAATTCCATGTTTAACATAATCTGATTTCATTGCAATCAATAGAGCTAATAAGCCATGAAAACAATACAATATAATAGACCACCAGCTAGCTTGTAAGCATTTTAGCTTAAAACAAGTGCTTAAACACATCTTTCATCTTATCCAAACGCTACAGAAGCGTTTATAAGTATCTAAAATAAGTCTATCTAGACAAAGGCAACCAAGGATCTCTTGTACTTCATCTAGCAAGCTAAATTTAGACTATAAACAAACTCATTGATAGTCTTGTCAGAGCTACCTCCTTCACTAACTGTTTTCTTAGCCAAATTTCTCAATTTTGTAGCATTTCTTCTAATCTCATAATTCTTTTCCCCTTTCATTACATCCTTTAAACAAAACAACAACTCTTCTCTTTTAACAATTCCTAACATCTCATCCAACTTAGGCCTCACACCAATCTCCCATATCTCATCTATAAACTTAGCATCAGTCATTTGATCAGACCATTGTGGCATTGCAACCATCGGCACACCAAGGCTTAGTCCTTCAAGAGTCGAGTTCCATCCACAGTGAGTCACAAAACAACCAATAGCTTGATTTGCTAGCGTCTCCAGCTGATTGCACCATGACACAATGAGTCCTTTGCCTTTTGTGGATTCTATGAATCCTTTAGGCAATTTGTATTTTTCAGTATCTCTTACTACCCAAAGGAAATTCATGTTGCTGCCTATTAAAGCATATGCTATTTCTTCCATTTGTTTTGATGTGAGTGATACCATGCTTCCAAATGAAATGTAAATTACTGATTGTTTTGCCTTTGTTTTTAGCCAATTTAGACATTCTTCACTAAGGGGTTTCCATAGACTCGCTCCATATCCTTTGTCATTTTCTATTCTTCCATCCAAATATGAAGATGGCACCATTGGTCCAATCAACTTTGCTGGCCAAAACTTTGAAATTCCTCTTGCTATCTGAAAATTTTTATACAAAAAAAAAGTTTATATTCATAACAATTCGTATTTGACTGATCAATTTGAAAAATATTTTGGTTATGTCCATGTTAGAGCAATATTAGAGCGGTAATTTATGTTTGATCAATGTTCTATAAGTGCTTTTGAGAAAAAGGCACTACAACAAAAACAACTTTTAGCGGCAATAAATAGACACAATAATAAAGAGTGCTAAAGTTTTTACCGGCATTAGTTAAGTGCCATTAGATCCAATGTTGTTAAAGCCTTTAGGGACATATACAAAGAGTGCTAATTGCCGCTAAAAATACATATTTAGCGGCAATTGCTAATTAATTGCAGCTAAAGCTCATTTTTTTTATGTAGTGAGGCTATCTTTTCAATTTATGAAAAAACAATTTTTGTTATTACTCAAAAACACTTACTCTCTTCGTTTCAATTTGTTTTTCTGATTTTGACTTGACACCAAACTTAAGCAAGAAAACAAGACTTTTGAATTTTGTAATCTTAAACTAAAAATATGCAGAATATATCAAAATATCGTATAATCTCATGGTCTTAGATATGTAAAAAAATTAAAATTAAAGAGTGGCAAAAAAAGACATTTTTTTTTTACATACACTAAAAAAAATAATCAAATAAAAACAGAGGGAGTTTTTTCTAAACTAAACACTTTTTTAACTTTTGGAGAACTTTTCCTTGCCACAGAGGTCGGTGATAATGCACAACGAATCAAATCCAGAGAAAATAAAATATCACGATGCCCGACAAAGAATCCTAAAAGTGAGGGGGCACAATTATTGAAATGCAACAAAATATATGATTCCCCACACACATAAATGAAGCGGTTCACATTATTTTTGTTCATATGCCAAATTATTAGTTTCGTTTGTAAGCTATTAAAAGTCTTAAAAATACTTTTTTATTTAACTAACTAAACTTAGCTATACCCTTATATATTCTCGATGTGTCAGACTGTCACATGACATAACCGGTGGTTTCAAATTCTTATAGAAGCACGAGACAAGAGTTGAAAAAAGATGTACCTCTCCTTCTAGCTCTTGAAAGGTATTATCAAAAATCCAATCAGCATTTTCCAGATTAGAGAATTGGCTCATTTTCATGGCTAAATAAGCAGGGTAACTTTCAGGCTCTCTAATAAACCCAGGAACATCATTTGGATACAAACAAGGCAAACCAGGCAATAACAATGGCTCATTTTCTTCGATTTTCACAGGCAACGAAAACGTCCCATGGTGAATATGAGCAAACACAGCACAAACCATAGCCGAATTCGTAAAAAAAGATGCTCCATATATCCCATGTTTTTTCGCGACATCAAGAGCCCATGGCAAGAAGGAATCATAAACAATGCAACTTATAGGATGTGTTGAATTTTCGTATTTTGTGAGTATTTGTGATAGAGTTCTGGAGCCATTTTCTTTGAACGATTTGAGGAATACGTCTGTATTTTGGGCTTGAGTGAAACCACCTTCGTCAAATCCATCAGAAATTGGTTCAACTGAGATGTTGGGTGAATTTATAGAGTTTACAGTGTATTTAGTTGTGGCTATTGTTGATTTAACACCTTTTGAAGCTAAACGTTTAGCAAATTGGAGAAGTGGGTTAATGTGACCTTGGCTTGGGTATGGTACTAATATAACATGAGGTTGAA
The DNA here is from genome assembly GCA_035578085.1 of Solanum pinnatisectum. Classification (NCBI taxonomy): domain Eukaryota; kingdom Viridiplantae; phylum Streptophyta; class Magnoliopsida; order Solanales; family Solanaceae; genus Solanum; species Solanum pinnatisectum. Next base: position 6,007,123 of record CM069080.1, on the reverse strand, counting down.
TTCTTTTGCCTACCATTTTTTTTTTTTTGGTGTATACAATATGACAGAAAAGAAAGTTATTAATGTGTTTGGTAGCGTTTTTATTTGAATGAGAAAAAATGAAACGATATCGAAGATTATTTATAGGACAATTATGTGTTGTATTTGTGAGAAATTCGGCATGATGTCATTTCGCTTACGCGGGGTTCATGACGTTTTTTTGCAAACAGTGATTTTGTGTATAAAAAGTGTTGATATGTTTTTGTGTATAAAAAGTGTTGATATTCAATTGAAGTACTTTTTTGGCTTATATATATTCTAAAAATTGTTTATAGGGTCCCTAAATCCTCAATGAATCAATATCATGAGCTATTTTAATCATAATTTTTGTTAAAATTTTGGATGCAATTTGTTTCCTTTGTCACATGTCGATAGCCTTACGAATGAATAGGTCTTCGGATAATTCCTAACAATTGTTATTAGTCGTTATCATTATTAGCTATCATTATTGCATCTCACCACTTAATCACAATTGTTAGTCATAAATTAGTGGTGGTAAATGGGCGGGTTGGGTCAAATTTGGGCGGGTTGAAAATGGATCAACATAAAATGGGTAATAATTCAACTCGCCCATATTTGATATGGGTAAAAATGGATTGGGTAAAATACTAGTTTACCCATATTTACCCATATTTTCATGAGTAAATAGTACTCTACTTAAGAATTTAACATGGAGAAAATATTTTAGTCTTTTTTTAGATGAAAAATGTTGAAAATGTTTCATTTAGTTTTATTGTATCATAAAAGTAAAAAAAAAATTCTATGACTTTTTAATATAAAATAAAATTATGTAATAACAAGGGGAAAATATTTTTAATTTCAAAGTAAATGAATATTTGCATTTTAGGACTAAAACATGCTTAATGCACTTTAAGCAATGTCAATACTAATATATAATTTGATTATTTTATACTATTATTTATTATCCAATATAAAATTAAACAAATAAAAAAATATAATTATAATTAACAAAAGAAATGTAGATTTAAAATATATATTTTTGGGGGGCCAAAGACTTCACATTTTCAATTATAGTGAAAAATAATTAGTTCTATAGAAGAACATAAAAAGCAAGAGAAGTTACAATATTTTTAGTGATATCATGAATTTATAGTGAATAAAAATTAGAACTTTAATCCATTTGACTAATCCATAGTTTACCAATATTTTACCCATATTTTACTCATGTAAAAAATCACTCACCCAACCCATTAAAATATGGACGGGTTGGGCGGGTTACAAAATATGGGCTCATTTTGCTGGCACTAGTAATAATTACTAGTCATTATCACTATCAAGTACTCTCTCTTTCTAATTTTATGTGATTATTTTTTTCTTTTTAGTTCGTCCCAAAAAGATTATGTCACATTATTATAATTAGAAATAATTTAACTTTAAAATTCATCCTTTACCCTAAACGAAATGAGTCTCAAGTCTCAACTACACAAATATCTAAAGATTATTTTAAACCACAAGTTTTAAAAATCTTTTTTTTCTTAAACTCCGTGTCAAATCAAATGATACCATATAAAATGAGTAGAAGAAGTGCTAATTATACTATCGACCACCCACCACCATCACCAATATAGTCGGTCAACACCCACAATCCATCTTAATTATCGCGACTACCAAATCACCAAATAATTTTTTAAAAAGTATATTTTAATATGTTGATAAATTAAATTTACTATTGTATTTGAACTTTGTCCTCTATTTAAATAGCAATAAAGATAATTAATTTTTATACATTTAGATGTTGAGAAAACAAATTATCTTAAATAAAATCTCAATATAAATCTTAATATTTAGTTGTATTTTAGTCAAAATATTTTTATTTTAATGTACATTTTAACATTTAAATTGGTATTCAAATCTAAATGTATTAATCTTAAAGAGGAATAAACACATTACTCCTCTATTTTAAATTGATTGTCCAATTTTGACTAAACAGAAAAGTTAACAAAATAAAAAAATACTTTAAGTAAATAAAGATTTTTTTGTCTAAAAGGTGTTGATATTTTTCCCCAATTGAAGTACTTCTGTATCCTATATTCATTCTAAAAACTAGTTATAGGGTCCCTCAAATCCTCAATGAATTAATATCATGAGCTATCGAATCGTCATTTTTGTTAAAAATTCAGATGCAATTTGCTTCCTCTCTCACATGTCGATAGCATTACAAATGAATAGGTAATACTTCCTTTATTTTAATTTATGTGACGTAATTTAATTAGATACGATATCTACAAAAATGTAAAAAAACTTTACAGTCTTATAATAAATAATTTTTTAAATAAATGCTCCAGTCTTCTAAAAATCTTAAATTTACCTGTGATTGTCAAGACACGCCACTATAAATAGAGTACCACTGCACATAATCATCATCAAACAATCAAATTAACATATATCCCACCTTCAATTATTATAATCAATTATTATTACCACTAGCCACTATTATAATCACAATCATTATTAGCTATCAGCCTATCACTATATTCTCTCGTTATTATTGACAATAATCACCCAGTCAGCACCAAAAACTCATTTTTAGCGCTTCAGCGCGATCACTAAATCATCAAATAATATTTTTGAAAATATACTATATTCTCTAGTCACTATCGATAACAATCACAATTATCGCCAGTCAGCACTCAAAACTCATTTTTAGTGCGTCATCACGACCACTAAATCATCAAATAATATTTTTTAGAATATACGATATGCTCTCATCACACTACTGACAACAATCACCATTATCGCCAGTCAGCATCCAAAACTCATTCTTAGTGCGTCATCGCAACCACTAAATCATCAAATAATTTCCTTAAAAAATATATTTTAATGTGTTGATATATTAAATTTTAATATATTTTATATGAAGTCTATACTCTATTTAATTTTCAATAAAAATCATTATTTTTTATACATCTAGATATTGTTTGTATCTTAAATATTTAATATTTATATTTGTATTTTAATTCAAACGTCTTGATCATATGTATTTAGATCTAATATATTAATCTAAAAAAGGAATAAAGCTTAAACGGGATGCCTAGTTGACTACTTTTCAATTGATGCCTAATTGCCTACTTTTAACGCGTGAGTTTTAATAATATTTTAAACTTGTATTTATTTTTCGCACGTCTATATCAATTTTTAACTCATGTTTATTTCTAATGCTAAACTATTTTCAATAAATACAAATTTACGTAATTACATATATGACTTAAGATAACATAATCTCTAAAAATTCCTTTCTTTTTAATAAATTAGAAAAATCTTTTTTTTCCCCTTCCCTCTCTTAATATCCAAATACATCACTACACATCTATATATAAAATACATTACAACTTTGTTTGTATACAATATAGCTGATACGAATGTTATTGTTGATACATTACTCTAATTATTACAAACTTAAATCAATTTGAATCTGGTTTGTAATTATGTATCTGATACATAACTTATATACCGTTTGTTATGTATCAGACGAAGGAGCAAGGTATCCGCAAGTTCTGAAAAAATATAATCAGAATTATTGCAATTTGAAAAAATTTCGGAATATGGTATAATTAGCGCCCAAATTGTTAGGATGTATGTACTTTATAGTTTATAGTAGGTTTAATCTATATACTTATTTCAATTTGTACAATTTTTTAGGCCATACTTATTTTGAATTATGACTAGTACAAGACTACAAGCAATACATCATTGAATGCCGCACGAATGAAACTGAAAAACAACTTTACACGACATTAAAAAATAAAACAAGAAAATCAAGAGTTCAAATTCAAATCCAAATTGAATATTATCTGATTTTTACAATAATTATACAATTTGTTATCTGCATATATGTTGTTGTGATTAATTTGAATTTGAATACTTGTATATAAGCCAATAGAGACTCAACACTAACAAAACGACACACACACACACACACACACATATATATATATATATCAACTTATTATTGAGATGAATAGAGACAAAAAAAGACGGCAAAATGAGACAAGAATGGGAAATTCTTCCCATAATCTTTATTTTCTTGTTTAATCATTTGGTGATCGGTATTTATTTTGAACTCGACTAATTGAAGATCATACTGAATAGTCCTATACTCCTATATATTTTAGAATATAAGGTGTTTTCTATTAAAGACAAGATCTTTAAGTAAGCTTGAATTTTCACAAATAAGATAAACTTTTACGTAACTAATCAATTGAGCTACTAAGATTTTTCGATCAGTAATATATTGATATTTCCTCATAGAATAAATGTTTTTTCTAGAAAAATAACTTGTTATAGTGAAACCTCGTACTTTTAATGAATTGTGTATGTGAACATAATCAAGGAGGAAGAATTTGAGATAGTCAATTTCAATTTTGAAAGTATTTAATTCCCAATTATGCTAGAAATCCTGGTCGGATTTCTGAATTTTTTTATGAAACGAAAGTATTTAATTTTCATTTAAATAAGGATAAAAAATAAAATTAAAAATTGATTCTTAATTTTAATCGGATTGAAGTAGGATAAGTATTTGCTGATAAAATAATATTATTAGGGAAAAATTATATATATATATATATAATATTTGAAAAAAACGCATTTTGATTTATTAAATAATAATAAAAGAATTTTTTAGATTAAATTATTAATAATAATAAATTTTAAAAACAAACTATTAACTGATGATTTAGTTATTTAATTTTACATAAATTAAGAATATTTGTGACCCTCTATATATTGTAACTTGTAAGGCTATCGACATGCCACTGGGGCCCGGAGTAAAGTATACTTTTAAGACACATTCATGGTGTGGCGCTCTGATGGAGGACACATCAATAAGGTTCTGGCGAATAAGAAGTGAAGTTTTTGAAGATAAGGCGTATACAACACGTTAACTAAATTACACCTTCAAGGAAGAAACAAAACAATTTTATAAAACGCAGGTGGAATGATATGAAAGATCTGTATACTTGGTTTCATTATTGGATTCTTATACTTATTACTTTGCTAACTAAATCTTTAAACGCATTAGAATACAATATTTTAAACTCCTCTTATCATTGATCCTAACTTATGTGATATTAATGTTGTTGAGTTGGACAAATACATAATTACGCTTTATAGCTATAGTTTGCTAATTAGCATTCGTAGTTACATGTTATAGGGAGGAGAGTGATGAGCGAGACTGGGAGAGGGAGGAGAGAGGCAAGCGAGAGAGGGTAGAGAGTGGGAGAGAGGTGAATTGTATATGTATATCAGTTAGATAATTATATATTACACATATGTATTGGTATATTCTGACGAGCGAGATTGGAAGAGGGAGGAGAGAGGCGAGCGATAGAGGACAGTAATTTGTATAATTCGCATCTCATTTGTATGTTTCGCAGGTACGTTTGTGTAATTCGCGTGTTTTTATATAATTGAGTAATATAAAGTCTGAAATTATACAAATATGATAAACTTCGAAATAACGAATTGATACAAACATAAACATATGAACTTTAAACAATTATACAAAATATATTATACAAATTACATTATATAAATTATATTATACAAAATTCAAAAACTACACGTTTATACAAACTTTAAAAAGTTATACACAAAAAGATTAAATGTATACGAGGACAAATATAAATACAAACCATCGTATACAAATACAAATCAAAAAAAGAATTGTTAGTTGAGAATTATACAAATGTGATGAATTATACAAACGTGATTAATTATATAAATTCAAAATCAATCCACGTAATTAATGATTAATATTAGTCACAAGTAGCTATAATGAGTAATTAAGTAATATAAATTTACTTAATTGCGTAATTTTCCAAAAAAAAACTATCTTCTTTTTCAATCATCCCTCCGTCTACTCCTACCCCAACTTTCCGCCCATCTTTACCCTCAACTTTCTTCTACTTTAATATTGAATTTTAAATCCACCTCTTCATAAGATAAATCCGCGTCTCGAAACGAACAATTAAGATGTGACATGGATTGGGTTGTGACATGTGCCATGCTCAGTGATTCTATATATAGACAACAACATTAAACGTACTACTAGAAATGGAAATATCAACCGAATTTAAGGCACAATTATTACGTATGCTTTTCTGACGTCACTTCCCCATGTAAGCAATGACGTCACTCTACTAGTACCATATTTTATTAATTTGCTTCAATTGTTTTATAGTAGCATGTAGAGCTGTCAAAAAAGGGCCGGTCCGGCCCCACCCGGCCCAAGCCTCGCGGACCAAGGAATTTGAAGGGTTAGGGCAGGCTGGCCCTTCATTCGGAAGGGCCTGAAAATGCTTAATGCACTTTAAGCAATGTCAATACTAATACATAATTTGCTTATTTTATATTATTATTTATTATCCAATATAAAATTAAACAAATAAAAAAATATAATTATAATTAGCAAAAGAAATGTAGATTTAAAATATATATTTTTGGGGGGTCAAAGACTTCACATTTTCAATTATAGTGAAAAATAATTAGTTCTATAGAAGAACATACAAAGCAAGAGAAGTTACAATATTTTTAATGATATCATAAATTTATAGTGAATAAAAATTAGAAGTTTAACCTATTTGACTAATTCAAACTTTACCCATAGTTTACCAATATTTTACCCATATTTTTATGGGTTGAATATGAGTATCAACTCATATTTTATCCATGTAAAAAATCACTTACCCAATCCATTAAAATATGGACGGGTTGGGCAGGTTACAAAATATGGGCCGGCTTAGTCATAATTATTAGTCACTATCACTATCAAGTACTCTCTCTTTCTAATTTTATGTGATTGTTTTTTTCTTTTCAGTTCGTCCCAAAAAAATTATGTCACATTATTATAATTAGAAATAATTTAATTTTAAAATTCATCATTTACCCTAAACAAAATGAGTCTCAAGTCTCAACTATACAAATATCTAAGGATTATTTTAAACCACAAGTTTTAAAAGTCTTTTTTTTTAAACTCCGTGTCAAATCAAATGATACCATATAAAATGAGTGGAAGAAGTGCTACTAGAAATGGAAATATCAACCGAATTTAAGGCACAATTATTACGTATGCTTTGCTGACGTCACTTCCCCATGTAAGCAATGACGTCACTCTACTAGTACCATATTTTATTAATTTGCTTCAATTGTTTTATAGTAGCATGTAGAGTTGTCAAAAAAGGCCAGTCCGGCCCCACCCGGCCCAAGCCTTGTGGACCAAGGAATTTGAAGGGTTAGGGCAGGCTGGCCCTTCATTCGGAAGGGCCTGAAAATGCTTAATCCAACCCAACCCTAGAAGGGCCGAGGGCTTGGGTTATTTTAAGCCCTTTTTTTTTTTCAAACTTATAATTCTATAACATCAAGAAAATGAGAAGATTTTCAAATCAAATATGGCCAACGATGGTGTTGATTTAATAACACTAGCAAGAAGTCTAATGTAATTAACATGTATCTCGCATACCAGATACGCGAGCAAGATAAGAGAGTGACAAACAAGATTGGAGGAAGGCGAGGGCGCGAGATTTGTCTATGCATCTTAGATACATGTGAATTTACTTGGATAGAGTGTATCTAGAACAAATTAACCTAATTTTGAGTCCATATATTTCGAGAAACATGTATCTGGACGTACCAAAATCTGGTAAGATTCATAATATTACAAAATAACGTGTATTTAAATAATTAGATTATATACTAGTGATATTATTGTAAGTTACCCTTACATAAAAAGTTTTGGCCCATGGGCCGACCCCGACCCGGCCTCGATCAGGCCTCAAAGTCCAAGGGTTTATATGAGCCGGGCTTATAAGCCCTAATTTTAAATGGGCTTAAAAAATTCTATCCCAATCCTACCCCAATAACAAGTTGGGTTGGGCCGGTCCCATGGGTTAAGCCCATTTTGATGGCTCTAGTAGCATGATTAGATTTACTGACCTGATTTTAAGTCAAAATACCTTTTAAGTTAAACTAAAAATTAGTCAAAGTCAAAAATCAATACAAATATTATATTTCATTAGTCTCCTTTAATTTTTTTACGATAAAATCAAGTCAAAAGTCAATACAGATATTAAATCGAGGTAATTTTCTAGTACAACATACTATTGTAGGCAAAATACCTTTTAAGTAAACTAAAAATTAATCAAAGTCAAAAATCAATACAAATATTATATTTCATTAGTCTCCTTTAATTTTTTTCAGAATAAAAACAAATCAAAAGTCAATACAGACATTAAGTCGAGGTAATCTACTAGTACAACACACTATTGTAGCCTATAAATAATTCATATCATTCCATTTTCTTTCAAACAAATTATAAAGTGTTTGGTTTTCTTTATTTTATATCAAAAAAATGGCCGAAGTCACAACAATTGAGCCTCATGTTATATTAGTACCATACCCAAGCCAAGGTCACATTAATCCACTTCTCCAATTTGCAAAACGTTTAGCTTCAAAAGGTGTTAAATCAACAATAGCCACAACTAAATACACTGTAAACTCTATAAATTCACCTAACATCTCTGTTGAACCAATTTCTGATGGATTTGACGAAGGTGGTTATACTCAAGCCCAAAATACAGACGTATTCCTCAAATCGTTCAAAGAAAATGGTTCAAGAAGTCTATCACAAATACTCACAAAATACGAAAATTCAACACATCCTATAAGTTGCATTGTTTATGATTCTTTCTTTCCATGGGCTCTTGATGTCGCGAAAAAACATGGAATATATGGAGCATCTTTTTTTACGAATTCGGCTATGGTTTGTGCTGTGTTTGCTCATATTCACCATGGAACGTTTTCGTTGCCCGTGAAAATTGAAGAAAATGAGCCATTGTTATTGCCTGGTTTGCCTTGTTTGTACCCAATTGATGTTCCTGGATTTATTAGAGAGCCTGAAAGTTATCCTGCTTATTTATCTATGAAAATGAGTCAATTTTCTAATGTGGAAAATGGTGATTGGATTTTTGATAATTCTTTTCAAGAGCTAGAAGGAGAGGTATGTTTTTCAATAATTGATTGGGGCCTCGTACATTTGGTTGCATGTTAATAATTGTTCCAGCATGTTTGGTTGCTTTATTTATGATTTTTGTGAGGGGCGGGGAAATGATTTTCTAGCCTTTATATATTTACAAACAAAAAAAAAAAAAAATAGTTTGTCTTTTTTTTATAATAGATTTTCATTTTTACGCATACAGTCAGGGGTGGACCTAGAGGTAGTCGAGGGGTTCACCCAAACCTTCTCGGTAAAAAAATTACATTGTATATATAAGGTACTTTTAAGAATTTTTATGTCTATATATTGATATTCAACCTCTGGAATGTAAGATTAGAAGTTAACTTAGTGGTTGAGGATATCAAAACTCACATCTTTCTTCAAACCCCGTTAATTGATATCTTGGATCCGCCACTGCATAGAGTACGATTTGAACATTTTAAGAACAAAATAAAACTTTAGCGCTTTATGTTTACCACTTATATTATTCGGATACGCTATGCTAAACTTCGAATATTGAATAGTTGAAGGAAAAAAGATGCCGAATAATGAATTATTCGGCTATGCTAAACAATTTTATTTATCTTTCTCTTTTAGTCAGTTTTAAAAGGAATTTCTTTTTTCTTTTTTAACTATTCTTTATCTAAGACTGCAAAATTAAACGACATTTTAATTTCAGATAGCAAGAGGAGTTTCAAAGTTTTGGCCAGCAAAGTTGATAGGACCAATGGTGCCATCATCGTATTTGGATGGAAGAATAGAAAATGACAAAGGATATGGAGCAAGTCTATGGAAACCCCTTAGTGAAGAATGTCTCAATTGGCTAAAACCAAAGCCAAAACAATCAGTAATTTACATTTCATTTGGAAGTATGGTATCACTCCCACAAAAACAAATGGAAGAAATAGCATATGCTTTAATAGGAAGCAACATGAATTTCCTTTGGGTTGTAAGAGATACTGAAGAATGCAAATTGCCTAAAGGATTCATAGAATCCACAAAAGGTAAAGGACTCATTGTGTCATGGTGCAATCAGCTCGAGACGCTAGCAAATCAAGCTATTGGTTGTTTTGTGACTCACTGTGGATGGAATTCGACTCTTGAAGGACTAAGCCTTGGTGTGCCAATGGTGGCCATGCCTCAATTTTCTGATCAAATGACGGATGCTAAGTTTATAGATGAGATATGGGAGATTGGTGTGAGGCCTAAGTTGGATGAGTTATTAGGAATTGTTAAAAGAGAAGAGTTGTTGTTTTGTTTAAAGGAGGTAATGGAAGGAGAAAAGAGTTGTGAGATTAGAAAAAATGCTACAAAATGGAGAGATTTGGCTAAAAAAACAGTAAGTGAAGGAGGTAGCTCTGATAAGGCTATTAATGAATTTGTGGAAAGTCTAAATTTAGTTTGCTAGATGAAGTAGTAGACAAATATGGTTTTATTGTTAGTTTTATTTTCATGGCTTAGCTCATTTGAGAGCAATGAAGATTAGGTTATATGATTTTTAAATTTTCTCATCTTGAATTGACCTTTTGAAATTGGAAGTTACTTTTAATGTTTTGTGTTCATTGTGCATTTATAATTTGGATTAGAATTACTTTTTTTGTTCCGTAGTAGTTGTTATATTTCACTTTTCAAAAGTCAATTTGACTGCTTTTCGAAGTTAAATTAGTTCTTAAAATTAAAAAACTATCGTTCCATTTGGGAATGACTTAAAAAAAAGTCATATAAATTAAAAAGTGTGAAGTATTTAAATATTATTTATATAAATCACAAATGAGTGCTAAGTATTGTATTTCATACGGAATTCTGAGAGGTCTAATATGTTCATAATGATTATGTATCTATATATAGTTTGTTTGTTCTATTTAGGGAAAATTACGCGTATAGGCAAACATATAATAGTTAATTACTTAACATAGCTATAGTTTGCCTTAATTACAATTCACAGCCTACTTTTAGCTATAATTACGCGGCTCAACTTTTTAGTTTTGTATAATTCGCACGTTTGTATAATTTGGAATTTGTATAACTTTTGTATAATTCATAATTTGTATAATATAATGTGTATAATTGTTTATACAAAAATAACTGAATTATACAAATGTACCCGTGAATTATACAAACATGTGAATTTATACAAATCCGCGAATTATACAAACGAGATAGCTTAAATTGTAGCTACAATCCATGAATATGCAAACTATAGCTATGGAGCATAATTAAATTTATTATAGTGGCTATTTGTAAAAGTTCCACATTTATTTAATCTTCAAATCTTGCAAATTACAAAAGAAGCATGGTTTTGGTCAAGCATGATTCTATGATGGGCTTAGAGTCTGTTCCAAACTGGTAATCCGGCCCATTCATGAGGTCTGCCTATTTTATTGAATATTCATTTTGTTTCTATTCATTTGTTTTACTTTTCTTTTTAGTATATTTCAAACAAGTAAAATTTACTTATCAGCAAATCAAGAAAGTTTTGTTACCTTTTCCTGATTTCCTCATACAACCTTTTGTATTAAATAACTAAATTAAAACTAGTCAAATTTTGAGTTACACAGTATTATTAATAAGATTAATTTAATAAAATACACTATTAGTTAAAAGTAAAAAAATGTGTCACATCAATAAAAAATTCAAAGTAATATGAAACGAAGAATATTGACCGTATAAAAATATTGACACTGCTCCCATGAACAATCTTTAACAAGATAAGTTTAAATTCTAGGTACTCATGATGTAAGAAATATTTATACAATCACACCACTTAAAAAGTAACTGTATATTATATATATCTATGAAAAAGCCTTAATCAACAATCTAATGAATTAATAACCAACCTACTATCACATACTCCTATCGTCTCATTTTATATGGCACTTTTTAAATTTCAAAATTCAAACAAGCCTACAAGCCTAATTTTATGTAACAATTTTCAAATTTCGAGATTCAAACAAGCCTAACTTTGACAGTAAATTTTCATAAATCTGTTAAACATTTTGAATTATCAATTGTTGTGACTTATAGTACTTTTTACAAGTAATTTACAAATATATAAATTTCATTTCAAAAAAATTGAAGATTTCATGTCTCGATCAAACTTAAACTGTTTGACTCTCGAAAAACGAAAAGTATCACATAAATTGAGACAGGGAGTTTTAAAATTCACTTGTTATTCCATAAACTTAGATAGTGAATTATTAGCTTAAATTCAATCAGCATAGACTAGTCATGAAAGATTGGAACATCTAAATCATTTGGTAGTCGGATAAGCTCCAAGTTATTCATGTATTATTTTTTATATAACTTATACGACGTTTGATAGGTAGATAGAAAAAACGTTATTCATGTATAAAATTAATACGGCGTTTGATTGACATTTGAGAAATCCGCATAACTAATACATGTATATAAGTCATAAGAGAATTATTTTATGCAGAATAGAATGTGTAATAACTAATACATGAAAAACTAGTCTTTGCATAAGTAATACATGCATGAAATAATACATAGTTTTACTCATAACTAATTTCTATATTATTACTACCGCATAATTCTAATCAGCTACCAAACGACACGGGTCCCCTGTATAAGAGAAACCACCATCACAACATTACATCAAAATCTCAAAACACATATTCTCATATATTTTTTAATAGTAGCCTTTATAAATTAAGGGCATTTGGTCTTGTTTCCATGAGTAGTCATGTCTGTGTAGCATTTGCCACAAATTTCTCTGTTACCAAAAGTGCCTGGAGGAACACATTTGCACCTCATACAACAAGTCCCACAAGCTCTGCTGCATAAATTTGGTCTTGAGTGTTGGCTACATCTCACTTTGCATAGTCCTCCACAATCTGTTCATTTTTTATTTTTTTCAAAACAATAATAAATCGAACAGACTCATTAAAACTTTTTGAGTTTTGTTCGGATGTGTGACTAAATTTGTACCGCTGGTCAAATTGCGTGTTTTGGTTTTATTTTATTACGAAAATTACAAAATTTGAAAAAGTTCCAAGGGTACTTCAGTCATTTTAGAAAAAGAAACATTTATCTACGTTTTATACCAAATAAATGATGACTTATTATCAGTTTTAATATCATCAATTTTAATATTTAAATATTAAAACAGATAATAAGTCATTATTTATTTGATATAAAACATAGATAAATTGTTCTTTTTCTATACAAGTAACGATTTATTTATAAAATCAATTTCGACCTTTAAAATTTATTAAGGTCTAATAAAAATAGGCTCTTATTATTTTCTTTTCAGTTGAAATAGATTGAGAATTGAAACTTACCCACATAGGGCAAGAGTCTCCTGTTACCTCCTCTCACCACCTAATAAAGATTTGCACAACCAATATGAACAATAAGAAGGTAAGAGAGAAATTATTCTCTGTCCTTATAAATTTATAAATATATCACGTGGAAAGTTGGAATTTTTTTTAATCAAAATTAAGGAAAATACAATTTCTTTTAGAATAAACTAAAAAAAAAAATTACGACAAACAAATTGAAACAACTAGAGTAGCTCATAAGGTAACGATTGTCCAAAATAGGAGACATAAACTCATTCTCTTGACTAGTGTGAGACACCTTAACATAATTTTTTTATACTCTTATTTTATTATATATGTTAATTAGGGCAGATAATTTCTGTAATGTTTAGTTTAAGTGTCATTTTTTTGTTAAATGATGGAAAAAGAGTAAAGAAATACCTGATTTTGGTGGTCTTCAATGTCAATATCAGAAGAGACCTACAAGCAAAGAACATTAAAATAATTAGACTAGTAACAGCACAAAAAAAGTAGTTTAACAATAAAATCATATGGTAGTTAGGTGATTAATTAATGGTTCAAAAATTTTACTTGAACAAGTAGGCAGAAGAGGAAAAAAGTGGAAAGAATAAGCAATCTTGAAGACATTTTTTTTTTTTTTGAGTTTTTGAATGAAATGTTTTATTTTTGGTATTTTGCCTTAAGTTTTTTTCTTGTAGTTTGTGATGACCACTTTGGTACTTTTTTTTTTGGGTGTAACAAAGTCAGTGCCCAACAATTTATAGGAATCTTGTGATCTAATTGCCCCTAGTTTTACTTCAAATAACAGATCATCAAAGTGGACCAGTCAATCCTGGTATTCTTTTTTTTTTTTTTTTTTCATCTTGTGGTTCGATTAATTAATTTTAAGTTAGGTTTAAAGTTTATTTATTTACATAGTATCAGAGTAAAATTCATTTCACCATATATTAGTATTTAAGCCCTCACTAAAATTGTTCACACTTCCATGAGCATGAGCGGGTTGTTAAATAATGAAAAAATCTCACATTAATGATTAATGAGATGAAACCTTCTCATAAACTAATTTTTGAAATTGACGTAAATCTAAAGTTCATTTCTCTATATTGAGTTATTTAGATGTTTCAAGATATTTTCTAGCAAAAAATGTAATAACAAAAGTTTTTTTTTTAATCCAAAGTCATCATGAAAGTAATTTTTTAAACCAAAATCATAAGTTTTGAGCCTATTTCAAATAATAATTCGAGATATTTTTAACTATTTTCACCATTTGAAATGGAAGGAACATGTGGTACTGATAATGGGAGATGGACAGGAAAAGAGTAAAGATTCTTAAGCAAACACTAATGAATGAAGTGGAAGAATTAATTAATCTGTCTCTTCTTTAATTATTACTACTACTTTCTCCGTTTTAAAAAATAATAATTTTGTTATATTATCTTTAAAAATATATTTAAATTTAATGTATTGAAACTAAAAGTGATAAATTACCTCATCTATTATAAGGATAAATTACAGAAATATACACCTTTTGTTTCACTTATTTCTATTATCCCCTATTATTTTTAAAAATCTCCAAAATTCCTTATTTCTTTAATGTATCCGAGCTGTATATTAATGTATCCGAACTAGTTTTTAATGTATCTGAGCTACATATTAATGTATTTAAGCCAATATTTAATGTATCCGAACTAGTTTTTAATGTATCTGAGCTACATATTAATGTATCCAAGACAATATTTAATGTATTCGAGCTTCAATTATTGCATCCGGTTTTTTTAATTTTTAAGGGATTAATATAATTAGAAACTTATTAGGGATAGATTGTAATTTCATATTAAAACTATGTATTTATGTAATTTACCCTTAATATAATATAGTATAGACAAATAAAAATGAACGAACCGGAGGGAGTATTACTCTTTCATTCATTTTTACTTGTCACGTTTGACTTGACGTACTCATTAAGAAAATAATTAATGATATATGTATTTTATCAAACTATCCACTATTAAATGATGTCTTGAAAATTTTGGAAAATAACTATTTATTAATGAGGGTAAAACATGCAAAAAAATTAGTCTTTTCTTGATGTGTCAAAGTGACAAATAAAAATAAATTTATTTTAAGAATAAGTAACAAGTAAAAATGAACGGAGAAAGTATATTATAAGAATATTTCTCTATTTTTGGCAAATTTAGAAGTTTCACTGGGCTCTAAACTCAATGCAATGGTCCTGGAAACAGGCTTGAGACAGAGAGTAGACAAACAATTGTGGCATGCCAAAACAAAGATTCAATGTAAAACTGCTCAATTTAAGAAACTTTACCAAGTGGCCATCACATATCTTAGGTGGGTTGCAATTGGGAATATTTGCTCCACCTCCAAAATAATACTCCCTCTGTCCCTAATTACTTATCCACTTTTCCTTTTATAGTTGTCTCTAATTATTTGTCCATTTTGATAAATCAAAAGAGGACAATTTTTTTACCTATTATAACCTCAATTAAATGACTAATTACTTTGAAAAATGCAAAACTTTTCATCCACTTCATAATTAATAGGGGTAAAATGGTAAACTCACTATGTCACTAATTGATTTCTTAATAGGTGTGTCAATTCAAAAGTGGACAAGTAATTAGGAACAGAGGAAGTAATAATAATTTGAACACAAGGGAATATGAGAGTGTAACATTATTTGACAAGTTTGTTTGATGAATTAGGGGGAAAATAATGTGTACGTTGTAAAAATAAAGAGGATATTTTCGATACACTCGATCCAATTAAGAATTTGACAAATAAGAGAAGAAAGAAGAGCAGAACATGGAAATAACAAGACGACATTTAAAACCGCTTAGTGATGTAATGTTTGAGCTGGAGCTTCCTCAAAATCTGCACTACTTACTACAAAAAAAAAGAAAAAAGGAACAGTACGTACTAGGAGACAAAAATACAAAAATATTACTCATTTTACTTGTATTAATTAGGTATTACTTTTACATTTCAATTTATATGGTGGCAAAATCGATTTTCCTTTGACATGTCATTTAGAGAGTATGTTCATCAGCTCTGTCCTGAAAACACTCTGTTCGAAGTAATTTTGAAGAGTTATCCACTGAATTCTTAAAAAGATTCTGATAACCCCAGCTGGCCAACTTATCCAGCTAAAATCCAAAAAAAAAAACTTTACAAGTTCAATGTACAAGATGGTCAATTAAATAAACAATCGGTTTGTGAATTGTACGCTCAATGTGAATTCTCTTTTCCTCTTCTCTTTTAGATTAGGCAGCTGACAGTGGCAAAAGAGGACACACGCAAGGTGCTTACGCCAACCATAGAGGTCACGAATTTAAGCTGTGAAAACCATCACTAAAACTTTATAGTTTATACTATTAGAGTAAGTTGTTTATGTCACATCTCTTAAGGTGCGACCCTGCCTGAACCTGGCTAATGCAAGGTATTTTATGCACCGAACTTCCCTTCTCAATAATCCAAATTGTCTCAGTAAAGCAATGCAATTATCCCAACAAGAATCTGGATAAAATCTTCCCAGCAAAAAGTAATCACACTAAATATTTACGTCAAATCAATAAATGCTATTCAACACTTAATCAAGGTTAAACTGTATATATCCTCATGTTAATTTTTAACCACTAAAGTGACCTACTGAATTTGATATAAACTTTCTTTATCCTTCTGTTATTTTTTCAAGGGGATGGATAAGCATTAGAGAACAGTACAATTATCAGAATACTTTAGAACAGTTGAATGACAAACTAAAAGTTAGCTAATTCTGTCCTGCAATATCAAAATAAGCTTAAAGGCCATAGGGAAAGAAGAACAACTCAAAAGAGTTTCAAACCAGAGAATGCATCTGAAATGGTGAAAAAGTAATCTCTATATACTTGCCACTTACGTTATCAAGCAAAGGAAAAAAGTTTCAGAAAAGTATCATTATTTATAATACCAGCGTGCATCTCGATATCAAAATTTCCACCGTTCCCGTTCAAAATGATTCAGTCACAAAGGGGAACTAAGGTGGGACTCTTAGGAATACCATGGTAGGCTGTGATTCTATTCCCCCAGAAAAGAAATAAAAAATACTCACCTATGCAACCCTGCCCCAACCTCAAGAATGAAAGTAGGCAGAAAAATATATCTGATCTAAGGAATGAAGTATTTTAGAACATAACAGCAAGCTCCTTCTCAGTCATCTCAAACACATGATCTCTTGCATCTGTGAGAGCTGTCTGAAATTTGGAATCCATCCGGATATTGTAAGGAACTAAAAATCGCGTAAAACAGCTAAAATAAGAGAATAATATTATCATTTGATGTTACCTGTCCTAATTTGGTGAGGAAGTTACTGGCAAGATTTAAAGATGTGAGTCTAACATCTTCATTTGCCTTAAGTGCTTGAGCGATAGCAAAAGCTCCTTCATCCTGTGTGCAACAGAAACTAAGTTAATACAAGATGATACCTTTATCAAGACAGGTGGTTGTACAATTACTGGAAAAGAGTTGCATACTCTAATTTCATTGAACCCTAAATTGAGTGTCGTCAAAGATTCATTGACCACTTTCAAACTCCGAGCAAGGCAGATTGCACCCTGAGAAGGAAATAGTTATGTACTTACGAAGGAAAGTAAAGATTGTCACAGAATAGAAGAACAATAAACTCTGAATAAAACCTCGTCTCTAAGTCCATTGGCTCGCAAGTCTAGAGTTGATATGGTACTATTGTACTTCAACATATCTGCAAAATAATCAGCACCTTTGGCTCCGATCTGGAACAAAATTAAGTGAGCATGCTAAAAGAGATTGTTAAAGAGGGCATATATGAAACAATCCATGCATTACCTGACACCACCCAAGCATGAGATCTTTTACATTTCCATGAAACTTGAGTACCTCTGCTAATGCCATTGCCCCCTCTGGTCCAATGGGGTTGTAACCAAGTTCTAACTGTTCGTGAGAAATTTTAAGTATAATGTATTTAATTTTGTCCAATAAATCAGTAAAAGTAAACATTTTGATGAAGCTTACGGAGGTAATGACAGAATTATCTTTCAGAACTTCTGCTATAGTACTAATACCCTTAGCATGTATGTCATTGCCCCCCTGTAAAATTCGCAGAATTCCAGCCATCAGAGCAAATAGAAAATTATGCTCTGATAAGATTAAGAAACCCAACCTCCTCCGTGAACAAAACAAGAAATGTTGAATAAAGTAGAAAAGAGGAAACAACTCTTACAAGATCAACGTTAGTTATCGACCGATTCTCCTTCAAAGCTTCTGCAATCTTTTCAGCTCCCTGATGGATATGATGTGAATGGGGAAAAAAAAGAAGGAAAAGTCAATGCATATCAAGAGATCGAGTCTGGATCTGCGATGTAAAAACTCAAATGATTCTTATTTATGGGGACAGGTTAAACATTGTCCTTCAAATATAACTGTGGATATAATAAATCCTTCGTCTTTGCAAAAAATGGACACCTTTGGTCCTTCCCAAATTTGACGTCAAATATTAACGGTAGTTTCTCAAGTGAAAAGCATGTGATTTGTGTTCTCTTTTAAAACAAAAGGCCTTCACCTTTAATCTTCAACACCAAGGAAATCGCATACCAACAAAAAGAAACTGGGTTGTATTGAAGAAGTGGGAAACTTAAGGCTACTGATTACATGTGAAGTTTATTGACACAAATGAAGGCAGTAAATTTTTTTGCGAGCTAACTTAGAGAGTTCTTTCCAAGTTCTTGTGCAGGACTTGTTGCTTGTAGACACCGTCGATGTAATCCATAGCCTTAAGTTTCCGGAATGGGTAATCAACATTAGCTAGTTTGGTCTAATCTACCAAGGATATGGTTAAATTCAGTTTGACTTTATGTTTCAATCTAATGTTGCCAGCACATGAGCTCTTCTCCAGCAGAAAGTTAATTGTATTTCTGAACAACTATCCTGTCGAATGCAAACCCACCCCCATAAATTTCTGAAAAAAATCCTTCTTTGCAGTCCAAAACCCTTGAACTCTTCACAACAGATTTAACCTTCTGTTACCAATTTCCTCCAATCATCAATTTTTATCTTTCTCCTTCGACCACAAAGCTTTCCTTTTGACTCCAATGAACGCAGTTTAATGATGGTGGATGCAGACAGTTCTACTATAATCCAAGAGGAGCACAGTTAGGTTTATCACTGTTGAAATATTAACATTAAAGTTGTGCAGGACTATAAAAGTATTCATTTTTAAATAGTTCATATGTCTGTCCATATGCATATGTATTTGAAGGGAAAAATTAAAGCTATCCCTACAGATTTGGGATTATTTGAGTTTTATCTTTCTGAACTGCTGACAAAATTTAAAAAGACCTCAGTTCATCCAACACCATGCAACCCTTCTAATTTTCTTCTGGCAAGAATCCCCAAAGTGATTAAACCTAGTCTCAAAATTATATTCTTTAATGGTAAGTACCATTATAAAATTTCCTAACCATGTGATTATGATTGGTTTCAAGAACGACTCAGCCATCACCTTCAGCTCTAACCAATCATATTCTTTTTGTTTTTTCTCGACAATCAATCTTCACCCTCTTACCCAAAAATCTTTTCTATCTTATTTTAGTGGTTTCAACTTGACAAAAACTCAAGCTTTCTTATTCTTTGCTTCTGTTACATAAAATAAAACCATAAAATAGATCAAGAGAGTCTACTGATTGCAGTGAGAAGGACAAGGCGGAGAAGAGTCTTCTACATTACAAAGGAAAAAAACTGTGAAAGTTTTAAGTGGTTCAATTACCTCATCTTTGATGTCATTCATATAGAGATTCAACCACAGTAAGCTTTTACTTTTTTTGACGTATTCGGCAACATGAAATGCTCCTCTAGCAGTAATTGAATTGTTGGCAAGGTCAAGTAAGACAAGTTTCCCTGCAGACATATGATGGTGACCTTTTAAAAAAGATGCACAAGAAAGAACACCAATTTATTTTTAAAGAGAATGGTTAAGGATATCCAATAAGCAAACCTTTACGCAAAGATAGGCCAGAGATTAATGCCCGTACTCCTTCATCACCAACAGAGTTCCCCTGCAAATAAAGTTCCTGCACATAAAGAATCTTTTCAAACACATTTGAATATACAGGTGTATGTTTATGATTATACAGTAATATGTAAACAGTAGACCATTCCCATTTTGGGTGGAACAGATCTAGCTTCAACCTCGGATTGTTGGTGAGGAACATTACGAAACCGCCCAAAGAAGTTTAGTTAGTAGCATGAGTGCATTTAACACTTAATCCCAATGTCAGCAGTCACAAAGGAAATTGAAGATTTTGAAAAGAAAAGCTCTTCTATACAATCGAATGGAAACATGAGTAACAACAACATATCCAGTGTTGTGGGGTTGGGGGTGGGGAGAGTGTACCCAGACCTTACTCATACCTCGTGGAGGTAGAGAGGCTGTTTCCCAAAAAAGAACAAAAAGGAAACATGAGTGCAGAAGTAAAATACCAAGAAACAGTCCAATAATACAGAAGCAAGATATCAAGGCTAACAAAAGGCTCAATTATTTGCTAAGTCAAATTACAAGAACAAAAAAAAAAAAAGAAAAAACAGCAAAAGGCGAAGAGTCTCAGTGGGACTGTGGGAGGAAGGAATTGATTAGAAATGTACCCTCAAGGACTTATTGCTCTCCAAGCCTTTAGCCAGTGCTGCAGCCCCTAAAGCACCACCATAATTGCCGCTGAACAGTTAATTAAAGCACATAAATTAAAAGATATAAGGGAAAATAAAAATTGATATGCCTTTCCTCACAAATTAAAATCCACTTCTTTCCCCCCACCCCGACCCTCCAAACCAATAAAGAAAAAACAAATAATTAACTGCTACATTTGATATACGACAAATGAAGATGGGCACAGAAAGACAGCAGAATAAATTTTGCTTACTTGAGATGCAAGGATTGTAAAGTTTTATTCTCAAGAAGTGATCCAGCAAGACCTGAAAATCCCTATTTCCATATCCAAATCAAACATGTTTTCCTTCAAAATCCGAGATAATTAATAACTAGGAAATAGAAATTACAAGTTCTGCTTAATAACATACAGAATAGTCAATCAGGTTATTGTTTAGTTCAAGAACACGCAAGGTTGAATTTTTTTTCAGCATTTCACCGATGGCTTTGGCTCCCTGCAAAATTCAGACAAACCATTGCAGAGAAATTAAGGCAATAATTTACCAGAAAGCAGAAAATACCATCGCAAGTTAGCAACAGCACTTTAATTAAATACTAAAGGCATGTTCAAGACCTCATCCCCTAAGCCAGTGCTATTCAGCTGGAGCTTTTGAATACCAGAGTTATTTGCCAGTATATCACATAGACACTGCAAACATAAATTAACACCAAATAGTCGTGATTGATCCTGAAGTGCCAAGGCGGAGATGAGAAATACAATACAAAGCATGACCATAAATACACGTGTTAAATTGGTATAACAGTTAAGCAAGTGCAGAGGGAAAGTTAGGATCTGTTTATTAGTCATCTGTATTCCAAGAACTCACTGCTTTGGATTTTCACCTATATCATCTGTGCATTACCTTGGCTCCTTCATCCCCAATAGCATTTCCAGATAGGTTAAGAGTCTTTAGAGCAATATTTGATTGCAATATGCCATCAAAGGCCTTCAATCCATCTGCAGTTATTCCATTAGCAGCAAAGTTTACTTCCTCGGCCGTCTGGAAATCACATGAAAGGAAATGCAGTGTACATTGGTAAAGGAACCAAACTTGCCCAAAAACATTATTCCGGAAAAAAGGAAGTTAAGATTGTATTGTTACTTGTCTGCAATACAGCATTATGGCTTCATCCACTTGGGTTAACAAGATGGACCGTAATAAATAATGACATACTCTACACAGATAAAGGAAGAGGAAGGGGTGGGGGGGTGGGAGAGCAAAAGACATTACCTGATTATATGCTAAACTCTCTGCTAGGAAAAAGAGCCCCTCATCTCCAAAGTTACGACCTGTCAAAGCCTTAACATTCAATCCAATACCTCTTGTGACTTGCAATTTTAATCCTTAATCAGTATGCAAAGCATGTAGAATCACAATACAAGGAAGATGCAGCAAAACTTTGGTTTTGGTGTGTCGCGTACTTGGTGGGGAAAGCTTATAAATGAAACAAGTTTGGAAAATTTCATTCAGACACTATCAGTATGCAGAACATGTTTTTTAATCACAAATCAAGGTAAAGCTGTCTTTAAATGTTGACAGTTGTTAATGTTCAAAAAAAAAATGTTGAACTTTCTAAAGAGGTGGGACTTAAGAATTTAACAAGTCAAGGCAAATCTTTTAACATCGTGATCACATTTCTGAAAACTCCAAATGATGGAAGGTTTTTGATCAAAGGTATTAAAAAGGAACATATTCATTATGACGGCATTTAGCCTGGACGACCACCAACTTTAATATCTGAAGCAGCTGAGCCAGAACTGACTGCAATTTTACCTGACATGTCAACAATGCTGAAAGATCTAAGCTCTTTAGCAAAGTCATTAAGCCTCAGCTTGGATTCTCTTTCAATCTTTGCACCAAAACCAGGTAATAAGTTTGTCCCAGCGGCAATGGACCACTTCAATCCCTGAGTAGACTTGTTTTCTTCTGATGTAGTCTTAGCTGGTTTGGGTAGAAGAACTTTCTCCACCAACTTCCACAAAACTGTCAACTGAACACATAGATTAGTACGATATAGAGAATCTTCCTTCTACTTAAGATTTCTATTTTCAGTCACAATTCATAAGAGGAAGATCTTCAGTCTAGCAGCAAAATTCTCACAAGATTCAACCTCCGCAAGAAAGGATGCCAGGCGAAAGTTGGAAGGATATAACTTATGACGAGTTCATTGGGAAGGGTGCAGCAATAGAAATGACCAGGGCCCATAGTCAATGACTGAACCAGAGCAACACTGTGGTAAAATTAAGAAATTTATTCTTTCTGCAAGTTAACCAGCTCCTCAATTTTTGGGCAGAAAGAGCTCAGAAGTTAGTCATTGAGGTAATTGGCAATGAAAGAGGAATTCAACTGCATCATATAGAATAGAAGTATGGAGCAACATCTTTGGAGATGGAAATGTAAGAACTTTGAATGTTAAGATAAATTAGACACAACAATACCAGTGGTTGATTAACTGTTTATTAGAATTTGACATTGTAAAAAAAGATGAGAGAAATGAGCTCTTGTAATTAAAGGTTTAACCGCATTCAAGGAGCTCCTCATATAGAAATTCTGAACTAAATTAAGAAGGAAAGTTTACTAATTCCCGCGCTCCTAACTTATAAAACATAATTATTAAGAATATTTTACACAATATTTTTAACGATTCACTTAACGTAAAGCATGGTCCTTCATATTCAAGATGGTCAAGTAACTAGAAAAGTAATTGGAACATAAACAGTCACCTGAATAGTCTAATTAGCGGTGAATGATCATGGAAAAGAAAAGCAGCGTTGAAATTTTTTTCTTCTAACAGGTTACAGGTAATTGAATAATGAAAGAAGGTCTTTTTCGACACATGTAAAGGAATCTATAATTCAACCACCGGAAGGTATATGCTAAATTAAATCTCTCAGACATCATCTGCATAACTCGGATTGGTGCTAAAGTGTAACTTAAGAAGTAAAAAAGAATTGCAGTGCCACCAGAAGGGAAAAAGGAAAAAAGAAGTGTGATCAGTAAAACGTAAAAAAGGAAAGAGAAGTCCACCTGAACTAGTAGCATAACGCTGTACTGATAGGCAGAAGTTACTTAAGTCATTACCAAGATCTATAACATCTGAAAACTACTTCTTGTTAATTGATTCTTACAAGCATACACGCAGACTCCTTAAATAGGAGTTTTCGCCTACAATAATAAGGATTATTTCCTAGTCTTTGGGATTCTCAATATAACATAATCATTAAGAATACTTTTACACAATATTAATAACATTCCATTAACTTTCACCAGTAAACAACTAAAAATAACAAGAACATTCTTCCTAATAATCCTCATGACTTTCAAAAGATAGTTAAACGGGGACTCCATAAGCAGCGGAACAAGTCATCATCACACTTCTCACTGATTTAAAAAAAAAAAAAACTACCACACACTACATGTCCCTCAAGCATAGAAATAATCAAGTAGTATTTTAGACCACAAATTCAAAAGTCTTCTTTTTCTAGTCAAGTTAAAAGGTGTCGCATATATTGAAAGAATGTAATTTTTAACTCCTTATTTTATTTATTGCTCCAACACTAGTAGTGATAACCGAATGTACTCAAACGCAAAATCCTCCTCAAAAGCTCAATTCAGCATAAGAAATTAAAGTTATCAGCCTATCAGTAGAAAAAGAGATGAAAATAGGCAAAATGTCAATACCAAAAGAGATAACCACGAAAGCACCAGCGGGCACAACAAACGAAACAATTCTGTCAACAGGTAACGCTGGCGTTTGAGCTTGTGATTCCTTGTAAGCTCTCTGAGTATTCGTCGAAC
The DNA here is from genome assembly GCA_035578085.1 of Solanum pinnatisectum. NCBI lineage: Eukaryota > Viridiplantae > Streptophyta > Magnoliopsida > Solanales > Solanaceae > Solanum > Solanum pinnatisectum. The sequence goes on along the minus strand of CM069080.1, from coordinate 5,982,244 downwards.
GTCTCGGACCAGTACTAGACGACGAAGCAGCTCTAACGATTACACGTCTCAATTGCAAGCATTTTCTTCTTCTACTTGTACAAATAGGTGAAATATGAATCAAACAATAACTGGATGAACTGCTCAACGATTTCTGCAATCCGTATCCGACTTTTCTACCATTAAATTCAAAATTCACCTAAAAATTACGAAAAAAAAAGTGAGAATTTAGTCATAACTGTAAGTTCTAGTGAGTTAACAAAGTAGAGGAAAATACCGTTGGATGAGAGCACAGAGAGAATGTAGAAGATGAGCCCATGGAGAGACTCAATGAGTGAGTGAGAAAGTGAGAGGAACGAAGGGAGAATTCCAGAAGAGGAGATAAAGCGCGGCGTTGCAGTGATGATGATCTGACAGAATATTTGGGCCTAAGCCGGTTATAAATCTAGCCCAAAAATATATTGGACTTTATGGGATGGACCAAATTGGGTAGATCAATGACTATAGTTTGGGCTTAATTAGAGAGGTATAATTATAATTTGCTTAATTACAAACAATAGTTATATGCTAGTGGAAGGAGAGAGGCGAGCGAGATCAGAGAGATAGAAGAGAGGTTGAATACTTGTTGTATTTGTTGTTTGCGGGTTGTATCATGAATACAATTGATAGAATTGATTTGTATCAAAGCGAATACAATTGTATTCATTTTAAGAGGACAGAGGCAAGCGAGGTCGAGAGAGGATGAATACAACAAATACATGTTGTATTCATTGTATCACGAATACAATTGATACATAATACAAATACAGTTGATACAAATATAATTGTCTGAATATAATTAATACAATTGATTTGTATCATATATCAAATATAATTGGATCAATTGTATGAACGAACACAATTTGTGTTGACAGATATAATTGACACTTTGACAGAATACAAATTATCATAATACAATTGATACAAAATACGTAAATAATCGATACATAATATAAAATACAATTGATATGGAATACAATTACATTTGATACAAAATACACTTGTCATATTTATGTGCAATATCTTTTGGGCTGCAACTAGGCGGATGAGAGGGAGAGGGGGGGTGGGGGTAGGGGGGGACAATGGGAGGAGAGAGACAAGGAAGAGAGAGATGATAGAGAAATTTGCTATAAAACCCTACATGTAGCTACAAATTATAATATTTTAAACTATAGTGATTTATCGTAAATACATATTACATGTTTGCCTTGTTGTATAATTTTCCCATTAGTTATTCTCTTTCATCTTGCACCTACTTGATTTTTCTCCTAAATTCACTCAAACATATCAGATTTTGAAATTTCAAAGATATCATTTCTCCCTCCTAATCATGCTTCCCCAGATTTCAGGTATCTTACATTGTCGGTTTTTAATTATTTTTTTATTTTATTTTCGTTTATATATTTTTGTTTATTAGCTCAAACAATCTTCATCTATCATTTTTAGTTTTTCCATTAATTTAAATCATACAAATCACGGTTGAACAAACTCTATCAAACAGGATTACTCATTGGGTAACAAATGCATGCCCAAATCTCCAAATACACGAGGAAATGGAGAGGAATCAAATTTGTATGTAGCAAGAATTTCTAACTAATATTAGTTGGGATTACAAAAATAGTTGATTGAGTTTACTATTTACTTTTTTCTAACTGGTATACATAAATTATATATACTATTTATAATTATACGTCTAAGGCTACTTTTAATTAATGGGAGGAGAGAGACAAGGAAGAGAGAGATGATAGAGAAATTTGCTATAAAACTCTACATGTAGCTACAAATTATAATATTTTAAACTATAGTGATTTATCGTAAATACATATTACATGTTTGCCTTGTTGTATAATTTTCCCATTAGTTATTCTCTTTCATCTTGCACCTACTTGATTTTTCTCCTAAATTCACTCAAACATATCAGATTTTGAAATTTCAAAGATATCATTTCTCCCTCCCAATCATGCTTCCCCAATTTCAGGCATCTTACATTGTCGGTTTTTAATTATTTTTTTATTTTATTTTCGTTTATATATTTTTGTTTATTCACTCAAACAATCTTCATCTATCATTTTTAGTTTTTCCATTAAATTAAATCATACAAATCATGGTTGAACAAACTCTATCAAACAGGATTACTCATTGGGTAACAAATGCATGCCCAAATCTCCAAATACACGAGGAAATGGAGAGGAATCAAATTTGTATGTAGCAAGAATTTCTAACTAATATTAGTTGGGATTACAAAAATAGTTGATTGAGTTTACTATTTACTTTTTCTAACTGGTATACATAAATTATATATACTATTTATAATTATACGTCTAAGGCTACTTTTAATTAATGTGGTTGAGTGGGCAGCTATTCATGTTAATTCTTCCTATTAATTAAGTTGCAACAATAATTTTGGTTATCACGTAACTAATATTAGTAGGTTGCACCGATAAAAGTTGTAGCAGAGTGATAAGTACTCCTTCATCATTAATCAGAGATCTCGAGTTTGAGTTCTCGTGGGTATAGAGTTATCTTTGTTAAAGAGGCTTTACCCCTCAAAGTGAAACTTTCAGGCGCGAGTGAATTCAAATTTAATCGAACTTCAATATATATCAAACACCGAATAAAACAAAAATAAAATAATAATAATAATAATAATATTAGTAGGCTGCAAATTACAATCCTTTGATATTTAAGACCTTTAATTGAACAAACATCACCTACTTCTCTCAAATAATACATATTTATACTTTTTTGTATTGACTTATTTATATCCACGTTCTTAGGCATATTAGTTGTGCAGGCATATTATATACCACGACCAAACCACGTTAGGTTTTAGTAACACAGAATAAGCAATTAAAACTAGTTCAAGTAAGGATAATCATTATCAAGGTTGTTACAATGTATAAAATTAACATCTAGTCGACAATAATGGTTCAACCTAACTTTTCTTTTTTTATAACTACGGTGTTAGACCGTTCAAAATAGTTTGTGCACATCTTAATTAATTTCACAAAAAAATATTATCTTCTATCAATACGAGTATTGGGTGACTCTATCCATTAAAACTTGAAAAGATGAATGAAAAATATACTGCTCAAGACTTTAATTAATACACATACTTTTATTTAATTACAAGCATAGTTTACAAATTACCAACATAGCAGATTAATTAATTTTCTATTTTAATTTAATTATTTAATTTCAATTTTCTTCTCTGGGATTGTGTGCCTTATTTATCTCTCCAATTAGAGTTCTTAATACAAACGCTTCTGCCTTTTCAATTATTATTTTATGTTTTTCCTTTTTTGATTCAATCAATGTAAAGTAAAAGTTTTTTACGTTTCCAACAGTTCACTCTTTTCTAAACTTTCATTATCCCCCAAAAGAAACTTTAACCATTATTCTTCTCTCTTTCGTTCATATTCATCGGTTAATCACTTGCACCATTTTTTTTATTTTCGCTTAAGTTCATCATTCAAGGTTATATTTTCAAGTTCAGTTTATATGGAGAGGACGCCAAGAAAAAACCCTAGGCTTAACAAATCAATTGCATGTTCAAGTCCTTCGTTTGAGTTGAATGCATACACGCAATATAATCTCCTATCAATGAAGGTGTAAGAGAAGACAACAAAATGGTTAAAGAAAAAGCCGATTTGATTATCAATGGATCTTCAACAAGGCTAACAAAAAATTGTCTACTGTTGTTACTCCAAATAGGAAGGGTAAGGAGAAGATGGTTGAATTTTCTGGTTCGAAAAACTATCCGCATGATAGTGTTTGTGAGTTAATTCAGCACAAAATAAGCACCAAAACTGATCGAAAATAGCAATTAAATTGATATCCAAAAGTGTAACAAAAATATTTTGCAAATAACAACAATTCAACAACCATATTTCATAAAATTATGTCTTTAACATAACATGCTCCTTTTCCCTCCCCTTCCGAATCAACTGACTGCCTCTTCCAGTTGATTCACTGTCACCAACAGTAGTACAAGTATCAATCTTCCTCTTTTCGTAGTTCCAAAGTAATGCTCCATATCTCAAAGAGAAATTTGCAGCATAAAAAATTGACGTTCAATTATTCATATCTCCTCGACTAACAAACTCCATGAAAGAACAACTATACAAACCATAATCACTGCCAAAAAATAGAACAACAATCAGAATACAAACATTTTATAGAACCGAACTGTTAAATAAATACAATATACCTACATTGATTCATCAATTTATTGTGGGATATTTTCACGTTTGTCGTAGGACAATGTATCTCCAACTGCTTTATCAGCATAATGAACATTTGAGTTCTAGTTAAAATCATTCATTTTCCTATAAAAATCAGTGCAACTTAAGAACAAATGAATCAGTTTTGATAGATTTTGCACCAATGTCATGACCGCTTTTGTATCATTGCCTCAAATCCACTTAACGAATCATATATGTAAAGATACAAAATACAAGAAACCAATTATATACATCACTTACACCAGAAAAATAACAAGAAGAAACCAAATAAATAACACGCTAGTTGGTGCCAGAAAAATACACTATCAATTACGCCCAAAATCACATACACTATCAATTACACCAGAAAATAAACTATCAATTACACCAAATCACACACTATCTAATATATCAATATATGGACCAAAAAACAAACACGTTAGTTGGTGTTTATATACATCAATTATACCAGAAAATACACTATCTAATCAATAGATGGATCAAAAAATTAACACGTTATTTGGTGATTATATGCGTATAAAATATACAAATACACCAGATCATAAACCAAAAAACAATAACGAAATTTGGTGTTGATTAACAATCTATATACACTATCACTTACCCCAAATCAGCTACAACAAATACAATATCAATTACACCTAATCATCTACTAAAAAAAATATTTAAATTTTTTTGACATTTATACACAAATTTCGCCAATACACCTGCAACAAATACAATATCAATTTCACCAATTAATCTACAAAAATAAAATCAATGAATTTCATTTTTATAATCAATTAATACCATCACAATTACACCAAAATAAATACAAACGGACTATAGCAACGTAACTTACAATACCAATACCCCATCATATACAATCATTATTTGGAAATTGGGACCCGACTACTAATTATTCAAACTCCCAATTTAACAAAGTAATTGAACCTTCTAATCAACCCAAATTCAATGATGCAAACTGATTTTTTTCAACGACATAAAATGCTCCATCATATACAATACTAATAGGTTTAGATTGAGAACTAAAATCCATTCGTGGTTTATATTTACAATCTTTCAAAATAAGGAGGTAGAGAGTTTTGTTTTGATTATAAACCTGTTTTTTATTTGAGAGAATTGTGTAACCAATTGGAGTAAATCGTGGAATGTAAAAGATTGGGAGAAAATTAGGGAACTGGAGAATATAGTGGGTCATTAATACCACGATTCCCCTTTTTTTTAAAAACTTTTTTTTTAATATTCTTTCCTATTTTTGAAAAAAAACTATTGCTATGTTGGTGAAAATTAAAACTATTGTTATGTAGTGGTTATTAAGGAACTATATTTGTATACTTAATACTTAAATATATTGTCTAATATAAATGTATTAATATAATTGTATTAATATAATTGTTGTGTTTGTAAAGATTATTTGATCAAGAATCTAATTAATTAATAGGATAGGATTTCTCTTGTCGTAAAAGCAGGTTAGGCTTTATGTCCCACTCTTAATTCTGGCTTCGCCTCTGTCCATCACCATAAGAGGTGAAAGACTGGGTGAATAAATTTTGGCAAAAAATAAATTAAAAAAATAGACCAATTTATTATATAATGTCACCTACTAAGGGAAAGCTAGCTAGCAATGGATTATTATATTAACTTCTCAATATGACTTCTCTATATAAGCAAGCAAGGAGCTTTGTTGGAATATCAATAGAGTTTCAAAAGGAAATCATCATCACAATTTGTGCGAGTTAAATTAAGCATGGGTTTTAAGGTTTCAGCTACAATTGTTTTATTTTTGGGCATGTTGGTGGTTATTGCAACAGCACAATATGGAGGCTCCTATGATGACTCTAATATTGGCTCCTATGATGACTCTAATATTGGCTCCACCAATTCTTCTCCAGCACTTATGTTAGCACTTGTTGCATTCATCATTTCTTTCTTTGTTATAATCAAATAAATGATTTGATGAGTCTATCAAATTCAACTTATTATAAAGTGGTTTGATTAATTTCCTCTCATTTTAATCTTTTGTGTTGTAATACTTAAGGTGTGTAATATAATATATCCTTGTATATGTTTTTTTTTTCTCCCCTCAGATTTCTCCTCTCTGATTGCTTTGGGTTTTAAGGAGTGTACTTTCACCAGCTAACTTTATTTTATTTATAACTTTACTCATGATTAGTTTAATAATTACCTTGTTTTTAACAAACTTTAATGAAAAATAAATTGTAATAACAAATAAAATATGATGAAATAGAGATTTTATCAATGAATATTTGTGAGTATGATTGTGTTCCTCTATAAGTAGTTAGTAGCGTGTTTTTCGACCTTCTTGAAATGTATTTGATCACTAAAAACGTCAAATGGTGACTTTGACAAAGATTGTATTTGATGCATACATCTTTTTGTGAATATTCAATGAGTTAATGGGATTTCGAGATGTCTTTTCAAAAGAATATATATCACATTTTTTATATGTGTGAATTAGAATTTAGGATAGAGTAGTTGCCTGCAAAAACTATAACAAAAACTAAGCTCGTCTTATGAAGTTTCAAAAAAATTTAATGTCTACCTACCTCGACGTTTTTCGTACTAGGCAGTGAATTGATGGTGTTATTTCCATTAGACAATCAAAAAGAAGTGTAATCTAAAGAAAACACAGTCTAAACATGTATGGTCGTTTGGTAACTGATTATAGTTATCTAAGCATTAGTAAAACATAAATTAGTTATGAAGAAATTAGTAATACATAAATTAGTTACGAAAAAATACTATAGTAATACATAAATTAGCTACATATTAGGAAAGCAGAAAATAAAAACCATTACAGATACATAATGGAAAGCAAACATTGCACACTTTCCTTTTTAATCTCAATTCAGCATAAGAAATTACAGCTATCAGAGATGAAAATAGGCACAACAAATAATGCTGTCGTTTGAGCTTGTGATTCCTTATAAACTCTCCGAGAATTCATCGAACGTCTCAGACCAGTACAAATCGGCGACTTTCTTTATCATTTTACGTATATGTAGTATAATTTTCCAACTAAGGGTGTCCAATTGGAAACCCTAACCTAAGTGTAGCTACGCCATTGCTTCCCACCAGCTCTTTTTTTTTTTTTTTTTTTTGTTGTTGGAGCACTCTCTCCAATTCTCGTAGCTAACCCCTTTCAACTCTCTGAAGCAATGAATTCCTTTATGCTACATGCTTTTTAATGTCCTTGCAACGGGGAACTAGGCAACTGTTATCTTGACATGTCTGTGAATGCCAATGCAGTAAGGACCAAATTTTGCGACAGAGTGCGCACCCCCCTGCAACTCTAACACTGCACCGGCTTACATGTTGAAAAAGTTCCCTGATTTTGAGGCATCCTGAGAACGAGCAGGGATTGCTTAGGATTGCACGGCATTGTGATGCATGCACCAGTACACCCATTAATTTGACCTTCAATGGTCCCTGACCCTCGAATTGCTCCTTTTCGAAGCCAGAGTCAGTTTTGGACAGGTAAATGTTCTTGTAGAGATAATACAATATCATCATTGAGGAATGCTTGGCACGACGGAGTGAATCAAATTGATAGTGATTTTTCTCACAGAAGCTTAAAAAAGAATGCCTATTCTCGAAAATATCATTTTCAATAATGGCATCCTGGTCCTCAGTGCTAGCAGGTATATCGTCCTCGTCCACCACAACCTCAGAAAGTAAATGCACTTCTCCATTACTAGAAGTGTGTGTTTTCTGCAACGTGAGACACTTCGTACAAATATGAAAGTTTTTGCATTGCTTACAAGACCATCGACCTTCTGATAGTATTGCTTGTTGACAGTTTGTGCACACAACATGTAAGTTTACAATGATGAATTCTTCTTTCACGGGTAAGATTGTTTGCCCTAACTTTTGCATCACTAGAATATCTTTAGTTGCATCTGCATAAACATTGTCATGTCCAATTGCTTTTAACGTACTCTTTGTTATTAGCTTTTTAACTTTATCACCTCTGTTCTCTTTCTCAATATTCCTAATTATATCTTCTGCAGCACCTGACCAATAGTCTCCGTCGAAATATGGCAAATGAGCAGCACCATTCCTTGTACTCGGCACAAAAAAGTGGTCATATAAATTAGTATAGTTCACTACGATATCCTCTTCAGATGCTTTCCTTAACATTGACTTATACCACAACCGGAGCTTCTCTGGTTTCGGTGTTTTCTGAGATTTAGGATGGCAATACAAGATGTAGTCTTCACCTTTTACAGAGGGGCAAGCCCATAAATAGCAGGTTGTAAAACCTCGTTTCTTGCAGTAATCCATGTATCCAATCAGTATTTCATGGTATACAAAAGTTCGTAAAGCTTCCCCTTTCACAGTGTTTATATCAGGTTTAAAGTAGTTTATAGAATCGAGATATGATATATAGACACAGCGTCTATTTGGAGGGGCACATTCTGATCCAAACTCTTGGACATACATTCCGAAGAGGCAAACATCTACTCCTCCAATTTTCTGGAATAATAGAATCACCTTTGATTTGTACTGAAACTCCGGAGGATAACCTTCATTGTGAAAAATATCCAAAAATTGCTGATTTACTCTCAAATTTCTGTTAACAGACAATACGACTCTGACAATTAGATCTGCTGCACCAGGTACCTCGTTAGCATCATGTCCTGACAATTTTGCTCTCTCGTTTCTTTCTAGCTCAAGGCTCGTGAACAATCTCTGCTCAATGTGATCACTAAGCATAGTTCTCGGAAGATCTTGAGCTCCGATAGAAACTGGTAAAGACACATGCTCTCCTGCTTCGAACTCTTTTAAACAACAAAACGGACATATGTATTTTGCTTGTCCTTCTAAATCTTTTTTAGCATTATAAAGAGCACATATTTGATGTTGCCAGCATTCACACTTATCACACTGTACCCACGATTCTTCATTTCGATCATTATTTTTGGCCTTTTGAAACTTATTTTTGCTAATTGATAGTCCTCGGGATGAGACATTATCATCGACACAACACTTCCTGAAACATTTCGTACAATAGCAGTGCCGTCCTCCATCTTCATCCACAAACCAATAGTAAATCAAGTTGCGCTTTATACACTTACAACATGACGAACAATATATAGGTGTTGGGACAAAAACAAGCTTATGGATGCCACATAATTGACAGACATTCACATTCTCAGAGACAGAGCGTTCTGTCCTATTTCCAGTTGATCCCTGATTATGTTGACTGAGATTATATATATGATCCTTCAATTGCTCAATAGAGAAATAGTTCGTCAATGAAATACCCACCCTCTTTGGTTCAGTTAAATCGCGTCTTGCAGATGAAGTGATGTCGTTACTTATCTCTGTTTTATTCTTCTTGCTGCAAACAGGGGACTGCTGATTGTCACATTGAAGCACAGGGAGATTTTCCACCCTCTTTCGCTTTGATGGAGGCAAATCAGCTCCATTGATAGAAGATCTAAAGCCATTACATTCCAAATTCCTTTTACACATAAAACTCTTGATTATATTTCCAATCATTCCGTTTCACAGGAACTAATACCAATTTGAAAGGAAAATATTTTATTTATAAACGAATCTTAATTCAACTTTTCTCTATTTCTATATGAAACTTTCTTTTTCTTATATTTTAGTATGTTGAGAATAACTGGTAACCTTTCTATTTATAAAAGAAAGTAAGAAATCAAATTAAACCAGGACTAGGAAACTTATTCCTATAAGAACTAGGACAAGCAAATCCTAATTAAATATTTGAAGGAAAATATTTTATTTATAAACGAATCTTAATTCAACTTCTCTCTGTTTCTATATAGATCTTTCTTTTCTGTATATTCAATCTATTTCTGTATATTTTTGTATGTTGAAAATAACCAGCAACATATCTATTTATAAAATTAAGAAACCAAATTAAACTTGAACTAGAAAACCTATTCCTATAGGAACTAGGACAAACAAATTCTAACTAGACATTAATTAAATAGATACCAAAAATAACAAAACCTAAACAACTTAGGATTTCTACTCCTTGTATTATTATTACAATCGACTATATCCATCAAAACTTGAACATATGAAAATATACTTCCTAATATTTTTGCCTCCCGAGTACTTTGTTTTATATGCATTTACTAATGTAAATTAAATGCAGAGTTAATATCTTAAAAGATCATTGAATTATGAGAATTTATCTTATAAAATCATTGAACTTTGTTTTATATCAATAAAATCACTCAACTTAATGTTTTTATCTTTAAAAATCATCCAACTACATTTATCATTAAAATAAATTTGATATAACAAAATAAATTATTTTTATGTCATAAACACGGACCCTACAAATAAATATTTTTAAAAAAAATCCATTATGCTTCTTCTTTTTTATTTCTCCAATTACAGGGGAAAAAATCCCTTGGAAGACGAACTGAAAATTCTTCTTAAACTGGATTTCTTCAAAACTGTCACCTACTAATGATAACTGTGTGTTAGTATTAATTGGAGAATGAGAATGACCATAGTATTTGAAATAACCACAAATGCTAAGAAAAATCTACTAAATCTAACTAAAAACATAAAAAAAATTAAAAAAAAAAAGAAAAGAAAATTACCGATTCAACACAAACAATACAAGTTCAATTGGAAAATACTAAAACATAAATAACAATTCAAATTAAACGCTAGAATCTAATTAATCACGCTAAAAAAAACAAAGTAAAAGAAGATTTATAAAAGAGGCGAACCTCTGTAGAGTTGGCAATTACTCTTCATATGTTGAGAAACCATGAAATGAATTGAGAGAGAAATAGGGATTTGATAAAATAAAAGCTTATAACCTCAATAACAATGTGAGAATAACAGTTTATATGACATGTCAAATTTATTTTAATGATAAATGTATTTGAGTGATTTTTAAAGATAAAAATCTTAAGTTGGATGATTTTATTGATATAAAATAAAATTTAATAATTTTATTAGATAAATTTTCATAGTTCAATGAACTTTAAGATACCCCTTAGATTTCTCTTTCTGATTGCTTTGGGTTTTAAGGAATGTATTTTCATTAGCCAACTTTATCTTATTTATAACTTTACTTATCACAAGTTCAATTATCTTGTTTTCAACAAATTTAAAGTGATGAAAAATAAATTGTAATAACAAATAAAATGTGATGAAATAGAGATTTTATCGATGAATATTTAAGAGTACAATTTTGTCCCTCTCTAAGGCGTTAGTAGCGTGTTTCTCGCCCTCCTTGCGATGTATTTGATAACTAAAAATGTCGGATGATAATTTTGACAAAGGTTGTATTTGATGTCTTAATCTCTTTATAAATATAGTTTATGGGATTTCGAGATTCCTTTACAAAAGAATATATATTACTACCTTTTATATAGGTGTGAACTGAAATTTAAGGTTAGATTACTAGCCTTCAGAAACTATTTCAGAAATTGAGCTCATCTTATTAAGTTCTACAAAATATCAATGGCTATGTACCTCATTTTTATACTAGGCTGTGAATTGATGGTGTTATTTCCATCAGACAATTAAAAAGAGTGTCATCTAAAACTCTTTTTTTTTAAAAAAAATCCACTCTAAACATTTATTAAGGGGTCGTTTGGTAGATGACTATAGTTATGCAAGTATTAGTAATACATATATTAGTTATGAGAAAATTTACATATTATCGATCTTATGTGGTGACTATTAATGCACAATTTAGTTATTCATGTATAATTTATTCTTTTTTTGTTAAAAGACCACACCAGCCTGATTAATGAGGCTATATAAAATGTACTTAGCCCAAAGTGCTAAGCCCATAAAAATCAGGAAAAAGTTAAAACAAACAAAAGAAACCAAATGGCAAACAAAGATCGAAAGAGAAATAGGAAAGTGGTAAGGATGAAGGTCGTTTTAGCTTCTGGTATCATCTTCGCCTTGACCCTCTTTCTTCAGTGAGCTAATGCAGTTCCAAATCGAGTTTGAGCTCCTAGTTGGGCGTGCTCCCATGATTGACACCCCTAACTCAGCATTAGCGGCCAAGAAGGAATCTTTGCAAGCTCGATTCGGCGTGTACCTCTAAGTCGATCTATTCTTTTTGACAAGGTTGATACTGATCTTTCTCCCTTTGCATGTCTCTAGCTGAACGAAAACTCAAATGAAGAATTCTTCTGTCAACATATGTAAGTTATACCTTTTTTCTTAGATCTATTCCCAGTGGGTTAAATCTATAAAGAGATTGATATCACCACCTTAGCTTAGACTTTAAAATAAGGTATTGACTTATTAAACTTGTTTCAGATTTAACACAAGAGATATTCATGTAATCAACCTGGCATCTACCTTGAACATGAAACTAATTGATCCAATTCACACCAGGTACACAAACTTTATGATATTTATTTACCTTAAATTGTTTAAGGTATAAGTCACTGAAACATAGCCTAGACATATGATCAGTTTTACGTTATCAAAGACACTTTATCCAATTCTAAGCGTCAATGATCGTTAATTAGTATATAACCCAACTAAATAAGTTGGGGTCGAATCCCACAGGGAGCGGTACGTGTTTAAGATTCAATTTGGAAGTATGAACATGGTCAAATCAGTCATAGGAACAAACATTATCGAATAAAGACATCATTCAAATTACGGGGTGACACGAATGTCAAATGGGGGGTTTTGGTTTTGATTATCAACTACAAACAGCGACAAGCAATATGAAATAACAATAATGAGACGGGTTTTTGGGATGTGATTGATTATAGGCTAATACAGAAAAATGGGTAATTACAAATATTAGAAAATAATTAGATATTAGTGAGTAGGCTAGGCTATAGAGGAGGTAAACTTTCTCTCGGACAATTTACCCCGAATCAAGTGATTTCTCTCAAACATCAACAAGCATGCAAAATAAGACCAGCCCACACCTTAATTCATTCACTATCTTGAGCTGAATGTGTGGAATTGGGTTTAGGATTTACTCTCTCGAGCTGAACCCAGATCAGCTTTATACCTACAAACCATCAATAAAAAACCTTAGTTCTAAAACCTCTCTCTCGAGCAAGCCAAGAGCACAAAGCTAGAACTGCATTTGCAACTACAATTCTTAAATTAAACCATAATTAATGATTGAACTCACTTCTAAATAATATTTAAACTAACAATTAGCAATACTCATAAGCTAAATCAGCCCATAATCACATAATCACACCCCAAAAATTGAGGTTTTAGCTAGACATCATAAAAAGGTAAAACTCGTTACCAAATTGATTATCCATCAACTGGGTAAGAGTGATTTAGTTCTTACAATGCTTCAATTTGAAGATTCTCAAAGACCTACTTCCAATTTCTCAAAAGTGAATTTCTTCAATCCTTTAAAGCTTTGGAAAAACTAGAGAAAACTGTCTTTAGAGCCAAAAACTTAATAATAGACTATTCTATAGAGTAATTGATACTAAACTAAATGTTCAAAATTGTATTTATAGTTTCCGAAAATAAACTACAAAAGCTCATTCGGCGAAGTAAGTCACGCTTGCCGAACCACTCGGCGAGCCGCCCTTTGGTCAATTCCAACGCCCTTCTGCCTTGACATTCAACATCCTCAAGGTCTGAAACTTTGGGTGATCTAGCATTGCATCGCGGGACTACTCGGCGATCCGCTGACTGCTCATTTCTCTCGCCGACTTGATTTCTTCCCTTAGAGCTTGGCACACTGGAACTTTAGGCGGTCAGATAGCCATTCGGTGATTCGCCAAGTGAACTTGGCGATCTCTAGGTATCCTTTCTTCATCCTTTCAGCCTATCTTGTTCATCAGTTATTGGTACAAAATAAGCATTTGAGGACACTAAATCTATAAAAACAAAGCCCTAAATGAGTCCAAATCTCGAGCTCATCAACATATACAAGCTAACCTCAATTGTCCTGATCTTATATTGTATGTGACACCTCAAGCTCTCACCAGGTGCATGATATGTAATCAAACGAATCTAATTCGGACAAAATGGTAGAAAATCTTAATATGTTAGGAATATTTTAGAAGTTATAGAGAAAATCACACACTGTTAGAACAAAACATATTAGACTGCCTTATTCCACCTTTTGTCCTACATAAAATAATTATATAGATTCTCTCATAACTTATACATGTATTAGTTATATTGATTTCTAAATTATAAATCAAACATCATATTAATTTATACATGAATAACTTATCTCCTTATTATCAACTATCAAACATGATATTGATTATATACAAGATTTAATACCTACATGACTCATTACAATTCAAAAGATAATAATGACAATCTAAATAAGAATAACAACTCAAAGATAAGGTTGACAAGTTTGTTGAATCATCACTAAGTACTAAAGTCATGTGTCACGATGTTTAAACGAAATTTCACTATTTCATGCATAACATCAATAGTCTTCATTGATACGATAATTTGTGGCAATTAAATATAAATCTTTCTTTTTTGATGCAGTTAATCCATGTGTTTCAGTCATATCCAAATCTTTTGGATTAACTCCATTTGGTAGTTCCCATTCAAAGTGGTAGAGTAACTGAGCCAAAGAAAATCCAACATTAGCTAAAGCAAATTGTATTCCTGGACACATCCTTCTTCCTGAACCAAACGGAATAAATTCAAAGTCATTCCCCATAAAGTCAATTGAAGAATTCTCAAATCTCTCTGGTATAAAACTTGTAGGATTTTGCCAATATTTTGGATCTCTCGCAAGTGCCCATACATTGACAAGTACTCTAGTCTTTTGAGGAATGATGTGTCCATCTATATTTGTGTTCTTCCTACATTCTCTAGGTCCCATAAGAGGACCTGGAGTATGTAGCCTTAGTGTTTCCTTAATCACTAACTTTAGATATGTCAACTTTTCAATGTCTTTTTCATCATGATTTTTCTTTCCCTTAAAGACTTGTCTCACTTCATGTTGGGCCTTGGCCATGACATTTGGGTTCCTCATCATTTCTGATAATGCCCAAATAATTGTTGAAGATGAAGCTTCAGTTCCAGCAATAAATATATCCTATATCAACAAACAAATAAATTAAGTCAATGGATTCGATTGTTCAAGGAGAAACCTTAAAAGGAGTCTAGAGCTATATAAACATGAACAACTATATTATTAAACATACTTCACTATCATATATGCTATTATTACATATACTTTTAAAATATTACGTATTTTACTAACAATTAAGAGTTTCCTATATATCTTACACTTAGGTATATGTATTTTTGCTATCAGATACACAAAAATAGGGAAATAGGCGAGTGAGATTCGTATATATCCCAGAATCATGTGAATCACACTAGATACATGTATATGTATCTATCTGGAGTGATTTGCATGTATCTGGGATACCAAATACATGAGAGAGTGGTGTGCAAGATGGGAAAGAGGTGGGCAAGATTTGTAATGTATCTCAGATACATGCAAATCCACTTAGGTACAATATATTGAGAACAAATTACACCTAAATTTGACCCCATGTATTTAAGATATAGATATATCTTGACGTATATCTGGAGGCACCAAAATCTGGTAAGATACGTAATATTGCAAACTAGAGTTTATTTAAGTAATTAACTCCTGCTAATGAGATTTATGTAAGTCCCTTATAAGCATCCAACTTTGAAAATATAAGAGCAAGGTGAGAGAAGATAATGATATGGGAGCAAACTTACAGAAATCACAGCTTTAATATGGTCATTTGTAATTGGAAATTGAAGTTGAGAGTTCTTAATTCTTAGTAAAACATCAACCAAATCCTCATCTCCAAACTCACCATTTCTCCTCTTCCCAATTGCTTTATTTTCAATATGTTCATTAATGATGTTTTCCATAATTGCATCAACTTTTTGATGTGCATTCATCAATCTAGCTTTCACACCACTTATGTTATGAAGTAACTTCCAAGAAGGGAACAAATCAGCCACATCAAATCCACCAGCAAAGAATAGTACTTCCTTCATAAGTGTTATGAACTCATTTTTACCTTTACATATTTTTCCGAAAGCTGATCTACAAGTAACAGAGTTTGTAAACCAAAAAACTTTTTCTGACATATTAATCAGTACTGTAGCTCCGCCCCTTGTGGAACGAATAGATGAAATGAGACTTGAAAGCTCATCTTGTCGAATTCCACTAAAGGACTTGACCATCTTCACACTAAGAAATTCTACAATACAAATCTTACGCATTTGTCTCTAGTAATCACCATACTGGCTAAATACAATATCTTTATTATTGTAAAATATGATGTTTGTGGATACAAATTGTGGCCTATCAGCAAAAGCAAGATCATGAGTTCTCAAAATCTCTTGTGCAATAGTAGGTGATGATATGACCACAACAGGAATTTCCCCGAGTTGTAAGTACATAATAGGTCCATACCTTCGCGCTAAATTTCTAAAAACGCGATGTGGAAGTTGTCCTCCTATGATCAAATGATGTAAATTTCCAATAAAAGGAAGTCTCCATGGACCTGGAGGTAACCTTTGCTTTTTGGTTTTACTCCATTTTCTAACTAGAATAACCAGGGAGGACAAGAAGAGAAGCAAAGAAACTAAGTTTAAAAGAGAATAATACATCTCAATTGAAAATTACACTAAGGTTTTGGTGAATATTTCTTTCAAGTAACATTAGTTACTCTTATAATGGCACCATATCCAAATGACATAACGATATGTACTAAAGTAGTATATTAATAAATCAATCATTGAATCATATCATTGTATCTTTATAATTTGATTTGATTGGTTATTTTTTTTTTAAAAAAAATCATATCATATCAATATATCGGTTATTTAATCAAAACTAAATATTTTGATTGTCTCTATCATCTTAATTTTTCTTCGATATTGTTGTGGTTCAGATAATTCTTAATATTTTATTTTAGATAATTCTTAATATTTTATTTTAGATTGTTACGTAAGAAATTGTATTGCTATTAGGATGTTTTATTTGTCATATAAGATAATGAGAAACTTTAATATAATTACCCATTTTATTTTAGATTGTTACGTAAGAAATTGTATTGCTATTAGGATGTTTTATTTGTCATATAAGATAATGAGAAACTTTAATATAATTACACCTAAAATATAGATTTAGAGTACTATATATACATATTCAATGCTATCTATAAGACATTTCTTGTGCACTTAATAGCAATATAGCATGGTTTATTTAATCGTTTAATAAAGTTGGTGAAAATTATTGGAGATATATGTCATGATCTGCTAACTTGATATAGTAAAATTATGAGCAAGTTATCAAGTTTCGAAATACGGTAAACTTAGTTTCAAGACCAAGACATGACACTAAAATTTAATTTCAATAAAGACAAAAAAAAATATTAGATGACTTTTTTTTATATAAGTTTAATAATTTTAATGGATTGTGCTGATGAAAGTTATCATGCATCTTATGTGAAATTAGACTCAAACACCATCATTATATTAAAAAAAAAAATAAGGAATATTTGTAGATCCTATATAACTAACCTTGGTTGTTTACATTTTGTCCACACGGAGAAAATTAAATATTACATTTCATTTATTATGTTGATCATGCAACAAAGACTATACACCTACCCTATAGAAACATAGCTAACTAACACATGGCTAAAAAATTAAGGTAAATTTGTAGTAAAATATATTGTCCATATGCTATTCAGGTAGTACAATTTATATGAACTTATCTTCTAATATTGTTGAGATAATATCTGTTAGAATATGAAATTGGGGACTTATCGAAATTTCATTAGTTTAGGAACTAATTATTTAGATACACTTTAGTTTGCAATATTATGAATCTTACCAGATTTTGATCCGTCCAGATACATATATCTCAAGATATATGAGGTCAAAATTAAATGTAATTTGTTTTAGATATATTATATCCAATTGAATAATTATCACATTCTATAATTTCAATTAACTACTTAAATATTATCTTTGTTAAACAAAAGAATAAAGAATATTATCTTTAATAATTTCATGGACAAAACTTCAAATTATTTGTCTAAGTGGATTTGTCACCTATCCCACTCAGATATAATTTGGAAACTATAGACCCTTTTTTAATGGTAGTATTACATAATGTTCAGACGGTATCTGTCTTTAATTTTCATGCATAAAATTTTATTAATAATTAATAAATTCTAGATATTGGAATCCAGGCAAGCAGGGTCCAATAATTTATAAAACAGTTGCATATTGTTTTAATGAAATGGCCAAAGTAGCAACTATACATATACTAACATACTATTAGAAAATGATATATATGTAATAAAACTAATTGAAATTATTTTTCAGAAGCTAAAAAAAATATTTTTTTTCCAAAAATTCTTTTTTGAAAAGTAATTTTGAGAAAATTGCACTTAGAAGCATTTTAGAAAAAAATGATCAAATCTAATTGCTGTTAAAAGTGTTTATAAAATTTATTGATTAAATATAAATTGTTTTTCACACAAAAAAAATAATTTTTTTCAAAATAAGCCGATTTTAGAAGTTAAGCGAAACAAACCAGTCTTGTTCTTCTTTTTCTCCTTCTTATCTATCTTTCTTCATACGTGCTTTAGATAATTGAAGACCTATTAGTAATTTGTGGTTATTTTTTTTATTGAATTGGTTGAAGTAACTTGAAAAATACCATTGTATATTTTATTGAGCTTGATTATTGAAGAAAATGAAGTGACTATTTATTTTTAAAGATTTTGGCTGAATTTAACCGTTAAAAATTATAAGAATTGATATTAAGAGGTTGATATCAAATTTTGAGTCACTTAGAGTTTATCTTGACTAGTTTGGACTAATTTTGAAATAAAAACATATTGTTGAAATTTCTACATAAGTTTTATGGTGATTCATCAAAATCATCAAAGTCTGATGACTAATTTCTAGCGATCGTTAGAATTTGTGATATGGTCATTATATGATAAACTTTATAGAGATCCACCATAATTATGGCCCTCGAGTTATGAAGATCAAGTCCAAATCATTCTAATTTGAGAAATACACGACTAACGGCCCTCGAATTATAGAAATCAAGTCCAGATCATATCCAAGTTCGGAAAATACGTCACTATCGGCCCTCGAATCATGGGTAAATTTTATGAGAGGAATAGGGAGGAACATAATTGTAACAATATTTATCAATAAAATTATGTTTCTTCATATTTTATTTGTGATTGCAATTTATTTTCTGTCACTTTAAAATTTTTGCAAACAAATTGGTACACCCAGTGGGACCAAATCTGCCCTTCATCTCTTCTCTCATAAATCAAATCTGAAAATATGAAACCGCAAAGGTGTAAGTTGTTGGGAAAGGCAAGCACAAAGTAAATGTGCACGACGGGGCTATAGCGGAAGAAAACCCAAGTCAAAACTTTTCCTTCTATTTGAACCAAGAGAAGACAAAATAATGCAAGAAAAACACTGTTTGGGGCAGCAAACAAATCAATCAAGCAAGCAAAATAAATCAACACACGAGATATCAAATTTAACGTGGAAAACCTCTTCGGAGTGAAGAGTAAAAACCACAAGGCCAAAGCTTCACTAAAATCAACAAGAGATACAAAAGTGTTCTCCAAAATGGTCACCAACAAAGTGCCAAACAATGAGCAACACAACTACAAGATAGCACCAAAAACTAGAGAAATAAAAGGAGCAACAAAACCCAAATCGCAGCTACTGTTCACGAGCAAAAATCTGAAGCTACAGGACTCAAATCACCCTCTCTTAGTTCCCAATCAAAGATCAAGTTGAAAGGAACAAGCTATCCAAAAATCAGCTCAATCAGATAAGAAACGAAGCGGAAATCTCGATTTGAAATTGACTGCTAAGACTTGTGCGAAAATCTGCACTTTCTCACTTTTTTCTCTATATGGCTGCTCTCAATCTCTTGTGATACTTCTCAAAATAAGACCTAAAAGAAAGTCTTACATATGCACCATAATATTAGGCATATGGGCAAAGTGAGCTAATCAAATTGGGCTAAATTTATCCACAAAGAAAATGAAGGAAGACCCAAAACTTTGGACTTTTATTTATCCACATAGGAAGGGAAAAAGGCCCAAAACCCAACATAAGTATGAGTACTTCAAGCCTCGTCTTTGAGTTTCAACAAGTTTATACTCCGACAAGCCTTTAAGCAGGGGACATTTGTAGACATTGAAATTTTGTGGAACCCAAGACGTGTTCAATTTAAGCTGGGATTCTACAAGGTGTGCTCAATTCCAACTGGAATTTTGGAGGCTACTCAACCCTAAACACTAGTTCATGCTTATATAAGGGTACGTACTATATACCCTTGAAAAGGCATCTCGAAAATTTCATAAAGAGATTGAAATCTTGAAAATTCCACCACAAATTTATGGAATATTCATAAAGAGATCAAATTCAAATCATCTTAATTCGAAAAATAACTACTAATAGCCGAAATACGCTACTAATGGCCATGGAGTTGTGAAGATCAAGTTCAAATCATCCTAGTTCGAGAAATACGCCACTAATCGCCCTCAAATTATAGAAATCAAGTCCAAATCATCCAAGTTCGGAAAATACGCCACTAACTGCCCTTGAATTATGAATAAATCTTATGAGAGAAGAATCAAGGGAGGAATAGAGTTGTACCCGCAATGATTTATCAATAATTTTCTTGTTTCTTCAGATTTTATTTATGGTTGATTTATTTTTTATATGTTTAAAATTTGTTGCAAACAATGCCGATTATCAAAATTTGTAACAAGACAACTTTACTATTTTATAACGATCAGACTCCATAAGCAAGTTTATGGCCAATTTTTGGCCGTGAATCTATCATTGTAATATATATAGCTCTTTCGCAATTTTCATGGCTCGTGTAAACTTGTCAATTGGGCCTAATCGGCACATGATCAGCCCGAGTGAGTTGAACTCAGCCGAGCTTGGTTCGGTTCTGATTAGGCCTAAACTTAACCGGATCTTAAAATATTTGAAATATTGAATTTCGTTTTTAACTTTGTAAATTTTAAAAGAATTATATTTCTTTTTAAAATCTCATGGAAAAATGACTATTACAATGTTGAATAACCATTGATTTGTTTTGTTTAATATTACGTTTTTGCCGAACAACGTTGAACATTTTTATTCACATCGAAGGATCATATAGTAGATTTATTACTTATCAACAACGGAGTCTATCATTTCTTCCCTATAAGCTTTCCCCCATAAAACGGGATCTCATTCCACTTTTTTGTTCGTAATGAGGGAGAGATAGAACGGAGTTCTTCACGAAGTTCGAAACAAAGGAATAAAAAAAACTTTCTCTATGGCCCCCTTCGATCTACTTCCTAAACTAAAGGAAGATGACGCTGTGGATGATGTCCCAGCTGGAAAGTCAACCTTTTCATATTAATGACTGCCCTATTGGAGATTCCAACTATATATGCATTTATGCATTTTGTTGGAAAATTTTCAAAACAACAATATTATAGCATCTAATATGACCCTTTGCCAACACTTTCAATATTTATTTAAAATGTCAATATTTTGATTTGTTATAATGCTGACTGTATTTTTAATTTATTAAATTTAAAAGAATATAAATTTTTAATAACATAATGGAGAGAATTTTTTTGTCTTTACTTGTTTTAACTTTTTTAAATATGATTTTATCTTAAATGTATTCGGATGAACTTCTTTTACTACGATTTTGTGTGTCACTATTTAAAATGTAATTGAAATATAAATTGCGAGTGACATACAATGATGATTACATAATAATAAAGTAATACAGATTTGTCGGCATTCAAATTGAGGATTGAATACAAAGTGATAGTGAAATACAAACTGAGCACGATAAATACTCATTTCAATTGAAAAGTTAGACCATACAATTCAAAACCTGATTGTATGCCATTAAGACGAATACAAATTCAAATCTAAATACAAACTAGCCGGTATACAAAGTGATATTGAAAATACAAAATGAGCCAAATAAAATACAAATATATTTTACTAATGCAATTAGTATGAATACCTATATAATGAATATGTAAATAAACTGTGTTTTGATTATTTAGAATTGGAAATGAATACAAAATCAAATCTAAATACAAACTATCTGGTATACAAAGTGATGTTGAAAATACAAAATGAGCAAAATAAAATACAAAATCGGTTTTATTGATGCAATTAGGATGAATACCTATATAACATAAATATATTGTATTTTGGTTATCTAGAATTGAGAATGAATACGAAATCAAATATAAATAGGAGTATAAAACTTGATGGTATACCATTAGGACAAATACAAATTATTTGGTATACAACGTGATATTGTAAATACAAACTAAGAGTCTTTTTCTTTAGTATATTTATTATTTATTGCAATTTTCATGATTTTTTACACAATTATATTCTATATTGAAAGTATTAAGTTCATATGAACTTTATCGCGTTTGAACTGCATCCGCAGCTAACTATGGGAGGCCCAATAGGATGAGAGTGAAGATGATGTGTTTTGGGGTGGAGAAGACATAATCAACGCGGAACTTTTTTTTTCTACTTCCACTAGAAAAATCATTTTCCTGATTTTTAAGCAACTTGTTTTTCCAGAGAAAATATTTTTCAATTTTTTTTTTATCAATAGAACTTGAAAAATTAGAAAATATTCTATAGAAGGAAAATATTTTATTTTATATTGTCTTAAAAATGAATAATTTTCTTACTTATTTTCTACTCTTAAATAACTAAGTAAAAATATTAATATTTCTAGAACATATATTGTTGGTTATTAAGCATTTTAATATATTTTATAGCTTTTATATTTGTGACTTAATGCTGCCTAACCATTTTTCTGGTCATGTTAATGCCAATTATTCTTGGCTTCATTGGCAGGCAGTTTTGCATTTGCACGTTACTGCATTTGTTACCCACACAATTACTTCATTCTTTATTCCTCCATTATCCTTGTAACCTATGTAACTCCTAAAACCATTATCTTCACTATTTACTACACCATTATCTTCCTATTTATTCCTAGGAAGACTTCTTCTAGTATAAATAGTGGTGGTCTTCATTTGGTTTGGGAGATATATAACACACAAGAAAAATATAGAGTGAAAAAGTTAGTCAAAAAAGAGAGTTCTTATTAGTTGAAGGGAGGTGTTCTTTTTTGTGGAGCTTTGGACTCAACTCTTGTCCAGAGTTGTTGAGTTATACTTTGTGAAGGCTGTTGTATCCTGGAGGGGACAAGTCAAGAGGACTACTGCTGGACCGGTGAAAACATTTGCTGCAGTGGGCTTGAATCTCCTTAAAGAGAGCGAGATATCCGCGCCTCAGCCTGAAGAGATTTATTTCTTCAATTTTGTTTTCAATTGTAATCTTGTATTTTTTGTTATCTTGTAAGTTTTTCACTAACAATTTTAAGGAGATTCAGAATGACTACAATTGAAAAAATCGCGGATGTTAAGATGGGAGACCTTAACAAGCCATTTCGGTTCAATGGTAACCATTTCAAGAGATGGAAGGGTAAAGTACTTTTCTACTTAAGTCTTCTCAATGTTTCTTATGTGTTAACTGAGAAGAATCCTAATAAAGTTGATGACACCTCGATGGATGATGATGAACTTATTTCTCATCATGAGAAAGTGGAAAAGTATGATGGTGACTCCTATAAGTGTCGGTATTATCTTCTTAATTGTCTATCTGATAATTTTTATGATTATTATGATAGAACTTACTCTAGTGCAAAGAAAATTTGGAAAGCATTGCAGAGTAAGTATGATACCGAGGAGGCGGGAGCAAAAAAATATGCGGCTAGTAGATTTTTTCGTTTCCAAATGGTGGACAATAAATCAGTGGTAGACCAAGCTCAAGACTTTATAATGATTGTTGGAGAGCTTAGGTCCGAGGAGGTGAAAATTGGAGATAACCTTATTGTTTGTGGCATAGTAGATAAACTTCCACCTTCTTGGAAGGAATTTCAAAAAACTATGCGCCACAAACAAAAAGAAACCTCCCTTGAATCCTTGATAATGAAAATCCGTATGGAAGAAGAGGCAAGAGGCCAAGATGCACTTTTACAAACAGAAGAGAACAACATCACAACGAAGGTAAATTTAATTACTTCAAATAATGTTACTCCTGAAACTCACAAAAATACTTCTTTGAAGCCTAAGAAGAAAAAGTTCAAGAAAAATAATGGTAGACCTCCCAAGAAAAGTAGTGGTGAATATAACCAAACACAAAATCAACAAGTTCAAGATAAGGGACCGTGCTTTGTTTGTGGCAAGAGTGGGCATATTGCTCGATTTTGCAGATTCCGGATACGTGGTCCTAACCCTCCGGCAAACGTTACCGAAGAACCTTTTGTGGTGGTGATTACCGACATAAACATGGTTGAGAGTGTTGATGGATGGTGGGCTGATTCTGGTGCAAACCGTCATGTCTGTTATGACAAAGACTGGTTTAAAAAATATACTCATTTTGAGGAGCCCAAAACCATCATGCTTGGTGATTCACAAACAACTCAAGTGCTTGAAACGGGAGATGTCGAATTGTGTTTTACTTCTGGAAGGGTATTAACTTTGAAAGATGTACTATATACTCCTTCTATGAGAAAAAATTTGATGTCTAGTTTTCTTTTTAATACAGCAGGCTTTAAATAGATTATTGAATCTGATCAATATGTAATTGTGAAGAAGGGTATTTTTGTGGGAAAGGGGTATGATTGTGATGGGATGTTCAAACTAAATGTTGAAATGAATAAAGTTTCTACTTCTGTTTATATGCTTTCTTCTACTAATTTTTGGCATGCTCGTTTGTGTCATATTAATGATCGTTATGTTGGAATCATGAGTAGTTTAGGATTAATTCCAATGATTAAAAAGAATTTTGAAAAGTGTGAGGCTTGTAGTAAAGCCAAAATCACTAAAAGGCCTCATTTTCAAGTTGAAAGAAAAACTGATTTGTTAGAATTAGTTCATACTGATATTTGTGAACTTGGTGGAATTTTAACTCGTGGAGGTAATAGATATTTTATCACTTTCATTGATGATTTTTCTAAGTTTACATATGTTTACTTCATGAAAAATAAAAGTGATGCTTTTGAAAATTTCAAAACTTATCTCCATGAGGTTAAAAATCAGTTTGGAAGAAAAATAAAAAGAATTAGAAGTAATAGAGGCCGTGAATATGAGTCAAATGAGTTTAATTCTTTTGTCAGATCATTGAGAATAATTCATGAAACTACTCCTCCTTACTTTCCTTCATCTAATGGAGTAGCGGAAAGGAAAAATAGAACTTTGGTTGAATTGACCAGTGCCATGCTGATTGAGTCACATGCACCTTTAAATTTTTGGGGTGAAGCTATTTTAACTGCTTGTTATGTGTTGAATCGTGTGCCTCATAAAAAGTTTAAATTGACACCTTTTGAATTGTGGAAAGGTTACAAGCCAAGTTTGGGATATCTAAGAGTTTGGGGTTGTCTAGCCTTTGTGAGGCTAATGGATCCCAAGATCACAAAGTTAGGTAAGAAAGTTACTACTTGTGCTTTTCTTGGTTATGCTTCAAATAGTACAACCTATAGATTTTTTAATCTTGAAAATAATATTGTGATAGAATCGGGTGATGCTATTTTTCATGAAAATAAATTCCCTTTTGATTTTAAAAATAGTGGGGGTCAAAGGATTGAACAAAATATTTTGTCACTACCTAGTTCTTCTACTTCTACTTTAAAAAATAAAGAAATTGATGATTTTGAGTTAAGAAGAAGTAAAAGAACTAGAGTAGAAAAAGATTTTGGTCCTGATTTTTATGTGTTTAATGTTGGAGATGACCCTCTCACTTTGAAAGAAGCATTATCTTCACATGATTCTATATTTTGGAAAGAGGTTGTAAATGATGAAATGGAATCACTGATTTCTAATAAAACTTGGAAGTTAGTTGATTTACCACCGGGTTGTAAAACTATTGGTTGTAAATGGGTCTTACGAAAAAAATTGAAACCGGATGGATCTATCGATAAATATAAGGCTAGACTAGTTGCAAAAGGTTTTAAACAACTAGAAGGACTAGAATTTTTTGATACTTTTTCACCGGTAACAAGAATTACATCCATAAGACTTTTAATCGCTATGGCAGCAATTTTTGATTTGCAAATTCATCAAATAGATGTAAAAACTGATTTTTTAAATGGAGATCTAAATGAGGAAATTTATATGGAACAACCCGAGTCTTTTGTTGAAGCAGGCCAAGAAAGCAAAGTGTGTAAACTTACTAAATCCCTATATGGCTTGAAACAGGCACCAAAGCAATGGCATGAAAAATTTGATTCCTGCATGATTGAAAATGGTTTTAAAACAAATAAGTGTGATAAGTGCATATATCATAAGTCTTGGAATAATTCACATGTGATTATTTGCCTATATGTTGATGATTTGTTGATCTTTGGCTCTAACATGAATGTTATTGATGAAACTAAGAATATTCTTAGAAGCCATTTTGATATGAAAGATCTTGGTGAGGCAAATTTTATTCTTGGAATAAAAATAACAAGAACATGTGATGGAGTTTTTCTTGACCTGTCACATTATGTTGAGAAAATTTTGAAAAAATATAACTTTCTTGATTGCAAGCATGTTGCTACTCCTTTTGATTCAAGTGTTCACTTATTTCCTGTTGAGAGTGAAAATGATGTAATAAATCAAAAGGCATATGCTAGCATAATCGGAAGTTTGAGATATGTGACTGATTGCACTAGGCCTGATATTGCATATGCAGTAGGAGTACTTGGCAGGTTTACAAGCAAGCCAGGTAATGAACATTGGCATGCTGTAACAAGAGTTATGAGATATTTAATTGGAACAAAAAATTGTGGTTTGTTCTATAAAAAATATCCTGCTGTACTTGAAGGTTTTTGTGATGCAGATTGGAACACTTTATCAGGTGATTCGTGTTCTACCACTAGTTATGTCTTTACATTAGGTGGTGGTGCTATTTGTTGGAGATCAAAAAAGTAAACTATAATTGTTAACTCTACCATGGAGGCTGAACTAATTGTTTTAGCTTCAACTAGTGAGGAAGCGATTGGTTAAGGGATTTACTGTTTCAAATACCTTATTTTGAAAAATCAATTCCTCCTATTTTAATACATTGTGATAGCACCGCTGCGATTGGTAGAGTTCAAAACTGTTATTATAACGGTAAATCCAGACTTATAAGGAGGAAACACAATAATGTAAGATTGTATTTGACAAATGGTACCATTAATGTTGATTATGTCAAATCTTGTGATAATCTTGCAGATCCTCTTACTAAGGCCTTAACGAGAGAGAAGGTTTGGAGCACATCGAGGGGGATGGGATTGAAGCCTATAAATCCTTGAGTCATATATGAGGAAACCCAACCTGGGGACTAGAGATCCTATAACCAGGTTCAAAGGGAAAAACTAATCATATGATGACTTGTTGTGAAAAATGCACTATCTTTTTATTCCCTCTCTATGATGTGAGTGCATTGGTTCCTGTAGTGATTTGTGAAGGTTGAGTTAATAAAACTCTTAATGAATATCTGTAGCCCGTATGGGTGGAGTGTGAAGCTTACAGGAGAACTCTCGACAAATTTCACCTATGTGATGTGTGGAAGTAGGTCGCTTCCTATGAGAATTGGGCTTATTCTCAAATGCACTCATGAAACCGGGATAGCACAAGGCCATAACGTGCTGGCTATAAAGCTCATGTCAACACCTTGATTATTATGTGTGAGCAATGATATTTTATTTCCCTTAAGCAGTCATAGTTCAAGTCTGAGACCACTACGACTCTGGAGTAAAAGTTACTGTTTCACTAAGTGGAGGTTCAATGCAGAGTACACCTTCATTATGCATACTAGTCTTCCTTTAGCTGATATACTCTCTTGTCTAATATTAAATTGAGTGGGGGATTGTTGGTTATTAAGCATTTTAATATATTTTATAGCTTTTATATTTGTGACTTAATGCTGCCTAACCATTTTTCTGGTCATGTTAATGCCAATTATTCTTGGCTTCATTGTGCGCTTTTGCATTTGCACGTTACTGCATTTGTTACCCACACAATTACTTCATTCTTTATTCCTCCATTATCCTTGTAACCTATGTAACTCCTAAGACCATTATCTTCACTATTTACTACACCATTATCTTCCTATTTATTCCTAGGAAGACTTTTTCTAGTATAAATAGTGGTGGTCTTCATTTGGTTTGGGAGATATATAACACACAAGAAAAATATAGAGTGAAAAAGTTAGTCAAAAAAGAGAGTTCTTATTAGTTGAAGGGAGATGTTCTTTTTTGTGGAGCTTTAGACTCAACTCTTGTCCAGAGTTGTTGAGTTATACTTTGTGAAGGCTGTTGTATCCTGGAGGGGACAAGTCAAGAGGACTACTGCTGGACCGGTGAAAACATTTGCTGCAGTGGGCTTGAATCTCCTTAAAGATAGCGAGATATCCGCGCCTCAGCCTGAAGAGATTTATTTCTTCAATTTTGTTTTCAATTGTAATATTGTATTTTTTGTTATCTTGTAAGTTTTTCACTAACATATATATTTCAGCTCACAAACATTATGAGGTGAGACAGAATAAGATGGAGAAAATAATGAACTTGAAAATTATTCATAATTATTTTTCTTATTTTTATGTAATTCATCTTTCAAGAGAAAATATTTTTCGAACAATATTTTCATTTTATAAAGAAGACAATAATTTGTTAGTTAATAGATGTCCATCATAATTAACTAATCAGAAAGAGCCGATTTGACTATGCCACCCCAATCACCAATTCATGTTGTCAATTGTTATAGGCACGTCTTCCAACACGTCTGATTTTCATGAAAAAACAAATGTGTGTTCACTACTTCTTGACCCCAAAAATAAAATAAAATAAAATCTTATTTGTTAGTAAATTTTATTTAAATATTTAAATTATGATTTATTTTAGCTGAACATTTAAAAATATAATAAAACATTTTTATTAGACGCTTTTAGTTCAAATTATGATTTTTTTTTGCAAGGCTCAATAGCGAAGCAAATCCATCATCAACAAGGATTGTGGTGGAGTGATAAGTACTCTTTCATCCTTAACCAAGAGATCTCGAGTTCGAGCCCCCTTGGGTACAAAATCACTTTTGTTAGGGAACGCTTTACCCCTAATGTGAAATTCTCGACGCAAATCCAAATTTTTATTGGGCTCCAATACCGAACATCGAATTGGGAAAAAAAAAAAAAGCAAATCAATCAGAGTCTTCGACTTTTGGAATTGCAAAAGCATGTAGGGAGTCGCTTAAGCAAAGATAACTTTAGCGCCGCCTCCTCAACATGAACAATTAATTTTAAGCCAATTTGTGCACACAAAGATCAATCCACATAATTTCAGTTATTTTGAAGTGCACGTAAATAAGTTGATCACTTAAAATATATTATTTTTTAATTATACGTATTAGTCTTAATAAATCGTAAAACCTCGAGATTATCTCAATTGAGGTTGGTGTGTAAATTATAGGAGATCACGTATTTATTTTAGTTAACTTAGTTACCTAATAGACACTTGAAAATACTTGTAAAAAGAAATTCAAATTTGAATTTTAAAGTGTCTAATAAGAACATTTTATTATATGTTCAATTGGAACAAATTATTATTCAAGTGTCTAAATAAAATTTATTGACAAATTTTTAAGAGATTTTATATGTATAAATCCATAAAAATTCATCCTTACCATTACCATAGATGTATCAATAAGTTTTCTCAGGAGTTTTTTTATAAGGTATAAGGTTTCTTTTTATGCCTTCCAATCTAGCTACCATGAAAAAAAAAGAAAAAGAAAGATAAACAAACTATTAGCTAAATATTAAGAAAATAAAGATGGCTACTATTTGATTTTCATATGATTGTACTTGTAAATATCCCCTTATATTATGAAAAATGAAAGTTTACTTTTTAAGTTGACGATGACAATATGTTTAATTAAAGTTACACGTATTTAATTTAATTATTTTACTAAGTCTTTAATTTCTTTTCCTTTGTCTAGTTTTAGAGTCCACTTCTTAATTAGTTTTTCTCAGTTGTTACGGAAATAATTAAACAAATCGATATATTTTAGTTAGTCTTCTAATCGTGGAAGCAATAAATTAAGAATTGGACTTAATTAACATAGTACTATATATTTTAATTTTCTAAGGTTAGAGGGGCAACTGTGACATTTCCCCGGACTTTTAGTTCACTGTGATAAAAATGTATAAACAATTCATTATAATTTTTCCCTATTCCGTTTAATTCTTACTGAGAGTTAATATAATTAGTTTTTAGAGCTCAATTGTATCATATTAATTTAATATTTTAAATTTAAAAGTAGATGTTTGAAAATTATACGAAAATTATTAATAAATTGTAATTTTTCTCCTTCTTGTATTAATATGATGAAAAAAATACATCTTAAAATATTGGTCAAAGTTCATATAAATTAGGTCTCGAGAAATGAAATGTGACAAATAAAAATGAACGGTAAGAATATATACCATTTTCCAATTGGTAAAATAATGAGTATATTCCATCTTTCAATTGATAAATGTTGGTCAAAATTCATAACTCTCGAGAAATGAAATGTGATAAGTAAAAGTGAACGGTGAGAATATATTCTATTTTCCAATTGATAAAACATCCTATTGTCATTCTCATTCACCATTGGGAGTATGTTTTCCTCTTCTTCTTCTTCTTTTAATTGTTCTCACGTTCTTAACAACCCTGAAGACCGAGGCTTTCATTTAATAATCGCGAATCGTGATGTTCAGATCATTTTGTGTACATTTTAATTAATGTTTTTACGAGACACCTATCATATCCCATCAATAAATATTAGGTAAGTCTGTTCATCAAAGACATTATAGAAGAAAAGAAATCACCTAGCTATTTTTTTTTTAACCTAATAATTCTTAATTCATTTCATTGACCATTAAGCCCACTATATATCAAAGCCGAGTCATTTAATTTGGACTTTGTCTAATTCTTACAACTCAATGAGTTTTTTAATATATATAAAAAAATAGTTAAATATTGAGAACTTATTGGTGTCATTGTACAAATAATCATGTACTTGTATTAATTAAAAACCAATTCTTGCTAGAAATTGTTGAAATGATCTCCCACCATCCAGCTACTTGCTTTATTTCCACATACAAAAAATAAATATATTGAAAAAAAATAAAAATAAAAAGTCAATGAAAGAATGATAATACGAATTTGTCAATTATAAAAAGTCGTACCACCTTAAAAGTATATATAAGTATAGTATTTGCAAATAACTCCCAACACAATCCATTTTAATCCTAAACAAGAAAAAAAACTTATTCTCAACAAAAACAAGTTTGAACGCAACATTTGAATCTTGAAAAACGAAAAAACAATGACTTTCAAAGTTTCAAGTGTTGCATTCAACTTCGTTGCTTGTGTTATATTCATGGTATCTGTTGTTGTAGCTCATGAGGGCCACCACCATGCCTCCGCCCCGGCTCCATCGCAATCCTCCAGTGCCATAATCACTTCATTGCCTTCAATGGTGGCTGGATTTTTCGGTTTGGTTATTTCTTTCCTTGTTATTAAGGAGAGGGTTTAAAGTTTAAATGTTTATGGTCTTTGTACCTGTGTTTTCTATTTATCATGGTACGTTTGTGAATTTCTTGTACTTTTTTCTTTGTATTGCTTTTTGATGTGTTTAATTGTTGTATGGCAAGTTGTTTGTACTCTTTTCTCAAATTTGTGGTGAAACTTATGGAATTGTGTCAAATAAATATTATATGTGTTGAGTTGAGCTATTAATGTCTTTTCATCCTTATTATGTCTTAAATTAAATGCATTATGATGTTAGGACTTGGGAGATCATAATAATTTGGATCGCAATTATCCTTTGTATATTATAAATTCATTACGTATGAAGTTATAAATATTCTTCTTTCACCTATTAAATCAAAAATTTCTTTGATATAATCTTTTATTAACTAGGTAAGACTTCACGAAAATAACGTGATAATATTATTGTATGATTGATCCCAATTTTAATAATATATGTATAAGAATTTTGCACCGTATATTTTTTAAAAATACAATAAAATAGAGAGAAAAGAACGTTTTGAAAACATTATCATGTTCTTAATGGCTTTTATGTTTTTATTTTATATATATAATATAGAGAAAAAGTGAAGACATACAATATTAAACCAAAGACACTTCCCTCCCAAATTCTTGACTACACAATATCATTAAATATAAAGAATTTAATTCAGATATTTGTATCGAAATATGGACGTGAAATAGAATGGATGATATATTTTCTTTTAACGTATATATAGGATAAACTTGAATCAATGCTATGTGACTTTAATTAGTTTAGAAATACTTCACGGTCAAATAATAACCTTGATAGGATATTTTGATTCAATAATTAAAAGAAGGTATTATTTTTAGCCAAATTTAATAAGTTAGGAATTTTTTTTTGCTCTTATCCGTATGGAAAGACTATCAATTTGAAGTAGATTCTTTTTTTAAAAGAAAATGACTTTGTGAATGAATCCTCTTTCAAGGACAAGTATGAGAATATTGATCCTTTTTTTAAAGGAACATCGTAATGTGATTATAGTATCGTAGAAAATTGTCTTAAAATATGCACTTCAGTTGAAGATTTTAATTTGCTACCCAAATTCATAATATTCAACAATGATGGATTCACGAGATTCTTAGCTATTTATCATCATTTCATATCAAATATTTTCAACAAGAAAAATTTTGGGTAAAAAATGAAGCACAATAGGTGCTGCTCCTTTTAATTTTGCTAAAGATAGCATCGCAAAAAATATAAGACGATTTTGTTCAATATAATACAAATTATGTGGAGCAATATAGTTGTGAGGCAAATACGCTTATATAAACTCATAAATGCATATCTAAACATGCATCTATTTGCTTTTGTTTTAATTTTTAGGTAAAAATAAAATTTTAGAAAAAAAAACTTCTTTAAACTCATATAGATCTATAATTCACTCTATATCCCACGTATATGCAATTTAATTTTTAATTTCAACCCGCTCCGTACATCCCGACTCGTCCCGTTAGCGGATGCCGTCAAAAACATCACGGTTTATGGTTGGGTGTACTAAATATGTTATTTTTTACAAACTTAAGTGGCTATTAATGCTCCGTTCAATTTATAAAGGATCATTTTAAGTCTAAACTTAAAATAAAGGGACTTCTTCTTTTTCTTCTTCCCAAATTGAGAAGAAAAACCCTAAACCCACTGTGCAATTTGAAATCTTCCATTAATTGAGGTTTAGAACTTGAGCTCCCTCAATCCTGTAAAAATGGTGGAACTGGACGAGAGCAAGTTTGATATGCACTTGAAATTATGGGCGCTTCGAATTCCACGAGAACATTGTAAGGCTGCCATGAAAATACTCGACGGGTACTTCTTCCTTACCTCTATGATTACATTCATTTACTTTATTTCTGTAGTACAGTTCGCATAACCAGTAATAGACATTGAAATCAAATATTAAATTGAGCATTTTCTTCAACAACAACATACCAAGTTTTATGCTCAAGGACAAGCAAAACAAAGTAGTCGGCTAAAAAAATATTAAAAGGAAGTTAGAAGCCATGACAAACTACTATATAAACCAGGATAAAGCAATTTGAAGAAAAGGAACAATAACTACCACAAAACATAC
Source organism: Solanum pinnatisectum (assembly GCA_035578085.1). Lineage (NCBI taxonomy): Eukaryota > Viridiplantae > Streptophyta > Magnoliopsida > Solanales > Solanaceae > Solanum > Solanum pinnatisectum. The sequence goes on along the minus strand of CM069080.1, from coordinate 5,948,216 downwards.
CCAACAGTTTATTTATCTTCAAAAATTAAGCTTTTTTTGATAAGGTTGAAGATTATTATTGAAATGGTATTAGGAAGATGCCACATTACAAAAAGTGTGACCAGTCAGCTCCAATAACCAAAAAGATGATTGCTGGGATATCCTCTAGACTTCCTTGATGGCTTTGTCAACTCTCCAAAGAGATCCAGCTGATGTTTGACTCCTTGATTGACCTGGGCATACTCCAGGAAAGGGCATATAGAGAGAAGAAAAAGTTTTAAATATCAGTTGTGATGAGGCAGCAAAAATAGGTGGCTAACACTCTCAAGATTCTGTTTGCATAATAACGTCTGTTTACCAGAGTAATTTTCCTTCTGCGAAGATTATCTAGTGTCAAGCAAGCATTATTGAGAGCTGTTCAGGTCAAGCATGTAACTTTGAGTGGTAGCCTGATCCTCCAACATGCTTCCAAGGCCAATCCTCCAGAATTCCATTAGATCATAACTTTCCTTGACTGTGTATTCCTCCCTTTTAGATGTACCACAAATGATTTTGTCTGCTTGATGCACATTAATGTTGAAATATGCTAGGGGTTGCAAGTTGAACACGTCATTGATTTCCCAGTCCCGTGTGTTCCTTCTGAAGGAGGGGCTCCATATGTTGTTGTCTCTGTTTCGGGCAATACTGGAACTCTTGTTTCTGGCAAATTGGTGAAGCCTTGGGTAGGTCTTTTAGAGCAGTGTTCCCGAGCCATTTTTAGAGAAAAATTTCCATGTTTCAAGGTGGGTCAAATAATTTCTGATTTTCTTCCGTTGGAGACCTTTATGGTCTGTCTACTGTCATTGGGTTCTAGTTTGTGATGGTAAATCAGTGATATTGTTGAACATCTGCATCTGAGAAGAGGAGTGACTCAAGCTAGCAAGCCTATCTGCTATTTGGTTACTTTCTTGGATTCTTGGAACACATGCTCCACAATGAAGCCAAAGTGCTCCTTTCCCTTTTAATCTCCTCCACCTCCTTTAGAATCCTCCAGGAAATCAAATTTGATCCATTGACACAGCTGGTAGCTTGGAGTCACTCTCAGCTACAACGTACTGAAAGTTATTCTCTAAGAACCAATTGATGCCAAACTGGAGAGCAGCTGCCTCTGCCCAATGTCCCAATCATGAGTACCTTATCCAAGGGGAAGCACATATGCATTAATAAGTCTTCCTTCAGTATCTCTGGTAATCCCTCCTCCCCAAGGACCATTCCTAAACTACCATCTGAATTTAGCTTAACAAACATGGCCTTTTTGGGGGAATTTTAGTAGCTCAGTTGGTTGGTTGGCTACCTGGACTTTCACCTTGTTGGGGAGGGTTCGATTCCCACTTTGTAATCCCCTCCACCATTTCCCCTTACCCTACCCCAAACAAGCAAACAAACATGGCTTTTGATCATTTGTATTATTGAGCTGTATATAAATTTATGCTGCTTCACAGTACTTGCTAGGAGTTGAATGGTTTTGCTTGACAAATTATCCTGTAAACATTGTTTTCCTTGTCAAATAGAAAAAAAGAATTTTTGAGGTGCTGGCACTTTAGTTACAATGTTCTGATCTTGATAAATAACGTGTATGTATGTTCCCTTATATGAACAGTGATTCTTGATAACTGTGTATGGGTTTTATGATATTCCTTTTTACATTTGCTGTCAAGTTAATGAGAAATTCAACCTAGAGGCATGCCGTATATACCTGTGTTTTTTTTTTCAAAAATAATTACCTCCTACCACACTTGATTCTTCTGAGTAAAACATAGCTTGAGCACTTAATGTTCTCTATAATTCCTACCACCTGTTGGTGAATTCTCCTTCAATTTACTGTACAATGTCTTGTGAAAGTACCCCGCAGAGACACATCTGAAACTCAATATTTGATGTTGTTTAAAGGGGACACTTTTCCTCACACCTATTTGTATTGTTGAATTTTCTGTTTAGAGCACACACCTTCTGGAACAGCTAAACACTTTAACTTTCAATTATTTAGTGGTGTCTCCTTTGTTGAGGGTCTCATTTACATTTTTAACCTTTTTTTTTTTGGTACTGTTGGTGACAAAAGATCATTTCTTGTAGGCATTTATTTGACAGGCCACGCGTAAAGCCTATCACTGAGGACCCAACAAATGAAAAAACCCGTTACATGATTTTCTCAGAAAAAGTAAAAAACCCAGGTAAATGATGTTAAACATCTTGTTTTTATGTTACTTATGACAGATGGTCTAGGCAAATATCCCCCAGATATCTGCTGTGAATTGAAATTTCTTTTCCATTAAGATTGAGAGTTTTAATGTCCTTCCATTAAGATTGAGAGTCTTAACATCTTTCATGCATGGAAGTAGCTTCTTGTTATTTCTCCGATCAAAACATGAGCATGAGCATACTCATATGTGGCAACCATAATTCGTGACTTGGAAAACATAATCTGCTATGGGGACACCAAAATGGTGCTCTTCTACGCCTTTTGATAAAAAAGAAAAGAGAAACAACTAAAGAATATACTAACATAAAACAAAGAATCAGAAATATCTCGTCTCTGATGAAAATTTGGCATCTTATTGGCTGACCAGATTGCTGTTGGCTAACATTATGCTTAAAATTTTATCACGTTCATTTCCAGCTTAGGCAAGACAATGTGAGATTACAGTTCATGTCATGCCTTGATTTAGATAAATCATACAGGAAACTCATGTTTGCCTCTTCCTACTCTTGATCAGATTGTTTTTTTTTTTTTAGACAATGATCAGACGTGTTCTTTTGAATCTTACCTTTCTTGCCTATCTTGTTCATTTCCGGCTTCATGAAAAATGATCAGAAAACACAAAGCTCTTGGGATAAGGGTTTTTGTCTTATTAAATATATTTATGTTTAGCAGTTTTTATCTTCCGTTTTTAAAGGTCATTGTTGGTATTATCTTGCTTTAAGGAACATATACTTTTGCTTTAGTTCCTGACATCCCATTCAGACAATTCTAGATAAGTCGTGGGCTCTAACTATAGGACTTCTGATAAATGGTGTGCTACTTCAGCATGCAACTCTCTGCTCGGTATAGGCCTCCCTCCTTTCCAAACTAAAACAAGGCTGTGTGTGGATATTGTCTGTGTCACATTGTTCTCAACCAATTATTGGTTGTAGAAAATTTTATCTAACACATTAAGTAACTTTGTTAATCATTACGAAGACTCATCATCCATTTCTGTTGTGGGTTCTGTTCATTTCCTGTGTTGTCTCTCATCATGTTCTCATTCAAGTGTCGTACCCTGGGAATCACTGTTACTAACTCGGATGTCTACGACAACAACAACCCAGTGTAGTCCCACAAGTTGGATCTGGGAAGGTTAGGATGTATGCAAACCTTACCCGTACCTTTGGTGAGATAGAGGCCGTTTTCTTTAGATGTCTGAGATGCAAATTTATTTTGAATGTTGGTACATTCTGACTACTGTCACCTACAACTTCTTGCTAACTTGCCTGCTTTTTTTGGCCAATTATTTGACAGACTTGTCTGATATTCCTGCTCAAAAGCTTGCTGAACTGAAAGGCCTGTGTCAGTTTGAAGTTGCTCCCTATTCACTGTCACTTGGCTATTCTTATTGGAGTGCAGGTCAGCAACGATTCTTTCAGAATAAGTTGAAATATAAGGCCTATTATCTCTTTGCAGTTCCTGATATTGTATGTCTTTGTCTTTGCAATACTGCTACTTGAATAGCCCGGTTCCCAATGTATGTCTCTGCTTTTCTCTCTTATTCATCTCTGTATACTTTTTTTGAAATCATGTGAACTTTTCTGAAGTGATACTCAGTTGGACCAAATCATAGTGGATACCCACTATCAACAATTTCAGCAGAACAGGAACGATTTCAAAGCTTAGTTTGGTAGCATGTTGCATTTTGAGATACTATTACAAATGTTGCTCATCTGAAATAAAAGGAAACAGTAGAAAGGCACTGAAAATTGTGTATTCTGTGATTAGCAACACAAAATCAGTAACTTTTGTTTTTCTGAGCAAGGGAAGAACTATACCCTTCATTGCAACTTTTGTGTGACATCTTCTGTCACCGGTTCCCTCATTTGTGACATGTTTACGAAGTAAATGAAGAATGTCACCATCCCTTCTCAAGCTCTATAGCACGAGAGAAGAATGAAAGAAGGGAATTCGAATGCCTCTATAGCCTCTCGCTTATAAGTATGGGATCCTGCATACCCCATAAAAAAGTGTAATGCTCCATGACACTAAGGAAATTGAAAATCTAGGATCTGATATCAAGTTTACGATCCAAATCTGGATCTAGGCCGCGGCGAGGTACCCAACAAGCCACTACCCGTAGGTGAACCCTCTTAGCTACAACATGCTCATAATGAACTTGACAAAAAAAATATATGCTCATAATGAAGAGTAAGAGAAGAAGGAACACTAATAAAACTGTCTCAAATAGAATTAAGTGCGGAAGCATAATACAAGAGTTGGTGTAAAACATCCCAACAAGAGACTAAGTAATGGAGAACTAGAATTTGAATACGATCGATACAAGTCACAGCTCAAGTAAAGAGTCACAAACTGAGAATAAAGGGTAGAAGCTGAAGCCGCATCCATGGACTAATGGTGGCTCACCTCAACTGGATAGAACTGGCAACTGGCTGGAATTACTACATCTCCGCCTACTAGACCTGTGCATATGCAGTAACTGTGAGTCTTAAGAGACGCAACAAGATCGACTTGCACACCCAGCCTACCCTGGGGTAGGTCCTCAGAAATCATGGGTAGTGCATACAAACTCCTCATCATAGCAATGCAAGTATAGATAAGATATACAAGTGACACAACTGTATTGAAATCATGAATAAAGATACTTATCCAAAAATTTTTTTTATGAATAAAGATGATGAAAGTATACATGATGTGCGAACTACTAAACCTGCTATGGTGCCATGAGTCATTGCTCAAGCTCAAACCCAACTGTGCGTGAACTGCTAAAATTGCTATGGTGCCCTGAGTCTTTGCTCAAGCTCATCCGTTTTATATCCAATTTCTTCTTTTGCTCTAAATCATGTCTTACATAACATTCATATTAAGCATAAAGTGTTCAGGTTCAAACTCAAACAAGTAAATCATTCAAAATAGGAGGCAAAATGTAGCTTTCAACATATGTTTCTAGCCAAAAACAGATATTTTGTTTGTTGTTGTATGTATCTCAAATATCTTAGAAGCTAATCTTCGCAGGCTTTGCCTTCCTGGATAGTGTATAACACTTCAGCCGTGTAAGATTATTAAAAGCAGTGCTCCTGGAGTTCATATGTATACTATGTGTGTATTTTAGTACTTCTCAAATCCAATAATTGAGATTGATATTACTAGTTGGCTTATTTCCACCAATTTCTTTATAACTGGAACTTCATTGCAGATCATATATTAAAGCAGATTCTGCCCCCTGGCCTTGAAGTACCGTCATCATTTGAGACAATAGTTAAGTATTTTAATCCAACATTTTTCGCTCTTTATCTTTTCTTTACTCTGAATAGGTTATAGAGAATCTTGCGTTGTGTGTCTCTTTTCCTTGACTAAATTTCTATGCTTCTTTAATTCAAAGTCAGAATTTTCAACACTCTGACCTTCCAACCGAGTTCCCTAACTAATTGACTTGGTATTTTTGCAGGTCACATTGCTCATTTGAATATAACTGATGATCTTCTTCCTTACAAGGATGTGATTGCCAAAGTTATTTATGATGTATGCCTTCTAATTTATGGCCTCAATCGGTGCATCTTCCATTTAGCTATATCCATAAAAAAAAAAGAGTCAAAAGTACAGTTGGTTTTCTTTCAAAATTCATCTTATAAATGAATCTCTGCTATAGTGCAATGTAAATGTTTTCATATTTAAGTTGTTTAGCATCACATTTAACTTCTTCACCTTAAGTATTTTTGGACTAATTCATGATGATGAGATATTTCAATTTTCTTTCCTAAACTAGGGTTCTTTCTTTCTGAAAGAAATTGCTTTTCCTTGACATTATTTTTGGTGCCAGAAACTTGATTTTACCTCATTTGCATTAGAGCTAGACTGCCTCCTTCCATCTCCTTCATTTTATGTCCAGGCATCCATGTGATGATATTTCTATCAATTTTTTACTTACTTTTAGTGAGAGGATGCTACCTTGTTTCTTCCTTTCCCAAGTCACCAGTCTTCTTAATTTGAATAAGGTATTCATTCCTGATCTGTGCAGAAAAACTACCCTAGGATCCAGACAGTTGTAAATAAAGTTGGAACCATTACCAATGAATTTCGTGTGCCAAAATTTGAGATACTGGCTGGGAAAGATGATATGATCACAGAAGTGAAGCAATATGGAGCAACTTTCAAGCTTGATTATAGCTTGGTGTATTGGAATTCTAGACTGGAACATGAGCACATAAGGCTGGTCTCAAAGTTCCAGGCAGGGGAGACCGTATGTGATATGTTTGCTGGCATTGGTCCTTTTGCTATTCCCGCTGCACAGAAAGGATGTGCGGTTTATGCAAATGATTTGAACCCAGATAGCATTCGTTATCTCAAAACTAATGCTGAAATCAGCAAGGTTGATCATCTAGTTTTCCCATACAATATGGATGCAAGGAAATTTATTTCTCAACTCATTACTGTACCCTGCAATGGAAGCAATGCAGAAGCTGAGATTGATTGCTCTGACAAATTCAGTGGCGAAGCACATAGGGAGAAACTATCTGAAGACTGTATGTGAACTATTCAGTTATATACTGGTTATCGTACCCACAAAGCATCTCATCAATTAATCTGAACCACCCTTGCAGATGAGGTCAAAGAAGTACCTGACGGAACGTCATGCAACACTGCTGGACTCGGAGACTCATCTATGATAGAAGATATGAATGTGACTTCTGTGAAAAGACGTGCGGAGAGTTCTCAAGAAGGTGGGGATGTTAAAGAAATGATACATGCTCTAGTGTGCAGTTGTAATTGGTGATGTATATTATTTAGAAATAGTTTTCTGTCTATTTGCGTCCAAATGCTGAATTCTATGTTTTTGTGAATATCATGCTTTTGGGACACTTGGAACACAAGTAACTGAATTTGTTCATTTGATGAATTAGAGGGAGAAGGGAGATCTGCAGTCAATGACGGTGTTTGTGTTTCTGGTAGAAGAAAAAGAGGTCCAAATAAGAGAGTGAAGGGTTCTGAGTCATTGAACACAAAGCCCTCGGAGCATGTGGACCATGTGATCATGAACCTACCAGCTTCTGCTCTTGAGTTTCTTGGTAAATCTACTATTACCATATCTCCCCCTCAACATCATATCTTTGAACTGAGGTCAACATCATATGCTTGTTCGCTGTCTTTATCCAAGTTTATTGGACGTCTCTTTCTAATGCTATATGTAGATCATAGTGCAAGAATCCAATACAATTCTGACAGGGTTTTAAGCATCAGTGGTTATATTTTGACCTTGTGTCTTAAATAATATTAGAATCCAACGGACCAACCAATTTTTCGAACTGCCATAAGAGGGAAATGTGAGAAGCTTGCCTACGGCTTCTAACAGCACCAACTTTAGGTCAAAATCTTGCAAAATGTTCACTTTTTGGAGATAGGTCATAGAACTGGTGCCCAAATGTCAGAACCAATCTTGATCTCTGTAACAAAAGGGGGAAGTAAAAAGTATCTCAAACTATATACATTTGCTCTATGTTGCTCGGACTCTTCAAAAATGTCGACGGGTGCGTGTTTGATCCTACAAAAATAGTGTATTTTTGAAGGATCTGATATGGGTGCGGCAACATTTTTGGAGAGTCCGAGCAACTTAGTTTGCTGTTCATCAGTTCATGCCGTGATGCATTTACCAAGTTAATGAAGGTAATATAGTTTGTGATGCAAACTGTGTCAGTCAAATCCATTTGTTGTACTTAGCATGCTTTATTTCAACTAAGTTACCTCTTACTGTGATAAAAATAGAACTGATATTACTCTAAACCCTATATCAGGTTATAGCTGTGTTTTATGGGTGAATTTTCTCGTTTAGTACCTCGTGTTTTCTGGAGTTTGTGATTCTTTTAAAGGTGTTAAACAGAGCTTCTTGTCTTTTTGTCAGGCAGTGATATTTGCTAGCGTATTATAATACCAAGGCAATTAATAGTTTCTTTTCTTTCCCTAGATGCCTTTAGAGGCCTTATTAGAAGGAGATACTGGAAGGGATCTCTACCCTGGATTCACTGCTATTGCTTCATACGTGCAAGTGAAACAGAAGACTACATAATCTCGGTAATACCTAGTCCAACAGCTAATTTGTTCTATTTCGATTTTCCATATCAGATTGACAGTTAGACTGGGTTATTTCTCATGCTTGAAAGCAGCATCTGAAATTCAGAATTGGTTGCGTGTCTCTCTCTCTTAATTTTCAGTCAGGAAAATAAATGAAGTCAAGTGACCATCATCGTCATTAAACCAAAACCTTTTCAACTTTGGGGCGGATGAAAGCCATTCTCTTACATTTTCAATTGCTGACCACAGGATTATTTGAAATTTACTCAGTATCGTTGATAATATAATGGAACAAGTGCATGACATAAACAATGATTTGCAATTTTAGTAGCAAAACCGAAATAGCCAAGTTCCTGGGGCATATCAATGGGTTAGTAAATTACAGGTGTAGTTAATATAATACGGGGTTATTGATGATTTATGCACTTGGTTTTAAAGTTTACCATGTCCTTGAATAACTAGATTAGCCAAATTCCGTGAAGCATGCTGTAGCTTGCAAAGTATTCAATATCTGGACATAGTATATCATAGGTCAAGTTGATTATTAATGCTCTCAGTTATTACTTCACTAGGCCATTTGGTCCTACTAGTGTTACTTAATCCACCTTCCCAATGTACTTATTCCCATCTTATATTTATTTCGGCTAGTCTACATTCTATTGTATGGTCTTCTCAATTTGTTGACTTGCAGGTGGCCGAGTCTGCCCTGGGAGCCAAAGTCCAAAACCCTGTATTTCACAGGGTTAGAGATGTTGCTCCAAATAAGGTACACGTTCAATAGAGGACTCAACTTTTTTGGAGCGTCAGCATTCATCTTATTGACTTTGCCGGTATATTCTTGTACGTTTATGGCCCTGAGCTGTTCTTTTTCTTATCTTATGCAGGCTATGTTTTGTTTAAGCTTCAGATTACCGGAAGAAACATGCACTGATGATTAGGGTAAACAACGATTCTCTTCAGGGCGAGAATCATGAAAACTAAATGAATCTTCATAGCTGGATTCCTGTAAACTGGAATTTTTCTTGTAAAATGCTTAACCTTTAATTTAACAAATACTACTTTTTAAAGTGATATCCTATGAAATCCGTCTTTTATACTTCTTACAATAGGAGCCTGTGTGAACTCAGCCCCTCACTCCCACAACTTATGACGTTGGCATCGCAACTTGAGCTGACGTTATAGGTACTCTACTCTATATGTGCAAGGGAAGTCACCAACCTCCATGATAGTTATCGCTTATGGACAACACAGTCAATACTTGTGGATGTTGACGGAGGAATTATATCTTTTGCAAGATGTATATCTGCTTGAATAGGAATTGCACCAGAGTCTTGAGCCAACTTTTTCTGAAAATCAAAAGCTACAAAAAGCTTGTAACTTTTGATGAAAAAGCAAGTGTAAACAACAATGCGAAAGGTTGCATAAGCCTTGTAACACGTAGATTTTGGTTGGAAAGCAGGGCACTGTCGATGATTCTTTTCAATATATCCATACAGAAAAGAGTCAATTACCTCTTCAACTTTTTCTGGGGTCGCATCTTTTCTCTAACTTTATTTATTTTGCCCCACTAAGTCACACATTTGTCATCATTTTATGTTAAAAAAACACTCGGTGATCGATTCTTCTCATCTGTTTTAACCTTGGTGGAATAGAGTTATTTGATAATTGTTGCTGGTGGGATGTGACAGGTATCTCGTGGAATGAAATTAGTTGAGGTCTGCAAAAGCTGGCTTCAGAAAAAAAAAATGGAAGTGATAACATAGTTATTTTTATTTATTAATAGAAGTCTTGACTTTTATTGCTAGTCCTTATTGTTAACACTTGCTTATGACTCAAGTATGCTAAATTCCACTTTGATTGTTAAGGAAATAATACATTATACAGAGCCATATAAAACTCTAAACAAAACACATAAGCACAGACTAACAAACTAAAGTTTCGAGTGATATAATCTTCATTGATATAAAGTTTAGATTCTTATCAAATTCTTCCCTTTCCCCTCCGTTGTCCCTCCAAAAAAGGAAAAATGTAATACTCTATATCTTATAACTTTTGGAAGTGCATGTGGCTTTTTCCCCTGGCTGCTAATTTAGATATGGATTTTCTCTCATGACATCTTGTCATTCTCTTATCCTTGCTTCTGTCTTATCTTTACATCCTTCTCATTGAGCTTTCTTCACTAAGAACGAGAGATATTCATCTTCATCTTCAACGTGTTTATGTGTATATTCCTCATAAGTAAATGATGATGATGAATGATGTAGGTTGTAGGCATATTTTGATTCTTGGAATTGTAGCCTTAGTGTTCATAACAATGGCACGGAGATGTTTGAGTGTGGGAGTGAACTGGGGTACTATGGCATCTCATCAGTTGGCAGCAGAGAGTGTAGTGAAGATGCTTAAAGAAAATGGTTTTGACAAAGTAAAATTATTTGAAGCAGATGACAAGATTTTGAGTGCTTTAATAGGTAGTGATATTGAAGTGATGCTTGCAATTCCTAATTATATGTTACAAGATATGAGCACTGACCCTGGAATGGCAGCTTCTTGGATTGATGCCAATGTTTCTGCTTATGCTTATACTCATGGAGTCAAAATCAGGTTAATTTAAGTCCAACATGTTTCACTTCTTGCATGGATATAGTCAATTTTTTTACTTTCTTTAGAGTCCATGGTTCACGTAAACCCATTGTCCCCTCTCAAGACTAGTCCTCTTCTTAGTTGTTTTCATCACGTGAACCTAAAAGTACAAAAATATGTAACTAATATTGTTTACTTAAAGAACAATTAATATTAAGGGTAAAATGACGCTTGGCTGGTTGTTCTGAAAAAACTTTATGATGACAACTGTAATGAGTTGGGGGAATATTACGTATAGTTTGACCCTTTTTTTGTGGCATATTTTTACAGTTAGGGGCCAATTTATATGAATTAGGAGACTTTTTTTGTTTTTCGTGTGTGTTAGTCCATATATATTGACACCTTATGGCACACGACTGGTTGTTCTGAAAAAACTTTATGTCGAGTGAAATAATATCAATGATGATTTACTTTTTGTAACCGTAAAAAATTATATAATCAAATTAAACATCTATCTTAAAGGTAGTGGTGCTGCCATCTTTTTAAATTCTAGATATGCCTATGCGTCCCCTCCCCTTCCACACACACTAGGTGTTCATGATTTGGTTAAAAATTGATCCAAACCAAAAACTGAAATCAAACATTTATCTTAAAGATAATGGTACATCCATTTAAATTTTAGGTATGCCCTCGGCCAACCAACTGAGCTACTAAGATTCCTCACAAATTTTTCTTAATAATGCAGGTATGTAGCAGTAGGAAATGAGCCTTTTCTTCAAACATACAATGGAACTTATCTACATTGCACTTTTCCAGCTCTGCGAAATGTTCAAGAAGCCATCAACCATGCTGGATTAGGGCCAGAGGTGAAAGCAGTTGTTCCTTTAAACGCGGACATTTACTACTCCCCTGACTTGAATCCTGTCCCTTCAGAAGGCGATTTCAGGCCAGAAATACGCGATTTAGCCATTCAAATTGTTCAATATCTCGACTCAAATGATGCACCGTTTGTGGTTAACATTTATCCTTTCCTCAGTCTCTATGCAAACAATTACTTCCCATTCGAGTATGCCTTCTTTAATGGATCAAACAAGCCTATGAAAGATGGCGATAATCTTTACACTAACGTGTTTGATGCCAATTTCGATACTCTTGCTTGGTCTTTGAAGAAAGCTGGCTTTCCCAACATGAAAATCATAGTCGGAGAAGTAGGATGGCCAACAGATGGAAACAAATACGCGAATATTGAAAATGCAAAGAGATTTAACCAAGGGTTGATTCAACATGCTCTAAGTGGAGAAGGAACCCCTGCAAGGAAGGGGAAAATCGACGTTTACATGTTCAGTCTCATTGATGAGAATACTAAAAGCATTGCTCCTGGTAACTTTGAGAGGCATTGGGGAATATTCAAGTTTGATGGTCAGCCCAAATATGAGCTAGATTTATCTGAAAAGCCACTCGCTGCAGTACAAGGCGTAACTTATATGCATAAAAAGTGGTGTGTACTAAAGCCACACTTACCAAAAGATGCACAAATTTACTTGGCAAAGAGTGTTGACTACGCGTGTAGTCGTTCTGATTGTACTGCATTGGGCTATGGTTCTTCTTGTAATCATCTGAGTGAACAAGGAAATACTTCGTATGCTTTCAATATGTATTATCAATTCAATAACCAGAACAGTTTGGACTGTGATTTCCAAGGCTTGGCTATGGTAACTCATAAGGATCCATCCGATGACAAGTGCCATTTTCCTCTCATGATTGCTGATGGTCGTAGAGTAATGTTGTTGCACAAGAATTTAGTGTATATCATACTGGTTATTCTACAAGGATTTCTTGTAGTTTTGCTGCTTGTTTCTTAGATAGGTCATGATGATTTTGATGTAATTAACTAGTAGCAGAATACAGGTCTTTGTTACAGCATTGATATCTAAGCATTCATATTTCTAACACAATAAATATGATCCTTAACTTGATGTGAACTGACAACTATGTTCTTTTAATTTTTATGTTAGTAATTCGTTTTGCATTTAGAGTAGACACTCCATGAGAGCTTGGAGTACCAAAAAAATTACTACAAAGGTGAAATAATTTGTTTTCTCCCTTGGACAATTGTATATCACACTTTAAAGAGGAATATTAATATCAACAGCAAGAGTTCTTGTAATGAGACACCAAACAAATAGTCGAAATGAGACATATAAATTAAGAATATCGTCTATAAGGAAATATTAGGTAACATATGAATATATTGCATATCTAATCATTTGTCATTCAACAAAGAAGACATTTGAATATGTACTTCATAATTTTCAACTTGTGTTTTTTTGCTGAAAGTTTAGAGTACTCATTACAATGCGATTTTAATATAACTTTTTATATATATATATATGCTAAACTAGCCATAATATATATGTTTTATTATGATTCACAAAAAGTCATTTTCTTAATTGGGCTTAAAAAATCTTAGTTCAATCTTATCAAATCACGTGTTAACCCTATATTGACGACTCTACTTTAATTTGGTTTTGACAAACATTTATGCCTTTCAATTTTTGTGTGTATAAGTAGACACTTAAACTTGTGTAAAATTAAACAAGTAGACACAGATGTATTATGACGTTTTATATGACAATTCACATTGCCGGACATCCTATGTGGCAATTCCAGATGAATGTCTTTAAGGAGCCAACTTAAATCCAGAGAAGGTGTCTAGATGGTAAGGCCAACTTTTCAAAATTTATATATATAAAAAATAATTTAAAATCGTGGATGAAAGTATAAAATTTGGATTGAAGATAATTAGGGAAGAAGAAAAAAATACGTGTATGAAAAAATTAAAAGAAAAAATATCATTGGTATATTAAGGGAGAAAATTGTGTGAGAATATTAAGGGGAGATTTCAAAAATAAAATAGCTTTAATAAATAAGAACACTTATTTTAAAAAAACGATTTTCAAATTAAAAAACAAAAATGATATCAATTTTTCAAAGCACCAAAAAAAAATTTAGAAAAAAAAAAAAGGAGGACAGAGAAACTAAAATAGGAGATTGATACTATTAATTGGAGATTGATAACAACTAAAATAGTGTGTTAATTGAGAAAATCAAGGATTGAGATTTATAAAACACTACATTTAAGAAAAAATAATTGTTATTTAATTGATAAAGAATTATTTTAATTCATTTTTTTTATTTTTTAAATTAATTTATTAATTATTAGATCTTATTAGAAATCTAATGTTATATAAACTTATATATACACAAGTAAATAATTAAACTTATATAAAGTTGAACAAGTAGATATATGAGTCATATGTGACATAAAATACGTAGAACACCACATAAATACAAATTGTCACGTACGATAATACTAGAACGTGTGTGTTTATTTTTGTGCAGGATACCAAAATTCAAATTATGCGCAACCAAAGTTGGAATCTGCCATTTCATTCTTTCCGCGCCAAAGCCCTAGAAATTGGCGATTTGTTCAATCACTGAAACAGAGAAAAAACATGGAATCGAAGCTTTTCGATGTTCCTATCAGTGTCTCAAACTCAATGCTAAGTTCCAAATGTGATTGCAAACGAAGAAGAATCAATCAAGTTACAATTATGGATTTTCCTAGGGCGATTATGGTGGAAATTCTCTCAAAATTGCCAATCAAGCTCATTTTCCGATGTAAGTTTGTTTGCAAAAGTTGATATAATCAATCTCTAAACTTCTGATCCTTTATTTGTTAAGATGTATCACGCTAGATCGCATAAATTTCCTTGCATTTTGCTTTCGAAAAATTATTATGTCTACAATCTGCTTGAACTTGGAGCAGATTATGACTATAATTCTCAAAGCGTAAACAGACCTATTATGTTGCACCTTAATTTACACGGTTACACCTTCCTCATCCCGTTGATTTGGTTTCTGAGGATGATGACTTATATGGTGTTGGTGGTTTTGATAAAACAAACTTGAAATTAATTGGTTCGTGTAATGGATTCATTTGTTTGTTGCATGGTGAAAGATCATTTCGTTTGGATTAGCAATCCGCTTTTGGGTGAGTATTTCAAGGTTAAATTGCCCGAAAGGGAGAAAAGAATTCGTCATATTCATTATGGATTTTGCTTTAGTGAGGCCTCTGGACAGTATAAAGTATTGAGATTAGTAACTAGGAAGTTTTGGGGTCGTCCAGACGTATCTGAATTGGAGGTTTATACTCTTGGAGGTGATGAGAAAAATTGGAGGAATGTGGGCAAAGCTCCAAAACCTTTACAGGGAAAGCTTAGCGATGCTAATGTCAATGGTACTATTCATTGGCTGGGTGGTAAAAATCTTCAAAAAAGTGCCAGTATTTACTCCTTTAATATTGCGACAGAAGAAATGAAGTCTCTGCCAGCTCCATCTGGTTTAGATACTCCATCCTTGTGCTTGATGCTAGCGGAGTTGGGGAATTGTCTATGTTTGTCTGATAATAGCTCTTTTTATTATATTGATATATGGTGGATGAAAGAGTATGGGATAGCTGAATCTTGGACTAAAGATCGCATTTCAGTTATTCTGCCTGGTATCGGTAGTCACAGATTTATACCAATCATAATTTGGAAAGATGGGGAAATCTTGATGCAAAGCGAACGTGGCATACAACTAGTTTCTTACAACCCAAAAGAGAAGATGCTTAGGAAGGTGGTCAATGTGTATGGTAGTGGCGCTGAATCGACTAGATACATTCCAAGCTTTTACTCGCTCAAGACCGTCATGGGGGACACCTTTCAAATCTCAAATGCTTATTGGAGGACTCAGATAGTTTAGAGTATTTCTTTTGTCTTACTCCCTCCGGGATATGATGTTTTGCTTCTGTGTTTCTGATACAATTCAGTTTAAACCCTGTTATCTTTTACTGTTTTCGTGGATGCTTTTGAATTCTAGTAGACAACACCTCTGCTTCTTTAACTATATGTTGTCCATTTTGACATCTCAAAGTTACTTGCATTGCTAAGTCTCCAAAGCTGCATTTCTTTTATTCATTTCATTCAGCAGTATCTGAATAGAACGAAATACGAAGGAACAAAATGTTGGTCTATCAGTCAGGCATATTTATTTTGAAAGTGCATAAAAGGTTATTTGTCGGACTTGTTTGGGGTAAACAGTACATGAACTTTTTTGGGTAAAGTTAACGGGCATCATCGGGAGTAACTTTCACCCTGTTTTTTTTCTTGTTGTACTTCCCTAAATTGGTTATTTTCTCGAGCTACTAGATACATTACAAGTTTTTACTTGCTCAAGACCGTCATGGGAGACAACTTTCAAGTCTGAAATATTTATCCGAAGACTCATATGGTTTAGTATTTCTTTTGTCTTAACTTCCTCCATTTTGTACCATATTTTTTTCCAAGGCCATAACTCACTGGTGTTACTAAAATCCAGTGTGCTATAACACCTTTTAACTGAAAATATACTCTTAAAGTGACCCTTCCAACTGATGGAGTTTATTTTGTTGTCGTCTTAATATTTTAGGAAGAGAGAGCTAGCTACTACTTAACATGATGAATGGAGTGGAGACCCCTATGGTTATTTTGATTTTCTATGTTAGGCTATACCTCTTTGTGCTATCAATTTAAGATCTACTTGTTTTTACTGATTCTTGCAAGTTCATTCTCTCGTACTTCCATTATGTCTTTTTCTAGGTTGTTTTTTGCCTTGAATCGGGGGTTTATCGGAAATAGGCTTACTAAGATTTGCGTATGCTCTATCCTTTCGAGACGTCATTGTGTGGGATTACATTGTGTATGTTGTTGTTGCAAGTTCGAGCTGATTTTTATGTTAGCCACTAGGTATATTGCCTAGTGGTATATAAGCTTAAAAAAATCCATTATTTTTGGCCAAAACATCTATTTGGCTAAAAATATGGAAGTTTTTTTTTTCCAGAATAAACATCAATTGCATCTAAAGAAGAAACTAAAAGCAATACACACTTGCCAAATAGGAACTTTATTCATCTTGTAAAGCCAAATTCATTGCAATATTCAGGGAATAATCTAAGTATAGAGAGAGACCAGCATATTCCTCTTCCCCTGTCTTCTAATGAGCGACATGTTTAAGTGTACGTTTATGAGTAAACTTTGGTGCTGCCTTTGGAGCCAAGCGTGTCTTAGTGATAATCTTTCCTGTTGGATTGCGAAGAATATTTGGTTTTGTAACACTAAATTTGGGAGCCAAATGTGTGTTAGGAGAGAACTTTCTTGTTGATTTGGGTGTAAGTTTGGGATTCACCTTTTGTTTATAAGTGGTTGAAGCTATCTTTGGAGAAACATGAGATCCAACTTTAGGTCTAACTAGGAAATGTTTAGACACATGGTTTCTAGTTGGCTTTGGTAATGATCTTGGAGAAAGATTTTGTTTACTTTTTGGGATTTTAGGAGTCAAATATGTTGGAAGATATTTTGTTGATATAGGAGATTTTTTCGTCACTTTAGTGGTTGAATGAGGAATTGGCTTTGAAGAAAACACATGAGAATGAGTAGCCAAGATTGAGTTAGATGTGTGTTTTTCAATTGGTTTTGGAGAAAGATTTTGTTTAATTGAGCTCTTAGGAGCTAACCGACCCCAACTTGGTTGTGACTGACGCGTTGTTATTGGTGAGCTTTTTGGAGCCAAATGTGAGGGAAGAGGTTTATTTGGTGAAGGTTTAGGAGAAACTTTAGGTTTAGAAAGAGGATATACTATTTCTACCTGAGGGATTGATTGTGGGGATTGTGGATTTCCTAAGGCATTCTCAGGTAATGTTGGGATCTTAGATAAGGAGGGTGAAATTTCAAATGAAGTTGCACATGTGAAAAACAAAGTTGCAAAGATGGAAAGATTGTAAAATTTTTCCATTTTTGCTTTTACTATAAAGTTTATTATAATGGTTATATTGCACTGTTATGACTTTTGTGTCATATTTATAGGTGGAATAATCAAGATGTAGGTGTCGACTAAGTCTAGATTAAACTCCCTTGGGATTTAATGAAGTTATTAATTAACTTTACCGTTCATTAAGAAATGTACAATCATAAATGTTTAAAGAGTCTTTAGCGATGAAATAAGTTACAAATGGACACCAATAATTTATTACATAATACTCCATCCGTCTCAATTTATATGGTGTATTTGATTGAACACAAAGTTTAAAGAAAGAAGAAAGACTTTTGAAAGTTGTAATTTAAAATAAGTCATTGATGTTTGTGTGAATATAAATCATAAACCAGAAATTTTAAAGTTAAATTGTTATTAAATATAGAAATATGTCATTTTTTGTTTGATTGACTAAAAAGGAAAGTATATCATATAGAAATGTGACATTCTTTATATCTTTGCATTATAATATCCCACAAGTTATGTCTTGCGCCCTAAAAACCATGCAATTAATCTAAGAAAATTGAACTTAAAGAAAAGGTTCAATACATTAACAAAAATATCTCTGATTATCCAACAAAACATATCTATAAAACACTGCTTTGTAATTTCTAAGTCATGGATTATCCAACACATTAATAAGTAAAACAGGAATTAACAGCTTGTTCCTCTTCAATACTACAAAAAAGTTTACTCTGGGAATGAGTGTCTTAGTCTTTCTCTTCCAGTATGTGAACAGAAATGCAAGGTAAAAATACCTAAGAGATAGAATTAAGCTTTGTATTCAAGCCTTTTGTTCCCTTTTGGGGGAAGGCAGTGGTTGCTTACACAACAACGTCTACACGTTCAAACTCAATCAAGGACATGTTAATATCTTGCTCCACCGGGAAACTGGCTGGTGCACCAACTTCAATACGTCCAAATCTATCAACAGCAAGTCTCATCGATCCTTTGAACATGTCAACTTTAGCTTTTGTCAGGACTAGTGTTGAACCTTCTTGAATTAAATCCACTACGCAAAAGACAATTAAAATTTAAGTCGTTGTGAATGCATAATTAAACCAAATCTTGAATTCTATGCGAGAAAGTGGGAGTAAGACATGTCCCTAGTCATAAAGAGATTTTAAAAAATTCAAAATGAATTGCAGAACTCAAGCAATGGACAAGCACAACAAGAGAATAGTTGATAATCCTTGTAAATAAAGCATATGAAGAGATCAAATAACAAACATTAAAGACAATTAGATAGAGCAAGATCGGAAGTCAACAATGTTATAGACTTATCCTATCTCCTTCCATTCTTTTCTGGCTATTCAAGTCATTTCCTGTAGTTAAAATTTAATCGACCAAGTTTCCTTGTCCTTGAGTCATTTTCTTTTTATTTCATTTTACTGTGAATTGGTAAAGCGTTTTTGAAATTAAAGAATTTAATCATGTCCATGTCACCTTGATGCTTACGAAAGCATTACGGCATCATATATGTAACGATGAGAGAGTTCTCTGAGATCCGTGATGAATCTGGTAATTTAGATAGCATTTATTGAAGCTCTTAAACATGACTAGCAGCCAGAATTACTATGGTAATAGGCTAATAAGAGGAAGATTACAGTTAGAGAGGTAGGAATATTTAAGTATATATGAGATTTTAGTAGCTCATACTTGCGTGACTTGTCTGTTACTTAGGTTTAGGGTAGTTGTCTTTTCTGTTTCTTCAGTACAACACTGTTTAGAAACCACTCTCCCAATACCAAATTTGACAGAAAGCTAAGGTAAAATCAACTGAATTTTTTTAATAACCATGGTGTCCGGGCCAACTTGCTTACACCTAGACTAATTCCAAAGACCTTCCACCAACACAAGAACAAGTCATTCTCCGTCGGCGTCAAGGCTGGGACAAAAATGGGAAGAAAGCACCTAATGTTTTTGCCTCTGCTAGGATTTTGAACTTAGCTACACATATTGGAGCGGGGTGGATAAAATGGAAGCTCAGAACCGGTATCTTGTGTGATAACTTAATACCTCAGGATTCTCAATACTAGGACACACCTTTTGGTGCAACTAAAAATTCTAATCCATGTTGATACTAAAAAGACTTTAGATTTAGAACCTCCAAATTTATAACAAAGATTAAAACCTGTTTTAAGGAAGCAAGGGGCAGTCCCCATTAAATGCTATCAAATCAGAGAAACCCAATGCATGTAACTACCACAACACTCCAACATGCATCTACATTAAAACCTAAGTTTCTAGACGCTGTATGTTTCCACTCATTCACTCTCTTCCTATTAGTCTCTCTTTGAGTTTGGCACAGATCTATAAGCTTGTAAAGCACCATATTCCCCTTCCATACCTCCCCTATTCCAGGCATGATAGTGCTTGCGTATTGCAAATTAGGTAAACATCCTGGAGCTAAGAAAGCACCTTTTTTATACAGTAAAGCAACCGTTGAGCTGTTTGGACATTGGACAAGGATGAAAGATCATAAAACTTATGTAATCCTCCATGGTTAGAGGTAATAGTGATAAAGCCAAGTTATTGGTTTCAGTCAACAGTAGTAAGGATACTTTATAAATGTGATCGTTACCAATGCTAGATATGGCTTACAAATCAGAAAACGGGCAACAAGAATAAACAAATATTAATTATTTTTCCAAACAGTCAAAATTCCATATGCACCAAAACTTGCACAGCCAACTTAAGCTTATGCATTCAAATGCTACTAATTTTCCCCACCATGCTTCATTAAAAGGTTGACGAGCACCAGTCCCAACCCGGACAACATAAATTTACAATGCCACAAATACCCGATTGCCAAAGCTAACAAGTTTGAAATTTTGAAAAGCCTCCCCATGGATCTTATTCATCTAACATCAATCTAACTGGTCGACAATTTTTCCAAGTTTCAAACATGATCTTATCCTTCTCTACCTCTACAGAATAATTTTCATATCCACTATTCCTATCAATAAAAATTCCACCCTGCACTTCTCAGAAAATGCCACTTCTATTTATTTTTTTTGGCAATTACAATGAGCTTTACAATCCAAGGGCGAACTAAACAATTCAGTCCCTTCTCAGTATCCTACTCTACCAGAAAACACATCCAAAAACCTTAGATGATAGACATTAAAGACTCATATTTCCCAATCCAGAAGTTCTTCAGCTTTCAGGCAATTTCCGATACATACAACCGAAGTCAAGCTTATAACATCAACAAAAAACAGGAAAATCATCAAAAATAGTTCTCCCTTTGACATCAATGCTGAGATCTTAATAACATAAACTCGGCATTGATGAAATAAAAACCCAATCCTAACGATAAAGACTCGATTGTTTCTCAATCCAAACACTAATTTCTTCTTAACAACATCTGTAATCAGTGAACAAAGTTCGAAATCAAGTATAACAAATCAATCGATAAGAATTACTCAAAACAAAATTACCTTGATCATTGCGGGCAGTGAAGATAATAATTCCAGTTTCATCACCCACCAAACATTCTGCAATGCGATTTCTCTGTGCAATTAGCTTCTTACTAATAACCTTCACAGTTATATCAACCCCAAAATCTAATGGACGAAGCTGATTCACTTTTTTAGATCCCACTTTCTGCTTCTTCTGCTCTGCCATTCTTACCTGCGATTTCTAAAAACCCATTCAATTCGCAGAAAAAAAACAAAGCATAATTGAGAAAATTTTCAGGGAATTAAAGCTGATTTATCATAAAAAGGAACAGATTTAAGGCAGATGTAGTAAAGTAAGAGGGAGAAAAAAAAAACCTGAAATTCGATTTCACCGGAAAAATAGATCGCCGGTCAATGGAGATTTTGTTCAAAGAAACAAGTTGAAATAAAAGGAAACTGTAAAATTGGGGGAAAATGTTGATGGGGAAGCTCTAACAAAATGCAATTTGGGTATATTTTTTACTTAAGTAATATATTATATTGCCTAATTTATAAATTATTATACTCTTACCGAAAATAGTTGTACTTTTATTATCCGAAACAACAAAATATGTACTGTAATATATTTTTAACAAAGTTTTGATATAAAAATACATAAGTTAATTTAAATAGTATTTGAATATTTGAAATTCAGATATAATACATTTTTAACACCACTTATAAGAGAGAAAAAATAAACGATAATTATAATATATTTTTAATTCAATATACCATGCATATTATAGATATTTTTTAATGTACATCGGGAATATATCATTAAAATATTTATAGTACAAATGTATTATAAGTATTAGATGTGAATTTCAAATATCCAAATCCAATTTAAATCAGTTTACAGTGTTACAAATATATTATATTTGTTGTGAAATAATAACAACCAAATTTATAATAATGTATAATATTAAATTTGAATTGTATTACAACTATCGTTTATATTTGATACACTTAATACACCTATAAAATAACTTTTCAAAATTTCACCTAATGAATCACCACCATCAAACGACCAGAATTACCAATAGCTCCAACCAACCTATTAATACTCTCTCCGTCCTTATTTACTTGTCAAATATTTTCTAATTTGATTTCTACTTTTACTTGTCATTTTGGACAAATCAAGGAAGGACAAAAGAAATTTCCTACTATACCCTCAATTTATTAATATTGAGTTAATATCTTTGAAAGATATAGTGAGTAATGTTAGGTCCTAAATAATTAGGTGTCATACGAAAGCTAGCAAAGCAAACTTCGAAAAATCATGAGTAAGAAGACATACGAGAAGTATACCGAAAGACACAAACATTTAACACGGTTCAATCAATCGACCAACATCCACAACAGAAATGAGCAATTCA
This sequence comes from Solanum pinnatisectum, assembly GCA_035578085.1. Classification (NCBI taxonomy): domain Eukaryota; kingdom Viridiplantae; phylum Streptophyta; class Magnoliopsida; order Solanales; family Solanaceae; genus Solanum; species Solanum pinnatisectum. Next base: position 5,925,639 of record CM069080.1, on the reverse strand, counting down.
CTGTATAAATGTGAGTATACAATATTAAGAGAATTAACCTCACACAATTCAGGCAGAATAAAAAGAAGTTCACACAAGTGATAATGTATCACTTGTGTGAACTGTTTCTCTCCCTACAAAAACTCCCAAATCATCTAGGACTACATTGTAAATGCTACCGAGTTAGAAAGAATGAACCTCTATTTGTAGAGTCATAAACTTTTTCCTACAAGCAAGGGACTAGCCAAATATTGAGAATTTGTGTTTTCCTTTTAAGAAAAAAGAATTCATTTATGTAAAAATACCTATAGTTTTCAAGTTCACTCGTATGTTATCCATTGAATTGGTGAAAAGAGATTTGGGCTTGTAAATATTATATTTGAGTTTGACCCAATAAGAAAGCCAAGTATTTGTCTTTTTAGGTGATTTGTATAAATAGAATTTTTCGTTAACACTATTTTAAAAAAAATAGTACAAAAAATAATTATTTTACAATAAGCGGCAGCAAAACTATGGTGGATCGTCAAGATTTTTTATTTGGTATTGGGACAAGATTTTCTTGACAACAAGTTATAGTGATTGTTAGGATTTTGTCCACAATTTTGATGTATCTTTCGAATCTTTCAATATTTATGGCTGAAAATTGGTGATTTATTTAATTTAGCCAGAAATTCTGATAATTGCCGTATTTTGTTGTGTAAAAATTTTAGCAACACATCTTTCCTTTAAAATTGATTCAGGTTGCTCCAAATCAAATCAAATTTGATATCCTTATAATGTCGTCCTCTCAAAATTTCTCAAATTTTAGATTCAACCCAATCCTTCAAAGCGAATAAATTTAACTTTATTTTCTACAATGAACAAGCTCAAACTCAACATTGGAATTTGTGTGTATATCATGTATAGTATAACATTGTACATCACACACACAACTTGATGGGTGTGAGTGAAATTTATAGGGAACACCTATATAATTAACTATACACAAAAATTGAGGAAAATATGAAGTGATTTAAACTAATTTTGAATCAAAATTTTGAGTTGAAATCGACTTGAAAATATCATTATGATAACATATACTATTACATGTGTACATCATATATATTATTGTATGTCACTCACTATGTCACATAGATTTTCGTGAATATATACATGATATACAAAGAGATATACACACATACATTGTCTTTCATATTAGCTTTTAACATATTAATAAATCATAAGTAAGATAGATGTAACATACAAAAAAAAAAAAAAAAAAACTAAAGAATGTTTTACATGATTCCTAATAAGAAGAATGAGAAGTAGTACACTTATTTGTAGAATTTAAAAGGTATGTATATGCAAAAGTTGCATGAATTGCTGCTCCAATTGGAAGAACATCTTCATCAATAAAGAAATTTGGATTATGTGGAGGATAAATTGCACCAATCTTTTCATTTTTTGTTCCCAAAAAGAATAATGATCCAGGGACTTTCTCTAAAAACACAGCAAAATCTTCACTTCCCATAAAACTAGGTGCTAATTTATAGTTTTCCTCTCCAACGATCATTTTCGATACTTTTCGAGCATGTTCGTATATTTTCTCATTATTTATAGTTGGAGGAAGTGTTGGATTTTCGCGGCCATCAAAGTCAATCTCCACCGTACATCTATGTACAGCTGCTTGTGCTCGTACGATCTGAATTTTTCATCAAATTAATAATATAAATTTATCATGGGATACAAAATATTTTAAGTCAAAATACATTGAATTATTAAAAAAAAGAAGCATATGTTGACTTGTGAAATAATCCTATTGTTTGAAGTTTGAAATTTGAGGCATTGGATAAATAATTTATCATAAATTAAAGAAAAATTAAATATTGACTTTCAAGCAATATAAAAAATTTTGCCCATAGAAACATCCTTAGAGTTTTGGCGTAAATATATATATTTGACCAACCTTAAAAAAGAGAAATATTTATTTAAAACTTATAACCTTAAACATGAAATTAAGTAGCAATAAAAAACAATCATTCAAGGTGAAATAGAAAACTTAAAACTAAATTATTATCAGATACTAAAAAGAAAAAGTGTCATATAAATTGAGCCAGATGAAATTAGCAAGTTAATTACCTCTTCAATTCTTTTCCTCAAACCATAGAAACTCTTTTTACTAAATGCTCTATAAGTCCCAGAAATTGTAGCTGAATCTGGTATGACATTAAATGATGACCCCCCTTGAATCATAGCCACAGAAACAACCTACAAAAATTACACATACACACTCTGTTATCCTCCAAAAAATAAAATAAAAAATTAGTTTGAAAATAAAACTAGCGTTTAACTATAGATTTTTGAAATATTATCTTCACATATCTGTTGATCCATAAAACTTGATCAGATACTGAAAATCTAATCTTCAAATATTTTTAAGTTTCCATACCAGTTTATAGGACTTCCACTCAGAAAAACTCAAATTTTCAAATTTCATGTTTCAACTTCAATATCTATGACGAAATGTGAGTGAAATATAATTTATCTGCAAATATCCATTTGGCCATAAAAATTTGATCATATACTGAAAATCTAATCTTCAAATATTTTTAAGTTCTCATATCAGTTTATAGGACTTTCACTCAGAAAAAACTCAAATTTTCAAATTCCAAGTTTCCACTTCAAAATCTATGACGAAATATGGGTGAAATATAATTTATCTGTTTGGCCATAAAATTTGATTAGCTACCGAAAATCTAATCTTCAAATATTTCCAAATCTCCAGACCAGTTTTTGATACTTCCACTCACAAAACTTCATATTCCAAACATCACAGCTTCAAAAACTCAAATTTTCGAATTTTCAAGTTTCAACTTCATAATCAACGACCAAACGTAAGCGAAATATAACTAATACTATTAATTACCTGTGATTCAAGAGGATCAGCCTCTCTTGAAACAATACTTTGCAAACTAATAACAGAAGTAGAAGCAGCCAAAATAGGATCAACAGTATCTTGTGGTATAGCAGCATGTCCTCCTCTGCCTCTAATTGTTGCTTTAAAACTTCCACATCCAGCTAAAAATTCACCAGGCCTAGATGCAACTACACCACTTGAATACTTATGTACTAAATGCATACCAAATATGGCTTCTACATTTTCAAGAACACCCTCATCTATCATATCTTTAGCCCCGTGCCCTCGTTCCTCCGCGGGTTGAAAAATTAACACAACCGTACCCTGTATTTATGAACGATGAATTCAATTAGTAATCTAACGAAAATTTTGGCCTTAGATGAAGGTTTTTTTAGTTAGTTACCTGTAAATTGTGTTGGAGTTGTTGTAATATCTTAGCAGCACCAAGAAGCATTGTGGTATGTGCATCATGAGCACAAGCATGCATTTTGCCTTCAATTTTGCTCTTGTGTTCCCATTTTGACAATTCCTATATGTACACAAAGTTATAAGCTAAATTAACTCTACATGCGCATCGCCATCATTCTATAACAATTTCGTTTGTCTAGATATTTTTTGTCTGTTGTGACACAATGTTATTATTAAAGAGAATCAATTTTTAAAAAATTAGGTTATTAAAGAAAAACTACCACTTATATTAAGATTTTTGTATAAATTTTGAATATATATGTTTTAATTTTAAAAGTTAGTCGAATGATAAAATATGATACTCTAACTATTTTGAAAAGGAATAAATATTACTCCTTTTTTTTTTTCATTTTCTCGCTCACAAAATTGTCTTAGATCTAGTTCAAGTGTTCAACTAACATTTAATAGCAAGAATAAAATTTTAACGGACGACAAATTGCACTAGTCGAGCTAAATTGGGTTAGTGATGAAATAATTCCTACGAACTGAGAACAAAAGAATGTAGTTACCCTCCTTCTAAGTCATTACCGCTCATCCTTAAATCTTTTTATAATGATATTTTTATTCAAATATATTTTCATGCTATATCAATATACTATAAAAAATTAATTTCACAAAAAAACTTAATTAATCTATAAGAGAGTTCAAAATAATTACGAACCTGAATAGGCAGAGCATCCATATCAGCTCTAAGAGCAACAAACGGCGGCTTACCGGAGCCGATGGCTGCAACAACGCCGGTCTTAGCCACCGGCCACCGGTATTTAACTCCCATCCGATCAAGTTCCTCTCTAATTAAAGCACTTGTCATAAATTCTTCATAAGCAAGTTCTGGATTCTCATGAATTTGTCTCCTTATCTTCTTCATCCATTTGACTGTCTCAATATTATTCGCTAAATTTATAATATAATCTTTCGCGAAAATATTTTGATCAACCAAAAATAGATTCAGACACTCTTCTTCGCACCCCAAAGAAAAAAACATGAACATAGAAAACATCACCAAGACCAAAACTTTCTTAGTACCCATAATTTGTGAAAAATTTATCAAGAAAAATTGTGGGTATTTTTTATTTGGTGGTTTCAAAGCGACCCACTATGGGACTATATAATATAAGATAATTTAGATGAAGATATATTTATTTTTATATATATGGAGGAGAGGGAGACAACAAATTGAATGTGAAGTGATATTAATATAGTGAATTTATGTGGACTAGTTGATACAATAAATTAATAAACTTCATGAAACAAAAGAAAAACGTGACAAAATACGTAGAACGTGAAATGTCAGAATCATACTTGATACGGTATTTAATTATTAGGATTATAATGAATATTGTTTATTGGCTTTAGAATAAGATGCCTTCTTCTACTTTTCTTCTTCCTCTTTTGAGTAATATTTTTTTTGTTTCAATTTGTGTGAACGTGTTTTCTTAATGTGGGACTTTTTAGCATGAATTTGAATTTAATCGGGCTCTGTAGATACCAGACAGTAGGGGTGTGCATCGGTCGGTTCGGTTCGGTTTATCAATTTTCGATTTTTAAATACGCTAATTAAACCAATAACGAACCAATAAGATAATTTTTTATCGGTTTTGATCCTTAACGGTTTGGTTTTTGGTTTAACCAATAAGAAAATGCTTATAAAACAAATATAGGACTTCTCTAATAAATTTGACACGACAAAACAATAATGTAACTTTACAAAAGCTCATAAAATAGAAATAGTAATAACAAACATGAAAAGAACTATACATTTGTATAATGTAAAGTTGTGAACTCAAAGTCACAACGAAGTATGAATTGATAGCTAAATGACAAAGACATAACTATTAAGATATAGAGATTAATATTTACTAATATGTATGTATATGTAAAAGTAGTAAATTACTATAGTCTTAACTCTTAATGGGTTATCGGTTTACCCAATAACCCAATATTGAAAACCAATACCGAACCGATAACCCGATAATTTTTTTTTATAAAACCATTAAAAAACCGTTAACTCAATAACCCAATAGCAATAAACCAATAACACTTTTTTCGGTTCGATTTATCGGTCGATTCGATTTTTGCACACCCCTACCAGACACCAAGTGAAAAATGAATTATGACAAACAAATTAAAATAGAAAAAGTAATAAATATATAGAAAAATGTCTATTTTTTTGGGCTGAAAATGTATTTGCATACATAGAGACTGAGGAAGTCTTATAAATTTTATATCTAATTTTTTTTTTTTGGATGTTGTAGATTATTTTACAATTAAAAACTTTAAATGAATTTTATACAATGACTATATTAATACGCATCAATTTCAAATAAATCGTTGACAACTGAATGAAGTCTCATGGTCTATTAGTATCTGTGCTAATAGGACGTAGTACGTATATATTAAAAGTTAATTTTAATAATTGCGATTTATTTGATAATTTAATTTTAAAATGAGATGGTCACACACTTTAAAATGATTATAAGTTTTAGTCTCACCATTGTCTCATATTAGCACAAAAATAAAAATTTTAAAAATTATATGTTTGAACCACCAAAAATATATAAAAGGATGTATTGAGAATATATAAATGAATTTAAAAATGTATTTCCTTAAATATTTAAAAATTTTAAATGAAATGACTACATATTTTAATATTACCTATTTTATCAAGATGCCTAAGTTGATCGGGTACCACCATAATTAAATAAAAGAGCAACTTTCACATATAGCAAACACAAAAATCATATTTGTATGCTATAGCTATAGTTTGCATAATTGCACTCCATAGCAAACATAAATATGTATATTTCGCTATACATATACAAAAGAAAGCAGTTGTATATAATATGTTTCTGTTTCGGTATACATATACAAAAGATCAATTGTATAATATGTGTTTGTATAAAGCGAGAAAGAGAGAAAGGCAAAAGAGAACTGGACAGGAAAATATTTATATTGTATAATTATAAGTATATAGGAAGAAGATATATGTATTTGCATGTGCATATACAATTTTCTCTCACTTTATACAGAAACACAATTTATGCATTTCTGTTTGTATAAGCGAGAGAGGCGAGGGAGAGACTGACGAGCAAGATCTGGGAGAGTGGAGAGAGGGGAACGAAAATATATGTATATATACAATTTTCTCTCGCTTTATACAAACACAAACGCATTTTATACATTTGCATTTGTATAAAAAGCGAGAGAGGCGAGGGAGAGAACGAGAGTGGCGAGCGAGATTCACCAGGAGAGAGGCGAAATAGCAGCAGTTTGCTATGGGCTATAATTAAATCAAACTATGTTTATAGAATTTAATTTGGATTAATAGTTTGCTATTATATACAATTTTCCCTAAATAAAATTATGACATACTATACATTTTACTCTATATTAAATATAAATTTATATTTTAAACTTATAAATTAAGATTTTTGTAGTTACAAATATTTTGACGTGCGATTAAACTTGTGTTTTGTGTAGTGATTTGATTTTTCATAATCTTTGACAATTATTACACAATTGATTAATTAATTTTTTAAGGAGTTAAGGTCAAACTTTTTCTCTTTATTTTAATCTCACTTTAAATTCTCTTAATAAAAAAAGGATCAGGAAATTTTGTTTAATTAATATTAGTAAACTTGTGATATAGTAAGCACCACATACATTTGAGGATAATTTACATATAAAATTAGTCATTTTGTTCACATTTTTAACATGGAAGTAGGAAGGCCTGTTTTGATAAAAATACTCCTTCGTTGTTTACACTATATATATATATATACACACACGCTTATTTATTCTTTAATTATAATTAAGTCATATTTGTTACCATTTTAATTTTTAATTATTAAAATTAATTTAGTTAATTTGAAATAAACATTCGATATCAGATCGGAGTAACTACGCAAATAATTTTGACAGAATCACATGCGCCAATATCGTTTAGAAGAGAATTCAAAATAATACAACCACTTATAGTGGGCAGCTAACATTATTCTCTTGTTTTTTGGCATTTGCCACTTTGAGAAATTAAATTAGCTATTATATGGTCAAACACTCAAAACATTAAAGAAATTAAATGGCATTATCATCATTGCTCTGGAGAATTAAATTCATTAATGTCGGTAATCATGAAAATCATGTACTTGTAGAATTTCTGAATTAATGTGTTTTTCTTTTCCTTCTGACAAGAAAAATCGTTTTAAGTGTTACAATATAATGATATTTGACTAAAAACAAAGTTTTAAAAAGGATAATTTAAATGAGAAAATCAAAACCAAGAAAAATATAACAAATTGCAATATTAACTTCCAAATACAATTGAATTTGTTCTTGATCTTTGAACACCTAAAACTTGTTTTGAAATTGTTCGAATTCTAAATCAGTAAGGCATTGTTGGATGGCTCTGAATACTTCTGATCAATAAAACACTAAGAATAGAAAATATAATTATGTATAGTAAATTTGAATAGAATCACTAATAAGGTTATGATGAGCACTTTGAGAATCACTATTTTTTTAACATTTTAGGAAAGAAATGTTCATTATTGTTTTAGTGCAACTTGCAAAGAGATTCTTGAATTATTGTTTTAGAGAGCTATCTTTTGCCTTTTTGTAGTGACTAGCCAATGGATCCTTAGGCTTCACAAGAGGTAAAATTTCATTAACAAGATTAGTGTTCTAGTCATGGGACTAGTTCTAGAGTATAACGGGGAAATTAAGCAAATACCCTATAAAAGTAAACTTATTACAAATATATACCCCTATATGTTCATACTCTACTAAATAATTATACTATATACCTCCCTCCCCTTCAACTAATTTCACTTAACTGATACTAAATCAGTATCATATATTGTATTGGTATAATTTAGACTGGTAATTTTGCTTAACTGATACTAAATCAGTATCATATACTGTATTGGTATCATTAAGGCTGATAATTTTGCTTAATTGATACTAAATAGGTGTGTGTGTATATATATATATATATATGCACATATTGTATTGATATCAATACAATCTATGATATTATTTTAGTATCAGTTAAACGAAAATTATCAACCTTAATGATACTAATCTTGTATATGATAATGATTTAATATCAGTAAATAAAAAATTATCAGCATTAATGAATGGAGGGTATGAGATGTAATCATTTATGAGAGAATAGGTAATTCAGAATCTACTTTGAGTTTGGATATGAATTTGTAATTATTTTGGATTTTTTGGCCCATTTATATAGTTTTCCCTTTATAATTCTTATACTTGTTGAAATAAAACCTTTTTCCTTTCGATATAACAAAAAGATTAGTGTTTTATTTTTCTTTCACGAAAAAATTAGTAAATTCTATTTCTCAAAACATAGCAGTATTTTTTCTTTCAAAATTCAATATATACATTGTAATTTGTATGCACACTCTTTCAAATTGTAGATAATACATTATATACGTGTTCATACAATATCAATGTATTTATACTGTTACATTTTATATACAACAAATATACACATTATGTGTGCACATACAAGAATTATGCCTACAATTTAGTAATAAGTGTATTATGTATATATCCTTAAAATGTAAAATATAACTATTTTATGAGCAATTCCTCTTTATTACCATAGACACCGAAATTTTGTAAGACTGTATATAAGACGAGTTCTATTTCAGTTAATCAAAATTTTGTAAGACTCTATAAGACGAGTTCTATTTCAGTTAGGGTTCTTGGAGATTATTTTACCATAAACTCTAGTTCATATCAATATAAAGGTAATATATTCCTTTGAAGAGGCATCTCAAATATCTCATAAACTCTTGGGTACTCATAAAGAGATCAAGAAGAGTCTGACATGTTTTGATCTCTTTATGGATATCTCTCTTTATGAAGATCTCAAGAGTTTACGAGATATTCATAAAGAGATCAAAATATGTCAGACTCTTCTTGATAATCAAATGCTTCAAGATCCTTTCATGGAGATTAAATCCAAATCATTCTAGTTTGAGAAATATGTGGCCCTTGAATCAGAGAAAAGAATCAATGGATAAAGAATTTGTATCCACATATATTTATCAATAAAATTATATATTTTTTCATATTTTATTATGATTGCAATTTATTTTTTATTACTTTAAATTGCAAACAATTACCAATATATATTAATCCACTTAGGCTTTAAGTTCTTATACCAATTAAAGGTATTATTTTTCAAACAAACAAACTACTTGATAAGAAAATCATCATGTGTGCCACCGATATGACAAGCTTACGCACACCTATATAATATAAACATGTCTTTCATGCTTTATATTTGGTTTTTTTTGCCCCAATAATTTATACAAAGATATTTTTTATGAGAAAATATTTTTTTTATGAGAAAATATATTTATTATGAGAAAATCTGGCTAAATAATGAATTCTGGTAAGGGGTGCACGTTCTAGTGGACCTATTTCTTTGTCTATTCTATCTACATTATTGTCTTCTCCATGAAATGGGAGTTGGAGAAACTTCATCATCTCTACCATTTTAATCTACTCCTCAAAATTTTGAAAATCATTTTATTTTTCTCTCTTCCTTTAATTTTTTTGGTCTCTTCCTTTCGAGTTTGTTGTTTGTCGGATATATGTATGAAGTTAAAGTTTTGTTTCGACATATAATTTGAATTTTTATTAAATTGTATATTTTTTCGTAATCATGTAAACTCTGCAGGTTGTGAAAACTATCATATTTTCTCGATTATTATACAATCTTACCAAATAAATAAATCAGAGTTTATAAATAAATTATCGAAATAACTTAAGACACTGCATGGATAAACACATACCTCGATGTTCTTTTTATAAATACTTATTTGTGATTACAATCTTTCAAATACACGTAATTTTATAAAAAATCACTAGTCAACAATAGTAGTAATTAGTTATTCTTAAATATGATTTTTATATATGGTACGGATAATTTCTTCACCTGAGCATGAGTCCTTTTTTTTATATATAAAATTTAAAATGATGGGTATTTTTCATAAAATTATAAACTTATGTATCACGTTTTACAATCATTTTTTAATTAAAAAAATATGATTTGAAAATCTCAAATCTTTATTTCAAATTGTGTATGATTATACTGATTTGAAATTATAATTTCAAATTATGATATGAAATTACATGTCCAAATGCAGGCTAAATGTGAAAAAACTACTACTACAAGGAGATGAAAGTGAAAAACAATTAAATTTATGATCTATAGTTTTTCAAGAAGGATAAAAAAAAAATAACTTATAGAAAATTCACTAGTTTATGAGATAATTACTTATATTCAAGTTAGTTTGTAATATTACAAAGCTTATCAGATATTTTACTAGAGATACATGTATTTGGAGCGTCTGGATACGTCTAGATACATGTATCTCAATTATATGTGGTCAAAAATTAAGTGCAATTTGTTCTAGATACATTGCATCTAAGTGAATTTATATATATCATACTCCATCGCCCGCCTCTCTTCTATCTCGCTCGCCTCTCTCCTATCTCAATCGCCACTCTCTTATCTTTCCCGCCTCTCTCTCTATCTCTATCTCTCTAGCCAAATACATATATCTAGCTAGTATTTCAGATACATATATTGTTGGGTTTTAAAGGTGTGAATAGGAAATGAAGGGTTATGACTATCCCGAAGGGTTGTGACCTTTATGAAAGGTTGTATCATTTCTAAAGGGTTGTGACCGTTTGAAAGGTTGTGCCTTTTTCAAAGTGTTGTGACCTTTCTGAAAGGTTGTCTTCTTTCCAAAGAATTGTGACATTTACCCTTTGTTGGCTATAAATAGAAAGACTTTCTCTCATTTTTCTGCATCGAATTCTTCCCTTCTCTTGCATACATTTCTTACAAAATAAAATCGATCGATCGTGTCTGTGTGTGTGATTCATTGCTGTCATTTTGAGTTCGCTGAAATTATTGAAGTTAGAGGTACCGCTACTTCTTTAATGGTTAATCCGTTTTATCTTGGGAGGAATTAATCTGCAACCTCGGGTACTTGAGGGGATTAAATTTCTTAAGGACACACAGTAGAATCTATGGACTCGGATAGTTCTTTGTTTTTTCTTTTTATCTTTTATTATTTTTGGTTTGCTAATCTGAATACAGGAAACAACAAGCTTAAGAAATTTAATTGTTGGTATTTTCTATGGTAAGGAAATTACTTCTGTTTTCTGTGTTCTTTTTATTGAGAAAAACAAGATGATAAAGAGAATTATTTTATCAAATGATAAAAGAGATTTGGAATGAATTAGTAATAGTTTAATGTGTTTGAGTATATTTTCTGTAGTAAGTTTTCCTTGGATGGGTATGATTATTTTTTATTTTCTTCCCAAGTGCATTGTACCCCTTCAGCTTTCTTTTCAATGAGAAAAGTTATTTTGTGCATAAAGGCTAAGATGAACACTTTAATTATTTTTCCTATATTCTTGGTTTTATATAACTATGAGAAGAAGTAAATGAATAGATGTTGTCTCCTAACAATATTTGAACATGAGTTTAGTTTCTTGTTGAAATTAAATGTCTTCTTGAGGAAAATAGGAATATGATGGATACTGAGAAAAGAAAAAAAAATAGCAAGAAAAGTGACTTGCATGGAATCATTGCTGACAAATAGAATATGATTCAATGAGAGTAAAAATCAGGTTCTATCTTCATTTTCCTTGATTATTATTTTCTTTTTCTATCCTTTATAAGTTGGGATAAGGGTCTGAAAAATACCCTAATTTTGACTGAATTTGCTGTTACGATACCAAATTTTCATGAGGACCTATTACCCCCCTAGACTATTTAATACCGTATTTTAAACATATATGTGCCCATGTGGACATAAAAAATATTGCATAATTATAAATAGTAATGTGTCCACGTGGGCACATATATACCTTTAAAATACACTATTAAATAGTTCAGCGGGTAAAAAATACGGTATTAAATAGTCTAGGGGGTAATAGGTTCTCATGAAAGTTTGGTATCGTAACAACAGATTCGGCCAAAGTTGAGATATTTTTCAGACTTTTTTCCATTATAAGTTATGAGATTTATTTCATAAATGTTAGGATAGATGGTCATTATGTGATGATCTCAGAATATGTCTTTATTATGATTAATATGTATTATGTTTAGAGGGGGAAAAAAACTTTTGTACTTTTCTACTCCATGTGAAATTTGATTTTGTTTGACTTTTGGAGACTAAAATCTTCTGATTTTTTTTACTCCTTTGGTTTGAAAAATATAAGAACTTCACGAACAAATCAGATTGTGCATTGATTTGAAGAATATAGAAACTTCACCAATTTGTTAAATACTCTGTTTGAATGAATATTCTAACTTGAAGAGTACAAATCTTCGTCAGGAATATTAAGGCTAAATGATTTGAAAAAGATAAAATATTCATTTTAGCAGTGTTGTATTTGAGGTTTCTGGAGATTAAAACCTTTTTTTTGATTTACTACTCTGTCTGAATGTGAAATTGATTCAAAGAATATAAAAACTTTATGAGAATTCAAGGTTCATTTGGTTAACGATTAGAAGAATATAAAACTTTCATCGTTAAACTAGAAACAAGTTGTATAAAGATTGAATCTTTATTGTTATTATTCTAAATACTAAGTGGTTTGTCTAGTTGTGACAGAAAGGAAAAAATAAATAAATACTAGTAACATAAAACTAGTGATTTTTGTGCCTGCAATGGGTGTTTCTATGCATTAAATCTCCAAAAGAAGGTTTTGTGTTGCCAATGTATATTAAGATGGTATACAGTTTGAAAGCATGAAAAAAAAAATATGTGGAAAATAATTTCAAATACTTGAAAAATATTTTTGAGAACATATTTAAAATGTGGAGGGTTCTTTACTTGTGATAAAGAAAAAAATAGACTTACTATCTAATTTAAATTTGAAAGTACAAGATATGAAATTTAATGACATTCTTGTATTATGTTAGACCCACAAAATTCTTGAAGTATATTTGATATTGTGGTCGTTGAGTCTCTCTTTACTAGTATATGATATGACTAGCATAAAATCACAAAATTATATTACTCGTTCAAAAGAATTGTATTCTTTGATGAAAAAGTGTCACTTAAAATATTGTGATTTTTCATGAAAATATATGTCTATTTGTATAGACATGAACATTGGTGAAAAGTGATCTGTTATGTTTGTGTTGTAAAATAAACATTCTGATCATATTGCCCTTATTGGACCGAAGAGACTATGGTCATGGGTAATTCTATAACAAATTGAATGTTATGGAAAGTTGTTGCTGCAAAGGACATCTGGCAAGGTGCTGACTCTAAAACAATGTCTGTATTTGACAAAGTTATAAAAAGTAAAGAATAAAATATTTGTAGGAAAAAGTTACCTCACGGAAGGTCTTTTCAAATCCATTATTTCTGTTTGTTCTTACTTACTTGAATCAATTGTTTGTGACATGAATGCTTAGGAAATGTCAATTACAAAAACCTTGCAAAAACTGATCAACTTAGAAATTTTGCCTAACTTCTAGTGCAATAAATCAAAATGTCAAGTATGTGTTGAATCTAAGTATGTTAAGCATACTTATAAATTTATTGAAAGGAATTTTAATCCTTTAGAATTGATTTACACTAACACTTGTGATATGAAGTCACCACTATCTCTTGGTGGGAAAAAGTGTTTAATAAACTTTATTGACAATTGCACTAGATAGTGTTATGTTTATCTGCTGAATGATAAGGATGAAACAATATAAACATATAGGCAATATAAAACTGAAGTTGAAAATCAATTGGATAAAAAGATTGTCATGATTAGAAGTGGTAGATGTGGAGAACATGAATCTTCTTTTGCAGAAATATATTTAAAAAATGGAATCATCCATTAAATTACTGCACATACTCACCTCAATCTAATGAAATTGTTGATAGGAAAAAACCAAACTTTGAAGGAAATGTTGAGTGTCATACTTATAAGTTTAGGTTTACCACAAAATTTGTGGGGTGCTATCATTATAGCAAAAGAGAACAACAAAAAATTTGTCTGTTCAGTAAGCGAGAAACAAAAAGTTTTGTTTGTTAATAAAGGGAGCAACAAATAAAAAAAACTTTTATTTGTTAAGAAAGGGAGTAACAAAAAGTTGTGTTTGTTCAGGCTTTATTGTATCATGATAGAGAATTGCTTGACGTCCCATAAAGTATATACAAGCAATAACTATTAAAAGATAGTGATCTAACAATTTTCAATACAGTCTATTCCATATGAGAAATGAAAATGAGGGAACTATTCCCAAACGGGTCAAAATAGGACCTAAGACTATTGATTGTATGTTCACTGGATATGCTACAATGAGTAAGCATGTTGATTTATGGTTCATAAGTCCGAACCGTTGGATAGTCAAGTGAAGGGTCTGAACGACCTTAGAAAAAACCAATGGAGAATGTACTTAATAAAGAGATTCAAAGGCGTAGTAAATATCAATGGATGAATTACTTCCTTCGGGTTTGATTTTTTAACATTTCTTCTTGAAAATGAGTCCATATAGTCGAAAAAGATATGTCTTTTGTGGACTCATCCTTTTTGGAAAGAAGCTGTCAATAGTAGGATAGATTCAATCTTGAGCAACCACACTTGAGAGTTGGTTGATCTTCCTCCAAGAAATAAACCTTTGGGTTCAAAGTGGATCTACAAAAGGAAAAGAAAGTTGATGAAACTATTGGCAAATACAAAACAAGACTTGTTGTCATAGGCTTTAGACAATAAGAAAGTCTTGATTATTTTGACATATAATAGCCACTAACTAGGATTACATCAATTTAGATGTTAATTGCATTAGTTGTGGTATATGGCCTTCAAATTCATCAAAATTGACGTGAAAATATTTTTTTTTATATGGAAAATTGGAGGAAGAAATTTACATGGAATAACCCGAGGGCTTTGTGGTTCCTCGTAAAGAAAAGAAAGTCTGTATTGTTAAGTTAGTCACTTTGTGGACTACAAACAAGCGCCCAAATAATGATATGGAAGTTTGACCAAACTATGATGGCAAATGAATTCAAGATTAATGAATGTGATAAATGTTTTTATATTAAAGACACTCCAAATCACAAGATCATTGTTTGTTTTTATGTTGATGACATGTTGATCATCAAAAGAGACATTTCTGACATAAAAGCTACTAAGCATATGCTAGAAAGTAACTTCGATATGAAAGACATTAAAGTTACTGATCTGATTGAGAAGGTACTTGACAAGTTCAAGTATTTGGATTTCAATATTGTCAAGATTCCAATAAATATGAGTTTTATACTTCAAAAGAATGAAGGCAAAAGCGACTCACAATTGGATTATGCTAGAGTATTGAGAAGTATGATATATATCATAAAGTGTATGCGATCAGATATATCATGTGCTATTAGTAAACTGAGTCGGTTCACGAGTAATCTCAATTAAACTCATTGGATGACAATGAAAAGAGTTTTGGAGTATTTAAAACATACTTAAAAACTATTGCTTTGCATTATAACTAATATTCAACAGTATTGGAAGAATATAATGATGCAAATTGAATCACCAGGTCAAATGAAGTAAAATCCACGAGTGGATATGTATTTATTCTTGGTGGAGGAGTAGTCTCTTGGAAATCTTCCAAACAGAAAAGTATCGCTCGCTCTACTATGAAATCTAAGTTTATCACTCTAAATAAGGTCGGTGAAGAAGTTGAATGACTCCGAAATTTCTTGAAAGATTTTTTGGCCCAAACCTTTACCTCATGTATGCATACACTGTGACAGTTAATTTGCAATAGGTAAGGCATGAAGCATGATTTATAACGGAAAGCCTCGTCATATATGACGTAGACATAATATCGTTAGAGAGCTACTCTCTAGTGAAATTATCATAATTGACTATGTAAAGTCAAAGGATAATGTGTCGGATCCACTTACAAAAGGCCTAACTAGAGAGGGAGTTGATAGATTATCAAAGGGAATGGGACTATGGCCGAGAACAAGTTATTGTGGCTTTAACTCTACCTAGAAGACTGGAGATCCCAGGATCTAGGTTCAAGGAGATCAAACAAAGTCATTGATGACGGTTCAACATTGTCAAAATATTTTTTATGGTCCATTCTCATGATAAGACAATGTTCAGTAACAAGGATAAAGGCATTAGGACTTTTTAATGATTTTTAAGTTTGATACAGGGTATATCAAATGGTGTATCTACGGGATAGCACATTTAGAAATCACCTATGTAAGTGTGAAATGTAAGCCGCTTCAAGGAGAATTCGGTAAGGCCAGTTCTCTACACACTTATAAACCAAGACGCGTTCATAGCTGAAACGAACAAAACAATAAGAACCACAAGCAATTCAACGATTGATTGTTTGACTTATGTTGTCTAGGTATACACCAAAGCACGACAGTTCAAAGTTATTAAATCTACCGATTGACCGAGTATATCCGATATATGTTCACTATGGAAAGTTCGAAGGGAAACCCACTCATCCAGATGCAATCAATCCTTACTTACGAATCATACAATTTTTCATGCATATGTTTTAAACAATATTCATTCCCTATTCATGTGGGGGATTGTTGGGTTTTAAAGGTGTGAATATGAAATGAAGGGTTGCGACTCTCCTGAAGGGTTGTAACTATGCCGAAGGGTTGTGACCTTTATGAAAGGTTGTGTCCTTTCTAAAAGGTTGTGTCCGTTAGAAAGGTTGTGCTTTTTCCAAAAGGTTGTCTTCTTTCCAAAGAGTTGTGACCTTTACCCTTTGTTGGATATAAATAGAGAAACTTTTTCTTATTTTTCTGCATCGAATTCTTCCCTTCTCTTACATACATTTGGTACAAAATAAAATTGATCGATCGTGTCTGTGTGTGTGATTTGTTGCTGTCATTTTGAGTTCGTTGAAATTATTGAAGTTTGAGGTACCATTACTTCTTTAATGATTAATCTATTTTATCTTGGGAGGAATTAATCTCTAACCTCGGATACTTGAGGGGATTAAATTTCTTAAGGACACACAGTGGAATCTGTGGACTCGGATAGTTCTTTGTCTTTTCTTTTCAATTTTTATTATTTCTGGTTTGCTCATCTGAATACAAGAAACAACATATATCTAGTATGATTCACATATATCTGGGAATCTCGCTCGCCTCCCTCCTATCTCACCCGCTTTTTCTCCTTCTCTCACTCGCCTCTCTCCCTATTTTTGATGTATATGGTAGAGTAAATACATATATCTATATATATCTGTCTTGAAATCTGATATGAAATTTTTAATTAGTGCTAATAATATAGAAATGGATCTTGAGCATGTAAGGCTTGGCCAGTGAGGCCATTGCCTAAGCCCCCCTCCCCCCCTCCCACCCACCCCCAACCCAACATTTGGAGTCCCCAATATATATCATATAATTTATATATATAAATAAATTTGTTACTATATATTTTGTTATTATTGTTTGAGGTTATTTTATATCAATAAATTCATAAATAAATTATGATAATTTTCTTCCCTCATTGGTTGGTATAGTTGTTTCACCCCTCAAGTTAATTTTTTATCCTTTTTTATATATGAACTAAGTTATAAATATATACATCGATAGCATAATAAATTTCTTTTTTCAATCTTCTCTGAAATTGCATGAACACAAAAGCATTCATGCACCGATTTCCTTTTCATTTTAATTTCAACATAATATATTGATTTTTTATAATTTATTTTAAATATTCACCAATGAATGCAACTTAATAGAATAAATTACAATTATCATTCAAATTAGTTAGAAATTTGATTTTAAAAATGTATATAAGTATAATTTTATACTATTCATACTCAAAAGTTCAATTATTAAGTGTACGTTCTTTTCTTTTTGTTGTTTATGATGATAGTCAAATTAAGTACTGTACTATATCTCTATTCTAAACAAAATATCCAAATACTTTAAACGTGTTTTCATAATTGTGTTTATTTGATGTGATGTAATCACGCGGCTTGATTTTCCAATATTACGTGACTAAAAATAATGTGTTTTCATTTTCATCGGCTTGTCATATATTTGTCGAAAATGTCGAGATTGATTCAAAATTTAAAATTTGTCAATTTATTTTTTAATGAGTTTTTAAATATAATTTATCTTTCACGTTAAAAGTATTGAATTTTTAAATTTTTATTTTTTTTATTTTTAGAGGCTCAAACTCTAAACTTCTCATTAAGAGTTAACAAATCTCGAATCATTTAAACACAATTCAGGTTGATCACTTAAATGATTCAATTCACTATTTGTTATTATACTTTTTTTGGATTGTCTTTGATACATCAATCAGTTAGGTTTTTTTGTTTCATTCTTCATATTAGTAATGGAACAGAAAATATCCTTTTCTTTTGTGCATTTTGCTAAGACCAAATTATATATTAAAAATGTGTATATTAATTATGTATGTATAGATTATGTATGTTAAGTAATATACTTGAAAATATTTTTATCGCTTATTATTTTGATGGACAACTAAAAAAATGAAGGTGTGTAGTTAGGATATCCATGTTTTATATATTCCTTGTCCATGTGCTAGTAGAATCGAAAGTATTTACTTTACGCGATCATTGATAAATCTAGAGTCATTAACCTAAACCAACCTTTTGTCTTGTGTTCAGCAACAACAAAAAAATACAATATACATCGTAAAGTTCTACAAAATGGGGTCTAAGGAGGATATATGCAGATCTATCATTATTTTTAAAAAATAAAAAAATTATTTTTGAAAACCTTATATTCAAGAGATATTTAAAAAATTCTTATATATTATAGTGATTTGATATGGTCAAATGACAAAATTGAGATGAAAAATTTATTAATTTTAATAACTACTTATAAGTGATAGTAATAAGTCCCATAAAGATGCATGTAATATATTTACTATATAAGTTATGTTGTTAATTTTTGTATTTATTCTTCAAATAATTTTGCCTGAATCAAATTGCCAACAATTTTGTTTTTATATTTTGCTTTAGGAGCAAATTGCCGACAGCTTTTTTCTTTTCTTTTGGGGGTTACATACTTGAATCATCCTATCATTTAATTTATAATATATGTATAAAATAATATATATTTTGTATTTAAATATAAATATTTCATATAATTATGGTGTACTTCCACATATTCACTAAAAAAAAAAAGTCTTTTCGTAATGAATGCCTTTTAAAATCATAATTTATTGATATATATGATGTAAATTCGGACGATTAATGAGAGAAAAATCAAATATATTTTTTAAAAAATCGCTTTCACCGACCGATGAATGGGAATAGACTAGCTATCAGAGATAGTTTTATTACTTTGTCAGGATTAATTTGTACATAAATGCCTAAATTATATTAAATATTCAATGAATTATAAGTCACTTTAAATTTTATTTTATTTTTTTGGAATAGATAATCATCTCTACAAATATCAATTAAAACTTAATTATAATATGTATATAAATACAATACAATGCATTACTTTATTAATAAACTAATTCATCGAATAATATATATCCACTACTTCCCTATTTTTTAGTAGAAATTGTGGTACCAATAGTTTCTCCTCCTAGAGCTACAAAAATTAATTATAAGGGGCCCTATTTTTTTGTCAGGGTCGTCTTAACCCCTAGGCTACTAAAACCATCACTTTGGGCCTCCATTTTTTTTAAAAAACAATTACTTGTGTATGTTATTTTATTAAAAAAAATTTATATGTACTATGAGTGCTATAATTTTTACTAAGAAAATTGCATATGAGATAAATATAAATCTGAATTTCGCAAGGAACAATTTGATGAAAATATGGATAACGACATCACAAAGTCCCTTAAAGAATCTTTTAGAGTTGATTACTTTATGTATATAGAGTAGATCAGACTATTTTTTCACTTCAAAATAGATTTGAACCAATTGAAGCATATGAAAATATTTTTAATTTCTTATTTAGTGGTAAAATATTGAGATTACTAGATGATTAGAATTTTAAAAAAATATTGTCTTAAACTTGAACTTTCTTTAACACATAATAGTTATTCTGATATTGATGGTTTAGAGTTATTTTTTGAATTAAAAGTGTTAGAAAAATAATACAAGTAGAAGATAATGATCTAATGAAAATGCTCAATCAAACAAAAAGACTTGATTCTTTTCTAAATACATGTATTGCTTATAGAATAATGTTAACAGTTCATGTAACTGTTGCCTCAGCCGAAAGAAATTTTTTCGAAATTAAAATTAATTAAATCTTTTTTAAGATCAACAATGTCTCAAGAGAGATTGAATGAATTAGCAATATTATCATTCAAAAAAGAATTATTACTTAATTAATGACTTCGCATTTAGAATAGCTAGAAAAGTAGATTTTAAATAAAAGTATATATGTGAAAAAAACAAAATATTAGGGCCCCTCTCTTAAATTTTGTTTTAGCCTCCAATGTTGTTGAGTTGGTCCTTTTTTTTTAAACCATCAGTTGTCTTGTCTTTACTAAAGTTTATGAAACATCACTATCTCTACTATAGTAACTTCCATTATTTTGTTTGTCATGTTATATTACACCCCTCAGTAAAATATAATTTGATTAATTATTTTTATTTTTTTGAATTTCAATTTAACACTATTTTTTAAATTGTATTAATCTCTTTCTATATTTTATTGAGTAAAGACAAAAGTGAAAATTAATAATTAATTATATCTTAACTTTTTAAAATAATATTATTTAAAATTATTTATTTTTAATAAAAACGACAAGTAAAACAAACAGAAGAGAGCACACTCTTCAATTATTTGAAGTTACACTTGGTCTTTATTTACTGTATTTTATGTGCTGTTGCATCACAACTGTTTTGTTACGTTTAAGACAGAATTCATATTCTTAAAATTAATTTAGTGAACACATTGTTCATATGCGATATGGATGGAAAAAAACCAACAGACTAAAATTGTAGACAAATTGAAAAAATTTCATCGGTTTGTCAATGACTTTTCAAAGAAAATTGACGTACTTCTATTGATGATTTTTCACGTAAAAATATCAAGAGATTATTAAAGATATAATAATTTTTTTAAAAAATAATCGACAGACGTACGTCAGTTAAATATATATAACTCTAACCATTACTGTTTCTTTTTGTATATATTTGGCTTACATGAAAATACACAAACATCATTATATTAAAATGGACTCAAGTAGTAACATTATTTTAGTCTTTTGCTTGGGAAGAGTTTTCATTCCCTTGTTAGGTAGGGCAGTACAAAAAGAATCATATATATATCATGATTAGGGGTATTTGTGGTTCGGTTTGGATTTGTTAATGATTAAAATCAAAACCAAATCAATCTAGTTGATTTTTAAAATTTTTAAAATCAAACGAAAAAAATAACCGCCGGTTTGGTTATTGACGGTTTGGATCAGTGTTTCTATTTATTCGATTTGAAAATAATAATTTTTTTAGGACGTACGTATCTTGATAGACACAAACACCTAGTACATGAACAATCCATAGAAAAACTATTATTGGTTCAATTAAGCAATACTAGAGTTATCATTATACGAACAAAGTGATTCAATTAAGAGAAAGTGTGACTATTTTATGTGAAGTTGGGTAGATAAAGACTAGAATGAATTCTAATGGAATTGACTTAGGATTGTTATAGTTGGGCTAAAGTGTTAAGCTAGAGAAAATAGTAAAGTTAAAGACTTAAGTTAATTAAAATTTAACAAAATATTTATATTTTATTTATGAATAATATATAAATAATTATAAAATTTATATATCTAATTTATCGGTTCGATTTGGTTATTTTGCGGTTGTTTTTTAGTAAAATCAAAACCAAAACCAAACCAAATGGTATCGGTTTCAAAATTTAAAATCAAACCTAACAAAATATCGATTTTTTAATCAGTTTGATTCAAATTGAGGTTCAATTTAATTTTTTAATTATAACCATGAACAACCCTAATCATGATATATATTTTAATCTTTATTTAACTACCTTCCAATTTCCATATACAGAAAAGACCAATAAAAATTTCCTTTCCATTGATTAATCCAAACCTATCAATGGCCACTTTTTAAATGAATTAAATTCGTGTTGTCGAATCAAATTAATTAAACGTTAGGTATAACCAACATTGACTATATATCAGAATTAAGATGCTGCTGATATTCATTTCAACAGGAATTCAATATTTATTAAGAAATATTTTGAGAGAATTGATTTTGTAAAAAAAAAAAAAAGGTCTTTTTTTTATTTATGGTTTTTCTAATAATTTTTTTTATACATTAGAGATCTGAAAAAAATTATTTTTATTTTATATTTTGAAAATGACGAAGAGATTTTAATTTCTCGATATATTTATCTGCTTAAATTCCCTCATGTTCAATTAGAGTAAATGACCATTAGTACGTGTGGCCAGTCCTACGAAATGCTCCTTGTGGAATCACATTTAATTTTACATCTAGATGTGTTTGGTATGGAGGAAAATAGAATTTAAATTATCTTTTCTTGTTTGATTCGTTGAAATATCATGGATAATATTTTTTTTAAAAATAAATAAAATTTATAAGTGGTATATATAAATTTACGTGAATTTGTAATCGAACTTTTAATCAACCATTTTTATCTACACCGACGGATTGCAACATCGTGTTTACTCAGTAGCATGCATCACATTTCTTGAGGAAAAAAGAACGTGGCTTACTCCTTCTGATCGTCTCGTATTAGCCTGTGTTTTATAATAAGAGAAAGATTCAACAAGAGTAAAGCGGTGTGCTATTAACGTGGACACAATTGTCAAATTTGTCGATAGATTGAAAGTTACGTGACTTACGTATAAAAAAAGTCATAATTATGTCACCATATGTGAAAGTTACCTCACGTTTGTTTTTTAAAATGTGTGGAATTTCTTGAATTTTTTTCATTTATATTTTTTTTTTAAAAAATCATTAGAGAAAACAAATCTAATTTTATTTAAAATAATTAAATAAAGGAATTTTGCTTATATATACTATAGTACTCTAAAATTTACACAATGCACAAGAACACTGAAATTTAACTTAAAATTTCTTTTCCTAATACAAATTATCAAGAAAAATGAAATTTGATTTTAGTAAAGGTTATTAACCTTGAAAAGGTTAAATACACGTAACGAAAAAAGAAAACTTAGAATACAAATTTATATTTTGTTAAAACAACCTCACATTCTTGGACATGCGAAATTATATCACGAAAAGGCATTCTTGGTCATGCAATATCATATCTTGCTATGAATTCGTGAGATGAAATCACCATTTGGATATGCGATTTCACGATGATTTCATCTCATGATTTCATATCATGATATCTCATATTCTCTAAAAATCATGATTTGAGAATTCCATATCATGATTTAGAATTTTTCAAATACAAAACTTGACCCACAAGTTTATATTTTGTTAAAACAACCCCATATTTATATTCTACTAGCCATTTATTTCATATGTAAATAAAATTTATAATCATATCATTACTTTTTAAAATTTATTGTTCTCACCAACATAAAATTTATTATTACTGTAGATAGTGAAATTTTATTGATAAATCCATATTAAATTTTGGATTAATCCATAAATTCATGATATATTGACCAAGTCAAATTACTGGTTAATAAAGTGGATTAATATTTAAGTCAAAATATATGACTTAAATAAAATCCAAATCACATTTGGGTCAGTCCATTAAGTTGACAAGGCGAGCCCAACTCATGTTCTTCAATCCCAAGGACCAAAATTGCTTGGACAAAAATACCCCTAAAACCCTAGCTCAAGCTTATATAAAGAGGTCTTCATAAAACCAGAAGAAAGGAGGAAGAAAAAGAAGAAGACACGTAGAATACATAGAGAATCCTTGCTCTTCAGTGGTGATCTGCAAGTCTTCCGCATACAAAGAAGTCTTCTCTCCAAGTGTTGAACCGCAAGTACAAAGAAGTCTTCGCTCCAAGTGTTGAGCCACAAGTATTCCATCAAATCAAGAACATCATTGAAGAGAAGAATCAGGGGATTACATATCTTTTCTTAAAGATTTTTTAAAGATTGTAACCTTCGCATAAATTCAAATACAAATATTGTTGTTTGCTTGCTATTTTCCTTTTCTATTTGCTGTATTTCAGGATTGAAACTTTAGACGCTTACAATTACTTTAAATCAATTCCTACTTTATCATTTATATTCAACAAATTCATTATTTTTTATCAAATTTATTTATCAACCATATTTATTACTACTACTTTAATGTTTAATAAAAATATAGTTTTTCATCTATATTGAGTGAACAAGACTGACCACAATGACTTTGTATTTTGTAATAATTTATTATGTGATTTTATAAATTTTTGTTTATTTGGTAAGATTGAATAAATAATTGGGACTATTTTAATAGTTTTACAACTTATGAGATTCTTATGTTTATGAAAAAATATACAACACAAAAACTTCAAATCGCATGTCCAAACAAAACTTCAATTTCATCTCTTGATTTCTTATCAGGATTTCATGTTATGATTTCATCTCATGATTTCACATCCCATAGCCAAACGAGAATAACCTTTTAAGGCATGTGAACATATCCAAACATTATGAACATTATTTTCAATTTGGATAATACTAAGTAACGAGTCATGAGCTTAGTACTTGTAAAATTTGATTGATTAATGGTGATTAATTTGTATCCAAAAGTCACTTAAACGTTGAAAAATTAGATTATGAATTCTAAATGAACTTGTCGACTAGAGCAAAAAAGGAAGGAAAAAAAAAAGAGCTTTTCACATCTTATGATTAAAAGAGAAAAAAGGATCACGTGAAAGAGTTTGCATTATTGCATGCTCCTAATTTGGTATTAGGGGGGATGAACAATAGGTACCATTTTAAGACCAATACATGCATCGACCCTTTTAATAGTGTTTGTGGCACTTGATTTACGCGTTGATCCCATTTTGATTTGAAATATGTGATGATTTCATTATTTTTGATTGAGTTATGAAAATTTCTGATAGAAATATTCTACCTCTGAATCAAATTCTTTCTAGTTTCTTTGAAATAATTAGGAAATTCTTTCTAAGAGATGCAAGGGTTTTACTTCTAGTGCTATAATATGTTTGGTCCTGCTTATGGAGTCAAATGATCAATACGTTCTATGAAGAAAAATTGAAATATCAATCTCATCAAGATTATCGACCTCACACCAAATCAAGCTGGTGAACTAATTAAAACATCTCAGTAGCTAGAGGAAAAGAAAGCAAAAGTTATTCTCGTAATAGTAGCAAGCAAAATGAGAATAGCTTAATTAAATTGTGAAAATAGAGTTGTGGGAAAGCAATACAAGTGTCGTGAATATGGTAGGCGAAGTATACTAAATGTTGCACCCTAGATGGAAAAAATCCGATAGCCGAAAACATCACTAGCTTAAGCTCTGACCCGAGTAGCATAAGAAAGGTGAAATCTTGTGTGAATCACCAAAGACCAGTAGCAAAAAATCAGAAGAGGGAGAGCATTGTGTGTGTATACACACATAAAATTTGAGTTTTATGCACTGACAATATATATGCATTATGTGTATATGTATATTTTATGCATTGACAATATAAAAATTAAAAAATATGTATATTATTATAATCAGATCAACTTAAAAATAAGTATAAATAAAGTTTTATGTTAAGCATTAATTGATAACTTGATATAAATAGGGAAACTTTCGCATATAGTCACTCAAAAATAGCTTAATTATGCTCCATAGATATAGTTTGCTAATTACGATTCGTAGCAGGAGAGTGGCGAGCGAGATTGGGAGAGGGAGGAGAGAGCGCAGAGAGTGGAGAGAGACGAATTGTATATGTATATTTTTCTAATTATATATGTATATCTGTCAAATAATTGTATATATGTAACTAATATACGTGTGTATTTGTATATCTAGCGAGTGAGATTCGGAGAGGGAGGAGAGAGACGAGCGAGAGAGGGCAGAGAGTGGAGAGAGACGAACTGTATATGTATATTATAACTGATATACATATGTATTGTATATCTTGCCAGAGAGATTGGGAGAGAGTGGAGAGAGGCTAATTGTATTTGTATATATGTCATATAATTGTATTTGTATATGTATAAAAGAGGACAAGTGACATAATTAAAGCTAAAATTAAGCTACGAGCCATAATTAATTCAAACTATAGCTATATTAACTAATTAACTAGTATATGCTTGCTTTTCCGCGTATTTTCCCATATAAATATTAACTAACTATTATCACAATTTAAAATTCATTAATAATGTAAAAATATCTTCACCACAGTAATAGTATATAGTATATACACAACTTAAATCCATACACGTAATCTGATTTGAGTCCTTTTTATTTATTAAATGGGAACATGGAGCTATACCTTCAAACTCGAGGGGAGAAGTTTCAAGTTAGTGCAGCAAGTCTCAAGTCTCAAGCCAGCCACTTTCTATGTTAGTGCAGCAAATCTCAAGTCTCTCTCACACAATAATAGATGACTGAATAACTATAACATTCAGAATTTGAAGAGTCTAAGGACATCATGGAAGCATTTGACAAAGAATGGTTATCATCATCTTACAGAGTAACAAATAATTAATCATGTTAGCTTCAAGTCGTTTGTGTATGAGAAATAATCACAGGAGAATAAAAAGATGATTAAGAAACGTTGAGTTACATCAATTACTAATATGATATGCCTATTAAATTTGCAAGATTTCAGAACACTAAGTTTCAACCTTGAGTTACAAGACTTAGCATACATGGCCTTGTTTGTGCTACCAAGAATACCAAGAAACACAGGGCAAACATTCTGCTTATATGGGAACCATTGTTGTGCCATAATTTTCTTATCTTTAGAAAAAATTACTTTTTGAAATGTTCTAAGTATAAAACAATTTGAGAAAAATACTTAGAGAAGAGTCGCCACTTAATTTTTTAAAGAAATTAAGAAAACTTATAATTTTCAAAGATTTAAACAAAAAAAATCATTTGAAAATACCAAATAGGGTTCGGGGTTCAATTTACACTTCGAGAAGGGTTTAAGCATTCGAAGTGCCCGCTAACATGCGGTTGACCTGTGACTTGACTAAATGATTTTTTTGACTAATTCTTTAGAAAAATGATTTAACATAAAATATAATAATTTACAATACTTGATTTAACTTTGAAAAAATATAATTAAATAAATGACACATTTTTATTTCATTTTTAATTTTAGAGAAAGGGATCCAAAATGGGCCATTTGAATTTAATTACGAGTGATTAGAATATTAATAAAACTAGATTAATTAGACTTCATGTAATTCATTTTGAAATAATAATCTAAACCAATTTAACAAATTAAAAACATGAAAATCATTTTTTATTGATTGACTAACTTTTTTTTTTTTTTTTGAGAGAGTGACTAAGTGTAGATGCATATATTTTTATTTTATTTTTATTAATTGAAAAGGTTTCGACTAATGTTTTCAAAGTTTATTTGAGAAAAAATATTTTTACTTAAAAAACAATTTTAAAAATGAAATAAAAAAAAAGTGATTAAATGGAGAGACATTAAAACATATATATTTTTTTTTAAAGAACAAAAGGTTTCACTTGATTAGTACGTATAATTTGATCAATATATTTGATTAATAAAATAAATGAACACTAAAACATTGAAATATATTAACATTAAACCAACACAAAGGAAAGTGGTTCATCTTTTAGGGAATTTCTTTAAGTTAATTAATAACTATAAAGTTAGAGTTAAGTAAAATTAGTCAAACATAATCAAAATAAGTAGGAGGGTAAAATAGATAATGAAATTGGGCCCTTATTGGGCCAATTTCGCTGCAAATTCTTGGGTTTTAGTCCAATCCCGTTTTTGTATATATTTTTTGTATATCAGTGTATATGAGCATGTATATCAGCTCTTTTCATGTATTTCCTGCTTCCGAACACCTGTATTCCGCGTCAGCCCTGTATTTTTATGTTTTTGACATGTATATCAGTGTATAATGCTGTATATAGCACGTATACAGCCCCCTTTTTTGGGGTTTGAATTAGTTTCCAGCAACATGTTGGATCTCCGAGGCCTGTAACAACTTTAGAATATATAGGGGGCTAACTCGATGGAGGAAAAGCAAAGATCGAGCCTCTATGGCTCAACTCCGAAATGCAAGAAATGAGTCCCAAGTGAACTCGGATCATTGGTGTCACATGTATCAAAAGTAAAGGGAAAAGGAATTAGTGAGGAATTTTGAACAATTCATATATATAATTGTGTATTCAACTAGAGATAATTGTTATATAACTCATTCAAGACACTTACAGATTACTACAAATATCCAAAGAGAACATATAGGCATCAAAAGCATCACTAATGCTCACCGGGTAATTCATATACCCCTTCCAATAATTCTATCTTGACAAATTAATGCACATCTCATGACAAATTACTATATTTCCTGATTTCAAAAATCATTAGAAGCACAAGTATAAACAAATGTTGAAGGACTTAATATTCAAAGCAAAACATCTACTAGCACTAATTGAGATAAGAACAGATCTAAAGGATTAAGGCACTAGCGATTAATTTGAATATTGGAAAATAGTGATCACAAACAGATGCGGCAAACTTGAATGGAGAAAAAGAAAACAGAAACGGAGCAAATGCCATATGAGAAAACGGAAACAAAGCCTACACTCCGAAGTAGACTCAACAAAGTAACCCAATAAAAGGAATAAGGAATGAGCAGTAACAGACACAATACAAGAACCCAAAAAAAAAAGTAGCAAATACGGCACATGAACTCGAAATATTTATATGTTAATTCCTTCATTCAACTCGGGGTGAAAAAAAATAAGGATAAGACATCAAGCATTAAACATTAATGCTGGCTATGAGAACACACTAAGGCTAATATAACATTCTGAACTTAAACACAGTAATATTATGAAAGTCAAGAAAATAAGAACTCTAGTAGACAATGGTCATCCTCCCAACATCCACATACATATTCCAGTCACCTTCCAGACTAAGTACAAAAGAGAACAAATAGCTCCAGCTCTTATTAATAGCCAAAAGCAAACAATCATACCGAACAGAACAAAACGAGTTGACGCAAGAAAGGAAGGAACCAAAAAATAACTTGAATAAACACACAAAAAAAAAAAAAACACTATACTACATGATTTGAAACCAGCAAACAGCTGAAACATGATCCCAAATAATAATATATGGACAGCTTCACATAGTCAAAAATCCAACAATGACACAGTAACGTAAAATGCTTGAATTGAAAGATGAGTATTACCTTTAGGGGTGCAGCGGTCTGAGCAAAACGAGCTATCCATGAAGGTAATTTCACCACTAAAACGAGATTACAAGGATTCTTATGAATAAACAAGGAAACCACACTATAGTCGCACTAATCTCTCTTCGATTTCGAATGTATTTGGTTTGTATTCTTACTGTTTTTTCGCCCAAGTAGCTTTGTGTATTTTTCTCTAAAAAAATCCTTTCCCATTAATGGAGAAGAAGAGACATATATAAGGGGGTAATCTTGGGTTCAAATTGGAGGGGAAAAGGGTAGAATCGAGATTCGAATTCGGCCCCAATTTGAAATTTCTTCCCCAAGAGATGGAGAAAAGATGCTTGTACAAGATTTCAACCGAGATCCCTCAAAATCCGGATGAAAAGATCGGAGTGGGCTGTTGTTGCAGGCCTGCTGGTTTTGACGCGATTTCCGCTGGATTTTGTGAAGAAGACGAGAACCGGTATGGGTAGTGGGGTTGTCTGGTTTGGGCGTCTGCTGTAGCTACGCGATTTTTGGGTCTTGCAGTGCATTCACGTTTTTTGGTGGAATTTTCTGGACTCTCTGGAGTGCTGGAGAAGAAAGCAAGATGCAGGGGTCGTTTCTAGTTGTTGTTGTATCGTATTGTTGCTATTGTATTGTTATTTTTGATGGGCTGGGTCAGAGGGTTGAAAAAGTGGGCTGGGAGTTGATTTGGGCTGCTGAAAAATTTTCAGATAGTCCCAAAATTGATCTTCTAAGGATCCAAAAGGTGAGGTCAAAAATGGGTTATATTTAGAGTTTAAGAAATAGCCAAGTTGAGTTAAATTAATAAATTCGGCTAAATCATAAACAAGATGAATTAATATTAATTAATAAATGAGATTCTTAATCTTAACGAAATAAAATAATTAATTCGATTATAAAATAATTAATTTAATTACAAACTAATGAACTCGAAATTATAACTATAATTTAAAATAAATTAAATTAATAAAAATATTTAACTAAAATGTAAAATCCTTTGTGATGATTTTCAAATATTTATAAAATAACGTGATTGTAAAAATATACGTATTTATTATTAAAACTATTAAAATTATTAAAAATGATAAAATTACTCTAAAATAACTTGAAAGTATTTTGAATTTCATAAAATTCACTAATTCAAAATTACAACCCTTACTGCTAATAAAGTATTTAAAATATAAAATCTTTTCGAGATGATTTTTGAATACTCATGAAATGCATTAATTATATACACAACTAAATAAAACATATATTTTATTAAAAAAGTGACAAAACTATTTAAAATAACTTGCAAACTATGTTTATTTTATTTTATTTCTGAAATTTTTATAAAACTCATTATTTTAAATTGTTAGAAATCGAAGAAGCTTGACGATTAATTTATATTGTAGAGGGTCAAAATTGGGTGTCAACAACCATATCTATTAGTCAAGCTTGACAGCCACTATCGATTTTTTTTTTTTAAAATGCAAGCAGGGATTGTTGTAAAACCTGTGTTGGGAATCTTCAGGCGGACTGGAAAAAGGAAAAATTCTTGATAAGCATTAATAGGAATAGGAAAGAAGAGAATAATCATACCGTTCAAGCTTGTATAGATAGCAATAGGATATTTCATACAAAAAAAAAAAAAAAAACTTAGAAATTGGGAGGAGAGCTTCCAGAAATTTTCAATTCGAACAAACTATTACATTTGATGTCAAAAGCAGTGAAATTCTATCACCAAATTTGTGCACCAACTTAAAAATCAAATCACTCTTCAATAATTTTCCATCAACTTGCTTTTCCTCCCATTTTTGACTCTTATATTCTCTTCAAATTGAATACGGAAGGGGAAGAGACAAAATGCACGGAAACCTGCTATCAACAAATTGAAAAAAAAAATACAAATATTTCAATAATAACCAAAATAAAATTTTAAGAACTTGTAAATTGGGAAAGAAGAAAAGGAAAAGTACAGGAAAAGGAGCAGCAATCTATGGCAATAACTATCAAAATTTAAATTTGATGATGCAACAAAACTACCGTTTAAATCCCAAATAAAGCAGCAAAATTGAAACAAAAATTAAGCCGACTAAATGGAAAATTGATAAAATAACTGAGCATAGATATGATTTTGGGTTGGAAAACTTTTTTGTAGTAGCTTGGAATTTTCAACCTAGTTCAGATTTGGACTAAATCAGAGTCATTAAGGTGTAGGGAAATCTGGTAACAATAGGGTGACTTATTTATGATTTTGATTACATGAGTAGTTAGATAAATCGTTAAGAAATCCGTACAACTTTACGGAATTGAATTCTAGTGAGTAGAACTCCCGAAATCGATCTTAGCGTGAATGATATTTTCTAAGCATCGTTGGTTAAATGTGTGTTGTGAAATAGGGGTCTTGGAACTATTAAACTAGCTCACTGTTTCGTGCAAGCCTCTTTGGCGGTGGTTTTGGTCTCTTTGGCGGGGCCGTTGTAGTGGGGTGAGGACCACTGTGGCGGGCCAAACGCGACTTAAAGTCGTAAATAAACCCTAAAATGACTTTATTCTGCACTTTTTGATTTTTAGAGCTAAGGAACGAACTTCAGGCGACTCTTGATAGTTTTCCACCATTCTTGAGGCTAAATGTAAGCTTTTCACTCTCCGAATCCGTTTTTCGATCCGTAGAACGTAATAGAATGGATGATTATCGATGGCGGGGGGGGGGGTTGATCTAGATTCTATGGTGGAAACAACCCTATTTTGGGTACTTGGGATCATGGGTATGATCTAGGGTTGATGGAATTGTTAGTAATCCGGGTAATTCGTGATTTTTTTGTTGATTTTCGTATTATATTGATTGTTTGTAGACCAAGAACAAGCGGAACGAATCCAAAAAGAGAAGGATCAAATTTCTTAGGGTTTTAAGCTTGTTTCGAGGTAGGTGATGGTTGTGATTCTATGATTGTGTGATGTATGTTTGTTCTTGCTTCATTATGATACATGTATGTATGCGAATGTTGCATTATTGATCATACTTGTTGTAAATGAGATAGATGAGTAACTATATTCCATGAATCACTTCTTGCTTGTATGATTATTGAGAATGTACTTGTGATTTTGATTGTGGTGTGTTATTGGATCGGATACCGCATTTCGGCACACTAATTGGGATCCGGCATAATTATGGGATCGATTGCCACGTTCCAGCATAATTATGGGATCAGTTGCTATGTTCCGGCATAAATATTGAATTAGGTACCATGTTCCGGTATGCTAACAGTTTGGGTTTGAGCATATGATAATCGATATTGTATATGTTCGGTATGTTGCATGTTTGTAGTGTTGTATTGACTTGCTTATGTTACATTTAGTGAGATAGCTGCGTGATCCTACCAGTACACTGTGCTTGTGTACTGATACTGCACTTTCTCTTTCTTTGTTGAGTACAGGGCATCGTTAGGCAGCTATTGACAGACCCCGCTTAGAAGATTAGTAATCGCCGATCGAATTCAAGGATGAGCAGTCCTTTCAGGCTGTCATGAGTTCTCCTTTCGTCTATATCCACATTTCAGACTTAGACTTTTCTAGTTAGTTATTAGTTGTTAGTTTGGGGTTGTGACCCTTCTTGTTTAGACTTTGGTTCATTGTTAGATGTTTTGGTACCTTTATTTTCAGGTTTTAGGTGTATTTTTCTGTATTGTTAGTTGTTAGATCTTTTGAAAGTTTATGGGAACTTTAGTTTTTAGATATTATTCCTGTTTGCTTATCCTTAAATGCTTTAGTTTTTGGTTTAGTTGCTTGGTTTGGGTTGTAGTAGTGGTTCTCCCACCAGAGGGTTAGTGTGGGTGCCAATCACGACGGTGTGGGTCATGACAAAGTTAGTATCAGAGCCTAGGTTCGTTGATCTCGATGTACCAAAACGAGTCTAGTAGAGTCTTCCGAAAAGGTACAGGGACGCCTTTACTTTTCTTCAAGAAGCTATAGGACTTTAGGAAATTTCTCTGTTTTCTCTTATCTCATTTCATTCTATGACTTGATTCCAATTGATATCTGGCGATTCAAATTGGTATCTAACCTCCTTCACTCTTCTCTCCGTAGATCATTAAAACTAGATTTAATGGCGTCAAGCCCGTAGCTCCTGTCAATGCTCTAATTAAGGAACCTGCAGCGAGATGTCACGGTCAAGACAGGGGTAGAGACCGAGGAAGAGTGGCGCCTACTAGAGATGGGGTACCGGTCAAAAATGCACCCCAAAATGAGGCCTCTCCCATACATCACGAAGAGATAAAAGTAGATATCGAGGTTGAAAACATTAAGGAGGTGGGACAAGAGGAAGAGGTGCAGGCTGAGACTACCGATGTTCCTCCCATAGAACCAGTGCTAGCTCTACAGATCATGTCATTCTTGAAAGGGTTGGTTGGTCCTGGAGTGCTTCCTTCTGTTCAAGAAACTCAAGCTCCCACTAATCCCCCTATTGCTAGCACTGCACCCAAGACGGATGGAACGAGAGGTAATGATGCTTTCTTCCGTCCTTTGTTGGGTTCTGTTATGACTGCTAATGAGCATGAAATGTTGACTATGTTTTTGAAGCTAAAGCCTCCTGTGTTTCTTGGTTCTGAGAATGAGGATGCTCATGAGTATATCTTAGACTGCTATGAGAAGCTTCATAAATTGGAAATTGTCCATCAGTATGGGGTTGAGTTCGTGACTTTTCAGCTTCAAGGCGAGGCTAAGCAATAATGGAGAGCTTATATGGACCAAATTTCATGCTCTGTTTCTAGGGAAGTATGTGCCTAGAACTTTGAGAGATCGCAAAAAGAATGAGTTCATGGCTTTGGAGCAAGGTGGTATGTCTGTGGCTGCTTATGAGGCCAAGTTCTATGTTTTATTGAGATATGTTACTCAATTGGTGACTACTGAGGAGGAGAGGATCCATTAATTTATTAAGGGATTAAATTTTGAGTTGTAGGTTTTATATGTTCATATGACCTTTGCAGGGAGGAACTTTAATAAAGTGACAGACTATATTAAGAAAGTAGAGGGGTGAGGCGAGACGGTCAGGCTAAGGCATTGGCAAAAAGGGCCAAAACTTGGGTAACTTTTAAGGTTCTTACTCCAGGGGGTCCGGAAGGCCAACGCTTGCAGCCAAGCCAATTTAGTCCGTTATGCTCGCCTCTACATGTAATTACTCGAGAACTCCACCTCATAATTTGATTCAGGATATCCAGGGAGTTGTATTTTCGATGGGCAGCAGGCCATCTTTTGATCGTACATGTTACAATTATGGTGAACCTGGGCATATAAAGAAAGATTGTCCCCACCCACGAGTGTTAGATTCCGCGCAGCAGCAGTCTAGAGCAGTGGTACCGATGGACAATGGTAATAATGGTAGAGGACGTCCACAAGGTAGGCGATGAGGTAATCAGCGAGGCCGCGAAGGTAGAGGAAATGGTAATGCAGGCAGAGGTAATGTGCAACTAGGTAGGGAAGTGGCTCGTCAAGATGATATGGCTCAATGTTATGCCTTTTCGGGCAAGAATGAGGCGGAGGCATCTGACACAGTGATCACAAGTACTATTCTTATTTGTGACCAGATGGCTAATGTGTTATTTGATTCGGGTTCTACTTATTCCTATGTATTCATGCGATTTGCCTCAGAATTTGCTATGATTTGTGATATACTTGATGTCCCTATCCATGTTTCTACCCCAGTTGGAGAGTCAGTAATAATCACCCATGTCTATCGTACTTGTTCTATTTTGTTTATGGGTTTTCAGACTTGGGCTGATTTGGTGATTTTGGATATTACTGATTTTGATATAATCTTAAGCATGTCTTGGTTGTTCCCTTATTATGTTGTAGTTTATTGTAATACTAAGTCTGTAACTCTAGAAATTCGAGGAAGGGAAAAATTAGAGTGGGAAGGGGTGTACAAGCCTAAGCAAGCTAAGGTCATATCCTCCATTCTGGCAAGGAAATTGATAGGGTAGGGTTGTTTGGCATACTTGGCTCATATTAGGGATGTTGAGGTTGAGTCTCCATCTATTGAGTCTATTCCTGTGGTGTAAGAATTTAGAGAAGTGTTTTCTAATGATTTGCCTGGTATGCCTCCGAATAGAGATATAGACTTCTACATTGATTTAGAACCTGATACTCGTTCCATTTCTATCCCTCCATATCGCATTGCTCCGGCAGAATTAAGAGAGCTTAAGGCTCAAATCCAAGAGCTTCTTGATAAGGGATTTATTCGTCCTATTGTTTCCCCATGGGGTGCTCCAATTTTGTTTATTAAGAAAAAGTATAGTAGTATGAGAATGTGTATAGATTACCGGCAATTGAATAGGATCACTATTCGAAACAAGTATCCTTTGCCTCGAATAGATAATCTTTTTGACTAATTATAGGGTGCATCAGTTTTCTCCAAGATTGATCTAAGATCTGGCTACCATCAATTAAAAATTAGGCATGAGGATGTGCCCAAGACAATGTTTAGAACCCGCTATGGGCACTATGAGTTTTTGGATATGTCTTTTAGTTTGACTAATGCGCCTGCAGCTTTTATGAGTTTGATGAATGAGGTGTTCAAGCCATTTCTTGATTATTTCGTCATAGTCTTTATTGATGATATTTTGGTCTATTCGAAGAGTGATGAAGAGCATGTCGACCATCTTCGTATTGTTTTGGGTGTTCTTGGGAAACAAAGGTTATATGCGAAATTCTCTAAGTGTGAATTTTGGTTGACATCAGTTGCATTTTTGGGACATGTAGTTTCAAAACAAAGGGTAATAGTAGATCCTTAAAAGATTGAGATGGTTAAGAATTGGGTTCGGCCTATCTCTGTGACGGAAGTTAGGAGTTTTGTGGGGCTCGCTAGCTACTATCAGTGATTTATGAAGAACTTTGCTTCTATTGTTACCCACTTGACTAATTTGACCAAAAAAGGAGATACCATTTGAATGGACTAAAAAATGTGAGGAGAGCTTTCAAAAGCTTAAGACTCTCTTGACCACCGTACCTATTTTAGCATTACCAGTGAAAGGTAAAGATTTTATAGTTTATTGTAATGCTTCACATTCTGGTTTGGCTACTATGCTGATGCAGGATAAGAATGTTATACCTTATGTGTTACGTCAATTGAAGGTACAAGAGAGGAATTACCTAACGCATGATTTGCAGTTGGCAGTGGTGGTGTTTGCTCTTAAGATCTGGCAGCATTATCTTTATGGCATTAAGTGTGAGGTATTTACTGATCATCGTAGTTTACAACATGTGTTTAACTCAAAAGGATCTGAATTTGAGACAGAGAAGATGGATGGAGTTACTCAAGAATTATGATGTGACTATTCAATACCATCCGGGCAAGGCTAATGTGGTGGCAGGCGTTTGAGTAAAAAATTGGTGAGTATGGGTAGTTTAGCTTGCTTGAGTGTATCCAAGAGACCTTAGCTAAAGAAATCCAGACCTTGGAGTCTAAGTTCATGCAGTTAGGCATCTCAGAAAGAGGTGGGGTGTTAGCTAGCATTGAAGTGAGGGCCACATTCACTGAGGAGATCAAGGTCAAGCAGTTTTATGATAAGAATTTGGAGGAGCTTAGAAAGAAGACTGCGATTGGTAAGGCACAAGAGACCACTGTTGATGCGGAAGGTGTGCTCAATTTTAAAGGAAGAATTTATGTTCCTAGAGTAGATGACTTGATTCAGAAGTTGTTGGTAGAGTTTCATGGTTCTTGATATTTCATATATCCGGGTGTGATCAAGATGTATCGAGATTTGAAGCAAATTTATTGGTGGCCGGGCATAAAGAAGGATATAGCAGAGTTTGTGGCTAGGTGTCAAAATTGCCAACAAGTGAAGTATGAACAACAAAGGCCTGTAGGTTTGCTTCAAAGATTGCCAATTTCAGAATGGAAGTGGGAAATGATAGCCATGGATTTTGTGGTTGGTTTTCCCAAAACTTTGGGGAAGTTTGATCCTATTTGGGTAGTGGTTGATAGATTGACTAAGTCAACCCATTTTATTTCGGTAAGAATAGATTATAATGCAGAACAATTGGCTAAAGTTTATGTGAAAGAGATAGTGAGGTTGCATGGGTGCCCCTTTCTGTCATCTCAGACCGTGGTACCTAATTCACATCCAAGTTTTGGAGGAAGTTACATGATGAATTGGGCACACAACTCCCTTTTAGTACATCATTTCATCCATAGACGGACGGGCAGTCAAAGAGGACTATTCAAGTGTTAGAAGACATGTTGAGGGCATGTGTGATTGATTTTGGAGGGCATTGGGATAAGTTCTTACCTTTATGTTCTCTTATAATAATAGTTATCACTCCAGCATAGATACGACACCATTTGAGGCACTTTATGGGAGGGGATGTAGATCACCCATAGGTTGGTTCGAAGCTGGAGATGTGAAACCTTTGGAAATTGATTTAGTGAAGGATACTCAATATAAGGTGAGGAGTATTCAAGCAAAGCTTTTAGCAACCGAGAGTAGACAGAAGAAGTATGCGGATCATAAGGTAAGAGACATGGCATTTCAAATTGATGAGAATGTTCTTCTTAAGGTATCACCCATGAAAGGGGTAATGATATTTAGCAAGAAAGGTAAGCTAAGTTCGCGATACATTAGTCCCTTTGAGGCTCTTGAATGCGTAGGACCGGTGGCGTATAAATTGGCTTTACCTCTTAATTTAGCATAAGTTCATCTGGTATTTCATGTGTCCATGTTGAAGAGGTATCATGGTGACGGGGATTATATCATTAAGTGGGACTCAATTGTGTTAGACAAAGACCTTCAATATGAGAAGGAACCGATTGCAATTCTTGATCGTGATATGCATAAGTTGAGGACCAAGGAGATTAAGTCTGTAAAGTTCAATGAAAGCATAGTCTAGTTGAGAAAGCTACTTGGGAAACCGAGAGGGATATGCGAGACAAGTATCCCCAATTGTTCATTGATTCATGTACTATTTTATTCATTCTTTTGCCTGTTTTTCCTAAGGTTGTCAATTGGGGACGAGTGATGGGTAAATTGTATCTATTGTAACGATCGGGGTCCGTCGCTATAGAAAAGCCAACAGAGAAAAATTTTGGGTCGGAAAACTTTTTTGTAGTAACTTGAAATTTCTTAACCTAGTCCAGATTTTGATGAAATCAGAGTTGTTAAGGTGTAGGGAAATCTGGTAACAATTGAGTGACTTATTTATGATTTTGATTACATGAGTAGTTAGATAAGTCGTTAAGAAATATGTACGACTTTACAGAATTGAATTCGAGTGAGTAGAACTCCCAAAATCGATCTTAGCGCATACGATATTTTCTGAGCGTCATTGGTTAAAGGTGTGTTATGAAACGGGGGTCATGTAACTATTAAAATAGCTCACTATCTAGTGCAAGCTGCTTTAGCGATGGTTTTTGTCGCTTTGGCGGGGCTGCTGTAGCGTGGTGAAGACCGCTGTGGCGGGTCAGACGCGTCTTAAAGTCATAAATAACCCCCAAAACAACTTTATTCTACATTTTTCAATTTTTAGAGCTAAGGAACGAACCCTAGGTGACTCTTGACGGTTTTCCACCATTCTTAAGGCTAAAGGTAAGCTTTCCACTCTCCGAATTAGTTTTTCGATCCGTAGAACGTAATAGAATAGGTAATTATCGATGGGGGAGGGTTTTGATCTAGATTCTATAGTGGAAACATCCCTATTTTGGGTACTTGTGATCATGGGTATGATCTAGGGTTGATGAAATTGTTAGTAATTCGGGTAATTAGTGATTTTTTATTGATTTCTGTATTACATTGATTGTTTGTAGACCAAGAACAACCGAAACGAATCTGGAAAGGGAAGGATAAAGTTTCTTAGGGTTTCAAGCTTGTTTCGAGGTAGGTGATGGTTGTGATTCTATGATTGTATGATGTATGTTTGCTTTTTCTTCATTATGATACATATATGTATACGAATGTTACATTATTGATCACACTTGTTGTAAATGAGATAAATGAATAACTATATGTCATGAATCACTTTTTGATTGTATGATTATTGAGAATGTATTTGTGATTATGATTGTGGTGTATTGATTGGATAGAATACCGCGTTCTGGTACACTAATTGGGATTGGTTGCCATATTCTGGCATAATTATAAGATTGATTGCCACGTTTTGGCACAAACATTGGATCGGGTACCACGTTTCGGTATGCTAACAGTTTGGGTTTGGGTTCCATGAAAGGACCAATGACTTGTTATAAATGTATAGTGTTGAGCATGTGATAATCGATATTGTATATGTTCGGTATGTTGCATGTTTATACTGTTGTATTGATTTGCTTATGTTACACTTAGTGGGATAGCCGCGTGATCCTATCAGTACACTTGTGGTTGTGTACTGATACTGCACTTGCTTTTTCTTTGTTGAGTACAGGGCATCTTCAAGCGGCTATTGACAGACCTCGCTTAGCATATCAGTGATCGCCGATCGAATTCAAGGGTGAGCAGTTTTTTTAGGCTTCCATGAGTTCTCCTTTTGTCTATGTCCACATTTTGGACTTAGACTTTTCTAGTTAGTTATTAGTTGTTAGTTGTTAGTTTGGGGTTGTGACTCTTCTTGTTTAGACTTTGGTTCATTGTTAGATGTTTTGGTACATTGACTTTCAGGTTCTAGGTATATTTTTCCGCATTGTTAGTTGTTAGATCTTTTGAAAGTTTATGGAAACTTCAGTTTTTAGATACTATTTCTGTTTTCGTATCCTTAAATACTTAAGTTTTGGTTTAGTTGCTTTGTTTGGGTTGTAGTAGTGGTTCTCCCGGATGAGTCCATAATTTGGACTCATTTAAGGATTCATTTTAATAGAATTAGTGTCCTAAAATGCATATTTTGTCTTAATAAATGATGTAAATTCTTAAGTTTCAGGTATTTGAAGTTTGAGGCAAAGCATGGACACTGCTTGGCAAAAAGGAACAAAATGACTAAAAAGACGAAGAAAAGAAGGCCTGAGGATCGCGTAATGCATTAGGTGATCCGCCGAATGGCTTAAACCTCGCTCAAAGTTCCAGTGTGCTGAGCCCCGAAGGAAAAGATCAAGTTGTCAATGAAAGGGAGTAGTCGTCGCGTCGCCAAACAGTTCTGCGAAGTAGTACTATATCGGTCAATGATCCAGAACACGAAGATGCTGAAGGCAAAAGTTGAAAGGCGATAAAGCACACCAAAGGGCGGATCGCCGAGTGCATCGGCGATCCCGACTAGCTGCATCGAGTGATCATTCGCAACACATTTTTTGACAATTATAAATACTAGTTGAATTTTTATCTTAGTATGTAATTTCAGATACAACATTTTATTTTTTTAAGTTTCAAGTAGAGAGACCTTGTTCTTAGCTTTTAAAGATTTGAAGACTTCCAATTACAATAAATTGGAAGTGGGTGTTGAAGATTCTTCATCCTAGACTCGTTTAAAGTGAAAATAAATCATACCCAGTTGATGTTACTTTGATTTGGTATCATTTTCTTCCCTTTTTCTATGTCTAGTTAAAATCTCAATTCTTGGAGTGTGATTTTGTAAATATGGGTTAAATTTACTGTTGGGTGTTGCTTATTGTTGGTATATTCGCTGTTTAAATGTGATTTCATTTAGTAGTTGCGCTTGAACTTAATGAGATTGTAGTTGCCAATACAATTTCATCTTAGTGTTTTTGGCTTGCTTGAGAGAGAGATTTTAAAACTAAGACTACTAAATTGATAGCCGGTGGTTATTGGGTCGTCGTAGGTTCAGCTCGAGAGAGTGAATCCTAGGCCATCTCCCAGACTTTCAGCTTGAGAGAGTGAATGGGCTAAGGCGGAGGCTGTGCTTAAAAGCGGCAACTTGGTGTTCGAGAGAAACCGTGTTGATTCGGGGTAAATTGCTCGAGAGAGAATTTACCTCCACTAAAGTCTAGCCTAGTTACAAATATTCATTGATGTACTATCAATAACATTTACCCGATAGTGTCTTTTATCCCATATTTCTATCACATTCCAAGAATCCCATCTCTCTATCTCGTTTCCTTATATTTTTGTTGTTTTTGTTGATTAGATAATACAAACCCCCTTGATAATTGACGCTTGCGTCACCCCTTAGATTTAGTATATTTTTATTCGTTAATATTTACAGCTATGATTGATTAGAACTTGATTTTACATTTCTATTAATTCTTGAAACCACTCCCTGTGGGAACGATCCCAACCCTTGGTTGGGTTATATTACTACACGTGATCATTGGCACTTGAACCAAAGTAGTGTCCTGATACATGAAGTCCAAATGGCGCCGCTGTCGGGGAGTGGTGTTAGTTGTGAATTTGTAGTTAAGTAGGATTTTCATTCTTGTTAATTATAGTTACACTTACTTAATTTTTAGTTTTGGTTTGCTTGTTTGTTTATTGAAACAGGAAAGATGAGTATGAATGGTAACTATGGTACCAAATTGACCAAGTGCTATCTTCTCTCTATCCAAAGCCAAAAGAGGGGTGGCCTCATGAAAATGAGGCAAACCTCACTAATGGAACTTGAGTGAGGAGTTACGTCGTACCACGATGTTAAATAAGACGCTTCTTAGGAGGCAACCCAAGGTTTTATGGCTTTATTTTTTCTTTAAGAAATAATGGCGTGTTGTTTGTGCAGGTCGAAGTATGGAAAGTGAGTGAAAAGTGAAAATTGGCGAGCCAAAGGTCCAGTCGGCACATCGCCAAATAAGTAGGCGACCCCGACTTAGACCGCCATTGAACTAAAGACAACTTCAAAGTGGAGTTTGTAAATCTCGGCGTACCTAGGAAATTATTGGCGAATCGCCAACTTGGTCGGCGAATGCGATCTAGTAAACTGGGGATCCAGTTAAACTCGACGAGGTAAGTATCCAATCGGCGAGTCACCAAATGGATTGGTGACCACGACTAATGTTGCCGAATGGTTGAGAACTGAACGGTTTCTTAAAGACCAAAGGTTTAACCTTTCAAACTCTACATTTTTCCTCACTTTAGACCTTCACAAACTCGCAACCGTTTAGTATTTTCAATACTTTTTGCATTTTTACTGTATTTGAGTTGTTGATTGGTGCTCGGAGTTGGATTACATTGGCGCCTAGCATTTCAATCTTCTCTTTATCGAGCCTAGCATTTCAATCTTCTCTTTATCGACACAAAAGGTTGATTTTCTATGCCCCGAATTTATTTTATCAAACATTATACTCATTTGCAATAGCCTGATCTTGTTGAAGTGTTCTTCTTGATAGGATTAGATTATTTACATGCTTGATTTAATTTGATAATCTTGCTCGAGTAGTTGTGATAGTTGAAATCCTGTAATTGTATGCCTTAAACTGGATTAAAATTCGAGGGGTCGTGTTTGGGTGTTATGGGTCTGAGCTTAATTAAACTAGTACATGCTTTGATTTTATTTTGGGGGGTTGCGGGGTTGAATTCTAGAAAATGGGTTGAAGGTAGGCACGTTGGGTCGTTTGGTGAGTTAGATCTAGCTCGCCAAACCATTTGGTGGTTTGCCTAGTGCCCCCATCTCGCCTTTATTTTCTTGCTAAGTGAGTAGTTGAAGTCTGGAACTTTCGGCGAGAAGCCTGAGGTCGCCAAAAGCACTCGATGACTCGCCGAAAGGCTTTTCAGTCGCCCTTTGTCTGCACCCCTGAACCTTTGTGCACTGAAACTTTCGGCGGGCCTATCCTTATTCGCCGAAAGCTATCGATGACACACCGATTGGTTCCCCCTATTGCCTACCTGTCGCAGTTTTTAGAGCTGATTCCATCAGCGAGCTCGATCTAGCTCGCCCAAGAAATTCGGTGATTCGCCCTCTGGTTTGGCGAGCCTGTCTGAAATGGTCTTGTTGTGCTTCTGTTTAGGTTTTTCTAACTTCTCTTTGAGATTTTGCAGATATGACTAAATCAAAAGCTGCTGAAAGAATAACACCATCCCAAGAGATGTTCAAAGGAATTGTGATAAATGCCGATGCAGCTACGTCGAAAGGCAAAGTTACGAAACTACCCAGAACTAATGGGAAAGGCTAGGGCAAGATGCCCACTTCTGCCAGGAAAACTAGTACCCTAAACCCTAATATTCCTTCATGGGCTCGGGGATTTTGCAGGACAGTGCATGTCTTTCTAGCGGACTCACACTCAACAGAACTTGGTGAATCTGGTACTGTTGTTCCTCCTGAGGTAACCTCGGGTACTGATGCCCAGGCTCAAGGTGAGGCATTGGACACTGATGCCCAAATAAATGGAGAGACTGCATAGACAGGATCTCCTCTTTACCTCCCTTTCTGTTTTGCTTTACTTCACTGTTGAATAATTCTTATTTGCATTTAAGGACAAATGATTTTAATTGTGGTGGGGTGTGACCCACATTTGTGTGCTATATTCTTGTTGAGTTGTGAATCATAATGTTGTGCTTTACACTATTTTTCGTGGAAGGTTTGAGCTTGTGGCTCCTTTTGCTTTAAATTGCAAATGGTTTTGACACCATTTCGAAAAATTTTCACCACCTCTTGTATGTGTTGAATGTGGAAGTTGTCTTAAAAATTTGAGTATCAGTTTTGATCCATACCAATAACTTAAATAGTGCTCATAATCGAACAAACATGAATATGCGGCTACGATGAGGCCAAATGAAGTTGCATAGATAATATGTGAACTTTTTGCATCTTGTTGTGACTAGCCAGTTATCAAATCGAGTCTCTTGTGATGATCGTTGCACACTAGCGAAAGTGTGGAGTCTTGTTTGACTTATAGTGTCAATGCCTAGTGTGATGAGCTTACCTATGAGTTGTGCATGATGAATCCTAGAATTTACCCCGTTGGTCCGGTCAACTAAGTGATGTTATCTCTTGATATGATCTTTGGCAACTTC
The DNA here is from genome assembly GCA_035578085.1 of Solanum pinnatisectum. Taxonomy (NCBI): domain Eukaryota; kingdom Viridiplantae; phylum Streptophyta; class Magnoliopsida; order Solanales; family Solanaceae; genus Solanum; species Solanum pinnatisectum. Next base: position 5,881,064 of record CM069080.1, on the reverse strand, counting down.
GAAGAGTGTGAGCTAATTTGATATATGCTTCTTTTGTGGCCTACCTTGTGAGAGTGTGAACAGCTTTTGAACACCTCTCGAGCCTTATCTTTCTTTGGAAGAAACATGATGAAAACAATGACTTTTCTTTATCCATTACCATAATCCTCATGAAGTTGTGGTTAGTTGAATAGCCAACTTAGGCCAAAAACCTAAGTTGGGGGTGTGGTGAAAAGAGAAGGGAAAATTAAGAAGTGCTAGAAAGTCCCTTCTACCCATGATTTTGTGAAAAATGGAACCCTTCCATATATTAAAAAAATGAAAAAGTTGTGGAATAAAGTTATGAAAGTATAAAGAAATTAGGGGTTTTCAACTTTACATGGGAAGTAAAGAATGGGACTACTTGTGAGCATTAAAGAAAATGATGAAAGAAGATGAAAGGGAGTGTTGTTCAACCCTTATTTCATGAGGACTATAGCCACTGATCTTAAATGACCATACATTTGCACTCAGTCCTATTACAAGTCTTGAAAGACCTTTGTAATCTTGAGTGAGCTGAAGCAGGTGTTGAGTGGAAAATACAAACAAACCTATGGGTGAAATCATGCATTATGTTCATCTTTGTGAGTGTGAGAGTTGCATTTGATTCCAAAACGTTAAATTGTTGAACCATTGTGTGTGAATATGGAATCATTCTTTGTGCGAGGGCATTTGAACACTTTAGTTGAGCTTGAACTTGCATTTGAAGCAAGTATGGTGAGCTTGAGATTCTTTGATAATGGTGTGTCACAATTTGAAACTTTGAGTACACATTTGATCTTCGCATGAGTAAATTGAGTCTTGTGTGTGTATTCATGATTGAGTCTTATGTAGCATTGTTCAAGACATCCTTTTTGAACTGTTGAACTTGAGTTTTACTTAAGGACAAACAAAAGTTTAAGTTGGGGGTGTTGATGAGTCCATAATTTGGACTAATTTAGGGCTTCATTTTAATAGAATTAGTGTCATCAAATGCATATTTTGTCTCAATAACTGATGTAAATTCTTAAGTTTCAGTTATTTGGAGTTTCAGGCAAAGCATGAAGACTACTTGGCAAAAAAGAACAAAACGGCTGAAAAGACGAAGAAAAGAAAGCTTGAGGATCGCCTAATGCATTAGGTGATTCGCCTAATGCATTAGGAGATTTACCGAATGGCCTTAACCTCGCCCAAACCTCGCCTAAAGTTTCAGTGTGCTGAGCCCTGAAGGAAAAGATCAAGTTGGCGATGAAAAGGAGCAGTCGGCGCGTTGCCAAACAGTTCCGCGAAGCAGTACTATATCACCTAATGATCCAGAACGCGAAGATGTTGAAGGCAAAAGCTGAAAGGTGATGAAGCAAACCAAAGGGTGGATCGCCGAGTGCATTGGCGATCCCAAATAACTACGCCGAGTGATCCTTCGCATCACATTTTTTGACAACTATAAATACTAGTTGAATTTTTATCTTAGTATGCAATTTTAGATACAACATTTTATTTTTCTAAGTTTCAAGTAGAGAGACCTTGTTCTTAGCTTTTGAATATTTGAAGACTTCCAATTCCAAGAAATTGGATGTGGGTGTTGAAGATTCTTCATCCTAGACTCGTTTAAAGTGAAAATAAATCATACCCAGTTGATGTTACTTCGATTTGGTATCATTTTCTTCCTTTTTTCTATGTCTAGCTAAAACCCAAATTCTTGGGGTGTGATTTTGTGAATATGGGTTAAATTTATTGTTGGGTGTTGCTTATTGTTAGTATATTTGTTGTTTAAATGTGATTTTGTTTAGTAATTGTGTTTGAACTTAATGAGATTGTAGTTGCAAATACGATTTCATCTTAGTGTTTTTGACTTGCTCGAGAGAGAGGTTTTAAAACTAAGACTACTAAATCGATAGCCGGTGGTTATTGGGTCGTCGTGGGTTCAGCTCGAGAGAGTGAATCCTAGGCCCTCTCCCACACTTTTAGCTCGAGAGAGTGAATGGGCTAAGGCAGAGACTGTGCTTAAAAGCGGCAACTCTGTGTTTGAGAGAAATCGAGTTGATTCGGGGATTAGTTGCTCGAGAGAGAATCTACCCCCACTAAAGTCTAGCCTAGTTACAAATATTCAGCGATGTACTATCAATAACATTTACCCGGTAGTGTCTTTTATCCCATATTCCTATCACATCCCAAGAATCCCGTCTCTCTATCTCGTTTCCTTATATTTTTGCTGTTTTCTTTGATTAGCTAATACAAACCCCCCTGATAATTGACGCTTGCGTCACCCCTTAGATTTAGTATGTTTTTATTCGTTAATATTTACAGCTATGATTGATTAGAACTTGATTTTACTTTTCTATTAATTCTCGAAACCACTTCCTGTGGGAATGATCCTAACCCTTGGTTGGGTTATATCACTACACGCGATCGTTGGCACTTGAACCAAAGTAGTGTCCTCATACGTGAAGTCACTCCCACCGGAGGGTTAGTGTGGGTGCCAATCACGACAGTCTGAGTCGTGACTGTTGACACCCAATTTTGACCCTCCACAATATAAATTAATCATCGCGGTTCTTCAATTTCAAATGATTTAAAATAATTAGTTTATAAAATTTCTAAAAAAATAAAATAAACATAGTTTACAAGTTGTTTCAAATAATTTTGTCACTCTTTAATCATATGTATGTTTCGCTTAGTTTTGTATATAATTGATGCATTTTACGCATATTAAAAAATCATCTTGAAAGGATTTTATATTTTAAATACTTTATTAGAGGTAAGGGTCATAATTTTGAATTAATGAATTTTACGAAATTCAAAATACTCTCAAGTTATTTTAGAGTAATTTTATCATTTTGAATAATTTTAATAGTTATAATAATAAATAAGTATATTTCTACAAACACGCATTTTATAAATATTTGAAAATCATCACAAAAAGATTTTACATTTTAGTTAGATGTTTTGTTAATTTAATTTCGAGTTCATTAGTTTGTAATTAAACTAATTATTTTATGACCGATTTAATTATAATATTTCGTTAAGATTAAGAAACTCGTTAATTAATTAATATTAATTCATCTAAATTAAACTCAATATATATATATATATATATATATATATATATATATATATATATATATATTTATGTATATATATATATATATAAATATATATATATATATATATATATATATATATATATATACATCTTAAAAGATCCAAACCCCTTTTCCTATTTTGGGCCAAATTCCAGCAGCCCACATCAAATTTCCTCAATTCAAATATATATATTTTTTTATTTCAATTTCAACCCACTTCCCTCAAACCCATTCCAGCAGCCCCAATACATACGGAAACCCGGCCCAACCTTTTTGTTTAACACAAAAGAGACCCAGACCAACAATTTCGGCCCATTCCTAACAATACAATACTACAGCAAGCCAAAATACGCGACCCCACCACCCCACATCTTCTTCTTCCCAGCGAAAATCCCTGCAAGACCCAGAAACATCAACAATAGCTGCCCTTACTAACTGTTACAGCATCTCCCACAGCCTTTCTCTGCAACAACCATCTACCCCGGTCTCTTCACCCGGATTTTAGGGGATTTCCGTTGAAATCGCGTGAAAACGGACAGCTTTCCCATCCTTAAAGAAAACAATTTTCAAATTGGAAGAAGGAATCAAATTCCTATTCTACCCTTTTCCAAATTCCAAACCCCAATTCCCCTTCTATAAATGATTCCTTGTTAAGTCACTGTGGGAGGGGGAGGATTTTCAGAAGTTTGAATTTCCATTGAACAATTAGTTGGATAGTTAAGAAATTTCAAACAACTCTCCAATCCTAAGTTTTGAAAAGCTGGCCGCTTTGATTCCGCCTGGGAATTCTTGGTTTGCTATTCGTATTGAGATTTCGTGGTAGAAGGATCCCCACTCTTAACCCGTTTTATTCTCAATTCGCTGCCCGAAGAAAGGTACGCCCCTCTTTCGATCCTCTCTTTCGTATTCCGATGTGGTGTTCCGATATCGGAAGACCTTTTGTGGTTGTTTATTGTTGAATACTAGTTGTTGGTGATAATAATGTGATACGTGTGACCTTGGGTGATTTTGTGGTTCATTCTTACTGTCGAGTTAAAGACTTGCCGCTTAGCAGTTAGTAGCGTTATGTCTACATTCTTTCGTTGGAATCTGTTGTGTTGTTTTTCTCTCGTTATCTCACATGCTTATCTAGATGTAGTGGAATCTTTGTTCTCCTAAGTATTGATAGCTCATAATTTCACCATTAATAGCATCACTTTGCTTTTCAAAAATGAGACAGAATCTCGCAAATCGTGTAATGTGCAAGTCAAATATCGTTTTATCTATTTGTTTGTTGGCCACTTGACTGCAGTAGCTCGCCTTCTTCATTTTATTTTTTTTTTCAAATCTCATGTTTTGTACTATTGTTCTGTATGTCATGCTTGAGTCAAGCTTCGGTTTAGATGTTAGTCGCTAATTCATCAAGTTTGATATAGCCTAATCATTCATTAAGGCCTATTAAACCTCTGTTATTCTTCCCAAAGTTGTTGTTATTTTGTGAATTATTGTTCAAAATTGGCAAAGCTGGTAGTTAGAATCGGTCACTGTCCAACTTTTACATTATGCCAATATGGAACTAAGTTGTGTTTTCATAAAGTCATCACATGCTAGCGTTTCGATCCCTCATGTGTTTGTTTTCTCGATGAGATCCTAGTGCAAGCATTTAATTATGCCCTTGTGTATTGTCAAATTCCATAGTTAGTTGGGTGGAAATGAGATTTGTTTAAGTTTGAATTAATTGGTTTGTGATCAATTCCCTCACTTGTTTGTGTAAGTTTAATTCTCATATAGGTTGTTAGAACTTTTCTCCTTTTAGGTTTGGAATTATTTTAGATAATGTGGCAACCATTTGGAAATACTTTTGGTTATTACCTTCACTTATTAACGTCGTATGTATATTTAAGCTTATTGTTTTCACATATACTAATTGAGTTCCGAAGTTTAAAGTTGAATATGCCCTTTTACTTTGCTAATTTATTTATTTATTCTTTGTTTTGCCGCAAATGTCATCCCGAGTCCACGATGGACTTGTCTACCTTGCATTTCGGAGTTGAGCCATGAAGGCGCGATTTTTGCTTTCCCTATTTCTCGAGTCAGCCCCCCCATATATCTGGAAGCTGTTACAGATCCCAGGGACTCAACTGCCGCTGGAAATTAATTCAAAGGCCCAAAACAGGGGCTGTATACATGTTGTATACAGCGTTATGTACTGATATACAGGTCAAAAATGTGAAAATACAAGGCTGGGGCAGTGTACAGGTGTTCGGAAGCAAGAAATACGTGAAAAGAGCTGATATACATGCTCATATACACTGATATACAGCCAATATATACCCAAAACGGGATTGGGCTGAACTAAAACATTTGCAGCGGAATTGGCCCAAAAAGGGCCCAATTTCATTATTTCTCTTATCCCTCTACTTGTTTGATTATGTTTGATTTAACTCTAACTTTGTAATTATTAATTAACTTAGTTGAATTCCCCAAAAGACGAACTATTTCTCTGTGTTGTTTTGTTTTTAACAAATCACATTTTATCAACTCTTGTAGTTTCATCTATAGTCTTTAGTCAAAAATATTTTTTTCTTAGTTTAAAATATTTTTCATATTGTGATTAACCAAAAAGGATTTCAAATAAAAATCAATTAATATAGTTTTGTGGTCTAATTACTTGTCTTTAATCCAAATGGTTCGATTGAGGTCCCATTTTCTAAAAACAAAAATGTGGTATTTATGTAATTATTATTTCAAATATTATTATATTTTATGTTAAATCATTTTTCTAAAAAAAATTAGTCAAATATTTTTAGTCAAGTCGCAGGTCAACCGCGTGTTAACGGGCACTTCGAATGCCTAAACCCTTCTCGAAGTGTAAATTGAACCCCGAACCCTCTTTGGTATTTTCAAATGATTTTTTCTATTTAAATCTTTGGAAATTATAAGTTTTCTTAATTTCTTTAAAAAAATTAAGTGGCGACTCTTTTCTAAGTATTTTTCTCAAATTGTTTTATACTTAGAACATTTGAAAAGTAATTTTTTCTACAGATAGGAAAATTACGGCACGACAGTGACAACCACGTAGAAGCTTACAACTGCAAATCATATTAGCGATAAATCAGACGAGAAAAACTATACTAAAAGAAACATAATACTCACTCCGTCCCATTTTATGTGAGGTAGTTTGACTTAACACAAAGTTTAAGAAAGAAAGGAAGACTTTTAAAATTTGTGGTCTAAAATGAATGATAGAAATTTGTGTGACTATAAATCATTTCATTAAGGGTAAAATTGTCATTTTAAAATTAAATTGTTACTTAATATAGAAATGTGTCATTCTTTTGGGGACTGACTAAAAAGGAAAGTATGTCATATAAATTGAGACAATAGGAGTATTATCATATAGTTTGACCAATTAGCTTACATATGAAAGACTATTATAAAGAAACATAAATTGTTGAAAGAAAATTTCCCCCCTAAAAAACTCTTTAAACGACTACATTATATTGTGGATGATATTGTGTTTTTGGTATGAGAAGAGGAGTTTTCAATTCATAGAGTTTCAAGTTTTTTTTCTAAGGAAAGAATAACCAAATATGGAACAAAATTGTATTTTCTCTAGAAAAAGTAAAAATAATTATGATAATACTTAACTTTCTTTCCAAGAAAAAAAGTAAAACTCGAATATGGTAAGAAAATCAAGTTAAAATCCCAACACTTTCCTGATATCCCACTTATAAAAATATATTGAATTTATTGTTGTTGAATCTAAATTTTATATTATTTAAACGAAAATAAAATTAAAAGTTTCACTATTAATTAAATACTATTTATTAACCTCCCCTTGGCCACAGATAAATAGTTAGTGTAAATTTGATCAGATAGATAATTTTTTAGTTCTCTTCTTAATATTTTAAGTTACATGCGTTATCATTTTTGTACAAATTAACTTAGATTTAGTTTTGTTTGAATCGGATGTACAATTCTTTTCTTTCGTATTTCTTTGATTTTATTTGCTTGGTGTTTCTTGATTAGTCTCTTAATTCTGTTTTCTGCCTATTTAAATTTGACATGGTTTAATTATCTAAATCTATAGTTTTCTGAGTAGTACCACCAAAGGATTGCTCCGATAGGTTTGTTTCTTTCTTAGTCATAGATGTTGAATTTCGATCTCAGATCCAAAACATTGTTATATGGAGAATAACTCTTTGATGAAAATATTTACCGTAAGAGATTCAATATTTTTATTGACGGTGTAAGAAAGTTTTAACGCTTTAATTTGACCGGTTCTAACAAGTTACTTTTGATCGTCCTTTGATCTAATTAGTTATTAACTTATTCCTAAAGCAAACATTTACTATCAAGACTTTTAAGCAATTACCTTTTGTGCTTATATTTATACCGATACAAATATTCCTACCATATTTATTTAATTTTTCTTATAGTTTGAAAAAATTACATATTGTCTCACTAATTAATAATTTCATACTAGATTTAAGTCAGATACACCTAGTTACATTTTTTTTTTACCAGATACACTTTGAAATACAAATTCATAGGGAGAGAGGTGAGAGACAATTAACGATATAGGAGGAAGGCGAGCAAGTTATCTCTGTGTATCCACATGTCAATTACATTAAATACATGTATTTGAGATACCAGATACATTTTAAAATGCAGATACAAACAGAGAGAAGCGATTGTGAGAGAGGGAGAGAGGCGAGCGAGAGCATCATATACATGTGAATCTAGTCGGATACAGTGTATGTGGAACAAATTGCACCTAATTTTGACTCATGTATCCGAGATACATGTATCTAAATGCGTCAAATACACATATCCAAAATACAAATTCTAGTAAGAGTAATTTGCTCATAAACTAGTGAGATTTGTATCGTTTGCTCTAATATAAATTATTATTACTACTAATAAATGGCATGGACAATTAAACAAGAAGGAAAGGAGTAAACACCGGACCTTAAACAATTTTTAGACCTCTATTTTATGTTTGTTGCATGCAAAATATTGCCTATCTCAAATTTCAAACGTCATTAAACATAATTAGTTTTACACCTCTCTTATTCTTAGCCCCCAAAATATCCAACAAAAAAATACACTAAAAGCTTTTTTTTCATTTGCTTTCTCACAAATTCTCTTTCAATAAGTCATGGCATTACCACTTCTCTCAATTTTCCTTTTTTCATCTCTAACCTTATTTTCTCTTACAGAATCCAAACTCAATGTTGACTATTACAATAAAACATGTCCTCAATTTGAAAAAATCATCCAACAAATCGTCGTCGATAAGCAACTCGCGGCCCCCACCACCGCGGCAGGGGCCCTCCGCCTCTTCTTCCACGATTGCATGGTGGGAGGATGTGACGCGTCGTTATTGATTTCCTCAAATTCCTTTTCCCAAGCCGAGCGTGACACTGATATCAACCTCTCCCTCCCGGGGGACGCTTATGATGTTGTCACACGTGCAAAGACCGCATTAGAACTCCAATGCCCTGGCATTGTATCTTGTGCAGATATTTTAGCTGTTGCAACTCGCGACTTGATTACAATGGTTGGAGGTCCATTTTACACAATTCGCCTAGGGCGAAAAGATAGCTTTGAATCGTACGCAAAAGATGTTGAAGGACATATTGCTAGGCCTAACATGACTATGGACACAATAATCAATATGTTTGCATCAAAAAATTTAAATGTACAAGAAATGGTGGCATTAATGGGTGCACATACCATTGGATTCTCTCATTGTTCAGAATTTAGTAAGAGATTATTCAAATTTAGTCAAACGTCAGAATTTGATCCTATTATGAACCCTACATATGTGCAAGCGTTACGAACCTTATGTGGGAATAACACGAAGGATATGGCTGCGTTCAATGACGTGATGACACCTGGCAAATTCGACAACATGTATTTCATAAACTTGCAAAAGGGGCTAGGGTTATTGGCATCTGATCAAGCTATGATTTATGACCAAAGGACAAAGCCATTTGTGGAGCTTTATGCAAAGGATCAAGATGCATTTTTCAAGGCATTTACACATGCAATGGAAAAAGTGAGTGTTTATCAAGTTAAAATAGGGAAAATGGGAGAGGTGAGACGTAGATGTGAAGTTGTGAATCAATTACAAGTAAATCCCAACAAGAAAATTGGTAGTTAATTAATTAATTAGGTTGATTATTACTATTGATGAGGAAGGATTATCATCTCAAGACATGTTTTAGTGTCAAGGTGCTTTTGGATTATAATATGTATAGTTTCCATAGAACATGATATGTATTATTATTATGTTCCAATGTGAACATTTTTGACCTCTTGTAATTTCAACATTTGGCAATAGAAAATGTCTGCATTGTGTAAAGAATTAAAGACTAGAGTCCCTTGTGACATTTTCTATTTATTTAAGTCATTGATCTCGTATTTATATAAAAATAATGTATTAATCACATATTTATAAACATGATTCTATCAATCTTGCAAGTTTGGGATAAGTTATCTCATGAGATAAGCTATCTCACTCTCCATATAGAATAGCTAATTCCATAATTTTAATACGCATGATGGGATAAAATAATTCCGGAACTAATTAATATCAATAAAAAATTGTGGGATAAGATAATCTCATATTATATCCTAAAATTATTATCCTTATCCCACTATTTGCAACAAATTTTAAAGTGACAGAAAATAAATTACAATCACAAGAAAAAAATAAAATGAAGAAACATAATTTTATTCATCAAGATTGCGAGTACAAATTTGTTCCTCCATTGATTTTCCTCTCATAAGATTTATCCATGATTCGAGGACCGTTAGTGGCGTATTTCTCGAACTAGGATGATTTAAATTTGACCTCTATATGAATATTCCATGACTTTTTATGAAATATCCGAGATCCTGATCTTTAAAAATACCCAAGAGTTTATGGAATATTTTGAGATGCCTTTTAAGGGAATTTAGTACCCTTTATATAGGCATAAACTAGGGTTTAGGGTTGAGTAGCCTCCAAGAATTGTAATTGAAACTGAACACATCTTCTAGAGTCCCAATTCGAATTGAACATGTCTTGTAGAGTCCGCAAAATTTCAATGTCTACAAATGCCCCCTTCTTCAAGGCTTGTCGGAGTGTACACTCAATGAAACTCAAAGGCGAGGCTTGAAGTACTCATTCTTTCCACCTTTGCAGCTTCAGATTTTCTGATTTGATTTAAGAGAGAAGAGATGAAGGGCAGATTTTGTCCCACTGAGCATGCCAATTTGTTTGCAACAAATTTTAAAGTGACAAAATATAAATTGCAATCACAATAAAATAAGAAGAAACATAACTTTATTGATAAATATGCGGGTACAATTCTGTTCCTCCCTTGATTCTACTCTCCTAAGATTTATCCATGATTCGAGGGCCGTTAGTGGCGTATTTCTCGAACTAGGATGATTTAGATTTAACCTCTATCTGAATATCCCATGACTTTTGTGAAATATTCGAGATCTTGATCTTTAAAAGTACCCAAGAGTTTATGAGATATTTGAGATGCCTTTTAAGAGAACTTAGTACCCTTTATATAGGCATAAACTAGGGTTTAGGGTTGAGTAGCCTCCAAGAATTCTAATTGAAATTGAACACACCTTCTACAGTCCCAATTCAAATTGAACACGTCTTGTAGAGTCCGCAAAATTTCAATGTCTACAAATGCCCCATGCTTGTCGGAGTATAGACTCGATGAAACTCAAACACGAGGCTTTAAGTACTCATTTTTCCACCTTTGCAGCTTCAGATTTTCAGATTTGATTTAAGAGAGAAGAGATAAAGGGCATATTTGGTTCCACTGGGCATGCCAATTTGTTTGCAAAAAATTTTAAAGTGATCGAAAATAAATTACAATCACAAAAAAAAATATGAACAAACATAATTTTATTCATCAAGATTGCGGGTACAATTCTGTTGATCCCTTGATTTTTCTCTCATAAGATTTATCCATGATTCGAGGGCCGTTAGTGGTGTATTTCTCGAACTAGGATGATTTAGATTTGACCTCTATATGAATATTCTATGAATTTGTGGAATATTCGAGATGTCTTTTAAGGTAATTTAGTACCCTTTATATAGGCATAACTAGGGATTTAGGGTTGAGTAGCCTCCAAGAATTCTAACTGAAACTAAACACACCTTCTAGAGTCCCAATTCGAATTGAATACGTCTTGTAGAGTCCAACAAAATTTCAAAAAGTCTACAAATGCCTCTGCTTCAAGGCTTGTCGGAGTGTAGACTTGTTGAAACTCAAAGACGAGGCTTGAAGTACTCATTCTTCCATCTTTGCAGCTTCAGATTTTCTGATTTCATTTAAGAGATGAGATGAAGGGCAGATTTGGTCCCACTGGGCATGCCAATTTGTTTGCGACAATTTTTAAAGCGATAGAAAATAAATTGCAATCACAGTAAAATAAGAAAAAACATAACTTTATTGATAAATATGTGGATACAATTCTGTTGCTCCCTTGATTCTACTCTCCTAAGATTTATCCATGATTCGAGGGCCGTTAGTAGCGTATTTCTCGAACTAGGATGATTTAGATTTGACCTCTATCTGAATATCCCATGACTTTTGTGGAATATTCGAGATCTTGATCTTTAAAAATACCCAAGAGTTTATGGGATATTTTGAGATGCCTCTTAAGGGAATTTAGTACCCTTTATATATGCATAAACTAGGGTTTAGGGTTGAGTAGCCTCGAAGAATTCTAATTGAAACTGAACACACCTTCTACAGTCCCAATTCGAATTGAACACGTCTTGTAGAGTCCGCAGAATTTCAATGTCTACACCCACCAATTCTTTTCTTTGGTTTGTTTGTTACTACTGGCAAAGACGATAGAATAGCATCAGCCTATTGTATCAAGTAGATATTTTAACGACAGAAATGTCCACAAATCATGTATCAAGTCGAAATCCACACATCAATTTCCAATTTCAATCAAGATTTTAGTCTTTTTTTTTCAGTCACTACTAAAAGATCCAATCTTGTAATATGTTTGCATTATATGATTGAGACAGAAATAATAGGGTCTACTCAAGGTACACATTTACCGTTTTCGAATTTTTGAAATTGAAATTAGACTTTATCAACTTATTTCATATCAAATGACATGTTAAGAGCTCATCACCGCTTTCGAATTATTGAAATTAAATTTAGATTTTATCGACTTATTTCATATCATACGACATCTTAAGAGCTCAATACCTCACCTCAGATGTGTGGGGGAGTGGGGTTGTTGAACATGGGGTGACAGGCTGACAACTCCTAGACTAGCATGAGCTTTGCCGGCAACAAAATCGAATATACCTTTTGGCAGAATCTGGTTGGTCTATTATATATTCTATAAGAAACTAATAAAAAGATGTAAATGCTGACTTGACTTATAATATACAGATTAGGCATCTCACTACAATAAAAAAACCTAACAAAGTGTTAAAGCTTTTACCAACATTAGTTAATTGTCATTGGATCCAATATCACTAAAGGTTTTAGGAACATATACAAAAAGTGTTAATTGCCGCTGAAAGTACATTACTGCTAAGAATGCTTAATTGCTGATCATTTTTTATAGTATCTGTGAGACAAAAAAAACATGAAGAGCAGCAATCTTGCATCCTTCACTTTTTTGTATCTAGGTCTTTGACTGAATTAACAAAAGAAGTTAAGAACCAACTTTTTTCACCACTTAAACAACACACACACACACAAGCATAGCACATTCAAGAAAGACTTGTGATTGAATAATGCAATTTACATATGTGAGTGTTCGAGGAAAGAATTTTACAACAGAATTTTTCGTGTGCTTCCCGTGCCAACACCATTCCATAAATAACAATATTTCAGCGCAATGAAGTCCCTTCGAAAGAATTCTTGAAGTCTGCAACAGGTCCGTTGCTTGGACTGAAGAAAGTGTACCTCCGCAACTACTCTTTCAGCTACCACGTTTCTCTATAAACTGCATGTAAAATAGAAATATAAATGTATAGCAGTCGAAAGGAAGTGATATGATACAACAAGAAGAAGCTCACCCTAATTAACAAGCTTTCCTTTTGTCAACCTTTAAGGGAATGTTGAACCATTTCTTCTTCTTCGTCCGGTCTCTTAAAGGCTTCTTGTCTTTTACAGGGCCATCTTCACTGGCTGCCTTGGATCCACCTTTGTTCTTACTTCGATTGCTACTACTACTACGTTTCATCACGGGAAGACTTGTATAGGAAGCATGAATTTCATTGCGGTGCTTAAGAAGCTCATCAATCTATTGATTAGCAAAGAAGTTAAAACAATAATTTAACATTTGTCCTAGGGATATAAAATCACTTCAAATAGATAACAAAATTAGAGTTGCAGATGAAGTTCTCAAAACATCAAACTTACAGCTTGCATTTCTTGAGCATATCTACTTGTCATCTCAGTAAATTGTGTTAAGACCTGTCAATAAAAATAAGGAACCAATAAGATCGAAGAAACATAAAGAAAGAGATCGCCAATTAATGAATGAAGGAGCACAGACCTCCCTATATTCTGTTTCAAACTTAGACAGTTCCACTCTTTTTGACAAAATCTGAGCTTCTACTGCTCTAAGATTCTCTTTTTCCTCGGTAAAAGGTTCAGCGCAGACCACTTCAATGGTGTAGCTCACACTTTTAAAAAAATTGTCTCCTGCAAAAGTCAACCAGGATAGAGAGAGCTGTTGAGTATCGTATTTCCATTGACTTGCATTGAAAGTTCAGATTGGCAAGGGAAAGATACCATAAATTGCAAAAACATGTGTGCCAGCTTTAAGCTCAGTAATCTCGCATGGTTGAAATCCATCCAGTTTCTTGAAAAATGCAGAGTCCGGATCCTTTGTGGCTGCTGCCTATATATTAGCTCAAGCAGAAAAATAATGTGAACACATGAACACAAAACTGAAGAGGAACATACAAAAAATTGACATTATGCATAGATATGAACTCACCGATGTCTGGGTTTGATCCATGTGATATACTGGGAAACCAAGAAAATACATGCCAGCAGATGTGACTTTCCCTGTTTTTGAACTATCTTCCTGCAAAGAAGTTAAATAAATTTACAGTAGATATTAATGAAGTACTGCCAGAATCATAAACCAGATTAGCATCAACAATGATAAGAGGATATTTGGCAACCGATGGATTGTGACTAATCTGACGGCAGATGGCCTAGCTTATATGAGGGTATGAAAATCAGATACAGCAAAATTAAAAGAACATGAACTCAGCATAAGCGGCAGAAAAGTGAATTGAGAAACTTTATTCCCCGTCTAGAGTCAACCCTTAGGAACAACTGCAGAGGTGCAGCCCTCGAAACCCGGGGATGATGGACCCTCCCCTCTACCCTTCCCCACTTAAATAGTAGGCTTAGTTCGCTTGGCATAGGGCCTGAACTCTTGGCTTAAGCCACAAAGTCCCCCAATATTTGTCAAGTGAACTTCAGCCTGGGGGCAAATGAGAAACTTATTATTGTTGCTAAAAAAGGATCTTTTAGGACTAGACATAAACTTCTTGATTCGAACAGAGAACAAACATCCATATCCACATATTTATAAGAAAAGAGGAGCTCATTGTGCTCTTCAAGCCTAAACTACCATGAAATTTGAAGTGTGATCCTAGATTACTTGACCGCAACAAGGAGAAAGCAAAAGAATGGAAAGAGATTCGAACCTGTAATGCAAGGCTTAGTCCACCATTTTCTTCTTGGTCAAAGTACAATAGCTGCACACACAATTCAAATTACCAAAATGTGACAAACTCGAAACAGATCAGCACAATGGAAAAAATTGAGTTGATCCAAAAAAACAAATTGAAGTAAATAGATCATATTATAATCAATGATGGAAATCATAGTATGATACTCTCAGATGAGGAAAGCAGGTCTGCTGATGCTGGGTTGTCATATTAAACTAGTCTGAATTCAGTATCACTCTGCTTGATGATTCAGTACAAAAGAGAATGTCGAAAGCATCTAAGAGTTTTTCTTTCAAATGATTTATCAGGAAAACAAAAGAGAGCCCATCTGAGGATGGATATATCTTGAAATATTCTAGAAGCACACTATTAAGCCACTAACTAGCTGAATATATAGTATTGCTAAGTGACACAAATAAGTCTTTTGAGTCTGCAAATGCAACAGTAAACCTAGGAGTCCTTTATTAGTAATGTAGCAATCTTTCAGCAGAAAAAGCTCTCCACTTCTACTTGCCAACTGACCAAAATGAATTTTCTTATTTCTACCGTCAGAATTCTGAGTTCAAGTAGCAAGCATTCGGTTGAACAAATATACACAATAAAGTAAACCTAAGCATATTTGGCTTTAGATTTTGACAGACCTTAAATTTGCTTTTTTCTCGTGAATGAACTCGGCAAACAAGGCCCCCTTTCGCTTCCTTTTCTGTTATTGTAACAGAGTAGAAGTGAGCAGACTGTTTCTCTACCTGTTAAGAAGAAGATAAGAACTTCTGCAGTAACTACATTTTAACAAGAATGAATGACAAAGATTTAGATAGATACCTTCTTACACAAAGGTTGCCCAAGTGGAAGTGGTTGAATAGATACTGAACCATTTAAGGCCTCCTCTAGAACAGTTGCAGAGACGGTGGTTTTTATTGGTACACCAAGCTTACTGCTCATAATGAAATAACAAAAAACACATTATGGAGCATAAATTTCATGAGAAGTCTGAATTCAACAAAAAGGAACATAAAGATTACAAGCAACATATACTGACCTAAAGAGTGCAGCAAACATAGTATTCACGGTTCCCAAACTTGACAGATCAAGCTCCAAATCTTGGCTTTCTGACTCAACTGCCTGTTTAAATGATACTTCGATTAGGCAGATCACCAGCATTCTCATTTTTTTCTAGTAGGGAGAATGCACTGAGAAAGTCTCTAACTCTTAATCTAAAGATAGAGACCTAATATAAAGAGCACTACAAAATTCTAACAGAAACAAATTATCAACCAGAAGACATCATATGCTTAGGAAAAGTAACTAATTTAACTTCTTGCCCTACAGACCATACTGAGGAAATAAAACAACCTCAAAGCCAGCTGAGTCATATTGACGCCTTTTATCCTGATCAGATAAAATGTTATATGAAAAGGTGACCTCCTTGAACATGTCTGCTGCTTTAGGGTCATTTGCATTCTTGTCGGGATGATACCTACAATATGCAAAAGTGTCAGCAGAAGAGAAAACAATATAACCTCCATCAGACAAGAAGGATCATAACTTGCATCCTGATATATACAAAAAGGACTCAGAATCACAAACTGTCATCCAGAACCAACTTTGTGACTGTTGCCATGGAAATATTTTAGTACTTAGATGTGTCAACCTCAAAGGTAACTTTCAGAAACTACCATACACTCTGAAGCTCTAATGAGTAATGAGAAAGATAAGACTAACAAAAGATCAAAGTAAGGAAGACAACATATTATGGATTATAAATTCTTTCCTATAGAATGAAATTCGAACTTATTCTCAAGTATAACTGAAACGATACCATTTCCAATAGAACTGACTTGCTGAAATATTAAACTCTTCCAGAATCCTGAACAAAACTACCACTTCTCCTTTGATTCCAGATCACAAAACAGCAAAAAATAATTCTTTTGACAGTTCTTTTTTCTTCATGAGTTTAACAACTCAAGAACATTAAGGAAAAGATCTTTGGTTCTCCAAATTTAGTTACTTTAGAGGCAGGTTACAGACCTAAAACTAAGAAAATAATTCCCACTCAAATTCTGTAAACAGATGAAAGAAATGCACAGCGGATTAAAAAAACAAAGAAAGGTAAAAGCTCTTATCTGGTAACAATAACACACTTGATAGGAAGCAAGCTAGCACCCCTTTCTACAAAATATTCCTCAATTTTTTTCTTCTAAAAACAAATCCTCAGAAACAACAGAGCTTCAATATTGATGCATCATAACACTTATTGCTAACATTTCTATATAACTAAGCCAACAGAGCTACCATTCCAAGTAAAGTTATTTTATTTATCACAGGGGTAATAGCAACAACACACATCACAAAATCTTTGACTTTCTCCCCTTTCCACTCATTTTTTTGGGGCGATAACCGTGGTGTCCCTAACTGCTTGTACACACCTTGAATAATTCCACATGATACATCTCACCACTCACCAGCAAAGCAACATGTACCAGGTAACTCAATGCACCTAAACTAATTCTACGAGATACATGTCACCTCCCACCAGCAAACATCTACCAGGTAACTCTACGCAGCTTGACTAACTCCATGGGATACATATCACCTCCCACCAACAACACGTACAAAGTAACTCTATCCAGCAAGGCTAGAACAGATAGGAAGAAATCAACTAGTGTTTTGTCTCTGCTGATACCTCACGGTGTTCAACCCACTTCATTGACCAGTAGGCTACACCCTTGAGTGCCCCCTTTCTTCCACACTTCAGACACCCCAAAAGACAAAAGATCCAATAAAATTAAAACAACACAACATGGGTTTTCAAGAAAACACGTCTACAATACCAAAACCAACAGAAATTACATAAAAGATTTAAAACTTTAATGAAAAGAGCAAAAAAATTAACTTACTTCAAAGCTAATTTCCTGTAAGCACTTTTGATTTCTTGATCTGTAGAATTCCTGGAAACACCTAAAACCTCATAAGGATCTCTCCTTAGAGGCTTTTCTGCCTCACCCTTCTCTGATTTTGACTTATGCATTGGCATTCTTCTTCTTCTTAGCACACACTTCAAGGTCACAACTTTAGTTTTTTTTTTTCAAAAATTTCAAGAAAACATTAATGTTATTTCATAAAGATCGAAACTTTAACCTTAGAAACTATTAATTCTCTCATACCCAAATCAAATTTTCCAAGAAATTTTTCTGGGAAAATCTTGGGGTATTCGAAAACCCTAAAAACGGAAACCTGAGGTTCCAAGCTTGAAGAGAGCTGTGTAAGGAGAGAAGACTTTTGGTTTTTCTTTAGAGAGATAAAATTTTCAAAATTTCAAAGTTCGTATACTGTTCTTGCTATTATACGCAGTGGATATACTGCGCCACTGTATGAGTCTGTGTTTGGGCACGTGCGACTCATATGTCCAAATTAATTTAAATGTGTTTTTAAATTATTTTAAAATTGTTACCATCAAATCAATAAATACAATTATTAATTTAACTGTTATCAATTTTGATTTAATTATTAGATTATTAATTACAAACAAAAATAAAATCAAAAGACAAGATGAGAAATAAAAAAAACATACTTTTTGGAATACATTTTGGTTGGGAATTTTGTTCTTTTGTAAAGAAATTTAGATGACACATATATAAAATATTTAAAATTATTTTATATAGCTATAATATATATATATATATATATATATATATATGAATTTATCAATTCAATTTTTTCTTTGATTTTTCTAATCAAATCTTATTGATTTAACGTCAAATCAAATCAAATCCAAATAAACTCGATGTATTTAAGGTATAATACATAAATATGTTGCTTAATTTAGTTTTAGGGAAAAGGGTCAAAAATACCCCTCAACTTTGGTTTATTAGTTGAATATACCCTTACCGTTAAAACAAAGTTAATTATACCCTCGCCGTCACTAATTTCACCATTTATACCCCTTAATTGACAGAAATCTGACTCAAATTAACCCAAATTTTTAAAAAAGACCCATTCTCCATTTTAAACCCAATGCCCGACCCGTCTAAAAACCTAACCCAATAAACATTTAACCCAATTTCCTTACCCATTCTTTCAAAAGATCTCAAACCCCACAAACTCAAGAACTAATAAATCATTTACTTTTTCGTAAGTAATAACCTAGATGCAGATGTAAAATTGTCAACCGGAGTTATTGGATTGTTATGGTGTTGAATGAAAATGTAAGGTTTAAGATGAAGTTTGTTTCTGAAATATTTTCATTTTTTGGGTTTTCTTTTGTTGTTGCTAGGATCGTCCCGAGTTGTGTTGAAATAATGAACAGGGGATGAAGAATAAGGAGAAGATTCTCGTTTGTTGCTTTAACACAACGCGTAAGGCCTGCAAGATTATTGTTATTTTGTTTGACTCTAAGAAAATCAGTAAACAGTATCGATTTTATTATTAAACATCAACCTTCTTAGACTAGTATTGCTTTTCATTCTAATGCTCTGGAAAAAAAAAAGAGTCAAATGAATATGGAAATAGGGAATTTCTCGGAGACCCAAAAACTCAGATCTATGACAATTCTATTTAATACATATATAAGCAAAAAGAAGAGAGAAAAGAAGAATATTCATCTACGTTGCTTTAACTTAGAGCTGTGATACTGCTAGATTAATGGCTGGCATGCCATACAAAGGAAAGTAGTTGTGACCAGTTGGAGGTGCAAAAGGCATTCTGACTCCTTGATACTGATGATGAGAAGCTACATGCCATACTAATGTTAGGCTTCTCAAAATCCTTCTTCTGCTTTGAAACATTGTGACCATCTCTAACAATATACTCCAACGGAAATTTTTTAGCAGATGAATCCTTCACAGATTTGCCTAGAACATTCCATCCCATTTGTTTGGCTTCTTTTGAAAGAATGGGTTAAATGTTTATTGGGTTAGGTTTTTAGATGGGTCGGAGCATGAATTTAAAATGGGGATGGGTCTTTTTTTTAAATTTGGGTTAATTTGAGTCGATTTGGAAATTTTCGTCAATTGAGGGGTATAAATGGTGAAATTAGTGACGGCAAGGGTATAAATAACTTTGTTTTAACTGTAGGGGTATATGCAACTTATAAACCAAAGATGAGGGGTATTTTTGACCCTTTTCCCTTAGTTTTAACGTACATTTATGTTCTCTAATTTTTTGTGTGCACAAATAGACACTTAAACTTATATAAAATTGAACAAATAGACACATATCATACGTAGCATCTTACAAGGCAATTTGCGTCCTACATGATGTCTGACATGTATTATGCTATGACGTAAGACTCAACATGTGTCTGACAAGTATCTACTTATGTACATCAAAAGTTGAAAAACATAAATATAAAATGAAATTAAATTAAAAAAATATAATTTAATTATATCTTTATTTAATAAATTTGATTCAATTTTTATCCCAACAGTAAAAACGTCTACATATGTCCACTAGTGAAGTGAGGTGCGTAATGCGCGCCGGGCGTAGAAAAGAATTGGGGTCGGTTTTGGATTTTGAAGAGTTTGTGGGGTTGCTAGGTGGCAAAAACAGAAAAAATGAACTGTATCTTATTCATAGCCACCATGATTAATGGTGTAAAGGAAATTAAACTCATTGAGATCGCAATCAATGGGGTTAGGGCAATGATTAGGAAATTTGACCTTAAATACACAATTTATGACATTTTAATCATACTATATACTTTTTGGTTCATGATTTACAATACCTTTAATTTACACGCTCATGCATGCTAACATGCTTTCATAATTCACACATATACAACGTATTTTGTACATGTATATCGATATATATACAACATATATTTTATAGATGTATATCGACATGTATTTATGTGTGATGAGAGTATACCTTAATAAAAAAGATGAAACAAGAGAGAAAGACGAACATAGGTGAAACTAAGATTTTAAATTTGTTGGTTTGAAAATTTTATGAAATTAAAGATGGAGAATTTTTTTAAAATTAAAATTGTACACTTAAGTCACGAATATATATTTCCATCTATATTATAACGTTGATATTTTTGACTCACCAATCATCATATAACGAATTGATACATCATTGATAAGTTGATGCATTCATAGGCGAAGCTAGGTTAATAATATAAATATAAAAATAGAATAACTTTTTATGTCTTTGAACCTCTCAACTTCTTTCCACGTATTTTTACTTTTTTATATTTTGAATTTTTTAAAGAAATTTTTTCACACCACCACCAGGGGCGTAGCTATGCTATAGTCAGGGTGTCCATTCGTCGGAAAATAATATCGTGTATATATAAGTAAAATGATACCTGAAATGATTATATAACATATTTTGGACACCCTTGACAGAACAATGTGTTGTAGCCTAGTGATTTTAGATGCCTTGAAAGTGTCCTAACCGCTCATATGTTTGAATCTCACTAGCAGCAATTTTTTCCCATTTTTTAAACACCCTTCATAAAATTCCTGACTCCGCTTATGAGTCCACCACTAGGTTGTATTGGCAAGTCCTTTCCTATTTTGTAGAGGAGAACTATAGGTAGATTTATAGTGATGTAGGTCTCCTTGTAGTCATTTTCTAAGTACACTATGCAAGTTTTAAAGTCCCTTTTATAGTGGTCCTATGTTGTTTTCGTCACAATATCACATTTACTCAAATAACTTTTAATTTTGCTACTAAAGTTTTTCACTTCCTATCAAATTGGCTAAAGCAAAAATTGATCGTTTTCTTTTCTTTTTTAATTACTTCTCTGGTCTCAAAATATTTGTTCATACATACATGATTATTAATTAAAGGTCCAAAAATAATTATGAAGTGGCCATTTGTGAAAAAAATGAACATCTAATGTTACTTTGAACCTTTTTGTCGGCTAACGAAAACAATAGAGAGATTCAACTTTTGTCGGTGGAATTTTTTTTTTTAATTCAATAAATCGGTAGCTGGTTTAGAAGTGAGTTATATATATGTATTAAATTTTTATATAAATAATATTATGTTTGGTAAGTTGATTATGAGGTAAGTTATTTATGCATAAAATTAAGGAAAAATTGTTGGGTTTTAAAGGTGTGAACATGAAATGAAGGGTTGAGGGTTGTGGCTTTGCCGAAGGGTTGTGACCATTATGAAATGTTGTATCCTTTCTAAAGGGTTGTGACCGTTTGAAAGGTTGTGCCTTTTCCAAAGTGTTGTGACCTTTATGGAAGGTTGTCTTCTTTCCTAAGAGTTGTGACCTTTACCCTTTGTTGGCTATAAATAGAGATAATTTCTCTCATTTTTCTGTATCAAATTTTTCCCTTCTTTTGCATACATTTCTTACAAAACAAAATCGATTGATCGTGTCTGTGTGTGTGATTCGTTGTTGTCATTTTGAGTTCGTTGAAATTATTGAAGTTTGAGGTACCGCTACTTTTTTAATGGTTAATCCGTTTTATCTTGGGAGGAATTAATCTGCAACCTCGGGTACTTGAGGGGATTAAATTTCTTAAGGACACGCAGTGGGTTCTGTGGACTCAGATAGTTCTTTTCTTTTTCTTTTCATCTTTTATTATTTCTGGTTTGCTAATCTGAATACAGTAGATAACAAAAATTACTTAAATACACATCTTATTTTACCATAATCTCAAAAATTCTCTACCATTTAAAAATATTTCAAAAATTTCCTCTCGAATACATCACTCTCCTCTCGCTGATACATCCCTATCTCCTTCTCGGATACATCCCTCCCCTCTCTGATACATCTCTCACCTATGTATTCGGATGTCTGTTGATGTATTCGAAAGTCCAGTGATGTATCCGGATATCCTATCCACTCTCGGATACATCCCTCCCTCTCGGATACATCTCTCACCTATGTATCCAGATGTCCAGTAATGTATCCGAAAGTCCAGTGATGTAACTGAAATCCATAAATTAATTTTAAGGGAATTTGTAATTTGAAAAAGAGTAGGAAAATAATGTAATTAACTCTTTAACACTATGTTACTTATGTAGGTTATACTAAAATTAATATGAGATTTGATTTGCAATATAAATTCCTGCATAACTAATATATATATTCCCCTCATTAAATCACTTATATATAATAATAAATTTTAATATGTTGAGTGGCAATATATTGTTTATCCAATTTTATTGAAATCTTTATCCATTTGGATCCTATGATTTCTATACTTTGCCGTCTTTACACTGTTGTTAGATACTAATTTCGTTTTTAAAAGAGTGATACAATTCAAAGTACAACTCACAAATTTAACTTTTAGTGTGAATTTTTCTATGATATATTATAAATAATATAATGAAGTTTACGTATCATTAAACTAATAAGTAATATAATACCAGTGGCTATATTTTATGAATAGTTAATTAAGACTATTTATTCTCTTAGCATCTAACCGTGCATAATTAATGTATCTTTGTATAATTATAGTATAAAGTTTGAAGTTAATAATAAAACAATAACAATAAAATAATTCAAAAAGATATTCAAAAACTCTCAAGTCTTAACTTGAGTACGTAGTATTATAAAATTTCTTTGCTTGATTAAGTACACTCTAAAAACAAGTGATAATATATATTAGTGTGCATAATGGACAAGAAAACTAGTGTAACATCTCACAATTTGAAATAGCATAGAAGAAGCTAAGAATTTGAAATAGTCGTTTTTGGAAAGAATGAAAATCTGGAAATTTGTTTAAGTTAGGAAAAGTTGAGTTTTGGTCAACTTCAAACGGCCATAACTCCTAGCTCAGGATGAGTTAGGTGTAGTTCCAGATATGGTTAGAAAGATCTTGGAATGATCTTTCCAACGCCGCCAAGATTGCACGAATCCAAGTTTGTATGAGTGAGATACGCTCATTGGAAGTTGGGTTGTTCAAATAAGGAAATGTCCAATCCGAATTTTTGAAGGGTATTTCAGTCTTTTCCTTATCCAATTAATTAAATTCATTTTAGTGAATTAATTAAGGGTATAAACTGAACTTGGTCAGTTTTACACCTTTGGAAAAGAGTTAGGGTTTTAGAGAAGAGGAAAGAAGAGAAGAAAAGAGAAGGAGAAGCAAGGAAATCGTCAAGTTCGTCGAGTTTAACTTATGGATTTCGTCGGGGGTGATCCCTACAAGGTATGTGAGTCTTTCATAGCGTTGGGGTCATTCACCCACGCGCCAAACATGTTTAGTTCAGCGAAATTCGTCCTAAAAAGTTTGAAAGTTGCTGTTCTTGACATGTATTCTTGAATTTGAATGGCGTTCTTAAATTGGGTTGAATTGAGGAGTTTCGGAGATCTTTACGTTGAGTTTTAGAGTTTTTTGAGTTAGGTTCTTGAGAACATATGTTGGGTATCAGAGTCTAAAATGAATTTGAGATCAATAGTCGAGTTTAGGTGAATAAGGGCTGGAAAACGAAGAAGGAAAAGTTGAGCGTGATTTGGCACGCAAGTCCACGTTGCGGACTTGCACCCCCAGTCACCAAAAAGTTTCTCCGCGTCACGGTAAAGACGCGGACTCCTCTGTCTCAAAATTTAATTTCACGAGTAATTATTTAAAACACCTCCGCGTCGCGGACTTGTTCCAAGACGGTGATTTCGTGAACTTTACTAATGTTTGGCCATCTAAAATCATTCCTAAACATCATAAGATCTTTCCAATCACAAATCACAATTCTTGAATCCATAATTCAATTCAAGGATCAATTAAGAGTCAAGTCAAGAGCAGTTAAAATCAAAATCAAGATAAGTTCTTAGAGTCTTCCAAAAGTCTTTTCCAAATGTTTTAACTTTGTTTTAAGACTTGAAGTTCAAGTTGAGTAAAGAGTAAAGATTAAAGCTTGAAGTTTATTTCTTCAAAAGTATATGGGGACTATTTATTCCCGAAGAGTTTAAAATGTTTTCACATTTAAACAAGAAAGGAAACCTCAATTTCCAAAGAGCCTTCAAGCTAGTTTTCAGAAAAGAGTAAATACTTCCATAATTAAGCAAGAGGGGAAACTTTGATTTCCAAGATAAAGTTTTTGAGCAATTATCTCAAATCACAGAAATAAATATGTTTTTAAACATAAAAAGCTAGTATCATATTTTGGGAGTAGTATTGAACACCGATATGGGGGAGCGTTTAGAGAACCCACAACCCCTATAAACCATGTAGTCATCATGGGTAGAATAGGGTCATATTTTTTAGATGAATCCTTTAATGATTTTTAGCATAGACTAGTGGATCCACTTAGTAAGTTAGCCCCTATACCCCCGACAAGGTATAAGATAGTCCTTGGCAGCGTGAGGTAAAGTGTTGTATCATCACTATAGCTCTTAAGTGATGGTTGTCGGTTAGAGAAATTCCCACAGCTGTATTTTGTATTTTTATATATATCAGTTTAATTATATTTTTACATACATCTCAGAGTTATATGTATCTTTGCATACACACAGAGTTGACATCATGTTTTAAACAGTTTTCTTTATATTGCACTTATTTTTAAACTGTTTTATATTGAAATGAGTTCAGTTATGTTGAGTTGAGTTAAGCCAGGTAAGTTATTCAGTTCCTTTCAGATTCTTTTCAAGCTTAAGTTGTGTTTAACTTTCCAACTCATATACTCTACATTCAATATACTAATGCCAGTTGACCTGCATCATTTTATGATGCAGACTCAGATAACTAGGATCAGCATCCAGCACATCTTTGATCCAGTGAGCACTCCAGAGTTAGTTGGTGAGCCTCCTTGCATTCCGAAGGACTCCTTTTTATTCTTTCAGTTATTTCATTAGTTCATTAGGATGTCGTGGGGTTTGTCCCGACATCCATCTTAGTTGTTTTAGAAGCTTCATAGATAGTCGGTCAGATGTTAGTTCATTCGTCATCATTTTGTTATTGGCTTATGTTCAGATTTGAGTTGTCATTTTAGTTAAGTTAAATGTTTATTTTTAAAACATTCGTTTGAGACATGTTGAGTTATCTTGTATTTGGATTCTCTTTCTTATGTCTAAGTCTTCCGCTGAGTAAGTAAGCTAGGCCAAGGGTTTGCTTGGGGCCATCAATGGTTCTCGAGTGCCAGTCCCGCCCAGGGTGTAGGCTCGGGGCGTGACAAACTTGGTATCAGAGCACAGAGTTCAAGAGTCCTAGGGAGTCTATGAAACATTGTCTGTAGAGTCCTAGTTATCGGAGTGAAGCGCACCACATCTATAATTAGGAGGCTGCAACATGTAGGAAAATTTCTCACTTATTTCATACTCATTTCGTGCGTTAGAGGTTGACTCTAAAAAGTTTCCTTCTAATTCGTGCTTGCGCGTGTTTTCAGATAATCATGCCTCCACGAAAAGTAGTCAGGGGTCGTCCAACTAGGAGGAATGTCAAGAAACAAGGGGTACCTAATGCACCAGAAGTGCAACCCCAAAGAGAGGTCACCAATGTTGAATTCTATGAAGCTATCCGGATGTTAAGTCAAGTTGTGACCCATTAAGATGGACAGAGAGATAATTGACAGAAAGTGGCTGATACTACAAGGATCTGTGAGTTTTTAAGGATGAACCCACCAAGCTTCACAGGTTTAAGTGTCACAAAGGATCTAGAGAACTTTGTTGAAGAGCTTCAAAATTTTTTTGAGATTATGCATGTTGTAGATGCTGAGAGGGTGGAACTAGCTGCATACATGAAGGGTGTCGCTAGAGTTTGGTTCGACCAATGGAAAAATAATAGGGCTGAGGATGCGCCAATAGTGAGTTAGGCTATGTTTAAGAGTGCTCTCATGAGACATTTCTTTCCTCGTGAGTTGCGAGAGACAAAGATAAGATAGTTTATCACCCTTAATCTGGAGTCTATGAGTGTTCATGAGTACAAGCTGAAGTTCGCATAACTTTCCCGCTATACCCCAGAGATAGTTGTTGACATGAGGAGCAGGATTAGTTTATTCATTGTTGGGTTATCTCGTCAGACAAGCAAGGATGGCAAGGTAGCAATGCTGATAGGGGATATGGACATAGCATGGCTAATGATCCATGTGCAACAAGTTGAGAAGGATAAGTTGAAGGATAGAGAAGAGTTTAAGAATAAGAGGGCTAAGATATCAGGGAACGAGTTCAGGCAGCAAAAGAGTAATGCGAACCGGTCTTCTTTCCAACATAAGCAGAAAGGACATGCTCCATCATCTACTAGTGTACCTACACCTAAGAACAAATGTGAGTACAATAGTCAGAATTCCCAGAGTTTCAGAGTTAAACTTGCCTATTTTTAAGGTAATATGGCACAAAGGAGTAGAAAGCTTCCTGCATGTGCTAAGTGTGGCAAAAACCACTCAGGTATTTGTCGTGAGGGCTCTACTTGTTGTTTCAAATGTAGTCAGAATGGTCATTTTATGAGAGAGTGTCTTGAGAACATGCAAGGTAATGGTAATAGGGACAATAGAGCCTAATTTTCATCAGTTGCTCCACCATACATGACTGTACCTAGAGGAACTATTTTCAGTGCTGACGGAGGAGCAAACCGCCTTTATACGATCACTAATCGTCAAGAGCAAGAGAACTCTCTAGATGTTGTCACTGGTATGATCCAAGTCTTTGACTTTACTGTTAATGCTTTGCTAGACCTAAGGGCGAGTTTATCTTTTGTAACTCCTTATGTTGCTTTGAATCTTGATGTTATTCCTGAGCAACTTTGTGAACCCTTCAGTGTTTCTATACCTGTTGGTGAGTCTATTCAAGCAGAAAGAGTCTATCGTGATTGTCCCGTTTCTGTCAATCACAAGAGTACCATAGCTGATTTAATTGAGTTATACATGGTAGATTTTGATGTCATTCTTGGTATGGACTGGCTTTATGCCTGTTATGCCTCAGTTGATTGTAGAAATTGAGTTGTCAAGTTTCAATTTCCAAAGGAGCCAGTCTTAGAGTGGAAAAGCAGTTCAACAGTGCCTAAGGGTCGTTTCATTTCGTATCTTAAGGCAAGGAAGTTAGTTTCTAAGGGCTGTGTCTATCACTTAGTCCGAGTTAATGACTCTAGTGTTGAGATACCTCCTATTCAGTCAGTTTCAGTAGTACGAGAGTTTCCATAAATCTTTCCTGACAATCTTCTCGAAGTCCCTCCTGAAAGAGAAATAGACTTCGGTATATACCTTCTTCTAGATACTCGTCCAATATATATTCCGCCATATAGAATGGCACCAGCAGAGTTGAAAAAACTTAAAGAGCAGTTAAAGGATCTCTTAGATAAGGGCTTTATTCAACCAAGTGTCTCACCTTGGGGCGCTCCGGTCTTATTTGTAAGGAAGAAAGATGGTTCTCTTAGGATGTGTATAGATTACCGTTAGTTGAACAAGGTGACCATCAAGAGCAAGTATCATCTTCCAAGGATTAATGATCTTTTCGATCAGCTTCAGGGTGTTTCATGTTTTTCTATGATAGACCTCAGATCTGGCTACCATCAGTTGAAAGTAAGGGAATGTGGTATTCCAAAGACAGCTTTTAGAACTCGTTATGGTCAATATGAGTTTCTGGTCATGTCCTTGGGTTTGACCAATGCACCTGCAGTGTTCATGAACCTTATAAATATAGTTTTCAAAAACTTATTTAGATATGGTTGTTATCGATTTCATTGATGACATACTAATCTATTCAAGGAATGAAGAATATCATGTTAGCCATCTCAGAATAGTTCTTCAGACTTTGAAAGATAAGGAGTTATATGTTAAGTTCTCTAAATGCGAGTTTTGGCTTGAGTCTGTGGCATTCTTAGGCCATATTGTGTCTAGAGAGGGAATGAAAGTTGATACTCAGAAGATTGAGGCAGTGCAGAATTGGCCTAGACCCACATCTCCAATCGATATTAGGAGTTTCTTGGGTTTGGCTGAATATTATAGAAGGTTTGTCGAGGGATTTTTATCTATTTCATCTCCTTTGACCAAGTTAACTCAGAAGACAGTGAAATATCAATGGTCTGAAGCTTGTGAGAAAAGCTTTTGGGGATTGAAAAAAAGGTTGACTACTGCCCTAATGTTAACTTTACCAGAGAGTACTCAAGGTTTTGTGTTGTATTGTGATGCATCTAGAGTTGGTTTGGGTTGTGTGTTAATGCAGAATGGCAAGGTTATAACTTATGCCTCCAGACAGTTGAAAGTTCATGAGAAGAATTACCCAACCCATGACTAATAGTTGGTTACTGTAGTATTTGCTTTGAAAATACGGCGCCATTATCTTTATGGTTTTCATGTGGATGTGTTCACCGATCACAAGTCTTTTGTATGTGTTTAGTCAGAAAGAGTTTAGTCTCAGACTGAGGAGGTGGTTAGAATTACTCAAATATTTCGACATGAGTATTCTTTATCATCCAAGTAAGGCTAATATTGTTGATGATGCCTTGAGCAGGTTATCTATGGGTAGTACCATCCATTTTGAAGAAGGTAAGAAAGAGTTAGCAAAAAGATGTGCATAGACTTGCACGATTAGGAGTTCGATTAATGGATTCCACAGAAGGAGGAATAGTGGTGATGAATGGGACTGAATCATCATTAGTATCAGAAGTATAAGGCGTGCAAGACCAAGACCCTATCTTGCTTGAATTGAAGGCAAATATTCATAAGCAAAAAGTATTAGCTGTTGAACAATGGGGAGATGGTGTGTTAAGACATCAAGGTAGATTGTGTGTACCAATGGTGGATGGAACCCAAGAAAGTATCATGGAGGAAGCTCATAGCTCCAGATATTCCATTCATCTGGGTTCCACCAAGATGTACCATGACTTGAGAGAAGTCTATTGGTGGAAAAGTATGAAGAAGAGATATCCATATCTCTTCGAACCCAGAGAAATTCCAGATCAAGGTACTAATCCTTTCTTAGTATTTATTTACAAGTTGGCATGTTGTTTTGCATTTGCTTGTGAGTGCTTGAACTGAATGTTGCATGTTACACCCTTAGCCTATTAAGAATAAGCTCATTCGAGGACGAATGTTCCCAAGGGGGAGATATTGTAACATCTCGCAATTTGAAATAGCTAGGAAGAAGCTAAGAATTTGAAATAGTCATTTTTGGAAAGAATGAAAATCTGGAAATTTGTTTAAGTTAGGAAAAATTGAGTTTTGGTCAACTTCAAACGGCCATAACTCCTTGCCCAGGATGAGTTTGGTGTAGTTCTAGATATGGTTGGAAAGATCTTAGAATGATCTTTCCAACGCCGCCAAGTTTACACGAATCCAAGTTTGTATGAGTCAGATACGCCGATTAGAAGTTGGGCTGTTCAAATAAGGAAATGTCCAATTCGAATTTTTGAAGGGTATTTCAGTCTTTTCCTTATCCAATTAATTAAATTCATTTAGTGAATTAATTAAGGGTCTAAACTGAACTTGATCCATTTTACGCTTTTAGAAATGAGTTATGGTTTTAGAGAAGAGGAAAGAAGAGGAGAAAAGAGAAGTAAGGAAATCGTCAA
Organism: Solanum pinnatisectum; assembly: GCA_035578085.1. Lineage (NCBI taxonomy): Eukaryota > Viridiplantae > Streptophyta > Magnoliopsida > Solanales > Solanaceae > Solanum > Solanum pinnatisectum. The sequence goes on along the minus strand of CM069080.1, from coordinate 5,850,849 downwards.
GTTTAGCTTGTGAATTCATCGGGGTGATCCCTACAAAGTATGTGAGTCTTTCATAGCGTTGGGGTCATTCACCCACATGCCAAACATGTTTAGTCAGTGAAATTCATCCTAGAAGAGTTTGAAAGTTGATGTTCTTAACATGTATTCTTCAATTTGAATGTCGTTCTTGAATTGGGTTGAATTGAGGAGTGTCGTAGATCTTTACGTTGAGTTTTAGAGTTTTTTTGAGTTATGTTATTGAGTACATATGCTGGGTATTGGAATCTAAAATGAATTTGAGATCAATAGTCGAGTTTAGGCGAATAAGGGCTGGAAAACGAAGAAGGAAAAGTCGAGTGTCATTTGACAAGCAAGTCCGTGTCGCGGACTTGCTCCCCCAGTGACCAAAAATTTTTTCTGTGCCGCGGTTAAGACGCGGACTCCTCTATCTCAAAATTTAATTTCACGAGTAATTATTTAAAACACCTCCGTATCGCAAACTTGTTCCAAGACGGTGATTTCATGAACTTTACTCATGTTTAGCCATCTAAAATCATTCCTAAACATCATGAGATCTTTCCAATCACAAATCATAATCCTTGAATCCATAATTCAATACAAGGATTAGTTAAGAGTCAAGTCAAGAGCAGTTAAGATCAATGTCAAGAGAAGTTCTTAGAGTCTTCCAAAAGTCTTTTCCAAATGTTTTAACTTTTTTAAAGACTTAAAGTTAGTTGAGTAAAGAGTAAAGATTAAAGCTTGAAGTTTATATCTTCAAAAGAATATAGGGACTATGTATTTTCCAAAGAGTTTAAAATGTTTTCACATTTAAACAAGAAAGGAAACCTCGATTTTCAAAGAGGTTTCGGGCTAGTTTTCAGAAAAGAGTAAATGCTTTCATAATTAAGCAAGAGGGGAAGCTTTGATTTCCAAGATAGCCTTGAGCTAAGTTTTTGAGAAATTATCTAAAATCACAGAAAGAAATATGTTTTTAAACATAAAGAGCTAGTATCATATTTTGGGAGTAGTATTGAGTACAGATATAGGAGAGCATTCAGAGAACCCACAACCCCCATAAACCATGTAGCTATCATAGGTAGAAAAGGGTCATACTTTTTAGATGAATTCTTTAATGCTTTTTAGCATAGACTAGTGGATCCACTTAATGAGTTAGGTCCTATACCCCCGGCAAGGTATAGGATGGTCCTTGACAGCGTGAGGTAAAGTGTTGTATCACCACTATAGCTCTTAAGTGATGGTTGTCGGTTAGAGAAACTCCCACAGCAGTATTTTGTATTTTTATATATATATCAGTTTAATTATATTTTTACATACATCTCACAGTTATATGTATATTTGCATACACACAGAGTTGACATCATGTTTTAAACAGTTTTATTTATATTGAACTTGTTTTAAAACTTTTTTATATTGAAATGAGTTTAGTTATGTTGAGTTGAGTTGAGCCAAGTAAGTTCTTCAGTTCCTTTCAGATTCTTTTCAAGCTTAAGTTGTGTTTATCATTCCAACTCACATACTCATACATTCAATGTACTGATGTCAATTGGCGTGCATCGTCTTATGATGCAGACTTAGGTAACTAGGATCGGCATCCAACGCATCGTTGATCGAGTGAGCACTCCAGAGTCAGTTGGTGAGCCTCCTTGCATTTCGAAGGACTCTTTTTTATTCTTTCAGTTATTTCATTAGTTCATTAGGATGTCGTGTGGTTTGTCTCGACATCCATCTCAGTTGTTTTAGAGGCTTCATATATAGTCGGTTAGATGTTAGTTCATTCGTCATCATTTTATTATTGGCTTATGTTCAGATTTGAGTTGCCATTTTGGCTAAGTTAAATGTTTATTTTTAAAACATTATAATTTCAGTTTGAGACATGTTGAGTTATCTTGTATTTGGATTCTCTTTCTTATGTCTAAGTCTTCTGCTGAGTAAGTAAGCCAAGTCAAGGGTTCACTTGGGGCCAGCAATGGTTCTCGAGTTCCAGTCCCGCCAAGGGTATAGGCTCTGGGCGTGACAACTAGTAAATAGTAGCAAATAAATTATCATTAGAAAAGTAGAAGGAAAAATAATTCAAAGTAATTAGTTGCCTAAAGTATGTAGTTGTGTGGTTATGATAAATGAGTTAGGATAAAACTGCATGATATTTGTAGTTGGTGGTGATGATTAATGTGCAATAGGAATTAGTGAGGGTGGTTGTGCAACAAAAATAGATTAGTAGCTAGCTTAAGGTTATCTTCATATAATATCTTTAAGACTTTATGTGCAATTATAATTATGTCTCAATGCCAACCAATTATATGAATAGTTATTGATCATATTGCTCCAATAATAATAATAATAATAATAATAACAACAATAACAACAACAACAACAACTTGATCTAATAATTAAATAATTTTTATCTGACAATTTCAATTTCATAATAGAAACATTCAGTTATTATAATCACTAAACTTGAAATTGTTACGAGAAAATAAATAGAACTAACAAACTAACAAAGAAATTACATAACAACAACAGAGTACTAGTAAAATAAGAGAACTATTGAAGAAAATTAGAAGAGAAATGAGGAGCTTAGACTCAGTGGAAAGGATGAGAGGACTAGACATTTTTCTGAACAATTTGCATAAATAGTTTTTTCTCATCTGTCATCCTATTGGATAGTTGTTAATTGAGATTGAGTCTTAACTATTGCCTTTGTGAAGGTCTTTCAGTTTTGTTACTTCTTCTTAGCCCAATAACTAGTTGTATGGTATCCATGTTGAAATCATTTTTCCACATAGTGAGATTTTTTGACATAAATCAAACTAGGAAAAATTACCTAAATACACATCTTATTTTACCATAATTTCTAAAATTCCCTACCATTTAATTTTTTTTCAAAAATCTCCTCTCGGATACATCACTCTCCTTTCACTGATACATCCCTATCCCCTCTCGGATATACCCCTCTCCTTTCTGATACATCCCTCCCCTCTCGGATACATCTCTCCCCTATGTATTCGGATGTCCTATCCCTCTCTAGTACATCTCTCTCCTCTCGGATACATTCATTTTCTATGTATTTGGATGTCCAGTGATGTATCCGGAAGTTCGGTGACGTATCCGGAAGTCCAAGTGATGTATCCGAAATTCATAAAAAAATTGTAATTTGAAAAAAAAAATACGAAAATAATATAATTAGCTTTTAACACTATGCGATTTATGTAAATTATACTACAAACTAATCTAGCCCCAAAGCACGTATCAAACACAACCCCACCCAACCCGACCCCCACCCCCCACCCCCCAAAAAAAGTGTGCAATAATATATTTGAAAACGAAATAACTATTGCAAAATCCTTTTGGATGTAGGGGTCCAATATAATGTCACTATATATGTTGAAAAACATGTCTCATCTTTTTAATTCAGTGGAAATTTGTCTTTTGTTACAGAAATAAATAGGCAGAAACTAATCAAGAAAATTTGAAAAGAAAATAATAAAAGTATCTGACATTTGCATGACTTGTTAAATTTACTTTATTTGTCTACATTTGCAAGAAAATAGTAAAAAGTATACCCACCTTATTGTACTTTATTTTGTGCTAAACCTTAGAACCATTTTATAAAAAAGAAACATTTTTAAAGAAAGAAAGTGAAGATTTCAAATTAGTTATGTGATGTATTAGTGTTAGTGAAAAATGTCAAAAGTAATTGTAAATATTGTCAAATAGAGAAAACGTCAAATCAAAATTTTAAACTTTAATACTTTAACAAATTAAAATTACTGAAAATTGTAAAAATGGTGTCAAATATTTTAACGCATCTCAAGTTAAAATATTGTGCGACTTGGGAGGGATAAGTTATTAATTTGATCATCGATCGATCAAATATAACAAAATGAATGTGATTTTTTCAATATTAAATAAAGATTTTAAGGTTCGAACCCTAATATAAAAAAATATCCACCCCTAAATGAATGATGTGAGATTCAATCATACCTTAAATCAAATATGGAATAAAGTAATCTAAAACATTATCCAGAAATTATTATTTTTATCCCATCATACCAAAAGATCATGGTTTTCACTAAAGTGATTGACTTAATTCAACTGGATTTGTACATAACCTATCTTCGACTTTGATTATATATTTATAATTGCTTATAAAAAATACAGGAAACTTTTACAACATTTTTCTAATATATTTAGATAACATTAAATCAATATGAACTTAATTGCATGCGACGTAAACAATAAAAAATCATATAGCCGACCCTAGAAGTTATAATTTTATTAAATTTTTGGTTGTTGAGCTTAATTAAATCTTAGGATATATTTTTAAAATGATAAGGTAGCTGGGAGAATCCAGAAAAAAATTAAATAAATCAATTACTATGTTAGTTGTTTATGTTTATATATATATATGTATGTATATATTGGAAAGTATATGGTTTTATAGTATTGGAAAAAAATTAAATAAGTTGCAAACAATTAGCAGCAATATATATTAGATAAAGGAATTCCTTCATTATTATACTCATGGTAAGATACACCTTATTTGGATGATTGTTCTGTATCGTTTTTTAATATATCATATTATATTATATTGCATTGTGTTATATTATACTGTAATAGTTTTATAGAATTGAAAATGTCTTATAAGAATATTTTGTTATGTGTTCGAGTGCTTAGTTGAAATAAATAATAGTTATGTTCATGTGCCTAATATAAATAAAATTTGCTCTCAAGTTTAAGACGTTTTCTATGTATTAAGCTTTAGTTTTTAAAAAATGTTTTTTTTTAAAACAATTTTAAAAAATGTTTTTTTTTAAAACAATTTTAAAAAAATGTTTCATTTGATACATAATAGTAAATTTCTTAATTACATTATAGAACTGACTACATTTGTAACTAAACTTTCTATATCCTGTGGCTACTTTAAAAGTGAACCTAAATAAGAATTAAAATGGTACATCATTATGATAAACAAAAAAGGGAAATCACTAGAACATATGTGGAAAAACTTTAAATTTTGATGAAGATAATTTTTTAAGGCTTAATACATTAATAGCCATTTAACTTTAGCAATAAATTTTATTTAGACATTCAACCGTTTGTATCAATTGATATACTTGAATATTATTGTGTATTCCTATCATGCACTTTGGGATCTAGCATTGAAACTTTTTTTTGCGCATGGTCTAAAATGTTCGTTCCGTAGACACATTAACTAATTATTTCAAAATAGCACCTCATAATTATATGAATTAGACTTAATAAGTCGAATAACGCCAGACATGTTCCAGTTGAGGAAGATGTGTATAATTGAAGAAAATAATATATTTTAAACGGTTAACTTATTTACGTGATAATGATCATCATTTAAGATCACATAGAATTTTTTTTCTCTAAATTTGAATTAAAAGTGTCTAATAAAAATACTTTATAATGCGTTCAGATACTTAATTGAAATAAATTATAATTTAAGTGTCTAAGTAAAATTTGTTCGCAAAGTAAGAGGTTATCTACGTATTAGATGTTTAAATTTGACTTCAAATTACCTGGCCAAACGTGTACCTAAACTTATCTAAATCTTTTTAACAAATGTTTGATTTGTTTCATAATAGTACATTCCTTAATTACATTATTATAGGAATAACTACATTTATAACTCTACTTATCATATCATTTGGTTTAATTTCAAAAGTGAGCCTAAATAAGAAGAATAAAAATTGTACATGATTATGATAAACAAAAAAGGGAATTTTATCACTTGTGTTGAACATATGTGGAAAAACTATAAATGTGTTGGTCTGTCTAAACTAGTATAAATATCCACTCTTGTTAAGCTTATTTTCACTCACAAATATCAAATATTTGCCCTCTCATTCTAAAAATATAAAAAAGTTTTTGCATCCTTCTTTTCTAGATTAGTGCTTCTTTGGAAGCTCAGTATATTTTAAGAAATTCATCACATAATAGTGAGAGTGACACGACTGATAAGGGTGAATTTGAAATTTTAAAAGTTTCAAATCAACAACCTGCCTTTCTTGATATAGCTGATGTTTTGATAAATGCCAACATCAGTGTTTCGTGTGAGCCATGCCTAGTCCTAAAGAGGTATTGATAGGTCATCTAGTCGACATCGTGAATGTTGCAGAAGTAGCACTGGAGATGGAAATAAATGGAGTAAGACACCTAGACCTCCTAGGCATAGGTGTCTTATTCCACTTGTCTCTATTCCCAATGCCACTTCCACAACATTCATGATGTCCACTAGACGACCTACTAATACCTCTTCCAGGACTAAGGCATGGCTCACGCAAAACACTGGCACTAGCATTTATTAAAATATCAGCTACATCAAGGTTGGGAACTTGTTGATCTGAATCCTTTAAAATTTCAGTTTAATCCTTGTCAGTCATGTCACTTTCAGTATCATGAGATGAATTTTTCAAGATATCACTTTAGATTTGGTCTTCCAAGCTGGATGATGAGCTAGCAATAGTCACAGACACTTTATTATCTAATGTATCTATTTTATCCACCCATCGCGAACACACTTTTTATGTTCTCTTGCATACTTACATGTACCGGAGCTATATAGGAGAGTTCGCGAACAAGCTTGCAATTATTGAGGTGTAAATCTCTGGAAGTACTAATCTGGAAAAGAAGTATGCAAAAACTATATTATCATGGAAGGAGAGGTAAAAGTAAGAACAACAAATAGAATATATAGCTTTTCCAGCTTTGTTTTTCACAACTTAGTCAAAAGACTAATATGCCAACAAAATTTTTTAAAAAAAATGATCTAGAGAGCTAACAATTTATGTATTTTTTTTTTATATAATTATCAATCTTTAATTCTCCCAAATAAATAACATCTATCTATATCTATATCTATCTATACTACCTTAAAAACATGAACTCACAAACATGAATGTTGAATTACTATAATACCCCAATTAAAAATGCTCAATTTATTTAATTTAATTATATTTTATTAAAAGTAAATACCTTTTCACACTAAAGGATTGTGACTTTTCCGATGAGTTGTCACTTTTCCGAAGAATTGTGATTTTTTCAGAGGGTTGGAACTTTACCAAAGAGTTGTGCTTGTGCCTTACCCGATGAGTTGTGACATTTTCAAAGGGTTATGACTTTTCGGATGAGCAGTGACTTCTTTGAAGGGTTGTGACTTTTCTAATAAGGCACAATCAATACCTATTCATACTATTATTTTTTAGCTATAAATAGAGAGGTTTCCTCTCACTTTTAAACTATGATTTTTTTTTAGGTTTTCTACTATTCTTCTTCTTAAAATATCCCAAGTGTTATTTGCAACTGTTGATTAAGTTCAAAATTCAATAAAATTGGAGGTACTACATAAGAAAGAGTTGGTGAACAAATTGTTATATAGAATTTTGATCAATGTATGTCTTCCTTAATATGGCTAGTAGATGATCATTGTGCGATAAGTTGCATAGTAATTGAAGAGAAAATATACAAGCTCAAACCAATGAATGGTGAGCCTATTCAATCAAGATTATTATCAATAGAAGGTCCATCATGCTGAAATATTGCTATCATATGAATTTCAAAAGTACTATTCGAACAATTTTAATTATGTAATTTTTTTTAAATATATCAAGTATTCAACTTGATGAAAGTTCTTTTAATATGTCACAACACATAATTTATGTGTCTTTTATTGGTTCAAAATATTTCATTTTAATTTTTGCCTTCTTTCTAAGAAACTGTAGCCTCCACCTTTTTATAATCACATACATGTCAAGAAGTTGTTATCGAATGTGAATTGTGTTTTGTTAAAATTGCACATAAATTCGATCAACATATACTATTCTTATGATAGCTAGTGGATCATTGTCAATTTTGTGGTGTACACCTACAAAAAAAATAGTTATTTTAAGTGATAAAACTGAAAATTGCTAAAATATCTAATCGATGTATATAAATCATAATTATTATAAGTACGTGTATCCTTTGCCTAATTCAAAATTATTAATTCTATATGTCATATGTGAATTTAACAAAAAAATATTAGTTAAATTATGTAAATTGATTCCTAACCAAAATTTACACAAACAAGAATGTACAGTTTCATGATACTCCAAGAAGTTATATTTTTTAAAAAAGCAATCTTACTTGATCTTATATTTGCATGACATTGTGATTTTTCACTATATATACACAATATATAACATTTTGTAAATAAATGTATGGTATTGAATTGATCAAAATAATTTACTCCACATTGAATATACCAAACATTTACAGAAATTGAATACACATAATGTCTTTTGATTTATCTAGTTCATTCATTTATTATATTATTATTTATATTTATTAGAAGATAGACTTACTTTATATATATATATATATATATATAAACTTTTTCACGACCCACCTTCGTGAGTGGCACTCACACTAACCCTTCGGTGGGAGAACCAAAACTACAGCCCAGCTAATCAACTTAACCATAGTACTACACATTTAAAGCTACGGAAGTAGGTTTAAATAACTATATAATTAATATGGAGTCCCCATAAACTCCGGAAGTTCAACTAACATCTAACAACTAATGCGGAAATACCCCTAGAACCTGAAAGTCATTGTACCAAAACTCTACTAACGATAAGGGGTACAACCCCGAAACTAAACAACACCTTAACAAATAGTCTGAGTCCGAAAAGAGTGGACTTAAACAAGAAAGATCCATGGCAGCCTAAAAAAACTGGCTCACCCTTGAATCCGATCACGCTCAACAGTCACCTAGCTGAGGTCTATCAATAGCCGCCTGAAGATGCCCTGTACTTAACAAAGAACAAGCAAGTGCAGTATCAGTACACAACCACAGTGTACTAGTAGGATCACGCAGCTATCCTAATAAGTGAAACACATGCAAGTAACCACAACATTACAAAACAGGCATATACCGAACATATACAATATTAGTCATCTTTTCAAGATCAATGTAGCATTCCACATTCTCAATAATACACATTGGTTATCAATTTAGAGCAACATACCGTCTTCCAATATCAATCATCATTAGATATGAACGTAATCATCACAAGTAGATACACAACACAATTCAATGGTCCGCTCACGAAAACCAATTCAATGGTCCTCTCATGGAACCCACACCCAAACTGTTAGCATACCGAAACGTGGTACCCAATCCAATGTTTATGCCGGAACGTGGCAACTGATCCCATATTTATGCCGGAACGTGGCAACCGATCCAAGTTAATGTGTCGGAACACAACACCCGATCCATTCAATAAACCACAATCACAATCACAATGTATATTCTCACAATCATACAACAAGAGGTGATTCATGACATACAATTATTCAATTATCCTCATTTACGATTAGGGTGATCAATAATGCAACATTCACATACATACATGCATTATAATGAGCAATTACAAACACATATCACACCAACATGAAATCACAACCATCACCTGAACTCCCGATAGATAAGAGAAAATCAGAAATACCCCTTATCTCATACTACTCTCTCGATACAGAATCTAATGTTTTGAAAAAAAATAGAATTCAAGCTTGAATCCCCTGAGGCACTTGAATCTTCCCTTTTCGGATTCTTCTCGCTTGTTCGTGGTCTAAAAATAATCAATTAACGCAAGGATCAATAAACGAGGCCTAATTATCCCGATTATAATCAACATTATCAACCCTAGGCTAACCCAAGATTCCAATACCCAAATTAGGGTTTTTTCCACCATAATTCCCATATCTAAACCCTCCCCCATCGATAATTACCCATTAGATTACGTTCTATGGATCGAAAAATGGATTCGGGGAGTTAAAATCTTACCTTTAGCCTCAAGAATGGTGGAAAACTGTCAAGAATCGCCTGGGGTTTGTTCCTTATCTCTAAAAATTGAAAAGTGCAGAATAAAGATGTTTTGGGGTTTATTTACGACCTTAAGTCGCGTCGGACCCGCCACAACGGTCCTTACCCCGCTACAGTAGCCCTGCCCTAGCGGCAGAAATCCTGCCCCAGCGGCTTGCACGGAACCAGTGAGCTAGTTTAATAATTTCAAGACCCCCATTTCACAACACACATTTAATCAACGACGATCAGAAAATACCGTTCACGCTAAGATCAATTCCGACAGTTCTACTCACACGAATTCAATTTCGTAAAGTCGTACAGATTTCTTAACGACTTATCTAACCACTCATGTAATCAAAATCATAAATCAGTCACCCGATTTTTACCAGATTTCCCTACACCTTAACGACTCTAGTTTTGTCCAAATCTGGACTAGGTTGGGAAATTCCAAGTTGCTACTCAAAAATTTTCTGGCCCCAATTCTTGTCCCATTGGCTTTTTTATAATGACGGAAACAGGTCGTTACAATAACATAAATATGAGTTAAATAAATGATAAATTATTAATGGGTATTTTCGTGTATATATATTCAATAGCCTAATGCATTGAACTAAGTGTTTATTTATATTATTGTGCAATATTATTGTAGGAATAATATTTGATTGGAGGATATTAATGTTATTCAATATGTTATGGACATTTTGATAATTCAATTTTTAAATATTTTGGTTCCACTAATATATATACTTACTATTTACTAATTTAACAGAAGTTTTATTTCTCTCTTTTTTTATGTGAAGGAAAAATGACAAATTAATTTATGATTACTATTTAATATTTAATTAATAAAAAAGTTTATAACTTTTTTATTTAGTATAGGGGTAAATTGACAATTCAACTTTAAATTTTGGAGTTTCCCACTTTTGATAATTTTTTATTTATTTATGATAATATGATGATAAGTTAGGGAAATGAAGAGGTCTAGTTATGAAGTTGATTTTAAATGGAAAAATATTTTTTTAAAATGATTGTAAGAAAATAAATTAATAGGTAAGGGGTATTTTCATAATTTAACTTTTGACTTAGATTCTTTTGACTTTTAATAATATATGATATGATTTTATATTCTTGCATTACTTAAGCATCTTCATTTGTAATATCCTCAAATGTAATAAATATTGAATTACATATCCTTCAAGAAGCTATCTTCTTTATTATATATATCAAATTAGAAAAAAAAAAAAAAAAAAGAGCGTGGGACTCACATAGTAATTACTATAATGAAAGGTCGTTTCTCGTGTTAATGAAATAAAAGTCGTTTCCCGCGTTAATGCAAGATTGCAGAAGAAAACCAAAAGGTTTACATTAATCAACATATTTCCACATATTGCAATTTAAAAGCAAGATTTTGAAGGATTTGTATTGAAAAATTTAGTAAATAACTCATTTAAATCGGTACATGAATCAAATTCACATTAATAATCAATTTCTTTTTTGCTATAAAAATCAAGAGTATTTAAAGAGTTTTTCCATTAAATAAATTTGATATGGACTAAAATCATTGAACTAATTTAATACAAATTAATTTTATGTACTCAGCGTTCATCCTAGCTACTGCTATAAAATGCCTAGATGGTCTTCATGTAAATGATAAGTGGAGGATGAGATATTATATGCCCTTTTTTAAAAAATATTTGATATGCTTTTTTATGATTTTTTTTTTCTATTAGAATATCTTGTGTCCTACATGAAGAAATTAGTGATATACAATTCACGTTCTAGTATATTTCTTAATTATTGGTGAAGTTCATAATTTAAGATTAATCGGTTAATTTGATATGCTTATTTGACTCTCGATAGAGTGTTCTACTTTAGTATAAATATATAGTGATAAGAAGCTATTTATTGTTGATGTAAAATTTTAACAATGACTGAAAAATGTGAAACTTCAGTCTCCAAAATATTGGCTAGACCCATAAGTAGTTAAGTAGTAATTGTCCAAATTAGAATGTCTACTTTTTCCTTAGAGATATTATTTATGAGAATGTGATACATTCTTCTGCCTAATTATTGAATGTTCATTATTACTCATACCCATAATTTTTTAAAATTAAAAGTTGAATATGAAGAGTCATTCTCCACTATTTTGTAAAAACACTTTCAGAATAAAAATTTGAATTTGCTTTTTAAGAACCAATTTACAAAGATTATGTTATCACAGGAAGGAAATTGCATAATTCAAACATGAGACAAAAAGAGAATGAGAAACTGCAAATGAATGATAACAAAAAATGCTCAAGTATATCATCTATTTAATGTTCTTCTTCATAGTTTATTTTTCTATTTAGTAAATAAAATATAAATGGTAAAACTACTATTGTTAATTTCAGCATTTCCTATTTTATAACTCTAACTTTTTAGTATATAGAAATTTAATAATAAAATATGCATGTACAAAACACTTACATTTAACTAGTTATATTAAGAGACCCACAAATTGGCCTACCATCACATTGTAATCAATGAAACACTACCGCTTTCTTTGCAAGCAATATCTGCAGTCTCAAGGTTAAATTCCATGGATAACGTAACAATGCTAATTGGCATGTACCTCAGAGCAAATTCAGGCCATGTAACTTCATTATTGGGAAGCATATCAAGTCTAGTTTTCTTAAGAGTAGCTAAATTGCCGGGTCTTTGAGCACGCAGATACAGCAGGAAGCTGTTGTATAATTTCTTACTCTAACCCCTTCACAAGAATTTTTTTACTTGGAATTGTTGTGAACTAATCTAGGAAAATTGAGAGGGGCACCTAAGTAAGAGAACTTACACAATCAACCAACTCCACTCGGTCGACTCTTGTTCATCCATTTTATATACATCATGTCATGAGTAGAGCAGAATATAGGATTACACATTTTTTCTTATAAGCATCAATGCGGAAGAGTTTGGGAAACCATATTTTCCCACCCAGATGATGGTGATCTCCCTTCCTCAACGCGCGAACTCCCCTATACTTTCTGAGTGGACTACTAGGTTGATAATGGAAACCACCCTCGAAATCAGGGTTCAAATCCAGCTAAAGCCCTTTCGGAGTAAACCTTTCTACCGTGTATTCTTTGCTTCCCCGAACACCTTCAGATCTCCACTGACATGAAATTGCATATATGAGCCAAAGGCAATAAGCGTGCCTGATCCTATACAATCCATATGTAAAAAATGGCTCATATTCATATGTTTGTGTTCAGTCATTTGGCAATGATTATGACATACTCACAGAAAATGTTGGAGGTCGGTTGTTTTTTGTTGGAGAGGCTACGATTTGACAACGTCCAGCCACCATGCATGGAGCCTATATGAGTGGCTTAAGAGAAGCTTCTCACATTTCCCAATCCATGAAAGCGAGGCAAAACAATCCAAGGAAAACTGTACCAAAGAATGTTGGACCAAGCAATGATGTATTGGAAGAGTAGTTCAAAAATCCAAATCTAGTATTCGGGAAGTTCTTATTTGTATTTGATCCCCTCACTTGTGATTCTAAATCTTTAGGACTCATGAGAGTTACTTTTGGAAAATCCAACCATGAATTTAATACAGAAGAAGCAGATAATATGCCTCAACATTTTTTTATTTTTTTATTTAAAAAAGGTTGCTAATGAATCTTTAAAACGATAAAAATTGAAATGAGATGGTCACACAGAATGATGTTTCTCAGTGGAACACTAGGTTGCTAATGAAGTGGTTAGAGCAAGAAATTATACAACGACTTCCTATATATTAATTATTTGCCTCTTATGTATTAAATTAATGGTTGGATTTTCCAAAAGTAACTCTCACGAGTCCTAAAGATTTAGAATCACAAGTGAGGGGATCAAATACAAATAAGAACTTTCTGAATGCTAGATCTGGCTTTTTGAACAACTCTTCCAATGCATCATTGCTTGGTCCAACATTCATTAATACAGTTTTCCTTGGATTGTTTTGCCTCGCTTTCATGGATTGGGAAATGTGAGAAGCTTGTCTTAAGCCACTCAAATAGGCTCCATGCATGCTGGCTGCATGTTGTCGAATCGTAGCCACTCCAGCAAAAAACAACCAACCTCCAACATTTTCTGCAAGTATGTCATAATCACCACTACACCATTTTAGGCCTAAGACAACACTAAATCTGGACAACACTTGTAAAGTGTTGCCTAAAACATTTTTGGCTACGCTTTTAAAGCATATCCTTAGTTTTTACCATTTGGCTACGATAATTTTGGCGACACTTATAAAACGTTCTCTTTAGTAGTATAGGCTACACTTTATAAGCATTTCCACATCATGATATAATTAGCAAGGCATATTTATACATATGACTACACTTTTAAAGTGTGATATTTTTATAATTCTTAAAACAACACTTTATAAGTGTGGCCTTATAATTTTCCTAAAATTTTCACCAAAATAATGTATTTCCCCCAATATATTTAACTCTCCCTCAAATTTCTAATTTGCAAAAAATAACCTCAATATAAACATAACTCTGAAAACGTTTTGCCCCCAAATTAAAATGCTCTCCTAGTTTTGCCTATATCAAAAATTAAACCCTACTTTCTCTCCTTCTGATTTCCACCCAAAAATTCTCCATTGTAACCTTATCGATGTTTGGTTGTGATTTTCTTAATCATTCTTTACCTATATGGGAGAGACTAGAGAAATAATTCGAAGAATCCCAGATTTGGAGGAATCGGAGAATCCCATACGTGGCGATTTGGAGGAATCGGAGAATCCCAGATTTAGTCACTCAGCTCATATATGTCAGTCTTCTTCTCGATATCATTCTCGCCTCATCGTATATCAGTTTTTTGTAGAATCTTGCATGAACGTCAGTAATTGTGAACTATGTTCTTTGTTCTTTTGCTTTATTGGGGTGTCCTAGTGTTGATTAATGCTTTTGACATCTTCATTCTATTTCTGAAGTTCTTAAATTTGTACTTTCTTTTCATTCTACTTGTGAATTTCTTGAATTTTTAAATGAGCATATCAATATTTTGGAGTATAAATCAGAGACAACTGTGACACAAGCTGAATTTAATTAGACTTTGAATAGAGTTGGGTGTCAGGCTATGCAGTTGTTGAAGTGTATTCTATTGTTCACTATCATATTTTGATCATTTCTTAGTCGCTTTAATGAACAATGTATTTGTTGATCAACGTTGATCTAAAGTTAGGCTGTCTGTCTTCCTCTTAAAAGTATAGTTGTTAGTAATAGAACATGGCATCAAGTGAGATCATTGTATAGAGGTCGATTCTTTGAAACTTAGTCATTGTTTAGTTATATAGGTTAAATATATAGAAGAATTTTATCCAAATTTATACAAGCCTTTGTTGATTCACTCAATTTTTGAGAAAATGAGAAACTTGATTATGTTTATTCATGACTTTTGAGAGCTACCAAATGAAGTAAGAGGTAAAATGAAGATATCTTAATTTTCGAGTTAAGAATAAAAGATGCCTGAAATTAGATTTGAAGATGTGGTGTGATTATTCTTTAATCCTCTGTTTCTACTTTCTGGAAATTGAAAGGAGGGAAACTCCATTTATAATCCTTAAGCATACTTTATGCATATATATTTTGAGAAAGGTAGGGTTTAATCACGAGTTAATTTTTATAAAAGATTGGACATGTCTAATCTTGAAACTCTTGAATAGGGTAGGCATTGAATACCTCTTGTACATGTGTTTTGTTATTTGTTATTAACATATGATGTAGGGGTCATTCCTAACGCCCCATCTTGAAGGTGGTTTTAAGGAAAAGAAAACCCTTTCACTATACATTTTAAGGATTTAAATCAACAAATACCTTTAATATAATTTGGAATTGTGAAGAGTTGTATAGGTCAATACCATCCTTTTGGTCCTATCCAAGCAAAGGATATGTTGTGACTATCTTTGGAGTGTGCTGGAAACATAATCTGTTACATTTGATGTGGTCATTTTATTACAGAAGTTAATAAAGGCTGAGGTTACTCCATCCATCGAGTGAGACAGAGGGAGTGATAATTTTGGCATTTCAATAGTTTTATCATGAATGTGGCTCAAGGTTTCTCCATCAATTATTGCAACTATTTTTATAGAGTCTGATATACAATTGTTCAAATTTCGAATGTACAACTAGAGTAGCTACTATTTTTTCCTGCAGATTGGTCGACCGGTTATCTATGGCCTGGCTACTAATGGAGAATCTGGGATAAAACAAGGTATTGAAATGCTCAAGAATGAACTAGAACAGACTATTGCTCTTTGTCACAGACCGTGGCGTAAATTATTAGAAATTATGTCAAGATGGAGAAAGAAAGGTTCCTAGGTAGGATGTAGTTTAATCATCTGTTCCTTTCCAAATGAATGGTCTTGTCAAAAAATTATATCCCGTATATTAAAAAAGTATACTTAAATACATATGTCAAAACTTACATTTTATCTTAGTATCATCTCTTTCATATTTTGATGTAAGAATTACTTGTAGGTTATTGTTGGCTTATGGGTTCTTTGGATACTTGGAAAATTTTGGAACATCCTCACCTTGTTTTACATTTGTAAGCAATCTACTCTAATGTTTCTGACTTGAGTGACGGAATTGTAGGGATTATTTAGAATTCTGATAGTGTGTGATTTCTTCTTCGAAAATAGGCTTTTTATTTCTCCATGTCATTCATGTGCTTTATGATAATCTAAGGTCGTTGTTTATTTTAATTTGATTAAAATATGTAATTTTAATGTATATGTGTGCTGTAAATTTAAATTACTTGGTATTTCTTTTCAATTTTCTATAACTAGAGAGTGATTGAAGTAAATAAAGTATTGTACAGGTTTTTTATTCTTTAATCCTGTTTATAACCTGAATCTGATTCTTGTTAAAATTGCTTAATCTAGATTAGTTTATTTTGTATTTATTAATTGCTAAGGATATATTTTATCAGCAAATCATTTTTCTGCGTTCCTTTTAAATTAGTAAAGATATGAGTTTGTCAAGTTCTGACTAGTCAAAAATTAAGTTGTACTTAACAATCTGGTAGTTTAGTGCTTCTACGTGGCTTGGATATCATACTTTGTACGTGGCTTGTACTCTCAAAATTCAGTGACGTGGTTGCTTCCCCTTCTTTGGAGTTTAGTGTTGAATTTTCGGGGTCTTTTTTGCCTTCTTGCTATTTGATTTTGTCCTGGGTATTGAGAATTGGTGGACCTACAGAATCATGTGAAACTTTGTTTTGGCTTTGGTCATTTATTTGTGTATTAAATGTATTTTGATTGTGTGAGTAATTGCTTTTCACGTGTGCAGGTTGTTGGTAGTTTGATTTTTAACTTTTTTGGCACATTACTGTTGTCCAACCTTTGTCCTCATCTGATTTTTTTGGACTCTCTATTGGCATTGAATAATGTGGTAGTTTAGTGCTTCTAGAAGTGATTGGATATTGTTTGGTCTGTTGGGACATGAGTGTACTAAGTGTCCAAGTTTGCCACATTTTTTTTGGGCATCCTGGCAGTTTAAATTATATTAAGCATGCACTTGTTCTAGATGTTACTTATGCAAGTTATTATGTAGCTAATTGATAATCAGTGTGTATCCTTTATGTTATATTGGTATATGACTGCTTGAGTTGCTTATTATATCATCACATGTACATTATATGTTTACTAGTCTTATGGGTGTCGTATTGTGGCTATTTCAACGTTCAGGTTACTGCAGTGGGTTATGCTATCATGACAACACGATCCCTTGACCTTAACTATAAATTAGGGCATTGCGAGTTTTACCAATGTTTATGTTGCCTGGCTTATCCTTCATTACATATTCAACGTTTGGAAGTTTTACAAGGATGTGTAAGTAATTAATGGTTGTTAGCCAACCAAAGTTCTCATACTACTCATTTCGTAATCGTATTGTCTTACATACTCATTTACCCCTTTTCCTTATTGTCTCTGCTTTTGGATGCTGAATGTGATTTAGGACTTTGATTTTTATGGCAAAATGGTAATTGCCTGAGAGATGACCAGGTTATTTGTAGGTGCTTTAACTTGGTTAAATAAATGTGGTATACATGATTGAGCCAATGTCGTTCAAGTAATAAATTAACCATGATTACGTGTACAACTACTAGTAAAACCATGCTAATGTCAATGTGTTTCCTGGTTTATAGCAGCAGAAACACTTGACAGGTTGTTGACCAAAATTGTGAGCTGGTTTTCTTTCTCTCTAATCTGATCTCAAGCAGTTTGATAGACATTTTGAGTAAATGGATTTGTTATTTATATGGTATGTGATTGTCATGCAATGTAAAAATATTTGAAGAGGTACATGAACAACAGTTCAAGGAGAACCTTTTCTGTTAAAGTTGCACACTTTTCTATTATATGAGATAAGGCATCTCATTATGGATTTAATTTGGTAATTAATTGATTAGTTAAATTTTTTGTGCATGCCATGAAGACAAAAGGAAATGAATATATAGTTATAAATGTCTATTCTTTTTCTGGTACCTTTTTGGTTTTAGTTTGCCTCAGAATAAAGTAGAAGTGATTAATATTGTAACTTCATCGTAAGAAAATTGAACACACAACTTATTAATCAACTAGGTGTGGTCTCTCGGCTAAGAGACCGTGTACAACATATAGTGTTGAGATGTTTTTGTATCGCTATAGATATTTTGGTCTTGTTGCAAACATTGAAGATGTACTATTGACTTGGAATGTAATCTGGAATCTCTTCTCTATTTTATGGTGCCATCATGTATTATTATATCTAAATTGTAATCTGTAACTGAACTCAATAACCGCAAACCGAACGTAATCTACAACTGGAATTGATTCGAATCGAATCAGAATCGCAACTGGAATTGATTCGAATCGAATCAGTAATCTGCAATCTGTAATTTGGTTTTAATTTGCCTCAGAATCTGCAAAGTGAACTAGAAAAATCTGCAATCTGCAATCTGAAACTGCTGCAATTTGGAATTAATCTGGAACTTCTTGCCTCTTCTATAAATATTGCAATCTAATTTTGTTGTACATTTTAAATGTGTAGGGAAATGGAGGTGATCAAATTTGAAGGGTTGTCACAAGTCAAATTTCTGTGAAGGCTTCTGCTGCTAGGCTGTTTTTTAGTTGTTCACTAACATGGATGGTAGAGTTCTATTCTTGATTATTTTATTTAAAAAACTTCTTGGTGATGGTTATTTGTGTAGATTAATTCATCGCAAATGTAATCTAGTATCCACATTTTTCAAGACCTATCTTTGCCGAAAATTTAAAAAATTTGGACAACGGATGTAACCGCATTATCCGTGATGATCATTATTGGAAGCATGAGTCTGATGATCAGAGGTCCTCTGATTCTGAGATGCTAAAGACCTACTCTACTGGATTGATGACTGGGAAGATATTTTATTTTGCATTCTATTGGAAACATGTTTTTCTCATGCCACATCGTTAACGCCCAAATGTTTTTTTCCTCCATCTTGTTTAGTTGTTGGTTCACCGTAAGTCTCCTTCTCATTGTTTTTCCCTTTTCCTTTCTTCTTTTCCACATGTTTCCAAAATTTCTTCAATTTCACTAGTTAAGGCCTCTAGATCTTTTTGGCATCTCTTTTTGATGAAGAAAACTCTGATTATTAGAAAAACTTTAAGCAGTCATACCTGGATTTTTCGTGGTCCATTCGATTTTATGCTTGTCATTGTTGTTCTCGTTTTAGGATTCAACTTCTTTAATATTTGCTCTGTTGATGTTTTGTTTTCAAGCACAGAAGTACAAGATGTAACAATGACTGAATACTATCATGGTTAATAGCTCTAAGGATGTCATTTTAAAAAATAAAAGCTAAGTCATTTGAGATGTTGTTGAGGTTTGTCACTAACAACAACATGTTTTCCTTTGTCTTGGTGTCTTGGTGTCTTGGTGTCTGCAGTAGAATGTCTTGGTGTTGTTGGAGTTGAGTTTCATCTCTTTCCATGCTTTGTTTTGTGCGACTGCTATCCTGATTTACAGGACCCCTCTTTGGATATTTCTCCTTCTGCCCCCCTGTTCTTTGGCCTGATCCTGATTTACAGGACCCCTCTTTTTGGGATTCCTTCTACTATCAATTACTCTTATATGGAACTGTTGCGAATACTATCTACAGATTTCATTTTTTTCGGGCATCCTGGTGGCTTAAATTATATTAAGCCTGCACTTGTTGCAGATGTTACTTATGCAGGTTATTATGTAGCTAATTGATAATCAGTGTGTATCATTTATGTTATATGGGTATCTGACTGCTTGAGTTGCTTATTATATCATCACATGTACATTATATGTTTACTAGTCTTATGGGTGTCGTATTGCGGCTATTTCAACGTTCAAGTTATTGCAATGGGTTATGTTATCATGACAACACAATCCCTTGACCTGAACTAGAAAATGAGGGCATTGCGAGTTTCACCAATGTTTCTATTGCATGCCTTATCATTCATTACATATTCAGCGATTGGAAGTTTTACAAGAATGTGTAAGTAATTAATGGTTGTTAGCTAACCAAAGTTCTCATACTACTCATTTCATAATCGTATTGTCTTACATACTCATTTACCCTTTTTCCTTACTGTCTCTACTTTTTGATGTTAATGTGATTTAGGACTTTGATTTTTATGGCCAAATGGTAATTGCCTGAGAGATTGAGCTGCTTGTCATCTTAATTACTGTTTCTAGTTCAGTGTGCCACGTGATAGAAATTTGTGACGTGGGGAAAGAATGCTTACTTAAACATGTTATAATCTGTTTGCTGCAGGTATTGATCGAGAAAAGTTCTTAGCGGATACAATCTATTGGCAAGATCAAGTTCTCCATTACTAGAGACTGATGGATGTAAACGAGAAAGAAATACGTAATGTAATGGACATGAGTGCTGGAAATGGATTGTATCCTTCGACCTCAGGTAACATATTTCTTTCAAATTTTGATGCTTGTGAGGCTACAAAATTTCACTCAATTCATAATATTTTGCTGCTCGTTGTCATGGTCCTCGCAGTAGATTCTCTCTTTGGTCTGTAAAAATCCAAAAGATCTACTAAGTTAGTTACATCAGAGAGATTACTCCAAGCTAAATGGTTTAGTAAACATCTAGACTTAAAATGTGTATGAGGAGTTAGAAGTTCCTTCAAAACATCTAGGGTTCTAGGCTCATTCGAGTTGATAATATTTGGATGAAACCGACTGGTTGTTCTTATCCACGATCATTCAGACACTGGTAATCTGCAATCTAGAACTCAATAAATCTATAAACTGAAACTGTAATCTACAATCTGCAAATTGGAACTATAATCTGCAATCTGGAATTAATCTGGAACTGTAATTTGGAATTAATCTGGCCGAATCGAATGTCGCAACTGGAATTAATTTGGAATCGAATCGAATCGTAATCTACAATCTGCAATTTGGTTTTAATTTGCCTCAGAATCTGCAAAGTGAACTCAAAAAATCTGCAATCTGCAATATGGAACTGCTGCAATCTGGAATTAATCTGGAACTTCTTGCCTCTTCTATAACTGCTGCAATCTGATTTTGTTGTACATTTTAAATGTGTAGGGAAATGGAGGTGATCAAATTTGAAGAGTCGCCACAAGTCAATTTGATCTCATTGAAGTGGATGATGAAGAGTTTTTGAGCTATTGTAAAAGTTTAAGTACATTATGTTTGATTTTGTGAAATATATTCATTGCTAGAATATATTGAACTATTGTAAGAGTACTTTTTGAACTATAGTGTACACATATTATTGCTTTATAAGTATGTGTATGTACGCAAGACATACTATCTTTTGAAGTTTATTGCAAATCTATATGTTTGAATTACTTATTAGCCAATTTAATGCTTGAGATTATTTATTGCAAAACAAAATTGGTGTTTTTTAATTAGAAATTGTGGCATATAAATATTTTATAGCCAAAATAGTATTACCACACTTAAAAGTGTAGCCATAGGGCTGTAAATTGTGGTATGCATGTGGGCAAGGACTACACTTCAAAGTGTTGCCATACACTAGATACAAAAGGCAACACTTTAAAATCGTTGTCATACATTAGATAGAAAAGGCAACACTTTAAAATCGTGGGCAATAAGGAAGCAAAGGCAAAGCTTGAAAGTGTAGTTGTATGAGATAGAAATGTTGCTATATGAGGTACATCAAAGCGTCGCCATTTTGCCTTTTAGGCTACGCTTTTAAGCGTTGCCTAAACTCTAAGGTTACGCCTCTTTTGGCCACCCTTGGAAAAGCGTTGCTTAAAGTCCAAAAGTGTAGCCTTTTATCAAAGGCCACACTTTTTGCTAGTTTAGGCAACACTTTACTGGGGTGGCCGTAGGCCTAAAATGGTGTAGTGCACTGCCAGATGACTTAACACGAACATGTGAATATGAGCCAAACGAAAAGGCACCACGTCCCCATTTTGTACATATGGATTGTATAGGATCAGGCACGCTTATTCCCTTTGGCTCATATATGCAATTTCATGTCAGTGGAGATCTGAATGTGTTCGGGGAAGCAAAGAATACACGGTGGAAATGTTTACTCCTAAAAGGCTTTAGCTGGATTTGAACCCTGGTCTCGGGGGTGGTTTCCATTAGCAACCTAGTGTATGCTAATTATCATTTACGTTATCCATGGAATTTAGCCTAAATTATTGTCCTCTATATATAAATGATGTTACAAACCCTATATTGTTTGTAATGGCCGCCAAAACTGTTTCTGATTCCAATCAAATATTTTCAGAGTTACCACAAGACATCATCGAGAAAATCCTGTCTTGTGTAACTCTGAAACAGAGACCTACTATTCCTGTTGTTTCCAAAAAATGGCGGCAAATAATAAAATCATTCAATGACGATCTCAATTTAGTGCAAACATATTCTGCAATAATAACCTGTGGATACTGGAAAGAATGTTGGACCAAGCAATGGTGTATTGGAAGAGTTGTTCAAAAAGTCAGATCTAGCATTTGGGAAGTTCTTATTTGTATTTGATCCCCTCACTTTCTGATTTTCCACAGGACATCATCCCGAAAATCCTGTCTTGTGTAACTTTGAAACAGAGACCAATTGTTCTCTTGTTTCCAAAAAATGGCGTCAAATAATAAAATCGTTGGACGTCACTCTCAATTTAGTGCAAACACATTCTGTAAAGATATAGTGTGGATACTGCGGCTCCTCTCATTTGTACGCTCATGCATCCTGTGTATGCTCCAACACAGATCTCTACCATGTCGATCCATTTATTAAACTTGCTGCAGACAACGTCAGTTTCAAAGAACTTTATTTATTCATACCACCAATTTTTGGTATTGTGCGTCTTCAGAAATTTTAAAAGGAAATTGCAACATGAATGCTATTCGACAATTTAATGTAATCCATTTCTGTTTGCATTTTTTTGCGCACATTCTCCAATTTCGATTCATCAAATCTGGAAAGGAACCGTGAGCCATCACAAAGAAATTAATATGAATTGATCTTACCATTTCATCAACCTCTAATGCAGCAACTCCCGTAAGAGAGGCAAAAATTGGTCCACCACCACCTTGTAAGTAATGAAACACTCCACTGCTTTCTTTGCAAGCAATTTCTGTAGACTCATTGCTAACATGTACCTGTGAGCATTAAGGCTATGTAACTTAATTAATGGGTAGCATACCAAGGCTAGTTTTCTTAAGAGTAGCTAAATTGTCGGGATCCCAGCAATTTAGCTACTCTTAAGAAAACTAGACTTTATATGCTTCCCATGAATGAAATTACATGGCCTGAAATTGCTCTGAGGTACATGATAATTAGCATTGTTACGTTATCCATGGAATTTAACCTTGAGACATAGATATTGCTTGCAAAGAAAGCGGGAAAGTGTTCCATTGATTACAATGTGATGGTGGGCCAATTTGTGACTCTCTTAGTGTAACTAGTTAAATGTGCGTGTTTTGCACACACACTAGTCTCTGGAAACGTGTGTTGCACGTTTGTCCCTTATTATTATTAAATTTCTATATACTAAAAAGTTGAGTTATAAAATAGGAAATGTTGAAATTAACAATAGTAGTTTTATCATTTATATTTTATTCACTAAATAATAAAAATATACTATGAAGAAGAACATTAAATAGATGATATACTCAAGCATTTTTTGTCATCCTTCATTTGCAATTTCTTATTCTCTTTTCTTCTCATGTTGAATTGTGCATTTTCCTTCCTATGATAAACATCAATCTTTGTTAAAAAACAAATTCTAATATGGACAATTACTACTTAATTAGTTGTGGGTCCAGCCAATAATCTGGAGACTAGAGTTTGTCAATTTTCCAGCCATACCTTAAATCTTACATCAACAATAAATAGCTTCTCATCACAGTAAATAGACGTTTGATTTTTCTCATTTAGTTATTCCTCTCTCTACTCATAAATAATAATCTCGAAAATATATTTATACTAAAGTAGAACACTTTATCGAGAGCCAAATAAGCATATCAAAGTAATTGATTAATCTTTCATTATGAATTTCATCAATAATTAAGATATATAGTAGAACATGACTTGTATATCACTAATTTCTTCATGTAGGACACAAGATATTTCAATAGAAAAACAAAATCATAAGAAAGTATATCAAAATATAACAAAAGGACATATAAAATACTTAGGCTAGACAAGGAGGAGCGGATAAAAGCAAAAGGAAATTACTGCAGATACAAAAGGATGAGCAAGATTATTTTTTGCGTGATAATCTCTCATCCTCCGCTTATCATTTACATGAAGACCATGCTAGGCATTTTATAGTAGTAGCTAGGATGAACTTTGAGTGGATAAAATTGATTTGCATTAAATTAATTAAATGATTTTAGTCCATATCAAATTTATTTAATGGAAAAACTCTTCAAATACTCTTGATTTTTACAGCAACAGAGAAATTGATTATTAATGTGAATTTGATTCATGTACCGATTTAAATGAGTTATTTATTAAATTGTTCAATACAAATCCTTTAAAATCTTGCTTTTAAATTGCAATGGAAAAATGTTGATTAATGTAAACCTCTTGGTTTTCTTCTGCAATCTTGCATTAACACAGGAAACGACTTTTATTGCATTAGCACGAGAAACGATGTTATAGTAATTACTATTTGAGTCCCACGTTTTTTTAAAATTTGATATATATAATAAAGAAGACAACTTTTTGAAGGATATGTAATTCAATATTTATTACATTTAAGGAGCAATTTTTACTATTTACTATTTAATTATATTTTATAACATTTTATTTTAATTGTTTTAATGTAAGGGTAAAATGGTAATTCAACTTTGAGTCTTGAACCCTCTAGTATCATACTGCTAATATTTTTTCCCCTCCGATCAACAACAAAAATAACACATATTGAAATCCCACAAAGTGGGGTGTGGAGAGGATAGAGTGTATGCAAGACCTTACCACTATCTCATGAGGTAGAGAGAATGTTTCTGAAAGACTCTCAACTTGATGCAAAAGAAAGGAGTTATGAAAAGGGAAAACGGCTTTAAAGAAAACATGACAATATACATGCAAAGAACATAGTAACATCAAGAAAATAGTGCAATCACCTAAGCATAATATACCTGCAAAGAATAGTAAATCTGGGTGTGAACACTTCAACAAGATGCATATGTTGAGGTTTCGATGAAACAAAAGCAACTGATGAATTAGTTAAACTCATGCTTTAGCATTGTTGTCTTGTCTTAGTTTTAGGCTACATTCCATATCTTAAAAAACGGTATGGATTACACAGTGGAAAGGTTTACTTCGAAAGTGCTTTAGCTGGATTTGAACCCTGGTTTCGGGGTGACTTCCATTAGCAACCTAGTGTGCCACTCAGAAAGATTTTACATCATTTTGTTGAGGTGTGACCATCTCATCTAAAAGTTTAAATTGTTAGAGAGAGTACACTTGTATTAGTTAATAATATTCTCAACAAGCCCACCATGTACGGGCCTGATTCTTTTTCATGGACCAAGAACTTTTATTAGTTAATGATATTCTCAACACATTCGCCAAAATATTTTTGTTCATCAACCTCCTAATTGAGTAAGGGAAATTCTATATAAATGAAAGACGAACATTTATATCTCTTCTACTATCCTACTCTCTCGTTGTTGGTTATTCAGGATGTTTTTCTGATTGTTTGGAGTGAGGATTGATCATTTGATCTGGTATAGAATTTGTTGTGTTTGCCATTACATCTCATGCACATGGATATTGAGGAAGACGGAGGATAAATCCTGATACGATCACCTTGAATATACATGGTAATAGGGTTTATTCGTCTACCTCTAATCTCGACCATTAACAAACCTTCTCATTAAACATGAGTCATTCTTCTTCGATTAATTAGAACAAGTTCAATATTTGAATGATTTCGCCCCTCCCCTTTAGGAATCCTAGAATCATTGATTCCTTGTGCTGTAAGATCCATAAACATTTAACTTTACTTAAACTTTCATTTATCATGTATATTCTCTCTTTTAATCAAACAAAAGCGGCAGTAAAAATCCATCACTTAGATTTCACATATATAGTAAGATACCAGTTTAAGAAAAAATCACCTCTTTCATGGATCAAATATTCAAGGAGGACTAAATCATACAGATCCGATGAAACATTGATAAATTGTACACAAATAGAATAGGGCTGATTAATTTCATAACTAATATTGTCATACTAAGGTATAATACATAATAATTAAAAAAAAAAAAACCCTCATAAATTTGGCTCTGTTTGTAACTTACACACCAATACTGTAGGGCACCAACATAGAACTATGCGATTCTGATTCAGTTATACCTGCATTAAAGTAACAACCTTATTCATTAATTCAGATATATATAAATAATTAAACAAATGTTTGTTGTGAGACAATTACCACTCAAACTCCAAGTTAATTTGATGAGCGCATTGTCTTGTAATTGTAGAAAGGTTGGGTAAGGCTATGAACAATATGCACTGTTGTTCCCGTCCTTCCTCAGACCCTGCGCAGAGCCAGCGCTTACCATACCAAGCTTCCCTTTCTTGACTTGTAATTGTAGGAATGTTGGGTAAGTCTACTAATAGCCCCTTTTGGCTTGACCCTTTCTCTGACCCTGCACATAGTGTGGGCTTATCACATCGGGCTTCCCTTTCTTGTCTTGTAATTGTAGAAATGTTGGGTAAGTCTACTGATAGCCCCTTCTGGCTTGACCCTTCCCCTAACCCCACACATAGTGTGGACTTATCACACTGGGATTCCCTTTCTTGTCTTGCAAATGCAGTTGACCCGAGGACTGTAAAGCTTTTCAAATGCACTGTACCAAGACATGTACTCACTACGTTTGTAACGTTTGGTGTTTGGTACCGTCTCTGTTCCAACCTTCCAGCTCATTCATTAGGACCTACAAATTCATAACATAAGTGTACATAAAGAGAAGTGAAGATGAGAAATTTACTCTCATTATAATGAATACCGGTATAAAGTCATGTTTTCGAGCATCTGAATTCACTGTCACCACCAAGGTCCGCGGATGGAAGTAACCAAAAAATTCGGCAAGAAATGATTCATATCTCGGTTTCAATGAAGATTGTAGCACCAAATTTATGCGCTTGATACAAAGTGGTTGAAGGTTGCTTTGAAATGTTACTTCTTCCTTCATAGACAACGAAAAATAATATTCAACACGAAATGACTTGTCAAACATGAAAGGAAATCGAATGGGAAAATAATTTGCTCTCAAATTGTTGAAAAATACTAAAGATGTAAGTACATACCTTTGCTCCAATTGTGTCAGTTTCCAAGGACAGCGTGATATTTTCACCCAAATTTTCAGCAAAAGTTCTCAACTCAAGCAAGCTATTGGTTGCACGAGCACCCATCTCAACTTTCATTAGCCTTGATCCCACTACGGGATAGGGAGTTTGGAATTTAAAGCTATATATTACGTTGAACAATTGTAAATTAGGAGTAACGATGAATGCTTTGTCCAAATCTATGATGTTATTTAGGGTCAAACACTCCAATTGAGGACTCACAATTTTGATTTTTTTCAATCCTCTACATAATTGAAGATATAAGGATTTTAGAGATGGGAATGTTGAGCAAATGTCATGAGGAAATGAGTCGGGAACATATGTAGAATCTATATGGAGGATTTGTAGTTTAGTAGAAGCAGACAGATCAATTTTGGTGAAGGCTGAACTACACAAGTGAAACTCGAGGAGATTTTGAGCTTTTATTTCTAGTTTTTTAATTTTTTTGCGACTATTGACATGAAGCTTTACGAGATAATTGAGATGGGGGACTGTGAAGTCAATAAGGTTGTCACAATTTATCAAAGTTAACTCAACAAGGTAAGGACATTTGGGTATAAAATTGGAGAAGGTACGCGAAAAAATGCAAACAGAATGAAGATATAACTCTTTCAATGAAGGCATTACATCAAATTCTCGAATAATATTCATGTTGCAATTTCCTTTTATATGGAGAACGGTTAAAAATCTGGAATCTAAAATTTCGAGAGACGCACAATACCTAAAATTAAGTGGTATGAACAAATAGAGCTCTTTGAAACTGATGTTGTCTGCGGCAAGTTTAATAAATGGATCGACATGGTAGAGATCTGTGTCGGAGCATACACAGGATGCGTGAGGGTACAAGTGAGAGGAGCTGCAGTATCCACACGCTATCTTTTTAAAATGTGTTTGGACTAAATTGAGATTTTCGTCCAACGATTTTATTGTTTGACGCCATTTTTTGGAAACAAGAGAAACAGTTGGTCTTTGTTTCAAAGTTACACAAGATAGGATTTTATGGATGATGTCCTCTGGAAACTCCGAAAATATTTTATCAGAATCAGAAAGAGTATTCACGGCCATTACAATCAATACCTAAATATATAATTAGTTAGTATATACATTAAGTATTATTATTTTATTATTTTGAATAGACATAACAGTTGTGTTTGTAGAGAATAACAGAAAAAAGTATAATCAGGGAACCTTCTGCTAGCCTCAAATCTTTAACAAAGATCGGAAGACTCAACTAAAGAAGAGGAGGCTGGAATGGAGAAAGAGTACTTTTGGATTAAACAAAAAAAACTTTATTGCAGAAGAAGATTATTTGATTTGAGTTGTTCTTGGATTGTTTACAAATGATTGAGATCACCCCTATTTATACTCATGTAGGGATGATTCTAGATACTGAGGATCTAGACTCTTCTAATCTTTTCTACAAATATCTCTCTTAAATATCTAATACTCTAGAGTTTTCTTAAGTACAAATATCAAAGATATTTACCCTACAAAATTCTAGAGAATTCTACTAAATATCTAAGATATTTTCTGTCTGAACAAACCATATTTATAATAAAATCCAAATTCACAAAATTTAAATACTAAATGCCTTCTATTTTTTTTGAGTTCTCAACAATGGGAGCTCTTTCACCAGGTTATTCATGGACCCTTCAAGACTATAACGAATGTATGTTCAACATCGTGAACATTGTGAAAGTGGCATTGGGATGGAGAGAAATGGAATATGACACCTGGGCTTCCTATGCCTGGGCCAAATTTTCAGCCAGACATTGCCTCCGGTGTCTTTCTGAATTTATCTCCGTCTTCAATGTCACTTTCTCGATGTTCATGATGTCCATTAGATGGCCTATCAATACCTCTGACACAGATCTCTACCATGTCGATCCATTTAGTAAACTTGCTGCAGAGAACATTAGTTTCAAAGAGCTCTATTGTTCGTAGCCTTAACCAACCTTTCTACAATTACAAGACAAGGCGCTCATCAAATTAACTTGGAGTTTGAGTGGTAAATGTCTCATAATAAACATTTGTTTTTGTTATTTCTACATAGCTGAATTAATGAATAAGGTTGCAACTTTAATGCAGGTATAACTGAATCAGAATCGCAACTATGCAAGAGTAGTTCTACGTTGGTGGAACACAGGATCGGGTGTGCAAGTTACAAATGGAGCCAAATTTAGGAGGGTTATGAAATTAATCAGCCCTATTGTATTTTTGTACAATTTTACAAACAATTTAGTCCTCCTTGAATAATTGAGACATGAAAATGCTGATTCTTGCTTAAACTGGTATCTTACTATATATGTCATAATATGTTTACTTCATTAATGATGGTATGCTAGTGAATGGTGAACCAAAATCTAAGTGATGGATTTTTACTTCCGCTTTTGATCTAAAGAGAGCACATATACTGATAGAATGTATACGTCCATTAATAGTCACTGGATGAGGTCTCTTGACAGAATAAAAGTGTGAAAAGTAAATAACTCAAAGTACAACATACAAGAGAGTTTCATGTGGAAACCCCCTTGTTCAAGGGAGGAGAAAATCACGACCTATCTCATAGGGTTTCAACTCAACTTCATTTCACTCAAAACGGAGTAAAGACTTCAGATTACAAATCTCCAGTCATCTAGAAATCAAACTCTTAATCCTTTCCCCCTAACTGTAGCAACTCTACTACAAGCAAAAGAACTAAGCAACAACTCTATTGCTTACTAAACCAACTAACTCTAGTCGATTTAGACTTCAAGAACCCAACATAATTAACTCTAGCTAAATTTCGTTGTGTTCTAATATGAAAACTGATCTACCTCCTTTATAACTTAGGAATAGATCTTACAATATTAACCACTGAAATATAAACTCTAGCAGCAACTAAGAACAATGATAACTCTATCAGGTCCTCCGGCTGCTCTTAAGCAATATTCCATTGAGAAAGAGGCTTTTGCTTTTGTGAAAAATCTGTTTGCAAAAACTTGTTTGTGACAATGGAGAATAGACATATTATAGGATAGGGAGAAACACACAAAGCAATTCCATTGACTGGGACCTGCTGTGCTGTGGGAGATGCGCACCAACCACGGCAGGTATTGCAAAGTTGCAGGCTTTTGGACAGTTGTAGTATTTCATGTACGGACACTCTCAGTTTCATTTAGAATCAGGTCCAAAGTTTTTTCAATCATCAAAACTTCATATACAGCTTAAAACGTTTCTTTTATCTGAAAAAGGTACCTTTCTAGGTTTAAATGGTACCTTTTCAATAAGTCTCCATCAAACTTAAGAAAAGTTACATGAGTTTCAAGCTATCTAAAACAAACTAATATTATTATATATTTATTTTTAAGGCCCCGAACTTTAATACATACAATGAGCTACTTCAATGATAGCATATCTACGTATAATATATTAATATGTGAGTCCACAAAATAGAAATTACTAACAATTTAGACTAGATACGGACTTTAATTTGTGCAAGAACTTATACAACAGCTTCCTGGTCGATTGGGTTTCTGTCAATATAGAGGCTGATGTAATGACATCGATTCATATTTTTTGTGAATATGGCACATGGTTCCTTTCTTGATTCAAGGAATCTAAATAAGTACTTTTGTTGCTTATTTTGCCTTGTTTTCATCTTGTAATATAATCAAAGTATTCTGTCTTCCATCGCAATACGGGTTGATACTATGTCACTATATCAAAATGATCTTTAGCGGTAATTAATTAACAAAATTTAGTTCTAAAGCCTATAGCGACACTGAATCCAATGACAATTACTAATGCTGGTAAAGGTTTTATCATTCTTTGTTAATGTGTATATTTCTTGCCGCTAAAAGCTGTTTTTGTTGTAGTGTAAGATTAACACTCATAATTTGAACTTCTCAGAATGTCAAGATGTCATTAATTTTAAAATATGCAAAAGAACTTCCATTTTGTGAGGCAAAAATCTAACCTAACTTTTCAAATGTTTATGGAAGTAGTAGTTGATTAATTAAACATCTACCATTTCATGTGCATTGCTATTATACGTACTTTCCCAATCCAGACTAATATTAATTATTAATAAAAATATGTAAATAAATAATTAGTTATATATTTAATATTATTATTTTTTGAATAGACATAACGGTTACAACCTTCCTAAACCGTTGTGTTGTTTTATAAAAGACACAACTCCTCCATAAAAATGATAGATTTCCTAAATCTCATGTCCTCTGTATATATAAATGATGTTAGAAATGATGTTTGAAACCCTACATTGTTTGTAATGGCCGCCAATACTCTTTCCAATTCCGATCAAATATTTTCCAAGTTACCAGAAGAGATGGTCGAAAAAATCCTGTCTTGTGTAACTCTGAAACAGAGACCAACTGTTTCTCTTGTTTCCAAAAAATGGCGTCAAATAATTAAACCATTCAACGACGATCTCAATTTAGTCCAAACATATTCTGCAAAGATAGCCTGTGGATACTGCGGCTCCTCTCAATTGTACCGTCACGCGTCCTGTTTATGCTCCGACACTAATCGCTACCATGTCGATCCATTTATTAAACTTGCTTCAGACAACATGAGTTTCAAAGAGCTTTATTTGTTCATACCACCTAATTTTAGGTATTGTGCGTCTCCCGGAATTATAGATTCCAAATTTTTAACCGTTCTCCATATAAAAGGAAATTGCAACATGAATATTATTCGAAAATTTAATGTAATGCCTTCGTTGAAAGAGTTGTACTTTCATTCTGTTTGCATTTTTTTGCACTTCTCCAATCTTATACCCAAGTGTCCTCTCCTTGTTCTGTTAACTTTGATAAATTGTGACGGCCTTAATGAATTCACAGTCCCCCATCTCAATTATCTCGAAAAGATTCATGTCAATACTCGCAAAAAAATTACTAAAATTGAAGTAAAAGCTCAAAATCTCCTCGAGTTTCACTTGTGTTGTCCAGCCTTTACCAAACTTGATCTTTCCGCTACTGCTAAACTACAACTCCTCCATATAGATTCTACGTATGTTCCCGACTCATTTCCTCATGACATTTGCTCAACATTCCCAATTCTAAAATCCTTATGTCTTATATTATGTAGAGGATTAAGAAAAATCAAAATTGTGAATCCTCAATTGGAGTGTTTGACATTGAATAACATCATTGACTTGCACGAAGCATTCATAGGTACTCCTAATTTACAATTGTTCAACGTAATATATAGCTTTAATTTCCAAACCCCGCGTCCCATAATGGGATCAAGGCAAATGGAAGTTGAGATGGGTGCTTGTGCAACCAATAACTTGCTTGAGTTGAGAACTTTTGCTGAAAATTTGGGTGAAAATATCACATTGTCCTTGGAAACTGACACAACTGGAGCAAAGGTATGTACTTACATCTTTAGTATTATTCAATTCGATTTACTTTCATGTTTGACAAGTCATTTCGTGTTGAATATTATTTTTCTTTGTCTATGCAGGGAGTAACATTTCATCCAGGAAACCTTGAACCACTTTGTATCAAGCACATAAATTTGGTAATACTATCTTCATTTAAACCAAGATATGAATCTTTTCTTGCTGAATTTTTTGGTAACTTTCATCCGCGGACCTTGGTGGTAACAGTATATTCAGATGCCTGAAAACATGACTTTATACAGGTATTCTGCAATATTATAATGAGAGTAAATAATTTCTCATCTTCACTTCTCTTTCTCTACACTTATGTTATGAATTTATAGGTACTAATGAATGAGCTGGAAGGTCGGAACAGAGACAGTACCAAACGTTACAAACGTAGTGAGTATATGTCTTGGTACAGTGCATTGAAACGCTTTACTGTCCTCGGACCAACTGCATTTGCAAGACAAGAAAGGGAAGCCCGGAGTGATAAGTCCACGCTATGTGAAGTGTCAGGGGAAGGGTCGAATCAGAAGGGGCTATTAGTAAACTTACCCGACATTTGTACAATGACAAGACAAGAAAGGGAAGCCCGGTGTGATAAGCCCACTCGATGTGAAGGGTCACGGAAAGGGTCGAACCAGAAGGGGCTATCAGTAAATTTACCCGACATTTCTACAATTACAAAACAAGAAAGGGAAACCCGGAAGGGTAAGCGCCCACTCTGTGCAGGATGTGGAGAAGGACAGGAACAACTATGCATATTGTTTGTAGCGTTACCCAACCTTTCTACAATAACAAGAGAAGGCGCTCATCAAATTAACTTGGAGTTTGAGTGGTAATTGTCTCATAACAAACATTTGTTTTGCTATATCTATATAGCTGAATTAATAAATAAGGTTGTAACTTTAATGCATCAGTCATGACTATGCAAGAGTAGTTCTATGTTGGTGGAACACAGTATTGGTGTGCAACTTATAAACGGAGCCAAATTTTGGAGACTTTTTTTTTTTAATGTACAGTATTACAATATTAGTTATGAATTTATCAGCCCTATTGTATTTTTGTACAATTTTTAGATGTTTCATCGGATCTACATGGTTTAATCCTCCTTGAATATTTGATATATATGAAATTGGTGATTCTTGCTTGAACTGGTATCTTACTATATATGTCATTATATGGTATATGGGAAATGATTTATGCTCTTGATTTCATAAAAAGACAATTTCTTTTTTCAAGCACAAATTTCAACAGAATGTATACAAGATTGATATTCTTCTTCTGCGAAATATAAAGACATGTTTTCGTCAGGGGGAGTAAATATATGTTGTACTCTTTTCTTTAGCCTAGGTTTTCACTTTAAAAAAATAACTTTTAACGGCAATAAATATACACATTAACAAAGAGTGCTAAAGTTTTCATCGGCATTAGATAATTGTCATTAGATCCAAAGTCTCTATATGCTTAAGGTACATTTACAAAGAGTGTTAATTGCCGCTAAAAATGCTTATTTAGTAGTAATTAAGCTATTATCATTAATTAATTACCGCTAAAGATTATTTTTGATGTAGTGAAAGAGTGCTAAAGTTTTTATCGGCACTAGATAATTGTCATTAGATCCAATGTCGCTATATGCTTCAGGTACATTTACAAAGAGTGTTAATTGTCGCTAAAAATACATATTTAGTAGTAATTACGATATTGTCTTTAATTAATTGTCGCTAAAGATCATTTTTTATGTAGTGCACTACATCAAAAATAATCTTTAGCGGCAATTAATTAATGACAATAGTTTAAATTGCCGCTAAATATGTTTTTTTTATAGGCAATTAGAACTCTTTGTAAATGTCCTAAAGCCTATAGCGACATTGGATTTAGTGGCAATTAACTAATGTCAGTAAAAACTTTAGCTTTCTTTGTTAATATACATATTTGTTCTCGCTAAAAGTTACTTTTGTTTTGTTATAGTGTGCTCGCTGCTTTTTTTTTTTTTTATTTTCTTTTTTTATATTGTTACTTTTAGCTTAGTCTTAAGTAATGACAACTCCTCTTTAATTATTTGAACTCATAAAGGCATGAAACATCCCTCTTCTTCTTTTACTAGCGATTTCCTTAGCTCTGCGGGACAGATAGAATTCTTTCATTCTTAATCAAATGTCTTTAATGGCCTTATATGGGTGCGAATCAAGCGCAATTGCAAATATATAGAGGATTTTGAGAACACCATTCAAGTAAAAAATTATAAGTTTCCCTTTTGGAATTAATTTTAGATATATGGATTTCTAAAGTTAGGCATTGACAAAATATTCGAAGTTTGACATTTGCTTATAAAAAGCAAAGTTCAAATATTTTTATGTCTGGACTTTATTAGTTTATACATATAAATATATGGTACTTCAATTTGATTTATTTATTCATTTCATTTCACTCACAAGTCACAATACATATGATATCTCATTTCATTATCATTAATTTGAAGTCTGTACACGAATTTCATATTGGCTATTTTTGCACAAATTTTAAAACATTAGCTACCGCTTACATGACAGCGTCCCACATAGGCTGTGTCATGAAATTTTCATCGTAAATTCAAATTAATTGAAGTTCGAAAACAAATATTAAATAACTCTGTGATGTTCATAAAATACCTAGTTCTCTCTAGTTTTATTTTCTTCACGCTTGTTAATTAGTAGAAGTTTGTTACTTCATTAGGATTGGCCGGTAAGGTAAGGGCAGTCTAGGGGTGTCCATGACCGGGTTGGTTTGGGTTTTTCAAATATCAAACCAAACCATTTGTGTAAAACTTTTAAATTTATAAACCAAATCAAACTAATAAAATTCAAATATTTTCAGATTTTTCAACCTCCGGTTGGTTTGGGTTTTTCAAATACCAAACCAAACCATTGTGTCGAATTTTTAAATTTATAAATCAAACCAAACTAATAAACCTCGAATTTTTTCGGTAAAGTTTGCATACGAACATATAATTAACTTGTGCTCCAAATATTCCTTTAGTCCAGCCAAAATATTTTTATTTTTTTAGTTAAAAAGGATATTTTATATAATATAATTAAGTGGTTACAATATCACAAGTACTAGTGATTACAGATAGGTTACCAAAACAAGCTAACTTATTACACGCAGTCCTAGTAATTAGTTTAGTAGTAGAGACTCATGCTTGATCTGCCTGCATTATAGCTACGACCGAGTTTGGAGGAGTTGATATATTAGCATCATGTATGGACGATGTCAGCTTGGCACCCATCTTAGACAAAAAGTCTACAACTTTGTTGGCTTGGCGAAAATTATGGCGGATCATCTAAAGTGTTTCTTAAGAAAATAACACAAAATATGAGATGAGTACTGATGACACTAAAATACTCAATAAAAATAATAATGAAATCATCATATAAAATAAAAATTGCAAAGTCATAATGAAAATGATCATAATTTAAAAGTATTAAATTATGCTAAAATAAGTTTAATAAGTATTAGTTACATTACTAAATATTTAAGGAAAATTAAAATTAGATTATATATTTTAATTGTCTAAACCAATGTAAAACTAAAGAACAAATATTCAATATTATTGTCATTCTCATTGAAAAGTGAAAAGAATAAAAAAGTGATAAAATTAAAATACTAGTGGTGAAAAGGGAAAAGTAAAAAATCATAGTGATATCAGCATGTAAATTAAACATTCCCCTCCCTATAACCCTAGTGAAAGCTTTTTAAAAGCCAATATTCTTGCATTTTAGCATATATATAGGTTGAAATTCTTGTTTTTTTTTTCTTAAAAAAAGGGCAGCCATTAATTTGAATTTTTTACATAAATAATATCAATAGTGGAAATGAGATCTCTTGTTTATATATCTTACTATTTGCATCATTCATAGAGTAGTTGTTGCATTTGAGCTTGATTCTTACTCCATATCATGAGCTTGTTGATATTGTCGTTCTGACAGCCAACGCAAAAATAGTCAGTTTCACAATGTATTCTCATAATACAATTCCAATTTGATTTGGATTGAGGCTTAGTATAATAGTATAGATGTTGTTGTATTTGCAGGCTTGCTGCTTAATTATATAAATTTTATCACATAAAAGTGAAATTGGTTGTTGAAACTACTCAATCATATATGATATATTAACTCTCATAAGATCCAAAAAAGATTTTAAAAAAAATAGTAAATCTTTTTTTTTTCTTTGCCTTTTCCTCCAATATGTTTACAAAAAGTATAAAGAGATCTAAAAAAAAATAGAAAATGGATATATTTAGACCATGCATGATCAAGCTCTTTAATTTCCAAAAATAATCTAAATTAGTACACTACAAATATTAATGAATTCTACCTTGCTTTCACTAATATAATAATATTACAAACTTAATCCCAATTGAAGATCCAAAGGTTTACATGAACTTTTTTGTTTAGTAGATGAATAATTATCCAAAATAGTTGATGGAGGCTTCATATAATTATTTCCTCCATGTGTAAGAGTAAATGTACAATTATTAGAATCTTGATGAAATGGCCACTTTGCTCCTCCTTCTTCTGATGAGACTTGATAATCATAATTAGGGTTGAAGCTAATTTGGGATTCTTCATAAACATTAAATTGAGGATCATAAAATTGATAATTAATAAAATTATTGTTGTTATAATTTTGATGATGAAAAGGTTGAAGATAGCAACTTAAGCTTGCTTTTCTTGCTTGAAGTTGTAGTCTTTTTTTCCTCATTCTTTCCTTTTTATGAGCATTTTGATGACCTCCTAAAGCTTGAGAATTTGCAAATTGTTTTAAACAATATTGACACTCAAATTTCTTCATTATTTCTTCATGATTTAATAATATTTTTTCTTGATGATGAATATTTCCTGATGAAACTGTGGAAGCTGATGATGAATTTACACTTTCTTGATCTTCTTTTGATGAATTATTTTGGACTACTTTTGGAGATTTTTTTGGATCATCAATAAGCTCAAAACCAAAGATTTTAAGCTTCTTGTTGTTGTTGTTGTTTTCTATACATGATTTAGAAGAGGATTCATGATAATTTTCTCCATTTATATTGGATGATGGAGATTGAAAAGTACTAGAAACAACATCTTTAGCCATGTTAATTTTTCTTCAGAAAATGAAATGAATTTGAAAGGGGGAATAATAAAAGAATAGTAGAAGGATGATGTTTTTGTGTGTGACTTATGATGGACTAATTTGTGTTTTGCATACTCTTCCTTATATAGTAGATTTCAATGGATTTTTGTCTGGTATACCACTCATGTCCATTGACACCGTAAAGAACTTTTATACGATCAATCAATATAAACTTAATTTATTATAAAAAAATTAATTAATATCACTGATTTTCGATAGACATCTAATTTACTTGTAATTATATTATAAGTGATCTATTTAAATAAGAAAATTACTATTTTTTATGAATATCTCTTCGATCGGAGATGATTTACTGATAATTAATTATATTATAAGTGATCTGATTATGTGGATATTTTTATATTTGTGTATAAAATTTAAATACTTTTGACTATATGCAATGCAACTACTTTGTTTTTTTATATATATTAAAGAAAATGGCATAGGGCATAAATGTAGCAATAGTCAATATTAAAGAAAGAGAGAGGAAAAAGAATAGTCATATTAGGAAGCTGTCTCTCATGCAACAAATCTTGTAAAGTATTAATGCATTAGATATACCATAAACTTTTCAAACCAAAGAGGATTCAGTGTGTATGATTAACGAGTAAAATAATCATTTATTCTTACTTTCTTTTAAAAAAACAAAACTTTGGAATTAAAAAACATGCAATTATAGTACCACTTGATTACTTAAAAAAATAAATAGAAATATTCCATGCTTGAAGAGAGGAGAATGTTTTAAATATTGTAAATGCAAAACAACAAAAGTCAAAGAAAGATAGAGGATGTAATCACCTGGAAGGACTCAACAAATCTATCACTGTACTTAAAAGGTTTATTTATTACTTGTTTTATTGACCAATTTGGTTAGTGGATTCGTGTATTGTCCTCTACCAAAACTTGTAAAATACTAGAAAATCCAAGTTCATCTATTCGTCATTCATTCTTAAGTAAAAGTTTTGAATTCAAATTTTAAGTAATAAAGTCATGTTTTTCGTTATTCATTTTTAAACAGAAGTCTCAGATTAAAGATTTAAATATTGAAGTTGTATTTCTCGTCATTCATTCTTAAATAGAAGTCTCAGATTCAAACTTTAAATACTGAAGTCGTGTTTATCGTCATTCATTCTTAAACAGAAGTCTCATATTCAAGCTTTATATACTGAATTCGTGTTTGTTAGAGTCTTAGAGAGTATTTTACCCCACCCCCTAATATGAAATTTCTCGATGCAAATCTAGATTTAGTTGGCATTGAATTGATTAGTGAATTCATGTATTGTACTCTACCAAATCTTATAATAAAATACTAGAAAATTGAAATTCACATTTTTGGTCAGAAATTTTGGGTTCAAGCTCTAAATATTAAAATTGTCTTTGTTGGAGAGCGTTTTATACCCTTCCAATTGGGATTTTTTAGTGAATTTAGATTAAGCCGGACTCCAATATAGATATCAGACGCCCTATGATATATTTAAAAAAATTGATATTAAATTTGATTTAAATAAACATCTATGGGTGACTAGTCCCATCTACTACAGAACACTAAAATTATGTTCATGCACTACTAAACTGTAGTGTTGTGATTATTCATCACTTAAATGAAGGTTCTTTGCAATTATCCAAACTCCTATTCACTAAAAAAAAATGTATTAATAAATAGTTTAATCTTGACCTTGTCAAAAGGGATGTAATTAAAATAATAATTATGGGAGAGTAGTTGCTAAACAAAGGAATATTAAGGAAGTGGTTGATGAGGTAAGCATATATACTAATTAAGGTCTTCTATGAGATCTGAGCATATCTTCTTAGAGCAAACAAACCTTATTAATTTATTTGTTTAAGGTGAATCAAGTCATCATCTAATATCATTCGAAAAAATTTTAAAAAATATACTTATCTTATTAAAGGGAAGTCTCGAAGGAATGATAAAGTTATCTTCGTATGATTTATAGATTACAGGTTCGAATCATGGAAGCAGTCACTAGAACTTGCATTATAATAGGTTGTCTATATCGCACTCCTTGATGTGTGGGTTTTTTCTGAACTCTGTTAACATAATATGCTTTGTGCGTCATGCTATCCTCTTTAATTTTGTATTACATTATATTATACTCCCTCTGTCCCTAATTACTTGTCCACTTTGACAAATCAAGAAAGGATAAATTTTTTTTACCTATTATACCCTCAATTAAATGACTAATTATTTTGAAAAATGTAGAACTTTTTATCTACTTCATAATTAATAGGGATAAAATAATAAACTCATTATGTCATTAATTATTTTTTTAATAGATATATTAATTTAAAAGTGGACAAGTAAATAGGGATTGAGGGAGTAATACATTAAGCAAAGGCATTTGTGTTGACAGTTGTCCCCTTTGGATTGGGACCCATAAATTGTAACTTTGTGGGACATGTTAGAAACTATTAGATTTTGTGTCTATTCCATTGTGTTGCAAGATCTTCCATTGGTGAATATGAATAGTCCACCAATCAATCTTTTCATTCTCATCAATTCCCACTCATTTTTCTTCAAATTTTTTAATTGGATTTTTTCCATCTTTTTTAGTTTTTTTTTTAAAAAAAAAAACATGAAGTTGGTGTCCAATATAATTAACTTGGACACATTTTGACTATTTCGTGTATTTTTATTATCAATCGCCAATGTAACATAAATAGGATAATTTTGCTCACCAAAAATTAGACAAATGAAATTTGATTCCTAATTTCCAAAATTTACATATATATCATTGACTGATAATCCACACACTTGGATGCTCTTTCTAGTTTGTTCGAATGCTTTAAGAGAAGAATTTCAACTAGGCGTGTCGTAATCAGACAATTCATTTATATCAACGAATTAATTTCTGATCAAATGCTTATTCAATTACAGTAGTTATTATCTTAGAAAGTCTTCTTCTTCTTTTTTGACAAAAATTAAAATTAAAAAAAAAATATGACTTTCTGAGATAATAACCATCGGTTAAGCAATTACTCCCTATAACTATATTTGAATTTTCCAATCAGCTCCTACATCAACATGTGGAATAAATTCTTCAATTTATTTTTGAAGGACTAATCTTGGATTAGAATTTTCGTGGGTGGGTGGGTGGGGTGGGGTAGGTTGGTTTGGTTTATTAATCTTGATTGATTTCTTCTACATTTTATGTATCTTATTCCTATCTTTTGCCTTTGTGTAGATTACAAGATCACAAAATGGCCCCTACCATCAGCTAACCCCTTTAAAAAGTCTTACTTTCATCCATTGTATTTTACTTCTAATCTAATCAACGGACAAAATCCCTTAATTAAGAAACTCAAGTATTATTTTAATATTAATTAAGATTTTACCCAAAAGAATGCCAAAATTGACATGTACAACCAACACAAAGTCAAAAATATTTAACTAGAAAAAGAGAAGCTTCAATGAAGCATGTTTGTTCTCTAATTTCTTTTCTTTGGTTTGATTAATTAATTAATTAATTAATGTTAGCATGTCATTAAGGAATATTTTAATTAACTTATCAATATTTATCGCGTGTTTAGTAGAGGTTTTCCATGATTTAAGACAATTCAAACCAAACCTATTTCAAAGAGTTCATGTGAGATACATATATATAGTTCAACTAAATGGAACTTTAGGTGGGGAGAAATTTAATTAAGTTCTTTAATCCGGATATTATAATTAATTGTTGTTGTTTAAGTAAAGCAATATAAGATAATAAGTAACAAGAAACAGGAGTAATATTATGAAATGTGATAATACAAGTAATCCCTTTGCACTATTTATGTTATACATCACCGACACGGGTGGTGAGGAGTGAAAAATACTATTTTATTCTTAATCAGAGATTTCGGTCTTTGGGTTTGAGTCTCCCTAAATATGAAGTCGATATTTCTGTTAGGGAGCATTTTACCTTTTAATATGACACTTTCTGGTGTGAATACAAATTTAGTCAAACTCTAATGCGGATATCAGACATTGTAGGAGTGGTAAGTACTATTTCATCCTTAATCAGAGGTCTGGACTTTGAGTCCCACTAAATATAGAGTCATCGTCTTTGTTAGGGATCACTTTACCCCCTAATGTAACACTTTCTGATGCGAATACAAATTTAGTCAAACTTTAATGTGGATACCAGACACAGTATAAAAAACAAACAAACAAACAAAAAGTTTAGATCAAAAGATATTGGAATTTTTAGTTGAACTGGGCATATGCCATCTGTCCTCCAATTCAAAATGATTTTAAGATTTTATTCTTTAAAAAAACAAAATATTAATGCCACTTATATGACCAATAGCATAATTGGCAATGACAAAAAACCACTACTTATTTAACTCTAGAAATATTTTTGCAGTTCAATGTACAATAAGATAACAAGTGTACAATCAATCAAATCATAGTATCTCAAAATCTTGCCAAGTGTCCAAATTTTCTATCTGTAATAATATTGAAGAATGTGCAGAGAGTTGTATATATATATAATTCAAAAATTGGACAATAATATGAAATTAATTAAGTTGGTTGCATGGGAAAGAGAATGGACAATATTGACCATGAACCTAATATTCTAGCAACATGTTAGTTTATTAATATACCTTATTCTAGCTAAGATGAAATATTGAATTAAGTAGTTGTGAATGAGATCATGAGAATCCATTTGAATGGTACAATAATCAATTGAGTAGTGACTGAAGTTTTCAAACTCTCTAGAGACATATTAATTAATTATTTATAATATTATATAAAAAGTGTCACCACAAGTTTAAATAAATAATTTAGTATAAAGACTTTAGGATCAAAAAGAAATTAAAAGCACAAGTTTTTGTACCAAAACTTTGATGGAAGTTGATATGGTCCCTCTATAATTTTATCCACACATGAAATAAAACTTGGGTTTTTTTATTATATGTCTTTGACATAGAGAAAAAAGTTTATTTTATTTTTTCTTTCTTTCTTGAAAAAGCATGAATGGAAATCATATCTTTTTGGATTTTAATAAAAAGGATATATTTGCTAGCAAAATCTCCAAGTTTACGGCAAAAAGATTTTCGAATAAATGTTTTGTCTAAAAATAATAATATTTAGTCTATTTTTTCGACTGAAGATCTGTTTTAGAGATCACAACAAATTGTTAGAAACTTTCGGTACTTGGTGTCTCAACTACATTTGGCATTTCATATTTTAGTTGAAATGATATGAAAAGAAATTTATTTGGCTGGTCTTGACTTGACAGTTAACACTTAACACAAACAGAGGCGGAGCCAGCTTGGAGTTAGAATTCATCTGAACTCCTTTAGAGGAGAACTACATTATTTATACATAGTTAAAATTACTTTATGTATATATAGTAGATATCAAACCTTCTTCGACTATTTCGTGTGTTTACTTCTTCAGAATTTTGAAACCCTTAGTAAAAATTCTGACTCCACCACTAGACATTGAGCTTAAAAAATAAAGTAAACATTTGAATCTTGTGATTTATGAAAGAAGTAAAATTTAACAAAGTAAACATTTGAATCTTGTGATTTATGAAAGAAGTAAAACCTATAAAATGTTCATTAAGCATGTTCCCAAAAAAATCGAAATTAAAAAGTTGTCTATAGAAAAATAGATGAAGCTTCCATTGCTCCCCAAAACACATTTTTTTGCGTTTAGCTAACTATTTATTCATCTGCCGCTACTGCGGGAATCACTAGATACAAACTCAACTACTTAATTTTCAAGCAAAATTAAGTACTTGTGTTTGTTTAACTACTTGAGATGTTTTGGTCAAGTCCTATAGCGAGCGAGCACACAGACACACATACATAGTTCAAGAAGAAAACAGTTCACAGACACTCGTGCATTTCCATATCTTACATGTAGTTCATACTAAAAAAAGAAAGCTGATCGACAACGGGTTGAAAAATACCTTAAATGGGTATCAGTACCAGATGGTATGTTTAACGTCACAAACTTTTTTGTTTTCATGCCCGGAGGGTTTACTGGTGTGTAATTCTATAACAAAGAGGATAGCACAAAAACAAAATAGTAACAAATAACAAAAGAATCAGACTGCTTTTGGCAAAATATTTTGCCCTATGTAGGAAACTACAGAATTGACAAGGGGATCTAACGACTGATCCATACAGATTTGCCCTGCTAGAACGAAAGGAAAATACATGCTCTACAGACTACAAGGCATACGCAGAGTTG
The DNA here is from genome assembly GCA_035578085.1 of Solanum pinnatisectum. Classification (NCBI taxonomy): domain Eukaryota; kingdom Viridiplantae; phylum Streptophyta; class Magnoliopsida; order Solanales; family Solanaceae; genus Solanum; species Solanum pinnatisectum. The sequence goes on along the minus strand of CM069080.1, from coordinate 5,806,370 downwards.
CAAGATCTCACTTCAGTTCTCATGGTTTTTGCATCAAAGCTCCAGAATGTATCTGAATTGCATCAGTTCATGTAATCATACTTGTCTCCTGGCACGAGATGCTAATGCAAGCAGAATCTTTTTTCTCGGACCCTACAAATTTAGGCATCTCTTTTAGAAAAGTTAGGAAAGAAAAAACCACTATCTGAGAACTGTTAAACCAATAAAGCAAAGGGCTAAAAGACAAGTATATTTTGACGCATGTCAAACTGTAGATGTCACATGGAAATGGTATTTACTGATTCCCCATAGTCATTTTCCTGATGACTTACATCCACAATATTGTGGATGTCGGGTTGAGAATAACAGATGAACACAAAAGAAAGGCTCCCTCTATCTCATCAGTGTAGATATGAAATTATGAATGCCATCCTGCTCCCTTTTCTGATAACACAAGTCATACCTTCTCTTTTCAAATGAATGATTACTTGACTTTACATAGTTATAGGAGAAGGATTAATATATGTTCCTTATAAAATATACATATATCGAGGAGCATACATGGATCAATGTATTCTTTGATCAAAGAAAAAGCTGCAATTGTGAAAATGGTCTCATATAACTTTTGTATTGTGTAATATATTTTAAGGATTTCCTAGTCAGAAGGTGAATACAGTTTGAGAGAAGCTTAAAGAAGAGGCAAACTTCAGTTTCTGAGTGCCGCACATGAGAGAAAAAGAATTCAATTAAGCAGATGGGGAAAACCTAAAAAGCATGACCGTAGACACCCCGAAAAAATGTGAGAACAACAAAAGAAACACTCCTATATACAACAAAATCCAGAGCATTCAACTGAGAATACTAGGTCTTCAAGAATGATCAAATATCACATTTAATAAGAAGCATACCATGGGAACTCCCAACTCTTTCAGATCATTGTCACCCATCTGCTTCAGTGAATACAAATCCACCTGCAACACAGAACAAGGTAAATATAATAGCTGAAAAGAATTTACACCTATGATTAATCAACTATTCAATAGAAAAAGACACATCAATACACTAAGAAAAATGAGTGAACAGAGTTTAAGGACCACATCAAATCAGCAAATCGAGCCCAACACATCAGAAAACATGAATAGATATTCCTAAAACCCTTTTCTGTGACTACCCATACATGAAAGACATTCACATCTAAACTTGACAGAAAAATGATCTGGGAGGGTTACAGCCTGCAGAGCTCCAATAAGTACTACAGTAGCTTCAACCTCAAGATAGATTCCTCATCCAAATTACGAAATTTTTACACCATGCCGCTAAAGTTGCAAGTATTATAATAAGGTCATTAATACATACACACTATGGGAACCAGGCTTTGCCCTGGGATCGTGTTGGCACTACTCCTTGGACGAATGCACAGAAAATATCATCATGCCCTTTCTCAAGCAAGGAAACCACCTTTCTGTAAGTTGTTTACCATTTTTAGTTGCCCGTAGAAGTCACCCACACCTACTTCACTCTAATGGCTATTGTCCAACACATAACAGTGTCACTGTCAAATTCTATTCTGAATCCAGTAATCCAGTCACAGTACATGGCAAACACATTGCAAATAAGTGTGTTTCTTTAAGCTCATGTTCCCCTGGGCCAACCTTAACAATTCAGTCTTTCTGGTATTCTGTCCTCACACTGACTAGAAAAGAAGAATGGTACAGCTCCATTCTTTAACTTTTTCCACCCAAATTGTTCAATTCCTAACTTCACTCTGAATGTGCTCTTAGTTTCTGTCAGAATGCTAACAATCCTTTACAGCCACAACCATTAATTTCTACCTAACTACTTAAACATAAAATTAAATTAGCCATAAAAGGGTTACTCATCTAGCATTCTTCAAATCCCTGATCTGGGCCAACTTTACTGGGCATAAGTAGGGAAATAATTTTGTTCCTTGGATAAATGAACTTCGAAAGTATTTTGATGCATCAATTGCAAGAACAGAACCCCAAAGGGTATTCTCTTCTCACACTTGCAACATCAAGTAGATATAAACTCTATATATTTCTCAAAAGTTCAATACTCAAAGCAAGTGACCATATCAAGTAGCTTGAATGCAAAACCCAATCCATAAGATCTCATAACTGAATACGAACAGTATAGAGCTTCAACAAGTTTTAATGGTATATAGCATTCATTAATGCATGCCTTGATTGCTTATCTTAAACATGCAATGATGCTTAAATTAACAAAGTTGAGATGCTTCACCAAAAAAAAAAATATCAACAAAGTTGAGATTAATAAATTCAATGATGTTGCAACTGAAATGATACTAGAAGGTGATAAACATACTTCCTCAGCCTTGAAATGGATAGCATATTTCTCTAGACCCAACGAGTGCAAAAAGCTATCAACAGTAGGTTGATCCTCAACCTGCATTAAAGGAAAGAGAAAGAACTTTTAGAGAGCAGTAAACCAATTTTTTTTAACTTCTTATGTTCTTTTTAACCTCCAATTGTTATCCATCATGCTCAGGATGCAATATATCAAGACATGGCTATGGCCTAATTTTTCAGACAAGAATGTAAAAATGTCTAATCATGTCAGTAGCAAAGCATACCACTTTATCTCTGATAGAGAATGAGAATACACGCTCCATAATTCCACCATACAACATCAATTTTTTCCAAGACCCAGTGAGGTTAGTCTACTTAAAATGTGAATAATTTTTTAAAGAAGAATAAAGTCGAGAAGATGCAAAGTGCACAAACACCAAAATGATTGTAAAGAACACAACCACAGAATACGAAGAGCCAAAAAATATCCAAAAAGGGACATTTGTAATAATCCTCGAGAATGAATAACAGATGATCACAAACAAGCAAAGCCCTCTTTCATTATTACTTTGGACTAAGTTAACCATTTTTCTTTTGGCAACTCTTATCGACAAAAGATATGTTTTTACAAGAAAACAACTTGATGTTTATGAGCATCTGTTATAATTAATATTGGTATGGAAGTGATGCAGAATAGCACTCAACTATCAGAGCTCACATACTTGATGGCAGAAGTAGTTTGCAGCCCTGTGACTAGGATAAATATAATGTTTGATTATCAGGAGAAAATCTCACCATATAATCATCTAAGTTATCAATATCTCAACATAGTAAAAGAGGAAACAAAGAAAAGGCATAAAGTCAAGTAGATTGTACTGCATATGAACTTTTCTGCACTAGACTCCGCGATTGAGGGATTGGGGCACGCAATGGTGCGACAGTCTTTCCTGGCCCGGCAGGTTGGGATGTATTTGACAGGTAACCTGTAGAAGTCATGGGGCGTGAAAGCTCAGAGACATCTTTCCTTGTGTATGAACTGAGTCTCGGGTCATCATAAGGCGTCATTGGAGGCCTTCTCTGCAGTTCCTCCCCTCTCCTTGGTGGTGAAATACCTCTAGAAGAACTATGAACTCCATCTGGTGATCTTCGCCTTAAACGATCCAGTGTCCAGGGGGAATAAGAATTCCTTATTGAGTCCATCATGGGTAAAGCATCTGCATTTCTTGCCGAGGGAGCTCGTCCCAGTATGCTCACACTCCTTGACTCGGGTGTATTATACCTACCATCCTTTAGCTCCGGACGGTGCCCTCTAAAATCCCTGGCTTCAGGCATGAACTGTCTTGAATCTTTGATTTCAGGCAAATATTCTCGAGAACCTCTTGAATCAAGCATATGCTGCCTATCATCCCTTGGATCAGATACTCGTGGTCTATTATCCCTTGGCTCAGGTACTTGTGCTCTATCATCCCTTGGCTCAGGTACTCGTGCTCTATTATCCCTCGGATCAGGTACTCGTTGTCTATTATCCCTCTGATCAGATATGTGCTGTCGTGAACTAGGTTTTGCTGTTGAAGACTGAGCAGGCCTTGATAGGAAATCACGAAGATCCACCCCATTCTGCTGGCCATTGCTTTGACCTCGGTCAAGTGCAGTTTTCCGCATGATTTTATATCGCAGGTCATCTTTACCAAGCCGCCCATCTTCAATAAATCACAAGGAACAAAATTAACAATCTTGAATTTGGTTGTACATGCAACAAACATGAATATATAGTGGAGAAGCAGTGGGATTATTACCTTCAATGCCACTAGAGGCACGAGAGCCCAATCTACTTCCATTGCCTCGCTGACTGCAAAATATGAAATGTGGATATTGTGTGTGAAAGCATAGAAATTACTCCTACAAAGGGGTTGCAATCACCTCATTCCATTCATAGGAAATTTCGTTTTCAATATTTAGATTACAATGCTAACAGTTATGTGGTTACATTTCAATTTACATTTAAATAAATTAACAACCATTAGTTTGTTGTTCTTCTTCTTTTTTTCCTTTGATAAGGACTAATCATTGGTTTCCTCCCATTCATAAAATGTTTTAAATTCAGTATGTTGCCACAAATTAACACTAAACATTTGGCATACAATCTAAAACAAAAAGACCAATTCACACAACTAAACTATTTCGAGAAAAACGAAAGAAAGTTCACCGTTTATTATTGAATTCAGTTGTTGAATCTGCAATGCTACCTAGTCTATCTCTGACAGACCGTTTACTCCCAACTGCTGGCCCTGAATCAGGAAAGGAATGATCTAATACAGGTCCTGCCTTCTTTACCACCTTTCAATTTACAATGAAAACCACATATGAAAAACCAAAATTAAAACTTTGTCACAAACAGAATCAAATTACTCAACAACATCTCCGTAACACCATTTCCATAACATAATGCAACACTATACCCTCCAAACCTAACAATGAAACATCCAAAGATAAATTCACTTGTGTCTCTCTGCAACACGAAAACAATCAAACATGCATTCAACGAATTGCAATAACGAACTATTTCTACAGGATATATCCTCCGCAACAGATAATACAGCATGATTCTACATTTCTAAATTTAAATTACCATAAAGTAAACAAAAAAAAATCATACAAAACTGATGAAACAGCATTGTTTCTCCATTTCCGAGCATCGAAACTTCCAAAAAGCAAAAAATCATTAGACGGAAGAAACAAAGAGAGACTCGCACATAGACCTACCTGACCGCTGCGTCCTAGGGTGATTGTAATTCGAGAACTCGAAGCCTCCGCCATTTTAACAACTCTGAAGCCCTATTATCTCGGCAAATCAACGTGTAGGCCGGAATTAGACCATCAAAATCCTTCAGAAATGGCGAAACAGTAGCTCCGATACGAAACTTGAAATCTGGCTTTAGGGTTTCACTGTAAGAGATGTAGAAGGGGTTGGGGTGGGGGGGAGACAGAGGGTCTGTCTTACTGTGTGTGTTTTTTTGGATCGCCCGGGTGGTGGGGGGGCGGGGGGCCGGGGGGGGGGGACAGAGGGTCTGTCTTACTGTGTGTGTTTTTTTGGTGCCTAGTGTGAATAGATCAGTGATGAGCACGTGACCCCTGAGCGCGTACAATTCAGAAAAATGAAGGCCCAATTGAATGGGCTTTGTAGCTATCTTTTGGGCAAAGTAAACGAATAGCCAATTCTAATTTGCAATATTACGAATATTATCATATATGGATGCATTTAGATATATGTATTTTGAAATATATGATGTCAAAATTAGGTATTATTTATTCTAGATACTTTGTATCCAAATGAATTCGCAAATATTTGAGATGAATAGAGAAACATCGCTCTCCTCCCTCTCATTTCGCTTGTCACTCTCATATCTCATTTATGTATATATTCGAGATACATGCAAATCACACTAGATACACATATATAGTGTATTTCTAGCGTGATTCGCATGTATTTGGGATACATAGACAAATCTTGATTGCCTCCCTCTCATCTCTCATCTCGCTCGCCAATCTCATATCTCGTTCATGTATCTGGTATGTAAATCACACTAGATACATGCATATAGTGTGATTCACATGTATTTAGTATACATAGACAAATCTTGTTTGCTTCCCTCCCATATCGCTCGTCACTCTCATATCTCGCTCATGTGTTTGATTTGAAATATGATATGAAATTATTAAATAGTGAGATAAAACATAATTATTTTAAACTATAGCGAAAATATGATAAAAATATTTATATAATTAGATAGTTTCTCCTTTATTGAAGTTACAACTATAGTTGTATAAATTGTTACAAGTTTAACCGCTTGGAAATCAATTTTTCATTCACACCTAACAAGTTGGCAAAAAAATTGTGTATGAAGTTTAGCAGCAAACTTTCAATTTTTTTGCTCTAAAGTTGTAGAATAATTATTTGGCAAATAAAAATTGAATACGCGAATATCTTAAAGTTAATTAGCTTCTAAAAATCTAACTTCATATATGTACTCAATTTAATTTGTTAGTTTCCTTAAATTAATACTCATACGAATTGTCACATGGAACGTGTCTACTTGTTCAATATTATACATATGTAAGTGCATATTTGTGCACATCTCAAGTTGTAGAGTATAGATATCAGCTGAGATTAAATTAAGAGATATGTTTATGTATTATATCTAGTATTTACTTTCTTTATGTATGGCTTTCTTTTTGTTATTTTTTTGGCCCAGGAGTGCAAGAAAACTAAAGGTGATATGGAATAAGTACTCTTACTCCTCCACTTAATTTACTTCTTCCAACCAAACATACTTAAATTATATATAGGTAGCACACAACTTCTAATCTTTTTGTATCACGATTTTTTTAATTTTATATTTGAACTATTAAATGTGTAACTAAATATATATCACCAAATATTTATCGAAACACGTCCGAACTGATAGTTGTTCACTTTTACTACCTCAACAATGCTGATATTTTAAGTATAAGAAAAATGAACATATAATAGTTAAAATGTATTTTAATAAATATTTGATGATTATGACATTATTTAGGACCATTAAAGCTTTTAGAAGTGCATTTTCGTGGAGATATAGGTTAAGAATATTAATGTCAAACAAACAATAAAATATTGCTTTAATTTTACATCTCTATGGGCAGATGGTGAATCAATATAGTACTAGAAAAAGGGTAGTATTTCACATCAGAGATATACAAGAATATTAAAAATGAGAGATAATTTAAGTAATGGGTATATATTTTGAATCCCAACAAACAAACATAATCATTTCTCTTTGGAGAATAAGGTTACAAAGTGACAAGATTTGATGTAAAAACAACGTACGTTTTCCATTTAACACTTTATCTATCTATTCTAACTATTATATAATTATTATTACTAAAATAATAATAAAATATTCCATGTAATCTTACTAAAGGAATCTGATGTAGCTAAAATATTCATGCCAGAAGACTAGTTTATATTTATAGTAAAATAAAGTCTAAATCATTGAAAATGTCAAAATTCAACATATTCAAGAAATTTAAATATGTTCTATATTGTGTCTTTAAAAGTGTGGAGCGGAGACATTGGGAGTGAAAAATGAAATTGTAGTTGCTAATATTTCTGTTTGTATATCTTAGGAAGGTAAAGAGATTGTTTTTTTTATGATAAACTTTTGAATAAAGTAAAACATATTTACAGAGGTTTGGAAATGCACTTCTAAAAGCTTTAATGATAAGCACTCCTCACTACCAACCCGAAGGTTGCAAGTTCGAGTCACCAAGGGAGCAAAAGGGTGGGAACTCCAAGGAGGGTAAAAAAAAAAAAAAAAAACTTATATAATCTGCTGTGCAGTTTAATTGAAAATGTTTGACACACTGATTTGAACACTAAGGAGTATGTAAAATATATAATGAAATTTCTCCAAATATCTTGAAATAGAGATAATAATAGAAAATGTGAATTATTTGATACGATTCGTTTATAATTATGCAAACACACCAACTTATTAACCTCTCAAAGATCACAATACATCGATACAAGGCCATCGAGTTTATAGAAAATCAGCCAAAATAAAAGCCAGAAAATACAATATATTTGTGAATATCTCATTCTTTATTTTCCCAATATTTAGATCGATAAGCAACAAATATGAAGTTAAAAAATGTAACACACCAGTAATCTTGATATGTATATTTTTTCATATTTTCATAAAGATTAAGGAATAAGAAAAGAGAGAAGATATCTTCTTCTTCTTTTTCAGAATTATGAAAGAAAAATCAAGAATTAGGAATATAAAACAATTCTAGATCTCGAATTGTATTTACATCACCTATCATCGATATAATTTTTTTTTTTTTTTGTAAAAAAAAATATCATCAATATAATCACATGTATATAAGACATGAATTAACTATATCGAAAATAGAACACTAATAATGTCTTATATAGAGAGTACAAAAATTATGAAGCTCAAACAATATCATCATCATGATATATATGATCCCTCAAAGAACAAACAAACAAACATTTATTTTATTACATGGTTATAGAAATATTCAAAAACTCACCATCTCCTTGATATATATTCTAGTTAGTTACACCAACATAGTATATACATCTCGAACCAAACAACATAGCAATGATGTATCACACAAAAGAAGAAATAAAAACCACAAAAATTTTAAAAAAAAAAAAAAAGATAGACTAAATAGTAAATATTGTAAAGAAAAAAAAAAGGAAAATGATTTTTCAAACTCGCACACACAAAATCTAAATTAGTCGGACCAGTAGGCTTCAATTCCCCGGGAGGGAGAGAAAGAGAGAGCATATAGAAGACTAAGAAGAAATTAACCATTTAACCTTCTTCACTCATCATATATAGTTGTGAAGTAGCTATATATAGCTAACTAGGGTTTCTTCTTCTTCTTCAAAGTGCCCATCTTCAATCTACAACAAAAACACCTTCTTATTCTTCGGGATCTTGATCGTGATCTTGATCTTGATCTTCTTTTCTCTAACTCTTTTTCTCTTTAAGTTCATAAGAAGGTAAAAGGAAAAAGATTTAGTATGATGAAAGTGAGGGAATAATGATGAGATCAAGAGGTTATTAGAGGACATGATGATTACTAATTTATTTATTTTTTTGAGAAATTATAGATGCAAATTCTCAAAAAAAGTCTTTTTTTTCTTCTTACTCGTGATGATCTTTCTTCTATATCATCATTGAGAGAAAAAGAGTGCATATAGAGAGAGAGATAGAGAGAGATAGAGAGAGAGAGAAGAAATAACTTACATTCTTTCTCCTTTCTTGAAGTTATAATATGTGGCTTTTTTTCCTTGTATTTTTTTTAAGAAAGAATGTAGATAATTATTTTCCAAGAAAAAGAGACTTTTATTATTTTAATTTTTCTTGGGATAAGTTTTAAGAGACTTTTTTTTTTCTTTCTTTTTCTTTTTTTTCTTTACCCTACAATCAAGCCTAATTCTCTTTATGATGATGAATGATCCCCCTCCTTATTAGGTCAAAGCCAAGAGTCAACTTTTTATATCATAAGTACTTCAAATGCCAAATTATTACACTAGTTTCTTTTGTTTGTAGTTTTGACAAAGATTTTTAAAAATTCACTTAAGATTTTGTTATTTTTTGTGTGTATTCAAAATTTCATATGAACCCAATTTCTAAAATAAAACATTGAAGTTCATTAAAGTTGTTAATACATCATAAAGGATAAAAGATACAAGACTATAAGTTGTATATATATTATTAGTGTAATAACATAATTTTTACACCATCAAGTCGCATGTTGTATTAAGTAACTTTTTTTTTAATTTGCAAAACTACAAATTCATATTTTAAAAAGACTTACCTCTCGATATCTCGATCAAACTTACATTGATGATTTATATAACTTAGTATTTCTTTTTAAAAAAGAACTTATGAAAGGATATAGAGAGGACATCAATGCCCTAATTAAGGACAATTGCTCATTGGTCAATAATTATGAGGAAATTGCTCGAATTCTCGTTTGCGTTTTTCTACTTTCATATCTAGCTAAAGATTCAATTGGTGACAACTGGATTTTTTCAAAATTAATACAATATATAATTTAATATTACATCGGAAGAATTTGATCGTGAAAGTGTATAATTATCTCGTCTAAAAGTTTAAATGAGTTGAGAAAGCATGATATGACAACTACTTCATTATTATGTCTCAACAATAATCCTCATGTGTGAACTTACCGATTTTTTTTTTTATGGATCAAACATGTCAAGATAATTTTTTTTTTTTTTTACCCTCCCTAGGGGCTCCCACCCTTTTGCTCCCTTGGTGACTCGAACTCGCAACCTTCGGATTGAAAGTGAGAGGTGTTTACCATCCGAACAACAAGCTACGAGATTTGAACATAAGATTTTTGCATGATATCTTATTGAACTGTCTAGTAGCGAAGCAAAAAAAATTACTAAAAAAATTTAAAATATAAAAAAGTAACCATATGAAAAAATTCAAATACAGTACTGAAGAAATTAAATCATATTTGCTTGGCAAAAAATATTTCTATAGTATCATGACTACAAAATTAATATCCACCCAACAAAACAATATTAATGAAAATAATAAAATGATGATGATAATGATGATTCGTCAATTAGGGCTAAACCTAACTTGTCATACCAAACAAGTACATAATAATCTAATTAAGAAATGAAAAGACAGAATTGTTAGTTACTGGTCTCTAGAAAATTAACATTTAATTACTAAATGTGGTTGAGACCTTCTTTATAATTAAAACTTAGAATTACAGAAATAATTAAAACTCTCACTAAAAAAGTGGCAGACATGATAGAAATATGTTACAGTAAAAAGGTAAGATCAATATAATTAGGGACAAAGAATAGAGAGTTCATTAAAAAGTTATATATGAGTATATGACATATTGAAAAGTAAAAATCAACTTGTAAGATTATTATGGCATACAATTTTGTTTGGATGCTAAAGTCAAAGATTTAATCTTCGTAGATTTTTTTTTTTTGCTAAACCAGGTACACTATGCTAAGAGAATAATCTGATGATCATTCACTTTTAAACAGATCCAAAATGCCAGTGTTACATTATTCTCCAAATTCGTTTTCGTTAAAAAATTACACTATATAAATATATAAAATTTAAAAAATATATGTATAATATGTTATATCTTATATAAATATATTGAATCTCTTTAGTAATTATTCAGATTATAGTTAAATATTAAGATATTGTATTTACATGTGAACAATAAAATATTGAATATTTCAAATGAGTTACTAATAAAGATTATATAGTCATAAATATTAGAAAAATATCGTTGTCTATTTTTTTGTATAGTTTAAGGATATGATTAAATCATTTTTTTATTTTAAAGCAACCATTAATAAGACATATATTTTTAAGGGAAAATTATATAAAATAGCAAATTATTAATTCAAATTAAATGTTATAACCACAGTTTCATTTAATTCTAATTCGTAGCAAACACTTGTTATTCGCCTTTCTTCCCAGAATTCTCGCTTGCCACTCTCCCTCGCCTCTCTCACTTTTATACAAACACAAATGTATAAATTGCGTTTGTGTTTGTATAAAACGAGAGAAAACTGTTTATACAAATACAAATACATATATTTTCATCCTATACACTTATAATTATACAAATAAAGATCTTCTCCTACCAGTTCTCTTTTCACTTTCTCTCTTTCTCGCTTTATACAAACACAAATTATACAAATTACAATGTATAATTTGTGTTGTATAAAGCGAGAGAAATTCGATATACAAATGTTTTATTTCGATTCAATTGTATACAAATTCAAATTTTATGCAGATATACAAACACAATCATTGATACATATACATAGTAGTTACATATATACAATTATCTAACCGATATACATATACAATCGCTGCACTTTTATACAAACGAGATGTCTGCCTGCGATTTATACAAATCTGATGCCATAAAATTTGCTATGGAACGCAATTATGCAAAGTATAACTATAACATACAAATACAATTTTTATATTTGCTAAACCCAAAATTTACTCTATTTTTAAAGCTATTTTGTTAGTTAAGGGATATATTTGAGGCAAAACATAACCATAAGAATATTTTTGAAGTCGAATTTAAGTTTCAGAAGGTTTCAACTTTGTAATGAGTGCTGATTGTATACATACATACAATAATATAAAGGAACAAAAGGGAAGTCATAATTTAGGTGTAAATAATAAAGTCTCCTTTAGCAAATTAGGGAAGCATTATAAGGGCCACCTGCCACCATTCTTGTGCAACATGCCCCACAAATTTTTGTCACACAATATTCGATATTTATATTAAAAAAATGATTAATTTGAATTCGTGGTGTACAAGTCATTTAATGAAAAAATGCTTCTTAATATGCCTTTTTTCATATTCAAAGTCTGAACACAAAACTTCTCATGATTAAGCATAGTTGAGAGATCCTATTCATGATTATTGATCCCACAATTCCATTTTCCTTTTTTTAATTTTTATTTTCATTCAGTGTCTGATACTCATATTTATCCCTGATAATCGCGACTCAAAGGCCTATTTAAGGCGGAAGAGTTCCTTAAGATGATTCTTTTCATATTCAAAATTTAAACTCGAGGTATACCTAAAGAAAAACATATATAGCAACAAATTTTATTTATCCCATCACAATCTTTATTGGTCCCACAATCCATTTTTTCATTATAATCTTCAATCCTTCATTCTTCAAGATGTTGGTTATGTATGTGTCTTTTTTCTACTGTGACAGTGTGACACAGAGGAATGAGGAGGACAACATCATCAATTCAGCATTCATTGCTGTACAAGAAAAAAGAAAATTCTTTGAATTAATAATAACTGTCACAAAAGGTGTAGAGACATATAATCTGTGATTAGATCTAGGCAGATTCCAAAATAGGAAATTGGTGAATTTATAATTTGAATATAGGTTTTGAGCTTAATTCGATTTTTCAAAAGCTAGTTTTAAAGAAAAAAATTGTCCCAGTCAGGAATCTCTTCGATTATCAATGTGGTACATTTCTCTCCAACAATGTATTAATTTCAAATTTATTATGGGTAAACATAAAAATATCTTAAGAAAAAGACTAAATTTTACATATTTTTATCTAAACTTTGTAAAAATATGACATATAGATCAAATTCAACCCTAAAATATAGCTCACAAGAGGAGGATTATCAAGTCCATATGAGTATATCAGTCCATTTCTAATCGATGTGGGACTCTAACCACTCTAACATTCTCCTTCATGCTCAGACTCAATTGAAGCATGGATTAAAAGCTCAAACAAGGATAAACATGACTCTGATCGTTATAACTTAAATAATAATGTAAAAATTGATCCACGAGGTAAAATTGCTAGGGCTAAAAGTAAGGAGAAGTTACAGAAATATCACTAGTTTAGGAGCTAATAACTTAGATACACTCTAGTTTGCAATATTAATAATCTTATCAGATTTTGGTGCGTCCAGATACATGTATCGGGATATGTGAGGTCAAAATTAAGTGTAATTTATTCTAGATACATTGTATCCAAATGAATCCGCATGTATTTGAGATACATAACGAATCTCGCTCACCTCCCTCCCATCTCTCTTGCCACTTTGCAAATCACACAAGATACATACAAATACATTTATTCAGTGTGTATCCCGTTTGAATCGCATGTACCTGGGATACATGACTATCTCGCTCACCTCCCTCCCTATCTCGCTTGCCTCCCTCCTTCCTTATTTTACTGTATATGGTAGCAAAAATACATGTATCTAGGTGTATCTTTCTCAATATATGATAAAAAATTCTTAATTGACGATAAGATATATAATTATCTAAAAGTATGAATATAATAAGTATATATAGTATGAATGTATTATGTATGTCTAATATGGTAGTTTTTCCTAAAAGTAACTAAGGGCATCATTATTTTTAAGAGCCCAAGGTGGCTTGGCGAAAATGGGCCGAAAGTTTAAACAACATTTCTATGCCAAGACATAAACAAGTTTTCACACGGATTGTCCCTATTTTGGAGTAGTCTTTAAATTTTGTCTCTTAAATTGGTGGTGTACAATTTTTGTCTCATACTTTTCGTTTAATAAAAATTTGTGGGCCAATATTGTATCTTTAACTATGACCATAATTTTTGTGAGATTTGATATAAATTGTGTAGTATCTAATTTACAAGGCATAAGTGTAGAAAATTTTTACTATGTCCGGCAAAAATTTTGTAGAAGCTAAGTCATGTCTTATAAAATATAACTTGCGTCTTGCAGGTTTTTTTCTTTTTTCTTTTGAGACATAAGTTGTGCCTTGCGATTTTTTTATTTTTTAATGTCAAGGATAATATCAATTATTTTTTTTACCACTTAAATTATTGGAGGACAAAAATTGAAAAACCACAAAAGCTAAGCACCATTCATCTTGAATGCATTTGTGTGAATGACCCAGACATAACAGGATACAACTCATGGCCCAAGAATCGAAGCCCAAAGCCTCTTTGATCTACTAGGCATACGATTTTTGAGGGCTAAGTGCTCGTTTTGGAGCATCATTTAATTTGTGTTCGCTTTTAAATTATTTTTTTTTATAAGTTTTTTGGTTTTTGGAAAAATTTCAAATGAAAGTGATTAAAGTTGGAAATTCACGTATGACTTCAGATATTTTTTTTTGAAGTGCGGTTTTGTGAAGGTCAAGCATCAGATATATTTATTGAAATTTGATATGGCTTGCCAATCAATTTCAGACATTTTTAATGAAGTTGTGGACTTCACAAGACTAAATTTGAGATATTTTTTTACTAAAGTTTTACTTGACTTGTCAAGGTTTAAAACAATTTTTTTTTACTGAAATGCATGTAAAAATTAACTAAAATTTTAATCATATGTGTGAACTTTTCTAATCTGCACTTCTATCATACGTGACCAAAGTGAATGTAAAAATTAGCTAAGTTTCAGTCACGTGTGTCTAAATTTTTTTGTCAATAATAATAATAATAGTAAGTTTAAATTCGAACCATAAGTTCCACATATTATAAAATAAACCCAAATCATCAATTTATCAAAATAACAACAAATCTAATAAATTCGTAAGAGCCTTTTAATTTTTCATGTATGCTTGCACATGTAAAATTATCTACAATTTCAGTCATGTGTGTCTGAATTTTTTTTGCTAAAAAAAAAAGAAATTTTGTTTTTGCAAATTTCAACAATTCAACACACGATGAACACCAAAATCTACTTCATATTATCTAAATTTGAAACATAAGTTCCATATATCATTTTAAAGTAAAACAAGCTTCAATCATCAATTTCTCAGAACAACAAGAAGTTTTAAAAAATCCATTTTTGCAAATGATGATTCGCCATTGTTTTCATGACTAATTTTATTTATAATCACCTTTTATATTTAAAACTTTTTTCAAAGCAATACATTGCGATGACTCTAAATTCAAAAAATATTATTGTACAACAATTAAGAAGAAACAAAGAAGTAGAGAAAAAACAATCAATTTTATCTGAAGTTATCTAATAATATCAGCTAAATTTTTTTAAAACCCGAATATAAATTAAATGGGAATATCAAAATAGGTTGTCCTATGAAACTTTTATGATTTTTGACCAACAAATTCAATTTATCAAGAATTTCGATATGAATTAGTACAAATTTTCAACCAACACTTCTAACCGAAAAATAGAGATAGATAATTTTTCAAGAATTCATATACAAGAAAGACTTTAGCAACAAATATTTAACGATCACCAAAAGATATGGTGCAGTGGATGAGGCTATTCTTTTCTTAATCAGAATTTTTTGGTTCGAGCCTTGGATATGGAAAAATTCTTTGTATGGAGAACTCGCACCCCCCCCCCCCGAATGAGGCCCTACACAACGCAAATCAATAATAATCGAACTCCAATACGAATACCGGATACCAAATGAAAAAGAAAATAAACTCATACTAAACGAGGAAACTAAGATATCTATTACTAATAAATAGTAATCAATGATATAGAATAATAATTTACATAATCATTGACCTTTGCCAATTATATTAGGAAAAATGTTCATGTTAGTTGTTCGTAAATAGTTCTGCTGATGACTAATCTCAATTATTGAGCTATGAATTTAATACTTTCAAATTTAAAATGGTAACATTATTGACCAATTTGGATTAATTTTAATGAATTTAAATTGCTGTTGCAACAACCTATCTGCCACATATATCTTGTTTGCTTTTTTGGTAATCATCTTTAACCTTAATTAATCAATATCTTCAGATGCACTTGTAATATTATATTTTTCTATTATCAATTAATTATAAATTGAGTTTACCTACGAAAACCTTTTTGACCAATAATTATATATCGCTTCTCGAGATAAAGTAAAATATTGACCTAAATTTAAATATGTCTAATGTAGACATAGAATTAAATATTAATTTCAAATTGCAGCACAAATAGATTTGTTGAGGTCTTTTATTTTATTTAAATACTAATAAAACAACTTAAAAATTATTTTGACTTAAAAATATTTAAAATAAGTCAATCTAAATAGATGCTTAATTCTTCTTTAGAGATATCTCTTTTTATCTTTGTGGTTTTTATTTGATAAAAATTTACTCGCACTAATCATATATATACATTTAATAAAGAAAGTGCAAAACATACGTCTTCATACGTAAGATTATCACTTAGACCATGATTAAGTGATATATATTTTTATTTATATTTTAGTTAAGTAAAGTTAAAATAATAATTAGTTGGGTGTAAGCATTTAGTGGAGATAAACGTTTACCCCTTAATTCCCTGTCCCCTAAAGTTCCATCTGCTCAATCTTTATCTTCTATAGCTTTAAACTTTATAGTATGCAGCTTTCTTTAATTTTCTATAATTTTTACTATAATATTTAATTAAGCAACATTGGGCTACTTGAGTTACAAGAACATTTTTACCCTATATAAAAAATGATCTTTAGTGATAGTTAATTAACGTAAATAACTTAATTATCGCTAAAAACATATTTTTAACGGCATTTGATACTCTTTATAAATGTCCTTGAAGCCTATAGCAACACTGAATTCAATGTCAATTAACTAATGCCGGTAAACGTTTTATCACTCTTTTTTAATGTGTATATTTATTGCCGCTAAATATCTCTTTTTGTTATAGTGTTAGCTAATTAATTTTTCTTTTAATCTATTACTAATCCATATTTAAATGGGATTAGTACAAGATTTTTGTTGTTTAGCTATATATGAAATTTATCCGTCGCTAATTCTTGTAATAATAAGAAGAAATTGTTTTGATTAGGTAACTCCAAATCTACTATAGAGATTATAAATTATTAAGGAGATCTGATCTCATTAGTTTGTTAACTAACTGTTTGAATCATTGTTATCCATTGTATTGTATTTTATTGTTATCATACATACAATATTTATTTTGATTGTTACTTAAATGTATTGTATGATATTGTTAAATTCCGTTGTTACGTAATAATAAAAACTCTCATTTTATGGATCAACCGATTTTGTATGTTCTCATTGTTACTTAATTTTTTTTTTCCACTTATATCCTTACATAATATTTCATAAACCTCCTACCCAACAACTACTATATTGATTTGTCTCCTTCTAGATTTGGTTGTTTGTCCTTCCTTTTATTTTTATTTTTTATATGCATACATCCTTTTCTTCTTTTCATACTTTTGTCTCTTTCAACATATTGCTTTATATGATTTTTTAAAATATAATTAAATCAATCTAGATACAAATGTGATGATAATATTTGATGATATAATTTTATGTTATGTTCATATAACATAAATGAGATATGCATGATAGTTTGCTATTTTATTAGTAATTATTGATAATTTAGTATTTAGAATAATTAAGGATATTTAAGTAAATTTATAAATAATCATACAATAAATCAAATAATAAAAATATTACTAAACAACAACAAATAATACAGTATAGCTAAATGGTTATAATTATGCATGTCAAGACCTAGGATATGGACATATATATGGTCCAAACTCCAAATAATAAATATAAATTTTTTGTGTTTGTGATTAGTTCTGTGAAAACATCATTCAAACGATGTAATTAACTTAATATCAACACGACATATAATTGAAGTACTTCAACAAAATACTTTAATTGTGAAGCTATTTTGAACTTTTATTTATCACAAGTTATAAAGAGCAGAAATTGAATTATGTAGAATCGTTTCGTATGTTGAACAAAAAATAGAGTGTTTCTAGATTTCTCCTTAACACATCAGTGGTAAATATTAAATGGAATGCTTAACCTGCTAAAACGAGTCATAGATAGTCGTGAGATAAAAAATTAGTACTGATTCATCCTTTATTTGATTACTAATATTGGGATAAGATATTCTAAAATTAGTAATGTGTATTGGGATAAGTTATCCCGATACTATAATACTCCCTCCGTCCCATTTTATATGTCATCCCTTTCTATAAATAGTTGGACCACAATACTTGTCATTTTATAAAATTTATGCATAAATCACCATATTTTGCCTATTATACTTTTGATAGAATAGTTAATTAATCTTGTCATTTATTAATAAAGTTGTCTTAAGAAAACATTAAATAAGGGTAGAAGAGTAAAGTTATGTCATTTCTTAATGAAAGTGTAAAGTAAAAAGGTGACATATAAAATGGAACGGAGGGAGTATTTAATTAAGCTACAGTAAGGGTTACTAGCTAATTGTAAGGAGAAATTGTTTTGATTAGCTAAACTCCAAATCTGCTGTTGAGATTATAATTAATTAAGGAGCTCTGATCTCATTAGCCTATATATTAAGAAAATGATTAGCTTAATCCTAACGAATAGTATAAATTACGTTGTGTTTTGAGAAGGAAATGACAATAAAAAAAAATCACTTCTTTTGGGTGAAACGTAATTTTCATAATCTCTTCTCTTTTACAACTAATTGCCAATATTATATGGTCATAAATTATACATGTCAAGTCTTACAACATGACCCAAGTAATAAATAAATATTAATTGGTACGTAGTTCACTTAATGTCAACTCATAAATATCTTGTTCATGACATATAATTGAAGTTCAACTAAATACTTCAATTGTGAAACTATTTGAACTTATATTTATCCCAATTAGTTAAGAGCAGAAAATAGTTTGGTATGCTGGACAAACATTGACAGTTCTCTAATAGAAATTTAGTAATGTCTTAACCCTAGTCTGATTATTAATCCCAAGATAAATTATCTTCGCTAGCCAAATAGGTATAGCGCACACCCAACCTTGGATCACTTCAAATACATCTTTGTATCAATTTAAACACTCTTTTAAATTAGTCGAATGACAAATCTATCGATAGTACACAAACTAGAGTTAAGTAGATATGTGAGGCTGAAAAAAAGGTTTGGTATGCTAGACAAACATAAATAGTTCTAAGACAAAACTTTAGTATTGTTTTAATCCTTATTTGGTTACCAACCCTAGGATAAGTTATAAAAATAGGTCATCTCTGCCATCAAATAGGTTTAGCACACCCTCCTTTCACTTCAAATGTGTACCGATTGAATCACTCTTTTAGACTAGTCGACCAACAAAATCACCAAACAACACAAACTAGTTAAGTAGGTATGTGAGGCTTAGAAAAAAGGCTAGTAGTAGTACTTTTGATTGATCCATTCACCAATTCATTTTCAAAAAAACTAAGGTAAAATGAAGCTTTCTCATTTCTATGTACAAAAAAAAGCAAAATATTAGTATGACTATAAGTCTCTAAACAAGAGACAAAGATATCACAAAAACTCTATAGTCTATACTCATGGAACCCAAATTTTCCAAACCTTAATATTACAATCCAAACTACCACTATACACCATATACGAATTTCCAACACCAAAATCATCTTTACTCTTACTACGACTACTATTACTGTTACTATTACTATTATCTGAACTCGCGGTTAAACATTTTACTGGACCATTATGCCCTTCCAAAACAGCCAAACATGAATAACTTTTTCCAATTCCTTTCTTCCATATTCTCACTGTTTTATCTGCTGATCCACTGACCACCAAATCATCCACCACACATAAACACAATATGGCCTTAGTATGTCCTCTTAAAGCTCCACTCACCACCATTTTGTCACCACCACTATCTTTTTCCCATACAATGATGGATCTATCACAAGCACCTGAATACAAAACTGAACCATCTGTGCTTAGAGCTAAAGCATTTACAGATGATTTGTGTTTTTCTAGTGTTGCTATAAGGGTGTGTATGCTCTTCTCCCCTTGTTCTTTCTTCCATATTTTGATCTTCATGTCTGATGAACCTGTGTAAACATACCTACAGAGAAAAATCAACAAATTTGGTTTTTATCAGTACACGTTCGATTGGTTTACGATTCGTTTGTTGACTTGATCAAACAGGTTAGGTTCAAATGATCAATCTAACTATTGAATCGAAAATAGGTTTGAACAGTGGCTATTTTGATCCATTTTGACCTAATCCATTTCGATTCCAACCAAACTTTGAATTTAATTGAATCATGACTTGTTTTGATTCCAAGTTTGAGGCAACCCGTTCATAAATAACACCTACGGGCTACTCTCCAACTCGATTTTGAAAAATAGTACTCACTCTATTCCAATTATGTGCCACTGTTGGAATTTTGAGATTCAAACTTCTAAATTTTGACGTGAATTTAGAGTTTCAACGCAGAAGTTATAAGTTTTTTGAAATAAAATTTATATATTTGAAAGACACATAAGAAACTACTCACACAAAAACTTGGTCGGCTTTTGAAATTTTAACTGTCACATAAATTAGGACAAATAGAATAATTATCATGGAGGTTTAAATTATAATGGTGAAATTTTCGATTCTATCTTTGAAAAATAGTACTTATTGTATGGAGTTTCAAATTTTAGAGGTGAAACTTCGTGATAATGTTTTCGAGTTCTCGAGTTCACTATGAAAAACTCCACAACAATAACTATTTTCCAAAGGATTCAAAAATGGCGAATTGCGAATTTTACTTCTCTCATACATACCCATTTTTCGACAAAGCAATGGCGTTAATGGCGTCGTCGTGAGCATTCCAGACTGATTCAAGGCATTTGAAATCCGAAATTCTCCAGATTTTGAAAGTTCTATCCCACGAAGCAGAGTAAAGCAGAGAATTATCTGACGATATAGCTAGAGCAGAAACTGTGTCAACATGATGAACCCATGTACATTTTTTGTGTCTACGAACTTCAACGTAGTTTTTCGCGCTGAATAATCTCATACACCGATCATTCAGCGTCGGTAGAGTAGCAATGCACTTGTAATAATTTTGATTCGATGCTTCAATGTCATCATCGTGGTTGTCGATTTTCCAGACACGAATTTTATGGTCTTGGTGAGCAGTGAAGAGTTTATCCCCAAAAATGACAATGGATTTAACAGAGCTCTTACTCTGTTCTACTACTATTGAATGATTTTTTTCTTGGTTTAAAGGGTCTTTGTTCCGTAGAAGGATTTCTCCGTTGGAAGTTCCGGTGTAGAGATGTCTTCCGGCGAGTGATAGGCAGAAAACGGAGGAGGAAAGGCCAGTAAAAGTGGATGCGCAGAAGGTGTTTGATAAAAGTTCTGAATGAGTTGAAAGTGGAGTTAAAGAAGGAACTGATGGTAAACTTGGCTGTGAGTAAAGGGAAGAAGATGATCTGGATAATGATAATGATGAAGATGAAGAAGAATCTGAGTAAATTGGGTGAAATTCATCAGAATTTGTTGATTTGTGCTTGGATTGGAAGGGCAATGAACATGGGATTTTACCCATTTTTTGCTTGAAAAAATGGTTAGAAACAGTTCAAATTTAGAGATGAATGAATCTTGCTTTGTTTTTTGTTAGCTGTTTTTATAACGAATATCAAAGAGATGGTGTGAAAGCGTATTTTAGCAGAATAGTAGCGCACATTAGCAAACAAAAAATAAAACATTTTTTCTTGTTTCACACCTAGTGACCTGTATCCACGTTGGAGTCTGACTAAATTTGAATTCACGCCGAGAAGTCCTATATTAGGGGGTAACATGCTCTGTAACAAATTCGATTTCGTACCTATGTGGACTTGAACTAGAGACTCTAGTTAAGGATGAATGAGTACTTTATTTCAACGAAAAGTCTATGAGTTCGAGTCATACCAACGAAAAGGTGGGAGCTCTTAGAAAGGGGGAAAATAATCTCAACTGATGTTATGTACTTTTTCTTTGTTGGTCTGGATTAAGTTCTTCATCCGTTCATGGTTCATTTAGTTTATCACCTAGATTCTATGTGATTTTCAATGTTTTTTTTAATCAAATCTTAACGGTTAAATCAATAATGATCAATAACTGATGAGTCAATATCTCAATGGTTCTATTTCGATTTAACATGTCGACAAATCGATAACCGATAAGTCGAATCGATAAACTTCAAAACCGAACCAACCGACTCCACGATCGATACACACCTCTAGAAAGAAATGATTTATAATCACATAAATATCTATAATTAAAATGACATTTTTAAAAAAAAAAAGGTTTTTCTTTTAAAATTTGATGTCCATTCAAATATCTTTCTATATTATATTAAAAATGCATAGGAACTATTAAGATAGTGGCCAAAGGGTACATGTAGGACCAAGATGGACTGTTCTTGAATCAAAGTTCAACATTTTTCTGGTGTAGTACTGTGATTGTTTGATGAAAGGACTGTCACTTAAACTTTGGCCTTATAGCATATTTTATAGTATTTCTTAAATCAATTTTTTTAAAAAAAAAAACAAATATACTTTTGGAGTTATTTGTTAAAAAAAAAATATACTTTTGGAGTTATTTGTGTTCAACTAATTAAATTCGACAAACATTTTTTTGTTAATATTAGAGTATCAATGTATCAAGAAAAAAATTGAAACTATTTATGTTAGTTCTTGTTTTTAGTTGGAAACAACTTTTTTCAGCTTCTAAAAAAAACAACTTGTATTATTATTAAAAAAAAGTTATTTTTGCTTAAATGCTTGAGGCTAAGTATCCCAAACTTTTTTAAACAAACACTTTGAGCCTGTTTGAGTTGGTTGATGGTAAACATGTAGTAGTTGATAAATAGTACGGGTTGATAGACACTTTTAAATATTGAAATTAATTTTATAAATAAATAGCTATGTATTTGGATAAAACTATTTAAATTGATAATAAATAGTACTTATAAGTTGTTCGTTCGATAAAATATCTGAAATATAATATTTTGCAAGAAATTTATAAATTTTAAAATATAAGAAAAAAGGATGAACATATAGAACAAAGAGAAAGTTAGAAATTTTATTTTAAAAAAGATATTTTGAAAATTAGAAAAAATATTCAAGGTAAACTAATTAAAATTTGGTCAAACAAATACTATTATGACTTTTGAATGATTTTGACTAATACTAATCACTTGGCTTGTAAGTACATTGGGAAATGTCGAACACGTAAATAAGTTAAATTATGAAAATTAATTTGATTAAGTTATAAGCTTAGTTAAATATCGTTACTTTTTAATTAATTTTTTTTTATCTCCCAAAAGTTTGCCAACACTTGCTATTAGTACCACGACAATCACTTGAAGTTTTACTAATTAAAATAAACTTTCTTAATTTCTGCAACACTTTTTACGTAGGACTTATTCATATCTTATTAAAAAACATATCTTTTGCCAATTTCAAATGGTTTGAGATTTGTTCTTTAACGATTTAGATGGTGGTTAATCAATAATAATACAATTAAACATAATTGCCTAATATATATTAGGCCATGTAACTTTACTTGATCTAGCCTAGTGATCATAATTCTGGTTGATCTTTAAGTAATTTGAATGTATAAATTCTTTAACACAATCGATGGACAAATATTTAACTCTGTGAACTATCGTTTTGAGTCTACTCTTGACCGCTTTCCAAGTTTCAACTAAGCTAGCGTTTGATCACACATAGATTAAGATGCGTCTTGAAAAAAACTGAACTATTGAAATTGTGTTAAAAGATAGTATTTGGATATATGTTTTATTTTAAAAAATATTTGAAGATATATTTTTTAAAATTGATCGAAATTCATGGATAAATAGTGTTTTTATTTTATTTTAAAAAAATCTACTCTTAAAATTTATGATCAGGCGAGCTAAATGAATCTCCTCGTGCAAGATCAAGGGCGTATGTTCTTTCTTTAGTGCATTAGTAGTGAGGTTATATCACTTATACCAACCATAAACATCTTATTATCACTAGCTATTATATATAGGTCTTGCTTTGTCTAAGTTTATTATTTTGGATTATTTTCGAATTAGCTAAAAAAAGTAATTATGAACCATCAAAAAGTAGGGGGCATTATATAGGTATCGTAAGTAAAGTAGCATGGTCCCCTTTATCTTAGCACAAAAAGAGATATATAGAAAATGACCAATAGAAAAATGTAAAAGAACTAACTTTGGATAAGAAAAATTCATGATAGGACAGATGAGTTGAATTAAAAAGTAATACGAATCAATATGGGTTGTAGTGCAGTGATGAGACTGTTTTACCCTTAACCAGATGTCTCTGGTTCGAGTCCTAGGTATGTAGAAAATTTTATTGGGAGTATCACTCCCAAATGAGCACTGCAATGCGCGATTTAGATTTAGTCAAAGTTTCAGTGTGAACTTTGGATATTAGGTGAAAAATCAAAAAAAAAAAAAGAAGAAGTAATACTAATATATAGGGGGAAAAAAAAGAATTAGCCTTTCCTTTTCAACATTTTCTTCTAGTGATATAATTGGAGATTTTTGATATATATGACTTCATCTTTTTATGAAAAATGGCTCTTGGTGGCTTTATAAGTCAAATAATTAGAAATAACAACCATCGATTAAGCCTAATTAGGAGAAAAACCTCATCAATACACTACAATAAATAATTTAACGGTAATAATAATAATAATATAATTCATGTCATTATATTATACTTAGTAAATATAATAAATATAAATATTTATAATCAATATTTTATATAAATATTGTTAAAGGCTTCAACAACTCATAATGCAGTGATATTAACTTAATTATTGCTAATTTGTTTGGAAAAAATCTATTGTCACTAAATGTCTCTTTTATTATCCTGATATTTGAGACAAAATAATGTGGTCTTTTTTTTTTATTTCTCCCCCGATGTTTGGTAGTCGGTACCTCATTGACGCCCAACTATTTTAAATTTGTGTTGTGTATGGCCCCATTCAAAAGGAATCACTCTCTAATAAGGATTTTTCATATCTAGAACTCGAACTCGAGACCGTTGGTTATGGGAGGAACAACCACATCAAATAATTAGAAATAACAATCAACGATAAAACCTCATCAATACACTATAACAAGTAAAAGATTTAGCAGCAATAATAATAATATAATTCTCATTGCTAAATTAGGCTTTAATAATTCTGAATGTAGTGATATTAATTCAATTACTATTAAATTATTTTAAAAAAAATCTATACCACTAAATATCTCTTTTTTATATATAAGTGAGTAGATCATACACTTTATTTTTCTAAGAAAATGATGCACTTGTCGTTTCAGAAATACAAGCTTTTTTAAATTCTATTTTGAGTGTATATTATTCCATATTCTAACCTGTCACTTTCGTAGAAGCTTAATATTTTGACTATGAAATTAAAGCCTTCTAGAAAAGAGACTACATTATTTTGTTTCCACTATATATCAGTACTAATTAATTACATAGGAATTTCTTGTACGGATATATCAATCCCCAAAGATTCAATTATGTTTGAAGTTTCTTTTTTTTACTATCCCGAATTTTAAGGTCGTGAATGCTAATCTTTTTCAAGTAAAATTTGCTACTGATTAAATAGTACCCACTACCCACTTGACTTTTGAACAATGGGTGCTATTTAACTAATATATCCAAATTTTTAAGAAATTTATATATAAAAAATGTGATTCAAGTCTAGATTAATAAATGCTCGAACATCCAATAACACTTCATCCTTCCATAACTTTAGTTTTCAACTGAAGCATGGTGCCTTAAAAATACAAAAAAGTGTAGTGTTACAGAAATATTTAAATATTATTGGATGCTTGAAAACTAATATATAGATGCTGCTAGGGATCTAATTAATTAACAGTTCTCATAAAATAAATTTCTTAATTCTAAGTTAGAACCCTCCAATACAGTTGTCAACGTTAAATAAATTGAAGGGCGTAAAAACAATTGGTTTGAACAAATTATTTATTTCAAATTTATTAGGATTTTTATACTATTAGACATGTGACAAACAAATAATCTGTGATAGCCATGCATGCAAGACACTTTACCAACTATTTTGTGTGGACTGTGGTTCTTAAGTATGCTCAATACTAGCAGAGTCATCCCTGTCTAAGGCGTGTCGATTGATATTTCTTCACCAAAAAAATAACATTATATAATATAATTAGCATATACTATATTAATTTTTTTTATATAATTAATTTTTAATATTTGAAATAACTTCTCTTAACAATAATCCTGATGGAATCACTAATTAAGTATTCACTCGTTTCATTTTGATGTAATACATAAATATGGATTTTTAATTTAATCTCAACAGATATTTATGTTCTCTAATTTTGAATTTACACACAAATAAATACTTTAATGTATATAAAGTTAAACGAATAAACACATACATCCTAACATAATACAAATAATTTGTCACGTGGTTAAGTGATATTGTGATACCTAATAATAGGCAATGTGGTAACAATTCAATTTAAAAGAAATGGTAAAAACTTATTCATATTAATACTTAGCCATGAGTGTATACTTTCACTTTGATTTATAATCGTTTGGTTAGGTCTAAACATACGATATTATCAGATATTTTTTGAAAATTAAGCTATTCAATTACGTACGTGCAAATCTTTTCGGTCTAAAATCTCTAGCCTTTTTTAAATCATCACAGTGGAGATAGAGAAAACAAAAATAAGAAAGGGAATTACCAGGGAGAATATCAAATACTCGCTAATAAGATAAAAGTTCAAATAATCGATGAATCAGATTTTTTCCTAATTTTCCAAATGCTTAATTACTTTCGGTTTGCCCATTAGTATCGAGCTTGATGGGGACCAAAAAACTACATTTTTTTTTTGTGATGGAAAAATGTCTTCTTCATAGTCCAATCAGTTTAATTATCATATTCAAAACATTAATTAGTATTAATTGGTGTAATAAGTATTAATTAATTAGTACCGTTTTTCTTGGTGAGCAGGCATAAGGGCGAGCTAGTGTGCTGGTTCATCAGTCATATGGATCACATGGTTACACAAATTTCATAAATTATGACATTTGACATTACAATTATAGTGTATACTTATTAGACATGTGATTCCTTGTTTTTAATCGCTATCGCGTATATGTTGAATAGTCGTTTTATACGTTTATTTATGAATTTTTCAAGAAATTGTCGTGAGTTTTTTCGTCAAATTAGGTGAAGTGGAGACGATTATAATTATTTTCATTTTGAATCTAGTTTATTCGTTCCCTGGAAAATTGACTCCTTTTATGATTACATCAACAATATTTCAGAAGTGGATCCATTCCGTTTTACTTCCCCCGTTCCTTTTTGTATGTCGTCCTTATTAAAAATAGATGTTCCTTAATATTTGTTATTTCACAAAACCAATACATAAATAATATCATTCTTCCTATTTTACCCTTGAGAGTTATTAGTGTTAAAAGTATGAATTTGACCAAAATAGGAAAGCTAAATGATTAATTCATGTTCATTGACCAATTTAATTAATCAAAATAAACTAATTTATGTTCATTTATTGAAAATGTGACTTCAAGAAAATATTAAATAAGAGTACAATTATAAACTTTACATAATTTCTAAAGGGACATAAAATCTAAAATGATTGACATATAAATAGAAACGAAGGTAGTATATTATTTTATTGATTATTTTAGCGAACACTTTTTAGGCATGTTTAATTTTCAGGACTTATTGAATTGTATGATTCTTTTGTTGTTCATTCAAAGATTTAGAGAACTAGTTAACTTCTTGACAAGTTTTCTAATAAGAAATTAAAAAATAAACTAGATAATTAAGTGCCCAATTTTTCTCAGATATTTGTTAAGTGTGTACTTTTGTAATTGTTGATATTTATAAAAGGATAAAAGTGCCCAATTTTCAACAACCAAAACTTTATTTTCCATGAAAAAAACAAAAGGGGAGAAGAGAAGACAAATTTTTAAAAAGTAAGTCATTAGTCTTTTGAGTTTTAAACATTTTTCATGCATAATACAACTTACCAAGAAACACAAGCTGTAAAGCAACTATAATAATGTAACTTTTTTCTTCTTTCATACTGAACCTTCTATATTAATCATGTCAAATATTTGTTCCTTAATCAATTTTTTTTATTCATTTTTTTATATTTCTTTTGTTAGATTTTTCTACTATTATTTTATGTGTGGCTAATGTAAATCCTAATTAATAACTAGTGAATAATAAGTTTATTCGTTAGAGTGGTTACTTGGTGGACATATCAGGTTAAGTCATAATAACTAAAAATTAGTCCTTTCTTTACTTATTAGGATTATCACGATGCCGATTGTCATATATTCTCTACAGATTCTCTATCATTCACTATTTTTGACCAACACTTTCACTTTATGATAATATCTATTTTTATTGTGTCTCTCTAGATAAAATTATCGTATTTAAGATCATGTTAGGCATAAAGTTAACGTTTGGTAATAGATATTGGATCGAATTTTAAAATTTATCTTCTATCTATTTAACTATTAAATTTGATTCAAGTTCTCAAAAATTTGTCTGACCAATTTTAATAGAATTTTCACTTTTACTCACAAAATTTTAAAACATTTTTTAAATAAAATAAATTTCAAGAATCACAACTTTAAAACACAAATTTTTAAGTTTCGAACTTGTAAGCATGTTTTCATCATCTTCATCCATATCTTTCAAACAATTAAATAAAAATTACAACTCCAGTGATCTTTTTTTTTTCTTTTGATATTTCATGTCTCATCTTTTTCTTTCCCTCTCCTTATTGCATTTATATTCATGGGGTCCAAAATTTGGAATATATACAGGTGTATATATATTTCTTGCTTGGACAAGACAGTTGTATGGTTAGTCATTAATTAATGTTGAATTATAAGTGCATTTAAATGGACAAGTCAATTAATGTTCCAACATTGTCCCTTTTAATTATTTCCTTTTAATCTTTTCTTTGTTTTGTGGGGTACTAGGTGTTTAATTACTTGATCAATTCTTTTCAAACTAGAAGTCACCTATTCTATTATGTGATCCCTAATTCCCTATCAATTCAACCACCAAAATAAAGTTTATTAGTCCGTCAGTTCCTATTTATATATCGTCCTTACAAAAAATAAATGTTCATTAATAGTAATTTGTCATTTCACAAAATCAATGCATAAACGACATTAGTCTTCCTATTTTTCCTTTTGAGAGTTATTAGCTTTGAAAGTATAAGTTTGACCAATACTAAAAAACTAAATAATTTATTTATGTTCATTGGTCAAATTAACTAATTAAAATAAATTAATTCATGTCCATTTATTGAAAACTTGACTTTCAGAAAATATTAAATAAGGGTACAATGATAAACTTATCTAATTTTTTTTAAAAAAGCGTAAAACCTAAAATAGTGACATATAAATAGAAACGGAGGGTGTATATACCTAAAGGTTGCATTAAAAAAAAGAAGGTAAAATTCACATGCTCTATAATTGATTTGTACAAGAAAATATTTAATTTTATACAACTATATCAATACAAGTACTATAGATCATATATGTTAAATTTGTCTTGGATTAGTTATTAGTGCCACATAAAAACGCAAAAAAAAAAAAGAGTACTGAAGAATTTAGAAGGTAAAATTTACTAGCAATCGATCAATATGTTCATACCAAACTAGGTATACTTAATTATTATGGTTAAGTAATAAATTAAAATATTTTTTTTACTTAATTATGTTTTAGTCATAATATAATGTGTGAAGACACATGATGCGTATTTATCGAGTTGGTGCAAACATCTGGTGCGGAGAAAAAAAAAGGGTTTTTTTTCGAAATTTTAGAAGTCTAAAATGATTAATAGAACTTTAGTACGATAGCTTACCAACAAGCTGGAATAGCTCAGTTGGTTAGAGCGTGTGGCTGTTAACCACAAGGTCGGAGGTTCAAGCCCTCCTTCTAGCGATAACATCTTTTTTAATTTAATTTTAATAGCAATCTTACGAATTGATTTACACAAATATTTGTTTTTAGACTAATATTTAAAGTTTTATTTTCATGTTTAATTATTTAATTAAATAGTACACTTAAACACAAAATACATTTATCATTGACAACTTTTTGTGGCGACTCTCACTTAGTTGTCCGAAAACATAAGGTATAAGGTTTTCTTTTTAGGGTGTGTTTAGTTCAAAGGAAGATGTTTTCAATATATTGTAGGAAAGTAAATAGGTTTCTTACTTATTATTTTCTTGTGTTTGATAGGTAAGTAAAAAATACTTTTCGAAAAACATTTATATATAATCTAAATAAACACTACATGAAGGGTGGTGAGGATGGAGACTATGAAGTGCGGAGGTAGCTTGGGTGGTAGGTGAGGAAAACACAATCAATATGGAATGACACTATATCTGCATCGACAGGATGAGTGGTTCAAATTTTGACTCTTATTACAGTATCGACAGTATATCGTTGCAAAATTTGTTTGCATGAATTTAGGTAAAGGCGATTGTTTAATTTGTGAATTACAATCATTGGACGATCGCAAATTCGTGCAAACACATTCTGCAAAAGATATACTATGAACACTGCTATCAGTGTCAAAATTTGAAGCTCTCATCTTGTCGATGTAGAAATAGTGTCAATCCCAGTGCCGTCTTTACACGTTTGGGGGGCCTAAAGCAACATTTTATAAAGAGATCTTATTTTTTTTAATTATAATATATAAATTGAATAATTATAACATACTTAGTGTAAGCTGATAAATGAGGTCCGTAGAAGTAGGATATCTGCGTACTTATGAAGTAAGAATGTAAACAATGTATATTTTTAATGGAAGTATATAATATAAAGTTAGAACAATAAAATCTGACTCTAAGTTTTGAAAAGTTTATTTAATGATATTAATTATATAAACTTTTCAAATTTTAGAGTTAAGTTTTATTATTCTAACTTTATATTATATTTTTCATTGAAAATTTATATTCTTACTTCATAAAGTTCATGTACATCCTATCCTCTTCAGACCTCATGTACAAAATTACACTGAGTATGTTATAGTTATTCAATTTAATTATATATGTCAATCAAAAAAGATAAGACCTCTCTATGAATTTTGACTTTAGATCCAAACTGGTTGATTTGCATGATGTTTCCATTATTACTCCAAATTTACATTCCTTCAAACTAGGGATGGTGGTGCAGGGTGGGTTGTAAGCTATGCAGGGCGGGCAGGCGGGCTTAAGCTATGTGGGTGCGGGGCAGATGCAGGGCGGGTTAGTTTTTTTTTCTAAACTAATGCAGGGCGGGGCAGGTTGATAGATGAACAAGTCTATAATTAACTAAATCAGTAATTTGCCGGCTTTATTTTCTCTAAATATTTACATATGGGATGTGAGTGTTTATTGGTAGTAACAATAGCTTAGATAGGTTAATTAAATGGTCAATGTTTAATTTTGTCAATCTTAATGTCTACATTTGTGCATAAGCATGTATGAGCATGTGTGCTTAAATGTTTTTAACAATTATGATGAACACAGTGACGAAGTTCTTTTGTCTATGTGTGTAAGTACAAATTAATATGTTGTTTTCACTTCCCTTGTATCCATAAAGTGGCGACAAATTATGTTCTTTGTTTTCACTTTCTCTTGAACTTCTCGGTTCCATCACTAATCTCTTGGATGATTAATGTGTTGTAGTCTTACGATACTTTTGATGCTTAAAACTTAGGATTTGGGTAAGTTCTTTAGCTTATTTTTAGTAGATTTGATGTGTTTTATAGTTGATTTTTTAGTAAAATAGGATTATAGCTAAGTGTAGAAAAGTAGAATTGTTCAATCACCTTTTTGGAGCTAGAGATTTTATTAAGGGTGTTCAAGAATAATGGTGTGTGACTGTCAAAATAAAACAAAAAAACATTGTGCTATTTGGAGTCTGAACCTAGAACTTCTTAATTTGGATGGAGACAAATTTACCACTATGCCAAAGCCATGACTTTTGTTAAAGGTGTCCAACTTTAAATATATATCCTTTAAATGCAAAATTTGACATATATATACAACATAATTTGTTGACGAAGGGTGTCTAGTTGGACATCCTGGGGTGGCAATAGCTACACCCCTGTCGTAGATGATTTCGTAGATGAAGTTTTAGAGACTATGCTGAAAAGCCTGAGTTCTACGATCAGCAACCACGAGCCGTAAATACTTTCACGAGTCGTAGATGAGATTCAGAGATATGCCAAAAGCCCGATGTTTACGAGTGGTAACCGCGATCTGTAAATATTTTTCCTATATTTTCTTTTACATTTTATGCTTGTTTTCTGGCATGAGACTAAAAGAAAAACAAGTCCTTAATTCGTTTGCGTTATTGAATCTGGAGAGAATTCATACTTTGATTCTTGATTTTTGACTTTGAGTTATAATTCAAGATTTCGAGTTTTTACTATTCATCTTGTAAGTGTGATTATGCATTATTGATTAATCATTGATCGTATTTGTAATGGCCTAGGCCCTCACGACTTTACAATGTGTCACTAGTTGGTAAAGTCTGCTTACTTATATACCTAACATCTCTTCTGTGTTTTGTCGATGTGAGACTTCTTATCTTAAGTTGAGCCATCATATACACCCCGTCTATGGACTAAACATTCTCTCTTCCACTAATTAGTCAGTCAGACCAAAGGTTAGCTTGGGGATCAACAATGGTTCTCAGTGTCGACCACGTCCAGGGTGTAGGCTCAGGGAGTGACAATATCGTACAATTATGAGTAACTAAACCCACAACTAAGGTTGGGGGAACTATGAAGACTTAATTAAGTAGACCTAATATTTAGTAATTCTTGAACAGAGTAGATGCGTATATTGTTTTTCCCTTCGTATTATTTTTTTAATGGTTGCAAACGTTAGAACTCGCCTTATTCTTACTTACTGGACCAAAGGGGTAACAAATGGAAAAATGGACTATACAACAGAGATTTAAGACTATCAACCCTTGTCTAATAGCTTGACCTTGCTTGAAAATATTTAATTTGGGATCAAAGATAAGAGTTAGTAAAGCAAACACTCATAGATGAATCAAGTTGCATGGTGATATTGATCTATTTAGGGTGTCAACTACTCATGTGAAATTAGCTTACCTTTGGCATGCTACACACCAAAAGAAGTTACTAATATACGATCTTACTTAGTTATGACTTCATGACAAATACACAATCCTAATTTCATCTCTCATTGATTTATAAATACACTTACTTGATATTCTGTTACTTTCTACTTACGAAGAACATAACGATTGCATGTTACACCACCCCCTGGAAGTAATACGATAAAGAGCGTATATAACCAAATAACTATACTAAAAATAGAAGAAAAATATTATCTGACGCTATGGATCAATAAACAGAAAGTCGAGAGAAATGAGTATAAGGTGTCACTCAAGTCTTTAAATTAAAATACGTGACATTAACTTAGTCAAATAGGATTAATAAAAAGTGGACTTGACTAGAATGATTAAAAAAATTTGGGTATAAATTAATATTTCAAAATGTTTGAAAAGTTTTCCCTCTCTTCTTAAATTTCAAAATTTAGAATCTCTTTCCCTCTTCTTCCTTCTTTCTTTCTCTTTCCAAATTTTTTCTTCCCTCTTCTTCTTCTTCATTTCTTTTTCTCTTCTTCCATTTACTTCTTCTTCTTCTTCTTCTTTGTTGTTGCTATCATTGTCGTTGTCGTTCATTATTTTTATCACGTTTTTTCTTTTTCTCTTTTTGGTCCTATTTCACAAACTAATTTGCTTTAATTTTAAAAATTTTGAAGTTGAAGTCATTGACTTTTTTTTTTTTTGGTAGAAAATCAAGCAACATCTGAAGTTGTTACAACAACTGGTAAAGTTGTCGTAGCAACTGCTGAAGTTATTGTAGCAACTATTGGAGTTTGTTCAGCAACTGCTGAAGTTGCTGCAACAACTACAATAATTGTTGTAGCTAGTGAGGTAAAAGAGAGGGTGGTAGAGTGGCAAATGAGATGTTAGTAATAACAACGAAGGTGGAGGTGATTGTTGTTGTGGAGGCAGAGGTAGAGAAGAAGGAGGTGACAACAATGGTGGTAAAAGAGGAAGAAGAAGAGAAAGTGATGGCAATGGAGGAAGAACTGATGGGTGTGGTAGAGGAGGAAGTGGTGATGATGGAGTAGTGACATCGACGGTTACGATGACAAAAGGGGAGGGGATGGCAGCGGCAGAAGGGTGGAGAGAAGGGAGGGTGTGGAATGGGGAAAATAGGGCTTTTATGTAAATAATAAACTTGAGGGTTTTAAAATTACTGTTATCAGCACTAATCATAAAATTGTCACCTCTACTCAATATTAAAACTTGTGTCACTTTTTCTTCATTTTGAAACTCTTTTGTCACCCTTAATGCAAATTCCCCATTAGACAAGAAAGATAATATCTGAAAACTAGATCCGAAAGTAATTCTAAATTTGTATAGTAATGGAAACAAATATAAAAATAAAAAATTAAAGGCAACCTCAAGCAAATCTAGAAAAAAAACTTTGGAAAGATAGAACTTGAAACTTGAAGAGGAGATCGAACTTACTTTGCCGGAGTAGTGATGGAGGTCAGTGAGTGCGTAAGAATCTGAATCTGGCATAAGAAGTGGGTCGCCAAGGAGGCGTCAAAAGTTGACAGAGAGATGTAGAAAGTCAACGACGTGAAAAGTGGTGGTGGGCGGCATGAGAATCACACCAGATCTGGTCGATAGCTGTCGATCTAGAAAATCCTTCTTCGGAGAAGTTCACTTTAGGGGATGTGAGTTTTGAAGGATCACCGAAAAAGAAGATCGGTGTAGCAGAGATGAAAAAATATCACCGACGAAGCAAATCAACGCGTTTGAAAAGTCGCCGGAGAAGAGATCGGCGCCGAAGAGACGAATCAATGGAGATGGTGATACTGCTCCCTACGAGCACGGCTGCCGACTTAACAAGATTGGAGGCTTAAACCAAAATTTTATAGAGGGGCCCTAATATTTATATTTATTTTTTTAAAACGAAAAACCTTCACATATACTTTTATTTAAAATCTATCTTTTTAGGTTTTTTTTAGATGTGAAGTGATTCATTATTGTTTTACAGTCAATTTACAATAAAATTTCACTAAATTAATACTTGGTAAATTAATAATCTATCTAAGATAATATTTTCCTTCGATCCCAACTTGGGCCAATTGAAAATATATGATCACTTATTTTGATAAGATAATATATTTTCAGAAGACCCCTATATAAATATATGATCCCATTAATATTATAAATTAATAATTCTTTAAATATACAAATATATCTAAGACAATTTAGTGAAATGTGACTCTCTACTGTGTTTTATTTTTATTATGGTAACCGAGATCATTAATTATGACCTCAAGTTTTTGAATGACGTTTTCACGAGTGTGTTCATTCAAATTCTCTGAGATTTCATCATCTGAACAAATTTCGTAGTGCCGACAACAATTTGTTGTTGTCTCTTGCTGAACACTTATTCGTCCAAGTTGGGATTGCAAAATTGATAGTATCCAAAACATTAATCTTTCATGAATCGGTTTCATGTCCCACTTCATAGCCTTCTAATATCCTAGGGTAAAATCAGTTGCAATAATACATCTAGAAAGCTCTTATTATCCCAAAATCACAACGTTGAATCTCAAAACACTCTATAAATTAACAATTATTAATTTATTGATTAAATAGTACTTGTACAAAATAATAATATTTCATGGTCTCAACTATATTAATTTAGTGAGGTTTTACTGCATTCTAATAATTTCTTTTCAATTGATAATATAACTAATCCATTCAATCTCTCTTGAAACATTGTTGATCTTAAACAAGATTTTATTGATTTTAGCTGCAATTTTTTTCATCTGAGCCAACGGTTACATGAATTATTAACATTATTCTGTAAGCAATATATGTATTTGGAAAAGAATCAACTCGTTTTAATTGGAAAAATCTATCAAGAGTTCCTTTTTGGGATTTATTTAATCCTTTAAGTTTTTCTCTTTATCTCTCTTTTTGTAAGACTGAATCATATTTTTTAGTTGAGATATTTAAATTGAATAAATTTTAATAA
Organism: Solanum pinnatisectum; assembly: GCA_035578085.1. Lineage (NCBI taxonomy): Eukaryota > Viridiplantae > Streptophyta > Magnoliopsida > Solanales > Solanaceae > Solanum > Solanum pinnatisectum. The sequence continues at coordinate 5,770,037 of CM069080.1, read as the reverse complement.
TAACTAAACAAGAATATATAAACTTATGAACTAAGGATATCACCAATAATTTTTTTCTTCAAGAAAACTATAAAATAAAGTTAGAATAATATAACTTGCCTCAAGAATTATATAAGTTGATATAACGATATCGAAATGGTATTGAGTTCTTTCAATATAATGATTGCTTGTTGGCTTGTTGCACTAGCTTCTTGAAGTTTTGAAGAAGACACCAACATGCAAATTTTGTTCTTTTAAAACTTGTAAGTAACATTAACTCAATAAGTTTTGTAGGAGAAAGTTCAATGTTGAGAATAAAAATAATAAAATAGCCAAAAAAGGATCAATATAAGATAAATAATAATATAGACTCAAATTATTAGGAGATAAATACAACAACACCAACAACATACCAAGTCGAATCCCATAAGTAGAGTCTGAAGAGGATATAATGTACGCATACCTTACCGCTATCTTGTGGAGGTAGATAGACTATTTTCAAAAGACTCTCAGCTTAGGTGCAACAAATCCAAATACCAAAAAGAAAGTATAGCGAGTTACAAAATAAATACATAAATGTAAGGAAGTACAATTTCCACCCTAAAGAAACTATTGCCAAAGATTGTTACATTCCCCTAGAAAAGTGGAAATAAATGTTCAGGAGTGAGTTTCTATTACTATGATTATTGTTGAAAAAACAATTCTCATATCTCAAAAAAGAAGTACTCAAACTCTTGTCAAGATTCAGTCTATTCAAATCTTGTTAATGATCTTTGGTACATTTATTAAAGTTGAATACCTAACCTAGATTTGCCATTATTCTAATACTGATTATTTCCGGCCACAACATTTCAATCTGTATAAGTTATTGAAGAGACATTTAAAATTCAAATTAGTCGTCAAATTAAAGAAGGGACCAAAAATTATGTGTGACACTGATCATATATACCCTGAACTTTGCGAGAGGTCAAATATACCCATATAAACCAATAATCGTTGTTCAGTGTTTACCTACCATTATTAATAATTCATAGTTCATATTATCAGTCAATTAGCCTATAGAAATGAAATGATAACAACTATTAATTATAATAATTAGGAAAAAATGTTGTTTACCTACCATTAAATAAATTATTTATGCACTTAGTCAGAGCTGATCGATACATACACTTTGATTATGCCATTCAAAACTCTTGATTAATTTTTGATCTCCTTGTACTTGACAACACCTTGAATTCATAATCATTGAGGTGAGTTTGTTGATCCATAATTATATTTTTCGTACTTTAGAAGTTCTTTCAGAAAATTTCAAGAGATTATTATTCATCTACTGAAAAGTGAAACCTAATATATCTTGCTAGATTATGTGAATTTGTTGCTTACATCAAATAATGCAAATTTACTCTAGTTAAGTGATTTAAGGAGGTGAGAGTGCGTGTTAAATATTGAATTTGGGGGTTTTAATAAGGAGAGAGAGAAAGGGGGCGCTGGTAACTTTGCCCACCAAGGCTTAGATTAATTGGGAGGAAAGTGAACCTGAGACTTCGTGGTTCTCCACCTAATTTCATTGACTATTAGGTTACACTCTTGGGTGTAACGTTATATCTGAAAATTCTTGAGCATTTGAAAGGAATGTTCTTGTGCCAACAATAACTAGTTGGTTAAGAAGTCGCTACGCTTGATCAACAACATAATTGATTGTGCTAGCTTTGTACGTTGGATGATAGTGTCTATTTGTTCAACTTTATACAAATTTAAGTGTCTATTTATGTACACTGAAAGCTGGAGGACATAGATGACAGTTGAAACCAAGTTAAATGACATGTTTATGTATTATGCCCTTGTTTCTAATTGCAACCTACGTAGGTCGCGCATATTGCCAATTATATGATTTTCTTTTCACATTAGGACATACCAAATTGTACCAAGAAAAAAATGACTAAGCTATATTTGTCCTTCTTTATACTTTTTTTCGATATATTTTCCCTTGTTGTGTGAACTTGCAGGCATAGATGGCTGAAAATGGCATTGAAGTTGTGTTAGATCACCTAAAAGAGATCAAATGTGGAGGCGATATGAATAACGTCAAGATTGATCAAATTGAGATACTTGAAATGGAGCTAAGAATTTTCAGAGCTTTTATCAACTACTCTGATACTTTGGTGCCTAATGGCTTTTTCATGGTCAAAATGAAAAAGAAGGCCCAATTGATTGAGGTGATGTTTTACTGTGTTCATGGCGAAACCGAAACTACTACTTACCTTAATGTGGAAAGGCTAGTATCACAGTTGCGGGAATTTGTTGAAGGTAATAATAGTTCAAGGTTGAATTATGAGCTGGATGATTTCCATCTGTTAGAATATATGGATTATCTCGACAAGAATCTAAACGATGCATTGAGGTATCTAGTCAAGTCTGGCCGTGTTTTGATAAAAGAAATCAAAATGCTTCAGAAGAAAATAAGATATCTTAGATACTTATATGGCACAGAGTTAAATGGTTATGTCGACCATGAGAAGTTGATAGGTCTATGGACCCAAATTCAGTTTATGGCTGAAAATGTGGGACACTTCTGTCTTTCTCTTTGGGTTAATAAAGATGATGTCGATTTAAAAGAGGATGAAGATGATGTCGATTTAAAAGAGGATGAAGATGATACTGATAAAGATTTAGAAGAGGATGGAGATGATACATTTTGTTTTGAGATTGAGCCTCCTTATCTACTATTTTGGTTGTGTTAGTGGAGCTGGAAATGAAGAAGATTTTTCTTAGTGAGCTAAAGGCTTCAAAGTTTACTCGATCAAGAACTTTCAAGGACAAGAAATTACTAAAAATATTTTCACGCCATCTCCGTCGTCTTCTGGTGTATCTTAGAAATAAAAAACCTAAGAACTTCACAACTAATGTATCTGCTCAAAACATTGATGCGGTGATGGAGTTTTTGTTGGTTTTTCTCGGTGGAGTGCTAAATGATGTTATTAATGAGAAGAGGTTGAATGAAGTCCTAGAAATGATTGGAGTTCTTGTGGGCGACATACTATGTGTAGTTCAAATGCTTTCTGTAGGATCTACAATCAAAGAAGATGTCAGCAAGATTGACCTTGGGACGATACATATATTGGAGAAAATTGAAGATCTAAAGGCACGAGTGGAAACGTACTACAAATCCTTAAAATTCATTCCATCTCATGAGTTCCCACTGTTGATGGATTGAGCTTTGTTGATTCTCTGCTTAGAAAGTTGAATGAGATGTTGAAATCTGAAACAGGTTTAGGTTTCATAATGAAGCCTCATATTGACACTTTAGTGAAAGAGCTCTCATCTCTAAAGATGCTGCAAAGGTGCAACACGAACATGAAATTCTTAAAGATTTTCAATATAAATTAATCAAGCCTTCATAACGATTTAAAATAATGAGTTTTATAAGATTTTCAGAAATAAAATAAAATAAACATAGTTTGCAAATTATTTTAAATAGTTTTGTAATAATACATATGTTTTACTTAGTTATGTATTTAATTAACGCATTTTATAATCGTCCCGAATAGACTTTATATTTTAAATATTTTATTAGTGGTAAGGGTTATAATTTGGAATTAATTAATTTTATGAAATTCAAAATACTCTCAAGTTATTTTAGAGTAATTTTATCATTTTTATTTTTATTTTTTTTATTTATTTTTTTTAATTTTTTTTAATTTTTTATATATGGTTTTAATAATAAATAAGTATATTTCAACAATCACGTATTTTATAAATATTTGAAAATCATCACAAAAGATTTTGCATTTTAGTTAAATATTTTATTAATTTAATTTGGTTTAAACTATAGTTATAATTTCAAATTCATTAGTTTGTGATTAAATTAATTATTTTATAATCAAATTAATTATAATATTTCGTCAAGATTAAGAAGCTCGTTAATTAATCGATATTAATCCATCTAAATTAAACTAAATTTCATCTAACTCCTTTCTATTTTGGGCCATTTTTCAATGGCCCAATTCAAACAACAACAATTCCAAGCCACAAACCCATTCCCGGCCCACATACAATGCAGCAGCATACAACAACTCCAAACAATTCCAATTCAAACAACAACCCATTTAACAAATCCCAAACCCAACTCCAGCCCATCCTATTTATCCAACCCGACCCAGCCCCTTTCTTCTTCACAAAATAATATAACATACAACATACATACCAAACGACCCAATACGTACAAGAACCGACCTTCTTCTTCCCCTCAACACGTGAACAACTCCAGCAAACATGGCTTCAAACGCACGACCCCACTGCCCATACTCATTTTCTTCTCCTTCACGCGAGGAAGAGATCGTGAGAGCAGCAGAAATTGCGTCAAAACCTGACCCGTCTGCAAACTACCACCCCTCGATCTTTTCATGCGGATTTTGGGGGATTTAAGTTGAAAATCTCTACTAGCAGCTTTTCCCCATCCCTTGGGGAAGAAAATTTCAAAATTGGGGGCCGATTTGGAATCCCGATTCTACCCTTTTCCCCTCCACTTTGAACCCTAGAATTTTCCTATAAATACATCTTTCGTTCCATTGTAAGGGGGGATCTTTTTTTTTTTTTTTTTTGAGTTTAGTTTTGAGGATATAGTCGTTTATACTTAAGAAATTTTAAGCAAATTTTCTGGTTCTAAATTCCAAGAAGATCGCTGCTTGGATTTTCTTAGTTCGCCTTTAGTATTCAAGTAGAGTGGTGGAATCGCTCTTAACTCGTCATCCCAGTTCACTGCCCGAGAAAAGGTATATAATCCCGCTCTTCTTACCGTTTCTTCTTAATTTGAGTTTTCGTTTTGTTTTGTTTAGTTGGCTGTACTTGTTCTAATAGTTTAGCCAGAATAAGGACCCCCCATATGATCGAGACTTTGTTCTTTCATGTGTGAGTATGAGTTGAATGTGTATGTAGGGATGTTGGAAAGTTGGTTTCTAACTGTTGTTGCTCTTATTTTAGCTTTGCATAGCATTGTTATGACAGTTTTGAAATTGCCTTGTTAGTCCTCTTTTGTGTCTGTTTGTGATGAATCTGCACAAATAATCAATGTTCGACGTCATGTTATTCAGTTCATGCCTTAAATTGATTGAATGAAGTTGGATCTATGACTGTTTGAGCATATCTTTGGACCAATTTAAAATTTTATTTAATCATGTTATGCTTTTAAATATAAACTGAGTTCCAGGAATGTATATGATGCATTATGTGTGAATCTAAAATCAACATTATGTCTCTATTTTAATTCTTATCACGCCTACCTCTATCTCATAATTAATTCTATTATCTATCTTAAGACACCTCTATATGGTTTTATTCTTACTTGGTGTCAAAGTATGATATTTGTAAAAATCCGACTATTTGATCGCCTATTTGTTTGTAACAATCTTGGCATGTTGGTTTAATGAGTTGATACTATAAACATCCTCTTCTTGGTACTTTAAGTTACATAAGTGACATGAAATTTTGCTTTTAAGGTGGATTAGTGATACATATATTGTCTTAGGAAAGCATTACTTCCAAGTTGGATTAGACTGTTCATTTGCTAGCGGATTTTGCTTCTTGTAAACTTTTCTTATCATTAGATGTTGAAGTTTTTATTTTTTTTTTTTAAAAAATTGTCTTCCAGTAACCCCCTATACGCCATGGGAAAGGTTTTACTTAATTGGTTATTGATTTAAAAGTATGGTTTTGTTTCAAATAAGTACATAATACGGTATTTATTACTTGTTAATTCGTATTGCTATCAGTGTGTTTTGCTTATTTATTGATTAAGTATTATCCCTAAGTTTCTTTGTTACGAATATGCATTAATTCTTTTCTTTTACTTTTGTTTCATGTGATCTCGAGCGAGTTCCTCGAACTCCATTGCCTCCTTTTCTTTTTCATTCCAAATGGGTCATTGAGGCCTAATTGCATTTCCTCGAGTCTTATTTAAATCCAAGTCCCAATGAGCTAAGATGTACAGGTCCGGAAAGTTGAAAACCAGCTAAAACACGGCCTGTATACACTGGTATTCAGACGAAAGTACTGTATACAGGTTCGAAATATGGAAGAACAGGCTGAAGACCCAAAACAGGGGCTGTATACACGCTGTATACAGAATTATACACTTATGTACAGGTCAAAAACGTGAAAATACAGGGCTGGAATAGTGTACAGGTGTTCGGGAGCAAGAAATACGTAAAAAGAGCTGATATACATGTTCGTATACACTGATATACAGCCAGTGTATACCAAAAACGGGATTTGGTTTAATGTCCAATTTCCAGCGAATTTGGCCCAAAATGAGGCCCAAATTCAATTTCTTCCTATTCTTTAATTTTTTAATTATGATTATTTATGGTGTGTAGTTTAACTCTAACTTTAGAACTTAACTAAATTAGATCCCCTAAAGATGAGTTATTTCTTTTGTGTTAGTTTAAAATTAACATATTTCATATTTTTAGTATTTACTTATTTTATCAAACAAATATGTAGGTTAAATTATACACTTTAATTAAGTTAAACCTTTGGCTCTTAAAAATAATATCTCTAAGCTTCTCACTTAATCACTTTTTATTCACTTTAAAATTGTTTAAGTTAAAGTATTTTTCTCAAATAAACTTTAAAAATTAGCCAAACCCCTTTTCAATTAAATATATATACATATATACATATATATACCCACTTAGTCATTTTCTTAGGAAGTGTTAGCTAATTAAATAAAAGTGGATTCTCATGTTTAATTTGGTAAATTGGTTTAACGTATTATTTCAAGATAAATTACATGGATTTAAATTAATCTAGTTTTATTAATATACTAGTCGCTTGTAATTTAATTCGAATTGTTTCATTTTTAGGTTCCTTTCTCTAAAAGTGAAATAAAATATGTTAGTTATTTATTTTTTAAAAGTTAATCATATTGTAAATTATTATTATTTTTTATACATAAAATTAGTCAAAAAATATTTTAGTCAAATTTTCAAATGATTTTTTTAAATCTTTGAAAATTATAAGTTTTCTTAATTTCTTTAAAAAATTAATTTTTCTTAAATTGTTTTAATTTCAAAAGTAATTTTTACTTATGGAACAAGCAGAAGTATACTGTCAGTTTGGCATATGAAGCTGAAGTTGCTATTGACTTGATTCTTTTTCAATGTAAGGTTCTTGAACATTCTTTTTGTTCACTTCATGAAATCATAAAAGAGATCAAGCATATCCATACGGAGGTGACCAAGATGTGGTCGGAGAACCTCTCTGTTAGGCTCTACTCTGTTCTTTGAGTTATCTAAACATCTGCCAATTGAATATAGCAATCTTATGAATGACGAGGAGATTGTGGGTTTTGAGAAAGCGGAAGAAGAAATAAGTCATCATCTGACTTGAGGGACATATAAACTAGATGTCATCCCTATTGTTGGGATGGGGGGACAAGGCAAAACAACTTGTGCTCGAAAGTTGTATAACAATGTTAGCATTGTTCACCATTTTGATATTCGAACATGGTGCATCATTTCCCAAACATATAATCGAAGAGAGCTATTACAAGCGATTTTCAGTCAAGTTACAGGTTCTAAGGACAATGGAAATAAGGATGACGTCCTTACCGACCTGTTGAGGAGAAGCTTAATGAGTAAGAGATATCTCATTGTCTTGGATGATATGTGGGATTGCATGGCGTGGGATGACTTAAGACTTTGTTTTCAGATGTTGGAAATAGAAGCAAAATAGTAATAACAACTCGACTTGAGAAAGTTGGTGCCCATGTCATGCATCATATTGATCCTTATTTCCTTCCATTGCACACACCAGAAGAGAGTTGCAAATTATTGCAGAAACGAGTATTTCAGCAGGAAGGTTGCCCACCCGAACTACAAAATGTGAGTCTAGCACATGCAAAAAGGTGCAAATGATTGCCTCTTGTGGTTATCTTGGTTGCTGGAATAATTAAAAGGAATAAAATGAATGAATCTTGGTGGCGTGAAGTTAAAAAAACTCTATTTTCCTATCTTGATTGTGAGACTGAAGACTATAGTTAGGCAAGTATGCTTTTAAGTTATGACAACTTACCTGATTATTTAAAGCCTTGCCTTCTTTACTTACCTGATTATTTAAAGCCTTGCCTTCTCTACATGGGGATGTTTTCAGAGGATATGATTATTCGAATGCCTAAATTGATAAGTTTATGGATCGCAGAAGGGTTCGTGCAAAATAGTGAATCTGGGAGATTAATGGAAGAGACAGCTGAATGTTACTTGATGGATCTCATCCACAGTAATGTGGTAATGGTTTCAAAGAGAGGATATACTAGTAAAGTCAAATACTGTTACGTCCATGATGTAGTGCTTCACTTTTGCTTGGAGAAGAGTAGAGAAGAAAAGTTTATACTGGTAGTGAAGGCAAACTGTTACCAGTTTCGACCTTATGATTGGAACGGAAGTAGAGTGAGCTGCAGTTTCAATAATGAGCACTCCAAGTTTGCATCTCTGAGATCCAAAACACGGACGAAGACTTTTTACCAACACTTGAGGTCACTGATAACGATGAATGGAGTAGGTTATGATGGGAATCCCTTCCATGATGTTTATCAACTGAGACTTGTTAAGGTCTTGGATTTAAGTTCTCATTGTGTGGCTCTTTTGTGGTCAGCTCAATTGCAACCACTAATTCATTTGAAGTACCTCGCATTTAACACACTTAGCTTTAATTTTCATCCACCCATCTGGAAACTTTATTTGTGACTTGTAGTTTCAGGTCTACATTGTTACCAACCACTTTTTGGAAAATGGAAAAATTAAGGCATGTTGAGATCACTACTGCTGAATTTGATTTGGAAAATAAGAAGCAGGGGATCTTTGAAGAATGCTCTAAATTGGAAAATTTGAGGACATTCGGGAAAGTTGTATTTCCAATTGATCAAGTTGATTGCCTGGATGTGTTGTCACGGAGGTGTCCTAATCTTCAAGAACTTCACATCTCTGTTCACAGCGATAATGATTCTGCAGAGATTGTCAAATTGGAGAGCTTTAAGCAGCTTCACATACCTCGCCTTTACATTAAGTCGTCCCAAGCTGTATCCAAGTTACAGTTTCCTTCAAATTTAAAGAAGTTGTTACTATACAACATTTATATAGAAAGCACGATTCTTCTCATTGCGGGACTACCAAATCTGGAGAACCTCCGATTAGCAGCTGGAGATCTTATTCAATCCAAAGAATGGTGCCTTAGAGATATCACATTGCATAAACTTAAGATCTTGAAACTGGTGTCATTAAGTATCTCAAGATGGGCTGCCTCGGAGGAATCCTTTCCCCAGCTCGAAACACTTGTGATAAAATGGTGTGATGAGCTCGAGGAGATCCCCATTAGTTTTGCTTATATTCCAACACTGAGACTGGTTAAGTTGATTCAGTGCAAGAATAAATTTCTGGAGGCTTCAGCTGAGAGAATCAAGGAAAAAGTCGAAGCGATTGAAAGATGCGACCGTCTTAACCTCATCATTATGGAAGTAAGTAGAAACAAACTCCTATGTGCTGTTTTTGAGTATCTACATGCATCTAATTTGATAACAATATGTTCAATACAGGATAGCTGGTGAAAATCTGTGATCCAAGTAAGTGCTTGTCATTGGTGGTCTTTCCATTTTTCCTTGATAGATGCTTGAAATTCATCAGTGATTTTCAGTATTCTTGATCCACAATCTTATTTAGTTTTTTCCCCTGATGGATCAATTTGCAACCAAAAAGAAAAGAAAAAGGCAGCCACGAGTCATAATTGATTGTCTTTTCTTTGATTTTTGATCAGGTAATTGTTGTGATAACTGATGGAAGAGTTGGCAGGAGTGTGGAATGTACTTCAACATTTGAATGTGTCCATGATGTATGCTTTCTGTTGCAATTGAGTTTATTTTAGTGACGCGGAATATGCTGTCAGTGGTGCCATCGAGAATGGCAGTGTTTAGTGAAGTATAGTAAGGTGAAAAAGGCGAAGAAGCCGAAGGTTACTGTTGCTGAGGCTGCTAGAATGATTGACAACTCTGATCTCGATGTTTTTCTAGTTAAATATATCAGTGAGTTGTGAATATGAAAAATCTGATTGTTGTCTCATAAGAGAATTTTATGTTGGATTCGAAATGTGTATTGTGCAATTCTTCTGTGAAGCTAATTTCAAATCGTTGATGCTGAGTTTAATAGTAATGTTAGTGAATTTTGTGTGTTTTTTATTGTTAAGCCTCTTGCCATTTTGAGTTGAGTTGTAATAAGTATCAATCTGTTTTCTTGTCATCATTCACCATTGAGATTGTTGAGTTCTGGCTGTTTGATCAAATCATTCAACCATGTGAAGAGAACATTTGGTGGGACTAAAGAAGGTATTGTAGGTTGTTAAGATAAGTATGCTTCTTGAAGTGGTTCGTTAAATTTCATAGGGAACTCGTTTGAATTTAGTACATTGAAATGGTCGAGTTCTAGATCTTGGTTCCAGCCATTTAATCCTGCAAAGAAACCATACGGTTGAACTAAAGAAGGCACTACAAGTAGTTGAGGTAAGTATTCTTCTTGAAGTGGTTCGTTGAAGTTCCTAGGGAACTCATTTGAATTTAGTACATTGAAATTGTCGAGTTCTAGGTGTTGGTTCTACCTGTTCAACCCTGCGAAGAAATCATTTGGTGGAACCAAAGAAGGTACTGCAGGTGGTTGAGGTAAGTATATGCTTCTTGAAGTGGTTTGTTGAAGTTCATGGGAAACTCGTTCAAATTTAGTACATTGAAATTGTGGAGTACTGGTTGTTGGTTCCAACCATTCAATCATGTGAAAAGATCATTCGATTCAACTAAAGAAGGTATTACAGGTGGGCACTACAACAAATAATAAATGTTGCGATAATTATTTAGCGGTAATAATATAATTACTGCCGCTTTATTATATTTAGTGCCAATAATATAATAAAGATATTTATAATCAATACTTTATATAAATATCACTAGAGGCTTTGGCACTCTGAATACAATAATATTAACTCAATTGTCACTAAATATTTCTACGACATAAATATTTTTGCTAAAAGAAAAATCTGTTGCCACTAAATGCATATTTTTCTATAGTGGGTTGAGGTAAGTATACTTCTTGAAGTGGTTTGTTGAAGTTCATTGGGGACTCATTTAAATTTAGAACATTAATATTGTTGGGTTCTAGATCTTGAATCCAACCATTCAACCCTGCGAAGAAATCATTTGATGGAATTAAAAAAGGTATATCATCTGGTTGAGGTAAGTATACTTCTTCAAGTGGTTTGTTGAAGTTTATAGGGAACTAATTCGAATTTAGTATATTGAAAAGGTTGAGTCCTAGATCTTGATTCTATTCATTCAACCATGCGAAGATATCATTTGGTTGAACTAAAGAAGGTAATTCAGACGTTGTTGAGATAAGTATATTTCTCGATGTAGTTAGTGGAAGTTCATAGGGAACTCGTTTGAATTCAGTTTATTGGAATGATTTCTAGAAATGTATTGAAATGTTCCATTCAACAACGAAACTCAAGAATGTGTGATAATATGTGCATAGGCACCTAATAGAAGAAAGTCAAAAATCTGAACACGAGACTAATAATCCCATGTTCAGCATTTGTGCTAGCATCTTATTGTGAGAAAATCTTCTCTCAATCTTTTGTATCACCATAGCAAGAGTTTGAGATTGATACTAAAGATTCCAGTTATTGCTTGTGCCATGTGCTTGGGATCCATTGGTTCGAGTCGTTTGTTGGGATATGTGATGTGACATTGGTTGTGTATAAGAATGAAATTTAGATGGATTTGGTTGCTTTTGTAAGTTATGTTTTTGTTCTCTAGTGAATCTTTCAACCTCCAAATCAAGTTGTGAGGAAAAGAGGTACAAAAAGCATGAAGGAGATTAACAAAATAGTCAAAGTAATGCTATTGATAAGATTATTAGGCGAAGAACCTAAATTGGATGGATGGATCTTCATGCCACATTTATGGAAGCTGTGCAACAACTTGGTGAAGGTGTTGAAATTGATGATGATGGATATTCATGCCACATTTATGGAAGCTGTGCAACAACTTGGAGAAGGTGTTGAAATCGAGGAGGATGGATATTCATGCCACATTTATGGAAGCTGTGCAACAACTTGGTGATGGTGTTGAAATCGAGGAGGATGGATCTTCATGCCACATTTATGCAAGATGTGCAACAACTTGATGAAGGTATTGAAATCGAGGAGGATGGATCTTCATGCCACATTTATGCAAGTTGTGCAACAACTTGATGAAGGTGTTGAAATCGAGGAGGATGGATCTACATGCCACATTTATGGAAGTTGTGCAACAACTTGGTGAAGGTGTTGAAATCGAGGAGGATGGATCTTCATGCCACATTTATGCAAGCCGTGCAACAACTTGGTGAAGGTGTTGAAATCAAGGAGGATGATCTTCATGCCACATTTATGCAAGCTGTGCAACAACTTGGTGAAGGTGTTGAAATTGAGGAGATTGGCAATCCAACTACTGAGGTGATAGCATCTAAGCAGTCCTCAACACCAAATCACAAAAGAGTGTATTGTTGAGGTAAATATGATTCTTGAAGCGATTCATAGAATTTCATAGGGAATTCATTTGAATTCTATACATTGGAATGATTTCTATTATCCGAGAAATAATTAAACATGTTGAAATGATGTCCACCGTTATAAGTGTCAATTTGATTTTCTATCATTTTGCCGTTTAAATGGTTGAGTTCTAGATTTTGGATCAAGACATTCAATCCTGTGAAGAAATCATTTGGTGGAACTAAAGAAGGTACTACAAGTGATTGAGGTAAGTATGTTTCTTGAAATGGTACGTTGAAAAATGACTTATCTATTAGAGAGGATTTCATCTCCTCTATGGTGACATTAATCAAAGGGAAATAATCTGCAAGTGGAAGTGCTTTTTTATTTCTCAATTACAAGTTCTTAAATAGATGAAGTTATATTAATAACAGAAAACATCAATTACTCCTAATTTTTCTGCTCTAAACAACTCCACTAATCTTGTAGCCTAAAGACCAGAAAATAACGTATTTAACTCCTAAACACTAACAACAAACAAACCACTAACGCACAATAAACTAGTAATTGTATATATTTACGTAACTATATAGTTGAATATAAGGAATAAATAAAATCAATTGAAAAAAATATGAAAAAAGACAAACAACAACAACAACAATAATAATAATAATAATGTGTGTTTGAGAATTTTTTGATATAAGCCAAAGGAACTTCAAAAAGTTAGGTATATTTCAGAAAAATTTAAATGTAAGAGAAGGAAGAAAAAAAGTACAGTGTATTAATTTATTTTAAATACAAGGCAAAGAAAATAAGATTTTTTTTAAAAACAAAACACACACACACATATATTTATTTATTTATGCCTCCACGTAAGAGTGTGACTCTGAAATTTCTGTCATGGTTTAAGAAGGGTATAAGTTGACCAAAAGGATGAATATAGAGATATTTTTAGCAAAATAAGTGAAAACAAGATATTTTTTTTAACCTTTTCCCATAGTTCACGGGTATTTTAAATCGTTTTCCTATTAGAATAAGATAATAAGAGTAGGGCCGTGTATCGATCGGTTCGGTTTTGAAGTTTATCGGTTCAACTAATAAGTTATCGGTTTGTAGCCATCCTAAACCATTAAGAACCATTAAGATATTGACTTATCGGTTTATTGGCTATTGATCGTTATCGGTTAACTGTTAAGATTTGACACAAAAAAATAATAATTAAAAATCACTTAGAAAAATGATGACAAACCAAATAAACCATGCACATGAGTTGATAAATGTATCTTGCTAAAAACCAACACAAACACATTGTAGAATAACCACAAGTTTGAGACTGTCAGAAATAAAAATATGAAACTAAATTCTAAGTTAAGGACTTTATATACCAAAATGGTATAAATATAATTTATTAATTTACTATCGGGTTATCGGTTAACCTGATAAGAAAAAACCTCAAACCGTTAAGAACCGATAACCCGATAATAAAAAAAAATCAAAATCATTAAACCAATAATCCGTTACCGATGAACCAATAACTTTTTTTTGGTTTGGATTATCGGTTTCAGTTTGGTTTTGAACAACCCTAAATTAGAGTTTAGAGTTTAGAAAACCTTCTTCTTCTTAGTTGATTATCCTTATATAGAGATGTACGCCAAAGCCCTCAACATAATTTTGTAACAAATCTAGGAATATTTTCCGCATTATCGAATGATCTCTTCTCGGAAATCCTTTCTTCTCTAAATCTGAAATAAAGAGCTACAACTTGTCTGGTTTCGAAAAAGTGGTATCAGATGATAAAATCATTGAACGATCACAAATTTGTATAAATACAATGTGCAAGCTGAAATTCTTGTGCTAAATCTTCTAGAAACTTCTTTAAACTTCACTCTGTTGTCAAATTTCCTATCGACAATACTAATTTAACTGAGATTTATTTGCTTGTACCAGATTCTAGTATTTTTGATTTTTCGTTCGTATATCTTGAATCGAGATTATTAACCATTCTGCATTTAAAATGTTGCACTATTAATGAGGACTATTTTAGTTGGTTTCCTTGTTTGAAAGATATCTGTTTTAATCGCGTTCATATTTATCCCATAACTCTCTCCAAACTTAGCTGTTACTGTTCTTTGACCATGTGAAGAGATCATTTAGCGGAACTAAAGAAGGTATTGTAGGTTGTTGAGATAAGTATGCTTCTTGAAGTGGTTCGTTAAATTTCATAGGGAACTTATTGTTTGAATTTAGTACATCAAAATGGTCAAGTTCCAGATCTTGGTTCCAACCATTTAACCTTGTGAGAAGAAATCATACCGGTTGAACTAAAGAAGGTACTGCAGATGGTTAAGGTAAGTATTCTTCTTGAAGTGGTTCGTTGAAGTTTATAGGAACTCATTTGAATTTAGTACATTGAAATTGTTGAGTCCTGGGTGTTGGTTCTACCCATTCAACCTGCAAAGAAATCATTTGGTGGAACCAAAGAAGGTATTGCAGGTGGTTGAGGTAAGTAAATTCTTCTTGAAGAGGTTCGTTGAAGTTCATAGGGGACTCGTTCGAATTTAGTACATTAAAATTATCAAGTTTTTCTTGTTGGTTCCTACCATTCAACCCTCTAAAGAGATTGTTTTATTTAAAAATGTAAATAAAGGAAAAAATGACTAAGTTTCGAAAAATTGATTAAACTTATGGTTTAAGAGAAATCAAATTTCCAAAAGAACAGAGTCGCCACTTAATTTTTAGTAAAAAAAATCAAGAAAAAAAAATTTAAAGATTTCCAAAAGACCAAAACAGATAAGATCAATTGAAAACAAAGAGGGTTCGAAGTTCAATGTACATTCCGAGAAGGTGTTAGGCCCTCGAAATGTCCGCTAACTATGATTGACAGTGATTTGACTAAAATGACTTTAACTAATTTTGAAAAAAATTCAACCAAGTAAAAGAAACTCATTTTTTATTTATTTATTATCATAATTATTTATTTATTTATTTATCAAAGGGACAACTAAAGAGAAATCTTTCAAAGGGAAAAACTCAAATGTTGACCGGACTAGTAATGACAATAAACCAAGTATGAAATATAAAAATTATTATTATTATTATTACTACTATATAATTATCTTAAGGGAAAGTGAGCTAAAGGAGAGTTCTTCTAAAGGAAAATAATTAGTATAATTGTAAGACTAATAATAATATAACAAAGTATCTATATATGTATACACATATATATATGTATATATATATATATTATCTTTTATTATATATATATATATATATATATATATATATATATTTTGAATATGAGAAAGAAACGGCTACCTTTGGGGAAATTAATTAAAGTCAAACCAAAATTAAATAAGATGTTAGTTGATACAATAATAAATAAAGAGTAGGGAGAGAGATATCAAATTTGGTCTTTTGACCCAAATTTATGAACCTGTCCTAACACTACAATAACAAATCTATGGGTTTTGGCCCATTTTCGTGTCCAAGAGCCTGTGTATACAAAAATTGTATATCGGTGTATATGGGCTATATCTGGACCCGTTTTCATGTATACCAGACTGTATACCAAGTGTATACAGCCCTCTTCAACTCTTGCAACCTTTATTTCGATTTTTGGACCTGTATGTCACTGCGTTTGACTGTATATCACTGTATCATAGTGTATATCGGCATATGTATAGTCCGTTTTAGACTTTCCCAAGGCATATAAATCAGTCCCTGCCTCTGTAATTTCTTTCCTTTCATTCGAACCAGATGAAGCTGACTCGAAGAGAAAACTCAACTCGATGCAAGGACAGAGTCCAAAGGACTCGAATGGGACAGTGTTCATGCCCAGAAGATGAAGAAAAAAAAAATTAGAATTTGTTCTCATTACATTGACTAGATAGATAAATAAATCAGCGAAACTAGCAACAAATAACAAGGTACTTCATAATTAAATCAAACATAAATTATTGCACAACTTCCAAACAAAAGATAATTATGAGACCATGACAAAATCACTGATGCAGTGGATAACATTAGCATATTCATTCTATTCGAGAAAAAAAAAATTCTAAAAGAAAAGAAAAGAAAGGCAAAGAATGCTTAACCAAAAAATAGACTAATTTAGAACAAGAAAAAGGGATTTAAAGAGAGAACAAAACTCAAGATCATGATATCAAAATAATAATGACAGTCACTACGGGCATCAAATTTAATTAGTCTTGAACATATTCTCGCATCACTCACTTCACTTTTCTATTCCGAAATTTGACCAAACCAAGCTACAAACATCGAAAATTAAGATAGAAAGATGACATTTAGATGGGAAATGAACACTAGCTTAGACCTCCGACTTGACACACCGTTTTATAGAATACTAATTAAAAAGGGAACATGGGTATATTAAATCATGGATTCACATATTAACAAGGGATGTTCAACTACACGCATTAATCAGTTCCAAACCTTATGCAAACAGAAAAGAAGTACTAGCATTTCCCTTAACACAAACAACAACAAGGTCAAAGAACAATAGTTTGCCTCCAACAGGTTAATCAACCTAATCCATGTTTAGCTCGAACTAACTAAATTATGCAACATATCATATTCGAATTCGGGGCAGCAAATACGGAACACTAAAGAACTCGAAATATTGACGCCTTGCTTGATTCTTTCAACTTGAGGTGAAAGAAAGAAGGATGCGACATCAAAAACTTCCACATTATTATAGATTCATGGCGAACAAGAACAAACTAGGACTTTAAAACGACACTTTGGAATCATTCACAATTATACCATGAAGTATAAGAAGTCAGGAGCCAACATCCAACGTCTATATACATATCTAGATCACATTCATGACTAGAAGAACTGCAACAGTTGACAAAAATGATGAAGAATCCCCAACCCCTACTGACAACCATAAGCAAATGATCAACTAAAGCGACAAAATCGAACACACATGAGAAAGGAAACGGACTGGCAGGTCGATTGACAAAGCGATAGCTATTCGACTTAACAACAATGAATCGAAACCAAACTAAATTTTTATCATTCAAGCAGATCCATAGTCAAGAAACAAGCACGTCGGCATGTTGGCGTGGCAGAAATGCGAGCTAAAACTAGGAGTTACCTTTTAAGGTGCGACAAGCGAGACGGCGAACTAATGACTACAATCCTTCCACCACGAGCGAAGCGAAGAACGAAATTTGAGCAAAATTTTGGACTCAAACTAACGATTTACCCTTCTCAGAAAACCGAGAATCGAATAACCCTTTTGTTTTCTTTGAATGGATTTTGTAGGTATGTTATGGCCGTCGTCTTTGGTTTAAGTTATCCTATATCTTACCCGTTAGAAGTTTTTCAGCCCACAAACAGTAAAAGAGGAGAGGATATTTATAGGAGGATACTAGGGTTCACGAATTTGAGGGGGGGAAATGAAGCGAATCCAAATTGAGGCCTATTTCAAAATTCAAATGCAATAACTTTCTTTCACCCTTTTGGACAAGCACCCTTTCCTTGCGACTTCAACTCATTCGGAAGAAGAAAGAGGCGAGAGGACGCCGAGATCGATTCATTCGTCCTTGGGCGTGGCGTGTCTCGATCTCACGCTTCTGAAGCGCGGCAGCGTCTTGATTTTCTCACGAAATCGTACAATGGAGAGGGCGTTGGAGAATCGGACAAAAAATTTGTATGCTTGCCCTCTGTTGCTACTTTTCCGTTCACCGCCACTCGCTTCGTTTCTTTGTTGTGTGTCATTGTAGCGTAGTTCTTTGGAATTGGCGTCGTTGGTTCTTTATGCGGATTGATGCCGTGAGTGAAGCGGATGGACAAGCGAGGGTCGTCGTTTGCTTGCAGGAGATGTCTTGCTATTGCAGGTTCTTTTGGGATAAGAAATGGGAGAGTGGGCCGGGTAAGGTGTTGGAGTTGAAATTCTTTGAATGGAACAAATAGAGGAGAAGAGAATGGGCTGCTAGGACTTGATGTAAAGGGGCCCAAAATCTTGGCTTTTAAATGAGTTAGAAGACAAAGTAAGGAATGGCTAGAATTGTAATTAAACAATAGCTCAAATAAATTTCAATTGTAACAAAATCGAACTCAATCGATGAACTTGATCGAAACTTACACAAGACGAATTAATATAAATTAATTAACGAGCTTCTTATTTTTTTTTTAACAAAATAAAATAATCAACTTAAGTATAAACTAATTAACTTAAAAATATAAGTGTTAATTAACTAAACCAATTAACCAACTACTTAAGTAAAACTAAAATCTTTTGAGGCAATTTTCTAATATTCGTAAAATATACTAATTACGTATATAATTATATGAAATATATTTATCACTTAAAACTTATAAAAGGGATAAAATTACTTTAAAATAAACTTGAAAAATATTTGGAGTTTTATAAAATTAGTTATTCTAAATTGTTTAAAAATTAAGAAGCTCGGAAATTAATTATTATCGGGGAAGGTCAAAATTGGGTGTCAACAACTGTCCCTCGTTTGACTTGGATTGATGAAAGAAATCCGAGGTAAATGAAATTGACGAATTCAATTTTGACCGACCACATCTTCATCTTTCAGAAAAGCATTTGGTACAGACTTTATGAGTTATGGCCGAACCTCGAAAATAGGTTTCCTACATATCTCAGGCTATATGAGAATTCAGGCCACTTGTAGTTCGATACGCTTGATTTGATGCACAATTTGAAAGAATTCAAAAGTCATCCCAATATCGGATTATGAAGAGAGCGGAATGCTCGGGAATAAGATTTAAGAGTGAATGTTGGAATACAGCCGAGTTTTCAACATTGATTCTGCCTACACGTCCCTCAACATAGGGAATCAGGCTGCTTGTAGTTCGACTCGATCGGTTGAAAAGGAAATCTATTATGCAAGATAACCTTTAGTTCTGGAAGAGCGACAAAGTGAATCGAGTTATGAAAAAGAGGCTTGCAAACTCTTAGCCATGAATATGGTGTACTTCACACCCATAATTAAGAATCAACGTGGACATAATATCCAAAGCTCTTGGAGCATTTCCACTTGGATTGGAAAGTTGTTTCCGGTAGAAATCAAAGATTTTCGGATGTGAAAACGAAACCGATAAACCTAAAGAAAAACCCACATGCCTTCTGATAGGGGTGTGGTTTGATGGTGGTGGAAGTTGCTCCTCTGCTCGCGTCCTAAGAGTTTGGCACTCCTCTTTGGACTATGTCCCAGTTCGCTGCTAAGAAAAAGTTCCACGTCGTGCTGCATCCCTTTTTGATGTCGTCCGCACCTTTGGTTTGTTTTGAGAATTTATCCTCTCGGATGCTCTCGACAAAGGCTGAGATAAAACTCATTAGCATAAAAATGCAATTCAAATGGGAGATAGCGTCTTTTACCGTACTGACACTTAATTTCTCCCTCTGAACATTTGACGTCAGCTTCATCGGGTTTGACGTAAAGCAAATAAAGCTTGTGTCTCATATATGCAATATAATCTTCAATACACTATTTCTTTGATGTCGAAGTAATAAAATAGACTGATGTAATATGTTGATAGTTCTCTTGATATTGTTCTTGCAAATGAAAATGATGCAACTGACATTGATTTTTTTTGCAATGCATATTTTACTTCTTTGCCGTATATGACCTTTCTCCCGTGATGCATGATTTCCTTCTCTTGCTATGCATGACTCTTTTCCGCAATGCGTGAATCTTCTCTTTGCGATGCATGATTTCCTTTTTTCGCAATGCATGGATATTTTTCCCGCGATGCATGAATTTTCTCTTGCAATGCATGAATTTTCTCTTTCGCGATACATGAATTCTTTTCTCGCGATGCATAAATATTTTCCCCGTGACGTATGAACTTTCCCTTTTTCACGATGCGTGAATATTTTTCCCGCGATGCATGAATCTTCTCTTTCAATGCATGAATTCCTTTCTTGCAATGCGTGAATTTTCTCTTGCAATGCATGAATATCTCCCCGCAATGCATGAATCTTCCCTTGCAATGCATGAATTTTTTCTTGCAATGCATGAATCCCTTCTCTTGCAATGCATGATTTCTTCGCGATGCATGAATCTTCTCTTGCAATGCATGAATTCCTTTCTCGCGATGCATGAATATTTTTCCGCAATGCATGAATCTCTTCTTGCAATGCATGAAATCCTTTCTCGCGATGCATGAATATTTTCCCGAGATGCATGAATCTTCTCTTGCAATGCATGAATTCCTTTCTCGCGATGCATGAATATTTTCCCGCGATGCATGAATCTTCTTTTGCAATGCATGAATTCCTTTCTCGCGATGCATGAATATTTTCCCGCGATGCATGAATTTCTTCTTGCAATGCATGAATTCCTTTCTCGCGATGCATGAATCTTCACTTGCAATACATGAATCTCTTCTCGCGATGCATGAATCGTGACGATGCCTCACGATACGATCGAAGACAATGCACCACCGAGCAACATAGGTGATCTCCTGGGTATCTTTGGATGGCGATGTCGTCTCAATCGATAACATAAATAAAAATGATCCTCTGGGTAGTGGTGTCATCTCTTTTGACAATACAATATGAATAACTCTTCGGGTAGTGGTATCGTCTCATTCGACGATACAATATAAATAACGCCGAGGTAAGAAAATTATCATATTTGATAATACAATGCGAGTAAATGTCTTCCGGTATCTTTGGTATTTGGAAAACAACGATATCGCTCTCTTCATGGTTTCGTTTGTCAGTCTCCGAACATAGTAGCATGTTCGTTATAGATTCGCCTTCTTTGGGAATTGAATAATAATATTTGGTTCCTAATTCTTTGGTGTAAGAAGCATAAAATATTTTACGCATCCAAAGAGAAATTGTTAGTTTTAGGAGATCCTCGCTCCTTCAACTTCTCCATATTAATTGGATGGTGGAATATGCTAATCTTAAGGTAAACCTATAGACCTGCATCCATAGAAAAATTGTTAGTTTAAAATGAACTGATCTGTGTCGATCTCTTCAGTTGCCTGTGCCGTGTTTGACCATCTCCGGTTGAATTTTCTGATCTCCCATTTCTTGATAGATAAGACAAAATATTTTTATGCAAAATGATTAGAAAAGGAAAGAAAACTTTTAAGAAAACTAAATTTTCAAAAGGTATATTTGGAAAAGTCACTGCCAAGTGTCATGCCACATTAAGCTTAATGAGCGCCTTTGAAGTCGACGTCTCGAGGTCTATCTGATTACTTGCTGGAGAGTATTCAAAGTCACTCCAAACTTCTGAAGAACCTTCTTGAAAATTTTTGAGATCATCCTCAAAAATTTCTGTCTCAGTTAACTATCTTGATATATCTTTTAGCTGTTGGTGAGCAAATCACAAAATTTTTGAGATATTCTCAAAAAACCTGTCCCAGTTGCGAATCTCAAAGTAACTTCAGTCTTGACTTTGTTGGAGAGGTCTTCTTCTTGAGAATTTTTGAGTCCCTCTCAAAAATTCTGTCCCAGTTTCTAATGTAAAGAAAAATAGAAATCTTACGAAAAATGTGACCGAGCCGTTGTGGCGCCTACGTATCCCGTTGAGGTAGGAATCAGGTCAAACGTAGTTCCCCTTCTCGAGGATTAACAAAAGTAATAAAATTTCAAGGAAATTGACCGAGGCCGACATAGTCCGCCTACGTATCTCATTCTTGAGAATTCAGGTCGAACGTAGTTCAAATACAAAAAAAACATTAAAAAGGGATAAAAAGGGGTGACCGAGGCCGACATAGGCCGCCTACGTATCTCGTTCTTGAGAATTCAGGTCAGACGTAGTTCATTACAAGGAAAACATTAAAAAGGGATAAAAAGGGGTGACCGAGGCCGACATAGGCCGCCTACGTATCTCATTCTTGAGAATTCAGGTCAGACGTAGTTCATTACAAGAGGGATAAAGTTTTTAAATAAAGCAATTACAAGCATGACATAATAATTACAAGAAAGCGAAATACAAACTAAAGCCTCACATAATATCTTTTGACAGCATCTGAATTGATCGGTTTCGGCCATTCGGTGCCGTCCATCTCTGACAAGACTAAGGCGCCTCCAGATAACACTTTACGAACCATATAGGGTCCTTGCCAATTTGGTGCAAATTTTCCTTTGTACTCATCCTGATGAGGAAAAATGCGTTTGAGAACCAATTGACCAACCTCAAACATTCTGGCTATTACTTTCTTGTGAAAGCCGAATCATTCTCTGTCGATACAGTTGACCATGACAAACAGCAACCATTCTCTTCTCATCAATCAAGGTTAATTGGTCAATCCGCTTGCGAATCCAATCGGCATCATTCAACTCAGCCTCCTGGATAATTCTCAACGAAGGTATTTCAACCTGCGGGTATAAGCGCTACATTCCATATACTAACAAGTATGGGGTGGCTCGATTGATGTTCGGCGATCGTTACGTAACGACAAAGCATATGGCGGCATCTGTGCCAACTTGCGATTTTCAATCATTTTCCTCAAAATCTTCTTTATGTTCTTATTGGCGGCCTACGGCCCATTCATTTAGGGGCGATAGGCGGTCGAATTCGGTGGCGATCTTGAATTGTTCACATATTTCTCTCATCAAATGGCTGTTGAGATTCGCCCCATTATCAGTAATGATGGGTTCTGCCACTCCAAACCTACATATCAAATTGTTGCAGACAAAATCAGCTACGACCTTCTTGGTCACCGATTTGTATGAAGATGCTTTCACCCACTTGGTGAACTAGTCGATAGCAACCAAAATGAATCTGTGTCTGTTAGAGGCGACTAGCTCTATTGGATCGATGACATCCATGCCCCAAGCTACGAAAGGCCAAGGCGAACTCATAGCATTGAGTTCGTGAGGCAGCACTCAAATCAAATCACCATGCACTTGACATTTATGACATCTCTGCACAAACTTGCAACAATCATGCTCCATAGTCATCCAAAAATAACCGGCTCGGAGGATCTTCTTCGCCAAAGTGAGCCCATTCATGTGAGTACCACAAACTCGGCGTATACATTCCAAAAGCTTTGCGGCTTCCTTGGCATCGACACATCCGAGAAGACCTAAATCTGGAGTTTTCCTATAAAGAATTTCTCGCTTGCGAAGAAATTGAGGGTCGTCGGCGTATCAACTTACGGTTGAATGTTGCATTCTCAGGATAAGCTCCGGTCTCTAAATACCTTTTGATGTCAAAATACCAAGGCAAACCATCCGGTTACGCCTCAGCGTCTGAACACGATGGGCGGTGCTCTTTTACGTCTATATCCACTGGATCAATATAACTCGTATCTGGATGTTTGATCATTGATGCAATGGTGGCGAGAGCATCGGCCAACTCGTTCTGCGTCCTGGGAGTGTGTCTGAACTCAATCTTGCGGAACCTTTTGCACAACTTCTGTATATACTGCACGTACGGTGTGATCTTTGGGTTTTTCACAGCCCATTCCCCTTGAACTTGGTGAATTAGCAGATCTGAATCTCCAATAACCAACAACTCATGAACGTTCATATCAATTGCCATCTTCAGACCGAGGATGCAAGCTTCATACTCAGCCATATTGTTCGTGCAATTAAATCGGAGTTTAGCTGCCATAGGATAGTGCTGACCGGTTTCTGACACTAAGACCGCTCCGATACCTTTTCCTTGGTGATTCGCCGCTCCATCAAAGAATACCCTCCAATCGGGGTATGCTTCAGAGCTATCTTCACCTACAAATGCAACTTCTTCATCGGGAAAATAAGTCTTGAGTGGTTCATACTCTTCATCAACTGGATTCTCCGCAAGATGATCAGCCAAGACTTGTGCTTTTATTGCCTTCTGAGTCACATACACAATGTCAAATTCACTCAAAAGCATTTGCCATTTAGCCAACTTCGATCGGCATTGCTTTACGGAAAATATACTTGACGGATCCATCACGGAAATAAGGTATGTGGTATAAGAAGACAAATAATGTCTTAACTTCACGAGCAATCGGTCAAAGCACAATGAGTTCTCTCTAAAAAGTATAACGGGCTTCGTATGGGTGAATTTCTTGCTCAGTAATAAATAGCTCGTTCCTTCTTTTGGTTTCGTCATGCGACCAAGCACGCATCCAATCGCTATCAGAGACAGATAGATATAGCAACAAAGGACTTCTTTCTCGAGGAGGACCAACAGTGGATTGGACAAATAATTCTTGATCGCATCAGCGGTTTGACATTCTCCGGTCCATTTGGTCGGGCATCTTTTTCAACAACTTGAAGATTGGCTCACACGCGCGGTGGTGAGCTATAAATCGACTGATGTAGTTCAACCTTCCCAAAAAACTCATCACCTCTTTCTTGGTCTTCGGGGGAGGTAACTCTTGGATCGCCTTGATTTTGGAAGGATCAAGCTCAATGCCCTTCCTACTGACTATAAATCCTAACAATTTTCTGGCTGGCACTCCGAAAGCATATTTAGCAGGATTTAACTTGGATTGTATCGGCGCGATCAAAGAACTTTCTCAAGTGAGTCAAGTGATCCGAACTCTCGCGGGACTTGATTATGACATCATCTACATATACCTCAATTTCTTTATGAATCATGTCATGGAATATAGTCGTCATAGCCCTCATATAGGTAGCACCGGTATTCTTAAGACCAAAAGGCATCACTCGATAATGATATACACCCCAGGGTGTGATGAAAGCGGTCTTTTCTGCGTCTTCTTCATCCATCAAAATCTGGTGATAGCCCGCATAACAATCCACAAATGACTGCATCTCATGCTTAGCACAGTTATCAATGAGAATGTGGATGTTTGGCAAAGGAAAATTATCTTTCGGGCTAGCTTTGTTGAGATCTCTGTAATCAACACAAATTCTGATTTTTCCGTCTTTCTTGGCAACTGGAACAACGTTGGCCAACCAAGTTGGATATTGCGTCACTTCCACTACTTGAGACTCAATCTGTTTGGTAATCTCTTCTTTGATCTTCAGACTCAACTCAGGCTTGAATTTTCGAGTCTTTTGTTTTACTGGACTGAAATCTGGATTAATTGGCAATTTGTGAGACACCATATTCGTACTTAACCCTGGCATATCCTTGTAAGACCAGGCAAATACATCAATGTATTCCCCAAGCAAGCGGACCAGGTCCATTCTTTGAGCTTCGGTCAGATGGACGCTAATTTTGACCTCCTTAACACATTCGCCGTCTCGAGATTCACGATCTCGGTTCTTGAATTTGGCTTATGTTGATTTTCAAACTGTCGAAACTCTTCGGCAACATATTCGGGTACCTCACTTTCATCTTCATACACCTCGCATTCATCATTATCAGCCTCATTTTGTTCATTTGGCTCGTGACATGACATGACATTGGCAGGTTTTAAATTGATATTACTGAAACCATAAACAAATGAAATTAGGAAAGTAAAATATAGACAAGTAAGTAAACGAATTTTCGATAAAAGAGGCTTTCATTGAAATTGAAAAAACAGGCGCAAATTATGGTCATGGCCGAGAGCCATTTTGCCTTTCGAACATCACATGAGAATTTAAGAAACTTTAAATAAGCAAAAACTATGTAAAAGGTGGGTCTCGGGCCTCTTCCGGACTACCACCGATTTTAAAAACAAGCATGAACACATGTCTTTTCTACCAAGCTGCACGGGAAATCAGGAGCGGTGTGGAGATCCAATTTTGCAATTGCTCTCCAGGTTCTGCATCACGGATGCCTGATGTCCTAGCTTCTTCCTCGATAACTGCATCAATCTCGCCAAAAGGTTCGGACTCCTTCCCGAGACCATCATCACAACATATTCTTGTATCGGGAGCAG
Source organism: Solanum pinnatisectum (assembly GCA_035578085.1). Classification (NCBI taxonomy): domain Eukaryota; kingdom Viridiplantae; phylum Streptophyta; class Magnoliopsida; order Solanales; family Solanaceae; genus Solanum; species Solanum pinnatisectum. The sequence goes on along the minus strand of CM069080.1, from coordinate 5,743,700 downwards.
TGGTATAGATGAGGATTGGCACAGCTTGATCAGTCGACACTCTTGTTCTGCAACTCTACTTCATCATGCGTGGGGACATACCCCAAACCAAACTTTGCTCTCTGGCGAGAATGCGGATAGGCTCGATAATTCCTTGAAAGTGCTTTCCCGATCAAACACGGTTGAAACCACTCTAGAGCATAACGATGCAATCATCTTATATACGGGAGGCATAGGGGTTGTGGGGCCAAGTCATCACCGGTGGCATTTACGGCTCGCGTGTAGAAATCACAACCTTGAGAGACATCGTCGACGATCGGTGCATACACATTGGAATGGCTCCGCCATAAATGACCAATTCTGGTTCTTCCAAACGAATTTCATTATTTGGTGAAGAGTAGAAACTCTGACCCGACCATATGGATGAATGGTCTTCCGAAGCAAGTTATGGCGGTGTTGATATCCAACACGGAACTCCACATTAAAGTCGCGGGACCTACGAATATCGAGTTTATCGCGCGGTGTGTCTCTTTGCACTCCGTCAAAAGCCCTCACATTGACTTGGTTTTGTTGCAGCTTTCCCACGTCGAATTTGAGCTGCCTCAGAGTTGAAAGTGGACAAATATTAAGACCAGATCCGTCATCGACCAAAACACGATTTATTATCTTTTCTCGACACATACAGGTGACGTGCAGAGCTCTGTTGTGCATCTTGCCTTCAAAGGGCAGCTCTTCGTCACAAAAACTGATTCGATGTCCCCGAATGACCTGGTTTATCATGGCTGCTAAATTGTCATTTATTGGTGCCCACGGGAATATAAGTGTCATCCAAAGCCCTCATCAGAGCCTGTCTATGCATCTGCGAACTCATCAACAAGGCCCATACAGAAATCTGAGCCGGCGTCTTCTCCAAATGCTTCACGATTGAATAATCTTTCGGCTGCATTTTCCTCCAGAACTCCTCGGCTTCGGCTTCACTAATCGGCCTCTTGGACTGCTCTTTCTTCTGCACCCCTTGGGATAACTCTTCTGGTGTGTAACATCTGCCGGATCGGGTCATACCAGGTAACGGCCGTTTGATCACAAACTTTGGTCGGTCGGGAGTTTCGTGGCACGAGGCAACAACCTTCTCGGGTGTCGAATCACAAACTCCTTTTCTCTCTAATGCTCAGCGAAGCCCACGGCCCTTTCCGAGTGTCATCGAGGCGTCGAAACTATCGTCTTTGTTACGCACCAATCGTCACCCGTCTATCATATTGATAGTAGCGCCTCCATGATTTGGCAAAGGATTCGCATTGACATTAGGCGCAATCTCGGAAGGAGACCACTTTCAATCGTGTCTTGAATTTTGTGCTTGAGTTGATCTGATCCTCTGTATCATGCCCAACACTGTTGGAGTGATATGCACACTTCTGATCAGGTCTATAAAACCTTGAGCTAGTGTCAACCGGCTTAGGCCCCACTGGATAGATATATCCTGCCGCAGTTAATTGTTCGAATAACTTTGTTCGGCTTTCCACGAGCGGAGTGAAAGTTACGCGAGCTTCTTTTCAAATCTAGGACGGGGGGGATCGTAATTGCCTTGTTAGGGAGGAGGCATTTGACGATAATTTGGGGCATTTGGACGAGGGGTTTGATATCTGGGGTATGGGTTAGCTTGGTAATTTGGCTGTGGAGCTCGATAGTTCTTGGGGGCATTTTGGTAAAGTGGAGCTGGGGTTTGGTATGTTGGGGGAGGAGTTTGGTAATTTGCCTGAACATTGGCACAGTTGGGGGCGATGTTTTGATAGTGATGAGGGGGAGTTTGGTAGACTGGAGGGGGAGTTTGATAGATAGGAGGAGAAATTTGGTAGCTAGGAAGGGGAGCATTTTGATAACTGGGAGGAGGGGTATTGTGGTAACTGGGGAGAGGGATATTTTGGTAATCGGCCTGTGCATGACAAGCCGGGTATGAACTCTGTAAAGGTCGAGAACGACCTTGGAACGATAAAGATTTCCTGGGGGCCTTCTTCCCTTCATAAGAAATAGAAGACACATCTTCCCTTTTCTTTTTCAACAAACCCGAAGATCCGGGCGAGGCGGCAACACGGGCAATCTTCCCGGTTCTCAATCCATCTTCGATAGTCTCACCTACCTTGACTATCTCAGCAAATTTTGCTCCAACGAGCAACATAATTCTGTCATAATACTCGGGCTCTTGAACCCGCACAAACACTTCAACAATCTCTTTCTCAGACATAGGAGGCCGAACTCTAGCTGCCTCCTTTCTCCATCTGTACGCAAATTCTCTGTAACTTTCGATTGACTTCTGTTTCATCTTTTCTAGCGAATAACGATCAGGAACGATCTCTACATTGTAGGCAAGTCGTTCGATAAAGTCTTTAGCTAGAGCATTCCAGCTAGGCCACTGTCTTGTCTCATGAGAGGTGAACCATTCTAGAGCCTCTCCACTCAGACTCCGGCTAAAAAGCCGCATCAGTAGAGCTTCATCTCTTCCAACTCCCACGAGCTGGTCACAGTAGGCTCTTAAATGTGCCAGAGGGTTCCCTGTTCCTCCGAAAACGTCGAACTTTGGTACCTTGAATCCTTCCGGGAGGTCCAAGTTCGGATGAATACATAAGTCTTCATAATTCAAACCGGCGACTTCAGGAATACACTGTAACTCCTTCATGGCTTTTCGGATCTCTTCCTTCATGTCCAGCTTGGCGGTCTCTTCCTTTGACCTCCACTCCCTTTCTCGCTCTTCGTAATGGTCGAGCTCAGAACCATTGACATCATGCTCATTGGGGACCGGGATTTGAAAAGTGGTTTTCTGGGGTAGTGGTGGAGCAATGGAGGGACTTTGGGCATTTTGGGTGGCTTGGTAATTTTGGGGGAAAGTTTGGGGGTTGGTATGTTGATTTTGGTGACGGAGGGAGGTCTGTGGGTGGTTAACGTTTTGGCTTTGAGGGGGTGGGCCAGTTTGGAGGTTGGCATTTTGGGGAGGAAGTGGCATTTGAAAGCTGGTATTTTGGGGAGGGGGTGGTGTTTGGTAAGAGGCCGAGGCATAATGGGGGTTTTGGGTGGTTAGGTCGATGATTGCGGGGTTATGAGCGGGACTGGAGGGTGGGTTATGAGCTTGTTATGCATTTGGAGGAGGAAAGTGAAGTGAAGGCCTTCCATCTGCTGGAGCAGTAAAAGCTGGATTAGGCAAATCTTGCCTCCTCTGCATCTCAACCCGCATCTCAGCGATCTGTTGCATCAGTTGCACGATTAGCTCATTCTGATCGACGACGACAGGCTGAGCCACAACAACATCTGTTAAACCAGTATCCTCAACGTTATCACTCATTGTTGACTTGCCCTTTTGAGAACTTTGACCAGGGAAGGAATCTGTAGGCCCTTTTGATCTTGTGAAGTAGGGATGTTCAGCCAGCTTATCGACACAGATCAGTTCTAACTACCTGTAGAGGAAACAACTCAAAGGCAAATTCGTTAGTCTTGATTCATGACAAATAATACAAATATAGAGGACATGTAAACACATAAGAGTTGCTTTGTTTGAGAACATGTTAACCCACGAATAAGGGATTGATTTTTGAACAAGTAGGAATTTGCTTTTTTTTTTTTGTTTTTTTTTTTTTTTTTTTTTAAGTTTGGGACTACTGACTCAGAAAGGTTAAATCACGTTGAGCTAAGGTCTTCTTGCTGCATGCCTCGACATCTGTTGATGTGAATTCAATGTTTCCTTGTAAAATGGGAGGGAAAAGAGAATTTTTAAAAGATAGGGGCCGGGCCTTAAAAGGCTGCCTACGTATCTCGCAAGGAGAATTCAGGCCCTACGTAGTTCGAATACAAAATGGAATATTCATTTGACTGATTACAAGGAAGGTGAAAAGAAAACATGTAATAAAGCTTCTAAAACAAAGATTGTGCCTTCAGAAAGGTTTCTTCCTCTGACTTGTCAAAGCACTTTGGCTGCCGCATGGCCGATCAGGGGAGAAATTCAACTTGAATCCTTCCCTTGTTGATTAGAGATTCTAGATCATAGCGGAACTCGAGGCACACTCCAATGTTATGATCTATGGCATTGTGATAAGGGCACGACTTCCGATTTCAATTCCAGCGGATCAAATGTTTCATCATCCATTTCGATAGGACAAGACCGCTTTCGAACCAACTCACAATAGATACCTAACAGCGATCTCTTAAACTGCGTGAAAAAGTGACAGTAAAACACAGTATGATCGGTGACCGGCATACTAGGCTCCGGTTGGTCACATGTAAGAAGAGTGTTGTCACCCCACATATGGCGGATTCTCCCACTCGATTAGGTCGCGGATCTTGGCCTCGAGATCCACACATTCTTACATTGTATGCCCATTTGATGCGGATGATAGGCACATGTCTTACGTCGTCTCCCGGTTTACCGGAAATGGTTCCTCGGCGGGTTTGAGGATGTGTTCGATGCCAAGACGTTTGTAAATAAGAGCACATGGGACGACTTTTGCTACCGCGTTATGTTCCTGTCGATACGCCTTGAGGGTGATTTTCTCATTCCCTTCTTTCAAGCGTCCTTGGAAAGGAGGTCTGTAGACGATTTCTTCCTCAGTATCTTCTTCAGTAGTTTCAGGGTGAGTGTCCTCGGGGCCACTATTGGCTTCTTGATTGAAGAAAGAACATTTTTCATGTATTTTTTGGAGCCTCCTAGTTATATCTTTGTTGAAGACATCGTGTTCCTTCCGCATAACGACTGTTTCTTCATTCAAAGTAGCGTATCTTGCCATCTTAGCTGCCAATTCCTCGTCTAGTGCCGTATTTGCGACCCGTGCAATTGCTGTGGCGATTTCCACTTCCATTCTCCTTTCCCTGGTTTCTTGGATCTCTTGTTTGAGCCTATGCAGTTTCCTCCTCAGATCCTCCTCAATCAGCTCCATCTCGATATTTTTTCCTTTTTCCATCTTAGCGGCAATTTAACCTTTCCTGAGGAGACAAAGTAATTTTTAGGATTTGGTAGGGAGATTTTGTTTTTGGTAGAGAAACTCAAGACTCGGAAAATTTGGTCGGACATTTTGGGAGTGACTTGTGTTTAGAGTTGTGGAGATTTTAAGAAAACTTTCGAAAAGGAGTGGGCTAAAATGTTCTCATTCAAGGCAACAAATCACATAAACAGTTAAAGCACACAAGTAAACAGACAAATATTGCGTCCTAAACATGCATGTGACCCTTTTGCCAAGGGTGGTAGGCCTAGCGAATTGAAGGATGTATATGTCTTTTTAAGCCAATTCATTATCCCCAAATATTTCATCAATAGCATTCAAAATAATGTTTACAACATATAAACGGGGAAAATAGTTCAAAAAAGGAAATAATAACAAAACAAAGTACAAATGAAGGCAACCCCATACAGGAGACGATCACAGATTTCAAACTCCTGCTGAACTTTCACCAAGTTTGGTTCTCTTAGCAATGTTGACCTCTTCCCACATAGCATATCTGTTCGCCCATAGGTGTTCTCTAGCCAATCGAGCCCCTTCTTGATGTCTGAACCTCTCGACCGACTGAATCTGTTGTTCCATACTGTCATCTAATTCCGCTAAGCATTGTCTTGCCCTTTGTAACTCTTGCTTTAACTGAGTTATGACTCTGGCGTCTTCTGAATGCCGACGTTGATGTTCCAACTCATTCCTGTCGAACTTCTCTTGGAGTTGATGAAGTCGAATTTGATGTTTGGCTCCAACATCTGCAATAATATGGGGAACGTTTGGGCCAGGCTCGATAGTTCCGACAAGACTCTTCTTTAACCATTCCTTGTACTCCTTAGAACATTCGGGACGGAACCTATTTGGTACTGGCTCACCCAATACCCTCCGAGTCTTCCATGTTCTACGTATATCTTCAGCATAGGAGATTCTTCCATCTTCATGATCGGTTGCAAATTTCTTCATGTCTGCGGTTTAGGGAATCTCTGCTTCCTCTTAGTTGTCTAAGGACTCGGCCGGAGCATATGGTCTAGTCCTCTTAACCCGCAACAAATATCAAGTAAGGAACCTTTTGCGCTCGAATCACCATTTGTTTTGTCACCCTTAAACATTCTATTGACCATCGCATTCTCTCTTCTCTTAGCCCTTGAAGTCTTGGATACCAGAATTTTAGACCTTCCGTTTTGTTGCAATGATTATGGTACATCCACCAATCATGACCTGCAAGTTGGTCTGATCGCCTCAACGGGTCTGGTTCTTCTGGATTATGGGCCTTGATTAAATGTCTCATCATCCACCATTGAAGTATCAAGTTGCATCCCTGAAAGAAACGCTCTCCGTTCTGACACTTATCCAGAGCCCTATAAATGTCAGCCAAAATCATGGGCGCCAAAGTATAATACTTGGTTGCCGACCCGTAGTCCACTCCATAAAAGATTGCGTGAGTGACCATTATTACACTTGGATGGATAGTGTAGTTTGGTCCTTGTGGAAATACCATCGTCCCAAGTAGGCATATTGCGAAGGCAAGAGGACGTGTCTCCTTCCATTTCTCTTCTGAGACAAACTCTTCTTTGAACTTTTCATAGGCTCTTGCACGTCCAAATCTATAGTAAAGCTTTCGAAGTGGAATGTTTGGCCCGGGCAACCTGTCCATCCAATCGGCTTTGACGAGTGACAATTTCTCTTTGATTTCGACGAAATCCCATGTTTTGGGAAAAAGAAGATCTGTATCGGGTTGACGTTTCCTCTTGTTGCACATGTCGACATTCTCGTAACTCGCCAGGACCTCTTCGATAGTCGGCGTCATTTCCACTTCCCCGAACCGAAACACCATATTGTCGCTGTCCCAGAACTTTACCATTGTCCCAATTAAACCGGGCCATGCCACCATTTCCATTAGTGACGGGAGATTGCCTATGTGTCTTTGAACTTTTCTCTTATCCCCGTTGTTCATGAATTTCCACCAAACTTGGAGATATGGGTCAGGTACGGTCACCATTCGGGTCCTCAGAGGCTCATGTACTGGATTCATCCTACAAAAGTAGACAAAGATAAGTTACCGCCACCCCCGTAGATAATTAATTTGTTTAAAAATGACATATACATCCTTCAATTATACACATAAGTATGATCGTCTTTTATTGGCCAATAATAGGTCAAATCGACGCAAGGTGGACTTCTAATGGGCCCAACACGCCTTGGGTGTTGGGTCGACTTAGTTTAAGATGCGCTAAAAATTGGGATTGGGTTCGCTCTACGCTAGTTGACTAAGAGTGGCTTTAGAAAGACCGGGAACCCAAGCGGACAACTTAGGCTGGAACTCACGATAACCATTGGACGCATGACGTACCAATAAATTACCGATTATTTCAAAAAAGGGTTAAGTATAAAAAAGTCCGGTTGCGGTTCCGCAAAACCATCCTTTAATATACTATACATACATATGGGAAAATGCCATGAAATGCAATGACAGTTATATAAACAATTTGAAACAAGTTTAACACAAATAAACAATTCATCAGTTAATAACAAATTAGTCAAACAAGTCAAATCCTATGGTTAGAACTTAATTAACTCCCCAGCAGAGTCGCCATTTCTGTTTTATTTTAAAATGTAAATAAAGAAAAAAATGACTAAGTTTCGAAAAATTGATTAAACTTATGGTTTAAGAAAAATCAAATTTCCGAAAGAACAGAGTCGCCACTTAATTTTTAGTAAAAAAAATCAAGAAAAAAAAATTTAAAGATTTCCAAAAGACCAAAACAGATAAGATCAATTGAAAACAAAGAGGGTTCGAAGTTCAATGTACATTCCGAGAAGGTGTTAGGCCCTCGAAATGTCCGCTAACTTGCGGTTGACCGGCGATTTGACTAAAATGACTTTAACTAATTTTGAAAAAAATTCAACCAAGTAAAAGAAACTCATTTTTTATTTATTTATTATCATAATTATTTATTTATTTATTTATCAAAGGGACAACTAAAGAGAAATCTTTCAAAGGGAAAAACTCAAATGTTGACCGGACTAGTAATGACAATAAACCAAGTATGAAATATAAAAATTATTATTATTATTATTACTACTATATAATTATCTTAAGGGAAAGTGAGCTAAAGGAGAGTTCTTCTAAAGGAAAATAATTCGTATAATTGTAAGACTAATAATAATATAACAAAGTATCTATATATGTATACACATATATATATGTATATATATATATATTATCTTTTATTATATATATATATATATATATATATATATATTTTGAATATGAGAAAGAAACGGCTACCTTTGGGGAAATTAATTAAAGTCAAACCAAAATTAAATAAGATGTTAGTTGATACAATAATAAATAAAGAGTAGGGAGAGAGATATCAAATTTGGTCTTTTGACCCAAATTTATGAACCTGTCCTAACACTACAATAACAAATCTATGGGTTTTGGCCCATTTTCGTGTCCAAGAGCCTGTGTATACAAAAATTGTATATCGGTGTATATGGGCTATATCTGGACCCGTTTTCATGTATACTGATCAGTATACCAAGTGTATACTGACCCTCTTCAACTCTTGCAACCTTTATTTCGATTTTTGGACTGTATGTCATCTGCGTTTGTGTATATCATCAGATCATAGTGTATATCGGCATATGTATAGTCCGTTTTAGACTTTCCCAAGGCATATAAATCAGTCCCCGCCTGTAATTTCTTTCCTTTCATTCGAACGGATGAAGGCCGACTCAAGAGAAAACTCAACTCGATGTAAAGGACAGAGTCCAAAGGACTCGAATGGGGCGATGTGTTCATGCCTGGAAGATGAAGAAAAAAATTAGAATTTGTTCTCATTACATTGACGGATAGATAAATAAATCAGTAAACTAGCAACAAATAACAAGGTACTTCATAATTAAATCAAACATAAATTATTGCACAACTTCCAAACAAAAGATAATTATGAGACCATGACAAAATCAACGATCAGATGGATAACATTAGCATATTCATTCTATTCGAGAAAAAAAAAATTCTAAAAGAAAAGAAAAGAAAGGCAAAGAATGCTTAACCAAAAAATAGACTAATTTAGAACAAGAAAAAGGGATTTAAAGAGAGAACAAAACTCAAGATCATGATATCAAAATAATAATGACAGTCACTACGGGCATCAAATTTAATTAGTCTTGAACATATTCTCGCATCACTCACTTCACTTTTCTATTCCGAAATTTGACCAAACCAAGCTACAAACATCGAAAATTAAGATAGAAAGATGACATTTAGATGGGAAATGAACACTAGCTTAGACCTCCGACTTGACACACCATTTTATAGAATACTAATTAAAAAGGGAACATGGGTATATTAAATCATGGATTCACATATTAACAAGGGATGTTCAACTACACGCATTAATCAGTTCCAAACCTTATGCAAACAGAAAAGAAGTACTAGCATTTCCCTTAACACAAACAACAACAAGGTCAAAGAACAATAGTTTGCCTCCAACAGGTTAATCAACCTAATCCATGTTTAGCTCGAACTAACTAAATTATGCAACATATCATATTCGAATTCGGGGCAGCAAATACGGAACACTAAAGAACTCGAAATATTGACGCCTTGCTTGATTCTTTCAACTTGAGGTGAAAGAAAGAAGGATGCGACATCAAACACTTCCACATTATTATAGATTCATGGCGAACAAGAACAAACTAGGACTTTAAAACGACACTTTGGAATCATTCACAATTATACCATGAAGTATAAGAAGTCAGGAGCCAACATCCAACGTCTATATACATATCTAGATCACATTCATGACTAGAAGAACTGCAACAGTTGACAAAAATGATGAAGAATCCCCAACCCCTACTGACAACCATAAGCAAATGATCAACTAAAGCGACAAAATCGAACACACACGAAAGAAAGCGGTGGCGGTGTCGATTGACAAAGCGAAGCTATTCATCGACTTAACAACAATAAATAATCGAAACCAAACTAAATTTTTATCATTCAAACAGATCCATAGTCAAGAAACAAGCACATCAAGATGTTGAGCATAACGAAATGCGAGCTAAAACTGAGTTACCTTTAAGGTGCAAAGAACAGGTGACGAACTAACTACAATCCTTCCACCACGAGAGCGAAACGAAGAACTGTAAATTTGAGCAAAATTTTGGACTCAACTAACGGTTACCCTTCTCGTAAAACCGAGAATCGAATAACCCTTTTGTTTTCTTTGAATGGATTTTGTAGGTATGTTATGGCCATTGCGTCTTTGGTTTAAGTTATCCTATATCTTACCCGTTAGAAGTTTTTCAGCCACAAACAAGAAAAGAGGAGAGGATATTTATAGGAGGATACTAGGGTTCACGAATTTGAGGGAAATGAACGAATCCAAATTCGAGGCCTATTTCAAAATTCAAATGCAATAACTTTCTTTCACCTTTTGGACAAGCACCCTTTCCTTGCGACTTCAACTCATTTCGGAAGAAGAAGAGGCGAGAGGACGCCCGAGATCGATTCATTCGCCCTTGGGCGTGGCGTGTCTCGATCTCACGCTTCTGGCGGCGTAAACGCGTCGCGATTTTCTCGAAATCGCATGGAGAGGGCGTTGGAGAATCGGACAAAAAATTTGTAGCACTACCCTCTGTTGCTACTTTTTCGTTCACCGCCACTCGCTTCCGTTTCTTTGTTGTGTGTCATTGACGCGTAATTCTTTGGAATTGGCGTCGTTGGTTTCATGCGGATTGATCTGAGTGAGCGGATGGACAAACGAGTGTGACGTTCTTTGCTTACGGAGATGTCTGCTTGCAGGTTCTTTTGGGATAAGAAATGGGAGAGTGGGCCGGGTAAGGTGTTGGAGTTGGGCTGCTGAATGGAACAAATAGAGGAGAAGAGAATGGGCTGCTAGGACTTGATGTAAAGGGGCCCAAAATCTTGGCTTTTAAATGAGTTAGAAGACAAAGTAAGGAATGGCTAGAATTGTAATTAAACAATAGCTCAAATAAATTTCAATTGTAACAAAATCGAACTCAATCGATGAACTTGATCGAAACTTACACAAGACGAATTAATATAAATTAATTAACGAGCTTCTTATTTTTTTTTTAACAAAATAAAATAATCAACTTAAGTATAAACTAATTAACTTAAAAATATAAGTGTTAATTAACTAAACCAATTAACCAACTACTTAAGTAAAACTAAAATCTTTTGAGGCAATTTTCTAATATTCGTAAAATATACTAATTACGTATATAATTATATGAAATATATTTATCACTTAAAACTTATAAAAGGGATAAAATTACTTTAAAATAAACTTGAAAAATATTTGGAGTTTTATAAAATTAGTTATTCTAAATTGTTTAAAAATTAAGAAGCTCGGAAATTAATTATTATCGGGGAAGGTCAAAATTGGGTGTCAACAGAGATCATTCAATTCAACTAAATAAGGGACTGCAGGTGGTCACTACAACAAATAATAAATTTTGTAATAATTATTTATCTGTAATAATATAAGTACCACTTTATTATATTTAGTGTCAATAATATAATAAATATATTTATAATATTATTGCATTTAGCATACTGAATGCATTAACTTAATTGTCACTAAATGTTTTTACAACATAAATATTTTTGCTAAAAGAAAAATCTATTGCCACTATTGTCTATTTTGCTATAGTGGGTTGAGGTGAGTATATTTCTTGAAGTGGTTTGTTAAAGTTCATGGGAGACTAATAATCCCATCTTCAGCATCCGTGCTAGCCTCTTATTGAGAGAAAATCTTCTCACAATCTTTATTATCACCATAGCGAGAGTTTGACATTGATACTAAAGATTCCGGTTATTGCTTGTGCCGTGTGCTTGGGATCCATGAGTTCGAGTCATTTGTTGGGATATGTGATGTGATATTGGTTGTGTATAAGAGTGAAATTTAGATGGATTTGGTTGCTTTGTAAGTTATGTTTTTGTTCTCTGGTGAATCTTTGAACCTCCTAATCAAGTTTTGAGGAAGAGAGGTACAAAAAGCATGAAAGAGATTAACAAAATAGTCAAAGTAATGTTATTGATAAGATTATTAGGTGAAGAACATTAATTGGATGGATGGATCTTCATGCCACATTTATGGAAGTTGTGCAACAACTTGGTGAAGGTGTTGAAATCGAGGAGGATGGATTTTCATGTCACATTTATGCAAGCTGTGAAACAACTTGGTGATGGTGTTGAAATCTAGGAGGATGGATCTTCATGCCACATTTATGCAAGCTGTGCAACAACTTGGTGAAGGTGTTGAAATCGAGGAGGATGGATCTTCATGCCACATTTATGCAAGTTGTGCAACAACTTGGTGAAGGTGTTGAAATCGAGGAGGATGGATCTTCATGCCACATTTATGCAAGCTGTGCAACAACTTGGTGAAGGTGTTGAAATTGAGGAGATTGGCAATCCAACTACTGAGGTGATAGCATCTAAGTAGTCCTCAACACCAAATCACAAAAGAGTGTATTGTTGAGGTAAATATGATTCTTGAAGCGATTCATAGAATTTCATAGGGAATTCATTTGAATTCTGTACATTGGAATGATTTCTATTATCCGAGAAATAATTAAACATGTTGAAATGATGTCCACCGTTATAAGTGTCAATTTGATTTTCTATCATTTTGCCGTTGAAATGGTTGAGTTCTAGATTTTGGATCAAGACATTCAATCCTGCGAAGAAATCATTTGGTGGAACTAAAGAAGGTACTACAAGTGATTGAGGTAAGTATGTTTCTTGAAATGGTACGTTGAAAAATAACTTATCTATTAGAGAGGATTTCATCTCCTCTATGGTGACATTAATCAAAGGGAAATAATCTGCAAGTGGAAGTGCTTTTTTATTTCTCAATTACAAGTTCTTAAATAGATGAAGTTATATTAATAACAGAAAACATCAATTACTCCTAATTTTTCTGCTCTAAACAACTCCACTAATCTTGTAGCCTAAAGACCAGAAAATAACGTATTTAACTCCTAAACACTAGCAACAAACAAACCACTAACGCACAATAAACTAGTAATTGTATATATTTACGTAACTATATAGTTGAATATAAGGAATAAATAAAATCAATTGAAAAAAATATGAAAAAAGACAAGAAGAAGAAGAAGAAGAAGAAGAAGAAGAAGAAGAAGTAGTGTGTTTGAGAATTTTTTGATATAAGCCAAAGGAACTTCAAAAAGTTAGGTATATTTGAGAAAAATTTAAATGTAAGAGAAGGAAGAAAAAAAGTACAGTGCATTAATTTATTTTAAATACAAGGAAAAGAAAATAAGATTTATTTTTAAAACAAAACACACACACACATATATTTATTTATTTATGCCTCCACGTAAATAGAGTGTGACTCGGAAATTTCTGTCATGGTTTAAGAAGGGTATAAGTTGACAAAAAGGATGAATACAGAGATATTTTTAGCAAAATAAGTGAAAACAAGATATTTTTTTAACCTTTTCCCATAGTTCATGGGTATTTTAAATCGTTTTCCTATTAGAATATGATAATAAGAGTAGGGCCGTGTATCGGTCAGTTCGGTTTTGAAGTTTATCGGTTCAACTAATAAGTTATCGTTTTTTTGTAGCCATCCTAAACCGTTAAGAACCATTAAGATATTGACTTATCGGTTTATTGGTTATTGATCGTTATCGGTTAACCGTTAAGATTTGACACCAAAAAATAATAATTAAAAATCACTTAGAAACATGATGACAAACCAAATAAACCATGCGCATGAGTTGATAAATGTATCTTGCTAAAAACCAACACAAACACATTGTAGAATAACCAAAAGTTTGAGACTGTCGGAAATAAAAATATGAAACTAAATTCTAAGTTAAGGACTTTATATACCAAAATGGTATAAATATAATTTATTAATTTACTATCGGGTTATCGGTTAACCCGATAAGAAAAAACCTCAAACCGTTAAGAACCGATAACCCGATAATAAAAAAAATAAAAATCATTAAACCAATAATCCGTTACAGATGAACCAATAACTTTTTTTTTTGGTTTATTATCGGTTTCAGTTTGGTTTTGAACAACCCTAAATTAGAGTTTAGAGTTTAGAAAACCTTCTTCTTCTTAGTTGATTATCCTTATATAGAGATGTACGCCAAAGCCCTCAACATAATTTTGTAACAAATCTATGGCGTCTAAAGGAATATTTTCCGCATTATCGAATGATCTCTTCTCGGAAAACCTTTCTTCTCTAAATCTGAAATAAAGAGCTACAACTTGTCTGGTTTCCAAAAAGTGGTATCAAATGATAAAATCATTGAACGATCACAAATTTGTATAAATACAATGTGCAAGCTGAAATTCACGTGCTAAATCTTCTAGAAACTTCTTTAAACTTCACTCTGTTGTCAAATTTCCCATCGACAATACTAATTTAACAGAGATTTATTTGCTTGTACCAGATTCTAGTATTTTTGACTTTTCGTTCGTAAATCTTGAATCGAGATTATTAACCATTCTGCATTTAAAATGTTGCCCTATTAATGAGGACTATTTTAGTTGTTTCCTTGTTTGAAAGAGGTATGTTTTAATCGCGTTCATATTTATCCCATAAAACTCTCTCCAAACCTATCTGTAACTGTTCTTTGACCATGTGAAGAGATCATTTAGCGGAACTAAAGAAGGTATTGTAGGTTGTTGAGATAAGTATGCTTCTTGAAGTGGTTCGTTAAATTTCATAGGGAACTTATTGTTTGAATTTAGTACATCGAAATGGTCAAGTTCCAGATCTTGGTTCCAACCATTTAACCTTGTGAGAAGAAATCATACTGGTTGAACTAAAGAAGGTACTGCAGGTGGTTGAGGTAAGTATTCTTCTTGAAGTGGTTCGTTGAAGTTTATAGGAACTCATTTGAATTTAGTACATTGAAATTGTCGAGTCCTGGGTGTTGGTTCTACCCATTCAACCTGCAAAGAAATCATTTGGTGGAACCAAAGAAGGTATTGCAGGTGGTTGAGGTAAGTAAATGCTTCTTAAAGAGGTTTGTTGAAGTTCATAGGGGACTCGTTCGAATTTAGTACATTAAAATTATCGAGTTTTGCTTGTTGGTTCCTACCATTCAACCCTCTAAAAAGATCATTCGATTCAACTAAATAAGGGACTGCAGGTGGTCACTACAACAAATAATAAATTTTGCGATAATTATTTATCTGTAATAATATAAGTACCACTTTATTATATTTAGTGTCAATAATATAATAAAGATATTTATAATATTATTGCATTTAGCATACTGAATGCAATAACATTAACTTAATTGTCACTAAATGTTTTTACGACATAAATATTTTTGCTAAAAGAAAAATCTATTGCCACTATTGTATATTTTGCTATAGTGGGTTGAGGTGAGTATATTTCTTGAAGTGGTTTGTTAAAGTTCATGGGAGACTAATAATCCCATCTTCAGCATCCGTGCTAGCCTCTTATTGAGAGAAAATCTTCTCACAATCTTTATTATCACCATAGCGAGAGTTTGACATTGATACTAAAGATTCCGGTTATTGCTTGTGCCATGTGCTTGGGATCCATGGGTTCGAGTCGTTTGTTGGGATATGTGATGTGATATTGGTTGTGTATAAGAGTGAAATTTAGATGGATTTGGTTGCTTTGTAAGTTATGTTTTTGTTCTCTGGCGAATCTTTGAACCTCCTAATCAAGTTTTGAGGAAGAGAGGTACAAAAAACATGAAAGAGATTAACAAAATACTCAAAGTAATGTTATTGATAAGATTATTAGGCGAAAAGCATTAATTGGATGGATGGATCTTCATGCCACATTTATGGAAGTTGTGCAACAACTTGGTGAAGGTGTTGAAATCGAGGAGGATGGATTTTCATGTCACATTTATGCAGGCTGTGAAACAACTTGGTGATGGTGTTGAAATCGAGGAGGATGGATCTTCATGCCACATTTATGCAAGTTGTTCTTATAACTAAGCATATTACACATTGAAAAATTCAAATTACACATACAAAGTTCTTATAAATAAATATTTGACAATAAATTTATTTATAAGTTTAATGTGCAAGGAAGTTATAATCAACAATTAATAGTATATCTTATTAGATATGTGTGGTATTTATAATTTAAAGTTATATTTTAAAATACTTAATTATATATTTAGAAATAAATATCATTTAATAACTTACTATAGAGAAATTATATAATTTTTAATGCTTGTAATAAATAATATATCAATTTGATATACAAGTAAAAAATATTTTTTTTTATTTTATATAACTCTATCAATGAGGAAGTAATTTAACTTCACATTAATAAGGTATATACTAGAATTTTTCTACTTAAAAATAGTGCTTAACTAATTCAATAATACACAATTTACTATAAAATAATTAAATCAAAATTAATTATAATTATGATAGTGTAACATCTCGCAATTTGAAATAACTAGGAAGAAGCTAAGAATTTGAAATAGTCATTTTTGGAAAGAACGAAAATCTGGAAATTTTGTTAAGTTAGGATGAGTTGAGTTTTTGGTCAACTTCAAATGGCCATAACTCCTAACTCAGGATGAGTTAGGTGTATTTCTAGATATGGTAGGAAATATCTTGGAACAATATTTCCAACGCCGCAGAGTTTGCGCGATTCCGAGTTCGTATGAGTGAGATATACCCTTTGGAAGTTGAGCTGTTTGATTAAGGAAAGTCCAATCCGGATTTTGGAAGGGTATTTTGGTCTTTTCCTTACCCAATTATTTTAATTCATTTTTAGGAGTTTAATTGGGGTAAAGTCAGGTTTTAGTCAGTTTAGAAAAAGTGAATTTCACGCTAGGGCTTGGAGAAAGGAGAAAAGAGGAGAAAGGAGAAGAGAAATCAAGAATCGTCAAGAACATTCGAATTTAGCTTGTGGATTTCGTCAAGGGGTGATCCCTACGAGGTATGTGAGATCACATAGCATTGGGTTAGTTCACCCATGCGCCAATCATGATTTAACTCAGCGAAATATGTTTGATTTGAAAGTAAATCCTTTGAGTTCTTGATGAAATTCGTTTGAATTCTTGTGGGTTGTGTTGTTGAAATTTCTTGCGATTTGATTCATGTTTCCAGGTGTAATTTTGGTTTGAATCCATCATATATTGAGGGTATAAATGATTCTAAGTGTTTGGGGAAAGAACCAATTGAGTTTAGAGGGTTTAGAGATGAAAAACGGAGAAGAAAAGTCGTCAAACACCTGGGGAAAGGGGTGGGGAGTCGCGTCTTTGAAGTTTCACCCTTGGGGCGCTGCGCCAGCCAATGTGCCCCAGAACACGCTCTGAAGTTTGTCCTCTGGCGCCCCGCGCCTCTCAAAGCGCCACAGACGCCAGTTTTTCCCATTCTTCCCCCATCTTTTTGTACTAGTTCCTTAGCAATGTACCTATGTTACTTAGTTGATTCCAACACTCTTAGGTACATCTAAACATCATGATATTATCCATAAACATGAGATCCTAAACCTTGAATCCATAATTCAATTCAAGGAAAGTTAAGAGTCAAGTCTAAAAGTTAAGAAATAAGTCAAGAGAAGTTCATAAAGTTTTTCCAAAGTCTTTCACAAGCATTTTAACTTTGTTTTAAGACTTAAGTTTCAAGTTAAGCAAAGAGTAAAGAGTTGAGTTCATTTCTCAAAAAGCTATAAGGGAACTAAGTATTCCCAAGAGTTTAAAATGTTTTCACATTTGAGCAAGAAAGGGAACATCGATTCCAAGAGAGCTTTTAAGCTAAGTTTTGAGTAATTATCTCAAACCAAAGAAAGAAGTTTGTTTTTAAAAACATATGAGATAAGTATATTTTTGGGAGTAGTATTGAGCACCGATATGGGGATGCGAGTTCATATTAACTCAAGTCTCCATAAACCATGTAGTCATCATGGGTAGTAAAGGATCATACTTTTTAGATGACGTACTCCTTAAGATGCTTTTAGCATAGACTAGTGGATCCACTTAATTAAGGCGTTCTATATGACGGCAAAGTATAGGACAGTTCTGGCAGCGTGGGCAAGACGTTGTATCACTACTTAGGCTCATAGTGGTGGTTGTCAATTAGAGAATCTCTCACGGAAACTATATTACTTTATTATATGAGTAAAGCTGAGTTTGTTATTGCATTTTATTTAACGAACTAAGTTGTTTTCTACTGTTTTAAAGGCTTTCTATAGATTGCATGTGTTTATTGCTTTATATTGAGTTAAGTTATTCAGGAGTTGAGTAAAGCCAAGGTAAGTATTTCTTTCAGATTCTTTTCAAGCCTATGTTATGTTTAGCATTCCAACTCACATACTCGTACATTTAATGTAGTGATGCCAGTTGGCCTGCATTTTATTATGATGTAGACGCAGGTAACCAGGATCATCACCCAGCACCTCGTTGATCCAGTTGAGCACTCAGAGTCTGTTGGTGAGCCTCCTTGCATTCCGGAGGATTCCTTTTATTTTGCTTTCAGTATTTCATTGTTAGGATGATCAGGGGTCTTGTCCCGACATCCCTCTTTGTTTTAGAGGCTTCATAGACAGTCATACAGTTAGTAGTTCATTTGTCTTTACATTATCATTTCATATGTTAAGACTTGAGTTGCTATTTTGGCCAAGTTGAATGTTGAGTTTTAAACATTATAGTTATTTTTCCAATGTTATTATGGAAAAATAACTAACCATATAATTTCAATAATTTGTATCTTTGAAATAAAAAATCAAAATAAAAAATGGTATATATGGTTTTTGGTGATAATTAATATTAATTATATATTATCTAAAAATATTTATCTTGAAATCTGTGGTAATGTTTCAACACCGTATAAGATTGATATTATTGTATCATAATTTATTTAACCAAAAAGTATAGTAATAACAACAAAATCCCCCAATATTTTCCCAAGTAATAAATTTCGTAGGTAAATCCCCAACAATAAGTCCCTAGCTAAATCTGCAGCAAATAATCCCCCAATATTTCCCCAAGTAATATATTTCGTAGGTAAATCCCCAAGAATATGTCCCCAGATAAATCCACAACAAATAATCCCCAAATAATTTCCCAGGTAATAAAATTCCACATAAATTTCCACTAGAATATCTCCATGTAAATTCATAGGACAAATTACCTGGAGATTTTTTTATGGATAAAAAAAAGGATTTAAAAAAAATATTTATTTGTCCATGTACCTGCAGATTTACCTAGAGATAATGTACCCACCGATATATTTCCCCAGGTGATGTCACAAGTACAAAATTCGTGCAATAAGGCGCCAAATTAACCTACGGAATTTGTTGGGAAAATATAATTCGCTGGTAATATATCCTAATATTAAGGAATTTAAAATATTCGCAAGAAAATCCTCATCTATTTCAAGTGAAATATTTTCCTAGGTAAGATTCTCATGTAATTCACAGTTTTCTTGTAGTGTTTTCTCATAGTTCACGAGTAGTTTAAATCGTTTTCCTATTAGAATAAGGTAATTAGAGTAGGGTTGCGTATCGGTCGGTTTGGTTTTTGAAGTTTATCGGTTCAACTAATCGGTTATCGGTTTGTAGCCATCCTAAACCGTTAAGAACCATTAAGATATTGGCTTATCGGTTTATTGGTTATTGATCGTTATGGGTTTAACCGTTTAGATTTGACACAAAAAATAAATAATTGAAAATCATTTAGAAACATGATGACAAACCAAATAAACCATGCACATGAGTTGATAAATTGTATCTTGCTAAAAAACAACACTAACACATTGTAGAATAACCGAAAGTTTGAGACTGTTAGAAATAAAATATGAAACTAAATTCTAAGTCGAGGACTTTATATACCAAAATGATATAAATATAATTTATTAATTTACTATCGGGTTATCGGTTAACCCGTTAAGAAAAAAACCTCAAACCATTAAGAACCGATAACCCGATAATAAAAAAAATCAAAACCGTTAAACCAATAATCCATTACCGATGAACCAATCACTTTTTTTTTGTTTGGATTATCGGTTTCGGTTCGATTTTGAACAATCCTAAATTAAAGTTTAGAGTTTAGAAAACCTTCTTCTTCTTAGTTGATTATCCTTATATAGAGATGTAAGCCAAAGCCCTCAACATAATTTTGTAACAAATCTATGGCGTCTAAAGGAATATTTTCCGCATTATCGAATGATCTCTTCTCGGAAATCCTTTCTTCTCTAAATCTAAAACAGAGAGCGACAATTTGTCTGGTTTCGAAAAAGTGGTATCAGATGATAAAATCATTGAACGATCATAAATTTGTTTAAATACAATGTGCAAGCTGAAATTCATGTGCTAAATCTTCTATAAACTTCTTTAAATTTCACCCTGTTGTCAAGTTTGCTACTCACAATACTAATTTAACAGAGTTTTATTTGCTTGTACCAGATTCTGGTATTTTTGATTTTTCATTAGTAAATTTTGAATCAAGATTATTAACCATTCTGCATATAAAATATTGCACTATTGTTGAGGACTATTTTAGTTGGTTTCCTTGTTTGAAAGAGATATGTTTTAATCGCGTTCATATTTATACCATAACTCTCTCCAAATTTATCTGTAAGTGTCCTTCAACCATGTGAAGAGATAATTTAGCGAAACTAAAAATGATATTGTAGGTTGTTGAGATAAGTATGCTTCTTGAAGTGGTTCGTTAAATTTCATAGGGAACTTTTTGAATTTAGTACATGAAAATGGTCAAGTTATAGATCTTGGTTCCAACCATTTAACCCTGTGAGAAGAAATCATACCGATTAAATTAAAGAAGGTATTGCAGGTGGTTGAGGTAAGTATTCTCCTTGAAGTGGTTTGTTGAAGTTCATAGGAACTCATTTGAATTTAGTACATTGAAATTGTCGAGTTCTATGTGTTGGTTCAACCCATTCAACCTGCGAAGAAATCATTCGGTGGAACCAAAAAAGGTACTGCAGGTGGTTGAGGTAAGTATTCTTCTTGAAGTGGTTTGTTGAAGTTCATAGGAGACTCATTCAAATTTAGTACATTGAAATTGTCGAGTTCTGGTGGTTGGTTCCTACCATTCAACCCAATGAAGAGATCATTCGATTCAATTAAATAAGGGACTGCAGGTGGTCACTACAACAAATAATAAATTTTGCGATAATTATTTACCAGTAATAATATAAGTACCACTTTATTATATTTAGTGTCAATAATATAATAAAGATATTTATACTATTATTGCATTTAGCATACTGAATACAATAACATTAACTTAATTGTGACTAAATGTTTTTACGACATAAAATATATTTGCTAAAAGAAAAATCTATTGCCTATTTTGCATAGTGGGTTGAGGTAAGTATATTTCTTGAGGTGGTTTGTTAAAGTTCATGGGACTAATAATCCCACCTTCAGCATCCGTGCTAACATCTTATTGTGAGAAAATCTTCTCTCAATTTTGTATCACCATAGCGAGAGTTTGAGATTGATACTAAAGATTCCAGTTATTGCTTGTGGCATGTGCTTGGGATCCATGGGTTCCAGTTGGTTGTTGGGATATGTGATGTGATATTGGTTGTGTATAAGGATGAAATTTAGATAAATTTGGTTGATTTTGTAAGTTATGTTTTTGTAACTTTGTTTTTTGGTGAATCTTTGAATCTCCTAATCAAGTTTTGAGGAAGAGAGGTACAAAAAGCATGAAGGAGATTAACAAAGGAAAAATTCAAAGTAAGTGCTATTAATAAGATTATTAGGTGAAGAACAGAAATTGGACGGATGGATCTTCATGCCACATTTATGGAAGCTGTACAAATGGATCTTCATGCCACATTTATGGAAGCTGTACAAATGGATCTTCATGCCACATTTATGGAAACTATGCAACAACTTGGTGAAGGTGTTGAAATTCAAGAGATCAGCTATCCAACTATTGAGGTGATAGCATCTAAGCAGTGCTCAACAACAAATCACAAAAGAGTGTATTGTTGAGCTAAATATGATTCTTGAAGTGATTCATTTAATTTCATAGGTAATTCATTTGAGATCTGTACATTGGAATGATTTCCATTATCTGATAAATGATTAAACATATTGAAATGATGTACACCGTAATAAGTGTCAATTTGATTTTCTATCATTTTGTCGTTCAAATGGTTGAGTTCTAGATTTTGGATCAAGCCATTCAATCCTGCGAAGAAATCATTTGGTGGAACTAAAGAAGGTACTACAAGTGATTGAAGTAAGTATGTTTCTTGAAAATGTTCGTCGAAAAATAACTTCTCTATTAGAAAGGATTTCATCTCCCCTGTGGTAACATTAATCAAAGGGAAATGATATGCAAGTGGAAGTGCTCCTTATTTCTCAATTAAAAGTTCTTAAATAGATAAAAAATAAAAAAATAAAATAAAAAAACTATTAATAACGGAACACATAAATTACTCCTAATTATTCTGATCTAAACAACTCCATTAATCTTGTAGCCTAGAGACCAAGAAATAACATACTCAACTCCTAAATAATAGCAACAAATAAACCACTACGTATATATGTACGTAACTATATTGTTGAATACAAGGAATAATAAAATTAATTGAAAAAAATGAAAGAAGGTAAATAATAATAATAATAATAATAATAATAATAATAATAATAATAATAATAATAATAATAATAATAATAATAATAATAATAATAATAATAGCAATAATAGCAACAACAACAACAATAATAAGAATAATAATAAGAATAATACTAACAATAATAATAAAAATAATAATAACAATAATAATAACAATAATAATAATAATAATAATAATAATAAAAATAACAATAATAATAATAATAAAAAAAACAATAATAATAATAATAAAAATAACAATAATAATAATAATAATAATAATAATAATAACAACAACAACAACAACAACAACAATAATAAGAATAATAATAAGAATAATAATAATAATAATAATAACAACAACAACAACAACAACAATAACAACAACAACAACAACAACAACAACAACAACAACAACAACAACAATAATAACAATAATAATAAGAATAATACTAACAATAATAATAAAAATAACAATAATAATAATAATAATAACAATAATAATAATAATAATAACAACAACAACAACAACAATAATAATAATAATAATAACAATAATAATAATAATAATAATAATAATAACAACAACAACAACAACAACAACAACAACAACAATAATAATAATAATAATAATAATAATAATAATAATAATAATAATAATAATAATAATAATAACAATAATAATAAGAATAATAAGAATAATAAGAACAACAACAACAACAATAATAATAAGCGTTTGAGAATTTTTTTATATAAGATAATAAAACTATAAAAAGTTATGCGTATTTGACAAAAAATTAAATATAAAGCGAAGAAAAAAAAGTACGTGTATAAATTTATTTGAAATACAACTATACAAGACAAAGAAATATGTTTTTTTTAAAAAAAAATTAAACAAGAAACATATATACATAAAAAGCACATGTATATCACAACAACTAATTGAATTGGATTTACCTCCACGTTATCACATAAAATGCAAAGAAATATAAAAATTTTGTTTTAGGATATTAGGACTTTGTTAAGATAGAGTGTGACTTTGAAAGGGTACAAGTGAACCAAAAAAGATGAATATAGGGATATTTTTAGCAAAATAAGTGAAAACATGATATTTTTTTTAACCTTTTCCTATAGTTTAGGGTATTTTAAATGGGATAAGGCACAAGTACCTCTTAGACTATGACCGAAATTTCAGAGACACAACTTAATTAAACTAAGATCCTATTACTCCTGAACTTATTTTTTTCTATAATTTTGTACACCTTTTGTCTTATGTGACACACTCCGTGAATCCACGCAATTGAGGCGCGTGAGAGATATTTGGATGCCACGTAAGCCAAAAAGGTGCACAAAATTACAAAAAAAATGGGTTCAGGAATCAAGGGGTAATATAAGCTTAGTTTAGTTAAGGTATGTCTCTGAAATTTCATAGTCTAAGTATACTTGTACATTTTCCCTAATCGTTTCCCTATTAGAATTAGGTAAACAGAGTTGGAGTTTAGAATGTGCTCGAATCGAGATTATTAACCGAATCGAGCACATTGGAAACAACATTGGACCACTTTGTATCAAGCACGTGACTTTGGAAGTACTCTCTTTGCTCGTACCAAGATATGAATCTTTGATTGATAAATTGTTTAGTTACTTCCATCCGCGGACTTTGCTAGTGAGAGTGGATTCAGATGCCCAAAATTGTAACTTTATACAGGTATTGTGCAATGTTATGACTTTCATTCCTTCACTTAATTAGTATATTCCTAGCTTTACTGATCTCTTTCTCCCCTTTTCCATTGCACATACGAATTTTGTAGGTTCTATTGGACGAGTTAAAAGGCCAGAAAACAAATCGCAGCAAGCGTTATAAATCTAGTGATTACATGTATTGGCTCAATGCCTTGAAAAGCTTTGAGATCCTTGAATCAACTGCAACTACAAAAGAAGGCGCCCATCGACTTAGCTTGAAGCTCCATTGGTACTTGCCTGTTACAGGCATTCCCCAAGTAACAGAAAGCGTGAGATGCAGTACAAGAGTGAGAAAGCATCCAAAAAAGTTACCATAATTCGTTTGATATCCGAGTGATGGAATGCGTGATGGAGCGTTAGACTGCTCACAATAGTTCTATCTATAGTTAACAATAATATTGTTGATGGATTTTAAATTTACAGTATACAACTTATATTTTAGCTATGTTTTTCTTTTTTGTTCCAGCAATTTTGATCCCATTAGTCGAAATAATCAATGAAGAAGTGGATATGAAATGTAAGCTATAAAACTTACAATAGAAAAAAGTGCCAAATATATGATCTTTAATAGATGTACAATTTCATAGATATATGTAACGAAAATCTTCGAATCGAGTACATCAACAAAATTAGTTCCTACTCATTTCGCAAACTTAAAATGAGAATTTTTTTTATTCTCCCTCGTTAATATTGTTGCTTTAATAATCATTGCTTCATCTGCTCATTTTTACAATAACGTAGCTCATTTCTCCAACTGATCATACAATAGCTCATTTCTCCTTTTTCGAAGGCAAGCCACGTTGGCCTTCGAGTAAGAGTAAATTAAAGTATGCATTTCTACCGGAGAATCAGTTGTCTGTTAAGGGGGCTTTTAAGAGGGCGTTTGATAAATGGTCAAAAGTAACTCCATTAACTTTCAAAGAGATGGATTCTTATAGATTGGCGGATATTCAGATCGGGTTTTTTGTCAGAGACCATGGAGATGGTAACCCGTTTGATGGACCCATGAAGATTTTGGCACACATGTTTGCACCTCCAACGGAGTTTTTCCACTTAGACGGCGAGGAGAATTGGCTGGTTGATGGCGAGTATTTGAAAGAAGGGATGGTGGATCTTGAATCGGTTGTGGTTCATGAAATCGGGCATATATTGGGTTTGGATCATTCGTCCGAAAAAGAAGCAATTATGTTTCCGACACTTGAAGATGGAACGGGGAAAGTGGTATATTGAAGGGGTACAAATGTTATACGGGTCAAACCCAAATTATAATGTGTCAAGTACTGTTTACACACACCGTCAAGAGAATGATATTAGTGGATACTCCACTTTTAATTTTTAGCCGAATCACTAATTAAACTCAAATTGGCTAAATTCTTAATTCCAATACAATTGTATTTCATTTGGCCATCTTTTCAATTGCGAAATCTAACCAATATTTTACTCCTCTTAAAACCCTCCGTTCAGCCAATTTCTGGACCAAAATCAGCCCAAATCTCAGCCCAACCCCCACATTCCCAATACATACGCACAAGATACGTATACGCGTCTTGTTCTTATTTGTCTACACTGCTTACGTTTAACTTCTTGCTTAAAATTTGTCCAGTTACGAATTGAACTAATAATGTTGATTTTTGTTTACATATTAATCCATGAGGGTGTGAATTTGTGGAGTTAGCTTTCCTCCCTAAAGTTTCTCTATTACCATCTATATCTTATTTTGTTATTTTCGTCTAATATCTCATGAATTTGTTGTACATTTGAATTCACTTTTTTTATATCATAAACTGATCGATTATGTTTAGCTTGGTTGTTCTAATCACGGTTTGAATTTTTGCATTACGAGTTGGATGAGACCAATTGCCTCGAATCATTCCCAAATCCAAGTCCGAAAGGACTAACATACAGATCAGGAGGATGACATACATGTATGTAAGTGCTGAATATACAGGTGGAAAGGGGCTGATATAAAACTGTATACATCTGATATATACAAGATATATACACTTCGAAAATGGGCTAAAAGGCCCAAAACATGGCAGCGACCAAATTCCATGGACAGAGAGGATTTGGGCCAAGAATAGCCCAAATTCATTATTTCCTTTAATTGTCCGATTATTTTTGCTTACAAATTGTTTATTTTGATCGTTGTGTTAACCTTAACTTTAAATAACTTAGTTGAATTCCCTAAAAGATGAACTAATTTCTTTTGTGTTGGTTTATTCGATCTTATCAATTCTTATCTTTAGTTCAATTAAATCTTTGGTCAAATTGTAGCTATTTTTAATTGGTCAAATTATTTCAAGACATTTTTATTTCTAAAATGATTCAAAAGCCTTTTTCTTACTTAGTCATTTTGGCTAAAATTTTATTCACTTCCAAATTATTTTAAAAGTGTCTTTGTCAAAAGATTCAAATGTTTTCATTTTCTCAAAAGAAATTAGTCAAATATTTTTAGTCAAGTCGTCGGATAGCCGCGTGTTGGCGGCTACTTTAAGTGCTAATACCTTCTCAAAGTAGAAATAAGAACTTCTTACCCATTTTCTCTAAATTTTTAAAGGTTTATCTGTTAGAGTCTTTAAAAATTAAGTTTTCTTAATTTATTTTAAAAAATTAAGTGATGACTCTTTTTCTAAGTATTTTTCTTAAATTGTTCTATAGGAAGGTAAAATAGCCACATAACAAATATGTCAACAATGCCAGACTTGAAATTTGATCTACACATGTTGTCATTCATACCCTTTTAATTAATTGATGATTGCCCTTATTCTTTCTTCACCCTTGTTAGAAAAAGTATGACAATATCAGCCAAGAACTTTTTTTTTTACGGGAAACTAAGTCTGTGTCCCATAAAGGCAAAATAATTACAAACAAATACCCCATTTAAAATTACCCAACAAATGATGGAGTACGTTACCTCTTGAATAGTTATTTCAATTACGGCACAAGTCAGGACTCACCATGGACATTCTGAAGTAGATATTTATCATTTAGCAACAAAACATCAACCTCTTCATTTGTTGTATCAAGCACGCGCACATTGAGGAATAGTCATACATTTAGCCTTCAGGGGAAATTGCACAAATACTATATATATTGTGATGGTATCATAAAGGTTTTCCTAAGTCATTTGATGGTACATGAATGATACTATCACAATATATTCATATATTATCATAATATTGAAATAGTATAATTGAGGAACAACCACTATTTCACAAAGCTAATCATCAACCCATAATGTGAAACTTCTAAATCTTCAATGATATCATAACTTATATGACATACTGTTGTAGTATCATTGAGGAACAACTAGACATTCATGAAAATTGCACAAATACTGAATGATACCATCATAGTATATATATACATTGTGATGGTATCATAAAGGGTTTTCTAAGTCATTCAATGGTAGACGAATGATACTACCACAATATATTCATATATTATCATGATATAATTGAGGAACAACCATTATTTCAACAAGTCAATCATCAATCCTTAATGAGGGACTTTTGAAATCTTTAATGATACCATAACAATTTATTGCATAACATAAAATTGCACAAATAATGAATGATACCGTCGTAGTGTGTGTGTGTGTGTGTATATATATATATATAGTATCATAAAGGTTTTTCTAAGTCATTCCATGGTACATGAATGATACTACCACAATATATTTATATATTATCATGATATTGAAATTGTATAAGTGAGGAACAACCATTGTTTCACCAAATCAATCCTCAATCCTTAGTGAGACACTTCTGAAATCCTCAATGATATCATAACAAACCTTTAGGGAAGAATTACACAAATATTGAATGATACCATCATAGTGTGTATATATATTGTGATGATATCATAAAGGTGAATTGGGTCTGGCTAGGAAAGGAATATACTCTGTAATAACTTTGGCAAAATGGACATTTAGGGAGTTACTTAAGGGTTGACTATGGGATGGTAATTAGTTTGTATTTGTGGCCAGTTAGTGTAGTTTTCCCTTTCTTTTAAAAAACAATGGTTTGAGGCTTAAAGACAATTATTTCCAAAACAATTTTGTACACAATAAAGAGACCTAGTCCATTAAAGGAAATATAAAAACCAAAATAAAAGAAAACTTAAAGAGAAAAGGAAATATCTAGATGAAGAGGCGCCGTCAATCACCTTCATCTTTAGCCAATTAAACTCCTCCACAGCGCTCTGCTACCTCGAATACAAAAGAATCTTACATTGAACAAGTCGTATATAAGCTTCATGAGGTGACGCTGTTTCAATTACATCTTTCAAGCTAAGTATTTCTATCCTTCCCGAACCTTCATCTTCATTCTCTTGAAATACTTAGATCTAGTCTTATAAGTTAACTTTCTTGCATAGATTCTTATCCATGAATATGTTCGCCGCAAAGATCAATCTTCTTGATCTCAGAAGCTTATGATTGGGATGATGCAAAGGAAATCTCAGATAAAATCAATTTTTCATTTATAGATCTGAACTCTATGGATTGAAATCCAATTTTTTTTATACCACCATCAAAACTCAAATTCACAAAAAGATTACTTATTTTTGTGAGGTTATGTTTGGATCTGGTACTCCTCTGCATGCCTGTTTGAACAAAAGAAAACTTTAGTTCATCGACCAGTTCTGTCACGTCTCGAGCCTATACCCTAGGTGTGGCTGACAGTCGGAAATCATTACTAGTCTCAAGTAAATCCTTGCTCTGACTTACTACTGAACGGAAGGCTAAATACTTATGTAGAAACTTTAAAAGTGATAAACATTCACACCTCTGTTTTATGAAAAATCTGAAATATAAGTATGAATCATCATAATCTCTACTAAAATAAGATAGGTTATGGGACAAGATCCACGACTATCTAAATAATAAATTAGAATGTCTACTAAATGATGAAATAAATAACTGATCTGGAGCCCTCCGAAAGGAGCAAAGTCTCACCGAAATCTTATGGAGAGGATCTCAGTGAAGCATCTGCTATCGATCCTGAGTTCATGTATTTGTATCATTAGAAGATGCAACACCAAATGAAACACTGTTTAGACTGAACATGCATAATTAAGGAACAACTCAAAGAAAAAATGAATATTGGATAACTATGTAAAGTAAAGCATGCCAATGCATTGAAAACAATAAAGCTTTACAACTTAGATATATGCAATGATATCAAATGCTAAAATAGTATACTTTACTTTTCTTGGGGAGTTTTTCTAATTGACAACCATCAGTATTAGCCTCATGATGATACAACGTCTTGCCCACATTGCCAGAGTCATCCAACACTTTGTCAGGGTAAAGGACGAACTGAACTAATGGATCCAATATCTAGGCCCTTACTGGGGGCTTTATGATGAGTTACCCAAATCAATGACACGATCCTATCCTACGCTAGATGCTCAATTATGGGGTTTGGGTTATCTAAGCCCTTACTCAACTCAATGTTCAATACTACTTCCAAATCTTCCGATTCTGTCTAACTACATCAATGAAAGACTCATTCTCAATGATTTCTTATGCCTTCCCCCTTGCTTTAAGAGTTTAGAACATAGGACCATGATCTGAATTAATTCTTACTAAATGTTCCACCTCCAGGTGATCAAATAATCCTTGCAACCCCTGATTAGTGATCAATCTATCCAGCCTTTCAAATATGCAATCATTCTTAGATCTATCATTCCACCATGTAAATGGACTTTCTCTGAATTGTATTTTTTGCTAAGTCACAAGAAGAAATGCAATTAACAAAATATTCATGTTCAGAGTCAAGGGCAGGTAAACCTCCAATTTTCTCCTTCGAATTTAGAAGTACATTAGAATCCCCCAATTTTCTATTTGAACTGGTTTGGGAACGACCATGATTAGGGGTGTTCATGGGTCGGTTTGACTCGATTATAGGTCAAAATCAAATTGAAACCAATTTAATTGGTTCTTGAATTATCAAAATCAAATCAAACCAAATATAATATTACATTTATTGGTTTGATTGTTATCAGTTTTGGTTCGGTTTGATTCAGTTATTAACCATACACAAAAAATCTTTGAAAAAAAGATTCATTCAAAAGAGAGAAAAAAGACAACAATTCATTCAAAACGAAAAATACTTAGAACGATTAACATTACATAACTTTCGATCACTGAATTTACTGTGAATAAAACTTCAAAATTCACCATTTTGGCCTAGAGGAAGAGACATTGACATTCTTAGTTCCATAAAAAATTATCATAGACACTTATATACATGAACAAGTAGATAAATGTTCTCGTTTTGGACGTTTTTGTTTACATAAAATTTAGAAATAATTTTTGATGAAAACATATAGTATAAGATATTTAAAATTGTTTATAAAAATATATAATACTATGCATGTATAATAATAAAATATATGTATATAATTTATCGCTTCGGTTTAGTTATTTCTTCAATTTTTATTAACAAAATCAAAACCATGAAACCAAACCAATTATTATCGGTTTTTAAAAAATCTAAAATCAAATCAAACCAAAATCCAAATAAAATTAATTTATTTAATCGGGTTGGTTCAATTTTTCATTTTGAATTAGTTTTTATCCAAACCGTGAACACCCCTAATGATTATGATAAACAAAAGGAAAATTGATCACTTGTTCAACATATATGGAAAAACTATAAATGTGCCGTCTCTCCAAACTAGTATGAATCACTACAACAAAAATAATTTTTAGAGGCAATAAATAAACATGTTAATAAAGAGTGTTAAAGTCTTTACCGACATTAATTAGGTGTCATTAGATCCAATGTCGCTAAAGGCTTTAAGGACATATACAAAAAGTGTTAATTGCTGCTAAAAGAATATATTTAGCGGAAATTAAGAATTTATTGCCACTAAAGACCATGTTTGTTGTAGTGAATATACATTCTTGTTAAGCTTATTTTCACTCACAAATATATAAAATATTTCCCCTCTCCCACTCAAATGGTTTCTTGTTGAATTGAGTTTTGGTATTTTCGCCCTTTTTTTAGAGTGAGAGAGGGGAAATATTTTATATTTGTCGTGAAAATAAGCTTAACAAGAGTGGATATTTATGCTAGTTTGGACAGATCAACACATTTATCGTTTTTCCACATGTGTTCAACAAGCTAAGTGATCAATTTCCCTTTTTTGTTTATTCTTATTTTCATTTAGACTCACTTTTAAAACTAAATCAAAGTATATAATAAATGTAGTTACTCCTATAGTGCAATGAAAAGTACCTCGAATCGAAAAGATACAAGAAGAAACAATATCTACACAAGCTTCATTGAGAAGAATATGCTTATAATGTAAGCACAATAGAAAACCTCAATAACAAGAAATAAATAAACAACTTCAGTGATAAGAGCATGTCCCTTTTGGTTAATGTCTTTATAACGACCCATTAGGCCGTTTTGAGTACTAGACCTATTTCTTTAATAAAAGAACCTTTTCGTAAATTTTTAATGAGAATCTTAACTGTTCGTTTAACTACTTATTTGGTTGATGGGTATTTATCAAATAATTAATTTTTAGTTGATTATAAATGAGTCAAGTCTAAAATTTATTTAACACCCTAGCCCATCTGTAAAATATGTACTAAGATCAAGAGACAAATAATGAAAGAAGATGAATTTTAAAGTGGATAAGATTTGGGAATGACATAACTGTAAGGAACAAAACTTATGGTATCACGATTCAAAACTGCCCCTAGTCGTAACACAATGCGCTTCATAAGTGACCCCAAGCTAACTCATTGTCGGACATGACATTAAGATTTAACTGAAGATAACTGATGTAGAAACTAAATTGAGATGAATGAGCAAGAATGTAAAATTAGTGCTGTCGCCATTACCCAATACCACCAGCATATATATTTCCAGGTAATGCATTGATGACACTCTTCCAGCATCGCCTGGATAGAAATACTCTCTTAATCGAATTTAGATGTTAAAAGGATGGTCTGGGACCGAACATGGGTACATCCTATACCAAAGTCAACAACCCAACCCAAAGGGATCTTGTACTTGTAATTCCAATGTCAGGATGTACCCATGTTTTGTCCCAGAAAGTTCTGTTAACATCTAAATGCGATTCATACAGTATTTCTATCCAGGAGATGCTGAAAGAGTGTCATCAATGCATTACCTGGAAATATATGTGCTGGTGTTATTGGGCAATGGTGACAACACCAATTTCATATTCTTTCTCATTCATCTTAATTTAGCTTCTGCATTAGTTGTCTTCAGTTATTGTCTATATGAATCTTAGTGTCATGCTAGGCAACGGGTTAGCTTGGGGTCACTTAAGAAGCGCACTATGTTACGACTAGGGGTAGTCTAGAATCGTGACACCATAAGTTTTGTTCCTAACAATTATTTCACTCCCAAATCTTATCCATTTTAAAATTTATCATCTTTCATTATTTGTCTGGAAGAATTTCATTCTTAACTAATCTTTCCAGCCTTTCTTTAGATATGTGACCTAAACGTTTATGCCACAAGTAAGCAGATCGCTCATTCACCAAACTTCGTTTGGTTCCAACATTATGATGCAGAGTTAGGAGTGTTTCAGCAAACAAATTATCAAGATTCAGTTTATATAATTTATCACAAAGAGTACCAGTACCAATGAGATAATTATGCTTAAACAAACTAAAACATCCATTACCAAAATTAAAAGAGTATCCAGTCTTATCTAACTTAGATAAAGAAACTAAATTTCTCGAAAGAGAAGGTACATAACAAGTTTCAAGTAAATCTAAGTGACGCCCAGTATCGAGAATCAAACGATAAGTCCCGATAGCTTTAACTGGAGCCTTCACTCTATTCCCCATGTACACATATCTTTCATTCTTGTTTATGGTCTGGGTTGTAAGGAATCCGTGCATCATATTAGAAACATGAACAGTACAACCAGAGTCAATCCACCAAGTATTATAAGGAACTTCAATTAAATTTGATTCGAGACATGTAAAAGCACAAGACTTACCTTTCTTCTCAAACCATGCCTTACATTTCAGGCAATCTTTCTGAAAGTGTCCAGATTTTCCACAGAACGACACTTATCATTCTTATGTTCCTTCTTACGTACTTGAGATGAGGACTCATTAACATTGTGTTGCCTCTATTTTCCCTTAACATGCTTCTTTCCTTTCTTTCTAGCTCCTTGATGACTTACAAAGTTGATGGAGTGGGTTCCTTAATTCTTGAGCCTTATTTCCTCCTGAACTAACATTCCGTGTAATTCCTGCACGTTCCATTTGTCTTTCATGGTGTTGTAGTTCATTTGGAAAGGGTCGTACTCAGACGGTAATGAGTTGATGATTAATTGTACAAGAAAATTTTATTCCACTTCCATTCCCAAAGACTTAAGTCTTGCTGCTACGTTTGTCATTTCAATGACATGCTCATGCATGGTACATGAACC
Organism: Solanum pinnatisectum; assembly: GCA_035578085.1. Taxonomy (NCBI): domain Eukaryota; kingdom Viridiplantae; phylum Streptophyta; class Magnoliopsida; order Solanales; family Solanaceae; genus Solanum; species Solanum pinnatisectum. The sequence continues at coordinate 5,709,954 of CM069080.1, read as the reverse complement.
ATCAAACTCCATGGTGGTCAAAGTGCCCATTAATGTCCCAGCAAGAGACTTATCAGCAGTTTGAGAGGATTCTTCCACAAATTTCAGAAATTCTTTTGCATTCTCAATTTTGGGAAGAGTAGTCGTAATATTGCCCGCAATATTCATTCGCATGAACATTAGGCCTAATTTGTTAGACCGATCCCAGTGCTTATAACGGGACCTTTCTTCAACGCTGCTAGTTTCAGTAATAGCAGTTGGCTTCTCAGTGTAAAGTGCAACATCAAGATCTAAAACTCCTAGATGGAATTTGATCTATTTGCACCAGTCTGAGAAGTTAAGACCATTAAATGTCGTAACAGAGGCAGAATGCGAATGAATAGCAAATGCTGCAAATAAAATATGCTCATTTGTTAATACTTTGAGTTATGAGTTTAAACATACTATTAGATTCAGAAAAGGTTTATGTTATCTTAAATGTATACTGATGTCCTCCTTTGGGCGAAACATCAAAATACAACTTTAAACATAATGATGCTTAAAAATGAATTTAAAATCAAAATAATGTATTCTTAATAATATTTATTATCTTTGGATAAATAAATAAACTAAGGATACATCTAAATTATCTCCTTAATGTTAATGGTTATATGAACAAACAATCAACCTTTGGGTGATTCATAAATGTCTTATAACCAAAATCTCCAATTTACCCATAAGTGTTATATCAGTTATAAACATCAAAATTATTGGGTAATTGAATTTAAGTTAAATCATTATTTTGGAATTAAATTCATAAAGATTTTACCACTTTGGTGAAAAAAAATCCACTTACATAATTCCATATAATCATGAAATTGTTTTGTTAACTATATAACGGAGGTCATAAGCACTAAACCAAGTATGGTTCATGAAAACTCCAGTAAGTGTAATACACCAATTATTGAAATCCAGTAATAGAAATTAATTTTTTTATTATTATTATTCATCATTGAATCAAACAAAATTAATATTCATCACTGAGAGACATTAAAACAGTACACGATAACTTCACCAATTTTCTCAAAATTTGTCAAGAACAATCTCAAGTGAATAAAGGCAAAAAGAACATTGTATGCCTTCTACAGCAATTTCAATTTTGAGATCACTACTTCTATTATTTTAATAATATACATAAGGACAATCAATTCTTAAAGAATAGAGAACAGAATATATTTCAATTAATGTACGGCTTGTCTTCTGCTTCTATCATTATTCGGGAATTGTTCCTTTTATTTTCCTTAACAAAATATTTAGTGAGTAATTTATCAAACCCCGCAAATAGATTTAATATCAGATTATAAATCCTTAATTACATAATTAGGTTTTACAAAATCAGAAGAAAACATAATTTTAATGGAAAATCATTAGTTCTTAAACCTGACTCTGATACCACATGTAAATCTATTAAGATTTCAGAATTGTAGAACTTAATGATTTTCACATAAAATTCTATAACAATAAGCCAGTCAAGATACATACCTGAATTATTCATAGTTTTCTTCTTGACCAATATTAGCGGAAGCACTTTATTTTCTTCTGTTCTTAAACCAAGAACTAAGTTTTGTTTCTCTCTATTTACATTACGGTTCAGAATAGTTTGATGGAACTTACTCTATGTTTTGGCAGAGAAAGGACCCCTTTTATAATATGGAGAATAGAACAGTTATTTCTCACGTTCCATCAACGTGAGTTGTGGATAATAGGGGGTAGTTTTTAACTCACTAGGTAACTTCCCCATACAGGTTTAGGATTTGACTTATTTAATTATATTAAACCAAAAAATAAATTAATTATGTGGCCATAGAAACTTACAGCTCTCTGTTTCAGAGTTAGTTGATAGAGGATTTTCTGGCAGATATCATATGGTAACTCGAAAAATAATTCATCACGAACATTAGAGGCGATGAGATAAACTTTAATGAGTTTTCTAGGTTTGACCGTGTAAGTATGGAGAATAAGGTTTTATAAAGCCATTACATAAAAGGTCACTTAATTATTGAAAATTATTGGGATAAGGCACGAGTAAGTGTACAAAATTACAAAACAAATGAGTCCGAGATGATAAAGTCTCTGGAATTTCGGTTATAATAAAACTATAGTGTTTCAATTGGAATATTTTACTTCATTTATTATGACATAAAAAATAGTAGTTCAAATGATTATGAGCTTACAAATAAAAAACTCTCTGGAATTTCAGTCTTATTAGATGTGTTTTTTTTTACCAAATATACGCGGATTTTCGAGGGCCCGAGCACCCCATCTCAGCCAATCCCCTGTTGGATCAAGGACCCCCATGATCCTTAGAATCTCGACCTTGACCTCGAATAGGTCTTTTGCCTCTATTTCGGTCAGGTACATGATCTCGATATACATGATGAAAAAATGTAAATACCTACTCAAATTAAATGAGAATATACATTACTTAACCATGCTGAACTAATAAATCTACGACATCCACCCAATTCCCTACATAGCATCTAGACACCTCAATTCGTCTTCACTGTCTCTGTGGACACCTAATGTTGTTAGGCTGACATGAAAAAATATTTGTCTTCCAAACAAAATTGAGCTTGTGAAGTTTTTTTTTTTTTCCGCAAATTTACCACTAGACAGTGTCTAGTGGCCTTTTATTAAACATAAAAACTATCAATAGGGATAAGTGCAAGCAAGGGGAGCTAGGCCTTACCTTACTAATCCTAATGAAGTACCAAACGTCTAGAACCTAACAAGCATGAAGAAAATAAGAGCTAGAGAGAACTAAATATTTTCTAATCACCACAGAGTTTGTAATACACTCCATGATGATGTTACAAATAAGGATGCTTAAATAATGTAAAAATATGTCAATCAAGAAGAAAGTTGAGTTATCAGCCTCAAACTTTCTATTACAAATGCATGAATTAAAAAAGATTGATTGCCCATCAAAAGTAACTTGAAGTATTTTTCTCTTGTCTTCTTCTTCAAACCTATCCAACAACACTTGATAATTCATACTTTCTTTATGGATTTATTGGATCTTGTTGAACCTATTGGTATTGTCAAATGGTTCTGCTTTGCCTGTCGCATCGATAGGTGCCTTGGAACAAACTCATCAATCATTTTACCGTCCCAACTATGTTGCCTTCCATGTGTCTTCTTTTTACTTTTGTTGTTTCCTCAGTCTTTTTGCTTGTGAAGTCTTATACCCATCTTTTCATTTTTTTTTTATTTGCAAAAAACAATGAAAATTTAGTCATCCCCTTCGGCAAGTTCAAGTGATATTCACGAATGAAACATGATTTATAATTATCAAATTTGACACTATTTTTCACTTAGACACTCCAACTAGACTTTGTTCATTTTAGACACCTCATGTCATGTCTCGCTGTGTCATTTTGACACTTTTTAACATGACATAGTGAGTGTGATACACTTCTTACCAGCGCGTGGAGAGCTTATAGTTAACCTATTTTTATTTTTATTTTTTCTTCTTCTTCCCAAATTTAGCCACCATTTTTCAAAACTTAAACTCCTTCCATGGAGAAATAGATCTAATAGTGCTACAACACCAAGAGATTTCAAGCTTAAACAATTTTTCTTATTTTGTTGTCATTCTTCCTCCTTGAAATGTTTAGAAAAAAATCGAAATATATTTTTTTAAAAGAAAATCTAGGAAATTCTTTTAGGGAACTCTTTGTTTAGAAAATTTGGTTTTATTTGAAGTTATAAGTAAGACGAATCAAAATTTGCAAAGAAATTGTGCTTTTGTAAAATAATTCTTTTCAAATAGTTAAATTACTATGAAAGTATATTGGAGAAAGACAATCTGGATTGGGGAGAGGTTGGGGTTGGGGGTGGGAGGTGGTGAAGAAGATGATTTGACAGTGGGAGGAGTAGGGGGTTGTGGACTGTGGAGAAGAATATCTGGTGGGGGAGGGGTTGAGGATCAGGGGAGGGGGGGTGGTGGAGAAAACATATAGGATGGGCTTGTAAGTGGTTAATTTTTAAAAAAAACTATTTGGATAAAAATAGCTACGTGTCATTAAGTCATTGGCCTTTTTTAAAAAAAAAAACTCAAAATTCATTATTTAAAAATTATTTTATATATGCCACATGTCTTTGTTTAATTCGTCATTTTGACACATCATCGATGAGTGTGTTACACACGCCTTACATATTTGGCTAATTATGAAAAAAAGTGTCAAAATGACACACCAAAACATGACATGAGGTATCTAAAATGAACAAAACCTAGTTCAGGTGTCTAAGTGAAAGTTAGTGCCAACTTTAGGGGATCATCGATGAGTTAGGCCTTTAATTTTCAACAACATATATAAAGTCAGTACTAGTCCTAGTTAAAGTGTCAAAAAGAAAGTATCGGACAAGTTCAGAAGGCCATTTTATGTATATTTCTGTAAGTTAATATTCCTTCTTATTAAACTATAGTATAAAATATTCATCCTCAAACAGTATAATGACAAAACCTAGAAAAGAAGATCACAGGCTCCTAAGAAGAAGATAATAAATATAAAAAAGGCTTTATCAATATTTATCACATTTGTTCCTATGTAACGTCAAATGACAAAGACATTGTTAATAATAGAAAATGATTTTTTTCCGAATGAAATGAAAATTGGATTCATGTTACCGGAGGAAGAGAATTGACAGGGTGGTAGAGTCGTGGAAACGCCTGTTTCAAGACAAGGCTTCTCTATTGGAGATGCCTGAAAAATATAGCATGAAGAGGCTTCATAAGTATACATATAACTAGGTTGTATATTGTATACTTTAATATCGCATTGTTAAGTAAATTACCATTGAAACTCCAAACTAATCTGATTAGCGCATCGTCTTGTAGCTGATTCAACAATCTTAAAACCTTTCAAGAAATAACGCCAACACATGTTATTACTGTATTTATAATGCTTACTGCTTTCCAATTCCCTTTCCCAGCCTTTCAGTTGATCTAATAAGACCTACAAATACATTACATTATAAGTACAATGTTAAAAAAAAGAAAAAAAAAAAAAAAAGAAAGAGAAGTGAGAAATAAGAAAATATTAATGTGAAGAATAAAGTGCGGATGGAAGTAACTAAATAATTCATCAATTAGAAATCTATAACTTGGTTCCATTGACAAGAGTATCAACAAATCAATTGCTTGATTTGAAGTGGTTGAATGTTGCTCCATATATTGTCAGAACGAAATCTGTCCTCCTTCATACACAATGATTAATAATATTCAACGCGAATTTTCAAAATTAAACAGCTAGATGAACCCTTAACCCGAATTTAATAAGTTGTCAATTTGATTCAGTTGCTGCATCAGTTTTTAGAGAAAAGGTCAAATTATCACCCATAGCTCTCAAGTACCGAACCAACCTACTAATGATCTTAACAAGTGAAACTCTCGTAAATTTCGAGCTTTTATTTCAATTGGCCCAATTCCAGTACCACTCAAATGAACCTTTTTAAGTTGATTCAAATCAGGCAATAAGAAGGGAAACACGCCGAATTCGTTGTAGCAATTGATCAAGGTTAAATCAGCAAATAGAAGGACAATTGTTGATAAGTTTTACAAAATTTGTGGGAGAGATTTGAACGGAAACAAAATAAACATCTTTCAATAGATTCATCTCTTTAATATCATCAAATGCTTCATCCTCAAATTTGCAGTTTTTTTAAACTTAAAACGGTTAACAATACTCTGGATTGAAAAATTGCGGGGGACAATGCTACTGAGGTAACAGTAGCAATCAAATACAATTCCTCGAAATTGATGTTGTCGGAAGCAAACTTGACAACTATAGGATAGAGGCTGTGATAGCAGATTCGATGGACAATTCGAGAGCAGCAGTATGCACAGAATGTGCGGGCAGAAACTTGTTCTTGTAATACGTTGTCGTTGATAATGTTATCGTTAATGTTACACAATGATATAATGTCATGCCAAGTTTTACAAACATGGGAAGCAATTGCTCTGTTTCTGAGATCAAGAGAACAGAGGATTTTGTGAAGGATATCATCTGGTAATAATGCAGTACTACTACTGTTGTTGTAGCTATGCAAATTGCAAAAAGTAATGGAGGCCATGATGATTAGTTTGTAGTGTTAACAGAACAAAACTATCAATATTTAGGACATATTTTCCTAATTATATATAAAAAAGGCGTGTTATCAGGCAATTAGGGGTAAGAGTTTGATTTCTTATAGAACAAGGTTTCTTTTTCGATGAAAAATAGCATGTCTAATCTAAATTGTCTTACACTTAATTAGGAGGGGGTTTTTTCTATATAATATTAAGATATTTAATATTATAATAATTAAAATAGTAAAAATATTTTTTGTTATTTTAATATACGTGTGTGTGCAAAAATTGAATGGACCGATAAATCGAACGGTAAAAAGTGTTATGGTTTATTATTATTAGTTATTGGGTTAATAGTTTTGTAATGGTTTTATAAAAAAAAAAAAAATATTGGGTTATTGGTTCGGTATTGATTTTTAATATTGGGTTATTGGATAAATCGATAACTCATTAAGACTAGTAATTTACTACGTACATAAATATTATATATTAATTTCAATGTCTTGCTAGTTACTGTCTTTATCTTTTAGCCTTCAATTCACACTTCACATTGATTTTGAGTTCACAACTTCACATTATACAAAACGTCAAAATCTAAAGTAAGAACCTTATTCCGCTTAATTTCTCTTTGTATTACACTTGTATAGTTCTTTTCATGTTATTTTATTATTGTTTCTATTTTATGAGCATTTGTAAAGTTACATTATTGTGTTGTACTTAAATTTATTAGAGAAGTCATATATTTATTTTATAAGTATTTTCTTATTGGTTAAATCGAAAACCGAACCGTTAAGGACCAAAACCGATAAATCGAAAATCGATAAAAAAAATATCTTATTGGTTAACATATTTAAAAACCGAAAATCGATAAACCGAACCAACCGATGCACACCTAGTTGCATGTGTCTTAACATGGCATCAACTGGTATTTATGCCCTCTAACTTTGGGTCTACATAAGTAGGCACTTAAACTTATATAATTGAATAAATAGACACATGCATCATATGTGGCATCCTATATGGCAATTTTTGTCCTACTGCATTATGTCACATATGACACATGTATCTATTTGTTTAATTTTATACAAGTTTAAGTATTTATTTATGCATATCCAAAGTTGGAAGACATATAAATATATGTCAGTTGAGCCCAAGTTTAAAAACATATTTATCCTTAACAAATCTTTTATTTGAGTTATTTTATTAAATTAATTTTATTAATAATACTTTAGAATTCTAAATTTAATTAGTATTTCTTTATTTGTTATTTAAGAAAAAAGGTAGAAATGGAAAAATATAACAAAATTCTCTTAATTTCATAAATTGTACCAAACACAAGTTTTAGTGTAAATGATTCCCGCAGATATTGAGTTCCTATGTCTACAAGTACGGGTATAATTAAACTCATAACTTTTAACGTGAAATATAATTTTTTTTTAAAAAAAATTACTAAAAATTGTGATAAATAATAGACAAACTCATAACTTTAAATACATAATAAATTCAATGCAAAAAAAAGAGTTAAAAATTAAATCGTTATCATAGATCTACCCAGCTTCTAGCCATAGTTCACACGAATCCTTTTAAATTCAATAAGATAAGGCACTAAAATAAACGGAATAAAGATATCAATCAACTTTAAATCTTAAATTCGCCTCAGTAGGAACTGAATCCACCTATCTATTAAAGCCTCTATAATTTGCTAGCTAATCATGAAAAATGAACTACAATTTATTCATTAAATTAACTAAAAATGAATGAAAGAACCAACAAAAGTATTATTAATACATCAAAAACACCTCCAATATACACAAACAAATAACCAAAAAATAATAATAATAATAATAATAATAATTTTTACTTAGGCTTATTACACTTGTCTTTAATCCATTGGAAACCAGCAGTAGCACTTGATTTTACTTTTTTAACCCCAGTTGAAGCTACAGATTTAGTTTTCCCAAAAGTATCTCCAACTTTACTGGAAATCTTAGAATTATTATTTCCAGTTTTCTTGTCAAAACTTGTGTAGTTATTATAACTTGCTGGCTCTGGATCCCATTGATCTGCCCATGATGTCTCGTTTGAGTTGTACGCTGTATAGTTGTTCTTTCCAGCCATATACTTAGATGAAATCACGACTTCACAAATTAAATAATCAAACTTTTGATTGGAATTGAGATGAAGATTTGAAGAAACAAAAGGATTGTGATTTATTTATAGGTTGAATTGAATAAAATCAAAATCCTATGTTGTTTTGGAGAAAAAAAGATGGGGGAATTTGATCCTATTTATAAACAAATTAGATGTGTGCTTTATACGTGTATGGCTAGCGCGTTTTGACAAAACGTGTAGGAGATTATTAATTTGACTTTTTTAATTTTTTTTTTTTTTTTACTTGTCGTGGGAATATAGTTATTATTATTATTATTGAAAGAAGCTTCTTTGAATGGGGAAATTCCGGTGTTTTAACTTGTTTATTTACAAAATACTTTCATTGTCTAAATTTTCGCAAATCAATCAAGTTTTTTTAATTGAAATTATTGTGATTTTTAATATATTTTTTTACATTATTCTTAGGTGTATGAATTTTATTAATAATTGAAAGTTTTTATATTTGAATTTACTGTTTAGAGTTTTGAAGTTTGAATTTTAGATTTTTTGTTATGTTATATAAATTGAAACAGAGTAAACAGTTAATATGGGGATAAATAATATCAGAAAAATAAATTTAAAAAAATGTGCATTAATTTAAATGTGCAATTGATAATTTCATGACATATATTTGTGCAACTTTATTCCTTTTTAATACTCTAGATAAGTTGTTATCTGCGGAGAATTTTATTTTATTTTTAAGTGCAAGACGTGTCTCTTTAATGAACATATATATGTATTTTTCGCTTTTAGTATTATTTTGTTTGTGGTCAATTTTGGGTTCTGTGTAGTTGAGCTTTAGCGTACACACTTCATATTTTTGGGTGGCGTTTGATCATAAAAAAAAAGTATTTTTTTATTTGAATTTTAAAAATTATGTTTAATTATAAAATTTAAAAACGATCCGAATTTTGACTCAGATTTTGAAATGTATCACAAAATTATTTTTAGTTTGAAAATTAAAAATATATTTTTTAAATACTCATATTTTTCATAGCCAAACTTCACCTTAAATTTCTAATTTTATATGGAGATGAGAGAATACATGTGAATATTTTAAGAATAATCTTTACTTGTCAAGGAGGTTTTCTTATTTTAAAGTAAGGAATAGAACAAGAAAATAAAAGCAACTTGAGATAACTGGATGAGAACATAAATAGTATTTCCTGCGGTTTAATTTATGTGCTTTAGTTATTTTATGAATAGTTAAATATATTTTCTGTGATATAATGATAAATAAAAATAAATAGAAAAATATATCTAAAGTGTGTTTAAGATAATAATAATGTATAATATATAAATATATCTTTTAACTTGGTTTTGGTTAGCATGCATGTACGCCTTCCGACTTTGAATGTGCACAAGCAAACACTTAAACTTGTATAAAATTGAATAAATAGATACATATATCCTACGTAGCATAATACACGCAAGACATCATGTAGGACATAAAATTATTATATAGAACGTCATGTAAGAGAACACGTCTATTCATTTAATTTTATACAAATTTAAATACTATATATACACACAGAATTAGATGATATAAATACCAACGAAAACTAAGTTAATTTTATGTTCATATGGAGAAACTTTTCCTAAAAAGTGGAACTTTCCTAGAAATGAATATAAAATATGCCTTCATATATTGTGAGGTCGATTACCAAATTCTCTTTCTACCACTATTTTTTAGTAGCCATGTTTAATTAGTTAATTAACTAATTTATAATTCATTAAATTATCCTCTTTTCGCTTATATTAACAATTACTTTATTTCAAAAAGAATTATCAAAAAAATAATTGTTATTTTAGAATTCAAGAGTAAATTAGTAGTAATTATTTTAATAATATTTATAATATTAAAGAAGTACGTATAATATTTAAGAATTAAAAATCGATTTCCTTTTATTAGTTATATATTATTAGATAAATTATACTTTTTATATATTTTGTTGTTAATGAACGTGAAATAATTGTTAAATAGACATTGAACTTGATTCCATATCAAAAGAAGTTAGTTTGAAAAGTAAAAATTGTTTCATTCATATAAAGAGTTCAAAAAATTCATCCATCTCCGATATGAAATTTTATTCATAAAAACGATAAAGGATACGTAACTACTTCTCTTGGTCATTTTTAACTAACACTAATGATTAGAGATACGTATGTCATTTTAACTAACACTAATTATGAAGGATACCTAATTACTTCTCTTGACCATTTTACCTAACACTTAATTTATTTTTTAAAAATACTATATAGTTCTAAAAATTGGTATTTTCTATTATTGAATTTTAACCAACACTTTTGTGCTGCTAAATCTTCTCAATATAAAAGTCTGTTCTTTTATATATTTTATTTTATGTGACAATAAAAATATGACTTTTCAGAAATATTAAAGTTATCGTGAGAATAAATTAAAGAAACTTTTTGTATGGGAAAATTCCAGAATAAAAATGAGAGAATTTTAACTTTGAATAAAGTTTTCATCTACCTAGTGCATCAGTACGTCTTTTACTTTAAACTAAAAGTTTCCATCATCCTTCGCCTAAGATGATTTCGCTCACGAAAAGCATTGCTTCCTTTGTCATTGATTGATTACGTGTTTGATAATAAACTAAATTTAATATTTTTTCTTACAATAATTTACATTTTAAATATCTATATATTTAATAGTATATGAACTTATTGTATATTCTGGAAACAGAAAATCTATGACCATATGTTAAAAAGTCGGTTACCGAATGTTCTATAATTCTCTTAAATTATATTTTTTTTAGCCGTCCATACTTTTTAAAAGTTGGCCTATATTCCTATAGCTAGGTTAGCTAACTCTATTGGCCATAAAATTATTAAGTTAAAATAAATGATAGTATAGACATTTTGAATAAATATTATAGTAGTTTAATATGTGATAATTCAATACATTAAAAGAGGCTTTTAGTGCAAATATATATATTCTTTTTTAACAATATGACAAATTTTACGACTAATTGAGTTAATATCATTGCAGGTTATTGACCATGAATATATTTTAATCGACGTATTTAACCAAATTTTTTTATTGGGTCGAAAATAATACTTACAAGAATAATAAAACGAATTCGAAGGTGGTGATTGCTAGTAATATATATTATATATTCATTTATTTTAGTAATCTGATTGTATCAATAGTGTGCAGTGACAAGGATGGACAGATATTTCATTATCAATGCGGATTCGCAATCGTAATTTTCAATGCAAAATATAAATTTATATATATATATATATTAAAAAATTGACTAAAATTACAATAAATAATAATAATAGACACAAATTTATCACTTTAAAATATAATGAATTAAATATTAAAATCCCAAAATATTAAAAGTACACACATATAATATTTTAAGTGGACTACAAATGCATGGTTCTTCCCCTAGAGATGTTCATGTTGACACTATACTATGTGTTATATTACAAAAGAATAACAAACCAAAAAAAAAAAAAAATACAGATCATGAATGAAACAATTAAACATAACAAATATTCTAATTAATGAAAAATATGTTACCCATGTTTTTGTGTGTTAGACTTATGACATTTGTCTTTAATCCAATTAAAACTAGCAGAAGCACCTGATTTAACTTTTTTGACTCCACTTGAAGCTACTGATTTTGTTTTTCCAAAAGTATTGGAAAATTTATTGGAACTTCCATTATTTCCACTTTTTTGGTCATAATTTTTGTACTCATAAGTTGGATTTGAATCCCATTGATCTGCCCATGATGTTTCATATGAATTGTATGCTGTGTAGCTATTGTTTCCTGCCATAAAAATAAACTCTTAATTTCACCAAATTTAAGGAAAAGTTAAGATTTTTTTTTTCTTTTTGGTTGAATGTTTAGTTGTAATTTGGGATTTGATGAATAAAAAAGGGTGTTTATGTTGGTCCTATTTATAATTTTTATGACAAAACGTGGCGTCCGTATAACTAATTGGACTAGGAATATTATAAACCAAGAATTGATTTAATTACAGAAACTTCTTTGAAGGTTGAAATTTACAAAAGTGAACATGTGAGAAAATAATTGTCGAACCTATCCTTATCCAATAAAATAAAAATACTCTAAAAATGAGAGCTCATAAAAGATAATTTGAATAGATAAAAGTAGGATAATAAATAAATATATATATATATATGAGTAAGAGATCTAGCGGTGTGGTTGATTCCGTATTTTTACTAAGAGGTTTTAAAATATGAAGAAGCTAAAGAAATTTAATATCTATGATATATTAGTATGTTTTGACCTATTATAAGAATGCACTTAATTAATCTAGGGTCCTTTGAAATAATGTTTACCCCCTTTAAACTTTATTTATAGGATTTCATTAAATATGTTGTTGTTGTAGTAGATATTTGTACAAAAAATTATGTATATTTTTTAAAAATAACATAATGATGTAGTATTTTTTATTTTACAATATTCGTGGATAGAATTTATATTCTTTGAATTTTGAGTAGATGACATATTTTTTAGAAGATTCTTTACTTAATTAGCTCGTGGTACTATTTTATATGTGGTCAAATTTGGGTTCTGTGTGTTTTTTGCTTTCTTGATATTTTTAATGTTGTCTATGTGTTCAAACGAAATGGTAATAAAATATTAATCAAGTGGGATTACAACGAAAACTCTTATTTTCAAAAAAGGATTTTTTTTTTTTTTCTTCTTCTTCTCATTTGAAGAAAGGAAGAATAAGAAATAGCAATTCAACGTTTGGATAAGAAGGGAACATGCGGTAAACCTCATTTTGTCAGCAATGATGTTTCACTTCCATTATGGTCGTTAATGATCTAGACTTTCTAGAAGTTTCTAAGCAAAACTAGAAATGGACACATTGATAAAGAAGTGTCTGCTTCTAGAAAATAAAGAGGATAAATATTTTTTCTCTTTTAGTTTCTTATTCAGTAACCGCTATCTGCATTAGAGTCTGACTAGTTTGGATTAGCGTCACGTTGAGCTCCTTTTGGATAGAAGCACTCTTTATTTAAAAAAAAAAACTCATACTCAAAGCTTAAATTTGAAGCCTCTAATTAAAAAAGAAATAGTCTTATCTAATTCAGTGCATCATATTCTTTAATGAAAAATAAAATACATTTAGATGTAATATATTTTTTCGTGTATATGTTTCTTTGAAATGGAACTTTCCTAAGTCAAAGATTAGGTTATGATTGTCATAAAATCCAATGAGTCTTCTTTTTCTTCCTCTCCTTGGCGTTCTCCTTAACTAGTAGTATATGGCAAATAATATTAGCGTCTAAATTAAGAATATTAATAACCCAATATATTTTGAGAAGATTATACTTGCATATCATTCACACACAGTTAGCCTCCCAAACAGTCGCATTGCATATACAATTTAAAAATGCATACATCAAAATCAAATTGGCAAATTTTATGTAGTATGTATTGTATATGTCGGACTTTTATTTTTTTCCTACATTGAATAATTTTCTTTTAATTCAATTCATTCAAATTTTGCCATTGACACTTCTATTTCCCTTCAAGGTGCTAATGAGAAGAGACTTGTAAGACCCTTTGACTTGACCTTTGAATTCAACCAAGCTCTCCTAGCTAGCTAAGATTTCCATTTGAAAAGCATTGTCCACAAACGTTTTAAATATAGATGGTAAGTTAGCGGGTTGAGTTGAATTTAAACGGACTAAATTAGATTGAGTTATAAGAATTCGTCCAAAAATTATACTTGGACGGAATAAATTGGACTGAATAGATTAAAATGTGGTTCATAATTCACGTCATCCAACTCTTATTAAATTTTAATTGTGTTATTTGTTCTTTTGTAATTTTTAATATTTTATAAAATTATTATTTTTCTTTATTATGATTATATATGACCCATCAAATAAAATAAAATATTTTTATAATAAGATTTTTCATGGATCAGTACTCAAACTTTGATGGACTAGAATGGATTGAATCAAAATAAGTGAGCTAATAAATAACCGGATCAATAATCAGCTCAAGCATGGAAGAATTGGATGGGTTATGATTTTAGAGATTTATATTTTACCACCTCTAGTTTTAAATTTACCATAATTAGACCAAAATCTCCACCAAATCCCTTCTCTCTATTCTTTTTCTTTTTCTCTTATTCACTTAACCAAGACCATATAATATAATGTAACGACCAAGTTCTGTCGTTATGGAAAAATCAACGGAGAAAAATTTTGGGCCGAAATTTTTTTTCGTTAGTAACTTGGAATTTCCCAATCTAGTCCAGATTTGTACGAAATCGGAGTCCTTAAGGTGTAAGGAAATCTGGTAGCAATTGGCTGATCTAATTATGTTTTTGATTACATGAGTAGTTAGATAAGTCGTTAAGGAATCCGTATGACTTTACGGAATTAAATTCGGGTGAGTAGAACTCCCGAAATCAATCTTAGTGTGCACGGTATTTCTGAACGTCATTGGTTAAAGGTATGTTGTGAAATGGGGATCTTGTAATTATTAAAATAGCTCACTGTTTCATGCAAGCCGCTTTAGCGGTGGTTTTGGTTGCTCTGGTGGGGCCGCTGTAGCAGGGTGAGGGCCGCTGTAGCGGGCCAGACGCGACTTAAGGTCGTAAATAAACCCCAAAACGTCTTTATTCTGCACTTTTCGGTTTTTAGAGCTAAGGAACGAACCCCAGGCATTTCTTGATAGTTTTTCACTATTCTTGAGGCTAAAGGTAAGATTTTAACTCCCCGAATCCGTTTTCGATCCGTAGAACGTAATCTAATGGGTAATTATCGATGGGGGAGGGTTTTGATCTAGAAACTATGGTGGGAAAAGCCCTAATTTGGATACATGGGATCATGGGTATGATCTAGGGTTGTTAGAATTGTTAGTAATCCAAGTAATTAGTGATTGTTTATTAATTCCCTTATTATATTGATTGTTTGTAGACCAAGAACAAGCGGAACGAATTCGGAAAGAGAAGGATCAAGTTTCTTATGATACATGTATGTATGCAGATGTTGCATTATGATCACACTTATTGTAAATAAGGATATATGAATGATGAATGCCATGAATTATGACTTGATTGTATGATTATGAGAATGTACTTTGTGACTGTGATTGTGGTTTGTTGAATGGATCGGGTGTTGCGTTCCGACACACTAATTAACTTGGATCGGTTGCCACGTTCCGGCATAATTATGGGATTGGTTGCCACGTTTCGGCATAATCATTGGATCGGGTACCACGTTCCGATATGCTAATAGTTTGAGTTTGGGTTCCATGAGAGGACCAATGACTTGTCATATTTGTGTATCTTGAGAAATGTGAAACTGTATATTGCTCGTAAATGTTGACAATCTTGTATATGTTCGATATTATGCATGTAATTATATTGTTGTATTGATCTATGTATGTTGCACTTAGTGAGATAGTCGTGTGATCCTACCAGTACACTGTAATTGTGTATTGATACTGCACTTGCTCTTTCTTTGTTGAGTACAGGGCATCTTCATGCGGCTATTGACAGACCTCGCTTAGAAGATCAGTGATCACTTTCAAATTCAAGGGTGAGCCAGTTCATCCAGGCTACTATGAGTTCTCTTTTCGTCTATGCCGCATTTCGGACTTAGACTTTTCTAGTTATTTATTAGTGCGTTAGTTGGGGTTGTGTCCCTTCTTGTTTAGATTTTGGTTCATTGTTAGATGTTTTGGTACATTGACTTTCAGGTTTTAGGTGTAATTTCCACATTGCTTAGTTGTTAGATCTTTTAGAAGTTTATGGAAACTTCAGTTTTTAGCTATTTAACTTGCTTCCGTAATTTAAATGCTTTAGTTTTTGGGTTTAGTTGCTTGGTTTGGGTGGTAGTTGTGGTTCTCCCACCAGAGGATTAGTGTGGGTGCTAATCACGATGATCTAGGTCGTGACATGTAACCGCTGAGGTCTCAGGTTCAAAATTCAGCGGAGATTGAAATCATTAGGTGATTTTTTTCATTTGTCTTAGCCTTGATTGATAGAGTTACTTAGATATCCCGTGTAATTAATCGAGTTGCGCAAAAGCTGATCCGAACACCACGGTCATCAAAAAGACAATCAACCCAAACATAAACGAGTTAAACATATTATAATTTCATAGACTAATTTTATCACCTCTAATTTAAATTTACCAAAATTAGACCAAAATTTCCACCAAATCCCTTCTCTTTATTCCTTTTTTTCCCTCTTATTCACTTAACCAAGACCATATACTATATTTAAAAAAAAAAGTGAAATAAATTAGGTTCATGATGAAACATCAATTAACTAACACCTTTTCCTTTTCTTCAATAACAAGAAACATTACACACCATCAACACAACAACCATAACATAAACCATTCATTTCTCCATATAAAAAGATACCTCAACTTCCTCACCACCAAATTAATCAAAGGCAAAAATTAATTCTCAAACAACAATAATAATCCTCTTCCCTTCCTTCTACCCCTCTTGAAGAAAAAATATAGTCATAATTTTTTTTTTCTTCTTGAGGTGGTTGAAGAACATTACATATAACACAATGAGTCTTGAAAGTCCATTGGAATCAAACACAAAAAATAATTATGAGCCTGCTGATCCTAAAAGACTCGGCGGTAAACCGAAACTTTCAAGGAGAGTTAGTGAGAAATTTGAAGTTGGAATGGAGAAAACAAAAATAGCAGCATCTGCAGGAATGAAGAAAGTTAAACATGGAGCAAGTGTTAGTGCTAATTGGATTAAGGTTAAGTGTAACAAGAATAAGCTATCTAACAAATAATTAATTATTAATTATATTGTGGAAATTATGAAGATTATGATCATATAATTATTATTTTTAATTTGTTGGATCTCAATGTGTATGTTTTTTGATTCATTTTTCTTCTTCTTTATATCTTGTTTTCTGGATTAATCCAATTTTTGTTTTAGAAACTTTTATTGTGTTTTTGATTTGAGAGTTTTATATGTAATGTACGTAGTCATTTTAATAAAGGACATATATACTTGATATCTATTATTTGACAATTATTGTTATCCTTTTTCGAGTCGATTTCATGATTATAAATTCAGGTCATATATTATGATTGGAATGAAATAAGGTTATATACATTATCATTATAAAAAGCGATGATTCGGACTTTCTATATATTTATATATGAGTTCTTTTGACCAAAAAAAAATATGAGTTCATGCATCTTTATATTTCAGTTAGGATTAAGAATGTGTACAACGCAAATAGCACAATTTTGGCTAAACAGATCAATCAAATGAGGTATATATAGATCACGTATCCAGAATTTTGAGATGATAGGTGTGCTATTACGAAAATGTGGATCTAAGATATAAATTTGATTGGTTTAACATTTAGGTTTTTATGACGGAAAATCATTAAAATTTTAAAATTACAGATCCAAAATTATTTTTTATCTATTCAAACCACTTAGAGAGGCGTTACACAATTTTAGAATGGAAAGTAAAACAAGATAAATAAAAGATTCAAATTTCTAACCTCTCTTAGAGATGTGTACCCAATCATCATCGCACGACATTATATGATACTTCAAGTGTGGGTTCACACATCTATGTTTAAATTTTTTTTAAAAAATATTACACTTCTATATATGATTTCAGGGGGAGCATAGGTTCACGTGAACCCAGTAACCTCCTTCTGGATACGCCTCTGCTATTTTTTTTCCTTCGTGTTTGCAAGGGAAAAAAGTGACATTTTTTTTTTAATTTGGATTTAATTTATATCAGTCAAATTGAAGAGTTTTAAAAATATAAATCGCGCTTTGTGATATTTCAGCAAAGTGGAGTAATTTTATCGTTACGACAATTAGTTTAGTTAATTTGGTGCAACAATAAAAAAAAATTGACGACTCTAATGTACATAAAATAAATGTGCTAAAATACATATTTTTTTAAATATATACTTATCTTAAAATATAATTAGTCAATGATTGTCTTGTGAATTTAACTAGATTGCGTTTTATATGTCTATTTTTTCGTTATCTTGACAATTACAACATATAAAAAAAAAATTAAAAGAGCTATTCAAAAGGGCTTTGAACAAAATATAACAATACAAGAATTTAAATTAAACCCTCAGCCATCATTTTAAACTTAATGAAATTTCATCTTTCTTCTATATATATTTAACTTAATTGATTTTATTATTATTAATAATAATATGGATTCCAAGTGGTGGAAAATGTCTATTTTTGTCACCTATTGGATCATGTTCATTTCTATTGTTGTTGCATTCATTGTTGTTTTTGTATGTACCATGCATCATTTTATTAAAGGAATTATAGTATACATACGAGAGACGATCGATCAAAGACATAGAGCTGTACGTGTTGTGGATGCTTCACAATTCGAGAATTAAAGTCTCGATTTTCACAATGACGAATTTGGATGAGTTCAATTTTAACTGTCACTTGTACTAAGAAGATGATTGTGGCGTTTGCGTGATCACGTTGTTATTGATCGTGCATGCATGGAGAGATTAATTAAGGGATTTTGAAGAGATTTTATCAGCTTTGGCATTGAATAATTAAGGCCAAAAGCCCTAATTTTGAGCATGCATGGAAAAGAAATTTGTTGGAAGCTTGGAATTGAGAAGTATATTTGATTGATTTACATATATATTGTGTAATATTGCTAGTTATTTTGTCGTTCAATATTTAATATGATATAATTAAATGCATTAAATTCAAGAATATTTTGATATATTAGGCAGATCATAAAGTTGAAAGTCCTTTGTATGTGGCTTGGATAAATGATTAGATTAATAAGAAGAAACACATAGAATAAAAGGGTAATAGTTCATATCTTTTTATTTAGGATCATAATGTGTCATATTGTGTCTACTTAATACTTTTACCGACTACATAATTTATCTCTTTTACTCATTATAGTAAACTTCTCACGCCTCTCACTAAAATATTTGTGCATCTCATCTCTTTAGAACCATCTCAAAAAGAATATTCATCAATTGTCCTTTGGCTTCTTTTTACAAAGATAAATACTTCTCTCTGTCCCAATTTATGTGACATTTTTTATTTTTTTGAAAGTCAAATAGTTTAAATTTGACCGGCAATTATGTATGAAATTTTCAGTATTTTTGAAATGAAATTATATATTTATAAACTACGTAAATATTTAAAAAATATATGAAAAATTTACGAACAAAATTCAAAAATACACTTATCTGAATCTCGAAATTCGAAATGTGTCATATAAATTGAGATGGAAGGAATAGTAATACTATTTTTTATCTCAATTTATGTGATATTTAAAAAAAAGAATTATATAATATTTGATCAATAAATATTAATATAAATTAAACTAATTCAATTTGGCATTAAAGTTCAGCTAAATTAACTTCCCCAAACAAAAAGTCATTAACGTGGCACGGCAGAAATTACATGAACCAAGAGCACCAACAAACCCCTATGCGGGCGATCCCGATGCCGTCCGGCTGCCGGAGTATTCCGGCGTTGGGTTTCGGCACGGCGGCAGATCCTCCGGTGGAACCAGAAATCGTTAGAAGTGCAGTTGTTGAAGCGATCGAGGTTGGTTACAGGCATTTTGACACAGCTGCTCTGTACAATTCTGAAGAAGCACTGGGTGAAGCCATAATCGAAGCAATTAATGGCGGATTCGTTGAATCTCGTGAACAATTATTTATTACTTCAAAGCTATGGTGTAGTGATGCTCATCCTCAACATGTTCTCCCTGCTCTCAACAAAACCCTAAGGTAAAATCCTCTTCAAAAAAAACTCCCAATTCAATTATCTATTAATTGATTCCTCTTTAAAATTTTATTTTTGCCTCTTTTACCTGCTCAGAAATATCTGTCGAAAACAATATCTCTATCTTTCCAAACAGGAGTAAGGTCCCTCTTATAATTCATGTCCACCCATTTTATATGGCATAATACATAAATATGTGTAGACACATGCGATATACGTGTCAATATATATATAAGATACTACATAACATACAAAATTGTCATGTAAGACATCAAGTAAGATGAATATGTCTATTTGTAAAATTTTATATATGTCTAGTTGAAGTCAAATTAAAAAGTATATTTATGTGTTATGTCATTTTATATAGACGATATCAATTAGATGGGATTAAATTTTAGCCATGTTACAACATTTTCTTTATTTCATAAGTTTTTGTATAGTGTAGTGTCTGAGGTCGCAGGCACCTTGACTACTCTATTCGGTACTTAATACCTCTCACCGGCACAAGTAATCATCACTGATATCGGATTACCCTATCTATCAAGATTTAGATCGATAAGAAATCATCTTAGTATATTTTTGCCAAATCTAGCCCTCTGTCCAACAATACTTGTCCACTATTTACTTTGTACACTTCCTAAGAAACTATTAATCTTACTATATAACCTTTTGAATATAATAAATATGATGTCTTGAAAAATATAATAGAGAAATAACTATAATTAATAATAAGGGTAAATTAAAAACTAAATGTAAAATTATTCATTGATTTCATAAAGTGAACAAGTATTGTTAGACATTCCAAAATAATATAATGGACAACTATTGTTGGCCAGAGGGAGTAGTTATCCTCCACTTCATTGATTACCACTAATTTGATGTTACTTGGTCATATGTTTTCTAGAAGTCTTTTAGGGATCGTTTGGTAGAGTGTATTAGTAAAATTAATGCATGCATTAGCTTTATGTATTAGAAGTACCTTGTTTGGTGCACTTTTTCATGTTATGTTATACATTATATTGTGTATTGGTGAGTATATTACTAATACCATGGATTTCTAGGTATTACTAATGCAAAGAGATTTAATGCATGCATTAGCATTTTAAAGACACAATTACCCCTTAAAATTCCTTTTACATCTTTTTCACCATAATTCTGGAGGATATTTTTGTACAATGCATGTTATTTTTAATACATCAAACCAAACAATGCATAAGATCCATGTATAACTAATGCAAACATAACTAATGCAAACATTACTAATGCAAGTATTGTTAATACACTCTATAAAGCATTATTTTTTAAACTCTAACAAACGACCCCTTAATCCTCTCGCTAGTGGAAAATATAGAGAGTTGTTAGTGGTTTTATTTTATGTAGTGCATTATAGCGATGAGTTTAAATGAAGCGACATGCTAATGAAGATTTATATAACCGACCCCCAACCTATTTGGGTTGAAACATAATTGTTGTTGTTTGGACTTGTGCAGGAATCTACAGATGGATTATATTGATTTATATCTAATACATTGGCCAGTGAGTTCTAAGCCAGGAATTCATGAGTATCCAATTAAAAAAGAGGATTTTCTTCCCATGGATATCAAGTCAGTTTGGGCAGCAATGGAAGAGTGCTATACACTTGGACTCACCAAGTCCATTGGAGTAAGCAACTTTTCTTGCAAGAAGCTTGCTGATGTTCTTGCCGCTGCCAAGATTCCCCCTGCTGTCAATCAAGTATGTTAAAGAGAAAATCTATGTTGTTCGGACTTTTCAATAACGTTGTTGCACCCTTGTGAGATCTTCCAAAAATACACTGTTTTTGGAGGATCCGTCACGCACACAATGACATTTTTGAAGAGTCAGAGTAACATTGAAAAAAATCATAATCATAATCAAGTACAGGACTTATGTGAAAAGTAGTACTCCATCTATCCCAATTTAAGTGTCTTAGTTTGACTGTGCAGGGAGTTTAAGAATAAAGGGAGACTAGAGTCGTGTGGACTTAAACTAAAGATGTATAGTCCTTTAAATCTTGTGGTCTTAAACTTGTCAGGTAGATGTTGGAATTGGAAAACTTACTAAATATGGAAAAAGGCACTCTTTCTGGGACAGACCAACAAGAAAAGTAAGACGTTTAAATTGGGACAGAGGGAGTATGTATTCGACAAAGTAAGGTTGAGTAGAAAGTTCAGCTAGTGAAAAGATAGGATTCTGACTTGAGCTGTTCTTGATTTGCAAGGTAGAAGTAAATCCATGTTGGCAGCAACAGAAGCTAAGAGAGTTCTGCAAGAGAAATGGAGTTCTTGTTGTTGGATATAGTTCTTTAGGATCCATAGGTACCTTTTATGGAACCAACAGAGTTATGGAATCTGAAGTGCTCAAAGAAATAGCAAAGGCCAGAGGCAAAACCGTCGCGCAGGTATTCTTAAGATGTCTTCTAACTTAACTACATTGACAGTGCATATAACTTAAAATCCGTACCTGGAAAATCCAGGTTGCTTTAAGATGGGGATATGAGCAAGGCATTGGTGTGGTGGTGAAGAGCTATAATAAAGAGAGAATGAAACAGAACCTCGAGATTTTTGATTGGTCATTAAGCGATGATGAGTGCAGAAAGATCAGTGAAATCCCACAAAGTAGAGCTTGTCTTGGTAAGGATTACACATCTCCTTATGGACCTTACAAGACAACTGAAGAACTCTGGGATGAAGAACTCTGATTACTGTAATTTCCAGAATTAAGCATATCGTTCGAGTAATTCTTCTTCTTGTTATGTCTTCCTCCTAATTGTGCTAGTTGTGTATATCAAGACAGAAATAAAAATGGACAAAGATTCAACCAGTTCCTTGCTGTATGTTAGGAGTCTTATAGTCTTGTTAAAAGTTTACTCCGTAAAGAAAAAGGGCAACCTGGTGCATTAAAGCTCCCGAACACAAGGGCCTATTGGATACAGCCTTACCTTGCATTTCTGTCAGATACAAGTCGCATATAATTTAGTACACAAAGACACGGGAAATGACGAACAAAATAACAGAATTCAGCGTATCCTTACAGACATTGCTCTAACATTTAGTTCACATTTTGCGAAGATTCCGCAACTCACAACTAATTACAAAGAACTGCTATCACAACAAGATCTTGAGGCATTGAGTCCATAAGTTATTCTATTGTTGTTTCCCATCAACCAATAACTAGCATAGGCTTGAACATCTAAGAAACTAAATATGCATGAACTATGTACATATATAGATATTTCATGTAGAAACTGAAGAACAAGCAGAGTATGTTCATATACTAGATAACCTGATACGTATTCAACAAATAGCAACAAAGGTAGATTTCGTGGAATACACTTGACACACAAGTTTAGTCCAGATTCAGCAACGTCCGGGTCTCTCATAGTGTGGAGGTAAAGAAGGACAATTCTCATTCATGTTGGCATAGGGATCCAATGTGTTGTACTGGGGCAGTTCCATTTGATATTCGCCAAGAATCTGGCAGAAAGAGACCTTATTGTCTCCACTGTTGCACCAACTTGGGAGGCGTGTCTGATTATCTTCGAAAATTTTGAGCATGTAAGCATCTCTAATCTGCAAGTAGTAAGAAAGCCTTGTGATCACAACAGAATGGAAGTTATTTTCCTTGTAAGACGATTAAACAAAGGCATCGATACCCACGGTGAACTCCGTTACTTGAATAGAGTTGGAAATAGGGCCAAAAACTCCAGCTTCTTTGTACATTGCTAGAATGAAGGCCACGCATGTAGTGGATTGGCCATCACTATAGATCCATTCATCTTGTTCCGGGATGGTCAATAATTGATCAAATGTTATACCACGTCTTTCAGTTTCAGCAAGAATACCATACAAGTCCAAATCCTGCAAGAGAGGTATCAATTGCACATATAAAGTGACCTTTACAGATAAAAGGAAATTGATTGCTTTGGTAACATTTAGAATCTATGATATATTTAACGAACTCTCTATATGTAGCAGTTACAGTATGATATTGTAAGTGAGGTCTATTCAAGTTAAACTGAGGAAGCTTTCGAAAGCACTATTCAATATATAATGTTATTATTCTGCTTGCTCCTAGGCTAAATGTCTATGTAAATGAAGATCATCTATAGAATATGGCTCTATACTGTTACTCATAAGAGTTACAGAGTACCTCTACGTTCGAGTCAAGGGCGGCTCTACAGCTTTAAAAAAAGGCAATTGTCTTAGGCCCCAAAATTTGAGGGGCCTCATTTTTTTTAAAAAAAAATAGGTTATAAGTTTTTTTTAAAAAAAAATATCGAGTATTACCTGTAGAAAATAAAAACTTTTCATAAAAAAAAAAAAAAAGTAATAGATGTTCGACAAATTAGGAATATTATGTCTCGAGAAAGATTAAATAATTAATTAGCTATAATAAACTTCATAAAAAATATATATTCAAATTTAAGGCCTCCATTCGGATTTGGCTTTAGGCCACCGAATTTTTAGAGCCGCCCCTGGTTCGAGTCACCAAATGATATGACAATTTGGTAATGCTCACCCATTTTTTGACATAGAAATACATAAAGGAGGTTGGAGAGTATGTTTCATATTTTTTCCTTCAACAGAATCCAACCTATCAAGATAGCTTGTTTATAGACCTCAACAAATCTACTTAAAAAATGTTGAACGTTTATGATATATGCATGAGCTGCTCGTACGGCAAGGAACAAAGGAAAAAATCAACTTTTAAGAGGGAACTAATAACCTGTCTTTATCAATAAAATCTGGGGGATGAGCCATACCCAAAACCATTAACTAATAGTTAAGATATTATACAAGTTTCCAGCCAAAAGATTCTAACAAGAAAATACAACATGTTCAGTTCACCTCAGTGCCAAGCCTCATATTCAGAGCTTCGTTCCACATGTTAGCAGCATATGCTGGCTGCACTCTTGTCCACATGGACATGACAGAAATCACCTGGCAACAAAAGTCATCTGCTGAGAAACCACAGGAAGTTGTCCAAGAGTTCTATTCAAATGGAAGAAGGAGTAGTGATGAACAAATTAGTATTCCTTCAAATTATTGCTATTTTTGTTTTGATTGACTTGCTTTTTCACCTTTTTGATGGGTTTCTTTTATCAAATGGTTCCACAGGGAGGCGAGTAGTAATCAATAACCATATATCCTTCTAAATTTTAAAAACTGCAAATATATTGATGACTGGTTTATGTTGGGTTTATACTATGTAAAGGTATTTCCTAGAGATAATTAAGCAAAGTGATATCCAAGGATAGAATATGTGCAAGTTAGATAAGTCATTTGTGACTTGAGAACTGTCTACCAGTTAATCGAGATTGATGGACATATGGCAATTCACCTAGTTGCTTTGGAGAACACAAACATCCACTGCTACTTGCTCATCTTAGATATATTCCAGTATAATCATAGTTTATACTTTTAAGAGGAAAGGAAGGGAGACAATACCAAGTGAGCATCAAGAGGTGGAGGGTAATTATCCGCTACTGTGTCAATCCAACTAAAAATCATGTTATGGTAACCATATGGCTTCCCGGACATTTTCCGAGCATATTCCCATGCTGCAGTATTATTAAATCTCGCACGCACTTCAGGATGTAAGGGCAACAAAGCAACTTGTGGATTAGATTCATCCTTGAGTGTCAATTCCCACCACTCATCCCAAGGGATAACTGCAATAATTTCTTCACCCTGCAAAGATATACCACAAGATTAAACAAAAATAAGAGAACACCACAATTCATGCAATTAAAATGCAAGGTCTTTACAGGCTATAAAAGCTAACAAAAAAACTCAAGAGTATTCTCTACCTCCGGAGGTAGAGAAGGAGCACAATGGAGTATAGTGACTCACCAGAAATCCACTGCTATCCATGAGAAAAGTTGCAGAAAAGTAAAGGGGAGCATAAGGAGATTAATGTAACTGAATCTATTTATGTGACATGGAAAATGATGTTTTTGAGATTTGCTAGCACTGTTTCTCTGTGTAGTTTAGTGGAGAAATACATAGATTTTCTCATTTGCTCACCTTTTCATTTTCATGTCCTGATTCACCAACCCAAAGATTACCCAACTCATCCTTCAAACAAACGGATGTATGACCAGCAAAGGCACCAGTGACCCACTTCTCAAGAGTTTCAAACCCACCCCACCGTCCACGTATCTTTGACAGAGCTAAGAAATCACCAGAATGAACATCATCTGGGTTAATTGTTGCCTGCCGTGGATGTGAACGTTTCTCAAATGTCGCACCCATGTGCTTCTTCAGAAAAGCAAGGTTAGAATTCTGGCCCCATGCAGTGTTAGAAAACAGGGGTAGTACATCCACCAAGGAAAGCAAGGTTCCGAGCATTCCTGATGGCATGAGAAATACAGAAATTCCATGTTCCTTGACCTGCATAGCAGTTGCTTAAAGATCAATTATAAATGTATGGGCATCCATTGGAATTAGACAAAAGGCCCAAAAGAAAAGCATACATATTCCCTTTCAGCAGGTTCCTCCCATGACTCAATTTTAAATGTGTGATCATGGCCCGAAAAGTAGTAGTCCCAGGATATCCTATAAGGTGTAGCAAATACATACAGATCCATACACGTCCAGCTGTGTGCTGCGCCTGTCTGCAAAGTGGGTAAATGAAATCTGAAATACAACTGTGCTAAGGATGACTTTATCCAATTACAAACAGCATAATAGAATAAGAACAAGTATATATAGATACCAAAAAAATCGTATCTTCTTAAGGTGTTATATCAGTTTTCACTTGTTATCACCCCATTGGTTTCTATTTATGGATCATCTAGGTGTCAACAGAGGAATCATTCATATAATCAATCTAGCTTTTTTTACATGGTGAAGGTGGAACCACAAAACCGCATGCTTCTTCTATCATTTGCATCCTAGTTTCCTTTAAATGCTAGAGCATTTACAAACCATAGAACCGAATTACATTATAGCGGCTATGCGTCAAAACGAATACTGGCAAATAGTAAGTCACATATCATGTTTATTCTTGATGTGAAGTAGCTCATTTATGTAGAAAGAAACAGCCACAACAAGCAGCTTTCATAAATGGCAGGAATCTGACTTTCTCAGCATGCAGCTGATTCAAAGCTACACCATTTTTCCCTCCCCCTACTTCTGCACCCGACTACCAGATAATGGCAAGAAATGCACTACTGTTTCTAATACTAACAACAAGAAGTCAAACTTTTGTTAGAATATCAAGTGATAATATCATCCTAATATGAAGCATTCTGCAACTTCACCAGTAATATTAACACCTTCCTCTTTTCCAGACCTTTTAATTCAACTGTTTAGTAAAAACTTGGGTTTCAAACATGCAATTCTTAGTCTTCCAACACCACACTCTCCCAACCGTCGCCCTAACCAGCAAGATATATTCCTAAGAATACAACAACCCTATACATCTTACCAGTGAATACTGCTCTACAGATAAACTAAACAGAAACCATATTCATAATTCAGAAATATGAAGCCTAACTTCAGCTCGCAAGCATGCAATCATTAACCTTTTCCAACACCCCACCTCCCCTAAAAAAGAACCCAGCAACATAACTTCAACCCAGAAAATTCACCTTTTCAAGCCATTCCTATCACCATTCATCAATTAAACATCATCCCACCAAAAATTACCAGAAAAACTACTCTACAAATCAACTAAACACAAATTAAATTCACAATACAGAAATTTTAAATCTACAAACCGATAGATGAATAGTAGCACCGCCAATGCCTCGATCACCAGGACCGGTAAACTCAACCCTTGCTTCATTCTCAAAAAAGCAAGCTCCTTTCCAACTAATAGACCCATTATTAGGAGCTAGAGATCCAATATAAGTAGGCATCAAATCAACAGGGCTGTGCATAGTATTAAGAACAGGCCAAGAAACCTGATGCGGCAATACAGGAAGTACATCCTTGACCATAAACGGCATTTTCAATGCATACCCAAAACTTAACCCTAACCCAATTCCCAATATCCATAACAGTGTTAAACTACACAATTTCTGAGGTCGATACATCACTGAAAACAGTGAATTCAACAGTAAATTACAGATTTTTTATTATTGGGTTTAGTGGGAATTCTTCAGAGTCGATTAGGGTTCCATTGGGTGAAGAAATTTGAGCTCCGATTTGGGGTTTCTTTCTTGAGAAAAAAGTGAGTTTTTTTGGGGCTGGAATTCTTGAAAAAGGAGATGAGATTGTAAAATATGGTTCCTTTTGTTGTTGGTTGTGTTTGTGTTGTGATTGAAGTGGATATTCCCAAATTGAGAGATTCTATTTTGGCAAATTTTATTTTATTTTATTTTATTTTAAGATAGATGAATTAATTACAATATTAATAGTAGAAAATTGGAGTTTTTAAATATGTTTGAATGGTATGAGAGTACCAGAAAAATCTACTAGAAATGAGATGATAGAGACAGAGTTTGCTTTGATGATATCAGTTTTGTCCTCACGTGGATTGTGGTTCAGTGGCGAGATAGATTCATCATTTATCAACGATTTTGAGTTTAAATTTTTTATATAAAGAAAATTTTGTTAAGAGTGTTATCTCAAAATGAATCCTTCAAATTTAGTCTGTGTTTCAATGCGAACTCTGAACACTAAATAAAAAAGAAAAACCATAAAAAAAGATAGTACTATCATTTTTGTCTTTGAAACAGAGTAAAATTTCCTATAAGGTTTTTCTTCTATTCTTTTTTTAAAAAAAATCTATTTCTTTACCTTAATTAATTTCACGAGATATATGTCATCTTTTATCAATAATAGAGAATACTAGATAACTTTGCTCATCAAAATTAAAACATATGCAAAGAATCACATGGTATTTTTGTCTCCGTTATTTCCACTTCCTTATTACAAAGCTCATTCCTCTCTCGACAAAGAAATTACTTGCAATATGTTTAATTCCCTATTTTGGTAAATTATATTTTCTTCACTTTAATTTATTTATTTAAATTTGATTTGACTCGGAATTTTTTTAAAAAGAAATAAAGAGTTATCTAAAAGAAAAAGAGACATTCTTTTCAAAACGGAAGAACAATTAGGTGGGCGACCGATGACGAATTAACAATAAATAGTTGCGCGCTAATACATGTTTTGCATTAATTAATATAATACAAATATCAAATGTAAATATATTTAGTCACCAGTCATATATACACAAAGACTTGAAGTAAAATATACGTATTAGCATGTCATTGACTTTCTCTTTTTAAGTACAAGGTCCTCTTTGTTTACTCACTGTTTACTTTATTAATTATTGGACCCTTACACTGAATTAATAGAAATGTGCCAGCCATGTGGTCAAGTGGTAGAAGAAAAATTAAATTATTGGGGGGGCCAAAATATTTACTCAAAGTTGGGCCGAGGGCACATTTAAGCATCACCTCAAGGAATACAGAATCAGTCAGCTTGGATGTACTTCAACTAATTCCACGAGCTATCTACTACCTTCTGCCAACACATATATCGAGTAACTTTGTCCATCAAGGGTTGGACCAATGAGGAGAAATCACCTAATGTTCTTGCCTCGGTTTGGGAATTGAACCTGAGACCCATGATTTTCAACCCACTTCATTGACGATGAGGCCACACGCGTGGGTGCATTTCTTAGTCTAAGCATTAATACTCTTCAGTCTGCTATTTATGTTTTAATAGAGTCAAACCATTGCATCCTTGAGATACTCTGAAGAAGGTACTTCAAATCCCAAAGATGAAGCAATTTGAGTAGCATGGAAGAAACAGGGCACTGTCTTCTACTGCAAGGGGTTGCCTAAAAGGATTTAGTTGGATCTGCAATGCAAGTAACAAGTTCAATTTAATGAATTGAGTTAGAAGCAGTAGACAACTTTAAGAGCAAAATTTGAAGAGAGAGAAAAAAAGCGATTGACGAAAGGTGTGAAAAAAGAAGAAAAAACTAACAGGAATGGTAGGAGAAGCCCCAGTGACAGAGCTTATGCAACTAGTCGCCAGATTACAAGCTTCTTCACAGTAATCGGAGAAAAATGCTGGAACTTTTATCTCATTTATCAGCTCCTGGATGAAAAGTAAAAGAAAACAACAAGAAAATCGTTTAGCAGTACCAGAC
Organism: Solanum pinnatisectum; assembly: GCA_035578085.1. Taxonomy (NCBI): domain Eukaryota; kingdom Viridiplantae; phylum Streptophyta; class Magnoliopsida; order Solanales; family Solanaceae; genus Solanum; species Solanum pinnatisectum. The sequence goes on along the minus strand of CM069080.1, from coordinate 5,679,808 downwards.
TTGGCTAGCTTTCTTGAAACGTCCCGTAGACTGTCGAGAAAATACTAAAGGTAAAAACTTGCATGTGAATCTCATATCCATTTAAAAGACTTACAATGGTTTGTAGCCAGCTTGTATAAGCAGCGACACCAGCATTCGGTGCAATAATTAGATTAGGAGGAGTATCCTGACAAAGCTTACAACATTTGAGTAACACTAACAAAAGAAGGAAACAGATCGCCAAGACAAATGCTGTTTGACAGACCTTCATAAGATCTTTATAACAATCATGATAATAACCATTATGAAGCTTTAATGTAACAGCTGAAGATCCACTTTGTAATGATGTTGGGCCAAAACTCTCAGCCGAACATTTACACTCGCAGTTGGTCTCTGTACAATGAGCATAATCACGAAGTTCAATTCTCTCACCATTCCTAAGCATTAACAAGCAAAAGGGCATGTTCTATTAAAGGTACTTAGAGCAATGTGATTATAGATAATCTGCAAATGTAAACAAGATACTGATGAACTTTTGGAAGTACAATTAAAGAAAGTTCAGAGATTAGCGTGAACATGATGTATTATGCAGCTTAGCAGAATGCGGTTACCAAGGTAAATGATGGATAATGTCTAGTAAACTGGCAAGGATCCTGTTCTAACCATTTTTCTGTTAGCATCATCTGCAACCATTATATGTGCAGCAGTCATTATTCACTGAAGATGATTGTACTTATAGAGCCCAACCAAGGGTGCAAAATCAAGCATCTATTGCCTCCCAAGTTCATCTTTCTTTTTAAACCTTTCTTTTTTTATGTTCTTTTTGATATTTTTATTCCAGAAGCCATCAATTTACGACACCCTTTTCCAGTCCATAAAAAGATTATAAGAGCATTAATAGTTCATAAACTTCAAAATGAGGTCAATGAGTTTACTCTCCTTTCCTGCTAATTAACTAGAAGTTGCAGTGAGAAGTAAGTAAACCAAAAACATGAATAAAGGTGTGCAACCAAACCTTTCTTCTGGAACTGCAGGTCCCACAAGATCAATATGGATTCGAACATCAGGAAAAACTGCATGCAGTTCACTGAACACTGCAAGCTGATGAAGCTCTTTTTCAGGACCTTCACATTTCAAACAAGAGAAGGGGCCCAAAATTCAGTATCAAAATAACAAGCCCTTGGAAGCTAGCTCCAAAGGAGATGAAGAGTGAGCAGTGGAGTGCATAGCATATTTAATAGGAGCTCCAGAAGTTTTTAGGGTTCTGAAGGATGAATTAGCTCTAATTGTCGTTTAACAATTATACAGACAGAAAGAGAGGGAGAGAAGGGAGGGAGTCTCTTGTCTATAAAGCTCCTTAGCAAGGACAGAAGAAAAGAGAGTACCTAAATAATGTATGCGTAGCTCATTACTAATTTCAGGAATCAGGTTCCCTTGAACTGCCAGCTTAATAGCCCAATACAGCGTCAATGACTGGAAAAAGCAAGAGAAAGATAGTACTACAAAATGAGCCAGTGAGTTACACAATTGATTTCTCCAAAGAAAGGAATTTTTTCATGCTCCTTAAATAGAATGACCCTATGGAAGAAACTTCAACACAAAACAGCAATGAAGTATATCTCCCAAGCAGTGGCGAATTTATTAACAAATTTTGGGTCATCCGAACCCGTACTCATCCGACTAAACTCGATATATTACTTCTATAATTATTAAAGAATATATTAAATTAAAACTTGTTGAACCCGTTCTCAATATAGCTTATCTTTAAAGCAATAGTGCACCCGCTTTCTTGAAATCCTGGATTCGCCTCTGCTCCCAAGTAATATGGCTACTACAAACTCATAAATTTAATGTTTGTATAGCCAACTTACCCAGTGAAGTAGCAAAGCAACAGGAGAATATAGCGGAATGCACCTCCATTCATAATATTCTTTCCAACCACTAAGTAACTTCGGTAACGGAGTGGATGGCTCTGCATTTATATACTAGTTTAAATTAGCATTCCAGACAAACATTGTATTCATGTATTAATTGTCTCAAGCACTACACACTACCTCTACAAGGACACAGTGTAATAGATAGGTTCCAGTCTTTCATGAGCCTGCTAATAAAAATTAAGGATGAGATAACAATACGTTGTTTTACGTTAGAAGCATTTCTTTATCAGTAAAACAGCAGAGATCAAAAAGTACATCTTCATCGCGGAAAGACATGGAAAATGCAGAGAACATTCTCAAAACGTATACTAAGACACACAAAAAAACTTTATCTTTGACAAATATTAAGCTTGATTATAGAAAAATACTGCTAATATATACAAATAGTAGGAATACAAATACGGAATAACTAATGTTCTGACAAGAGAATACATAAGGCACTGCAAAATAAGGCTTGTAATTAGCTAGGCTGATCAAGAACAAAACACTTTATCATGAAAAGAGTAACCAACCTTGAGCAATCAAATCTACCAGTTGATGCCCCACAGCTACATTCAAACATCCACATTCCTATACGGTGAACTCCCTGTTTTATCAAGAACGAACACCTTGTTTCCCGTTTATCACACACCTACAAAGCACCACCAAGCATATTTTACCTAAGCACTTCCATGGACAAATAAATACAACAATTCAAAAAGTTCTTTTACTCCTTACCTGCATAGTAGCTTCTTCAGAAAATCTAAAAGGGAAATCACTCACAACATGTGCATGCTTCATTTGCTGTTCCAACCTTTGACACTCTTTCTTGTGTACATTCCCATGTGATACCTGAACACAAAATCTATAAAGTTCTCCCACTTTTCTTATACTTCTCCCACCGTTTCTTTCACTTTTTAGCAACTCTTTAATTCCAATTTTCCACATATGTTTAAGATCATACGAGTAGAAGACATTCAGGTACGTACATTCTACGTATCTTTTAGTTTAAGTTATTTATTTGCTTAAACTCGATATCAAATCAAAACCAGACAAACGAATTGAAACTGAATGAGTATCACTACTAGGGAGCAAACAATTCTTATACTAAACAATTTTGTAAACATCTTTTAAAATTCACCATAAAAAGTAGTAAACGAAGCAAATTCTTCATAAAACCTGGTGAGAGATGGAGCAATAAGCTACAGCTTGGCAGCGACGGCAACGTCTCGTCGCCGGACCGGAACATGGGGTTCGGCTTCCCCTGCCGGCGCACTCCATGGTTTCCGATCAATATGAACTGGTGAGTTGATCGGGATTTGGAAACGAAGCCCACGTATCTAAATCGACGAAAAATTATAGGCCCAATGAGTGTGTATAAGCCCATTGTCCTCAATTAGCCCAAGGAGAGATAGAGAGTATGGGCTTGGGAGCCCATGAATGACTAGAGGGGTTTGTCAAACATAATTTGACCCTTCGATGTTTTGAATTATGGAAAAATTACAGAAATCCCATCTTTTAGTTTATTTATTACCATTATCCCCTATAAGTTTTACAAATCTCCAAAATCCCTCATCTTCGTGCATCAGATTAGTGTATCTCGCGCATCAAATTAGTGTATCATGTATAAAATGTAATATATCTTACTTAACGATTAATGTATCTCACTCATTAGATTAATGTATCAGCGCTTATATTATTGTATCCGTTTGAGGGATTTTTGTAATTATAAACTTTTAAGGAATAGATTGTAATTTTGCCTTAAAAGTATATGATTTCTGTAATTTGCCCTTGAATTATTGATTAATATCTAGGAAAAATTGCGTAAATACACAACTTAAGATATCATAATCTCTAAAATTCTCTACCATTTAAAAAAATTACAAAAATTCCTTCTTAGAAACATCCACATCCCCTTTCGAATACATTTTTATCCTATCTCGGATGCGTCTCTCCCATTAAGTAATATATCATTTGCAATGTATTGAATAGCCAAGAAATGTATCCGAGAGCAATAAAAACTCTGAAAATTTTGTAACTGGGAAAACTTTTAGGATAGGGTGTAATTATCCCCCAAATGTATGAAATTTCCATAAGTTTTCCTAATATTTAGTCATTATTTGAATTGTAATTGAAAAAATGATTACGTTTTAAGATACAAATACTATCTATGCAAGTTTAGTGACGTAACATATGGGGTGGAAGTGAAAATGAAGATTGATGTACAAGATATATTTAAAAAATGAAGTTTTAAGTATTTTGAGTAAATAATTTAAGGAGACTGAGAGATTGATGATGATGTTATACATTATTTGGAGCGGGGTGGGTGAAATGGAGGCTCACCCATGGAGTTCTAAGCGATAACAACATGTCGTTAAGGTTTAAAGGTACGTTCTATAGAATGTCGTTAGAATATTTTTTTAGGATGAGGAGGAGGCTAGTCAAAAACCACATTTTGATGAAGGTAGCAGAGATGACGATGCTTAGTAATTAAGTGTATGTGTGTGCATATTATGAGATATATGATTAGGAATAAAATTATATGGAGCAAGCTAAAGTTGGAGTGGCATCTGAGGTGGACAAGATTAGGGGGAGCGAGGTTGAGATGGTTCAAGCATGTGAAGAAGAGGTGTAGACACGCCCATAAGAAAGTGTAAGAGGTTGGTTGTAACATGAGTTAGGAGATAGAGGTCGGTCGGAAAATAACCTGAGAGGTGATTGGATATGAAATGACACAACTTCACCTTAACAAGGACATGACCCTTGATAGGAAGGTTTGGACGTCGAGAATTAGCGTAGAAGGCTAGCATGGAGTTTGAACTTGGAACCTCAATGTAAAATTTGAATCTCCTAAACCTTTGAACCAACCTCTAGCTTTGTGTTTAGGGGACTCATAAAAAAAAAAAAACTTACCTTACACATACAATATAACTTTTTATCGAGATTATTCGAGTGAACACTCAGATAACCCCCTAGATCCGTCCCTTGCGAGAGATAGGGAATATTTAGTAGTAATGCAGTCTCTTATTCTTTAATGTGTATTATTGCACATTGGTTCATTTGCCTTGTATCTTACTAATGAGTTGTTATGTTATTTTTGAAATCCAACTTTGATTACATTTTTTTGAGTCGAGCATCTATCAAAAATAACTTCTTTACTTCACAGAGATATGAGATAAGATTGTGTACATTCTATCTTCATACCTACTTATGAAATTATATTAAGTATATTATTATTATTGTTGTTGCATTTGTAGTTGAAACACAACAAATCTAATATCGATCTGGGGCGTTGGAGTTTGAACCGTTGATAAGTAGAGCCCAAACACATTATAATTTTCTTTTCATCTCAATTTATTTGACATTGTTTTCCTTTAGTCTTATTAAAAAAGAATGACTCATTCTCTTTTTAGTAGTAACATTTCAACTTAAACTTTCTCATTTCACTCTTAATAAGATATTTTATAGGGAAAAAACATAAATATCCCCTTGAACTTATCCCGAAAAGTCACTTACACGCTTAAACTATCATGATGACTTATTACACACTTTTACTATTTAAAAGTGAATTTAATATCACTCTGGGATGTGTAACTTCACCCTCACAAGGTGTGTGGTGTAATACACTCACCGCCACATCAGCACCACGTCATAAATTATAATTTTATTAATTTTATTTTGTTTTGTTTTCTTTATTAATTACTTTTCTTTTGTTAACACCTTCAATTCTTCTTCTTCTTCTCCATCCACCTCCAAATATCACCATCACCATATCCATTATCAATATCATTTTTTTTTTCTGCACCATTCTCAATTTCCTCTCTTCTTTCACCCGTTGCCCGACGACACCATATTCATAAAGTTGAAAGTTGATTCTAATTATTGTTTTTATTTTTATTTCGAACTGGCGCGTTTAGTTTTTATTTTCATTTTATTTCTTTGCCACGTCAATTTTAAGTGGTAAATAAATTCACTTTTGAATAGTAAAGGTATGTAATAGATCATCATGATAGTTTAAGCATGTAAACGACTTTTCGAGACAAGTTTAAGAAAGAATTTATGTCTTTTTCCTATTTTATAACCACATAAATTTATATCACTTATTTTTTACCATATATCCCAAAAATAATTTAATTTTTTTAAATTATATATCTAATCAAACATTTTATTTTATAAATTGAGATGAAAAAGTATTGTGGTGAAAGATGATTATTTTGCTCGTGATACTTCTTTTGAAAGTGGGACAATATAATGGATTTCAACTTCTACCATCATGTCTTGGAATCCAAAATTATTTAGTTGAAACTTGGTGACATTATCATATATTTAGTATTCTCTTTGTTTCCGTTCGTTCGTCTGAATTTATTTATTTTTAATTTAGTTGAAACTCTTGGACTATTATATAGTTTAAATATTCCAAATTAATTCATAAATTAAAATTTGTAATATTTTATTTAAAAAAAATACCCAAATTAATATCTTAAAGAGTTGTTGCATAGTGGTGCCGGGGGGAGGGGGGGCGGGGCCCACCGTTATGTTTGTCACGACAAGATATGAAATGACGGCAACGGTGGCATTATATTTGGCCCAATTGGACCATAAAATAAAATCTAATGAATGCAAAATAGAGGAGGCTAAAAAAATAATAATCAATATTAGGCAAAGGAAAATTTTAGCATATGATATCAATGAGATTTGATTTTGTTGTCGATAATATTGTTGGTTCATACTCCCTCCGTCCAAAAATATTTATCATCTTTTACATAAAATTTAGATTGTTAATTCTCATTTTCATATCTGATTATTTAATTTGACTCGAAGGTTTATATAAAATAACCTTTGTATTTTGACAAGATAAGGTCAACATACACTTTATCTTGTGAAACAGTCTTTTTACCTCCACGAGATAGTAGTAAGATCTGTATACACTCTACTCTCCTCAGACCTAACTTTAGAGGATTTTATTGGATATATTGTTGTTATTGTTGTTGATGTGTATCCTCACAAGGTAGATACAATATTATGTATATCCCCTTTCTTTTCAAATCTCAATTGTAAGATTACACTAAATATGTTATTTTTACATTTATTTTTTATTTTTTTAGTAACTGAAACCCACAATCTTAGAATTAGAAGTGGAGGAATGTTTACTCTAAGTATTTGTGCAATCTTCTCTTATTACAAAAATTATTGTAAGTTGTGATGTTTTTGTGAGAAGGATTGAAATTACAATAGTTGTTTTTGTCCAAATGTGAGTGGCAAACGATAGACTTTGAATTTTTTTTATTTTAAAATAAAATATAATCTTAATATATTAATTGAGCTTTTATATAATTTAACTTTCGAAAAGTGAAATGTAATGAGTATTTAAAAGGCATAATACATAAACATGACTCTTAACTTGGTGTCAGCCGGCAACTATGACCTTTAACTTTTGATGTGCACAAGTAGGCACTTAAAACTGTATAAAATTAACAAATAGACACATCCGTCCTACATGACACCCTACATGGAAATTTTGTGTCCTACGTGGCGTCCTACATTTATTATGTCATGTAAGACACGTGTGTCTACTTATTCAATTTTATACAAGTTTAAGGACTCGTTTGGCCATAGATTTCCCAAGTAATATTTGGAGAAAATTTTAGCAAATAGTGTTTGTCCCAGTGTTTTTAAAAACGTTTTTGGGACGAGTCCCAGAGCGAGTCTTGGGGCGGGGCGTACCAAAAATGCTCCGGGGCATAAATTAAAGACGTAGATTCATAAGACGTAAGTTCTAAAATTTGAGGCGTAAGCCTCGAGCATAAAAACATAAGTCCTGGGCGTAATATGTAGGCCCGAGCGTTTTTTATTTATTTTTTTGAACCTTTTTTGCTTTTAATCATATTTTTTATTATTGGTGTAATTATAATACTTTTTTCCTTCATTATTGATTATTAATCCTTATCTCAAATAAAAATCACAATAATTTCTATATATTATAGGTTATTTATAAGAATTTATTTGTAAAATCATTGAAATGTTTACTTTGGTTATTTTATTAGTAATAAAATTATAAAATTGAATATACATATGAGACTACGCCCCGTAGATCCATGAGACTTACGCCTCGCCCCGTACGGTATAAAGCGCCTCGCCTCACGCCCCTGCCTTTTAAAACACTGGTTTGTCCATACAATTTGCCATTATTTGACAAATATTTTTGGCAAATATCCCAAATTCCCAAATACTAGTTTTTTCTAGTATTTGGGTCAAATTTCATTATTTGAGATCTTTTAAAAATTAAAATTTTACACCAAACTTTTATCTTTCACAAAAACACTCTCTATAGTAGTTGTTTGCGTTGTATTACATAGTTTTTTACGTGAATACCAAAATATTGATGAAATATTCAATGAATATGAAAGTGATGATATGGTTGTTGATGAAAATGATGAACAATCGGGTCAAGGTAACAAAGTTATGTGTTTTGTCTACTTCACGATGTATGGAATGATGTTTGTTGCACTTACTCCAAACTACCACATTGCTCCTGTCATGGACACTACTTGTTATTTGTAGCAACGAAGATCCAATTAATTTGTAATACAAATTTATGGTTAGTTTTGATAGTTTTTAAAACGTATGGGTATAAATCATATTTTTCTAAAAAAGTGAAATATGTTTCTCAAATACTATGGTCAAACACGTGGTGAAATTTCACCCAAATAATATTTGCCAAGAATATTTGGAAATCTATGGCCAAACGCTAGCTAAGTGTCTATTTGTGCATACTCAAAATTGGAGGACATAGTTGTCCATCAAAATCAAGTTAAAAGACATATTTATGTATTATGCCTATTTAAAATGGAGGGGGAGTAAAAATGTAAAAACTCTTGATATACGATATTTTGAATATCTCATAGATACCACAAAGTCCAACCTTAAAAAAAGGGGGAGAAAAATAAGAAAAAGGGAAATATGTGGTGAGTGGGACCCAAAAAGATTTGGTTGGGAGTTCCATATCTTCACTTTTTCTCTCTCCTTTGTCCTATTTTCTACTAGCACTATCAAAATTTCCTGCCCCAACCCCAAACATATGTCTCTTTTCTGTTTTTAACCCATACCATTTTGTAAAAAAAATAAAATCAATTCGATGTTTGATATTTATATTACCGTTCGACTAATGTAAATTTATGTTGGATAGAACAGCATTTGGAGAGTAGCTCTCTTCATTGAGATTCTTTTTATATACAAAACTCGAATTTAAAATCTCAAATTAAGAAAAAAGCAGTCTTATTCGATGTATAATATCTTTTGATGGTCCATTACGTCATTTCTAACAAATAAAAGTAGTAAACAATTTTCATTTATTTCTTCCACCATTAAATAATCATGTAATTTTTTACTATGGGTAAGTTTGAAATAAGGCTATTCAAAATTAAATTGAAATTGATAATTCCAATTGAAAAAGAAAAATTATTGATTTAGTGATTTTAGTAATGATTTTAATTATTATTGTTTGTATACGGTTATTAGTTTTTAACAATTTGAGGTATTTTTAGTGAGATTACCGATAGTAAATTACATTTATACCATTTAATACTTTCATTTTTCACTATTTCAAACTCTCAATTATTTTACGAGGCGACAATATTTCCTTCTGAACAAGATGCAATATATCAACTCTTTTCATTTGATTTGTCAACTTATTTCTAAGTGATTTTTAATTTTAAAAAGTTGTGCGTGAAATTTTCACGGTTAAATGAATAATGATGAAACCGATAAATTGATAACACTTTAACATATTTACAAAGTGATAACCAATAAATCGAACTGATAATTTTTTTAAAAAATCAAACAAATTGTGATTATCGACCTAGGATTCTTAATTTGATTGAAGAAAAATTAATGCTTGGGTAGTCTCCGTCAAGTTTCCGCAGTTGTTAATTTTGATCGAAGAAAAATTATAAACAACTTTTTTGCTTTTGGATATTAGTCTGTCCATTTACGTGTTGGCTAACATGATTTAGTTTATATTCTTATTAATAAATATGATGTTTTATAATATTAGAAGATCTATTGATTTGAAATTGTTAAAAATTAACAAACATTTAACAGCTCAAGGCCTAACATTACTTCACTTTCACAACTCCTTCCCTTTTTTTTTTTTTTTTTTAATTTTTAATTTTTATGCAGCCCTCGATTTTCATATCTGAAATCCAACTAAATTTATAGCAGTGTTCACAACATGTTTTTCTTCCTTTCTCATTTTCAGTGACTTGAACCTTAGATGTCTGATTAGGAATGGAGAAATCTGAACCATCGTATCTTTGTATTAATACAACTCTTTCCTTTCTATTTTGTTCATATGGTTGATAATGAAGTTGGAAAGGTCCAATTTAGCTTTCTAATCACTAGGACTATGAATAAAAACTTGTAATTGTAGTTTAAATTTTATTATTACAATTATTAAAACTTCTTTGAAACCTTTCATGTTGGTTGATGTGTGTTTATTAACCGAGACTTTTGATTAAGAAAATAGTATTTACTACTTACTACTCAATCACAATCTTTGTTGATTGATTTGTATTTATTAATTTGGTATAGGCATCGAATATGTGGATTTTTTTAAAAAAAATTTGTAACTATTGATGTGTCGCTGTCTTAATTGCATAGTTTTATGTGTAATTAGGAAAAAATAATTGTACATAAAGATGATTACTTGACTTGGTACAAATTAGTTGACTCCCTAATTTAGTTAAATGAGAAATGAAGAAAAAAGTAAATATATATGTAGGACCACAAAAAGATTTTGTAAAGATTAGACAAAATCTTCATAACGACAACAAAATAATTGTTAATTGATTGACCTGATTAAGACTTTACTTTCTTGTAATAACTCTTGCCAACAAATTCCAGTCTCTTTCCCATACTGTACATAACTATTTTATTTTTATTATATTATATTATACTATATACTTTAGAATATTCAAAAAGTCTACTATGACTTTTATAATAACAAGGATAAATTAATTTAAATCACCAAAATCGATGTTGTTTTCTGAAAATCTTACAAGTTTCCAACTATAATTGAATTTCATAGTCTTAGATATGTCATATAAATATTTAAAATTAAATATTTATATAATAAAAAGGCATATAATACATTAATATGTTTTTTGATTTGGTTTCAGCTAGTATTTATACTTTTTAATTTTGAGTGTGCACAAGTAGATACAAGTGCATTATACGTGAGTAATACAAGTAGGATGGGCACGTAGGACGTACAATTGTCATGTAAGACACCACATATAACGAATGTGTTTATTTATTTAATTTTATACATGTTTAAGTATCTACTTATGCTTACCCAAAATTAGAGAACATAAATGTTAGTTGTGGTTAAGTTAAAAGACACATTTATGTATTATTTAAAGGAATTAAAAAATGTAAACACAAACAAATTGAATCGAAATAAGTAATATTTTTTTTTACCAAGAATCAAAAGGAAATCATTTGAAATACGGTGGAATATACGATTTCTATGAAATCAACAGATTTTTTTGGTTAAAAGATCAAAAGGAAATCATTTGAAATATAAGTTTTCTATGAAATCAAGAGACAATTTTTTTATAATGAATTTTAATTTTTTATAGTGAAAATATCTTTAGTTAATGTATATTAAAAAGAGATTGCCTCTCTATAAAGTCAAAGAATTTATTTTTGTAACCAAGTTGTTAGTCCACCCTTCTAGAATTTCCACATAATAGTCCTTCAACTTTCTTTGTGGAATGGACAACCCATTTGAGCTAAAAATGTTTTTTATTATTATTATATAGAGATAATTCTTGACTTCTACGTAAATTTTATTTTCATACTCTTAAAGAAATTTTGGGTTTGACATTGTTTATAACCCGCCTAATTATCATTCTTAGATTAGATTCACTTATGTGATATGATCACCTCTTAGTTTTATAGGTCTAACGGTCTTTCTCTAATGATTCATCCTCATTAGAAGCGTTACCTAATACTCCTCCCAACTAACTTGTTTCGAAGAATAAACTATGATGACCATCGTCTCAAATTAATCTTTTGTAATAACATTAAACATTACTCTGTCTGTCCATTTTTAATTGTCATACGACGATTTTCGAAAATCAATTTGACTAATTTTTTTAAAGTTAAATTAGATTACATTAATTTGATATTTTAAATAAAAAAAATTAAATATTTAAAAATTATACGAAAAGTACTATAAGTTTCAATTTTTTGCATATCAATATGATTAAAAAATAGATCGTTTAACTCTAAAAAAGAAAATTATGACAATTTAAAGAGGACGGAGATAGTAGAAATTTATAAGCATCGTTACCATGTTCTCATTTATATCAGCCATTAACCTAACATGAACAACATAACTAATAATATTATAAACACATTATAAAACTTAAGTTGGTTAAGTAGAACTTATTTAAATTCCAATAATATTATTTTAGAAGCTTCTTCACTTTTTACTAAATAAAAAAGTTTTAAATGGGAAAAATAAATCTTTATTTTATTTAAATTTGTGTGATAAGTAACCGTGTCGTTACATTTTCCGCCTTTTCCACTTCTGATTTGACGGTGGATTCTCAAATTGACCCTGAGTCAACTATATTATTAAATATAAAAATACAAACACCCCTTTAAATTAAGAGTATCTTACTATTAATTTATAAGTCAAAAATTATTTTAGCTTAAAATTAAGTGTTTATAAATATTTTCTAAAAAAATTATTCAAACCTTATAAGTATGTTTAAAAAATATTTTGGCTTAAAAATACTTAAAATAAGTAAATCTATATACATTCTAAGTCACGTTTCAATTGAATACCTCAACTCCTAATAAAAATGTTTTAACTAAACACTTTTGGTACAAAAATGAAATTTCTCTTGAAAAAATTCATTCGTTCAGTAGGCGTGAAGTTAATCTCATGAAATATGTCACCTCCTTTAATTATATGCATTTACCATAACAAGTTGTAAAATTTCAATTGTTCTCTACTTGAAGTGGATGCATATAGTTAAATGAGATGTCATATTTTACGTAATTAACTTAACTGTCTAATAAATAAAGAGAGAAATATTGAAGATACTCCTAAACTTAGCGTGAATTATTAGTTTCATCTCTGAATTATTGACAGCCTTAAAAAACCTCCTTTTTAATTGACTAAATGAACTTAAATACACCTTAATCTGCCACATGACATGACAAATGATCTCAAACTCTTATAAGAGCATGAAACTCTTAATAAAAAGTCTAGAAAAACGTTGAAAACACCCTAAATTTGATGAGAATTTATGAGTTTATTCACTCATATGGCAATATCAATGGTATATTTAAGTTAAGTTAGTTAAGTATGAGGATATTTTTAGGCTGTCAATAGTTCAGAAACGAAACTAATAATTTACACTAAATTTAGAAATGTTTTCAATATTTCTTTTATAAATAAATGAAAACACACCATTTCTTTTCAATATTTGGAAGTATAAAAGTGTATTTGGAACATGATTGAGGTATTCAATTGAAACATGAAATAATTCAAATATATAAATAAAATATCCAGACAAATTTAAAAAAATGAAGTCAAAATAAAAATCATAATAAAAAACAAAAAAAAAAAACGAAATCTCGCGAAAAACTCGGGAACATGTAATAACTCGCGTGGATATGGCAAAATAAAATAAAATAAAATCAGCACCAACAAAGTGGATTTCAGAATCTCAGCCGTATTGCCTTATTAATTTTAAAAGTAGATTTCACCAGATTTGATTTTTATTTTTTTTGGTGTTTTTATTTACATTTATTATACTATATTTTAGGAAACTAAATATTTTAATTTAATTTAATAATAACAAAACAAAAAATTTAAAAATTTGACAAGTATGTGTATATTGTGTGTACATGAACAAGGCAGATAAACATTTATATTACACACTCTTCCCTCTGTTTTTTTCCTTTCTTTGTAAAAAAAACTTTCAAATTCCCACATATTCTTCCAAGAAAATTTGTGGGGTTTTCTTAATTTGGTAGAATATTTGTGGGTTTTGTTCTATTTTTGTTGATTTTGTTAGTAGAGTGAGATGGCAAGAAACGGTATGTTTTCACGGCGGCGTAGGGCGGAGAAGGTGGAGGAGTACGATGAGTTGTTGCCGTTAACAGAGGCTACTCATGAAGTTCATGTTCTTGCTGTTGATGATAGTCTTGTGGACAGAATAGTCATTGAACGTCTCCTCAAAATTACATCTTGTAAAGGTGAAAAAAAAATCTGATTTTTTTGAGCTGAATTTTAGAAAAAATTATGAATTTTTTTTGAGATTTTGAATGTTTTGTGGTTGGAATTGTACAGTGACTACTGTGGATAGTGGGATGAGAGCTTTGAAATATCTTGGATTGGATGAAGAAGAGAGTTCTGTTACTATCGACGTAAGAATATTTTGGAATTTTTTTTGGTGGATTTTTTTGAAGTGAAAATTGAAGATTTTTATGGATTTTTGGTTTTTTTGATGTTAGGGTTTGAAGGTGGATCTGATAATTACAGATTATTGTATGCCTGGAATGACTGGTTATGATTTGCTCAAAAAGATTAAGGTAGTACTTGTTTTGCCCTTTCTTTTCATTGTTCATGTAATTTGTTTTGCTTGGAATGAATGAGAGGCTTGGCCTAACTGGTAAAGTTGTTGTCATGAGGTCATTGGTTCAAGTTGTGGAAATAGCCTCTTGCAGAAATGCACGGTAAGGCTTCGTACAATAGACCCTCTTGGGCAGGCCCTTTTCCGACCCTGGTAAAGTAGTTGTCATGAGGTCATTTGTTCAAGCCGTGGAGATAGTCTCTTGCAGAAACGCAGGGTAAGGTTTGGTACAATAGACCCTCTGGTCCGGCGCTTTCCCGACCCCGGTAAAGTTGTTGTCATGAGGTCATTGGTTCAAGCCGTGGAGACGGTTTCTTGCAGAAATGCAGTCTAAAGCTTGGTACAATAGACAAGGTCTGTCCTTTTCCTGACCCCGGTAAAGTTGTTGTCATGAGGTCAATAATTGGTTCAAGCCGTGGAGATAGCCTCTTGCGGAAATACAAGGTAAGGCTTTGTACAATAGGCCCTTGTGGTCTGGCCCTTTGACGATCCTGGTAAAGTTGTTGTCATGAGGCCATTGATTCAAGTCATGGAAACAGCCTCTTGCAAAAATGTAGGGCAAGACTTGGTATAAAAGACCCTTGTGGTTTGGTCTTTTCCCAACACTCTGCATAGTGGTAGCTTTTGTGCACTGAGCTGTTTTTTTGCTTGAATGATTAATGTTTGAGTTTCTTATAGGGAAAATTTAATCAATGTACTTAAAGTTTCCTAATTTGTATTTGTGAAACAGGGTTCATCTTTTAGGGAAGTTCCAGTTGTAATCATGTCTTCTGAAAATGTTTTGGCTAGAATTGACAGGTACTTTCAATTCTTTCGCTGCTGTATTTCATACTCGAATTCGTTGAATATATTTTTGCTTGTGACTTTTACTTTGGAACTTCTGGAATTCTAAATGTTAAATGAATTGAGTGAAGCAATACTAATTGACATTGCATTTACTTATTGTGTTAATTATACCCAACACATCGTGGGACGGAGCCACCCTTGTTCAATATTTTAAATGTATAATATATTATATGTTAAATCCATTGTTTTCTTCGTGTGTTTACATCTTTATATTCTTGAATCCCCTTGTTAAAAATCTTGGCTTGCCACCGACTCCAGAGAGAGAAGAAAACTTAATAAAACTAGAAGGGTAGTCCCATTGTTGACAACCTAAAGCTATCTTCCGATTCCAATTATTTTAAGAAAAAAATAATGGAGGAAGTACCATTGACAACCAAAAGCTATCTTGCAATTAAATTAAGATAGCATCAAATCTTTACGTATCGTTTGTACATGTGCTTTCAAGATTTGTTAGATTCTTTAATTTTAAAAAAAGGTTTTGACTTGCATATTTTGGAAGCTGTGATGAGTTATTATTATTGAACAACCAGTTTCTTGCATGACCAAAAGCAATGAATGAACAACCACTTCATTAGTTTAATATCTTGTACCAAAAAAATAAAGTAGTTGGATTCATACTTTACAATATCATAATCCAAAGCATATGCTCTTTGTCTGTTTTTTTCAATAGCTGTATTTTTAGTAATATAATTAGGAATGCATGTTCTTATTCTAGTAAGGTTTAGTTTAACAAATATATGCAATTTTTACTATGCCACTAAAAGATGTCAATGCATAAAGCGTCGATCAAATGTCACATTGTAAAAGTTGTGGCTTTACGATTGTTTTTGACGAAGAACTGCTTATCAGAAACAAATATGGAAAAGCGATGTTTGCTCTTTTACTTTAATGTTTTTCAGAATTTAGACCTTTTTTTTAGTGGGATGTTGTGTTGATGAAACTAATTCTAATTCGATTACAGATGTCTGGAAGAAGGCGCTGAAGATTTCCTATTGAAGCCGGTGAAATTGGCAGATGTAAAACGTTTGAAGAGTTACATGTTCAACGAGGATCGATTTAGGGGTGAAGAAAAAGGAATGAACAAGAGAAAGTTGCCAGAATCATCGTCCGATGATTCATCAACACCAACTCTCTCACCTTCACCATCGTCACTTGACCTCTCATCAACACCTTCACCGCCATCCACTTCCTCTCCATCGTCCCCTAAAGCATTCTCGTCATCCCTCTCTACTGATTCACCGACACATTCCACTGATTCCTCCATGCCTTCTTCGCCAACATCACCAACAAGACGACTCAAAATGATCAGCCAAGATTTGTGACAACGGTATATATACCATTATGTATTTTACTTTCCTTTTTGCTACTTCCGGCCGGGGTTGTTTAAACCCACCTCCATCGTCGGGGCATACAATGTAGACAAGCCAATTGCCCCTTACTAGCGAGGTTTTTTGTTGGCTTGTCACTTTTTCGGACACATATCGATCGATGATATCGTTTTAATCACACAAGGCTTTACAAAGATATGTTCAAATGAGTCTTTAAGGAGAAAAAGTTGATTTTAGACTATGTTATGAAATCAACATTTTCTTGTGGTGGTGAATTTTATTTAATGTGTTACTTTATTATAATTTTACTATTTGGTAGTAGTAATATTAATGTATCCAATTCAATGACAGATAGAGATAATGGGTGGAATTGAATAATGGGATATCGATTGATATGATTCTGATACGATCTTTATTAAATGTCAATTCTTGTCTGCTAAAAAGGAATATTGGATTTTGAGTTGAATTACACATGTTTGATTTGTTCCCTTATTCTAAGGATCTCCATTGATCTTGTTTTCTTGAGTAGGGGTGGGGGAGTGGGGGTAAGCCTTCTCTTTTAGGTGTATTTGGTACCAAGAAAAAATATATTTTTTTTCATGTTCGATTGGTCAAGAGTTTTTGAAAAAAGTTTTGAAAATTTAAAAGTAACTTTCTTGTAGCGGTAAAAAACAAAAAATAAGAAAATCACACACTTTTTTTGTCTCATTTTATATGATATAGTTTAACTTGATATAGAGTTTAAGAAAGAAAAAAAAATATTATTTTATTAAGGGTAAAATGAATATTTCAAAATTGAATTATTATTAAATATAGAAATGTTGTATTTTTTTGTACTGACTACAAAAAATGAGTCATGTAAATTGGGATAGAGAGTATATTTTTACTCCTATCTTAATTTGACACTTTCTTTATTTTATTTTAGTCTGTTTTAAAAAAATGTCATATTTTTATAATCAGGAATAATTTAATTTTAAAATATTTAAATAGTCATATAATATTTAAAGTTTATTTTAGATCATATATTTTAAAAAGTAAATTTTAAAAAATATTTCTTTTAGTTTTTTTTTAATCAAATTAAATAGTGCAACACAAATGAGACGAAGACACGAAAACGTGAGGGTTTAGTACCTAACAAAAATTTGGGGGCATTAATCCGTGTTAGGCTTGTTTTTATTGATATAATAACAATAATAATAATAATAATAATAATAATATTATTATTATTATTATTATTATTATTGATTAAGTGCCAAATTTGTGCCTTGCTGTCCAAACTCCAAAACTAATGCTGGACAACTCATTGATATATCAAATTGGGTTGTGGTGCGTGAAACTGTTTCATTTTTAATTAAATGTGTTGAGTTTGAACTTTAGGTGTAGAGAAATTATGTTGAGAGTGCTACCCTCGAATAGGTCCTATCATGCGCGATTCAAATTTAAACGGGACTCTAATACAAACTCTGAACACCAGATGAAAAATCGAAAGGAAGAAGACAACTCATTGATATATATAGCTTTCCTAGCTGGCCAAGATCATAAGAAGATATGAGACAAAATCAATTACTATAATTAATTTTATAGATGTGATGTAGTGAAAATACTTATCTTAACATGTCATTCTCTTATCTTAATGAAATGATTATTGCTCATCACTCCAAATCTTTAATTCAAACAACCTAAAGATTTGCTCCATCCATTTGGAGAATGACCCCTCATATTATGAGAATAATAATTACCAATTTTTACCTATATGACAATTTAGGAGCTCTAATTATATTTTATGTATAGATATTTTTAAACAATTATCACGCATAACAAAAAAAATCATTTTTATAACACCTTTACAAAACAAAACAAAAAAAAGAATATGGCAATTCGCGTGAGATACGTGCGAACTGATTTGTATATATTATGTCATGTAGGATACATGTGTTTACTTGTTCCATTTTATACAAGTTAAAGTGCATACTTGTACATACTCAAAGTTTGAGAACATAAATATTAGTTGAAGCTAAGTTAAAAACACATTTATATATTATGCCTAAAGTTAATAAGATAGTCGTTGAATGGAAACAGATAATTTCCAGTAATTTATCGACATAGACAGTGAGAAATAACTTTCTTTTTCATCAAAATTACACTCGGAACCCTTCTACAATTAATTTGTAAGTCAAAAGACTAAGATTTTTGTTCAAATAAATCATTTTCGTTAGTTAAGATTATTAAGATCCTTAAATTGGTCTATATTAAGTATATTATAATTTCTATCCAATACAATAACACACTTGAAGCTTGGTGTTTGCAATGGAGCATTTTCATCATTGGACCATAAATGGACTTCTTTTTTGGGCTTTTAAACACTTGCATCAAACTAGCCCAAAATGCACTCAAAAATTGGTACTCAACTATAAAGAAAGAATGATTCAAAATTGAAGTCCATGGATCCAAAACTACTCATTTATTCTTGTGGACCTTGTTTATAATATATAGGAAAAACTATCTAATTACACAAATATTTCTATCATATTTACTAATTCTTTCAATATACAGTTTGAAATAAGTGTTGGGTATATAGTAAGAGTTAATGGGAAATGGAGGAAAGATGAAAAGAGAGGAACTTGAAAAGTTCTCATATGCTTTAGTAAAAAGGCATTTCTCCTTCATTGGTGGTGCAAAGAAAAATAGAAGTGTTTAAATAGAGAAACACTTCTATTAGTTGTTAATAGGGTTGGAAAGAGGGACCCCCCTCGCGTCGTCGTCGCTCGCTCGGCTTTGGTTTTGGAAAATGATCCAGAGATTATTTTTTAGACAAAGTTTGTATTTATTATTTCAGACTTTTTACTTATGAAAAATTATGATTTCTTCTTCTTCTTCTGCACAAATATTTTTCGTGTACTTTACTGCCGTTGAGTGGCTTGCTGACACCAGAGTTTTGGGTATCAATACACTGGTGATTGAGATTATTCTATCATGGGAGGACATATTCTAAATCAAACCTCAGATACTAGAGGGGAATAATTTCCTTAAGGCAACACTGTGCATTCAGTGGGCTTGATCTTCTTCCTATTCTGTTTTTCCAGATTCTGGTACGTGTTTACAAATTTTATTTTTGTTAATTAATTATTGTTCTTCACTGGTTCATTGGAAACTTTGGTAACTTCGTGCTTCTGCAAAGTTTCTGGTAATCAGTACTACTGTTTTAAACACAGATTGGCCAACAATAAGTATATATTGTTTCACTAATTAATGTTTTTTTATATCAGATTTCAAGTCAAATATACGTAGATACATGTATTTTTGCCATCAGATCACTCTGAAATACAAATACATGGGTAAAGAGGCGAACAAGAGAGGGAGAAAGGAGAGAGGCTAGTGAGATAGGAGGGAGATGAGTGAGAGAGTCAATGTATCTCAGATACGTATGTAAATCACATTAGATACATGTACATATATAACAAAGTCTTCTAAAACTTTTGTTAGTACTAAAATTATTAAAATATGTTGAGTATGTGACAAAGTCTTGTCATGTTTGGACATGTTATATATTGATCAAGTAATGCTACAGATTAGAACCATACAACTATGCCCAAAAGTGTGATTCTTCCAAAACTACAAATTATTAGAATTCTTTTTTGTCCTTTTTTTGGACAAACGTGCAGTGTTGGACTGTTGGTCAATGTCAACTGGACTTTTAAACCATATTTTAGCATATAATACATTTGTCTATACGATTTTAGAAGTCAACAACTTGTTTTTTAAAATGATGTCTATCTTCTATGTAGGGACAAAATTCACTACAAATCATTTTTCTCAATTTCACTTGTGAAATTACACTAAACATATTATTATTGTTAACCGTTTATTTTCTCATTTCATTTTTTTCTGTAGCCAAACCAAAATTACGACATGGACTATATTACATAATTTTGTTGTTGAAGATATTTATCTTGCCTTTCGAATTCATTTCATCCTGATTTCATCTACCGAAAAGGGAAGCTCCTTAATCATCTACAGAGATTTTTTTTTTTTTAAGTATTAACATAATTATTATCATTAGCAAGTATCTAAATAGATTATCTTTTTTAGGCAAGAAAATTTACGCCGTTCATATAAAAAGAAAAAGAAAAAGTATTTTAAAGTCAAATGCTCTTGGATGAGTAGTTGAAATCCACAATTATGGATTTCAATTATTCTTTTCTATTTTTGCTTTTATTGATTAATATGATCTACAACTCTTTTTTGTTATTCAACCATTAAAAGGTACAATTTGAAGTGATGAGTTGACGAAGCTCGGCTCGGATTGAGGCAAGTAGAGATTTTAAAATTCGAATTACTTATTTCTGAAAAGTTTTATAATTTGTAAAGTTGTATATATAACAAAATATAAAAATGTGTTTAATAGCTTGATATAGAAGGAGGCGATCGTATGCTTGGTGGTAGTTATTTTGATATAATGCTTAATTAGTTAATTATATGTTTTCATGATATTATGATTATGCTATATACTAGATGATTTTATGTATTTGACTAAACTTGAGCATAAGTATGTTCCTATGCACTTCATGTAGGGGCGGAGGTAACCTTGCTCGAGGGGTGTCAAGCGATACCCCTTTACTGAAATATTATATTGTATAGATAACTTAAATTTTATTTATTTTTATTTAAAATATATATATAAGTGTTGATACATCTTGATAGTTGAAGGTTTAGTGCAGTGGTTAAGGGGTTGCGAAGGTTTTTTGAGATCATGTGTTTTAAACCTCAACTATAAATCATGTTTGAGCGGGACGGAGTCATGTAGGGTAAAGAAATGAAAAATCATATTTATCATCAAAATTTTTGTATGTATATATGTAGATATTGAATCATCATTTTTTTCGTATATTTACTTTTCATATTTTAAATTTTTTAGTGAAAATTCTGACTTCGCTACTCTATCCGATGATTATTCATCTACAAATTGATTCATCCAAGAATGGGTCACTTGGAGTTACCTAATCCTAATTTCTTTATAGTATAAACTTCAAAACAAAGTTTTTAGTGTAGTACTCTAAAATGTCATCTATAGAAACAAAATACTTATAGTAATTAAAAGGCTGCTATCACATTAACGTAGTCCGTGCATGGCATCAAATTCATCTAACAATTTTCATGTGGACGTTGAAGTCGTCAAACAATAAGAAACATTCATGAATATAGGTTTAAACACCATGAATTGAACGTACTACAATCAGAGGCGGATTTAGAATTTGAGATTAATAGAGGCACAATTGATCTAAAGCTACAAAAATGTTGGGAAAATTGTTTTGTGCGGATTCAGAATTTGAGAATCATTTGTGCATTTTGTATCAATAAAAAATGCAGTCATCCGACCTTTTTGAATGATGATGTCAATTAAAATATATACCTCATATTTAAGATATATACATATTTTTTTTTTAGGTTTTCGGGGCACGCAGCCCTCCTACTTTAGGGGTAGATCCGTCTCTTAGTTCCAATTCTTTTAGTAGTAGATTCAAAATTTAAATGTTGATTTTCAATTTAAGGGAGTAAATTTTGAAATGTTAATATAACTTTATTTATACTTATTTTCTACATATACAAAATTTGATAATTTGAATGTGCTACTAATTTATCTTATAATTGTATTTAGAGATAATCGTACATTTTTATTATACGGATTAAAGTGACGATCAACTAAAGTATAGTCAAATGTCCTTTCAGACAAATTGCTAAAATTATATTCAATTGTTAGAGAATTCACTCATTTTTTCTTAATGTTTCTAAAAAAACCAATTAAGCGGTTAATACATCATAATCAATAGTACATATATAGTTGAATCTTTCTTAATCCCTATTCTATTGTAAACTAATGTAAAAGAGCATTTGAATTTTTTTTTATTAAAAAAGCCATCTAGTAGAGAATATTTCCCCATTTAATAGAATTTATGCTATACAAAATTTGAATTAATTGGTACCTAAAAAATAGATATAAAACATCCGATAAGACTAAAAAATTACATACTTTCCTAGTATCATATTAGTTGTCTACGTCATTAATAATTATCTCAAATTACTCGTCAATTTACAAATTAAAACTAAAATACAATAAATATTTTTTTTCCTATTCTAATCTTACAACTAAATAAGCTTTGTAAAGTTGTAAAAAAGTTTCTTAACAAGCAAATAAGTAAAATTATCTTTTTTATTTATGATTTTTAAGGAGTGTATAAAGAGAAAATGAACAACTAATATGTGATTGTACAACCAACATGGATTGTGGGATTTGGCTCCCCTCCATTACCCCTTCCCTCCATTTCGTCAAGTGCACATCTAGATGAGAGACATGTGTCCTATTTAAATTTTAAAGGTGAAGATTATACTACATTAACAAATATTATAATCATAGTTAGGCCAACCAATTTTGAAAAACTACTCCCTAAATGTGGTAAGGGCAAGATATTTTCTATAAATTTTGATATTCATTAATTTCATTTTATATTTTTGTATTTACATATTAAACTGTATGAGTTTTAAGGTAAGAATCAACTAAACAATTTTTTTGTGATAATAAACTTTAATTTGTTCTTAAAATATTCCACATACTGAGAAACGAAAATAAAGGAGGTGAATATTTATCAATGTAGACAAAAACCTTAAAATAAAAGAATGGGAAATTAAAAAAAAAAAAGAGGAGAAATTA
Source organism: Solanum pinnatisectum (assembly GCA_035578085.1). Taxonomy (NCBI): domain Eukaryota; kingdom Viridiplantae; phylum Streptophyta; class Magnoliopsida; order Solanales; family Solanaceae; genus Solanum; species Solanum pinnatisectum. Next base: position 5,656,380 of record CM069080.1, on the reverse strand, counting down.
TTAGAATTACAAATGTGCAATATCAAAATTACCATACTTTAGAAAGAGGAGAAAGTGTGGCTACGTACTGTGTTTGAATGGGGGGAAAAGAAGTATGTTTTAAAATTTGTTTGTCGGGAATAAAAGAAAATTTTAATATTTGAATATAAAAATATAAAATAAAATTAATGAATATCAAAATTTATAGAAAATATCTTATTCTTATCATATTTAGGGAGTAGTGTTTTAAAATTGGTTGATTTAACTATGATTATAATATTTGTTAATGTAGTATAATCTTAACCTTTACAATTTAAATAAGACACATGTCTCTCATTTAAATGTGCACTTGATAAAATGGAGGGAAGGGATAATGAAGGGGAGCCAAATCCTGGACTGTGTGGTGCAATGTGGGACCGTAAGAGTATTTTACTCTTAATCAAAGATTTCAAATTCGAGCCAGCTTATGTTATCGTACAAGTGGAAGAAAAACAATAATTATTCTCACATATGAGTTGCATTTTTTTTGTTTTTTGCTCATTGATTTTCCACCTACACAAGTCACAAGTAATGGTCCTAAGATTCAAGCAAACACATTAAATTTCTGAGCTACTATAAATGACTACTATGCACCAATTTGATGAAATCAAGACAATCTTTGACTATTGAATAAAGCCAACTTCTCTTGAAAAACTCACATGCACTACAATCCAACAAGTGTAAAAGTTTACCAGGTGTTTTCCTTGACTTTCAAAAAACAATTTGATAAGATAAATAACATTTCTTTATTCTTCAGAAAAAAAAAACTTAGATTGAAAATTTTGAAAGTTTTTTTTCTTTGAAATGAATTTTATGTGATACAAATTTGAATTAATCAAAACTTTAATGGGTATCAGATATTTAATAACAATTATTAAAAAATGATTATGATTAGATAAATATTGGTTGTCTCTTTTCAACAACTTTCCTATAAAGGATTAAGTAAAGATGTATTTGCTTAGATCTTTCTAGATAACAAAAATTATGTTTTGGTGAACAACTTTCCTATGATGTGTCAACTAAGTCCTTGTTTGGCCACACACAATTAAAGAAATAATTATTTTGCCAATTCCATTCTATTCACTATAATAATCTTTTAAAAGCCAACTTAAATTAATTATTAAATTAATCCAGTAGTTATTTTTTTGTTTCCAAGCTCCTTCTATCATAAGAAAAGTTCTACCAATAAGGGTTGTGATAGAGCGGTAAGTACGTAATCTTTTATCCTTAATCAGATGTCTCAAGTTTGAGTCCCCTTAATACAAAATCGGCTTTGTTAGGCCGCGTTTTATCCCTAATGTGATATTTTCAAGGTAAATTCAAATTTAGTCGAGTTCTAATATAAATATCTGACATTGAATGAAAGAAAAGTTCTAATTTTCTTTTTTGTTGTAAAATATTACTGTTACGTGAAAGTACGTATCATAAACTATATTTTTCAAATTTGTTGGTACGTTAATGTATGTTGATAGAGTCTTCCTTCTGACTTTTTATTACTATGAGATGTCATTAATAATTAATTGTTGAAAGTATAAGTATATAATAATAAAATAATTGCATAGGCATAACCCTAGTGTTTAAAATATGGTCAAAATAAAAGGGAAAAGCCAGCAAATGTGGAGACTTTTTCAACGTTTTTGCCAATTACTACAAGAAAAAGTAAACGAACTGAGCTACTTTCACAACTATATGTCATGTATAGCACACAAATATTACATTCACGATTTAAAATTAATGAGTTCAACGTTTTGAATTCGTCGAAAATATGGATTTAAAATTTCATTTACTTTTATTTATTCATTATACTATAATATATTTGTACTTTTTACTTATCACTTGAAATATATCAAGAGCAAAACATGTTTTTTCCCCTCACATTTTGCTCTTAATATTAATTATTTATTTTCCAAATAATTTTTCAAGATATGAGACTAACATTAATTAATACAAATATTATGGTTAAACATTGATATCAATTATCATTTCTTAAATTTAATTCCAAACTTAATTTTGATATATCTCATCTAATCACGTGTACTAAATTAAAGTAACCAAACAATCCCTAAAGCATGTGTAAAATTAAAACTGAACAAGCAAAAATGAACCGATGTAGTAGTATTCAAGTTTTTTCACATATATGTATAGTACATGAAAATAATGGATTCAAATGAACCCGCTCCCATCAATCTAGCAGGGCGTAGTAGAAATCTAGATACAAAATTTGACCAAATTCAACAACTTTTGCTCAACCAATATACTCATAAGAAATTTATTAAATATGTACACATTAAATTCCAAACTCAGTAATCAACACTTGAAATCATCATTCTAAATTTCAGAACCACAGAGTTACCTAGTACATGTTACTAGTGGGAGGTGACAGGTATCTCGTGCGAAAGTTAACCCTGAAACCATGGTCATAAAAAAAAAGGTCAGAACCTATAAAATTGAAATCTTGACTCCGCCTCTGCAATATACGTCAGCTTATATAAAATATAATTTTCTGTTTAGGTAAGGGGTATTTTGGTCATTTGCAACAATATTTCTCTTGTAAAATACCGGGAAAAATTAACTACTCCCCTTTTGAAAGTGTCAGCAAGAAAACCATATACCAAATCCAAGAAAGAGAGAAGAGTTTTTCAACAACAATGCTCAACATAAACCAATATTCTTCTTCTCAATTTCAAAAAACTCTCTTTACAATATGGCAATCAATTTTTGCCTCTCTATGATTCTTTATCTCTTCATTTTTTACATTCTTTCAATTATTCCAAATGTTTCATCTCAATCACAAAATGTCGAAACTTTCTTTCCTTTTCCTTTGCCTAATCTTCTCCCTCCTCCTATTCCACCCGTTCAACGATCACCACCGCCATCGTCATCTCCTCCTCCGCTACTTCCCCCGGGCCCCAATGATACGCCTGAGCCGCCGCCTTCCGTGTCAACACCAGATACATCATCAAACAAGGCTGTTGGAACAGCTATTGGTGTGACTGCTGCTAGTACTGTCGTGTTATCTGCTCTTTTATTCTTTTTCCTTGTTAGGTACTCGAGGCGTAGGAGAAAGCAACAAGAAGGTAGTGCGATTGGTAATCCACGGGGTGGTGGTACTAGTGGTGCTGGTGCTGGTGCTAGTGCTAGTGCTACACCTGGGGTTGTTCATGATCAATTCTTGAAATTTGAAGGGAATTTAAAAGGGGTGATTGTTGATGAAAATGGATTGGATGTGCTTTATTGGAGGAAATTGGAGAGTGGTGAACAGAGGAAAGAGAGTTTCAAGAAGAAGAAGGTGTTTGTTAATGCATTGAGAGATGAAGAAGAAGAGAAGAGGATGATCAGTCGAGGCGTCGGTGGACGGAAGAAATCAGATCACCCAATTCAAGAATTGCCTCTGCTTAGAGGCAAATCTTCAACTTCTCAAAGCCCTTCTTGGCTTGATTTGGAAAACAAACAACCAAGTCCTGATGATGGGATTGTTTTTAAGCCTATGGAGAAACAAGAATCATCAAGTCAACTCGGATCACGAGCTCCTCCACCACCACCACCAGCACCGCCATTGTCTGTATCAGCGATTCCAAAGGCGCCTGGTCCACCACCTCCACCGCCACCAGGACTAAAGAAAGGCCCTCCACCACCTACTCATCCTAGTGGATTGCCTTCATCATCAAGTGCAGGGGCTTCAGGAAGTGAAAATGATAAAGTGAAACTAAAGCCATTGCATTGGGATAAATTGAATGCTAATGTTGAGCATTCAATGGTCTGGGACAAACTCGATCGTGGATCGTTCAAGTAGACATCTTTTCATCTCTCCTTTTTGGGTTCCATGTGTATAATTTGTACTCAATCATTGTTTACCATTCATGTAGGTTTGATGGAGATCTTATGGAGGCACTATTTGGATGTGTTGCTACAAATAAAAAGCCCTCAGGAACAGAAAGTAGAGCTTTGAGTCCAAGAGCAGATATATCAGGTCCACCTTCTCAGATATTCATTCTTGAAACCAGGAAGTCACAAAATATTGCAATTGTACTCAGATCTCTTGGTGTTACTCGTAAAGAGATTATCGATGCACTTGTCGATGGACAAGGTTTAAGTGTTGATACTCTTGAGAAACTCTGCAGAATAGCTCCAACAAAAGAAGAGGAAACAGAAGTTCTTGCATTTGGAGGAGATCCCACCAGATTAGCTGATGCTGAATCTTTCCTCTTCCATATACTCAAAGCTGTTCCATCCGCCTTTACTCGTTTCAACGCCATGCTTTTTAGACCAAATTATGGGACAGAAATTCAACATCACAAAGAGTACTTACAAACACTTGAATTGTCTTGCAAGGAGCTTAAAGCTCAAAGATTGTTCTTGAAACTTCTTGAAGCCATTCTGAAAGCAGGGAATAGAATGAATGCCGGAACTTCAAGAGGAAATGCACAAGCATTTAAACTTACTGCTCTCAGAAAACTCTCTGATGTGAAAAGTATGGATGGTAAAACCACATTACTTCACTTTGTTGTGCAAGAAGTAGTCAGAGCAGAAGGAAAACGTTGCGTTCTCAATCGTAATCAAAGTTTGAGGCGTAGCAATAGCCAGACTACTGCGAACAGCGCCATTCCAACATCAAAGAACACTACAGAAAATGATGAGACAGAGAAGGAGTATATGATGCTTGGCTTACCAATTGTGGGTGGCTTAAGTTCTGCATTTAGTAATGTAAAGAAAGCAGCTGCAATAGACTACGACTTGCTGTCCAAGACGTGCTCAATGCTAACAGCTCAGATATCTGAAATCAGGACGCATTTGGCACAACGCGACAATGTTAAAGGACTATTCGGAAAAGAGATGAAAAAATTCCTGGATGCTGCTGAAAAAGAAATGAAAACAGTGAGAGAAGAACAAGATAGAGTAATGGAACTCGTAAAGAAAACAACAGATTATTATCAAGCAGGAGCTTCAGATGATAAAGGATGGCAACCACTTCAACTATTCGCCATAGTTAAAGATTTCCTAGAAATGGTTGATAAAGTTTGTGTAGAGATTACAAGAAACATGCAGAAAAAGAAACCCCTTGTAGCTGTTGGAGGATCATCATCACCAGGAATGGAAAATAGTAGAGCTGTCAGATTCCCAAAATTGCCCGCTAATTTCTTATCAGACATTTCCAAGAGCAGTTCTTCTTCTGATTCTAGCGATGATTCATAAATATACCAGACAAAAAATTCGAAAGGGATCAAGTTCTGTACATAGAGAGGAAAGTATAAAGTATTTTTAAATGTACACACATTTGTTTCACTGATGATTTCAACTTATTGAGATTCTTTTCCAAGTGTTTCATGATTATGTGAGATGAATTTCAATTTTTTTCCTTATCCGCATTTCATCAGCCAGATGCTACTTTGGTTGATTACACTGAGTATGTTGTTGTAGTATCCACGTTTCACCAGAAACCTTCTAAATCAATCATCCATGAGTTTTTAGGGAAATCCACACTTTCAATATGCACATAGCTGCAAATGGATTATTATTCCAAAAACTTCTTAGTCGTATAGAATGTTTAAGGCCTCTAGTGTAAGTACAACAATGTGTTTAGTCTCCCACATCAGTTGATCGAATGATATGTGGTCTCCTTATATGATCTTTAGCAATCTTTCATCTCGTGAACTAACTTTTGAGGTTGAGTTAAACTCGACGACCATTTTCTTCACATGGTATCAGAGTCTAACCATCTATATTCTTGTTAGCCCCCATGTTATATTGTCCATGCACCAGGTGTCCAGTCCTCATCTCACGAGGGAAGGAAGTGTTAACTGTTGAGTCTCCCATATGGGCTGAGGTTATGGTCTCGGGCAATCCTCACCAGATGAGCTATCTTTTGATGTTCGAAAAGATTCATTTTTATTATCAGTATGCATCTAAGAATTAATATGGCTATGGTGGAAATACAAAATGATCTCCAAAATAGTCGCTTCATTACACTTCCATTCTTTGCTTGAATAGAAAAGATAACAATCAATACACAGTCAATACATTGTTTTATCACATTTATGTTCTTGCTTGAATAGTAAAGGCAAAAATGAATGCACAAGCGATACATAATAGTTCGTATATCATGTATTTTCTATATAATCCTAAACAATTTACAGAACATGAACTCCCCAGTCCCCACCTAGTGGAATCTTTTTCATTCCAGAATTGTTTTATCAAGTTTGATGTGATCATCGGATGCTAGGCAAACATATATTGACTATTGTACAGACTTCAGTATGGTCTAGACCATAATCGATGGATAACAAGGTCCAACGGTACGTAGGCATAAGGAAAACGCTATCTATTTGACCTCTTCACCACTAGTCAGGCGGGTCTTCTCTTCTTCAACCTGCTCAAGCAATACTTGTAATTCTGCTTCTGTTAAGCTCTCTAACCGTTTCTGCAAGTTGGGAAAAGTTAAGGCTCAACCCGTTGAACAGTTACAGAAAAATCTTGTGATGACTTATCAGAGTGATGAAAATAATCTCTGAGATGACCGAACTCTCAGGTAAGATTGATTTCAAATTATTCAATATGCATAAAAGAGGTTGGAGACACAATTTTAAGCCCCGGAAATAATAGAGAAGCAATCCCAGCTTTGCACAAAAACTATATGGCAAGCTTCAGCTTATGACTACCAACAGAATCCTAGCATCAGAAAATGCAGTTCTATTTTTCCTTAACACGATACAATATGATTGAGGATGTTCATTAGCAGCTGAAGAATTAGCAAGAGTTCTATAATGAATAAATTGGTGGAATGTTGAAATGCGACATTTTTACAGAGGTAGTTCAGGTAAATGTCCCTCTACTAAAAAAAATCATTCAACTGTATTCACAACACAAAAAAGGATTAAAGAAACAGATGATTAGTTGAATGTTAATCAAAATACTGCACCTCCATGACTTTGCTTTCGTAGTCTCGTAGTTGTTGAGCATATGTCATTTCCTTGTTTGAAACCCGGAAGATGTATGTTGAGATCCATCCAACTGTTAGACCCAAAACCAGGACTAGTTGAACTACATTTCCAGCTTGTAAAGGATCAAATCCCAAGAACTGCATAAGATATTTGGACCAAAGTTATTGCAGACAAGCATGTATTGAACAGGAACATAAGGAAAACATAGATCGAAGTACCTCCAATCCACTCTTTAAGCCAACCCCTAAAAGTGTAACTCCAACTCCGATCAATAGAACATCCTTTCTTGTATATCCAAATGGTGTCTGCATCAGCATCAAATAATTGAAATGACCAAGCACGAAAGAGGACATACTTCTAAACAGCAGTTAACAACAGTCCCAAAACTCAAAACCATAATCACAACATTGAAAAAGATGTATTTGGATTCAACATAAACAAAACCTCCACACTCCAAGACAAATAACAGCTCAAACATGTAGTTCTTTTTTCATAACGATATAATAAGCAACAACTCCTCTCTGAGCTGAAGAACTTGCTCTAGCTCTAAATGATAATTCAAAGGAGATTCTTCATCACTAAAGAAGTATAAGGAAAACGGAGTGAAGTTTCTCCAAACTGATGATGCGAGAATCAAAAAACCAAAATCATATGCATAATTCGTAAACGAGAATGCAAACACAAAACGTGCCTTTTCCTGGCCAAGAGCTCCATCGCTACTGCCACTCGGTTCTGAGCTAGCTCTGGTGATCATACGTGGAACTTTCTTCATGCCCATGTTGCAGGATACATTCCTCAGGAGAGAGGAAGTTCGGACTCTGAGATGTCTCTGGGAGTAAGTTATTTCTGCAAGTCAGACAAACGTATAACAGACGATTTCTTAATCAACCAATTGAAACTTGAATTTCAAAGTTGAACATGAAAGGTTCCTCCATAACTTTATAAGATTTCCAACACTAGTTAACATCTACCAAATGCAAGAAGCACGATAAGGAATTTGTTTAACGTGAATTTGTTGGAAACACTCACATTCTTAAGATAAACTCTTTTGCATTGATTAAATTCTCATGTACACTCTTTATAGGTATATGATCACCAACCTACAACTAAAAGTTTAAATGGACGAATTCACCAACCTTTTTGGAACCTTCTCCAATTTCATATAATGAAGCATAACAAATAAGACACACTGAATTTGGAAGATTTAAAGAATCTCTCCTCCCATTCTTCATCGCAAAGATGTTAACTTAAAGCCGAAACCTTCTTTTCCACTAAACCATTCTCTTCGAGAACGGAAAGGAGCAATCTTGGATCAAGAATATAAATTATCTCTTAGTCCTACAACAATAGCTACTGATTCTACAAGATTGCAAAATGAGACATTGTAAGGCTTTTCTACATATAAAGCAATTCAGAGTATAGCAAAAGTAACCAAACTTTATTTTGATCAATTAGCCTTAGCAGAATTTGTATAGTCGATCTCAACTAGTTTGAGATTGAGTCGCAGTTGATTGATTAACATTTGTTTTTTTCTTGGTTTCTCACCTGGTGTCCGGAGCCCACATTGGAGACTAAATCCAGATCGCGCTGTGTAGGCCCCGAATTGGGGTGGCGCTCCCAACAGAATTTTCTCCATTCCCAGGGCTCGAACCCAAGACCTCTGGTTAAGGGTGGATTGAGTAACATTTGTTACCTACTCCCTCTATCCTAATATATGAAACATACTTCCTTTTTTGTCCAGCACAGTAAAAATGTCATTGTATAATTAGAAATAATTTAACTTTAAAATTTTCTTTTAATAACACGGGTTTGTCGACCACCTATTTCAAAAGTATTATTTTTTGCTTAAACTTTGCGTCAAATTAAACATTGTCACATGAATATGTAAGGTTTGTAGACCACAAATTTCAAAAGTATTATTTTTTTAAAAAAACTTTATGTCAATTCAAACTGAGTCACATAAATTAGAACAGAGACCATATATGAAACTAAATAGAAAAAGGCAATATATAGCAACTACACGTTACATAGATATTCACTCAGGGACATAGCTACACTATCAAGTACAAGTTAGGATGAACCCAATAACTCTTGTTTAGATCCTAATTTGCATTAAAAAAATTTATTAAATACGTATAAATAGTTAATTGCAAATTCAATAACTAAAACGAGCTACGTGGTAAGTTGAGAACAATAAACTTCAAAATTCTGATTCCGCGTATTACTGACCTGGTCTGAGTCTGCGTTGCATCAAAGGAAAAGAAGAGATACTCATCAAAGCAGAAACTCTAGTTTTGCACAAAAGGCGGCCACCATACGTTGTGGAAGCCATTGTTAAGTTTAGAGTGAGCTGTAACTTTGTTTCTTATGAATGAGAAAAGAAATATTGAGTTATTTGAGAAATTGAAAGTTGAGTGGCTCAAAATGGATTTACCGGCAGTTATCTCTAATTACTTAAATATCTTCTCTATTTTTTTGGGGCAATGATATGGGTCGGGTCGGGTCGGGTCACAGATTATTGGGTGGGTGGGCGTTGATATATGGGGTTTTGCTAGTGTTTAGACATTCATTTCTCTGATAAGATTTTGTAAATTTGTCTTTAAATATATTTAATTTATTACTTTTATACTATCAAGAAAAGATAAAATATTTATCTTTTAAACAAACAACATGTCGTTGAAAACTTGAAAAAATGCTTCTCAGATACCTAAATAGAAAAAGCTGAGAATGAAAGACTAAAATTTTGTGTCTTCTTATTTATTATTGAAATTACTATATTACCCCTTCAGTTTAAGTTTATTTGTCCACTATTTTTAAAATATATTTATTTATTTCATTTATTAATTTTATAATATCAAGAAAAGATAAATAAATATTTTATCTTTTAAAAAAAGGTCATGTCATTAAAAACTTGAAATCTTCTCAGATAGTTAAATAGAAAGAGCTGACAATATAAGGCATAAAATGCATTCAGCGAATGCGATTTATGAGTAAAATTTTGTGTCTTCTTATTTATTGTTGAAATTACTGTATTAACCCTTCCGTTTAATTTTATTTGTCCACTATTTTTAAAATATATTTATTTATTTCATTTATTACTTTTATAATATCAAGAAAAGATAAATATTTTATCTTTAAAAAAAAAGTTATGTCATTGAAAATTTGATAAACTTTTTTTCAGATACCTAAATAGAAAGAGTTGAGAATATAAGGCATAAAATGCTTTCATCGAATGCGATTTATGAGTAAAATTTTGTGTCTTCTTAATTATTGTTGAAATTACTATATTGCCCCTTCCGTTTAATTTTATTTGTCCACTATTTTTAAAATTTATTTATTTATTTCATTTATTACTTTTATAATATCAAGAAAAGAAAAGATAAATATTTTATCTTTTAAAACAACGTCATGTCGTTGAAAACTTGAAAAAACACTTCTCAGATACCTAAATAGAAAGAGCTGAGAATATAAGGCATAAAACGCATTCAGCGAATGCGATTTATGAGTAAAATTTTGTGTCTTCTTATTTATTGTTGAAATTACTATATTGCCTCTTCCGTTTAATTTTATTTGTCTGCTATTTTTAAAATATATTTATTTATTTCATTTATTACTTTAATAATATCAAGAAAAGATAAATATTTTATCTTTCAAAAAAAGTCATGTCGTTGAAAACATGAAAAAATGCTTCTCAGATACCTAAATAGTAAGAGCTAAGAATGAAAGACATAAAACGCATTCAGCGAATGTGATTAATGTGTCTTCTTATTTATTGTTGAAATTACTATATTATCCCTTATGTTTAATTTTATTTGTCCACTATTTTTAAATTATATTTATTTATTTCATTTATTACTTTTATAATATCAAGAAAGATAAATATTTTATCTTTTAAAAAAAGGTCACGTCGTAGAAAACTTGAAAAAACCCTTTTTCAGATACCTAAATAGAAAGAGCTGAGAATGAAAGACATAAAACGCATTCATCGAATGCGATTTATGAGTAAAATTTTGTGTCTTCTTATTTATTGTTGAAATTACTATATTAACCCTTCCGTTTAATTTTATTTGTCCACTATTTTTAAAATATATTTACATATTTATTTTAATACTTTTATAATATCAATAAAAGATAAATACTTTATCTTTTAAAAAAAGGTCATGCTGTTGAAAATTTGAAAAAACTCTTCTTAGATATCTAAATAGAAAGAGCTCAGAATATAAGGCATAAAACGCATTCAGCGAATGCACTTTATGAATAAAATTATGTGTCGTCTTATTTATTGTTGAAATTACTATATTACCCCTTCCGTTTAATTTTATTTGTCCACTATTTTTAAAATATATTTATTTATTTCATTTATTACTTTTATAATATCAAGAAAAGATAAATATTTTATCTTTTAAGAAAACGGCATGTCGTTGAAAACTTGAAAAAACCCTTCTCAATCCGATTAATGAGTAAAATTTTGTATCTTCTTATTTATTGTTGAAATTACTATATTATCCCTTCCGTTTAGTTTTAATTTTTCACTATTTCTAAAATATATTTATTTATTTCATTTATTACTTTTATAATATCAAGAAAAGATAATATTTATCTTTTTAAAAATCATCATGTCGTTGAAAACTTGAAAAAATCCTTCTCAAATACCTAAATAGAACGAGCTGAGAATATAAGGCATAAAACGCATTCAACGAACGCGATTTATGAGTAAAATTTTGTGTCTTCTTATTTATTGTTGAAATTACTATATTACCCTTTCTGTTTAATTTTATTTGTCCACTATTTTTAAAATATATTTATTTATTTCATTTATTACTTTTATAATATCAAGAAAAGATAAATATTTTATCTTTTTAAAAAAATCATGTCGTTGAAAACTTGAAAAAACGCTTCTCAGATACCTAAATAAAAAGACCTGAGAATAGAAAGCATAAAACGCATTCAGCGAATGCGATTTATGAGTAAACTTTTGTGTTTAAGAAATTTATTATGCAATTTTATAATTTTATTTATTTATTTGGTAAGGTTGAATAAATAATTAGGGCTATTTTAATAGTTTTCAACTGATGGGATTCTTATGTTTATGAGAAAATATACAACACAAAAATTTCATATCGCATGTCCAAACAAAACTTCAATTTCATCTCATGATTTCATATTATGATATCATATCAATATCATGATTCCATATCGCATGGCCAAACGGGCTCTAAGTAGGCGTTTGGCCTTGCGATACCATATCATGATATGAAATCGTGAGATGGAATTAGTGTTTGGACATGCGATTTCACGCTAATTCCATCTCATGATTGCATATCATGGGTTGGAATACCATATTCTCCAAAAACCTTGATTTGGGAATTCCATATAATGATTTGGAATTTTTTAAAGGGTAAATTTCATATATGGCAAACTGATTTAATGAAATAACGCTCTATAGGTATAGTTTATCTAATTACATTCTATGTGTATAGTTTAGTTTGCTATAGAGCATTTAATTTGTATATTACGTTTTTTTGTTCATCATTTATACAAAAAAAATTTAATAAATATATACATGAGCGCTAAATAAGGTAACAAAAAATTTACATAATCTCATGATTCAAGCTAATAGTTTTAAATAAAATATTTTTCCAAAAAGAGTTCTATAACGATACACACGCCATAACAACTGGTTTCCTCATACCACTGAAGCAATATTACACGAAAAAAATTCTAGTTCATCAATATTCTTGTATATTCAATGCGGAAACTTCATGTTTTGAACGGCAAAAAAAAATACGATTGATTTGTACAGTATATAATTGATTCTAACTATGGCAAAAAAGAATTGTTTATATGAATATAGTATTTAAATATAATTGATTCTAACTAACGGCAAAAAAGAATTGTTCGTATATAATAGTTATATACAACACATTGTACAATTATATGCTTTACAAATATAAACTATTTGTGTTTGTATATAACTATAAATTATCTATGTATATGATTATATGAATATAGTATTTAAATATACAAAAAAATATATATACCTAAATCAATTTTATATATAACTATCAAAATATACAAATCAATATATACAAACTTTTTGTACATAACTATCAAAATATATAAATCGATATATACAAACTTATTTTATACAATTACCTAACGTTCTTCAGATTTGTGAATATATGTACTAGATTGTATTTGGATTGACTTATTTTAGATATTTTTAAGTCAATTTTTTTTTTTAAAACTTTTGTAGCATTTGGGTAAAATAAAAATATGTTTTTAAACACTTAATTTTTAAGTTCTAACTTATGACTTCTCGGTTCTGGCAGCGTGTGAGGGGACATATTTTTTTATTAAGAATATTTTTTTTTCCTCACCCCTCTTCTTTCACATCACATTTGGTGAACATTTGAGTATTGACTTGAATATAAAAAACAAATTAGTCTAACACAAGATCCATATAACAGTACTCCTATTAGTTAAGGATTTTTCTCTTAATATTTCTAGTCAAAATATAAATAAGAATGTAATTGTAATTACATTAAGCAAGATTTTGTAATTGTAATTACATTAAGCAAGAATATCTAGGACTTGAATCAAAGGAGCTAATTAGCTATGATCATGAAGAATAAATTAAACAGCAATTACATATCCAGTGCATTCCAGTAATGTGAGGTCGGGAGAGGGTATAGTATATGCAAACCTTATCACTGTCGTAGAGATAGAAAGACGGTTTCCGATAGACTCGTGAGAATAAAATAGAGGATTAATGAAATCACAAACAAAAAAAACACCTTAAAGGAGTTTTAACAACTCATTGAAGGAGGAACATAGCAACATATACTATGATCTCTTACAAAGTCAAAACAAGTACCTTGCTACATCCTAAAGCTATTTTGCTCGGACTCTCCAAAAATACAGTTGTACCCGTGTCGGATCCTCTAAAAAAACACTACTTTTGGAGGATCAAACAAGCACCCAGTGATATTTTTAAAGAGTCTGAGCAACATAGTCCTAAACTACATCAAACAAATTGGTGGACAAGTTTTCAATTTGATCATTAGCAAAAACTCCCTTATCAAGTACCCAATCTTCAATCATGGCCTGAGAATTCAATGGTTGATCATGTGGAACCAAATGCCCAGCATCCAATACCACAACATGGCTTAAGTTCCTCCATTTCTGCACATACCCTGCTAGGTCGCCGTTAACTCTCCAAACTTTCCTATCTGCTTCCAAGAACTTGTTGATTCCCTCCCACTTCAGTCTCTTCACCCACGCCTCGGTTGACACTAAGCCAACTCTCAAATCCAACTGACCTTCATACAACAAAATTTTAGTATTCTTGACGAGAAACTCCACCATATACTTCACACTCTTCATCAAATCTTCGTGTAATGCTTCCCTCACCACCTTACTACACACCTCGAAAACAATAGTTTCATTCACTCCTAACGCCTTTTTCACCTCAACATTGTTCAAAAACTCAGCTACCAGATGGTTTTGGTATGGCTTATGCCTTCTAATGTTATACAAAGTTGGCATTTCAGTCATGTTTTGTAATGTGTTCAAGACTTTACTTCGAGCATTCGTTGCTTCACTCCAATCACCATTCTTTGCCACTGAAATCGCCTTTTCTTGAAGCAACTCTAGTTGTCCTCTTTGTTTGTCATTTATCAATCCAAAGTAATACGCATTTGCAGCATGAGTAGCCACTTGGCTAATCGGATCAGTTAGTCCGTTACCAATGACAACACCAACCAAATTCACCTTACTACCAACAGGCAACTGTGCATTTTTCTTCAAGACTTGATATCCGATTGCTGGCACATATTTGCCAGCATAACTCTCACCCGTGATGTAAATAGGTCGATCCTTGAATGATTCATTCGGCTTGATAAACTTTTTGATCGCAATATATAAGTGCTTCGCCACGTCTTTTTGGTTCCTCGGGATTTCTTCAGGTGTTGCAGCAATGCTAAATCCAACACCAATTGGATTATCAAGGAAAAGCAGCCCAAAAATCCGATTCCAAGATCTACTATTAGGATTGAGCGCTACATGTTCGATGTTTTGCCTGTGAGAAGACGAGACGCGCCAAGGGCCTAATTCGTAGAAGTTTCCGAGCATAGAGGAGCATCCAGGTCCGCCTTGAAGCCAAATGAGAAGTGGGGTTTGAGAAAGAGGTGTGGTGAGATTTTGGGCTTCGTAGAATGTGTAGAAAATGGCGGAGCTGGTTGTGTCATTGACGGTGAGGTAGCCGGACTTAGTGGGGAGAGATTGTTTAGGGAATGGAAGAGATGCATAGATTGATGAAGAATTGATTAGGAAGTAGTGGAAGATGAGAAAAGAGAGGAGCTTGAAATCCATCAATGGCAAATCTTGATGGAGTGAGTGTGAAAGAAGTGGGCACTGATGCACTGAGCAAATAAAGATTCCAAAAAAGTGAGGGGGGTGAGCAGTGGCAGATCCAGAATTTAGAGTCCGTTGGTGCTAAATAGACTTATCGATTAATGTGTCAGCTTTTTTTCTTAAAAAAAGGTGGTTGGAGCCTTTTTTTTTCTTAAAAAATGTCTGCAACAAATTTCTAAAAAAAAAAATACGTACAAATGGAATTCAAACCCGCAATATTAGCCATCTAAAATTGCCCTCCTACCATGACACCACAAGCCAATTTTGTTTACTGGGTGCCACGCTTTATATTTATATAAATATTATATATATATATATCTATGTATATATAGAGTTTCCATCGAAGTTCAGGGGTGGCGTGGCACCCCCACACCAATACATAGATCCGCCACTGGGGGTGAGGAAGGTTAAAAGGGTAATAATGCTTAGCATGCACTACATAAAAAAAATTATGTAGTTCTTGCATTACTTATAGCTAGAAATTCATGGTATTAGTAATACATACTTTAATACACAATAGAGGAAACATTAGCTATACATAGCATGAAAAAATGTATCAAAATAAGATATTACTAATATACAGAGTTAATGGATGCATTATTTTTATTAATACACTATACCAAACGATTATAGGACTAGGGATCAATACCTCGCTTAATACATGTTTCCCTTGGGGAAATGTTTTCATCACTACATTGACAAACCCATAATATCTTCAAATGAACCTGTATTCCAGCACCCGGAGTTCAGGGGGCAAAGTTTCCTTTTCAGTTACTTCAGCCATTTTCAAATGAATCCAAGACAATATGGATCATCATGTCGCATGAGTTCCTCTGCTACTTGTTTAA
This sequence comes from Solanum pinnatisectum, assembly GCA_035578085.1. NCBI lineage: Eukaryota > Viridiplantae > Streptophyta > Magnoliopsida > Solanales > Solanaceae > Solanum > Solanum pinnatisectum. The sequence goes on along the minus strand of CM069080.1, from coordinate 5,640,161 downwards.
GTCGATAATTCTGCTTCCATTTCCACCAACTGGAAAACATAATCTTAACTAACCCCACGCCTCGACTTCCCACATATCATCCAACACAATGAGATATCTTTTGCCTATCAAACATTTGTGCAACATATCAGCTATACCGTCACTGTGATGCACACCTGTGACTTGCCCAAAGATGTCAATTAATAGCTCTCTCGGATTATATGTTTGTGAGACAGTACACCATGCTCAAATGTTAAAGCGACAAAACAATAGAAGGATCTTTGAATATCTTTGTGACCAAAGTTGCCTTCCCTAGACCAGGCATGCTAGCAATAGATATACTATCCAAATCCTCTGTTTCTTTAGTCAGGTAAATGAATTAGCTTCTCAGCATCATCCTCAAACTCCACAGGTTCCTCTTCAGTTATTTGAATACATGTCTAGGAGTTGGAGCATTGGCATCGATGTTAACGTTCTCCATCCTAATAAGCTTAGATGCCTTTTCTGATTGTTCAGGTGGAAATGCTTGATGTCAGAGAGCAGTGTTGCCTGACATGAATTAGAGCAATGACATGGTCATCTCCATTCTCCAGTAAGCAATAAAAAACCAATAATTGTGGAGGAAGAACCATAAATATCAGGAAGAAAAATGCAAACAAAAGTAACTCTCCAGTTGAACTTCATACAAAGTCCAAAGATTAGGAACTCTTAGTTCTGTTACATAGATTTGTAAAGTGCTTGTTATTACCAAATTAAAAAAAATAAAAATATTTGATTCTTTTCTTTAAATGTTCTTATTTCTTTTATCATGAGTCGAGCTCATGAAAAGCTAATCAAGAGGGAAGAAGGATTAGGATTTCTTCGAGTTCTATGGAAAATTAAATAAACCAGAACTCAAGGTGCAAGTACAAGAGAAAAACAGTTCAATAGAAATGCAAGTCATAGAGGTATTCCCTTTGTCCTAATAGGGGCTTGACTATCCTAAATTTCTAGCATCACGAACTAGGTATATCCCCAATTTCTAGCATCATGGATTATTTATGATCTCAATACATTATGCCATTGAAGTTAAGGCCAGATACAAAGACGAGAAGATAGACAACTTTACCAGAGAGAACCAAAGATTGAATGAAGAAAACAACTAATTATGGAAGATAAACACGGTAAATACATTACATTGTGAATGTATATTTAAATAAGTTACTAGTTTAAACAAGTTGCTTGTGCGGCTTACAAGCAACTATTCGAAAGTCTTGTAGTAGCTTCCTCCAGAGACTTGCAATCAAGCAAGTAGCTTGTGTTGTTATGCTCCTCCAAAAAAAAAGGCAGCAATTTTTTGAAAAGTCTTGCGGTAGTTCTTTTATATATATACACAAATAAAGAACAAAATCAATTTTTCTAATACATTAACTTCAAGGGATATAAAATGCCTCAAAAAATTGTTCTCTATATTTGTCGTCTTATATGTGTTTGTTATTTTATAACAACTATATATAAAAGGCACAAACGAACCTGGCGATCATGCAATGTTATCAGTAGAGTTGATGCTGTGTTAGTGGTGTTTCTTCATGAAACGAGCTTCTGGCTCACTAGAATTCACTATGCTCAATTCTTTGACCTCCAACACTAAAACTGCAGACAGAAATGCTCCAAACATCAAATAGGGGTTTAACGGCAGTGTTGCATTATTTGTCAAAGCAAGGAATACTGCAAATGCTCAGCAGGACACTGCATGTGACGTCTTCCTTCTAAAGACTTAAACCCCAACATAGTCAACTCAATCCAAATTCTTCGAGTGATCAAGATTCACAATTTCGGAAATCACTATGAGGAAGTAGAGCCGACCCTGCTATGAGCGGGCTCCTTCCTTATCTTATTTGTTTCCATCAACATTCTGACTTCATTTGCATCATCCCACCTTCCAGCATCAGCATACATGTTATACAGCAAAACATAAGGGCCTGAACTCTCCGGTTCCAGGCGCATTAGTGCTTCAGCTGCTATTTGTGCCAACTCAACATTGTTGTGCACCCTACAAGCACCTAGTACTGCACCCCAGACAGCCTTATCTGGCTCCACTGGCATAGTGTTAATCACTTTCATGGCCTCCTCAAGCTGCCCGTCTCGGCAAACAATATCCACAAGGGAGCCAAAATGTTCAATCTCAGGTTTGATGCCGAATTCAGAGTCCATAGATTTAAAATATAACCGACCTTGTTCCACTAAACCAGCATGAGCACATGCATTCAGAACTGAAATGAACGTGATGTGAGTTGGCCTCACTTTAAGGCACTTCATTAATTCAAAAAGCTCTAGCGCTTCAAATGCAAAACCATGAGATGCATAGCCTCCGACCATTGCATTCCATGAGATTACGTCGTTTTGAAATTTCATCTTTTCAAAAATTTCCCTTGCTTCATGTATTTTGCCACATTTTGCATACATAGTTATTAGGGAATTGTTTAAAGGTATATCTGGTATAACAGTCTTTGTCACTAACTGATGAATCTGCTTACCCAGGAACAATGCCACAGTTTCAGCACAAACACTTAGAAGTGAGGAGAGTGTGTGTCTATCAGGTTTCTCTCCTGCCTGTTGCATCGCCGTGAATAACTTTATTGCTCCTTCATAGTCTGCATTTCTTTCACACCCCGAGATCATTGAATTCCAAGAAACCCGATTCTTGTGGGGCATCCTTTCAAAATAATCACGTGCCAATTCCAACTTTCCCGCCTGTGCATATCCAGAGATGATTGAATTCCATGTTAGTACATCAGGATTTGGCATTTTAGAAAACAGGCTGGATGCTTCACTCATATTTGAGGCATGGACATAACCACAAACCATTGTGTTCCATGAAAATATATCCTTCTCCGTCATCTGATCAAAAATTTCTCTTGCAGAAACCACATCTCCTGCTTTGCTATAAGCCAGGATCATGGAATTCCACGATACGACATTCCTCTCAAATCTCTTCTTTTTGCTAATTCCCTGACCACTACAAGATGGAACTTTATCAAAAATGCGTCTAGCATCACCAACTCTTCCTTTCTGACCATATCCAGCAATCAAAGTGTTATAAGCATGAACCATATCTTCTTTCCCATCACTACTCTCTCCAAATTCATAAAGAAAATGTTCCGCCTCATCCAATTCCTCGTTCTGTATCAAACCCGATACAAGTACACTAAAAGAAGCCGAATCCCTCTCTGGCATTCTCTTAAAATACTCAACAGCAGTTTTCACATCCCCATTACGCAAAAAACCTGAAATAACTGCATTCCAAGACACAACATTCTTCACTGGCATACATTCAAAAACATCCAATGCTTCACCCATTCTCCCACATTTAGCATACCCACTAATCATAGTATTCCAAGAAACATAATCTCTCTCAGGCATTTCATCAAACAGATTCCTACCCTCCTCCAAATACCCCTTCCCTCTACAAGACAAATAACTAGAAATCATCAAATTCCAAGAAACAATATCCCTCTGCGGCATTTCATCAAACAGGTACCGTGCTTTCACAATCTCACGTTGTTGCACATACCCACTGATCATTGAGTTCCAAGTAACTGTATTTCGATGTGTTAACTTATCAAATAATATCCGAGCATCCTCTAATCGACCATTTCGAATAAAATTCGTGATGTTCTTGTTCGCTCTACGTATATCTGGAGCAGCATCAGAAATCTTGCGCCTCAATGTTGAATGATAACGTATTTTTTGAACTGATTGTTGAACAATTATATATGGTGCAATGTCTCTGCTATACAGATAACTTAGCTGCCTCCTTAAGCTGCTTATATTCCGCCACCAAACTGCCATGGCTATATAATTAGCAGCTTAGCACTAGTTTAATTTAGTTGACTGTGTAATCATAAGTTCATACTATATTATTTGCAGGACAACGTAAATTTACGAGCAATTGAACTATTCAAAATTGAATCAAAATTAATAATCTGAATCTAAATAAAATAAAGTAGTAATTGATTTATGGTAATGGGCTATTAGTTTAATGATTTTGATAACAGTTCTGATTTTTATTATTATCCGGTTGTTGATTCTTTAATGTTTTGAGGGTTAACTTATAATTCGATTGTAATTTAATAAATTATATTTATATCAATTGGTATATAAAGTCTTTGCCTTAGGATTTAGTTTCATATTTTTTATTTTTGACAGTCTCAAACTTTTGGTTGTTCTATAATGTGTTAGTGTTTTTTTTGAACAAGATGTAATTTATCAATTCATGTGCATGGTTTATTTGATTTGTCACTATATTTCTAAATGATTTTCAATCATTTATTTTTGTGTCAAATCTTAACGGTTAAAATGATAACTGAGTGGATAATAATCAACAACCAATAAATCGGTAATCGATAAATCATTATCTTAATGGTTCTATAATGATTTAGTATGCCTACAAACCAATAATTTATAAATCAATATCTTAATAGTTCTATAATAATGAATCTTTTGGTCTTAGTTTATGTGACAATTTTTTTTATTTGGTTAAAAGAATATTTTAATTTTTCTTAGTTGATAGCGTTATTTAATAACATCATACTACTTTATTTTTATTGAATCTCACTTAACATTTTATTGTAAAAAAAAACAACTTAAATAAACATTAAAGTGCTTTAATAAGGACAATTCAATAAACATAATGAAAAATTTTCCTTATTTTTTAAATTATTTGCTCGATAAAATGATATCACATAAATTGAAATTAAAAAAAAAAGTATATATTTCAATATGATTGTTTACAAAAATATATATATATATATATAAAATTAATCAGTTATTAATTTAACTATCGCTGGACAAGGGTAGGGGTAAAGGGATAAATATATTCCTCAATTTTGTGATTTAAAGCATATATATTAATCATTAAAAAATAATGCACACATACTTTCTCGTTAGACAAATAATATATATATATATATATATATATCCTCGTTGTTTAACAAATGATATATATTTATCTCTTTTCTGAACAAATTCTTTGAAAATAATTTAAAATTGATTTCTAATAATTTCAAAAATATCACGTACCTTTAGTCTTTAAAAATATTACAATTTTTTTACCTCTCCGAATCCATTTCAGACCCGACCCAACTACAAATAATAATTCAATCCCTTTTTTTCATACTCAATCCAAAATCATTTATTTATATTAATTGAATAGAAGAGAGATTGATTTTTTTGTGATAGTGTTAAAAAATAAAATAAAATAGATAAGTCATTAAAAGTCCATGATTGTTTATTTACTCTAATTTGCTACTAAATATTGAATGTGATAACCACAATTTAATTTGTGCTAAATAGATACCAATAATATTAATTATATGGCTTCCATTGATCCATTTGTTAGGTTGTCTTCAAAGTGACAAAACGTGTTAGACTAAACTTTGGATCAAGTTATAAATTTGATTGTGTAAAATGTAAATTATAATTCAATGTCTTTTTAACAGATAAGACCATAAAATACTTGTTTATTCTTGTTAGAGTTACTTTAATTTGCTATAAAATATTTTGATCATCAAATGAATTAACACCTATGGCACAAAAAACGAAATTTTAGTTGACCATTTTAACCAAATTTTAAATTTAATTTTCAACATTATAATTTAATATTTCTTTAGTAGATAAGTTCATACTTGCTATTTTCTTATATTCATTTAATTTTTGTTGAATATTGGCCAATTTGTGTTCATTAGATATTATTATAATATAAATTCACTGAAATATTCAACTAAACATGCTATAAATAGAAGCATTCACATATTATTTTCAAGTAGGATTTTTTGGCATTAGAAAAAATATTTTGATATGGCTTTCAAAGTGATGACTTTTTTTCTTATGATCATGGTGATAAAACTTTGTAAGTTTTTTTTTTCCTCTTTTATATTGTACGTGTTTTAAATTTTTTTAATACATGAATATTACAACCACTTTTTGATTTTTTCACAAATTTCTTTTTATTTTTCTTGTTTTAAAATATTATGTTCATATATTTATTTGTTTATTTACTTATTCATTTGTTTATTTTTAGGTAAAGTTACACATTCATTAGAGGGAGGAAGAAGAATTAGACGAAAGATTGTTTTTTTTAGGATTAGAATTATTCATGTGAGTATATAAGATGCACTTACTAAACAACAACATTGTTCCATATTATATTATTTATATGATTTCTTTATCACGATATTTCGTAGAATTTTTTGTTAAAAGTTATCGATAATTTTAGATTTTTTATAAATTTGTTCAAAATAATTTTTCACAAGAACATTTTCAAAAAAAAAATTACGTCATAATTTTGTAGGAAATACATGTGTTTTTAGTAGTATATATATTTTTTCAATAAGATAAAAGCTTCAATGTACATAATATGATCAGTTATAGATTCTTCATTTTTACAGGTGTTTCACCATACGTTGAGGCAAGAGACGTCAAATTGTGTTGTTTTTGTGAGAAAGATGAAGATTGTAAGAGTTTTTGCCATGGACCTCCGTATCGTTGTGCACTCCATGTATGCGCTTGCTCAAAATATACGTCTTCTAAAATTAAATTGCAAAACTTAATGGGGGCATGAAGAATGAAGACTTTATGGACCAAATATTTAAAAAATGAAAAATGCTGAAATTACAGTTTTTTCTTTTAAAATAGCTAATATATAGTTATCTCGATTATATGTAACTTGCAAAAAGGTTAATGCTAAAATAAGAAAACTTTCTATCTCTATATACATTTTCCTTTTTTCTTTCCCTTTTTTCATTTTTAAATATTAGTTGTTTAATATATGCGTAACACGTATATTTTAAATGATGTAATACTCATAATTGTGTAAAATAATATTAATATTAAAAATAATTTAGATAAATAATTATAGCGAAACAATAAAATGTAAGTTTCTATGGATAATAAGTATTGATCATTATTTTCCAATCCTACAAAGATAAATAACTAAATTAAAATTAGATATATGAAAAAAAAAATTACTCGGTTTGATCATATGAGGTATAAATATGTAATGGAGTGGGATGTATCTTATCCTTATAGATGATATACCTAATGTATATTATTTTCATCAATTTTAATTATACTGTCATGATCAAGACATCAACATTGATATTCATTTTGAACGAGCAAAATAAAATTGGTCATGTGAAAAAATGTATTATCGCAACTACAATCCAATATTAGATATGGTTTGATTCCATCATTTATTTAATACCATTACAAAATGTACCATTTTTTGTGCTACTTTGATATCATAAAAAATATATGTAAGTCCGTCATGAACAACTGTTTTTTTAGAACTATTTAATAAAAAAAAAAAGTAACGAATATAACTAAACTCATCGAATTGCTATAGTTTCTTTTATTATGCTCTTTTTGTGAATAATTAAACAAGCACAAACTCATATTAATATGATAAAATTTAAATAATTAACAATCAAGATAAGAGTAAGTTTTTTTTTTAAGAGTTGAAAAAGAAGCTTCTTTTTAGAACTACTTTTTGAAAGTCGAAATACAAATTATTATTCTAATATTTACAAAAATATTTTTCTAATTAATTAGTTGAACACATATTGTCATTCTCCCAAAATACATTCAGACAAAAAGGTACATTTAAAAAAAAATTAAAAAATTTGACCAAACAAGATATAAATATTGAAAATCACTTATCAGCCAATGTAACAAGGAGAACACCAAAAAAAAAAGAGAGAGAACTTGTTAGTTATGTTCGTAGAGTTTGAAGAGCTAAATTGTGTGAGTTCATTTTCTTGCTTGATAAAAGGTCATATATATGGATTTTATTTATAATTTTTTTTAATTTTAAATATAAAAAATTATTCATTGAATCTGTGTCCCCGTGTGTATTTAAAAGATGACTCACTTTTATTATTATTCAAACAAGAACTAATGTTACAAAATTATAGTATAATATTTATATTAAGTAGTAAAGTAACTATAAGATGTTGTAGAATTAGGTATTTCTTCATCGACATATTTATTTCATATTGAGCATATATATTCAAACTTTTTTATCGTTGTGTCTTTTATTTTATGTCGATGGTATTTTAAAATTTCAATATTTATGCTTTAAAGATGCTTTATAGATATTTTTATGTTGATATTTTAATTCTATGTGAATAAATTTTTTTGGCTAAAAAATGATATTTACACTCTGTTTGGATCATTGTTACTCATTGTTTCATAATGTATTATATTGTATTGTACTGTATTGTATGGTAGATACAACGTTTGGCTAGACTGTATTGTTTGTTGTTGTTTAATAACATTTTTATTGTTTGGTTTGACTGTATCGCTCTGTATTGTAATTTATAAATTTACTAAAATATCATTAATTATTCTAGGGTAGGAGGTTTGACTAGAATTAAATAATATAGCGTAAAGGGTAAAAAAGTATTATGAAATATTATGCCAGGATATAATTGGAAAAAGAAATTAAGTAACAATGGAAACACACCAAATCGGTTGTTCCATAAAATGGGGGTTTTCATTGTTACGTAACAACGAAATTTAATAATACAATACAATACATATTAAGTAACAATCAAAACAAACATTGTAGGTATAGTAACGATATAATACAATATAATGGGTAACAATGATCCAAACATAATGTAAATAAGAGTAAAATGTCGATAGTATCATAGTAAATATTTATCTAAAAGAAAATGTGTTTTTTTTATAAAATAGCTAAAATAAAAAAAACATGTCATGTAACAAAAAAAAATTACTTTTAATATGATTCGTTGGACTCGTACTAATACGGAATTGCTTCTAATTGATTATCCGACACATTAACTGCTAGCTGCTCGAGAGTGTAATCAAACAGAGCAATAAATACTTCTTTTAATTTAATCAAATTTTAATATAATTATAGAACATAATCAAAATTAAAAAAATTCGCTCATGACCTTTGTCACTTTCGTAAATAAAGTAAAAAAGAAATACATTATTTGAAATTCTTAACGGCCGGCATTTCTGATCCATAAAATACATTACTTCTAGTACATATGTGAGTTCTTGAGAAAAGGCCCAAAATAGACCCTCATCTTTGGGTTAAGACTCAAAGTCATCCTTGAGTTTTCACATGGAACACTAATAGTTCCTCATGTTTGCAATATTGGTGCACTTTTGGTCCTCCTTCATAATTTTGCCTATTTTTTTAACATTGATTTTATTCATAATTTATAAATAGAATGTTTAATCGTCATTTTATATATTTAGTAGAAATAATAACTCCATGTGAGAGATTATGAGAAGAAAAACACTTTGTTTTGATTAGTAGAAATCGTATTGTAGGTAAAGTCAAGAGATTCATCATGACGATTTCACATGCAATAGTACAAATTTTCTTTTCTTGCAATGTCATATGTTAAAATGTTCTTAGTTTAGCTGCAGTAATATTTATACTGAACAGAACAAAGTGTTTTTTTTCTCACCTTCTCTCACATAGAGTTATTTTTCTACTAAATATATAAAAAGACGATGGGACATTCATTACATAAAATTATGAACCAAATTAATGTTAAAAAGTAGGCAACAATTTAGGGGAGGACCAAAAGTGCACCAATATTGCAAACATGAGGGACTATTAGTGCTCCATGTGAAAACTCAAGGATGACTTTGAGTCTTAACCCAAAGATGAGGGACTATTTTGGGCCTTTTCTCTGAATTCTTCTTCGAAAGACTAGATATTAGTGCCCGTGCCAGCACGGGCCTAATATATGTCACTTTTTAATCTTAATTTATTTAACACAGATGAAATTTGGAGAGTCAAATATTTTTTATACGTTTTTATAAAATATTTTAAGTTGTTAATTGTTATGATTTATAAAAAGTTCTTATCTTATTTTTGAATAATATATGTTACTCTTTTTGTTCCAATTTATGTGACACATATGAAATTAAGAGAGTCCCCAATATTTATATGTTCTTTTAAGTATTTTCTCAATATATATATTTTCCATCTATTCAAATTCACGTGTCACAGATAGAATTTTAAAAATCAACTAAATTTTTTCTATTTTTTAAAAATATATTATAGGTTGCTAGTTACTTTTTTGGAAAAGAGTTTAACATTTGCCGTAGGCCCCCTACAAGGTTAGAAAACAGTAGTTTTTTTCACAGGACAAATCTGTACATAAATAAACATGTTTTGACATTTTTGTACGACAATACAATAGTATAATCATAACAGTTCTTAATACAAGTTACTTAAAGCTATTAATTTCAAATATACCAAAATTATCCCCCGAATCGGCAAGCAGATATGACGACCAATAGTTGCTTATGTTAGACTCTTATATATAGTAGTAAAGTAAAGTTTCTTTAATATGATAAAAAATTCTTTTAGCAGCAACAAATATGTTCATTCATAAAAAGTGATAATTTTTTTACTGATATTAGTTAATTGTAATTAAATTAAATATTGCTATAGACTTTAGAGATATTTATAAAAAATGCTAATTACATTAATAATACATAATTAGCAATAATTAAATCATTATCATTAATTAATTGTTGCTAAAGATTTACTCCAATTAAGTGGTTGACAAGGCACTCTTAAATCTAGGCATATGAGTTGGCTAAAATTTGAAATTAATTTTTTTCAGTATTTGATAATGAATATTCATTAAAATTGATATGAAATTTACCTTGAAGTCATGGTATCATCGATCTATCTTTAGTTATAATCTATGAATTATAATTCGGGTCAACAATAATATTTTTTTTATTCAAACGATCCTTTAGAGAGATCATCTGATCTCTAGGATTAGGATACTAATTTTGGTGTAAAATTTAATAATTACATTTATTCAGTGTTTCATTATTATTATTAGCTATTATATATAAGTGAAATTTTTTATAATAAAATCTTGATATTATTTATCGCATATTAAGTATGAAATCATACAATAAAATTATAATCTCAAAGTAATCCGATTCTAAATCAAACAATCGTATAGGAGCGTAAAAATTTTAGCTTTGGAGAGTCCGTTAATTATTAATATTGTAGAACAACAAATATAGATGTTTTACACGAAAATAAGAAGCAAGCTCATATTTCTTTTTTTCTCTTTAATCAGAGGCCAAACAAAATAGACAAAACACACTCACATTTCTTATGGAAAAAAAAAATTCATAATGAAAACGCTCCTAATCCATCTCCGTCCTTCATAAAAACACCTCTTAAATAGTGACTTATAACTTGATTTTCAACAAACAATTTTCTGCAATCAAAATTAATTTCACATTGCTCAAAACACTGGTGAGTATATAGTCAATTCTGGTAGTACAATCGTCATAATCACTTGTACTTCTAATAGTAGGTCTCGAAAAGTCCTCACGTTAATGTTCGATGACCAAAATAAGCAAATATTAGTATAGATACAAAATTAAGTTCAATCATAATAACATTTTTTTGTTACAAAAAAATAAAAATAAAAATAGCTCAACCACATACACTTACATAATAAATTAGGTTCACAATTTTTTTTTTTATAATTAAGTGACAATCTATATATAAGAAAAAAAATCAGCCAAACTTAGAACAAAAAATTCAATTAACTATTTAGCTAGATATTAATGAAAAATTAACGGACGTTTTCAATTCAAAATGGAAATTAAAATGACCGGTCAATTGGACAAACATTAATTAGTTGGTCAGAAAAGGGGCATAGAGGCGACTGTAGCCTGTAAAGATGAGCGGAGGTGGCGCAGCAAAAACAAAAGAGAGTGCTTGATGATTTTTTACCCAAAATATATGAACATGTATTGTAATAGTAGAAAATTGTCAAGCTTTATCAGGTAAGTGGGAGATAGAATGGGCAGAATTTTCAACTCAAATTTGTCTTTTTTTCTTATCTCTAAAATTAAATAAATTAAACAGCATTGGGCCTTTCTAATTGGACTTCACATCACATATGCCTTTTTTATATGAGGCCCAATACACATTATCTATTGAAGTCATTTTCTCTAAATAATTTGTTTTAATTCCTCACAAAATTATTCTCTCTGGCTTCATCTCCTTCCCTACCACCTTCTCAAGAAAAAAAGTCTGAGTTTCTGTCCACCAAAGAACCTCAACTTCACAACAAAAAAAAAAATTGGTGAAGAGTCTGAGTCTGAGTACGGTTTCGAGTCCGAGTCCGAATCTTTACTTGGCAACAAAGAAAAAATTGGTGATTCTGAGTCTAAGTCTAAGTCTAAGCCAAAAATTTCTGATTGTCCAAGCCAACCATGTTTTGCCATTCTCTGATTGTCCAAGCCAACCAAGTTCTTGATTCTGAGAATGGGAGGATAGGCACCGCCGGCCCTTTAACAGTGAACTGCATTCTCTCCAATTTTAGTTTTTCCATTTTATAACCCATTGTCAAGCCTACTCCGAAAGTAAGCGTGACAATGTGCATGATAAACCACGCACCCAAACAGCCAACGTGGTCTGATACTTGAAGTGTCAAACCACCCATGGTGTACAAAAGCAAAAATCCCATGTAGTTTACTAGTCCATTCATAATATCATCAGCTTGTTTTTGGGTTTTCAGCATTTCGAGTTGAAGGTTCGATTCTATAGACTCAAATTTTATCAACTCAGCAACATTTTCTAGGAGAGCAAATAAATCTGTTCCATCAGAAGATGAAGACGACCCAATATTTTTGTTGTTGTTGGGGATGAGAGGTGACTCAGACTTAGACTTAGACTTAGACTCAGGCTCACCAATTTTTTCTTTGTTGCCAAGTAAATATTCGGACTCGGACTCGAAATCGTACTCAGACTCAAGACTCATCACCAATATTTTTTTTGTTGCGAAATTGAGGTTCTTTGGTGGACAGAAACTCATACTTTTTTTCTTGAGAAGGTGGTAGGAAAGGAGATGAAGCCATGGCAGAGAAGACACACCAACAAGGAGATGAATCAGAGAGAATAATTTTGTGAGGAATTAAAACAAATTATATAGAGAAAATGACTTCAATAAATAACGTGTATTGGGCCTCATATAAAAAAAGGCATATGTGATGTGAAGTCCAATTAGAGAGGCCCAATGTTGTGTAATTTATTTAATTTTAGAGATAAGAAAAAAAAGACAAATTTGAGTTGAAAATTTGGCCCATTCTGTCTCCCACTTACCTAATAAAGCTTGACAATTTCCTACTATTACAATACATGTTCATATATATTTTTTAACTTATACATAATGAAAACGCTCCTAATCCATCTCCGTCCTTCATAAAAACACCTATTAAATAGTGATTTATAACTTCATTTTGGACAAACAATTTTCTGCAATGAAAATTAATTTCACATTGCTTAAAACACTGGTGAGTATAGAGTAAATTATGGTAGTACAATCTTCATAATCACTTGTACTTCTAATAGTAGGTCTCGAAAAGTCATCATGTTAATGTTCGATGATCAAAATAAACAAATGTTAGTAGAGATATAAAATTAAGTTCAATCGTAATAATATTTTTTCGTTACAAAAAATAAAAATAAAAATAGTTCAACCACATGCACTTACATAATAAATTAGGTTCACAATTTTTTTTTATAATTAAGTGACAATCTATATAAAAGAAAAAATAATCAGCCAAACTTAGAACAAAAAATTCAATTAACTATTTAGCTAGATATTAATGAAAAATTAACGAACGTTTTCAATTCAAAATGGAAATTAAAATGACCATTCAATTGGACAAACATTAATTAGTTGGTCAGAAAAGGGGCATAGAGGCGGCTGCAGCCTGTAAAGATGAGGGGAGGTGGCGCAACAAAAACAAAAGAGAATGTTTGATGATTTTATACCCAAAATATATGAACATGTATTGTAATAGTAGGAAATTGTCAAGCTTTATCAGGTAAGTGGGAGATAGAATTGACAGAATTTTAAACTCAAATTTGTCTTTTTTTCTTATCTCTAAAATTAAATAAATTACACAACATTGGGCCTTTCTAATTGGACTTCACATCACATATGCCTTTTTTATATGAGGCTCAATACACGTTATCTATTGAAGTCATTTTCTCTAAATAATTTGTTTTAATTCCTCAAAAAATTATTCACTCTGATTCATCTCCTTGTTGGTATGTCTTCTCTGCCATGACTTCATCTCCTTCCCTACCACCTTCTCAAGAAAAAAAGTCTGAGTTTCTGTCCACCAAAGAACCTCAACTTCGCAACAAAAAAAAAATTGGTGAAGAGTCTGAGTTTGAGTCTGAGTACGGTTTCGAGTTCGAGTCCGAATCTTTACTTGGCAACAAAGAAAAAATTGGTGAGCCTAAGTCTATGTCTAAGTCTAAGCCAAAAAAATCTGACTGTCCAAGCCAACCATATTTCGTCATTCTCTGATTGTCCAAGCCAACCAAGTTCTTGATTCTAAGAATGGGAGGATAGGCACCGCCGGCCCTTTAACAGTGAACTGCATTCTCTCTAATTTTAGTTTCGCCATTTTATAACCCATTGTCAAGCCTACTCCGAAAGTAAGCGTGACAATGAGCATGATAAACCACGCACCCAAACAGCCAACGTGGTCTGATACTTGAAGTGTCAAACCACCCATGGTGTACAAAAGCAAAAATCTCATGTGGTTTACTAGTCCATTCATAATATCATCAGCTTGTTTTTGGGTTTTTAGCATTTCGAGTTGAAGGTTCGATTCTATAGACTCAAATTTTACCAACTCAGCAACATTTTCTAGGAGAACAAATAAATCTGTTCGATAAGAAGATGAAGACGACCCAATATTTTTTTTGTTGTTGGGGAGGAGAGGTGACTCAGACTCAGACTTAGACTTAGACTCAGGCTCACCAATATTTTCTTTGTTGCCAAGTAAATATTTGAACTCGGACTCAAAATCGTACTCAGACTCAAGACTCATTACCAATTTTTTTTTGTTGCGAAGTTGAGGTTCTTTGGTGGACAGAAACTCAGACTTTTTTTCTTGAGAAGGTGGTAGGAAAGGAGATGAAGCCATGGCAGAGAAGACACACCAACAAGGAGATGAATCAAAGAGAATAATTTTGTGAGGAATTAAAACAAATTATATAGAGAAAATGACTTCAATAGATAACGTGTATTGGGCCTCATATAAAAAAGGCATATGTTATGTGAAGTCCAATTAGAGAGGCCCAATGCTGTGTAATTTATTTAATTTTAGAGATAAGAAAAAAAGACAAATTTGAGTTGAAAATTCGGCCCATTCTGTCTCCCACTTACCTGATAAAGCTTGACAATTTCCTACTATTACAATACATGTTCATATATATTTTTTAATTTATACATAATGAAAACACTCCTAATCCATCTCCGTCCTTCATAAAAACACTTATTAAATAGTGATTTATAATTTGATTTTGGACAAATAATTTTCTGCAATTAAAATTAATTTCACATTGCTTAAAACACTGGTGAGTATAGAGTAAATTATGGTAGTACAATATTCATAATCACTTGTACTTCTAATAGTAGGTCTCGAAAGTCATCATGTTATTGTTTGATGATCAAAATAAACAAATATTAGTAGAGATACAAAATTAAGTTCAATCGTAATAATATTTTTTCGTTACAAAAAAATAAAAATAAAAATAGTTCAACCACATACACTTACATAATAAATTAGGTTCATAATTTTTTTTTTATAATTAACTGACAATCTATATAAAAGAAAAAAAAATCAGTCAAACTTAGAACAAAAAATTCAACTAACTATTTAGCTAGATATTAATGGAAAATTAACGGACGTTTTCAATTCAAAATGAAAATTAAAATGACCAGTCAATTGGACAAACATTAATTAGTTGGTCAGAAATTGAGGCATAGAAGCGGCAGCCTGTAAAGATGAGGGAATGTGGCACAGCAAAACCAAAAGAGAGTGTTTGATTATTTTTTACCCAAAATATATGAACATGTATTGTAATAGTAGGAAATTGTCAAGCTTTATCAGGTAAGTGGGAGATAGAATGGGCAGAATTTTCAACTCAAATTTATCTTTTTTTCTTATCTCTAAAATTAAATAAATTACACATCATTGGGCCTTTCTAATTGGACTTCACATCACATATGCCTTTTTTATATGAGGCCCAATACACGTTATCTATTGAAGTCATTTTCTTTAAATAATTTGTTTTAAATCCTCATAAAATTATTCTCTCTGATCCATCTCCTTGTTGGTGTGTCTTCACTGTGGCTTCATCTCATTCCCTACCACCTTCTTAAGAAAAAAAGTCTGAGTTTCAGTCCACCAAAGAACCTCAACTTCGCAACAAAAAAAAATTGATGATGAGTCTGAGTACGGTTTCGAGTTCGAGTCCGAATCTTTACTTGGCAACAAAGAAAAATTGGTGAGCCTGAGTCTAAGTCTTAGCCAAAAAAATCTGATTGTCCAAGCCAACCATGTTTCGCCATTCTCTGATTGTCCAAGCAAACCAAGATCTTGATTCTGAGAATGGGAGGATAGGCACCGCCGGCCCTTTAACAGTGAACTGCATTCTCTCCAATATTAGTTTCGCCATTTTGTAACCCATTGTCAAGCCTACTCCGAAAGTAAGCGTGACAATGAGCATGATAAATCACGCACCCAAACAGCGAACGTGGTCTGATACTTGAAGTGTCAAACCACCCATGGTGTACAAAAGCAAAAATCCCATGTGGTTTACTAGTTCATTCATAATATCATCAACTTGTTTTTGGGAATTCAGCATTTCGAGTTGAAGGTTCGATTCTATGGACTCAAGTTTTATCAACTTAGCAATATTTTTTAGGTGAGCAAATAAATCTGTTCCATCAGAAGATGAAGACGACCCAATATTTTTGTTGTTGTTGGGGAGGATAAGTGACTCAGACTTAGACTTAGACTCGGGCTCAACAATTTTTTCTTTGTTGCCAAGTAAATATTCGGATTCGGACTCGAAATCGTACTCAGACTCAAGACTCAAGACTCATCACCAATATTTTTTTTGTTGCGAAGTTGAGGTTCTTTGGTGGACAGAAACTCAGACTTTTTTTCTTGAGAAGGTGGTTGGGAAGGAGATGAAGCCATGGCAAAGACGACACACCAACAAGGAGATGAATCAGAGAGAATAATTTTGTGAGGAATTAAAACAAATTATATAGAGAAAATGACTTTAATAGAATGCGTATGTTGGGCCTCATATAAAAAAAGGCATATGTGATGTGAAGTCCAATTAGAGAGGCCCAATGCTGTGTAATTTATTTAATTTTAGAGATAAGAAAAAAAGACAAATTTGAGTTGAAAATTCGGCCCATTCTGTCTCCCACTTACCTGATAAAGCTTGACAATTTCCTACTATTACAATACATGTTCATATATATTTTTTAACTTATACATAATGAAAACGCTCCTAATCCATCTCCGTCCTTCATAAAAACACCTATTAAATAGTGATTTATAACTTCATTTTCGATAGACAATTTTCTGCAATCAAAATTAATTTCACATTGCTTAAAACACTGGTGAGTATAGAGTAAATTATGGTAGTACAATATTCATAATCACTTGTACTTCTAATAGTAGGTCTCGAAAATTCATCATGTTAATGTTCGATGATCAAAATAAACAAATATTAGTAGAGATACAAAATTAAGTTCAATTGTAATAATATTTTTTCGTTACAAAAAAATAAAAATAAAAATAGTTCAACCACATACACTTCCATAATAAATTAGGTTCACAATTTTTTTTTTATAATTAAGTTACAATCTATATAAAAGAAAAAAAAATCAGCCAAACTTAGAACAAAAAATTCAATTAACTATTTAGCTAGATATTAATGGAAAATTAACAGACGTTTCCAATTCAAAATGAAAATTAAAATGACCAGTCAATTGGACAAACATTAATTAGTTGGTCAGAAATGGAAGCATAGAAGCGGTTGTAGCCTGTAAAGATGAGGGGAGGTGGCGCAACAAAAACAAAAGAGAGTGCTTGATGATTTTTTACCCAAAATATATGAACATGTTTTCTAATAGTAGGAAATTGTCAAGCTTTATCAAGTAAGTGAGAGATAGAATGGGCAGAATTTTCAACTCAAATTTGTCTTTTTTTCTTATCTCTAAAATTAAATAAATTACGCATCATTGAGCCTTTCTAATTGGACTTCACATCACATATGCCTTTTTTAAATGAGGCCCAATATACGTTATCTATTGAAGTCATTTTCTCTAAATAATTTATTTTAATTCCTCACAAAATTATTCTCTCTGATTCATCTCCTTGTTGGTGTGTCTTCACTGTCATGACTTCATCTCCTTCCCTACCACCTTCTCAAGAAAAAAAGTCTGAGTTTCTATCAACCAAAGAACCTCAACTTCGTAACAAAAAAAAAAAATTGGTGATGAGTCTGAGTCTTAGTCTGAGTACGGTTTTGAGTCCGAGTACGAATCTTTACTTGGCAACAAAGAAAAAATTATTGAGCCTGTGTCTAAGTCTAAGTCTAAGCCAAAAAAATCTGATTGTCCAAGCCAACCATATTTCGCCATTCTCTGATTGTCCAAGCCAACCATGTTCTTGATTCTGAGAATAGGAGGATAGGCATCGCCGGCCCTTTAACAGTGAACTGCATTCTCTCCAATTTTAGTTTCACCATTTTGTAACCCATTGTCAAGCCTACTCCGAAAGTAAGCGTGACAATGAGCATGTTAAACCACGCACCCAAATAGCCAATGTGGTCTGATACTTCAAGTGTCAAACCACCCATGGTGTACAAAAGCAAAAATCTCATGTGGTTTACTAGTTCATTCATAATATCATCAGCTTGTTTTTGGGTTTTCAGCATTTCGAGTTGAAGGTTCGATTTTATGGACTCAAATTTTACCAACTCAGCAACATTTTCTAGGAGAGCAAATAAATCTGTTCCATCAGAAGATGAAGACGACCCAATATTTTTGTTGTTGTTGGGGAGGAGAGGTGACTTAGACTTAGACTTAGACTTAGACTTAGACTTAGACTCGGGCTCACCAATTGTTTCTTTGTTGCCAAGTAAAGAGTCGGATTCGGACTCGAAATCGTACTCCGACCTAAGACTCATCACTAATTTTTTTTTGTTTCGATGTTGAGGTTCTTTGGTGGACAGAAACTCAGACTTTTTTTCTTAAAAAGGTGGTAGGGAAGGAGATAAAGCAATGGCAGAGAAGACACACCAACAAGGAGATGAATCAGAGAGAATAATTTTGTGAGGAATTAAAACAAATTATATAGAGAAAATGACTTCAATAGATAACGTGTATTGGGCCTCATATAAAAAAAGGCATATGTGATGTGAAGTCCAATTAGAGAGGCCCAATGCTGTATAATTTATTTAATTTTAGAGATAAGAAAAAAAGACAAATTTGAGTTGAAAATTTGGCCCATTCTGTCTCCCACTTACCTGATAAAGCTTGACAATTTTCTACTATTACAATACATGTTCATATATATTTTTTAACTTATACATAATGAAAACGCTCCTAATCCATCTCCGTCCTTCATAAAAACACCTATTAAATAGTGATTTATAACTTCATTTTGGACAAACAATTTTCTGCAATGAAAATTAATTTCACATTGCTTAAAACACTGGTGAGTATAGAGTAAATTATGGTAGTACAATCTTCATAATCACTTGTACTTCTAATAGTAGGTCTCGAAAATTCATCATGTTAATGTTCGATGATCAAAATAAACAAATATTAGTAGAGATACAAAATTAAGTTCAATCGTAATAATATTTTTTCGTTACAAAAAAATAAAAATAAAAATAGTTCAACCACATACACTTACATAATAAATTAGGTTCACAATTTTTTTTTTTATAATTAACTGACAATCTATATAAAAGAAAAAAAATCAACCAAACTTAGAACAAAAAATTCAATTAACTATTTAGCTAGATATTAATGGAAAATTAACGGACGTTTTCAATTCAAAATGGAAATTAAAATGACCAGTCAATTGGACAAACATTAATTAGTTGGTCAGAAATGGAGGCATAGAAGCGGGTGTAGCTTGTAAAGATGAGGGGAGGTGGCGCAGCAAAAACAAAGAGAGTGTTTGATTATTTTTTATCCAAAATATATGAACATGTATTGTAATAGTAGGAAATTGTCAAGCTTTATCAGGTAAGTGGGAGATAGAATGGGCAAAATTTTAAACTCAAATTTGTCTTTTTTTCTTATCTCTAAAATTAAATAAATTAAACAGCATTGGGCCTTTCTAATTGGACTTCACATCACATATGCCTTTTTTATTATGAGGCCCAATACACGTTATCTATTGAAGTCATTTTCTCTATATAATTTGTTTTAATTCCTCACAAAATTATTCTCTCTGATTCATCTCCTTGTTGGTGTGTTTTCTTTGTCATGGCTTCATCTCATTCCCTACCACCTTCTCAAGAAAAAAAGTCTGAGTTTCTGTCCACCAAAGAACCTCAACTTCGCAACAAAAAGAAAATTGGTGATGAGTCTAAGTCTGAGTCTGAGTACGGTTTCGAGTCCGAGTCCGAATCTTTACTTGGCAACAAAGAAAAAATTGGTGAGCCTGAGTCTAAGTCTAAGTCTAAGCCAAAAAAATCTGATTGTCCAAGCCAACCATGTTTCGCCATTCTTTGATTGTCCAAGCCAACCAAGTTCTTGATTCTGAGAATGGGAGGATAGGCACCGCCGGTCCTTTAACAGTGAACTGCATTCTCTCCAATTTTAGTTTCACCATTTTGTAGCCCATTGTCAAGCCTTCTCCGAAAGTAAGCGTGTCAATGACCATAATAAACCACGCACCCAAACAGCCAATGTGGTCTGATACTTGAAGTGTCAAACCACCCATGGTGTATAAAAGCAAAAATTCCATGTGGTTTACTAGTCCATTCATAATATCATCAGCTTGTTTTTGGGTTTTCAGCATTTCGAGTTGAAGGTTCGATTCTATGGACTCAAGTTTTATCAACTCAGCAATATTTTCTAGGAGAGCAAATAAATCTGTTCCATCAGAAGATGAAGACGACCCAATATTTTTGTTGTTGTTGGGGGGGAGAGGTGACTTAGACTTAGACTTAGACTCAGGCTCACCAATATTTTCTTTGTTGCCCTGTAAAGATTCGGACTCGGACACGAAATCGTACTCAGACTCAAGACTCATCACCAATTTTTTTTTTGTTGCGAAGTTGAGGTTCTTTGGTGGACAGAAACTCAGACTTTTTTTCTTGAGAAGGTGGTTGGGAAGGAGATGAAGCCATGGCAGAGAAGACACACCAACAAGGAGATGAATCAGAGAGAATAATTTTGTGAGGAATTAAAACAAATTATATAGAGAAAATGACTTTAATAGATAACGTGTATTGGGCCTCATATAAAAAAGGCATACGTGATGTGAAGTCCAATTAGAGAGGCCACAATGTTGTGTAATTTATTTAATTTTAGAGATAAGAAAAAAAGATAAATTTGAGTTGAAAATTCGGCTCATTCTGTCTCCCACTTACCTGATAAAGCTTGACAATTTTCTACTATTACAATACATGTTCATATATTTTTTTTGATTTATACATAATAAAAACGATGCTAATCCATCTCCGTCCTTCATAAAAACACCTATTAAATAGTGATTTATAACTTCATTTTCGGCAAATAATTTTCTGCAATCAAAATTAATTTCACATTGCTTAAAACACTGGTGAGTATAGAGTAAATTATGGTAGTACAATCTTCATAATCACTTGTACTTCTAATAGTAGGTCTCGAAAAGTCATCATGTTAATGTTCGATGATCAAAGTAAACAAATATTAGTAGAGATACAAAATTAAGTTCAATCGTAATAATATTTTTTCGTTACAAAAAAATAAAAATAAAAATAGTTCAACCACATACACTTACATAATAAATTAGGTTCACAAATTTTTTTTTATAATTAAGTGACAATCTATATAAAAGGAAAAAAAAAATCTGCCAAACTTAGAACAAAAAATTCAATTAACTATTTAGCTAGATATTAATGGAAATTTAACGAACGTTTTCAATTCAAAATGAAAATTAAAATGACCGGTCAATTGGACAAACATTAATTAGTTGGTCAGAAAAGGGGCCTAGAGGCGGCTGTTGCCTGTAAAGATGAGGGGAGGTGGCACAGTAAAAACAAAAGAGAGTGTTTGATGATTTTTTACCCAAAATATATGAACATGTATTGTAATAGTAGAAAATTGTCAAGCTTTATCAGATAAGTGGGAGACAGAATGGGCAGAATTTTAAACTCAAATTTGTCTTTTTTTCTTATCTCTAAAATTAAATAAATTACACAACATTGGGCCTCTCTAATTGGACTTCACATCACATATGCCTTTTTTATATGAGGCCCAATACACGTTATCTATTGAAGTCATTTTCTCTATATAATTTGTTTTAATTCCTCACAACACTATTTTCTCTGATTCATCTCCTTCTTTGTGTGTCTTCTCTGTCATGGTTTCATCTCCTTCCCTACCACATTCTCAAGAAAAAAAGTCTGAGTTTCTGTCCATCAAAGAACCTCAACTTCGCAACAAAAAAAAATTGGTGATGAGTCTTGAGTCTGAGTACGATTTCAAGTCCGAGTCCGAATCTCTACTAATATTTGTTTATTTTGATCATCGAACATTAACATGATGACTTTTCGAGACCTACTATTAGAAGTACAAGTGATTATGAAGATTGTACTATCAGAATTGACTCTATACTCACCAGTGTTTTAAGCAATGTGAAATTAATTTTGATTGCAAAAAAATTGTTTGTCGAAAATGAAGTTATAAGTCACTATTTAAGAGGTGTTTTTATGAAGGATGAAGATGGATTAGGAGCATTTTCATTATGATTTTTTTTTTTGTTCCATAAGTAATGTGAGTGTGTTTTGCCTATTTTCTTTGGCCCTTGATTAAAAAGAAAAAAGAAATATGAGCTTTCTTCTTATTTTAGTGTAAAATATCTATATTTGTTTTTTCTACAATATTAATAATTAACGGACACTCCAAAGCTAAGATTTTTACGCTCCTATAAGATTGTTTGATTTAAAACCGGATTACTTTGAGATTGTAATTTTATTGTATATATTTAATATGCGATAAATAATATCAAGATTTTAGTATAAAAATTTCACCTATATTTAATAGCTAATAATAATAATAATAATAATTAAACATCGAATTAATGTAATTATTAAATTTTACACCAAAATTAGTGTCCTAATCCTACCAGATGATCTCTCTAAAGGATTGATCGTTTGAATAAAAAAAAATATTGTTAACCCAAATTATAATTCTAGATTATACCCGAATAAAAAAAATTCCTATTATAACCCCCAATTAATTGCTATGAAAAAGATAGAAGTTTTTAAAAATATTAACATAAAATCTAAAAAAATTGGAATTAATTAACAAGAAGAGGAAGAGGAAGAGGAAGAAGACCTCACCTCACCTGGGAGAGCAAAAGAGCAGGGAAAGAACCGGAAGAATAATCCAAGAGAGGTCGGTCTATAATAACACGTGCAAGAGAGTTAAATTTAATCAAACAAATTGGGGGGTTTGAAGCGGACCCTCTTTTTTATTTATTTACGTTTATTACCCTTCGTAGTCCCTCATGACATTAATAATAATGATTATTATAAATACTTTAATATTTTTAATTTATACATAATATATTCTTACAAAACATTATTTACACAATACTAGATAGTGTGCCCGTGCTACCACACGGGTGCTTGATATTTTTTTATGGGCTATTAAGCTAAAAACTTTTAACAACCTTTACTTTCTGATTTATTTTATGGCCATTTTTTTAAAGATAGTGGAGAGAGTTATCTAAGAAAAATTTGAAAATAAATCAATATAATGTAAAGTTCATTTCATATTGATATCACAACATATCCCTTAATGTTTCATTCTCAAATTACAATATCAGCATCATCTATCCAAGCATAGTAGTAATTGCCTGACGTCGTTTTTGACATCCAACTTTCTGTATGATGACTCCAAATGAAATGACACTCAATTAACCAAAAGTTTGGTTCAATATAGAGCTGAGTAGTGTAGTAACTTCTGTCGCAATATTCGTAGAGCAGCTTAAGGGAAAATTACAATAAGGCATTAAAAAGCTCTGAAGAAATCAATTGCTGTAAAATTGAACAAAAAGAGACATTTGCGGAGGTAAAATTAGAGTAGTTTATGACATACTAAATGAACAAATGTAGCACACAGAGAGAGATTGCAGGATCTTGTGGAATTATATAGTATGTAAGCAAATCAAAAACAAGAACAACCAGTTTAATGCTCCCTGAAACAATGTAAACATACCATAGTCCTATAATTTACCCCACAACATTAATTCATAAGTAAATTAAGTTCGATGCAGGGGAAAAAACATCCAGTCCAAACACATTTATGCCGAGTTCTTGATTGTTCGACTCTATGATCTATTTGTGACAGAGTAGTCATCTGTGAGATAAAATTGTCTATAAGCCGGTCACTTCCGTCAGCAACAACTATTTTCAGCGAAACAAAATTCTAACATGTGTGTCATGGTTTTGCAATTTGTTTACTAAGTGTATATTTTTATTTACTTTCTTATTCTGTACCTTCAAATAAAGCTCCAAGTTGGTTCCCCAAACACACTCAAGGTCCACGACTAACTTTTGCTAAGCTTGAAAAGACTTATAAGTTACAAATTAAGTGCTTATCTTTGTTTGTTAGAATCTTCTATGTCATCAAAATCATAACTCGATAATCAGATCCTATCAGAAACACAATAAAGAACAACAATCATGCTTAAAGTCACAGAAAACAAAAGGCTATGGACAAGCTAGGTTCATAAGTTTTAAGGTAGTTGTCTGAGATATATCCTTCAGAATACCGAAAAAATTCATACATTAGTAGGATGTTAGATTATGTTAAGAAATGCACGTGCATATCATAGAGGATCTGATACCACTAAATCACAGTGGTTTACCTTGTTTGAACGATGAAGTGATTTGTCTCCTCATTAAATAGCAAGGACATCTTTAGGTTGCAAGTTAGTAAAGGAGCGGTAGTAGCCTTGTACTCCAAAAAACTTAGAAGTTTAAATATCAGGTTCACTAAACATGTCTATGCTAAAAGAAATGACACTTGTACCACCTAACATAACGAGGAATTATTTTACCTTTTCATTTTCATCCATCTGATTAATTTTTGAACAATTAATTGTTGCAATCGCATCCCGATGGCAGTCAAGCTTGTCCGATCCATTTGGTTTTAGCCACCTACTACCATGTGCATTTAAGCCTGCGCATCAGGAAACTATAGGACAAACAAAGCTCCTTTGCCTTATGGTATCACAACTTTTTGAACAAAATAAACCAATCTTCTAGCAAGTAAGGAAAACAGAACAAGAAATTGATGAGACATGAGTAAAAATCAACAACTATATATAAGAGGAGTCTTTAGAAGCAAAGTATTGGTGATACGAAAATCAATTGTCATGACCTCATGCGAAAGTATTTATTTATAATTTAAGGAGTGAGTGAAGGGAAAGGAAAGTGGAGCTCTAGACCTGTGTAAATGTCTGGACCTCACAAATCCAGTCTGGATATTCCAAGTAAAGAAATCTGTTGCGATTATCCAAAGAAATATAGAAATAGTGTAATTTTCTTTCGCGATGCATAAAGTAATAAACACCGAGGAAAACCCACCACAAAAGTAGCCATAAAACATCAAACCTTCAGCAGAATATACAATAATGAAGCAAAGTACAGAAAGTTATGTACTTCTCCAACGGAATTATCAATGCAAGCCAACTAAATCATATTAAAGAATGGAAAAAGAGCCACAAAGAATGGAGTTGATTGGTGCAATAGGAGGCCCAAAACCGCAATTAGAAATCATGAAGAACGCTAAGGAATTTTATAGTACTCCTTTTATTGATAATGATCAATCAGAACATAACCAAATTATGTCAAGATAGAAAACACACCCCCACAAAGAATGAAACTTTTGTACTCTGTAACTGATAGTTATTGACAAGAGCCAAACCAAATTACATCAGAACAAAAAACTCCACCAAAAACATCAAAACTTCTGCAAAGCAGCCTAAATTAGTGAAACAAAACTACAAAAAGTTTGGTGCTTCTCTAACTAAATAGCTACAAATGCAAGTAAAATTATACCAATAATGGAATTAAAGGGTATAAAGGACAACCAAAATGAAGCTCAAATAAGAACTACGGGAAAGGATTAGACGATTAAGGTGATAAGTAGGAACCATGGCTTGAACAATGACATCTGAAAATTTGCCGTTGTTAAAGCCTTCCAATTGTAATACCAAATGATCGCAGCCAAAGAGTTGATCTTTCTTCAAATTACCCGGCAAATGGGAATGGAGAACAAGCTCTTTACTTTCAGTTTAATAATACACAAAGTGGATAACTGTTGAGCCACACTAACTTGTGCCTTCTATATTAATCCATTGAGCAACAAACTTAGAGAGACGTCCATGAGAACAAAAGTATCCAAGACTTATAGGTCTGTAGATATCAACAATGATAACAATTTGAAATGTTGGTTCTCCATATGTCCATATTCTCTTTGTTAGGACCGAAAATAAGCAGGTGTAATGCGGAAGCTACCAAAGCAAACCTCGAAAGACCACGAGTAAGAAGACAAACAAGAAACACACCAAAAGAGATAGATTTAACGTGATTCAGTCAATCGACCTGCGTCCACAAGAGAGATGAGCAATCCACTATAAATATGAGAGTACAAAATATAGAGAGAAACAACCTCAACCAATTCACACGGAATATAAGGAGGTACACAAAATTCTCCCTCACAACCAAAACTCTCAAAACCCTAGGACTACATTGTGAATGCTGATTAAGTTAGAAAGAACAAGCCTATATTTATGGAGTCCTAAAACCCACCCTTCCTACAAGAGAAGGACTAGTCAAAATATTAAAACCTTTTCCTAAAAGAAAAACCTATTTATAGTAAGAAATCAGGGCAAATAAACCCTAAACACTCTTTCCATTAATCTTTTGTTTAGCCATTTATGTAGGATTTTTATTAAAGTATTTCTATTGTTGGGTACCTATCCCTTTCGTCCAGTGGTTAGGACATCGTCTTTTCATGTTGAAGACACGGGTTCGATCACGAAATTTCATGAAATTGAAGATTTTAGACCTTGAATGTTTTTTTTAGTTATTCAATCCTTACGATATAAAAGGACATCTAAAATTGTTGATGAGCTTGTAAAATTATTATGGTCCCAAATCAAAGATCAGTGTCCCACTTTCGGATATGTTAGTTCGTTATGAACAACTATTTTTTTTAGAACAACTATTTTTTTAGAAATATTTAATAAAAAAAATAAATATAACGAATACAACTAAACTCATGTGAATTGTTAAAGTTTCTTTTATTGTGCTCTTTTTGAATAATTCAACAAGCACAAACTCATATTGATATGTTAAAATTCAAATAATTAACAATCAACATAAGTAGAATAAATATAACATAACGTCATATTAATCAAATGAAATTTTTGAACAATTGATCAAATAAGCAGCATGAATGTAGAACCACCAACTCCATCAAACTCTCCGGTGGCTCCTCAGGACACTCTGACCCCTCCCAACACCTCCACAAACCAAAACCTTCCCAATCCAAACGAACAAGACATATTCAATCCCAACGAAATAGCGGCTATGATGGCTCAAATGAGAAAAACCCACACGGAACTACTGTGGCTGGGGAATTGTCATATCTGCATCCTCAAAGAGGAGTTCCAAAAAAAACTACTTTTAAGCTATACCCCGGAGTTGAAAAAATGCTTAATCAAGCTGAGGCCAACGATCAACCTGGAGGTGGGGAAATTTGCGGTGATCATAACTCCAACTCTCCGAGCAAACGTTCAGGGCCCTCAGGGGAATCAGGTCAACTCTTCCTCTCCAAATCGTAGTGACTCTACGAATTTTGTTATCTGGAATTGTAGGGGTTGTCAATCTCCGGACTTTAGAAGGAATTTTCGTAATATGCTTAACTACTATAAACCAACTCTTGTGATACTGGTGGAAACTCACTTAACTGATCATGCACCTCTTCAAGATGATTTTGGATTTACAAACATGGTTGAATCGGAGGCTGAAGGGAACTCGAGAGGTATGGTGATAATCTGGAAAAATGACTTGATTAATGTGGACGAGGTGGCTGTCACTAACCAAACCATTCACTGCATGGTTCAGGTACACAACTCTCAGTCCTTTATGCTCTCTGCAATTTATGCAAAAAATTCTCAAATTCATCGTAGAATTCTAGGGGAAAATTTAAAGAACTTAGCGGATAACTGTTCTGGTCCTTGGATGGTGGGGGGCGATTTTAACGATATTATTAATGCTCATGAAAAATTTGGTGGTAATCCGATCATGACCAATCGTTCAGACAATTTTTTAGACTGCCTTAATTATTGTAACTTAGTGGATTTGGGTTATAGAGGGAGCAAATTTACTTGGACAAACAAACGAAAAAAGGGCTCTCTTATTCTTGAAAGACTCGATCGAGTCATGGCTAACTATGAATGGTTAAATATGTTTCCTGAATCTCAAATTCATCATTTGCCACGCACTCATTCAGACCATTGTCCTTTACTTCTAGCTCTTCACCCTTTTCGTCACTCTCATAAAACACTTTTTAGATTCGAAACCATGTGGCTCTCAAGTCCAGACCTTACTAATATTGTTAAAAATTGTTGGGATAAAGCTGATGACCTATTTTGTGCTACTGATCTTTTCACAAAAAAAGGTGACTGATTGGAATTTAAAAAGTTTTGGCAACATCTTTTACAAAAAGAGGACCATTTTGGCAAGATTGGCTGGCATTCAAAGGTCCATGCATTTTCCAACTAGCACCTTTTTACAAAATCTGGAAACTGAGCTTATTTTGGACTTTGATAAAATTTTGAAACTTGAGGAAGAGTTTTGGAAATAGAAATCTAGAATTTCTTGGCTTAATGACGGAGATGCCAATACTAGATTTTTCCATTTATCTACTCTGAAACGTCGTAGACAAAATCGTATTACTGCCCTCCAAGATAGCGAGGGGAATTGGATCACTGATCCATCGATCTGCTATCAAGGATAAAGTAGTGTCTTTCTATACTGATCTTTATACTACTGATCATACTCATGCTTTAAAGTATTATTCTACTACTCCTTATGGCTGCCTTTCATCAGAGGACAATATCTTTATAGATTCTTCATTGAAAGAACAGGAGATCATTACAGCCTTAAAATCCTTTAAACCAACTAAATCTCCTGGGCTGGATGGATTACGCCCAATTTTTTACCAAAGATTTTGGCCAACTGTAAAAGGGACTGTAATTTCTCTTTGCATGATATTTTAAAAAAAAATTCAATCCCGGAGCATCTGAACCAAACATTCCTCTGTTTAATTCCCAAGGTTCAGAGCCCTACTTCCATGACTCAGTATCGACCAATCAGTTTGTGTAACAGTGTCTATAAACTTATTACCAAGATTATTGTTAATCGTCTAAAAAACTTTCTACCCAAACTCATATTTACGTAACACTGTATCGACCTCTCGCTGCAGTTTATGTAACACTGTCTACTTCCATGACTCAGTATCAACCTCTCGCTGCGGATTCCTCAACCGGAGCATTGACGGGAGCTACGGGCCTGACGCCATTGAATCTAGTATTAACCATCTGCAGACAGAAGAGTGAAGGAGGTTAGATATCAATTTTAATCAACAGATACCATTTGGAATCAAGTTATAGCACGAAAGGGGACAAGAGATAAATAGAGAGATTTCATAAAGTCCTATAGCCTCTCGAAGAAAAGTAAAGGGGTCCCCGTACCGTTTCGCGAGACTCTACTAGACTCGTTTTGGTACATCGAGATCAACGAACCTAGGCTCTGATACCAACTTTGTCACGACCCAGACCATCGTGATTGGCACCCACACTAACACTCCGGTGGGAAAACCACTACTACAACCCAAACCAAACAACTACACCAAAACTAAGGCATTTAAGTTTATGAAAGCAAAAATAATAGCTAACTGAAGTTCCCATAAACTTCAACAAAAGATCTAACAACTAACAATGCGGAAGAATAACCTAGAACCTGAAAGTCAATGTATCAAAACATCTGACAATGAACCAAGTCTAAACACGAAGGGATACAACCCCATACTAATGAACTAACTAAAACAAAGGTTAAGTCCGGAAATGGTGGATATAGACGAAAGAGAATTCCATGGCAGCCCAGAAAAATTGGCTCACTTTTGAATTTGAACGACGATCACTGATCTTCTAAGCGAAATCTGTCAATAGCCTCTTGAAGTAGAGGTGTGCATCGGTCGGTTCGGTTCGATTTTATGAATTATCGATTCGGTTTATTCGTTTTCGGTTTTTAAATACGCTAAACCAATAAGATAATTTTTTATCGATTTTCAGTTTATCGGTTTTGGTCCTTAACGGTTTGGTTTTCGGTTTAATCAATAAAAATATGCTTATAAAACAAATATATGACTTCTCTAATAAATTTGACACGACAAGACAATAATGTAACTTTACAAAAGCTCATAAAATAGAAATAATAATAACAAACATGAAAAGAACTATACATGTGTAACACAAAGAGAAATAAAGAGGAATATGATTCTTACTTTAGGTTTTGACAATTTATATAATGTAAAGTTGTGAACTCAAAGTCACAGCGAAGTATGAATTGATGGCTAAATGACAAAGACATAACTATTAAGATATTGAGATTACTATTTATTAATATGTATGTATATGTAAAAGTATTAAATTACTATAGTCTTAACTCTTAATGGGTTATCGGTTTACCCAATAACCCAATATTGAAAACCAATACCGAACCGATAACCCGATAATTTTTTTTTATAAAACCATTAAGAAACAGATAACCCAATAGCAATAAACCAATAACACTTTTTTCGGTTCGATTTTTTCCCCTACTTATAACAGGTAAGAATAAGATTCTTAATTATTTTTATTTTTAATATTTAAATATAGATAAGAAAATAGTATTATAAAGCAATTTAGACTCTAATTATTTTCTACCCAAGTATGTATAACATTGGTGGATTCATTGCTTGTCTTTTCTTTTTTTCTTCTTCAAATTTTAGAGATGTACAAAATAAACTTAATTTACAAAAATACGATATACCATCAAATTGAATTTGACCAAAAAAAAACTTACTCATATTCTATGAGTTTTGAAATGGAGACAATTTATTGCGCTTACTTTATTTTATTAGTGTTGAAACTCACACCATGTACGAATAATATTATCATCCAACTGCAAAATTTCATTATTAATACATAGATTGGGCTATGCCTTTGGTGGATTTTGAAAAAAATAATAGAGCTACGAATGGACATCAATTAGGATGACTTTACATTCAATTGATTTTTCATTGCTAATTAAATCATAAATTAACTCGTGATGGAATTTTTTTTTCAAATCTTTCTTTACAAAGTCCAAGAAGAAATTTATACTATATGATCTTTTTGGCTATCCTATAAATTATAGAGTATGCTAGAATCACCAAATGCAAGATGTTATAGATCTCTCATTGCATCGCATTAATTACGTTAAGTAATTTGATTATGTAAATATTTTTTAAAACGACTCTTCCTTCCTCTATATATAGACACACATATCATTTGGCTAATTAAACTATATGAACTACCACTATTTTTATTAATTCCATTCCTAAAATGAGTGAGAAAAAATCATCACCAATTGTGAATAATGAAGAAATAGAGAGAATTATAGAGAAACTGCCCAAAACTGATCATTTGTAGAATAACATTGAAGTACTTTATCAGTGGGAAGGTTTTTGGTCCACTCTTACCATTATAAAGGCAGCCATGTTCTTCGAGGCAACCTTCAAATCAGAACCTATTTATCAGGATATTGGTCAAAATTGCCATTAATTAGAAAATTAATGATTTCTCATCCAGAAATTGAGTGGATATGGTGGATGGATGGTGATGCAATGTTCACTGATATGGTATTTGAAATTCCATTATCTAAATATAATGAAAAAAATTTGATCATTCATGGATATCCTGAATTATTAAATGAAAAATCGCGGGTTGCTTTGAACATTGAAAGTTTTCTTTTAAGAAATTGTCAATGGTCTTTAGATTTGCTTGATTCTTGGGCACCAATGGGGAAAAAGATGTTGGGACAATTGATTCGAGGCAACCTTCAAAATGGAAGCAATCGTCCCAACAATACTGACCAGGAAGCACTCGTCCCAACAATTGCTCCAGTAAACTACCTTGTTAATCTTATTATTATTTCAAAATGGAGGCAATCGTCCCAACAATTGCTGGTCAAGTGTATGCAGACCTTACCCCTACCTTGTGAGGGTAGGGTCGATGGGAATATTTGAAAATATGAAAAGCTTAATAATTAGTCCATGGACGAATGAGAACAAAATTGTAATACTGGTCAGATTTTAGTGGACCTGGCAAGGAAGCACAAGTAGAAGTGAAGAAAGTGATTAAAGCACTCAGACAAAAGGAATTCACTTATCAAGTCCTTCAAACTCTAAAATCTATCATTTCATGTTGTTAAAACCAAAAGAAGTGCTGACAGGCAAAGCTTCTTCTTGTGAGAATAGACAACTAGGTAAGTCTATTAACATTCAGCATTTATTGAACTCCTATCCATTGTCTAAATACATGCCCCCGCACCCCGCACCAATCATTTATGCATTTCCGAGCTACTTATGAAGTAATAACGCTCAGAAAACAAGAAATTGGTACCAAAACACTTGAGTACTTTTACTAGTACTCTGAGCGCTTTGAGTTGGCTAGACAATTAATTATACAGATTTTAAAAATATGATGCTAGAACTAGAGAAACTTCTTAATAGCTAAGTGAAAAAAATCATTTTCAAATGAAGGTGGTTATGAAGTTTGTATTACGTTAAAGGTCATTGAGACATTGTATACCAATTCCTCCAATCTACACATTACTAAAAGATTTCCATTATCTCCTTCCTCCGTTACATACAACTGCTATAACCTCATACAAGTGTATTTCAGTGCTTTTACCAATATATTTTGGATGAAAGCAACGGAAAGATATCTCCCAAAGCTATATATTCCTAATCCGCTATAAACCTGGGGGATTCCTTATATGCCTCTGATCCAATACAACAACATACTACACCTCGATGCCAAGTTAGTTGGTTCATTGTATGAATCCTAAATACGCATTTCATTCCAACTACTCCATAACTTGGTTTCATAGTAAATAAAAAACTAAGTTAGTCTTGTTCCCCTCATGTAACACTTCCCCTTTGACGATAAATAACATACAACACGAAAAGAGACGCTCAAACATACCAGGAACTTGTGATTCATCCAAACAAGATTCAAGTTTGTGAACTCTAACATAACCATCAGCATCAGCTTGAGCCAGTAGTGGCCCCACAATTCCACCGGGCTCCATTTTATATCAAATATACCAGCTGTTTGTACTCTATGTATCAAACTAAGGCGACTCGAATTAGCATCAACATCAAACAGGGATATACTACCAGTTCTACTAGGTTGATCTCCTTCTTGTAAAGTATACGTACATGCTGCTAGAACATTGTGAAAAGATTCGTGTGGACAAAACTCCACAGCATCAGCATTTCCATCAAGATGGCAATGAGCTATATCCATACCTGAATAACATAATCTAAAAGAATGAATAAAAGAAATTTCAAGTTCAGTTGGACATTTTGTCGAACATGTTGTGAACTATCACTTAGTTAGCATTTGGCAGTAGATTTTGGATTCACTCACAAAAGTTTGAATCTTTACAACTAAAAATGAGAAATCGAATTGAAACCTGATTTTTTCAGGTGTAAAACCGGATTATTGTTCATTAAACTGCATTTTTCATCAGCAGAAGAGCAAAATTAGTAAATAAATTACTGAGAAACAGAGAATTGACTCACCGGAGTGTTTTTCCGATGATTTTGCCGATCTGTATGTGCTTATGGCGGCTGCTTGGTTCACCGGCGGCTTCAGAAAGCTTGATGGTAGTTCAAAAATAGTCCTTTTAAATATGTATTTAATAATTTTAGTCCTTTAATGCTTAAATCTCGATATTATAAGCGAAATACACTCCTAAAATCTCGAAAAGTGAGATATTTTTAAGGGCTATAGTTTAGAGACGAAACTAATAATTTGCATAGGTTCAAAAGTATTTTTAATACTTACATATTTATCGAAACAAGAACTATAAAAACAAAGGAAATTAATAGGAATTCACATTTAAAGGTACAATTTTTGTAGTATCTGTTATTTTTTATTTATTTCTAAAATTTTGTATCGAGACTTTGTCAAATTATACTGTATATATTATTGTTGTTGTTGTTTTAGAGTTTGATGCAACTTTTTTGAAGGTGTAATGTGTGATATTTTTAATATCTTTTTGATTCTAGTGTAGTTTTTTTTTTTCGCATTTTTTTGATTTGATAAAAAAAAAAAAGACATTTATGGTTCAAAAAAAGATCATTGCTTTCATCAAATCTAACAATTATAAATTGTTAAATATTTAGTGTATACTTGAAGGACTATTTTGAACTTATCCACAAATATAAAGACAAATTATTCAATGTCATTTCATTTAAAATCAATACGTATAGTAAGAATTCTTTACAAATTAACTAATTTTACGCTCGTTGTCAGTCCATCATGAATCCTCATTTTGCTATAGTTTTGCAGCTTAAAATGTTGATATATATATTACTATCACAGAACTGAACTTGACACAAATATTTTCATGGACTCGCACTTTAAATACATTCAAAAATACACAAGCCAAATGAACATTCTTCTAACTCTGTGTTGAGTCAAATACCATCATAAAAATGAGAGGAGTTACTAAAATCAATCCTCCTCTTTTCTCCGATTAAATTCTTTCTCCCTAATTTTAGGGGTCGCGACAACAAGGAAAGGAAAACATAATATGTACAGAAGATCATATTCTTACAACTACGCTACATCGCGCTATTTGCGATGCCCTGATGATGCCATGAGAATTGCAACAGCTGCTGTAAACATTAACAACATGCCTGCAAGAAGTGCATATGTCATCCTTGATGATCTTCTGTATTCTCCAAACAAAATCACCCCCCAAAATGTGCTAACAAGGGGCAATGCCTGAAATTTGACATATATTTAAATGATCAAGTGTGTTCAATATAGAGAACAATATACGAGTAATCAATCCGATAATAGATAATCTTTATGGTTCATTTTATGTGAATCTATTTGACTGAGCACGGATTTTAAGAAAGAAAGAAAGAAATCTACGGAAACTTATGGTCTTAAACATGTCATGATATGATGTTTGTGTGTCTGTGAAGTCATGTCATTGGTAAAATAGGATGTTTGAAGTTAAATTGTTTCCAAATATAGAAAGATGTCATTTTTTGGGAATAAAACTTAAAAGGAAATAGTGTCGTAACTAGTCCAAAGGGAATATTACTCTAACATCAACAATTTTTTGACTCCGTTATAAGAGTTTTGCAGAGAGGTAATGAACTTAGATAACGGAGGAAGGTTCCTTATGTCATAGTGGATTCATATAGTCAACGAAATGAGGCGTAGTTGATGTATAGTAAAAGTATAATTGGCTGATAAATGCACGAACCTGAACAGCGTCTGCAGCTGCGTATCCAGCTGCTTGACCCCCCATGAATTGGAGACCATTACCAAAGCCACACACAAGTCCAGCCAAAAGGGCCCAACCTCTGCCATTCCAGTCGTTAAGATAAGCCTTGAACGATGACTTGGGTGCATTTAGTACAGGGTAGTACAAGAAGGTGAGGTTCAAAACCATGGCAATTACGAAACAAAAGGATGAGAAGTAGAAAAATGCTGTATAGACGGTCAAGTGTGGAACTCCATCTTTGAGAGTATGCCATTGATCATTTGTGGCTAGGTTGACCGCACGCGAGAACATAGAGAAGCAAATCCCAGCAAAGAATGTTATTTTCATACCAATGAGCGTTCCCTTCCCGAGAACCTGCAAGCATACATGAATTTAACAATTAGGATGTAACTACAATATGCTTCACAAAAACATTAGTAAGTTATTCTGTTGTGGTTTGTTACACTTACAACCAAACTAAATTCGCATTTGCCAAGAATCTTCTTAGTCTAGTTAGAGACTTATAGGCAAGTAAAGTGATAAAGTGTGAGATTTGGAGAATCACTATTTTAGACTACCCTTAGTTTGCCCTCACAGAAAAAACAAACGAAGCACGGAAGCAGTATCGTAAGGGGTTGGACCCAAATAGAGCAGAATTGCCAGAGAGGGTTCTTATAGATGACATCCAACTTTGTTTAAGAGTGAGGTGTAGTGGATTTATAAGCCATTCTTTGAATAGATCCTCTCAAAAATTTCCACAGTAAGCTCAAATCTAATGGTGAAGTAGAGCATGAAAATGCAATAAGTGAAATTCCGACCTTGATTGATCTCGTGTTCTCGAGTTCTATAAGGAAAGCCGCAGTCCCAAATTTTGCCTTCTCAGAAGCATCTCCATCCTCCAGACCATTTGTACCACCTGATCGGATATTCAGTATTGCGAAATGTTATAAATCAATCTCAGATATGGGAATCATATTTTATATGCTCAAGCTCACAATACCTTGATTAAAATTTGTTGGTCTGAAGGAAGTAACTCCATTAGTCCTGCAAATATGCAATTAAGTTGGACATCAATTTTCTGCGATCGTTGATCAAGTTCTATAACAGCGTAGACACCTATATATGCCTGACAGAGTTTTAGTATATATAATTATATCCTGCACTTTACTCTTATAACTAGAGGAACATGAGAAGACACACAAAGAGATGAGGAATTGTATTAGTTCAGCACATGCAAGTCATCTAGCTCTACACATATACATGACATCATTACGGCAACCTAAAGCCAAAAAGGTCGATTTCCTTGAAATGATCAGAAGAAAGGAAACCATAAATATTGTAAGAATTAACTTCCCCAAAAAAAGGTCGATTTCCTTGAAATGATCAGAAGAAAGGAAACCATAAACATTGTAAGAATTAACAAGGGGAAGTATGATAGCGTACTGATGCATACCTGACTCCGTCTCTACAGTCATTTGAATAATTACCAAGCTTGGTTTTGTTATCAGCGTTGTTGAATGAATGAACAGCAGAGCCTAAAGAAACGACAACCAAGAAGCATGCAACTCCAGAAAACATAATTTCAGCTTTGTAAATTTTGCCGTCA
Organism: Solanum pinnatisectum; assembly: GCA_035578085.1. Classification (NCBI taxonomy): domain Eukaryota; kingdom Viridiplantae; phylum Streptophyta; class Magnoliopsida; order Solanales; family Solanaceae; genus Solanum; species Solanum pinnatisectum. The sequence continues at coordinate 5,602,833 of CM069080.1, read as the reverse complement.
AGGCAATAATTCAAGGTTGTTCCTGTCATAACAAAGGGAATAGCACATGTCATCTTTCCAACACCTTGTACCGGCTTCAGGAAAATAGAAGTTGCTGAAGTTAAAATGATACCTATAACACCTGTAATGCTGGCAGAGACAACTTCGGTGACTGACAAACCAAGGAAAGCAAAAGCATATTGAGTTGAGAGGTTCCCAAGGCTGAGGACCATCCCTCCAGCCATTGCAAACAAGACACTGGGCCAATTATCCTGCAATGTTCATTGATAAAAGCTCATATATATCTCTATTAAGAAGTAATAGGAGTATAAGTTAGTGCTACATATCAATCAGAAGTATATGCTATCTTCGAAGAGAATAGTAATCTAATTTGCTTTTTTACTTTTTATCGTGTCAAAAAGGTGCCTGTATATATTCCATTTTCCATCGTAGCCCGGTGAAATAAGCTTCCTTATGCACGGGGTCTGGGGAAGGCAGACCACAAGGGTCTATTGTACACAGTCTTACCCTGCATTTCTGCAAGAGATTGTTTTCACAGCTCGAACACGTGATCTCCTAGACACATGACAACAACTTAACCATTTACGCCAAGGCTCCCCTTAACCATTTTCCAATTGAACAATGCATTAAATCAAATACAAGAAACATTGTCCTAAAAAATACAGTTGGTATATTGGCTTTGAAGGGCACTAACCTGAGAGAGTTGAGTGAGAAAATTAGGCATTTCTGGTGTGCTTGGCCCAAACTGACCAAAGGTTAAAGCAATGATCACAGCAGCCAACAGATTGGTAATGGTATAATCAAGATAAGTATGTTGAGGAAAACGGCCTCGCCTTTCGAGTAAAGTCAGTAGAGCTGGCCATGTCCCTAACAATAACAAAGAAAATAGCATACAAGCTATAGCACCACCTTTGCTTTCAACCATATACATCTTGAATCCACTAGATAAGACCCTTTCTGGTGAAAGAACTGCCAACTTGGTAAGGCTCCAATAATCCTATCCAAAGAAGAAAGGGACACAAAAAAGAGGAAGATTACAACGACAACATACCAGTGTAAAGTTAGAGTGTACGCAAACTTTACCCCTACCTCGTAGAGATAGAGAGGTTGTTTCCGATAAACCCTCAGCTTAAATAAAGCATAACAAACATAAAAGATTCAATCTTTTAAATTGTTACAACAGATTAACACATCCCAAATTCATTGTCTGCATCAGTGGAAGTAGAGAAGAGAAAATCAGCAAAATAGCTCCTCCACTGCCATGGGGACCACATCCCCAGACACAGGGAACTTATGTTTGTCATATACATATCTGTCTGCATCCTAGGAAACCACAAAGAGAAACTTTACTCACAAAACTCCCTTAATACTTGAAAACAAATGTATGAACAATCTGAATATATCACAAACAACAACAACATATACAGTATAGTCCTACAAAGTGGGGTCTGAAAACAACAAAGTATACGCAAACAATTAAGCTTAGTAAAAATTGGTTGGGTTGGATCTTGACCCGTTATGTAAACCTTTTTGAACCTATCTGTTTTGATCCAAGTAAATGATTGTACTTTTAACCCATTATCATCCACCCAATTGCCACCCCTAGGAGATACATATTGAGAGAATTGTTTTTTAATTTGGTTGAGAAATTTATAGGAAGAGGGATTAGTGTTCCAAGGGGTAAGAAGAATTACTTGGAGAAAAAATAAATCTATTTATGTAATTCATATCAAATTAGGAGGAGAATAAGAAGAAAATTTATTTTGTGATTTGAATGGAGACGAAATTAGTGTTGATATTATTTCTCTCGACTTCATTATTCTATTAATTCCTTTCTTCTTTTATTTTGTCTTAATTTTTTTATACGTCTTTAGTTAATTTTATATATACTAAGGTCTGAAATTCTAATTATTTTTTTAAAGCATTCTTTTTGGGCATTTTTCAAATTTTAAAAGGAAAGATGATCAAATTTAATTCATTTCATTATTAATGCTATTAATCTCTTTTACTTTCTTCACTTAATTTCATAATTAATATTATTTATATCATTTCCTTAAATTACTTGTATTATTTATTTATTTTAAGAAACTAGTTATTATGACTTTAATTTCTACGAATATAACTTTACAAAATTTGATTTGTCATTTTTTTAGATAATTTCTTCTACTAAAAAATTATATTTATATGTAACAATAGCTAAAATAAAAAAATGTGATGTTTCCCTTGTTAATCTAGCATTGATATTTACTTATTTTTATCAATTATTTTGTTTATACTTTATTGCTTAAAAATGAAGTTATTCTTCCAAGAAAATTATGCCTCGATATTTATTTTACTTTTTTGACATTTTATTCTAATTTTAAAAGAGTCAAAATTTTACTTTGAAAGTTTTATAAATATTAAAAATGGTCATATCTAATTCCTACCATGTACTATTAATTTCTTTTAGTTGATTCCCTTAATCTCATCATTAATGCCATTTATATTATTTCCTTAAATCGCCTTTTTTTTCCTTTCTTTCTAGTACTAGTATACTTTATTTATTTACTAACTAAACAATAATTGGAAAACAAAATATACCGAATTTGATTTGCCTTTTTGTTTGAATTCATCATCAAATTGCTTCTTTATATGCTTGGTCACATCTGACTTTATGTGTTGTGATCATCTAAGGTATGAGGTGATTCGTTCCTTTTTGCATATTCAAGTGCCATTTTTGTGTCCCTTGATTTGGGCCCGTCTGTCAGTGCACACTCTATTCTCCCAGACCCCAATTAGTGAAATTTCACTGGTATATTGTTTGTTGATTTGTTTCTTGTCTATGTCCCTTGATTTGTTTTTGTCTAAAAATTGTTTTTCTAATATATAGGTGATGATGGCACTTGAATGCTTCAATTGGATTACACAACTTTTGTGTGGTAGATGTGATGATGAAGAAGTTTTATCATGTATTAGACGTTTGCCTGATTGTCTCATCATCGAAATCCTTAGTCGACTTCCAGCGGATTCCCTTCTTAGATCAATTCCCAAGACATTGATCTCATCGCGGTATTTTTCCACCTTACATCTCAAAAGAGCTAGACCTCTGCTAATGATTCACTGCGGCAATTACTATTTTCTTGATAAAGAGCAGAAACTTTTTGTATTTGATGAAAGGGAGATGTTCATGGAAGTAGTTATCGAAGACGACTTTATGATCAATGAGGCTAAAAAACATCAACCTCGACTTCGATACTCCTGTGAAGGTGTTCTTGTGTTCAGTATTGTGTATTCTCCACCTATTTATATCATTTTCAATCCAACAACACGAGAGGAAGTAATGGTAGAACATAAATTCAAGCATGGCTGCTTGTGTGCCTTCTATTATTGTTCGTTAACTAGACAATTCAAACTTGTTTTTGAACGAATAGAAAATTCTCTGTGTCGATATTTCATATACTCTCTCAGGACAGAGACTAGGAAGAAAATTCATTGTCCCACTCCCAGTCTTATGACAAATAATAGCTCTCCTGCAATTGTCAACGGAGCAGTGCATTTCCTCGTGAATAGAGATACAAAGAAACCGAATGTTCCTCCTTGTGCTAAAGGAATCATGGTGCAAAGAAGAGCTTACCTATATGCCTCATCCTGGAGGAAGTTGTAGCTCATGGAAAATACATTACTCAATGTCTCTTTTAGTGAAGGATGACTGTTTGTCTCTCTGTCAATTGTTTATCTATAAGAATAGATTGGATATATGGATCTTGGAGGACTATGAAGCACGGTTATGGACCAAAAAATGCAATGTTAAACTTGTATTTGACAACCAAGGTATTACTAAAAGTACGCGTCTTCTTTGCTCCTGTGATTATTGGGGAACTATTATGAACATGTCTTGGATAATAAAGCCTTTGCACTTCCTGGATGGTGAATTGGTATTTCATTGGTATTACAAAGGGATATTTATGTATAATATGGATCATAATACTTTGAGGAATATTCAAGGTCCAGAAGGCTCAAGACCATTTACTTGTTACACTTATAAAAAGAGCCTCTTGACCATAGCATAGCTTTCTGTCATATTTATTTATTAGCTATGTAGTTTGACAACTTTGAAATATATACTATTAGTATTTATTAAGCTAGCTTCTGCTTTTGAATATGAAAATTTGTTTTTTTTAAATATATACTGCAACTCTTCTAAAAATGCACATTTCAACCTATGTTGTACTAGTAATTTGAATAATAAAGGCATTGTAAGGTCATACTTTATTGAAAAAATTACTCTTACTATCATGGAACAATAGCCATGAGGAGACTGAAGATATCCAATATTTATTCAGTAAGATGAAGTAAATTTAGAACATATATATATTGTTTGTCGAGCAGCAACACAATATGAATTTGATACTCGTATAATATAATGTGTTAAAAGACATAAAATATATAACTTCAAATAATGACTTTATTATTTATAAAAGTAAGAATAGGTTTTAGTTAATAATATGTTAGCTATTTGTGTGCAATACATTACCTTAGTAGTTTTATTTTAAGTAAAAATCACCCCCCCCCCCTCTATATATATATATATATATATATATATATATATGGAAAAAAGAAAAAAAAAATAGAAAGGAAGGAAAAAGTAAAAGAAAGCAGAAGAGGAGAAAATTAATTTTCCTTTATTTGGTTTATAAGAGGAAATGGATACGGAAACATAATCTCTACTTCGTTTTCATTCTCGTCTCAACAAAAGCTTTCCTTTGTTAAAAATGAGAATTCCCACAAATCTCCCTATTTTTGGTGCTCTCTAGTTTTTTATTCTCAAAATTGATGCTCCCTAATTTTTTTTAAAGCTTTAAATAATAATATAAAAAAGTGGAAAATATCTCTGATGGTAAATAGAATAAAAAATCATAAGCCAAAAAAATAAATTCACAAAATACAAGTACAGTTAAAGTTATGCCACAAGCATAAATTTACCACAAGTTATACTCTAGGATAAAAATCACCTAAATTATGTCCCAAGATAAAAGAAATTATGTCAAAGCTACAAGTTATGTTTGAAGATAAAAAAATTAGGCTCAAGACACAAGTTATACCCCAAGGTATAAGTTTAATGGCTCAAGTTATATTCAGGTCATAAGTTATGCATGTGACGCAAGTTATGCAATATGACATCAGTAATGTCTCACAAAAAAAGGGATGTATGGCTGAGGGGAGGAGAGAAAGAACGCGTGCATGGAGATTCTATTTGTCAGAGGTTCGAGAATCTATGAAAGGACATCTAAGGCTAAGTTTACGAAGTAAAGGAAGTATATTACTGAGAGAAGTGGTGATCTCATCTTGTTTGCTGGGAGAGAGGAAGCTTTCGGACCATCTTTTTCAGCCAGATAGCGAGCGATCGCTCAACAATGAACACTAACTGAAAGCGGTTGGGAATGAGTACCTATCCCTTTCGTCCAGTGGTTAGGACATCAACTTTTCATGTCGAAGACACGAGTTCGATCACTAAATTCCATGAATTTGAAGATTTTAAACCTTGAATGTTTTTTTTAGAGTTATTCAATCCTTACGACATAAAAGGACACCTAAAATTGTTGATGAGCTTGTACAATTATTATGGTCCCAAATCAAAGATCGGCGTCCCACTTTCGGATATGTTAGTCCGTCATGAACAACTATTTTTTTTAGAACAACTATGTTTTTTATAAATATTTAATAAAAAATAAATATAAAGAATATAACTAAACTCATGTGAATTGTTATAGTTTCTTTTATTGTGCTCTTTTTGAATAATTCAACAAGCACAAACTCATATTAATATGTTAAAATTCAAATAATTAACAATCAACATAAGTAGAATAAATATAACATAACGTCATATTAATCAAATGAAATTTTTGAACAATTGATCAAATAAACAACATGAATGTAGCACTAATTCATGCCACTTTAATAAAGATTATGAATAATTGAATAAGATAAGTACCATGAATATACATAAAATTTTATCACTCCTAAAATTGTGGATAATTGAACAAGAGATGTAAAATAAAGACAGTAGTGAGTCTTACTTCTAATATAACTTTGCCTAATTTAAAAAGATAGATGAAATAAAAATAACATATAGAATCATGTCAATTTATAAGTTTTCGTAAATAACAGAGCAAACATAAAATTATGCCAATGTAGTAAAATTTGTGAATAATTTAAGAGCAACTTTCGCATATAACAAACACAAAAATCATATTTGTATGCTATATAGTTATAGTTTGCATAATTGCGCTCCATTGCAAACATAAATATATATATTTCGCTATACATATACAAAAGAAAGCAGTTGCATATAATCTGTTTCTGTTTCGGTATACATATACAAAAAATCAATTGTATAATCTGTGTTTGTATAAAGCGAGAAAGAGAGAAAGGCAAAAGAGAACTGGGCAGGGAAATATTTGTATTGTATAATTACAAGTGTATAGGACGAAGAAATATGTATTTGCATGTGTATATACAATTTTTCTCTCGCTTTATACAAACAGAAACACAATTTATTCATTTTTGCTTGTATAAGCGAGAAAGGCGATGGAGGGACTAGCGAGCGAGATCTGGGAGAGTAGTGAACGAGATCAGGGAGAGGGGAGAGAGAGGAACAAAAATAATTATATATATACAATTTTCTCTCGTGTTAGAGTGAAAAACCTTACCTCCAATGTGAAGGTAGAGAATATTATATATTGACAAATATTACATAAGTATTACATAAGTGGTACACAAGAATAAGTAAATTACAATATGTGTATAAAGTAAATTAAGTAACTCTAATACCCCCCTTTAAGCGAAATGGTGGCGGACCAAGACAAAGCATAGCACTCAAATACTCAAACTGAGGTCTAGGAAGACTCTTAGTAAAGATGTCAGCCACCTGAAGCTTGGTCGGGACAAACTTAGTGTATAGTTTACCAGACAAGACAAGCTCTCGAATGAAGTGATAGTCCAGGTCAATGTGTTTTGCCCTTTTATGAGACACCGGATTCTGTGTGAGGAAGAGTGCACTGCATTGTCACAGAGCAACGTGGGACAATCAGGAGGCAAAGCATGAAGTTCCTGAAGTAAGTGAGTTATCCAAACAATTTCAGCCGCAGTATTTGCCATTGCTCGATACTTAGATTCACAACTTGAACGGGAGACAGTTGGTTGTTTCTTGGCACTCCAGGATACTAAGTTTCCACCAAGAAAGATGGAGTATCCATAAGTGGATCGACGAGTTTCTAGACATCTAGCCCAATCCGTCAAGTAGCGAAGCGAGACATCTTTCGGCAGTGAGCAATGGACCATAGGCAAGTGTGCCTTTAACATACCGAAGTATTCGCTTAACGCACTGAAAATGAGAGAGCGGTTGGTGCTGTAGGCCGGCTAACACGATTTCTTGCGTATGAAAGATCCGGTCGAGTAATGGTGAGATATTGCAATGCACCAACTAGAGAACGATACCAAGTAGAATCTGGAAAGGGATCACCAGTGGAGAGGAATGACTCATGAGGAGCTAAGGGAGAGTGCACAGGCTTAGACTCAAGTAAATCTGCTCGTGCAAGGACATCATGAGCATACTTGGATTGGCTGAGAAATAAACCATTATCAGTGTAGGTCACTTCAAGACCAAGAAAATAATTGAGATCACCAAGATCTTTAATTGCAAATTCCTTATTTAAGTGAGAGATGAACGTAGCCATGATGTCTGTTTTGTTGCCAGTGAGGATTAAGTCATCAACATATACGAGCAGGTACATGATGCAGGAGGCACGTTTGAAAACAAACAGAGAGGTATCGGAGCGACTGCATGTAAAGCCATTGTTGAGAAGAAAGGAACTTAATCGCTGAAACCAAGCACGTGGTGCTTGCTTGAGACCATACAAGGCTTTATTCAAACGACACACGTGATCAGGAAGCCGGGAGTCTGCAAAGCCAGGTGGTTGTTCCATATAAACGATTTCATTTAGATGACCATGCAAGAATGCATTCTTAATATCAAGCTGATGAAGTTTCCAATTGTTAATGATAGCAAGAGATAAAACAATTCTTACCGTGAAGGCCTTAACCACCGGACTAAAGGTGTGGGAATAATCTAGGCCTGGAATTTGAGTGAATCCCTGAGCTACAAGTCTCACTTTGAGACGTTCAACAGACCCATCTGAGTTATACTTGGTGCGAAAGACCCATTTGAAGCCAACAACATTGCTAGTTTGTGGACGAGGCACCAGAGTCCACGTAGCATTTTGAGTAAGAGCCGTCATTTCCTCATGCATTGCAGCCATCCATTGTGGGTGTTTTGCAGTCGACTTAAACCCTCTTGGTTCAGAGGAAGCAAATAAAGCTATAAAAAGGCGATGAGTTTCAAGATGAGCTAAGTTGGCTTGATGACGAGTGGAAGGTTTAAAACTGCCCGTTTTTGCTTGAGTTACCATGGGATGAACTGATGTAGAGGACACTGATTCAGGAGGCTGATTTTGAGCCAAAGAATTACTCAACACGTCTGGATTGGACTGCTGAGAGGAGGCAGCAGATTGCTGTGATGGAACTTCGACCAGGCCAGGTAAGGGCGGAACATGAACTGGTTGCTCATTCAGGGGTGAAACAGTAGACGGATCAGCATGTAAAGGCTGGTATGGAGTTGAGATATCACTATGATATGCATCACAACAAGGAGGGCATGAAGAAGGTAAGTGCAGCGAGGTGGAAGAAGGAGAAGGATCAGTGATGGTTGAGGATTCTTGAGGCATGGAAAAAGACTCCAAAAAAGTTGCGAGTTGCAAAGAGTTTGAGTCCTTAGAGGAAGTAGATCCTGAAAAAGGCAAAGAATGTTCATCAAATCGAGCATGCGAGTGACATAGATTCGAGACGTGGCCGGATCAAGGCACCTATAACCTTTGTATTGAGAACTATAACCAATAAAAATACACGGAAGGCTTCTAGGAGATAACTTGTGATCCGCATAGTCACGAAGATATGGAAATACTTGGCAACCATAGACCTTGAAGTTATGATAATTTGGCCGCTCAAAAAACAGAAGTTCAAAAGGAGACTTATTGTTCAATACCTTCATAGGGAGACGATTGATGATGTAAACAGCTGAACTGAATGCATCTACCCAGTAAGAGGTAGGCACATTTGCATTGAAAATCATAGCCAAGCCAATTTCCACTATGAGACGGTGTTTTCTTTCCACTCTACCATTTTGCTGTGTCGTATACGGGCAAGATAACCTATGGAAAGTGCCATTATCTTCAAATAATCGACGAACAGTGTGATTAACAAACTCTGTGCCTCCATCACTTTGAAAAACCTTAATTTTCCGAGAGAACTGAGTTTGCACAAATTTCATGAAAACAGACAAAACAGATGCAAACCCAGACTTGGTTTGGAGAGGATAAAACCAAGTGAAGCGAGAGTAATCATCAACAAAAGCCACATAATACCTATAGTTAGCAGTAGATGTAATAGGCACAGGGCCTCACAAATCACAATGTATCAAGTCCAAAGGATGTAAAGATCGTGTAGTATTTAAATCAAATGCCAAACGGTGTCCTTTAGATAGTTGACAAGAAGAGCAAATGATTGGTTTAGGTAAAATAGAAGTAACGGACAAACATCCCAACTTATGCAAAAGTAAAACAGTATCAAAGGCAACATGCCCTAACCGACTATGCCAAAGTTCATAAGATGCTTTCAAACTTGAATTTGTAATAGCCGCCAAAGCTTGATGCTCATTATGCAAAACATATAGTCCATTCTCACATTTGCCTCGAGCCAGAACTTGTTTCGTTTTTCTGTCCTGAATCTGAAAAAATGGTTGAGAGAACAAAACTTCCACCGGATTATCACTTGTTAATTTACTAATGGACAAAAGATTCTTGGCAAGATTTGGAATAACCAAAACATCACGCAAGTGTAAATTTTTAGAAATAGTAGAGGAACCCATATGAGTGATAGGAAGAGCAGTACCATTTCCAAATGTCACCTTAGCAGTGCCCAAATATGGAGAAACATGATGAACACTTGTTGAAGACGAAGTCATATGATTAGTGGCCCCGAAATCAATGTACCAATCAGGGGCAAAAGTAGTGACATGACATTGGGCATTAAACGTTTGAGCCAAGTTTGCGTCACGAGAAGCAGCTTGAGTGGCATAGGTAGCAAAAGTAGGATAAGCATTTGCATAGTGGCCATCTGTTCGACATAGCTGGCAGTGTGGTGGCCTGCGAACACGACCTCGACCACCTGATCTACCGCCCCTATTAGATCGACCACGACCACCGCTGTTAGAGGACGGACGAGTCGATTGGTAAAGCAAAGAGGCGGTGAAGGTGATGCACCATAAAGCGACTTGAGAAAGAGTTCATGACTCACCGACATGATAGTAAGTCACGAAAGGTAGGCGCTGGTTTGCGGCACGAATGGCGATCGAAAAAGTCTCGAAGGAGGCTCTAAGCCGCATAGAAACCAATGTAGTTTATCAATATCATCAACAGGTTGACGATGGCGACCGATCACAGATGGATTTAAATTTATGGCCATAATGTCGACGGAGAAAGTACCTTTGGCGGTTTGAAGTTGATCACGCAAATTATGAATCGTTCAGCGGAAGAGTTGCTATAAGCGATTCGAGCAACCGCAGTTGTGGTGTAGTGAGGCCCAAAATTTTAGAGACCGCCTCTTCCATAAGAGAAGAGTGAAGAATGATGTGACCGTGATCGGCAAGCCGTGCATCATGTAGAGAGGATTCGGGACCTCTTTGTCATCCATGTTAAGCGTGGCTGGAGGAGCTATGGAGGACCCATCAACATGATCCAATAAGCGTTGATACGATAGGAGTGGCAGCGGTGATTTTTCCAATAGAGATAATTTGTGGAAGAGAGCTTAATCGTGAGCATGTGCAGCGGTGGCAATTGGCAGAGTGCCGTCACTTGAGGAAGAGGAAGCCATGATCAAAGGTAGAAAATTGAGGCGAGAAACGGGAAGGCAGAATCGATTGGAATTGGAGAGGGATAATCGAAAGAAGAAGAAGGAGGGGAGGAGAGGAGGTAACCAGGAAGAAATAGAGAAGCGTAGGGTTTACTACTTAGGCTGATACCATGTTAGAGTGAAAAACCTTACCTCCAATGTGAAGGTAGAGAATATTATATATTGACAAATATTACATAAGTATTACATAAGTGGTACACAAGAATAAGTAAATTACAACATGTGTATAAAGTAAATTAAGTAACTCTAATATCTCGTTTTATACAAACACAAACACATTTTATATATTTGCCTTTGTATAAAAGCGAGAGAGGTGAGGAAGAGAACGAGAGTGGCGAGCGAAATTCACCAGGAGAGAGGCGAAATAACAACAGTTGCTATGGAGTACAATTAAATCAAACTATGTTTATAGTATTTAATTTGAATTAATAATTTGCTATTATATACAATTTTTCCAAATAAGATCACAACATAATATTGTGTTAATCAATTGACGTTTCGTGAACAATTGAACAAGTACAAGTCATATCAATTCGATCGAATTCGTAAAAAATACTCACCCAACTAATTTTTTCAATAATATTTCTAATCTTAAAATTTTGGCCATGACACAAGCGGGGCAAGTCAAAAGACTAATTGTGGGCTTCTACCCACCGGGTCACTATCTGGGCCCAAAAGTTACTAAACTCATTTTGTCACTTCAGTCCTGTGATTTTGGAGTATTGTTATTTACGACCCCACAGTTTTTCTTCTTTTCTGCTGATCGAAGCATTTTGGATTCTTCAAATACACTGCAAATTACTCAGCGTTTGGATTCGAGATCTCATTTTACAGGTATAGATCCTTCTTTTTCTCTCCTCAGATCTTCCATTTTCACTGCTAATCGTATTTTTTTGATCATTTTGTAGGCAAATCAATGGCAGCAACTTCAGTACATAAGTTTGCTCAGTGCATTTCTTGCCATGCTTGGAGTCCCGACCTATCCAGTAACCACTTCTCCTTTTACTTATCAGTGTAATTCGAATGAATAATTATTGTCTGGCAAAGGAATTTTTTTGAATTCTTATACCGTAAGTTTTGAAGCATCGCCGTATTGCTCATTTACAGAGGTGCTTAAAATCATTTTTTCAGCAAAAAAATAATTTTTTTTCGGCCTATGTTCTAGTGATAGATTGATTTTCTTTCATTTATTTTATTGAGTAGGATCATTGGATGAGTTACTTTTTACCTTTTTGTAGTGTTTTGCTCATTCATAATGGTTATGGGATGCTAGGTTTGGAAATTGGCTATTGTTGTTTGTATCCACTGCTTTCTATTCCAACTATATGGAATAGGGGTAAGCTTGGTTGTGTCTCTACTATTCTATCGAGTAGTGGTGGAGTCATGATTTTTAGTAAAGGGGTTCAAAATATAAAGCAGTGAGCTAACAAAGAAGCTAATGGAGTTCAATTATTTATAATTTTAACCTTGTATGTACATTGTAATTTTGTAGCAATGAACCCCTTGCTCCCCCTAGCTTCGCGTTGCATACCTGCACGTATCAGGTAACTCTCCCCATCAAGGCTTAGATAGATGGTTAGACATGACCTAGTATTTTTTCACCGCCGGAATTCGAACATGAGACCGCATAGTTCTCCTCTATTCATTGACCACTTGACCATACCCTTGGCTGCAAGTATTTATGCTAAGATTGCACCTATTGCAACGAAGGGTAGTTTGAGTGCAGTGATTTAACCCACTAATAATCTAAATTTATATTCTGCGCGTGAGTGAGGGTGGTGCATTTATATAAATATACTAGTAATAAAGTATGTTTTGTGTGGTATGTAGTGGTTTAGTTTGCGTGATGTTATTAGATGGAATGAGTTGTTAATGCCTGTATAACTTGCTTTTACAGTGATTGCATTTTGTCCTAACAACAGCGAAGTACATATTTATAAACTATCCGAAGACAAGTGGGAGAAGGTCCATGTTCTTCAAAAGGTAAATATAGTCTGAGTTACACTCTTAATATCATCTCGTCATGTTATCAATTTGTTAAAAGGTCAAAATCTTGGTGGTGTCTCTTGTTTTGCTGCCTATAATTCTGTATTTTTGGTGTTATAGCTGTGATGCTCTTCCCATTTATAAATATGTACTTCGTTGTTGTTAGGACAGTCTGAGGAACACTCTTAATATCATCTCTTCATGTAAGCAATTTGTTAAAAGGTCAAAATCTCAGTGGTATTTCTTGTTTTGCTGCCTATAACTTTGTATTTTTGGTTATAGCTGGGATGCTCTTCCCGTTACTCTCTCTTTTCTTCTGATTGGTAAAAGATATTCCATGAAAGTGCAGCAAAGTGAAACGAGCCCAAAAAATCTACCATGGCTTCTATGTCATATGCAATTGCCATGTCACAACCAAAAAAGAACTAAGAGATGCGTCTGTACTTAATGCTAACTGATTTCCTTTTTCTTTAGAAAATTCTAGTGATCCTTTTTACCCAGATGATCCACCATAGGAATGAAGGCATTGAGTTCCAAGTGATCAGCCCCTTTCCAAACCTTTCATGTACCAGCTTTACAGAAGCTCTCTTAGGCATGTTCCAGCCTACCTTGCACTCTTTCTCTTTTTCCTCCATAAGGATTAGTAGTCAAATATTTGGATAGAGGACCACTTTTACGTTAATAAAGCCTGTTGCATTCCTTTGATTAGCTTCTATGTCTATTAATGTGCTGTTGAAAATTTCAGAGAACCTCTTTAATTTTATATTATTTGATAAAGATAAAATTTTAAAAGAACTCCACTTCATATGATTTCGGCAATCTATGTTCATTCTGATATTTTTTCATCCATCATTTATCTTCTATATCGTATCTCAGTGTTATGATTCTTTTCAATTCCATTTGACTGAAACATTATCGTTAATTTGATTCTTATGGTTCCTTTATGCTGCAGCATGACCAAATTGTTTCTGGTATCGATTGGAGTTACAGATCCAACAAAATAGTCACTGTTTCTCATGACCGTAATTCGTAAGTAACTATCAACCTTTGAATTTTTAGAGTTTGACATCATTAAATAGGTGATAACTGACATCATCAATTCATTGTTCAAAGTAATATCTGTGAAGATTAGAATCAGGGGTTTTCTTTCTTAAGGTGCTTTAAAGCCCACTTCACCCGGATGGGGCTATAGTATCTCTCTTCTGCTTTTTCTAGTAGATCTTAATATATTACACGCAAGTCTGTGACAATCTATATGGTTGACAAAGCTACAGAGTTGTATCTTTGTTCGGTAGAACACATTTTGTAGTAGGATCTTCTTGTATTTTATTCTCTCTAATCTAATTTAATTGATTCTTTTTAATGTGTGTACAATAGTTCAGTTTGACTTGAAAAAAGACTAAGGTAATATGGGTCGAGTGGCGGAAACACAAAGAGGATGAAAGGGGTATGTGTGTGTGTGAGAGAGATAGAGAGAATGTGTGCATGCATGTGCGTATTCCATGATTTCACAATGTGGGGCATTTATTATGAATTAATTTGCTTAAGGGAATAATATTGTCTGTAGATATGTCTGGAACCAAGAAGCGACAGGTTGGGTTCCTACTCTGGTTATTCTCAGGCTGAATCGTGCAGCACTTTGTGTGCAGTGGAGTCCAAAAGGTATTCAAGTCTGTCTTAATTCTTTTCTATGCTCCTTTTTTTTCTATTTATATTTTGTTTTAATGAAGTAAATAAATTAAATTATTATGTGAAGTAAAACGGTGGATCTGATTTCAAAAGTCTGGATAAACCCTCCATGATCAGAGACAACTCTTGCAAAACATTATTGAACTGTAACATCTTTTCTATCTAAAACAACCATTCAAGATTACACCAAATGGCAAATATTGAAAGTCAACCGGTACTTTTGAGTTCTTGAATAGACATCCTTTTTTCCTTCAAAGCATCTTAGAGTTCTTCCTTTCCACAAAAACCACCAAACATGTTTTCTCTGATACCCTCCTTTTGCTTTTGTTCAGTCCTCTCTCTTCAGCCAAGCAATACATCCTTCAATGTCCTGGGCATTACCACTTGACCTCATAGATATGTAGGAACATATTGCACAATTGAGCAACCACTGATCAATGCATAAAAGATGGTTTGTCTTCTGTGTCTCTTTCACACATAGAACATCCATTACATATTTGTAGACCTCTCTTCGACAAGTTGTTCTATGTGAAAATGGCTCCACATATATGGCTTAACCTCTTTTTGTATGCTCTTTTCTGTTGCATGCGGGTCACTAATTTTAAGTTGGAATTTCCAAATTTTACAAAACCCAGTCATCAATATTCATCTTATCTTATGTTCGAAGTGTACACGGTTTAAAAGATTTTATATAGAGTCACAGACCATGTGCAACTGAGCTTCATTTCTTATCTTCTATCTCACTAGCATATTTCTGACATTAAACCATAAACTTGCTTCGCTTTTTTCATTAGCTTATTACATTTGTCTTGCAGAAAACAAGTTTGCTGTTGGAAGTGGAGCTAAAACTGTTTGTATATGCTACTACGAGCAAGAAAATAACTGGTAATATTTCCCATTCTGTTTTTGGATTTTGTCAGCTCCTTGACCAAGAATGTACAGAAGCTAATTCTTTTTTTGTACTAAGAGACTTCCCCTGGACGCTTATTGAATAAATGGATCATACTTTACCTGATAAAAAAAACTTTAATTGGTAACATTACTTCTCCATGTGATAGCTGAACAAGTTAAATCCTTCGCAAACTCAGTGCTAAAGAATGACATGCACATATGGTTTCTTATATCTAAATGCTATCATATGCCTTAGAATGTGCGGATATTTAGGTCACATTAGTTAGATGCACGAATGGGCTGTCAGAGTCTGAGAAGGGCAATGACTCATTCTTAAAACCAACGTTCTTAAGACCAAAGAGTCTGGCAGAAAGGGGCGAAAGCCCTCAGTTCCTGCTTCTCCTTTAGTTGGATCCTCCAGAACCACAAGAATCTTTAGCTAGAATGGGGTTCCAAACCAGCACCTGTTAAATGAGATTTTGAGAAGAGTTGCTGAGTTGCTCTTTGGAGAGAACAGTACTATGAAAGTTTAAGCCATGTTCGGTGGGGAGTTATTATCTATCGTTGATCTTTATGGTAGAATCAGTCGGGGGACCTTAGTGGCGGTGGTTTACCCTGCAACGAATGTCAGCAGTTCTAGTCCTCTTATCTCCAACTCGTGAACTTAACCAATACCAAGCTTTACAATAGCTCACCCATTTTTTCCAATTCAATGGTTCGATCTATGATTTCATCATTATTCATTACATTCAGTAAACTGTAGATTGGGTTTCTGTTGAAGTTGTTCATATCGTATCATTACTGAGATACTGGCCTTTTAGACTAATAACAGTTTTCAGTGGCTGATATTTCACTCTTAGTTTGTTGATGTAGTGTATCTGGTTCCTTCTTAGGACAATGTTATCTGTGAATTTAGTATTCTGTCAATCCATAGGTATACACCAACCAAACTTTATGGCTAATGATGAACCAAAAGAGTCCCACTACTCGTTTGATGGCATTGTTTGTCTGCTTCATGCATAGTACAATGTTATCTGTGAATTTGGTATTGTGTCAATCCATAGGTGTATAGAGGCCAAACTTTTTGACTAGTGCTGAACAAATGAAAAACTATATAATTAATCTCTGAGGTGAAAAGAGATACTGACATCTTGCATTTTCAATTATACAAGCTAATACATATACTAATCACTACGAGTGGAGTAACACTTACTTTTTACAGGAACATGTTTAATTTTATCTTTATTTTTTCACAGGTGGGTGAGTAAGCTTATCAGGAAAAGGCATGATTCATCTGTAACAAGTATTGCCTGGCATCCAAATAATGTGCGTCTGTTTCTCTCTATTCTATTGCATCATGTAGCAGCAAAAGGATACCCAGCATTCATTTAAATAGTTGCACTGTTATTTGGAAAATATTTTCTGCAAAGGATTTGAGTTCTTTCCTTTTTCTTGACTTGCAGTTTTGTCATTTTGAGTATTTCATTCCTTTTCAATTTTTTTTTGAGTATTCCATTGATATTGCAGACCAGTTGCTATGAATTTATTGACACAATCTTAAGTAACGTCACAATGATCATGGCAATCCCCACATGTATCGTAAGCTTAAGTATTTTAGAAGTTGAAAGCAGCTATAGATGCTGGAATAAGACATTTCAAGCGTAACTTGCTTTAGGAAATGCATCAGAGTCAGACTCCGCGTCATGAGTAATTAAAGTGTAGAGCTAACCGGAAGATGATAATGCTGCTTATTAAATAAAAGTTAAAATGTGATCTTGAAAATAAAGCTATCCTCCTGCTGACTGCTGATGTAGAAGATATTATATTATCTCCACATCTCTCTTGATGTTAATGCAAAGGAGTATTTTAAGCCCCTACTGGTTGGTCATAGATTTCAGCTACTAGAACTTGGGAATTTGTGTTATATCATCCATTTTGTTGATACTTTGTGCGACCCATCCACATGTGTGTGTGTGTGTGTGTGTATATATCGTGGATCAAGAAAATAATGGTCCACTAAATGTTAGATACACTTGCTACTATATCAGTAGCTTTTTCTAATTTAAAAGGTTAGCTTGTACGGTATCACTTTAAACCGATTTTGGTAAAAATATTCCTGCAGGTTCTCCTAGCAACAACGTCCACTGATGGTAAATGTAGAGTATTTTCAACATTCATTAAAGGCGTTGATGCAAAGTATGTTTCTCAACATTATGTTCCCCTCCATACAGTTAGATTTCTTCAATATTATCACGGCTTCTTACAATTTCTCACTCAATGGAACAGAGACTCTGCAATGGGGAATTCTGCAGATACCAAATTTGGAGAGGTCTGAATCTTATCTTATATTGTAACCCTGTTTCTGTTTTTCTTTATGTTCAAATAAAGCTGCTCATATCTTACCCTTAACAAGTTTGTTTTAAATACCCCTGTTGAGTGAACTAGAAGAGAGCTTCACAAATATACTAACTTATTCATTGGGAAAGTAAATGGTAATCTTAAAAAAGTGGAGCGCATAATTTTTGGTGTTTGACTAAATAGGAATTCTCTCTTGCCAACTGAAGCACTGAACAGAGTCAGATAATTTCTTGTGAAATCAAAATAAAGTTGACCTTCACTGACTCTCCTGTGGAAATATCAGATATTTTATAAACCAGGAGCACACTGACATGTCATGGGCATGGAACAAGTCCAATTTTCTGAACTCTCTTAGCTCTTCTTATAACTATTGACTATTCATGGTTTTAAACTGGCCCAGCCCTGAAAGCCATATGATTCTACTCTTCTGTCCATGTGCAACTTTTCCAATCCAGATACAGCTCTGTATACTTTTGGCATGTCGAGTATCAGAGATATAATTGCTACGATAGTTTGCCGTACCTACTTGTTGAATAGATGTTATTTAAGTTTCTTAAATCGGTTTGAAAATATCACGTGTAGCTTTGAATTCAAACTGAGTAGCTCTGTTTTCATATTCTTATGTGCTTTCCCCCTTTCTGTTGATGTTACTTCGGCCTTTCCAAGCACGTGTATTTTTTGTGCTTTTAGCTGTTTTAAATCTGGTAACATTTCCTTCAACTCGGTTGATTGACAGAGCCTATAACAGGCTATCTGAAAGCTTGACAGTGACGTGTGGTATTAATAGATGATGCTCGTTTCTTCTTTCGGAAAATTCTTTTGTCTTGCAAGATAATATTCTAAGGAATTGGCTGGCAGACATCAGAAAATCTTTATTTAATGTTTTTTTTTTTTAAAAAAAAAAGAATTCTGGATAGCATTCATATGTGTCCTATTTTCATTATATGTTCATAGAAAGAGTAATAGATCCTTATATTCATATTAAAATGCAGCAAATTGTCCAGCTTGATCTATGCTTTTGCTGGGCTTTTGGTGTCAGATGGTCCCCCAGTGGCAATACCTTAGCATATGTAGGTCAGATATTCCTTTCTTTTCTTCTTTGGCTTTTGCATTATTTTTGGCAGTGCTTCAACTGTCTCATTTTGGTTGCATATTTGCATACTGTGTTTGTGTGCTCAATTGTTCTATTTTTTATTTTTCTCGGTCTTGGACCAAGTACCCAAAATTTTGCATGTAATACTAATGCAGCTTAGATGTTGGGTTTTGGATGGTCTCTCAGGTCATAACTCAATGATATACTTTGTTGATGAAGTTGGTCCCTCTGCTGCAGCACAAAGTGTAGCAATCCGTGATTTGCCTCTTCGTGATGTGGGTCAGAATCCTATCTCATTTTACTTTGTCTTTTTTAGACCTTAATATTTGTTGTGTAATCAAGACTTCTCTTGCAGGTATTGTTTCTTTCTGAAAGGATGGTTGTTGGAGTGGGATTTGATTGCAACCCGATGGTATTTGTGGCAGATGAAAGTGGACTCTGGTATGTATGTTGAATATCTGGAACTTGCAATGCTTGGTTCCTTTCCTGGTCTCTATTATTCCTTGAAGCGGCAATGCAGAAGTATGTAAACTATAAAAAGGAGTCAAAGTAGATTGTCCCACACTAGCGCTTCCGCGCAATAATTCGACCAAAGGTGATCCTATTACAAGAATAGTGTCAGGAATCTTTCACAAAATTTCCAACTAATACTAATATTATCAATTAATTAGAATGGTTGATTATTAGACCATGGTATTTGATTTGCCAAATACATCATTATTGTATACTCTTTCATATATATATATAGCGCAATCAACGTATTTTTTACTTATTTATTTTTGAATATGATATGAATTATTAAAGATATATGCATGAGACACAATCTACTAATTAATCTATTTCCTTCGTTTTTTTTGGGGGGTGGTGTTGCTTTGGTGATCACTGATAATTTTTTTAGAGAGGTGCAACTCATTACTATTCCTATAAGCCTCAAACTATATCAATTCTCCATTTTCTATGCAAAATTGTGTATTCTTTTTAAGGACATGTTGAAACGCTTGGGGAAGTGCTAGTCATGTAGTGAAAGAAGGTTTCACTCTCTAGTCTATCTTGTTTCTTCTTGAAGCTTGCTTTAACCTCTTGAATGCCAGTAAATTACTTGATTAAATGTAGTTGTACTTATAGTTAAACCCAAACTTAAAATTGGTTTATATTACATGTACTTAGGTATGACATTTCTCCAATATAGGTATGGCTAAGTATCCAACATGGGATTATCCACTTTATTGTATTTTGAAGGACCTACATAAAATACCTATACGGCTATACCAATAACAACAACATACCAGTGTAAGGTCTAGGGAGGTAGGATGTACACAAACCTTACCTTACCTTTGTGGAGTAGAGAAGTTGTTTCCGATAGACCCCTCTACTAAAAAATGTGTTATCAAAACAAATTTGAAAAAGAAGGCAGTAATAAAAATTGGAAAGGGTATGATACTAGATACTACAAGAGTACTAATAACACTACTTATAACGAGGAGAAGACTAGCCCCTGCCTCTCCCACATAAAAGTGCGACCAACTCATCTTTCTACTAACCTTTTATCCTAATCCTTGACCTCCATGCCTTTCTATCTAGGTTCATCTCCTCATTGAACTGAAAATGTGTCATGTCATGATGAATTACCTCCGTATAATTCTTCTTTGGCCTACCTTTATGTCTCCTAAAATTTACTACAACAAACTTCTCACACCTCCTATTTGGTGCATCTATGCACCTTTTTAAATGTTTGAACCATATCAGTCTCACTTCCCTCAACTTGTACGCCACGGAGGCCACTCCCACCATGCCCTGTATAACTTCGTTCCTAATCATATCTCTTCTAGTATGCCCACACATCCATTGAACTTAAGTGCAAGCCCTGTGCACTCTTAAGGTCTAACCACTCTATAGAACTTACCTTCAAGCCTTAGTGTCACACTCTTATGACATAACACCTCTAAAGCAAGCCTCTGTCCCCCCTTGGTCTAGTACATTGTGAGATATCATAGTCAATCTTCATATTTCCTTCGATTATTGACCTAGGATACTTGAGACTTCCTCCCTTGGGGATGCCTTTATCAATCTTCACTTCCACATCCACCTCATGCGTTGCGTCACTAAACTTGCACTCCAGATACTTTGTCTTAGTGCTACTCAACTTAGAACCTTTAGATTCTAGGATCTATCTCCAAACTTCCAGCCTATTGTTAACTCTGATGCGCGTCTTGTCCATTAGTACTATGCCATCTGTAGATAACATACACCACGACACCTCCTCTTGAATATGCTGTGTCAATTCATCCTACACTAAGGCAAATAAAAATGGACTAAGAGTTGATCACTAGGGCAACCACATCATGATCGGGAAGTGTTTTGAGTCTTTCGCACCGTTCTTATTTGGGTCTTGGTGCTATCGTACATGTCCTTGATTGTCCTAATGTATACCACATGAACACCTATAGATGTTAAACATCTCCATAGAACCACCCTAAGGACTTTGTCATGTGTTTTTTTTAAGTCAATGAACACCATATGTAAATCTCTCTTCATATCTCTATACTAAAACAATCTCCTTACAGGTTGAATGCCTTCTATGGTTTGATCGTCTCAGCATATATCCGAATTGGTTCTCAAAAATAAGACGAACCCCTCCTCATCCTCATCCTCATCTCTACCACCCTGTCCTAGACTTCCATAGTATGGCTCAGTAGTTTGATACCCCTAAAGTTATTGCAATTTTGAATATTACCCTTGTTCTTGTACAACAAAATCATTGTACTCCACCTCTATTCTTCAGGCATTTTAGTGGTCTTATAAATGACAATAAACAATGTCGTTAGCCACTTCCTACCTACTTCGCTTGTGTTCTTCCAAAATCTCACTGGGATCTCGTCTGGCCCGGTCGCTCTTCCCTTCCTCATCCTACGAATTGTCCTCTTATCCTCCGTAGACTTTATGCACATGCAATACTCAAAATATCCACGACTCTCAGAGTGCTCTAAATCCCCCAGTATAATATTTGTGCCACCCTCTTCATTTAAGAGCTTGTGGAAATATGTCTGTCATCTCTCTCTGATGTGTGCCTCTTCTACTATTACTTCGTCATCTCTCTCTGATGTGTGACTCTTCTATTATTACTTCGTCATTTTCGTCCTTGGTGGATTTCATTTGGTTCAGGTAACGAGCTCTCCTCTCTCTTGCCTTGGAGAGCATATATAACTTCTTGTCCCGGCATTTGTCTCGAGCTCTTCATACAAGTACTTAAAAACTTCCTTTTATGACTTTGTAACTGCCAACTTTGGTTCCTTCTTCATTGTCTTATGTTTCTCCCCATTCTTCCTCTTATCCTCGTTTCTGCTTTCCACTAACGTCTTATAGAAACATTCTTGACTTTCACTTTCCGTCGAACCTCTTCATTCCACCACCAGTCCCCTTTATGTCCACCAAAGTTACCCCTCGAAATCCCTCACACTTCTCTAGCTGCCTAATGTAACTTGCTGTCCTAGACCACATATTATCCGCGTCCCCACTACTCCCCTATAGCCATTAACTACTCCCCCATCTCCTAAGCATTGACATATGTCAAGCCTCCCCAGTTGATCAAGGATTAATCATATACAATCCTCTTCTTCCTCTTGATCTCTAAATCCATAAGCTTATATTGGGTTGTAAGATTCTTGATTGGGATAACCTTGCGGTCCTGGCATAAACCTTGATCACACTTCTTATGGAGTAGGTAATCTATCCAGGTCTTAGCCAGCCCACTGTGGTAGGTCACCAAGTGCTCTGCCCTTTTTTTGGAAACCCGAGTTAGCTACGATGACCAAATCAAAAGCTTTTTTGAAATCCAAGGCTAACCATTGTCTCTATGTTGTCTGTTCTCTCATAAGGTTAACCATTGCTGAAATCATCAATCTACTTTTACTATTGAGGAGGTAATTAATTAAATTTGTTTTTTATGCTTCAGGAGTTTCTTGAGATTCCTCGATGAACGGAAATCAGCGTCTTCAAGTGCTAAATATGGATCACAGGTACTTATCCCAAGATAGTTCTGAAATTATCTTACATTTAAACTTCATTAATGGGCTAGAGCAGTGCACTTATACGGCTATTCCGTGACCTTATAACCTAGGCCTAGTACAGTTAGTACTTCTGATCGACTTCCTACTTGTGTCATCCATATACCATGGCTTTTTATTTGTCTCTCATCTCCATATATTTGACAGTTTTCGGAAGCATTTGGGAAATTCTATGGTCAATCAAAGTTTTCAGCCAGCAACAACGTTGAGCAGTCAAGAGGCGCTCATGACAACTGTATCAAGTAATATTTCAACAAAATCACATTTTTTTTTCATGCCTTCCATTTAAGCTTTGAATAGTTCTTACAGCAGTACTTTTTTCTTTATCTTGGAATTCCAGTTGCATATTACCACTCGCAAAACAGAGAAAATCTAGTGTCACCCGTTTCACCACTTCAGGTTAGTTTGTATGGACTTCATTCGAAAGCCTCTTTCTGTAACCGGAGATTCATGTTAATCCTCGATAACATTTCAGGACTTGACGGGAAGATAGTGACATGGGATTTGCAGAAACAAGAAGATTTATTGGACTATCTATGAACATTTTTGAACTGGCGTATCCTATACTATCCGATAATATGAACGTCGCAGCTCGTCTCTTCACCATCTGTATGATGTCAAAAGTTTTTCTTTACTAAGACCTTTCTAAGGTATAGTTGGAACAGATGTAAAATAATTGAACACCACCTGAATTTGTTTCTGTAAACATGCAATCTCTGCTTATATCTCTTCTCTGTACTGTGAGGATAAAAAAAGGAAAGAAATTTAGCATCATCAAAAAGCTATGCTTAAAATTTTACTAGTCTAGTATTTCAAAAATAGATTTACACTTTTAATCCTAACTTTTAACATGTTTCACCTCAACATTAATTAGTTATTCTCCAAATCATTTTTCTTGATCTAAGATTATATATCAATTCATAAATCACTTTGAGCTATGGCATAATACTTGGATCTATAACAGAGGCCACTTTTTTTTACCTGTTTGGGCATTTGGAACTTGTCTTGAACTACTCTCAAAGATTAACAAATGCTAACACAAATTATGTTACCTTCTAAACAAAATGTTAACACAAATAACACTCATAGACACACTTGATAAGGCGGGGTGGGAACAACTAAGCTACTCCCTCCGTCAGGCACTTTTCGAATTTTGAGGTTTAAACAAGTCTATTTTTTATCGTAATTTTTTCATACGTGTTTTAAATATTTTGAATTGTCAATTGTTGTGACTTATAGTACTTTTTACAAAGTTTATAAATATATAAATTTCATTTCAAAAAATATGAAGATTCTATGCGTAAAGTGTTGATCAAATTTGAACTGTTTGACTCTCGAAAAACGAAAAATACAATATAAATTGGGATAGAGGGAGTACTATTTTTACGAGGTATGGTTCTGGACAATTCAAGAGCTAGCCCACCTCTAGAATCAACCCTTAAAAGACTAAGGTCCAAGATATAAACTTCACCTTTAACCTTAAAAATACAGAAAGTTAATCGAAATTCAAAGAAAATTCTAGAGACAGATGACATTACCTATTCAATTGAATGACAACTTTAAAACATGACAACTTTAAAACACTTCTAGTGTTCCAACTTCCAAGTCTAAGAAATAAAAGTCAAAATTAGTCCAAATAGTACCTATAAATGGGAAGCAAGAAGAACAATCAGCCACTAATGATAATGAAGCTAATGTAGCAGGAGAATTCTGGATTTCTGTTTATACGATTTACATCTCCTATTCTTTTAGTTAATATATATATTTTTCCAATCGTTTAATTATTCTTATGATTCGTATTCTATAAATTCTTGATAAATGTATAATGATGCTATTCTTACTTTTATTAGAAAAACATTTAACCAATATATTTAAAGTGTAGGAAAATTATTTAATGAAAAATTGAGTATATCTCTTATCAAACAACTTGTGATCATTTCCTATTTAAGATATTGCAATATATACCAAAAATAGATATCTTTTCTTTTATAATTGTTTGGTTTTAAAATAAGAATATTATACAAAATAAATTTTTAAAGATTTTTATAGTATAGGATATAATTGTTTTGTTTTAAAAATACTGGGGCTAATTAAGTCAAAATACAAAAAGCCTTTACCCTAGAAAATTTCAGAAGCTCATTCTCTCTCTCTCGCCGTTCTTCTTCTTCAATGTTTGGCCAATTTTTTTCCAGATAAACATCCATTTCTCTTCTGGATTACTTTGTTTCAGGTAATTATTTCATGTTTTTTGGTTTAATTTTATTTTTTGGGTCATAATTTTCGTGCATTGATTCTCTGAAAACGATAAAATTAGGGTTTATTTAGTAGTTGCGCCTCTTTTTTATTCTAGGGTTATGGTTATGTAATTGATTTTTTATCTATTGAATTTTGGTGCGATAGATGAAAATGTTACTCGTAGTATTAAAACTGGATGGTTTGAGTGGAGAAGTTCTACCGCGTGGTGTTGTATGGTAGTGAATGTTGGGCTGCTATGAGTGTTGCCGATATGCGGATGCTAAGATGGATGTGTGGTCATATCAGATTAGATAAAATTAGAAATGAATACATTCACCAGAAGGTGCAAGTAGCACACATTGAGGATAAAAATGCGAGAAGGTTGTTTGAGATGGTTTAGACATATTATGCGTACTTATAGATGTGCTGGTCCGTAGGTGTGACACTATGGTAAGTGAAGATGTTCAAAAGGGACCGGGTAGACCTAAAATCACATAGAAGAAAGTGATCCCAAAAGACCTGGTATAAATATAGACTTAGCTAAAGATAGGGCACAATGGAAGAAAAGATCTTTAGGTGATTGCCGTTAGTTGAGGATAGATTTTACACTCGTATGAACCTTATATTTTAGTTTAATTTTATTTGTTACGATGATGACATGATATGAACTTAAATGAAGAAATCAGGATTCATATAGCCAATCCCAACTTGTTCCGGGCTAAGGCGTAGTTGTTGATTCAAAGTATTTAGTGTGTTTGGTTGTTTAAGAAGTAAAAGCTAGTGCTTTTTAATCACCGAAAAATTTGAAATTTGTGATTATAGATTTAATTTTAAAAGCTAATGCTTGCAAGTATTTAGTGTGTTTGGTTGTTTTATTTGATGTAGGATGGATAGGGTTTGTATATATATTGCTTACAATGGCAAATGGACTACAGATAACAAGTATTTGGATCATGAGATCAAGCTAATTCTTGTGAATGATGGGATAACATTTGAAGGTCTTGCCGAGAAGATTTTTCAGGTTCTAAAACTGAAAGTGGGTGAGATTAAAGCAAATATTTGGTTTGACTCGAATCTAGAAACAAGCAAAGGAATGCAAGTAACAAACGATGAGGAAGTTACTACTTGCATCTACTTGTTGAAAAATGATCCAAATTTCAAGACTTCCCGTTTCATTGTTGATATTGTGGAAAACAATTCTTTGTCCGTAGTCAATATTGTACAACAAGAGGAAATGCAGATTGAAAGAGATGAGACATCGATACCAGTTGAGCCAATATCAGAGTTTGAACCTCTGGAAACAAAATCATCTCATGGTATGAAACTGAGAAAAAGGGCCCAGAACAGAAAAGTATCCAAAAAAAGAAAAAGATCGAGGAGTAGAAGAGATGATTTGTCAGGTGTGATTTTGAGAGAAGATGCTTCATTGGATGAAATAGTTGTGGGATCTTTGTTTGCGAACAAAGAATGTTTAAAGAAATGTTTCACAAATAGCGCAATCAGAAACCACTTCAAGTTCAAGACCGTCAGGTCAACCAAAAAAAGATATTATCTGAAGTGTTATGATGACAATTGCCGTTGGTTTTTGCATTCTTCACGGATCAGTGATTCTGCATTATTCAAGATTTGTAAGTATGTGAAAAACCATACTTGCTCTGCTGATGTGTTTAAACCTGACCAACAACGGCACGCAACATCAAGGGTCATATCTGATTACATCCGTGAGCTTCTACCTGAATATGAAACAGAAATGACACCAAATTTTGTGAAGGAAGAAATGAGAAAGAGATATGGACTGAACATTAGTTACCACAAAGCATGGCGTTCAATACAACTAGCTTTTGGTGTGAAAAATGGAAGTCCTGAACAGCACAACGAATTGCTGCTGTCTGAACCAGAACAAAACAATGAATTACTTCTGTATGAACCAGAACAGAATAATGAATTGCTTCCGTCTGAACCAGAACAGAACAGTGAATTGCTTTCGTCTGAACCAGAACAGAACAATGACTTGCTTCCATCTGAATCAGAACAGAACAATGAATTGCTTCCATGCGAGCTAGAACAGAAGAAAAAATTGCTTCCATCTGAACCAGAAGGGAAGAAAGAATAGCTATCATCTGAACCTCAACAGGAAAATGAATTGCTTCCGTCTGAACCAAAACAGAACAACGAATTGTTTCCATCTGAAGAAACAAACCTCGGAAGGGAAGATCAAACTCAAGCCTGATAGGGTCTAGCAAAGTGTAGCATACCGTATATTCCTTTCCAAATTTGGACAATTGAGAGCGGATATTGGTCTTAATGCCAGCTTACTCTGGACACAATAATTTACATCATAGTTATTATGGCACTACGTTGTACAAAGAGAAGTGTAGTGAGTTTTACTTTATTAGGTTTATTATGTTTCCTTTTTAATATTATAGTTCGACAGAATATGTTTCTGGTACATGCCTTCTTTCCCTGTGAACTGCACCTGAATTTGATAAAGGGAGTGGCAGATAATCGTCCAACTTTTGGACGAAATTTTCATTTGAGATGGGAATTGTTACGGTTCCTTGCATATATGCACCGCATTGCTTTGCTATTAGTTGTCATGTTTGTACCTACTATCTTTTTTGGTTTTTATTACTGTTGTGATTTGCTTGAGCAGAGGGTTTTTCAGTAACAGTCTCTTTACCTCGAGAGGTAGTGGTAAGGACTACATACTCTGAACCCTCCCCAGGCATCAATATTTTACTGGGTACGTTGTTGATCATTTGCTATGGGAAACACATCACGGACATATGTTTCATTCTTACATTCTATATCTCATTAATTTACAATTTGCATCTCTAATGTTGTAAGTATTTGTAAGGTTAAGAAATATATGAGCTATATTTGCACGAGTTATAAATAGAGATAAAATCTAAATGATAAGCCTAAGAAAAACATTTGTATACATCAGCCCATATTCCCACCACATGCTTGAACAAAACCATGTGTAACCAACCAAACACTTTGACATAAACTCACATCAACTAAAAGCATTGAATCCAAATGTTTACACTACTTTGATACCATTTAAATAAATTTAACTTTGGATATGGAACACATTTCACCCCATCATACATTAACTTAGAAACTACAATGGAACCTAAAACCATGGAAATGGGAAAATCACTTTCTGCTTGTACATTTTTACACACATGGGAGACAAGATCTAATGCTATATAATATAAGAGAATGAAACCTAAATGACTTCACTAGACTGGAATTTAATGGTCAAAAATAACAAGAGGATAGTTTCAGGAGTCCAGCATAGTGTTGATACACCAGATCGATATGAGAATAGGCAGCTGAGCTAGCAGTTTCAAGGCATGACTTGCTCTTCTTGCCTAAGTTCTTAAAAAAAAAAACAGTTTCAATATCTTGCGTGCACGACTGATCCAATGGTGCATTCCTCAACAAAATAACCACCACGCTAATCCTGAAGTTCAAGTTTCATCCTGGTTGTAGATGTGTACTTTCAAATTTCACCTATTTGATCCCGGTCGTTTGATCTTCCCTTTGGTAACCTCCTGTGAATTGGAATGCTCAACGACATTAACAATTAAATAAAAGTTCAAACAGTGAAGGTTAACCGCTCTCCAACTCAAAGAGTAGTAGAGAGTCTTTACACATCATGGCTGGGGACTTGTTAATGCAAGCTCTGTTGCTAAAAAATAATAGCGTTGGATTCCATTCAAACTAGTAGGAAAACTTAACTAGTTTGCATGTCATATTTGAAAGACCAAAATTGATGTGTAAACTGGATTTTTAACTATTTCAAAGCAAATATGTAAACCAGATAATGAGTAGTTTGTTTAGGAGAAATCGCATCAATGCTAAATTTATTTTACAATATGAAGGAACACTGTTGCGTATCTCTTTTGAGTACTGAAACGTAGAACTTCCATGTTTTATGGGAAAAGCAAAATGAGACGAGAGATAAAAGTGCAAAGCAGGTTAAATAAATTGGGTTAGAGATATTAGAACCAAGTACATTAAGGCCAGATTTTGCAATACCTCCTTACATTTATCAGTTGATCTATCAATTCTCGAGCCAGTAGAAGCTCTGATAGAATTCACCCTTTTCTTCTCCATGCCAGCATCTTTAGGTGCCCTGTTCGAAATGAAGTCGAACTTCTTAACGTATGCAAATGAATTGCAACTCTAAAAACTGATTAGTGGGATTGCACATAATTGAGGCAAGTATAACTATGCGAATGTGTTTGATCCTCTCTACCCAGGGCAAGAAGTTTTACAAATTTGTGTTCAAAAAGTAACTGCAAGAGTTGCAAGATTTATTAGTGTAAGGTTCTGTAGAGCGAGATCCCAAGGGGAGCACTTTCAATGAGTTGAAGTACCACAGGATTATTGAAGCATACTTGAACAATAACTGATGGATATTCTTCCATGCACACTTACTTCTGCAGTCAGTCTAAGCGATTTCAAAAATATCGCTCAAAGATCATTCAGAAGGAAAAGGTAAGACACGACACTAAGCTAAAGAGATACAGAAGGAGTCAACCTACATAATATTTGGTATGAAGGTAGACCTCTCAAAACAGAATGACACCTCTATCTACAACCTTTTTGTATTCCTCTTTGTTTGTTTGGGAGGAACGAAGAGGACGAGATGAAAGTTCTGAAGATAGATAAGATACACAAACTCCCTATAGCACCCCTCATTTAGTTCAACAGACAGTTTTAACTTCAAAAACCATAATCCCTCATCTGAAAGGCAGGGGCTACTACTGATGAAAGTTTTGAATGGTTTAAAAGGAAAAAAAATTGGAATGAAAAAAGAAGATAAAGAAACCGTCTGGCGGCACACTTTAAAAATTCAAGAAATAACAGGAAGTGTTGACTTATAATGAGAAGGATAACAAGAGAATCTCTGAAATCTTTACCCTGAAGACGAAGAGGTTGAACGAGTCCCCGATTGGCCTTTTAGAGTGATTACCTTATCTGGCGTCTTCCTTAATCTGTCATAGAAGTAAATAATTATTTGCATGTTTAAGATCTATTTCCCTAATTAACAACTGGCTTCAAAACACCGGTTACGTTAAGGGATAGTTATCATCTGTATGAAATAATAAAAAGGGCAGCCCGTGCACAACCATCCCATGTTCACGCAGGGTCCGGGGAAGGGCCGCACCCCAAGGGGTGTGATGTAGACAGCCTACCCTAATGCAAGCATTAGTGGCTGCTTCCACGGCTCGAACCTGTGACCTACAGGTCACAAGGAAACTACTTTATTTGAATGAATAATAAGATAACAGAGAATTTCAGTGTCTTTTGTGCAGAAAGTCCAACTACATCTTTCCAAATGGAGATGTTTGTCCTTAGCAGTGTCATTGGAGGCGATTAAAAACCGACAAGTGTCTGTGGGTCTTTAAGTGCAAAAAGCTATTGAAGCATGAGTTTTAGTGAAGAAAGACGCAGATGAAGAAAAGAACATTTCTATGTGTGGGTGGCGTGTGTTTGAGTTTGGGTTGTGGGCGTGTAATGCAAAGACTAACTTATCTCCTCCTACATAACTTTTGTGACAAGTCAGCTAATCTGATCACTATCACTAAAGTATAACTTTAACGGGGGAAAGAGCTTCTCTTCATTCTTTATTCCAACAAAGGAAGGTCTCCTCCTGACAGTCTTCCTCAGCATTCATTTTTGGATAAAGGGTTTTCCTCATCGTTCATTTGGCACAGGAAAATCCAACCATTTATAAATATGTTCCTCTCCCAGACTCCTTCCGAAACAAAAGTGCAAAACCAACTTTTAAGACAAGAGTGGTGCCTAATACATTATCAATTTACCTAAGAAAATTTCTTACGCAACTTAGTTGAAATGCACAAGAAAAATACTTGGTATTCCTGTTTCATTATGAGACTCAACTACATATAATAATCATGTCAAACAAGTTGCAAGCAAGAGCTCAAAAGAAAATAGTATGTGTTGCCTATACAAGCTAGTTGAAAGAAGCAATTGAATTACCTCTCACTCTCCTTCTGAGTCGAAGAAAGTGAAATCTTCTGCTCGGATCCCTTTGACGACACCTAACCAAACAAATAGAAGCCAGCAGCTAAATACATAGTGAAACATTAAGGAATTATACATGGAAAAAAATAACATTCGAGGACCAGATAGATAAGAAGGCAGAAGAATTCATTGAGAAACAAATATGTTTGAATGATGAACCTGATCTTGTACATCATATGTCATATCTCCAGCAGATCTTCCTTGGCTAAAACTGTTCTGAAATGCCTTAAATGCTCGTTTGACAATATCCTTGTCTCCCATCGTTTCCATGAACAAAGATTTTCTCATTGTATTAGTAGAAGCTGTAGGATTTGGGGAACTCAAACTGAGAGACATGTGTAATGATGTAGGAATTACTCTCTTGTCCTCTAGCACTGGAGAATTTACACTCCTTTGCAATGCTGCACCATTCAATGTTTTGTTAGAGGATTGAGAAGACGTTGCGCCATTCAACTTTTTGTTTGAGGATTGAGAAGGTGTTGCTCCATTCAACTTTTTGTTTGAGGATTGAGAAGGCGTTGCTCCATTCATCTTTTTGTTTGAGGATTGAGAAGGTGTTACTCCATTCAACTTTTTGTTTGAGGATAGAGAAGGCGACACAAATGACCCAGGAACTAGTTTCTTGTGTTGTGCCAAAGGAGTATTATTACTTCTTTGAGTTGAAATTCCATTCACCTTCTTTTCTAATGGTTGAGATGGAGTAATGACCTTAGAAGTTGGCGCTTGCTTAGATATTAGAGTGGAAATTCTTGAGGATTTTGCCACAGGTGAAGTCAGTTTCTTCTTTGTTCCAGCAGATACCCGAGCCTCTGGAGTGTATACCTGAACATGAACAAGAAACAATTCCATAAATAACAGGGAAGAGAAAACAGAAAGAAAGCAGCACAAGAACAGGATAGTAGGAACTCGGATCAATAAGATACTTGAAGTACCAATTGACAGAAAAGTTCCAACATATCACCTTTCGCGGCGCATTCTTTACATTTGCATTAGGGGTCTTGCTTTTCTTAAGAGAGGCTTTTTGTGCTTCAGTATTCGCTTGTGGAGTCTCTACTACACTATCTTGACATCCTTTTTCAGAATTCCGCTCTTCAACCTTATGAAGTTCTCCTTGATCACATGTTCCCAAAATAGTTTCTTCCTTAGTTTTAGTAACCACTAAGTTATCACATTCTACGTCAACAGAAATATCCTCATTTGACTCATCGATCCCCAATATAGTTCCTTCCTTAGCTTCAGTAACCAGTGGACTAACACACTCTATATCAACAGAAATATCATCCTTTGACTCATCAATTCCTGAGATAGTAAGTTCCTTAGCTTTGGTAACCATTAAGTTATCACACTCCACATCAACAGTAATATCCTCCTTTGGTTCATCCACTGCATCACTATTCTTCAAATCTACCACTGACATTTGCTGCTCATCTACAGAAGATCTCTCACCATTGGATGAACTGAAATCACCATCAGAGTTTCCATTTTCTGTCACATCTCCAGATTTGGGCTCAGCTACTTCTGGACACAGAGGTTCCATTTTCTGTTCTACTTGCCGTGTTTCCTCCTCTAGTTGTTCCAGCTTCTTAGCAGCAATCCGCTTGTAGTGTGCTTCGAAATAGGCCTTCTTCTGAGCTACTGATCCAGGTGTTGAACACTTTTCAACTTCTTCCAGATACTTATTAGGGGAGAAAGATGACCATTTCTCCCAAGAAAGTGCATCATTCTCAAACCTTCCAAAAGAAACTGACACTTCAAGTGTAGGATGAGACACAACCGAGTCACCCATCTGTTCATTAAAACCAAATCTGTACTTTAACAATAAACTCAAACAAGAATCACAATGAAAACTTACAAGGTCTACAAACAACAACAACAACATAACCACTATAGTCCCAATGAGGTTTGGAGAGGGTGGAGCGTATGCAGACCTTACCCCTACCTTGGGAGGTAGAGAGGTTGTTTCCGACAGACCCTTGGCTCAAATTAAAAGGAATCAACAGGAGTAAAGAAGTCATGTCAAAATGCTATAGAGATCATGTCAAAGCATGCTGAAAAAAGAAATATTACTACAACAAAATAACAAGATAATCCAAGTGCAAGAAACTCCCTAAGCAATACTATACAAGGACTAAAATGAAGATCTAACTTTCCAAGAACACATTGAATCAATAAACACAACATACTCAGAGAAACATAACTTCTAACTAATCAAACAACACAAAAACTGTACCTTGTGCTTGACAGCAGGAGTCTCCACAATAGATTCACCCATCAATCCACAAAGCTAACACAAGATTTCACACGATATAAACATCATAGCCTGATACAAGCATAGAGCAGCACATCAACAATGAAAACAAACAAATGAAAGAAAATGAAGTAAGATATGAACAGTAACAATCCATGTGCTCTATTTTCTACTCAACCCCCTTATTGTCTTACTTGTGACATTATCCATCCATACAGCTCTTTTACAGTTATTTTCATTTTATTTTATTTTGTTGTTGAAAAGAAAACAAAAAAACAAAATTTGTCAGCTTATGGATCTTCTAAAAACTGCTAAAGCTCCCAACTTTAATCATCAAGATAGACAATACACTTAAAATTTCTCACAAGAAGGTACAAAAAAAGTACACCCTCTTCCTGAAGACACAAAAAAGTTGCAATCTTTACCAAGAAAAAGGACTAAAAGTGAGAAAAGATTGATACATCAAGCCAAAATTTCTCACAATAAGGTACAAAAAGTACACCCTCTTTCTAAAGAAACAAAAAAGTTGCAATCTTTACCAAGAAAGAAGGACTTAAAGTGAGAAAAAATTGATACATCAAGCCAAATACTTTATTGGGTTGGTGTTGAAATCTTAGTAAAAAGATTTTGTGATAATAACATGATGACAAATCTAACAATAATAAAGTAGAAAAATTAAAAAGGGGTCTTACCAAAAAAGAGTTTAAAATGCAAAGGGGATGGAAAGAGACAGGGAAACAAGATAATGATCAGATTGGGCATGAGGAAGAGAAGAGAGGGAAGAAGATAGAGAGAAGTAGTAAAGGCCCACTGAGTGAAGAGAGCAATGATGGATCTCTCATC
Source organism: Solanum pinnatisectum (assembly GCA_035578085.1). Classification (NCBI taxonomy): domain Eukaryota; kingdom Viridiplantae; phylum Streptophyta; class Magnoliopsida; order Solanales; family Solanaceae; genus Solanum; species Solanum pinnatisectum. The sequence continues at coordinate 5,568,359 of CM069080.1, read as the reverse complement.
AAATAACAATTCAATAATAGAGGCGCCTTTGGATACGTGGGGCCTTCCTATTTAGGACTTGAGTTGAACAATGTTAGAGAAAGTGCAAGTGTTTTCCACCGATATCGTAAACATTCAAATTTTGTGGGACTTCATACTCGAGTTAAATTTCATTTAGAAATCAGATTCTTCTTTACAATGAAGTACTTCAAAAACATACACAAGATTCTTTCATAAAGATCAAATAAATAACAAGGAGGTTCAAATTATCTTATGTTCAAGATACATCCTATTAATAGTCATTGAATTATGGAGAAAATCTAGGGAGAATAATTAAGGGTACAAACATATTTGTATCTTTTTTATTTTATCAATAAAATTATATTTCTTCATATTTTATTTGTGATTGCAGTTTATTTTATATCATTCTAAAATTTATTGCAAATACATGTAAACTAGTTTTTATAATGAACAACAATATGCTAGTCTAATTTTATAAGTGGAGTTTATCAAAGATGGTGTGAATGCAACATTTTTTCACATTGTGAATGTCTTAGCTGTTTTCAATAAAACTCTCGACTCAAGCAAAATATATTTAAAAATAAGTATGTAAAATAAATATATTAGCGAAGAAGCTATTCGGAGAACAATGAAGAAAATAATAGTAGTAACAACAAAATAATATGATAATTAAAGCAAATGAAACATTCGAATGATTACCAAAATTGATGAATAAGATAATATGAGAGTAGTAATAATAATACTGAAAAAAGAACTAGACCAATGCTCGACATACTAATCTTTTACTCTAATATTCGACATTTGTATTTTCCTATCTAGATTCATGTGTTTGGTAAGTTGCAGATGAGCATCCGTTGTGTTTGAACACATCTCCGCTATGCATCTTCAATCCATTTTTATCTCTTCTTACATCCAGTATAATCAACCTCTCACTTTTTTTCACTAGGCACACTACAACTAAAATACCTTTTAGCGGCAATAGATATACACATTAATAAAGAGTGTTAAAGCCTTTACCGGCATTAGTTAATTGTCATTGGATCTAATGTCAATAAATTGCTTTAGTGAACCAGAACAGAACAGTGAATTGCTTCCGTCTAAACCAGAACAGAACAGTGAATTAAACTATTGTCATTAATTAATTGCTGCTAAAGATCATTTTTTATGTAGTGACAATTTATGCATCTTGTCTCGGGTAGCTTCGTTCCTAATCTAATTTTTTCTGAAAACAGAACAACGCATCCATCTCAAGAAACAAACCTCGAAGGGAAGATCAAACTCAAGCCTGATAGGGTCTAGCAAAGTGTAGCATCCTTATTTTCGCTACTTTCATTTCCTGAATATGTGATTTCTTGACAAGCCCACACTTTGAACCATAAAAGTAATTGATATGACTATCACTTTATAAAACTTACATTTTTAATATTTGATTATACATCTTAGCATGCAAGACACCGAAAGCGAGCTCCCATGTCATCCATCCTGCTCCAATACGATATATAACATCATTATTAGTCTCTCAATTTTTCGGATTATGAGTAATTAATTTTTATAACTAGATCAAATTACTTGATGTAGTGGTTTTGCTCCTTATACTTTTTACAATGATATTTTTAAATAATTATAAAATATAATAAGATTATGTAAGTATATAGCATATATATGTATCTGTGTATTTAGAAATCGTAGTTATTACTCCTCCCCAACCCCATTCGTTTGTCGACGCTAAATCAGGTGGTCATTGAAAAATTGAGTTGCTTCGTTGGAGATCGTCATTTTCACATATATTTTACATATCCTTCACATACAATTAGTCGCTCATACAATTGACTAATGATGTGCACATATAACTTGAACAAACATACATTTGATCTAGTTGGTCATACAAATATTTGATGTCTTCACATAAAAATATATATAACTACTCACTTATACATCCAACTTTTACTTTGGCACAAAACTTGTGTTTTTTGTTTCTCTACTTCTAAAGTCTATACTAAATTATTTAATTAAACTTGTGGTGGCACTTATAATTACACTAGCCCTGGAAATGTGTTTTGCACGTGAGTTCTGTGAAAGGTATGAATTACTGACAAAATCACATTTTAATCAGTATCACAAGCTATTAAAAAAATATAATTTAAAATAGATGAACAATTAATGTATTCAAATAATTTCTTTATTGTATGTCAAATGATTAGACATTTGATGAACCTACAAAATTTAGTTTGGTAACTAAAATAATGAGTTACATTTTTAAGTTATTAGGTCCAAACATATGGTATATTAGTATGTGCAAAAATGAATAACAAAAATGATTAATTGTTCTCATTTAAATGCACAATAAGAAAATTTCTACATATACCTTAAATTGATATCTATACTTCAAGTCCAACATCCATACAATTCTAAATGCTTCATGGAAGAAAAATTCTATAGTGGAGAAAGAAAGCAAGAACGAAATGTTGAGGATATTGCAAAGAAAGTTCTCATGCTCAACATAAGACTGTTCAATATTTAATACTACACATGTATTAAATTTAGCCTCTTTTTTCCGCTGCTATTTTTTCTTCTTGATTACCAATTTTCAACATTTTTTTGGTTATCCTCACTCGCAACTTCTAACTCTCTTATCTTCTCATGTTGAATTGTGCAATTTCCTTAATTCAATTTCCTATTGTGAGCTTCCATCTTGTAAGTTGGTTCTTAAATAGAACTAGGAAATGACCCTTTAAATTCAAATTTTAATTCTGAAATTGATTTCTACATTAAAGTGATGAATGACTTTTCATATCATAACTTTTCAAATTCTTCCATTATGAGATTTATAATTACGATTAAAAGCAATATCAATGTACTCATTTATCAAGAAAAATGATAATTTAATTATTAAAGGACTTAAGAACTTCAAATTCTACCATTATGTAATTAAAATAATCCCAATGTGCAACCAAACATTGTATTGAGTGGATTAAAATTTATTCCAAAGACTATTTTAATTAATATATCCTACCAAACGACTACTTAATTAATATTTCATCCTAGCTAGAATAAGGTATAAATAAACTAAAATGTTGCTAGAATATTAGGTTTATGGTCACAATTGATCACACATGCATCCAAAGTTCTGCTTTGAAAATACACATATGAAATAACATCAACTAATTAAAAGTTGTTTCATGTTTGCAAGTGTTAAATGAATGACGAGAGTGAGTTGCTCGGATGGTAAGCATCCCTCACTTCCAACCTGAATGTTGCGAGTTTGAGTCACCAAGGGAGCAAAAGGGGTGGGAGCTCCTAGGGAGGGTAAAAAAAAAGTGTTAAATGAATAAGTCAAAATGAGTTAAATTAATTTAAATGAATAAATTATAAATTTTACTTCAGTTAAAATAAATTGCGTTAAAATTGACTAAATGATATGTCATCTCCGAAGATATCCAACTTTAATGAAATTTAATTTATTATTTTCTTATAATTTGTTCAATTATAAAAATAACTTTTTTCTTTATTATAACTATAACTAACTTATTTAAACGAAAAAAAAGTTTAATACTTCTTTTTACAAGTTTTCTAGTGGATCAATTCATGTTGATCCATAGTAAAAGTATGATCTGTTTGAATAAGTTAGACGAATCATATTATTATATCAGTTAATTTTATCATTTATACATTTTTCTTGGAAAAATTGGATCAAGTCTTTGTTACCTGTAAAATTATTAAGCAAGAACTAGAAACATGAAAGTTTATTGAGAACACAAAAGATTGATAAATCTCACACCGACTTGTATACTAAACAAATTGCTATAACTTCGATGAATATTGAATTGTATATCAAAAAAAATATTTTTAAAAATGACATTTCATTATAGAAAAATATGTTCATATATAATCTATGCAATAGGTAATAATCTAATAAAAAATTGTTCATCAAGTTGTAGATTTAGATATTGATTATTGAATAGTATCACTAATCACGATATGCTAATATTAAATATATGGTCTTCAAATGGATAGTTCAATTGCCAAGAACTAAGAAGTCATGGCACATTATAGGCAAATCCAAAACATAATTATTATGAGTTTAATATTTGAATGTTTTTAATATTTAACTTGATGTGTTTCTAAAATTTTGAGGCTATATCTACAATTTAATATAATTTTTGTAAATTTTGCGCATAATAATATGATTCGCAACAAAAATACTAATTTAAACAAGCCTAATATTGATATTTTATATCTACCTCTACGAAACATCATATCACAAATTCAAATCTCAAACATTTTACAGGTCGTCGTCCAATTATGTTTTTTCTACTTCATTATTAGTTATGTGAAATGATTAATTTAAAAGTACATCAATTACATGAATTCTCAAAATTCCTTCTTTTTTCTTCTTCTCAAATAATAATGGAATCTTAGCTCCTGTTTGTCCATATCAAAATAGTGATTATATATTGGACTGACTTTTTCAAAAGGAAAAAAATATGATGAGTTTTAAATTTGAAAAAAAAAAAATTAGTTTAGATCAGTCTTTCAAGTGATTTTTTTAAAGGAAAAATTACTTAACACACCATTTATTATCATATTTTCTTATTTTTCCTACCATTTTAAAAAATATCAAAAAATTCCTTATTTTCCTCCCATCATCCCCTTTTCCAGCAACATTAATTTGAAATCCCATACTTCAATTTTCCTTCCTTTTTTCACGCCACAAATCTCTCCATAATTACATCAATTAATCTATTTTTGAATTTCAAATCTTTTCTATTTCCAATAAATGATGTCAAATTATTCAAGAGGTAAATTTCTTTCCATCACTTCAATTTCCAATTTTTTTATTATTTTTTTAAATTTTTTCGTCTTAAAAAATAAAAATAAAATTACCTCCGCCCCCTGCCCGCATTGAAATCTTATTGAACCTTTGCAATTTTAGTTAATCATATCGTCGTTGAAATTTTTTCTTGAAAAACATTTATTTTCTTTTAATGTATCTACTATTGAAAAACGTCCAAAATAAAAGAAGAAAAAAGTTGGATCTGCCATTGCACGGCCATCACTATTAAAGCTACAGATTTTTAACGTATCTCATTTATTTTGAGTCTTAAATTAGTCTTTGTTAGTGTTATCATTGATCTGATACATCACTGCTACAATAACATTTGTTTTATGCAATGTATAATGTTCATATTTAAGGTATTGATACATAACTCTAATGTTGTTGAATCTTCGATTAGTGTTTATCATGTTTAACATAAATGTAATTGATACATAAACTTTGTGTTATTTAGCACGCACATAAAAAGAAGCTATTTTGAAACAATTACATGTATAATTTATTTATTTTATTTTAAAATATAGTACTTCTCAAACAAAATAAGATACATAAATAATAATGTATCATACACTAATTTTTTAGTTATGATACGTAAATTCAAATTTATATTAAATGTATTTGATACATAACAATTACCAAACAATAATGTATCGATCTAAAACCTAAAATCTTATGGGCAACGCTTTCTTATTTAATGTATCTAGTAGAAATACAACACTTATCAATTTAAATTGAAATGATCTTCATGATCTCAAACAAAATAAGATACATAAATAATAATGTATCATGCACTAATTTTTTAGTTATGATACGTAAATTCAAATTTATACTAAATGTATCTGATACATAACAATTACCAAATAATAATGTATCGATCTCAAACCTAAAATCTTATGGGCAACACTTTCTTATTTAATGTATCTAGTAGAATTTTGAATCTCAAAATTTTCGACAATCTTGAATCAAAATCGAAAGGATATTCGATGAACTTGAAGATTTACAAAAGAAATCGCTTGCCAACAACAATTCCATTACTTTTGTATCCTTCATAACTCACCTCGCTTATCCAAAATTTTGATAAAAGTTTTTATGAAACAGACAGAACAATAAACAAGAAGAAGAAATTTATTTTTTGAATTTTTTAGCTTGTTACACTATATGATTGAATTCTTGACAATAATTTGGAATGGAATAGCGTAATTTATGGGATCTTAATTTGATTTTCAGTTTTTTTTTCCCCCCCTTAATTAGTGCAACAGATGGATATTGTGAGATCTTAATTTGATTTTTCAGCTTTTTTTTTACTTAATAAGTGCAACAGATTGATACATAATGTATTAACAATAATGTATCCGGATCCTTAATTATGTATCCGAAATGCCTAAAAATATGGGATTTATGTAATTACAAAAATAATAGGGATAGAAGGTTATTTAGGTTTTACACTATGTGATTTATGTAAGTTATACTTTTTTAAAAATCTCAAAATTGGTTTAAAAAAAAAAAATCTTGAGTCTAACTCAATCTTAAAAGCTAGCTCATAAGGTAAAGATTGTTAAACACCATATTAGGAGACCACGGACCCCAATGTCCATTGGTGTGGACTTAACACTCTCCCACACGTTAGGATTGAACATCTCAAACATAAACAATATAAGATGGGAGCCCAACATCAGGTGAAATAATGAATTGGATTGGACCTGACTCTAATACCATGTAGGAAATGAATTTTGAGTCTAACTCAGTCTCAAAAGCTAGTTCATGAGGAGAGGATTGCCCTGAGACTCTAATACCCACCGTCCACCGATACCGATGTGAGAATCAACACTCCCCCACACCAAATTTAAGACAAAAGGACAAAAATATGTCAAAGTTGTAAATTAGAATTACTAACTTATGACTATAAGCCCATTCAAACTAATTCTAACTCAACCTTAATAATTAGCTCACAAATTATTTATTTTTTTATCAAAACCATATAAAGAGACCAAGGATCTTAATGCCTACTAATCTAGGGCTCAACAAAATTTTAATTGTTTTTCAAGTTAAATTCATATCCAAATATAATTCAATTTCCAAATATACTTTTTAAATTGCTATTTTTTTAGGATATCAAGTTTTATGAGGCAAACATATAATAGAGGCCAGACCTTTGTGGACAGGCCCATAGAGAATTATGTACTTTAGTGGGCATTGCTTTGGGCCCAAATCACTGGCCATCCTGAAGTGCTACAAAAAGGCCATAAAGCAAAGAGAATGTTTTTAGTTAATCTTGTTCTTGACATATGTGATGTGACCTTCACTGTTAAAATGCTTAATTCCTCTATAAATCCATTTTAATATCTTATTATTTTTAGCCAATCGATTAAAAATTTTCTATTCGTAACGTATTGTACTCGTCGTTATGTATATTCTATGTATAACATTTGGATAACAAATGTATACTGTATATACATTTATTACATACATATCGTACAATGATTATTCATTGGTTATATGCTGCATATTAACTAAAATTTATAGACTAAAAACTAAGAAAATATTTTCTTATACTTTCTGGCCACGTATAAGAAAATAGTAATTCAAAATATAGTTCCAAACCAACTCAGCTAGTATGGGTTGATCCACATAATAGATGGTGAGGTTATAATTTGAGTTGAAAGAATTTAACAAATTTTTGTCACTTACTATTTTTTTTTCAAATAGAAATGTTACATGAAGATGTTCTGAGTTCAAAAAACCATTAAGTTCTATGTTTTCCACAAATCATTTAATTTAATAATCTTGAAATACACCCTCATGTAAGTTGCATTTTTATTTTTATTTTGTAATGAGAACCAATAGGTGACATTTATTATACATCTGGTCGTTAAAGGGGAGTCTTGGAGTAACGATAAAGTTGTTTTTGTATGACTTATAAGTCACGAGTTCGAGCGTTGGAAGCTACCACTAATACTTACATTAGGGTAAGTTTACATCACATTCCTTGAGGTACGGCCCTTCTTCAAATCCCACTAACGCGAGATGCTTTGTGCATTTGTCTGCTTGTTAAATTTTGAGGCGACGGCAATATTATGTAAAGGTCCCTATAAGTTACTTATCTATCCAATGGACTGTTATCTAAAGATGGGTTAATATATTAACTTAGAAGCAAAGATCTAAAAGTTCTCATTTATATCATGGCCCAAAAAAAAAAAAGGTAAAGAAGTGAATTAGTTGCATGGTAAACATCAAGCCCCTCAAAAGAAAATATAATATCTGCTAATTACACCTTGTTTGGATGGTTGTTACCGGTTGTATTGTATTGTTAGTTTAAGTATAATACTTGTTTTGACTGTTACTTAAATTTTATTGTATTGTATTGTATCGTTTAAATACATTGTTAGGTAACAACAAAAGCCAAAAGACTCATTTTGTGTAACAACCAATTTGGTGTGGTCGTGTCGTTACCTTAATATTTTCTTCTCATTTTGTCTTTATTTATTATTTAATAATTCTGTTTCGACCTTTACCCTACCTTTTCATATTAATTTTACCTCGTACCCTAGTTTTCTTATAGATTTATCATTCAAATTATGGATGTGTAACATTATGTAAAATGGAGAACGATACAGTCTATCTAAGTGTTGTATTCATTAAAACAATACAATATAACATAATATAGTACGATACGTAACATTATGAAACAATAGGTATCCAAACAAAGTGTAAAAGACCAATCAAGTTATGAAAAGTCACCCAACCTATACTATATATAAACCTTGCACTTTACATTTGTGGTCCCTCAACTTTCTAATTTTGGTCATTATCAACATCTTTGCCTTGTTTTTTCCTCCTCTAAATGCTCTTAAGCTACTCAATCTCTAATACAAGTAGACAACATGTTAATTAATACATTTTCTTACCAAACAAAAACTTATATATATGTGTCATTAATTAGTTAATGATGTTCAAATTAATCAAAATGGAGACTAGCACTATAGTATTTAGTATGAGTGTACTTGTTGTTGTATTGGGCTTGGTTGGATCCGACCCGGATCCACTCCAAGATTATTGTGTGGCTGATACCAAAGAAGGTACAAGAGAAAATTTCTATAATGGTGTGCCTTGTATCAATCCACAAAATGTAGACATTTCCCATTTTGCAACATCAGCATTGTCCAAGGCTGGGAAAATTGGTATAGTATTTGGTTTCAATGTGACACTTACTACAATTTTCAATTTGCCAGGTACGTAGGGTGTTAAATGGGCGGGTTGAGGTCAAAATGAACTGAGTTAATGTATGTTGGTCAAAAGTTACTTGAGTTGAAATAAGTTGAGTCAAAATGGATTAAACAGTAGGTCAAAACTAAACCCCCGCAACCCTTATCAAGATTTAATTTATTTGTTTGTTTTCATGTAAGTTGTTTAATCATCTAATATGTTCCCTTTATTACAGTTTTACTAACAGTCAGATTTTTGTTTAACAATATCGTTTGGCTGAATATTTTTTTAATTGTTGCAGCAAAATATTGTTATATGAAATGTATAATAAAACATAACATGAAAAATCGATTCTAAAAGAGACTTGACCATTATAATGAAATATTATTATAGAAAGGTTAGAATATATCTAACAAAAAAATAAGAAGTTGCGGATGTGTTACGTATATGTATGTATATTACATGTATATTTTATGTATATTTAGTATAAGTATACATAATTTATACACTTGTGCATATTTTGTAAGCTAAATAGTCGAATGGTTCAAGCCCATAATCATCTCAAATATTTTGATAAGGTTGCTCATGGATCAATTTGAGTTATATATCAGTCCAACTTAGATAGACTGAATTTGACGAATCAAAATGGGATAAATAAGTACGTGAACAAGTTCTTAAATGAATTGGACATACAAGTCATACATTCCTGACCAGGTCAAATTACTTAAACAGATTGAACGTCTAATCATATGTTCATGAGCTAATTTTGTAATCACTGCAGGTATGAACACTCAAGGACTCACTATGGCAAGAATAGACATTGGTCCCAATAGCCTTGTGTCTCCTCATTCCCACCCTCGAGCCTCAGAAGTGGCTATTTTACTAAAGGGTTCACTTTTAGTTGGATTTATTAACACATCAAATCACTTATTTACCCAAAATTTAAGACCAGGAGATTCTTTTGTTTTTCCAAAAGGTATGATCCATTTTCTTTATAATACTGACTCTAAAGTGCAAGCATTGGCCTTGTCTGGGCTGAGTAGCCAGAACCCTGGTGTCCAAATGGCTTCCCCGGCCGCGTTTGCGACATGCCTGACTATGCCAGATGAAGTATCTAAAAAGTTATTTCAGATCAACGATCAGGATGTTACGAAAATCAGGATGAGTCTTGGAGGATGATTATGTTTTTTGATATGGTTATTGTTGAGTAGATATGGTTATTTTTTCTTTCAATAATTTTATTTATTATTGGAGTAAATTAAAGTTTGCTTAGGGTTATTTCAATTAATTAGTAGAAAAAAAAAGATTGTAGGTTTGTACACGTGCCAACTGTCACATGTGTGTTGTACAAATTTTATTAAACAAATTGCCCAGCCTTTGTCAAATGGTTCCTGGTGACTATATAGTGCACGCGTTCTACTGTAAATTATGTGAGATTTAATTCGTAAGATTTGTGTGTCTACTTATTTAGTTTTATAATAGTTCAGCTAAGATCTAAATTAAATGTGCATGTATTATGTCGAACAATAACAAAATTGTATCTATATAATGTATAGATCACAAGTTTGAGCTATAAAATTAATTATATTTACATTTAGATAAATTGTTTGTATCACAACCTTTAACGTGACTTTTTCCGAATCTTACGTGAACACGAAATAATTCGCATTGTACTGGCCTTTTATATACAAGCATTAAATCAGAACATAGCCAGAGGACAGACAAATCCACAATATAAATTTATTGCTCACCTCACATTCCAACAATCAGAGTATAATTTTCAAAGTGCAAATTGCATTATAAATGCCAATTATATTATTCGAATCTGATAGCTGCAAATATATTATATGCTCAATAATTTAATTTTATTTTTGTTGAAATTGTACAAAGCATGTGAAGAGACGTCAACTTGAGAATTTATTTAATTGGCAATTAAATAAAGTAAGTAATACGAAATTACCCAAGTCTCTAAGCTTTCACATGAGGGTATCAATGCTTTCACAGTCGGTTTCTTTTTATTTATCGATCGATATTCGATAGTTATATTGAAATTTGAATAAATTTAAATTCATGTATGTATTGTAGAGTCTATTTATAGAGTTGACGTTTTTAATAAATTTTCTATTGTTAGACTTTAAAGCACAATGAACATGACTCTCATAAATCTATGTTTTTGAAATTACAAAATCATGTTACTAAGATAATGGACTCTTGAATTCATACACATGAACAAGTTGGAAGAAAAAAAATCTATACATATAATACACTTAGTAATATATATTTTTAATAACACCTATCGTTTATCCAAGAGAAATTAGACTTGTGTGTTTAGTAGTGTAGAAAGAATTTTTTAGAAAATATTTCTTACAAAATAAAGAATTTTCTGAAAATATATTTGATAATTAGTGGATGTAAGAATTTTTTTTAAAAGATATTCTATTGGTCGCAAATTATGTGATATTTTTTATTACACTTTATTATATAAAAATAATTAACTTGAGATTTCTCATTTTACCTATAATGAGATAATTTATAATCATACAAATGGCTATACTTTTGTTTAGATCACAATTTTTTTTAAAAAAATACTTAACTTTTTCCTTAAACTCTATCTGTCATATAAATTAAAACAAAAATAATATTTACTAAACTTTATTCATAGTTTTTGCAAATTGTGTAGTATTTTGATAAAATATCTGAATATCAAAACATTCATAATAATATCTATATATTGGTTGGAATATTGATATGAAATTAACAAATTGAGTAAATTGTGAAGGAAAAGACAATTTTGAGGAAATCATTTTTGCCTTTTAAGTTTGAGCTGAGGTAATCCAAAACATCCAAAAAGGACACACGTTTTCAAAATAATATTTTTCGTCAAACTAAATACACCATTAACCTTATTATATCAAATTCACAACAAAACTAATTTGGCATAAATGAATAAAAGAGAAAATATACACGACACGTTTCTTTTGCATCATGTTGTATTACATGTACTCTCACTATTTTAAAAAAAAAATTACCATGAATCAACGAAAAAATTATGTTATAAATATGATTTTCTTATCCATTTTCTATCAAATCAACTCAGTCGAAAAACACATGATGAATATTAAATTCTCACTAAAATACTGGAAAGCTTCCTCATTTTTTTTGTATGAAGATACTAATATTTTTTTCTTTTCTGATTGATACAATCAATTATCAATGGAAATAGCCTATTTTTTAGTGAAACTTTCAATAGAAAAATAGTGATTTTTTTGTAATAATCTTATATTAAAGATAAAACATCAATTAGATACTTAATAGGGCAAGGAAATATTTATAAAACCAACCAAACTAATGAATTGGTCATATTGTGTGTATACAAATGATGGCTACTAAGTAAACATTCACACTAATTAGGACATCATCTTTGGCGTGATTTCTTTTTATTTTTTGGTTGTCCATTATAGAAACCAAAACAAATATAATGTACATCAATGTGTGAAGTCAATGGTCATCAAAAGGCCAAAAAAAGAAGCCTCCAGCTAATTTCCATGTGCTACACTTTGATATTCACTTTATAATTTTTGGAGCCCCACAAATCATATGCATACAAATTAAGTTAGAAGAACAAGTTGAGCAAGGCAAGTACTCCCTTGATCAAATTTATGTTTGCTTGTCTAACTCGACACTAAATTTAAGAAGAAAAAAAGGTATAAAATAAGGCAAGAAATTCGGAAATTTATATTAATCGTCGTGTTCTGCATGTTGGATTTTTTACTATTTTATGCTTTTCTGAAAGTATGTTAATCACTATGTTATCCGGCACCGAGTATCTTCAGGAAAGAGCGATGCCTATGTTAAGTCAATTGATTCGTCATGATAGAAGAAAAACGAACTTTGAATCAATGTCCCAGAAATAAGGAGTATGTCCACGTATTTCAATGAGAGTACCTAAAAAACCTAATTTATAAATATTTGTGTGATTGGAATCAAGAATGATGCTAGCTCTTCAATTATGATTTCAGCCGAATCTAATAGTTTTGATTATATTATTAATAAAAAAATATTCAATATATATAAATTACTACGTATTAATTTGAAATTCAGTTATTTTAAAGAATTAGAATCTCGAACTCGTATATTGGGACCAAAATGGTATATATCTCAAAGCATATCTCTCTTGTAAGGAACCTCCAAATGAGAAAAATTGATTGAAAACAACTTTGATGCCAAGTAACAACTAAAGTTTCTTCTTATGAGTTGGACACCTCCCTCTTTTAACACTTAATTATTTTCCTTTTGCCGTTATAAATCATTGTCAACATCCCTAATTAGTCTTAATCAATCATTCTCTTCTATATATAATTAATTAAAAAATAAAGTTCCTAATCACATTATTTATTTCTTTATTTTTAGACTTCACAAAAGAAGAAACATAAACAACTACTACAATTATTAACATTACCTAATCAAGAGGACCAAAAGCTAAATAAGCTTTTGTATGTTAAGATACCTTCTTTTTTTTTAGATAAAGTAACATAAAATACAACACCAATAAAGTTTAGATGAGTCATAGAAGATTAGAATCCAACCAAAAATTTTCTCCGTTCATTTTTACTTGTCTATAATTTTAAAAATAAAATATTATTTTTATTTATCACTTTCAACGTATTGAGAAAAAATATTTATTTTTTCTGATGTTTTAATGTCAACTAATATGGTCGTTATGATAAAATACACATATCAATCATTTTTTAAGGGACGTAAAGTCTAAAGTAGACAAGTAAAACTGAACAAATGGTGTAAGTTCGTAAATTTCCTTATTTTTTGATATGTTGGATTATTTATACCTGTCACTTTTAACATATTAAGAAAAAATAATTATTTTTCATATTTTTCTCTCAACAATAATTACTTATTTCTTAAATCATTTTTCAAGACATAAGATTATATGTTAATTAATATGAATATTGTGATCAAATATTTATATTACTCATTATTTATTAAAAACACGCACAAATAAAATGAACAAGTAAATAGCCACGAAAGAAGCATTAAAAAAGCAAATGTACACCATAAATTAGTAGAGATACGCGTAATTTAACTCAACAAATACTCTTGGTTTGGCTGAAATATAGAGATGCTAAGATTATGCTAATTATTAGTAAGTCAATAGTCCAATGACTAGTAGAACATATTTCAAATATTAGTACTTTTAATAGCTAACTTAAAAATTGATAGTCTACTAATCACAAGAAAGTTTGGTCTAGCTTCTTTTTTTTTTTTTTCTAAGTTGGAACTTCGATTATATCTGAATCACGCATTAATTTCTTCGTACTCAGGACTCAAACATGAAATTTTTGGTAGCACAATCCATGTCAGTGGTCTAGCTACATTATTAACCTAACTCTATTATATATGGAGTATGCAAATGAAAAATCGAAAATACACTAGACTTTCACAAGCGAATTAAAATTTAAGTCAAACTCAACATAAATATCGAACACATCGTGGATACATAAAACACAACAAACTAAAATTGTCTCAAAAATTGTTCCAAGTCAATGGAACTAGTAATAAAATTTCGTGTAATCAACTTTAATCTCTAAACAAATCACATTAATTTTTCACTATCTCTCTCTCTCTCTCTCTTTTTCAACTAATCAATCTGTACAAGGCTATCAAAGAATCACTTAAATCAACCTTGTCAAAAAAAAAAATCAAATGAAATAATTGGAGTAACCAAAAAGTATATTACTACTTGAAAAATCCAAATTATGATGTTGATAAAGTATTTTACTCCTTTGATAATTGGGCCTTGATTTGGGCTTGGGCTTATACAAATCATAAGGCTCCCAAAGATAATCCAATGGACAAGGCCTTTTTTCATCAAGCCTGGCCCATGGTTTTCCTTTACCGGACCAATGTAACAAGCTTACTGGGCCTGGATGTAATGATCTACACGAGCCCATTACATTGTCACCGCCGAGCCCATGTTGATTCCACCGGTGATTAATGGGCTCGACGAGCCCACCAAAAACCAGCAGAAACGGCGGCAATGAACCCAGTTCGTAAATTCTTCGTTGTCTCTGTAACTCCATCCATTTCTCTATCTTTTTCCGGTAGTCTCCTTCTCTCCATTTCTGCAAATCCATTACCATCACACCGGTGTTGAAGTAACACGGGTTTCGTGACCCGAATACCCGGGGTAAATCCGGGTCGGACCAGAAAGAATCGGTGAAGTATTTCGTGAAATTCGCATGGCAGTATTCCGGTGCTCCAATGATTCGGGAACCGGAAAGAGGGGTTTTCCATAGCTTCTCGATATCGTCGACGAGGATGATATCGGAATCGAGGTAAATGACCCGGGTTACCGACGAGTCAAGCATATCACCGAGGTAATTCCGGGCGTAGTTTAATGGGTTTTCGAGTGCGTGACGGATCGAAGATGAAATGAGATTTAGAACTGTATCTTCTCTGAATATATAAACTTTGAAGTTGAGTGACGGGAAGATTGATCGGACTAGCTGGGTTAAAACCCGTGGACTAGACGGGTCAAACTCAGCAGCGATGAAATGGAAGAAGATATGTTCAGGGCAAGATGAATGACGGAGAACTGAGTGTATAGCCGCCATAGATCCTCTGAGATATTCTGAATCAAGCGTCATCGCTACATGAACCATATTTTGAGTTTCCGCCGTCACCGGACATTGAACGCCGTTTCTATACTCCGGCGCCTCTGTAAATCGTCTTTCCTCAGGAAAACTACGAATCCCGAGACACCCAATTGGGGAAAACGAAAACCCAAGCATCAATAACAAACAAAATGCTGTAATCGATTGAAAATTAGAAAAATCAAACCCAAAACAACCCATTTTCATCTGGGTTTTTCTTGAGAAAATACTTCTCTTCACTATATAATGAAAGTTATTGAGCTTCCATTACAGTGAAGAAAGGAATACAAGAAGGAGAAGAAGAAGGAGAAAGAGAGTTCTGGAATAGGAAAGGTCAATTAATTACCAAATATATACAAATTTTGAACATCCAGATTAGTTCAACAATGGGATAATTAGACCAGAAAACTCACTAATTATTACTTAAAGAATCAGTAATTATTAATTAATTACCATAAATAGAGGTAGAAAATGGACAGAAGAAAAATAAAAAGTTAAGGGATTTTATGATTGTCAAAATCTAATTATTTATACAAGGCATGGGATTTGGTTTTATATATATAGAACCTACATACTCAATGCTTTTATTTACACTCGCGGTTAAAGTGCGCGTGTGATTCGTTGAATCGATCTCGGACTAAATTATATCGGAATTATTGATTTTCCTCACTTGAGAGGTGGAATGAAAAAATCTCAAATTTGATGTGATCTCCATTATTAAGGTTGGGATTTATCTTACGATTAACTTTATATTATTAGTTAAACATAATATAAATTAATATTAAATTTAATTAGGTGATATTTCACTTTATTTCGTGTATCAAACTATATTTATGCCTTGCAACTTGTTTTGAATGATTATTAATATTTTATTTTGATTGTTGTTCAATATATTATGCTGAATTGTTGAATTTATTGTTAGATTTATCATTATGTAATAATGAAAATCTTATTTTATGTGACGGTTAATTTAGTGTGATCGGTTATTATCTTCTTCTCTTTTTTTTCCCTTCAATTTGTTTGTATTTAATATCTAGTAATTATATTTCATTATTTGCTCAATCTTTTACAATAAATTTATCATGTACATTATTTTTTTATAGATTTATCTTTTAAATTATAGTTGTATAATTTTATGCGATGATAAAAAATAATATAATTTATTTATATATTACAGTCATCAAAATAATAAAATATAATATTTTGTGAAACGGTATGTGTCTAAAATAAGGCGTTAATGTAAAAGGGATCTTAACGGGAAATTACCTAATACTTATGTAGAGATTATGAGTTAATGAAAAAAAGTAAAGGGTTTTAGTAGTTGGTAAGTATTCTCTTCATTTTAAGTTGTTTATTATATTTATTTATTTTTAGTTTTTGTTTTAAGAAAAGAGTTTTTATTTTTGGTAATTCTTAATTTAGGGTTTTTACGTCACATGTTTAATACTATAAAATTAAATAATAGTTTGATATATTTAACGTATTTTTAATTTAAAATTATATAAAAAAAATAATTCAAACTTCGTATCAAATGAAAGAAAGGGGCATGAGTTGCTCAATACAATCATTAACCTAAAGTCAAATCTTAATAAATATCATAATTTTTTTAGACAAAATTCATGTATTTTTATTTTTGAAATTCACTCTTTTAACTTTTTTTTTTATATATACAAAGTTATACAGATAATATATGAATTTGTCATAAATAATAAAAAAAAAAATCGAAACAAGTACATGCTAATTAATGAAAGATAGAAACTTAACATAATTTACTGACTGATCAGTTAAAATATCAAAATTAAAATCTAAAAAAAAAAACATTTTTACTTATGATGATAGAAAAACTATATATTGTATATTGTTAAATAGCATTTTTTATAAATTTTCTTGCATACTGACATAGGAATACACTCCTTTCTCCAAATTATCAAGTTTTTATTTTATTATTTCAAGTTATAACAAAAGCTCTCTTATGATCATTAGAGAAAAAATAACTACTATATGTATAATAATTTATAAAGTCACATTTAATATTTTTTTAAAATTATTATTCCCTTATATAGAGTGTTGTAAATCTTATTTCAATTTTTTAAATTTTTAGTTAAAACTATAATTTTATTTGATATTTTATAACTTTGAACTAAATTACCTAATGTTTATTATCTACCAATAAGGTTTTTGAGAGTAAAAACTAATGTATTCTATTGCAACAAATCAATGACATTTTATTAATTTTAAAGAACATTTTCAAGTTATATAAAAAGATATTTATAAATATAACTAACATACTGACTCTTTTATATGTAACAACAAAAAAATAGAAATAACTAATTCTATAATAAAAACAAGTTTTTCGAGGTTTTTTAATTTTTGAAGGCATAAAGCACATTCTTTAATGACTTTGTTCTTGAGCCACCAATGGGAGGGAGTATTATATAGTGGTAGTAATTATTTTTGAATTCAATTATTGGATTTGTTTGGTGAAAATATATGTATGGTATGTTGTTTTTTTACAAATATGATTTTCGATTGGATTTAATGATAGTTAGAAGACATAATTTTCAGATTTGTTTAAAAGATAGTCGTTCTTTTTGTACTTTTGAGCTTTTTTTAATATCTAATCAAATATTTTTTCTTTTGATATTTCCATCATTTATCCTCTAAATTAGATTAGACTAAATATTTATTTGCACTAAGTGAATGAAATATCTTAATATATATATATATATATATATATATATATATATATATATATATATATACACTCTTCAATTTATAGCTCAATTATAATAAAGTAGTATAATTTTGTATCAACACCACGTGGGTAAAACTTTACTGCACGTATTTATATCATATATCTTGGTATAGTAATTTTTATAATAAAAAAAACTAACTATAATAAATGTTAGCATAATTTATATGGACATAATTCTAAGATGTCACAATTAAATTTTTGAAACTACAAAAAAACATACAAGCCTTAGAAGTACTTCTATTTTTTACATATAAAAGTTAATCAGATACGTATATCATTTTTAGAGATCACTTGAGATCAATCTTACAAAAGTCGTTTTGCAATTATAAGGTATCCTCTTCTATTTTATATATTTAATTTTATTTTACATGTTTATTTTTAAAAAAAATCATAAATAGAAAAGATGTTTTTACTAATTTATCCTTTTTAACTCCTTTTAAAAATAAAATTATGTGGTTACCTGTCAATACCAAATTAACAATATAGGAACTTTCGAAAAACTTTACGATATTTATATTTTTAAAAAAAAATTATAAGAAAAAATAATAAAAATTAATTAATTTTATCTTTGTTTTTATAAATGAGCTAATAAATTAAGACATGTAATATAAAATAGAGGGAAGAACAAGTTTCTAAATTAAACCTCTAGTTTTGCAAAAAAAGTTATTTTTATGTTTACTTGTTTGTGAATTTATTTGAGCTAAAAGATTCTTGACTTGCCTAATTTTTCAAACTAATTTGGCTGCCATACATTCTTTACGTGGATAACACGTCTTAGTTGTTGTTGTTATTATTATTATTATTATTTATTAATTTACATTTATAACTTTCTTCGTCGTTATTATTATTATTATTAATTTGCACAAATAAAAGAGAAAAACGTAACTTATAGTCTTATACCATAAACACGTTAAATTATTCCTTTTTAGCAAATCATAACTCATAATATTTAAATTTGAACGGGCGAACAATTAATGTGTCTAATTGAAATGGAAGTTTTAACAGAATCTTATTATTATTATTATTATTATTATTATTATTATTATTATTATTATTATTATTATTATATTAAATTAAAATTTTGGTAAAAAATCATAAACTTCCGTTCCTCCATATGTATCTATTTTTATTGTGGATTTCAATATCATATGATTAATAATAAAAATAAAATCAGAAAAATAAAAATAAAATCAGATTAGTTGACACGTATTGTACAAAAGAAATTTTTGCCCTACACAACAATTCAATAAACCATAATAATCATAATTTTTATATTTATTGATTATATATCTTATATTAGAATTGTTTTTTATTGATTACATTATATTAAATTTAAATTACAATAAAGACTGATAAAATGCAGTTCCTCTATATATCTAATTTTATTGTGGATTTCGATACCATATGATTAATAATAAAAACAAAATCCAAAATATTTGATGTGTATCTAAAAGAGATTTTTACCCTATGCAACAATTCAATGAACCAACAATTATAAATTTATTTTTAACCAAAATGAGTACAAATTATTAAGACTAGGTGAGTGAAATTATTTTAGCTGGCTGGCTGGCTAAAAGGTAAAAATATTAAAATCTCATTATGTAACTATGGAACAATTATGAAAAAATAAAAATAAAAATTGGAGAGTGGAGAGAGTGGGGAAGAAAAGAAAGGAATATAGGAAACTTAGATGACCAGCTGGATGACAGCTGGGAGTGAATAAAGTGAGTTGTAATTTGATGTTGACATCACACACTTTACATATACTGTGATTGATTGATATGTTTTGTTGTTGGTGAGAGTTCGATTTTCGATTTTGTTAATTTAATTTTTTGAAATGAGAAAATAATTATAATAATATTCGCATTAGGATAATTAATCTACATCACATCTTTTGAGATGCAGATCTTATTTGGAGTATAACGTATTTCTCTTTTGAATAGTAAAAACAATTACTAATATCATTTGCTTTAAAATAAGTCATTTATATGATATTTTTTGAAGTGTAGATCTTATTTAGAGTATAAAATATTTATTTTTTAAATTGTAAAAGCAATTACTAATATTATTTATTTTAAAATAAGGCATCTACATCGCATTTTTTGAAGTGCAGAACTGTTTTTGTACTTGTATGTAATGTTTTGTTTATCGGATTGTTCAAAGTATTTCTCTTTGCATTTTAGGTATATTTGGTAGGGTTGTTTTAATTCGATTTAATGTTATATATAGTATTTCTTTATCATAATTTATTCTAAATAGGATATATTTTTTTATATTTTAAATACAATTTAATTTTAAATTTTTTATTTAAATAAAATTCTGAGTTCAAAATATTACAGCACATAGTGGTGTCACATAGGACAGTTTTTCCATACAGTCTGTTGAGGTAATGTCTCAAGTGTTATTTATACAATTTCAATTTTTGGGAATTTTGATACGATTAAATATTATTTTTGTTCTATTTCATATATTATTATTTTTAGAAAATGATATAATTTAATTTTGTCTTAAATAATATTTATTTGTTTATTGTCCAACTAAATACTACTATTACATTAAAATGAATATACTATTATATATTTTGGTAGATGGATATGTGGACGGTGTTCTTGTGACCATTTTTAAGTCTGATAATGGAGTACATGTTTTAATACATGATGCTAGACTTAAAATAGTTTTTTTTTTTTAAAGAAAAGTAATAATGAGACAAAACAAAGAAAACAATGTCTTTAAAATTTTGCATAGAAGAAATTGTTTTAACAAAATAATTTTGTATCATTGTTTATTGATTTTATGTTTTTTTTATCCCGTCGGAAAAAGATCATTTAAGAAAAATGATATAGATAATGAATCAATCTCTATGTAAAAAGAAATCATCTCATCGATGGTGAAACTATTTATTGCAAGCAGATTCATCTGAATTTGTTCGTTGAAAAACTATACCATGTAAATATATATAAAAGGAAAAAAAAGATTTTTTAGTTTTCCCTTGCTAGAATTTAGGACTCCACCTCTAAAACTTAGGGGAAAAGGAGGAAAGAAAAAATCAAATGCTCATATTATTTGGACAATATATATGAGAATAACTAGACCTTTAAATTTCAATGTCCATAACTAAAGGACCAAAATTGAAACATGTCACACATTAATTTAACATATTGTAGTAATTATTAATTTCCCTTTTTGACAAATATTTCCACCTGATTTTGTCTAGATGTTTTTTTTTTAGGTGGATCCTCTTTTTTCTATTTAATATGTAATAATAAAGAGACATGCCAACCTCTAAATCTAATTTTACTAGATCTATATTTATTAATTTATTTATTCTACAACTAGAACTTTCTATTACACTACTAAATACTAAAATAGTCAAGATTATTTTTGAGGTCAATATTTCATGATGTTCTCTTTAAACACTATATTTTTTTTAATCAAATATGATGAGAGTTTAATAAATTATCAAACATAGTGAGATTTCCTGAAATATGTATTGCAATAATTTTTTTAATTTATTTTGTATCAATGTACAATAATCCACTCTGATGATTATTAGCTTTGTATTAGTTATAGGAAAAATTCACTCTGCTACAACAATTCACTTTGTATCTGTTGTTATATCATGATATATACAATGACTATTCTATAACAATTCACTCGATACATTTTATAATTATCAGTATATTCGATAATTACGGTTCAAACTATCACTATTTTTATTTTCAAAAAAGAATCCTAATATTTAATTGTGTTGAACAGGAAGAAATTTCACTGCACGATTATGTATATTATTAAAGAAATCTATACCATATAATAAAAGAGAGAAGTTGGAATTACAGGGAAGGTATATAATTTTATAATGGGTTGCTTCAGATTTTGGGTACCAACATGTTATTATTAGATTATATAACCACTACTTTTAACAAGTTTTGTTATGTTCAAGACATCGTTTAACGAATTATTTTAACTAATCATAGTAATAATATTAATTAATCAACATGGGGCACATGAAATAGTTGAAACTTTTCACTATTTCAAAATTAGCAACTAAAAAAGAATTAAAAAAAAAAAAAGTCAGTCACTTTGCTTGGTCATATATCTAGGCACGAAGTTAGGTCATGTATAGAATATTCGGTATATTAGTAATGTTAAAATTAATTATATTGATATTAATTTTATCGTCTGATTGATTTTATCAAATGAGTGAGATGTGTCAAATTTGATCTAGAAAATTAATTTAAAATAAAGAAAATTATCCAAATCTCATGAGAAGGCCTCATAAATCCCTTTATCTTCAAGATATTTTCACTCACCATAATTGTCCCATTTTTCAAGGACCCACAAATACAAAGCCCTTATAAACCTCTTTAAATGTCTAATTATATCTGATTATATAACTGATTATAATCTCATGTACATGCAACACAACATAATTTATATCAATAGCTAAGTAGTGGGAGATGTCTCCAAGAAATCAAATGAATAATTAAATAAATGTGTTATACAAAGCTCTTTTTCTGACAAAATTATATAGTTTTACGATTTCACCAACTAAAAAAGGAAATATGAGTTAATATATACTCTAAGATTGAAACTATCACAAAAAACCGAGTTTCTTTATTACATAATTCAGAAATAAAAACTATAAACTTATACTAAGATTTATTTATGTTTTTTCTGGACGTGGTATATTTTCATTATCCTACACATAACATAAAGTTCTCTCATATTAATTATTCAGATATTAGTTATTTCATCTTCTACTCACATATATGGTAATACACAAATTTCCTCGTAACTAACTACCAAACGTTATATAACTTATACAAAAACTAATACATAAATAAGCTACTTCTTTACTAGTTGCCAAACGACCGCTAAAGGTAATGTGTTAGGTGGATATAATCCTTTATAAACTCTTTTTAATCAATCTTGGAAACCTGAGCAGTATAAATTACAAACAGAGTACACAGGAAAATGATGGGTCAGTGAACTGGGTTTTGGAGAAGAGCAATTGATAGAATAGTGAACAAGCATGGGATTCTCTGAACATGTGTCATTGCCTTACTTTTTTTTACCAAAACTGTGAGAAGCAGAGCTGTGGATAACACAGTACTCCCTTCGTTTTAATTTATTTGTTCAATTTTAATTTGATACAAAGTGTAACAAAAAGAATTTGAAGCTTATGAGATCTTAAACGTGTCACGTGAAAAAGTAACAGCAACAATATATCAAGTGAAATCTCACAAGGTGTGAAAAAAATAGAATATATGCCGATCTTATTACTATCTTATGAAGATAGAAAAGTTATTTTCGAAAGATAAACTAATCTAATCCATTGTAAAAATAATTACAAAGCACACAGATTTTGATGGATGATGAAATGGTGATGCAAATGATATTTTAAATTGAGTGAAATGGGTATAGTTATTTATTGGTGGACAGATAGATACCTGTCAGTGTTCAGACGTTTTTGTTTGGCTGCATTTAAATATGCTGCCCCACGAGGGGAATATATATTGAAATGCTTAAAAATTTAAAGTGAGCTGGGAAAATTGCTTTTTTTTTTTTCACTCTTTATCCAGTGTCTAGTACCTAGCATTCAGCTAATTTTTTGTCTCCTAATTCCCATATTTGTACCTTTAATATTCCCTGTGTCCCTAATTATTTGTCCCTTTTTTTTTAGGTTGTCCATAATTACTTGTTTATTTTGATAAATCAAGAAAGAATAGTTTTTTTTTACCTATTATATCCTCAATTAATTACTTTAAAAATGAAATCTCAAGTTTTTAATTCATCCAATTCATAATTAATAGGGGTAAAATGATAAATTCACTATGTCAATTATTGTTTTCTTAATAGGTGTGTCAATTCAAAAGTGGACAAGTAATTAGGGACATAGAGTATACCTACTCTATATACTATTGGGGACTTGTGAGTCATTAAGATACAATTTTTCTTAAAAGTTTAGTCAGACACTTGAATGAAATTTACCTATTTTCACCATCTTAACCTTTCCTATAACTTTTGTATGTGATTTATGACTTGTAGCAATGTGTGACAGAATTTTCAAGTTGAATGATTGAGTTTCGAAGAAGATAAGTTCATTGTGAAAATATGAGCAAGATATGGTTAGTGAGTGTTCATATCTTGATACTTTGAAAAAGTTTTGAATAAAATCGGGGATGAATGTTTATTTCAAGAGTTCATCCTTCTACATGTGTATTGATGCAACCACCCAATGTGAACACGTTTTTCGCAATCTACCGTCAGTAATGCAATTAAGTAAAATGGTGATAACAACAATATACCTAGTATAATCTCACAAGTGAAGTATGGGGAAGGTAGAGTGTACCCCAGCCTCATCCCCTACTTCTTGTCAAGTATGGGGAAGGTAGAGTGAACCCCAACCTCATCCCCTACCTCGAGGAGGTAGATAGACTATTTCTGAAAGACCATCTACTCAAGTAATGAGGTAAAATGGTGATATGAATGTAAAAACTACTCAAACTGATCAAAACACCGTGTAGTTGTGCTACACTCAAATTTATTACCATCTAAGAAGAACAGAGGAAAACGGGAAATACACGAGAATTACGCTTACAGTTAGAGGAAGGAAACATTAACAAGGCAGGAATTTCCTACATTTAAGACAAACCATTTCAGTCACTATGCTTGATGAAGCCCAATCATTTTACCATCACAATTATTTGTTGTACTTATAGCTTTATCTTGTGTGCGTATGAAAAGGTGAACAAAAAATGCAAACACGGCCCTCAGGGAAGTGTAGCTCTGAGTTCCTTCCTATCTGCTCCATAGGCCTGAAAAATAACACACACTGATCAGTTAAAGCCATCTAAACATTCTACACCTAGACTATTTCCCCCAGAATATAATTGCTCCTTAACGAGACATATTCTGGTTGTAGCCTTTGTAGGTTGTTCTTCCGTTCACTGTTCAGATAGTTGTATTGTTTCAAGTGATATTATGGATAAAAATCAGAGCTGCAAAGAACTAGGATTACCTCTTCAAACTTAACCACTCTTTCCATAGTTCAATATCCTAAAACTATCACTTTTTGATGAAGGTGTTTCATTAAAAAAGCAGAAGGGCATCATGCAGATGCATAGTAACAAGGAACAAAAATAAAAGGAATTGCTAGCCTAAATACACTGATTCCATCTAAAACAAGAGTGCTAACAAACTCCAAAAAATGTCCAGTAGTAATTACTAGGGAGTGGGGGCAACTTTGTCCCGCAAAACGGATTGAGTAAGCATTTAGCTTTAAGTGGGTGATTTGGAGTTGGGATGCCATATAAATGCTTTGAATACATTCCAAGGGAATACAACAAAAATCACTTAAGTGGCCATGCAACAAGCTACTGCAATCACTAAGCTAAAAAAATTACAGAACACTAAAGCCAACGTCTGAGATTTGACCAAATGAAGCATAGTAGAAGGAACCAACTGCTATTTATGTAGCTGGACGGGACGGGACAGGTCTCTCAGGAAAAGAGCTTAGATACCTTCTGATAGTTAATAGACTAATTAATAAAGGAAAAGGTTCCTGTGATTTAATTATTAGATAGCCCTGGACCACATAATTCATACACCTCATATAATAAAATTAACATATTGCTACAATATCGTCTCAACTGCTTTTTTATAATTAACTAATAAAAGTCCGCTCAAGGCAACAACCAGCATATCAGTATCTAGTATGGAGAGTAATGGAGGGATCCTACCACATGATCTGATTTGGATCCACTGTGCAAACGAACCTTAACAAAATTCCAAATATCTCTTGGTATTCAAGAACAAAATCTATTTGGCACTTGCTTAATTGAACATTGTCCTATCTGCATCCTTCTGATTATACACAGCTAACATTATAAATGAAAAATCAAACACTTCGTAACATTGAAGATCTACGAACAGCAAAACAGCACACTTCCACTGGTACTCTCAACTAACTAGATGGTTGATCCACAAAAACATAGAAAGAGTTTCAAGTTTGAAGCATCTCCTATCTCTTCATACCATAAAACTTAGATTAGCAGTTCCAACAGTTTGAAATTCTTCTTTAGACTCACCGTGTTCTTCATGCCATTAACATGCTCACACACAGCATTTTACCAGAGAAATGGAAAGCAGTGGGAATAACCTAACCACGTTCCTATTGACTCTCACACTATAGAAACAGTGATTAAAATATTATCAAGCGCACAGCATGCTGCGCTACTACTACAGTTATCAAGAGTTTGCCTTCCCAATATTCTGTCAACTCGATGGTTTGACAGAATAACTGCAATTGGGCTAGTCTCCATAAAGATCAAAGTAGTTCTTCCTTTGTTTGGGAATTAATTATTTTTCAAAAAAAAAAAAAAGCAAAAGTTTTTACTGAGGTCCTCACAGGCAACTCTTATAAAAGATAAAATCATGTCAAACTCCCAAGTCGCTGTACCTCATTTAATATATCCAGCTACAGAAGAGGCACAACACAATGGCAATTTGACAAGAACGGGGTACTTTAGCACATGGCAACACTGGATACCTAAATGAATAAATGTGTTTATCACTAGTGGAAGTACTCTCAGAAGAATACCAGGCAAGGACCAGTGACTAAAAAAAATTCAAGCCGAGCATGCTTACTCTGGTTACCAAGAGTTTATCCCTTCTCAATATACTGTCAAATGGAAAGTAATGCCAAAACGACTATTGACACAAAAACTGATCCCTTTGTGTGAGCTGGTCTCCATAAAGCTTGCAAAGTAATACTTCCTTGGTTTAGGGAGTTTTTTTTTAGAAGTCATTAGTTTTTACCAAGGTTTCCTCTATATTCAATGATCGGATTACATCATCAACCCCATCAACTCAACTCCATGGGCCACTCTTATAAAAGAGAAAATCATCTGAGAGTGAGACTCACAGTCACCCTAGCTCCTTGTTTAAGCAATTATAAAAGAGGCACAACACAAAGAACTACAAAAACAGGGTATGCTAAAGCACATGACAACTATGGTTATACGAATAAATGTGTTCACTGCTAGTCAAAGTGCTCTCAGCAGAATACTAGGCCCAGACCATATTTACTGAAGTTTATTTCAAGGATAGATTTCCATTCATAATAATTTTCACAAAATCATGCGCCATCTTGTTGGTATGTTGGGGATTCGGGGTAGAATTCAGTTGCAACTGATTTCGTAAGTGCTATATAGCATTTTCTAAAGAAAATTTGCAACTATAACTCAATTTATAGACAAACACTCTTCAGTAAATAATATAAAGAGATGAACTAATGAATTGGAACAATTGCATACCTCAACTCCAAATCCTTTCACATATACATTGGTGAAGAGCTCAGAAGGGTCAGGCATGGGGCTCTCCTGGAATACAGTATAAGCAGTTACTAATCAGCTAAGAAAGTAGTTACCGTAATTAGAATCACTAAAGAATAGAAGATAAAGCACCGCCCTCACCTTTGCTTTAGCAATAGCTTCATCTACAACTTTTCTATTTTCTTTCTCAATATCCTGTAGAGAAGGAACAAAAACCAACAAAAGATTTGAGCAGTCCTTTCAAGATCAACGCCACGCTAAACATAGTTTCCCTGGGTACAAGCTTTAGAAAGTAGTCTTTACCTTCAGCTCTGCCTCAGTGGCTATATTATGGGCTAATATGAGGCTCCTGATTCTTTCAACAGGATCACGTTCCTGTAAAGTTAATGATAATCTTATTAAGATTTTCTCTGCAACATTCACAGGCTTAGATGTATTAGAAAGTCTAGGATGTATTGACCTGTCTAACACCACTAATCTCATCACGAGTGCGGTAGGTGCTTCCAGGATCAGACATAGAGTGACCATGGTACCTATAGGTGTCCATTTCAAGAATCTGAACCAGATTGAAATAACATTAAATGTTAAGTGTTAACATAATTGCTACCAATTAAAAATTCCTCAAATTTGTCTTATGTAGAAAAATTCATCATAATGAACTTGTGGATTCTATTAAACAATCATATAAAAGATAAATAAGGACATATTTAGATAATAGTAACAACAATTGCAATTTCATTCTAGTATCACTTTTATTTCTTCTCTTCTTCCCTCCTGTCAATATTTCTAGGACAAAGCTCACTCTTCTTAGCAGTTTCTATAAAATTATTAGAGTACATAATTGACACGTCACACGAGGCATCTAAAACATTATGTTTTACAGCGTACAAGGCATGTACAAATAAGAAATTACATAACAAAAAGAACTACTGCCAACTACTACTGAAAATTAATCTGGAACGAGACCTGATATGTGCCTTACCAGAAAAGAGAGAGAGAAGGGAAAAGGCATGATATGTGCTTACAATTGGTCCATTCTTGAGGGCGTGTTGCTTAGCAAATGCGCATGCTTGTTTAACGGCAAAGACATCCATACCATCTACCTGTTTAACATAAAAAAAAGAACACAAGAGTTACAAAACATCAATATTTTATTTCCTACATCACTAAGTGAAACTTAATAATTGATCCTCATATAATAA
This sequence comes from Solanum pinnatisectum, assembly GCA_035578085.1. Taxonomy (NCBI): domain Eukaryota; kingdom Viridiplantae; phylum Streptophyta; class Magnoliopsida; order Solanales; family Solanaceae; genus Solanum; species Solanum pinnatisectum. The sequence goes on along the minus strand of CM069080.1, from coordinate 5,539,362 downwards.
TCTCTATTTGTGCTCCATCTTTGTGGCAGGAGAAGCTCTCTCTTCTTTTTGTTTTTTCCGTCTTCTCCTTTTCTTGCTAGGCCTGCCCGCGGTTAGCTAATACAATCTTCTACATAATCTAGCACTACCTTGTTCGTAGTAGAAGGACCATCTAGGTAAATATAACACGTTCATCATACACACCTAGACATTCTAGGTCTCCTAGATGTGTGCCATGCTCATGCAGCACTGCATCCACAACCCCACAAAATAGCATACGAAGTGAAGGATACCTTTTCCTGTCAAAAGTCAAAAGGCATCCTTCGTCTCTTTCTTTTCTTTTCCTTTTAGACAAGTCAAAACAACTTATATATATTTTCAGGAGACTTCTCTGGTATTTTTTCAATGACTGAGACTTCTCTAGTATTTGCAAGGTTATTTTCACTTAATTCAGTGGACATACATTGTTTTCTGGTGTTTAACGTCTTGGCCACAATCAAAACCTATCTTCAAAAATTCTAGGAAATGATTCTTTTGCTTGCTCAAGTATGCAGCAGATGCAAAATCATTAGACCCAATGCACCAAAAGCAGGAGCTTAATGGGCAAGGACAAGGTATAATAGTTGTAAGCTACCTTTAATTCACCATGGAAAGATACTAAAGTTAAAACAGACTCTCTTGAGTCTGTGACCGAAAACATCCCTAGTATCCCCACGAGTTAAGGTACATCCTTAAAATATCCATGTGAACAAAAAAATTCCTATTATCTGCCAAAATTCACAACTTTCATCCATCCATTAAACGAAGTTAGAAAAATTAACAGAACCTAGAAACACATGAGTTACACGTGGGATTAGAGCCATCTCAATTCCCAAAACTTCTTAGTTATTTTGCTAACCAATCATCATCTAGAAAAACAAGTGGACGTCTTTTCGTACTTTGAGACTCCTTCCTGCCTTCGTTTCTTTCTCGTGTGTGGTTCCAATTGACATAAGGTTTAAGTCATGATGAATTGATTTCGAATCTGTGAAGTTGTTCTAAGCAAAGACAGTGATAAAGAAGGTTCTTTCAACGCCTAATCGAGAAATAAACTGCTTTGTCCTGAGTATAAAGATGAGTTGATTCAAACTTCATAGTGCAAGTCACTAATTTAGGAAGAAACATTGGAACCTAGGATAATGTGGAAGAAGACTATAAAGATGTTAGATATCTGTCTTCAAAGGTGGATATAGCTATAAGAACAGATACATTTCAAATTTGGAGCAAAAGGTTACAGCTAAAACACCAGAAGTTGGTTAGAGGTATCCAAAACAAAACAGGACTTCCAATGTATATGGCTATATGCCATTGAGGCTGACAACGAATTTCCTGGACAGAATGAATCAGGGATGGGACTAATCTTTTTCCATAAGCTGCCTGGCTGAGGAATATAACTCTTTCTTTTGAGATAAATTGAGAACCAAGTTGGTCAAATGAGGAGATAGGCATTGAGGCAAAGTGATAGGAAATTTGCACAATTCTCATTAAACTTAGTAGGTGACCAGAATAACAGTCATGCTTTTTTTGTTTTGTTTTGTTTTCTTTTCAAAGAGCCAAAGCAGAATTGGATTTGTTTAATTGCATCTTTTTATATTATCAGCTGAAAGTTTAAAGTTACAACAGAAATTCCTAAGGAAAAATGGAGGACCCTAAGCATTAGTATGAAACTGTCATTATTGACACTACATTTGTTGTCTCCTACTGACTTGAAAATTGATGGATCCACTGGTTCAGTCGTCTGAAAGTCCGAAACTAATGCAAAGGCAAGAACAAGCAATCACCATTATTTATGACAAATTGACACCTCCTCTGTAAGTATAAACTTGAAAAGATTAAACTTTAATACACGGTCTTGACTATGCAAGATGGCAGACAAGTGTGGCTTCAGAAAGAGATAATTTGGTGGTTAAAGGATATCAAAACGAGTTTCATTTGATTCAAAGTCTGATTGAGACTGGTGCAAGTCACCTGAAATTTGAGTTTCTTCAGTTTTCTAACTTCGAATATTAGAAGGATGAAAGTTGTTAATTTTGGAAAACAATAATGATTTATTTTGTTGACATGGATATTTAAGGATTTACCTTTTACTTGTGGGCAGTGGCGGAGCTAGAATTTTGTTTAAGGGGTGTCAAAATATAAAAAAGTAAAATCATGTAGAAGTCAAGGAGTGTCAATATGTAATATATATACATAAAAAAAAATATTTTTATTCTAACTACACAGTGTAATTTTCCGATGAAGGGGTGTTGGTCGACACCCCTTAACCACATGTGGCTCCGCCACCGCCTGTGGGTGACATGGATATTTAAGGATATACCTTTAACCTGTGGGCATGCTTAAGGGATGTCAGAAACTCAATTTTAGTTTATTCTAGATTTAATAACAAATGTTTACTTGAGTATTACACTATTACTAGCACATTCACCTAACTATCAGCTTCCAAAATAAAAGAGAAATCAAATCAAGATCATCTAATTCCTCCCTATAGGCTTCAACAAAAAGGAGATGCACATTACCCTCAGACCAGGAACATAATCTCCTCTCTTGTAATAAGCTGGACTTTTTGCAGCCCTCCATTCTGCTGTCCCCATTCCATCTACATCAGCAAAACAGCATTTGAAGTGACAACGCATTACATACTTAACAAAGAAGGCAATGAATCTTAATATTTTCAGTATCAAATGCCAATTGTAGTCTATAATTTGTAAGTCATTAGCTATGGGGACATTCTATCCATCAGAATATTACAGAAAAACACTCGAACACTAGCAACATATACACAATTTTGACTATGAAAGCAAGAACTTATGGAAGCAGGTGTACTTATCAATCAAATGCGTATTGCTACTTAAAATAATTATAAAAACTCAGACTTTTTAAGTATTACTACTACTATTTAAGTATTACTACTACTAATGGAAAGAGAATTCCGTTTCTTACAGTGGTTATTCTCGCAAACTAGAATTGCAGGAAGATCCCATAATGCAGCCATATTCAAAGCCTCAAACAATTGCCCTTGATTAGCAGCACCATCACCATACATGGCAAAAGTCACATAATCCTCTTTTTTATACTTCTGTGCAAATGCCAATCCAATCCCTAAAGGAACCTGAGCACCAACAATACCATGACCTCCATAAAATCCATTTTCCTTCTTATAAAAATGCATCGAACCACCTTTACCTCTCGAACAACCATCTCTCCTTCCCATAAGCTCCGCAAACGACTCCACTAAAGTTCCACCACGGCCGAGAAAGATACAATGATCTCTATAAGCAGTAATAATACAGTCCTTTTTGGTAATTGCAGCTTCCATACCAACAGCAACAGCTTCCTGTCCGTCGTACAGATGGCAAAATCCACGGATGAGTTTTGCTTTGTAGAGAGAATCAGCAGCGATCTCCATCCGACGCATCTCCGTCATGTCCTTGAAGAAAGTCATGAGTTCCTTAGGGCTTGTCTCGACGGAGCGGGAAGGAGGATCGACGTTGTGGCTGGTGAAAGGGAGACTTGTCTCCACGGTGATTGTGGCGGTGGAGTCCGATGATAGGCGGCGAGTGGCGCACACCGCCGCCGATAACGGCTTCATGATGTGGTTAATGGCTCGGCTTGTTGATAGAGCCATCTTTCGATCTGTATTGAGTGAATCTGTCAAAAGAAAAAAAGCAAAGAAGAGAGAGTGTTTGGTGAGGTGCTAAAATGGAGAGGGAAGGAGGAAAATGGCAATTTTATATATTATTTAGTTAAAAATAGAAATAAGAATATTTGCATGTTTAGTCCTTCAGTTATTGATAAATTTAACATTTAGCTCTTATATTAGAGTACATACTTTTGCTTCTTTATTATAAGAAATTTTATAATATTTAGACTATTTTTTAGGAATACTTCATCATCCTAAAATGTGGAATAGCAAATACAATTTTAACAAATTCATCTTACCGTTGAGAAATAACATTTTGTTCCTGCTATTAAGAAGCTAATTTATATGGCCATATGGTTTGATGAAGCAAATAGGAGAACCTTTTTATTATTTGACCAGCAGTCAGTAAGAAGGGTTATGGAATGATATTTTGTGAATCTCGTAACTTCGAAAGAATTTCAAGTGAGAATAGAAATGATCAAGAGAAAAGGTTTCTTCATAAATTGCAAATGTATAGTAATCACATTCCAATATACAATAATCGATTTCATACCAACAAGAATAGGGGTATCCATGACCAAAGGAACACCATAACCAAGAAGTTGAATACCTAACATAACAATAGAAATAAGAATTTATGAGAATTTAAGGCTTGAAAGGATTAAAAGTACATATTAATTAGCTAAAGGTTAATTATGTTTAATTTAAAAATAAAAAGATTAAAATCAAAATTTATCTATATTTGAGGGACTAAACACAAAATTTCCTGTTGAAGAAAAAAAAGGAGGAGGAAGAATCTGACTATTCGAATGTCCCATAAGTTGTTTTCTATTTATCTTATTCTCTTTTTTATTATGTTTTTCAATTAACACTTCAAATGTCCCATAAGTTGTTATCTGTTGATTTTGGTGCATTTTTATTTTTCTTTCTAGTTTTAATTTTCAAAATGTGAGTTAATTTTTATTCCACTTATTGTTGTTAAGTCAAACGTAAACTATTTTATGCAAACAATTAAAATATTAGTCGTTGCATTACGTCTTTATAAAAAAAATTGAAATTTCAACCCATTTAAATTCCAAAAGAAAGGAGAAAAGAATCCTTTTGTCTTACTTTGATGAACAAAGCTATTTGCTATATATTGTTGATAGGAGATGATATATATATATATATATATATATTGTAGAAATTAGAATTAGTCGAGGTGCATAAAAATTGACCCAAATATCACGATCATAACAAAAAAAATCTTCTTTCTAATTTATTAACTAAAGAATTCACATAAATTCAGTAATTTTTATATTAGAATACGAAGATACATGTAAAAATGATATATCCTATTTTATTCGTTTAAATAGAAACATTAGAAAAAATAAAGGCATAATACATAAACGTGACCCTTAACTTGACGTCGGCTAGCAATTATGACATTTAACTTTGGGTGTGCATATATAAGTAGGCGCTTAAACTTGTATAAAATTGAACAAATATACACATTCATCCTACATGATACTCTACATGACAATTTTATTTCCTACGTGGCGTTCTACGTGTATTATGTCATATAGAACATGTGTGTCTACTTGTTCAATTTAATACAAATTTAAGTGTCTACTTATGCATACTCAAAATTAGAGGACATAATCGTCCGCTAAAATTAAGTTAATGATCATGTTTATGTATTATGCCAAAAATAAATGAGCTTCAATTTTGCTTCTCCAATGATTTGATTCATAGATTCTCTCAAAAACACATGTTGATTTTTTTGTGACGCAGTCATTAATGACTATGATAGTACTACCCAAAATACTCTAGTAACTATACTATATAATGATGTGCTGAATAGATTTTTATTAATTATTTGAGTATTTTTGTCTTATTTTTCATGCACCATATAAATGTATAAAGTGGCCCTTTTATGAAATATAAAAAACTCGAAATATTAGACTGGACTTTTTTTTTTATCCACCTACCGATGGGTAGGCGTTAAAGGCTGCGTAGTCTATTGTTGCCAATGCCAATTGCCAACCAACGATTGCACCAAACTCAAAAGTTTTATTCCGGATTTTATTCCGGATAACAAAATTCAACTCAATTTGTTTAATCCGTTCCATATTTTTACATTTAAATGTGCTAATATTAATTCATTTTATTTTAATTTAATCTATTTTAATTTATCAAAAATTGGATTGATATGTAACTCAATTGACTCGTAGATGATTTTTTTTTATTTGATATATATATAAATACGTTATTGTTCCATTAATTTATTTAATTGACTTGGTTATATAGAAGAATTACATATATATATATATATATATATATATATATATATATAAATACTTTATTGTTCCATTAATTTATTTAATTGACTTGGTTATATAGAAGAATTACCTTGTATGTTTCAAATAGCAGCGAAAAGGGGAAAATATGAAGGGTTATCTACTTTCTTCATATGGATTGTGTTACCACTTTCTAATTGAATTTTTATTCATTAGATATTCTCAAAAAGTAACAATGAGTTATTCACTAGAAAGTTAGTATTTTTTTAGTTGTGTGGTTTTTATTAACGTATACTCAAAATTAAACGATTTTTATGTTAGAAAAGATAATTAAATGACCTTTTGTAGGAAAAAAAAATGATCGTTATGTGAACTTATGGAATTACTTGATATATTATTACTAGTAAACTTGTCCGCGCTTTGCGCGATGTGAATTGCATTTTATAAATTTGTTATTAATTGAAAAGTCAATTTGTAATTATAGTTTTTTTTTAAAAAAAAAAAACACTTTAAATGTTATAAACTATATTAAAAAAAATGCTCCTATTTGATTTGATTTTCATTCAACAATCAAAATTATGTTCAATAAATTTTCAATATGTTAGCTTTCATATAAAATGTGGCTTGCAATAATATTCGAATTTGACTTAGTCGAATGGACAAAAAATTATAGCTATTTTAGATAAGTCGAAAATATTAAAAATTTATAAATGATAACAATTTCTCAAAACTTTTATCACTTGTTAATAAATCTTCTCAAATGGTAAATGATGTGTCAATCGAATTCATTGTCTTAGTATACTAAAAGTATATAAATAACAATAGGGTTATATATATATATATATAAATAAACATATTTACACTTTTTGTTTGTTCTTCTTTTCTTCATCTTGTTGTGTTTTCCTTTCGGTTTTCACAGTTAACATATTAATTGTTAGTGTAAGTTCTTATTAGTGTCACCATAATATAAATTGCATACACATTCTTATTGTTAAAATTAAATGATTATGTATTTTTTTAATAACTACGATAATTTAATGTGAGTTATGGCTATTACTAATTAAGAGTGAAAATAATGAAGATGAAGAAGTGTGAATTATGAGAAATATGACTTTTTAAAAAATAAAAAATAAAAAAGGAGGATAAAATCTATATTATATAATATAAAGGAGAAACATAGACAAGGTGATGTGGCACCTCTCTTTGGCCTCCATTTATATTTATATTTTTTCTCTTTTTTTTTTGAGATTTTTTTCTTAATTCTTTTCATTAAATGTTTTTTTTATTAAATAAAAAATTCAATCAAATTTACTATTCTAATTATACCTAATGAGTTACAAAAAAACCACCATCTATTCATATTCTCTACTTAAATAGCATGACTATTCAACTTCTTTCTAACTATTCTTATGGATTATCAAATCTATAAATAACAATCATCCATGGAGATGTTGAATATTCATTTTTGCATTGTCTCATTATTAGTGTAGTTTTTTTCTCTTTTTATTTTTATTTTTTTATTCTTCATCTTTTTTCATAAGAAATTACAGAAACGATAGTGACGTGATATGTGCTTCACTTTGATGAAGATCAATGATATATTCTTCAAAGATTTATTACAAAGAGATGTTCACATTAGTTTAGTACAAGTTCATCGAAATGAAGAAGGAAACTTCATTATGTTGAAAGATTCATTGATAATCATAGAAGTATAAAGTTTGAATGTTTTCAATATTTTAAAGATTCATTAATGTATCATTTTGATTTTAATATTTTAAATTTTTGGCATGGTTGAAAGGTATATTATTTATGATACATTTCTCATAGCTATTGAATATTGTTGTGCTTAACAATCTATGTATAATATAAACTAAATGTTAGAAAATTCAAGTTGCACCTCTGTTTGGTCAAGGATTCTATTTATTCCGTTCCTCAATGTTTTGACAATTTTTTCAATTAATGTATTATTTTTATTTTAATGTTCTAAAATTTTGCCATGGTTGAAAGGTATATTTCTCATTGGTATTAGATATGTAATTGTGCTTAAAAATCTACATATAATATAAGCTAGATGTTAGAAAAGTGAAGTCGCACCTCTCTTTGGCCAAGGCCCAAGGATTCTATTTATCTTTTTCCTCAATTTTTTTTGACAATTTTTCATATTTTTCTACTTACTTATTATTGTACAAAAAATAAATATATCAATTACTACTCATCTATTTATTGTTATACTTAAAAGTCTCAAAAATTATCTACACTCATTATTATTCTTTATTACAAATAATTAAAGGTCTCAATATTTACTTATTCAATCTTTCAAGATATTTGTCTCTTTTTTTATTGTATTTTTTTTTCCTCTTCCAATTTTGTTAAACCCAATGGAGTAATACAAAAAAGAAGAAGTTGATTTGCTTTCTTTTCTAATAAAACTTAGACACCCAACAAATGTTAGATAGTTCATGAGTGTTTTTTTTTCGGTCTTCATTGTTTTATTTTTCCTTCTTTTATTTATATTAAATTTTTTATCTCCATAACTTATACCTATTGAACTTTTACTTTAATTAATATTATTAACTCATTTTCTTTAAATTTTCATATTCATAACCCCCAATTATTTAATTTCAAAATTTAAGATACCTTATGATATTACTTTAATTTTGTCAATATAAATTCATATTTTTGGTTTCATAAGATTCCTACTCAAGATTATTATTTTTATTTCATATTTGAAATAGTGATATTTTATATTATTATTGCATTGTCAAACTTATACTTTAGTTTGACTCCATAAAAAGTCTCTTGGATGTGGATAGAAGGGGAGCCGGATAAAAATTCAAAAATATGTGCATTGGTTATGTAACTTTCATCTTTGTTTTTGTGATTACGAACTTAACAAAAATGTGTTATCTCTATAATTTTTTTAAATTTAGGTTCTTATAAATTTTTTAATCGTAGTAAATTACATTTTCACTTATGCTCAAATTAGTTGTTTGTAACTTTGCCATAAATAGCTAACTACGCTAAGAGACGTTCAAATTTTACTACTCATGGCTCAAAAGAAATGTATATAAAATATTGAAATACACCGTTCTTAGGTGTTTCTTATGGTGAAGAACCATTTACATTTTCTTAAAATTTGTTCATTTCTTCTACTTTAAAAGAATTACCAAAAGAATAATATAAGATATGCACGAAAATTAGCAATAGAGGTTTATTTAGATGATGATGATGGAAAATAAGAGAAAAATATTTATTTAGACGATGATGAAAAATAAGAGAAAAATCAAGGAAAATGAAAGGATGAAGTATCAAAGGAGAAATTCGATTGAAATACTTATCTCTTTTTCCTCATATTTTTAGTTTCATCATTTTTTTTTTCAAATAAAAAAAAGATTTATCAGATAGTAAATTTAACATTTAATAAAAACAAGAAAAAAAATCAAGTCCTTAAATATGTTTATTCGAATTATATGTATTAACATCATAATATATGGTTTTTTTCTTAATAAGTTCGCCTTTTAATTTTGAAAAATATTTGATAATAAAAATGTAATTCACTTAAGCTCTAATTCTACAAATATATTTGTATCGTGATTTTATCATTTTTTTATCTCTATAGTTGGTTTTTTATTTCTTGTATCATAATTAATTTTTAAAATAAATTTACATATATTTTTTATAACTGTGCGAAGCGCGGTCAAATTCTCTAGTTCTTGATGAAAGAGAAGTGTTACTTATTATTAATTTCCCTTGTTATTTCTCAACTTTCTAAATATCTCTCATATCTTAAATGCTAAAAACATCAATAAGTAATACCATCCCCTTCCTTGTTCAATAAGTATATTTTTGATTTATTTGTTGGGTCTCAAGTAACCCTAGTTACACTATTTTAAAATTTTAATTTATTCAAATCTTTTTTTTTTTTCAATTTCAAAAGGATCTATAATTTAATTTTTCTTAATTAAATTATGTATATATAACTCTGATTTTAAAATAAATTTTGAGTATTTGAGTGGTATTACTTATTATTTCCCAACTTTATAAATATATTCACATTTTAAAAGCTAAAAGCATCAAATATTAATACCATCCTATTTCTTGTTCAATAAGTATTATTTTGATTTATTTGTTGTGGCTCAAGTAACCCTAGTTACACTATTCTAAAATTTAATTCATCCAAATATTTCAATGTCAAAAGGATTTATAATCTAATTTATCTTAATTAAATTAGCATTCATAACTCTGATTTTAAAATAAATTTGAATATTTTGTAAAAAAAAAATACTATAAAACCTAATAACATTTTTCTCCCCTTTTGATTTTTCTCCTTATTTTCTTATTATATTATTGTTAGAATGACTATCCTAGTTAAAATAAAATATGTCTTACTAATTATATCCTTTTTTGGGTAATTAATTCAATTCTCCTTTCCTTTTTGATTATTTTATTCAGAATCCCAAAATCATGTTTCAAAAATCAATTTCTCCTATCATGATGATAAGTCCATTAGGTCTCTATAAATTCAACAAAAAATATAAAGAAAATCAAATCAACCGATTTATACTACACAAAGAGTTCTTATATTAAAGAAATTTCTCTTGTCAAAGAGAAGAAAACTTTGTCAAAACTAAAAAAATTATAGGAAGTGTGAGGAGCTTCAAGAATATTCTTTAAGATTTTATTTTTATTCATATATCTTTTGTTTTGGGATGAAAGAAATAATTATATTTTTTTAATATGTTACTTATTTTGGGAGCATTTATAAATCGTATAAGGAGAAGTTTTGTTTGTGAATAATAATAATAATAATAATAATAATAATAATAATAATAATAATAATAATAATAATAATAAATAATAATAATAATAATTTGATGTAAAATTAACATTTTATTTCTTAAATTTAAAACAGGGCATTTACCCTAGAAAAATAAAATTTGTTACATTTGAATTCACACTATAACTATATACAAGCTTGCAACAAAAAAATACTTCTAGATAAAGGTCATATATATGTTGCTCTCTCCCATATTCTAACAAATAAAAATCAGGCATGAAATTACATACAAAGATAATAATTGTGGAGACAACACTGATTAAAAACAATTAAAATAAAGGAAAAAAGAAGAAAGAAACTTCTTGGAAAAAGAGTTTCAAATGAAAAAGAATAAAAAGAAGAAAAATTGAAAGGAAATTATGAATGAAAAAGACAGAATGTTGTGCAGTGCAAGACATTTGCTTTAGTATTTATAGTTAGTAAAATAATTAGTAACATACGAATATGAAAAGATAGATAACGTACGTTAGAGTAATTATAATTGAATGACTTTAATTGTGACTATCTTCAAGTGACTTTAAGTGATTCTTTTTTGTACTTTAAAATTTGAAAAATGATAAAAAAAAATCATAAAAAAAGATAAATATTTTTCTAGCTCTTAGAGACATGCCACATCAGCGATTCTAGATTCAGATTTTTATATATATATATATATATATATATATAGATTGTTGTTGTTTCGGTACTATACTTGGCCTTAAAACTACATTAAGCATTAGTAGTTAAATTTAGATTTCCAAGATATAATTAATGAGATTAGTTTAGTAATGTAAATACGTAATGCATATGTTCTTAAATGAAGTGTTTTTTTGTTGTTTCTCACCCGGTGTTCGGTACCCACATTAGAGCTCAACTAAATTTGAATTCGCGCAGGAAAATCCCACATTCGGAGTAAAGCATTCCCTAACAAAGGCGACTCCGTACCCAAGGGGGCTCAAACTTGAGACCTCTTAATTAAGGATGAAGGAGTACTTACCACTCCACCACAACCCTTGTTGGTAAAATAATATTCAATGTTGTCAAGAGGATTCGAACCCTCGACCCTCACGTACGTTCTTAAATGAAGTGTTAAACACAAGTCTAATAAAATGAAACGAAGCAAATAGTCAAGACTTGAGGCTATTTTTTTCCCTGTGAATTACTAAAAATGCAAAATTGGAAATCTAATTACGGTTATAATGGATATTTCTACTCAATTGCCTAACACAATACTTTAAGTTTTTTAAACTATTAGATTTTAAATTTCAATAGTTTCTATTTTCCTTAAAGAGAGCAAAATATTCATGTCTCAGCCGAAAGATATTTATTTTCTTCATTTTATAATATATTTGATCTTTCCAAATATTGTTTATACAGTTGGTAAATTACTATACATATATCTATTGTTCACATATATGGGATATTCTCACACTTTTCTTTTTATTTCCCACTCGGTGTTCGGAGCCCGCATTAGAGCTTCAACTAAATTCAAACCGTGCACTTCAGGGCTCATCATTCAGAATGACTCTCCCAACAACATTTTCTCCATATCCAAAACTCGAACTCGAGACCTCTAGTTAATGGTAGAACAGTCTCATCACTATACCACAACCAAATATTCCCATACTTAGAAAGGCTATATAATCTTACTCCTACTAGTATATTTTTTTTTATAAGCATAGATGTTGATGGTTTAGCTTCTTGGCATTTTAGATATTGACATGTTCATCAGATAAATATGTACAATGATTTTTCTCTACAAGGAGGCTGACCTGATGAAATATATATGGACTAACCACATTGATTTAAGAACCAAGAGGGGAAAAGACCAATTTGTAGGCTGCTTAAATTTTCATATGATTTAAAACACAATAAAATTCAAAGCTATAAATAATTATAAGGGTAAGCGTCTAAAGTTTCAATCCTGAAATACAGCAAGCAAGAAAGGAAAATAGTAAGCAAACAACAATATTTGTATTTGAATTTATGCAAAAGTTACAATTTTTATAAAATCTTTAAGAAAAGATATGTAATCTCCTGACTCTTCTCTTCATGAATGTTCTTGATTTGATGGAATACTTGCGGCTCAACATTTGGAGCGAAGACTTCTTTGTATGCAGAAGACTTGCAGATCGTCACTAAAGAGAAAGGATTCTCTATGTATTTCTGTATGTGTATCCTTCTTTTTCTTCCTCTCCTCTTGGTTTTATGAAGACCACTTTATATAGACTTGAGCTAGGGTTTTAGGAGTATTTCGTTCAAGCAATTTTGGCTCTTGGAACATGAGTTGGGCTCATCTTGTCAACTTAATGGACTGACCCAAATGTAATTTGGATTTTATTTAAGTCATATATTTTGACTTAAATATTATTTCGACTTTATTAACCATTAATTTGACTTGATCAATATATCATAAATTTATGGATAAATCCAAAATTTAATATGAATTTATCAATAAAATTTCACATCAAAATAGTTGTTTTGAATAATATAAGTGTAAAATAATGCAATTAAAATACCACAAAGATCTGATAATATAAAAGTCAAGAACTTCTAAAATTGAAAGATAAATACATAAATATGAAATAACTCACGATAAATAGAAAGTTCGATGAAAGATAATAAAATTGAAGTTCAAAACTGTGAATCAACCAACAATTCACCTTGCTAATTACTGCTCATCTCTAGACGAATAGGAAACATCCAGGAACATTCATATTTTAATTTTATGGGAACGGATTGATTAAAGTACTACTTATCTCTTTCCTACCAATGAACGAGCTACACTTTGTGTAGCGCTTAAACAGGTTTAAATTTAAATTAATAATAATATATTAAGCGAAATTTCATCTGGTGGAATTTGGGTGGATAGAATATACATAGTAGCATGGAGATAGAAATATTGTTTATGTTAGACCCTTGACTCAAATACATCAATACTCGAGAAGCAAGCTTTCATTTTATCCATGCCTTCCTAATATGGTGAATGACATCATCACCGATGTCCCAATTACCCTGGAATACAAACCTAAAACTATTTCGCTTGGAAATAGTCTATGGGATAAGTCTAACTTTCTAAACTTCTCGTCAAAATATTTCGTTTTGATCCTGCTCAATCTGAATCCTTTAGACTCCACGGTCTATCTTCAAACTTCTAACCTATCATTAACTTTGTCTCATGCCTTATCCATTAATACTATGTCATCCACAAATAACATATACCGTTAAGCTCATTCATCACCAATGCGAATAGAAAAGGACTAAGAATTGATTCTATATAGCCCTCCACCATTCTAAACCAATTTTTTGTTCCATCATACATGTTATTTATTATCCTAATAAATATACACATTGTGACACCCTCACACTTTGTCATAAGGACTGTGTCAAGTTGAAATATTATTGTTGTTTTCGAAATGATTACTGTTCCTTGATATTTTTCTATACGGTGCCGTTTAACGGCACGTAACCTTTAGGAATAAAAATCATCTTTTAGACTCTTATACAAATTACAATTGACAATTCTCTCCCGCCATGACCACACTCCCTATCCTCTTCCCTTCACTTTCTCCTCCAAACTCCATAAACAGTCGCTCTCCATTTCCACTTCTTCACATACAAACCCTACAATTCTGCTCCGTCAAGTCAATCCAGAAGAATCCGTCCACTTCTAAATCTAGAATCTTCTACAAGTTTCCGAGCTCAATTTTTCCGGCGGAGTCTCAAGACGAAGATGAAGACGAAGACGAAGATGACGAAGATGATGATGATGAAGAAGCAGCGGAAGATTACGACGACGTTTATGCGGAGGTTTCGGATGGAGGCGAAGACAGCGAAGATGAACTGGAAAGTTCCGTTAGTAGTGAAATATTGAACATTGAGGAATCGAGAAGACAGAGAGTTGAGAAGCTGAGGAATGAAGTTAGAGAGTTTGGTGATGGAATTATTGATGTGAATGAACTTGCCTCTATTTACTCTTTTCGAATTGACAAATTTCAGGTTAGTTTTTGTTTTATTTTTTCCTTACTTAAAGTAGAAATAATCAGTTTTGTTGTTTATTTTCTAGTTATGTTGATATTTTGTGCTAAATTTTTGTAGCGATTGTCGATTCAAGCTTTTTTGAGAGGTTCATCTGTTGTGGTGTCTGCACCTACAAGTAGCGGCAAAACTTTGATTGCTGAAGCTGCTGCAGTTGCTACAGTATCTAGAGGAAGGAGACTATTCTATACTACTCCTTTGAAGGCTTTATCTAATCAGAAATTTCGAGAATTTTGGTACGGATGTTTCTAAAATATACTCCCTATCTTCTACTATTTCATGTTTTATATGATTTGCCTCTTGTCAAAATTTATCATGTTTCCCACTATAGAGTATTTATGTTTATTTTGTGGTACTTTACAGTGAGACATTTGGTGAAAGTAATGTGGGGCTTCTCACTGGAGATTCAGCTGTTAATAGAGATGCTCAGATTTTAATTATGACAACTGAGATTTTGCGCAATATGCTGTACCAGAGGTACATTTCAATGGGTTTATATACTGTTGCATTTTAGTTACTAGAAACTGAGTTTAATAGCATGCTGATTGCTTGAAAAGAGAAAAAGCTTTTTGTATGTGACAATCTGGTTTAGCTTTCTTGTATAGAAATTTCAAAGACTCAAACAAAGCTGGCTATGTATCTATAAAACTGTTATTGAGTTCTAGATTTATAATTTGTGCAATATGTCTGCTAAGCAAGCAGTCAACAAAGAAAACATGGCTTCGCTTAAAAGTTAGAAAAAAGAGTTTGAAGGATGAAGAAACTGTCAGACTTTTCTTCTACTTATTTACTTGTTTTATTCATTCCTAAATTTACTACGGCATTACACTTCACTCTGCAGCGTAGGGATTGCTTCCTCAGATGGTGGTCTTCTTCATGTTGATGTAATTGTTTTGGATGAAGTTCACTATTTAAGTGACATATCTCGGGGTACTGTTTGGGAAGAAATAGTATGTGTCTTTTGAATGTGCAATTCTTTACATCTCAATTTGTCAGTAGCCTCAGTACCAATTTTCTATATTTACTCCCCTCTTTCTGTGTTTAAGGTTATTTATTGCCCAAAGGAAGTTCAACTTATATGTCTTTCAGCGACTGTTGCTAATCCAGATGAGTTGGCTGGATGGATTGGTCAGGTATTGCAGTGAACAAATTCTGATTGCACCAGAAGTTATATTCATCTATATCTATTGCTTATATATACACTGAAGCCTATCTGTTAAATGCTTCTCCAGTCTTTTAATTTTGTTGCTGTCTCCAAGTTGTACTATTCAATTGAAGTTCTTTTGGGCTGGAGTGTCTTTTTCTTCTTCATTCATAGTAGTAGAAGCTAAAAAGATTAATTTGTCCTCGTAGTGAAAGTTAGAGGGTGTTTGGATTGGCTTATTTTAAGTAGCTTTTGGCTTTTAAGCTCTTTTTTTTAATTTAGGAGGTGTTGGGAAAGACAAAAAATGCTTATAAGCACTTACTTTTAGGCCAAAAATTTCAAAAATAGGCTAAAAACCACAAGTTGTGTATGGCCATCTTATGGCTTTTAGCTTTTAGCTTATAAGCTCCTTAAAAACAGCTAATCCAAACACCCCACATAATCTAATGACAAGAAAGAACAGATTGTGTATTCACTTCTCTAATTTGACGATCTTTCAAGATTCATGGTAGGACGGAGTTGGTAACATCAACCAAGCGTCCAGTTCCATTGACTTGGCATTTCTCCACAAAGACAGCTCTATTACCTCTTCTTGATGACAAAGGAACAAGCATGAATAGGTAGGATTTTCCCCTTAACTCTTTCATTGATCTTCTCGTCTTATGTTTATCAGTGGCAATGTCATGCATAATGTTTTGTTTCTGGAACTTATAGCACTCACTGAATTTGCACTTGATTTCCTTTGTAACATCGGAATGACTTGTAGCATGTATTGCTTTACTTGTGATAATATTTTTCAAAGGTCATAATATATGCATGATTCAAAAATCAATATCTTGGTAAACTACTGATTCCCAGGTACTAGTTCATTCAGTTTAAGAGTTTGAGCCCCTGTTCTCTCTTTTCACAGCATATAACTAAATAACTTATATGTTGTTGAAGCATGCCACATACATTTTGAAGTTCAAAAGATTGTATCTACAAATTTTCCAAGAACTATATTTCAGCTACATATGATGGATTGGCTGAAAAAGAAAAAACCTGTGGCGGCATGTTGCAAACAAATCGTAGTGGTGTGAAATGTTTTCGATAGTATTTGGAGGACAAGTATGAATAACTTACCCAAGAAGGTGTTGAAGTTCTCATTTTTAATTACCTTGGTCTGACTGTGCAGAAAACTGTCACTCAACTACTTACAGTATGATGAATCCGGCAGTGAACTATACAGGGAGGAGGGATCTAAAAGAAGAAAATCAAGAAGACGTGAAAATGATGTTCGTCCCCTTTCAAAGAATGATATAAGTAATATTCGACGCTCACAGGTATGCATAGAAGCTTATTCAGTATGAACTTTGTTTTACAATGATCAACCTGAATCTGTAACCTCAGCTTTCTCTCCTGTGTAAGTAGTCTTCCCTGGACGGCCAACCACATTAAGAATCTGTGTTTAGGAAGTGCCATTGACGTCCACACTAGTGCAGCCAACTTCCATGTAGGTTTATATCCTATAATTGCTAAATAACTCTTAGAAATAGAATAGGTGCCATTAAGAGTTAGCATATATCTTCCTTGATTGTACCAACTTTGCATTTCCTCTTTAAGTGCATTAATTTTCCTCCAATACCAACTACTATCAATGGGAGGTTTGTGGTTCCATATAGAATCAGTCTTCATATATGTTTTACAAATGTTATTGCCCCTTTTTTAGATAATTTGTTGCAGCATTATCGTTTTTACCAAAATTATTAAAAGATTGTCATTTTCATAGAAAACTGTTAATATAACTTATATCCTGAAATTTCCTGACTAGTAACTGATAGATATTACTATCTTCAAAAAATTTAGTTACAAAGTCATATTCTCAGGTACCTCAAATTATAGACACACTGTGGAATCTAAAGGCAAGGGATATGCTTCCAGCAGTTTGGTTCATCTTTAGCAGGAAAGGATGTGATGCAGCTGTCCAATATCTTGAAGACTGCAGGTTACTGGATGAGTGTGAAACGAGTGAAGTTGAACTGGCACTCAAGAGGTTCCGTATTCAATACCCTGATGCTGTGCGTGTGTCTGCAGTGAAAGGCCTCCGCCGAGGAGTGGCTGCACATCATGCTGGCTGTCTCCCCCTTTGGAAATCATTCATTGAAGAGTTATTTCAGCGAGGTCTAGTTAAGGTTGTCTTTGCTACTGAAACACTTGCTGCTGGCATCAATATGCCTGCTAGAACAGCTGTCATTTCATCTCTCAGCAAAAGGGGCGATAGTGGACGAATCCAGTTAAGCTCAAATGAATTATTCCAAATGGCTGGGCGTGCTGGTCGTAGAGGTATTGATGAAAAGGGTCACGTGGTTCTTGTTCAGACTCCTTATGAAGGGCCTGAGGAGTGCTGCAAAGTTCTTTTTTCTGGGCTTCAACCTCTTGTTTCACAATTTACCGCCTCGTATGGAATGGTGCTTAATCTCGTAGCGGTACGTACTTCAACCTGAGCCTCCTTGACTCATTTTATTTTTAATTTCACGATATTATGTCTTCTTATTCTCCAGGGGGCCAAAGTTACCCGTAGATCAACTGGGTTAGATGAGATAAAAGTCACACGAGCAGGACGGACTTTGGAAGAAGCAAGGAAGTTAATTGAACAGAGTTTTGGTAATTATGTTGGAAGCAATGTCATGCTTGCTGCAAAAGAGGAGCTTGCTAGAATAGAAAAGGAAATAGAGACACTTACTTCAGAAATCAGTGAGGAAGCGATTGCTAGAAAGAGCCAGAAGCTCTTAACGCAGTCAGCATATCAGGAGATTGCTGAACTCGAGGAAGAATTAAGAGTAATTTCATTACTGTTGCTCTTGATCTTTTATTGCCTCAAATTAGACAGTTTTTTTCCTGGCAAATGAACATTCTTTTTCATTGCTTATCAGATAAAAAGGTTTACTTTCTGGCCTGAAAAGCCTGTAGAGTGCCAGTTTGTATGGTGAAACTATTTCTACCTAATTATTCAGTATAAACTATTAGTTTTTTTTTTTTTAAATATTCTTTCAAGGTTCTTTGTCTAAAGGTAGGGTAAGGTCTGTGTACACCCCACCCTCCCTAGTACTTACTTGTGGGATCACACTGGGTATGTTGTTGTTCTTTGTCTAAAGGATGGTTTTCTAGTTACACTGGCCTGTATGCTTCAGTTTCTGGAAGCACAATAATTGAAAAAGGCTCTTATTCATTGAGTGTCATTTCTAGTTGGCGTCCTGTTGAAAAGTAATCTAGTTTTCAGCATGTCCTACACTGTTTTCAACCACGATTTCCTCCAGCTCTAGTAATTTTAAAAGCATACTGAAAACATTCTAATGGTGGTCATTGTGCCTACCTTTTCCAGGCTGAAAAGCGTCTTCGAACTGAACTCCGAAGAAAAATGGAGCTGGAAAGAATGTCCTCGTTGAAACCTTTGTTAAAGGAGATAGGAGATGGACACCTTCCATTCATGTCTTTGCACTACACCGACAGTGACGGGGTACAACATTTAGTTGCTGCTGTTTATCTGGGGAAGGTTGATACTTTGAATACTGAAAAGCTTAAAAGTATGGTAAGCATATGTGACCCCTTTTTTTTTAGTTTAATACTAGTTAGTATGGAAGCCTTTGTGTCATCAACAAGTACAATGTTTGATGCTTACTTCTGCCTCCAAAGATGCAATTAGCTTGTATATTCAGCATTTGATCTGCAAACGTCTTGTTGCATACAGTAGAAAGCTCTGTTGTAGGTGCTTTGCTCAATTGCAACTAGTAGAAAGCTTTGTTATGACCTTAATGCAGTTCTTGCTCTTTGTTGTTGAAGCTAATAGGCGACATGTTTACTATATTGTATAATTCCCTGCAGTTTTCCATGTTTGTAAAGCTTTTGATTTCTCTTCCATGTTCTCCTATTCTGACTTGAGTGTGGGGGATCATGTTGCTATCATATTATATATTCTTAACTCTTTGTCTAAGATCAACCGGGCAATCAATCAATCAACTATTCTTATCCCAAACTAGTTGGAAATTATCTTAGATTCTATGGTGCTAAATATCTTGTTGAAAGAGTCCCTCTTTCTCTCTTTCATATCTTCCAAGTCATTTGGTTTATGCCTTATGCATTCTCCTTCAAATTGAGGGAATAAATGGTCATTATTATAGTGCATTCTGTTAGAAAAGGATTAAGAATAGTATTGTATATAGTGTCCTACGTGGAATAGGATTGTAATGTTGTGTCTATAAGATACTCTCATGAGATATTGTTACAAAATTTGTGAAATTAAGTGATCAGCTTGCATATATTTTCACCAAGTTCCTCTGCGGTTCTCGTATTAGTTACAGTTGTAACAAGCTCGGACCATATGACTTGTATGCACCAGCTTGAAGGGGAGTGTTGTAGGATAGTTTAAAGTGTCCTACATGGAAAAGGACTGTAATGTAGTGTCTATTAATAGGCTAAGTGTAATAATGTAGAATACACAATTCAATAATATTTTTCTCCTATATTTCTCACGTATTCCATATAAGATTTTTATGGTTGGAGTTGCTATGCAAATTTCTAGTCCTCTTAAAGCTGTTTGTGATTATACTACTGCAGTTTCCTATTAAAGAAAAAATTCTCTCTTCGGTTACCTACTGTACAGTAGTGGGAATGTGTAATCCTTCTTCTTTTCAGGTGTGGGACAATGAGGCCTTTGCATTAAAGACAGCAGTGGAAAATTTTGAACTTGGTGATAATGGAGGTGAAGATGTTAAACCGTCTTATCATGTGGCTCTTGGTTCAGATAACTCTTGGTATCTTTTCACAGAGAAGTGGATTAGAACGGTTTACAGAACAGGCTTTCCAAATGATGCCTTAACTCTTGCTGACGCCTTGCCTCGTGAAATTATGGCCGACCTTCTTGATAAGGCAGATATGCAGTGGCAGAAGTTAGCTGTGTCTGAACTTGGAGGTCTATGGTGTATGGAAGGTTCTTTGGAGACATGGTCTTGGAGTTTAAATGTTCCAGTCTTGAGTAGTCTATCTGAAGATGATGAGGTACCCTGTCAATCAACTTCATTTTCGGGTGTGATTGTTTTTCTTTTGTTGAATGCTTTTTATCTAATATGGGCATTTCCTCCTCAAGTTGATAATTGTTAGCATCTGCTTTTGCATTTCATGTTTATTTTGGGTCTGCGGGGTGGGGGTAAGGGTGGATGTGGGAAGGAGGGACGATGGAGAAACAGTTGAATACGTTGATCTTCCATTTAGCATAATCGTTTATTAAAAAGTAAAATTTTCTTGTTCTTCGCCAATAGATATTTGTATATGGAGTCATAAGGACCTCATATATATATTTATTCCTGTGTTTAGGATTGCTCACTATAAAGAGTAAGCAAGAATAATTGTCTTTTGCTTTACTGATGGTATTTGCATATTTAATGTTCTCCAGTTTGAGATTTCGCTCACGTGTAGTACTCTGGTTAGAGTTGCTACTGTGTATACAGCAATTAGTTTTTCTTGGTGAATTGCCATTGGAAGTAAGGACAACCTGTGGTTCTTCTTTTGGCTGAACTTTTTAATGTTTGGACTTAGGACCGCTGTTTATACTGTTCCTTGTGTTACTCTCATCATTATTTATTTTGCAAGTTCCAGTGATAAGAACTAATGAACACTAACATAGACTTGCTGGTCCTGAAGATCAGCTGCCATGGATGATTATGTGACATACAGCCACCGTTGAAAACATCTTTCTGTTATAACCTTTGACATCGTTTCTTAAAACTGCAGATTTATACTTCAAGTGTAAATGATGATGGTCCATACTAGAAATTATGGAATCCTTGAACAAGGCATGTTTAGTTTCTGTCTTCTTTTTTTTAATTCTGTGTAGGGACTTTCAGCACACTGTTTGTGCTGTTGATATATACAAAAGTTACCATTCTCAAAAGAAAAATGCTTAAAGTGTGGTACTTCTAATTGACTTATAGGTCTTCAGAATCACTTATCTGTGTCTCTCTCTTGCAAACATCTACTTACAAAAGCATAGCATGTCATAAAATAACTAGCGTCACATGATATATGATTTGCTTTCTTTTTAGGTCTTAAATCATGTGAGACACCAAAGTATTGAGCCTAACTTGTACACTTTATAAATCTTTTTGCTGATGTATTATCAGGTCTTGCAATTATCTCAAGCATACAAAGATGCAGTAGAATGCTATAAGAGCCAAAGGAATAAGGTCTCTCGTTGCAAAAAAAGGATAGCTCGTACAGAGGGCTTTAAACAGTATCAGAAGATAATTAACTCAGCTAAGTTCACTGAGGAAAAGATTCGCCGGTTGAAGGTTAGGTCGAAGCGTTTGATTGGTCGTATAGAGCAGATTGAGCCAACTGGTTGGAAGGAATTTCTGCAGGTATATTACTGCTTATCTTCTTGTCACATGCCATTGATTATACTCTCTGTTCTTGTGCAACTTTTCATCCTTAGCCAATTATGTCTGCTACAGGATCCTCATATTGGACATGATTGAATATTCAGGCTCTTCTATTGTATAAAATCTGTTTTATCCTCAAGCGTGCATACTATTCTCCTATGTTCTTAAACACCATGCTTTAAGACCATCTTTGACCCAAATAGAAAGAGAAGAAGTTATCATAGTATTATTTTTAAGAACTTATTCTTGTTGGTCTCCTTCATCATTTTCTGGGGATTTGCTTGGAGATTAACTTTTTGATTGGAAGTTTAGAAATGTTTGCTAATTATCAGGAAAGAATGAATAGTTTACTTCAGTGAACTGTGTATTTCTGTAGTCTTTGGGGAAATCTTTTGGGAAGCAGCATTCTCTTTCGCAAACCTCCACTCTAAAATTATACGACACTTCCCATTTTGGTACTTCTGAAATGTTGACGCCAATAAATTTTAGAATTTTTATAATTTCAAGAATTCAGATTCATTAAAGTAATCCCTACTTTGAACTTTTGAAGTTGTGATTTCTCTATCAAACTAAATTTCATTTTTCTTCCATTATCATGACAATGCTATAGAAAGTCAAATTAAGATCTCAAACTCCATATCTAGTCAAAAAGGGTCATAGGAAATGAAATGGGTGGTCTGCATTATAAAGGAAAGGATTGAGAGGACATTTTTGTGATGTTGCCTAGCTGGATAACTGAACTAGTAATTCTTTGTTGATATTTCTCTGGAAACTGCATTAAGCATCCACGACTCATTGTTATTTTACTTGGTCTGGTGACTTTCTTGAGACAGTTTTCCTGTTGAGATTG
Source organism: Solanum pinnatisectum (assembly GCA_035578085.1). Taxonomy (NCBI): domain Eukaryota; kingdom Viridiplantae; phylum Streptophyta; class Magnoliopsida; order Solanales; family Solanaceae; genus Solanum; species Solanum pinnatisectum. The sequence goes on along the minus strand of CM069080.1, from coordinate 5,516,164 downwards.
AATCCCTTATTAGGTTGTTTCTTTTACCAAAAAGCAGAGAACTAACTCATCCTCAATGTCTGGCAGGTCAGCAATGTTATACATGAAAGTAGAGCATTGGATATCAATACACACGTCATTTTCCCCCTAGGTGAAACTGCAGCTGCAATTCGAGGAGAAAATGAACTTTGGCTTGCGATGGTTCTTCGAAATAAATTGTTGCTGAACCTAAAACCTGCACAGCTTGCTGCAGTTCTTGGTAGTCTAGTTTCTGAAGGCATTAGGCTTCGGCCCTGGAAAAATAACAGGTAGAATCTTTGTCCTCAAGGTAGAGAGTACTATCAGTCTGGTTTCAACTCCATATTTTCTGGGAGCGCCTTTATATTTTTGTGTGACTGAGGTTCATCTAGCTCTTGCATACGCCTTTCCATATGAATTTTCCTCCACCTTGTAATTAAAGGACTTGTCTTATTAAGAAAATGGCGGCTACTGCTGTTCTTTGTCTTTAGCATTTCCCTTCCCTCCTGTCCTTCCTCTTATATCCTGGGTTGAGGGATCCACAATAAGTTGCTTTTATCTTGCCCCCCTGAGAAGGCATAAAGCAGGATAGTGTCACGTTAGAGTTAAAAAGGAAAAGATGGGTTAAACACAAAAAGAAGAAAGTGCAGAGGTTTGGCAAAGTTGGTTTCCAGACTAAGAACCTAAACCTGCCTATGATCTTAATGGGGCCTGATTCAGCATAGGCTTCAATACTCATATATGAACTTGCACAGACTGCAGGTCGTAGTTGATCTGTTCATATCCCCGATGCGGCTGTCGTTTCATTAATGTCAAGTATTTCTTATGAATCTGATGCTGTCTTGAAAGATTATATTAAGTAGGAGTTTGAATATCCAGCTGAAATCTAGTGTGGCAAATTCTTGCGGAGTAAAAATTACTTATTTTGATTTCCTTGTAGAAATAATTCCATTTGCTGAGATCTGATTTGAAGTTTCATGCAATATAATCTAATTAATAGTAGAAATGGTTGGAAAAAAAAAAGTACCCAGAGCCATCTTACGGAAGAGACAGTATTTCACTTTGACTGCACTCTAGTTTGAATTACACTTGCTTCTCTCTGTTGTGTAACTTGTGTCCTGGTGATTTCCAGAATTTTTTTTCGATAAGAAGGTGAACCATATTTTAGATGCCATGTTGTTTTACTTGTGCTTGCCCTCAAGACTATCTGGAATTTGGAGATTGGTTGCTCTATTTGATAGCTGGATAGTTGTATTGTGGTAGGTACTATATGAAGGAGAAATATTTTTGGGTTTTTGAAATAAAGAGGTTCTTATCTGTTTTACCATTACAAAATTTGGGTGCAATTCCTCTGAGACAACTGCTTGCGGCTTCATTTAATCCAGAATTTAATGCTGAGTTCTTGCCAGCGCTTTGTATTCCTTTTGGTCCACTAGGTATTTTAAAAAAGAATTGCAGAAATCGAAGCACTTGTTTAGTGAACTTCTAGTATTAGTTCATCATAGTTGGCTTCTACTTGATCGCCAATGTTTTATAAACCTCCGTGTTGAAAAGGAAAACTCTGATAAACATCTTCTGTCTGCAGTTTCGTTTATGAGCCCTCTACCACTGTCTTGAATATCATAGACTTACTGGAAGAACAAAAAAGCTCACTTCTAGAGCTTCAGGAAAAGCATGGAGTAAATGTGAGTTTTCAAGTTGGATTGGAGCCCACTTTACGATATGTTCCAAGTTGGATTTGCACTTTATTAATGTGAAACAAATTATTCACAGATTCCTTGCTGCTTGGATAGCCAATTCACTGGCATGGTTGAAGCATGGGCATCTGGTCTTACATGGAAAGAGATTATGATGGACTGTGCAATGGATGAAGGAGATTTGGCTCGCCTTCTACGGAGAACGATTGATTTGTTAGCTCAGGTATGCATGTTATTAAAGACTATCCATCTCTTGCTCGCTCTATTTAAGGAATCCATATTGCACTAGTGTTTGCATTTTCTTGGGCGACCATTTGCAGTCAATCTTCTCCCTCTCTTGTTTGCAATTAAATAATTACTATTCAAGTTGAGAACTGAGTATTACAAAGTTTAATGGGCACACCTCTAGGCACCAACCTATATTATTAAAGAAAGACAGACGATCCTAACTTAAGCTAAGTTTCCTATTTTCGGTGATTATGTAACTCCTTATTTTCTGTTTTTCATTTCATTTCTTTTTTTTAATAGTTTTTTTTCCTGTTTCGTCTTGCTACTCTGCATGATTACAGGTTCCCAAATTGCCTGATATAGATCCACTGCTGCAAATCAATGCCAAGAGTGCCTCTAACGTAATGGACCGGCCACCAATAAGTGAATTAGCAGGATGATATTCAAACAAAAATTCATCATCTCCTTAAGAAGTCAATCTCAAAGGCAGGTAACAATAGCCACTGTTCCTTGAGAAAAATAGAACTTGATCAATTTAGTTTCTGTTGACAAGGCTTCAAGTTAGTGAATTTCTCAGTTGTCACCAGCATATCGATAGATGGTTCATCCATGATCTTCATGATTCACACAGGTTAAAGTTCTTATCAACTCCCAACTCTTTACCCTTGCAAAGTAGACTCATATTCGTCTTCTTTCCGTGATACTGATTTATCTCACTGTCCTGAATTTTACTGGTTTAGAACCATTTTCAGAACGGGTTTGAATTTAACTGAGCCAGGCTCTTCCGTTGCTATAAAGAGATTGCTCAGAGCAAGAATCTAGCGACAGCATCTCGATAGCAAATCATTATTTTCCCATCAGAAGTATTAGCTGTATACATCTCTAGTAAGGAGTATCGACACTTGGTAGAATGAACGCGGTGCGGAAATGAATTATAGATTCAATGTTAAAGAGAATGATTTTCTCAGTAGAAATAGAAACACATGGCACAGGAATGAAGAATCCCACATTTGATGCAGAGGAGGCTATGCCCCTAAATTACACATTTTAGTTGATTGTCCTCCGATTTGCTTGGAGGATTGTCCTTTTTTACTTTTTTTCTTGGAGTAGCAATAGACTTAGACAGAATGGTATATGACTCGCTTTTTACAAAATGTGATTGTTGTATATTCCATAACAAGAAGCAATTTGTTATTTGTAGATTAATCAGGATTTTAGCCAAAATGTATATCAATGTGTTAATGGTACGGTTTGACTAATTCCATATAAAGCTTTATATTGTTTCTAGTTGAATTCACCCCACCATTCAACGTCAAAATTTTGATATTTTTTATTTAAACTACTATAAAAAATATTTTTTTATATAAACATTTGTTTTGTTTGATATTTTTTATAAAATAAAATTTGAAAACCTACCCAATTTTTTTTTTGTATGGTTATTAATATATTAACCTGAGATTTTTCTTGGAAAAATATAACAATCAGTTCGATTGATTCTTATAATTGACACCCATATCCAGAATTCATATGGGGCTCAAATTAATTTAGATTTCCATCACACAAGGTCTATTTAAGAGTAGGTATTTACTAGCATGATTTTTTCAAACTCAAGACTCAAATCTTAAATCCCTAGTTCAGGCTAGAGGGATTTTATCCATCTCTATCATTTTTTCTTTTTTGTTTCTAACGCGATGTTCAATATTTTGTATTTAAGTGTTGACTAATTAATGTCAGTTCATGTAGGCCTATTTAAGTGGGAACATTCCCTAGCACGATTTTTTTCATACTCAAAGCTTTAGTCCCAAACCTCTCTGTGAGGGTGAAAAATCCTATATATCCCAATGATTCAATATAGATCATGAGTTTCACCATCATATTTTATTGTAGTCAACCTAGCCCACACAAGCTTTGAAATTTTACGAGTTGAACTAACTCACTATGATGACGGGTCATAAAATGATCAATCCAACCCAATCCTGAGCTATGTTGGATCAGTCCACCTTTCCTAAAATGTATATATTTCTTTTATATTTTTTAGAAGTCTCGAGCAAAGTCTTGAACAAATATTTTTCAAACGGTTGAGCAAAATTTTTGATATGTTTTATGAAAAAAAATTCTTGATATATTTTGTAAACTGAGAACTCTTACCACTTTTTTTGTTAATATGTTTCTTATTACGTATACATACACAAGTGTTTCTCTCTTGAAAGAATCCAATCTGCATGACAAATGATACTTGAGATATAAGTAAGCATTTCAAATGTGTTCCATTTTAAATAAGCTGAATAAATGAAACACAAGATGAAGAAATTTTTTATTTTGCCATCTATTACACCTAATTGAAGATCTTCCCTAGAAGACTCAATTATTGACCCTTCGTATAAACTTAATACTCCTTCCATCCCAAAATACTGGTCACGTTTCACTTATTGAGAGTCGAGCCAAAATGATTTTTTTGCCAATCAGGAAAAAGAAAAAGGTACATAAATGCAGCAAAGGGATTTACTAAAATGTAACAAGAAACAGATCATGGAATTGATAATTTGAGTGTTTTTACTATAGAGAAATGAAAAAATATATACATCAATCTGGGAACAAAATTTAGAATTGACACATCCTACAAATTTTCCGAGCTGTTAGCTGGATCATTTATTCAATAGGAAAAGTTAGAAAAATCTATGGTATCACTGTCCAAAATTTGAATTTCCACAAATACGAGCACGAAACAAATATCACAAGCAATGAAGTCACCTTCGAGAGCCATGTAAAATGTGTGAAATTCTACCTTTGGACTTCATTTCTCCATTTTGTGTGGTCATAGAACTATAACTATGACTACCTGAAGCTGTAGATTACCTTTCTATGCAAAATGCGCATGTTCAACTGAAAGCAATCTGCGGAAGCGTTGTATTTTATTAGACTTGTTCAAACACTCTGAATGGCCATTAGACAAAAGATTCTCCTTTAATATTCTTCGCCTTTTTCTTGAACGTATCAAGAAATCTTCAGTGTCTAAGACGTAAGAGACCTAGGCATCCAAAGCCACAAAAACAAAGTTAGCAAGAGCGACGAGGTTCTTAAGTATGTGGACTTCTGAGAATAGCTAGAGTACCTTTGATGAGCTGCATGCAATCTTACATTCTAGACCATTAAAAAATTTAAGTCCTTCCATAGCCTCGGATGTAAAAGTTTCATCTCCAACTCCTGACTTCCGTTTATTTCTGCAAAATACGAGCATGCATGCATTAATGTATGTTATACAAAAGGTCAAGAAAGTACTCTTCTATTGATATAGTACCTTGTCAAGAACACCCCAGGGTTCTCCTTCTGAGGAATGACAGAGAGGAGTTCATTGCTCATATAAGCTGCAAAATTTGGGTCCATTGTAACAGCAGACATCTCAGGCTTATCATAAACATAGTCCATGAGTTGTATGGATAGACGTGTTGTTTTAGATGACTGCAATGGAGGTAGTTTATCAATGCTACATTTGAATAGAGAAGGGAATGCTAGGTTTAATATCAGCCACATAACATAAAAAGAAGCAAAGATGTAGCAAAGACTTACACATGCTATTCTGTATATGGTCTCGTCGTGAAGAAGGGCACACACATTTTCATGGTAAACTACATCTGAAAATGTGCTAGAATTTCTTGACATTTCATATGTATATAGTTGGAGAAGTTTACCTTCCAACTCATCAGTTGCAATTGTCTGAAGCTGCATGAGATGCAGAAACTTAAAACTGTACAAGACAGCTGCATACACCAAACAAAGAGAATGACAAACACATGCACTTACCTGTTTGACAATTTTGTATATCAGCTTGTCTAAGGTGAAGAGAAGATATGACTGAGCCCCAATAATAGCTCGGCAGTCATCCTCGAACTTTGCATTGTCAGAGGAACCATCAAGCAGGTTATAAAGTGCACTCCTGAATCTGTAACATTAAAGAGGAGCTTAGTCTAATTAAGTACAGATTAATCAAAATCCACTGGAATAGGAAACAAAATACTCAAGTGACCTGGAATATGATTCAGTGGGGTTGATCGCATTCGAGACTCTCCATCTGTGTTCAGCTGATGAAGAATGTGATTTTGCTTTCTGTAGTCTTTCATACAATGTCTGTAGTTAAGAGAAGAAACGTTAATGTTGCATCATGTGAAGAATTTATATTTCATGATATTAAATAGCCATACCTGGTGAAGTCTAAACAGCACATAAAATGAATCATTTCCATAAAATATACGTGATTCCTTCTCCCTGACATGAAATATAGAAGGAACGTGCTTGGTTAGAGGCCTGGATGTATGTAGAAGGCGTTCTGAAAATGGCATAACAGCACCATATCCTTCAGCATCATGGGCATCAGCAGTACCTTCCACCTCTCCTTCACTCTCTACCTTGTTATCATTCACATCATTGTCCCCATCTTCTTCACGCTCTTCATGAGAACCTTCTCCATTAGCAGACTCACTACCTGAAACATCACAATTTTCAGAAGCATTCTCACTGTCCTCTGATGTCCCATGAGCACTCGCTTCCCCTTCTTCATCAGCATCATTCTCACATCCTCTGTCTCCACCGCAAATTTTTTCTTCTCCATGTCCACTTTGGTACAGCTTGCTACTTGAACTTCCCTTTAAACTATGCGATACATTTTGACCACCTTCACTCAATGGTGTAAAATTATCCTCAAAATCACCATTTGGAGTTAATTCACCCTCTTCTTGCTCAAGTTTACATTTTCCTACGGATTCTTCAAGACATTTCTCAACTTTGATACCTTCTGCCTTTGGGTCCACGAACCCTCCGTCCTAAAATCATGTAGGAGAAAGAGAAAAAGGATAGCTATTAGAGATGGGGGGCAACAAAGGATATACTGCAAGCTTAAATAAATATTTTCCTTCTTGTTTTTTCTTAAATGTCTTGTTTTCCAAGATTCCGCTTTATTTGATCCAAGGAGAGCTTTTATAATTTATTTATCTTTACTGTATTAGCATGCTACTGAAGTTTACAGAAACTGAGATTTCAGTCGACTGCTAAAGAAAGAATACTCTCCTGAGCTTAGAATTTTCCAATTGGAAAGAAGTTATAAAGAGACGGAGCTTACATCACTGTTAGGGCATCTTCACTGATCAGTGTTGGGTATCTAAACGGGTAACTATTCTCTGAAGGATTACTTTGGGCACTGCCCAAATCAGCTCACCAGCAAAATACATATTACCCAACCCGTTAAATTTTGGGTTAATTCTGCCACCCTTAACTGCCTGACAAGGGAGCAAGAGGCAGATAAACACAGTTCACCGCAGGATCTTAAAAATTCTTTCTTTTGGATTCATATCAGGTTATTTTGCTAGTGGTTGATCTAAAGACTGACTAAATTTTATTTCCTAATTGTTCGGCTTTCTTAGATAGGAACAGAAAAGAGATTGAGCAACGAGAACAAGTTATAGTGAGGGCACGCCAGGGGGGGGGAGGGGGGGAGAGGAAGGTTACAATGATCTAAAAGTTAAAACATAATACCTTTGAGTCATTAGACGATACTATCTCAGGTTCACATTTGATTGTGGAACCACTAGGTCTGGAAGTGCCTGCACCATGCCCTAATAATGGAAAGAGTACATCAACTTTTCAAATACTAAATCCCATGAAGAGGTGTAGAAAACACAAATGAAAGATAAATGCAGAGTAGGCAGCAGCCCATGAACCTGAAGCAGTTTCTATACAGACTCTTCCATGGCTTTCCCCCACAGTAGTGCTGTTTGAAAGCACTAGCTGGTCGGCACAAAAAGCCTCTCTGCTGAGACCAGATGCCCCATCTGCCATGTTTAGATTAGCGTCTGACTTTCCATGATGAAGGAGGTTCTTTGAAGTTGCGATTTTCAGCATTACACCATTTACATTGGGAGAGCTATCATCCTTAAACCCATTTTCACCATCTGCTATCTGAACTCTGGAAGAATTTACATGCTCAGATGTAGGCAGTTCATCTCCATTCCTGGAACTGCTTTGTCTGCAATTCATGCCCGAGCCACTAGCAGGGCTACCAACCCTTTTCCCTCCAATTGCTGTTTTATCTTTAGCATTAAGATTTTTAGCCTTTTCAACATCTACAACATCCACTTCACCCTGAGGCTGACGAGGAACACCAAATATTGGTTCCAGGAAGGTGGTCCAAATCTTCATGACTTTATCCAACTGTTCTCTTGTACAAACTTCTATACATGAATACTTGATGATTTGATAAAGGTCTTCGTGGATGTCAGAATCAGGATACTCGAACTCCAGATGTGTGATAATTGGTTGCCCATTTCCAGCAGCAACAGATAGCAGCACATCATCTTCTTTGCACTTATTTTCACTAATTTCTTTGATCTCAGCCAGCAGTGCTGTGGGGAAGAAAAACATCAGTTCCGTGAGAAATAAGCACTTGTGGCAAGAGCAAAGTTCACACAGAAACATTTCCATATAATGGCACTATGATCTCTCAAATGATCTTTTTCTACATAACAATTCAAGATGTGCTTCTACTACTGGGACAAAAATAACAGATGCTTGAAAATTCTATAATCAACTCAAGAAGTAGCATTATTGGGGTAAGGAACTACTTAAATCTCCAAATTTCTTGGTCATTAATGCTTCCGTTTTCATTTCAATACTTCAACTAGTTATTAGAATGAACTAGTTCAAAATCAGCAAAGTCATCTTACATTACCTTTAGTGCTCAAGCTTTTTGTGTCCTGCTGCTTGAAATAAAAGCTACGATGATCCAGTGATTTGTGATAGTTCTTAGCATAAATCTCAGCCCAAACTTTATTAAAATCAGAACGACACCTCGCCCACTCCTCTTGTTTCTGCTTTAAGCGAGTAAGTATAACTGGAAGGGCAAGTGGTGCATTCTTCCTCAACACATCCATAACATCAAGCCCATGGTCACCGTAAAGACGTTCAATGCACCTTAGATTCAGAGCTATACCAAAACAGTGCATAAGCATTTATGATAACAACAATTTAAATAGCAATATCAGCATTATTTATTGGTCTCTTACCAGTAAAATGTTCTTCAATACGGATATGACTATCACTTGAAATAGTATTATCATTGATCTTGTTGAGCAATTCTTCAACGCGTCTTGTTGTTGCATTGACAGACTCTAAAAGCATATCCAGCTCAAACCTATTATCATGAAAACATCACCAATTGCAAATGAGAATTAAGGAGAACTATACAATAATTGGTAGGCGGAGAAGAGATCCCTTCATCTCACATACTAGATAAAATGAAGGTTAAGACTTTAAGACCACACGCATCAAGACAACTTCCAACCTGTCATCTTCGCATCGAAACAAGCTTTCTTCATACTGGTTTTTGCGCATATGTTTAAAAGAGTAATCCTCACTTCCTGATGTTACGGATACCCAGTGATCATTTAATACTTCGGCACCAATTTCTGTTTTCTGACTCGCTAAAGGAATTGGATACTGCAGTAAGATAAGATCCATGCACCATTGTGCAAAAGATTTAGAAGACAATAATACATGTATTTAAAAAAAATAGAGTAATTTTATACAATAGATCTGTACATTCTTTGGAAGAAGCCGATAACTTGGGGAGCAACTGTCACAGTTAGAGAGATCAAGTTCATGTATAGGTTTTGCTGCGTATTTATCCTTGCTTGTATACAAGGACATCTTATGCCCTTGTGCATCTCTAGTAGCATAGGCAACGGGCCTTTCAGGTCTATCTCTTTCTTTTGTCTCACGAACTCTATTCCTTTCTTCCCACTCGCAATCTCGGTCTTTGTCCCTGTCTTCTACTTTCTCAGACTTGGGATAGGGTTCATCACTCCATAAGGACTCTGCAGTGGATTGAGATAAGTCAGAGATCTAGAGGATATACAGGGGACACAGACCCATTGTATTCATTGTCATATCTTCAAAACTAAATCTAACATCATTCTTACGTGTTTTGCTCAGAATAGCAGCAAGATATCCATCTGCAGAAAAGCTCCAAATTAGATAAAAACCTTATTAAGATCTGGAAAAGAAAACTCAAACAGCAGTAGCCCAGAAATGCAAGTGTAACAGAAATGTAAGCACGAATCATTAGCTTTTTACCTGTCCTCTCACAATGAGAAATAAATTCATCAAATCCGTCCATGAGATCTGGATGTTTCTGAAGTAAGCTGCTAACCTAATGGGAACAAATTTTCACTTCAATTACTAATTTTACTGATACTAAAGAAGCATTATAAACAAGAAATTGAACCATGTAATTGACAACTAATGTGGAAACTCCACTTGCAAGCATACAGTCAAGTCAAACCCAAAGGCATGCCAGTGGAACCACATTCTCATTAGAAAAGATTCATCAGTACGTGTATAGGCAACATATTATACTTCCGTGAATTTTCATCATTTTTTAATGGGGAGGGGGGGTGATTCAAAGTATTTAAGCAATTGATAGTTGATGACAGTCTAGACCTCAGATGTATGTGAAGATATATGAACATTGGGATTCATTGTCCTAAAAACAAAAGAATGACACATATACACAAGATTTCTCACTACAAACGAAGGTAGTGAGAAATCACTTCAAGGATATTAATATTCTTAACCAGGATAAATAAACCCAATAATTTAACCAAGCTCATTGAAAAGCAATTTCAAAGAATGAAGAACGATACCCCGGATTGTAATTGTGTTCTTGTAACTCCTTCCTTGCAATAGAAATTAAGGCACTTAAAAAATTGTTTTCGATCTCCCATATCCTGTAACCTTTCCTTAACCCGCTCACAGTAAGCAAAGCCATGGTCCTGCATACCTGCTCCAACATAAGCAGATTACGAATGAATTGAACTTAAAAATCTAATGAAGCTAATAAAAAAGAAACTTAGAATATGTTTACTGGAAGTGAAACATACATCCAGCAAATTCAGCAGACCAAATTGTTATATACCATACAACAATGTGCAAAGTCCCATAATCATAACTTTCTCAACTTTTAGACTACATGCTTACAAAATATATTTCAAGTAATTTCTATATAAGTTGATCACTTTTAAAAGTGGAACAAGAAATTTATATCAATAGGCATACTTACTGGGTTCAAACTGGTCAACAGCAACATCTCTACGAACACATTTTCTGTCCAGCTCTCTATCCTCATACTGTCGTTCCCTTCTTTCCCTTTCAGTTCTCATCGTTGTTTCTTCATATTCTGGATCAGACCGATCAACAGCATTCTCCCGGACAACTAGCGAAGTAGCCTTCTAAACAGAGCCAAAAAAATTACCCTGATTTATCTGCCAATATTCAACGACATCGGACTCTAGAAAATCATCATCAAGAAACTACCTTCTCGACATGCATGTGCCTTGCTGCAGTCATCGAAGAGCTTTTCTCATCATAACGCATGATAGGGGCCCTATGAGCTTGAGCATTACGAGCTCGAGCTGCTGCCATGGCATCAGGTAAAAAGTGGGTGAACTCTTCAAGCAAATCAGCATGGCCACGGAAAAGGTAGGAGACCTGCAAAAACATAAAGTTGCCTCACTATGCATACGAACTCAGTACTGACATTTGAAAGCAATCAAATCCCAGAATAAATTAGAAAAGATGCATGCTTTGTTTTTGTACTCATATACATAGAAACTGTCAAGCACTGGCGAGTAACATACCTCATTATAAACTTCTGCAATAGCCTTGTTTTCCTTTCTATACAAATTCAAAATATCAAGAAACGACTTATACACGAAATCATCGCCTTGAAATCTAGTCTGCAAGAAGCATGTTAGTCAAATGAGAAAAGCAATTTTAATTCAGAAAGTACCATTCATCAGTTGCGTGATGATTTACCTTTATCTTGTTTACAAAACTGATTGCTTCTTCAAATTCAACTGGCTTTTTCACTGGAGCTTCATCCTCTGGATTAGTGATCTCATATCCCTTGGGCAAAAATGTATTGAAACCCAAAATTAGGGTTCGATGCCCTTTGAATAAATCCTTCACCCTCGCTATGACACCAGAAGTGTCAATTCTACAAACAAACATTCCCAAGGAAAACGTAAAAATGATTAATCAAGCACCAAATATTGCTAAATCAATGGTAGTTAACCTATCAGGATTACTTTTCGGGGAAGTAAGGAGAGGAAGTATCGCAAAATTCTACCTTTGAGACTTGAAATCTTTCATGACATCCAGAAACTCATCATACTTGTCCCTTCTGTCCTGAAAGATTTCCTTCACTGACTTTAGATAGGAAAGCGCATCGTTTGTTGTTAGCTTGTTCGCACTACTTCCCCCCATCATTGGAGATAGCCCAGAACTGCAGTATCAAAAATAACAATACATGACAAAAGAACACATCTTTCTACAAGCTTGAGCACTTCATACAATCACATTAGTTACAATATCAATACTTAATCTGTACATATTCTAAAATAAACCAATCTCAAGCTAAAAAACAAAATCTGGAAACTTACTATTTTGCAACTAAACTAAAAAAAAATACTACTCTGTTCAGCTCGAATTGTAGGTCACCAAATTATACGTTCAAATTTTCAAAATATAACCTAATAACCTCAAAATTAAACACAAACTAATCCACAAAATTACATATTTAGCAGTTGATGATAATAAAACTTACGGTTCACCACGAGACGAAACAACAATAGAGCGTTTGAGTTGAGAACTCATCTCTACAACAACACATCTTCATATCTCTTCACCATTGTAAAAATTAAAACAAAAAATCAACGCTTTTATTTAGCTCTCCAAATCCTCCAATTAAACAAAACAATACAAAATCCTGAAACAAAAATACACATAATTACAGATCTAAACAAATTAACCACAATAATCAACTAATAATCCCTTAAACTCAACATAGATCACCTCAAAATTCTAATCAAAATCTACTAAATTACATTACTTGAAATTTAAGAAAAGCATAAAAATAATGACAAAAAAAGAAAGAATTATTACAGAGATCTTCAAACGAGTCCGTTAATGGCGGTTGAAAAATTCTCTCCAATGGAAGAAACCAAAACACTTCAAAAAAATTAAAAAACTGAGTAGAAGTGATGAATATGTAGTTTTCTTTTCAATTCTTTATAGCTTTATGGCTATGGTTATGGCTATGCTATGGTTGTAATTGATTTTATTTATTTTTGTAAAATTTTTTTTGCTAATTATTTTGAAGATTTTTTTATATGTATAATATGGAGGAAAAAAAATTATTTGTGATACATACAACAACAATATGAGAGGAGAAAAAAAAGAGAGAAGAGTTTATAATATTTGTATAAGTCTTAGCTGGTTTTTTTTTTTTTTTTTTTGTTGATATATAAGAGGATGGATATATAATTATTTTTTTGAAATTTTTTTTTATTAATGAGAAAGCTAGAAGGGAGAAGAAAAGAAAAGCCACTAATGGGGGGTTGGGGGGGAGGGGTAGGGGAGTCATTTTGACCTCTTTTTTTATGGTATCAAATGGACTCTACTTAATTAAGACCTAATTGTAGGGAATTAGGAGTTGATTAAAAGTGTAAGAAGTGAGGATTTCGGGTTGTTTGGTATGCGGACTTAATTATTTCATGATTTTATTTTGGATTATATAATTATTATTGGATTAGTTTATCCCGAAACAAAGTTTATATAGCTAATTAAATTGTAATCTCAAATTTAATTTTAAGATATTCTACTTTATCTCAGTCGCATTCCAAATAACCTTTTAGAGTATATAATATTATTGGAATTCTTTTTAGAGTCAAAACAATAAAATTATGAATGTACTATGACAAGTTATCTCGGTATTAGTAATGTAAACATAAGAAATGCAATCTTAGAAAAATAAATAAGAAATGCAAAAATTTAGTAATGTTATGGGCGTTTGACAGTGAGAATTATTTATTTATTTATTTGGAGTAATTTTTTATTTTGTATCAAATTTGTGTCTGTATATAAATTTTCAAATCCAACTTGAAATTGGATTCCAAATTTAGAAAATGCTCCAAATATATTTTCAACTCTTTTTTCTTCTTCATAAATTTCAAATAAAGTGACATCTTTCTCCCTTTTGTAAAAAGTATAATTAGTCAAAGAAATAAACAAACGACAAAGTAATTTCCACAAGTATAGTCAGCAAAGAGTGGTGCATAAGCAAGTTTATATATGTCTCGTGAAGGTGGAAAGATTGATTTCAATAGACTCTCGATTCAAATAAAATAAACTCAAATCAATTATAGAAAAAAATACATTAGTGAAGAAAGCATGCAGGAGATAATGGTGAAGCGAACAATAATAACCACAACATAATATGATAATCGAAGCAAAAAATAACTAGTAATAAATCAAAAAATAAAATAGTAGAATAATAACAGTAATGATAAGAAAAATTGGACAACGTTCAATTACCTATTATCAAACCCAAGATCATTTTCAAATTCAACTTTGTAAAATTTAGATTAAATAAAAAGTATTTAAAATTTATAACCAAATGCTTATTTAAAATTGTAATGTAAGAATTTTAATAATACAAGGAAAATAAAATATAATGATGAATATTTAATTTAAATATGTTATGTATTTGTATATAATTTATAATTTAATATATTTATTTATTTTATAAGTTCTTTTCTTACTGCCATAAGTTTTGTCATTTTAATATTTTAAACTCATCTATGATACCCTTATTACTTGTCGTCTTATTACAATGTATTATTTTAACATAATTTAAGCTGATATTGTTTATGAGAAAAATAAAACGACTAACCGAATAGTAGATAAAAAGTAGAAAAGGTCATATAGCTCATTTTATATTTTTATATATTGTTATTTGCTTATTAGTAGTATTTATTTTATTATGATTTATAGAAACAAATAGTTTTTACTGTAATTTTTATAGTAACTTCAAATTATTTTTACGTAGTTTTTTTATATGTGAAGCGCTACATAATTCAATACCTTTTACTAGTTGTTTAGATGGTTGTAAATTGTTACTCATTATATTGTTAGTTTAAATATAATATTTATTTTATTTGTAATATTCGCTAAGTAAGACGAATAAGTCTTTTGGGTAGCAATGATTTGATATGATCGCGTCGTTACCTTAATATTTCTTCTCATTTAATTACTATTTAATTTTAAAATAAATATCGTTTACCCTATCTTCTTGTAATAAAATAATATTATACAATCAATATAATACAACATAATACATTGTAAAATAATAAATAAAAATCATTGGAAAGTCAAAATCAGTACTTTGGTTCATGCATTGACTTTTACATTCACAAATGTGAAACAGATTGACAAATATTACATCTATTACCATTTTTTTCTTCAAAATTAATCAGTTTGAATTCCTTGTTACAATTTACAATTACTGTGTATTAGTGTGTATTTATATATTATAATCTGTAATAAAAAATAAAAAAATATTCCTGAAATGCAATCGTGGAATAGTTGAAATCTATCCATCATTAATTAAAGGTTTTGAGTTTAAATTTTTGAAAATGAAAAAATACAATTGGAGGCATCGATTCCATAAATAAACTTTACAATGCACAAATTTTATTTAATTGGCTTCAATAAGATTGCCAAACACCGGCGAAACCCCCCCTTCATAGTAATATAATTCAAATATAACATGTTGTTTTTTACAATAAAAAAATGCACATTTTAATTGATTAATATTTAAATATATTGAGTTATATTTCACAGAGACTTAAAATCAAATCTTATCAATTATTGAGGGACCAAAATACTATTATCCATCACTAGAATTTGGTTTGTTAAGTAGGTTATTATCAGATGACCAAAAAACAAGTAGGTTATTATGCTAAAATAAAGTAAATACTATAAGATACAAGGGCAAAATTGTCCAGAAAAACACTTTACCAAGTTTGAAAGGTTTGTGCATGCTACGGGTTAGCTAATTGGGCTATTTGGTTGACTAATTAGTAAATTTTAAGGTTAGGATTTATATATAATTTTTTTAGGTTTTTACTTGGTTATGTAAAATTATATAAACACTTATCTGGTTTAACAATATAATTTATTTCCCAAAAAGTAACGACAGTTTTTTTTTTATATAAAAATATATATATATAGACGGTCAAAATATTCAACTTACATATAACTTGCATATAATTGTGTTGATGTATATCATTTGTATGCAACGTGTATATCACTTTATATCCGGTGATATATTGGAAATATAAACATCACCATTAAAATACATACAACTTATTTATACATCGGGATATGAACGAAAAAATAGTATTGTTTTATTCGTCTCCTTCGAGTTTCAATTTGAAATTTCTAAAAACAAAAAAAAGTTAATCAAATTAAACTCCTTTAGAATTGACATATGCACTCCAAATGATATGCTCAATTTTGCAATAATACTTTATCCAAAAAAGTAATAATTTCACGAAATTCACTTTTTAAAGTTAAATCTTTAAACTATTTTACTGGTCGTTAATTGTATTTTTCTCGATATGAGTGTATTCGATGAAAAAGAAGAGAAAACGAGGAAAATTATAGCCTAAATGATTCAGAGAAGTCCTTACTATTTTTTACTTCTTGAATATATCCCTCTCACTAATAATTTCAATTGTAGAAAAATTAGTTTGATTTGACTGACACAATCAAAGTTACATAAGGATATTTAGACCTTTTGAATTGTTCGTGGCTATATTTAAATACGTTGGCATCATCATATTCCATGGGTAATGTTTCAATAAACAGAATTTTCAATTGCAAAGAAAAAAAAAAAATTAAAGACAAATCCATTTGAAAGACAAAAATTAAATATCAACCCGTCCAACGGGCAAAAGTGTAATTTTTATTAATTCTTTCGGTTCGTTGTTTGAATGGTTTGGGATTAGGCCCATTTAAGGCTGGGCCTCTAAGCCCTTGTCCATACATTTCCTAAGTAATTTATTCCATTTATTTATTTAGGTTTTTCATCGGGTGTTTGGTACCCGCATTGAAGCTTGATTATTTCGAATTCACGTTGCGTTGGGCTTCATTTGGGGGGAACCACTTCGATTTTTCTATACCCAACGTTCAAATTAAAGACCTCCGATTAGAATGAGCAGCCCTATCCATTACACCACATCAATTGGTGGTCATTTCCTAAGTAATTGCTTATGCCTAGAATATTCCAAACTAAGAAAATAGTCCTCCACTTGCATGCTCATAAATAATCCAACTCGATGTTTTCTCTTTCTATTTAATGTTTGATATATATATTAAAGTTTGACTGATTTAGATTTGCGTTCACCATAAAATAAAACTTATCCTATATCTAAACTCAAAACTAAGATTTCAGATTAAGAAAAGAGCAACTTTATTTGTTATCCTTCGGGGATATGCTACTTGATGTTGCTTTGGGTGCAAACTTTCTTTGACGAATTTCAAAGTAATTAATTAGCAAAAGAGAAGAAAAGAATAAACTCCAACTATGGATTAAGAATGAAATATCTTTTAATCACTTGCAAGTTAAGGATTACAACATACGTAACTTGGACTATCATGTTTTTCTAACGACTACTAAAATACGTAATTCATTATTCTAAAATAAAATTAAAAAGAAAAAAAAAAGGCTCAAATATGTCATCAAATTTTCAGAAAAGGCTCATTTATGTCATCCGTTAAAAGTTTGGTTCATCTATGCCTTCACCGTTTAAGAAAAGGCTCATTCATGCCATTATTTTTAACATTGGTTTTGCAAAACCATTTTTTACATGCAGCCAATTATAATTCGGCCACGTCATTAATTTTTTTTATAAAAAAAAAATCAAAATTCTAAACAAAAATGGAATTAAAATAATCCACCCAAGTAAAAGACCCACCCAAATTTTAAAAAGTTTCTATAGCCCATCAGTAACCCTACAGAGATTGAAAAGGCAACTTCAAGCATCTACCAAATGTGTTCATTCGCAAGGTCAAGATCTTGAAGGCTCCTAAATTCGACCTTGGGAGGTTCATGGTGATTACTCATAAGATGTCAATGTAAAGGTGGATGGACCGGCAGAAGACGTTGCAACTGAACCAACTGAAGTAGTTGATGCTTAAATATGTTAAAGACTTTCATTATCTGTTTTATGAACTTGCTTGTGGCTTAAATAGTTTTTCACTAAATGAGTCGGTACTCAGTAGGTTACCTTCAAAAAAATAACTAGGGTGGGTTACGTTATTTTAATTCAATTTTTGTTCAGAATTTCGATTTTTTTAATAAAAAAATTTAATGACGTCAATTATAATTGGCCACGTGTAAAAAATGGTTTTGCAAAATCACTATTAAAAATAATGGCATGAATGAGCCTTTTCTTAAACGGTAATGGCATAGATGAGCCAAACTTTTAACGGATGACATAAATGAGCCTTTTCTGAAAGTTTAATGACATATTTGAGCCTTTTCCCTTTTTAAAAATAAAAGGAAAAGTATTAGCAAAAAGCAAGGGGCGTGGGGGTCGCAGAAGTAACTTGGAACCACTTTTTTATTTTTTTTATTTTAATGTTAATTGTCTATAAATTGCATCGAATTAGTTATTTAACAAAAAATAACCTTTTCCCAATATATGAAATATTAAAATGTTACTTTTTTGTGTCAATTTATTTGGCTTATTTCCTTTTTTAATCTGCTTCAAAGAAGAAAGTATCCTTTTTTTTTTTATAGCAACTCTTTAATTCTAATTTTTCCATGAGGAATGTTAAAAACCATACTAAAAGACATTAATATATTTAACATATCTTTAATTTAAGATCACAATTTTAAAAAAAAAAAAAAACTTTTTTAAGCTCTTAGCCAAATTAAAATAAGATAAATAAATTAAAATCGAAAAAAGTACCCTTTAATGAGATATGAAAGGTGTTTGGTTGCTTAAAACTTAAAAGCTCATTAATTAGTTATAAAATGCTTTTGGCTTATTTTGGTGCTTGATTCGTTTGGATTGACTTATTTTAGGTGCTTTTAAGTCAAAATAACTTTTAAGCAGTTTTGAAGTGTTTGGATAAAGTTAAAAAGTGCTTATAAGCATATTTTAAAGCCAAAATAACAAAAATAAGCCAAAAGTCATAAGTTAGAAATCCTAACTTATGGCTTATGGCTTTTGGCTTATAAGTTATAAGCCAAAAGCCAATCCAAACAGGAAAGTGCTAATTTATGTTTTGCAATTATATGTATCTATGGTTGTGAGAGTGTGCCTATTTGATTGTATGATAACTTTTTTCCTTTAATGGTTGTTTTTATTTTTCTATATTGTATATTGTGTTTGGTTATTTCAAATATCACTTATCTATATGAGAGGGTTCGATTTCATGATGGACATGTAAAGAAACGTAAATTAGTTTAATGAAGGAAGTGTGAGTGACTTGTGAACGGGATTGAGAAATTTATCAATTTGAAATTTCTAACCTATGTTTATGAGTTGCGTAATGTTTTGTGCATATACTTATTGGATTAGTAATTTATCTCTAATGATTTAATTTATGTAATATCATTTGATTGCCTATGAAATTATGTATATTAAGAAAAGTTCTAGTTTTAAGTATTTTTGTGATTAAATTAATTTATAAGGTATAATGAGAAATTTTAAAAAATTAAATAATTTTAAATATAAAATGTAACCTTCGTTTAAAGCATACTAAAGAAAATTAAGCTAAAGGCAATAAGTTGGGGAACCCTAACTTAAAGAACCTATTTTGGATAGATTTTCATTTTTGATTTATAAGTCAAAAGTTATCAGTTAGAAACTCAAATTTATGACTTTTGAGTTTTTATTTAAAAAAAAAAAAATCATTTTAGCTTAGCACCGAGTGTTTTTAATCACTTTTTAAATTTATTCAAATACTCCAAAAGTATTTAAAAACTATTTTGGCTTAAAAGCACTTAAAATAAGTCAATTTAAACAGTCTCTTAGTGTTTGTTTTGATTGACATATTTTAAGCGTTTTGAGCCAAAATAACTTTTAAGCACTTTTATAATATTTTGGTAAACCAACAAAAATATTTTTAAGCAGTTACTTTTAAGCTAAAAAGGCAAAAAACTATAAGCTGATCCAAACATGCTCTTAAGCTTTTGGATTAAGAGTTATTTTGCTTTGATTAATTATTTTAGCTTTATATCCCTTATAATTATTTGTATTCCTCATAAATTAAGTTCAAACACTTAAAAAGTACTTTTCAATACTTGGAACTTAAAGCTACTTAAATTCAGTCAACTCAAACACACTCTTACAAGGTGTTAAAAAGAACTTCTAACCTTATAATGGATTGAAATTCTCATTCACAGATAACTAAGCTTTGACGAAGGAGAGGGGGAGCCTGAAATTCTCATTCACAGATAACTAAGCTTTGACGAAGGAGAGGGGGACCCTTTTCATACCAGTCCTTACAGGAGCCTAACGGAGAAATGTTTATGCCTAGTAGGGGAGACTGCGATAAAAGGATGTCTGTCTTGTTATAAAAGTTCAAATTGCTTGTCTCTTTAATTGTTGGATCCAGAGATCTAGGCCCATATACAGCCCAATTGATTGGGATATCGGATCAATAGTTTGGGCCTTTGAACAATATTGGGCTTCTATAGTTGTGAAACTTCCCCAAAAGACCTACTATATGGATCTTAGTTGGTGTTTGATGGATCCAAATCTATTAGTTCTTGTATAACACAAATACACGATAATACACATTCTGATATAAGTCTTATACATAGAATTTAACACCGTCAACAGCTCCATCCAAATATTGCCCTTTTAATTTCATACTCAATTTTGTTTTCTTTTGGGAAATTTAGCTCAATTTTTTTTTGCCTTTTGGCTTCGGACTCGTGAAATATTACCTCACATAAAATTTTACTTATATTCCCTTTGTTTCAAACTAAGAATTCAAAACAAAATTTTGTATGTTTTTTCGACTATCAATATATTCTGCTTCTTAATAGTGTTCAATTCTAAAAAAAAAAACATTCATTAATTAGGGGTAGCTTGATAAACAACACACTGTATTTATTGATTTCATAATGAACGTGTTTTTTGGTAAATTAACACTTATTTTAGAACAAAGAGAGTAATATAGAAATCTGTCAATTATTTTTCTATTTAGGTTTAAAAATCAAGTTTCTGATTCAGCTTGCTTCCAATTTTAAGCAAAAAAGTTATCCGATGCTCGAAAATATACTTCATTTATACCAGCTTTAAGAAAGAATCGCACCTTAAAGGGTACAATGTTGACAGTTTATTTCGATGCAAGTATCAATGTCTATTTTAACACACTTATTTCAAAACGCAACAAGACAAGAATCTCTTTATGATGTATTATTATATTATGAAGAAGACCCTAACAACCACTTACTATTTATAGACTTACAATTACGATTGTCGGCACACTTATTTAATCTCACCAAATTAAGTTTTGTGCTTTAATAAAGTGGGAAACAAATAAAGCATTACCAATTTTATCCCACAACCACAATCTCAAATTGGCATCTAAGAATTGATTTATCCTTTTACATTTTTTTTTAAAAGCATGTACCAAGTATTTCGCGTTTACGTAGGATCGACAGATTAATTGCTTTCTAAGTTATATAATAGAGATAATTTATCCTGAAGCAAGTTCTAGTGATAAATTTTACGATTTGGCTTAAGAAATAGTTTTGTTATAGTGAACATATGCCATTGTTATCTAATCCATGAAACTTGTGTAAATATGACTTACCATTTCCTCCATCTCATGTTTTACCTTAAAAGATTATCCAATAAGAATATCATCTTAGAAATTCAAGAATAAAGTTGATAATTATTTTCAACAATAACACTTAACATTAATAACACATACTTTTTTTAAATACCGCTCAATATTTTCTAAAAAAATCTAACAAATAAGAGTAACATAGTAAACTATACTTTGTACTCATTATGTTTCTTAATGACGTAAAAATAGTTAAAACAACAATTAAAATAGGACGGAGGCTAGAGTAAGTTGTTAAGCTTTATTAAAGTGAAAAACAAATAAAACACTACCACTTTTATCTCAAATGAGCATCTGATAATTGTTTTTTATGTGACTTCTCATAGCTTTATTGAAAAAAAAAAATGATTAAAGTTTGTTGAAAACTCAATTATGGTTCAGTCTCTTTTAATGAGTAGTTGTTATGAAAGCTGAAGGAATAGTTCTACCAACCGCATTAGGAAGAATAAAACAACTTAGTTTTTTTAACTATATTTATTAAACAAGAAATATTTTCAATCATAGACTATAACTTTGTACTTAACAATTAATCACTCAAAAGTTCCTTAATAATTGTGTTGCTCCCTATTTATGTAAAACTTGTCCATCACTTGAAAATTGAAAGCTGAGACAAAACAAGATCTAAATCAAAAGTCAATATAATAGACTACTAAGTGGTACTCTTAGCCAAAATAGTAATGACAAATATCCACTTGACTATATGCATTCATTTGATTGAGTTTTAGGATTTTAGGTCTTAAAATTAAATTCACATCTTTACATGGTATCAGAGTTAGATCGATCCCAATCATATGCTCCACCGATGTCATTCTTGATCCACGCACCAGGCTTCTCGCCCTGGACGTGACTGTGGGGGTGGGGGGTTAAGTCTGCCACATCGAAGGGGAATGAGTCACTAGGTTTTCTTATACGAACTTGAACAATCTTCCTCTTATAGATTAACTTTTGAGGTTAAATTAGACACACGTCTCATATCTTTAGATAAGTAGACAATTTGAGGAGTCACAATCATGATAATGAATCAAAAATGGGGTTTCAACTATATTCTTGGTGATGGTCCTCATGTGATAAATATAAACAAGAGAGCCAAAAAGTTCATTGAGCATAAAAAGATAGACTTACATGAAAAGATGATGAATGCCTACAACATCCATGATTAATGTACACATGAAGATAAGCTTGAAATGGGGACTTATCATACGGAATTGAATGGATGAAATTTCTAGAGAATCATGTGACTTATTGTAATGACCAAACATATTTTCCTATATGAGGGAATGTCTTTATAGCATTTGCTTCTCTTGATATTGATTTTTCATATTATGTCCCTTACTTACTCTTTTGTCCTACCAATTTTTTTTTTTTCATTATCATGACTCTGATTCGAGACGTCTAGTAATATCTAATATCATAAATGCATAATGATTATAAAGATTTAGTTTTTGTTATTATAGATCAACTTAATCTGACGGTATAAAACAAATACATATACCATCAATATGTGTACAACATAATTTTTATTTTTTTGGTCTTTCCTTTTCCTTTTGTTTCTAATTTGATGAGATAGCGCCTACAATTTTAGACAAAATGTTTCTTATATTAATTGAGAAACAGTCTGATGAGTCAACCAACATATTTTGTTGAAATATAGGACCACATAATACCATTTATTGATAGAATTTATTTGGAATTTCTTTCATTGCTAATGCTATTTTTCATTCGATATCTTCAATGCCTCCTATTACAATGGTCCCCTCAAATTAGAAACAAGTTTAATTTAAAGCTTATAATTAGTACTATCATATATGGTTATTGGTTAATTAGTCATATCACGATTCAAGTTTATGACATGTATCATCCAGAAAAGTGCATATATACTGAATTTTGGTGTTATTTCTAGTATTTAAGTTATTCTTAAGTTTATAATTTTTTGCATATTTACCACTATAGAATAGCTTTAAATATGTAATGTCTTGACAAAGCCTATTTCCATAAAAAATGTTTGAAGCTTTATATGGCTAAAATTAAGTGGTTTTTGCTTCCCCCAGACCCCATTAATAGGCATTGCAGTAGTGCCACTCCCACGTACTGATGCATATTATATAATATAATGTTTCTATTATTAACCAAAAAAAAAAGTGGTTTTTGCTGAAGCTTCATTCATATTTGGCTAAAGTTTAATCTTTTTGCCTAGCTTTAGTCATTTTTGTCTTTAAGTACAAATATTTTTTACTGAAATTCATTCACATGAGGCTAAAGATCAAACACTTTTATCTGAAATCTGACAGAAATGTATGAACTTCAACCATATATTCTAAAGTGAGAAAACTTACCATTTCAAATGATTTAATATCAAAATTGTATCAATATAAAAGTACGTATATATTTGATTTATATTGCTATTGGTACATTATTTATGTTTAGGTAGAGTGGGCCTCTAAATTGAGCACTATGCATCGAGCGAATTCATATTAATCAGGTCAGTAAATTTTCGAAAAGAAAAAAAGCCACTTAATGCAGTTAGTATAGTCCGATATCTTCGACTGGTGTATCTACAATTTTTCGCCGAAATTGTTTAATGGTCGGCACATATACTTCAAAAAAATTCAAAACAATTTAATTCTGGTTGTTGGGATTGACCAATCAAATCTTTTTAATTTTTTTGAGTGGATTTGGTTGAGAGAAAATTATATTTTCGATGAAAATATTTTTTTGAGAAGTGAATTTCTTTATATTTTTGAATTTTTTTCTAAGAAGGTCATTTTTCAATTTTTATTGAACTTATTTTTTTAGAAAAAAATATTTTGATTAATTAAATATCAAAAATACGAAAAATAATTTTCTCCAGATCAAACACACCTTTCGACTTTTTCAATTTTCTTGCTTCGTAGAAATAAATAATAAAGTTACGTTATGCTACAAAATTTCTGAAATATCTTTCATTTGTCGAAATTCGGAACTTACAAAAGGAAAACTAGTAAAATAATAAAATTAGTAAAATAATATGCTTCGAATATTTAAATTGTAATTTTAGAAGATAAGTTAATGTTATTTCCATTTAATATAAAAAAAAATAGTTAATTAATTCTACATAAGTGATTTAGAAGGATGATTATTGAAGAATTTTTGGTAGACGGGGAGTTTGTAATGTTCCAGCACTATCATATGAATCTATCAATTTCTTGATAGGAAACGTTATCCCTTAATAAATTTTATTTAATATCAATTTAAATTAATTAGATTCTAATATAAAGATGAAAAAAATCCAAAAAAAAAAAAGGACAAAGTATTTAATACAAGTAATAATAGCCAGTACATAAAAGTGTGGAATAAGTCAATGAATACTTGGTACTTGATTACCTTTCTGTATTTAGTTTAAATTTTGTTTGCTTCTACTGCTTTATTTAACACTGACAGTTGGAACTAATTAGTTAGTACATCACGTGAAATAATTATATGTTTGGTGAGGATATCAAATTGTAATTGATAGTTTGAATTATTAAATAAATTTTGAGGTTTGACAAGTAAGAACACGTCAGTATCAAGAATATTTTCATTTAACAATATGGTATTCGAAAATACTGGCTCACCAATAGCGTTGATCTCGTTGTGTAGGAAAATTTCTATCGAAAAAAAATTTGTGGAAGCCTCTCTCTAATAAAGGTGAAGGAATGGAGTTAGTATTTGGCTATTTGCATTGTATTTAACTTTTTGTGAAATGCTTCTAACATAAAAGTGATTATTTTTTAAATATTAATTATGTTTTAAACATCATTCCTAAAAGTGGCTATTGGTGCACAAATACCTTTATACTAAAGCATAAAATGCGCTAGGTTATATTTTTTTATTTCTCACTTGGTATTCGATTCAAATATTTTTCCGAAAGTCTAGTTATGACAATTCCACTCTAACATATTATTTATGAATAATATTTTTTTTTGTATTTCTTTGAAATCATATTTGATCAGTTCAAAAATTTAAGAATTCTTAACAATCATCATGAATGGTACGTATCAAATTATAAACATAGTCACATTTGACACAATTTGCCAATTTTACTATCGAATCACCTTCGCAATAAAATCGTCACAATATACTTTGAGTCCCCTTCTTAAAAAAAATTGTTGAAAAATAAGACTTCTATATATAACCATATGTATCCAAGAAATTAAATTTCATGTCTTTCTCTAGTAACTTTTCCCCAAAAAAAACTATAACTTCTCCTAAAATTGTCTAGACATGCTTTGAAATGTCACAATTTTAATTTCTGAAAAAAGAAAAATTGTAGTATAGTAAGAGTATTTTTAGATAAATCACAAAATTTTGGAAGATAATAAAAAAATCCATATGATAACAACAATACATGGCAATGTGCCGAATAATGTTCCAACTTCCAATCAAATCCAAAATATGTCACATGGTTTCAAACCCAAAGGAATTCTCCCTATCTTATTTCTAAATCAAGGGGATGTTAATTATATGTAACACTTTCATCAATATTTCACATTTTATCCTCGCCTTTGTTTCTCGGTATTCAATATTTATATTAGGATCTGATTAAATTTGAATCTGATCTGAAAAGTTTCACTTCCTAATAATAAAGCCGAATTTATATCTAAGTTCTGACTTTAGATATCTGATTAAGAATGAATAAATATTTACAACATCTGTTCCGACCCTTATTGGTCCTCCTTTGGATTCACGAGACATATCTATTGTTTTTCACCAACTTGGGCTTTATTTTGTGGCTTTTATAATTTTGGTTAAAAAGTTTAGAATCTATTATAGTGTAGAGTAGTCTAGTACCTACTTTTTGTTTTTACAAGTTATCACAGACCTTATTTTCTCCTTATTTATCATGTTCACATGCACCACATTAACCTTTACTTTATTTTCTTCTTTTAATGGAAGTAGTAATTGTTTCACTATTTCAGAAATTAAATGCATGATATTAAATATAATATCAAACTAATTTTTGTGCATGTGAAGCAAAATGTAAATTAACGGCTCTTTTCAATAGTAAGAGGCATTCCTCTCACATGCGCATATGTCACTACTAAAGTCTAAAAAGAAAGTAATTGAGAAATTTGTGTTATAGAATATACACGCATTTTTTGTTGAATGCATAGTACTAATAAACAAATTTTCACTTAAATATTGTAAAGCTTTCTAATTTTTTCTGTAGGAAAACATTATTATCTTTTCTTTTCTTTACCCGATTTAGTTAAAATATCTGAGAATAACTTCTTTTAACACTTTTCAATAGGAAATTTCAATTGAAAAAATAGTAACTCTTTTAGTAGTGTGTATCACAAAAGAGTTGTTTGGATGAAAAAAAATTAACGTTGATATATACAAGATTTTTCATAAAAGATGTCGATTAGGAAAATGACAAATATATCTCTGAACTATCGTAAATGGTATGCAGATACCTTCCGTCATATTTTTGGGGCATTGGTGCCCCTACCGTTCAAAAACTAGAGCATATATACCTTTTATACTAACGGACAAACACATGTCATAATTTTATCCACCGATTCGATATTTATTAAATATCGGATCGACTGATAAGATTGCGATACGTGCCCCCTATTTAGTCTTCTCTTAGAGTGAAGGGTATATATGCCCTAATTTTTTGACGGCAGAAGCATAAATATCCCAAAAGTATAACGAAAAATATTTTTGTACCATTTATAATAATTCAGAGATATATATGTCCTTTTCCCCTAGTTAAATTTTTTAAAAAAAAGTACTATAATGTCATCATGGAGTTGAATCTAATTTTTAGGCTTTTAGATCATGTTTGATCACATGACCGCAGGAGTACAAGTTCTTAATTAGATCATTTGGCAGAATCATGCATGTGATCACAAGATTAAATAATTTTATCCAATTTTTTTAAATCTAGCTTTCAAGTGTACGTACGTCAACCAAATATGACAAAGTTTTGTTACATATTTCATGCATGTATCTACCAATAAGAATATAATTGTGATGGGGTGATAAATACTTTTTCACGCTTAAATAATAGAGATCTCACGTTTGAGTTCTTTGGTGCGAAGTCGCCTTTATATATTAGGGAACACTTTATTCCTCAATATAGGACTTTTCAGCATGAATTCGAATTTAGTGGATCTCCAATATGAATATCGAATGTCGAATAAAAAAATAAAA
Source organism: Solanum pinnatisectum (assembly GCA_035578085.1). Taxonomy (NCBI): domain Eukaryota; kingdom Viridiplantae; phylum Streptophyta; class Magnoliopsida; order Solanales; family Solanaceae; genus Solanum; species Solanum pinnatisectum. The sequence goes on along the minus strand of CM069080.1, from coordinate 5,488,307 downwards.
TAAAAAATTCATGCATGCATCTTGAAGAGTGACTGGTTATCTTTTTTTTTTTTTTTTAATATTGCACAAACTCATATGAAATACTCATTACTAAATATCTCTGTTCAAGAATAATATATTTTGTATATTGTGTACGCATACCTTATTATTATCGTGAGAGCCTCGGTAAAATATCTCCCTACAAAAAAAAAAAAAATGAAATCATCTTTATATATTTATATTTGGTTTTGGCACTAAAAAGTGTAGCTGCAAATTAAAGGACAGACAAAACTTTATGGTATTATTCTTTTTTGTTTTATATGGCACAATGCCAAGGAGCATAGCATCTACCCTTTACTCCCTATTTTCTAGGATTTTTATTTTATTTTTAATTTGAACAGCTAAATACTTTTCACCAAAATAATAATAATCATATATAGGTCAAATATTATATTTTAGATGTCTTGAACATTCTTTTACAAAAATTATTGTTTCACCAATACTGTTGACCTATAATTATAAATTGAGGGGAAAAAAGAAAAAGGAGGAAGGGCCGCATATTAAGATTTCGAGATGATGTGCACATTATTATGAAAAGGTAAATTTAATCGATTTGACATTTAAGTTTGTATCATTGAAAATAGTTAAAGTTTTAAAATTATAGATCCAAAATTGAAATGCTTAATTAATTAAAACGTCAAAAGTGCTACCAAGAACCACGTAGAAAGGTGTTACCTAATTTTAGAAAGAAAAATAATACGAGATAAATATAAAATTCAAAATTCTCATCTTACTAAGAGGTGCATTTAATCATCATCGCATTATATGATATTTCGATTGTGGGTTCACATATCTATATTTAACAAAAAATTAAAAAAATATAACATTACTGTATATGATTTCAGAAGGGGAGTATGGATTCACGTAAACTCGGTGACGCCCTCTTGCATACACCTAAGAGAACCAACATGGGTGTGAGACTTTAGTGGATAGTTGAGATCCCTCCGTCTTTATTTTGAAAATCTTGAATTTGAGCTTATGAGAAAGAATATTTTTTGTTGGAAAAGTCATTTTAAAACAGAGACCTTGCAATACACGAATTTCAATTAATTTAATGAAGAAGGGCTATAAATATTTTTGAACTATTCAAATTGGGTATATTTTACTCTTCGTTATGTTTTTGGTTGAAAAATATTTTTATCAGCACGTTTTTTTTACTAAAAATGTCCTTTAATTATTAAAATAACTCAAAAATTATTATTCTTACTAACAGTTGCTCCACAACCACAAAAAAAGAGCATGTTATGATTTTTGCTCAAAAATATTTGTATCATCACGCTTTTTACTAAAAATGACTTTTAGTTACCTCAAAAATTATCATTCTTACTAACCGATTGCTCCACGACAAGAAAAACAAAGAGCCTAAGGTAATTAAACTTTATATAGAACATAGGGCAAAATGTACCTATTTCGAATGGAACAAAATTGACTCATTTTTCTTGTTTGGAGCAACCTTTCGTAAAAAGAGTACTTTTAATAGGACAATAATAATATTTTAAAGCCAAAAATATAACAAAAAATAAAATTAATTCATTTAAATAATTTTAAAAATATATTTCCTTTTCCATTAATTATAAGAAGAATAAATCCATTTACAGTTTCAACAAGTTTTCATCTACACTTGTGTCAGATCACGTGATAGCCTGTAGTTTAGAGGAAATTCAGAGTCTCCCATATCTTCCTCGCATGCCAATCATCATACATATGAGCTTTTATTTCTGGACTTTGAGTCTTATATTATCGAATTATTTGGTACGTAGATTAAATTATTTTTAAAAAATTGTTTTATAATTATAAATTTTGAATTAACTTATCTCATATAAAAGGTGGAATAAAATAAATTCAAGTTGAATAAATTTAGGGAAAATGTTCAAATATGTTATCGAACTTTGATTGAAGGCTCATCTATGCTATCCGTTAAAAGTTTGGCTCATCTATTTCATTTCCTTCGGAAAAAAGGCCCATCTATGCCATTATTTGTTAACTAAAAATATTTTTCATTTTGCGAAATCTTTTTTTATGCATGGTCAATTATGATTCGGCCATGTCATTAATTAAATAAATTTTTAAAAGTAAAACAAGTTCAATTATGTCATCAAACTTTGAGAAAAAACTCATCTATGCCATCAATTAAAAATTTGATTCATTTATATCATTTCAGTTAACAAATAATGGCATAGATGGGTCTTTTCTCAAACGAAAATAACATAGATGAGTCAAACTTTTAATGAATTACATAAATGAGTCTTTTGTCAAAGTTCAAGCCATTATCATGTTTAGTTAATGTTATAAATGAATTTCAAAATAAATACATATCATTAACCAAATATAATATAAGTTCAATACCAAATTTAATCCTAAAATATTTCATCTTATTCCGCTTACCAAATGATAATTTAGGCTCTGGCTTAGCTTTTCTTTTCACTACACTACAAATTATGTGACCACAGTATCCAACAAATTTGAAGGTAGTAGCCGGAGATAGCACGAGCTCTGAAAATGAAGAAATTCCGAACATATTCTTAACAAGTCTCACGCAAATGTGAATTTTAATTTAATTGAATTAATCAATATTAAGTAATTATATTATAAAGTCTTGATTCATAAAGTTGGATCAATCAAAAAGTGTACACGCTTAACCTTATCAAAGAATTATTCAACCATCACTCATGATAATAATTGAGTAGACCAAAGAACCTATGTTTCACTTTTTGTTGTTTTTTGTGTTATATATATACGTGCAATTTTAGGCTATGATGTTTAGTCTTTTTTATCTAAGGTAATAGGGTTCTTTATACACTCATATTCTTTTCTTTGTTTTACTTTTTTTTAAAATTGTGATTACGTGATTTACTCGTATAAATTATCAATTTTTTTTATTTTAATTTACTTGAGTTGATTCTAAGTACGATAGTCAAATTAGCTAAAAATAATCAAATCCCACATAATTAATTCCGACTCATTCAATATCTATCAATCTACGATATCTCTATGTAGCAACCAAATGAGTTTTTCAAGGTTATGTGTGTTTGTACTTCAATATATATTCATATCCATTGGTGTAACATTTTTAAAACATGACATTTGGCATGACAAAAAGATAAAGAAAAATATGTCAGACTGCACCAACGTGATCCAACATGGCTTAAATTGAGAGACTCGTAAACAAAACAAGATACTAAAATTACTCAATAATTTATCTCAAAATTAATTATCATGAAATTACAGGATAATAATTTTAAGAAAATTAATTTTGAGACAGCTTACTGATCTCCAATTAAATGAGCTGTTGTTTGGTACGAAAGATAAAAGATAATTAATTTCATAATTAATTTTAGAATGAGTTTATCTTATATGTTTGATTGTGATAAATTTACAAATAAATTATCACAAATTACGTTATTTCCCGACCAGACGAACCTAAATAGAGGGGAAAAGAACAAGAAGGAAAATAGAAAATGTAAAAATGATTAGCTAGGAATATCTCATAGACCATGTTACAAACCGAATGATTGAAGAGACTAATGCAATAAGTGAAAAGTGTATTATTTCTCATAATTATATTGCAGGTTATTTTTTTGTCTTAATTATAGACCTTAGCTACTACTTTTGTTAAATATGGAATCTTATTATTTTGCATGAAAATGATTAAGCCTAGCACCCTGGTCTAGCTTCAAGATAATGTATACACTTGTGATCTATAAGAGGCAAGCTAGAAATTCGATCGTTAAATTCTGACTCCACCTCTAAAAATTATTTAATCTTTTAAATAAAATGACAGTATAGTACCTGGTAAATAACTTTCAAAGTAAGAAATAAAAGAAAATATGTCAAAAGAATTTTTTATATTACTAAGTGGAAAATTAAAAAGAGACAAAATTTAACGGGGTGAGACAAGATAGGACAATTTTTTTTTAAAAAATGTTAGATGGTAAAAAATCTTAGTAGGATAATTCAATTGATCAAATATTAAATTCAACTCGTATTTTCTTGATTACAAATTCAAATCCAATTCTTCTTTTTCAATCTGAACATGCTTTGTGGAGCGACAATAAAAAAATTAAAAGTTCATGAACTAGGTATATAATCTGAATATACAACAAAATATCGAAGTGATTAAGTATTCATGCTACCACGATATATTGAGATTCAGTCCTATATTACTTCGATTAATTTTTTTAAAAAATGCATAAAATAAATAAACATACCATAATTAAAAGGAAGGGCAGGTTAATTAATTAAATGTGGGATCAATGTGCATATATTTTAATTAAATTACATCAGAAATAATTGAACTGTCGTCGTCTAGTTTTTCATGTGCTGTAGCCTTATAAAAGTGAGTTGGCCTATGCTGATATATAGTAATAAAATAATATAATATATATAATACTATAATAATATATTACTATAATTTATGACCAAGACGACCTAGCTAATGCTAGATTGCAATATTCATTTTCTTCACCTATCATTTAGTTCAAAAAGCAATAATGCAAATTAAAGCCAATCATATAGGAACATGAATTGTACGGTCTGAACTGTGAAGTGGAAACACCTGCTAAGCTTTTTACTCCCTCCGTTTCACAAAAAATGATCTAATTTAATTTGGCACAAAATTTAAGAAAACATAAAAGACTTTTGAATATGTGGTCCTAAATTAAAGTTATGTCAAATGTAAAAAATTATCTTTTAATCTCGTGACCTTAAACATGCTACGTGGAAAGCTAAAATTAAAATGTTATAAAAAAAAAAGGCCATTCTCTTTGAAACTGACTAAAAAGGAAAGAAAATCATTCTTTGTGAAACGGAGGGATTATTTTATAATTGTGATACTCGGATTAACCGCATTTCGTATTTTCTTCATTTTAAAATAAATGTCATTTAAATGAGAAGTGTCTAATTAAAACATTTTATTAAGAGTTGATGTGTTTAATTTAACAGAGTTTAGTTCAAATATTTAAGAGATTGCTTGGTGAGGCTCGAAAATCTTTCTTTCGCATTTTTTCTGTCTCAATTATGATTGATTAGCTTCTTTCTTGTGCAAGCTTAGATCTAACTCCTTGATATATGTTGCACTATGTGATCTTTCGGATTATGTATTAAGTTTATATTTAAGTTTGAGTTGCAATCACTCTGTGCAGTTACATTACAATAATTAGGAAAAGGAAAAAATGATAAATATATCCCGAATGATCGTAAATAGTATGTAGATATTTTATGTTATACTTTTGGAATATTGGTGTCCCTGCCTTCCAAATACTAGAGTATATATCCCCTTTATACTAACGGATATACACGAGTCATAATCTTATCCATCGACCCGACATTTATTAAATATCGAATCGACGGATAATATTGTGTCACATGTCCCTATTTAGTCTTCCGTTAGAGTGAAGGACATATATGCTCTAGTTTTTGGATGGCAGGAACACCAATATCTCAAAAGTATGACGGAGGATATTTACATACCATTTATAATAGTTCGAGGATATATTTATCATTTTTTCACAGGAAGATGAAAATATTGGGTAGCAACAATATCATCCAATTCATTTTATCAAAAGTTTTAACTTAGGTTGTATTTATTATTATTTTTAAAGTGAGATATTCCTTGGCCCCTCAAAATACCCAAAATCACATATATGGACCATTCTGGTACAAGTGATTAATCTTGTTTTGTAGAAATTGTATGACCCATTTTTTTTCAAGTACCATTGATATATATAGTTGTCCTTTGGTATGCGGGACAAAGTAAGATATTTTGAAATTAAATTTTAAGTAAGATTTGTACTGTGTTTGATATATCAGGATAAATTTATATTGTCTATTAAATACAATATAATTTTTATTTCATGCTTAATCTTAAGATATTTCATTTTATCCTATTTAATTTGAAATTATTTTATCGCATCTTTAATCTCCCAAATGGCATAAATTAGTCCAAAATTATAATATTAAAACTATAATTTCAAAATAATTCAATTCACATACTAAACGATCACGTATAGTTAAGTGAGTACATATTAACCTTCATTTATTTATATGGTAAGGAATGGTTTGGTAAAGAATAAGTTATCTCAAAATTATTAATTTTGAGATAAGTTATTTCGACATAAATTATTTCATCATATATATGCGATAACTTATCCCATCACTTTAGCAAAAATGATGAAATAAATAATTCAAGTATTAACTAGTAACAATTTAACTATAAAATATCTATTTTATCCTTAATAATATGATTTACAGTCACACAAATTTCTATCATTCATTTTGAACCACAAGTTTTAAAAGTCCTTTATTTCTTAAACTTCATTTCGAGTCAAATTACCTCTTATGAAATGAAACAAAGAGAGTAATACCTCAAACCAAACATGAAATAAAATAACTCTATATATTATTCTGAAATTATTATACCTTATCCGCAAAAAAATGAGCCTTTTGAAAGTATACCAAAGTTGGTAGGGAGTAATCTTCTTGCAGTGGAGAAGAATATAGTAAGTAAGATGAATGTATCTAGTGATGTGATAGGACAATCTTGTGATATTTAAAAAAAGATTTAGTAGGTACCTATATATTAGTCATAACAACAATTTGGAATTGATATTACTATAATTCCCACCACAATTTCACATTTTGAAAAAAAAAAGTAAAATTGATCAGTATTGCTCAATCTATAATTCTTGTTAAAAAATAGACCTAAAATAATAGTAAAAATAATAACAATAATTGAATTAAGTATTACAGTAATTTCACATTTTGATAAAAAAAATTGACCAATATTACCCAATTAATAGTTCTCATTAAAAAAATAAACCTATAACTATAGTCGAAGCGTATCTTAATGCGCTCCTCTCTCCCTCTTTTCTAGCCAATATCAATAGCATCGTTTTTTTTAATAGGACAAAGCTAAAAATATGATGAATAAAATAAATAAGATAGAGAAAAATAAGTGAAGGCCTTCACTATAGTATATGTCGAATGCTTGTAGTAAGGAATTAATCTCCCTTTATTATGGTAAAGTTGGTAGCTATATATGAATCATTTCAAGGTAAACAACCGCTTGATTCGATATTATTGTTTGCTTTGATCCGATCAAGATGATTTTTCAATTAAATATTATTATATTTTTACCACAATCTTACATTTGACAATTAAAATTAATTAGTATTGTTCAATTAATAATTCTTGTTAAAAAAGTAGACATATAATAATAACATTATGAGTATATGATATATTTTTGTATGTATTTATTTATTTATGAAATATATAATTATTATTATCAGTGATTAGTAATAATTATTACATATTATTTTTATAAGAAGTTCCACTGTAACCAGCTGAGCCATCGTGCAGACAATAAATTCCCTGCTAACTTATCGCACTACTCCTTCCCACGTTCCTTCTGTAACATATAAAACCAGCTCCATTGACTGCCACATTCACACTTCACTTTCCTTTTTTCCCTCTCATTTCACCACCGCCACTGTACCGTCGCCGGCGGTAACTTCAACCTTACTCCGGCGATCTACACTGCCGTTCCGGCCTCACCGTTACCTCTCTGCCGACGGAGTATTTTCCATTTTTCCATTAATGGCGCTACAGAGACAGCCTAGTGATCTGAAAAACAGAGTGAATACTTGTCTCAATAGATTATCCGACCGCGATACTCTCACCGTTGCTACGAATGAGCTGGAGTCTATAGCTAGGAGTCTTAACAGTGAAGGTTTTGGTGCATTTTTGACTTGTATTTCGAGTACGGACTCTTCCGATAAATCGCCGGTGCGTCGGCAATGTGTTCGGCTTATCGGAGTTCTCTCAGCTTCTCACGGAGATGCTTTATCACCGCATCTAGCGAAAATGCTTTCTACTGTACTCCGGCGACTTCGTGACCCTGACTCAGCTGTTCGCTCTGCTTGTGTAGAAGCTGTTTCCTCCATTGCGTCGGAAATTACTCAACCGCCGTTTTCGTCTATTTTGAAGCCTTTAATCGACGCTATTATGCACGAGCAGGATAATAATTCGCAGATCGGAGCTTCGCTTTGCCTTGCTGCGGCAATTGAAGCTTCACCTGATCCTGAACCGGCGGAGCTGAGGAAAATGTTGTTGAAGCTCATGAAATTGGTGAAGAATGATTCCTTTAAAGCCAAACCAGCGTTGCTGTCGCTCATTAGTAGTATTGTTAGTGTTGGTGGTGCTTCCAATAAGAATGTATTGAATAGCTTGGTTCCAATTACAGCTGAGTTGTTGAGTAGTGAAGATTGGACTGTGCGGAAGGCTGCGGCGGAGACATTGGGACGGTTGGCTGTTTCCGAGAAAGAGTTGTTGTCAGAGTTGAAGGCGTTCTGCATCACGTCATTGGATAACAGAAGATTCGATAAGGTACGAAATACATGAACTACAGTAAATCTGATTTACCGTAAAGTTTAGAAATGATTGGTAGGAGAACTTCATTACCTTTTGTCATTTATTTTTGAAATGGAGTAATAGACTGCTGATCTTATTCTAATCTAAAATCTTATTTAATATGAAGAATTGGCTTATAGAATTCTCTGCTTTGAATCTATAGGTGAAGGTTGTGAGAGAGACAATGAATCGGGCGTTAGAATGGTGGAAGGAAGTTCCAGGTGCTTCAGATGATGTTTTGCCTCAATTACAATCCAAGTTTCCACAGAAAGGTAACTTCCAATAAAAGCTAATCTGTTCTGTTGAAATAATTTTTTTCTTTGTAGAAAGGCTTGGGGTATAAATAATTCTTGGATTTCCTTAGTTTTCATATGTTATTACTATGTTCTGTCAATAATTTTCTTTCCTTCTAAGCAATCATGGAGATGAGAGGATTCAAAAATAGCTAGTCATGTTAAGAAAGAGCATTCAATAGTATTCAAATTGGATTTAGTTTCGAGTTTGTTAGAGATATTATGTTAACACAAGTTCCCTTGAATGTTGATTGACTGAAGTGGAATCTGAATTCCTCTACACTACGAAAATGGAAATATTGGCTCAAAATGAAGCTTACCGAAGATTGTCGTTGGCATGGTGTGAGTTTTTTTTTGATGACGAAAGAGTTGTATTCTGGCCAGTGTGGTTGCAATTAGGGAGATGGTTACCGAGCTTTTTTACTATTTTACTTGTCCACTCCAGCACAAATTTTAAAATTTGTGGACTCCTTTTCTTCCTATAAGTTCTTTTTCAAGTTTTTATGTTCTCCAGAGTCCAGACAAAACACTTGTTTTTTTTTGATTGATCATCACATGCTATACACATACTTAGAAACTTATCTTGTCAGATGAGTCCAGGTCCAGGGAATCTTGGACTTTAATTAACCCTTAGTTTCCATACTTCCAGTTTCATTGATTGAAAATTACAGTCCTTTTAGTAACTAAATTATTTCAGCCACATCTGCATCGTAATTACTTTGTTCCAACTTTGGTTATAGTGAGCTTTCGGGCTATTTTCCCTTTTCAAATGTTGCATCTTTGTCTCCTGTCCTTATTGCTATTGTTATGTCAGCTGTTACATAACTGTATGCCATGTTTCTACTAGAGATTGCCATGGATTCTTCCTATTTTCATCTTTAAGCCCTTATTGTAAATGCATTACTTTATTCACCTACATTCTGCTACTACTAAAATTATCCTATGAGGTGCCATATTTACAGAACTATGAATTTGTGTCTCCAGATTGTGTTAGTGGTGCCTGTTCTCCAACTCCTTCCAAAAGTTCGAGTGATACAGCTACGGAAACCCCTCAGCCGAAGAAAGCAATCCGCTCAACCAAGTCACTTGCATCCAGTAGTTCTTCCTCGATCACCTCCCAGAAAAATAGTTCTATTAGGTTCCGGCACACAAAATCAAATGTTACAAGCTCCTGTAAGCTGGATTTTAGAAAATCCCCTGATGCAAAAGCAAAGCACACTGTTTCACGGGCTTCTTTGTTGGAGGTAGCTTGTGAAGAACAGAAGAGTCAAAATCTTAGAGTTCAAGGTTCAGTGGATTCAGTTAGTTGTAGTAGTTCAAACTCAGAAGTAAAGTCATCTCTGTTGAACAGACCACCAGATGAAAAGTTCCACAGATATGGTAATTCACAGTTTGGGTCTCGGGTTATTCCACTCTTTGAGGACTGCAATGACAACATGGATGTACCTGATGAAAACATCAACGAAGATGCACTCTTGAGTCATAGAGAGTACGAGAATTTCTGTTCTGTCAGCAAACAGCTTGTTCAGATTGAAAATCAACAGTCCAGTTTGCTAGACCTCCTGCAGGTACATTTCTCTTCTCCTTCCCTCAGCACCCCTTCGAACATCATATTTAACTTTTGGTCTCCATTTAGTTGATGTCACAACCTGTAGTCTCCCCTATTTAAGAGGAATGAGTTATATATTTGTGCCAAGAGATACATGCTGAGCTCAGCCTATTTCTTCTTCATTGCAGGGATTTATTGGCAGCTCACGAAATGGAATGAATTCCTTAGAGAAACGTGTAAATGGTTTGGAGAGATTACTTGATGAAATGCAATATGATTTGGCAATAACAACAGGGAGGATTTCAGATACTGATTTTACAGGAAGTACATGCGGCATGATCCCTCGTGCAGAATTTTTGGGTCCTAAATTTTGGAGAAGTCCAGAAGGGCAAAATTCACAATCAAGAATATCCTTCTCCACTGGGAGCCAGGATGTAGCGTATAGTCAGCCAGAAATGGATGCTACCAAGCAGAACAAGAATATATCTTCAGCAAAGCAGTTTAGTATCAGTCAGAATGAAGCATTACGTTCTTTCTCCTTCTCCGGTAGAAGAAAAGAGAGAACAGCTCGAGATGGCGAAACTGCAGGTTTTTGTCATGTCAATAGACTTAACGGAACTTCATTCACAAATTGCATACAGCAGCAAACTTGAGCCTTAGGTGATTGTTTTCTTTAGCTTGACAATATGATTGTTTGATTATAGAAGACATACTTGTCTGTTGTCTCTAATCATCGCAATACTCAAAAGTTTCCTATAATATTATAAGTTTGAATAAATGGTTTGCGCTCTCATCAACTTTTGTAGATTCTTCTTTCATGTCGTGTTCTGTATCTTTTAATTCTCATTTACAACATATTTTTTGGACTCGATGAGACCTAATCCTTCACACCTGGCTGTACTCATCTAGAGGTCATAGTGTTTTGTTTCCCATGAGCACAATTGGTGGTCAGTTGGTTCTCCATAGTTTATGACTCTTGCTATATTAGTTTCTGATTCTTCACTGTAATTTGACAGTAACTAATAGTTTCCTCATTAGTAAAAATTTGTTTGTGTTTGTCTTAATCTCAAGCATTGATGCCCATATATCAAATAGTCCTTCATGTTACTCATAGAATGGTTGTGGTTGTGTACACATTTCCTTGGAACACATTCTTGAAGCTAATACAATCTCTCAATCATATGTTCTTTTACAATTATACTCACCGGTTGAAGGTTTTTGTTTGTGTTAGTAACTAATGATAATTTGTTCTCTCTTAGCAGGTTTTGCATAGTTTGTCTCAATGCTGAAATATTTGGATAGTCTTTGTCCCATCTGAATCTGGGTGGATGGGGGCAGGGAAACCATGTACTACGTGAAAAGTTCAAAGCTGTTTGCTGTGAAGAGAAGTCCAAGGAATTTATCAGAGACCAAGACAAGTTTTCAGAATTTGGTTATGTTTTAAGGGCCAGTGAGGGCAAGAAATGGGGGGTCTGTACAGAAGCTCTGAATGTTGTTAAATCCTGTTTATGCTTATTTATTCTGCTTACTGATTCTAATAATCCAATGATTGTTCTGTGAAATGCTATTCTTCCAAAGGAGGAAAGTGCAAATATTAGTCAAATTGGGGCCGTTGCCTATTGATATCGACGACTATTGGATTTGAAAAATAATTCTGTTGATTCACACTTGGACTTGTTTTGTTCCCTGGTTGTCTACAAGTATACTCGAGCATATAGGATGGATAGCTGTTTGAGCTAAGACGATTTCATATTGACAACTCTATTCATACATCTATTTGTCTAATGTCTATTCGTGCTTGTAAGTTGTACTTGAAAAGAGAAACAAAGAATTGCAATAACAATAACTCCAATGAAATCCTGCATGTAAGGTCTATTGAGGGTAGAGCGTTCACAGATCATACTCTAGACTTGTGGAGGAGTAAAGAGATTGTTTCTGAAAGACCCTTCCCTCGAATACTACATATCAAAATAGATCTCCAAAAAAAAGAGAAAAAGACAGTGAACAAAAACAAAGCAATTAATAAGTAAACAATAATAACAACCACAAAATAATGGATAATCTAAACACACTAACAAAGACTATATTAAATTGCAACCATAAAAAAAAAAGAAAAAAAACACTTGTTATTTCAAAAAATACTAATGTTAACACTAACTTGTTTAATTTCCATCTCACATCTATCGGAAATACAATTAGGAACTTTGACATTGTATGTCATGTTATCAACCGCATGACATAAAATAACTTAATACAATTTAGTCTTTTTCTATATAGCATTGTTCAAGAGCTACTGACGAATTGAGAGGATTTTTTCTAGAGGTGAAATTGGATGATATAATCTAGATGATAGTGGAAATGGAGTTTCTCTAATATTTTCATCTGTTTTGGTGTAAATCAAGATTGATAGTTAAATTCATGCCTTAATTATATACATGCCAATTGCCAAAAATACAGTGACGGGCCCTGAATATAGGAAAAACTACTTAATTATACAAATATTCCTATCATAAATACTAATCCATTCTATAGTCTAAAATAATTATATATTGTCTTAATAATTAAAAATTTTGTACCAATTTCCAAGTCTGATGCATGTATTAAAGATACTTGATATGTATCTTGATACTAGATACATTCAAAAAATACAAATACATAGGGAGAGAGGAAAGCGAGAGAGACAGTGGATCCCAAATATATGTAAATCATACTAGATACATAGGGAGAGAGGCGAATGAGAGAGTTAGTGTACCTCATATATATATATATATATATATATATATATATATATATATATATATGTAAATCACACTTGAATATAATGTATCTAAAATAAATTACACCTAATTTAACCCGCATGTATATGCGTGGTCCAAATACATATACCTGGTGAAGTAAATGTGATACAAAAGATAATTTGAAAACTAAAACAAAGACATCTTATTAGACTCTAAACTAATGAGATTTGTGTTGATTGTTGCGAATATATGCAACAAATGAAGTGAGTGATCCGATCAACTCTCTTGTATTTGACACATAATGGCCCAACTTAAGATGAAGAGTGGCCCAATAATATGATTTAGACATTCTCTAATTGGATTATAATGATGGACCTGCAGGCTTATACAAGCATGGTCACAAACATTCGAGTTGCCACAATGTTTTTTCCGGACATAAATTTATATTTTTATGTCATAATATTCTTCAAGTTATATACTTGAGTCAACGGTCTTTCGAAAACTATCTCTCTATCTTCTCGAGGTAATGGTAAGACCTGCGTACACTTTATTCTTCCAGACTTCATTTAGTAAAAATTTAACTGAATATGTTATTGTTGTTATTAATATTCTTCAAGTTATGTTATGTGCTCTTATAGATACAAGTTCAATTGATAAAGGGCAATACTAAATGACTAGAAAATTTGGTCAGAAATTTAAAAAGTCTATAGTATCCTTTTTATTTTTAAAATAAACTGATCTTTTTTCCATTTTTAATTAAAATGTATTAAAGTTAAAAGGGTAAAAATGTTCGAAAAGATAAAATAACATAGTGTGAAATATGTTATTTTATCATTCTGGCCAAATTCTGACCAAATTTTCTGGCCAAAAGGGTTTTTCCATTGATAAATGGCCAATCATGTAATGAAAAAAAAATTGTTTTTTCTATTTTCGAGTTGTCACAGTATTTGTGAATTCCTCTTTGTTGAAGTGATGATTGCTAATTTCTAAGCATACGTATAAAGTAAGGCATTCCTAATAAAGTGGTCTCATAAATATATGGTTTGCAATCAATGCTTATTTACCAAAGTTGGTATATCCAAACTTTCATTCTATTACCCTTGTTCTACACTAAGATGATGAGGTGATACTATGGTCAATATTTGGGTGGGAGCTAAAAATTTGGATACGGATTCAGTTGAGTTTAGTAATTTTTATTTAAATTACGTATTTGTATTAAAAAAGTTATTAAATATGTATAAATATTATGTTTAGAATTCAGTGATTAACACTTGAAATCATTGTTACAAAATTCAAAACTCATAAACTTAAAATTCTAGCTTCGCCTAGGTAAATATTTGCCATCTTTTTCGAATGAAGTACAATAACTCAATAAGTTATCTAGATATTATTACATGTTTTGTTTTGGAGATCTTTCGTCTCAATTTGAATAACTGATTTTTTTAGTCCGTCAAAAACAAATTATATTTTAAATATTGATTGATAATTTAATTACAATATTACTTTTATCCTTAATGAAATGATTTATAATCAAACGAATATCTATGACCTTTCTAAAATTATAAATATTAAAATTTCTTTTTTCAAAAAAATAATAAAAAATAATCATTTCACTTGATTACTAAACAATACTTGTTTAATATATATACACTCTCCGTTTCATTTTATTTGATTTTTATATCAATGATAGATATTTCTTTTTATTTATCTATTTTAACAAATCAAGAGAATTTAATTACATTTTTCTCTATTGGTCCTAGTATCCAATAACTATATAAAATAGTTCTAGTCAAATTTAGAGTTTCAAAATACAATTAACAAGATTAGTTTAGTAAAATACATCATTAATTAAAATATTCTTAAAAAAATGTGTTAGAGACCAACATAGATCGAATAACATGAAAGAGGGAGTATTTGATTGCCACTAAATTAATTGAGAGAAGATCCAAACCAATCCGTCATTAGTTCACAATTTAATTAAATAAGTCGCAACAATACAATAGAGACAAATTCAAAATTTAACGGAATTTTCACAGTTAATGCTTAGTTATAGGTTTATAGCCAAGAATCAACATGGAACATGCATATAAATTTAAAGGGGCCTCTTACCTATTGATATTATACGAAGCTGATTCAAAATTTAAAGTTTTCTGTTAAAAGAAAAAACAGAGATTAGATTAAACGATAAGTATACACTTTATCACAAATTGTGAATTATTAGTGGTCCATACATAAAATAGAAATAGGATTTGTTTGAAAATAATGCAGTATTTTGGAGTTTTTTTCTCGAATTAATTATAAGATTTAGTATAAATATCCCGAAAATCTCACCGTTAAACACTCATAAATTCAAACACCCATAATGAAAAAGGATTCATTGGAATCATTAGCTGTTGTTGAATTTTTTCTGGCAAAAGTCAACTCTTTTCCTTTATATCCTCAAAATAAAATAATTTTTATTCTTTGATGAATATAAATATTACTCCTATTAAAATTTTACTACTACAAAATATTTATTATATACCATACACCATTTTTTTATTTAGAAAAAAAGTAATTTATATCTGAAGACGCTTTTAGTGGGCATTGGGTGGATAAATAGTGAGCTTTGAGATAACAAATGGCTGACACACGAATATTATTATTATTATTTATTATGATTATTAAATTATTTATTACATAATAGAAATAATAATAATAATATAAATATAATAAATCATTAAAAAGGGGAGACAGTGGCATGCTTGTGCCAGAAGATGTTTACAATGAAAGCTGGTGCACACAGCCACTTTTACCTTTTTTTTAAAAATATAATTAAATAAATTAAATTTAAATAATTTTAAGCTTTTCATTTATTATTAAAAATATATACATTTATAGTCACAGAATATATTATGCCATAAGATTATTTAAAAGCAGTGACATAACCATATACAATATTGAATTAGTGTTTTGAACCATCTTTTTATCGAAAAATTATATTAAGAAATAATACTAAATATTCCAATTCGATTTTAAATTATTTTTTTTGACCATTGAGCTGTTGATTAAAATCAATCAATTGATGCTTGTTCCTAAGACCTTGGCACAATTTACTGACAAATTCACATGGGAAGAATCTCCACGTTATGATTTTTGGAAACTGAATTATATGTTCCTATGATTTATTTATTTTCTCTGTCAAACACACACACACACATATATATATATAATTATGCGGCTATTAATAAGGAATTAAAGTCTCATGAAAAAAATTTAATAGGACCACACAAATCAACGAAAAACAATTAATTTATTTTTTTAAAAGCAAAATAAAAATAATTTTTGTAATGATGAAGATAAAATGACAAATTTGATTCCTTATGTTTATGGCTAGGTTTGAAATGATGCCTTAAATACACTGGTCTTCTAAATTTATAAAAATGAGCACTTATGTTTTGCTTCAATATTTTTAAAAAATGTGGATATTTTATGTTATGGGAGAGAACAAAAAATCAGAAACACCGTAAAGTCTTGTCAATTCTTTAAAAGTACAATCCAAAAATTGCACCAAATACCAAAAATAGATAATTTATTTTTATAAAATTTGCATCTGGCTCTAAAAATTAAGCGAAAACCACATAAATCATAAAAACTACAACTACAAATATAAGTTCATGTGTTAAATCTTTTCTTGTAATAAATATTGTTAAATATGTCGATTAGATAAGATTAATTATTTCATTTAGACCAAACATATGATCACCGTGACAATTTAAAGAATCAAAATTGCTCAATCATAAACTTAAAAAGTCATTTTGAACATATCCAAACTTAAGGACCTGTTTTTTTCTTTCTTTTTTCTAAAAAAAAATCATTTTCTTGATTTTTATGTCTTTTTTTCTTTTTTTTTTTTGAAAGCTGATTTTTTTTGAACTTTTGTAGAGGGTTGCGTAGCTAGCCTTCCAAAGCCAGCAAACATGCACCAAATCATGGAATAATTGATCCTTTTTTTTAAAAAAAATTCGAGTTAACTTTCGCGCATTACATTATACTTTTTACTTTTTATCACCAACCAACCATATTAGATAACTCTATTTATCAAAACTATAACAAATAAAAAAAAATCACCTCATATTTTCCGCTCTTTACCGAAATTTGAACCCATAATTGATCAATTCAAGTAGAAAGAAGAAAAGAAAGAATAGACATGTACCAATAATTCCAAAAAAGAAAAAGAAAAAAGAAGGAAAATTATAAGTTGATTACATGCTAATAAAGTGATAAAGGTTACACCTAATAAACACTAAACATCTATTAAAAAAACCAATTGATATAGCTTCAAGTTTTAACATAACCGTATATCAATCCAATTTTATTAACAAATAAAATAGTGAAAATGTCCGAAAAATAAATTAAACGAGAGATACTAGAAAAGAGAAATCAATGGTAACGAAAAATAATAAAATCGTTACTATCATTATTTTATATCGTAAATGTCAAAAAAAAAAATTGTCACTTTTTGCAATATATGATAAGGTTTAAATATAATCCAAATAATTATAATTTATTCTTATGAATAGATAAAGATTGAGAGGAAAATAGCTGGTCTAAATTGGCAACGTTACCTTTTTTGTTCATTTTCACTCACGTTCTTTTGTTCTCCACCGGCTGAATATTAATTTTAATAATAATGAAATAAAATGAATATACTATATAGTATACCAATTAATAATAATAATATTTAAAATATTGCTTGTAAGTTGGAAGCAATTGGTTGGTTGATTTTGGAAGTGAAAGCAGCCATAAATAAAATTCCAAGTGGAGTGATTTAATAGTTCTCTTAAATATATTACTTGTATTATTGGCAAAGTATGATTAATAATAGGAAAAATTAAAGCTAATTAATGATAAAGCTTTGAATAAAAACTATAGGAAAGTTCCCGGCTGGCTGGCTGCGCGTGTGACCAAATTCTTGGACTAGTTTTATTTTTTTTCATTCTCAGACTTGAACTCGAGAATTCTAACTAAGAGTATTTCGTATGGAGAAAAATATTTTTTTATTTTTTTATATTTTATTGGATAAAAATTTTGAAAAATATTTTCTACAGAGAAACATGTTACTTAAAAATAAGGAATATGACTTTTTTTAATAGAAATAAGAAAAATAAATTTTATAAATGACATTCTATGTTTATTGTATTCTCCGCACCTTTTCAATGCCTCCAACCCCTGCTCCTTAACTATTCTAATCCCGTCATCACCGTGGCCCCATTTCCACCCTTTTCCACACTTAAATATTTTCTTAGATTACATATAAACTGCTCTTAAGACAATATTTTTTTACTTACTTATTAATTACTAAAAATTAAGTAGAAATCAACTTGTATCTAAGAAAATGTTTTCTAGAAAAATAATTTTCATGAAAAATATTCTCCTTTTATGTGAAGGAATCTCAACCATATTGGTGACTAGTTTTCACTTTGCTCATGCCTCTTGAAGAGGAGGGCTACACCTTTTAATGATTATAGCATGAATTTGAATAATCGAGATGTTAACAGAGGGTATCAAAAATCATATAGAGTACAAAAATGAAGAAGTAATAAAATACTATAAATTGAAAACGAAGTACCTTCTCTATTCTAATATTTATGATATGAGTATCTAACATATACTATAAATCAAAATAATTTACAATTTTAACTATTTAATAGATAAGTAAAAATTTGAAACAAGAAGCAAAATCATTTGACTTAAAAAAATTAACAATGGAACAAAGGGATAATAATACTCCTTCTGTTCCTAATTACTTGTCCATTTCTAAATTGACACACCTATTAAGAAAACAATAATTGACATAGTAAGTTTATCATTTTACTCCTATTAATTATAAAATGGATGAATTAAAAACTTAAGATTTTCAAAAAGTTATACTTTTTCAAAGTAATTAATTGAGGGTATAATAGGTAAAAATTGTCCTTTCTTGATTTGTCAAAATGAATAAGTAATTAGGGACAACTACAAAAAGAAATGTGGACAAGTAATTAGAGATAGAGGAAGTATATATTAGAAAGTGAAAATAGTGATCGTGGTGAAGTGATAAATACTTCTTTATCCTTAATCAATTTGAGTTTGAGTTCCCATAGGTACGACCTGTACGAGTAAGGAGAGCTTTAACTCCCAATATGAAACTTTCCTGCATAAATTTAGATTTAATCGAGCTTATATATAAATATCAAACCCCGAATGATTCACACACGCGCTATGCCATCTCAAATCCAAATAAACAGCTACAAAGCAGCCATTTTAACTCTTTTCCTTTTCTAGTACCGTCTTTAACAACAGTAACCAATTGTTTTTTTTAGTATTAGTAGTAGTAAAATATTCTTCTTCTTCAAAACGCGTAGTATCAGCAGTATATCTCTCCGACAATTACTAACGATTACACAAAAAAACTTTGATAATAATAAAATCACTGTCGGCACCCACAAAAAACCAGCAAACAAAAGTGAAACAACCAAGAACCAAGAACCAAAAACTCCTTCAAATTCAATTTTTTCCTTATTAGATCTGCAAAAAGAATCAATCTTTGACACCCCTTTTACTTACAGATCCAAATATCTGCAAAAAAAAAAAAAACCAAGAAAAAAATATGGATTCTTCAGAGCAGCGTCGTAAGAGGAAAAGGATTTTCAGATCATCTTCTCCAATAGCAACTCTTGTTTATTTCTTCTCTGTAAGGTCTTTTGTTTTATGTTTTAGTTTTTTGATTTTTCTTTTCCTTCTTTCTTATCAGATTCCTTTTAGTTCCTCTGTTTTTCGACCTGTTTTAGTTGTTTCAAGATTGTCTTTATTGTCTTCTTCTTCTGATTTGCTGTCTACTTCACAATCATTTCAAGATTTTGGTAGTAGTTCCTTATTGCATTTACAAATTGAGGGTCGGGTTTTGTTTCCTGATCATGTTTTGTTGTTGGTGAACAAAAATGATTTATTCAGTAAAAATACGGACTTTGAGTGTGTATATGGTAGAAATAGAACTGGTGATGATGTTGGTATTGTAAAGGAGAAATCTTTTTCAGTAGATGTTTATGGTGAATCTGAATTTGGGGTTCTTGTTAGATGCCCACTTCCTCCTGTTAATTATTCAGCTGTGGTGCATTTGAGGAAGTTTAGGGGAAATGGGCTGTGGAAAGAGAGTAATCAGACAGTTAATTCTTGGGAAAATGTGGCTTATGCTGCTACTTTGGATGGGAACACAGTAGTTGTGTTTGTGAAGGGATTGAATTTGAGGCCTGATAGAGAATCAGATTCGAGTCAGTTTAGTTGTTATTTTGGTTTGGGAAATTTCGAAAAAGAGGGAAGATTTGCACTTAGGACAAAGGCTATTACTGCTGCTCAAGAGGTTGTGAGGTGTGCATTGCCATTGAGTATTAGGAAAACCCCTGAGAAGGCTCGAGGGATACGAATAACTATCGGTATGTTGCCTCATATTCATGCAAAAGCTCATGAACATCTGCTTTTGCCTTCGGTAGCTAAGATAGCTGAATTGAAATCTGAGGGAAGGGGGAATGTTGAAAATTGGAAGTATGATCTTTGTGTGTGTACTATGGTGTGGAATCAAGGTTCAGCGCTTCGTGAATGGATTACGTATCATTCTTGGCTTGGAGTTGAAAGGTGGTTTATTTACGACAATAACAGTGATGACAATATCAAGGATGTGATTGAAGAGCTTGAGACAGAGAATTACAATGTCACACGACATGTTTGGCCGTGGATCAAGACTCAAGAAGCCGGTTTTTCGCATTGTGCTCTTAGGGCGAAGAAAGAATGTAATTGGGTATCGTTCATGGATGTGGATGAGTATTTCTACTTTCCGTATTCTACTCCAGGGCATCAAAGTTTGAGAAGCACAGGTTATGCGGGACAGGATTCCCTTCGATCCCTCGTGGCAAATGTATCATCATCGTCACCAAGAATTGCGGAGATCAGAACAACTTGCCATAGTTTTGGACCGTCTGGTCTGAATTCAGCTCCCTCTCAGGGTATCACTGTCGGATATACTTGTCGTCTTAAGAGCCCCGAGAGACACAAATCAATCATACGTCCTGATGCTTTGGACACCACTCTCCTCAATGTGGTGCATCATTTCCACTTGAGGAAAGGATTTAGGTACATGAATTTGCCACAAAGCACTGCAGTGATAAACCACTACAAATACCAAGTGTGGGACGTTTTCAGGGCGAAATTTTTCAGACGAGTAGCTACATATGTCGTTGATTGGCAGAACAATCAAAATGAAGGATCAAGGGATAGAGCACCTGGTTTAGGGACCGAGGCCATTGAGCCACCAAATTGGCCATTACAATTCTGTGAAGTTTGGGATACCGGCCTCCGAGACTTTGTTTTGTCAAACTTTGCTGATTTATCAACTGGTTTGTTGCCTTGGGAGAAGTCTTCTTTCTAATCACTGAATCCCAATGACTATCGTAGAGAAAGGAAGTCTAGACGCTAGGGCTTTGTTAACCTTTGGACATGAACACTATTCTGTTCTCAGTGGAAATACGCCTTAGAGATTGAACAACAATAAGATAAGTCAACGTTCAATCTAAGCTAGGAGCTTGAAAAAAGGCCCGAAGCCAATCTCAGGGAATAGTGAAGCTTCGTAGGGTCTTTCTGTCCATGTGCAAGTATCAATAGCGACTGCCTTTGTAGAGAAGACGATCACTATAAGATTAAATTCTTTCTTCATTCCATCGCGATTGTGTCGAACTTTCCTTAGCTTTTGTAGACAAGATATTTACACAATAGCTTAGAATAGGAATTTTTTCCTTCTTTTTTGAATATATTTGTAATCATTCTACAGTGTAACATGATATTTTTCATTAAATGAGATCTACTCAGTCAATTCTTTAATCATATTATTCTTAGCATTGAACCTTGCCTTATTCTACCCTCCATTTTTGGGTAACTTTTAATTGGTAACATGACATAATATCTGGAAAATGTCAAGCGAAAACTATTAACGCTATGAAGCAACAAGTATAAAGTGTTTTCTTCTCATCTGTCCTGTCTTGATATCGGAGTTCACCTGGTACTTGTCACTGGTTAGAGCTGATAGGTGTAACTTGTAATTGGTAACATGACATAATATCTGGAAAATGTCAAGCGAAAACTATGAACGCCATGAAGTAACAAGTATAAAGTGTTTTCTTCTCATCCGTGAACTTAGTCACTTGAAGTTTGGACTAGATTAATGTAAAATTGTTGATTACCAAAACAGAAGCAGAATTCTCCAAAAAGTTTCATCCTCTTGACAATCAACATACTATACACCAACTTCCATGCCCAATTTTCTTGTTATAATAGTCTTGTAATAAGCGCAAAATGTAGAAGTGGATTCAAAATTTAAACTTTATGAGTTCAAGTTCAAAATTTTACCACATGCTTTGAAACGTATAGAGAATTTGAACTAAAATTATTGAGACCTCCCATTTTGATTTTTAAGTTACTGAAAAACTCTTGATCACCAATAAGAAATGAAGAACAAATAGTAGTAGAAGATAATAATTTGACGTGACATATATAAAATTGGACACATAGAATTAGATAAGGATTTGCTTTAATAAATCATATGAAATAATCTTGGAATATCCAAAATCCTTCAAATTGAATACAAAGCATTATTCATAAAAACAGCATAATAAGCCAATACTTGGCAGTAATTTTTTACTAATTAATTAAAAATTAGGTTCACAGAAACAAGCATTAACCCCTTCAACAAACAAACAACCACCACTTTTATAATTTGCCTGAATACAAGCTGCATTACAATCTGGAAAATTAGAACATCTTCCTAAATTAATAGCTTTCTTAATAGCTTCAGTACCTGAAATCACAATTAGAAGAGCCAAATAAAACAATCCAATTACTAAAACTGATCTCTTAGTGGCCGCCATTTTTGTTGGATATTCAAAGACTTCTGGACTGATACGTTTCTGATAGTCTATAATGTTTTATGTATCAATTATCATGTATGTCTAGGAAGGTCTATTTATATTAAAAAAAAATGTATTCTCTTGAAATGTCTTTGAAATTATGTATCTTGAAATTGATTATGTTTCATATTTAATTTGTTTATTACTTGCTATAATGCTATTCTAATCTACATTGATTAGTAGTCAACTGTGATGGTTAGTTGTTACAGTAAAATAATCAGCATCTTATTATTTTAAAAGTTGGAAGTTGAAAAGTTTGAAAAAATGAATTATCAAAATTTCAATTTAATATTGAATAATTATTTTACCTTTCAATTAATCATTACTCCCATAACAATTTAGAATGGCTCTATCCCATCGTAGTTAGCCAAACATATTGAGATTCATAAGAACGATCGGGTGGTCGAAATTCTGATACTACGGATATAGTTGAGTAAAAATTAAGGGGTATTTTGAGGACAACATCAATCTGTGACTGAGATACCAACATTGATGAATCGAACCTATAGCAATGCCATTCTCCTTGCCCGTCCCATCCGCTCTTAGTCAGCTAACCAAGAATCACATGAATTTTCCCTTTCATCCGGATTTCCCTTCTGAGATTGGTTTTCCCTCCGCTTTAAACGTCTTTTCCCCACCTGTTCATCCTGAACTTTTGATCCTATGTCGTCCAGCTTTCTTGGTGATGTGGGTCTCAGTCTTCTAATGTCAGCTTTCTGGCAGGCCAATCGATCTCTGCTTGATTGGCCCAAACTGCATGATCTATCTGATGAAGATTCTCATGTAGATCTATGAAAAGCCAAACCAAATGGGAATCCTATTATATTTCTTTTTTCTTTATTTCTAAAATTCTTTAGTGTGTTTATTTTATTTGTAGCTTAATCGTGCTAACTAAATCGATGTATGCCTTATTATATCTATAATTAATTTTTAATTCAAAGTTATTTCTTGAACTGTTTATGTGATTTTTCATGTTGGTTTGAATTTTGATCATAGGCATTTCTATTTTCCAACCTTTCTAATTCTAAAATGTAATTCTTTTTTAATTTTTTTATTTACTATATGAGATCAAACAATTAGAAAATATGCCACAAAATTTACCTTTTTAACACTTTAGTAATATCTAATGTTACAAAAAAAATATTGAGGAGATATTATAGGTGAAGAGCTCATCAACATCAAGCTCTTGTTTTTAGTTCTCTTCAAAACAGAATCGAAACCGAAAAACAAATAGTAATAAAAGATGAGAATTTGACATGATATAAATTAAAATTGGACTCATAGAAGATAAGAGTTTTCTTCAATAAATCATATAAAGTAATTTTGGAATAATCCAAAATCTTAAAAATTTATTACTAATCAAACAACATAAGCCAATAATTGGCAGTAATTTTTAACTAATTAATTAAGGTTTAGGTTCACAAAAACAACTGTTTGTCCCTTTAACCATCAGACAACCACCCCCCTTAAAAAATGCCTGAATACAAGCTGCATTACAATCTGGATAATCAGAACACCTTCCTATATTAACAGCTTGATTAATAGCTTCAGTACCTGAAATCATAATTAGAAGAGCTAAACAAAACAATCCAATTAAAAAAATTGATCTCTTAGTAGTCACCATTTTTTTAGGATATTCAAAGACTTCTAGGCTGACACGCTTCTCTTCCAGTAATGTTTTGTGTACAATCATGTATGTCTAGGAAGGTCTATTTATACAAAAAAAAAAAAAAAATTGTACTTTTTTTAAGTATCTTTAAAATAGTGTATCTTAGAATAGATTATGTTCCATATTTTGTATGGAAACTAATTTATTACTTGCTATGATACTACTAGAAAATTGTACTTTTTGAAATATTATTGAAATTGTATACCTTGAAGTAGATTTATATTTCATATTTTGTATGTAAATTTATTTATTTATTTATTTATTTTCTATGATGCTACTAAAAAATGTACTGTTTTTTGAAATATCTTTGAAATTGTGTATCTTGAAATAGATTATGTTCCATATTTTTGTATGAAAGTTTTTTCATTTTTACTTGCTATGATATTACTGATTGTGAACTCATGATCAACACTTCATCGTCATATTTAAAACGTGGAAAACCTCTAAATTGAAGAAGTTGAATTACAAAAATGTCAATTAAATATCAAACGACTATTTTACACTTCAATTAATCACTACTCTTACAACAATTTTCTACAAAAATATAAATATATATTTTAATCAATATTACTCTAGCAGATTTGAATACTATACGATGAGTATACGTCCATAACAATATATTAATTACACAATGTGTTTGGTATTTCTTGAAAAATGTTGTATGCTCTGTATTCCATGAAATATGAAGTAACACCCACAACTTCTAAGCAAAGGTTTAAACTATTCTCCATGTGTATCAGTCCGAATTCGATGATTTTTATTTGTATATGTGTGTCAAAGTCCATTCTCATGTGTAGGAAGTGTATCAAATATGATTCAGGGTTATAAAGGGATCTCTAGCACTAAGAAGAAATCATAACTTTTCTACTAGTAAAGTTTTTCGTATAAAAAAAGAGTTTATTTTAAATGATCATATCTCACAAAATATAAAGATTTAGGTGCCCTAAGACCTATCAAGTTAAAGATCTATGAGCCTTCTTTCCAACACCATTGACTATTTGTCCATCCAAAAATAATATGACTAATCTATCAAAGACGCTTTAATATGGTACGTAGTGTGTGACGGTCAAAATGACGATCCGTCACAAGTGTGATGACCCGTCACACTTGACCAATTTGGTTGTCTTTTGGCTGGTGACGATACATAACCTTGCCTTAAATGAGAGTATTTTTATCCTAAAACCTTTGGAGAGTTATCTAAATGACCTTAAAACATGAAGGAGGGTTGAGAAATTAGTTTTTCATCAATAAAATCATCTTATTCTCTCTTAAATTTCAATGCTCAAAAATTCTCAAGAAACATCAAGCTAGGATTCACCCTTCAAGATTCTTCGGAACTTTAATGAGAAATTCCTTTCATCCTCATATCCAAAAACTCCTCGATTTCTATGAATTTAATTTCGTAGTTCATTGGGTAACACCTAGGAGTAGTCTCATGGTTGAGACACCTGGTGTGATAAGTGACATTTGCTTCTAAATCATCCTGAAGTATTGCAAAGGGTCATTCCATCTATCAAAATTAAGGGCAAATAAATTTGTGCCCAAATATAATGGAAGGAATATATATATATTAGAACTGAAAATATAACGGAAAGTATATTTGGATCAAAGGTAAAAAAATAAATCTTTTAATATATACTCTCCATCCTAATTTATGTGGCACTTTTCGAATTTCAAGATTCAAATAGGTCTATCATTGACCGTAAATATATCTTATATCTTTAATTATTTTGAATTGCCAATTATTGTGACTTATAGTACTTTTTACGTAGTTTACAAATATATAAATTTCATTTAAAAAAAATTAAACAAATTTCCGGTTAAATTTAAACCGTTTGACTCTCGAAAAAACGAAAAGTTCCACTGTAAGAGGGAGTATAACTCAAGTCCTATACAATAGCATCAGTTTAGTTCATGTGCACTGATTGTCTAGAAAATATTTATCCAACAAATCCATTAAAAGGTAATTGCATACAACACAAATTAATAATATTGTTTGGTAATCTTTATAAATGATAACTTATACCTGTTATACAATGTTAAATTACACTGATAATATAAATTACATACATACAAGAACATAATAATCAATTAATAATAATTAAGCATCTGTTGTTGCCTTATTAACTGGAGATTTAGGAGGAGGAGGCAATCTAATTAGAGGTAATCCAGCAGTAGCCAAAGACTCGTAACAATTTTTCTCATGAAACTTCTTGATATAATTTGAAGCCTTATGATTTGTAATTTGAGCACTCAAATTACTTAAATCATCTTGATTTCTCTTATGAAATTTCTTGATATAATCAGAAAAAATCCCATCTTGATCATGATCAATAATATTATTTTGATGAACTAAACAAGATGAAGATTTTTTACTCTCTCCTTGATCAAATTCTTTAACAAATGTGTAAAAATTTGACTTGGTTTTTGGAATTTGTGATTTCTTGTAATTCCCTTTTTCTAGTTGAAAAGAAGAGGTTTTAGAAATATTATTGGTCGAGGATTGGGAATTTTTTTGGTGTTTATTTGTTGTTCCTCCAAAATTGATGGATGCAAGAGAGAAAGATGATAGTGTAATGATATTAATCACTATTTGCATGGTTTTTTCACAAAGGGATTTTTTTTCTTGCACTTTGTTTTTTTGAGTCATGATTGAGAAAAAAAAATGGTTTAATTAAAAAAAATAAAAAATAGAGAAGAAAGTTGTGTGTTTTTCTCAAGAATGGTTTCCTTCATTTATATAATAAAGAGAATATAGTAATCTTTTATTGATATTCTGTGGGGTTAGTGGATGGAAATTTGATTGCAATACACCAATCAAGGAAGGGCCAAGGCACATTTTTTGATTGACTAGCTCCAAGATGGGAAAGATCTTATGTGCCGGAAGAAAAAAAAAACGAGGTACGTGGTGGAGTAGTAAATACTTAGGATTTATTTGATCGTAGATCTCATTTGCCGGAAGGAAAAAAAAGGTATGCGGTGGAGTACTAAATATTTAGAACTCGTTTGATCATAAATATTATAAATATCTATTGAAAAAAATATGACGAAATTTGTCTGGTCATAAAATTTATTTAGTTTTTGAAAGAAAAAAATTGGCATTTAAAAGATCACTCGTTTTTGAGCTAATATATACCTCAAACTTTTATATTTAACAAAATAATAATAATAATTTTAAAAAATCCATCTATTTGTGACTCCAATCAATTTTATCTACCTTTTTCCTCATTAAACACGCTCCTAAAATTGATATCTAGTTTGAGATAGTTTTAATTAATATTCAGTTACAATTTGTCTTGAAAAAGTATGATTTATCCACAAAAAGTTTTTCATCGGTAGTGCCTTATTTGCTTAACCTCAAATTTCGCAAGATATTCATTCATATGACCAGAAAAAAAATATTCAAATTCAATGATTTAACTGCTTACAAAAATTGAGCTAATCATTATTTTCATTTGGTTATGTTGTACTCTAATGCGTGAAATGCTGAAGCTAATTATTTTAGTTATACTTTGTTGTGGTGTAAACCTGATTGTTATTTGCATAATAACTTTTTGGATTTGTATTATCTAGTTCGTTATAAAAATGTTTCTTAGAACTTGTGACTATAAAGCATGTTTCATGTTTTCTTTCAAAAAGTGAAATAATTTTCAAAACCTATGACCAAGAAACTCAATTCAAACTTCACTCGAATTTAATTTTCCAAAAATATTTAAAACTCTGACCAAACACTAGCTTCTTTACTTTTAATCAGAAAGGTCTCCAACTCAAGTGAAAAATATAGAATATTTTTCGTCGAAAATACTTTACTCTAAAATAAAATTTTCCGATACGACTCTAAATTAATCATGGGTAACAAAAGAAAGTATGTGCCATTCTATGATAGAAGCAATATTGTCAAAAAGGGGATACCCAAAGGGGCCCTGCGTATAGATTTCATCGAATCTATAGTATTTCCAAGAATTTTCTGCTCATATATATATATATATATATATATATATATATATTTATTAAACTATTTAATTCTAATATATTGGTGCAGAACAAAGAGTGTATTTCTTTTTGCAATTTTAAGATTTAGCCAATTAGAAAACAAAATTTGACAAAAAAAGGATACCGCTAAAAGATGAAAGCAACCGTAATTATATTAAAACACTTGTATGGTTTTGAGAAAATTAAGAACCATATAAAGTAAGTTTCACATAACAAACAACAATATTCTTTAACTTATTTAGCAAAATAATAATAATAATAATAATAATAATAATAATAATAATAATAATAATAATAATAATAATAATAATACTCTCTCTGTCCCTAATTACTTGTCCATTTTTGACTTGGCACACATATTAAGAAAATAATTAATGACATAGTGAGTTTACCATTTTACCCCTATTAATTATGAAATGGATGAAAAGTTCTACATTTTTCAAAGTAATTAGTCATTTAATTGAGGGTATAATAGGTAAAAAAAATTGTTCTTTCTTAATTTGTCAAAATGGATAAGTAATTAGGGACAACTATAAAAGAAAAAGTGGACAAGTAATTAGAGAAATATATACAAAAAGTTTCTAATAACATAAGAGAGTTAAATCTATTTAAAGTAAATGCAAAAACACATGGTCTCTACCTAATGACACAATAAAAATTAAATGTAGCCTTAATTAGACGTTTTACATATATACAAGTGGACTGAATCCTAGGTCGACATTTGTAAAACTTTTAATTAATTCTTAATCTCAACTTGGTAAAATTCTTAGGGAGAGAGCATTGATTCTAACTTTTGTGTATTTGAGTTGTTGTGTTTGATAAGTTCTTTTCATTTTCGATTCTATGAGAATTTTTACGAAAGTCTTTCATCTACTTCTCTTTGATGGAACGATTATGAGATAATGATATATGAAAGTAATAATAATAAAAAGAAATATATAATTTTTGTAGGAAAAATTACATCATCAATCATTAATTCTTCTTATATTTTCAATAATAGAAAATATATCAAGTCATATTTATACTTTATATAGATTGTGGAGTCATACTTCATGAACAATTTCTGATATGCTTCAAGCAATTTTTCAAATAATATAGGAACTACTTGAAAAAACCAACAAATAGGCATATAAGCCCCATGTTTCGTCCATCATAACACTTTATATAGTTGGGTCTAAGATTTGATTATTATGAATTTTCATAACGACTTTAAGTTAATAAAAAAATAATTATATAAAAATTAATGTGATATAATAGTTATACTGACAACTTCATATTAAATTAAAGCTGTTGAATTTTTGTAAGTTTAAACGAAAAATGTTAGATCCGTCTCATGTGCTTTATGAGGAACTTTCTAACTTATAGTTAAGCCCCCTCATGTTATATTTGTTGAGCTAATTAACAATTTAACCAAAGTGGCTTTCTAGATAGATACGCATAATTATTTTTTCTACTCATATATGATCTTGATTGATTCTCAATTCTCAAACTTCAGTTTCATGTTTTATTCTTTCTTATATATATATATATATATATATATACTACAACGTTAAATTAGTTGCATAGCTATCAAAGATGTACTTTAGAAGTTATTTGATGGAATGTATAAGAATAGTATAACTTGATAGAGTGTATTGATAATGTTAGAATTAGTTATGTTTGAGATTATTTCATATTCACTGTTTGATTTAATATATTAAGGACAATTCTATCTCTAATCATGTTTATCAATGATGTATTAATAGCTTTTGTATTGTTAGTTTCACACAGAGGCGAATCTAGGATTTCAAGAAGACGGGTGCAAGAAAGGAATGTAAACAAACACTCAAACCAGTGAGCCATCCAATTATTTGTGAGCACAGGTTCATTCAGTTGCTATTTGATATATTTTACAAATTATACAAGTAGTTATATCGAATTTTATCGGATGACCACGGGTTCAAGTGACCCATTTTTTACACCTAGAATCGCCACTGATTTCATGGTTTGTTAAGTATTATTTATACATATGGTGTATAACTAATTTATGTATTATTAGTTATAAATAAATTGAAATTACTACCAATCAAATACAAGTGCGGGACAATACAAGATTTGCTCTAAATAGTAAATATTAAAACAATAGTTGCATTTGATAATTAGCATAGTAAAATATGTAATAAAGGTGTCCAATATATATATATAAATAAAAGAGAACCTAAGGCCCGCCTACGTGGCGCCACCACAAATCAAAATTTCTTTTTAATTTATTTATTTTCAAAACTGACCTTTCTTTTTTCATGAAAAGTTGTGACATTTATGAAAAATTGAACTTTAATGAAGAGTTATGACTTTTATAAAAAAATTATGACTTTTATGAAAAGTCGCAACTTTAATGAAGAGTTGCGACTTTTATGAAAAATTGTGACTTTTATGAAAGGTTGTGATCTTTCCAAAAGATTGACAACTTTTCTAAATAGTTGTAACATTTCCGATAAGGCACAATAAACATTTGTTTACACTACCCTTTATTGTCTATAAATAGAGGAATTTCCTCTCATTTTAAAACAACGAAAATTCTAAACCTCCTCTTCTTCACAATTAAATATTTGTGTACTTTGCTCCTGCTGAATGACTTACTGACACAATTGCTTATGTTACAAATCCTGGTATGTATTTTTACAGTCATTAATTTATGCTTATGCTATTGAGGATAAATGATAAAATGTAATAATTTTCATTTTTTTTACATTATTAATGTTTGTTACTACGTAATCTTGTATGTAAGATAATACAGTGTTTTAGTTTTAATGACTGATAGATTTTAAGTATTATTTTATAAATTCTATTATATTAAATGTCCGCACAAAGCGCGAGTAATTTTACTAGTATATATATAAAAAAGAACCCTAGGCCCGCCTACGTGGCGCCACCACAAACCATGATTCCCTTTTTAATTTATTTATTTTCAAAATTAGCCTTTCCTTTCTTGAAAAGTTGTGACTTATGAAAAGTTTTGACTTTTATGAAGGGTCACGAATTTTATGAAAAGCCACAACTTTTCATAAAAGTCGTGTTCATGAAAAGTTGTGACTTTTATAAAAAGTTGTGACTTTTATGAAAAGTTGCGACTTTTACAAAGAATTGCGACTTTTATGAAAGATTGCGACTTTTATGAAGAGTTGTGACTTTTATGAAAAATTGTGACTTTTATAAAAGGTTGTGACTTTTCCAAAGAGTGAAGGGTATAAATGCTCTAGTTTTTGGACGACAGGGACACTAATGTCCAAAAAGTATGACGAAGAGTATTTACATACCATGTACGATAGTTCGAGGGTATATTTATCTTTTTATTTTTATTTTTTATTAATCATTGAAACTATTTTAATTATGACCTCACTATCAGGTTCATAAGGTTGTCACTTCACCAGTATTTTATAGTAATTTAATAAAGAAAGCTTGATCTAACAGACTAAACTTTTAAAAAAAAGTTATTTTTGAAAAATACTCATTACTCCCTTAGGTCATCATATGAAATGCTTGTATGTAACATGCTATAAGTAAATGAGTTAAAACAATGAATGTGTGATGTATACTTATACATTAATATTTATGATTTAACTTTAATTTGTTAATATATATCTTTACATTAATGTCAAAACTCAATATCTCGTTTAGGTCATCATATGAAAATTAGTCATATATAACATGCTATGAATGAGCTAAAATACTAAAAGACATGATCGAGTATGGTATAAATAAATATTACAATAGTAATCTAACTTTAATATCAAAACTCAAAATCTACTTTAGGTAATCATATTAAACAAATCACTTATAACATGTTATGAATGAACTAAAACAACATAAGCATGAGTTTATCTTTAGATAAATTCAATTTTAATTAGTGGGTGTTTGACCATATTTTTTTCATGAGTTGAATTTTGCAAATTAAGTTTAATCATAAAATTTTAAAAAATTCTAAATTTAAATTTGAAAACATCAATAAATTATTTCACTTCGAATAGCTTACAAAATTTAAAAAATCATAACAACTCCAATTTATATCATTTTTTACTTAAACACAAAAACTATCATTGTCAAATTTGACAATTCTCATGGCAAAATACATGCCCTTAGTCATCTGTTAGGTATACAATATCCCTACATCAAGACTCAATACATTATCGACCCCTTAAATTTATCAAGATATTTCATTTAAACACTCAAATTAAGTCATATTTTAATCAAATACCTCAAATCCCAATAAAATATTTTAATAGACATTTTCTTCAAATTTAGTAATTATATTTTTTGTGCTTTCTCAATTATCTATTAAGTAATTTAGTTAATCATATAAAAATATGTTACTTATTTTAATTATATAACTCACTTCAATAAGCCTTAAAACACACATATTTTCTACTTGAAGTTGATCTGTATATTTTTTTATCTAACAAACAAATGAAAACACATCCAAAAGTTTTTTTCAAAATTTAAAATAAAAATATCTAATTTAAACATTTTATTAGAAGTTAATATGTTTGGTTGATAAAAATTTAGTTTGAGTAACTAAATAAAAAATACTGACAAGTTTAATGGACATATAAACCCTTCGGGATGACCCATTAGTTTGACTTGGGACTTCCATTTTGAAAGTCTCAACTTCGAAATTCCTTGCCCGTGAAAGTAAGAGGTTTACCTTTTGGGTCTAACTCATTGCACCAGACTTGCTTAGTGTGGGTTATCTCTTATGTGTGATTTACGAGCTATTACATAAGAGCAAGAGTTTTATCTTATGCTCACCCAAAGGGGGATATAGATTTCCCTTGTCATAAAAAAAATGTACATATTATATATTAAGACTTACATTAATTATCAATAAGCATTATGATAGAATTTTAATCAGATCTCTCGAATTTAAGTTAAAAAAAATAATATGAATATCGAACGCCATGAAACGGACTCCTCTATGTACCAAATGTCTTTTTCTCACTACCAAAGTCCAAAAGTCCCAATTTCTCAGTCTTTAGTCATTTCAAACCTCAGTCAAATGACAAGCACAGCCTCTTCATTCTTGTTTTTGCTCTTCCCCCTCAATTTTTCATCTTCTTCTTCTTCCTAATCCCTTCTCACTGCACTTCTCCACACTCAACCAACCCACCATGACAGCAAAATCAACCAACCCCATCTTCTTCTTCACTCTTTTCTTCCTCATTTTCACATTAACCCCATCTTTTTCCATTGAAAATGATGTTAAATGTCTTGAAGGTATCAAATCTGCAGTTTCTGACCCTTTAAACAAGCTCTCATCTTGGTCATTCTCCAACACTTCTGTAGCTTCAATTTGTAAACTTGTTGGTGTTTCTTGCTGGAATGAGAAAGAAAACCGCCTTCTTTCTCTTCAACTTCCTTCAATGTCTTTATCCGGTTCACTCCCACCTTCCCTTCAGTTCTGTACTTCTCTTCAATCTCTTGATCTCTCTGGTAACTCTTTTTCCGGTCCAATCCCGGTTCAAATCTGTTCTTGGTTACCTTATCTCGTCAATCTCGATCTCTCCAGCAACTCTTTCTCCGGTTCCATACCTCCCGAGTTCATTAACTGCAAATTCTTGAACACCCTTGTTCTAAATGACAACAAACTTACTGGGTCGATCCCATTTGAGATCGGCCGGCTCGACCGGTTGAAACGGTTCAGTGTGTCCAACAATGGCCTTTCCGGTTCAATTCCTGATGATTTAGACCGGTTTTCGAAAGATGATTTTGATGGGAATGATGGGCTTTGTGGGAATACAATTAGATCTAAATGTAGTAATTTGAGTAACAAAAATCTTGTTATTATTATAGCTGCTGGTGTTTTTGGTGCTGCTGCATCACTGATTCTTGGATTTGGGATTTGGAGATGGTTTTTAGTTCAGCCTAGTAAGAAAGATAGAGAATTCGGTGACGGTAAAGGTGGTGGTGGTATCAGTGATGATTGGGTCGATAAATTGAGAACTTACAAGCTTGTTCAGGTGACATTGTTTCAAAAACCTATTAATAAGATTAAGCTGAATGATTTATTAGTAGCTACGAATTCATTTGCTAGTGAAAATATTGTTATTTCAACTAGAACTGGTATTTCGTATAGAGCTATGTTGATTGATGGATCTGCATTGGCTATTAAAAGGTTGAGTAGTTGTAAGTTAAGTGAAAAACCGTTTAGGTCCGAGATGAATCGATTAGGACAGCTTAGACACCCAAATTTAGTCCCGCTATTGGGTTTTTGTATAGTTGATACTGAAAGGCTTTTGGTTTATAAGCACATGCAGAATGGAAGTTTGTATTCGCTTTTACATGGTAATCTTAGTACTGGTATTAGAAATGATAGTTCTGAGCTTGGTTGGTTAGCAAGGGTTAGGGTTGCTGCTGGTGCAGCTAGAGGACTAGCTTGGCTTCACCATGGGTGTCAACCTCCGTATGTGCATCAATACCTTAGCTCGAATGTGATCCTTGTAGACGATGATTTTGATGCTAGGATCACGGATTTTGGGCTTGCAAGGCTTATTGGTTCTGCTGACTCGAATGATAGTTCGTTTGTTAATGGGGATTTGGGGGAGTTTGGTTATGTGGCTCCTGAGTATTCGAGCACGTTGGTCGCTTCAATGAAAGGGGATGTGTATAGTTTTGGAGTAGTGCTGCTTGAGTTGGTGACAGGGCGGAAGCCTCTTGGTGCAGGTAATGCAGAGGAGGGATTCAAAGGTAGTTTAGTCGATTGGGTTAATCAGCTTTCGAGCTCAGGTCATTGTAAGGACGCGATTGATAAAGCTTTTGTTGGAAGTGGTCAAGATGATGAAATTTTGCGAGTTCTTCAAATTGCATGTTCGTGTGTGGTTTCAAGGCCGAAAGATAGACCTTCGATGTACACAGTGTATCAGTCTTTGAAGAGCATGGTGAAAGAACGTTGTTTCTCGGAACACTTTGATGAATTTCCAATCAACTTGATCAAGGAAAATCATGATCATAAAGATTAGGTTATAGGATTGAAATGATTAGACAAATGTTTATGAATTTTGAATATTCTAATTATGGCATTTGTATTTCTTGATAACTCTGTATAGTTTGAGAAGTAAATGCATGATCTTTGTGCTTTTTGGATACATTTTTAGTCAATCTATGTTTGAATGATTCAGTTATGAATGAGTACTTCATCGAAATGCTATTAATCACATTACAAAGTGGTTCTCTTTTTCCTATGTTACAACAACATACTCGATGTACTCCCACAAGTGGGGTGAGTGTACACAGATCTTATCCCTACTTCGACAAGTTAGAAAGTTTGTTTTCGAATTGACCCAGGGGGTCAGTGGACACAGACTTTACCCCTACTTCAACAAGTTAGAATAGTTGTTTCCGAAAGATCCCCGAGTCAAGTGCACCAAAAACAATATCTTTATGTTAAGTAGCTTATTTGCTTATTAAACTCAATCATCAACTAAAATGAGTCAAGTGCACCAAAAAAAATATATTTATGTTAAGTAGCTTATTTGCTTATTAAACTCAATCATCAACTTCTATGGTAATTGTCAACATTGAGTTTCCAATTTGGACCACTTTAAAACATAGTGTAGGCGCATTTCAACTATTTTACTTGAGTACCTGTTTTTTTTCATCGAGATAGGTGTGTCAATCAAAGATCTTGCTTACCCGATAACTTTTCTAATAAAAGGAGAAAAAGATGTTGAATATTGAGCAAATGTGATTGCATTACATGACAACATTTCCAAGTAGACATAACCAAAATTGTAGGAAGAATACAAGGGTCAAAATTGAGTAAAAAAGGCAAAAGACAATAATAAAGAAAAACACTACTTCCGACCTTAAAACATGGGACTCTCGTGATATATTATTTATGTGTTTGTTTTGTTTTTGAATTAGATTAGATTAGTCAACATTTTCTTCTATGGACCACACAAAATAAAAAAATACTTAACAAATGGTGTCCCTCTTTTATGTAATCTACCATGTGAAAGTGTCTCTTTTCCTTCCTTTCTCCCTTGTTTTCTTGTTTTGCCTTCTTTCTGTTTTTATGCTTTTCCTTGTGGACTCTAGTTGTGGATTTTTGTAAAAAAGTAGTATTAAAAAAAGTGAATGAATTAAGAATGTAGAAGATGGTTAAAAATGTCTTTAAAGTATGTGAAACTCATAATACTCGTTTTATATTGTTTGTGTATGGAGGAAATTGTGTCTAGTAAAAGGACGAATTAGATCTCGAGACATGGTTAGATTAAGAGCGAAGAGGTGCTTGTTAGGGCCTTAGGGGGAAATGCGGAAGGTTTATTTATGGTGTAACTTGAAGTCATTTTGCCTCGGTCCATATAAAGTTGTTTTATAATTGGATAGGCTATGATACCTTTTCATGAGAAGGTCGTTTTACAACTAGACACCCTTATAAGGACTTTTGAGAAGATCAACAATCAATCTCGAGCCTTGCGTCAACTAGGGGCGATTCTATGTACTAATTTTGGGTCACTCGAACCCGTACTCATCCGACTAAACTCGATATATTACTTCTATAATTATTAAAGAATATATTAAATTAAAATTTATTGAACCCGTTCTCAAGATGGCTTAAAGCAATGGTGCACCCGCTTTCTTGAAATCCTGGATTCGCCTCTGGCGTCAACGTGTCATCAATTAACATTAACCACAATGTTAGAATTTAGGCACGTGCTGCTAGGTAAGTAGTCTTTTCAGTGCTAAATGTGTACTAATGGGTCGACTCTTTTGGCCGGTAACAGAATTCTATTATAAGAATAGAAGACATTCGAAAATTTTAAAAAATAATACATTCGTTCTTTTCATCTTCCTCAATTATAATTTCCTTGGGGAAGGCGATCTACACCTCTTCACTTGTATTTTTCTTTTAGTAGATTATGTTTTAGTAGTGATCCACCGCCTTGATGTTTTGGCCTAAAGAAAATAAATTTGATCGACTTTAATTCACATGTCTTTAAACATTCTTTTTCTTTTTTTATACCTTAAATTAAAATGACATTTTTTAGATAAATTGTTTGGCGCAATCATCCTCCTATAGTTATTAAATAATTGACCAAAAATATTTTTATCACGCAAAACTTAACAAAAGACTAATTAACCTACACATACATTAAGGACATATTTGGTTCAAATATAACCGCAATCATGTCATAT
Source organism: Solanum pinnatisectum (assembly GCA_035578085.1). NCBI lineage: Eukaryota > Viridiplantae > Streptophyta > Magnoliopsida > Solanales > Solanaceae > Solanum > Solanum pinnatisectum. The sequence continues at coordinate 5,450,475 of CM069080.1, read as the reverse complement.
CTTACAAAGTTATATTTATGGAACTATTTAATTAAATTATAGTAAATTCATACAAATTTTTATATGGCAATGTACCACAATATAAACATTTGAGAGTAATAGGATCATTGAGCTGTGCGCACAAAATAGATATAATACAAACTATAGGGGTTTGTAATACAATTTACAGAAACTTAGAGGAGATCTGCGAATTCAGAAACCTCCAAATCGAAACTTCATCGGCGGTGAGAAAACGGAGACACAATCAATTCTATGGATTCTCCATTTTCACCGGCAATTTATCTCTTCATCATCTCCTTCTCCTTCTCCTTCCTTTTAGTTTCTTCATCTCCAAATTCATCCCTAGGGCTCGACGCAATATCTAATGGCGAAGCAGAACATAGAGATGAAAGCGGAATCATAGGGCGTAGACATCTGATGAGCTTTAAGGAGACGCCTATTGGTACAAATATCACTTATGATTGTTCTCCTTCTGGTCCTTGTGTTCCTTGTTCTTACTCCGAAAAGGTTTTCTCTCTTATTTCCTTCGTATTGATAATTGATAATTGATCACTGTTTCAGTTTTGATTTTAATGTATCTCTATGTTTTCAGTTAGCTGAGGCGTATTTGTTTGTAGAGTTACATGATCAACTAGCTAGGAAGAATTCCAATTTTGCTTGTTTCAGGAAAAAATATGCCTGAATAGAGCAAATGAAAACAGTTGATTTGTATAAATTGAAGCGGATTGTAGTTGATCGATAGTACTACAACAACAACATACCTAGTGTAATCCCACAAAGTATGGTTTGGAAAGGATAGAGTGTAGGCAGACGTTAACACTACCTTGGAGTTAGAGAAACGGATACATTCCTAGTGTAATCCCACAAAGTATGGTTTGGGGAGGATAGAGTGTAGGCAGACGTTAACACTACCTTGGAGGTAGAGAAACGGGTAGAGTATACACAGACCTTACCGCTACCTTAGAGGTAGAGAAGTTGTTTTTGATAGACTCTCAACATAGTTGATCAATATTGTGGTGATAAAATGCACAACACAGTGCTGTTTAATTTATTTATTATATCTAATGTTGTTACTCGTAACAAATTTCTCGTGTAGAAAGTTGTATGTATTGATATTGACTACAACATAATATTAAGTGATACAGTTAGCTATCAAAATTGAAAGTAAATTGGAGCACTTATTGAATTGTATAGGGAGAAGGAGAATGATAATTGTTATTGTCTCAAGTAACCAAAGTGATGTTAAGATACTGCTTGTTTAGATTGCAGTTTTTTAGGTTACATTTGTGATGTTTCCCGATGTGCTTTCAGAAATATGAAAAGTATAGATGCAGTGAAACTGGATATCGTATCCCTTTCAAATGTATAGAGATTAAAGCTAGTTCAAAGGAAGTGAACAACAATAAAGGAAAGAAGAACCGATCTGCTCTGGAGGACACATATACTGCAGTAAGGCCTCATGGCATGAAGCACAATGAACAAGCTCTTACCTCTTCGGTAAGACAAAGAAATTTGCTGGATGATTCATCCTCGTCAAAGAGTGGAATACGTACGTATATAACTTATAGGAGCTGTGTTCTTTCAATAAATGAAGAGAAGTTGTCAGTACTTGGGTTTGAGGTAAGTACATACTTTTTCTGCTTTACATAACTGTCTTGTGGAGAATCATCCAATTTACATTCTGCAACATGTTTAGCTGTTTCTTTCAATATGGTTGCTGGTTTTAATATTCAGAAATCATTTCACTGCTATCCAAAAGCAAAACATGAAATTGGATGATGTGAGAACCATATATTAGAATCATGTTTTGGTAATTTTCCCAAGGAAGCAGTAAACTCTGTTTCATTTTGAAGGGCTAAAATGTAAAGAAATACCTGAAAACTAAACAAGTTTTAATGGTGAAAGTTTGACGTACTTTCTGGAAAAAGAACGCAAGTTATTGAGGTATAGAGAAGTAATAGATACTTTCTTTTGTTATTGAAGACCACTCAAGTTAATTGAAGGACTTTGAAAGGAAGGAAAGGAGGCTTAATGCATTTCCTCTCTAAATGTGAAAAAATATAACTAGGTAAGCTAATTGAGGCAGAGGGGCATATTGCGATTCATGAAACTTTCAAAGAAATAGTTGAATTGTATTCAGAAAATGGAGAGAATATTATGAGGACTTAATATCCCCAATTCCTGTAGATTCCTCTTGGATTGTCATGTGTAGTCAAGAGATAAATTTAGGTTGAAAAGTTCGTATCCTATTAAATTTAGGTCGACTGACCTAGTCATCTTGTTTCAAAAACTTCCTGGGTTTGTTTTCCTGAATGAGTGATACGAACCACTCCCTTGTGGGCAAAGTTACCTAGTACATGTTTTGGTGGGAGATAACAAGTACCCGGTTGAATAATTAAGGTGTTCACAAGTTGGTTCGGACACCATTGCTATCAATTAAAAAAATGATGTGAACCATTTTACAAGCTTGCCTTAGAAGTATTGGCTGCTCTTATACTGCATAGGGATAAACAAGTTGTGTGGTGTTATTCTTTTTGGACGTGGGAAATTCTTTAGGTATAGTCAAAGCTAATTGGGAGATCTTTATCATGTTTTCATGGACCTTAACATCGAATTTGATGCTGGCATGCTGTGGGTGTTCTGTGTTTCTTTCCTTCTTCACGTGTGACTGAACTTTCAAAGTTAACTGCCTCACACTGTTTCGATATAATCATCAGAAGGATGAGTCTTTCACCCTCACAACTTGTGTCAAAACAAGACCTATTATACTTGCAGAACAGCTCTATTAAAAAACCTCATTGCTTGAGTTGAAGAACAAGCTCTTTCTTATTCTGTAAATATGTTGGAATTGATTGATAATATGCCTAATTCTTATTCCGAGTGGTTTAATCGGATCTGCATTATGTAGGTGATTATGCTGGGTTTACTGATTGTCAGTGGCTCAACCATATACTTCAGAAAAAGGCGAGTGGGCGCTGTATCTGGTGCTGGCCCAGTCAGACTTCCAACTAGTTCTCGATTCTAACTAAACATCTGTACGTTTGCAGCTTAGGATTCTTTTTTAATCTTTTTACTTTCTTGATCCAAGGTTGCAATCCTAGTAAAATTTGCTGTTAAACATTTTTGAATACTTGTAAAATGTTGTAGTAATTCATTCGATCATTTTTATAGTTAGAAGAAAATAGAGAGTATGAAAAGTAACTCGATACTGGATGGAAGGTGATCATATCCAGTTTGTACTGTATAGTCCTTTGAACCTTTCAAGTAGTCCACAACATTCTTAGTTTACTATCTTCCCCATCGCATCTCTGTATGGTTGACAGCAAAATTAGAATTTTCGAATTCATCGTGTTTTCCCCCTCATATATGTATAAACTCTTGTTTCTAAATGACAAATGTATACAAATTAAAGACGGGAATTTTACTTTTTTGGAGAATAGAACCATGTATGTGCTTGAAGTTTAAACGTTGCACATAACGAGCTGGTAGAATTATCAATAGATGACATAATTTTGTACCCACATAATGCAGATGATTTGTTAATTTTCTTGGTGGATTTGCTAATCACATCAACTTGATTAGATGTGAAGTTTACACCATGGTTGGGAGCTTTAGAACATTCCCTAATATGTTTCAATAACATTTTCATCTATTTGAAAATACACATGTTTACACGATCTAAATTTTTTTTTTTTTTTTAACTGAATAAGCGTGTTTAAAATCTATTTTGAAGTATTCAAACATCATTTGGAACTTTCGATTGGAAGGTCAAGTTTATCCCTTGGAAATTCCAAATACATTTTTGTCGCATTAATATGTAGTTAACAAGTAGTTGTGCATTGTCTAGTTCCCTTTTCAATATTATTTTTATTACTTTCTTACTAACTTATTCTTCGATGTTAGTATTAGTATTTCTTTTGCCTCAATTCATTGTTTTAGTTGTTGTTATTGTTCTCTTCATTATTTTCAGCATAACTTTTTTGCTACTATAATTGCTTCACACCTATTTTTTTTATGTTTTATTGGAGCAAAGTGTCATGACCTGCCACCTTGCCGGCATAAAATTAAGGGGGAAGAATATAGAGTCTTGGAGAGGTTTGGAAAAGACTAAAGAATATTCTAGAAGATTTTTTGGAAGGCTTTAAAATTCTCTAGGCTTATAGAGAAGTCCAAAAGAAAAACCAAATTGTAAATATGTAGAGACTTGTGTAACAATTTTTATTTACAGCGCTAACCCCTTGGTGTGTAGTATAAGACTGTACACTCACCACAAATGTCATAAAATGACTAGGGAAGATGTAATTTTTTACGAACACATGCCTCAAACTAGTATTTCGTTTCCTTGGGAAAACTACCAAGAGAAAATGGTAAAAAATGTTTTTTTAAGGAAAGCAAAAAACTAAATTAATTAGGAAAAATTATATGAAATAGCAAATTATTAATTCAAATTAAACGTTATAGCCATAGTTTCTTTTATTTGTAATTTGCAGCAAACATTTCATGTTTTTTGTCATTCTATTTGTATACCGAAATATACAAATGCAGGGCCCATTTGTATATCGAAATATACAAATGCAGGATCCATTTGTATACCAAAATATACAAATACATGACCCATTTGTATACTGCAATATACAAATGCAGGACCCATTTGTAAATCGAAATATACAAATGCAGGACCCATTTGTATACCAAAATATACAAATAGACCCAAATACATATTTTTTATGTATATGCATACTAAAATATACAAACTATAGCTATAACATACAAATATGATTTTTATGTTTGTTAAACCTAAAATTTACTCAATTAATTAACCATCCACAGATTCAGGCTCCAATAGTCATTCTGCTTTCTACGATAAACTTAAATTACAAATCACAATGTACCAAGTTATTGCTGCTTCTTTTTGGAAAAAAGTATACACGACAAGACACTGGGGGCTTTTGTCAAAACTCTGGCGAATCTACGGGCATATGTTAAAAGCCAGCAGCAGAGCAAACTCCAAACAAAAGAATGATGATGATACTAATCCTCAAATAACATAACTTTTTTTAAGACACATCTACAAGATATGATATTGATGGGCTACATACAGTCAGCTCAAGTATTCGGATCACAAGAAGTAGTCGGGTGTCTTCCTTGTAGTATCAGGCTCAATCTGCCGTGGAGCTGGGTCAAACTGAAGGAAATTCTGCTCCATGTTTTCACTTATTTCTAGGATTGCAGCCATATTACCACAGCGATAACAATAGTTTGGAGCACTAAATACCGTTACAACATTCTTATCCTGCCAAAAAGCAACCAATATCATGTTAAAAGTACAAACTAATACCTGAGGGACAAGAAGTTCCACTGAAATGAACAAAAATGGAATTTTTCCATTAGTAGTAGGGAATAAAGTGTTCAATTTATATCTACAGACCTGACACCAATTAAAACCTTCCATGACAAGCTGATGGGCTCTAGAAATCAGTGAGAGACCATTAGTGTGATTAAACTGAGATGCTATATCCTGTCCAAATGTGTAACCAGCCCCCCGAGGTGATATTCCCCAACCACAGCGATCGTCTGGATCAGACCATAGGAGATCACACATCGGCCCTTCATGTGGCACCTAACAACCACAACAAAGAAGCAATAGTACGGGATCAGTAAAATTGCCATAAAGATATAAAAATCATGTAACATTTGAAACAATAGAAGCGACTAGAGCAAATAGGCGCCGAGCAACTAAAAGATAGGAAAGTGTTATAGTAAGTGGATCATATTCACTGTTGAATAGACTTAAGTACAAGCCTCTATGTAACATATACAAAACATTGCTAAACCTATTCTACAACACATTATAAAAGAAAAAAAAGAAAATGAGACTCTGTCGAACTCATTATAATAGAAATACATAATTTTCTTCCTGTTCAAGCCTTGATTTGTTTGGTTATATCTGTAGTCCTGTTGAATAAAAAGGATGTAACCCACATATGTAGTCCTGTTGTGCCATAATGGTCAATTTTGTTAGGTAAATAGGAAATTAATTTGATACATGGTGTCGGATAGAGCAAGAGGAGGGAGAACAGGCAGTGACAAAATACAACACAAGCTAGTTTAACATATCATGAACATGTAAAGTTTGAATCACACAGCTATTTCTATACCTCTTGTATACGGTCCAGTGCTCGGATGTTATCGAGTGTATCAAGGGATGGTGAGAGTCCTCCATGCAAACAGAATATCTACAGTTTTAAGTAAATTAGGCTAGTTAAAACTCGCTAACAATAATGTTCAAGTAAATTGCCAGTTCAGTAAGAGCTCAAACCTGACTCTCTATGAGTGCCGTTAATGGTAGATAATCAAAGAGATCAGTGAAATACTTCCAAACATTAGCATTTCCATACTTCCTCAAGCATTCATCATAAAAACCATACCTAACAGGAAAAGGGATCTGTCAATTAATGTGAACATGACTAGAACCTGCAGTCATATTGTATTCAGCATAAAACAAGTAGGGAAGCTGATCATGAGAAGCAGTAGCATAGATGATTCATCCCCACAAGACTGCCCAAAAATATACTTGTCAAATAAAAAACTAGAAGGATTGCGAAGAGATACCTTCATTGATAAGTAACCATAAGTTAAACATCTATCGAGTGGTTAAAGAGCAAAGTTGCTTAAGTGAACCTTGTGCTCTAAAGAATTATCTCAATGCAAAAAATGGAGGGTGTGTAATGCCCAAGTGTGACTCAAGTTAACAATGCAAATCCTTTGGTTGAAAGATAACTAAAAACACATGCGTAAGAAGATACACTTCCTAAAAGATTTAGCAACTTTAACGTTCAAGCTTATAATATGGTATCATTGTCCAACTACTCAGTTACATCCTCCATATTCTCCTGTTGAATTTGATTGCTAAGTTTGTCCATTCAAAGAGCTTCATGAATTTAGAGACTAGGGGTGGGGAGTTGCAATATTAGGAGCTTGACTTCAGGTATACATGATCTTCGCATAGACCCTGTAAACGATTTTGCTTGTATTGGTAATCTCACTCTCCAGGAAGAATTACAATAGTTCTCAGATTATTCCAGCAGTTCAACTAGACCAATTTCTATGAAAGCTTAATCAACCTGATTAACCTAATACTTAGGAATTTTAGTAGAGTCCAGTTGCCTGAATTTTCACCTTGTTGGTGAGGGTTCAAATTCCCCACCTTGTAATCCCCTTACACATAATCATGATCAGTGATCAAGGTCTACAATGGGAGCTGGAAAACTGAAGCAATGAACAAACATATCTTGTCAAATAGCATGGGGATGAGAAGGCCATCATTGATTCTCCAGAAGTATTGCTCCCTTCTCATCGACATTACCTAAGTAATTTTTTTTTTTTTTTTTTTTTTAATGACAAGGGAAACCCGCAACCTAAGTAATGTTTTTGCTGCATAGAATTCAAGAAACACGTTTGTCTTCTTTCTCTCTTCAACTTCTTACTGAAAACCAGGAGTTGATAACCTGAATTCTCATACCTGACCTCCATGTTCCTTTTTTATTTTCTTTTATTTCGGGAAAGAGGGTGAGAAATGTAAAGCAGAGTTGTACTGGGTACATTGAAGAGAAGCATCAGTCCATTATACACGTTGCTTGAGTGCAATAAGAGCATACACAATTCAAGAAAGGATATTTGAGCCATATAAGCATAGAATTTACATTGCTACTCTTCCCAAACCCAAGGAGAAGCAAAGAGGATACTAACACCGCAGAAAGTCAAAATAAGAGAAATCCACCAAACTGGATAAATTTTTAAAGAAAGTGGCATCCAGGAACATCCTATACAAGTAAAACCCTATGTGACGCTGTGACAGAAACACATATAAAAGTATCATGCACCAAACTCTATATAAAGAGTGCACCAAATGGGAAAACTATTTACATACTTGGGCAGCATTTCATATTTAGTTCTAAATTCTTGTAATTGGAAAAATAACAGTTCAGTAGATTAAATGGAAAATATAAGAACAGTGCCGAAACATCTTCTCTCTTTTTTTTGGATAAAGTAGCATTGCATAAATGTAAAACCCCTAATATCATACATAAACCAGATTGTTTCAGCAATGGAAAAGAAGGAACATCTGAATATCAGCTGTTAAGAAAGACCAATTATCTTTTCAGACAACCTCACTTACGCACTTCAATATGAACAAAATGTAAGTGACTCACACTTGAGTGATCTGTCGGCTTTCGTGGTTTCCCCTAAGAATTGTGATTCTATCTCTATAACGGACCTTCAAAGCAACCAATAGTGAGACAGTCTCGACAGAATAGTATCCACGGTCTGCATTAATTAGGTAATTATTAATGATAAACAATGAATGCTAATGTACTTGACCAACAAGGAAACCGAGGTACTAGTCAACATACAAATAAGTAAGCATGAAGAGGTAAGATAGGGAACCATCAAAAGAAACAGTAAAAAGTGAATAAAATGTACACTGTCATCGCAATTTATGGAGTGGAGATGTATATGATGAAATCTACCTTAGATGCAAAAATATTCAGGAAGAAAAAAACTAAAAAGGAAGCCTCTAACTGCCATCAAAACAGTCATTTAAAACAAAGACAGTTAAGTCATTTTATGGAACCCATGCTTATCAGATGTAAGTTGAGAGAACACTGCCTTTTCGGTAAACTATATACAGAAAACAAATGAAAATGAGCCCTGTTTAGCACCGAAAGAAATACACCAAATGAAGAGAAACATCTCCCACATTTGCCTCCAAGCATTATATCAATGTCATGACGTTACTTTGTCATATTCGAACCACCAAGTACATTAGAGATCCACATCACAACCACGCGTCATCATTCACGAGTATAAACAACAAATAGATCAAAATAAAGCTTCATTTGTCCGACACATTATAGTAACACTACCAATAAATGAACAGCCCAACCACATATCATCCTTATCATGAATATCTTGAGAAATACAAGCCTGAATCACGCCAAACCACAAAATAACCACCATAAAGCCGCTACTTTGCAGCACCATTACACTTCACAATCTACTTGGTACACAAAAGCACAACCTATACTATCCTTCAAGTGCTGCTTACATTAGCAGAAACACTCTTATCTCTACATCTTATTTATGTCCATTCACATTCCACCTATGTCACTACAACAAATCATTAAATGCATAGAAAATTAACAAAAAAATCCAACAAATCATATGAAAATCCTATAAAAAAAAAATGAAACCTAATCACCAAAACTCACCAACATAATCTCCCATGAAGAGATAATTAGTATCAGGAGCGTTGCCGCCGATTCGAAAAAGCTCAATCAGATCGTAAAACTGTCCGTGGATATCACCGCACACCGTCACCGGACATTTCACCGGTTGCACATTCCATTCCTCCACTAGTATCGCCCTTGCTTGTTCACACAACGTCTTCACCTCCGCCTCCGATAACGGTTTGCACTCCATCAATTGCTCGATCTGCCGATCTACATCAGCGTGCGACGGCATTTTTTCAAACAAAATTATCCTCTACAATCACCTATCTAAATATTCCTCACCGCTTCGATTAGCAAAATATATCAAAAGTCCTCAGATCGAATCGAGGTAAAAATCCAATTGCTATGAAATTGACCAACAGAATCGCAGTTTCTGCGCGACAACAATCAAAATCAAGCAGAAAATAATGATTGGAACATTGATGAAGTAACTAGGGTTTCAATTTCTGAATCATCTCCTGTTTCTGAAATTCGTCTCCATTCATGCGAAGCTTCTCTCTCCAATGTGAAAATTGCAGCAAAAAGGAAAGAGAAAATGTAAACAATAGGTATAATAAGCCTTGTGAACTTTGACACCTTTATTTGATAAAATGAACAAAATAGACCTTTATGTTTAGACTACATTCAAAATAGTCCTTCAATTATTTTGGAACAAATAGTACCTTCCTTTAGGTATCAAAAAGCAGTGCATTTTTTTTTCAACTAGTAGAACTCATTAGAGGTGGATAGTTATGACTTTGACCTAATGTATTTTATCATTCAATATCTTATGTACCCTCTTAATGTAATGAGACTTGAATTTATCGTCTTACCCTCAACCATTAACATAATAAGCAAAAGAATTAATCAAAGGCTAATTAATAAAGTTCACAACCTTTATTTTACATAATTATAGGTCAACATATTCAAATTAACTTAGCCATTAATTACATAATCTTCATGGATATTGAAATTAAGATCAATATGGACCACATCATTTACCTTCATTTTTTTCTCTAACATAAGACTTCAATTTTCCAAGAATCCCTAGTTGGTTTGTCCTTATAATGTAGGGCTAAAAGGTGATATAATAATAACTAATAAACAATTACCAAACCCTTAATGGTTTTGCAAGAACATAAATCATAAATGTATTTTTATTTTCCAATGAAAAGAGCTCTAATATTTGAATCATCTTACTCTAATGTTACTTCAAAAATCTAATTATCATGGTACTCAAAAAATATGCTTAAAATTACATAATATTTTAATTTTTTTTAACTTTTTACAAACAAATAATAATTTTTTTTATAAGTTATAACTATTTTCATAAAATTACATAAATACAACAACTTTAATTTTTTAACTTTTTAATTACATTGTGTACTTTAGATATTTCTAAACTAAAAAATAATATCTACCCAAATTAAATATTGAGAAAACATAGTTTTTTAATTGTTAGAAATAAAATATTGTATTATAAGCTAAGGTGTAACATGTGTAGTAGCTGTGACTACATGGTCACTTTCAGTACTGGTGACTAACTCTTGTTACCAAATTTGACTAAGGTATTAACATAAATGAAGAAACTAGTCTGGTAGATGACTCATGTTTTATCTGTTTCAAATCAATATTTGACAGCATCAGAAGGATATGATAGACACTAGATACACACTAGATATATAAATCTCAGATACTAGATATATAGGAGGGTAGTGAGTGAGATGGGAGAGATGTGAGTGAGATTTGTTATGTATCCCAAATACATGCGAATCCACTTGAATAAAATGCATCTAGAATAAATTTGACCTCATGTATCCTGATATACATGTAGCTGAATGTATCTGAATGCATCAAAATCTTATAAAAAACGCAATATTATAAATTAGAGTGTATTTGAGTAATTAGCTTTTAAACTAGTTGGATTTATATAAGTTTTACTATAAAAAAAATAGTTGTAGAATATGATTTTTTTTTTTCCTACTTATTTGCTAGACTTCCCCTCTAGTTTAAAGGCCAGATTTGGGCTTGCAATTTAAGCCCACTGTCCATATATATGTCATTAAGGTAAAAGTTGTAGAATAAGTTGGTATGGTTCTCCCATGCTTCTGCTTGCCACCAATTTGGTTTGGGTTCACTATTAGAGATAACTAAATTCGATACATACATATACATATATCTAGTGTCTATTCAGGAGTGTGATTTGCATGTACATATTCGTTCAAAACTTTACATCGAACAACATACACAAAAAAAAGTTTGAGAACCCCAAAATTTTTAAATACCAACTAAGTATATTCAGGAGTTCTTTTTACACTACATTATTATCAGCAATGCCATTATCATTGGAGATGAGTAAGTGGCTAAGCGTAATTGCAAGGTAATTTTGTTTAAGCTCTTCCCTCCTCTTTCGATAAGTTTTATATAGCTCTAGTCAAACTCAAGTATCATTTAAGGGGAATCCAAAGAACCATATCCTTCACATGTTCGGTCTGATCTCATCTACATTATTGTCCAATCATAGTTATATTGTGTTTGATTAGTTATATGTCTCCCCTGCCTTAAGTTTTGTAGATTAGCCCTGTGAACATTGAGTTTGTTGGCATTATAGATAATTTTATTGACGAAGTGATCAATAATCATTTTGACCATCTTACTTGGTGATGAAAATCTACCCAAGTTATGGTGCCATAACCTTGGAACTGAGTGTGCCTACTCTGATTCAATCAGGGGAGTAATAAGTTCGGCCAAACACTACTATTTTTATTCTTCAATCTTGACCAATTCAAATTAATCTGAGACTTTTAATTTTAGATTATTGATTTGATTTAATTTATATTAAGAGTATATTTTTTTAGCAAGTGCCTAAGAGGGAGAGTGATTAGACATCAAAGTGCTTATTTATATTATTCCTTACTAATATAATGTAATTGGTTTAGATTAGCATAGAATCTAAGGCCACCTTTAATAAAATGTTCGCCATTTGTTCTTGCTTTTAAGCCCTTAAAATCTAGTCGAATTTTGGAAGAGGGGACAATGCTTAAAGTTGTACGAATCAAGTAAAGAAGATAAGTTTTCTTTTTAGTATACAGTCCATCTGTTTGATATTAGTTGCCCATCTTATTATAAATAGTTAATTCAAATTACTTGTCAATTAATAAAAAATTAATTTTTTTCTTAATTTATCCTTATAATTTATAAAAAGGTTTTTTAAAAAGTTCTTAAGAAATAGATTAGTAAAATTGTGCTTCTTATTTATGTTTTCTTAGAGCGATGTAAAGAAAAAATAGACAATTAATATAAAATGAAGAAAATAGTATTTTAAAGCCCATGTAATACGAAAATGTATACATGTCCTACAATTATTGATGCAAACTCGATCGAAGGAATATATATTCTTTCTACAAAAAACATCAAAGGAATAGTTGAACTTGTTAATTCTTAGCATATTTAATTTGACCCTTCATCCTTTTTTTTTTTTTTAATATATATATAAGTAATAGATTTCCATGTAAGGGTATGTTTGGGACGGAGTAAATTATTTTTAAATAAATATTCTTTTAATTTATTTTTTGATATTTGGTAAGTAAATAATTAATACTACTATATCAAAAATATGTATATATAATTTAGGCAAACACCATGACGATATAGAGTTATGGTGGATGGGGTGAGGGGGAAATAGTCTTAAGTAGCTAGGAAAGAGAAGTAATCGAAGTACAAAAAGTAACAGATAGCAACAAAAACAACAAATAGTAACAAAACAGTAACTATAACAAAATAATATGATAGCTGATATAAAATACAAGTAATACCAAATAATACCATAAATCACTACACAAGTAATACTACTATGGAAGGATAACAAAACAACACATGAATGCTACCTACTAATTATCTTATACCCTAATTCGTGTCCTCCTCAACCTCTTATCTAAGATCGTTGCTCGATAAGCTGAAATTGCATCATGTCATGTCTAATCACCTCCCCAATATTACTTCTTTGATCAACCTCTACCTCTCCTAATTAACCATCCATAGTCCGTCAGCCTATCACAACTCTGCACAGGGCCATCTCCTCTGGACATATCTGAACCATATCAGTCTCGCTTCTTGCACATTGTCCTCAACCAAAGTCACTTCCACCTTATCCCAAATATCCTCATTTCTAATCCCCTCTCTTTTAGTACACCCACAAATCCATCAAAACACCATCATTTATGTGACTTTCAACTTTCACATATTATCATAAAGAATATATTCTAATTTTCTATGCTCAAGGTATAATACAGATTTCATCGAGTGGTACAACAACCTAGTGAAATTTTATTTGGTGATGCAAATCGTTAAAATACCTCAGGCAATCATATGTAATTAATATTTTTCTCTGGATAATCTAGTTAAGGATTGGGGAATATTTATGTCCCTTTTATTCTGCTTAATTATTGTGATTAGTGAATTGCAATAATTATAAAGACATCCAAAATATGATTCCAAAGAACAGATTCATAATCATTTGACTCTTCAATGAGACACATAAATTCTTACTTAAAGAATCCTCTTGCTTCTAGTAGGGATTGACACTCCACCATATATATATATATATATATATAAACCATTTTTTTGGTCCAGCAAAACCATATAGGATGAAATTACGATTGAAATAATCAGATGTCTAGTAAAAACTAACAGAATATGAAGAACAATGATAATTCAGAAAATAAAAGAGAAATATACAAAATAGGACACAATAGTTTATGACGGAATTGAGAGCAATCCACTTTAGAAAAGAGTATAGAATATCAATAGAAATAATTAATTTTAAAAATTCACTTTTTTAAAATTAAATGTTCACACAAAGTGATAGAATAATACTTACGTCTCACCAATTCTTTTTTTAAACAAGGCTCTCTCAAGTCCCTTAATTAGGTCTACAAAAAATAAAAGCAACATTAATTATAGCGGTCAAAAATATTTTCCTAAAAAAAAAAAAGAATTAGCCAAATATACTAAATTTATTTTTTCTTTTTAGTGATTAAAAAATCAATTATGATATATATATTGTACTTCCACTAAAAAAAATTAGAACCCAAATATAATATTTAAAAAATCAAGACAAACACCTAACATAATGCATAGAGAAAAATATTGCCATCAAGTTTGGGAACTTTTTAAATTTGTTTATATTATAGGCATAGTGATAATTTACTTCTCAAGTATTATAGTCCAATAATTCTAAATTAGTTGTGTATAACAGTTAGTACTAGATTTATTTTATTATATTAACAAATATATCCAGAGAATTGAAGTTTTCAAGTGAACAATATATTATATAATTTATTTATACCCTTGAAGAACAATTCAGATAATATTTTTATACACGTGAAGAACAATTACTAGGTATCCAATCCTATTTTTTTCTTTTCAAATTTTGACAAATCAAAATAAAATAGAAACTTCAAAACTTGACCAATAAATTTTCTTGCTGCCACATCTTGGCTTCTTCTTACTACCGAGCTGGTACATGATTTCGAATTTGAGTTTTGAATAATGTATAATAAGATTTAATTAACTTTCGTAGTCGAATTAATATTTATTTTGTATTATCTTTTAAGCCGGGTCACATATATAAGTAATTATTAAGGAAAAATAGAGTTTTAAATAATGTATAATAAGACTTAATTAACTTTTGTAGTCTAACTAATATTCATTTTATATTATCTTTTAAGCCGGGTCACATATATAAGTAATTATTAAAGAAAATATTATGTATAGGCATATGTTTGACAAAAATACTGGTAAAGTAATGTCGAATCACTTGAATTGATGTTACATAACTCTATCCACGTGAATTATATATGATTTGACTCATTATATATCAACGTAAAAATAAATAATACTATGATTCTATCAATAAAAATATTGAGGACTTAAATAGAGCAAAATGGATTAATAAAAAGGATTCATGATATAGCCAAAGTCTAATGTCTAACTAATTTTGGGGTTGAGCCTTCACTCGTTGAAATTTGTCATAACGAGAAATGTATTTAAATAGTATCAACAAGATGGTAGTGGAAAGGATAAGATTTTTTTTTTCTTACTTTTAATTCGAAGTTTCTGGTTCGAGCCTAATAGACCCTTAAGCGATTTATATCCAAACTAGTTTAGGATAAAAAAAAATATATTTAGCTCGTTCACATCACCGATTTCAAGCTCGATAAAGGAGGAAGGTTGTTGAGGGTATGAAACCAAAAAGAACTTATTTACCCTATAAAGGTAGGGGGTTTGCGTATATCTTATTCTCCCCGACCCCCACTTGTCGCACACTAAATTTTTTTTTTTTTTCTTGTTGTTATTATTCATTACCAGAAATCACTATTTTTCCATAAATATTTTGATTGAATCGGTGGAGAGAAAAAATATTAATGTTTTCATATGAAAAAATTTGGAAGTTTCCCATTAGTTTAGTGAGAATATGTCTTTCACCATGCATTTTGCAAGTGAATTAATTTGGTGGAAAATGAGTAAGAAATTTATATTTTATAACACAATTCTCTTACTGATTCACAATTGGAAAAATCTTTATTTTTAGTAGTATGTGTTGTATTTAGCTCTATGTTTTAAAGTTTATCTTTAATTATTTGGTATGTTAATTAAGGTGTTATTGTGCTTTTTAAACTTGTGATTGAAGCTATCGGCGCAGACATAGAGAAGAATTGGATTCTCCAACACTACAACTTTAATTTCTTTTTCTTTTTATATAATAATATTTGTTTCAATGTTTTTTTTGTTAATTTGGTGTTAGATACGATATACATTGCATGGGACAAAATGCAAATGTTCCTTTATTCAAAAGGCGTGCGATATTCGAAAAATCGCAATAATCTATCGAACCCTCTATTCCCATGATCAAGCTAGTGCGAGGGCCAGAGTTAGAAACCTACGTACTAGTTTGATCGAATCCAATAATTTTAGTCCAACTTAAATTTTATGTATTAAAATTTTTATTAAATAGATATAAAATTTAAATTTAGATTTTAAGTTATATTGCTATCAAAAAACTGAGAACTCATAAAATTTAAAGTCTGATTCCATCTTGCGATGTAACACTAGTTCCCTATAATCTCTCCTACTCTAGTCTAAAGGAGCATTAAATCCATGTGCTGAATACTTTTCTATGGGAATTTTGGGCGTGATTGGGTGCACACAAACTATGTTCATGCACCATACACGTGTTATATATATATATGGGGTGGACTATTTTCATGCACCACATATACCTTAGAAGTTGAACCCGTCAAATTTAAATCTTGAATTTGCTTTTGCTTAAAATAGTGGAAAATTCTAGTGTAGGTAAATGAACACCATGTGTAAGTCCCTCTTTCTCTCCCTATACTGTTTTTATGAGATGTATGACTTCTGTAGTCGAACGCTCAGACATGAATCCAAATTTGGTTCTTGATGATAGAAACACCTCTCCTTATTCTCATCTCCACCCCTCTCCCACACTTTCATAGTGTGACTCAGCAACTTGATACCCCTATAGTTGTATTGTAATTTCGAATATCATGTTTGTGCTTGTACAATAGGATCAATGTACTCTACCTCCATTCTTCGGGCTATTTTGAAGTCCTAAAATGACGTTAAACAATCCAATTAATCACTCCATACCTATTATAACAACGTTCTTCCAAAATTCCACCGAAATTTAGTGTGGCCTCGTTGCCCTCCGCTTCCTCATTTTATGAATAACCTTCTTAAATTTGATATCAACTTCTTCCCATCTCCTGAGCTTTGAAAGTAGGCAAGCTACACTACTTGACCCTCATATATATATTGCCATCGTCATCAATAAAATTTATAAATTATAGTTGGATAAGTAGTACTCCCTCTGTTCTATTTTTCTTGGTCTTTGTTGACTTGACACTTCGATCCCTTTAAAAACTATTTACTAAGGATATGTTTTATCAAATTACCCTTTTGATTACGTTTTGAAAATTTAAATTTGACTACAGTACTTTATGCAGTTACTTCACGATAAAAGATAATATTGAAAGAAAATAATAGATAGTCTTAATTTGTTAAAATAGACAAATAAAAAAGTATATTTATCATATATATATATAAAAACAAGTAAAAAGGAATGAAAGGAGCAAGAAGTTTTCTTAGACTGGTCAAACAAGAAGATTTTTGTGGTCAAAAGGTAGCTTTAGAAGTTGGCATTGTTGTAAAATAAAGGCTATAATCTATATATACTTTACTTTCTAAAGCCCAAAATAGCCTTATTAATTATTTGAAGTATAATTTCCAAATTTGACATGACTTGATAGCTAGGGAAATTCAAGAATTCATCATTTTTGGCCAATCTATCATTTAAAATTGGATAATTTGCCTTCTATATTATTTTTGGCACAAAAACTTGTTGTTAACCAAGTAACTCAATAATATGTGTCGTTAATTAAATAGCTCAAAAATATCCTTCCACGACGTGCATTAAATTTATCGATAACTAGCATTACATTTTTGCAATCTAAAAACTTGTCAAACAAAGCACTATTCTTGTATTCCCACAACTAATTCCTATTTTTTTGGTACTTTGTTGTAGTTAATGATAACAACGTGACCACCCCACCCAAAACACTCAACTCTAAAGGTATATATAATATACCAAAAAAAGAAAGAAAAAAAGATACTTGATATTCATATTTATAATAATAAAAAACTAGTTTCTCTACCTTTAATTTAAAATTTCTAGATATGAGCGCACCACTAAAAAGGAAGAAATTGATGCCTAATCATTTAGATAAATAACTCAACATTCAACCAAGTGCGTCATTTTATCTTTTTGTAACTTGAACCAACAGATAATATTATATCAATTTTAATAATATACATCAAATACCTGATTTTACAAAGAGACCACGAGTTCACGTGGCCATATTCGCCCCGGTATATAAGTAGTATACTTTGCCACATAATTCAGTTATCAATTTAACGTACGTAAGGAATTATAGCATTGTATAGTACATGAAAATACACAAAACCCCACAAAGCAAAAAAGCAACCTCAAAATAAAATAAATTAAAAGATTGCCGTATAGAAGCCTTATTATACTAGAGTATAAAGCAATTGGTTCCCTTCATGTCACGTTCAAAACCAATAATAACATACCTAGTGGGTCCCAGGAGAACGGGATATACAGATCTTAACTTTATTTTGATTAAAAAAGTTATTTTCGAAAGACCTAATTTCAAGAAAACCATTTTTGAGTATAAATTTAAAAAAAAAAAACAAGAGTAAGTAAGCTACGATGAAAACTCTCTCCAAAAGTGAATATATATAATCTAAAATTTTAGATTTTTACGGCTAAATCTATTAGATTTTTGGAATTATGAGTTTAGAACTTCGTATTTATTAGTAAAATTTATTTTTCGTATATTAAAAAATTACTGAATTTAGTTGAACCTGTTAAAATTACACTGGCTCCACGCCCCGTCACCCCCCCCCCCTCCCCTCCCCCCCTTCTCCCTCCACCGCCTCTAACTTCAAGAAAGTATAATAGAATCACTCCAACCTATAAAGAAAACCAACCACACCCCTAGCCCCATGTAGTAAAATCCAAAGCCAAAAACTTAATACTTTGGCTTCTCTTTTCTTCTTTGCCTAACTAACATTCTTGCATTATTCCTTCACTTCACAAAGAACCTAATCATTGTAAAACATAACTAGTTTGATAATTTTCTCTTCTTTCCCTCAATAGAGGGCTAGAAGTTTAATTTCAAACTTTTATATATGGATAATATTAGAAAGTTCTCTAAGTGTTTTTTGAGTTTTTTTTTCTCTCTAGTATTTGTTTGGTTATTGTTGGTTGAAATATTTGAAAATGGAGGTATTACAAGAATGAATTATGTTGATCAAGTTATGAAGAATAGCAAAGTAGTTATGAAAACACACAAGAGATCAAGTAGTAGTCATGTTCATCCAAAGATTGATTTCAATTTGGTGAGTAAAAGAAGAGTTCCTAATGGTCCTGACCCAATCCACAACAGGTTTGTCTTTACTTTATTTCTTTATGCAGCTTTAATTTCTGCTTAATTTTTTTATTTTTTTTTTTGCTTATTACACTATAAGGTGTATAAAGTTAATGGTCAATAACATATCCGAACTATCACGAATTTGACATACTAATTATATATCAATTGTTCACTTTCCATATCAGAACTATCGTTATCTATTTAGTTATAACACATGACCACAACTATCAGATGTTCTGTTTTCTTACCTGAACCATCACCACCGCTCAGGTAGAAAAAGGGAACAAGTGATAGTTGAAGTGTGTTTTTATACAAAAGTGGTGATAGTGTCTGTTGGAAAAGGAAATGATTGATAGTTAAAGTGTGAAGTTCGCGAAAAAGTGATAATTAACAACAAATAACACTTTTTAAAGAGACTTACTCATAGAATTTTTTAAATAATTTGATAGTGTGAAAAAAAATATACACTAACGATGTATATTACCTAAATCCGTAATTGATATACGTACATATATACCCTCACAAATAACATCTTATATAGTTATTATTAAATATTTACATTAAATATAGAATTGATCATATAAATTTTTATATTACTAGTGTAGTTTAACCCATTTAGCCGATTTTCTGTGTGATCAATCAATATTTAGTGACATGTAATGGCATGTCTTTTAAACAATTTGATTGTATAAATTATACTAATTATAATTATGATCGTCTAGTGAGCATTTGATGTGAATTATTGATATTTTCAGAAGTTTGGCTCACTTCTAGATGCAATTAGTTAGTGGAAGTAATTAAAAAAAAACTATATTTTAAGACTTCCAAGAGATTTTGCCAATTATAAAAGTAAATTTTAAGTTTTATTAAAACAAAGAAAGTAACTCTATCGTATAAATAAATAAAAAATCTCTTCAAAGCTATATATTGTTCTAATTATTATTATTTTTTTCTTCCTTTTTTGGATAATTCATCAATTGTTTTGAATGAAATTTTTCATATTAATATAATTCCATCTTCTTTCCCACAAGAACAAGACCAATTCAACTTTCTTATGAGGGAAAATTTAAAGGTGGCAAAATTGGCCAATAAAAACACGCTAAATATATTTAATTTTGGGTTAATTATCATCCCTCTATTTATTAGCTCAATCCATTTTTATTAATTCATTTTAGTCATCAAAATTTTGACTGATATCTTAGCCCAAATTAATCCATGAAAATCTTGTTAAAATTTTTTTAAAAAAATATTATTTTATTTGATATGTTATATATAGTCATGATAAAAAAAAATTAATATTTTTATTAGGTATTAAGAAATTATTTTTAAAAATAATAAAATAATTAAAACTGAGTATAAATTGGGTGAGTTAGATTTTGACGTGTCTTTTTAGCTCATTTCAACTCAAGTAATTTTTTACTCATCCATTTATTAAGTAACTTAAAATATTTTGACCCGTCTAAATTCAGTTTAACCCGTCTATTTATTTTACATTGAGCCCATAAAAATGTATTTTTGAGACAAAAGTAGTAGGGTTTGCATGCTTAACTGTTACATCAAGTACTCCCACTCTTAGATCCTGTTCAAAGTTTTTATTTACTGAATTTGTGTAACTTTACGTTAATGAATAAATTAAATAAAAATATTATTTAGAAAAAGAAAAAGTATCTGTGTTCTGTTTTGTTGTCTTTCACTTTATTTATTCTCTTATAATTATAAATGAATAATAAAGCTTAATTAATTATCATGATAATTAATTAATTAATTAACCTTTTCATTTTGTTTTCTATGCAATTTACGAGGCTCTAAATAATTAATTAACCTTTTCATGACATCTTCTCTTTTTCCCTTTTGCTTTCTTTTTTATCCTTTATCACTAAAAAGCTTTCATCACTATAGATGCAAATCATATAAACATCTTTACCTATCAAAAGATATTTTCTTAAACAAATTTAATTTCCATATATTAACTTGAGAGACGGAACCAATATTAGGAGTTTAGAAGTTCTAAATTTCCTTTCTCTTCCTTATTATTGAGCTGTCAATTCGTTTTGTTGGGGTTTGCAAGTTAATATACATGTATATTTACTTAATTTTTTAATACAAATACAAGATCTACGGAAAAGTTATTGAGTTCGTCTGAACCCACAAACCCCACCTAAATCCGCCCCTGATTATTAAATTATTAGGTTTATTTTTCATGAGCCAAACATATAAAAAATTATAATGGGTGATAATTAGAATATATTGCACTCAGAATTTTGTCTGCTCTAATACTACATTAAAGTATGTAATCTCAAGCTAATCCGTCACTAAAAAGCTCTAAGTTGATTGGAACTTCTCATAATTTGTCGCTAATCCATAACTAAATAGAGTTAACGTGAAAATTTTGTTATTTAGCTACGAAATTTTACCCGTGAATTTATGTATGAAACTAAATTTATTTATCTTTAATTTTTTAACAGGAGAGCTCGGAGTTCTCGTAGGCCACCAGGTCAAGCTTCCAAAGGAAAACTCAACATTAAGCCATAAACAAATTAGGCCAAATTAGATAATTAAGGTTTGTGAGTTTTTTTTTTTTTTTTGAAAAAAATATTCTTGTATGTAATTGTTGAAAAAGGGAGGTCTCTATACATATTGTCAGAATGAATTTTCAGAAATCCCAGAGCTTGTGAGATTTTTTTAAAACTAAAAAAAAAAAAAAAAAAAACTTATAAGGGACTTTAAGAAACAAAGAATTATAAGTAGAAAATCAAAAATTAAATTAAATCCCTCAACACCACCATTTAGGGTGTGTATGCAGAATTTTACGTGAGCGATGTTATGTGAAATTAATTGAGTTATAAGTGCATGGATTTGGGTAATTTGAGGTTGTAAGTTTTAATAAGGCTTTATTTCTGTTCTGAAATTTGTTTTTAATTTAAATTTGTACATTTTCCAAACGATATTTATTGCATATTATTTTAAGTTTCAAAATATTTGTGTTTATATATTAATTAAATATTTTGACAAAAGAGGTGTCGAATGATACTATCTGAAGAAAGAAATGGGAATATTATAGGGTGGAGTACCTATTTGTATATTGTTAAAAAATAACAGAATTTACCGACGGATAAATTCTATAGCTAATAAGTAAAATTTATAGTTAATTCTATTTAGCGACAGATTATCACAAAATTTTTTTAGCAAAGAGCAAATTTTCAACAAAGTTTGTAGTTAATTTCATTTTTTTTTTTTTATAGTGATTTGGCTGGAATGATAGAGAAAAAATGAGAAATTTAACATGGATTGTCTTGAATCGAAATACGAAGGTTAAATTAATTAATATTCGTTGTGAATTCAAGTATTCTTCAATTATTATTATTTTTTTAAAAAAATTACATACTTAGAAACTACATAAAAAGTACTATAGGCCACAATAGTTAACAATTTAAAATATTTTAAAAGTTATAATAACAAAAATATGTGTTAACTGTCCAAATAGTAACTAAAACAATCTTTTTGAAACGGAGAAAACAATAAAGAATTATTTAGAGAATTAAGAAGACAAGATAATGGAGAATGTTCAACAGGAAGTGCATGTCTTAGCACCCATGCATTTTTATAAGAGTACGAATCTCATGTCAATCTTGTCAAATTTCTAGTAGCTTTTGCTTGTAAATAAAGGAACTTTTTTTTCTTCTTTTTTCAATTGCACTTATTGATTTGATATTAAGAAGTGGCATGTGCTCCTAAAAAAAAAGTAGCAAATGCACTTTTTTGAAGTTATTTCTGAGAGAAATAGTGTATACTGATCACTTTTTAAGAACAATAACAGTAATATATTCAGTAATCAATATAATCTTTTATGTGGTGTTTCAAGAGTGTAGGAGATACACATATATTATTTCTTCTACCTTTATGGGATAGAAAGAGGTTGTTTCCGATAGCGATTTATAAATTTTACATGGAAAAAAGCATAGAATATACACATATCTTATTCTTTTAGCTACCTTTATGGGGGTAGAAATAGGTTGTTTCCGATAGTGATTTGTAAATTTTACATGGAAAAAGTTATTCATTGTGTTTATGTTTTACTTGTTAGTTTTTGACTTAACACATACCTTAAGAAGTAATAAATCAAATGATCATTTTATTATATCACCCCTAATTATTACATCGTATAAATATTGAGAAATGAATAGTAGGATAAAATGATAAATTACCTCTTCGTTGTTTTCATATTAGACAAATAAAAATAAATATTTACTTTTAGTATAATGTACGAATAAAAATGGACGGATCGAGAGAATAAAAGGAAAAGTTTTATGTTGGTCCTTTTCAGTACAAGATTCTTTAGTGGGGGATGTGAACACTGTTTTGGTTTTTGGTCCATTCAAACTTGTTGCAAAACCAAACATATATTTATATTCTATGATTCTTTACCATGGCAATAAAAATAAAAACAAAAACAAAATTGAGTTTAAAAAAAAAAAAGAGAAAAAACAGAAAAGGAAAATAAAGGGATGTAAAGGCCAAGATGGTACTATCTTCAAAGTGAATTAAAGACAAAGTAGGCTCTTTTATATTTGCTTTCTCCTTTAACATTTATTGGACTCATAACAAGCTTGGTCTAAAGTTTTTTTGAGATTCAAGTTGGGGCAAATTTGCCTAAAAGGGTTAAAAAGGGAAAGAAATATTCAGTTGGAATCACTGGGCCACCACATCTGTTTTTTAAGCTTTTTTCAGAGTAAATTTGGATTTAATTGATTTTCGATATGAATATCGAATAACAAGTGAGAAACAAAAAAGAAAAAATTGAATTCTTGAAACCTTCTTTGTTAAACCAGTAAATCATTCTACTTTTAAGGGCGAGTTTGGTATGATGGAAAGTATTTTAAATAAGTGATTTTTCTTAGTATTTAATTTGTAAGTAGGATTCATTATCCCAAAAATCTTTTTATATAATCTACACAAACACTAAGGAAGGTGAAGGTGGATTATATAACAAGGTTTTAGCCCTTTTTCACGATAAAATTCTTTGCGTTAGATTACATTCCGCACTTTACTTCTTGTAAAGCAATTGAAGAACCAGGTCCTTCAGTGAATTAAGTGACAACATAAATTTAACAAGAGTTAACTTCTATTCATGTAAAAAATAGCAACATTTTTTCCAGATTCTCATTGCATTATTACTCACAGCATAACAATCTGTACATTGTTGTTCACAGTATAAACAATCACACGACGTTCATATTCAACACGAGTACATCCATTTAAACGAAGAAATTAAACCGCGGTCACGTGGTTTAAAATCTCCTAATGAGAAGGTACTTTAAAGCATAAAAAATCTCCTTAACAAAACTAAGAAAGTTATCAGATCCTTCCTCTTCTTCTCCGTCTTCTTGAGCTGAGTTCGAGCTGAAGATATTGCTCTCTCTGTTAGAGGCTCCATAAAACCTGGTTAATCTTTCCGATACAGATTGCTGGCTTTCATCCAATGATTCTTCATTACCTTCATAGTCATCATCATTTTCATGTACTAAATGTATTCCACATTTCTTCAGTTCAATACCTGTAACGGGTAAGTTGCCCAAGCCCACCTGTATAATATCTCCGTCTTCGAGAATAGATACTAATGGATGACAATCTTGATACCTGCATAAATAAACTTGATCCTCGGGCGTTGTTGGGACTCCTGCCAAGTACATACCAGTAGTAAATACTGGTCTATTTGCTCTAACGATTTTTGCAAAGATATTAGCGAGTACTGGCAGTTCATCTCGTAAATCATCTGGTTCAGCACAGTTCACAGAAACAACTATGGCAATAATCACGGCTTTGATTTCATTGTTTTCGTGCTTTGAGAAATGCACCTCGCTCGGAGTAAACCAACTTGGAATTTCATTGCCTGGAATACTAAAATTGTCCAAGTTCTTCAGAGCGACCTGAGTGTGAAAACCTTTTCATTAAGGTAACTGTTTTGACAAGAAATTGAATGAAAGAAACGATGTGTGTTTGGTATGACAGGGGAAAAAATTCTGGAAAATGTTTTCGTGAAATATTTCATTTTTTGGTATTTGTTTGCCAGAAGATATTCTCCACGGAAAGAGAAATAATGATTTTCCTCCCTATTGGGCTAAGTTGCATGAACTCTTTACTTTCGATGCCGCACCCGTGTCACATTCTCCAAAAACACACTACTTTTGGCGAATCAGACACACATCCCTTCACCTTTTTGAAGAGTCCGTGCAACATAGCTTTTGAGCAAAGAGTCTGTTTTCCTTCTTAATTACTATCATTTATCTCAACTTCTAATTTCAAATCACAATTTAACCAACATTTAGAAATTATTATCAATCTTTTAAATTACGAAGAAGTTTCATCAAACACACGAAAACATTTTTCACTTACCAATCAAACACCTAAAAAGCATATAGGAGAAAAAAGTACCTTATCAAGTTTGCTTCTAACAATAGAGGCACAAGAGATGTTGCATCCAACCATATGTAGCATTTTTAAGGATCTCAAGCATTCAACACCTTGGATGTCGACCAAACTCATGCAATTTGCAAGGTTTAGCTCACGCAAGAACACTAATTCTGAGATATCGTGTATACGCTCTAGTGCTCCACAATTTGCAGCATTTATCTTGAGCAAACTTGAAGGAAGAGGAGGAAGAGCTTTCAGCTGTTTGCAGTGGGGAATTAAGAGCTTTTTCAAGAAATGTAGTCCTTTCAGACTAGACGGCAAATGGGAAAAATCATTGTGACCGAGATCAATGAACTCCAAAGATGATAGTTTCTCAAAATCATCAGGTATTTTCCCAACTATTCGCCATGCACGTGCATTAAGTTCTTCTAACCAGGATAACTTTGAGAAAGATGAAGGAAGCACAATAGGTACGGTTTCCCTTTCTGCATAGGTAGCTGTTTCTGTGATTTCAGTACTTTGTGGTACCTGCACAAGTGTAATTTTTTGAAAATGTGGATTCAAAATATAATATTTATACTAATTTTCACCTCTGTATACCTGACAGAAAGGCTTCTTTCCCATCCTCAGAATCATCAAGCTCGATAGCATCCCAAAAGTTTTAGGTAATACTGTTACTGCAGTCTCCTCCATTAGCAAGTGTACTAAGTTCTTCAGTTCCCCAATAGAATCTGGCAGTTTGTGCAGTCGCTTGCATTTAGTCAATCTCAATATGACAAGATTCTGCAACTCTCCAACTGATTCTGGCAGCTCCGTGATAGCATCATTTCGAGTAATAGTCATTGTTTTAAGAGCTAATAATTCTCCAATGGAATCGGGTAGCGAGCCAAGGCGCTCACAGTTCCTTATCTCGAGAGTCTTCAGTGATTTAAGGGCTCCAACATGTGGAAGGCTACGGATCGGAACCTCATCTATTTGAAGCTCAACCAAAGAAGCCAATCCTTTAATTGAAACAGGCAATGCAGTCAACTGCTGACAGTTTCCAAGCGATAAGGACCTAAGATAATATAGACAACCGATAGATTCTGGTACAATTTCTATTGCACTGCCATAAAGCCAGAGATTTGCTAAAGATTTGAGGTTGCCAACAGAATGGGGAAGAGCAGCAAGTGACTTACACCTGATTAAGCTCAGTGTATGAAGGTTCTCAAAATTTTTAATAGAATCAGGTATTTCTTCCACAGCAGAACCATTAAGAGAGAGTTCCTTCAAAGCACTTAAATTTCCTACTAACCCGGGAAGTTGTTTCAATGAGTAGCAGCGATTTAAGCTTAACCTTTCAAGTTTTGTTAAGCGAAATATACTTGAAGGCAACTTCTCTATAGCAGTCTCATCTAATAGAAGTTCTTGTAAAGACTTCATCTTGCCAATATCTTCAGGTAGCTGTTTCAATTTTGCGCAACCTGAGAGTATCAGCTTTTCAAGATTTTTCAGCCCAGAGACCTCACTTGGAAATTCAACAAGGTTGCGGCAATCTTTTAGATTTAGATGACGTAAAGTTTTCAGATTCCCAACTGTTTTGTGAATCCTTTGTAAGTTGCTGCAACGCTCAGCTATCAACTTTTCCAACATTTTATGCTTTGATAAATCAGGAATAGCTGATATTTTATGACAATCAGAGATATTCATAACTTTCAACTTGTTGGCCGCCTGCACAGTTTAGAAAAACATAGTTAAAGAACATATATTTGAGATTGAAAGAAATGAGACCATACCAGGACTTTCATCAACTACAGGATGCAATATAGGTATTCAAATTGCATATAACCAAAGTTTTGTGATTTTGATTTCGCTTTGGGAGCTCTGTAATCCAATGCTGCTTCATTTTTATAAGAGAAAATGGTCAAATACACCCTCAACCTATAACCGAATTATCAACTACACACTTATATTTTACAAGGGTCCTATTGCCCCCTAGAACTATTTTAAAGTGGTATAAATGCACCCTTAAGTGCTGACATGGCACAGAGAGTGTGCTCACACTCTTGAAGGCATGTGAAAGTTGAAAAAACTGATAAAAAAATATTTTGACTTTTTTTTTACATATAATTTTTTGCTTTTGTCTTTTATTTAATTTTCTCTCTCATCACTCAAAAAAATCACCTCACTTTACATGTTCTTCATCACCATTGTTGAACCACCACTAGTCCACTACCATAGCAGCCAATGTCTTCACCCATCTTTTAATACTTTCTCATTATTTGTCACACTATTTACTCACAATTCCTAACACTGTAAATCACCATCGAAATCACCACATAAGCATTAAAATTATTACTCATATAGTGAATAAAATTAAATCGTCTTTAATCTCTTTACTCTAATAAAATTCACTAACCTTCGGATATTATTTCTAATCTCTATTATTTTTCGATGAAGAATTCAAACTACACCCAATAACGATTTTAGGAACTTGAGCAGCAACCACCAATCGATTATGCTCAACCCCGATAATCCAAATTATTTCCTCAAGTTTAAAAGGCATAAATCCTTCACTATTTAAAGAAGGATTCAAAAGGGCTTAGTCGTACTCAAGTCCAAGACGATTAGCAAGAACTACGAACTTAAAATTGGTTCCAAGATTGCAGAATTTGGGTGGGAGAGGTGAAGGGGTTGATCTAAATGACTTGATAAAATTGTTGTTGTGATGGTGATGATGTTGATAAATATTGTTGATTTCTTTTACTCGAAAAAGAGATGATAAGTGTTGATATGGATCTTGGATTGAGATCTAATTTGTGGGTTATGGAAGACGAGGGTGGGGGTGGGGTGTCTAGGGAGAAATGGGGTGGAAGGAAATAAAGGTTTAGGGGAGTTTTTACAGTGAAAAGAAATAAAAACATGTCTCAACATTTGGAGAAGAGAAGAGTAAAGATGATGTTGTTGGCAATGAAGAAGAAGAACAACATTTACTTTTTTAAAAAATAATAATAATGATATTTGACAGTTGTAGCGCGTGTGCACACCACATACAAAGAATGTGGTTATCTAGTTTTAGGGTGGTATATATTTCGCTTTAAAGTAGTTCAAGGGGGTAATAGGACTCCCATAAAATATAAGCGTGTAGTCGAGAATTTGGTTATAAATTGAGGGGGGATTCGGCCATTTTCTCTTTTTATAACAATAAACTGATGAGAAACTTTAGCTTCTTCTTTGCCAAATTATCACTCACCATCAGCAAGTTCGTGACATTAGTTTATTATATATGTGAAAAACGTAAAAGCTTAAGAATAGAAAAATGCCAGCACTATGGTTAAGTTAGTGTTTCATCAGCATGACGAGTAAAGCATACCTTTTTGCGACTCCAGGTCCATTCCCGGCTTCCAATCCTCTCTATTTGGCTCTCTGAGAGATCAAGTATGGCAAGTTCACTTGGATAATAATTAGAATAATAACTTGAAAGACTGCATCTTTTCCACTGGAGCCATTTTAGTGAAGAAGGTAATTTCCCCAAATTTCCCTCTAGTTTCACATTATCAAGTTGGAGTAGCCGCAAATTAACTATTCCATCAAATACTTCAGTATTCAATACTAACTCATTGGTTTCTTTTGCATCCTTTTGAAATTGTCCTTTGTATAACTCTTTAATGTAAGCTAACGCAGAACTGAAACTGGGAACTTCTTGAAATTGCTCTCTAGTAATTGTTTTTGTGGTTTTGATCTTTGATGAGTACCTCTGCTGCTGATCCAGGATGATCCCTTGGATGTGCTGTGTTCCCTGTTGTTTTCATAACACATTTAATTTTTCTAGTACAATATAAGTTTAACAGCAAAAATAATCACAAGAAAACAGCTAGAAGTTCTTGTAGCACATAACAAAAGGACTTCAACTTCTTTATGGTCACCTAATATAACTACAGGTAATTGTTCGTAAAAAGAGGGATCTGTTATAGGGAAAACAAGACAAGTTAAAAAATGCTGATAATATAAAAGAATTTACTGGCGTAGTGTATAAGTTAAAATTCATAAAGAAAGTCATACCTTCCTTCCTTGTAGCACACTTAAAACATCAACAACATCCCACAGCCTGCTGCGTTTTCCAGGTTCGGAAAAGCCTTCTTCCCTAACAATCTGTCTTCCCATATCTCTTATCTGGTCATGCATCCACAAGTCCCCACCATCAATCACCTTAACCAATGATCTAGTGGTCAATGTGTCAAATCCAATCCTGGCTCTAAAACCACATCCTTCCATCACATCAATTACATTTTCGACTTTCTTATCTAGTTGATCAAGAAATAAACATGCAACATCCAGGAATATACACTTCTCTTCATCATCAAGACCATCGTAACTTATTTTCAAGATGTCTTGAAGACGGGGTGAGCGAATTTGTTTTAGCTTTCCAAGAGCATCTACCCATTCCTCCTCGCTTCTTTTATCAAACAAGAAAGAACCAAAAACTTCGAGAGCCAATGGTAGCTTTCCAGTAATTGAGACAATTTGCTTGGATAAATTCAGAAAAGTTGGGGATGGGTCTGGTCTTCTAAATGCATGGTAACTGAATAGTTTTAGTGAGTCAGTATCACCCAATTCTCTCACCTCAAATGTCTCGTCAACGATATCTTCTATCAGAACTCCTTTGTTTCTAGTACTAATGACAACCCTGCTTCCTTCAAAAAACCAATTTTTACCCCCAATTA
This sequence comes from Solanum pinnatisectum, assembly GCA_035578085.1. Lineage (NCBI taxonomy): Eukaryota > Viridiplantae > Streptophyta > Magnoliopsida > Solanales > Solanaceae > Solanum > Solanum pinnatisectum. The sequence continues at coordinate 5,420,055 of CM069080.1, read as the reverse complement.
GTGCCTTTAGTATGTTTACATCATCATTTACATAATCAACATCATCTAAGACCAGCAGGATGCGCTTTTCTCGAAGCATTCGCCTGAACTTTTCTCTTCCCTCAATGGCATTAGCAGGGGAGAAGGAGAACGCGTTGCTAGGGAAAAGAGCCTGTATGATTTTCTTCTGAAGGGACATAATGCCTTGTTGAGTAGCTATTTCCTTAACATTCAAGATAAAAGTCCTGTGTGTAAAATCAGAAGCAAGTTTATTGTAAAGAGCCTTAGAAAGAGTTGTTTTACCAACTCCTCCTATTCCATGCAACCCCAAGATTTTGACACCGTTGCGCTTGACATCCAACTGTCTTATGAGTTCTTTCAGACTGTAATCAATTCCAACAACAAACGGAGCTACAACCATTGGGGAATTGCTTAATTCATTCAAAACTCTTTGCACCACCAACTGAATCAACTGTGACTCGTCACTGTAGAATGGAAGCAAATTAATTAAGATCAAGTTAACTTAGGTGGTCTTGTATCTATAGTTCGTAAAAATCATATTCGAGGAAGTACAGAGGTAAATGAAAATGATAATGTCACGACACAAACTAAGGGGTCGTGACAGGCATTCGGCAGCATCTCCCTTCCCAATGAACCCTTCCTTATCCCTATATCAGTCACCGTAGATGTGCTCTTTACGGCACCATCACATCAACAAACATGGATTATATCCAACAATAATAAAAGAAGGAATTTCCAAGTCTCACGAACATTACAACCCAAAATAATGCCAACATAACGATTATTAAAACATGTGCTTTAATCATCAAATCATAGTTCAAATACACTCGGGTATCCAAAACATGATCATGAGCTTCATCGTTGTAACGCATATACATAAAAAACACTGTACATGTCAAAACTTGCACCCACTCACTCCCACAAGAACAAGCTCACAATTTAAATCATAATTATCAATCATGAAATTTATCAAGCACTTAAAATGCATGCTTTTAAAAGGATTTTTTTAAGAAGGTATGTCTCCACTTAACTCGATTGAACTACGTCCCACAATAGTCAATTTTCTCATAAAGTAGCCTAATTTTGTCATTAGAGGCTCAACATGATTAAATTGACAACTAAAACTCAGCTTACTTAGGCCTACAAATAACCATACAATTGGAAAACTAAAATTTATCTCTTCTCTTCCAACTTTTGCCCATTGTTAATCACTCATTTATATTATCTATACCTATCCATCATCTACCACAATTAGACATTTGAGGTTCATCCCCAAATCAATCAAAATCACCCCAAACACCTCGAGATGAGCCCATGGTTCTAACCTCAAACCAATAAGTCAATCCCACCATAATTCATCTATATCCATAACCAATTACTCCCTCTGTCTCAATTTAACTGTCTTACTTTCCTTTTTGGTCTGTCCCCAAAAATAGTATTTCTTTCTATATTTAGTAAGTTCATCAATAATTTCAACATCGTATGTAGCAAGTTTAAGACAACAAAATTCAAAAGACTAACATACATTTTTCATTTAATACAACAAGATTCAAAATACCCATATCTTTAGTCGTTTAAGACAACAAAATTCAAAAGACTAACGTACATTTTTCATTTAATACAACAAGATTCAAAATACTCGTATCTTTAGTCGTTTAACTCCATGCCCAATTAAACTAAAATACTTAAATTAGGACGGAGGAGGTATGATTTATATAAATAACACTCAAGTGAAGAACATACCTCATCTTCTTGAAATTTGATGTTCTTACTTCTTAGATGAAACTTCGGATTTCAGACAAAAATGGTTGTACTATGAGGTTAAATTTCTTGTAACTGATCAAATAATAAGCCAAATAGTTGACCTTAAAAAAAAAGCATAAAATGAAAATAAAGTTAGGCCGGCTATGTGTCACTTAAAAATATTTGTTTACATCTCCATTCATCCATGCCTCTTTCTGGACATGAGGTTTAGGGTACGTTTAAAATATTTTTCAATTTTTTCATGTTTGATTATATAAATAAAATCATGACACTTAAATCAATGATGGAGCTCATGGTGCCGGCTGTTGCTGTTAAAAAAAGTTGTAAAGTTCTGGCTATCTTGATTAGAACTTTGACCTCTTACAACTAAAATCTTGACCACACCAAGTGGTACAAAATCATACTGACAAATATTGGAAAGAAATTCTAATTACACAAATATTACTATCATATTTACTAATTTTCTATAGTTTGAAATAATTATATTTTATTTCACTATTTAATATTTCATATCAAATTTCAAGTCAAATACACCTACATACATGTTTTTGCTATGAGATACACTTAAATAGGGAGAAATGCGAGCGAGAACAAGAGGGAGTCAAGGGAGATTTTTTTATGTATCTTAATTACATGTGAATCACACTAAATACATGTGTTTCGGATACCAGATACACGAGTGAGATGGAAGATAGGTGAGTGAGATTTGTCTACATACGAATCCACTTAAATACAGTGTATCTAAAACAAATTACACCTAATTTTGACCCATGTATCCCGAAATACATGTATCTGGACGCGCCAAAATTTGGTAAAATACGTAATATTGCAAACTAGCATGTATTAAGCTTCCTAATTAGTGGATAAGGACATATTTGGATAAATCTTACAATTATAGAGGTCCATTTAGGTAGACTTAATCGAAGTGGGCCAAAATTAAATTTGTTAAATTTTAAAGAATAAGGCCAGGCAGATGATGAGTTTTGAAGAAAAACAGGCCCAGGCCCATAAGTATTACTGATTCATTTCATGTATCGATCTTTGTTGCATGGAACATATTAGAATCAACCAACTCATGAACTTAATAATGTGTTTTTACCATATTATAAGTGTTTTTTTTAGTTTTCTACTCGGTGTTCGGAGTTCACATTGGATCCCCGAATAAATTTGAATCTTGCACTGTAGGGCCTATTCGGGGATGACGCTCCTAACAAGATCTTTTTTCTCCATACCCAGAGCTCCATATTATAAGTTGATTAATTCTCAAGAGGAGCATATATATGGGTAGACATATAGTCATTAAACTTCATGTACAGTATTAAATTATGGAATTATCCATGTGTTTCGGAATTTCTTTTATTGTTACTTTATATTTGAAGGTAACATAATTTTAAAAATAATTTAAATATCATTTTTTTCTATAAAGGACCAAATATATACATTTTTGTTGATTGAAAATTATAGATGCTCAGTCAAATATATTAAGGATCAAAAGTTTAAAAACTATCAATAACTAAGAAGTCAAAAATGCAATTAGCCGAAAAATTAATCAATTTAGAGAGAACAATCAATAAAAAAAAAAAAAAAAGAGATAATTAAGCTCTAATAATATAATGTACGCTAGCAAGTCAAAGATTCTTATTTAATTTGTACGTGTTGAATAAGGGAATAAAATAATGGAACCACATAATTGGTACTAGCACAACTTTTCAAGAATAAGTACTAATTTATTGAGTTAATTATTCTGGTTTACACAATATATTATTCGTTAAGTACGTACGTAGACTTGTTGCATGCATGGGGACAGTGCATTTCCAAGTAATTAGCTAAATACGGAATACCGTTACATTATATCATTACTGTCTTCGTCTCAAATTATCAGTCATACTTTTTAAAAATAATTATCTTAAATTATTTATTATTTTAGAAATTTACAATAAAATTCTTTATTCTTTTTTTATTTTACCCATAGTAGTAATTGTCCTTAAAAAACTACAAATACCTCCATTATGAGAAGATTAAGCATAGATAAGAGAAAAACACAACATATAATTTAAGACAGAAAATAGTATATTATATTAACATGATTGTGTTAGATTCATGTTTTAGGTTTAAATAAGGTGGATGATAAAATGCCGATATTTAATTAAGTAGAGAAGTGTATAAAATCAAATCTATTTTTCATTGAGTATTGAACCGTAAGCTATATATTCTCGAAAATTTCTCGACTATATTGCAATTACGGGGTCATTCTCATTAATTAATATTAACAGGAAAACAAAATTTATGATACTGGTAGTCCCTCTCCGGTATATCCACTAGTTTTTCAATGAAGGCTAACAAGGTGTCTTTCACTAAAAATCTACCTAAATTATGTTATAACTTGCTTGATTGAATTTTTAAAATATGTTTATTGTTTCTTAAAAAAAATAATATTTTTCAAAAGAATACTTTCAGAAAGTATTTATTTGTTTATGATTAATCAATTAAAAAAATATTAATAGAATTTGTGACGATCATGATCTTGAAAGTGCTTCTAAAAATTCAACTTTTAAAAATAGTTTTGCTGCTATTCAAAATCACTTTAACTTTTTCCTAAAACTTTAGCCAAATAGTTCAACTCTTTAAAATAAGCATTTTCTAAAAAAAATTAGAAAATAATTTCTGCAAATAATTTCTTTGGAAATGAGAAAAATGATTTTTTCCGTAAAGGTAAAGAAAATAAGTTTCAATAGTAACATTCCATGTTGATTGTGTCTTCTTCACCCATTAACACACTTTATCATCACTCCACCTCCACAACTTCCATCTCCAGAATCTCACACCTCTACTCCCACCTTTCATGATATTTATTTAGATTATATATAAATAGTACTAATATTTTTTATTTACATATAGAAATATATTTGCCTTCAACAAATTTTAGCTCAGGTGATAAAAGTGAGTAATTTTACATTGAAGGAATGTAATCTTTAAGGGAAGTTTTAGGCACTTCAATTAATTCAAAATTGTTTGAGTCACATGACGATGTTGGATTTTTGTATCTTACTCCTAGAGAGGACAAATAGAGAGGGTTACTACTGGATTGGTGAAGACTATACCACCATAAATTTGAATTTTCTTAAAAAAACCGAGATAGATCCGCAGCTGAGCCTCACCCTCAATATTTATTTATTATTTTTAATTACTATAATTTATGATATATACACCAACAAAAATTGCACACCCAAAACTGTATAATGAGACCAAATAAATTCACCATCACCTACCTATGTAGGAGCTCAACAGCTCCACCATCAAGAGAATTTAGATTCTCAGAATTCAAACCCGAAACCTCACCTGACAAAATCAGCCTTAATAATTCTAGGGTTTCTTCAATTAGATCTATTATTTAATTTGATTCCAATTGGTTAAAGAGAATAAAAAATTAGAAGATTTAGAGAGAGAATTATAGTTACCCATTATTGTAAACCCAACCAGAGACCCCTCCAACTCTTTCCATGGCGTTTCTCCATCTCACCATCTTTTCCGGTGAAAACTTCCTTTCCAAATCCCTAAAACCATCGAGAAATGGACCTAGCTGCCTCCGTACATCCGACGGGTTAACTCTGTAGAACAGAGGCAGAACGAGTTTACCCAGCTCATAGATCGTTGCTAATTCCTCGAGGCACCATCTCGAGGAAGCATAATTTGGGGAAATTATAGCAATTACAGCAGCAGAATCATTTATTGCTTCTATCAGACCTGTTGAGATCTCATCGCCCTGAGTTAACCCCTCGGAATCTCGAAAAACTCGAATGCCTTTTGAGTATAAGGCGTTGTATAAGTTGTTTGTGATGTTCTCTCGAGTATCTTCACCTCTGAAACTTAGGAAAACGTCGTAATTCAGCCGTAGTGATGGGAGTGAAGCAGTATTTGCCTGCTGCTCGAATTCCTCCATTTGCTAGTTGTGAGCTTTTTGGGGATGGATGGGTGAAAAATCGGATTCGATCACTCATAGTAAGTGAGGGATCGAAGGATGCTCACCAACCAAGCAACCTTCTGTGTATTCTGTACAGCTAAAATCCTTATCGCGTGTATGTATGTATAGGAGAGGGTTATAAAAGGAATTTCGTTTTCTATTTATTTTCCTTTCTTTTTTCTCATTTAGGTTTGTTTTAATATCCACTTTGATATTCAATTAAATCAAATTTAGAAAAAATACTTTAGGGATAACATACTCCTTCCTTAAAGCTATTCCATTCTTCAAGCTCAAACTAGGGATGTTCATAGTATGATATCATACAACTTTAAAAACTTCAATATGATAAGATTTACTTAAACAATGTACGATTCGTACGACTTTGGAAACTTCAACAATACTCTAGCAATATCATATCAAATTAGTTCAGTATATCAAATTAGTTTGATATTATTAAGTTTAGTTTTAATTTTATGCAGTTTAATAAATCAATAATTATAATGATTAATTTTTTAGATTTTGAGAATTAACTTTAACAATAATGAGAACTCTTTCTCGAAGTGAATGAAAATTATTTAATGTTGATCGGAGGCACTACAAATGTTTGTGTAATAAATATTTATTTTCCTTTTTAATAAGTGTAAAACCTCACTTGTTTTCTGTGAATGTCTTTGTTTTAATTATTAAGATCTCAGTCATTAAATTTATTTGTTTTTAAGTTTTGAATTTTAAACATTAGGTGAGTTTGTTTTTCTTTTACCATATATACTCTGAATGATCAATTTGATAAGTAATGAACTCTGATGGTATGTTCGGTATGAATGAAATGTTTTTACAATTTTTTTTTTTACCCTCCCTAGGAGTTCCCACCCTTTTTGCTCCCTTGGTGACTCGAACTTGCAACCTTTGGTTGGAAGTGAGGAGTGCTTACCATCCGAGCAACTCCCTCTCGTTGTTTTTACAACTTTTTCATGTTTGGTTGATCAAATTTTTTTAAAAAATCACTTTTTCTAGAAAAATAGATTTCTTAAAAATAACAAAAATATTTTCTCCCGTAACAGTACAGGAAAAATAAGTTTTGAGTGACATTTCATATTGATAGTATCTTTCCTTTAATTAATATTATTTACAAGAAATTTCTTAGAATGTGACCGTCCGTCTTAAATCACAAATTTTTCATATACCTTCTAAGCTAGTGTTTGGCCATAAATTTTTAAATATTCTTCGCAAATATTATTTGGGTAAAAATTTGAGTGAAATTTCACCATGTGTTTGCCATAGTATTTGGGAAACATATTTCACTTTTTAAGAAAATATTATTTATATCCATAAGTTTTAAAAACTATCAAAACTAACCATGAGTTTGTATTACAAGTCAATTGGATATTCGTTGCAATAAATAACAAGTAGTGTCTGTGACGTTGGAGCATTGTGGTAGTTTGGAGTGAGTGCAACAAACATCATTCCATACATCATGAAGTAGACAAAGCACATGACTTTGTTACCCTGAGCTGATTGTTTATCATTTTCATCATCAACCATATCATCACTTTCATATTCACTGAATATTTCATCACTACTTTGGTGTTCACGTAAAAGAAATTATGTAATACAACACAAACAACTATTATAGAGGGTGTTTTTGTAAAATATAAAAGTTTGGTGTAAAATTTCAATTTTTAAAAGATCCCAAATAATGAGATTTAACCCAAATACTAGAAAAAACTAGTATTTGGAAATTTGGGATATTTGCCAAAAATATTTGCCAAATAATAGCAAATTCTATGGACAAACACTATTTGCTAAATTTTCCCCCAAATATTACTTGGGAAATCTATGGTCAAACGGGTCCTAAATATTTTAGATTGTCAATTATAGTCATGACTTATAATTATTTTTACATAGTTTACAAATATATAAAATTCATTTAAAAAAATTAAAAATTTCATACGCAAATTCGCGATCAAACTTAAATTGTTTAATTCCCAAAAAATAAAATGTATCACATCAATTGTGAAGTATAGAGAGAATGAAAAGTAAAAATATTTATAGAGGTTATAGAGAGAATTGTTACCCGTTATTGTAAACCCAACCTGAGATCCCGCCAACTGTTCCCATGGCGTTTCTCCATCTCGCCATCTTTTTCGATTTAGACTTCCTCTCCAAATCCCTAAAATTATTGAAAAATGTCCCTTGCTGCCTCCGCACATCCGACGGGTTAACTTTGTTGAACACAGGTAGAACGAGTTTACCCAGCTCACAGAACATCGCTAATTTCTCGACACACCATCTCGAAGAAGCGTAATCAGTTGAAATAATAGCAATTACAGCAACAGAATCATTGATTGCTTTTACCAGACCTGTTAAGATCTGATTGCCCTGAGTTAATTGTTAGGGTTTTGTCCTGATTTTCTTACCATAATTTAAGAATTATTTTTCCTTAAAGAAAAGACAAAACATTACCATAAATGTTTTTACTTTTCCTGAAAAGAAAATATAATATTCTTTCATATTTGGTTTATTTTTTCCTTTTAGGAAAATGATTTAGATTAGCTGGTCCTTTTCTAGTAAGAAAAGGGTTTAGGACTCTATAAATATATGTTTGTTTATTCTAACACAACACAATAACATCTACAATGTAGTTCTTTAAGAGTTTAGTTTATGGGGAGATTTTCTCCTAAACATATTTATATTTTTTTCAATATTATATTAATTTTATAATAAGTCATTTGACCAAACTATATTAATGATATGTTTTTAGTATACTTTTATTTGTCATCTGATTTATCGTCATATGATTTGCAATTGTAAGTTTCTGCATAACGCCCTATTCACCTTCATAACCCAACAAGTGGTATCAGAGCATATGGTTTAAAGATCCGATGGTTCAATGATCCTATGGTTCAACGAGGTTGAAGACAAGCTCAAGATGATTTCAAATCAATTTCTAATCAATTTGATGATAATGAAGATTTTTTGTCAAGCTACATGTGGAGAAAAAGTTTCACTCATATTTTCAACATTCCTGTTGCTGCAATTTTTAACAATAAAAACAAAATATTTTTAACCCATATATTTTAAATTTTATTTTTAACCATGACAAGCAACAGTGATGAAGATTTGTGAAGAACGAAGAAGACAAATCAAGTTTTATCAAGAAAATCCAGCCAAAAGGGGAGCTTTGTTAGGATTTTGCCCTGATTTTCTTACCATAATTTAAGAATTATTTTTCCTTAAAGAAAAGACAAAACATTACCATAAATATTTTTACTTTTCCTGAAAGAAAAATATAATATTCTTTCATATTTGGTTTATTCTTTCCTTTTAGGAAAATGTTTTAGTTTATATGGTCCTTTTCTAGTAAGAAAAGGTTTTAGGACTCTATAAATATAGGTTTGTTTCTTCTAACACAACACAATAGCATCCACAATGTAGTTCTTTAAGAGTTTAGTTTATGGGGAGATTTTCTCCTAAACATATTTATGTTTTTTTTCAATATTATATTAATTTTATAATATGTAGGTCGTTTGACCAAACTATATTATTAATATGTTTTTAATATACTTTTATTTGTCATCTGATTTATCATCATATGATTTGCAATTGTACCTTTCCGCATAACGCCCTATTCAACTTCATAACCCAACATTAATCCCTCAGAGTCTCAAAAAACTCGGATGCCTTTTGAGTCCAAGGCATCGTATAAGCTTTTCGTGATTTTTTCACGAGTACTGCCTCTGAAACTCAGGAAAACGTCGTAATCCAGCCGTAGTGATGGGAGTTAAACACTAATTTTCTGCTGCTCAAATTCCTCCATTTGCTAATTGCTAGGTATAGTATTTTTTTTAAGGAGGAAATCAGATTCGATCACTCAAGTCAGGGATCCAAGGATGCTAACCAACCGAGCAACCTTTTGAAAATATATTATGTACTGTCAAAATGCTTTTTGCGTGCAGTACATATAGCAGGGCCGGAGAGGGTTATAAAAGGAATTTTATTTTCTATTTATTTCTTTTTCCTTTTTTCTCATTTTGGAGGTGTGTTTTGAGTTTGTTGTTAATATTTGATATTTATTTTGAGTTTGATTAATTTAAGTTCAAATTGGAAAAGATTATTTTAGAAATAACGTGCTCCTTATTCAAAGTTATTCAATTCTTCATGCTTAAACAAGGGGTGTTTGCTACGATAAGATTGACTTTTGATTTTTAAAAATGCTACTAGCTCTACCAATATCATATCAAATTAGTTTGATATTTTAAAGTTCAATTTTGATTTTGTACAATATAATAAATCAATAATCATAATGATTAATTTATTCAACTTTGAGAATTAACTTTGACAATAATGAGAACGTAACTCTTTTATGCTTGAAGTGAATGAAAATTATTTAATATTGATTGGAGACAATACAAATGTTTGAGTAATAAATATTTTAGTTTTTAGTAAGTTGTCTTTGACAACAAAGGATAGCTTTGTAAATAAACTAAAAAGCGCCTCTTTAGTATTAATCGTAAATGGTGCATTACAATCTTGAATGAAACTATTCATGAAATTGTGTATCGCGTAAAACTCATATCATCACTATTTTTAATTGATACTCAAGTTAAACGCCGTCTCAAAAACTCGTGGTGTTAGCATCTTTGTGGTTTTTCTTCCTTTTTTTTTTCTCAACAGTAATGGTAACAAGTATTTAATCTTACGAATTTTAGGAATTTAGCCTTTTATTTTGTTACGACCACAAAAAAATTAAATGATAAAAAGGTTAAAATTCCCATCAATAAAAAAACACGTACAAATAGCTAAACATAAATATTAAAAAAATAGGCATCAACTGTGGGAAAAATTGACATCACTGACTTTTGAAAATTGTTTGCTTATTTTACTACTACTATGTTTTAATTAGAATTAGAATTAATTGATACGTAAGATCTCTAAGAAAGGACCACAAATTTACAAAAAAGGTTGATCGATTCAACGAGATTGACGATTTAATTTTGGAATCTAATAGTAATATTTTATTTTATTTTAGACATAAGATGAACATAGTTAGTTGCATGCATGGTAATTTCTCTGTCTCTAATTACTTGTCTATTTTTAAAGTAACACATATTAAGAAAATAATTATTAACATAATAAGTTTATCATTTTACCCCTATTAATTATGAAGTGGATGAATTTAAAAAGTTTAGATTTTCAAGAAGTTCTACCTTTTTCAAATTAATTAATTGAGGGTATAATAAGTAAAAAAATACTCCTTCTATCGCTAATTACTTGTCCACTTTTGAATTGACACACATATTAAGAAAATAATTAATGACATAGTGAGTTTACCATTTTACCCCTATTAATTATGAAGTTGATGAAAAGTTCTACATTTTTCAAAATAATTAGTCATTTAATTGAGGGTATAATAGGTAAAAAGAATTTGTTCTTTCTTGATTTGTCAAAATGGACAAGTAATTAGGGACAACTATAATAGAAAAAATGGACAAGTAATTAGGGACGGAGAGAGTAATTATCCTTCTTGATTTGTCAAAATGAACAAGTAATTTGGAACAACTTAAAAAGAAAAAGAAAAAAATCCTTTTGGCCAGAAAATTTAGCCAAAATGATATTTTACCTATGTTATTTTACCTTTTAAAACATTTTTACCCTTTTAACTTTAATACATTTTAACCAAAAAATAGAAAAAAGATCAGTTTATTTTTAAATAAAAAAATATTATAATTTTTTTAAATTTTCTAGTCATTTAGCGTTACCAAAAAAAAAGTGAACAAATAATTATGGATAGAGGGAATATATCTTTTCGAATTTTTTTCATTTCAGTTGCTATATTAAATAAATAAATATGAACCCGATCCAAGAGGCAAATTAATATGCTGATTTTTGTAAAAAAAAAAAAGTACCACTCCTAAAAGATATACTTGGAGAACATTTCCTAATTTTAATATACGTGTTTAAGGAAAGAAGTTTCTTTTCTCTAGACAAATTTAAGTTAGGTAGCTTACAAAAGTTTTCCAAAATTTTATTTAATATTTTTTAGTATACCAAAAAATCGAAAAATCTAGGACATAATCATATTTTGATTATCATCTTGTGCTTATTTTATTTATTACCCTTACTTCACTTATTGATAACCTTTAGGGGTAATGCGTTTTCACTACTAAAGTAACTCTACTTAGAACTCAAATTTGAAATAATTAACTAAAAATGAATGATATTGCCGATAATTTTTCTCTGAAAATCATATTGGTAAACAAGTAAATTAACATCGCAAACTTATTATTCAATTATTATAATTTGTGTGTCCTTAAACCACTAAAATAAATTCAATTGTTATCTTAAGTCCCAGATTTAGAGGTAACAATTTTTTTTTTCTATAAATAATTACATGTGGTGTACATCAACATCAAAAAATAATTATCAATTTGGGGAAAATTGACATTACTGACTTTTTAAAATTATTTACTTATTTTACTACTACTATGTTTTAATTATTGGAGTTAATTGGTAAGTAAGATTGTCTGAGAAGGGACCACAATTTTACAATATTAAGTTGATCGATTCAACAAGGTTGACGATTTAATTTTGGAATTTAATAGTAATATTTTAATTTTCTAGGCGTACGATGAACATGTTGGATGCAATGGTATATTTTTTTTTTTTTATCGAACTTTCGTTTCAATTGCTATATCTAATAAATAAATGTAAACCTCAATTGTTATCTTAAGTCCCAGATTTAGAGGTAACAATATTAAGTTGATCGATTCAACAAGGTTGACGATTTAATTTTGGAATTTAATAGTAATATTTTAATTTTCTAGGCGTACGATGAACATGTTGGATGCAATGGTATATTTTTTTTTTTTTATCGAACTTTCGTTTCAATTGCTATATCTAATAAATAAATGTAAACCTCGATTCACGAGTAAATTAATTAGAGAGAGGCAAATTAATATGTTGATTTTATAAAAATAATTGAAGATGTACTTGGAGAACGTTTCCTAATTTGAGAATACGAGGATGAAGTTTCTATTCTCTAGACAAATGAGTTAGGTAGCTTACAAAAGATTTTAAAATTTTTATTTAATCTATTTTAGTGTACCAAAAAATCAAGTAAACTGTTAAATTTATTTCATATTAGCAAGCTTTCTATGCAAAAATTGTTGGTTTAATTCAATTCAAAGAGTTCATGTCATTATAAAGAGTATCAATATATCACTATACTTTTTAGGTAAATATGATTAATTTTTAAGTTTATATTAAAATTTATTGTGTTCACCCACATTATCGGAATATTTTGTGACCACAATGTATGTATGTATTTCTTGATAAATATAGTAAACTGGTTCGTAGATGAGGCAAAGTTAGTAAATCCGATTCCAAGACTATGCTTTTTTTTAGATAATAATAGGGGCCATACTTCTAGTAACGTGTATTGATTGTCCTTTATTATCATTTCATTATTGTGATATACTCAATAATCAACCGTTGACATTCATTATTAAATGGTCACAAGTTGCTTTTTATCAATTTTACCTCTATATCATATTACAAATGGACTATTTGAAAATGAATATTAAAGATTAGAGAATGAAATGATTAGTCATGACTATCAATTAATGAATGTAAATTAGAAAATAAAGAATTAGCTAACACCATCTAGTTACTAATTAACAATAAATTAGCTAGAAATTATCGATAAATTTAGTAGCTATAACCCTATACTGTATGAGGCAAAGATATAATGAGGGGTCATCCGACTTCTAAAAAATATTACTATTTATATATGGTTAAAATTATTATTTATACATGGTTAAAATTATTTTTTAGGTATGTATAATAGATGTCGAACCCCCTTCCACTAGTTCGTGTGTTTACTTCTCAGATTTTGAACCCCCTTATTAAATTTTCTGGCTCCACCACTGCCCTATACTAGTAGATACAGAGGTACCGATGAAAACCATTTGGATAAAGTTCCACCTATATTTAAGTTTGAAGGTGTACACACCAATCATAAATTAACCCTCAAAAGAAAGCTAATTAATTTAGCAAAAATTCTCATAATTTGTTTGTAGTATTTCCATGTTCATTTTTAATACTCATATAAAACAATACTAGTACATTATATATATTGTGTATTCGTCTGAGAAATTCTAGAGATGTCTACGTTACAATATTAGGAAATATTGCACATATATAATGTTGGAAATTTTACAAAAAAAAAAAACATGCACGGATAAATCTTTACACAAAAATAACTGTATTTCTTCTATAAATCTTTGACACACCTTTTTAATATAAGAAAAAATCTCTTATACCAATTCTTTTTTAAAATGTGTCTAATATCATAAACGAAGTCAAAATTTGAATTTTTAATTTTGAAATTTTAGTCTTCGATAAATTTTCATAAATATAAAATTTGAATCACGAGGTCAAACCCGTAATGTACATGCTAACTTCGCCCCTATTTAAATATCACACACAAGTTAATTCAGTTCTTAACGAAACATTATCTACAATAGGTGAATTCGTCTTTCATTTTTCTTTAATTCTGCTATCGTAAAGTGTTGTAACTAACTGTAAAACTAACTTTTGGAAAAGGAGCTCATCCATTGGATCAAAAAATTTAAGCATAATATATAAATAAGTTTTTTTTTTTAACTTGGTTATAACTGAAATTTATGCCTTCCAACGTAATTTTGGGAGTGCATAAGCTGTGGCGGAGTCAGAAATTTCATTGACTCTTTCAAAGCAACACTTTGTTCTGTGTATCCAGAATATGTTATTTAATCACTTTGTATATCATTTTTCTAAATTCTAACGAAGGGTGTGCATAGCTACGCCCCTGTGCATAAGTAGGACTTATATGTCCTATATGACATTTTATGTGTAATTCTCACCTATATGGTATTTTACCTGTAATATAAAACGTAAGAAGTATGTCTACTTGTAGATACCGAAGCAAAGTTAAGGGGCCAAAAAAATTATGAACGGTTGATATTGAACCATTCATGATTTTCTCGCTGTCAGGTCCGTAAACAGTACTATATAAACATACATACAAATACAATTTCCAGTACTGAGCCAAAACGAAAAGGGGAATTTCCGGCTATGGCGGACGACGAGGCGGAGGCGTGGTCCATGACCTCAGGGCACAGATTCCGTTGGGATATATTTCTGAGTTTCAGAGGAGAAGACACTCGTCACGGTTTCACTGAGAAACTCTACAATGAACTCGTACGGAACGGCGTACGGACATTCATCGACAACGAAGATCTGGATCGCGGCGAAGAGATCTCCAAGAAGCTAGTAGCTGCGATTGAGGATTCAGCGGCTTCGATCGCCGTGATTTCGAAGAACTATGCTGAATCGAAATGGTGCCTGGAAGAACTGGCGAAGATCTGGGAATGTAAAAGGCTATTGCTGCCGGTTTTCTATGAAGTTGACCCGTCGAATGTGCGGAAACAGAAAGATACTTTTGAGAAGCATTTTAGCGAGCACGAGATTTTGGTGGAAGCGGCGAAGGTTTCACGGTGGAGAGAAGCTATGACGAAAGCTGCTAATACCTCCGGTTGGGATTCTAGGTTCTGGTACGTACAGTACACTTTAATTTCATCCCTGTTTAATTTTGACAAATAAACACAATACTGTTGGTATACGTGTTCCAGTTTTCTATCAAGTATTTATTACTTAGAATTTTTATGATGATGATATTTCTAGTAGAAAAAAATAACAATAATTGATGATATTTCAGTTAGAAAATGGTACACATGATAATTCAACTTAAAAAGTAGAAATATTTTAATTCTATTTTTTATTATCAACTTTATTTGTTACTAGTTATGTTTTAAAAAAAAATGACCTATTTTTTTTAAGTCTATTTCAAAAAGTATGATACAATTTTCTTTTTTTGATAATATTTTAATTTTAGTTTTTCACGTGACATATTTAAAGCCACAAGATTAAATGATAATTTTACACATTTGATATAACTTTAATTTAAGACTATAAAATTTAAAAGTATTTTTTATTTTCTTAACTCCGTACCAAATCAAATTAGATCACTTTTTCTAAAACATAGAAAATATCAAATAGACCGAATTTAAATGTCCCAATTCTTATCGCTAATTATGAGCTTAAAAATGGAATCTAATCGCTTTGATTTGATATTTGAACTTTCAGCTCATCCATATAGACTTATGCGAGTAATAACTTAGAAAATCACTTTTCATATCTATCAAACATCAAAATAAGCTAAAAAAAATGTTTAAAAGTTGATTGGACTAGTTTATATAAGCTAATCTAACTCCCTTTTATAATATACGTTATCATAAGTAATTTATACATGTACATTTACTATTGATTCATAACTTTAAAAATATAATAAGTTAATTAGTTTCAAAATGGGAAAAGGGTTCGCAATATATCCGAACTTTGAACAATTCCAAATTTTGGGCAGGACCTATTACTCCTGCACTATTTAATACTATTTTAAAGATATATAGGTGCCCACGTAGACATCATAAATATTGCATCATTATAAATAGTATATTGTTTAGCTAGGCACTCCGCACTTATATATCTTTAAAATCACTATTAAATAGTGTAGGGGTAATAGGTCCTAGCCAAAGTTTAAAATTATTACCGCAATTTCAATTCAAGTTCAAATATATTTCAGACCTTTTTTCACTTTTAAAAATCATTAAAAGTTAAATTCATGAAATTTAAATTTTAGATTCGATTCAATTTAATAGCCCAACTCCTTTCACATTCATCAAATTATGCTTAATTTGTTTGTTATTGATGGTCAAGTTCTTTCCCTTTCATGGTAATCAAAAGACATCTTCAGGAAAACCGTGATATGTAATTGAGCTTCTTTTTTTATACTCTCTATTGTCCCAATTTTATGTGGCATAGTTGGAATTTTGAGATTCAAAATTTTAAATTGTGATGGTGAATTCGGATATAACAGTTTATAAATTTTTTAAAATAAAATTTATATATTTAAAAATTACGTAAAAATATTATAAATTATAATAATTAACTTAAATTATTTTTAAAACATATAAAGAAGTTTTGTTAAAAAAAAAAACTTGATTAACTCTTGAAATTTCAATCGTGTCACATGAGTTGCTGCGGAGGGAATACTTCTAAGTTCTAACCTAGCTGTTTTTAGACATACGAACTATAGGAATGATTCAATCAATTAATTATTTCAAGAAACTTATACTCCATGTTTTAATTTATGTGACACATTTTATTTTTTAAGAGTCAAATAATTTAAGTTTGATCGAAAATTTGCTCAAAGAATCTTTAAATTTTTTAAAATGAAATTTATATTAATTAGGACATATTGTCTACATCACACCTTTTCCCAAATACTGCATGAACGCAGACTGATCATGTCTACTTGCATTTACCAGCTGCATTTAGAATCATATTCTAACTCGGGAAAATTACTGCCAAATACCATTTGATTATCTAATTTACAAAATATATTTACATTATATAGATAATGTATATTTTATACTATATATATAGATAATGTATACTTCGACCATATTTGTAAACTAATTGACCGAAAAATACATTTCCCTTAGTTGCCGAAAATTACTAATTATATGTATTAATAATCTGAAAAAAAGTGCTCCATTTGTTTTGTTATAATAACTAGTAAGTTGAACTATACTTGTTGTAAAGAAGAATTTCACTACAGTCTACAAATATAAAGGTAGTGTAGTAGACTCTATAAAAAAATATTTAATAGAGTATATTAGAGATGTTGGGATTAATAATGTAAAGATTAGTTATGTTGCGCATTCAATATTTCTAAAAGAAAATATTTTTCACAAAAATTTCCTCCATATTCCTTTAGTTTTGTATACTTTTAGGGACAATTATGTTTTAAATCATACTTATGCATCAATCAAAAACTGTTGTATTGTTAATATCATGATTTGTTATGTATTAGTTATATATAGGATAATACCAAAGTAGAATGTATAACTAATGATATTTGTATTGGTTATACATAGTTAAAAAGTTGTACCAAACAAAAAAATTGTAATAACACTAATACATGCATTATTTTCTCTAATATCAATAACAAACGACCCCTTAGAGGTTGTGTAAGTTGGATTTGTTCTAGGATGATGGTGTGTGTGTGTGTGATGAAGGAGTAGGTTAAGACAATATGGTTGGTATGAGCTAGGTTATGCCAAAGGTAACAAATGATCTTCTGAGGTGTTGGTGTGGTATAGTTGGGGGAGGGGTGGAGCTACCCTTGACCAAGGGGTAGTGCTTTTTGACACACTTAATGAAAATTTTGACTCCACCATTGATTGGGGTGTCAGTCACAATCCTTCACTCCGGAAGGATAGGTTCCATACTGATAATATCTCCTATTTCAGAATTCGTTTCATTTCACACTAACTAAATCGTAATTTAATCACCAAGGTAGAGTTTTATAAAGTCAAGTGGAAAACCTGAGCAAAAACCTTATGTGATGTAGTGATGAAATTGCAATATATAATCAATCCTTTGTAGTACCCATATATAAATCCTATGAACATGAGTGGATTTATAGCTTACCTAATTTCATGGTGGTGCACGTGAACTCGTGGTCTCTCTACCAAACTAGGTATTTTACGATATCCAGGAGTTGATCAAATATTATCTTTTGACTCTCATGCTCCAAAAAGTTAAGTGGTGCACTTGGTTGAATCATAAGTTTTGAGTTATTTACTTGGAGGAACATGGATCAATTCTCCGTGTTTTAGTGGTACACCCATGTTAGAAATCCTAAATCCAACTCTGTCTATTAATCATTTCGCACCCCAAACTATTCTAGGAGAAGTTCGAATCTGTTCTGTTCGAAAGAAATGGTGGAAGAATTAGCCTGCATTTTGTGGACTATGTTGAAGGAAAAAAAATTCTAGATGTTTTGAGGATCAAAGAAATTCATACAAAGAATGAAAGTGAATTTTATATTGCCTTCTTTATTCTTGTGTAAAAGAAACCCTGTAAATGATTATGAATCTATACTTGAAAATTGAAATAATATATTCTAGGGGCTGAAAACTTGCTCATCTGATTTCATTGTTGTCATATTTGTGCAAGGGAAGAAGCAGATTTAATCCAATCTCTAGTCAAGAAAGTTCTGGGAAAACTTGATAATACACCTATAGGTGTGGCAAAATACCCCGTAGGACTTCATTCTCGTCTTGATCAATTGCTCAGGCTACTGGACGTCAAAGCAAATGGTGTGAAAGTTGTAGGATTATACGGAATGGGAGGAGTGGGCAAGACCACTCTTGCCAAGGCTTTGTACAATCAGTTTGTTGTTTATTTCAAGAAACGTAGCTTTATTTCTGATGTTAAAGGAACTGCAAGGCAACAAAATGGTTTGGTCACTCTTCAAAGAAAACTCATTGGTGATCTTAACTCAGGTGCTTCGCCAATCATAGACAGTACTGCTAAAGGTATCCGATTGATAAATGAATCTGTGAATAATGAGCGAGTTGCTATTTTCCTAGATGATGTGGACGATGCAAACCAACTTCGTGATTTGATTGGTGGTAGAGACCGGTTTTGCCAAGGAAGCAGAATCATTGTCACCACTAGAGATCAAAATGTCTTAGATCCAAGTATTGTAAATTGCACTTTTGAGGTAAAAGAGCTCTACTCGTCCGATTCACTTAAGTTATTAAGTTATCACGCATTTGGAAAAGAGCAGCCTCCTAAGAAGTTTTTGGGTCTTGCTAAAGAATTTGTAACACTTAGTGGGGGATTACCTCTGGCTCTGGAGATTTTTGGATCTTCATTGTTCTATAAGAAAGGATTGAAGGAGTGGGAAGATGTAGTGCAAAAGTTTAGACAGATTCGTCCAGGTGAACTTCAAGATATCTTGGAAATAAGTTTTGGTGCTCTAGATGATCAAGAAAGGTGCATATTTCTTGACTTAGCATGTCTTCTTCTTAATACAAGACTTGAAAGGGACGATGCAATTGCAATATTTAAAGGTTGTGGTTTTGCCGCTGAAACTGCAATAACAGCACTCACAGCAAAATCGCTTCTTAAAATAGTTGATGGAAATGTTTTGTGGATGCATGATCAGCTCAAAGACATGGGAAGACAAATCGTACAACGTGAGAATTCTGGAAATGTTGATAAACGTAGTAGATTGTGGAATCATGATGATATTATGACTGTCCTAAATAACTACAAGGTATGGCTTTATGATCTAGTTGACACCTTTTGCATTTGCAGTATTGTTTAACTTGAAGTTAGTACATTGAGATGAAATTTGGAGAGATTCCTGTTTTCTACATGATGGTTAAGCGACTAAACAAGTATTCTACTTGCTCGTGTTGCTTGCCCGGTCACAAGATTCAACATATTTTTTTTGTAAAAAAAATTATATTATCAGTATGATGTAGTTGATTGTAGCAGGTAATTGACTATCGTTGATTGTAGCAGGTAATTGACTATCTTTTTCTAGATTCTTAATCCACATACAGTTCAAATACTTGCTTACAATTGATTTTTTGAAACATCTATTTGTATAAAATCTTTTACTGCATAATTTCCTCTTTTTTTCTAGTGAGCTAGTTGTGGTATGCTTTTGAAGAAGTATTGCCAACTGTAAATCTTTTAGTAATAGGAGTTAAAACTTTTTCTTTTACAAAATACTACGTGTATTACTATTTATTAATTTAGTATAAAGTAACAAATTGCAGCCAAAGATACCTTCAAATAGGAACCAAGAAGCATTTTGCAGTTCACCTGGCTTATTCACTCATTATTTAATTAAGCTTTTAACTTTAGTGAGTTGTCTTCTAGCTTCCCCTCATGATTTTTTTATCTGTTTTGATAAATTCAAGGACACAAGTAACATTGAGGGTATTGTGTTTCACTTTGAGAGGAATCAAGATCAAAATTCTGAGGAAGTATCCTGGATCTGTTTGATTTTGAAGAAAGTACTTGAAAAGTATATTGGCCAAGGTAGGACAACAAATGGTTCAACATTTCACACTAGAGCTTTTCAGTGCATGGTCAAACTGAGACTCCTCCAAATCAATCATGTCAAATTGGTTGGAGATTTCAAGCTATTACCTGCTGACCTGAAGTGGCTGCAGTGGAAAGGTTGCCCTTTGGATATTATTCCTCCAGAGTTGTTGTCCCGAAAGATTGCAGTTCTTGATTTATCGGAGAGCAAGATCACACAGGTCTGGAACGAGAAAAAATGGAATATGTACCAGAACAAGGTAAGTGAATTAGTTCAACCAATCTCCTTCTTTACAACTGTGTTTACTGGTAAGTAGGAAGAACTGCATCTCCTTTTTGACAACTTTGTTTGTTGGTAATTAATTAGGAAGTACTACATGTCCCTTTAATCATCCATAGATGATTTGTAGATTCACAAGCTTTGTCAGGTAAAGAGGGGTAGAGGTAGGATGAAAAAACTTTGTTAGATGCTCCGATAAGAAGGTGTGAGAGATTGATAGAGGTGGGTTTAAAAAGGAGTAGAGGTAGGCCGATAAAGATTTGTCAGATGCCCCGGTGAGGAGGTGTGAGAGGTTAATAGAGGTGGATTTAAAGAGGGGTAGAGGTAGGCCGAAGAAGTACTGGAGAGTGGTGATTTAGACAGGACATGGCACAACTTCAGCTTATCGAGGACATGGCTTTAGGAGAATATACAGGTCGCAATTAGGGTTGAAGGTAGTTGAGGGCTGTCTCACTGCCCTACGGGGTAAGCTTGGTGGGTAGATAGTATTAGCATTATTCTTGTAGTTTCTTGTTCTACAATCACTGCTACCACCGGTTGTTTCTTGTGCTTTGTTTACCAAATTAATCTGCTCTGTATGCCTTGTTCTTTCTCTGTATTATCTTTTTCAAACTGTCTTGTTATGTGTTACTTGAGCCGAGGGTCTTTCAGGAACCTCTCCAGTTCTCCACGAGGTAGGGGTGAGGTGTGCGTACTCTCTACCCTTCCCATACCCCACTTGTGGTTATAAGTAAATGGCTATTTCTTTTTCAGGCTCTATGAAGCTGAAGCACACAAGGAAAAGGTGCAATTTTTATTGTATTAACGGGAAATGTTTGTTGGTTTGTCATCCTTTAATCTCGCTAGGCATTATCAGCTCCTTTTCCTCGATGTTTAACTTCCAGGCTTTATTGTCTACTGATCTCAAAGGGTTATTCTACAAACCTTTTTTTTTGCAATGACTGAAAATCTTCATTTGACAGATGGCAGAGCAGCTGAAGGTTATGAATCTACGTAGTTGTCGCCAACTTAAGGAAATCCCTGATTTATCTGGACTTCAATTGGAGAAGCTGATTCTTGAGGAATGCAGTGAATTGGTTAAGATCCATCCCTCAATTGGAGACTTGACTATGTTGACCCTTCTAAACATGAAGGGTTGTAAGAATCTTTTGGCATTTCCAGACGATGTGTCTGGATTGAAACGTCTTGAAGTACTTATCCTATCTGGTTGCTCGGGTCTAACAGAATTACCAGAGGACTTGAGTGGCTGGAAATCCTTGAGAGAGCTTCTTCTAGATGGTACCTCAATAACAAAGCTACCTAACTCTATCTTCCGGCTAAAGAATCTTCAGATGTTGAATTTAAATGATTGCCGGTCTTTGGAGTTGCTGCCTACAGCTGTTGGGAATCTAAGTTCGCTGAGCGCTCTCTCTCTTAGTGGATCAGCTTTAAAGGAACTACCTGATTCAATTGGAAATTTGAAAAATCTTGAGGAATTAAGTTTGAGAATGTGCAAGGGACTCATCTCACTTCCTGATTCCCTTGGCAATCTTAGATCTTTAATAGGACTTTATCTTGATCAAAGCTCCATAAAAGGATTGCCACCTTCCGTTGGTTCATTATCTCAATTGAAGTTCCTTTCACTCAGCAATTGCAAGTACTTTAGTGAATTTCCCAATTTCAAGAATAGCTTCTCGTCATTGGTTAGGCTTTGTCTACAAGGGACCTCAGTTAGTGAACAAAGTTTCCAGTTAGGAAGTTTCGAGTCCCTTGAGATTCTTGAGCTGGGGAGCTGCACTTTAATCAGATCTTTACCTAGCTCAATTGGAAATATGTCATGTTTAACTACTTTGGACCTCCGAAATACATCAATTTCTGAGTTGCCAGACGAGATACGTTTATTGGAAAAACTTTGGGAGTTGAACCTGAACAACTGTTTGAATCTCCAACATCTTCCCGCTTCAATTGGAAGCCTTAAGAGGTTGTGTTACCTCTATATGGCGGGAACTGCTGTCTCAGAATTACCTGATCAAATTGGAATGCTTTCAAGCTTAAAGCTACTGAATATGAGAAAGACACCACAGCTTAGAGAGGATGAACTGCTGCTGGATATGGAAGATGGAGAAAGTTCTAAACGCGTTACTCTTCCAGAATCATTTTCGAATCTCTCATCCTTGGAATTCCTAGATGCTCATGCTTGGAAAATATCTGGGAATATTTCTGATGATTTTGAGAAGTTGACTGCTTTGGAAAAACTTGACCTCGGATACAATGATTTTTGCAGCCTCCCTTCTAGCATGAAAAAACTTCGTGTTCTCAAGCGTTTGATTCTCCCAAACTGCAGAAAGCTCAAATCTCTCCCTGAACTTCCCTCAAGTTTGGAATGGTTAAATGCTGCAAACTGCTCCGCGTTGGAACAGATAGCTGGCGTAGCAAATTTGAAATACTTGAAAGAACTCCAAATCAGTAATTGCAAGAAGATAACAGATATTCCTGGCCTTGAAAGCTTGAAATCTTTAAAAAGGTTGTATACAGTCGGTTGCAATGCGTACTTGCCTTCTATAAAAAGGACCATTTCTAAGGTTTTTTCTCCTTCGCTCCTCCCTCACCCTCTAAGACATCAAGATTATATTTACATTTCTATATGAAGTTAACGAAAACTCTGAATGCAGGATTCTCTTAGGCATATGCAATATCTCTGTGTTCCAGGGGATGACCTTCCAGATTGGTTTATTCATGAAGTACCTAACTTCTCAACTCGTAAGCACCGTGATCTCAAGGGAGTGATAATTGGGATAGTTCTCTCTCTAGACCAACAAGTAGAGGATAATTTCAGACACAAAGTCCCAGCAATCGTGGATATACGAGCAACGATTACCACACCAGGTGATGCTAAACCTAAACATACAAAGATTTTGTACTTGTTAGGGGTTCCTGATACGGATGAAGATCAACTATATTTATGTCGATTTCAAGAACACAGTGGTTTTACGTTAATGTTGAAAGAAGGTGACAGACTGCAGGTTGTAGTTAGAGAGTGTCCGCGTTTTAATGGCCTCAAACTGAAGAAGCATGGAATGCACTTGGTTTTCGAAAATGATGATGACTTTGATAATAATGATGAGGATCTGTTTGATGAATCTCAGCAGTCTGTGTCAAGGAAACTTGCTAACTTCTTTCATTTCCAGAAATGAATTCCGCATACAGAGATGGATGAGTCCAAGAAATTGGACTTCATAAAGATATTTGTAAATGTGTATATAATAAATGTGGATCGTCTATCAGAAACAATCTCTCTATCTTCTAAAAGTAGGAATAAGGTATGCGTATACACCACCCTCCCCGACTTCACTTGTGAGATTACACCGGACATATTGTTGTTGTTGTGTATACATATATTAAATGTTTCTTCTCTGTTTGTGGTTTGGCAAGCATAAACATGTTGCAGATGGATTGATTGTGATAACTGGTAACTCTAACTAGCTGTTGGACAATTTATGTCATATTCCAACTCCAAAACTTAAGGGTTCGTTTGGTTGCTGATTAGAGTTGCATAGGAATTAATTAGGTAAAAATTAGTTATTCATATTCATGTACTTCCATTGTTTCAATTTGTTTGTCTTACTTTTCCTTTTAATCTCTCTTTTTTTTTTAATAGAAGTAATTTTACTAATTTAGCAACCCCTTGGTTCTAACATTTCACTCTAAGCACAAACAAAGTCATGGAGAGACATTAAAAATGCACGTAATTTTTCCCCATATCTATTTTTCTTTGGTTATTACAACAATAAAATATATGCATAATAATTTTGAAGAAAGGTTTTATTACGAGAAATTTTAGTAGCTCGATTAGTTGATTATCTGAGAATATTCATTTTTTTTTAGTTATTCGTCTTTGTTTGTGGCCTGACAAGATTAATTTGAATAAAAATTTTGTGCAGATGGATTGATTGTGATAATTAGCAACTATAACTAGTTAATATGCAATTTATTTCATATTCCAACTCAGAAACTTTGAGTTACGTAGGAATTAGTTACGTAGAAATTAGATATTTATGTATTTCTAATTCATATCTGAAGTTATTTTTCACTTTGAAGGTGAGGTAAAGTAAAATAATATCAAGTTTAATGGAATAAGGTGTGATATTTAGGGATTAATAACTTTTATTTTATTTAGTTGAAGGTATAAATTTTGTTCCAGGTTAAATTTATTCCTTCAACCAAACATAATATAAATTTAATCTTGAAATATTCGACCTTATTCCGTATATTGAAATTCATTATTTTGAGTAATTCTAGTTTGTTTGGAACGTAATATATAAAATTATTTATCATATATTATTGCACAGTACTTTCTTTTTGTTAGGTTATTATTATTGTTTTTTTCATTCTTTCCTTATTTTAATCTTTTTTTACGTAATTATTTTTAAGTTCTTGTTCTAAACTTTTAATTATGGTAATCGTAAATAAAAAACAATATAAGTTCTAGAAGGAAAAGGAGAAAAACAAGTAGTTTCCAATAAGGTTTGTATATGGAAATATTCTTATTTAAATGGATGAATAATTGATACATACACATAAAAATTCCAAAAGAAAAAAAAAACTAGCTGAACATAATAGATGGCCTTTCTCATGGAGATTCCTCGAGATATTATTTTCATATAATTTTCACCCATTAATGCAAGAAGGAATTTACATCGATGGAGTTGTCTATTTTTTCATTGGTGGTTCTAACTCGAACGGCTCGAAAATCAAGATAGCTAAGTTTAATGTTACAACAGAAGAAATTAAAACAATTTCACTATGGTGTGATGAAGAATATCAAGCTAACATAGAAGGGTATTTTAGCTTTGATAGAAATTAAGGGAAAATTAGCTGTTATTTATTCAAAATATGGTATAATCAAACTTTGGATTTTTACAAAATGGTGATGAATGGGTGCAACAACTACAAGATCAACTAGTACCAATAAATTTATCATCACCACTTTGTTGTACTAATACTCATGACCTCGATAAGGAGGAGATCGCGATAGTTGACTCATCAAAATCGATTTTATTATATGATTTGAAGAAAAAGACATGGAGACAATCAAAATTGATTTTATTATATGATTTGAAGAAAAAGACATGGAGACAAATTGATATGGCAGGGCTCACATATGAGGATAAAAATTATCGGTATCTATAGTTATGATGATAATTGGATTTATTCGTTAGGACGAATATGATTTTTTCCTTTAATTTTTAATTACCTTAAATTCACACTTTTAGTCGATTTATGCACTTTTGATCTATCTACTTATGAAGTTTTGATTATTAAACTGTTAATCTTCTTGCATCCCAACACTAATACTCCAAAGTAATCTGTACATTGATTCCAGATTAGCCATCTAATATATCCATGTATAACATAATGTTTCATAAAAAAATAAAATTAGAGTATATGTATGTACATTCTCTATTGTTTTCTTCTCAGTTGTTTTTTGCTACAATCTCACAACCCAACTAGCGACTATATATATAACTGTAGAATTAACTCGAAACGGTACGAAGAATGTGAGTGAAATAATAATACGTACACAGCTAATTCTACGTATCGGTTAAAGTTGTCTAGGAGAGAACAAAGGATAAAGAAGAAAATTTGTACAAAATTTTAGGGAACTCAGCTCTTTTTAGGTGCCTTTGGCCGTGATTTCATCATGCTTGCTCTCCGAGCCACGTCCCACGCCTTTTGAGGTGCCAACACGCCAGCCTGAGAAGCAAAAAATGACTCATAACCGGGTGAATCAAAAGCAAAACCAGTATGCTTTGATTTCTGTCCAGGAAGTTGCATTATGGCGTATCTCCTTTCTTCATCTGGAGAAAGCTCGTTACGGATCTCCAATAAGCCAATTCTGCTGTTGTCGATCTCGTGCTTGTGAATTTCCTGAACAATCTGATAATCATATGGGGAAAACCATCTTTGTACCCTGAAATGAGGCAACTAGATACTTAGGAAAGCGAGTAATTTTACTAGAGATTCGAAGCAAGAGTAAATCGCCAAGAGAAAGGAAAAGAAAAGTGAAACTTGTCAATATAACGTTCCCAAACATCCACCATGTAGGTGGAGTTCGACTCCCCGTGTCCTTCCCCTCTGTAAAAGAAAAAATAGACCAGAGAAGGTTTATTTTAAATGTATCAAGCAGGATGTACCGCCTAGGGACTTGCTGTGTCATGTTCCTTGCAACATCAGTGACGGATGGAGTGTTACAAACACTCACAACTCAGTATTTTTGAAATTGACTAAAATTGCGATAAATAGTATGTTTGAACCTTATATTTTAAGAATATAATAAGATTGAGCACATAAAATTTAAATCCTAACTCGACCTATGTGCAGCACAGAAGAGAACAAACAGCAAAAAGTAGATCTATGACAATGCGAGTGAGACGAAATTATAGAGGATATTGCATCTCAGTTAACTCTCATCTGTTCCTCGTTCCTTAAAAACTATATTAAGGTCAAGAAGTTCTGGTGGAGCTTTCATAGAATCATAATCAGTAAAACAGAGTGACAGACACTCATTGAGGCATAACAATGCTAAGAGAAGAGATAGCAAAGATTGGTCGTACAATTGACCTTTCATGCGAAAATGAAACGAAAATAAAGTCGTTAGACATAAAGATGACTCGTGGAACAAGATTTTTCGCAAATGGCTGGCATTAATTATATGGGGACACGTTTTCCTGTGGGGAATGCAAGTGCTTTCAGCTATCTCGGCAGTCAGTACGTTGTGAATTTACATTTTATTTCGACAGTCATTATCCTTGAGAGGCAGCCGATTTGTGAATTTGGAAGAGAGTTAAAATAAAAGAACAATCTAGCAAATATGCCATGCTACAATGTGATACATGATATTAATTCCATTAGTTTAAGAAAATTTACTCCAGAGACTTACCCCTGATATAGGAAGTCAACAAAAAGTGCAGCAACTGGTACAAGAAGCAGCGCGAGGTAGAAATATAATGTGCTTATCAGAACAATGATAACTAAATAGATACCCTCCTGTGATGAATACAAATCAACCACATTAGAAAGTGAATTGATGTTAGGAACCTACCAAAACATGTGCGGAAACTCACCTGTTCTTTGTGCAAGTGGATACCCGAGTAGATAAAGACAAAAATGAACCATAATAATATGCTCCCTCCAACGCTAATGTGATGCCATCTTGTAATTGTGTTGCACATCATAAGGAGACGCAAATTGACAGTTACAACAACACAGGTGTAGGCCATTGTACTGACATCCCATAGGCCAAACATCTTGCCAGATGAATTTATGCCCTTCGTACTCGAATAGGTTACAAAACTATACAAGATTAATGATTGATATACTGCAAAAAAAGCCCAGGTAGCCACAACTCTCCATTTGAAGAATGTATTTCTAATTCCTTCTTTGTATAACTCAGGATATTTCCTGGAGAGAGATGCACTGACATCCTAAATGCACAATAGATGTGTATAAGCAACAAGAAACTGCATCGTAGTTAGAGAAACAGTCATCACTGTCATACATCCCTAAAGCTGACAAAAACTGAAAAAAAAAATCAGATACCTTCTCAAAAAGCCCTAGAATAATAACAGGAAGCGCTGTGAAGATCACATTGTAGAGAGACTGGAACCAATCATCATAGAACCTTTGACCAGAGAATCCAGTGCGGAAGGTAAACCAGAACTGAGTGAGTGTAAACATCAGATTCTTGTAAAAGAAATATGTCACCACCTGCGCATAAAACTTCCAGATCACATAACTACCCGTACAGATCATAAAAATTTGCACACAGCAGACCAGATGAAGGTAAACCTTGCATATTCTAAGATATGACCAGCGTCCATGGACAAGCAATAAATCGGTGAGAAAGCGGAACTGAGCTATTGCAAAATCACTAGACATCACTGCTTGCATTCCCTCCTGTCCACTTATTCCAACACCAACATGAGCAGCTTGAATCATACTCACATCATTAGCACCATCACCAATACTAAGTGTAATTCTCTGAGCCCCCTTCCTAACCAAGCTGGTTACCTGAAAGCAATTGGAAAGTTGATAAATGTCTTCTGCCTACAAGTTTTGACAATCAAAAAGCTCATCCTAACTTCACAAACATTACACTATCTTTTATTTGTAACTTCCAAGAATATCACCAAAACTCTGAACTGTAATGGTGACTCTTGAAGAAACCAAAATTGTTGATAATGAAATGTAAACCCCAAAAGAGAATTTCAAGACATACAAATATGCTAATGTTATTACAAAGTGATACAGTGAGATAAGGAAGAGATTTGATGAAACATATTATTAATGCGTATAAACTTTTGAGCTGCCAGGCAGATGTGACAGACAAACTAAGAATGCTCCCATTTCATGACAGGAACAGATAAAAATTGGTGACTCCATCCATGTTTATAGTTAAAAACACATTTTGATGTGAAGAAACCACAAGCCAGTTAGACAATTTCCAAGGAGGCCCAAGGACCTCACCTGAGCTTTCTGTAAAGGAGAAACACGACAGCAAACCACTGCACTGCAATTCAAGCTCAAATTCAACAACATTACACGAAGACTTGGGTCTAAGGCATACATTAAGACCTTCCCATCAATTACTAGCGCTAACTTTGGTCTTGATGCTGAATGGAGAAGCTCTTGCGCTTCGTCATAACATCTCCTCAGCTCATTCTGGACTGTATCTTTCATAAAACGAGCAAGCTCCACTTGGTCACCCTTGTGAAAAACAAGTAATTGTTAAATGTTGTGGATTTGTCAACTGACAAACAAGAAAATCAAGAAATGCTGCTCAGTGCTCACTCTCTCTTCCACTTCTCTGATTTCATCAGTTTCTGAGCTAATAACAAATTGTTTCATGCTATTATTGATCAAATTGCATGCTGCAATACACAAGTGAATCAGGATAAGATAGTACACGTAAAGTAATTATCAACAAATTGTAGACTGCCTATTACTTATACCAACCATAAGCAATGTTTATTGCTGTTTCCAGTTTATCCCCAGTAAGCACCCAAATTTTAATTCCAGCCCTTGAAAGAGTCTCTATGCAGGCAGGTACACCCTCTTGAAGCTTGTCTTCTATAGCAGTGCATCCAATCAAGACAAGATCCTTTTCTATCAGTTCTGACACCTGCGTAAAGCTACACATTTAGAAAAATAATGACACGTAAAGAAGCACTTAAATCTTAACCACCAGTAAAATTCTGGATGAAGTAAAGTAAAAGAAGAAGAGCTCTAGGGAGAGGAGGATTAAACTGGGTGGCTGAAGAAAAGACACTCTGTGGTGAACAGAGAACAAAGAGTATATTCTATCTAGTCTGTCTACAAGGGCACTAAATGCTACACCAACAGTAGACTGGCCATGGAAGGCTATCTGGAGAACTAAAGTTCCCATAAGGTGGCTTGATTTGGGTGATTGTTCCTTGGGAAGGATAATATATTGAAAAGGATCATCTCTCTGTGCAACAAGTGCTATTGCATGAAAGGGAGACGGATTCAGTAAGCCATCTTTTTTATTCATTGCTTGGTTGCCAAAGAATTGTGAAACCTGGTTCTGTTCATCTTAAGATGGACCAAAGGAGTTAAAACATGTTCTTTGGTGCTGGAAGGGAACAAAGATCCAGAAGAACAGGAGGAACTTATGGCTATAGCTATGTGCATTCTGTGGGTGTTACGGATAGCAAGATACAACAGATGCTTTGAAGGAAGAAGCTCCTCGGTGCATCAACTGAAATACTCCTCTCGTTTTTTTTTGGTTTGATCTTCAAAATGTGAACAATGTAGATGAGTGTTAGATTTTACCAACTCCCTCCATTTCTAACAATGGATGCTCTTTTCAGCTTGTATATATCTGCAAAACTACAGTAACTCGGTGCTATAAGGGATAATATCATACCTTCTTTTAATGAAAAGAGAGGAGAGAAAAAAGAGCTCCAAGCTACAGTACATTCTTTTATTGCTTATTAACCATCTGGTATCTGAAGCCCACTGGCCAAGTAATTCTTTTTCCGGTAAAAGGACCAAAAATACCCCTAGACTATCGGAAAAGGTTTAAATATACCCTCCGTTCATCTATTTTGCTAAAAATATCCTCCATTCACCATTTTGGGCTTTTGGCTCACTTTTGCCCTTAAAATTAACAAACTTTTCTTAAATCAATTTTTTATTATTATTATTTATTACGTGGCAGATTTCTATTTGCTGAAATTAAAACCCCACCTTCACCCCTTTATTTGACCCGCCCCATGACCCGATTCCGATAGTCTAGGGGTATTAACCATGGTATCCGAAGCCCACTGGTCAACTAATCCAGATTCATACCGAGTAAGGACCACTAAGGGGATAAATGCTCCATACAATAAAAGTTTTTCATTCCTAGGGCTTGGGAATAAATCTCAACCATCCCACCACATCTCTCGGTAGTAAGCTTTGAGTACATAGTGATAACAACCAGCATCATTATTAATGAATCATCAAAAATGTATCTCTTAATATACAACCTCCATCCATTATACTCGTAAGATTTAAGAATATTGTTACAGCTGATAACAGCAGGCAACAATACCTGAAATCTTCTATGAACTGTTAGTCTGATACCAATAAGCTTCTTCTTCTTCTTTTGATAACTGAGAAATCCCTGAGGGTCGCTAGTGCACGGTTTGAATCTCGGTGGATATTGGGCCCTCCCTCTACCCTTCTCCACTTAAATACCAGGCTTTTATTAGCGTCAGGGTACAAACTTGTGACGTGTTCCTTAGTCCTAACTCACACCTCACCAGCTGCGCTCTTACCACTAGACCAAAGGCGTAGGGAGCATTACTAATAAGCTATTAATGAAGTTCCATTTACATCAGCCGTTCTCTAGAATACATCAAACTATACTTTGAAAACAATTTTGGAATCTGTGTCTGGCACCTTGAACTGGAAGGATAACAATGAAGGGAACTATTGATACTCTAGACTACATGCTCAACAAAAACAACCCTTGACAAAAGGGACTAGCAGATTTTCAAGAAAAGAAGAATTTAACTGCCAAACAATGAATTAACAATCATTACAAAAGATCTCCTAAATGTAACAAATATGGAAAATACAACAGCAGTGTTTTCTTTTGATAAGGTAATATAAGGAAAATATAACAGCAGTGTGAATTACAGATACACACCTCATCCAGTTTCTTTTCTCGATCTCGAATAGAAGATTTTGCTTGAATGAATTTTTCATTCCAACTTTCATACAAATCAGGGTTTAGATCTCTATAAGCCAAGCAAAGTGTACGAAGTCCAGCAGCACCAAATTGCTCCAAGTGCTCCCTAGTTCTTTTCTTCAAATCACCTTCTCCATCACGCAACCTCTCATAAATAACATTATCTGCACCCTGTCAAAAGAAGGTTGTCTGATATTTTCTAGCAAGTAATCCAAGTAAAATATCCTTCTTTGTAAGTGCTTACCTTGCAATAGAGTACCAATCTACCATCAGGACAGCGACATACAACAGACTGACGCTTTCTCGTACTGAATACAAAAATAAGGATAACAGTCAAACCTCATAGCTCATACCATCACACAGATAATGCACATAGAAAGTGAGAAAGTCCAAACACCTGTTGAATTCAAGGACATTCAAAATCTCATAGGGAATATCTTGAATCTGTCCCATCCTCTCAACGTGTGATTCACGCACATAAATCAATGTTGGAGTACGCCTGTAAAAGTGTAAACATTAACAGCGAACCAGAAACAAATAGAATAGCAAGCAGTAATAATGATACAAAATAAGCAAACCCAACTCTTTACATAATTTGATACCTTAACTATGTATTAGCTGACAATGACTTCTGCTAACTGATCTACCAGAGAATTACTCTTTCAATCAATCAAATACCAATAATAGTCTCTTACCTAATCTTCCACCCAGAAAAATATCATGCGATTAAAAAGTTGACACCTCAAGAAAATAAATGCCAATAATAAGTTCAAGCCATCACTAGATTTCTCCATTCTCTGTTCACTCTACAATTTAATTCTCCTACCCCCACTGCAAACAAGTCAACCACCCACCAAAATGGTGATTATTATCCTTATCTAACCTGGACTATTCTTGGACTTATAGTTAGTGCAACAGAATATTCTGTAAATGTTCTTAATAGTTAGCACCAGAAACAGAATTTCACTTTCAATTTGAATCTCCTCTTTCCATGCCTAAAGAATTAAGAACAAGATTTAAAAGCACAAGTTTACATGCACTCTACCATACAATGGTCATTGGTCTCACCACTTAGACTTGGAGAAAACAGCAATGCTCAAGTCTTTCAGCCAAATTATCTATGTTAGTTACCTCCTAGGCTTCCATATATATTCACATTATTAACAGATTCACAACGAAATTATATCACTTCCAGCAGCATAGATGTAGCATAAATTCTACTTTATCTTTCTGATAGGGAAAACTAAAATTGTAAGTATCCACGCACTTGTAAAAGAAGAAGCCAAAGTTCTTTGCTGCTGCAACCAAAGCAGCCTCATCAGGAGAAGCTGCCTGATATCGTATTTTTTCTGGGGTCTCCTCACCTTCAGGAAGCACGGTATGACATATTGCAAGGCATCTGAAAAATTCCTGAACAAACAACCTTGGTCATTGTTAGGTTAGAGGTCTGTGAGCGCTAAATAAGAAATCAGACAGCATTTTTGTGAAAGTTTGCACCATATCAACTCTAATGTGAATGGGATATTCACATGCAAAAGTTACTAACCGAGTTATATATTCCCCAGAAAAATCCATATATAAAAGTTGTTATAACTGTTCACCTTTTCCTTAATATATGGGCCCAACATATTCCCCATATAAAAGGAAACAACAATCTTTATCATGTCTTCTCTTGATAATGCGGGAAAGACGGGCATTGAGTTTATATCTAGAAGTTTTTTATAACTTTATATAAATGTTCACCTTTTCCTTAATATATGGCCCCAACATGTTCCTCATATAAGAGGAACAACAATCATTATCAAGATGGGCATTGAGTTTAAGGCCAAGGTAAGAGAAAGGAAATCAATACAGCAATGAGTTGCATACAAATATCAATGAAGGACACAGAAATAACCAAGTATCAAAAAAGCATAAACCAGAGGATAGGAATAGAAGTTTTTAATTTACTTAACAGTGCGAGACTTACACTTCAGCTATATCTGATTTCAGTAACTAAGTTAACAATAACAAAAAAGGTCCTAAAAATAAACAAAAGAGACGGGCAATTCACTACAACAGCAGTAACTTTCTGGTGTTTTCTTTAACAGCAAGTTAATGATATTTCATTGTTCAAACAGACACTCAGGCACAAACCAACTGATTTTCGTGATTTTGTTCCACCATGATAATTCAATAATATACCTTGCATGAATCAGGATGAGGTTCATTCCTCCAGGCACCTCGCATCAGCCGAGCATCATCAAAATTGAAACCTTTTTCTCGTGCCTCGTTTGATGAATTTTGTACCTATCAATTCTCTAAATCAACACAATGCAAAGCCATGAATCCTTTTATACATTATCCCTAACTTAAAGGCTGTTTACCTCAACTCTTGTTCCACTTCGTTGTGCAGTTCCCATCTCAATTTCAGTAATACCACTGCCATATATCTCTCCTCCAATAGAACACTTGAAGAACTCCATCAAGTTCCTCGTAAGAGTTCCAGTTTTGTCAGAAAATATGTATTCCACCTACCCGTAGAGATCATCAATGATTCGAGATTGACAGTTAAAAAAACAGCATAAACTAGAGTCAAAGGTAAACAAGGACACATTGCATTGCGAGCAAATTAATTTCACCATACTTCTAGTCACCAACTCAAAATTACCTGCCCAAGTTCCTCGTTCAAATTAGATGTCCTAGCCTGTGCAGGGGTGTTACTCTCAGCATGGTACATGTGTAAGTCATTGTTGATGAACTTTATGGATTGAATAAACTTAACCATCTGTAAGTGAAAACCAGAGAGAAGATGAGAAAAAGAGAAAAAGATAATTCAAAATCAAAATTCTGCATAATACAACAACAAAAACTGCCATAAGATCCACCTCAACAGAGACATAGAGAGAGATGGGAATAATCGGTGAATAGAGAGTGATTAAGGTGAACATGGTCAAAGCAGCAACCTGAGCACAAAACAAAAGAGCAATTAGAAACAAATACCAAGAAAAGACCGAAGAAACACTGAGAAGTTCCACAAGTCGAGAATCAAATAGTTACCACAAATCTATTGTCAGGATTGGATTGTGCGTCTGAGTTGCTTCCAAACCGTAAATAAAAATATTTCTTATTTATGAATACACCACTGCAAAGATCCAAGCAACCTTTTCAACACTGATGGGAATATAAAGCAGTGTTCTAAATTGGCAGGTAGGTTGTAGAAACTAATCGAACCTGCATATAGCTCCCAATAGACACATGCTGAAGAGAACACTAAAAAGAGTTAAAATAAGCTTATCAAGTTTCTTCTCCAAAGAGCTTCTCTTGGAAGGAATCTTCATGGAATTCATCATAACCTGCAGTGAAAACGCAGTTGACAATTTACTTAGAATATAAACCTAAGCAAAGGAAAACTCAGGTCACAAAGCAAAGCGATAAATATAACCCAATTGAATATTCATCGAAGACAGGTTGTTCCTAAATCTTTACACAAAAATATCCATGAATAGACTAGAATTGTTACTGAACTACTTAATGGCATGAGTAACCTACTTCTTTAAATTATTTTTGAAGTATGGCCAGCAAAATGAACCTGTGGTCCCAAGAAGAAAAATAAAAGAGGGAGAGGGGCAGAGAAAGAGAGAGATAGTGTATATGAGTGTGGTAGCTTATAAGTTAAAATACAGAATTGATACCTTTGTTTCATGCCCTGTGAAAATGACAGCCCCAACAAGATACTGTGTGTTTCTCAAGCTGCAGCCCTGTAAAATAGAGATACTATCAAGAAGGAAAACACTAAGCAAATTCAACAAGTATACTTTCTCTGCATCAGAGAAGAAGTATAGCAAAACAGCATAGGAACTCCAAATGTAATGCACAAAATGGAAAAGACAGGGCCGCAGGTCATCTTATCATGATCCACCAATAAGAATCAATAAACCATAAGTTTTCCGATTTGATAGTACTTATCACAGTATATTGTAAGAACAGGAGAGAGAGAAAGAGAGAGAGAGCAACAAAAGAAGAAAAATAAAAACACGGGAAAAGACTAGGTACCCTTAATAGAAGTTGATTTGGACCGAGTGGCAAGGTTTGCTTTTGAATTATCAGATTGCCAGCAAAAGTGTATAATGAGTTATTAGGTTGCTCACATTGTACTTCTCCTGGAAATAAGAAACATACAAGGAAACATCAGACACAATCCATCAAAGGCATATCCGTGTGTGCATTAGAATCAAAGAGTGAAGATTTCACTTAAGATGTAACGAAACAAGATCATCACTATGTGATATAAACGATAAACCAATAGCATATCTGTTGATCAGCATCTGCAGGAGATCACAGATACTCAAGTTACCAATCTAAATATTATAACTTGATCGTTTGCAGTAACATATATTTAAACATGAGTCTGTGTTGTCATTATGTGGACAGCATGTTAACAATTGTTCAACTTTTAACACCAATGCCAGAAGATAAGTATTCAACAGTGTATGACCTACTGAATTTACATGCTAAGTAAATAAAATTAAACCACTATTGGTGTTAAAAGTCTGTAATCAAGATAACATCAAAAGGCATGTTTCACCAATTCTGATGGTTGTCGTTGGTTCTACCTAATCTGATGCTTAGGAAACAGGAAAAGAAGGAGAAAAATCGATTGAAGGAATTGCATGCCTATTTCAGACGCTAAATTACAATAAAATGTTTGCAATTTAGGATGATGGCATTTGGACATCAGAAACTTCACATACATGCATGATTGTGCAGAGACATTAGACTGAGCTGCAGCTGCACAGAAGACCAACCTGTAAATCCAGAAACTTTATCGGGAGTCACATAATCCCAGGTTTTCTCTAGTGCTTTTCTGATCTTTAAATTAGTTTCACCATCCAAATTTGCAGTCTGTGGTAATTCATGTAGAAATAAAGAGAGAAAGATGGTAGAGATAAGAGACCAGTGCATTCATTTATGATGTAAAAAATTATTCCTTCCAAAATAAACTAGACCAAGCTAGTTTTTTTTTCACAAAAGGAAATTAAAAAAGATTGTATTGATGCAGACCAAGTACAACCTCAATATAGCAGACCCCATCAGGGTTTGTGCTGGCAAGAAAAAGAAGATCTGCTGGAAAGAACTCATCCTGCTTAACCTGCACAAGAATAGCCAACTTATACCACCTTAAATCTTCATTGAAATAAAGAGTATTTCCTATATTTTGTCAAAATTTCACAGAACAAATTCTGTTAAGTACTGCAACTATTTCTGAGAAGCAGCTTTGAATTCCTTCCCGTAAAATTTTCTTAAGAGAGAAAGAGTAAAGCCAGATAGTCATATCCCTAAGGTGGGAGCTCACTGACTGAGCTGAACAAGCAGATCGGTGTCTGTCTATAACTCTTCAGATTCAACCCCACAAATATACGGACTTAAATCTTAAATTTATGATTAGGTAGGTCTGCCTCTATTCACAATGCAGTTTTGGAGCTCATTAAATAGAGGATTTTTGGTCTTTAACATGGCAATGCTCAACCAAGGATGGAGTAGAGATAATGCCAGTAAGGGGCAGGTAAATCAATAGTCTAGCATCTTTCTCAAAAGAGATTAAGAGGATGCCAGTACCAACTAT
Source organism: Solanum pinnatisectum (assembly GCA_035578085.1). Classification (NCBI taxonomy): domain Eukaryota; kingdom Viridiplantae; phylum Streptophyta; class Magnoliopsida; order Solanales; family Solanaceae; genus Solanum; species Solanum pinnatisectum. The sequence continues at coordinate 5,382,200 of CM069080.1, read as the reverse complement.
TCAGCATCTTCCGCAATGCATGTGAATCCATCCACCAAGAGAGAAATGTACAGTAATATGAATTCATATATTTTAGTAATTAGCTATAGCCACCAACATAGCTCCTTCAAAACCAGCATTTAAAAAAGCCATGCATGTGACTAACTGGTGTCACAACCAGACATCCATCTCTGACATCATCAACAGCAGATTCTCACATTTATGCAAAAAGAAGCATATCCACACAGCTTTGACTTAATACAAACTTTCTCCTTTGATGACTTAGTTCAAGAGTTTGAGGAGTGGAAACAGCCTCTTTCCAAAATTGCAAGTAGAATGTTGCTTCTCTTGCTAGTATACGACCACACTCTCCTACCTCTTACTAAAGCATTTAACTAAATAAAATTTGATCAGCTAGATGCTTTTTTGATTGAACCTTAAGTAGTTGGAACTTGGATGTCTCTCCAGATTTATGATCAGAATAAAATCTCTTCTGAAACTATGAGATCAAAGAGTCATTAGAGTTGGGAAAAAGTAATATGTTGCTCAACAAAATGACAACAATAAAAATGTGCATTCCAATACTTCTTTTTATTATAACTGATATCGTCTGTAAATTCCATCTAATTGGGTAACCCTAGTACTATCTCCAAACATGTCAGTCAACTAGGAAACTGGTATATATGGATCAGTCAAAGCAGAGAAGAAGCTTCTAAGACATGATTGGACCCCTGTTGAATACATAATTGATAATTAAAAACAGATACAGGTCCATGTGAAATAGCCATTAACATAATAACAAAGTAACAGAAGATAACCTTCACATAACAAGCTAACAAAAGATGTCTTATGTCAGAATACAGACAAAACAAAAGTTGATAATGAGAGCCACAAACAAAAGAGCTCAGCCAAGAAAGCTGCATAGCTTGTTGGTTATTGAACAGAACGCCATCTACCCTACAAACCCTAAAGCAAAAGAGAGAATATAATTGCAATGACTGCTTTGTAAATACACTTACTCTCACAATATCTCCAGTTTGCAACTTCTTCCAAGGTACACTGACCCATTGCTGCTCTTGAAACACGTCTATAGAAGTATTGTTAATTAACAAGTCATTCTGAAAACGCTTCTGCAATAGTATCAAAGGAATAAGAAAAGAAAATGTAAGTGAATAGGTCAAATGCAAAAGGGAAAACCCAGTAGTCTGTTAGGCTATCTTAAGAATGTCATAAAAATGGCATTTTACGAATTATAAGTATGAAGGAAAAGGAGCAACAGTACTCACCCAATCCTCCCAAGCCTCCTTAATAAGAGAGACAAGAAGCACCAAGCTCAAAGGAAGCACATTTGTTATAGGACTTACAGGACTGCATTACAGCAACACTTTTCAGAAGTAAATACACAGGAAGCATAGCTCATCTAATACAATGTACCGATTCACTTGTAAAACAATTTTTGAGAATGCTTTTCCTTTTTTGTGAGAATGCTCCTAAAACAATTTGCAAGATGATTTTCATCACCAGATCACCAAAATAAAGAGAAATTTTCTTATTATAGGCTCAATTTTCATTTCTCGTGATACAGTAATCCCCCAATTACTTTCTTTTATTTTAAGAAGAAAGTATCCCCCACTTACTCTCATGAGCACATCCCCCTTTTAACTTTTTGGTGTTTGGGGAGACAAAATAGAGAGGATAAGTTAACCCACATAATACATGGAGATAACAGAAATTCACGTACCTGACTGGAGTGCATGACAAAATTGAGATCATAAGGAAATACAGATTAGCCACCCGCCTGAACTGTCAGTATAAGAAGAAGGGTGAAGAGATAAGATGAAGATAATAGAAAAAACAAGCATTGAATAATACAGCTGATTGGGCTCTTCATCCATACTTACGGCTATGTAATAACTAATCTAAAGAGAGGAAACATTTTTACTGCTTTTCTTTTTTTTAATAGATACAGTGGCACTATATCTTATTCTAGTTTTTCATGAGCTTTTTCTTCACCACACCAGTACCACATTGCATGCATGAACCTACTTCAAATCTTTAAAGCTACTCAAGAAACTTCTCTCTACATCCTCTGTTGATATATTTCAACATGGCATACATGATTTGGTCCTTCCAGGGAGTTATTGCAGGATCATGCGACCTCTGTATTAAACATCCTGTATAATAAAAGTCCGTTTGGATTGACTTAAAAAAATTAGCTTTTAAGTCAAAAATAAAAAGTCAAACTAAAATGACTTTTTAAGTCAAAAAATAAAAAGTAGAGGGAGACCTACTTTTGGTTTCTGACTTATTTTAAGTCATTTTTTACCTTGTCAAACACTTCGTAACTTATTTTAAGTCATTTTTGACAAATTCAATGAAGCAACAACTGGTACCATAGAGAAGTGGCCATAAACTAGAGAGTCTTGTTATTTTTTATATTTGACAAACACTTCCAGAAGTCAAAAACTGACTTAAAAGTAAGTTTGACCAACTTTTAAGCCAATCCAAACGGGCTCTAAGCCATGTAGACCTGATTTGACTAAATTTTGTATTTCTGGGAAGTTTCCAACTTACGAACTAAAACTTACAGTTTAAGCTTGGTAGAGATAGAGAGAAATTAAACGGCTGAAAGAAAAAACAGTACACATTATGGGAGATAAAATAATTTACCTGTTCAAATAACCCTTTTGGCAAGAATGTTATGACGTCATACTTTGTAGTTGACACAGAATTTCCCTGAAAAGGAAAAAGGAATTCACCACATTGACTCAGGTGCAATTTAACACTTACAAGGAATATAATGGAACGTGATTGTATATGGACAGCACTAGATAGCATTTGGGAGCTCCTTCATAAAGGATTTAAGTGACCCTGATCAGTGCAAGGCAAGTTTTGTTGCTTACAATTTATCTCTTCACAGACAACGAAACTGAAAACTATTTTTATATGGACTTTATTATGCAGCTTAACTTTGAGAGCTTTCTTGATAAAACAATTAGGTGATCTTTGTCAGTGTTAAGGCAAGTTTAAATAGCTTCCTAGGGGACCTTGGAAGATTCACAGACAAAGAAACTGAACTACATGTTTCCTTTTTTCTCCTATGTCAAATTTACCTGGATAGCTGACTTACATCAACAATGAGCTCCACAGGAAGATGAGCACACTTCAAAATACAATCTAAATGATTTAACAGCACTGGTTTGAGGACATAAGTAACAGCTACTCCATATAAGAATGCGATGACATTTTCGTTGTTTCTCTGTAATCAGATAAAGTTACCAACAAGGACACGGCTAGACACCCTTGGGACGAAATTTAAGTAGTAAAAACAAAATAGCAGCAGAAAATTGTCTAGTCTCATTGCATGTGTAAGTTGTAAATCATAGGTAAAACCTGATGTATTAAAAAACAGCACATACAAGAAACACCACAAAATCTAAAAAGAAATGAGAAACGTGGATTAAACTAGAAATTGCTTGGAGTACCCAAATACATCCTGTAGTTTGCAGCAACTAAAAGCATACTAGTAAAGGAAAAAGGAAAAAAGGATTTAGAGCATGTTTAAGTAAGTTGATTGTAAATAATTGATAAGCATTAAGTGCTAAAACTAATTTATAATAAGTAGTTACACATTTGGCTAGAATGCGAAACAGATAACAAGCCATTGATATTTCATGGATTCTTCATTTGCCTTGATGTACCCATGTTGAATTGGTGTGACAAAAGTTTTGGTACTTCATGCGAATTCTTGAAGAATATACTAAAAATAGTAAAAACCTAGACACACCATACCGAATACTTCCACGTTTCCAATACTCATAAACAAATCCATGTAGCAAAGTCCACCACTATAAAACAAATGTATTTGATTAAGAAAATGCAAGTACAATTAACAGAACCAAAAATTATGTGTGTAAGTAGAAATGAAATGGAGTAGCCAAGTAGTATCTACCTATCCATCATTTTCCAGTTATTGAAAAGGAGCCTTTTTGCTACAAAGTTGTCATTATGTACCCAGGAGACCATGGGTCAAAAAGTGAAAACAGTTTCTTACAGAAGTTCAAGATAAGGCCACACACAATAGAACCAATGTAATCCGATACTTCCCCCCAACACGGCGGGTAGCGAAAACTAAGTGCACCAGAGTTACCTTTTTGTTAAACGCCAGAAAACACAGTAAACTCAAACATTTCAAGTTCTTAACCATCGAACAATTCCTAGACCGACATTCACCATTCCAAACCCATGCATTTGATTTGACGATAAACATACAAATAAAACAAAACTTCAGATTATCACTGTTTCAAAAACATATACTACCATAATTAGGCAAGTAAATGAAATGAAAAGAGTTCATAATGAAATACCAACTCATTTTGAATAACTAATTCACTATTCCTTCATCCTCCATTCATCAAAAAAGGTACTTCATTCATCATAAACCCAGAAACACAGCAAACTCAAAACATTTCAAATTCTAAACCCACATGCACCATTCTAAACCAACGCATTTGATCATAATAAACAAAAAAACAAACACTTTAACAATAACTTAGCATAGGAAATAAAATAAAAACCTTGAATTTGGCGAGAGCATTTGCATCACGATCATTACAAAACACGGTTCGATGACCAGGTGCTTGTGGTTGTACTTTACCGAGACGAATATTTTTAGAAGAAGCAATACGATTCCTCATCGCTGCATCTGCACCTCCCGCCGATCCAGATCCTCTCCATCCTCTCGGCATCCTTCTCTGATCTCGGCGGAACAAATATCTCTTCTCCGAACGAACACAAACGCTTTGATCTCCACCGTAAAACTACAGTCTTCGCCTTCTTCGTTGTTATCACCGGACAGATTAGTCTCCGTCTACAATTATACCGATTTCGCCGGAACTACGTCGTCGCCGGTGCAATTCTTCTTCTTCCTCCTCCTCTTCTTCTTCGTATATTTTGAAATTGTGAGTTAAGTTAAAGGAAGTCGAAGAAGATGAGTTTTCAAATGTTGAATATTTCATAAATTCAAACTTTTCTTCTTCTTCATAGGCTTCAAGGACTTCTCAACCATTTTTCTTTTTTTCCCATTTTCTTAACCGCGTTGAAGAAGAGAATATTTTTGGGGGAAAAAGACGAAAAAGGAAAAGAAAAGAAAAAAGGAAATATTAATTGTTTTATATATATTTTCTCAATTTTACCTATAGAAATTCAAGTGAGATATTTTGTATATCAACTATAAATAAAGGAGGAACGATAAAATGATCGAAATGGTATTTAATTTATGCGTTTTGATTCGCTTTGGTTCTTTCTAATGTACAAATAAGAAGATAGAAGTGAATTGTAATATATTTTAAAAGTTATTAATTTAGTCCAAATCAAATAAATAAAAACAATTCTTATTAGGTCTATTAATATGTGTAGTAAACTATTAAATTACAAAATAAAGATAATTTCTGTATTGTTTAATCTGATTTTAAAATTTCTAACTCTTTGAATATAGAGGAGAAGTTTGTAGAAAATTATAAAATTATAATTTTATAGTAAGTATATATAAACTATGTAGGCATTGTATGAAGGAAGATGGCAAGGGTCTTGCTTTATTTTGACCAAAAGAAAAAGTAGCATTGTATTTAGCTAAGAACCATATTAGTCATATTTTGAAATATATTAATAAAAATAATTTTGTTTCTATGGTCGATTAGATATTAATTCTAACTTTTGTTTATTAAAAGCAAGGACTTGGCAAGGAACAATGACGTTTCCGTAGTGCTAACGTGCGCACAAGGTGCATTGTAACTGAAAGACCGTTGAAATTTTCTGGTACGTAGCAGTTATTGGTTTTTTTTTTTCTAATCGTAAACATCGTGTTGGTTAAGGTGTCGTCAATTTTCATTTCTACTTGGCTTTATATTAAAAAAAAAAAAAGATTTATTTAATTATTCTAACAAATAAAGAAAATTGTATTATTTTCTTGTAATATTATTTTATTAAATAACTACATAAAAAAAATTAAACAAATCAATTTAAATTTTAAATTATTAAAACATAATTAATAAGATTACTTTAATAAATACTCCTCCGTTCAATTTTACTGGTCACTTTTTGACTTGGCACACTCATTAGAAAATAACTATTGATATACATATTTTACCAAACTATCTCTATTAAATGATATCTTGAAAAACAAGTATTTATTGTCTTTTTTTTATATGCCAAAAGTGATAAATAAAATTAAAAATTGATTTTAGAAATAAATGACAAATAAAAGTAAACAGAGGCGGTAAATTATTAGCAAGGAATCGGCACCGTGACGGCTTAAAAATGGTAACAACTCTTAAATATCGCAACCTTTTTCCATTTTTCATGGTTGACTCACTAAAAACTAGAATTTTTGCCACCCTTCCAGCAATGCAATATAGTTTATGATGAAGGTATGCATTTATTTTTGCCACCCTTCCACGCAATGCGATATAGTTTAGAATTTTTGTCACCCTTCCATTTTTCTGGCCAAAAGGATTTTTTCTTATTTTAATTTTTTTTTATTATTATTATTTCATTTAAGACATTTTACTACAATTTATTTCACTCAAGCACTTGAACACATGATAAAATCAGTTTAAATTTTGATATTTTTTTTGTGTGTGCTCTCAAGTGTTTCATTACATAGATAAGTTAATAACTTCAAATATATCTCCTGCTTTATTATATGCATTTGCCTCAATAAATCGTAAAACCTCATACATGTTCAAATTGAGACTAATGTGTATAATCTAGAAAATGACATTCTATGAGGTTAACTTAACTCCCTAAAAACCTGAGAGCAAGCGCAAAATTTTTTAAAAAATTTTGAATCAAAAAGTGTGTTATACAACACTTTATTCACATTATTTTTTTTCAACGATTTTTTTTTTCTTCTGAGTTTACCATATCTTTAAATGGTATTGCTAGAACTTGAAGATCCAACAACTTGCGGGCATCATTCATTTGGTATAGAGTATATTGTCTCAACTCGTTGTGGACAATCGAAACACTGATTTTCCCTATTTACAAGACTTGATGCTATCTACTCATGGTTTTTAGGATGGGACAGACCACTTTATTAAGCTAGTATAGCTACAACTTCAACATATTGATACACCCAATTCTGTACCTATTATTAAACAAGCACTTTCACAAGAATACTTATATGGTGCCTTCCACAAGTATAACAAAATAGACGAACAAAGTGGAAAACGTGGTTGTCTGTCTATCAACTGTACTAGACATTCAACAATTTTGTGCTTGATAAAGATATACTGGATATAAGCTTTCAAAGAAACCTGGACTGGCCATGTGTTCTGGCAATCGCCAAAGGCATGAACCTCCCAATGATCTTATTATTAACCTTTTGATGCAGATTTATGTTGTTCTTTCAAATCCTCCACCAAGCTGCATATGCAACCAATCTGGTGATGTTCCCCTGGCATATTCCCTTGTAGCTTGTGAACCGAATGCCATAGCATTTGTATCAAATGGCTGCTGTCCGAACTAGAAAATTTAAAACAATATGTTATTTGTTTCGTGTAAGAATTGAAATGTGAGAAGGAAAACACTTCTCCAAGCACAAATCTTTGTGTTATCTCACTAATATTTTCCATTTTCAGCTCAAAGAATAGAACTCCTCCCCTTGCCTAGTTGTCTTTACAATTATTGACTTGGTTTTTCTTTACATCTTACTATTTTATCAGAAGCTACTATTCAATGCACTGCTCCCCCTAACCTTCTCTGATCCACACAAATTGGCAATCCCACATGGATAAAGTGTTTAAAGCAATTTAAATAAAAGACATCCAGGATAAAGGACCAAATTCAAAGAAATGAGTACTCCACCAGTTATTTTATCAGAAAATGTTCATGGTCACAAATCTTTGTATCAGAGTAAGTACTTTTGCTTGCCCATAAACTTCAAACCAGTCCTAAACATATTCAGCTAAGTCTCAGAAATATATGGTAGCGATGAAAAATGTTTATCCAGCAAGTATTACTTCAAGGTGCTAATGACGAAACATTAAACAAGAACAGCTTGCTGAATGCAGCACAATCAACTCATTTCCCCCAAGAACAAAAAGGTGGCCTGTTAAGTACTATAATCAAGGTTGCCAGGTACATATTTATCCACCCGTTTGCTGAAAAGGACAGATGTCAAATTAGGCACAGAATCACCCCTACATGCAAGTAAGCAAGAAGGTAGGTGAGACTGCACTGAGTTGACGTTGCTTCGACAAAAAAGGTATGGTGCAGTTTAAGAAAGGATACACATGACCAAGGTGGTCACACTACCAATTAGTCATTGATGTGTCCTAGTACAGAATGAACCACAGGACTGACTTCATACAAAACTTACATCTTTAGATGGATATCCTTCTATGCTTGGCATTTTTGAATTAACTGCTTCAAGCTTCATCGATAAGAACTGCAGAATCAAGAACATGAATTACCACAAAATTCTCACAATTAGAACACTCCAACAGCAAACAAGACAGATGCTAATACATTTTTTTTGTTTTCCTGGGGGAGGGGGGGCAACATACCTCAACCTGGTGTTGTAATGATTGAATATAATTTATTATCTCATCAAGAACAAGAGCTTTGCCAATAACCTGTAACCAAAACAATCAAACTAAGTTTCTCCATCTCATTTCAACCAAAAACATTAATTCAGCTTTAGATGTTTATTTATCACAACAATTATATTTTTCATGGGTAGCTTTTTTTTTATCTAGTAGAAGTTTTATGATAATAACAAGGCCAACTTGGCTGTATACAAGTGATATACCAAAAGAGGATAAACCTACAAAATATGGTTCTCTACAAAAGACACTCAATCCTCTATACAAACAAGAACTACGTGGGTATTCCAAAAGAAAATAAGGGATCGGAGATTATTCTTCAATTGAGCAAAGCTCATTTCGACCCCTTCAAAAGCTCTCTTATTCTTCTCTTCCCAAATGACCCACACCAAACCAAGAGGAATAACATTCCAAGCATTGTGCCTTCTTCTCCTTTGTGTTGTATATCATGAACAAAGAAGTTTGAATCTCCACCTTCCCATCTACATTAATGTGGGGAAAGCCAGTTGCTTTTGAGACATTTCTAGGTTCACTAGACTAGATACTGTAACCAAAGGAACACCATTGGTCTAAATTTTTTTATAAGTAGGAACATTTGTTGGTCTAGTTATGGATTGTTTGGTTAGTAATGTGATAACTCCCCAAAATGCCAGACTCATCATCAAGGTCATGGATGTAGCAATCAAGAGCTTTGAGTCAAGTAGCACAAAATATCAAATTGGGCTGACTGAGCTTTTCAATTAGGATGTAGCTAAAGGACATTAAGCTAATTATGTGTGTCTTATGTAACCGTTTAGTATAAATAGTTATCTTTAGGGTTCTGGTTCATTCGTTTTTTATCATGTGAAGATACTCCTTGTGAGTTTATGGAATTGTCCAAACCTCCTCATTGGACTCTCTTGAATTCTTCCCTAGGAAGAATCCATGTATGAGAATCAATTCCCGTCTCGCTTGGATTATTAGTTTGTAACTGAATGATAAGTTGTTTTCATTATTTGCTATTAATCCTTTCTTTCTTTTTAATCTATCCCCCCCCCCCCCCTTTCTAATTCCACTTGCATCTTCTCAATTCTATCTAGTTTTGAATAGATTGTCTCAGTTTATACATTCTTACACTTACGCTGTTATCATAAATGAGAGGAGCATGGTCTGATATGTAAGCAACTAAAGAGCATGGGCATGGAATATACAAAGAAATCAATGTACTTTTGTTAAAGAAATTAGTTCAAACAAGGTCAAGTTTCAAGAAATTAACAAAAATTGATAATTTTTGGATCAGACAGGTTCTTATTTGAATACGTCAACCAGAAAGGCAAGAACTTGACAAGTAATTCATCACTAAAATGCTAAAGCTAAATCTTCTCTAGCAGAATCGGTGTACTTGAAACATTATCTGTTGGAAGTTGGACTCTATCCTTCACTCAATTAGCACTTCCACAAAAACTGAAAGAAAAAATTGTGAGGCTTTGTCTGAAGTTCACTATTGGGAGCAGGCTTTGCTAGTGAACCTAAAAACTATGTCATCTCGCCTAAAGGTGGGCACTCCCAGAGTTTTGATATCAGAGACAGAAAGTATTTGATCAAGTACCATTAGAAAACAGAAAAAACAGCAGATGAAAATCAAGCACTTTGGATTTTAAACAGTAAAAAGAAAACGGAAGGTGCAATAGCGCACCTTATTACAACCAGGGACTATATCTTGGAGGACTTTCATCCTCTCACTTATCTTCTCTCTCCTAGCCTGTAAAACAAAAAGTACAATCAGCAAGACCATATTTTTCATCTACAACCAGCATTTCATATCATGTCAAAGCTGTTTCAACAACAAAGTCTAAAATTGACACTTGACTTAGAAGAGAATAAATTAGCCAAATTACTCTTTCTGCTAGACTGTGACTATCAGTAGCTTGACCCCTCCTTGCTCGCACGTGAATGTAATCTTTTGGTGGTTCAGCAGGCTTTGCAGGTTGTTCTGCAGATTTCCCTGAATTCCCTTCCCCATCACCTCTAGATTCGCAATTCTCATTTGATCTTGTAACCTTCATCCGCTTACTAGCAGATTCAGTCTGCTCAAATCACCAAATTAATATTAGAAGTCAAAAATTAACAAGGCAGAAAAAAATAATCAATTTCTCACAACGCACGGTTCAATATGAAATATTTGATTCCACATCCAATCAACCAATTAATTTCAATCCCACACTAGTTAGAATCTGCAAATGGATCCTCCACATACACCATTCTGTTCGAGCCCATTTCATTCCAATACTGACAAATACTTTGTACTTTGAATGAAGATTCCGGTGCTCTAAAACTGGAGAATAATCAAATGTCTAATCCCCTCGAAAGTATTTCATAAACAAGAATTAGGGAGAATAATGAGAACAAACCAACAACGACGAAAAAAGAATCAATCAATCAATGTACTCTACCCGGCCTTCTCAAGTTATCTTCAGTTTTGCTTTAAACTACTCTCCTTATAGAGCTAGCTACTCAATCAGGAAAATAAATATCAATCAACTGTACATTAGAATTTAACTTACATCACAGAAGTTTCTACAGCTAAATTAGTAGGAAAATGAGGTAATTCGATATAATACCAAGCTATAATAGATTTCACTAACATTTAGTCAGTTAATAAAGAAAATTAGTAGAAAATTGAGGTAAATTAGATAGAATACCGAGCTACAGTATAATTTACTAACATTTAGGCAGTAAATACAGCTAAATAGAAGAAAATTGAGGTAAATAAGATAGAATACCAAGCTATAGTAGAATTTACAAACATTTAGGCAGTTAATACAGCTAAACAGAAGAAAATTGAGGTAAATTAGATAGAATACCAAGCCATTGCCGCTAGTGGAAACTCCTTTAGCTGATTCATCATCGTCGTTTCGCTTCCTAGCTGAACCACCACCTCCGCTGTAATTAGTTGTTCTCCGGTCTAGAGCCATGGGATCATTATTCCGAACATCACTCACATTCTGCGCCGCCGGCGCAGTAGACGACGGAAAACTATACGGCGTCTCGCCTTCACCTGCATTGATCGGAAACTGCCAGATCTCAGATAAATTAAACGGCGGACACTGAAACCCTCCGGCATGGTTCATCATGGAAGCTTGTGGATCCATTTCAATACCCAATCCAAATCCGAAGCGAATGGTGAAGTATTAGGCATTCACGTAGTAAATGTGAATGAGAGAAGATATATATAGAAGCTCTGCGTGTACGAAAATGGAAGTTGTTGGTGCGTACTGTACCTACTGGCGTATAATAGCGACCACCACCATTATAGAGAGAAGAAGAAGAGGGAGACTCTTTGCGCAGTTGAAAAGAAATGACTTTGAATGAGGTATTTTCGAGAGGGTCCAGTTACAGCTTTTATTGTCTTCCTCTTATAATTGTTTATACCATACTAGTTGTCTACCTTATTAAAAATATTTATTTCAAAGTATAGTGTTTTTGTCCTCGTTGATTGTATAGGCGGGTTGTTCTTCATTATTATGTTCTTTTTTAAGATATGTATTAAAGGAATAAACGTAGTTGAATGGAACGAAAAGGAATAACGTTTGTGGAGGTGCTCCAGGATTACAATATCATTCAAGATCAGAATGAGTTTGAATTGCCGGTGGACTATTGTCTTACCATTCTTGAGCAACCATCTTATCCACTGATCAATTAGTCAGCATTTATCACTTATTCGAATCGAAACACTAAAAAAAAAAAAAAAGACTGTTTGATTATTATATTCGGAAAAACTTGCTTCATGGTGGAGTATTTAGTAATGTCAGCAGCTCAGGAAGGGTTATATATTTGAGGACAGGTTAAGTTTGAGCTTATTCAGCTTAATTCCCATAAAGATTGGGTGAGGAAATCATAACGAAACTCAAAAATCAGGCCGACTAATATTTGGGCTCACAAAAAAAATGTTTATATTTCCATTTAAAGTTTATTTAGAAGGACACTTGTAATTGAATTTAGTGTAATTACTAAAGAGATATGATGATATACACTTCTTTGTTTGATAATTTATATGTTAGTTTGATTATACTAAGAGTCATTACCTAGTTAGACATTTATTAGTTTAAACTAAATTAACAATACATTTGAATAAAATCTTTTTTATGGACAAGTAAATATATTTTAATGTATGATAAGTATATATGTACATTGCAAGATGATTTATGTACCATGATAGTAAAGATTAAGACATAATTATTCATATATAATATCATAATCTTGAATTAGGGTTAGATATACATATTATTCAACTTCAAAGTGGTAGCAATTAACAGTCAAGTTTGAGATTGAACTTTCACGATTTACTAGTTATCATGTCTTTACCAATGGTGAAGTCAGATTTTTTATTAAGAAATTATAAAAATATAAGAAAGTAGATATGCGAAAAAAAAAAAGAGATATAACATCTACTTTATATATGTATAACATTTTTCTTTTATATAATTTTTCATCGAAGGAGATTGAGACGAAAAAACGAAAAATACCAAACTTCTTGAATTGTCAAGAAATTAAGGTTAGGAGGTACCTAACGGCTAGGATTAGAGCCAATGGTGCTGCTGTCAAGTAATAATCTAATTAAACTATTAAAGTATGTGGGTCTCATTTAATTTGTTAAAATTTGAGAGGGTCACTTTCTCATGTATTAATCTTTTGGGTTCGGTTTAGGCAGTAATTAAAAGATTAGTACTAATCATTATCATGAAAGGGAGGTTTAATTAACATTTTGGCATAACTAAATTTTCGTTGACTAATGATTGTTATAATTATGATTACGTAGGTCTTACTTGTGTACAAGTTATAGATAATGACAATTTTGGGTTAAATATCATTTGCTTAATTTTGCTTGATTTTCCATATTTGTTAATTTCCCCTTTTCAATGATTTCTCTTTGTTTGATTTTAAGTGGTTAGTTATTTGCTTATTGCGTCCTAATTAAGGTCACGTTATAATTCCTTGATATAGTCCAAGTTAGCTCGTGACATGAGCAGAGACTCGCTTATGAGTTCACATGAATTTAATAATAATTTTTATTTTTATTCATATGTATATTGAAAATTTTAATGAATATTAATAAATACTTGATTGTGAGTCAAATTTATTATTATAATATTTACTTGAGATTGAAGTAAAAAAAATTTAAACTTTAAATTATGAATCTGTCTCAAACACCTAATAAAAATATGGAGATTCACAATGGTAATTCTTCTTTTTTTCTTGTGTGTGATTTGAGCATGCAACAACAATAATAACAATAAAAATAACAATACATTCAATACAGTCTCGAGCAAAATGAAGTTAGAAGAGGATAGAGGGTACGTACATCTTTATACTCCTACCTCAAAGTTAAGGAAGAGAAGGTTTGTTTCTGATAGACCATCTAAGCAAGAAAAAATAGCCAAATCAATCTAGGAAAAGAAGTAAACACAGAAGTACAAGAAATATCAAATAATTATAACAAAAACAACATATAGTAACAGAACAGTAACTATAACAAAATAATACAATAATCGAAGTATTAAAAATAATAGATAGTTATAACATAAATAAGAAACTAGATGAACAATATTATAATTGCTAGTATGAACGTATAAAAAGACAACGCACAATATCCTAATCAGTGGTGTAGCCACCCTTACGTCGGAAAGCTATACCGTACATATAAGTAAAATGATAAACAAAGTGGCAAAATAACATATTTTGAACACCCATGACACAACAATATGATGTAGACTAGTGGTTTCAAGCGCCTTAAAAGAGTAAAGACACACGAACTTAAAGTATTCGTGTGTTTGAATCTCACTAGTAGCAAAAAAAAAATCACTTTTTAAGAAGAGCAGGTTCACTTTAGCACTTGGACACCATTCGTGAAATTTCTGACTCCACTACTAATTCTAATTAGTTTTCTTTACAACCTCCTATCTAAGGTCGTATCCTCATTAATTGGAAACAACGCTATAATGTCCAGCCTAATAGTAGTTGTTATTATTCTACTTTGCATGTACGTAGAAATTACGTAATTGATGGTTTTATTTATTTAAATTCCTTTCACTGTAATTAACTAGAGAATAAATATTTATGGCATATGACCAAACTCCTTTTTTTGCTATTGACCAATACCAATTAAACCTTCATCATAAATGGAAATTTGAGAGCTGCTTTAAACTGTTTTCATGCCTAACTAATTATTGAACTATTCAAAATCATATTATCATTTTTAGTATAATTTTTAACTTAATGGGTGTGTTCAGTAAGAGGGAAATGGATTTTTAGAAAAATAAGTGATTTTTATTTGATATGTAAGTAAAAAAATATTAACGAAAAGAATTTGTATATAATCTTGAGAAATACTTTAGGTGGCGAGTATAGAATACTGTAGAGCTAAATTAATTTTGAAACAATACATTTGACAAGAGTTTTGATTTTCACATTGAAAGAATGTGAATTCATAAATTTTATTCTCTTAGGGATTAATCCAATGTAGGAAATCGAAACACTACGATTATAAAAATGATTTATGTTGTGTTTGATATTAACATGATAAATTGTAGTAAATTTGTATTTCCTACATTAGAGTAATGTTGTGGGGAATCGAAAGATGAGAAATATCTCATAAAATTAAT
Source organism: Solanum pinnatisectum (assembly GCA_035578085.1). Classification (NCBI taxonomy): domain Eukaryota; kingdom Viridiplantae; phylum Streptophyta; class Magnoliopsida; order Solanales; family Solanaceae; genus Solanum; species Solanum pinnatisectum. Next base: position 5,366,974 of record CM069080.1, on the reverse strand, counting down.
TGAGGTGTACAAATTAATTCAAACACTAAGATTATTTTTTTTAAAAATTATTCCTAACCAAAGGAACCCTAAGAGAACAGTACAACATTTGTCACAATTTGAATCTTTAATTAAGTATTACAATTTCGAGCATACGTACTGTTTCAATTGAATATCTCTTGCTCCAATTATTGATCATCTCTTCGTCCAATAAATACTTTTTCTAATTCAGTTTCAATTTGTTTGTCCAAACGTTTTTCTTAGTTCGATTTAAAATAATTGTCTCTTTCCTTTATTGACAACTCTTTAATTTCAACTTTCCACATGACATCTTAATAAAGTGAGAAGATCCAAAGACATTTTAATACATTGAGATTTGTGCACATCTTTAATTAAAACCACAAACTTCCCTCTCTGAGTCAAGTCAAAAACAAAATGAAGGACGTGTGTTTTAAAGGCTTTTTTTTTTTTTTGGTCTCCCATCCAGTGTTCAGAGCCCACATTGAAGCTCCGATTAAATTCGGATCGCGCACTGCATAGTCCATTAGGGGAAGGCGCTCACAATAGAATATGCAAATATTATTACTCTAAAGTCAAAACAGTTGGATAAAACTGGTCCAATCAACTAGTACTGTTTGGTTTAAGATGTCAAATATGTTGTCATTTTCTAAATCAAAACATGTAAAAATTAAATAAATATAGTACTATGATTACCTCACTGTGGCTATATATTCTTTACTCTTTAGCTTGTTTAGGAAAGTTCTGTTTTTACACGAATCATTCATGTCCATTTCATGATTTGCAGGGCATCGAAGATGAATTTCCGCGCTTATGCAATAGCTTGCAAATCATATAGTTCATGGCTCGATCCAAAAGGCAAAATCTTTGCTTTCGCTGGCAAAAAGTTTCGAACTTGAGACCTCCAACATGAAAGTTTCAAACCTAAACCACTGGACCACCCCGAAGGATAGTTTGCGTTATTCTTTTTATTATTATTAGAATGAATAATGAAATAAAAAGAAGGGATAAATTAAAGTTATGATTTAAGAAGAGTATTTAGGAGATTACAAAACTACTTAAATGTTGTAATTAGAGGGTTAAATGAGTGGGTTTGACCGAATTTAGAAGGGTTAAAATAAGTTGAGTTGATAAATGAACGAGTTTATTAAGCTAGAGGTGCAAATATAATGTATTTTATTATATCATTATGCGCATGAATACAATATCTTTTACCACATTTTGAGACTAAAGTATAACATATCGTAACTAAATAAAATCTTACTATTTTTTTCACAAATAACTCTATTTATGACATTTCCCTATTTTTATTGGGTCATTATTAGAAAAAAGAAACAGGAAAATAAAGAGGGAAACAGGCTGTGAAGTGCATAATAGATGCAAAAGTGGGGGGAAATTATGGAGACAGCTAAAACATACTATAGAGCTCGTTTGGTAGGAGAGATAAGCGATAACTAATTGCGAGATTAATTTTAAAATGAGTTTATTCTACATTAATAACAAAATAACTTGTTCTAAAATTGTAGTGTTATTTTTATCCTATATTAAGAATGGCAGGAGAGATAAGCGATAACTAATTGCGAGATTAATTTTAGAATGAGTTTATTCTACGTTAATAACAAAATAACTTATTCTAAAATTGTAGTGTTATTTTTATCCTATATTAAAAATGTAATAACAATCCTGAAATAATTAATATCAGAATAACTTGTTTCCATCCAAACCAACTCTAAGAGAATGCAAATGCATTGATACTAGACGACTTCTTATTGGTCTCATTTCTTCATGAATGGGTCCATAAGAAAATGATATTTCTTAGTCATTGCTTCATTTATTTTGGTGCCTTTGGAAGACAATTATTAGAAAATTTAATCAAGAAATTGATATTTGGACCATTTTGTTAGATTTTGTCTCTAAGAAAATTGATAGATGAAATGTACACAACCAAGAATGGGGCTGTCAAGGTCCTATATTAAATATGTCTCAATCTTATTATTATTGTGACTTGTGAGAGTTTTTTTAGAAAATGAGTTTTTTTTTTCTTCTAAATATATTTATATAAAGATATATATTATTTTATATAAAGAAAGAAAAAAACGCGTTATTATGGTTCGTCCTTTTTGTATGTACCACAAAAAAACGTGGTTGTGAATTTGGAAAAGAAAATATTTTGGTACTAACTGAACCTTATACTACTTGAATGTTGTGTGAATTAGATCGTGACCATTACATTAGATATAACTTTTTTTTGGTTTTTCGTTCAATGTTTGAAATTTATTTTGGGCTTGAAGAATTCAGATTTGTGTCGAAAAGTTTCATAATAGAGGTAAAATGCACCCTACCACATAGACAACTTTATACCTTTTTTTGTTTGTTTCTTATCTAATAATCAGTTGCTTTGAGGTTCGACTAATTCAGATTCACATCAGAGAGTTCCATATAGGAGACTGAGGCTAAAATGCTCCCTACCATAGGCAACTACATACCTCTTCTTCTTTTTTTTCTTCTGTTTCTCATCTAATAATTAGTCGCTTTGCGACTCAATTAATTCAGATTCGCAACGGAGAGTCTCATATTGGTGCCTCCCTACCATAGGCAATTTCATACCTTTTTTTTGGATTTCTCATACACTATGCGGTATCGCTTTGTGGCTCAGCTAATTTGGATATTGTCAGATTCGCGTCGGAGAGTCTCATACTGGCGCCTCCCTACCATAGGCAATTTCATACTTTCTTTTTTTTGGATTTCTCATACTATTCGGTATAGCTTTGTGGCCCAACTAATTTGGATATTGTAAAGAAGTTTCACATTTGAGGTAAAATGCTCCCTACCATAAACAACTTTATATCTAGTACTTTACCACAATATTTAATGATACCACATTATTAATCATATTACAAGACAACTTTTTGAAAGGAGTGGAAAGATTTCGGTAATATTTTAAACTTTATACTATTTGATTGATACGTGAAATTAGCATGTAACTTCAAATATATAAAATTTTCGATCCTCTGCATCTCTAAATCTAAATTTATACCAAATATATACAGAATTCAAACATGAATTTTTACATAAACTTTATAAAGAATCTATACAAATACCTAACATGAACTCTCTATAGTGTTTTTTTTTTTTTTTAACTCTATATAGTTATATACATATATTGCATACAATATTTATACAAATTTATTTTCTGGTGTATGAACATTATATATTCCGGCCTCACTTGAATCTTGATGTACTGACAATCTTGCACAAAGTACAAATTGTTGTAAAAAAATCAAGAATTTGAAATCGTGAGCCATGGATTACTTTTATCGACCCAAAAAAAGAGTACTGAATTTAATTTGTATACGTTTTGTAATAGTTATGTTGTTATGCTTGATAAATTAGAAAATATTGTTATATGGAGTAATAAATTTTTCGAAAAGGAATTTCTTCCGATAATGGGCCTTCCCTTCTTTATATTCTTTTTTTTTTATGGAAAAATTACTTTAAAAAGTATCTATTATTGATTTTAGCGATACTTTTTATTTATTATCATTTGTAGCAATATATAGCAATACTATGATAAATCTGTAATATGTATTAAAAGTTAATTATGTATGCAATATATATGTATTATAACTGTTTTAAAATATATATTATTCTTGTTTGGTAAGAAATTGACACATTGTATTATAAGTGTATTAAAATATGTGACAAATGTATTATTTATCAATAAAACTTGTATTATATGTGTTTTATAAATTGTTCTATGTAATATGTATTAAAATTGTATTATAAATGTATTAAAAGTGATCAAGTGAAAAGAAAATGTTATTGTTATAAATGGTAAATATTTTCTTAATATAGTATATTTATGTAAGTTTCCTTTTTTTATTAGGGCCCAAGTCTTAGCCCAACAAGCATACTGGACTTTCCCTAAGCCCAAATTTAGCAAGTATTTGACCATGCAATTTGAAGCTCAAATTTAAAATTTTGATATGATATTTGAACAAAACATTAATTTTAATTTGAAAATTTTATTTAAAATCTCAAATCCGAGTTTCACTTGCTATTAGACGATGATAATATCATATAAAATGATATGAGATAATATCAGATGTTCACTTAGTTATGGATAGTTCTTTCAGAAAGTCATTGAACTTTGTTTTATAATTCAAAAGTTACTCAACTCAGGGTTGGTTTTTTGGAAAGTCACTCAACATTGCCTTATAACCCAACAGTCAGTCAACTGTTGGTACTTCACCTAAATATAAGTCAATCAATTTAAATTAGTTTTTCATTGAATTAATTTGTTGAAATAGAATTTTAATTTTAAGCTAACTTTTTAAGAAATAAAAAGGTGTCCAACTAAGAATAATAATTTTCATAGTCAGACGGATTTACTTTTTTTTGTTGCTGATGTGTTCCCATTGTTCATACATGAGTTTTTATGACTTGAACCTAAAATTTGATTTTCACACTTTTATTGGTGGAAGGTATACTATCATATTTCAACAAATTAGTTGAGGAGTATACAAATTTGACTTGATTTTTTTTTATTTTTCATATGGTGTTTGGTATCCATATTGAGTTTGACTATTTTAAATTCGCATCGAGTAGCGCTTCGTCGAGGACTAGCATTCCCTACTAAAGATTTTCCCATATCCAGAGGTCAATCTCGAGACCTCTAATTAAAGGAGAAACAACTCCATTCACTCCAGCGAATCAAAATCCTTTGATGGTGACTTGATTTCTATCATACTTGAAGAAAAAAGATTTTTACACTTTACCTAAGGTTGTTTGACTTGGAGAATTGCTTACTACTTGTATAATCAACAACTTAATAACTACATATAGACTGAAAATAGCACAACACCTCTAGTCTTGTGGTTGCCTTTGGATATTAAAAACATATACATTAATCATACATTATGGGTGTGTTTGGTAAGAAAGAAAACATTTTTCAGAAAATATTTTTCAATTTTCTCATGTTTGGTTGGGTAAAATGTTTTCCAAATCAACTCATTTTCCTCAAATTTAAGGAAAATGACCCTTCAAAAATTAAGGAAAACATTTTCCAAAACTTTCCTCCAACTTCAAATTAAATTTTTTTTTGGAAAAAATAAATTTAAAGCTTATTTTAAAAAAAATATTTTTCAACTTCAATTTTTTTATTTTTTGTACCCCACGCTCACCCCGACCCCCAGCCCCCGCCAACCCCCAACCACCCCCCCAAAAAAAAATAATTAAAATTTGTTTTAAAAAAATATTTTTATTTGCACCCCTACCCTCGACCCCCCCCCCCACTCCCCCCAAAAAAATAATTAAAGTTTGTTTTTAAAAAAATACTTTCAATTTCAAATTTTAATTTTTCACCCCCACCCCACCCCTAAAAAAATAATAATTTAAAATTTATTTTTAAAAAATACTTTCAATTTCAAATTTTATTTTTCACTCCCATCCCTAACCTGGCACCCCCTCGTGACAGCCCCACCCCACCCTCCCCCCAAAAAAAAATTAAGTTTATTTTTGAAAAATATTTTAATTTCAATTCAAATATTATTTTCTACTCTCTAGTAAAAATAAAAGATATTTTCTCAAAAATATTTTTCATTCATAAATCAAACACTAAAAAATCTTTTCCGAAAAATATTTTCTACTCACCAACCAAACATGCGAAAATAAGTCAAAAATCTACTTGTTTTCCAAGAAAACATTTTTTATGGAAAACATTTTCCTTCGCACCAAACACAGCCTATTATTTATACTGTATATGCAACTTATAGTAGTGTGTGTGTATATATATATACACACACACACTATCAAGAGCCGTCCCATTCGTTTATTTATTGACTTAGATCATTTATTGATACGTAGTTTAAATTGATCTCTTAGAAATTATGGCAAAATGTTTTTAAGAAATTCTTCTTTTTCCCCCTTTTGAAATGTAATTATAGCCAAAGTAAAAAGAAAAAGTTTTCGTAGGTAAATTTAACAAATTATAAGATAATAAATAAACAAACAAAAATTTGGTAAGAGTTAAAACGAATCGAGTTATGATCTATTGTTTAGTCCATTTTGGTATGATTTATTTCACCTCAATTTAATGTCAATTTTGACATAAAATTGCACGTTTTACCTGTCAAATTAGTTGGTCTTTATGTTTTGCTCTTTGACAATCAAACTTATGTCCAGTGGGGGCATAAGTTCTATAGCAACTAAGTCATGCCCGGCCATAAATTATGAAAAATTATCATACGAAAAATATAAACTTATGCCCCCATCAAAAAAAAAATTTATATTGAAAAGCACAAATGAAAAATCAACACAAAATGAGAGCAAAAGTCCAAATGACTCCGATTTCGACCCACCCAATTATTAATTCAATATATTGTAATTCGACCATTTGACACCCGATAGTGATTAAAGATTTTTTTTCATCTTAAATAGTGGCATACATGCCAACCACGCAACACACAAAATATGAAAATATTTCCAGCATTTTGAAAAGTGCCATACATACATGCCGACCACATAAATACAAAACCAAGACAACCATGAGAATTAGTCGTGGTTAATAAACATGCCGTTCAATATTGGCAACTATCCTTTTTTTTTATTTTTCACTCGGTGTTCAGGCTCATATTGGAGCTTCGATTATATTTGGATCGCGCACTTCAAAGGTAACGATCCCAACAAGACTTTCTCCATACCTAGAGCTCGAACTCAAGACCTCTAATTAAAGATGAAATAAATATGTCCCACCATTGCACCACAAATCCACGTTAGTAATATTGGCAACCATACATGAGAAAAGTAAATTAATGGACCATTTCTACTTAATTTGAAGATTATTTGATGTCCTTTTAGAATATTGACAAACATTAGCTTTAATTTTTTGTTTGATATGTAGGTTAGACTTTTATGTATAATAATATAAAATAATAATGGAAGAAACAAACTTTCTTGCACCAAATGCATGTAGCGCTAGATCAATAATGAGAAAATCACGTAACCAAATATATGTTCTGTATTTATGTGAAATAGTGATAACCTAAAAATAAAATAAAATAATATATATATATATATATATATATATATATATATATATATATATATATATATATATATATATATATATTGTGAGAATTTAGATTTTATTTGTTTCGCTCTATATTTGTTTGCTTGGAGTTGTATCGATTTATTCGGAATCAATATATCAATTCACTTTATATATGTTCATTTTGAATAGCTAATTTTTTTAAAGTAAATTGTTATTATATTTGGTAATTAATCAAACTATCAAATTAGTACCGCTATTTCTAAAATTTCTTCATCAAACACTGTTCTAAATTGAACAAAGGTAAGACTTTTATAGCCTATTTCTCTTTTTATTGTAGTCCATTCCTTTTACGTAAATAATTATTAGAGGTGTTGGTTGAGTAGAAATTCAGGTGGACCAAATTAAAACCAAAGCATGCGTATATTTTATTATTCTCTAAGTATATATATATATATATATATATATATATATATATATATATATATATATATATATAATAAAATATAAAAAGCAAAAGCAAATTCGTTTCATAAATATGTATGTAGGCAATTCTGCCACGATAGTAATTAGGTGCACCTTGTATAAGGTGCAATAAAATATTATAGTATATTTTCAATTTGTCCTTTTATTTCTTTTGTTATTTTGATTCTAAGGTGCCAAAGCATATGATTCAAAAATTAATTAAGGAGGAAATAAATAAGATACGGTTGAAATTCATGATATTAGTAAACACAAAGAGTTTTATAATGCATCATTAGCATAGTTAAATATATAATTGTTCCTCAAAACCTTTTTCCCGTTCTTTCTACCATATTTATGGATAATATTTTTGTAAATAAAGATATTATTTTGAAAACTATGCAATGTATGTTATTTTTAATATATCAAATCAAATTCCGTATAAAATAATCACAACATAACTAATAAAAATATAATTAATATCAATATTACTAATATATCATAATCAACATTATTTTTATATACTTTATCAAACGATCCATTACCGTATTCACCAACAACGTAGAGTTTGAGAAGTTCGATTTTGGTCAAAATATGAACAATAATAAGCACTCAATTCAACTACTAGTAATTAGTCAAAGTCTGTATGCAGTGAATTTTAATGTTAGTATTTAATTTCCAGTCTTTAGCTACATTTAAAGAGTTGTTTGATTATTAGTACTTTTTTTATTTCATATTAACTGAATTTAGTGTTCAAAATAATTGAATTGTTCAAAGTTTAAGTTGGAAGTTTGACATTTTCTAAAAGATAAATTGTATTACTTACAAAATTATAGTGGAAAGTATAATTTAAATTATGTCTTTGAATATTTTTCTTAACAAATATTATTTCCGTCCACTTTTAATTGTCATAGTTTCTTTTTCTAGAGTCAAACGATAATAACTTTGACTAACATTTTACGATGTATTTTTTCATCATATTGATATGCAAAAAATTGGAGTTTATAGTACTTTTCGTATAGTTTTTGACTATCTAATTTTATCTAATTTAACTTTAAAAATTAGTCAAATTGACTTTCGAAAAACGCAACATGACAATTAATAGAGGACACAGGAAATATGCATTATCTCACAAATTTAATTAATATGGAATAACGAAAGTATAGTGGAAAAATGAGAATTAATAAGGTCAACTCAACTGGCACTAAATAAATGACTTTAAATTTTGGTATAATCAAGTCTGTAGTAGATGAAATTGAACGAAAGTACACAGTAATAAATGATTCTCGTAAACTTGATAATTGAATTTATTCGAATTTAACATTATTTATCATATCCATTTTTATTTTTTTCGTTTAAAAATTAAAATATAATTTATTATTTACTATAATTATTTATTATTTATTAATATATTTTTCAAAACATTGAATTTACTATATTTAATATTGATACAATAATAAAATTGTTATTCTATTTATTACTCCTTAAAAAATGTGTCAAGTCAATATTGATCAAATTAAAATAAACGGAGGGAGGGAGCAACTATAGTCTATACAAATGTTTATTTGAATTCAAAATTATACCCTTTTTTTCACATTAGGTGACATAGCTTTTTTACAAATAAAAAGTATGTTTTTTTTTTTTTTACTAATTTACCTTTAACTCTTTTCAACATAATCAATATTACTATAAAAAACAATTAATTTTAAGGGCAAATGGGGAAAAATGTTTAATTTTATCTTAATTTATAAATTAACAAGTACTCCCTCCATTACATATTACTTGATCTTTGTTGACCTGTCATAACTTTAAGAAATATTTGATTAGACGTGTATTTTACCAAACTAACTTAATTAATGATATTTTGAAATTTTAAATTTGACTACTACTATCTTATGAAGTTATTTAAAACTAAAAATAATATATAAATAATAAAACTCTCTTAATTTGCTAAAAATATATAAATAAAAAACTGAAACATATGATATAAAGACAAGTAAAAAATGAAACAAAGAAAATATTTTAATAAATATTTTAATAATATTGACAATTAAACAATTGATGTAAGAAAAGAGTACTATAAAAATATTTCTAAAAAGTTTGTGTATCTCTATAACAAAACCCATGCCGTATGGCTGACGCTGCGGTGTACAATAAATTACAGTATCTAATTTATAGGGTATACTTTTTTTATTATTATTATTATTATACTGTTGGGGCCATTCAAAATTTGCTGAGTAAATCTCAATTATCAAATAATTAAAATTATAATATAAAATGTAGACTAATTTGTTCAAATAGTCATCATCATAACAATAAGGGACATAGTTGAGTTATAAATTCAAATTCCCTAAGTCACTTATCAAAAGTCTCACTAAAAATTTCTTAATTCGTTATTTTGTAATTTTCTGCTTATTTTATTTTTGAAAATACTGATTTCGCCAAGTAATTGAAACCCCCCAAATCTCGCTAGACGAACTCAATACCAACTTATAATATGGGAATGGGAGCATCACACTGTTGCTTTAAAAGGAAAGCGGACCATTTTGCGTGTAAGATGTTTTATGATTATTAGAAATATAATTTTTACAGACTAAAATGGATAATGAGGTAGAAAATAAATAGAAAAATCTTAACTATCACCTCTCTATTGTCACGATCCGAGCCTACACCTCGGACGTGACACGGCGTAAAGACTTCGAAGAGCCTCATAGCATTCATAACATAAGAACATAGAAAAATAGTGCGGAATTTTAAACTTTTCTTTACAATCGAAGTCATTTTCATAAAAGCAAGCGGAAGTTTTTCTATACTTTGTCTCAAACCATCTACAACACTTTGAATGAAACTTTGGGGCATAGCCCATATAAAAGCTCTAAACATAAAATAAAAGACATTAAGGGAATAGTGGGTTTGTCCTCGAAACTATGAGGACTCACCAAATCTTCAACTCCTTGCTCCTTAGAAACCTATCTTCAAACCCTACACTTTGTAAAAATGTAGAAATATGGGTTAGCACACAAAAATGTACTAAGTATGATAGTGATACAAAAACCATGCTTAAAAGGGACATTTTGATTGAAAACCATGCTATATGTCAATTTTGAGAAAACATCATGAACTTTAGCAAAAGGCATAAGATACAAGTATAATCATCATATAAGTCACTACATCACATTAGAACCTTCACCTTAAGTAACCCTAAGCTATACTTGTGCAATGTAAGAATGGCATCCCATAATACCATTCATACTAAGTACTACTTTGAGGCCACCATAGATGAACTTACCATTCTTCCTTCTCATCTTTAGACAATACTCATGCATAAGGAACATTCACATTTCATAAGTCATGACAAGGAAAGTAACTCATAATACAATCCAAGTAAAGCATGCGTCATTACATTAAGCATTTAAGTCAAAATTCTCATTAACTTCATTAGGAGCACATTCATTCATTAGACATTAAGACATTGAAGAATCACGCCATAGCCCTCTCAAGGACTACTCGTGCAATGCATGGATAGCATCTCATACTACCACTCAGACTTTATAGAACCTCTTAAGCAACCATAGCACGTATCTCACATGATGGGAATAAGCTTTAACCGACATAGATCATGTGAGCTTAATATGGAATCCGATATCATATCCCACACCGAAAAGAGTTGGTCTATTTGCCTAAGGTAGAACTAGTAACATTTTAGCTTAGGTGGATCCACTAGCTAATAACCTATGTGGGCACATAGTTATGGGATAACAAAGATGTTCATTGAAACCCGATCTAACATGGAGAGGGCTTCCATATTACCATATACACTCGGTACTTAGCCTCCATTCCCATAGAGTAGTTCATTCACATTAACATTATTGTACTTGAGAGGAATGCCATTGGCCTATCGACCCAAGGTACATTATTACACACATAAAAGGAATGTCATTGGCCTATCGATTCATGGTACATTATTAGGATCGCTCATTGAATCCTCATGAAAGGAATGTCATTGGCCTATCGATTCAAGATTCATCATTACATTAGTTCATTGACTCATTACGAAAGGAATGTCATTGGCCTATCGATTCAAGAGTCATCATTACATTAGTTCATTAGCTCATTATGAAAGGAATGTCATTGGCCTATCGATTCAAGACAAATCCTTAGAATACTTCATTAGTCATTTATGAAAGGAATGTCATTGGCCTATCGATTCATGTTCATCATTACATTATACGAAAATGATGCCCTAAGCCTACCAATTCAAGGTACATCAATCAAGATCACTTTCATTTACACAAGAAGAGGATGCCCTAAGCCTACCAATTCAAGATATAGTATTACATTGAAGAAACCTTTCACATATTTCATCATCATTCATAAGTGTATAATTGAGAATAACATTTCAATAATAACACAATTACATTCTAGACATGATCACCTTACTTTCATAACATAGAAACCTTTCTTTTCAATAAAGCACATGCATAATTCCCATAGTCATGTATAGGTTCTTCATTCATAGAACTTCAAGAACCCTAGATCACAATTCATGATTCACATCTTGCATCACTATTCTATACATGGATATTCACATATTTCAATTAGATTAACTACTACATGCATAATTTGATCACAATCCACCCACATCAATTATCACCCACACTTTGAGGTCCAATTTGACAAAATAGGGGAATTCATGGATTCATAGGTATTCATCATAAAAACAGTAGTAATTCATCAAATTGATCATAATATAAGAGAATAAACACTTTGAAATCGTTTTGAAAGTGAATCCATGCTATAGATTGAAAACCCTAGGTTTTGGGGAACTTCAACTTTGAGAAATAGAGTGTTGAAGGGACTCCTTGGATGGAACTTAACCAAGGATGAAGACTACCATACCTTAATTGAAGAAACTCCACGAAATTGCGTAATAAAGATGAACTCTTGAACTCCAAACCTTGATTTCTTCTTCTCCAATGGAGGTTTCTAGAGAGATAATATTTGGAGATGAGGAAGTTTCTTATTTTGAGTTTTGGGAATAATGAATTGTAAAAGGTAGTTTAATACTTTAAAAAGCCTTAACTAACTCTAAATAATCAATATAAACCGTTCTCTAACTTAAGTAACCTTAAAAGAAATCCACCAACCTACCCTTACCTTGGTCGAGTCTTGGACAGTTTGCACAGGGGTGACCTACGCCCATGACCTACGGACTGTAGGTGGGCTCACGCCCCGTCCTGCAGGTCCGTATGTGGGGTCTGCAACTTGACTTCATGGAGCTTTAACCTACGGACCTCCCTCATGGGCGTGGATGGACCTACAGGGCGTAGGTCCTAAGAATTTTGGCAGTTTTGGTTCTTTGGGGCAGCCTTGGGGTTAGGCTTTAGGGTCCTTGAGGAGGACCCTTGGTTGGTCCTTGGGGGTCGTACCTTGACGTTTAACCCCTAAACCCCTTAACCTAAACTCGGGAACTCATTTTACAACATAAAACCTCACATCAACTCAACAACACACTCGTTAGGCTCTAGTTTCACCTACTCGTTTTCCGAAGTGTTACATCTATAGTACTAGTTAGTGTCCTAATCCTAAATGAGGCATTTGGCTAAGGTGAGTTCTAAGTCTAAAAGTTTTAGAATGTTAATCTAAAAATTAAACTATTTTTTATTATTATTATTTTTTGGTATATTTTTTCTTTCCTTTATTTTTTTGTTTTATGTAAGTAATTGAAAAAAATAATTAAATAGAATGATATTTTATTTTTTTTGGACTAATCATATCACACAAAAAATGATTTTTTTCTTTTTGTTTAACACAAATGTACAAAATATTATTAAATTAAGGTTGTCTTTTTTTGTTTTTACATACCACGGGTTCTAAGGTATATTTTAAATGACATTAAGCGTTTAACTTCACGTAATATTATTATCTATAAAAGTTAAAATTTAATTCTAGTTAATAGGAGGTTAGCCATTTGTTTGCAATACATGACTTTAATTTTGTTTTGAAAATTTTATTTATTATCATAGAAATTTGAGTTGTTTAATTCAAATTCTAAAATATTTCTTATAAAAAGTAGATATTTTTTTTAAAAATAATTATAAAATTGTTATATTTTTGTTTATAATATATATTAATAAAAAAAATTCACTATTAATTTTTTTTTTTTGGCTAAAGCAAACACTTTACTAGTCTTATCCTTGAGCGACTCGTGCATATTACTGATTGATTTGCCTTGTTTTGAGGTCAAAGACATGCACATCGATTTACTCATTGATTCGTGTATTAGCAGTTAAGTATGTTTATGAAGAGCTTAATAAAGACAAGAATAGAAAGAAAATAAATCAAATAGATCGAACAGTAGAATTTAGATGCTAATAACATTGTCAAAGCAATTTTTTGGAACATTCTCATGATATACTTTTTTCACAAATTAAAAGAGAAAAAAGACAAATAGTACTAGAATCCAACAAGAAGATGCCATTTACTCCAAATGAAATGATGACAAATATGGGTAGTGAATAAGTATAGTAAAAGACTTGTCTATAGGATCCATGTGCTTTCATTTAAGGACGTACAATATTCATGAAAATTAGGGGAAAAGACCCTACCCCTTTTCCAATGTCCCAATCATTTTTTTTAACTTTGATATTCGGTATTAATATTGAAGCCTGATTAAAATTAAATTTGTGTTGAGAAGCCCCACAATGAGGGATAAAACACTCTCTAACAAAGATAATTCTGTACCGACTCTTACTCGCGACTTCTAATTTAGGATGAAAGAATATTTATCACTCCACGATAACTCTGATTGGTGTGTCAATCACATTTAATCTTTGCTGGACATTTTAAGCTGTTTTCTTAAATCTCCTGTGCCTTCACAGTGCCACTTTGCACGCCACCGTGATAAACAGTAGTATATTCAGAATTTTTATGTAAATAATTTTATTTTATTTTGTTTTGATTTGTATTATATTATTTATTTTGACACAAAATTTAAGTTTATTTTTTAAAATATGTATTCTAAAATACTCTTTAATCATGTGTGTGGTAACAAATTTGCCGTGCTTGCGTTCAATGGTAGAGCCATAAATTTTATTAAGAATGTCCAAGAATAGTAGGGTGTGGCTGTCAAAATAAAACAATTTGAACTCAAAACTTCAATCAAATGGACACCTATTACCACTACCCCAAAAAACATAGCTTGCTATAGCTACTCCCTTGCTTGCACTGCGGAAGATGCCCACCCCAATGGTCCGACATGCTTCACGTGCGAAAGAACCACTCACTAACTAGTTGAATTAGTTGGAGCAGAAGGCCCTATCTGGAGACATACTGATAAATCATGTCTTTTGAACCGAACACAATGAACGTCTTTCATATAAATCGGGGAGGGGGGAGGGGTGGGGGGGGGGGGGGGCTTATAAAGTCATGTCCGCACCAATAAGCTGGACTTGGCTGAACATTGACTGCCGTGTGTTAGCTTTTGATATGTTAGAATATCAAATATCAAGGCCGCATTTTGACCAACACACTTATGTATACACTTGGTGTTGAATTTTTGACCAAACTAAGTAATTATTTAAATCAATTCATTAAAATAACATATTTTTAATTTTTTTTTACGAAACTAGGATAAACATATTTCTGACTAACATTTTAGCGTATTTTTATTTTAAAAATTCAACGGACAAAAATTGAGACTTGGCTGAACATTGACTGCCGTGTGTTAGCTTTTGATATGTTAGAATATCAAATATCAAGGCCGCATTTTGACCAACACACTTATGTATACACTTGGTGTTGAATTTTTGACCAAACTAAGTAATTATTTAAATCAATTCATTAAAATAACATATTTTTAATTTTTTTTTACGAAACTAGGATAAACATATTTCTGACTAACATTTTAGCGTATTTTTATTTTAAAAATTCAACGGACAAAAATTGACGGAGTTGATGATGTTAAATGAATAAACGTACTCCTGAGTAACGTTTTACACCTAAAACGTTACTCACGAGTATGTTTATTGAGAATCCAATCACGGGCCACTGAATCCAATTCTGCAAATGCAAATGGAGTGACCAGTTGTGTTCAATGAGTCCGGAGCAAAAATGACACTTTTTTTCCATCGAAAAACAAAAACGGCACATCAAAATTGTTTTTAATTAAAAGGGTAAAATCGCTCCTAACAGAGCAATTTTCTTTTGACAAATTGACACCGTTCCGTTGAAATAAATATCGCTGCCTTAGCAGCGATTTTCTAAAAAAAAAAAACTTTTTCTTTAAAATCACTGTTATAGCAGCATTTTTATATAAAAAAAAAAATTAAAAGTAAAATCGTTGTTTTAAGAAATTAATTTTATTTTTTTAATAAATCGTTGCCTTAGCAACGATTTTATGAGAATTTTTTTTTCTTTAAAAATCGCTATGGCAGCCTTTTGATTAAAAAAATAAATTCTTTTGAAGTTAATTGCTGCTATAGGTCAAATCAATTATTTATTATAATATAGTTATGATATAAATGCAGTGTACTTACATATTTATTTTAATTTTGAATTTACAAAATACTAAATTATTTTCTTACTTTTTAAATCACTTGAATGACAGCGAATCAACTTCAATTTTTCTTTATTAAAACGATGCCATAGCAATTTTATTTTTAAAAAAAATAAAAATTCATAAGATCGCTGCCAAGGCAGCAATTTATGTATTTTTTTTTAATTCCTTAAAAAGAAATCGCTGCTATAGGTGCGATTTTACTTTTAGTTTTTTTAATAAAAACCCTGCTATAGCAGCGATTTTAAAGAGAAAAAGATTATTTTTTTTTGAGAAAATCAAGCAGCGATTTTTATTTCTTTTAACAGAACGACGTCAATTTTTGTTAAAAGAAAATCGCTCCGTTAGGAGCGATTTTACCCTTTTGGTTAATTTTTTTTTTGATGTGCCGTTTTTGTCTTTTAAAGAAAAAAAGTTGCCCTTTTGGCTCCGGACTCTGTGTTCAATTGCCATCTTACCTCTCTTTATTGTAGAATATTTATCGTATCATGCATGGAGGAGCAGTTGGTGTTGTCGCAGAGAGTTATCATAAATGTAAATGGAGACTTTTGTAAAGCAACAAGTTTTATTACTCATTGGAGAATTCACTGCGATTATTGATTTCATGTAACTATATTTATGGTATGAGATGAGTTTTATGTTGAGATTCATGGTATGAGATTTCATGAATGTGTATGAGATGAGATTTCATGATTTGTAGGGATCGGATTTTCAGAATCAAGAGAAAGGACATCAAGACCAATTGGCCATTTACATTTGCAGGATTGGATTCAGTGATCCGTGATTGAATTCTCAATAAACGTACTCGTGAGTAACGTTTTAGGTGTAAAACATTACTCAAGAGTACATTTATTCATTTAACGTCGTCAGTTTCGTCTGTTATATTTTTGTTTATAATATATATTCAATATTATTTCAAGTAAAATTAAAATAAAAAAATTCACTATTAATTTTTTTTTTGGCTAAAGCAAACACTTTACTAGCCTTATCCATGAGCGACTCGTGTGATTGATTTGCCTTGTTTTGAGGTCAAAGACATGCACATCGATTTACTCATTGATTCGTGTATTTGCTAGTTAAGTATGTTTATGAAGAACTTAATGAAGACAAGAATAGAAAGAAAATAAATCAAATAGATCGAACAGTAGAATTTAGATGCTAATAACATTGTCAAAGCAATTTTTTGGAACATTCTCACGATATACTTTTTTCACAAATTAAAAGAGAAAAAAGACAAATAGTACTAGAATCCAACAACAAGGTGCCATTTACTCCAAATGAAATGATGACTAATATGGGTAGTGAATAAGGGTATAGTAAAAGACTTGTCTATAGGATCCATGTGCTATCATTTAAGGACGTACAATACTCATGAAAATTAGGGGAAAAGACCCTACCCCTTTTCCAATGTCCCAATAATTTTTTTTAACTTGATATTCCATATCAATATTGAAGTTTGATTAAAATTGAATTTGTGTTGAGAAGCCCCACAATAAGGATAAAACACTCTCTAACAAAAATAATTTTGTACCGACTAAAATTTGCGTGACAGAATATTTACTACTCCACAACAACTCTGATTGGTGTGTCAATCACATTTAATCTTTGCTCGACATTTTAAGCCGTTTTCTTAAATCTCCTGTGCCTTCACAGTGCCACTTTGCACGCCACCTTGATAAACAGTTGTATATTCAGAATTTTTATGTAAATAATTTTATTTTATTTTGTTTTGATTTATATTATATTATTTATTTTGATACAGAATTTAAGTTTATTTTTTTAAATATGTAGTCTAAAATACTCTTTAATCATTTGTGTGGTTACAAATTTGCCGTGCTTGCGTTCAATGGTGGAGCCATAAATTTTATTAAGGATGTCCAAGAATAATGGAGTGTGGCTGTCAAAATAAACAATTTGGACTCAAAACTTCAATCAAATGGACACCTATTACCACTACCCCAAAGGCATAGCTTGATATAGCTACTCCCTTGCTTGCGCTGCGGAAGATGCCCACCCCTATGGTCCGACATGCTTCACGTGTGAAAGAACCACTCACTACCTAGTTGAATTACTGATAAATTATGTCTTTTGAACCGAACACAATGAACGTCTTTCGTATAAAGGAGGGGGGGGGGGTTATAAAGTCATGTCCGCACCAATAAGCTGGACTTGACTGCCATGTGTTAGCTTTTGATATGTTAGAATATCAAATATCAAGGCCGCATTTTCACCCACACACTTATGTATACACTTGTGTTGAATTTTTTACCAAACTAAGTCTTTAAATCAATTCACCAAAATAATATATTTTTAATTTTTTTACGAAACTAGGATAAATTTATTTCTGAGTAATATTTTAGGGTATTTTTATTTTAAAAATTCAACGGACAAAAACTGACGGAGCTGGCGACGTTAAATGAATAAACATACTCCTGAGTAACGTTTTACACCTAAAATGTTACTCACGAGTACGTTTATTGAGAATCCAATCACGGGCCACTGAATCCAATCCTGCAAATGCAAATGGAGTGACCAGTTGTGTTCAATGAGTCTGGAGCAAAAATGACAGTTTTTTTCAATTGAAAAACAAAAAGGGCACATCAAAAAAAAAATTTAACTAAAAGGGTAAAATAGCACCTAACGGAGCAATTTTCTTTTGACAAATTGACACCGTTCCGTTGAAACAAATATCGCTGCTAAAGCAGCGATTTTCTAAAAAAAAAAAAAAACTTTTTTCTTTGAAATCGCTGCTATAGCAGCATTTTTATAAAAAAAAATACTAATATAAAAGTAAAATCGCTGCTATAGCAGCAATTTGTTTTAAGAAATTAATTTTTTTTTAAATAAATCACTGCCTTAGCAGCGATTTAATGAGAAGTTTTTTTCTTTAAAATCCGCTATGGCAGCCTTTTGATTAAAAAAATAAATTCTTTTGAAGTTAAATGCTGCTATAGATCAAATCAATTATTTATTATAATATAGTTATGATATAAATGCAGTGTATTTACATATTTATTTTAATTTTGAATTTACAAAATACTAAATTATTTTCTTACTTTTTAAATCACTTTGAATGATAGCGAATCAACTTCAATTTTTTTTTTTGATTAAAACGATGCCATAGCAATTTTTTTTTTTTAAAATAAAAATTCATAAGATCGTTGCCAGGGCAGCGATTTATGTATTTTTTATTTTTTTTAAATTTCTTAAAAAGAAATCGCTTCTTATAGGAGTGATTTTACTTTTAATTTTTTTAATAAAAACCTGCTATAGCAGCGATTTTAAAGAGCAAAAGATATTTATTTGTTTTTGAGAAAATTGCTGCTAAGGCAGCGATTTTTATTTCTTTTAACGGAACGACGTCAATTTTTGTCAGAAGAAAATCGCTCCGTCAGGAGCGATTTTACCCTTTTGGTTAATTTATTTTTTTGATGTGCCGTTTTTGTCTTTTGAAAAAAAAAAGTTGCCCTTTTGGCTCCGGACTCTGTGTCCAATTGCCATCTTACCTCTCTTTATTGTAGAATATTTATCGTAACATGCATGGAGGAGCAGTTGGAGTTGCCGCAGATAGTTATCATAAATGTAAATGCAGACTTTTGTAAAGCAACAAGTTTTATTACTCATTGGAGAATTCACTGCGATTATTGATTTCATGTAACTATATTTATGGTATGAGATGAGTTTTATGGTATGAGATTTCATGAATGTGTATGAGATGAGATTTCATGATTTGTAGGGATTGCGTTTTCAGAATCAAGAGAAAGGACATCAAGATCAATTGGCCATTTGCATTTGCAGGATTGAATTCAGTGGTCCGTGATTGAATTCTCAATAAACGTACTCGTGAGTAATGTTTTACACCTAAAACGTTACTCAAGAGTACGTTTATTCATTTAACGTTGTCAGTTTTTGTCCGTTGAATTTTTAAAATAAAAATATCCTAAAACGTTACTCAGAAATATGTTTATACTAGTTTTGTAAAAAAAATAAAAACGTATTATTTTTGGTGAATTGATTTAAATAATGGCTTAGTTTGGTCAAAAATTCCACTTGTATTGGTAGGGGGTTAACATGCTTCAAGTAAAATTAGTTAAAATATATTATGCGTGCAAATTAACTCAAACATCATAATCATAATTTTAAAAAATCCAAAATATCATCACATGATGATAAATATGAGCATATAATAAGTTAAGAGTACAATATATTTTGCAATAAATTCAAAGTGTACATCATTTCACTTGAAAGAAGTGAATGCGTTAGTATTTGTTGTCAAAGAGTTGGATTATCTGTCAATGCCTAGATCATGTCCTTTTATTATTATTATTTTGAATAATTGTACATTTGTACTAATTTAATATATGGATAGAAATAAAAAAAAAAAAAGGTAGCTAGCTAGGACAAATAGTGTCTCACTCTTAAAAGGCTTTGGATTTCGTCTTCGTTGAGTGTTGATTGATACAATTCATTGATCATCATTATAAGATTGGGACCCTTTTTCTTTTGTCAATAATTCATATACACCACACGCATACATGCCTCCTTTCTAATATCTTTTTAACCATCAATGTCGATGACTATGACATCTCGCTATGATGTCGCACGATTTTAAATTTTCATAAGAACTCAAGTGAGTTAAAGATGAGCTTAAGAGAGCAAGGGAGTTAAGCTCAAAGTACGTGCGAGTCTATTTGAATATGTTTGTTTGTGACTAGGAATATCTTTATAAATTGTTTGATTAACTTTATAAATTGGCTAGTTATTATTAACCCTTTAGAACGATAAAAGACTTTCTAGTTTTCAAGATTTGAAGCTGAAATTTTTAATCATGCGAGAATTTTAATCATTTCATCATATTTTCAATGATTAAATTAAGAAACTTTTGTTTGATCTTTCATCTACGTATACTGAGGGAGTTTTTACAATCACTTAATTACAACTTAGAAAGGGCATGGGCAAAAAAATTTCTAAGATAAATACTCTTGATAGTTGATATGCTCAATTATGAACAAATGGGGTGAATTAGAAGTATATATGCATTGCACTAAATTAAATTGATCTATTAAAAAGTGCATTCTCCTATTTTAATTTATGTGATGTTTTTTTTTTTAATTAAAAAGAGAATGTCATATATATACTTTCTTATTTATAAATAATTTAAACTTCAAATTTTTAATAATTTTATTATTAATGAAATAGTTCAAGCTCATCAAATGTTTGTAATTTAATTTAATCGAGAATTTTCAAATGTAAATTTCAAAACTTTCGTATCTAACTAAACGATCAAACATATCACATAAATTACTATGAATCGATCAAATATCAATATATATGTGAGAGGCCCCATCTAACTTTAATTGAAGTCGGCAACTAATATGGAAGAAACTTTGTTCATATCAAAGTGCGTAAAGAGTACAACACAATTTGAAGTTTGGACAAGTAAATTATTTTCCCAACACAAGCACTATCACATTTAAGAAAAAATGACTTATTAATTAGTCCTACACAATTTTTTATTTTTATATAAAAAAAATTTAAAAAGTTTTTTTTTTTTTCTTATTCAAATTATTAGAAGCAAGAGATCTCATTTTCTCGTCACATTTACTACTGACCTATAGGCTATAGTAATTTAATTGAACTTATTTCGAAGTAGTATATTCAAAGCCAATCATATAAAGTAGTAAAGTTTCTCCCCTTTTTTCAAAATTTATTACTAGAATTGATGACCTTTAAGACATCTTTAAAGTCAGGCAGTTCTGTTTATAAATTCAATAGAATTCACTAATATTAAATTAAGTCATATAATTATATTTAAAAATCTATTTACTATGTATAAATAATTTATTCAAAATTAAATAAATTATTACTGAAATTAGAATCAATAATTTCAAAATTCTACCTCTATTAGTGTCTAGAATCGTTTATTAAATTGAATCCAAGAGAAAAATATCTTCTTGATCTCTCGTTATCACATTCCAAACACTCATTTTTGGGCCACTTTGATTTAAATTGTTACAATTGTTTCTGATTATTTAAGGGACTACTAGACATAATTAAAATTAAATAAGAGTATTAGTTAGTTGTTATAAATTTTAATTTCATATAATAATAGCTACTGATAAAATTATAAAAATTAATCCAGACTAATTAAGTCCTAGTTACATACGATGATGATATTTTTCCTTACATCAAATGTCAATTTTATTCTACTTAATAAAATGATGTTAAGTGGATGTTTAAGTGTACTTGTCACATGTTGCTTCCTAATTAAAATTATTATAATTATAATTAAGAGTATTTAGACAGCTTTTATTGACTCCTCAAGTTTAATTCATGAAGTTGATTAGAGTGAATTAATGTGAAGAGGGTCCACTTCATGTTTGATATTTAATTTCTTCTATAGTTAGCTAATCATGCTTACCAAATTATTAGCTTTATTATGTTTTTTTCTTCCATGGGTCACATCCAACTTTTCAAATCCACGAAAAAAGAAATTATTTTTTGATGTAATCAAAATTAATAAATAATTTCACGAGTTATATATTTGACTGGTTGATAGAAAATAATTATAATCGCTAATCATATATATATATATATATATATATATATATATATATATATATATATATATATATATATATATATATATATATTTGTATAAAGACATGTATATATGTTTATTCTGGCTATTATTTTGATAAGCAATTATTTATGTCGATTTTCAATTATTAAACGATGTATGTAATAGTTTGGCGCGTTTAAATTTATAACTCATATTGATATCTTGTGATTGGTCTTAATCAAGATGCACTTAATCATTAACAACGACCTCTAATTTTTTATTATAATAATTCCAAATATTAGTGTAAGTTGTACTCGCGAATAATTTATTAGAGCACAATATAAAATCAATAATCTTGATTTTTTTAGCAATATTAAATATTTGCGTCACTAGCACTACTAAAAGGACACTACCTTCCTACTAAAATTTCTCGTAGAAAAATATTCAGTGATTATATTCATAGATATCTAGATTAAATTGGTGGAAAATAAAGAATTAATAATATTTTCATACGCAAAAATTATAAAGGGTGTGATTTGATCGAAGTTCTAATTTTCCGTTATTTTAATGAAATATGTTTTTTCACTATGCATTTTTTTAGTAAGCTGAATAAATTAAAATCATGTTTTATTACATAAATTTCTCACTAATTTATGGTAGAAGAATTAACTTTTGTTTTAATAGTGTATGAATATGTGATTGCTGATGGTTAAAGACGTCTTGAGCAAATACTTGGTTCAATTATTAATTTACTTATTAATGTTGGACGTAGTAACAAAGTCCATGTATTAATAGTAGGGTTGAAATGCCTATGGTTCATACGAATTTTGTAAGTTTTGATGAGTTCTAAATTTAGAATTCATAAACTTCAGATTTAGTTATGCGTATGGTATAATAGTTAAAAAGAAAAAAAGAATTAGATATGATTATGATGTAAGTAATACTATTTAAAATGTGCAAATTTTTTAAAAAATCATATAAACTTGATCAAAAGCAGATAATATTATACTATAATAAAAATATTTTGTGAGTTATTTTAGTCTAACAATTGACATCAGGGTCAACAGTTCAACGAGAAAACACATGTAGATGAATAAGTGCATAAATAGTCAATATTAGGACCGTTATAAATTGAAAATAAAAGCTCTACATAAGATATACTTTGATCTTTTATAGAAAATGGTATAGATTTGACACAAAACGAAAAATATTAGACTGTCTTTTTCCAACACAATTAAACCACAAACTTAAATAATATGATATAGAAAATAAAAACTAATAAAAATATAATAATAGTAACTAAATATTTTAACAAAATATATTTGACAAATTCAACAATGAGTGTCAAGCATGTCTACATCTACATAATGCCAAAGAGAAGTTTAACATTACTTTCTTTAAAACCTACCATGAAAAAACAAATATCTAAAAACTAAAAAGTCAATTCTTTTATTATGAACTCATTAAATTTATTTTAAAAAATCAACCACATGGTATCATGCATTTCCCACGGACTTCACCTACAAAAAGGGAGGATAAAACAGATGGAGTTATTTTTATTTGACACAAAAATAAAAGAATTGGAGATTTAGAGGACGATTGGACATAAAAAATATGAAATTTAAAATAAATTTAATTAAAATAATATAATTGGAAAATTTGAATTGTATTTGGGTATGAATATAGTTTGAGAAAATATTATTTTTTGTAAGATTTGAAGTAAAAATTATAAAAATAGATATTTATTTTTTCTTTTGAATTTTGAAATATTTCAAATTCTAGTTGAATTCTGAAAAGATCATAACAATTCTTGTCCATATATGATATCGGAATACAATCCCCCAAAAAAAAAAGGTGACGATTATTCATGACTCGATATCTTACAAATAAAAAAAAATAGAAATAGAAAAGGATGGAAGGGAGAGGGTTAAACTACATAAAGGAAATAGCTTAGTATCTAGATATGCATGTGGATATGAAAATAAAATAAAAAGCTAGATCATTGTAATTTTTGGTCTTCAACGAGGAATTTCTAGTAAGCACGACTCATCAACTTATTTTGATTACGTCCTTGTCCTTTGTACATATCGTCCCTCGCTCGTACTGATTGAATGATCCAGTGAAATATTTGAATCGTAGCGATATAGGCAAATCACTCCCCCGTGACATCACTATTAGTTTATTTTTATTTATTGTTTAAATTCTAAGACAATTAATATGAACGTTATGATAAATATTCATACAAATTATTTTTTTTTTAAAATCATGTAAAATATAAAAATTGATAAATAAAAATAAATAAAGAGAGTACATTTTAATCTTAAATAAGTTAACATCGATTATATGAATCCCCACCGAGATATTATCTCATTTAAATTTATCTGAAACAAAATGCAAACAGAGTTCAATAAATGATTAATGTTATACTTTTATACCACACAATAAATGATGTAATTTCTTTAAACTTTGACCTTTTTTGGTAGTTGAGATTTTCAAATCAAACATTATTACTTGTCAGGTAAATTAAAGGCAAATACGTCGCTTGTCAAATCTTTATCAAATCAAAAGCACCAAACTTTTTTTTTTTTGTTAATATAGTATTTTGTCCGTCTCATAATAAGTATCGAATTAATTAAAAATAAAAATAAAAAAATTATTTTTTAGGAATTTAAGATAGGAAAAAGTAATTTTTTTAAACTCTATCCTAATTTAATAATTAAGATAGATAAATAAAGATAACTTAATAATTTTTTAATTTTTTAATTTTTTAAATATGAATAAAATGAGTGTAGCAAATTTCTTTTATCTTTTTCTTTCCTTTTTTACTTTGTTTCATCAAATGATAGGAAGATATGCTTACGTATTTGACAACTTTGCTTTAATTTTCTTTTCTAGTTAAAAAAACATTATTTCCTATTTTAACAAATTCTATTATAGGAAAATTACAACGACAATAACAACAATAGAGTATACGCATATTTTTTTTCTTGGTTTTGATAATATAATATATTTACTAATTTGATTAATTTATATTCGTGTTATATGTGTATGATTTAATACACTTTCTCTTTGAGATATTTTTATCAAGACTCAAATACAATATATCTGATTATCGAGAGTGAAGAGATTCATCCCGATGACATTTCTTGTTTCTCTCTTAATCAGAGGTCTCAAGTTATGAAATAATCCTTGGTATGAAGCGTTTCCCTCAGAATGAGGCCCTATGCGACGCAAATCCA
The DNA here is from genome assembly GCA_035578085.1 of Solanum pinnatisectum. Taxonomy (NCBI): domain Eukaryota; kingdom Viridiplantae; phylum Streptophyta; class Magnoliopsida; order Solanales; family Solanaceae; genus Solanum; species Solanum pinnatisectum. The sequence continues at coordinate 5,341,109 of CM069080.1, read as the reverse complement.
AAATTATCAGGCTCCAATATAGAGATTGGACACCGAGTAAAAAATTTAAAAAATCAATAGGACAAGTTTTATACATACTTGTTATAAAGTTCCCTTTTTCTCTTCCAACACTTTTTGTTTCTATTTTTTTTCTATAATTTCCAATTTAGAAACTAAGCAAAATGCTAAAAATCATAATTTTCTATTGTCACAAATGTTTTTATAATCAATAATAGGACAAATCTTTTATAAACCTATTGGGTGCCATCGCTGTTCAACAAAATCATTATTTGTAGAAAAATAGCAAAAAATAAATAAAATTATATGTATTTTGATTCTGAGTATTTTGTAACTTAATTTAAACATTATAAATAAAATTCCAAAAGTAGACTAAAAAAATAATTTATCGTAAAAATCTGACCACTTTAGGAAATATAAAACAACAAAAACTGACTACTCTTCCCACGTAATCACACCTTATTCCCACGTGCGAACTGCAACAAAAAATTCACACACGTTCGTATGTATCACTTAACTTCCACCTGACATATCAAGTGGGTCTTCGTTACCCGACCCAAACTACACTCACTATCTTACTAATATACCCTCTCGTCCTATCTTAGGTGTCAACATTACGATATATATATATATATATATAACGGTGCATGAATAAGAAATATAACAATTAATATGGAATGAAAGGATCATTTGGTAGTTGATTAAAGTTATGTAGATATTAGTATGATAGGGATTAATTATGAATGAATCTATATATTATTTTATGCAGATATTTGTTTTTTATGAATTAATTATTTATGTATTAGTTATTTCACCTTTTATCCTGTATAAAATAATACTACAAATTTTCTCATAACTTTATATTAATTATGTAAATTTTTAAATTGCAAACCAAATACCATATTAGCTTAAGATATGAACAATTTACATTTTAATCAGCTACCAAACATAACATTTAATATCTGCATAACTTATATCTAAACTAGCTACTAGACGACCCATTTGGCCATTTGTATTTGTGTAAAAGGGAGTGATTTTGCCACATGTCATCTAAAGCGGGTTATCCAACATGACCCGATCTGATCCGATAAACACCCTTTTGTGTTTGCGTAGGATTGAGTGTATCTCAACCACATAACATCTAAAGTCGACCCAATTCAATCCGACTCAACCCGACTACTGATATATTTATCTCTAGGCTCTATGGTGCATGCGTGAGAGAAAGAGAGTTTTAATACGATTAAAATTGACTTTTCTCTGTTGCCAGGGTGGAACTTAGAAGTTTGGAATTTCATTTTTGTTTGTTTGTTTCCTTTTCTTTTTTTTTTGTTTTAAAGCTCTGAAATTCACGTAAATTGAAAAAATAATAAAAATAATAAAAAAATTGATTTTTTATTTTCAAGAAAATTTTATAACTATGATGGTATAGAGGCTGTAAAGAGAGGAGGAGGAAAATTGAAATAGAATAGAAAGGAAGAAAAATTAGTTCTTCTTTTTCACGTTTCTTCTTCTCTCTTATAACAAAGATCAGATTTTTATTCATTTTTCTGTATCAAGATTACATTTTTCTTGATACCCACAATCTGTTTCCCTGTTTCTGAAACACCCTTTTCATAATCTTGTTAGTACCGGGTGGGTTGGTGGCGTGGGTGGGTAGGGAGAGATGGGGGGTTGTGTTTCAAGACCAGATGGTTGTGCTGGAGGTAGATTAGGTGGTTCAAGGAGAAAGAGTAGGAAGAGAAGAAAAGCTGTAAAGAAAAGGGTGTCTTCTCATGTATCTGATCGATCAGCAGCTGATAAAGTTGATAAGTCTTTCCCTTTGGATCGTTCTTTCAACAATCCCACTTTTAATGGTACTTTTTGTTTTATTTTCTTGTTTGTGTGTACATTTCTTGGGACTTTGTTAGTTTTCTTGTTCATTGTAATTGTGATTGTTGAAAGTTGCTTTCTTTGTTGAAGAAAATTGGAATCGAGAAGAAAGTCAAGTTTTTGGTATAATAACTATTAGTTGAGTCATGAGTGAGCTTTGTGATTATTGAACGTTACTTTCTTTGTTGAAGAAATTTGGATTCATGAAGAAAGTTGAGTTTTTGATATAATAATGGTTAGTTGAGTGAGCATTTGAGAAAAGTTCAATGTAATTGTGATTATTGAAAGTTACTTTCTTTGTTGAAGAAAATTGGAATCGAGAAGAAAGTCGAGTTTTTTGATATAATAGCTGTTAGTTGAGTGAGTATTTGAGAAATCTAACATATAATTGAATTTTTGATCTGTTAATGTTGGTGGAGTGTGAAATTAATCTGTGTTTTTGGAGTTTGATTTCTTGACTTGGTTTATTTAAGTTGAATTGAAGGTATATGGAGGTTGGTGGGGTGCATTTTTCTTTGGAGGTTTGGTTAGATGTTTTTTGAAGGAAAAAAAATTCTACTTTGCTTTGCAGTAGCTCATTTTTTGTTGTTGTTGTTACTGTTTCTTTATTAGTTGATATGCTTTCTTCACTGCCGTTTTTCACTCGAGTCGAGGGTCCTCTGAAAGTAGTCTTTCTACCTCCATGAGGTAAGAATAAGGTTTGCGTGAACTCTACCCTTCCTAGACTCCACCCACTTGTGGGATTACACTCGGTATGTTGTTGTAATTTCTAATATTGCTAAATAGGAGAGGGTGGAGTGGTTTGGGATTAGGGAGAGCCTAAAGAAGTGGTTGAGCTGAAGAGAGTGTGATATTATGTTTTAATGGCGTACAAGTAGTAGGTAATACCTGATGCCATTATAGAGAAGGAGGAGGAAGAGGCAAATGAAAAGGAACTGTTTTGACAGTTTTTTTTTCTATGCTATGCACCCATACAAATCGATTTAAGTGTATGGTTGGTACTCTAAATTGCAATGTACATTATATATTGCTGTATGTAACAACTGTAGAGATGAGGAGGTATGCCAAATTGTTGAGAAAGGCATAAAATTTTCTTCTTCAGATGAGATATAGTTATAACTCTCATTTACCTTTGGTATCTTAATTAGCATGCACCTGAATGGTGCTGACCGTAACGTTTTTCTTCAACAATTTGTTTCTTGAATCAAGTGAATTGGGATAATTACTCCATTAGGAATTTTGAATAGCTTATTCTAGGTTCAGTAGTGTAGTCTTCTGGATCGAGTTTACTTTATGGCATGCCTACTGCCAAACACGGTTATTTTCTGTCTTTTTGGAAATTATATATGATAAATCCTACTCCCTCAAATCCTCCAACATTTTCCCTTCGCTTGGCAACTCAGTTTCTTATTCTGTCTTAAACCATAACATTGTTTCAGAATTGAGTTTACAAAACTTGGCTCCTTAAGAACTTTTTTTTTTTAGTCTCTTCTCTTCTTTTAGGTCGAATATCTAAATTAAACACAATTGTGTGAGTATAACATGAGGAATCGAATAATAACATATTCTTTGTGTCAAAAGAGACACTGTGATTAATGGAAGTTATAAATATACTGAGTTTATCTGTATGCTTGGCGGTAATTGTACCAGTTGAAGTCCCAAACAAAGACACATGTTGTTTTCTTATGATAAAAATTGATGGTTCCTTTTATCTATTTAATACAATGCTAAATTACTGGAAGTTGCTAATATCCTTGCAATGTTTCCACTTATCCTAAAATCCGCAGTGTTCCTTTGAAACTGGAACTAAGCAGGTGTCTTTTAGATCATGATGGATATCATCTATATCATATCTTCATTTTCCTTCCAATCATTCCTGGGAGGGATGTTTCGCATAGTTTAGTTTCATGTTACTTCTGTCTGTCCAACCTAAAGCTGAATAGTCTATAGCGGATAAACCATTGGAACTAGCCTTTCCTAACATTTTGTGCTATTGTATAATGAAATAACAGGAAGTACTGAAGAAGCATGGTTTGATTCTTCTGCAAGATTTGAATCTGATGGCAGTGATGAAGATTTCCAGAGTGTTGCTGATGGTATGGCTTTCTCATTTCAGTTTATACGTTCTAACTGCAGTTGGGAAATTGTCATGCTGTGAATTTAAGAATAGAAATGTAATCACACTATTCTGCAGATGTGCTTTCTCTCAACGGCTCTGATTGTGGGCGGACTAGTGTAGCTTCAGCAACAGATGTCCACCATGGGGATATTGATGTCAATGCCCACCACAGGTTATCCTCTGACCTGCAGAGGCAAGGAGAATTATCAACAAGCAATCCTGCTTGTAGCTCTGGCAGTGGTTCAGCTAAAACGTCAATCAACCCAAGCAGTATGTTGCGTCCAAAAGATGCAGACTCAAAATCGAGACTTGATGGACCTCACAGTGAGGTACAACCTGTGTTCCTTGATGAAATCTCTTCCTCTGCTAATGGAAGCAGTAGAAGGGAGGATGGCTTGTTGGATAACTGTGGAATTCTTTCAAACAACTGTTTGCCCTGTCTTGCATCCACGGTTGCACCAGTTGAGAAGAGACAATCTCTTAGCGCTAGTTCTCCAAGTGCAAAGAAGAAAGCTGCCATAAAACTTCCTTTCAAATGGAAAGAAGAAAATCCTATTGCTGCTTTACGTAAGTTTCTATGTCTACCCTTTTCCCCTTCCAATCTAAGCCCACCCTTTTGGTCTAGATGCTTCAGTGCAATGTTTCTGCATGCGCATCCCTAAGTGATTGAGTTTTCATATCTTTTTCTAATAGTCAATGCCATAAGTGGCTGGGGTTTCACATGTATTTCTAATAATTGTTAGTGCACTTTCTTGAATTAGTTTTTTGACAAGGTAAGATTTTATTGAAGACAGTAATACTGTGACTACCTTTTGTCAATTGCTCAAATGAATCAACTGGCTTATGCTTCATCAACAATGTGCAAGAATGAAGAAATTTCATGAATTGCTTTTTTGACCTTAGCCTATTGCAGGATTTAATATTGTTGTGGTGATTTTTTTTTTCTTCCAATGAGAACTTGTTATATTCATCTATTTTCATCTTACCGCCAAAACTTTGTCCCATCTGATGCCAACAAGAAATATTATTTGGCAATTAAGTTATCTTCAGCTCTCCTAGAAATATTACTTGCAGAAGCTGTTTATTCTTCTTTCCAAGGTATAATTGAAGTAGTTTTTTGAGGATCTATAAGCAAAGTGCTCCAAAGTTTTTGTGAAAGTGTAGTTAGTGAAGTATGAGACGATGAAAAAAATGTTTGGGTATAGAAAGCTGTTCTGATGCTGTTGTTAAGAGATTTTATGTTGTGTGTATTTCTGTTGGGTTTAATGCTCTTTCCCTTTCTGAAAGATTGAAGACCAAATGTTGTCTAGAATCCAGATGAGCCCAAAGCTGTGTACTTTGTGCCGAGAGTAGATGAGTCTGAACTGCGTCAGGTGGATGAATACCTTAACACGTGGCCTTTGATGTAAAGTTAAAAGATGATCATAGGCTAGTACGATGTTACACATGTATGCAACATTCTGTTTTATCAACACCCCTTATAAGTAGTAAGATATCAGACTTAGCATTGAAACATTGCAATAAAAAAGATTTCAGGGGGCAGCGTGGATGTGGGATATTTCAGGGATGTCATTTGTTAATGCAAAATCCAAATAGAGGATATTTGGTGCATTTGATGTGAGAGATGATACAGTTATTCCTCTATTGACTTGGGGAACATTGTTTGTGAGCTTTCATCTTAGTAATCTGCTTTTGGGGGTGTAAATTATTGAGTTATTTTCTGAAGAGTGTACAATTTCGTTGATCTTGCGCTATCACACTAACTAGCAAAATAAGGATGAGAAAAAAGGAGGAACGGAGTTACTATGATCAAGAGTAAGTGGATAACATTTGCATCATAAGTCAATGTTGAGCATGAGAAGTTGCACTCTAGATTTTGATTTGTAGATGGGAGGTGTACACACCAACTGCTAAACAGATCAGGGAATTGAGGCAAAACAAACTGATTCTTATCCTTTTAATGTGGTACAGTTTCATCTAAAGCCCTGCTTCAAAGACCAATAGCTGGTTCCCAAGTACCAGTTTGCCGGTTGGAGAAGAAAATGGCCGATAGTTGGTCCCATATTGAACCGGGCACTTTCAGGGTTCGAGGAGAAAACTATTTCAGGTAAAGTGCTTCCCTCTCTTAGCACTCACATGCACACAGATACATGCAAAAATCTATAAAGATGTGTCTAATCATATAAAACCTTAGAGCATCTATATGATAATCATCAACATGCATATGGATATGTGCCAGCTGCCACTGCACTAGTTCATGTGTTGTATAAGGTATTTCATTGCACACATATTCTTTTGTGCAGGGATAAAAAGAAGGTGTTTGCTCCAAATTATGCAGCATATTATCCTTTTGGAGTTGATGTATTTTTAAGCCAGAGAAAAATATTTCATATTGCCCGACTTGTGGAACTTCCTTTCATTGAACAATCTGGAACACTTCCTCCCATCCTTGTTGTGAATGTTCAGGTATAATTGGTTTTTGAAATCATAGTAATGAGTATTTATGTCGTCTTTTTCTTGATCTTAATTTCATAAAAGCTTTCAAGGTCCTGAAAGTTGTTGTAAAGTTATCTGCTTTGTTCATTTTAAGTCTGTCTGTGCAACTTTTCAATTAAAGATGGGTAATGTCTCCATGCTATAGATGCAATTCATTTTTATTTCAAAGTCTAAAGTATTCTGCTGCATCATTTTACATTGTAACCACTAATCCTACTTTATTCATGGCGTGTGCTAAACTCCTAATCATACAAAGTTTCATTTTTTAAGTAGTCATTTAATTCATGTATCTTTAGCCATTTCATAGCACTCTTAACCTTGCCTTTTTCTTTTAGTTTTTCTATTTCCCAAAGTGCTCCCATTAACAGTCAATCGGCCTTTTGGATGTCATGTCTGCTGTTGAAATTAAATGTACCCATGTAGACATAACTGGTTACTTCGTTAATGTGTATTCCCGGGATTAGCCACTTAACACTATCTTAATTTTCTATAATCTCAGCATTAGCTACTTTATACTTAATTATTCCCTCATGTTGCGGAACTGTTTTTCTTCTGCAGATCCCATTATATCCTACCGCAATTTTTCAAGGTGAAACTGATGGTGAAGGGATGAGTTTTGTTTTGTATTTTAAGCTTTCAGAAAGTTACGCCAAGGAACTTCCTCCTCATTTTCAAGAGAGTATCAAGGTATGTTTGAGCGTTCATGTTTTCTCATATTTATTCTTTTTCTTTTTCCGTGTATGATTGGTTTCAAAGTCACTCTCTTGCAGTGTTGGTTTCTTCATATGATACTATCATCTTTTCCCGTTTCATTTGCAGTTCTATCTACTTTTGCTTATACATCCTTTGAAGTGTTGAGTCATATTCACTACGTCTTTTGTAGCTTTCTATCATGATTCATGTCTTCCATATTTCATGAGTGGCCATCATATTTACTTGCGTCAGAATTTTTTTTTTTTTTTTGCAAACAATCGAGTTCCTATTTGAACTAATTCTCACTTTTCTTCCCCTTGTCTTATCTTGGACAGAGGCTGATTGATGATGAAGTGGAAAAAGTAAAGGCTTTTCCTGTTGAACATACTGCACCCTTTAGGGAACGATTGAAGATATTAGGTCGTGTAGCAAATATGGAGGAACTCCCATTAAGTGCAGCAGAGAGGAAGCTTATGCATGCCTACAATGAAAAACCTGTTCTTTCACGTCCTCAACACGAGTTTTACAAGGTAAATTTTTGCAAACTTCGGTTCTTTTTAAATTGGAGTATGATTTGGCTACACATCATGTTCTACTCAAATTTGTTAAATGTCCCCGTCATTCCCTTGTAACATTTAGTTTTTGGGAAATGGCAAATATGCTGTTTCGAACTGGGAAACATCCTCAAACTATCTGGTGTGTCCAGTAGTAAATTAAGACTGTTCCACAGTGACTAGGATAATAAAGCAGTTTACAAATCAACAAAGATTACTGAATGAACTAAAAAGTTGTTTCTAGAATGACTGATGAAACATGGACCATCTATTCGTCGCAAATCGTGTTAGGCACTCTTTAACTCGATAGAATATAATTTCTTTGCATGACTTAATCTCGAATTTTTAACTGCTCATCTAAAAGTACTAGTTTTTTCCTGTAGACTGAGATTGTTTTCTTGCATTATGTTCCTTTAGACCATACAAGTAGCATGGTTTATAGGTTTTACTATGCATTTGTTACGGTTACGGAAGCATAAGATATCTTCACTTAAATTTTTCCATCTGAAATTTATGAAAAATTGTTTCAGTTAGCATACATCTAGACTGTTCCCCGTTTTCTGGATTAAGAAAGAAATATATGACTAGGTGTTGAATGTCTTTTGATCCTTACTTCGGCTGTTAATGATCTTTTTGCAGGGAGAGAATTACTTTGAGATTGACATAGATATGCATAGATTCAGTTACATCTCTAGGAAAGGTTTTGAAACATTCCTAGATAGACTAAAGCTCTGTTGCTTGGATGTTGGGCTAACAATTCAGGCAAGTATCTGTCTCCAACGTTCCATTATTTTTTCTTTTCTTCCAGATTCTTTTTCGGCCTTGGAAATCATTTTTCCATCTAAGTAACGTCTTTTACCACTTTCCAAACAGGGAAACAAAGTTGAAGAATTGCCGGAGCAGGTTTTATGTTGTGTACGGTTAAATGAAATTGACTATGCGAATTATCAGCAACTGGGGTTGGAATAGAGAGCCCTTTGAATTAGCTGCACATTGCAAATAAAGAAGCAACTTAGAAGTTCAGTTCTCCCTCGCTTTTGGTGCCTACCTCTCTCTGTCTCATTCTATCCCAATTATCAAAATCCTCAATGTCGGGCAGATTATGAGTGTAGCAAGTTCAACGGGAACTGTGTTAAGGATGATTCTCACATTCAGATCACCATACAGATCCTCCTTGGACTTGCCTGTTTGGGGCCAACTCCTATGCCACCTTGCCTTTTATGACATGAGTTCTGGACAAGTCAATAGCTTACATAAGCTATATTTGTGTATGAATTCATGGACAACATTGAGATATCAGTTAATGGAATCGATTCTAATTCATTCTTTTTGTTTGCTAATGAAGCAATCTGTTCAATTACTTTTCAGCAACATGAATTTTAAGTGCTTTTCATCGTAAACGACAATATGTGAAGGTGGGAAAGGTCTTCATATGTGAAGGGCACACTTGTTACCAAGTCAGATACTTTTAGTGCTTGTGTTCTTGTATACTAATGTGTGCGGTGATTTAGGTAGCAAAGAGGCATCAACAGTTGAAGCGAAGAATTGCATTAGCAGTTTGATCCTCTATATTGAATTGTTTCTAGAAAATTATGTGAAGAGCAACTAAAGCTCAAGATTTACAGTGAAGAAGGGGTTTCCCGCATAAACCTCTGTTTCCAGAGAATGAGCTCAAGATTTGCTACGCTGTCTATCTGTTCCAACGCGGAGCAGTTTGCAGCATTTAACCATACCAAACTTGAGGGACAGATTTGAGCTTTCTGCAGTTTGGGAGAAGCAAACGCTTGAGAACACAGAAGTTTTTTCATGCTAGAAGGGAGGCTGCAGAAATCATTGTATCCGAGGTCAAGTTTTTTCCCTTATAGTTTCAATAGTAATAGAAAGAAATATTAATAGCCCATAAATATGATGATTTAATGGAAATAAAAGAATTGTGATAATGAGCAATAATAACTCATTAACGGCTGCTCATAAAGAATGAATGAATATGGAAGATTTATAGTAACGTTAGAATATTATTGTCATATAATAAAGAATTATTAACAAAGAGATTAAGGAATGAATCGTATAATAATATTATGAATACTTCTTTTTGAGATATTAGAATTATTTTTCCCAACATATATAACTTAACTTAACTTAGTAGATCAATTGTTGGTAGCGTTTCTATACGGTGAAATAGGATATGTTTGTTAGTAGAAAAATTTATTATTTTCTTTTATTCTAGAATAAGTGTCTCATTACGAATTCAAGATAAAAATTAATATGTTTCTCCAACTATATCCTTACACTCCATGTTCTTAATAGTATTTAATTTTCAAGTGATATTTATTAAATATGAATGAATAGCTTACTAAACTGCACATTGTATTTAATAAATTTTTATTAACGTGATTTTTACTAAGATAACACTTATTTTGAGATGGATAGGGAGCGTACTTATTTTGTTAATTTTCATCACAATTTAACTTATACACATTACCGATGTTTTTGTTTTTTTTTTTTAAATTTTATATTATCAATATAATTTAAACTTGTTATTACATATAGGATAATGTAACCTATTTTGATGGTTAAACGTATGCTACGAGTAAGAGTGCGCAACGGACCGGAATGGAACCACTGGATCGGAACGGGACGGTTTGACCGGTTTGTTGACCAGTACCGAGATGAACCAGACCGGAATTATCGGGACTGATACAGGGTTTCATCCCGTCCCACTATATAACGGGATGGAACCGAAACGGACCGGAATGGAACGGGATGAGATAACATGACGACATATCTAGCTATTTCAAAAAATGATAAAAATTTTTTTAGTTATTTTGATTTTTTGAATTACGAAAATATGATTTTTTATTTTTATTTTTCTAAGTTAAAACTTTAAATTAATAGTTTTGAAATTTATAATGTAATTTTACTTAAGTTTATTTTAAAGGTGTTTTTTTTTTAAATTTTTACCTATTAAGTTTACAAGTTAAGTTTAATAAAGTTTTTTTAAAACTTTTTTTAGCTTAGTTTTCAAATTTCAAGATTTGAATCTTTTGAAGTTTATAAGTTGTTACTTATTAATATGTTATAACTTATAAGTTATATTTATAACTTGTAATTTAAATAACTTAAGTTTGTAATTTTAAAAAAATAAATAAAAATAGGGATAAAACAATGACACAAATGACAAATTTAAAAAATATGAATCCAATTTATTTAAATTGGGCAGGGGCAGGGGGCAGCAGACCCTAAATAATAGGCCCAGAGAAAACTGAAAAAAAAAAAAAAAAAAAAAAAAAAAAGCCAGCCCAGGTTGCCTTCTTCTTCTTCTCCAAATATGTCACCTTCTTTCTTTCCCAAAATGCAAGGACAGTAATGGAGCTTCAGGGGCTCCGCCGCACCTCTTTTTAAGCTTTCCTTGAAAATTAACCACCAGCTTCCGCCTCCAAATTCATTATAACGAATCAGCTTTTTGTTGATTCAAAAAGAGAAATTTAATTCTCTATCCGTTTTCCCCCCAATTTCGAAGCCCTAAACCCCTTTATATAATGGTGTGGAGACAGAGGACAGTAAGAATAGAAGAGATTAGGAACGATTCAAATTTTGTAAAACTTCAATATCTATCTATGGAAGGATTTGAGTCATACCATACCCCACCAACCACTCTTCCACATATATCATTCTCTCCATCTGCCAATGAATTTGTTTCAAAACCGTATCTAGAGAGGTTGATCTCTCTAGAGACTAGAATGTTTAGTCAAATGGATTGCTTCGCCAAAGTTGGTAAAGAAATCGACTTTCAACTCGAAAAAAAGCATGGAAATACGATATTTATTATTTTGTTTGGATCAATATTTTCTGTCTTCAAAAAGAATTGCCTAGTTTCTTTGTTAATGGTCGCACTGGTAGTGTATTCTACGTTGTTGATTTTCAAACGTTTGTCGCGTTCCGTCTCACATGAATTGAAGAACCTTACCAACATTAAAATGGATCTACTAAAAGGACATACGGAGTTGGTAAAGGAGGCTGCAATGCTGATGGAATATGTTGACGTGGCCATTGGTGTGCCAGACACGACCGAACCTCCGACAATAAGGATGAATGTGTATGTCCGGCGGCTTCAGACTATAGTAAACTCAAACTATCACGAGGGATACCTTCATCCAACCAATATGAGCGGCATGTATATAATTTCTGTTGTTGTACAAATATGTTTGGTATTTTGTATTACTTACCTTGGACGCTGCTCCAAGCAATGAGGCTGAAGCTTTCTCTTGTTTATTTTTTTGTTGTTGTTGTATTTGACTAGTTGTGTTTGTTTTTTGGTATGTTTATGTTTTTTTCACATAGTTGAAGGGGGATGAACTTCATTCCAGAATACATCTGAAAAAGTTATTTGTTTCTCTATTATTTAAATGTATCAGCTTCATTGTGAATCAGCTATCAAATTTTGTTATATAGAGTTTCCTTGCGCTTTGTTGCTTAAGACTAGCTTGAAGCACGCTTAAACCTCGATTATAAAATTAGTTTTAACGCTTAATGCTTATCAAATATGTACAATCAACTTACTTAAACAGGCTCTAAATTCTTTTTTCCTTTTTCCTTTTTCCTTTTCTAGTATGCTATGTTAGTTGCTGCAAACTACAGGATTGTATTTGAGTTAGGTATTCCAAGCAATTTCTAGTTTAGCCCATGTTTCTCATTGCTTTTTAGATTTTGTGGTGTTTCTTGTAGCTGCTGTCTTTTAATGCATCAGGTTTACCTATGATTTACTACTTACACATGCAATGAGACTAGACAATTTTCTGCTGCTGGTTTGTTTTTACTACTTAAATTTCGTCCCAAGGGTGTCTAGCAGTGTCCTTGTTGGTAACTTTACCTGATTAAAGAGAAACAACGAAAATGTCATTGCATTCTTATATTGATTAGCTGTTAATGTCCTCAATCCAGGGCTGTTAAATCATTTAGAATGTATTTTGAAAGTGTGCTCATCTTCCTGTGGAGGCCCTCATTGGTGATGTAAGTCAAACTATCCAGGTAAATTTGACATAGGAGTAAAAGGGAAACATGCTCAGTTTCTTTGTCTGTGAATCTGCTAAGGTCCACTAGGAAGCAATTTAAACTTGCCTTGCACTGACAAAGATCACTTAATTGTTTATTCAAGAAAGCTCTCAAAGTTAAGTTGCGTAATGAAGTCCATATAAAAGTAGTTTTCAGTTTCGTTGTCTGTGAAGAGTACATTGTAAGCAACAAAACTTGCCTTGCACTGATCAGGATCACTTAAATCCTTTATGAAGGAGCTTCCAAATGCTGTCTAGTGCTGTCCATGTACAATCACGTTCGATTATATTCCTTGTAAGTGTCAAATTGCACCTGAGTCAATGTGGTGAATTCCTTTTTCCTTTTCAGGGAAATTCTGTGTCGACTACAAAGTATTACATCGTAACATTCTTGCCAAAAGATCCATTATTAAAACTCCTTACATAATTATGAGTCTTAAATAAAGAAGGAATGTTCGATTATATTCCTATCTACTCTGTTTTTTTTTCAAGGAAAATCAATGGGTGTTTTGCTGTGTGTTTATAGCTGTGCATTGTAATCTGTACAATGGATCTCATTCAGATTGTTTGTTTGTTCTTGCATTAACTCTGTTTTTTCAGGCAAAAGGACCAGTGTTTGTGCTATGGTTTTCTATTTCTATGGATATTCAAACTTCCATTATTGTTTGTTTACGTACTATAATGAACATTGCTTGTTTTGTTTCTATCAACAACCCTTCATCCCTCTTTTTCAAAATAAAATAAAATGCTTCCTCTGTTTTTTTCACTCAAAAGAATGGGCGTTTTGCTTTGTGTTTATGATGTGGTTCTGTAATCTGTTCAATGGATGTTATTCAGATTCTTATTGTTTTTTGTTTATTTTCGTATGCCTCGTTCATCTATGGGTGTGCCTGTTATTTCCCATCAACAATGCTCTCTTCCTCTGCTTGCATTTACTCTGTTTTTTCAGGCAAAAGGACTAGTGTTTGTGCTCTAGATTTCAATTTCTATGAATATGCAGACTTTCATTGTTCTTTATTTACGTACTACATCTATTGAACAATGCTTTTTCCCTCTTTTTAAAATATTTTCTCTGTTTTTTCATCCAAAAAAAGTATGGGGTGTCTGTACTCTAAATCTTCATTTTGTATCATTGTATGCCTCTTTATCTGTAATCTGTACAATGGTCAGGTTCAGAAGTTTGCTGCTGTTTATGTTTGTTTATTTTCACCGACTACGCGTGTATTTCAATAACACCCACAGCACAAGAAAGGCTATTTGATTCTCCCTTTTCACTTATATTTCAGTCACATTCAGAAAATTTTCTTTGTTCATGTTTATTTTTGCCATCTAAGTTTGTTTGTGAGCACTGGGATTTATGTGCAAATTTTATAGATTTCAGTATTCATGTTTAACTTGTTTTTGAAGATTATCCAATTCTTCTGGTTTTAGGTTTTCTGAAAGATGTCATCTGAAGAGGAAACTGATATTAGTGAGTCAGAGATGGAAGAATGTGCTGATAAATGGTATCAGAAGTTAAAGGAGGGTTATGGGAGGGAAAAGATTTCTGCTGAAGTTTATCAATGTCCATCCTGTCCTGGACAAAAGAAGCAGGCCTATAGCTTCAATGATCTTGTCCAACATTCTTCAGGAGTGAGCAAGGGTGGGTCACAATGCAGTAAATTGAACGATAAGGCGAAGCATTTAGGCCTAACAAAGTACTTGAAGAACAAAGATTCTCCTCCAGTGTCTGATGAAATGGAAACTGAATTACAGCCAACAAATGATTATGGAAATGATGTTGATGAGAAATATGCATTTCCTTGGATGAGAATTGTAGCAAATCTTCCTGTTCAGTTGAATGGTAGACGTTATGTGGGAAAGAGCGGCTCATGGCTGAGGAATGATTTGACAAAGAAAGGGTTTAATCCATTGAGGGTACATCCATTGTGGAACTATACGGGTCATTCCGGGAAAGCGGTGGTCGAATTTAGAAATGATTGGAAAGGATTTGCTAATGCAATTAAGTTTCATAATAGCTATGAATTACAACAACAAGGGAAGAAGGACTATTTAGTTTCACAATACAAGGGAGATACATTATATGGTTGGGTTGCAAAGGCTGATTATTACAATTCATCAGATATAATTGGCGACTATCTGCGAAAAAATGAGATATAAAATCCATCTCTGAGGTTGAGGCAGAAGAGAAGCGCAAAGCTGATTCGCTTGTCTCTAGTCTGGCTAATACAATCAAGGCTAAACGTAAGAGCGTCAAGGAGATAGAGAGCAAATGCAATGAAATTTTCATGTGCCTAAGCAACGTGATGAATCAAAGAGATGCAATGATCGAAAAATATACTGAAGGTATATATTTTCTCCTACAGATATTAGTTAGTTTAACATCACACTTTGAATTTCGAAGTATCCTCTTATTAAAATTATAACAAAGCACTTTCTATTTACTACAGACTTCCAAAGGATGGAGAAGAATGCTCGTGATCAACTCGAAAAGATGTTAAAGAATCAAGAGACAAGTAAATTGTATATTGAAGCACGACGCAAAGAGCTTGAGTTGCGTGAAAAGGAGTTGATGGAATGGGAGGCCTTCAATGATAATCAGAGACAAGACCTTCTTTTGTTGAAGCAAATGGTAGAAAGTCTGTCTTGATTAACATAGTCTTATTTCTCTATGTATGTTATGGGAGATGGTTTGCGCCTTTGTCCCCTTTGTCCTAAGTGTGTCACTGCCCTTAACAACTTAATAAGTTTTCTAAGAAACAACGGCATATTATTAATAGAAGAAGGTGAAGTTAAGGTTAAGGTGTATATACCTCAGATGAAGTTTATGGACTTAGTCTTAGGCAGTTGATATGGTACTGGTGGCTTCAGAGATAAAGATAGCCAGCAGGACCAATGACATCTAGGAAATGGTTCTGACTTGGCTGGTTAGCAAAAAAAGTATATGGAAATATAAGCATATGAAGGAATAGACTTGTACCTATGACGTACAAAAATAAGATGTTATAGAAATAGACTCTCATATTTTGTAGAACTAAGATAGTGGATAGATATGAGGACCTGAATCAGCAACTTTATCTGGATTTTACTGTAAATTCAAACAAGTTTCGTTCATCCATCTCTCTCATTTTCTATGTTTAAGTTATATGCATCTGAAATCTTATTCCTTGCAGATATACTAATAAAAAATGAAGCTACAAGAATCTAGTATTAGCCGCTTTTGACTTTGTTCTCAGTCAAGCTTTGTTGATACTGTCTGTCATTGCATAGTCTACGAATATATCAGATATTGTCTTGGCCTACTCTTCATTTTGGGAATTGCTTGACTGTAAAATTTCTCTTTTATGTGTTTAAGAATGAGAGAGCAGCAGAGGAGCAAAAGAGGTACGATGAAAGTCTCTTGAAGTTGGCAGAAGAACAGAAGGTGAAGTCTCTTGAAGTTGGCAGAAGAACAGAAGGTTGTAAGCTCATTCTGTGTGTTTACTCAATTTATGTAGTTATGTAGTTAGTCTCTGACATCTTGAGAATTTTACATGCAGAAGGCGAAAGAAACTCTCCATCAGAAGAACATGGATTTTCTTTTGAAACTCAACTTAAAGCACGCGCTAGAGTTGGATATTGAACATCTCACAGGGGCCAAGAATGTAACTGAACAAATGGGAGATGACCAAGAGGTGAATAAAAAAATTAGACGAGATCAAAGAGAGCCTAAATGAGAAAAAAGAAGATCTTGAAGCTTTGAATCAAGCTCTAGTTGTTGATGAGCAGCGGGCAAATGTTGAGTTAACAGATGCCAGGAAGGAGCTGATCGATGTAAGTACAACTCTTTCAAGTTCTGCAATACCCTTATTTATTTTGTGAATAAGACTCAAGTTTCCATTTTTCCTCCAATGGAGTAAGAACATCAGAATGATTAGGAGCAGACTATAGCACGTTCAATTCGTTACATGTTCAATTTTCGTTACTCAACCTATTACAAATTTCAAGCACCATCAACTGAGCTTCTACCATAGTCTATGTTGAACATTCAAGTGTTCTTACAAGGTGAAAATTTTGACAAATGAAACATGTTTCATGGCATTTAGTTAATAAAGGAGCACTCCTTTCGAGCTTCCATTGGTGTCAAGAGAATGGGAGAACTTGATAGTACAAGATTTCGTGAGATAACCAAGAGCAAATTCCTTGGAACAGATGCAGATTTAAAAGCTACTCAGTTGTGCTCAGTCTGGGAGCATCATCTTGTGGATCCCAATTGGCATCCTTTCAAAGATGTAACAAGAGAAAATGGTTCCAAGGTAATAATGCACTATAATAGACTTATAGTTGTTTCCCATATCTTTATCCCCTTGAATCAAAATACTTGGAACTTAATTGTTTCTTGTGTTTTGGTAGGAAATCATCATTGATGATAGCGACGAAAGGCTGAACAGGTTGAAGCATGAGTTTGGACAAGCGGCTTATGATTTGGTAACCGCTACTTTGATGGAAATGAATGAAAGGCCCCAGTGGTAGATGCATAACAACAGAGTTGTGGAACTATAAGCTTGGAAGGAAAGCTACCCTCAATGAAGGAATAACATTTGCTCTCCAGAAGTTGAAGAATGAAGATCAGTAAAGGGAGGAAACAGCATTAACTTTCATGGTTATAGTTTACGTACCATTTTTCGAATGGCATGTTATACCTTTTCTCTATGGTGATATCTGTTTTAGACAAAAGAAATTGAACCATTTGAAGTAGGTTCCTTCAAAAGACAAGATTGTCTATGGAATAGCAAAAGCAAATGTGCACTTGAGTAGCATCTAGAATCTGTTTTTCCATTTTGAATGACATATTATCTCATTACTTTAGTATCTGTTTTAGTCCCAAATATCTCGATGATACATCGAAGTGATGAATGTTATATACATTGGTTTAGTTTAATCACCAAGTGCAACTAAGTTTATTCCATTTTGAATGATATTATCTCATTACTTTAGTATCTGTTTTAGTCCTTCCAATCTCGATGGCACATTGAAGTGATGAATGTTGTATTCATTAGTTTAGTTTAAACACCAGGTGCAACTTAAGTTTTTTCCCATTTTGAATGACATATTGTCTCTCTACTTTAGTATCTATTTTAGTCCTTCCAATCTCGATGATACATCAAAGTGATGAATGTTGGTTTAGTTAAACACTAGGTGCGTTTAAGTTTTTTCTATCGACATGTGCTTGTCAGGAAAAGTTCAAGGATTAAAGCAAGACTAGAAATGAAATCCAAAGTTTGCACTTGAGTAATATCAAAGTGTAACATACCAAAAGAACGTAGATTTTTTCGATTAAAGTAAATCACTATAAATTACTGAAAATACAGTAAATACACTGCTCAAGCATCAAGTACTACAAAACATTATACTGATACTACTACATTGTTCTTAGAACAGCTGCGGGCTGCATGTTTTTACAGCCGCTTCAGCTCTTCTACATACACCAAATACAAAAAAACACAGGTTAAAAATGTCAAAAGAGAAAACCCGAATTCATTAGGGTCTAAACAAATAAAAACTCAATGTACACGAATCACGAGTCTTACATACTGTGTTATGATCACCTCATTTCCCTATTTAGACTCTAAAGTTCTTTCCAACAAATGTCTGACCAAATCGCCAATGTGATGGGGATATGTTCCACGAGGTGGATTTGCATTTATCGCTAGTTGTGACCCTGAATGACAACGACTGACCAACGAAAATGGAGTTGGTTTGCCAGTTCTGACCCCAATTATGACTCAACGTTATCCAGTTAGTCCTCGTACCCTTCACCATAACCTTCGTAATGTCACCTGCACCCGCGACATTCGTGACTAAAACCAAGTTGAAGTAACTAAAACCATTGATAGTGAACCTTATTCCACCTTACTTCCTACATGGCACCCTGCATGAACAAATTACAAATGACTTTTAACTTATATACGCTGACAGTGTAAAAAAACTTTTATACTATCGCGTTTACACTCAAGTGTGAAAATAAATTGTACCTAATGTGAACATGTAGAAATGGTCATTGTGTTGTAGAAATCCTATGTTTGCATGAAACATGGACCGTTAATTAAGGATGAAAAAAACAGAGTGGCTGTGACTTTTCACCACCTAGGGGTTTGGAGTTTGACATTCAAATGGAGACAAGTTACCCAATTTTCCACAAGCAAAATGTTTCAAATTTTTCAGTTCTGGTGGGTCAGTTCGTTCACTTTTACTTGTTCACTTCAAATTTTTGATAGATAATGCTAAATGATCAGAAAATTTGGTCATAATTTGAAAAAGTTTATGATATCTTTTTCATTTTAAAATAAACTGATTTTTTTTATTTTTTAATTAAAAAGTATTAAAATTAAAAGGATAAAAATGTTTTAAAAAATAAAATAACATAGATAAAATATCATTCTCGCCAAATTTTGGCCAAAACGATTTTTCCTTTTCGATAACCCTTAGAAAAACAATGATTAATGTAGTTCACACCCAACTTTGACAAGTGACAACAATGCCCTATGACATAAAATAACTAGTACTCCCTCTGTCCCAATTTATGTAGCATTTTCTTTTTTACGAAAGTCAAGTAATTTAAGTTTGATCGGCAGTTTGGACATGAAATTTTTAATTTTTTTGAAATGAAATTTATATATTTGTAAACTACATAAAAAGTACTATAAGTCACAATAATCGATAATTTTTTATTTTTTTTAAAAAACTATGAAAAAACTTACTATCAAAAATAAATTTATTTGAATTTCAAAATATAAAAAATATCACATAAAATAAAACGGAGAGAGTACTTCAATAACTATCAAACAAAAAACTAATAAAGAAAACAAACTCAACATGACCCCACAAGAAAAAGGAAAAGTAAAAAGAACAAGAAAACACAAATAAATGAAAAAAACAAGAAAAGCTCAAAAAAGCTAATTGAGCTCTTTTATTACTCATGGCTTTATTTGTCATGAATCCAAATTAGTGCAGCAATAAATTTCGAATATTGAAAATCCAAACTTTTTAAACAAAAAACATACATATGATATACAGAAGTTATATTCTTGGAACAAAAGTCTTATTTTTATCGAGTTATCAATTAACACTTATAATATATACAAAATTCTAAAAAATGCTTACCTACGATAAACAACATAGACGATATCAGCACGAAACTCTGCGATCTTGAGGAACATAGGACGAGGAGGATTACACCAACCACCATTATCATTAGGCAATGCATAATTTGGAGGGCAAAAGTTAGTTGCGGTAATCAAAATGGAAGGACTTCCAGGATGACACCATTGTGGTTGATTGTCACATTTGATCTCAAAACAAGCTCCACAACTTAGTCCATTGTTGAATAATGCTGTGCTTAATGCTGCATTGTTTACTCCATAGCCTTGGCCATAAAGATTGCCATATCCACATGCCGCGCCGGCAAATCGAACGTCTATGAGTCTAGTTTTCTACACGTGAAACAATCTATTGATATGATGTCATCAGAGTAGAGAGATATTTACATTGTTACTCCCTCTATTCCAATTTATGTGACTTACTTTCATTTTTAATCCGTCCCAGAAAGAATGACACATTTCTATAGTAAGTAACAATTTAACTATAAAATGTTTATTTTATCCTCAATGAAATAATTTACAACCAAACAAATTTCTATCATTCATTTTGGACAACAAGTTTAAAAAGTCTTCCTTTCTTTCTTAAACTTGTGCCGAGTCAAACTACCTCACATAAAATGGGACGGAGGGAGTATTAACTATTTCCTTTGTTTCAATTTGTTGTTTGTTTAAAAAGGAACGACTCTTTTCTAATCTAGAAACTTTTTAGTTTCAAGATTCCACATGGTATGTTTAAAATTGTAAAACTAAGGAAATTTGATACATTATACATATTTTTAATTTAGGACCAGACGTCTAATTCAGAGAAATTCGAGAGAAATTCGTGACAGTCAAACTAAGACAAAGAAAATAAAACCAAGAGGGGTATTTTATAGTCTTAAAGTAACTTGAGTAAAACCTTTAACAGTGTAAGATATTTATAATTAGGTAGCTACAAATAATCTTTTACTAAGGATAAATTAGTCAAATTACCTACTATGACATGCTAAATTTATTGTTAGATAATGACAAAATATATATAATATATATAATTGTAAATTGACCATTGGATATTGAATTTGAAAGGATAAAATGTATAATAATAATTTGAATGCACTTAACAGTCATAATTTTAACAAAAAAAACAGTTATAATTGTATATAATAACTTTTAATGGTTGAAAATGAAGTGAAGAGATTATATTTGATTTTGAAATAAAAATATGAGAATATTTTACGTGATTTTCTCCGTTATTATATAAGACACTTTTTTTGATAGTCGAGTATATTAGACAAATTTATTTAGAGAGAAAAAAAAAAGAGAGGAGAAAATGATAGTAATAAATTCAAGGAAGATATTTAAGGAAATGAAATAAATGAGGAAACTTACATTTTTAATTGGAAGAAGATGGAAGAGAGAGAGAGAGTTGATGAAATTGATCATCAAATACTGAATTTGAAAAGACAAAATGTAAAATAATATTCTCTCCATTTCATATTAATTGAATTTTTGAGGTGTTTCACAACTTTTAAGAAAAGTAGATTAAGACATAAATTGAAGGTCAAACACATACACAACCCCTCAAACTTGCCCTCATTTTTTCATTTTGGCATTCCAACTTAGCCTTGTTCCATTTTAACCCTTAAACTCCATTTTTTCTGTACCATTTAAACACTTATACTAATTTTTATGATTTGTTTTTATTTATGTTCTTCAATTGCAATTTCTTATTTTAAAAAAAAATAGACGTGTGCCTGTTAATTTTCGTAAAAAAATTAAACATTCGCGAACGAACATAAAAAATTTCAAACAATAATATTATTTTTTGAGATTTCTCTATATTTTTGCATGAAAATAAATTGACGAAAGTTCTTTGATTTTCTTTCTTAAACATTCAATTAAATTAAATAACACTACTTATTTATTTTCTCTTATCATCTAGGCTATCTAAATTTAACGCAAATACTCACTTTTATTTTTTAATATAAATCAATACGAATAAAAATAACCCATCTTCAAAAAGACTCGACTAACTTTGTTAATAACACTACTAAAAAAAGACTCTTCTTCATTGCTAATAGCACTACTAAACAATGTTAAAACTCGACTGACTTTGTTAGGTTGTTGGTGATTTTAAAGAAAGAAAACCAACACAATTTCGTCGGTTATTTTTCACACAAAAATACATAACACTCTTAAAATTTAAAAAGAATGATCTTTTGTTAATTTTTAATTTTTTAACTAAAATTAACTGACAAGTGTCAATTTAAAATAAGAAGTTGCAATTGAAGAATATATATAAAAATAAAGAAATCATAAAAATAGTATTTCGTGTTAAGATGGTATATAAAAAATGGAGTTTAAGGGTTAAAATGGAACAAGGCTAAGATAAAGTGTCAAAATGAAAAATGCGGACAAGCTAGAGGGGCTGTAAATGTGTTTGGCCTAAATTGTACATAATTTTTCATTTTTACCCTTATTAATTATTGTCAAATTTATTGAAGTCATCACATTGAAAATCCAAATGAAGGGTAAAATTTGAAGAATATTTTAAAAATAGTCTTGAAAATTGAACAATTAAGTTAATTTGAAAAATGAAAAATGCCTCAAAAATTTAATTAATATGGAATGGAGGGAATACTATAATAACTATTTTTATGATTGGGGAAATGAAGTGAAGAAATTTTATAGGAATTCTAAATAAAAATTTAGAAAATGGTTAAATTATTATTCAATCGATATCAACATACTATATTATTACGTGACTTTCTTCCTTATTTAAGACTCATAATTATGTAAGGAATTTTAATAATGGATATATTAAGATAATTTTATTTAGAAAGTGACAAGAGAGGCATTTTAAGGAAACAAAATAAATGACAATAATGAGGAAATTATATTATTTTTTTTTAAAGGAAGATTTAAGAAAGAGAAGAAGAGGGGTAGATTTGAAGAAATGTAATAAATGTCAATAATTAATGAGGAAAGAAATAAAAAAAAATTACACGTTTTTCTTAATCAAAAAATTTTAAAAAAAAGTTCAAAATTCTGAGAAAAGGGGATAAATAATAATACTGTCCACAATGAGACATGTTACCTTACTTTTTTTTTTATCATTTAACTTTAATATTATATATAGATATAGATTTTTAGCAGAAGAAATGATCTAAAAAAAAATCAAAATGATAAATTAAATTTTGTTAAAAAAAGTAAAATACAATGCATATAAAGTTATAACACCTAATTCCTTAAGTTAAATAAATTCTTTAAAAATAACCACAAAGAAAGGAAAATGAGTGATTTAAGCATTAATAATAAGATTGAGAAATGGAAAACAGATTTAATAGCATTGATGATGAAAAGAATTAAAATATGACTACCTTAAATATAAAATAGTAAGGTAAAAATTTCAATTTTTAAAATTAAGAAAAGAGGTAAAAACAAAACTATAGAAAAGAAAAATAATAAATTTTTTATTTATAGTTTAAAATATTGCACCAGCAAGTATAGTATCTATATTTTTTTTAATAGCTAATTAAAAATATCGCTAATAGATTTTTGCTTGCTTTTAAAAAAATTTATATGAATAAATTAGAGCATTGATAAATTCAATAATAATGGACTTACCCACTATATCTAACATACACACAAAAAAAAAAAAAAAAAAAAAAACAAATTCCTTTGAGGTGAAATCCTATCAATTAATAAATACAAAAATAAAATGTAATTCTAACATTTGAGTTTACTTTTGGAAACGTTTTATATATTAAATTTTATCTTTGTTTTTTTACTTATTTAAATTATTTAATTATTTTAGTAGCCATATATAATGAAATGATCCCAACTATTAAATACTATTTGAAAACTTGACAAAAATTAATTGTCCCTGAACATTACTGAACAAATTTGTACCGGAGGGGATCTCAAAATATATATATATGCACACATGTTCATTATTAAATGGTATTATATAATATAAATTTTAGATTTCTTTCTTATAACTAATATTTGCATGATATCTTGTCCCTAATACGTTTATACAACATCCTAATAATCTAAATATTGGATATTTAATGTTACATAAGAAATCTTTTTCATGCGGAAATCATAATATATCCTATTAGGAAAAGAATATCTGTATATACATAATCTAACCTATTAGGGAAAAAAACATATGCATATATTTGTTCATGAATTAACACCATATATAATCGTGTCATTATATATTAATTTTAACTAAAGATGCATAAAAGAAAAAAATAAAATAGAAAATTCTCTTAAGAAAAAAAAAAAGAAGTTAAAGGAATAATGTCAACACTAATAAGATTGAGAAATGGAAAAGAGATTTCATCAAGGAACACAGGTTGTACCTCACTGTGAGGTCCATCAAGTCTGTATCTTTTGGACGCAACATACTGCTTGGGTTGATTGACGTTTTAGCTGAACCACTGCCAGAGCTACAAGCAGGATTGCTTGTTGATAATTCTCCTTGCCTCTGCAGGTCAGAGGATAGCCTGTGTTGGGATTCACATCAATATTCCCATGGTTGACATCTGTTGCTGAAGCTACACTAGTCCGCCCACAATCATAGCCGTTGAGAGAAAGCACATCTGCAGAATAGTGTGATTACATTTCTATTCTTAAATTCACAACATGACAATTTCCCAACCAACTGTAGTTATATTTCTATTCTTAAATGTATCCCCTGAGTTTACTATTGTCTGAAGCCGCGTGAAATACGCACTCATATTTATCAATGGCCTCGTCTATTTATATAAAACATATTATTTAGCAAAATTATAAAAATTATGAAAGTCACTAAAGAGTATTTTGGAAAATGGTTTGAACTTTATAAAAGCTAATTATTTTAAATCGTTTGGAATTTAAGAACTATGAAAATTAATTCGGATCAAAATTGAGTGTCAACATAATATACGGTATGATTCAAACTCGTAGCACACGTTTAACCATCAAAATAGGTTACATTATCCTATATGTGATAACAAGTTTAAATAAAAGTGAACCTTGGCGTGATCAATATAAGAGTCAAGAACATTATTTTCTCTTTTAATTTATATGAGTTAGTTTGACTTGATACGAAATTTAAGAAAAAAAGAAAGACTATTAAAATTTATGATTTAAAATAAGTCATTGATATTTCATTTTTGTGTGAAAAGCTATAAATAATTTCATTAAAAAATAAAATATACATTTTAAAATTAAATTGTTATATTAAATATATAAATGTGTCATTTTTTTTTAAGTTGACTAAAAAAATGTAAACCATATAAAGAATTTTTGACCGAAATATGTCATTATTCAAATCAATTCACCAAATAATACATTTTTTAAAAATTTTACAAAACTAGAATAAACGTATTTGGCAATAACGTTTTATGTATTGTTTTATTTAAAAAAGTCAATGACAAAAAGACAAATATTTGCAGAGTAAACAGACATAAAACGTAACCGTCAAATTTGTTTTATTAATTCGTTACTCACTGTCACGTTTTAAGGCTAAAAGAAATTTGCTACAGTCATTCTATTCATATTTTAAAAATTAAAAAATTAAAAAATTATTAAATTGTCTATCTTAATTATTAAATTAGGTTAGAGTTAATAAAATTACTTTTTCGTATCTTAATTTCTTAAAAAGCAATAATTTTTTTAATTAAACCGATCCTTATTTTGAAACGGACGAAATAGTGTATTAACAATTATAGTAAGTATTTTTTTCTGGTGCTTTTGATTTGATAAAGATTTGACATTAATTTACCTGACGAGTTATAATGTTTGATTTGAAAATCTCAACCATCAAGAAGGTCAAAGTTTAAAGAAATTACATCATTTATTGTGTGGTTTAAAAGTATAACATTAATCATTTATTGAGCTCTGTTTGCATTTTGTTTCAGATAAATTTAAATTAGATAATATCTCGGTAGGGATTCATATAGTTGATGTTAACTTATTTAAGATTAAAATGTACTCTCTTTATTTATTTTTATTTATCAATTTTGAATTTTACATGATTCTTAAAAAATAATAATTAGTATGAACATTTATCATAACGTTCATATTAATTGTCTTAAAATTTGAACAATAAATAAAAATGAACTATTAGTGACGTCACGGGGAGTGATTCACTTATATCGTCACGATCCGAACATTTCACCGGACCATTCAATCAATTGGATCGATGGACGATATGTACAAAGGACAAGGACGTAATAAAAGTAAGTTGATGAGTCGTGCTTACTAGAAGTTCTTCATTGAAGACCGAAAATTATAATGATCTAGCTTTTTACTTTATTTTCATATCCAAATGCATATCAAGATACTATTTCCTTTATGTAGTTTGAACCTCACCGTTCCTTCCTTTTCTATTTCAATTTTTTGGGCTTCTTATTAAATAATTTATAAAATCAAAATATCACTATTATAACTCTATACTAATATTAAGTATAGATACAAGATATCGACTTATAATTAGTTTAATAAAATATGAATCTTGAAATGAAATGAAATGACGACAATCGATTATTTAAGGAAAAGAGGTATAAAAAATAATATTAGTAATTTTGATAATAAAATTAATAAATTTTAGAAGATATATAGTCGTAGTAGTAAAAATAGTTGTGAAAAAAAAAAGATAATTTGATACATTATTAATCTAGAAGCTCGAAACAATGAAATAGAAGAAAGGAGGATCAAAATTGAGTGTCAACACACGTCATATAAATCGAGACGGAAAAGTAATTAGTGATGCAAGAATGAAGTCAGAAGCTGGGTAAGCTAGTACTGAGTGCTTGAGGTCTATACTTTCTCAAATCTAAAGGTGAATTCGCAGGAGAAAAACGATATTTGAAGATATGATGTCATCTTTGTAACAAATGAAGATATATAAAAAACAGCAAAATGAATTAAACTTGAACTAAAAATGTATTACATACATATTAAAGCTGAATTAGAATAAAATTAAACATGAATACAAAATGTAGCAAACGAAAGAACATTCTATGATCTGACTAAAATTTGTATGAATAATGAATTAAACAAGTAATTCAACCGCAACAAATCAACCAACAACCAACAAAATGAATTAAACTTGTATTAAAAGTGTATTACACAAATATTAAAGTTGAATTAGATGAGAGAATTAAGCATGAATAAAAAAACATAACTAATAAATCAATCAATGATCTATAGAGTGAATTAAACGTATATCAATAATGAATTAAACAAGTAATCCAATAGTAACAAATCAACAAATAAACTGCAAAATGAATTAAACTTTTATTAAAAGTGTATTACACAAATATTAAAGTTGAATTAGAAGAAAGAATTGCATGAATAAAAAACGTAACTAATAAAAGACCACATTGATCTATAGAGTGAATTAAACGTGTATCAATAATGAATTAAACAAGTAATCCAATAATAACAAATCAACCAATAAACTGCAAAATGAATTAAATTTACATTAAAAGTGTATTACATAATATTAAAGTTGAATTAGAAGAGAGAATTAAGAATAATTGGAAAATGTAACTAACGAAAGACAAGAGATCTATATATAGACTGAATTAAACTTGTATTATTATGAATAAAACATTTATTATATGTGTCTTATAAATTATTTTTATTTGTATCACTACGAACGTGAGTAATGTATCAATATGTATTAAAAATGTATTGTTCACGAATAAAATTTATATTATATGTGTCTTGTAAATTATTTTGATTTATATGAGTAAAAAAATGAGCGACAACTGCAATAAGTATTAAAAATGTATTGCGCATGTCTTATAAATGTATTATTAGTGTGTTACCTAAATTATTTTTGGTGGTACCACTACGAAAGGAGTGAAGTGTGCAATATATATTATAAATGTACTATTCATAATAAAACATGTACTATATATATCTTATAAATTATTTTGATTTGTATCACTAAAAAAAAAAGTGATGTTTGCAATATGTATTGTGCCTATGCTATAAATGTATTATGTCTATGTTATAAATGTGTTGCTTAAATTATTTTAGTTGATATCACTAAAAAGGGAGTAAAGTTTTTAATATGTCTTATAAATGTATTATTCATAATTTTAATACAAGTTTAATACAATTATGAAACATATCTAATACAACTTTAATGTAATTACAACACAGTTTCGTAAACTTCACCTTTTTCGAGTTTTAATCTAATATTTCTCATAAAATCAATTGTATAAACTTAACCAAACCTTCTTAGAAACTCCAAACGATATTTTCAATTATTTGTAGGAACAACCTATCCAAACTACAAATTCGTAAAATTCAAATAATGAATTCAAAATTTGAAGCTTTATAATAACCATCAATGGTGAACTCTTGCTACTGTCATTTTAGAGATTTCAAATTTCTACTTGAAAACATAATTTTATACAAATTTTCGGTCTTTCTATGCGTCTTCTTGTCGTGTTTTTGAAAAAAAAATAGTGAAATATGGGCAAAAATTGATTTAAGGATAGTTATTTAAATGAAAATTTCAAAGAAAAAGAAGAATAAAAGGAAGAAGAAGAGGAGAAAGATAAAGAATGACAGAGAAAGAGGCGAAGAAGAAGAAAAACAAAAAGAAGATGAGAAAGAGAAAAAAGGGCACAGAAAGAGGCGATGCGATGGTACTTTTTTTAATTCCAAAAAAATTATTGTATTTAGTTAGAAAAATTATGTTGCCGTAGATGGTAAATATTTTCTTGATATAGCATATTTATGTGATTTATCCTTAATAATTTATAAAATAAAAATATCACTATTACGACTCTATGCTAATATTAAATATAGATACAAGATATCGACTTATAATTAATTTAATAAAATATGAAACTTGAAATGAAATGAAATGACGACAATCGATTATTTAAGGAAAAGAGGTATAAAAATTAATATTAGTAATTTTGATAATAAAATTAATAAATTTTAGAAGATATATAGTCGTAGTAGTAAAAATAGTTGTGAAAAAAAAGATAATTTGATACATTATTAATTTAGAAGCTCGAAACAATGAAATAGAAGAAAGGAGGATCAAAATTGGGTGTCAACACACGTCATATAAATCGAGATAAAAAAGTAATTAGTGATGCAAGAATGAAGTCGGAAGCTGGGTAAGCTAGTACTGAGTGCTTGAGGGGTTGCACCTAGCCGTTAAGTTGGTTAGGATTTCATTTGAGAAGAATAGTTTCATATTTGTCAGTTTAGTCCAATAGGTTTTAAAAGTCATTATATGTTATTGACTTAATGTTATAGTTTCAATAGCTATAGAAAGAAATATTAATAGCCCATAAATATGATGATTTAATGGAAATAAAATAATTGTGATAATGAGCAATAATAACTCATTAACGGCTGCTCAAAAGAATGGGCATTTTGCTTTGTGTTTATGATGTGGTTCTGTAATCTGTTCAACGGGTGTTATTCAGATTCTTATTGTTTTTTGTTTATTTTCGTATGCCTCGTTCATCTATGGGTGTGCCTGTTATTTCCCATCAACAATGCTCTCTTCCTCTGCTTGCATTTACTCTGTTTTTTCAGGCAAAAGGACTAGTGTTTGTGCTCTAGATTTCAATTTCTATGAATATGCAGACTTTCATTGTTCTTTATTTACGTACTACATATACTGAACAATGCTTTTTCCCTCTTTTTAAAATATTTTCTCTGTTTTTTCATCCAAAAAAAGAATGGGGTGTCTGTACTCTAAATCTTCATTTTGTATCATTGTATGCCTCTTTATCTGTAATCTGTACAATGGTCAGGTTCAGAAGTTTGCTGCTGTTTATGTTTGTTTATTTTCACCGTCTACGCGTGTATTTCAATAACACCCACAGCACAAGAAAGGCTATTTGATTCTCCCTTTTCACTTATATTTCAGTCACGTTCAGAAAAATTTCTTTGTTCATGTTTATTTTTGCCATCTAAGTTTGTTTGTGAGCACTGGGATTTATGTGCAAATTTTATAGATTTCAGCATTCATGTTTAACTTGTTTTTGAAGATTATCTAATTCTTCTGGTTTTAGGTTTTCTGAAAGATGTCATCTGAAGAGGAAACTGATATTAGTGAGTCAGAGATGGAAGAATGTGCTGATAAATGGTATCAGAAGTTAAAGGAGGGTTAGGGGAGGGAAAAGATTTCTGCTGAAGTTTATCAATGTCCATTCTGTCCTGGACAAAAGAAGCAGGCATATAGCTTCAATGATCTTGTCCAACATTCTTCAGGAGTGAGCAAGGGTGGGTCACAATGCAGTAAATTGAACGATAAGGCGAAGCATTTAGGCCTAACAAAGTACTAGAAGAACAAACATTCTCCTCCAGTGTCTGATGAAATGGAAACTGAATTACAGCCAACAAATGATCATGGAAATGACGTTGATGAGAAATATGCATTTCCTTGGATGGGAATTGTAGCAAATCTTCCTGATCAGTTGAATGGTAGACGTTATGTGGGAAAGAGTGGCTCATGGCTGAGGAATGATTTGACAAAGAAAGGGTTTAATCCACTGAGGGTACATCCATTGTGGAATTACACGGGTCATTCAAGGAAAGCGGTGGTCGAATTTAGAAATGATTGGAAAGGATTTGCTAATGCAATTAAGTTTCATAATAGCTATGAATTACAACAACAAGGGAAGAAGGACTATTTAGTTTCACAATATAAAGGAGATGAATTATATGGTTGGGTTGCAAAGGCTGATGATTACAATTCATCAAATATAATTGGTGCCTATCTGCGAAAAAATGGAGATATAAAATCCATCTCTGAGGTTGAGGCAAAAGAGAAGCGCAAAGCTGATTCGCTTGTCTCTAGTCTGGCTAATACAATCGAGGCTAAACGTAAGAGCGTCAAGGAGATAGAGAGCAAATGCAACGAAACTTTCATGTGCCTAAGCAACGTGATGAATCAAAGAGATGCAATGATCTAAAAATATACTGAAGGTACATATTTTCTCTTACAGATATTAGTTAGTTTAACATCACACTTTGAATTTCGAAGTATCCTCTTATTAAAATTATAACAAAGCACTTTCTATTTACTACAGATTTCCAAAGGATGGAGAAGAATGCTCGTGATCAACTCGAAAAGATGTTAAAGATCAAGAGACAAGTAAATTGTATATTGAAGCACAACGCAAAGAGCTTGAGTTGCGTGAAAAGGAGTTGATGGAACGGGAGGCCTTCAATGATAATCAGAGACAAGACCTTTTTTTGTTGAAGCAAATGGTAGAAAGTATAGTAAAAACAAACTATAGAATAGAAAAATAATAAATTTTTTATTTATAGTTTAAAATATTGCACCAGCAAGTATAGTATCTATATTTTTTTTAATAGCTAATTAAAAATATCGCTAATAGATTTTTGCTTGCTTTTTTTAAAAAAATTTCAAGAAGAAAAAAATATTCTGTTTAAAGTGGACTATAAAAGAAATAAGACAAATTAATTGAAACAGACGAAATACTAGAATTTTTAACTTATAAATACTGATAATGTAAAAATAAATATTTTTTCCCAATCAATATATTTTAGCATGTCATAGTAGGTCATTTGACTAATTTATCCTTAGTAAAAGATTATTCGTAGCTACCTAATTATAAATATCTTACACTGTTAAAGGTTTTACTCAAGTTACTTTATGACTATAAAATACCCCTCTTGGTTGTATTTTATTTGTCTTAGTTTGACTGTCACGAATTTCTCTGAATTAGACGTCTGGTCCTAAACTAAAAATATGCATAATGTATCAAATTTCCTTAGTTTTACAATTTTAAACAGACCATGTGGAATCTTAAAACTAAAGAGTTTTCAGATTAGAAAAGAGTCGTTCCTTTTTAAACAAACAACAAATTGAAACAAAGGAAATAGTTAATACTCCCTCCGTCCCATTTTATGTGAGGTAGTTTGACTCGGCACAAGTTTAAGAAAGAAAGGAAGACTTTTAAAAGTTGTGGTCCAAAATGAATGATAGAAATTTGTTTGGTTGTAAATTATTTCATTGAGGATAAAATAAACATTTTATAGTTAAATTGTTACTTACTATAGAGATGTGTCATTCTTTCTGGGACGGATTAAAAATGAAAGTAAGTCACATAAATTGGAACAGAGGGAGTAACAATGTAAATATCTCTCTACTCTGATGACATCATATCAATAGATTGTTTCACGTGTAGAAAACTAGACTCATAGACGTTCGATTTGCCTGCGCAGCATGTGGATATGGCAATCTTTATAGCCAAGGCTATGGAGTAAACAATGCAGCATTAAGCACAGCATTATTCAACAATGGACTAAGTTGTGGAGCTTGTTTTGAGATCAAATGTGACAATCAACCACAATGGTGTCATCCTGGAAGTCCTTCCATTTTGATTACCGCAACTAACTTTTGCCCTCCAAATTATGCATTGCCTAATGATAATGGTGGTTGGTGTAATCCTCCTCGCACTCATTTCGATCTCGATCTCGCCATGTCTTTGTTCCTCAAGATCGCAGAGTATCGTGCTGGTATCGTCCCTGTTGTTTATCGTAGGTAAGCATTTTTTCGACCATTATATATATTATAAGTGTTAATTGATAACTCGATAAAAATAAGGTTTTTGTTCCAAGAATATAACTTATGTATATCATATGTATGTTTTTTGTTTAAAAAGTTTGGATATTCAATATTCGAAATTTATTGTTGCACTAATTTGGATTCATGACAAATAAAGCCATGAGTAATAAAAGAGCTCAATTAGCTTTTTTGAGCTTTTCTTGTTTTTTTTCATTTATTTGTGTTTTCTTGTTCTTTTTACTTCTCCTTTTTCTTGTGGGGTTTTCTTTATTAGTTTTTTGTTTGATAGTTATTGAAGTAATCTCTTCTTTTCATTTTATGTGATACTTTTTAGATTTTGAATTCAAATAAATTTATTTTTGATAGTAAGATTTTTCATACTTTTTTTTTTTAAAAAAAAATATCAATTATTGTGACTTATAGTACTTTTTATGTAGTTTACAAATATATAAATTTCATTTCAAAAAATTTGAAAATTTCATGTCCAAATTGCCGGTCAAACTTAAATTACTTGACTTTCGTAAAAAAGAAAATGCTAGATAAATTGGGACAGAGAGAGTACTAGTTATTTTATGCCATAGGGCATTGTTGTCACTTGTCAAAGTTGGGTGTGAACTACATTAATCATTGTTTTTCTAAGGGTTATCGAAAAGGAAAAATCGTTTTGGCCAGAAAATTTGGCCAAAAATTAGTGAGAATGATATTTTGTCTATGTTATTTTATTTTTTAAAATATTTTTATTCTTTTAATTTTAATACCTTTTAATTAAAAAATAAAAAAAATCAATTTATTTTAAAATGAAAAATATATCATAAACTTTTTCAAATTCTGGCAAAATTTTTTGATCATTTAGCATAACCTATAGAAAATTTGAACTGAAGAAAAAAAAATGAACGAACTGACGGATCAACACAATGACCATTTCTACATGTTCACATAAGGTACAATTTATTTTCACAGTTAGTGTGAACGCAATAGTATAAAAGTTCTTTTACACTGTCAGTGTATAGAAATTAAAAGTCATTTGTAATTTGTTCATACAGAGTGCCATGTAGGAAGAAAGGTGGAATAAGGTTCACTATCAATGGTTTTAGTTACTTCAACTTGGTTTTAGTCACGAATGTCGCGGGTGCAAGTGACATTACGAAGGTTATGGTGACGGATACGAGGACTAACTGGATAACGTTGAGTCGTAATTGGGGTCAGAACTGGCAAACCAACTCCCTTTTGAAGTTCATAAGTTATTACTTATTAATATGTTATAACTTATAAATTATATTTGTAATTTGTAATTTAAATAACTTAAGTTTGTAATTTTTAAAAAATAAATAAAAATAAAGATAAAACAATGACACAAATGACAAATTTAAAAAATATCAATCCAATTTATTTAAATTTATATTACAAATTATAGTTAGGTCGGCAGGGGCAGGGGCAGGGGGCAGCAGCTTTTCTGAAAAGCTGCTGCTGGGGAACTTATATTTTTTTATAGACCCTAAATAATTGTTCCAAAGGAAAACTGAAAACAAAAAAAAATAAAAATAACCAGCCCAGGTTGCCTTCTTCTTCTTCTTCTCCAAATATGTCACCATCTTCTTTCCCAAAATATCAAGAACAGTAATGGAGCTTCAGGGGCTCCGCCGCACCTCTTTTTAAGCTTTCCTTGAAAATTAACAGCCAGCTTCCGCCTCCAAATTCATTAAAACGAATCAGCTTTTTCTTGATTCAAAAAGAGAAATTTAATTCTCTATCCGTTTCCCCCAATTTCGAAGCCCTAAACCCCTTTATATAATGGTGTGGAGACAGAGGACAGTAAGAATAGAAGAGATTAGAAACGATTCAAGCTTTGCAATACTTCAATATCATCTATGGAAAACGCAACACAGATATCATTCTTTCGCACTCGTGAAGAATTTGTTTCAAAACCATATCTAGAGAGGTTGACCTCTCTAGAGTCTAGAATGTCAAGTCAAATGGATTACTTTGCCAAAGTCGGTAAAGAAATCGACGCCCAACTTGAAAAAAAACATGGAAATACGACATTGGGTATTTTGTTTGGGTCGATAGCTGTCTTCCTCAGAAACAAACTTCCCTGCTTAATTTCTATGTTAATGATCTTTTGTGTGCTTTATTCTATGTTCTTCATCTTACTACGTTTGTGGGGTTCAGTCTCAAATGAGTTAGAGAATCTTAACAACCTCAAAGCGGGTCTACTAAAAGGACATATAGAGTTGGTAATTGAGGCTGAAACGATGATGGAATATATAGACGAGGCCATTGCTGTGGATGAAGACACGACCGAAGCTCGGACGATAAGTATGAGGGCGTATATCTCGCGGCTTCAGACAATAATAACTTCAAACTATCATAAGGGATACATTTATACAAACAATACGGACTACAAATATTTTGTTTCTCTGATTGGACAAATATTAATTTTATTTGTGCTTGCTTACTTTGCACACTGCTCCAAATAACAAGAGGAGGAGGCTGAAGTTTTCTCTTGTTTTTTTTTTTTTTTTTGTGTGTACATTTCTTGGGAATTTGTTAGTTTTCTTGTTCAATGTAATTTTGATTGTTGAAAGTTGCTTTTTTGTTGAAGAAAATTGAAATCTGAGAAGAAAATTGAGTTTTTGATATAATAACTATTAGTTGAGTCATGAGTGAGCTTTGTGATTATTGAAAGTTTCTTTCTTTGTTGAAGAAATTTGGATTCACGAAGAAAGTTGAGTTTTTGATATAATAATGGTTAGTTGGGTGAGCATATGAGAAAAGCTCAATGTAGTTGTGATTATTGGAAGTTAATTTCTTTGTTGAAGAAAATTGGAATTCAAATTTTTTGATATAATAGCTGTTAGGTGAGTGAGTATTTGAGAAATCTAACACATAATTGAATTTTTGATCTGTTAAAGTTGGTGGAGTGTGAAATTAATCTGTGTTTTTGGAGCTTGATTTCTTGACTTGGTTTATTTAAGTTGAATTGAAGGTTGGAGATATGTAGGTTGGTGGGGTGCATTTTTCTTTGGAGGTTTGGTTAGATGTTTTTTGAAGGAAAATAAAATCAACTTTTCTTTGCAGTAGCTCATTTTTTGTTGTTGTTGTTACTGTTTCTTTATTAGTTGATATGCTTTTTTCACTGCCCTTTTTCACTCGAGTTGAAAGTAGTCTTTCTACCTCCATAAGGTAGGGATAAGGTTTGCGTGAACTCTACGCTTCCTAAACTCTACCAACTTGTGGGATTACACTCGATATGTTGTTGTAATTTCTAATATTGCTAAATAGGAGAGGGTGGAGTGGTTTGGGATTAGGGAGAGCCTAAAGAAGTGGTTGAGCTGAAGAGAGTGTGATATTATGTTTTAATGGCGTATAAGTAGCAGGTAATGCCTGACGCCATTATAGAAAAAGAGGAAGAGGCAAATGTGAAAAGGAACTGTTTTGACAGTTTTTTTTTCTATGCTATGCACCCATACAAATCGATTTAAGTGTATGGTTGGTGCTCTAAATTGCAATGTACATTATATATTGCTGTATATAAAAACTGGAGAGATGAGGAGGTATGTCAAATTGTTGAGAAAGGCATAAGATTTTCTTTCTTTGGATGAGAAATAGTTATAACTCTCATTTACCTTTGGTATCTTAATTAGCATGCACCTGAATGGATTGGTGCTGACCGTAACGTTTTTCTTCAACAATTTGTTTCTTGAATTAAGTGAATTGGGATAATTACTCCATTAGGAATTTTGAATTAGCTTATTCTAGGTTCAGTAGTGTAGTCTTCTGGATCGAGTACAAATTTGTTCAGTTTAGTTCAGGGACAATTAATTTTTGTCAAGTTTTCAAATAGTATTTAATAGTTGGGATCATTTCATTATATATGGCTACTAAAGTAAATAAAAATCTTAAATAATTTAAATAAGTAAAAAAACAAAGATAAAATTTGATATATAAAACGTTTTCAAAAGTAAACTCAAATGTTAGAATTACATTTTATTTTTGTATTTATTAATTGATAGGATTTCACCTCAAAGGATTTTTTTTTTTTTTTGTGTTAGATATAGTGGTATTGAATTTATCAATGCTCTAATTTATTCATATAAATTTTTTAAAAAGCAACCAAAAATCTATTAACGATATTTTTAATTAGCTATTAAAAAAAATATAGATACTATACTTGTTGGTGCAATATTTTAAACTATAAATAAAAAATTTATTATTTTTCTTTTCTATGGTTTTGTTTTTACCTCTTTCTTAATTTTAAAAATTGAAATTTTTACCTTACTATTTTATATTTAAGGTAGTCACATTTTAATTCTTTTCATCATCAATGCTATTAAATCTCTTTTCCATTTCTCAATCTTAGTAATAATGCTTAAATCACTCGTTTTCCTTTCTTTGTGGTTATTTTTAAAGAATTTATTTAACTTAAGGAATTAGGTGTTACACTTTATATGCATTGTATTTTACTTTTTTTTAACAGAATTTAATTTATCATTTTGATTTTTTTAGAACATTTCTTCTGCTAAAAATCTATATCTATATATAATATTAAAGTTAAATGATAAAAAAAAAAAAAAAAGTAAGGTAACATGTCTCATTGGACAGTATTATTATTTATCCCCTTTCCTCAGAATTTTGAACTTTTTTTTTTTAATTTTTTGATTAAGAAAAACATGTAATTTTTTTTTATTTCTTTCCTCATTAATTGTTGACATTTATTACATTTCTTCAAATATATCCCTCTTCTTCTCTTTCTTAAATATTCCTTTAAAAAAATAATATAATTTCCTCATTATTGTCATTTATTTTGTTTCCTTAAAATGCCTCTCTTGTCACCTTTTTTTTTTTCTCTAAATAAAATTATCTTAATATATTCATTATTAAAATTCCTTACATAATTATGAGTCTTAAATAAGGAAGAAAATCACGTAATAATATAGAATGTTAATATCGATGGAATAATAATTTAACCATTTTCTAAATTTTTATTTAGAATTCCTGTAAAATTTCTTCACTTCATTTCTCCAATCATAGAAATAATTATTATAGTACTCCCTCCATTCCATATTAATTGAATTTTTGAGGCATTTTTCATTTTTCAAATTAACTTAATTGTTCAATTTTCAAGACTATTTTTAAAATATTCTTCAAATTTTACCCTTCATTTGAATTTCAATGTGATGACTTCAATAAATTTGACAATAATTAATAAGGATAAAAATGAAAAATTATGTTCAATTTAGGCCAAACACATATTCAGCCCCTCTAACTTGTCTGCATTTTTCATTTTGACACTTTATCTTTGCCTTGTTACATTTTAACCCTTAAACTCCATTTTTTATGTACCATTTTAACACGAAGTACTATTTTTATGATTTCTTTATTTTTATATATATTCTTCAATTGCAACTTCTTATTTTAAATCGACATGTGTCATTTAATTTTAGTTAAAAAATTATTCTTTCTAAAAAATAATAATTTCTTTTTAAGAGTGTGATGTATTTTTGTGTGAAAAATAACCGACGAAATTGTGTTGGTTTTCTTTCTTTAAAATCATCGACAACCTAACAAAATCAGTCGAGTTTTAACATTGTTTACCTCAATTCTTGTTCCACTTCTTTGTGCAGTTCCCATCTCAATTTCTGTATACCACTGCCATATATCTCTCCTCCAATAGAACACTTGAAGAACTCCATCGAGTTCCTCCTAAGAGTTCCAGTTTTGTCAGAAAATATGCATGCCACCTACCCATAGAGATCAATGATTCGAGATTGACAGTTAAAAATACAGCATAAACTAGAGTCAAGGGTAAACAAGGACACATTACATTGCGAGCAAATTAATTTCACCATACTTCTAGTCACTGACTCAAAATTACCTGCCCAAGTTCCTCGTTCAAATTAGATGTCCTAGCCTGTGCAGGGGTGTTACTCTCAGCATGGTACATGTGTAAGTCATTGTTGATGTACTTTGTGGATTGAATAAACTTAAACATCTGTAAGTGAAAACCAGAGAAAAGATAAGAAAAAGAGAAAAAGATACTTCAAAATCAAAATCCTGCATAATACAACAAAAACTGTCATAAGATCCACCTCAACAGAGACATAGAGAGATGGGAATAGTCGGTGAATAGAGAGTGATTAAGGTGAACATGGTCAAAGCAGCAACCTGAGCACAAAACAAAAGAGTAATTAGAAACAAAAACCAAGAAAAGACAGAAAAAACACTGAGAAGGTTCGCAAGTCAAGAAAATCAAATAGTTACCACAAATCTATTGTCGGGATTGGATTGTGCATCTGAGCTGCTTTAAAACCATAAATAAAAATATTTCTTATTTATGAAGATACCACTGCAAAGATCCAAGCAACCTTTTCAACACTGATGGGAATATAAAGCAGTGTTCTAAATTAGCAGGTAGGTTGTAGAAACTAATCGAACCTGCATATAGCTCCCAATAGACACATGCTGAAGAGAACACTAAAAAGAGTTAAAATAAGCTTATCAAGTTTCTTCTCCAAGGAGCTTCTCTTGGAAGGTATCTTCATGGAATTCATCATAACCTGCAGTGAAAATGCAGTTGACAAGGTTCTGACAAAGACAGATGGAGGGTTGTCCCGGCTTATATCTGGTGGACAATAAGGAAGGAAAGGAATTCAAGATGTTTTGAGGGTAAAAATTGTGATCTACAGATGATCAAACTAAATTGCATTAAACTTTTTTGTTTCTGGTGTAAACAAATATACTCAGTATCACTCAATTATAGACATCCTAGGGTCTTGATAGAATTAGAGTCAGCTATATGTCTTTTTGATTTTGTTGTAAAATATGGTTTCAGTGCAACCCATGTACTGACTTGTCAATAAACACAAATGTTACCTTCTCAAAAAAAAAATGCAGTTGACAATTTGCTTAAAATATAAACCTAAGCAAAGGAAAACTCAGGTCACAAAGTAAAGCGATAAATATAACCCAATTGAATATTCATCGAAGACAGGATGTTCCTAAATGTTTACACAAAAATATCCATGAATAGACTAGAATTGTTACTGAACTACTTAATGGCATGAGTAACCTACTTCTTTAAATTATTTTTCAAGTATGGCCAGCAAAATGAACCTGCGCTCCCAAGAAGAAAAATAAAAGAGGGAGAAGGGCAGAGAAAGAGAGAGATAGTGTATATGAGTGTGTGGTAGCTTATAAGTTAAAATACAGAATTGATACCTTTGTTTCATGCCCTGTGAAAATGACAGCCCCAACAAGATACTGTGTGTTTCTCAGGCTGCAGCCCTGTAAAACAGAGATAATATCAAGAAGGAAAACACTAAGCAAAATTCAACAAGTATACTTTCTCTGCATCAGAGAAGAAGTATAGCAAAACAGCAGAGGAACTCCAAATGCAATGCACTGAACCACCAATAAGAATCAATAAACCATAAGTTTTCCATTTTGATAGTACTAATCACAGTCTTTGTAAGAACAGGAGAGAGAGAGAGAGAGAGAGAGAGAGAGAGAGAGAGAGAGAGAAACAAAAGAAGAAAAATAAAAGCATGGGAAAAGGCTAGGTACCCTTAATAGAAGTTGATTTGGACCGAGTGGCAAGGTTTGCTTTTGAGTTATCAGATTGCCAGCAAAAGCGTATAATGAGTTATTAGGTTGCTCACATTATACTTCTCCTGGAAAAAAGAAACATACAAGGGAACATCAGACAGAACATCCATCAAAAGGCATATTCGTGTGTATATCAGAATCAAAGAGTCAAGATTTCACTTAAGACGTAACGTAACGAGATCATTATGTGATATAAACGATAAACCAATAGCATATCTGTTGATAAGCATCTGCAGGATATCACAGATACTCAAGGTACCAATCTAAATATTATAACTTGTTTGTTTGCAGTAACATATATTTAAACATGAGTCTGTGTTGTCATCATGTGGACAGCATGTTTAACAATTGTTCAACTTTTAACACCAATGTCAGAAGATAAGTATCAACAGTGTATGACCTACCTACTGAACTTGCATGCTAAGTAAATAAAATTAAACCACTATTGGTGTTAAAAGTCTGTAACCAAGATAACATCAAAAGGCATGTTTCACTGATACTGATGGTTGTCGTTGATTCTACCTAATCTGATGCTTAGGAAACAGGAAAAGAAGGAGAAAGATAGATTGAAGGAATTCAGCATGCCTATTTCAGACGCTAAATTACAATAAAATGTTTGCAAATTTAGGATGATGGCATTTGGACATCAGAAACTTCACATACATGCATGATTGTGCAGAGACATTAGACTGAGCCGCAGCTGCACAGAAGACCAACCTGTAAATCCAGAAACTTTATCGGGAGTCACATAATCCCAGGTTTTCTCTAGTGCTTTTCTGATCTTTAAATTAGTTTCACCCTCCAAATTTGCTGTCTGCAGTAATTCATGTAGAAATAAAGAGAGAAGATGGTAGAGATTAGAGACCAGTGCATTCATTTATGAAGTAAAAAACTATTCCCTCCGAAATAAACTAGACCACACTAGTTTTTTTTTTAAACAAAAGGAAATTATAAAAGATCGTATTGATGCAGATCAAGTACAACCTCAATATAGCAGACCCCATCTGGGTTTGTGCTGGCAAGAAAAAGATCTGCTGGAAAGAACTCATCCTGCTTAACCTGCACAAGAATAGCCAACTTATACCACCTTAAACTCTTCATTGAAATAAAGAGTATTTCCTATATTTTGTCAAAATTTCACAAAACAAATTCTGTTAAGTACTGCAACTATTTCTGAGAAGCAGATTTAAATTCCTCCCCGTAAAATTTTTGCTTAAGAGAGAAAGAGTGGAGTGTGTTTTCCATTTGAAAATTCTCCATAATCATCTGAGAAGGTCTACCAAATTTAATGACGGCCAGATAGTCATATCCCTAAGGTGGGAGCTCACTGACTGAGCTGAACAAGCAGATTGGTGTCTGTCTATAACTCTACAGATTCAACCCCACAATAAAACTACTTCATTCATCATAAACCCAAAAACACAGCAAACTCAAAACATTTCAAATTCTAAACCCACATGCACCATTCTAAATCAACGCATTTGATCATAATAAACAAAAAAACAAAAACTTTTACAATAACTAAGAATAGGAAATAAAAAAAAAACCTAGAATTTGGCGAGAGCATTTGCATCACGATCATTACAAAACACGGTTCGATGACCAGGTGCTTGTGGTTGTAATTTACCAAGACGAATATTTTTAGAAGAAGCAATACGATTCGTCATCGCTGCATCTGCACCTCCCGCCGATCCAGATCCTCTCCATCCTCCCGGCATCCTTCTCTGATCTCGGCGGAACAAATATCTCTTCTCCGAACGAACACAAACGCTTTGATCTCCACCGGAAACCTACAGTCTTCGCCTTTATCATGATCACCGGACAGATTATTTTCCGTCTACAATTACTCCGATTTCGCCGGAACTACGTCGTCGTCGGTGCAATTCTTCTTCTTCGTCCTCCTCTTCTTCTTCGTATATTTTGAAATTGTGAATTAA
This sequence comes from Solanum pinnatisectum, assembly GCA_035578085.1. NCBI lineage: Eukaryota > Viridiplantae > Streptophyta > Magnoliopsida > Solanales > Solanaceae > Solanum > Solanum pinnatisectum. Next base: position 5,299,093 of record CM069080.1, on the reverse strand, counting down.
GTTGAAGGAAGTCGAAGAAGATGAGTTTTCAAAGATAGAATTTTTCATAAATTCAAACTTTTCTTCTTCTTCATAGGCTTCAAGGACTTCTCAACCATTTTTCTTTTTTCCCCATTTTCATAACCGTGTTGAAGAAGATATTTTTTGGGGAAAAAAACGAAAAAGGAAAGAAAAAGAAAAAAAGGAAATATTAATTGTTTTATGTATATTTTCTCAATTTTACCCATCCATTATATGAAAAGGAAGGACCATAAAATGATTGAAATGGTATTTAATTCGATTTGGTTCTTTCTTAATGTATAAATAAAGTGAATTGTAATATATTTTAAAAGTGATTAATTTAGTTTAAATCAAATAAATAAAAACAATTCTTATTAGGTCTATTAACTATTGATATGTGGACTTCACGTAAACTATTAAATTACAAAATAAAGATAATTTTTATATTGTTTAATCTGATTTTAAAATTTTAACTCTTTGAATATAGAGGAGAAGTTTGAAGAAAATTATAATTTTATAGTAGGCATTAAACTATGTAGGCATTGTATGATGGAAGATGGCAAGGTCTTGCTAAGAACCATACTAGTCATATTTTGAAATATATTAATAAGAATAATTTTGTTTCTATTGTCTATTAGATATTAGTTTTAATTTTTGCTTATTAGGTAAAATTTGATCAGAAGTTCATTGTAAATATCTTAAATTTCTATCTTATACGTAAACTTAATTGATATTACATATGAAATAATAGTAGCAAATTTTCCTATTTTTTGTTGAATTAATCAAATTTAATTTTTCTCATTCTATTTCGGAATATCCATTCACTCGAAACTGCTCCCTTCCTATTTCTATATGTCAGTACGTATAAGAAATGTAATTGAATTGAATTGAATTATTACAAGAACAAGAACAACAACAAGAACAACAACAAGAAGAAGAAGAAGAAGAAGAACAACAACAACAAGAACAACAAGAACAACAAGAACAACAACAACAACAAGAAGAATAATAACAATAACAATAACAATAACAATAACAATAACAATAACAATAACAATAAGAAGAATAACAATAACAATAACAATAACAATAACAATAACAATAACAACAACAATAACAATAACAATAACAATAACAATAACAATAACAATAATAATAATAACAATAACAATAAGAATAATAACAATAACAATAACAATAACAATAATAATAATAATATAGAAGCAAGGACTTGGGAAGGAACAATGACGTTTCCACTAACGTGCGCACAGGGTGCATTGTAACTGAAAGACCGTTGAAATTTTCTGGTACGTATTATTGGTTTTTTCTAATCGTAAACATCGTGTTAGTTAAGACTTAAGGTGTCGTCAATTTTCATTTCTAATTGATTTATATTCTAACAAATAAAGAAAAATATATTATTTTCTTCTAATATTTTTTATTAAATAACTACATAAGAAAAATTAAACAAATCAATTTAGATTTTAAATTATTAAAACATAATTAATAAGATTAGTTTAATAAATACTCTTTCGTTCAATTTTACTTATCACATTTTAACTTAGCACGCTCATTTAGAAAAAAAATTAAAAAATAAGTATTTAATGTCAAGAATAAAGTATTATAATACAAGTATTAGCTACAAAATGGCTTTAAAATGGCAACAACTCTTAAACATCGCAACCCTTTTCCATTTTTCAAAGTTGACTCACTAAAAACTAGAATTTTTGCCACCCTTTCACGCAATGCAATATATTATGATGAAGGTATGCATTATTCTAATTTTTCTAATGCTAAATGGCCATAAAATTTTGTCAAAAATTTAAAAAATCTTTAATATTTTTTTATTTTAAAATAAACTGATATTTTTTTTATTTTTTAATTAAAAGATATTAAAGTTAAAAAGGTAAAAATATTTAAAAAGGTAAAATAACATAGGTAAAATACCATCCTGGCCAAATTTCCTGGCCAAAAGGATTTTCCTTTTTTATATTTCATTTAGACATTCTAATATAATTTATCTCACTCGAACACATGATAAAATTCGTCTAAATTTTTATTTTTTTTGTGTGTGCGCCCTCAAGTGTTTCATTACATAAATAAGTTAATCATTTAAAATATATCACCTCCTTTATTATATGCAATAGCCTCAATAAATTGTAAAACCTCATACATGTTCTAATTGAGACTAATGTATATAATTTAGAAAATGACATTCTATGGGGTTAACCTAATAAAACCTGAGAGCAAGCGCAAAAGTTTATTCAAAATTTTGAATCAAAAAGTGTTTAATAGAACACCTTTATCTAAATAGAGTAATTGCCAAGTTTAGGGAGTTGTGGATGGTGTATTAAGCCATCTCACATTTTTTTTTTTTTCAACAATTTTTTTCTTCTTCTGAGTTTACCATATCTTCGCTAGAAACTTGAAGATCCAACAACTTGCAGGCATATCATTCATTTAGTATAAAGTATACCGTCTTAACTTGTGAACCATAGAAACACCTGATTTTCTCTATTTACAAGACTTGATGCTATCTACTAATGGTTTTTAGGATGGGACAGACCACTTTATTAAGCTAGTATATCTACAACTTCAGCATATTGATACACCCAATTCTGTACCTATTATTAAACAAGCACTTTCACAAGAATACTTATATGGTCCTTCTACAACAAGATAGACGAACAAAGTGGAAAACGTGGTTGTCTGTCTATCCACTGTACTAGACATTCAACAATTTTGTGCCTGATAAAGATACTGGATATAAGTTTTCAAAGAAACCTGTACTGGCCATGTGTTCTGGCAATCGCCAAAGGCATGAACCTCCCAATGATCTTATTATTAACCTTTTGATGCAGATTTATGTTGTTCTTTCAAATCCTCCACCAAGCTGCATATGCAACCAATCTGGTGATGTTCCCCTGGCATATTCCCTTGTAGGTTGTGAACTGATGCCATAGCATTTGTATCAAATGGCTGCTGTCCGAACTAGAAAAAAAATAAAACAATATGTCATTTGTTTCGTGTAAGAATTGATATGTGAGAAGGAAAACACTTCTCCAAGCACAAATCTTTGTGTTATCCCACTAATATTTTCCATTTTCAGCTCAAAGAATAGAACTCCTCCCCTTGCCTAGTTGTCTTTACAATTACTGACTTGGTTTTTCTTTACATCTTACTATTTTATCAGAAGCTAATATTCAATGCACTGCTCCCCCTGACCTTCTCTGATCCACACAAATTGGCAAAATCACATGGATAAAGCGATTTAAATAAAAGACATCCAGGATAAAGGACCAAATTCAAAGAACTGAGTACACCACCAGTCATTTTTTCAGAAAATGTTCATGGTCACAAATCTTTGTACCCCATAAACTTCAAACCAGTCCTAAACATATTCAGCTAAGTCTCAGAAATATATGGTAGCGATGAAAGATGTTTATCCCGCAAGTATTACTTCAAGGTGCTAATGACGAAACATTAAACAAGAACAGCTTAATGAATGCAGCACAATCAACTCATTTCCCCCAAGAACAAAAAGGTGGCCTGTTAAGTACTATAATCAAGGTTGCCAGGTACATAGTTATCCACCCATTTGCTGAAAAAGGACAGATGTCAAATTAGGCACAGAATCACCCCTACATGCAAGTAAGCAAGAAGGTAGGTGAGACTGCACTGAGTTGACGTTAGCCCGCTTCACAAAAAGAGTATGGAGCAGTTTAAGAAAGGATACACATGACTGTGGTCAATAGTCATTGATGTGTCCTAGTACAGAATGAACCACAGGACTGACTTCATACAAAACTTACGTCTTTAGATGGATATCCTTCTATGCTTGGCATTTTTGAATTAACCGCTTCAAGCTTCATCGATAAGAACTGCAGAATCAAGAACATGAATTACCACAAAATTCACACAATTATAACACTCCAACAGCAAACAAGACAGATGCTACTACATTTTTTTTGTTTTCCTGGGGGAGGGGAGGCAACATACCTCAACCTGGTGTTGGAATGATTGAATATAATTTATTATCTCATCAAGAACAAGAGCTTTGCACCCTTCGGGGTGGCCCAGTGGTTTGGGCTTGAGACTTCCATGTTGGAGGTCTCAAGTTCGAAACCCCTTGCCAGCGAAAGCAAGGGGTTTGCCTACTGGGTCGAGCTCGTCGCATCGGGATTGCCTAGTACGGGTTACCTCTCCTATGTGGTTTGCGAGTTATTGCATAGGAGCGGGGGTTTTAACTTGTGCGCACCCAAAGGTAGCGGCTGCGGGTTTCCCTTGTCATCAAAAAAAAAAGAACAAGAGCTTTGTCAACAACTGGTAACCAAAACAATCAAACTAGTTTCCCATCTCATTTCAACCAAAAACATTAATTCAGCTTTAGATGTTTATTACAATTATATTTTTCATGGGTAATTTTTTTTTTTATCAAGTAACAGTTTTATGATAGTAAAAAGGCCAACTTGGCTGTATACAAGTGATATACCAAAAGAGGAGAAGCCTACAAAATATGGTTCTCTACAAAAGACACTCAATCCTCTATACAAACAAAAACTAAGTGGGTATTCCAAAAGAAAATAAGGGATCAGAGATTACTCTTCATTTGAGCAAAGCTCATTTTGACCCCTTCAAAAGCTCTCTTATTCTTCTCTTCCCAAATGACCCACACCAAACCAAGAGGAATAACATTCCAAGCATTGTGCCTTCTTCTCCTTTTGTGTTGTATATCATGAACAAAGAAGTTTGAATCTCCACCTTCCCATCTACATAAATGTGGCGAAAGCCAGTTGCCTTTGAGACGTTTCTAGGTTCACTAGACTAGATACTGTAACCAAAGGAACACTATTGGTCTAAATTTTTTTATAAGCAGGAACATTTGTTGGTCTAGTTATGGATTGTTTGGTCAGTAATGTGATAACTCCCCAAAATGCCAGACTCATCATCAAGGTCATGGATGTAGCAATCAAGAGCTTTGAGTCAAGAAGCACAAAATATCAAATTGGGCTGACTGAGCTTTTCAATTAGGATGTAGCTAAAGGACATTAAGCTAATTATTTGTGTCTTGTGTAAATGTTAGGGATCGTTCGGTTGGAAACAAGTTATCCCAGGATAAGTTATCATGGGGTTAGCTATCCCGGGATAACTTATCCCACCATGTATATGGGATAACTTATCCCATCACTATGATATAAATGGTGGGATAAATTATCCCAAACATGGCAACCAAACAAGATAAAAACATTTTATCCCATCACTTTTTTCTTATCCTATCACTATTATTTTTAATCCCTCACACCAAACGAGCTGCTAGTATAAATAGTTTATCCTTGGGGTTTTGGTTCATTAGTTTTTGACCATGTGAAGATACTCCTTGTGAGTTTATGGAATTGTCCAAACCTCCTCATTGGACCCTCTTGAATTCTTCCCTAGTAAGAATCCATGTATGAGAATCAATTCCCATCTCGCTTGGATTATTAGTTTGTAACTGAATGATAAGTTGTTTTCATTATTTGCTTTAATCCTTTCTTTCTTTTTAATCTATTCCCCCTCCTTTCTAATTCCAATTGCATCTCCTCAATTCTATCTACTTTTGAATAGATTGTCTCAGTTTATACATTCTTACACTTATAAGCAACTAAAGAGCGTGGGCATGGAATATACAAAGAAATCCATGTGCTTTTGTTAAAGAAATTAGTTCAAACAAGGTCAAGTTTCAAGAAATTAACAAAAGTTGATAATTTTTGGACCAGACTGGTTCTTATTTGAATACGTCAACCAGAAAGGCAAGACATACAAGTTCCAGTGTTCCACCTAAATAATAACATGGGACAAGTGCTTTGCTTATGAACGACAAAATAAAATATAAGTTCCACCTAAAATTACATGGGTTGGCTTTACTTGTCAAAGTAAAATGCCTTGGTACAAGAGCTTTGCTTGACAAGTAATTCATCACTAAAATGCTAAAGCTAAATCTTCTCTAGAAAAATCGGTGTACTTGAAACATTATCGGTTGGAAGTTGGACTCTATCCTTCACTCAATTAGTACTTCCACAAAAACTGAAAGAAAAATTTGTGAGGCTTTGTCTGAAGTTCAGTATTGGGAGTAGGCTTTGCTAGTGAACCTAAAAACTATGTCATCTCGCCTAAAGGTGGGCACTCCCAAAGTTTTGATATCAGAGACAGAACGTATGTAATCAAGTACCATTAGAAAACAGAAAAAACAGCAGATGAAAATCAAGCACTTCGGATTTTAAACAGTGAAAAAAAAAGGAAGGTGCAATAGCGCACCTTATTACAACCAGGGACTATATTTTGGAGGAATTTCATCCTCTCGCTTATCTTCTCTCTCCAAGCCTGCAAAACAAAAAGTTTAATCAGCAAGACCATATTTTTCATCTATAACCAGCATTTCATATCATGTCAAAGCTGTTTCAACAACAAAGTCTAAAATTGACACTTGACTTAGAAGAGAATAAATTAGCCAAATTACTCTTTCTGCTAGACTGTGACTATCAGTAGCTTGACCCCTCCTTGCTCGCCACTTGACACTTGACTTAGAAGAGAATAAATTAGCCAAATTACTCTTTCTGCTAGACTGTGACTATCAGTAGCTTGACCCCTCCTTGCTCGCACGTGAATGTAATCTTTTGGTGGTTCAGCAAGGCTTTGCAGGTTGTTCTGCAGATTTCCCTGAATTGCCTTCCCCATCACCTCTAGATTCGCAATTCTCATTTGATCTTGTAACCTTCATCCGCTTACTAGCAGATTCAGTCTGCTCAAATCACCAAATTAATATTAGAAGTCAAAAATTAACAAGGCAGAAAAAATAACTTCTCACAACGCACGGTTCAATATGAGATATTCGATTCCACATCCAATCAACCAATTAATTTCAATCCCACACTAGTTAGAATCTGCAAATGGATCCTCCACATACACCATTCTGTTCGAACCCATTTCATCCCAATACTGACAAATACTTTGTACTTTGAATGAAGATTCCAGTTCTCTAAACTGGAGAATAATCAAACGTCTAATCCCCTCAAAAGTACTTCATAAACAAGAATTAGGGAGAATAATGAGAACAAACCAACAACAACGAAAAAAGAATCAACCAATCAATGTACTCTACCCGGCCTTCTCAAGTTATCTTCAGTTTTGCTTTATACTACTCTACTTATAGAGCTAGCTACTCAATCAGGAAAATAACATAAGCTCAAAAATAAAATTGCCTAGTATGACTTCATGGAAAATAAATATCAATCAACTGTACATTAGAATTTAACTTACATCACAGTAGTTTCTACAGCTAAATTAGTAGGAAAATGAGGTAATTCGGTGGAATACCAAGCTATAATATTTCACTAGCATTTAGGCAGTTAATACAGCAAATTAGTAGAAAATTGAGGTAAATTAGATAGAATACCAAGCTACAGTATAATTTACTAACACTAAGGCAGTTAATACAGCTAAATAGAAGAAAATTGAGGTAATTAGATAGAATACCGAGCTACAGTCTAATTTACTAACATTTAGGCAGTTAATACAGCTAAACAGAAAGCAAAATGAGGTAAACTAGATAATACCACGCCATTGCCGCTAGTGGAAACTCCTTTAGCTGATTCATCATCCTCGTTTCGCTTCCTAGCTGAACCACCACCACCGCCGCTGTAATTAGTTGTTCTCCGGTCTAGAACCATGGGATCATTATTCCGAATATCACTCACATTCTGCGGCGCCGCCGCCGTAGACGACGGAAAACTATACGGCTCTCGCCTTCACCTGCATTAATTGGAAACTGCCAGATCTCAGATAAATTAAACGGCGGAGACTGAAAACCTCCGGCATGGTTCATCATGGAAGCTTGTGGATCCATTTCAATACCCGATCCAAATCCGAAGCGAATGGTGAAGTATTAGGCATTCACGTAGGAAATGTGAATGAGAGAAGATATATATAGAAGCTCTGCGTGTACGAAAATGCAAGTTGTTGGTGCGTACTGTAGCAGCGGTGGATTCAGGATTTAGCATCTGTGGATGGCAAATAGACTTATTGATTAATGTGCCAGTTTTTTTCTTTAAAAAAAAGGTGGTTGGAGCCTTTTTTTTTTTTCTTAAAAAATGTCTGCAGCAAATTTCTAAAAAAATAGTGAATGGAATTGACATAACATTAACCGCCTAAAGTTGTCATCTCCTGTGTATGGCCAATTTTGTTTACTGAGTGCCACGCTTTATATTTATATAAATTTATATATATATCTATGTATATATAGAGTTTCTATCGAAATTCGGGGTGGTGTGGCACCCCACACCCATACATAGATCCGCCCATGACTGTACCTACTGGCGTATAATAGCGACCACCACCATTATAGAGAGAAGAAGAAGGAAGGGGAGACTTTTTGTGTAGTTGAAAAGAAATGACTTTGAATGAGGTATTTTCGGAGGGTCCACTTACGGCTTTTATTGTCTCCTCTTATAATTGTTTATACCATACTAGTTTGCCTACGTTATTAAAAATATTTATTTTGAAGTATCATTATTGTTTACGATGTTAGGGGTATATCAAGAAATTGAACAAGTAATAGAAGATGGGGAGGAGTATTGCACTTCTCCTTTGTATGTCTATCTCGACTCCGTATTATTCAATTATCACCGATCAGACTTCTTTTCCTCCCTAATAAATGCTCGTCTGATATAGGCTTATCATGCTTTACGCAGGCGGCATTTTTGGCTTGTAGTGTCTTTGTCCTCGTTTGTTATATGGGCGGATTGTTCTTCATTGTTATGTTATTTTTTAAGATATGTATTAAAGGATTAAATGTAGTTGAATGAAACAAAAAGGGTAGCGTTCGTGGAGGTGCTCCAGGATTACAATCTTGTTTAAGATCAAAATAAGTTTGAATTGTCAGCGGACTACTATCTTATCACTCTTGAGCAAACATCTTATCCATTGATCAATTAGTAAGAATTTATCGCTTCGAATCAGAACACTAAAAGAAAAGGGTTGTTTGTTATATTAAGAAAAAACTTGTTTCGTGGTGGAGTATTTAGTAATGCAGCAGCTCAGGAAGGGTTATATGTCTGAGGACAGGTTAAGGTTGAGCCTATTAAGCTTGATTCTCGTAAGATTGGGTGAGGAAATCATAACGAAACTTAAAAATTAGGCAGACTGATATTTGGGCTCACAAAAAAAGTTAATATTTCCATTTAAAGCTTGTTTAGAAGGACACTTGTAATTGAATTCAGTGTAATTGCAAAGGGATGATTATATACACTTATGTGTTTGATAATTTATATGTCAGTTTGATTAAGAGTCATTACCTAGTTAAATATTTATTAGTTTAAAATAAATTAACAATATACTTGAATAAAATCTTTTTATGGACAAGTAAATATATTTTAATGTATGATTAGTATATGTGTACATTGCAAGATGTTTTATGCACCATGATAATAAATATTATGACATAATTTATTCATATATAATATCATAATCTTGAATTAGGGTTAGATATACATATTATTCAACTTCATTGAATGGTAGCAATTAACATTCAAGTTTGAGATTGAACTTTCACGATTTACTTAATTGTCGTGCCTTTATCAATGGTGAAGTAAAATTTTTTATCAAAAAATTATAAAATATAAGAAAGTAAATATGTGAAAAAATATGAAATATAATATCTACTTTATATATATATAGTATTTTTCTTCTGTATAATTTTTCGTCGAAGGAGATTGAGACGAAAAAATGAAAAATACCAAACTTCTTGAATTGTCAAGAAATTAAGGTTAAGAGGTACCCAACGGCAAGGATTAGAGCCAATGATGCTGCTGTCAAGTAATAATCTAATTAAAGTATGTGGGTCTCATTTAATTTGTTAAAATTTGAGAGGGTCATCTTCTCATGTATTAATTTTTTGGGTTTGGTTTAGGCAGTAATTAAAAGATTAGTACTAATCATTATCATGAAAGGGAGGTTTAATTAACATTTTGCAATAACTAAATTTTCATTGACTAACGATTGTTATAATTAGAGGTGTTCACGGGTCGGTTTGGATCGGTTATTGATCAAAATCAAAACCAAACCAAATATAATATACATTTTTCAGTTTGGTGGTTATCGATTTCGGTTTGGTTTGATTCGGTTATTAACCATACACAAAAATAAAAGAAATAATTTATTCAAAATGTGAAAAAAGTGACAACAATCCATTCAAAATGAAAAATAGTTAGAATGATTTAAATTAATGAACTTTCAATCACTAAATTTACTATCAATAAAGCTTTAAAGTTCTCTATATTGACCTAAAAGGAAAAGATAATAACATTTTCAGTCTCATAAAGAATTGTCATAGATACTCATATACATGAAATCAATAAGATAAATGTTTTCATTTTGGGCATTTTTGCTTTCAATAAGTAAATTATAAAGAAAATTTAATGAAAATATATATAGATCTTTAAATTGTTTATAAAAATAATATATTAAGAATGTATAATAATAAAAATATATGTATATAATTTATCGGTACGGTTCGGTTATTTCTTCGACTTTTACAAATAAAACCATAATCAAACCAAATACTATCGGTTTTCAAAAATCTAAAACCAAATAACACTAAATCAAAAAAAAATCGGTTTTGTTTTATTGATTTGGTTCGATTTGGATCGATTTTTATCCAAATCGTGAACACCCCTAGTTATAATTATGATTACGTAGGTCTTACTTAGTGTACAAGTTATAGATAATGACAATTTTGGGTTAAATATAATTTGCTTAATTTTGTTTGATTTTCCATATTTGTTAATTTCTCCTTTTCAATGATTTCTCTTTGTTTGATTTTAAGTGGTTAGTTATTTGCTTATTACGTACTAATTAAGGTCACGTTATTCCTTGATAAAGTCCAAGTTAGTGTTGGAAAAATAAGATAATATCTCAAAAAGAAATGTTTTATAAATAAATTATTAGTTATTATATTAAACTTTATCATTATTTTTATTATATCTTTGAAGGTATGTTGTTATATTGTTTAATGGCCTAACCGTTTTTTGTCATTAATATATGATAATGCAAGACCTTTAATGGATTAATGGTGATTAATATTTTACCATATTTAATGTTGGAACGTTATTGTTTGAACTTTGAATTGATTTGAGTATATATGTACATATATATCTTCTGTTCCCAAGATACGGATAGAGATGAAAAGAACATATTTTTAAATAAGTTTTTCTTTCTACGTCGAGATATATTTTAGTGTCGGATTTTCTTTGATTAAATATTTGTTAATTTCTGGCTCCTAGTTTTATATTAAAAGAACTTGTTGAATCCTGGGGGATACACCTATACCGGGTGACATATTCTTAAGGACTGTGTCTCTCGACACTCCTCAAGCTATGAGAAGTTCCTACAAAAGTTCGTGATGAAGCATAAGGTTTGGTGAATTCAGTACAAGTGTTCATGATGAATGTATTTTCCGTAAGAACTTACAATAATCTTAAGGATATTTTGGTATACTTTATTCCTATGAAAATACTATTTATAAAATCGTTAGTGCTCTTTTATCTCTCAAAAATGTAATGCTGAAGAGATTTTTAATTGTTTGTGTGTGGACGTTAAAATGAGTGGTTGCAAAATTCTAACAAAGTTGAATGTTTGAAGTATGACTTTTAAGTTATTTTGGATCTTTGTTACTGATGAAGACAACATAGGAACTCAGGAGGTCAATTGAATTCTTCATACTAATAAGATATTTGATGATGTTATATGTCTATATTATAATAGATATTTGTGTGACAAATTAAAGGCATCATGTCCTTAATATAGAAGAAGATTTGGATAATGATAATCCCGCTAAGTAAATGTAAAATTATATAAGCGGATGATATAAATTGTTGTGGTCATTTCTCAAGCGAATCTTATGGCTAATATGTGAAAGTGAGAATTGGGTGTCAGATTTTTTGTGTTCTTCAATACATTTATACTAACTAAAATTATTGTGTCCTACACCCAATTTCTCTTGTCAATACTCTAGTCAAGTCAACAATTTCGCTTGTTAAAAAAGATTGATTTGATATAATTAAATTCATGCTTTTTAGTACAAAAATTAATTATTTAAAACTTCTATATAAACCTTAAATTGCAATTTTCAACTTATGACTAATCTCAAACTTCTTTAATTGACACTTGCCTAACTTTTTTGTCTCATCTTCTACCTCATGAACTCCAAAAAAAATTAGCCCCATTAGATATTTTTATCAAATTAATTAATAAAAAAAAGAAAATTTAAAAAGTAAATAAACGCAAAATATGTGATACTTTAGTCGAGATTATTTTTTTTGGTTAAGAACAAAAGTAAAGTTTTCATAATATATTGATAAAATAACCTAAAATCTAAGGTAATAAAGTAAAAATTGAATGACTATTCCTAAAATCTATATCTTTTTGTAATGAAACTAAGTTATAATATGACACATAAAATAATAACTTGTTATAATAAGTCAAAACACACTAATTAGTTATGAAATCCAAAGAGAAAACGAAGGGGAGTAAGTTGAAAAAATGAAGATAAAAAGAAGATTTTTTTTTTAAAAAAAATAGAGTATAATTTAATTTGAAAAAAAGAAAAGAAATATATGACAAAGAACATTGACTAACACAGAAAAAAGACAAAAATAATAAATTTCTATTTCAAACAATCGCCCAATAAATGAGAGTGCTATATATATATTTATTTATTTATTTATTTTTATTTTGATATTGTCATTTAATTCATACGTATGATTTATTTTTTTCTTTATGTGTATCCATTTCACAATAATTTCAAATATATAATATTTAAAATTTCACATAATAGATAAAGTTTAAATAAGTCTAACTTGAATTGCAATTATACATATCATAAGATCAAACAAAAATATCTGAAAATTAACAAAAACTAATTGAGACATTATTTTACTATAATTGCATATGTAAAATAAATATACATACATAATCTTTATAACAAGACATACATATTAAATAACGATATCAAAATAGATCTTTTATCTCATAAAAAAAAAAACTTGGACCCTTCGTTTAGGGTATTGTAGTATAAACAATTGTCCACATACAATTTGACCTCGCAAGATATTAGCCACATGGTCACATAATACAAAATTAAATTTAGGACCGTCAGATTTTAAAGAATTCTATAGTTCAGGAGCGAAACTAATAAGAACAGAGAAATTCAAATTTCTTTTATAAAAATAAAATATTATTTATGTATATTGCAAAGATTGAGTCTTTTTAGATTTTTTTGTGTAATTTATTTTTTGTTGGTGAAAATTCTGAGTCTACCATTAAAACGATAAAAGATTCTAACATGATTCATAGCTAAGAATAACAACAATCATTATAATACCGGTCGTTTGATTGGAAACAAGTTATCCCAGGATAACTTATCATGGAGTTAGCTATCCCGGGATAACTTATCCCATCACTATGATATAAATGGTGGGATAAATTATTCCAAACATGGCAACCAAACAAGATAAAAACATTTTATCCCATCACTATTTTCTTATCCCATCACTATTATTTTTAATTCCTCACACTAAACGAGCTTTGATGTTCCAAATATAATGGGAGTAGACCTGTGCAAAAATCGGGTCAAACCATTAATTCGAACCATTTTCGATTTATTGGGCTAACGGGTCAAAATATTGGATAATTGATTTGGGGCTCGGTTCAGTAATTTATTTTATTGAATTAACGGTTCAGGGGTCGGGTTGGGAAGGCAAAATCTCGAGGTACCCGATACCCCGATAAGCTATATTTTATTTCTAAATTTTCTAATTTCACAATTCTCAGTTAGGGACTTAGGGGTCGTTTGGTTTGAATTTAAGTTATACTGGGATAAGTTATGTTGGGATAAGTTATGCTGGAATTAGTTATACTAGGACTAGTTATCCTGGCCTTGTTTCTTATTGATTGTTTGGTTTGTTGTACTAAAAATAATAATCATTGCATACTTCCTAAAAATAAGTGGTTTGATTACAAAAATACCCTCTCTTTTTTAGCTTTTTTGTATATATTTTTTTAGTAGAATTTTAGTTATTCATTCTTAAAAACAAATCTCCACCTTATTTAACTTAATTATTTTTATGTATGAATTCCCATGAATATTCTTTGTGTTCAATTATGTGTCAATTACGAAGGTATCAATACTCCACGGATTTTCCATCCAAAATCACTATATTTGTATGACAGTACCATATGTCCAAGTCCAACAAATGATAAACTTCAACACAATTTGTTTGGGGGTTGGAAGGGAAGAGGGGACTTGATCAAGTAAACTTGTGTAAACAAAAGTTGAAACACTAGAGAGAGCCGCTCATTTCCCATCTTAATAGTAGTGTATATATTAGGTGACTGACCTTTTCTTCACAACGAGCTAGCAGAAGCACGAATAGACAAAGTTATTTTTTTTTAGACGTAGTAAGATATGTAATCAGCTGAAGAAGTAGAGGAACCAAAAATATCAGCATGGACTAGTATTTGAAGGATAGTTTTGTCATTTAATAAATTTATTCCATGACAAATAATGATGGGATTATTATACCACCCATTGGGAGGGATAACTTATTCCGGTACTATTTATTAATTCCGGGATAAGTTATTCCAAACTTCCCAATCAAACACTAAATTAAGTGCCACTAAATATTTATCTCATGACTATTCGTGTTTATCCTTCACACCAAACTACTCCTTAGGTTTTTAATTTTTAGGACCAAGGTTAGAGAACTTTTCATTCTCGCCGCTCCTCTCGTTTCTCCAAATTCCAAACTCCGGCGAGGCGACGACTAGTCACTCAGGTGTCCGGCGAGGCGACGACAACTCCAGCTACTCAGGCGAGGACGCAAGGTAACGGCTAACGATGACACCTCAAGCCTGCAATTCTTTTATTCGTTCCATTTATCATCATGTATGTCTATTTTCATGATTCAAACGAAGGAACAGAATATTGGCGTGTTAGTCGAGCTTCAGTTACTCTGAAGAAGTGCATATTGATGCGTACTTTTGGTGTATCTTCTGATAGTGTCTCTTCTCTATGCTATACCAGTTTGTTCTCTAGTCGGATTGAGATATGAATTCAGTGCATTTGTGTACTATATTCTGGTCTAATGGATGATTTTCGCGATGGTGGAGTTCATTTGTAGCAGCCTGTGTTGAAAAGTTTATTTAAGTGTTGAGTGTTGACTGTTGTGGGCTTGTGGCTGTTGGCAGTTGGCTTGTTGTTGACTTGTTGTTGTGAGATTGTTTCTATAAACTGTTTATATATTTTTAATGGCAAAACTAAGTTGGTTCTTGGTGGAAGATTCAGTAATTTTAAGCATAGTTTTTGGTTGATGGTGATGAGATTGTAATTTACCAGTTCTATGTAAAACGTGTCCGAAAAATGGTTCATCAAATAATACCAGCCTTTCTTTCCATTGAGTTTTATATTTTGCACTGAGTTGGTTAATGTTGAGCTTGCCATTCGGCATCCAGGGTATTGGGTGCTTATGCAGATTTGGTGTTAATTAGTTTAATTACATTGTCTTCAATTCTTCATGTGATTTTTGATTTTAAAAAATTGTGTGATATGTTAACGGTTAACCCGATCACTGAACCGATAAGGGTCGATAACCGATAATTTAATGGTGGGGTTCTTGATAATTGTTTTGGTGGGGTCTTGTAATAGGTTGGTTATCTATCTTTTTCTTTGTAGTGATAAAATAAAAATCAAATCTTTATTCTTTTTTTCTTTATGTTGCTTGTGTTTGCACGTTTGTAGATATTGTTTATTGTTAAAAAATTCAATTTTTTTGGATTATTATAATAAGTTCTTGATACCCTTTTGACATGGTGAATGGTTGTTGTTTGAGAAGAAAACAATGGATATTTGGTGGCCCAAATGGTGGTTAAGTCCAAAAAAATATTCACTTTTTCATGTTTTTTCATTTTTCTTTTTGTTAAAGATTCTTGATACCCTTTTGCAATATGATATGGTGAGTAAATTGGATTTTCATGTTTGAGAGGAAAGACTTGATTTTTATGTGGAAATGGTTTGTGAAAGCTATAATTTTGTAGTCAGTTGTTTCCTTTTTAGATAGAAAATTTCATACTTGTGACCAATCTAGAGGTAGGGTAAGGTTTGCGTGTACTTTACCGTTTTCAGACCCCACTTTGTAGGACTACACCGTATATGTTGTTGTTGTTTGTGATATATTCTGATTGTTCATACATTTGTTTTCAAGTATTTAGGGAATTTTGTGAGTAAAGTTTCTCTTTGTGCTTTCCTAGGATGCAGACAGATATGTATATGACAAACATAAGTTCCCTGTGTCTGGGGATATGGTCCCCATGGCAGTGGAGGAGCTATTTTGCTGATTTTCTCTTCTCTACTTCCATTGATGCAGACAATGAATTTGGGATGTGTTAATCTGTTGTAACAATTTAAAAGATTGAATCTTTTATGTTTGTTATGCTTTATTTAAGCTGGGGTCTATCGAAAACAACCTCTCTATCTCTACAAGGTAGGGGTAAGGTTTGCATACACTCTAACTTTACATTGGTATGTTGTCGTTGTAATCTTCCTCTTTTTTGTGTCCCTTTCTTCTTTGGATAGGATTATTGGAGCCTTACCAAGTTGGCAGTTCTTTCACCAGAAAGGGTCTTATCTAGTGGATTCAAGATGTATATGGTTGAAAGCAAAGGTGGTGCTATAGCTTGTATGCTATTTTCCATGTTATTGTTAGGGACATGGCCAGCTCTACTGACTTTACTCGAAAGGCGAGGCCGTTTTCCTCAACATACTTATCTTGATTATACCATTACCAATCTGTTGGCTGCTGTGATCATTGCTTTAACCCTTGGTCAGTTTGGGCCAAGCACACCAGAAATGCCTAATTTTCTCACTCAACTCTCTCAGGTTAGTGCCCTTCAAAGCCAATATACCAACTGTATTTTTTAGGACAATGTTTCTTGTATTTGATTTAATGCATTGTTCAATTGGAAAATGGTTAAGGGGAGCCTTGGCGTAAATGGTTAAGTTGTTGTCATGTGTCTAGGAGATCACGTGTTCGAGCTGTGGAAACAATCTCTTGCAGAAATGCAGGGTAAGACTGTGTACAATAGACCCTTGTGGTCTGCCTTCCCCAGACCCCGTGCATAAAGGAAGCTTATTTCACCGGGCTACGATGGAAAATGGAATATATACAGGCACCTTTTTGACACGATAAAAAGTAAAAAAGCAAATTAGATTACTATTCTCTTCGAAGATAGCATATACTTCTGATTGATATGTAGCACTAACTTATACTCCTATTACTTCTTAATAGAGATATATATGAGCTTTTATCAATGAACATTGCAGGATAATTGGCCCAGTGTCTTGTTTGCAATGGCTGGAGGGATGGTCCTCAGCCTTGGGAACCTCTCAACTCAATATGCTTTTGCTTTCCTTGGTTTGTCAGTCACCGAAGTTGTCTCTGCCAGCATTACAGGTGTTATAGGTATCATTTTAACTTCAGCAACTTCTATTTTCCTGAAGCCGGTACAAGGTGTTGGAAAGATGACATGTGCTATTCCCTTTGTTATGACAGGAACAACCTTGAATTATTGCCTTGACGGCAAAATTTACAAAGCTGAAATTATGTTTTTTGGAGTTGCATGCTTCTTGGTTGTTGTTTCTTTAGGCTCTGCTGTTCATTCATTCAACAACGCTGATAACAAAACCAAGCTTGGTAATTATTCAAATGACTGTAGAGACAGAGTCAGGTATGCATCAGTACGCTATCATACTTCCCCTTGTTAATTCTTACAATGTTTATGGTTTCCTTTCTTCTGATCATTTCAAGGAAATCGACCTTTTTTTGGGGAAGTTAATTCTTACAATATTTATGGTTTCCTTTCTTCTGATCATTTCAAGGAAATCGACCTTTTTGGCTTTAGGTTGCCGTAATGATGTCATGTATATGTGTAGAGCTAGATGACTTGCATGTGCTGAACTAATACAATTCCTCATCTCTTTGTGTGTCTTCTCATGTTCCTCTAGTTATAAGAGTAAAGTGCAGGATATAATTATATATACTAAAACTCTGTCAGGCATATATAGGTGTCTACGCTGTTATAGAACTTGATCAACGATCGCAGAAAATTGATGTCCAACTTAATTGCATATTTGCAGGACTAATGGAGTTACTTCCTTCAGACCAACAAATTTTAATCAAGGTACTGTGAGCTTGAGCATATAAAATATGATTCCCATATCTGAGATTGATTTATAACATTTCACAATACTGAATATCCGATCAGGTGGTACAAATGGTCTGGAGGATGGAGATGCTTCTGAGAAGGCAAAATTTGGGACTGCGGCTTTCCTTATAGAACTCGAGAACACGAGATCAATCAAGGTCGGAATTTCACTTATTGCATTTTCATGCTCTACTTCACCATTAGATTTGAGCTTACTGTGGAAATTTTTGAGAGGATCTATTCAAAGAATGACTTACAAATCCACTACACCTCACTCTTAAACAAAGTTGGATGTCATCTATAAGAACCCTCTCTGGCAATTCTGCTCTATTTGGGTCCAACCCCTTACGATACTGCTTCCGTGCTTTGTTTGTTTTTTCCGTGAGGGCAAACTAAGGGTAGTCTAAAATAGTGATTCTCCAAATCTCACACTTATCACTTTACTTGCCTATAAGTCTCTAACTAGACTAAGAAGATTCTTGGCAAACGCGAATTTAGTTTGGTTGTAAGTGTAACAAACCACAACAGAATAACTTACTAATGTTTTTGTGAAGCATATTGTAGTTACATCCTAATTGTTAAATTCGTGTATGCTTGCAGGTTCTCGGGAAGGGAACGCTCATTGGTATGAAAATAACATTCTTTGCTGGGATTTGCTTCTCTATGTTCTCGCGTGCGTTCAACCTAGCCACAAATGATCAATGGCATACTCTCAAAGATGGAGTTCCACACTTGACCGTCTATACAGCATTTTTCTACTTCTCATCCTTTTGTTTCGTAATTGCCATGGTTTTGAACCTCACCTTCTTGTACTACCCTATACTAAATGCACCCAAGTCATCGGTCAAGGCTTATCTGAACGACTGGAATGGCAGAGGTTGGGCCCTTTTGGCTGGACTTGTGTGTGGCTTTGGTAATGGTCTCCAATTCATGGGGGGTCAAGCAGCTGGATACGCAGCTGCAGACGCTGTTCAGGTTCGTGCATTTATCAGCCAATTATACTTTTACTATACATCAACTATGCCTCATTTCGTTGACTATATGAATCCACTATGACATAAGGAACCTTCCTCCGTTATCTAAGTTCATTACCTCTCTGCAAAACTCTTATAACGGAGTCAAAAAATTGTTGATGTTAGAGTAATCTTCCCTTTGGACTAGTTACGACACTATTTCCTTTTAAGTTTTATTCCCAAAAAATGACATCTTTCTATATTTGGAAACAATTTAACTTCAAACGTCCTATTTTACCAATGACATGGCTTCACAGACACACAAACATGATATCATGACATGTTTAAGACCATAAGTTTCCGTAGATTTCTTTCTTTCTTTCTTAAAATCCGTGCTCAGTCAAATAGATTCACATAAAATGAACCATAAAGATTATCTATTATCGGATTGATTACTCGTATATTGTTCTCTATATTGAACACACTTCATCATTTAAATATATGTCAAATTTCAGGCATTGCCCCTTGTTAGCACATTTTGGGGGGTGATTTTGTTTGGAGAATACAGAAGATCATCAAGGATGACATATGCACTTCTTGCAGGCATGTTGTTAATGTTTACAGCAGCTGTTGCAATTCTCATGGCATCATCAGGGCATCGCAAATAGCGCGATGTAGCGTAGTTGTAAGAATATGATCTTCTGTACATATTATGTTTACCTTTGTTGTCGCGACCCCTAAAATTAGGGAGAAAGAATTTAATCGGAGAAAAGAGGAGGATTAATTTTAGTAACTCCTCTCATTTTTATGATGGTATTTGACTCAACAGAGAGTTAGAAGAATGTTCATTTGGCTTGTGTATTTTTGAATGTATTTAAAGTGCGAGTCCATGAAAATATTTGTGTCAAGTTCAGTTCTGTGATAGTAATATATATATCAACATTTTAAGCTGCAAAACTGTAGCAAAATGAGGATTCATGATGGACTGACAACGAGCGTAAAATTAGTTAATTTGTAAAGAATTCTTACTATACGTATTGATTTTAAATGAAATGACATTGAGTAATTTGTCTTTATATTTGTGGATAAGTTCAAAATAGTCCTTCAAGTATACACTAAATATTTAGCAGTTTATAATTGTTAGATTTGATGAAAGCAATGATCTTTTTTTGAACCATAAATGTCTTTTTTCTTTATCAAATCATAAAAAAGGAACAAAAAAAACTACACTAGATCAAAAAGATATTAAAAATATCACACATTACACCTTCAAAAAAGTTGCATCAAACTCTAAAACACCAACAACAATAATATATACCGTATAATTTGACAAAGTCTCGATACAAAATTTTAGAAATAAATAAAAAATAACAGATACTACAAAAATTGTACCTTTAAATGTGAATTCCTATTAATTTCCTTTGTTTTTATAGTAGTTCTTGTTTCGATAAATATTTAAGTATTAAAAATACTTTTAAACTTGATGCAAATTATTAGTTTACTGCCCTTAAAAATATCTTACTTTTTGAGATTTTAGGAGTGTATTTCGCTCATAATATCGAGATTTAAGCATTAAAGGACTAAAATTATTAAATACATACTTAAAAGGACTGTTTTTGAACTACCATCAAGCTTTCTGAAGCCGCCGGTGAACCAAGCAGCCGCCATAAGCACATACAGATCGGCAAAATCATCGGAAAAACACTCCGGTGAGTCAATTCTCTGTTTCTCAGTAATTTATTTTCTAATTTTGCTCTTCTGCTGATGAAAAATGAAGTTTAATGAACAATAATCCGGTTTTACACCTGAAAAATCAGGTTTCAATTCGATTTCTCATTTTTAGTTGTAAAGATTCAAACTTTTGTGAGTGAATCCAAAATCTATGGCCAAATGCTAACTAAGTGATAGTTCACAACATGTTCAACAAAATGTCCAACTGAACTAGAATTTTTGATTGAAATAAGTCATTATTTAAATCAATTCACCAAAATACTATATTTTTTTAAAATTTTACAAAACTAGAATAAACGTATTTGGCAATAACGTTTTATATATTATTTTATTAAAAAAATCAATGACAAAAAGACAAATATCTGTAGAGTAAACAGACATAAAACGTAACCGTCAAACTCGTTTTATTAATTCGTTACTCACAGTCACGTTTTAAGGCTAAAAGAAATTTGCTACAGTCATTTTATTCATATTTTAAAAATTAAAAAATTAAAAATTTATTAAATTATCTATCTTAATTATTAAATTAGGTTAGAGTTAATAAAATTACTTTTTCGTATCTTGATTTCTTAAAAAGCAATAATTTTTTTAATTAAACCGATTCTTATTTTGAAACGGACGAAATATTGTATTAACTATTATAGTAAGTATTTTTTTCTGGTGCTTTTGATTTGATAAAGATTTGACAAGCGGCCTATTTGCCTTTAATTTACCTGACGAGTAATAATGTTTGATTTGAAAATCTCAACTACCAAAAAGGTCAAAGTTTAAATAAATTACATCATTTATTGTGTGGTATAAAAGTATAACATTAATCATTTATTGAGCTCTATTTGCATTTTGTTTCAGATAAATTTAAATTAGATAATATCTCAGTAGGAATTCATTTAATTGATGTTAACTTTTTAAGATTAAAATGTACTCTCTTTATTTATTTTTATTTATCAATTTTGAATTTTACATGATTCTTAAAAAATAATAATTAGTATGAATATTTATCATAACGTTCATATTAATTGTCTTAAAATTTGAACAATAAATAAAAATGAACTATTAGTGACGTCATGGGGAGTGATTCGCTTATATCTCCACAATCCGAACGTTTTGCCGGACCATTCAATCAATGGATCGAAGGATGATATGTACAAAGGACAAGGACATAATCAAAGCAAGTTGATGAGTTGTGCTTACTAGAAATTCCTCATTGAAGACTGAAAATTATAATGATCTAGCTTTTTACTTTATTTTCATATCCACATGCATATCAAGATACTATTTCCTTTATGTAGTTTGACCCTCTCCCTTCCTTCCTTTTCAATTTCCATTTTTTGGGCTTCTAATTAATAATTTATAAAATCAAAATATCACTATTACGACTCTATGCTAATACTAAGTATAGATACAAGACATCAACTTATAATTAATTTAATAAAATATGAAACTTGAAATGAAATGAAATGACGACAATCGATTATTTAAGGAAAAGAGGTATAAAAAATAATATTAGTAATTTTGATAATAAAATTAATAAATTTTAGAAGATATATAGTCGTAGTAGTAAAAATAGTTGTGAAAAAAAAGATAATTTGATACATTATTAATTTAGAAGCTCGAAACAATGAAATAGAAGAAAGGAGGATCAAAATTGGGTGTCAACACACGTCATATAAATTGAGATGGAAAAGTAATTAGTGATGCAAGAATGAAGTCGGAAGCTGGGTAAGCTAGTACTGAGTGCTTGAGGTCTATACTTTCTCAAATCTAAAGGTGAATTCGCAGGAGAAAAGTGATATTTGAAGATATGATGTCATCTTTGTAACAAATGAAGATATATAAAAAAAGCAAAATGAATTAAACTTGAACTAAAAATGTATTACATACATATTAAAGTTGAATTAGAATAGAATTAAACATGAATACAAAATGTAGCAAACGAAAGAACATTCTATGATCTAACTAAAATTTGTATGAATAATGAATTAAACAAGTAATCCAACCGTAACAAATCAACCAATAACCAGCAAAATGAATTAAACTTGTATTAAAAGTGTATTACACAAATATTAACGTTGAATTAGAAGAGAGAATTAAGCATGAATAAAAAAAACATAACTAATAAATCAATCAATGATCTATAGAGTGAATTAAACGTATATTAATAATGAATTAAACAAGTGATACAATAGTAACAAATCAACAAATAAACTGCAAAATGAATTAAACTTGTATTAAAAGTGTATTACACAAATATTAAAGTTGAATTAGAAGAAAGAATTGCATGAATAAAAAATGTAACTAATAAAAGACTACATTGATCTATAGAGTGAATTAAACGTGTATCAATAATGAATTAAACAAGTAATCCAATATTAACAAATCAATCAATAAACTACAAAATGAATTAAATTTACATTAAAAGTGTATTACATAATATTAAAGTTGAATTAGAAGAGTGAATTAAGAATGATTGGAAAATGTAACTAACGAAAGACAAGAGATCTATATATAGATTGAATTAAACTTGTATTATTATGAATAAAACATGTATTATATGTGTCTTATAAATTTTTTTTATTTGTATCACTACGAACGTGAGTAATGTTGCAATATGTATTAAAAATGTATTGTTCGCGAATAAAATTTATATTATATGTGTCTTGTAAATTATTTTGATTTATATCACTAAAAAAAATGAGCGACAAATGCAATAAGTATTAAAAATGTATTGTGTATGTCTTATAAATGTATTATTAGTGTGTTACCTAAATTATTTTTGGTGGTATCACCACGAAAGGAGTGAAGTGTGCAATATATATTATAAATGTACTATTCATAATAAAACATGTACTATATATATCTTATAAATTATTTTGATTTGTATCACTAAAAAAAGAGCGATGTTTGCAATATGTATTGTGCCTATGCTATAAATGTATTATGTCTATGTTATAAATGTGTTGCTTAAATTATTTTAGTTGATATCACTAAAAAGGGAGTAAAGTTTGCAATATGTCTTATAAATGTATTATTCATAATTTTAATACAAGTTTAATACAATTATGAAACATATCTAATACAGCTTTAATGTAATTGCAATACAGTTCCGTAAACTTCACCTTTTTCGAGTTTTAATCTAATATTTCTCATAAAATCAATTGTATAAACTTAACCAAACCTTCTTATAATCGAAATAGAAACTCCAAACGACATTTTCAATTATTTGTAGGAACAACCTATCCAAACTACAAATTCGTAAAATTCAAATAATGAATTCAAAATTTGAAGCTTTATAATAACCATCAATGGTGAACTCTTGCTACTGTAATTTTAGAGATTTCAAATTTCTACTTGAAAACATAATTTTGTACAAATTTTCGGTCTTTCTATGCCTCTTCTCGTCGTGTTTTTGGAAAAAAGAAGAAGTGAAACATGGGCAAAAATTGATTTAAGGATAGTTATTTAAATGAAAATTTCAAAGAAAAAGAAGAATAAAAGGAAGAAGAAGAGGAGAAAGATAAAGAATGACAGAGAAAGAGGCGAAGAAGAAGAAAAACAAAAAGAAGAAGAGGAAGAGAAAAAAGGGCACAGAAAGAGGCGATGCGATGGTACTTTTTTTTATTCCAAAAAAATTGTTGTATTTAGTTAGAAAAATTATGTTGTCATAGATGGTAAATATTTTCTTGATATAACATTTTTATGTGATTTACCCTTAAATAATTTATAAAATCAAAATATCACTATTATGACTCTATGCTAATATTAAATATAGATACAAGATATCGACTTATAACTAATTTAATAAAATATGAAACTTGAAATGAAATGAAATGACGACAATCAATTATTTAAGGAAAAGAGGTATAAAAAATAATATTAGTAATTTTGATAATAAAATTAATAAATTTTAGAAGATATATAGTCGTAGTAGTGAAAATAGTTGTGAAAAAAAGAAGATAATTTGATACATTATTAATTTAGAATCTCGAAACAATGAAATAGAAGAAAGGAGGATCAAAATTGGGTGTCAACACACGTCATATAAATCGAGACGGAAAAGTAATTAGTGATGCAAGAATGAAGTCGGAAGCTGGGTAAGCTAGTACTGAGTGCTTGAGGGGTTGCACCAAGCCGTTAAACTTGTAATTTAAATAACTTAAGTTTGTAATTTTAAAAAAATAAATAAAAATAGGGATAAAACAATGACACAAATGACAAATTTAAAAAATATGAATCCAATTTATTTAAATTGGGCAGGGGCAGGGGGCAGCAGACCCTAAATAATAGGCCCAGAGAAAACTGAAAAAAAAAAAAAAAAAAAAACAGCCAGGTTGCCTTCTTCTTCTTCTCCAAATATGTCACCTTCTTTCTTTCCCAAAATGCAAGGACAGTAATGGAGCTTCAGGGGCTCCGCCGCACCTCTTTTTAAGCTTTCCTTGAAAATTAACAGCCAGCTTCCGTCTCCAAATTCATTATAACGAATCAGCTTTTTGTTGATTCAAAAAGAGAAATTTAATTCTCTATCCGTTTTCCCCCCAATTTCGAAGCCCTAAACCCCTTTATATAATGGTGTGGATACAGAGGACAGTAAGAATAGAAGAGATTAGGAACGATTCAAATTTTGTAAAACTTCAATATCTATCTATGGAAGGATTTGAGTCATACCATACCCCACCAACCACTCTTCCACATATATCATTCTCTCCATCTGCCAATGAATTTGTTTCAAAACCGTATCTAGAGAGGTTGATCTCTCTAGAGACTAGAATGTTTAGTCAAATGGATTGCTTCGCCAAAGTTGGTAAAGAAATCGACTTTCAACTCGAAAAAAAGCATGGAAATACGATATTTATTATTTTGTTTGGATCAATATTTTCTGTCTTCAAAAAGAATTGCCTAGTTTCTTTGTTAATGGTCGCACTGGTAGTGTATTCTACGTTGTTGATTTTCAAACGTTTGTCGCGTTCCGTCTCACATGAATTGAAGAACCTTACCAACATTAAAATGGATCTACTAAAAGGACATACGGAGTTGGTAAAGGAGGCTGCAATGCTGATGGAATATGTTGACGTGGCCATTGGTGTGCCAGACACGACCGAACCTCCGACAATAAGGATGAATGTGTATGTCCGGCGGCTTCAGACTATAGTAAACTCAAACTATCACGAGGGATACCTTCATCCAACCAATATGAGCGGCATGTATATAATTTCTGTTGTTGTACAAATATGTTTGGTATTTTGTATTACTTACCTTGGACGCTGCTCCAAGCAATGAGGCTGAAGCTTTCTCTTGTTTATTTTTTTTTTGTTGTTGTATTTGACAAGTTGTGTTTGTTTTTTAGTATGTTTATGTTTTTTTCACATAGTTGAAGGGGGATGAACTTCATTCCAGAATACATCTGAAAAAGTTATTTGTTTCTCTATTATTTAAATGTATCAGCTTCATTGTGAATCAGCTATCAAATTTTGTTATATAGAGTTTCCTTACGCTTTGTTGCTTAAGACTAGCTTGAAGCACGCTTAAACCTCGATTATAAAATTAGTTTTAACGCTTAATGCTTATCAAATATTTACAATCAACTTACTTAAACAGGCTCTAAATGCTTTTTTCCTTTTTCCTTTTCTAGTATGCTATGTTAGTTGCTGCAAACTACAGGATTGTATTTTGAGTTAGGTACTCCAAGCAATTTCTAGTTTAGCCCATGTTTCTCATTGCTTTTTAGATTTTGTGGTGTTTCTTGTATCTGCTGTCTTTTAATGCATCAGGTTTACCTATGATTTACTACTTACACATGCAATGAGACTAGACAATTTTCTGCTGCTGGTTTGTTTTTACTACTTAAATTTCGTCCCAAGGGTGTCTAGCAGTGTCCTTGTTGGTAACTTTACCTGATTAAAGAGAAACAATGAAAATGTCATTGCATTCTTATATTGATTAGCTGTTAATGTCCTCAAACCAGGGCTGTTAAATCATTTAGAATGTATTTTGAAACTGTGCTCATCTTCCTGTGGAGGCCCTCATTGGTGATGTAAGTTAAACTATCCAGGTAAATTTGACATAGGAGTAAAAGGGAAACATGTAGCTCAGTTTCTTTGTCTGTGAATCTGCTAAGGTCCACTAGGAAGCAATTTAAACTTGCCTTGCACTGACAAAGATTACTTAATTGTTTATTCAAGAGAGCTCTCAAAGTTAAGTTGCGTAATGAAGTCCATATAAAAGTAGTTTTCAGTTTCGTTGTCTGTGAAGAGATACATTGTAAGCAACAAAACTTGCCTTGCACTGATCAGGATCACTTAAATCCTTTATGAAGGAGCTTCCAAATGCTGTCTAGTGCTGTCCATGTACAATCACGTTCGATTATATTCCTTGTAAGTGTCAAATTACACCTGAGTCAATGTGGTGAATTCCTTTTTCCTTTTCAGGGAAATTCTGTGTCGACTACAAAGTATTACATCGTAACATTCTTGCCAAAAGATCCATTATTAAAATTCCTTACATAATTATGAGTCTTAAATAAAGAAGGAATGTTCGATTATATTCCTATCTACTCTGTTTTTTTTCAAGGAAAATCAATGGGTGTTTTGCTGTGTGTTTATAGCTGTGCATTGTAATCTGTACAATGGATCTCATTCAGATTGTTTGTTTGTTCTTGCATTAACTCTGTTTTTTCAGGTAAAAGGACCAGTGTTTGTGCTCTGGTTTTCTATTTCTATGGATATTCAGACTTCCATTATTGTTTGTTTACGTACTATAATGAACATTGCTTGTTCTGTTTCTATCAACAACCCTTCATCCCTCTTTTTCAAAATAAAATAAAATACTTCCTCTGTTTTTTTCACTCAAAAGAATGGGCGTTTTGCTTTGTGTTTATGATGTGGTTCTGTAATCTGTTCAATGGGTGTTATTCAGATTCTTATTGTTTTTTGTTTATTTTCGTATGCCTCGTTCATCTATGGGTGTGCCTGTTATTTCCCATCAACAATGCTCTCTTCCTCTGCTTGCATTTACTCTGTTTTTTCAGGCAAAAGGACTAGTGTTTGTGCTCTAGATTTCAATTTCTATGAATATGCAGACTTTCATTGTTCTTTATTTACGTACTACATCTACTGAACAATGCTTTTTCCCTCTTTTTAAAATATTTTCTCTGTTTTTTCATCCAAAAAAAGAATGGGGTGTCTGTACTCTAAATCTTCATTTTGTATCATTGTATGCCTCTTTATCTGTAATCTGTACAAGGGTCAGATTCAGAGTTTTGCTGCTGTTTATGTTTGTTTATTTTCACCGTCTACGCGTGTATTTTATTAACTCTGTTTTTCACCCACAGCACAAGAAAGGCTATTTGATTCTCCCTTTTCACTTATATTTCAGTCACATTCAGAAAATTTTCTTTGTTCATGTTTATTTTTGCCATCTAAGTTTGTTTGTGAGCACTGGGATTTATGTGAAAATTTTATAGATTTCAGTATTCATGTTTAACTTGTTTTTGAAGATTATCCAATTCTTCTGGTTTTAGGTTTTCTGAAAGATGTCATCTGAAGAGGAAACTGATATTAGTGAGTCAGAGATGGAAGAATGTGCTGATAAGTGGTATCAGAAGTTAAAGGAGGGTTATGGGAGGGAAAAGATTTCTGCTGATGTTTATCAATGTCCATTCTGTCCTGGACAAAAGACGCAGGCCTATAGCTTCAATGATCTTGTCCAACATTCTTCAGGAGTGAGCAAGGGTGGGTCACAACGCAGGAAATTGAACGATAAGGCGAAGCATTTAGTCCTAGCAAAGTACTTGAAGAACAAAGATTCTCCTCCAGTGTCTGATGAAATGGAAACTGAATTACAGCCAACAAATGATCATGGAAATGATGTTGATGAGAAATATGCATTTCCTTGGATGGGAATTGTAGCAAATCTTCCTGTTCAGTTGAATGGTAGACGTTATGTGGGAAAGAGTGGCTCATGGCTGAGGAATGATTTGACAAAGAAAGGGTTTAATCCATTGAGGGTACATCCATTGTGGAACTATGCGGGGTCATTCAGGGAAAGCGGTGGTCGAATTTAGAAATGATTGGAAAGGATTTGCTAATGCAATTAAGTTTCATAATAGCTATGAATTACAAGAACAAGGGAAGAAGGACTATTTAGTTTCACAATACAAGGGAGATAAATTATATGGTTGGGTTGCAAAGGCTGATGATTACAATTCATCAGATATAATTGGCGACTATCTGCAAAAAAATGGAGATATAAAATCCATCTCTGAGGTTGAGGCAGAAGAGAAGCACAAAGCTGATTCGCTTGTCTCTAGTCTGGCCAATACAATCGAGGCTAAACGTAAGAGCGTCAAGGAGATAGAGAGCAAATGCAATGAAACTTTCATGTGCCTAAGCAACGTGATGAATCAAAGAGATGCAATAATCGAAAAATATACTGAAGGTACATATTTTCTTGTACAGATATTAGTTAGTTTAACATCACACTTTGAATTTCGAAGTATCCTCTTATTAAAATTATAACAAAGCACTTTCTATGTACTACAGATTTCCAAAGGATGGAGAAGAATGCTCGTGATCAACTCGAAAAGATATTAAAGAATCAAGAGACAAGTAAATTGTATATTGAAGCACGACGCAAAGAGCTTGAGTTGCGTGAAAAGGAGTTGATGGAACGGGAGGTCTTCAATAATAATCAGAGACAAGACCTTCTTTTGCTGAAGCAAATGGTAGAAAGTCTTACTTGATTAACATAGTCTTATTTCTCTATGTATGTTATGGGAGATGGTTTGCGCCTTTGTCCCCTTTGTCCTAAGTGTGTCACTGCCCTTAACAACTTAATAAGTTTTCTAAGAAACAACGGCATATTATTAATAGAAGAAGGTGAAGTTAAGGTTAAGGTGTCTATACCTCGGATGAAGTTTATGGACTTGGTCTTAGGCAGTTGATATGGTACTGGTGGCTTCAGAGATAAAGATAGCCAGCAGGACCAATGACATCTAGGAAATGGTTGATCTTGGAGGGGTGGGGTGGGGGGGGGGGAGCTGTTTGTGTTAGAAAACATATGCTCTAAGGCATCCAAATTACTAGCTAGCATGAAATAGTTAGAATATGAATTGCTGTATAACTGACTGACTTAACTGGTTAGCAAAAAAAGTATATGGAAATATAAGCATATGAAGGAATAAACTTGTACCTATGACGTACAAAAATAAGATGTTATAGAAATAGACTCTCATATTTTGTAGAACCAAGATAGTGGATAGATATGAGGACCTGAATCAGCAACTTTATCTGGATTTTACTGTAAATTCAAACAAGTTTCGTTCATCCATCTCTCATTTTCCATGTTTAAGTTATATGCATCTGAAATCTTATTCCTTGCAAATATACTAATAAAAAATGAAGCTACAAGAATCTAGTATTAGCCGCTTTTGACTTTGTTCTCAGTCATGCTTTGTTGATACTGTCTGTCATTGCGTAGTCTACGAATATACTGTAAAATTTCTCTTTTATGTGTTTAAGAATGAGAGAGCAGCAGAAGAGCAAAAGAGGTATGATGAAAGTCTCTTGAAGTTGGCAGAAGAACAGAAGGTTGTAAGCTCATTCTGCGTGTTTACTGAATTTATGTAGTTATGTAGTTAGTCTCTGACATCTTGAGAATTTTACATGCAGAAGGCGAAAGAAACTCTCCATCAGAAGAACATGGATTTTCTTTTGAAACTCAACTTAAAGCATGCGCTAGAGTTGGATATTGAACATCTCACAGGGGCCAAGAATGTAACTGAACAAATGGGAGATGACCCAAGAGGTGAAGAAAAAATTAGACGAGATCAAAGATAGCCTAAATGAGAAAAAAGAAGATCTTGAAGCTTTGAATCAAGCTCTAGTTGTTGAAGAGCAGCGGGCAAGTGTTGAGTTAACAGATGCCAGGAAGGAGCTGATCGATGTAAATACAACTCTTTCAAGTTCTGCAATACCCTTACCTATTTTGTGAATAAGACTCAAGTTTCCATTTTTCCTCCAATGGAGTAAGAACATCAGAATGATTAGGAGCAGACTATAGCATGATCAATTCGTTACATGTTCAGTTTTCGTTACTCAACCTATTACAAATTTCATGCACCATCAACTGAGCTTCTACCATAGTCTATGTTTGTTGAACATTCAAGTATTCTTACAAGGTGAAAATTTTGACAAATGAAACATGTTTCATGGCATTTAGTTAATAAAGAAGCACTCTTTTCGAGCTTCCATTGGTGTCAAGAGAATGGGAGAACTTGATAGTACAAGATTTCGTGAGATAACCAAGAGCAAATTCCTTGGAACAAATGCAGATTTAAAAGCTACTCAGTTGTGCTCAGTCTAGGAGCATCATCTTGTGGATCCCAATTGGCATCCTTTCAAAGATGTAACAAGAGAAAATGGTTCCAAGGTAATAATGCACTATAATAGACTTATAGTTGTTTCCCATATCTTTATCCCCTTGAATCAAAATACTTGGAACTTAATTATTTCTTGTGTTTTGGTAGGAAATCATCATTGATGATAACGACGAAAGGCTGAACAGGTTGAAGCATGAGTTTGGACAAGCGGCTTATGATTTGGTAACTGCTACTTTGATGGAAATGAATGAAGGTCCCAGTGGTAGATGCATAACAACAGAGTTGTGGAACTATAAGCTTGGAAGGAAAGCTACCCTCAATCTCGATGGCACATCGAAGTGATGAATGTTGTATTCATTGGTTTAGTTTAAACACCAGGTGCAACTAAGTTTTTTCCCATTTTGAATGACATATTATCTCTTTACTTAAAGTCTCTATTTCAGTCCTTCCAATCTCAATGATACATCAAAGTGATGAATGTTGGTTTTGTTAAACACCAGGTGCGTCTAAGTTTTTTCTATCGACATGTGCTTGTCAGGAAAAGTTCAAGGATTAAAGCAAGACTAGAAATGAAATCCAAAGTTCTACACTTGAGTAATATCAAAGTGTAACATACCAAAAGAACGTAGATTTTTTCGATTAAAGTAAATCACTATAAATTACTGAAAATACAGTAAATACACTGCTCAAGCATCAAGTACTACAAAACATTATACTGATACTACTACATTGTTCTTAGAACAGCTGCGGGCTGCATTTTTTGCAGCCGCTTCAGCTCTTCTACATACACCAGATACAAAAAAACACACATTAAAAATGTCAAAAGAGAAAACCCGAATTCATTAGGGTCTAAACAAATAAAAACTCAACTTACACGAATCACGAGTCTTACATACTGTGTTATGATCACCTCATTTCCCTATTTAGACTCTAAAGTTCTTTCCAACAAATGTCTGACCAAATCGCGAATGTGATGGGGATATGTTCGACGAGGTGGATTTGCATTTATCACTAGCTGTGACCCTGAATGACAA
This sequence comes from Solanum pinnatisectum, assembly GCA_035578085.1. Lineage (NCBI taxonomy): Eukaryota > Viridiplantae > Streptophyta > Magnoliopsida > Solanales > Solanaceae > Solanum > Solanum pinnatisectum. The sequence goes on along the minus strand of CM069080.1, from coordinate 5,266,712 downwards.
CGACTGACCAACGAAAACGGAGTTAGTTTGCCAGTTCTGACCCCAATTACGACTCAACATTATCCAGTTAGTCCTCGTACCCTTCACCATAACCTTCGTAATGTCACCTGCACCCGCGACATTCATGACTAAAACCAAGTTGAAGTAACTAAAACCATTGATAGTGAACCTTATTCCACCTTGCTTCCTACATGGCACCCTGCATGAACAAATTACAAATGACTTTTAACTTATATACGCTGACAGTGTAGAAAAACTATCGCGTTTACACTCAAGTGTGAAAATAAATTGTACCTAATGTGAACATGTAGAAATGGTCATTGTGTTGTAGAATTTAAATCCTATGTTTGCATGAAACATGGACCGTTAATTAAGGATGAAAAAAACAGAGTGGCTGTAACTTTTTCACCACCTAGGGGTTTGGAGTTTGACATTCAAATGGAGACAAGTTACCCAATTTTCCACAAGCAAAATGTTTCAAATTTTTCAGTTCTGATGCGTCAGTTCGTTCACTTTTACTTGTTCACTTCAAATTTTTGATAGATAATGCTAAATGGTCAGAAAATTTGGCCAAAATTTGAAAAAGCTTATGATATATTTTTCATTTGAAAATAAACTGATTTTTTTCCGTTTTTTAATTAAAAGGTATTAAAATTAAAAGGATAAAATTGTTTTAAAAAATAAAACAACATAAATAAAATATCATTCTCGCCAAATTTTCTTGCCAAAACGATTTTTCCTTTTCGATAACCCTTAGAAAAACAATGATAAATGTAGTTCACACCCAACTTTGACAAGTGACAACAATGCCCTGTGACATAAAAAAAACTAGTACTCCCTCTATCCCAATTTATGTAACATTTTCTTTTTACGAAAGTCAAGTAATTTAAGTTTGACCCGCAATTTGGACATGAAATTTTCAATTTTTTTGAAATGAAATTTATATATTTGTAAATTAAATAAAAAAATATTATAAATCACAATAATTGATAATTTAATTTTTCTTTTAAAAACTATGAAAAACTTACTATCAAAATTAAACTTATTTAAATTTCAAAATCTAAAAAGTATCACATACAATGAGACGGAGAGAGTACTTCAATAACTATCAAACAAAAAACTAATAAAGAAAACCAACTCAACATGACCCGACAAGAAGGAAAAGTAAAAAGAACAAGAAAACACAAATAAATGAAAAAAACAAGAAAAGCTCAAAAAAGCTAATTGAGCTCTTTTATTACTCATGGCTTTATTTGTCATGAATCCAAATTAGTGCAGCAATAAATTTCGAACATTGAATATCCAAACTTTTTAAACAAAAAACATACATATGTTATATTCTTTGAAAAAAAGCCTTATTTTTATCGAGTTATCAATTAACACTTATAATATATACAAAGTTCAAAAAAATGTTTACCTACGATAAACAACAGGGACGATACCAGCACGATACTCTGCGATCTTGAGGAACATAGGCATGGCGAGATCGAAATGAGTACGAGGAGGATTACACCAACCACCATTATCATTAGGCAATGCATAATTTGGAGGACAAAAGTTAGTTGCGGTAATCAAAATGGAAGGACTTCCAGGATGACACCATTGTGGTTGATTGTCACATTTGATCTCAAAACAAGCTCCACAACTTAGTCCATTGTTGAATAATGCTGTGCTTAATGCTGCATTGTTTACTCCATAGCCTTGGCTATAAAGATTGCCATATCCACATGCCGCGCCGGCAAATTGAACATCTATGAGTTTAGTTTTCTACACATGAAACAATCTATTGATATGATGTTGTCAGACTAGAGAGATATTTACATTGTTACTCCCTCTGTTCCAACTTATGTGACTTACTTTCATTTTTAATCCGTCCTAAAAAGAATAACACATTTCTATAGTAAGTAACAATTTAACTATAAAATGTTTATTTTATCCTCAATGAAATGATTTACAACCAAACAAATTTCTATCATTTATTTTGGACCACAACTTTTAAAAGTCTTCCTTTCTTTCTTAAACTATGTGCCGAGTCAAACTACATTACATAAAATGGGACGGAGGGAGTATTAACTATTTCCTTTGTTTCAATTTGTTGTTTGTTTAAAAAGGAACGACTCTTTTCTAACCTGGAAACTATTTAGTTTCAAGATTCCACATGGTATGTTTAAAATTGTAAAACTAAGGAAATTTGATACATTATACATATTTTTAGTTTAGGACCAGACGTCTAATTCAGAGAAATTCGTGATAGTCAAACTAAGACAAATAAAATAAAACCAAGCAGGGTATTTTATATTCATAAAGTAACTTGAGTAAAACCTTTAACAGTGTAAGATATTTATAATTAGGTACCTACAAATAATCTTTTACTAAGGATAAATTAGTCAAATTACCTACTATGACATGCTAAAATATATTGATTGGAAAAAAATTATTTACATTATCATTATTTATAAGTTAAAAATTCTAGTATTTAAATGCTTCAATTAGTTTGTCTTATTCTCCTTTATAGTCCACTTTAAACAAAATATTTTTTTCTTTTTGACAAGATTTTAACACCACAAAATAAAAAAATATTTTAATGCATTCCACATATATTTAATACAATTAACCCAGATTTAATGCAAAATTTAAAGTAGAACAAGATCTATGCACTAAAACAGAACAAAAAAACAGGGCAAAACCCAATGTCACTTTAGAAGTACTCTAAAATCAAAAATAAAAACAAAAACAGAAAAATGCAGTATAATTGACATCATAATATAGAATTTTAAAGCACATTATAATAAACAAATATCAAACACAAACTTGTGAAGTTTAACTTCTATAAACTAACATTATACAAGAATTTCTACACCTCAAAATTACCTGCTACGACATGCTAAAATAATACAAATAGTCAAAATTGGAGTCAAAATTTTTAGTTTATGAATTCTAAATCACAATTAGTACTTAATAAGATTATTCATACATATTAAATAAAAATAAAAAAAGCTAACGCAAACTCAAAATTTGAAACAAAGCTACTAGATTATGATGAACTTATAACCAGCATTGTCTCTGGTCATAACATTATACTGTCAGTATACATAAGTTAAATTCGAGTGTACTTACCCATAGTACCCACTTTTTTTCTTCTCTAAAGTCTCTTTTTGGTATTTATTTGTTGGAACTTATGTGTTGGTTGGTTGTATTTTCTAAAATATTATACCTTATTTGGATGGTTATTATATGTTATATTGTATTGTTAATTTAAATATATGTTTGTTTTAGTTGTTTTATAAATTTTATTGTATCATATTGTTTAAATTTATTGTTAGATAATGACAAAATATATATAATATATATAATTGTAAATTGACCATCAGATAGTAAATTTGAAAGGATAAAATATAAAATAATAATTTGAATGCACTTAACAGTCATAATGTTAACAAAAAAAAAAAAAACAATCATAATTGTATATAATAACTTTTAATGATTGAAAATGAAGTGAAGGGATTTTATTTGATTTCTAAATAAAAATATGAGAATATTTTATGTGATTTTCTCTGTTATTTGAGACTCATAATTATATAAGAAACTTTTTAGATAATCGAGTATATTAGACAAATTTATTTAGAGAGAAAAAAGAGAGTAGAAAATGATAGTAATAAATTCAAGGAAGGTATTTAAGGAAATGAAATAAATGACGAAACTTACATTTTTACTTGGAAGAAGATGGAAGAGAGAGAGAGAGAGAGTCGATGAAATTGATCATCAAATACTGAATTTGAAAAGACAAAATGTAAAATAATACTTTCTCCATTCCATATTAATTGAATTTTTGAGGTGTTTCACACCCTTTAAGAAAATTAGATTTAGACATAAATTGAAGGCCAAACACATACACAACCCCTCAAACTTGCCCTCATTTTTCATTTTGCCACTCCAACTTAGCTTTGTTCCATTTTAACCCTTAAACTCCATTTTTTCTGTACCATTTAAACACTTATACTAATTTTTATTTATGTTCTTCAATTGCAATTTCTTATTTTAAAAAAATAGACGTGTGCCTGTTAATTTTCGTAAAAAAATTAAACATTCGCGAACGAACATAAAAATTTTCAAACAATAATATTATTTTTTGAGATTTCTCTGTATTTTTGCATGAAAATAAATTGACGAAATTTCTTTGATTTTCTTTCTTAAACATTCAATTAAATTAAATAACACTACTTATTTATTTTTTCTTATCATCTAGGCTATCTAAATTTAACGCAAATACTCACTTTTAATTTTTAATATAAATCAATACGAATAAAAAAACCCATCTTCAAAAAGACTCTACTGACTTTTTTAATAACACTACTAAAAAAAGACTCTTGTTCATTGCTAATAGCACTACTAAACAATGTTAAAACTCGACTGACTTTGTTAGGTTGTCGATGATTTTAAAGAAAGAAAACCAACACAATTTCGTCGGTTATTTTTCACACAAAAATACATAACACTCTTAAAAAGAAAATATTATTTTTTAAAAAGAATTATTTTTTGTTAATTTTAAATTTTTTAACTAAAATTAACTGACACGTGTCGATTTAAAATAAGAAGTTGCAATTGAAGAATATATATAAAAATAAAGAAATCATAAAAATAGTATTTCGTGTTAAAATGGTACATAAAAAATGGAGTTTAAGGGTTAAAATGGAACAAGGCAAAGATAAAGAGTCAAAATAAAGAATGCGGACAAGCTAGAGGGGGCTGAGGGGCTGTATATGTGTTTGGCCTAAATTGAACACAATTTTTCATTTTTATCCTTATTAATTATTGTCAAATTTATTGAAGTCATCACATTGAAAATCCAAATGAAGGGTAAAATTTGAAGAATATTTTAAAAATAGTCTTGAAAATTGAACAATTAAGTTAATTTGAAAAATGGAAAATGCCTCAAAAATTCAATTAATATGGAATGAAGGGAGTACTATAATAACTATTTTTATGATTGGGGAAATGAAGTGAAGAAATTTTATAGGAATTCTAAATAAAAATTTAGAAAATGGTTAAATTATTATTCAATCGATATCAACATACTATATTATTACGTGATTTTCTTCCTTATTTAAGACTCATAATTATGTAAGGAATTTTAATAATGGATATATTAAGATAATTTTATTTAGAGAAAAAAAAAGTGACAAGAGAGGCATTTTAAGGAAACAAAATAAATGACAATAATGAGGAAATTATATTATTTTTTTTAAAGGAAGATTTAAGAAAGAGAAGAAGAGGGGTAGATTTGAAGAAATGTAATAAATGTCAATAATTAATGAGGAAAGAAATAAAAACAAATTACACGTTTTTCTTAATCAAAAAATTTTTAAAAAAAGTTCAAAATTCTGAGAAAAGGGGATAAATAATAATACTGTCCACAATGAGACATGTTACCTTACTTTTTTTTTTATCATTTAACTTTAATATTATATATAGATATAGATTTTTAGCAGAAGAAATGATCTAAAAAAAAATCAAAATGATAAATTAAATTTTGTTAAAAAAAGTAAAATACAATGCATATAAAGCTATAACACCTAATTCCTTAAGTTAAATAAATTCTTTAAAAATAACCACAAAGAAAGGAAAATGAGTGATTTAAGCATTAATAATAAGATTGAGAAATGGAAAACAGATTTAATAGCATTGATGATTAAAAGAATTAAAATATGACTACCTTAAATATAAAATAGTAAGGTAAAAATTTCAATTTTTAAAATTAAGAAAAGAGGTAAAAACAAAACTATAGAAAAGAAAAATAATAATAAATTTTTTATTTATAGTTTAAAATATTGCACCAGCAAGTATAGTATCTATATTTTTTTTAATAGCTAATTAAAAATATCGCTAATAGATTTTTGCTTGCTTTTAAAAAAATTTATATGAATAAATTAGAGCATTGATAAATTCAATAATAATGGACTTACCCACTATATCTAACATACACACAAAAAAAAAAAAATTCCTTTGAGGTGAAATCCTATCAATTAATAAATACAAAAATAAAATGTAATTCTAACATTTGAGTTTACTTTTGGAAACGTTTTATATATTAAATTTTATCTTTGTTTTTTTACTTATTTAAATTATTTAATTATTTTAGTAGCCATATATAATGAAATGATCCCAACTATTAAATACTATTTGAAAACTTGACAAAAATTAATTGTCCCTGAACATTACTGAACAAATTTGTACCGGAGGGGATCTCAAAATATATATATATATGCAACACATGTTCATTATTAAATGGTATTATATAATATAAATTTTAGATTTCTTTCTTATAACTAATATTTGCATGATATCTTGTCCCTAATACGTTTATACAACATCCTAATAATCTAAATATTGGATATTTAATGTTACATAAGAAATCTTTTTCGTGCGGAAATCATAATATATCCTATTAGGAAAAGAATATCTGTATATACATAATCTAACCTATTAGGGAAAAAAACATATGCATATATTTGTTCATGAATTAACACCATATATAATCGTGTCATTATATATTAATTTTAACTAAAGATGCATAAAAGAAAAAAATAAAATAGAAAATTCTCTTAAGAAAAAAAAAAAGAAGTTAAAGGAATAATGTCAACATTAATAAGATTGAGAAATGGAAAAGAGATTTCATCAAGGAACACAGGTTGTACCTCACTGTGAGGTCCATCAAGTCTGCATCTTTTGGACGCAACATACTGCTTGGGTTGTTTGACGTTTTAGCTGAACCACTGCCAGAACTACAAGTAGGATTGCTTGTTGATAATTCTCCTAGCTATCGACCCAAATAAAATATCCAATGTCGTATTTCCATGTTTTTTTTCAAGTTGGGCGTCGATTTCTTTACCGACTTTGGCAAAGTAATCCATTTGACTTAACATTCTAGAAACAAATTCTTGAGGAGTGCGAAAGAATGATATATGTGTTACGTCTTCCATAGATGATATTGAAGTATTACAAAGTTTGAATCATTCCTAATCTCTTCTATTCTTACTGTCCTCTGTCTCCACACCATTATATAAAGGGGTTTAGGGCTTCAAAATTGGGGAGAAAACGGATAGAGAATTAAATTTCTCTTTTTGAATCAAGAAAAGCTGATTTGTTTTAATGAATTTGCTGCTGTTAATTTTCAAGGAAAGCTTAAAAAAGCTGTGCGGCAGAGCCCCTGAAGGTCCATTACTGTCTTTGACATTTTGGGAAAGAAGAAGGTGAATTTTTGGAGAAGAAGAAGAAGGCAACGTGGGCTGGTTGATTTTTTTTTTTTTGTTTTCAGCTTTCCTTTTGGCCTATTGTTTAGGGTCTATGTTTGTAAATAGTTGGTTTTATTGAAATAGAGGAGCTTTTAGCTCCACCAATTAAAAAAAAAAAAAAAAATTGAAATAAGAAATAGTCAAGTGAATTGTAATTTTAGCTTATTTAAGTTAAAAGTTAACCAAATTAAATTTAATTGATTAATTCGGCAAAAATTAAAATGATATGAATTAATATTAATTAGTTGAAAAACATTTTAATTTTAATGAAATAAAATAATTAACGTAACTACAAACTAATTAACTCAAAATTATAACTATAAGTTAAACCAAACCAAATTAATAGAATATTTAACTTAAAACGTAAAATCTTTTGAGATGATTTTCAAATATTATATATATATATATATATATATATACACACACACACATATTATTTAGCAAAATTATAAAAATTATTAAAGTCACTAAAGAGTATTTTGGAAAATAGTTTGAACTTTATAAAAGCTAATTATTTTAAATCGTTTGGAATTTAAGAACTATGGAAATTAATTCGGATCAAAATTGGGTGTCAACATAATATACGGTATGATTCAAACTCGTAGCATACGTTTAACCATCAAAATAGGTTACATTATCCTATATGTGATAACAAGTTTAAATAAAAGTGAACCTTGGCGTGATCAATATAAGAGTCAAGAACAGTATTTTCTGTTTTAATTTATATGAGTTAGTTTGACTTGATACGAAATTTAAGAAAAAAAGAAAGACTATTAAAATTTATGATTTAAAATAAGTCATTGATATTTCATTTTTGTGTGAAAAGCTATAAATAATTTCATTAAAAAATAAAATATACATTTTAAAATTAAATTGTTATATTAAATATATAAATGTGTTATTCTTTTTTAAGTTGACTAAACAAATGTAAGCCATATAAAGAATTTTTGACCGAAATAAGTCATTATTTAAATCAATTCACCAAAATAATACATTTTTTAAAATTTTTACAAAACTAGAATAAACGTATTTTGCAATAACTTTTTATGTATTATTTTATTTAAAAAAATCAATGACTAAAAGACAAATATCTGCAGAGTAAACAGACATAAAACGTAACCGTCCAATTCGTTTTATTAATTCGTTACTCACAATCACGTTTTAAGGCTAAAAGAAATTTGCTACAGTCATTTTATTCATATTTTAAAAATTAAAAAATTAAAAATTTATTAAATTATCTATCTTAATTATTAAATTAGGTTAGAGTTAATAAAATTACTTTTTCGTATCTTAATTTCTTAAAAAGCAATAATTTTTTAAATTAAACCGATCCTTATTTTGAAACGGACAAAATATTGTATTAACAATTATAGTAAGTATTTTTTTCTGGTGCTTTTGATTTGATAAAGATTTGACAAGCCGACTATTTGCCTTTAATTTACCTGACGAGTAATAATGTTTGATTTGAAAATCTCAACTACCAAAAAGGTCAAAGTTTAAAGAAATTACATCATTTATTGTGTGGTATAAAAGTATAACATTAATCATTTATTGAGCTCTGTTTGCATTTTGTTTCAGATAAATTTAAATGAGATAATATCTCAGTAGGGATTCATATAATTGATGTTAACTTATTTAAGATTAAAATGTACTCTCTTTATTTATTTTTATTTATCAATTTTGAATTTTACATGATTCTTAAAAAATAATAATTAGTATGAATATTTATCATAACGTTCATATTGATTGTCTTAAAATTTGATCAATAAATAAAAATGAACTATTAGTGACGTCATGGGGAGTGATTCGCTTATATCGCCACGATCCAAACGTTTCACCGGACAAGGACGTAATCAAAGCAAGTTGATGAGTCGTGCTTACTAGAAATTCCTCATTGAAGACCAAAAATTATAATGATCTAGCTTTTTACTTCATTTTCATATCCACATGCATATCAAGATACTATTTCCTTTATGTAGTTTGACCCTCTCCCCTCCTTCCTTTTCTATTTCCATTTTTTGGGCTTCTAATTAATAATTTATAAAATCAAAATATCACTATTACGACTCTATGCTAATATTAAATATAGATACAAGATATCGACTTATAATTAATTTAATAAAATATGAAACTTGAAATGAAATGAAATGACGACAATAGATTATTTAAGGAAAAGAGGTATAAAAAATAATATTAGTAATTTTGATAATAAAATTAATAAATTTTAGAAGATATATAGTCGTAGTAGTAAAAATAGTTGTGAAAAAAAAGATAATTTGATACATTATTAATTTAGAAGCTCGAAACAATGAAATAGAAGAAAGGAGGATCAAAATTGGGTGTCAACACACGTCATATAAATCGAGACGGAAAAGTAATTAGTGATGCAAGAATGAAGTCAGAAGCTGGGTCAGCTAGTACTGAGTGCTTGAGCTCTGTACTTTCTCAAATCTAAAGGTGAATTCGCAAGAGAAAAGTGATATTTGAAGATATGATGTCGTCTTTGTAACAAATTAAGATATATAAAAAACAGCAAAATGAATTAAACTTGAACTAAAAATGTATTACATACATATTAAAGTTGAATTAGAATAGAATTAAACATGAATACAAAATGTAGCAAACGAAAGAACATTCTATGATCTAACTAAATTTTGTATGAATAATGAATTAAACAAGTAATCAAACCGCAACAAATCAACCAATAACCAGCAAAATGAATTAAACTTGTATTAAAAGTGTATTACACAAATATTAAAGTTGAATTAGAAGAGAGAATTAAGTATGAATAAAAAAACATAACTAATAAATCAATCAATGATCTATAGAGTGAATTAATGAATTAAACAAGTGATCCAATAGTAACAAATCAACAAATAAACTGCAAAATGAATTAAACTTGTATTAAAAGTGTATTACACAAATATTAAAGTTGAATTAGAAGAAATAATTGCATGAATAAACAACGTAACTAATAAAAGGCCATATTGATCTATAGAGTGAATTAAACGTGTATCAATAATGAATTAAACAAGTAATCCAATAGTAATAAATCAACCAATAAACTGAAAAATGAATTAAATTTACATTAAAAGTGTATTACATAATATTAAAGTTGAATTAGAAGAGAGAATTAAGAATGATTGGAAAATGTAACTAACGAAAGACGAGATCTATAGACTGAATTAAACTTGTATTATTATGAATAAAACATGTATTATATGTGTCTTATAAATTATTTTTATTTGTATCACTACGAACGTGAGTAATGTTGCAATATGTATTAAAAATGTATTGTTCACGAATAAAATTTATATTATATGTGTCTTGTAAATTATTTTGATTTATATCACTAAAAAAATGAGCGGCGACTGCATTAAGTATTAAAAATGTATTGCGCGTGTCTTATAAATGTATTATTAGTGTGTTACCTAAATTATTTTTGGTGGTATCACTACGAAAGGAGTGAAGTGTGCAATATATATTATAAATGTACTATTCATAATAAAACATGTACTATATATATCTTATAAATTATTTTGATTTGTATCACTAAAAAAAGAGCGATGCTTGCAATATGTATTGTGCCTATGTTATAAATGTATTATGTCTATGTTATAAATGTGTTACTTAAATTATTTTAGTTGATATCACTAAAAAGGGAGTGAAGTTTGCAATATGTCTTGTAAATGTACTATTCATAATTTTAATACAAGTTTGTTACAATTATGAAACATATCTAATACAACTTTAATGTAATTGCAACACAGTATCGTAAACTTCACCTTTTTCGAGTTTTAATATAATATTTCTCATAAAATCAATTGTATAAACTTAACCAAACCTTCTTATAATTGAGATAGAAACTCCAAACGACATTTTCAATTATTTGTAGGAACAACCTATCCGAACTACAAATTCATAAAATTCAAATAATGAATTCAAAATTTGAAGCTTTATAATAACCATCAATGGTGAACTCTTGCTACTGTAATTTTAGAGATTTCAAATTTCTACTTGAAAACATAATTTTGTACAAATTTTCGGTCTTTCTATGCCTCTTCTCGTCGTGTTTTTGAAAAAAAATATAGTGAAATATGGGCAAAAACTGATTTAAGGATAGTTATTTAAATGAAATTTCAAAGAAAAATAAGAATAAAAGGAAGAAGAAGAGAAAGAGGCGAAGAAGAAGAAAAACAAAAAGAAGAAGAGGAAGAGAAAAAAGGGCACAGAAAGAGGCGATGCAATGGTACTTTTTTTTATTCCAAAAAAAATGTTGTATTTAGTTAGAAAAATTATGTTGCCATAGATGGTAAATGTTTTCTTGATATAGCATATTTATGTGATTTACCCTAAATAATTTATAAAATCAAAATATCCTTATTACGACTCTATGCTAATATTAAATATAGATACAAGATATCGACTTATAATTAATTTAATAAAATATGAAACTTGAAATGAAATGAAATGACGACAATCGATTATTTAAGGAAAAGAGGTATAAAAAATAATATTGGTAATTTTGATAATAAAATTAATAAATTTTAGAAGATATATAGTCGTAGTAGTAAAAATAGTTGTGAAAAAAAAGATAATTTGATACATTATTAATTTAGAAGCTCGAAACAATGAAATAGAAGAAAGGAGGATCAAAATTGGGTGTCAACACACGTCATATAAATCGAGACGGAAAAGTAATGAGTGATGCAAGAATGAAGTCGGAAGCTGGGTAAGCTAGTACTGAGTGCTTGAGGGGTTGCACCTAGCCGTTAAGTTGGTTAGGATTTCATTTGAGAAGAATAGTTTCATATTGTCAGTTTAGTCCAATAGGTTTTAAAAGTCATTTTATGTTATTGACTTAATGTTTGAGTTATTGGACACTTTAGGTCCAATGTTGGGCAATTACTTTTCATACTATCACCAAGGAGTGTCTTGGCTATTTAAGCGTAATAGTTCTTTTTGCAGCTATGAAAATAATTGTTTAGCTAAATAGAGAATAGCTTGGCCTTTACTCTTTTTTCCTTTTTCTCTTACTTTCCTTTTCTTAGTTCTTTACTGTTTCATTGCTTTTCTTTATCTTAGTTGCATCAATTAGCATGAAAGCTAATTAATATTGGTGGACAAAATAAGAGGAGCAAAGTCCAAAACAAGTGATACAACAGAAATTATACTGCACTGCAAGTAATATGCATCAGTCTTTTGTGCACTCCACTTAGCTGTACTGTACTTTCATCACCAAGGCGTCTCTCTCTCACTCTCTGAAGGTACATATTTTCTCCTACAGATATTAGTTAGTTTAACATCACACTTTGAATTTCAAGTATCCTCTTATTAAAATTATAGCAAAGCACTTTCTATTTACTACAGACTTCCAAAGGATGGAGAAGAATGCTCGTGATCAACTTGAAAAGATGTTAAAGAATCAAGAGACAAGTAAATTGTATATTGAAGCACGACGCAAAGAGCTTGAGTTGCGTGAAAAGGAGTTGATGGAACGGGAGGCCTTCAATGCTAACCAGAGACAAGACCTTCTTTTGCTGAAGCAAATGGTAGAAAGTCTTACTTGATTAACATAGTCTTATTTCTCTATGTATGTTATGGGAGATGGTTTGCGCCTTTGTCCCCTTTGTCCTAAGTGTGTCACTGCCCTTAACAACTTAATAAGTTTTCTAAGAAACAACGGCAGATTATTAATAGAAGAAGGTGAAGTTAAGGTTAAGGTGTCTATACCTCAGATGAAGTTTATGGACTTAGTCTTAGGCAGTTGATATGGTACTGGTGGCTTCAGAGATAAAGATAGCCAGCAGGACCAATGACATCTAGGAAATGGTTGATCTTGGAGGGTAGGGGAGGGGGGAGCTGTTTGTGTTAGAAAACATATGCTCTAAGGCGTCCAAATTACTAGCTAGCATGAAATAGCTAGAATATGAATTGCTGTATAACTGACCGACTTAACTGGTTAGCAAAAAAAGCATATGGAAATATAAGCATATGAAGGAATAGACTTGTACCTATGACGTACAAAAATAAGATGTTACAGAAATAGACTCTCATATTTTGTAGAACTAAGATAGTGGATAGATATGAGGACCTGAATCAGCAACTTTATCTGGATTTTACAGTAAATTCAAACAAGTTTCGTTCATCCATCTCTCTCATTTTCCATGTTTAAGTTATATGCATCTGAAATCTTATTCCTTGCAGATATACTAATAAAAAATGAAGCTACAAGAATCTAGTATTAGCCGCTTTTGACTTTGTTCTCAGTCAAGCTTTGTTGATACTGTCTGTCATTGCGTAGTCTACGAATATATCAGATATTGTCTTGGCCTACTCTTCATTTTGGGAATTGCTTGACTGTAAAATTTCTCTTTTATGTGTTTAAGAATGAGAGAGCAGCAGAGGAGCAAAAGAGGTGCGATGAAAGTCTCTTGAAGTTGGCAGAAGAACAGAAGGTTGTAAGCTCATTCTGTGTGTTTACTCAATTTATGTAGTTATGTAGTTGGCCTCTGACATCTTGAGAATTTTACATGCAGAAGGCGAAAGAAATTCTCCATCAGAAGAACATGGATTTTCTCTTGAAACTCAACTTAAAGCATGCGCTAGAGTTGGATATTGAACATCTCACAGGGGCCAAGAATGTAACTGAACAAATGGGAGATGACCAAGAGGTGAGGAAAAAATTAGACGAGATCAAAGAGAGCCTAAATAAGAAAAAAGAAGATCTTGAAGCTTTGAATCAAGCTCTTGAAGCTTTGAATCAAGCTCTAGTTGTTGAAGAGCAGCGGGTAAATGTTGAGTTAACAGATGCCAGGAAGGAGCTGATCGATGTAAGTACAACTCTTTCAAGTTCTGCAATACCCTTATCTATTTTGTGAATAAGACTCAAGTTTCCATTTTTCCTCCAATGGAGTAAGAACATCAGAATGATTAGGAGCAGACTATAGCACGTTCAATTCGTTACATGTTCAGTTTTCGTTACTCAACCTATTACAAATTTCATGCACCATCAACTGAGCTTCTACCATAGTCTATGTTTGTTGAACATTCAAGTATTCTTACAAGGTGAAAATTTTGACAAATGAAACATGTTTCATGGCATTTAGTTAATAAAGAAGCACTCTTTTCGAGCTTCCATTGGTGTCAAGAGAATGGGAGAACTTGATAGTACAAGATTTCGTGAGATAACCAAGAGCAAATTCCTTGGAACAGATGCAGATTTAAAAGCTACTCAGTTGTGCTCAATCTGGGAGCATCATCTTGTGGATCCCAATTGGCATCCTTTCAAAGATGTAACAAGAGAAAATGGTTCCAAGGTAATAATGCACTATAATAGACTTATAGTTGTTTCCCATATCTTTATCCCCTTGAATCAAAATACTTGGAGCTTAATTATTTCTTGTGTTTTGGTAGGAAATCATCATTGATGATAGCGACGAAAGGCTGAACAGGTTGAAGCATGAGTTTGGACAAGCGGCTTATGATTTGGTAACCGCTACTTTGATGGAAATGAATGAAAGGCCCCAGTGGTAGATGCATAACAACAGAGTTGTGGAACTATAAGCTTGGAAGGAAAGCTACCCTCAATCTCGATGGCACATCGAAGTGATGAATGTTGTATTCATTGGTTTAGTTTAAACACTAGGTGCAACTAAGTTTTTTCCCATTTTGAATGACATATTATCTCTTTACTTAAAGTCTCTATTTTAGTCCTTCCAATCTCGATGATACATCAAAGTGATGAATGTTGGTTTTGTTAAACACCAGGTGCGTCTAAGTTTTTTCTATCGACATGTGCTTGTCAGGAAAAGTTCAAGGATTAAAGCAAGACTAGAAATGAAATCCAAAGTTCTACACTTGAGTAATATCAAAGTGTAACATACCAAAAGAACGTAGATTTTTTCGATTAAAGTAAATCACTATAAATTACTGAAAATACAGTAAATACACTGCTCAAGCATCAAGTACTACAAAACATTATACTGATACTACTACATTGTTCTTAGAACAGCTGCGGGCTGCATGTTTTTGCAGCCGCTTCAGCTCTTCTACATACACCAAATACAAAAAAACACAGGTTAAAAATGTCAAAAGAGAAAACCCGAATTCATTAGGGTCTAAACAAATAAAAACTCAACGTACACGAATCACGAGTCTTACATATTGTGTTATGATCACCTCATTTCCCTATTTAGACTCTAAAGTTCTTTCCAAGAAATGTCTGACCAAATCGCCAATGTGATGGGGATATGTTCCACGAGGTGGATTTGCATTTATCGCTAGCTGTGACCCTGAATGACAACGACTGACCAACGAAAACGGAGTTAGTTTGCCAGTTCTGACCCCAATTACGACTCAACGTTATCCAGTTAGTCCTCGTACCCTTCACCATAACCTTCGTAATGTCACCTGCACCCGCCACATTCGTGACTAAAACCAAGTTGAAGCAACTAAAATCATCGATAGTGAACCTTATTCCACCTTGTTTCCTACATGGCACCCTGCATGAACAAATTACAAATAACTTTTAACTTATATACGCTGACAGTGTAGAAAAACTATCGCGTTTACACTCAAGTGTGAAAATAAATTGTACCTAATGTGAACATGTAGAAATGGTCATTGTGTTGTAGAATTTAAATCCTATGTTTGCATGAAACATGGACGGTTAATTAAGGATGAAAAAAACAGAGTGGCTGTGACTTTTTCACCACCTAGGGGTTTGGAGTTTGACATTCAAATGGAGACAAGTTACCCAATTTTCCACAAGCAAAATGTTTCAAATTTTTCAATTCTGATGCGTCAGTTCGTTCACTTTTACTTGTTCACTTCAAATTTTTGATAGATAATGCTAAATGGTCAGAAAATTTGGCCAAAATTTGAAAAAGTTTATGATATCTTTTTCATTTGAAAATAAACTGATTTTTTTCCGTTTTTTAATTAAAAGGTATTAAAATTAAAAGGATAAAATTGTTTTAAAAAATAAAATATCATTCTCGCCAAATTTTCTTGCCAAAACGATTTTTCCTTTTCGATAACCCTTAGAAAAACAATGATAAATGTAGTTCACACCCAACTTTGACAAGTGACAACAATGCCCTGTGACATAAAAAAAACTAGTACTCCCTCTGTCCCAATTTATGTAACATTTTCTTTTTACGAAAGTCAAGTAATTTAAGTTTGACCCGCAATTTGGACATGAAATTTTCAATTTTTTTGAAATGAAATTTATATATTTGTAAATTAAATAAAAAAATATTATAAGTCGCAATAATTGATAATTTAATTTTTCTTTTAAAAACTATGAAAAACTTACTATCAAAATTAAACTTATTTAAATTTCAAAATCTAAAAAGTATCACATACAATGAGACGGAGAGAGTACTTCAATAACTATCAAACAAAAAACTAATAAAGAAAACCAACTCAACATGACCCGACAAGAAGGAAAAGTAAAAAGAACAAGAAAACACAAATAAATGAAAAAAACAAGAAAAGCTCAAAAAAGCTAATTGAGCTCTTTTATTACTCATGGCTTTATTTGTCATGAATCCAAATTAGTGCAGCAATAAATTTCGAACATTGAATATCCAAACTTTTTAAACAAAAAACATACATATGTTATATTCTTTGAAAAAAAGCCTTATTTTTATCGAGTTATCAATTAACACTTATAATATATACAAAGTTCAAAAAAATGTTTACCTACGATCAACACCAGGGACGCTCCCAGCACGATACTCTGCGATCTTGAGGAACATAGGCATGGCGAGATCGAAATGAGTACGAGGAGGATTACACCAACCACCATTATCATTAGGCAATGCATAATTTGGAGGACAAAAGTTAGTTGCGGTAATCAAAATGGAAGGACTTCCAGGATGACACCATTGTGGTTGATTGTCACATTTGATCTCAAAACAAGCTCCACAACTTAGTCCATTGTTGAATAATGCTGTGCTTAATGCTGCATTGTTTACTCCATAGCCTTGGCTATAAAGATTGCCATATCCACATGCCGCGCCGGCAAATTGAACATCTATGAGTTTAGTTTTCTACACATGAAACAATCTATTGATATGATGTTGTCAGACTAGAGAGATATTTACATTGTTACTCCCTCTGTTCCAACTTATGTGACTTACTTTCATTTTTAATCCGTCCTAAAAAGAATAACACATTTCTATAGTAAGTAACAATTTAACTATAAAATGTTTATTTTATCCTCAATGAAATGATTTACAACCAAACAAATTTCTATCATTTATTTTGGACCACAACTTTTAAAAGTCTTCCTTTCTTTCTTAAACTATGTGCCGAGTCAAACTACATTACATAAAATGGGACGGAGGGAGTATTAACTATTTCCTTTGTTTCAATTTGTTGTTTGTTTAAAAAGGAACGACTCTTTTCTAACCTGGAAACTATTTAGTTTCAAGATTCCACATGGTATGTTTAAAATTGTAAAACTAAGGAAATTTGATACATTATACATATTTTTAGTTTAGGACCAGACGTCTAATTCAGAGAAATTCGTGATAGTCAAACTAAGACAAATAAAATAAAACCAAGCAGGGTATTTTATATTCATAAAGTAACTTGAGTAAAACCTTTAACAGTGTAAGATATTTATAATTAGGTACCTACAAATAATCTTTTACTAAGGATAAATTAGTCAAATTACCTACTATGACATGCTAAAATATATTGATTGGAAAAAAATTATTTACATTATCATTATTTATAAGTTAAAAATTCTAGTATTTCGTCTGTTTCAATTAGTTTGTCTTATTCTCCTTTATAGTCCACTTTAAACAAAATATTTTTTTCTTTTTGACAAGATTTTAACACCACAAAATAAAAAAATATTTTAATGCATTCCACATATATTTAATACAATTAACCCAGATTTAATGCAAAATTTAAAGTAGAACAAGATCTATGCACTAAAACAGAACAAAAAAACAGGGCAAAACCCAATGTCACTTTAGAAGTACTCTAAAATCAAAAATAAAAACAAAAACAGAAAAATGCAGTATAATTGACATCATAATATAGAATTTTAAAGCACATTATAATAAACAAATATCAAACACAAACTTGTGAAGTTTAACTTCTATAAACTAACATTATACAAGAATTTCTACACCTCAAAATTACCTGCTACGACATGCTAAAATAATACAAATAGTCAAAATTGGAGTCAAAATTTTTAGTTTATGAATTCTAAATCACAATTAGTACTTAATAAGATTATTCATACATATTAAATAAAAATAAAAAAAGCTAACGCAAACTCAAAATTTGAACCAAAGCTACTAGATTATGATGAACTTATAACCAGCATTGTCTCTGGTCATAACATTATACTGTCAGTATACATAAGTTAAATTCGAGTGTACTTACCCATAGTACCCACTTTTTTTCTTCTCTAAAGTCTCTTTTTGGTATTTATTTGTTGGAACTTATGTGTTGGTTGGTTGTATTTTCTAAAATATTATACCTTATTTGGATGGTTATTATATGTTATATTGTATTGTTAATTTAAATATATGTTTGTTTTAGTTGTTTTATAAATTTTATTGTATCATATTGTTTAAATTTATTGTTAGATAATGACAAAATATATATAATATATATAATTGTAAATTGACCATCAGATAGTAAATTTGAAAGGATAAAATATAAAATAATAATTTGAATGCACTTAACAGTCATAATGTTAACAAAAAAAAAAAAAACAATCATAATTGTATATAATAACTTTTAATGATTGAAAATGAAGTGAAGGGATTTTATTTGATTTCTAAATAAAAATATGAGAATATTTTATGTGATTTTCTCTGTTATTTGAGACTCATAATTATATAAGAAACTTTTTAGATAATCGAGTATATTAGACAAATTTATTTAGAGAGAAAAAAGAGAGTAGAAAATGATAGTAATAAATTCAAGGAAGGTATTTAAGGAAATGAAATAAATGACGAAACTTACATTTTTACTTGGAAGAAGATGGAAGAGAGAGAGAGAGAGAGTCGATGAAATTGATCATCAAATACTGAATTTGAAAAGACAAAATGTAAAATAATACTTTCTCCATTCCATATTAATTGAATTTTTGAGGTGTTTCACACCCTTTAAGAAAATTAGATTTAGACATAAATTGAAGGCCAAACACATACACAACCCCTCAAACTTGCCCTCATTTTTCATTTTGCCACTCCAACTTAGCTTTGTTCCATTTTAACCCTTAAACTCCATTTTTTCTGTACCATTTAAACACTTATACTAATTTTTATTTATGTTCTTCAATTGCAATTTCTTATTTTAAAAAAATAGACGTGTGCCTGTTAATTTTCGTAAAAAAATTAAACATTCGCGAACGAACATAAAAATTTTCAAACAATAATATTATTTTTTGAGATTTCTCTGTATTTTTGCATGAAAATAAATTGACGAAATTTCTTTGATTTTCTTTCTTAAACATTCAATTAAATTAAATAACACTACTTATTTATTTTTTCTTATCATCTAGGCTATCTAAATTTAACGCAAATACTCACTTTTAATTTTTAATATAAATCAATACGAATAAAAAAACCCATCTTCAAAAAGACTCTACTGACTTTTTTAATAACACTACTAAAAAAAGACTCTTGTTCATTGCTAATAGCACTACTAAACAATGTTAAAACTCGACTGACTTTGTTAGGTTGTCGATGATTTTAAAGAAAGAAAACCAACACAATTTCGTCGGTTATTTTTCACACAAAAATACATAACACTCTTAAAAAGAAAATATTATTTTTTAAAAAGAATTATTTTTTGTTAATTTTAAATTTTTTAACTAAAATTAACTGACACGTGTCGATTTAAAATAAGAAGTTGCAATTGAAGAATATATATAAAAATAAAGAAATCATAAAAATAGTATTTCGTGTTAAAATGGTACATAAAAAATGGAGTTTAAGGGTTAAAATGGAACAAGGCAAAGATAAAGAGTCAAAATAAAGAATGCGGACAAGCTAGAGGGGCTAGGGCTGGGCATAATATGGTTAAAACCGAAAAAACCGACCGAACCGATTTTTTTTTAATTTCGGTTTCGGTTTTTCGGTTATTTCGGTCGGTTTCGGTTTTGATTTTCAGTTTTTCGGTTTTTCGGTTCGGTTTTCGGTTTTTAACTTAAAAAAATTCGGTTAACCGAAAACCGAAATTATTTGTATATACCCCTTAAATTTTAATTAACTTTCAGCCCATGCCCACTTGCCCAGCCCAACTGGCCCAATAAAAATTTAGTATCAAAATTACAATAACAATTCCCACAAGCCCACAACCTTAACATCAAATTACAATAACAATTCAGCCCATGCGTAGCCCAAATTCCAATCAATATCAAAAATCCCTAAAACTGATTTCCCTAATCCCTAACTCCTAAGTCCCTAACACATCATTATGAGAAGGAAAGTAGTGGTTTTTAATGGTTTTTTTTTAGGAAACAAGCACGGATAAAGAAGATTTTCGATGATGTTAGTCTATTGAACTAATATTTATAATGTAAAATTAATACTATACACTTGCCAACTTCGTAATATTTGCAATTTCTTTACTCGAAGATGTGTGTTACATACACAAAAAGTTGAACATAAAGTTACAAAAATAAATATTGGTTCAATGGTTGAAATTTCAAACTTATTCATATTGAGGAAAATGATGTAATATATCAGCCCATAGGCCGCGTTAATTAAATTTGGTTAAACCGAAAATCAAACCGAAATAAACCGAACCAAAATTGTAATAACCGAACCAAACCGAATTTATTTCGGTTTGGTTTGGTTTCATATTTTGCCAAACCGAAAACCGAAAAAACCAAACCGAAATTTACAAACCGAACCGAACCGACCAAATGCCCACCCCTAAGAGGGGCTGTATATGTGTTTGGCCTAAATTGAACACAATTTTTCATTTTTATCCTTATTAATTATTGTCAAATTTATTGAAGTCATCACATTGAAAATCCAAATGAAGGGTAAAATTTGAAGAATATTTTAAAAATAGTCTTGAAAATTGAACAATTAAGTTAATTTGAAAAATGGAAAATGCCTCAAAAATTCAATTAATATGGAATGAAGGGAGTACTATAATAACTATTTTTATGATTGGGGAAATGAAGTGAAGAAATTTTATAGGAATTCTAAATAAAAATTTAGAAAATGGTTAAATTATTATTCAATCGATATCAACATACTATATTATTACGTGATTTTCTTCCTTATTTAAGACTCATAATTATGTAAGGAATTTTAATAATGGATATATTAAGATAATTTTATTTAGAGAAAAAAAAAGTGACAAGAGAGGCATTTTAAGGAAACAAAATAAATGACAATAATGAGGAAATTATATTATTTTTTTTAAAGGAAGATTTAAGAAAGAGAAGAAGAGGGGTAGATTTGAAGAAATGTAATAAATGTCAATAATTAATGAGGAAAGAAATAAAAACAAATTACACGTTTTTCTTAATCAAAAAATTTTTAAAAAAAGTTCAAAATTCTGAGAAAAGGGGATAAATAATAATACTGTCCACAATGAGACATGTTACCTTACTTTTTTTTTTATCATTTAACTTTAATATTATATATAGATATAGATTTTTAGCAGAAGAAATGATCTAAAAAAAAATCAAAATGATAAATTAAATTTTGTTAAAAAAAGTAAAATACAATGCATATAAAGCTATAACACCTAATTCCTTAAGTTAAATAAATTCTTTAAAAATAACCACAAAGAAAGGAAAATGAGTGATTTAAGCATTAATAATAAGATTGAGAAATGGAAAACAGATTTAATAGCATTGATGATTAAAAGAATTAAAATATGACTACCTTAAATATAAAATAGTAAGGTAAAAATTTCAATTTTTAAAATTAAGAAAAGAGGTAAAAACAAAACTATAGAAAAGAAAAATAATAATAAATTTTTTATTTATAGTTTAAAATATTGCACCAGCAAGTATAGTATCTATATTTTTTTTAATAGCTAATTAAAAATATCGCTAATAGATTTTTGCTTGCTTTTAAAAAAATTTATATGAATAAATTAGAGCATTGATAAATTCAATAATAATGGACTTACCCACTATATCTAACATACACACAAAAAAAAAAAAAAATTCCTTTGAGGTGAAATCCTATCAATTAATAAATACAAAAATAAAATGTAATTCTAACATTTGAGTTTACTTTTGGAAACGTTTTATATATTAAATTTTATCTTTGTTTTTTTACTTATTTAAATTATTTAATTATTTTAGTAGCCATATATAATGAAATGATCCCAACTATTAAATACTATTTGAAAACTTGACAAAAATTAATTGTCCCTGAACATTACTGAACAAATTTGTACCGGAGGGGATCTCAAAATATATATATATATGCAACACATGTTCATTATTAAATGGTATTATATAATATAAATTTTAGATTTCTTTCTTATAACTAATATTTGCATGATATCTTGTCCCTAATACGTTTATACAACATCCTAATAATCTAAATATTGGATATTTAATGTTACATAAGAAATCTTTTCGTGGAAATCATAATATATCCTATTAGGAAAAGAATATCTGTATATACATAATCTAACCTATTAGGGAAAAAAACATATGCATATATTTGTTCATGAATTAACACCATATATAATCGTGTCATTATATATTAATTTTAACTAAAGATGCATAAAAGAAAAAAATAAAATAGAAAATTCTCTTAAGAAAAAAAAAAAGAAGTTAAAGGAATAATGTCAACATTAATAAGATTGAGAAATGGAAAAGAGATTTCATCAAGGAACACAGGTTGTACCTCACTGTGAGGTCCATCAAGTCTGCATCTTTTGGACGCAACATACTGCTTGGGTTGTTTGACGTTTTAGCTGAACCACTGCCAGAACTACAAGTAGGATTGCTTGTTGATAATTCTCCTAGCTATCGACCCAAATAAAATATCCAATGTCGTATTTCCATGTTTTTTTTCAAGTTGGGCGTCGATTTCTTTACCGACTTTGGCAAAGTAATCCATTTGACTTAACATTCTAGAAACAAATTCTTGAGGAGTGCGAAAGAATGATATATGTGTTACGTCTTCCATAGATGATATTGAAGTATTACAAAGTTTGAATCATTCCTAATCTCTTCTATTCTTACTGTCCTCTGTCTCCACACCATTATATAAAGGGGTTTAGGGCTTCAAAATTGGGGAGAAAACGGATAGAGAATTAAATTTCTCTTTTTGAATCAAGAAAAGCTGATTTGTTTTAATGAATTTGCTGCTGTTAATTTTCAAGGAAAGCTTAAAAAAGCTGTGCGGCAGAGCCCCTGAAGGTCCATTACTGTCTTTGACATTTTGGGAAAGAAGAAGGTGAATTTTTGGAGAAGAAGAAGAAGGCAACGTGGGCTGGTTGATTTTTTTTTTTTTTGTTTTCAGCTTTCCTTTTGGCCTATTGTTTAGGGTCTATGTCTGTAAATAGTTGGTTTTATTGAAATAGAGGAGCTTTTAGCTCCACCAATTAAAAAAAAAAAAAAAATTGAAATAAGAAATAGTCAAGTGAATTGTAATTTTAGCTTATTTAAGTTAAAAGTTAACCAAATTAAATTTAATTGATTAATTCGGCAAAAATTAAAATGATATGAATTAATATTAATTAGTTGAAAAACATTTTAATTTTAATGAAATAAAATAATTAACGTAACTACAAACTAATTAACTCAAAATTATAACTATAAGTTAAACCAAACCAAATTAATAGAATATTTAACTTAAAACGTAAAATCTTTTGAGATGATTTTCAAATATTATATATATATATATATATATATATATACACACACACACATATTATTTAGCAAAATTATAAAAATTATTAAAGTCACTAAAGAGTATTTTGGAAAATAGTTTGAACTTTATAAAAGCTAATTATTTTAAATCGTTTGGAATTTAAGAACTATGGAAATTAATTCGGATCAAAATTGGGTGTCAACATAATATACGGTATGATTCAAACTCGTAGCATACGTTTAACCATCAAAATAGGTTACATTATCCTATATGTGATAACAAGTTTAAATAAAAGTGAACCTTGGCGTGATCAATATAAGAGTCAAGAACAGTATTTTCTGTTTTAATTTATATGAGTAAGTTTGACTGACATTTAAATTTAAGAAAAAAAGAAAGACTATTAAAATTTATGATTTAAAATAAGTCATTGATATTTCATTTTTGTGTGAAAAGCTATAAATAATTTCATTAAAAAATAAAATATACATTTTAAAATTAAATTGTTATATTAAATATATAAATGTGTTATTCTTTTTTAAGTTGACTAAACAAATGTAAGCCATATAAAGAATTTTTGACCGAAATAAGTCATTATTTAAATCAATTCACCAAAATAATACATTTTTTAAAATTTTTACAAAACTAGAATAAACGTATTTTGCAATAACTTTTTATGTATTATTTTATTTAAAAAAATCAATGACTAAAAGACAAATATCTCAGAGAAATGCATATAAACGTAATCATTCAATTCGTTTTATTAATTCGTTACTCACAATCACGTTTTAAGGCTAAAAGAAATTTGCTACAGTCATTTTATTCATATTTTAAAAATTAAAAAATTAAAAATTTATTAAATTATCTATCTTAATTATTAAATTAGGTTAGAGTTAATAAAATTACTTTTTCGTATCTTAATTTCTTAAAAAGCAATAATTTTTTAAATTAAACCGATCCTTATTTTGAAACGGACAAAATATTGTATTAACAATTATAGTAAGTATTTTTTTCTGGTGCTTTTGATTTGATAAAGATTTGACAAGCCGACTATTTGCCTTTAATTTACCTGACGAGTAATAATGTTTGATTTGAAAATCTCAACTACCAAAAAGGTCAAAGTTTAAAGAAATTACATCATTTATTGTGTGGTATAAAAGTATAACATTAATCATTTATTGAGCTCTGTTTGCATTTTGTTTCAGATAAATTTAAATGAGATAATATCTCAGTAGGGATTCATATAATTGATGTTAACTTATTTAAGATTAAAATGTACTCTCTTTATTTATTTTTATTTATCAATTTTGAATTTTACATGATTCTTAAAAAATAATAATTAGTATGAATATTTATCATAACGTTCATATTGATTGTCTTAAAATTTGATCAATAAATAAAAATGAACTATTAGTGACGTCATGGGGAGTGATTCGCTTATATCGCCACGATCCAAACGTTTCACCGGACAAGGACGTAATCAAAGCAAGTTGATGAGTCGTGCTTACTAGAAATTCCTCATTGAAGACCAAAAATTATAATGATCTAGCTTTTTACTTCATTTTCATATCCACATGCATATCAAGATACTATTTCCTTTATGTAGTTTGACCCTCTCCCCTCCTTCCTTTTCTATTTCCATTTTTTGGGCTTCTAATTAATAATTTATAAAATCAAAATATCACTATTACGACTCTATGCTAATATTAAATATAGATACAAGATATCGACTTATAATTAATTTAATAAAATATGAAACTTGAAATGAAATGAAATGACGACAATAGATTATTTAAGGAAAAGAGGTATAAAAAATAATATTAGTAATTTTGATAATAAAATTAATAAATTTTAGAAGATATATAGTCGTAGTAGTAAAAATAGTTGTGAAAAAAAAGATAATTTGATACATTATTAATTTAGAAGCTCGAAACAATGAAATAGAAGAAAGGAGGATCAAAATTGGGTGTCAACACACGTCATATAAATCGAGACGGAAAAGTAATTAGTGATGCAAGAATGAAGTCAGAAGCTGGGTCAGCTAGTACTGAGTGCTTGAGCTCTGTACTTTCTCAAATCTAAAGGTGAATTCGCAAGAGAAAAGTGATATTTGAAGATATGATGTCGTCTTTGTAACAAATTAAGATATATAAAAAACAGCAAAATGAATTAAACTTGAACTAAAAATGTATTACATACATATTAAAGTTGAATTAGAATAGAATTAAACATGAATACAAAATGTAGCAAACGAAAGAACATTCTATGATCTAACTAAATTTTGTATGAATAATGAATTAAACAAGTAATCAAACCGCAACAAATCAACCAATAACCAGCAAAATGAATTAAACTTGTATTAAAAGTGTATTACACAAATATTAAAGTTGAATTAGAAGAGAGAATTAAGTATGAATAAAAAAACATAACTAATAAATCAATCAATGATCTATAGAGTGAATTAATGAATTAAACAAGTGATCCAATAGTAACAAATCAACAAATAAACTGCAAAATGAATTAAACTTGTATTAAAAGTGTATTACACAAATATTAAAGTTGAATTAGAAGAAATAATTGCATGAATAAACAACGTAACTAATAAAAGGCCATATTGATCTATAGAGTGAATTAAACGTGTATCAATAATGAATTAAACAAGTAATCCAATAGTAATAAATCAACCAATAAACTGAAAAATGAATTAAATTTACATTAAAAGTGTATTACATAATATTAAAGTTGAATTAGAAGAGAGAATTAAGAATGATTGGAAAATGTAACTAACGAAAGACGAGATCTATAGACTGAATTAAACTTGTATTATTATGAATAAAACATGTATTATATGTGTCTTATAAATTATTTTTATTTGTATCACTACGAACGTGAGTAATGTTGCAATATGTATTAAAAATGTATTGTTCACGAATAAAATTTATATTATATGTGTCTTGTAAATTATTTTGATTTATATCACTAAAAAAATGAGCGGCGACTGCATTAAGTATTAAAAATGTATTGCGCGTGTCTTATAAATGTATTATTAGTGTGTTACCTAAATTATTTTTGGTGGTATCACTACGAAAGGAGTGAAGTGTGCAATATATATTATAAATGTACTATTCATAATAAAACATGTACTATATATATCTTATAAATTATTTTGATTTGTATCACTAAAAAAAGAGCGATGCTTGCAATATGTATTGTGCCTATGTTATAAATGTATTATGTCTATGTTATAAATGTGTTACTTAAATTATTTTAGTTGATATCACTAAAAAGGGAGTGAAGTTTGCAATATGTCTTGTAAATGTACTATTCATAATTTTAATACAAGTTTGTTACAATTATGAAACATATCTAATACAACTTTAATGTAATTGCAACACAGTATCGTAAACTTCACCTTTTTCGAGTTTTAATATAATATTTCTCATAAAATCAATTGTATAAACTTAACCAAACCTTCTTATAATTGAGATAGAAACTCCAAACGACATTTTCAATTATTTGTAGGAACAACCTATCCGAACTACAAATTCATAAAATTCAAATAATGAATTCAAAATTTGAAGCTTTATAATAACCATCAATGGTGAACTCTTGCTACTGTAATTTTAGAGATTTCAAATTTCTACTTGAAAACATAATTTTGTACAAATTTTCGGTCTTTCTATGCCTCTTCTCGTCGTGTTTTTGGAAAAAAAAATAGTGAAATATGGGCAAAAACTGATTTAAGGATAGTTATTTAAATGAAATTTCAAAGAAAAATAAGAATAAAAGGAAGAAGAAGAGAAAGAGGCGAAGAAGAAGAAAAACAAAAAGAAGAAGAGGAAGAGAAAAAAGGGCACAGAAAGAGGCGATGCAATGGTACTTTTTTTTATTCCAAAAAAATTGTTGTATTTAGTTAGAAAAATTATGTTGCCATAGATGGTAAATGTTTTCTTGATATAGCATATTTATGTGATTTACCCTAAATAATTTATAAAATCAAAATATCACTATTACGACTCTATGCTAATATTAAATATAGATACAAGATATCGACTTATAATCAATTTAATAAAATATGAAACTTGAAATGAAATGAAATGACGACAATCGATTATTTAAGGAAAAGAGGTATAAAAAGTAATATTGGTAATTTTGATAATAAAATTAATAAATTTTAGAAGATATATAGTCGTAGTAGTAAAAATAGTTGTGAAAAAAAAGATAATTTGATACATTATTAATTTAGAAGCTCGAAACAATGAAATAGAAGAAAGGAGGATCAAAATTGGGTGTCAACACACGTCATATAAATCGAGACGGAAAAGTAATGAGTGATGCAAGAATGAAGTCGGAAGCTGGGTAAGCTAGTACTGAGTGCTTGAGGGGTTGCACCTAGCCGTTAAGTTGGTTAGGATTTCATTTGAGAAGAATAGTTTCATATTGTCAGTTTAGTCCAATAGGTTTTAAAAGTCATTTTATGTTATTGACTTAATGTTTGAGTTATTGGACACTTTAGGTCCAATGTTGGGCAATTACTTTTCATACTATCACCAAGGAGTGTCTTGGCTATTTAAGCGTAATAGTTCTTTTTGCAGCTATGAAAATAATTGTTTAGCTAAATAGAGAATAGCTTGGCCTTTACTCTTTTTTCCTTTTTCTCTTACTTTCCTTTTCTTAGTTCTTTACTGTTTCATTGCTTTTCTTTATCTTAGTTGCATCAATTAGCATGAAAGCTAATTAATATTGGTGGACAAAATAAGAGGAGCAAAGTCCAAAACAAGTGATACAACAGAAATTATACTGCACTGCAAGTAATATGCATCAGTCTTTTGTGCACTCCACTTAGCTGTACTGTACTTTCATCACCAAGGCGTCTCTCTCTCACTCTCTGAAGGTACATATTTTCTCCTACAGATATTAGTTAGTTTAACATCACACTTTGAATTTCGAAGTATCCTCTTATTAAAATTATAGCAAAGCACTTTCTATTTACTACAGACTTCCAAAGGATGGAGAAGAATGCTCGTGATCAACTTGAAAAGATGTTAAAGAATCAAGAGACAAGTAAATTGTATATTGAAGCACGACGCAAAGAGCTTGAGTTGCGTGAAAAGGAGTTGATGGAACGGGAGGCCTTCAATGCTAACCAGAGACAAGACCTTCTTTTGCTGAAGCAAATGGTAGAAAGTCTTACTTGATTAACATAGTCTTATTTCTCTATGTATGTTATGGGAGATGGTTTGCGCCTTTGTCCCCTTTGTCCTAAGTGTGTCACTGCCCTTAACAACTTAATAAGTTTTCTAAGAAACAACGGCAGATTATTAATAGAAGAAGGTGAAGTTAAGGTTAAGGTGTCTATACCTCAGATGAAGTTTATGGACTTAGTCTTAGGCAGTTGATATGGTACTGGTGGCTTCAGAGATAAAGATAGCCAGCAGGACCAATGACATCTAGGAAATGGTTGATCTTGGAGGGGTAGGGGGAGGGGGGGGGGAGCTGTTTGTGTTAGAAAACATATGCTCTAAGGCGTCCAAATTACTAGCTAGCATGAAATAGCTAGAATATGAATTGCTGTATAACTGACCGACTTAACTGGTTAGCAAAAAAAGCATATGGAAATATAAGCATATGAAGGAATAGACTTGTACCTATGACGTACAAAAATAAGATGTTACAGAAATAGACTCTCATATTTTGTAGAACTAAGATAGTGGATAGATATGAGGACCTGAATCAGCAACTTTATCTGGATTTTACAGTAAATTCAAACAAGTTTCGTTCATCCATCTCTCTCATTTTCCATGTTTAAGTTATATGCATCTGAAATCTTATTCCTTGCAGATATACTAATAAAAAATGAAGCTACAAGAATCTAGTATTAGCCGCTTTTGACTTTGTTCTCAGTCAAGCTTTGTTGATACTGTCTGTCATTGCGTAGTCTACGAATATATCAGATATTGTCTTGGCCTACTCTTCATTTTGGGAATTGCTTGACTGTAAAATTTCTCTTTTATGTGTTTAAGAATGAGAGAGCAGCAGAGGAGCAAAAGAGGTGCGATGAAAGTCTCTTGAAGTTGGCAGAAGAACAGAAGGTTGTAAGCTCATTCTGTGTGTTTACTCAATTTATGTAGTTATGTAGTTGGCCTCTGACATCTTGAGAATTTTACATGCAGAAGGTGAAAGAAATTCTCCATCAGAAGAACATGGATTTTCTCTTGAAACTCAACTTAAAGCATGCGCTAGAGTTGGATATTGAACATCTCACAGGGGCCAAGAATGTAACTGAACAAATGGGAGATGACCAAGAGGTGAGGAAAAATTAGACGAGATCAAAGAGAGCCTAAATAAGAAAAAAGAAGATCTTGAAGCTTTGAATCAAGCTCTTGAAGCTTTGAATCAAGCTCTAGTTGTTGAAGAGCAGCGGGTAAATGTTGAGTTAACAGATGCCAGGAAGGAGCTGATCGATGTAAGTACAACTCTTTCAAGTT
Organism: Solanum pinnatisectum; assembly: GCA_035578085.1. Classification (NCBI taxonomy): domain Eukaryota; kingdom Viridiplantae; phylum Streptophyta; class Magnoliopsida; order Solanales; family Solanaceae; genus Solanum; species Solanum pinnatisectum. Next base: position 5,236,097 of record CM069080.1, on the reverse strand, counting down.
CTGCAATACCCTTATCTATTTTGTGAATAAGACTCAAGTTTCCATTTTTCCTCCAATGGAGTAAGAACATCAGAATGATTAGGAGCAGACTATAGCACGTTCAATTCGTTACATGTTCAGTTTTCGTTACTCAACCTATTACAAATTTCATGCACCATCAACTGAGCTTCTACCATAGTCTATGTTTGTTGAACATTCAAGTATTCTTACAAGGTGAAAATTTTGACAAATGAAACATGTTTCATGGCATTTAGTTAATAAAGAAGCACTCTTTTCGAGCTTCCATTGGTGTCAAGAGAATGGGAGAACTTGATAGTACAAGATTTCGTGAGATAACCAAGAGCAAATTCCTTGGAACAGATGCAGATTTAAAAGCTACTCAGTTGTGCTCAATCTGGGAGCATCATCTTGTGGATCCCAATTGGCATCCTTTCAAAGATGTAACAAGAGAAAATGGTTCCAAGGTAATAATGCACTATAATAGACTTATAGTTGTTTCCCATATCTTTATCCCCTTGAATCAAAATACTTGGAGCTTAATTATTTCTTGTGTTTTGGTAGGAAATCATCATTGATGATAGCGACGAAAGGCTGAACAGGTTGAAGCATGAGTTTGGACAAGCGGCTTATGATTTGGTAACCGCTACTTTGATGGAAATGAATGAAAGGCCCCAGTGGTAGATGCATAACAACAGAGTTGTGGAACTATAAGCTTGGAAGGAAAGCTACCCTCAATCTCGATGGCACATCGAAGTGATGAATGTTGTATTCATTGGTTTAGTTTAAACACTAGGTGCAACTAAGTTTTTTCCCATTTTGAATGACATATTATCTCTTTACTTAAAGTCTCTATTTTAGTCCTTCCAATCTCGATGATACATCAAAGTGATGAATGTTGGTTTTGTTAAACACCAGGTGCGTCTAAGTTTTTTCTATCGACATGTGCTTGTCAGGAAAAGTTCAAGGATTAAAGCAAGACTAGAAATGAAATCCAAAGTTCTACACTTGAGTAATATCAAAGTGTAACATACCAAAAGAACGTAGATTTTTTCGATTAAAGTAAATCACTATAAATTACTGAAAATACAGTAAATACACTGCTCAAGCATCAAGTACTACAAAACATTATACTGATACTACTACATTGTTCTTAGAACAGCTGCGGGCTGCATGTTTTTGCAGCCGCTTCAGCTCTTCTACATACACCAAATACAAAAAAACACAGGTTAAAAATGTCAAAAGAGAAACCCGAATTCATTAGGGTCTAAACAAATAAAAACTCAACGCATACCTAATCACGAGTCTTACATATTGTGTTATGATCACCTCATTTCCCTATTTAGACTCTAAAGTTCTTTCCAAGAAATGTCTGACCAAATCGCCAATGTGATGGGGATATGTTCCACGAGGTGGATTTGCATTTATCGCTAGCTGTGACCCTGAATGACAACGACTGACCAACGAAAACGGAGTTAGTTTGCCAGTTCTGACCCCAATTACGACTCAACGTTATCCAGTTAGTCCTCGTACCCTTCACCATAACCTTCGTAATGTCACCTGCACCCGCCACATTCGTGACTAAAACCAAGTTGAAGCAACTAAAATCATCGATAGTGAACCTTATTCCACCTTGTTTCCTACATGGCACCCTGCATGAACAAATTACAAATAACTTTTAACTTATATACGCTGACAGTGTAGAAAAACTATCGCGTTTACACTCAAGTGTGAAAATAAATTGTACCTAATGTGAACATGTAGAAATGGTCATTGTGTTGTAGAATTTAAATCCTATGTTTGCATGAAACATGGACGGTTAATTAAGGATGAAAAAAACAGAGTGGCTGTGACTTTTTCACCACCTAGGGGTTTGGAGTTTGACATTCAAATGGAGACAAGTTACCCAATTTTCCACAAGCAAAATGTTTCAAATTTTTCAATTCTGATGCGTCAGTTCGTTCACTTTTACTTGTTCACTTCAAATTTTTGATAGATAATGCTAAATGGTCAGAAAATTTGGCCAAAATTTGAAAAAGTTTATGATATCTTTTTCATTTGAAAATAAACTGATTTTTTTCCGTTTTTTAATTAAAAGGTATTAAAATTAAAAGGATAAAATTGTTTTAAAAAATAAAATATCATTCTCGCCAAATTTTCTTGCCAAAACGATTTTTCCTTTTCGATAACCCTTAGAAAAACAATGATAAATGTAGTTCACACCCAACTTTGACAAGTGACAACAATGCCCTGTGACATAAAAAAAACTAGTACTCCCTCTGTCCCAATTTATGTAACATTTTCTTTTTACGAAAGTCAAGTAATTTAAGTTTGACCCGCAATTTGGACATGAAATTTTCAATTTTTTTGAAATGAAATTTATATATTTGTAAATTAAATAAAAAAATATTATAAGTCGCAATAATTGATAATTTAATTTTTCTTTTAAAAACTATGAAAAACTTACTATCAAAATTAAACTTATTTAAATTTCAAAATCTAAAAAGTATCACATACAATGAGACGGAGAGTACTTCAATAACTATCAAACAAAAAACTAATAAAGAAAACCAACTCAACATGACCCGACAAGAAGGAAAAGTAAAAAGAACAAGAAAACACAAATAAATGAAAAAAACAAGAAAAGCTCAAAAAAGCTAATTGAGCTCTTTTATTACTCATGGCTTTATTTGTCATGAATCCAAATTAGTGCAGCAATAAATTTCGAACATTGAATATCCAAACTTTTTAAACAAAAAACATACATATGTTATATTCTTTGAAAAAAAGCCTTATTTTTATCGAGTTATCAATTAACACTTATAATATATACAAAGTTCAAAAAAATGTTTACCTACGATAAACAACAGGGACGATACCAGCACGATACTCTGCGATCTTGAGGAACATAGGCATGGCGAGATCGAAATGTGTACGAGGAGGATTACACCAACCACCATTATCATTAGGCAATGCATAATTTGGAGGACAAAAGTTAGTTGCGGTAATCAAAATGGAAGGACTTCCAGGATGACACCATTGTGGTTGATTGTCACATTTGATCTCAAAACAAGCTCCACAACTTAGTCCATTGTTGAATAATGCTGTGCTTAATGCTGCATTGTTTACTCCATAGCCTTGGCTATAAAGATTGCCATATCCACATGCCGCGCCGGCAAATCGAACGTCTATGAGTCTAGTTTTCTACACGTGAAACAATCTATTGATATGATGTCGTCAGAGTAGAGAGATATTTACATTGTTACTCCCTCTGTTCCAACTTATGTGAATTACTTTCATATTTAATCCATCCCAAAAAGAATGACACATTTCTATCGTAAGTAACAATTTAACTATAAAATGTTTATTTTATTCTCAATGAAATGATTTACAACCAAACAAATTTCTATCATTCATTTTGGACCACAGCTTTTAAAAGTCTTCCTTTCTTTCTTAAACTCTGTGCCGAGTCAAACTACATCACATAAAATGGGACGGAGGGAGTGTTAACTATTTCCTTTGTTTCAATTTGTTGTTTGTTTAAAAAGGAACGACTCTTTTCTAATCTGGAAACTCTTTAGTTTCAAGATTCCACATGGTATGTTTAAAATTGTAAAACTAAGGAAATTTGATACATTATACATATTTTTAGTTTAGGACCAGACGTCTAATTCAGAGAAATTCGTGATAGTCAAACTAAGACAAATAAAATAAAACCAAGCAGGGTATTTTATATTCATAAAGTAACTTGAGTAAAACCTTTAACAGTGTAAGATATTTATAATTAGGTAGCTACAAATAATCTTTTACTAAGAATAAATTAGTCAAATTACCTACTATGACATGCTAAAATATATTGATTGGAAAAAAATTATTTACATTATCAGTATTTATAAGTTAAAAATTCTAGTATTTCGTCTGTTTCAATTAGTTTGTCTTATTCTCCTTTATAGTCCACTTTAAACAAAATATTTTTTTCTTTTTGACAAGATTTTAACACCACAAAATAAAAATATATTTTAATGCATTCCACATATATTTAATACAATTAACCCAGATTTAATGCAAAATTTAAAGTAGAACAAGATCTATGTCCTAAAACAGAACAAAAAAAACAGGGCAAAACCCAATGTCACTTTAGAAGTACTCTAAAATCAAAAATAAAAATAAAAACAGAAAAATGCAGTATAATTGACATCATAATATAGCATTTTAAAGCACATTATAATAACCAAGTATCAAACACAAACTTGTAAAGTTTAACTTCTATAAACTAACATTATACAAGAATTTCTACACCTCAAAATTACCTGCTACAACATGCTAAAATAATACAAAGAGTCAAAATTGGAGTCCAAATTTTTAGTTTATGAATTCTAAATCACAATTAGTTCTTCTATCTAAGTACTTAATAAGATTATTCATACATATTAAATAAAAATAAAAAAAGCTAACCAAACTCAGAATTTGAACCAAAGCTACTAGATTATGATGAACTTATAACCAGCATTGTCACTCTGGTCATAATATTATACTGTCAATATACATAAGTTAAATTCAAGTGTACTATACCCATAGTACCCACTTTTTTTCTTCTCTAAAGTCTCTTTTTGGTATTTATTTGTTGGAACTTATGTGTTGGTTGGTTGTATTTTCTAAAATATTATACCTTATTTGGATGGTTATTATATGTTATATTGTATTGTTAATTTAAATATATGTTTGTTTTAGTTGTTTTATAAATTTTATTGTATCATATTTTTTAAATTTATTGTTAGATAATGACAAAATATATATAATATATGTAATTGTAAATTGACCATCGGATAGTAAATTTGAAAGGATAAAATATAAAATAATAATTTGAATGCACTTAACAGTCATAATGTTAACAAAAAAAATAATCATAATTGTATATAATAACTTTTAATGATTGAAAATGAAGTGAAGAGATTTTATTTGATTTCTAAATAAAAATATGAGAATATTTTACGTGATTTTCTCCGTTTTTTAAGACTCATAATTATATAAGAAACTTTTTTGATAGTCGAGTATATTAGACAAATTTATTTAGAGAGAAAAAAGAGAGGAGAAAATAATAGTAATAAATTCAAGGAAGGTATTTAAGGAAATGAAATAAATGAGGAAACTTACATTTTTACTTGGAAGAAGATGGAAGAGAGAGAGAGATAGAGAGAGAGAGAGAGAGAGTTGATGAAATTGATCATCAAATATTGAATTTGAAAAGACAAAATGTAAAATAATACTCTCTCCATTCCATATTAATTGAATTTTTAAGGTGTTTCACACCCTTTAAGAAAATTATATTAAGACATAAATTAAAGGCCAAACACATACACAACCCCTCAAACTTGCCCTCATTTTTCATGTTGGCACTCCTACTTAGCCTTGTTCCATTTTTACCCTTAAACTCCATTTTTTCTAAACCATTTAAACACTTATACTAATTTTTATGATTTGTTTTTATTTATGTTCTTCAATTGCACTCCTTTTTCTTTTTTTTTTTAGTAAAATTTTCTTTTTAGACATCCTTCTATGGGTCTCACTTAACTTTTTGATCGAACTGTATGGAAATAGCCGATCAAATTCACTATTTATTTTTGAGTTAAGAGTTAAAAATATATTTAAAGTATTTTAATTTTTTGAGTCTCGTGTATGAGTTATCACCAAATGTTTATTGAAATACATTAATACTATATATGAGTTATCACCAAATGTTTATTGAAAAACACTAATACTATATATGATTGTTCACTTCTCATATCTGAAATTTTAGGTATGGAATTCAAATAACTGATAATTTAATTATATTTTAATAAACATTTGGTAATAGTTCAAGTAGAATCTGACAAATCTAATAGCACTCAAACTCCCATATATTTTAGGTGTGTTTTTAATTCTTTCTCTTATATTTTTCTATTCCGAAATATATATATTGTTATAAAACAATATATTGTGGATGTCCATTATATCAAGAAGTTACTCCATTAGTTTCCTCCATTATGAATAAAATCATAACCTCCATAACCTCCACCTTTATAACCATTATTCTTGTAACATTTCACCTCCATAACATCCCCCATTATATTCATGCTAATGTCATGTTTATGACTAACCTTTTGTATGCCTCTATGTTACACTATAAATAGAGACATAAGGGTTCATATTGTATACATTTAAAGACTTTGAAGAATAAGAAATACTTTCATATCTTGTCTGTATATTTCTATTGTTTTCATCTTCTATATTTCTTGTCTTATTTAGCTTTAGTTTTATAACACGTTATCAACACGATTGTTCTACTATTGAAGGATTGAAGCAAAGTAAATATAAAGAAGGTAAAATAATTGTGTTTATTTTTTTCTCTCGGGAGCAAGGTAAATTATTGTGGAATCTATTTTATATATTACTTGTGAACAAGGGATACACCTTACAGGTGAAATATCCTTAAGGACAGTGACTTACACGCCTCAAGCTTTCGAGAATATCCTAGTGTTTCCGTGATTGTACAACAAGATTTACAACAATCTTAAGGATACTTTATATTGTTGTCATGAATCACAGAAAGAGTGCAACGCACAAGAGTAGTGACGTGGTTGGATGGGCATACACTGATTGTGTTGACTACAAATCTTGGTTATTCGGTAAATTTTTTGGTAATGGTGGTTCTATTTTTATTATAGTTTCAACTATAATTGTTTTCGCCAAATTACTCAACCTTTGGAACTATGTTGATAAGGTATGTAATTCTACGATTGTCTCTACTCTTGTTGATAAAAAGAAACTTGGTTACAAGTCCAAAGGTTTTTATAAAACCATTCTGAAAAGAATTGGGAAAATTGACAATCTTGATATGATAAAGAAAAAATTAATTTGGAAAAAACAGAGGATATTTTTGTTGCAGTCGTTTTCCAAGTAAATATTGTGTCCTATGTGAGTGACTGGGTGATATATTCTGGTGCTACTGGACATATTTGTGCTAATAAAATAAATTTTGTGTCTTACACTCAAGTCAATAAAGGAGAAGAACTTGTATATCTTGGTGATTCAAGAACTACTCAAGTTCTTGGAAAAGGTAAAGTTCCTCTTAAACTCACATCTGGAAAATTTTTTGTCTTAACTGACGTGTTGCATGTTCTTAATATTTGAGCCAATTTGATTTCTATGGGTTTATTAGGAAAGGCTGGAGTAAATGTTTTATTTGAAATTAATAAAGTCATTTTAACAAAAATAATATTTTTGTCGGCAAAGGATACTGTAACCGTGGTTTATTTGTACTAAATGTTACAAACGAAAATGCTAGTAGTTCTGCTTATTTGATTGATTCTTTTGATTTATGGCATGCTAGACTTGGACATGTTAATTTATCTTATATTAAGAAATGTATTCTGACGGCCTTACTGATAATGTTAATTTTTCAAGTATTGATAAGTGTGAAGTTTGTGCTGAGGCTAAACAATTTAAAAAGTCTCACGCTTCTACTTTTAGAGAAACCAATTTATTGGATTTAGTGCATACTGATTTGGGAGACTTGAAACAAACTATGACTAGAGGCGGTAAAAGATATTATGTCACATTTATCGATGATTTTTCTAGATATACAAGAGTATATTTGTTAAGAAATAATGATGAGGTTATTGAAACGTTTTTATTATATAAATCAGAAGTAGAAAATCAATTGAATAGGAAGATTAAAAGAGTAAGATCTGATAGAGGTGGCGAATATATTTTGCTTAATGATTTTTGTGAAAAACAAGGAATTATTCATGAAGTTACTCCTCCATACTCACCCGAATCAAATGGAGTAGCTGAAAGGAAAAATAGGACCTTAAAAGAAATGATGAATTGTATGCTTGTTAGTTCTTGTGCATCTGATAATCTTTGGGGTAAAGCTATTCTATCTGCTTGTCATTTACAAAATAGAATTCCTTACAAGAAAAATGGGAAACCCTCTTTTGAATTATGGAAGGGCTATCCCCTTAATTTGAAATACTTGAAAGTGTGGGGGTGCCTTGCCAAGGTTATATTGCCTGACCCTAAGAAAAGGAAAATTGGGTCCAAGCCACTTCTAATTGTATGTTCATTGGTTATGCTAATAATAGTGTTGCTTATAGATTTCTTGTTATCAATAGTTATGTGATTGAACACAATATTATAGTTGAAACAAAAATGCCGAGAGCACTCCTTTTGATGCTAATAATCAATTGAAAAAGAATCTTGGAGAAGCTATTTCTCAAAATAAATATGCTCAAATAATTGGTAGTCTAATGCATTTGATGAATTTTAATAGACCTGATATAGCTTATGCTGTGTGTAGATTGAGTAGATATACTCATAATCCTAATAATGATCATTGGAATGCAGTGGTAAGACTATTGAAATATTTGAGAGGTCCATGAATTATGGTATTAAATATAGTGGATCACCCTCTGTACTAGAAGGATACAGTGATGCTAACTGGTTATATGTTTACCCTTGGTGAGGGTGCTATAACATGGAAATCAGCCAAACAAACCATAATTACTAGATCAACTATGGAATCTGAATTTGTTGCATTAGAGTTGGTTGTTAATGAGGCAAAGTGGTTGAGAAACTTCTTAGTGTGTATTCCTATTGGAATAAAACCAACACCTTCTGTATCAATACATTGTGATTGCCAAGCAGCGATAGCTGTAGCAAAAAATAAATCTTTCAATGTGAAAAATAGACTTATATGTTTGAGACATAACGTGATAAAGCATTGCTAAAAGATGGAATAATTTCCACAGACTATGTGAAGTCAGAAATGAATTTGGCCGATCCTCTGACTAAACTTTTGCAAAGGAGAGAGATATATGAAGCATCGAGGGGAATGAGACTTTTGTCAATTGAGAAATCGACAATGATGGTAACCCAACCTATGTGATTAGAGATCCCATGAATTAGGTTCATATGGGTAATAACAAGTCATTACTTGATTATAAGGTGCACTATAAAGTATGTCCCTTTCTATGGTGTGTGGTCATAGTGCAAGAGTACTGCAAGGCAAAGTGAGGTTGATTAAAATCTTAATCCAATTCATATCCTTGATAGGTGGTGTATTGCTCTGCAAAATACACTTGATGAATGGACATATATGAGTGTGGAGTGGGGCAGCTCCTATGAAATTGTGACAAATTTCTAGAGCATTCATGAATACCAGGCACGCGCATGGCCTATTTGCGCAAAACCGCGATGAACAACAAAGTATGTGGAGGTATGATGTGATAGATAAGACACTGCACTTACCAAAGAATTTTTGGTTCATAGAAGTTCTAAACTTCACCAATTGTTCTGTAAGTTTAATCTTATTTTATCTAAGAACTGGTTCATAGTCCAAGAGACACCAGATTCGACACATTATTCTCATTGAGAAAACCCAACAAAAATCTAATATTCATTTTGAGATATGTGGGGGATTGTTATTAAAACAATAATTATAATTTATCTCAAAATGGATATACATTAATTTGCCTTAATGTTGCCTAACGTCTAGTTGTTACCATTTGTGATGATAGTTTCTTCTACAGTTCGTTTCCTCTTAGTATTCATTACCTTTTGTGATTAATGTCTTTAATGACATTACAACCGTTGGCAGCCTCTTTTCTATAATATATATATTGGTCATATAGTGACCTTACAGAAAACAAGTGGAAAGCATTTCTTCATCTCATCTTCCGTTTATTGTTGGGTTTTGTTATTCTAAATATTTTGTTGTTCCTGCTCCTAGTTTATACTAGAAGAGCTTGTTGAATCATAAGATACACCTTACAGGTGAAATATCTTTAAGGATAGTAACTTACAGGTGAAATATCTTTAATTAAAGCGATCCTTACTTTGAAACAGACAATATTGTATTAACAATTATAGTAAGTATTTTTTTCCTGGTGCTTTTGATTTGATAAAGATTTGATAAGCTGCCTATTTGCCTTTAATTTACCTGACGAGTAATAATGTTTGATTTGAAAATCTCAACTACCAAAAAAGGTCAAAGTATAAAGAAATTACATCATTTATTGTGTGGTATAAAAGTATAACATTAATCATTTATTGAGCTCTGTTTGCATTTTGTTTCAGATAAATTTAAATGAGATAATATCTCAGTGGGGATTCATATAATTTGATGTTAACTTATTTAAGATTAAAATGTACTCTCTTTATTTATTTTTATTTATCAATTTTGAATTTTACATGATTTTAAAAAAATAATAATTAGTATGAATATTTATCATAACATTCATATTAATTGTCTTAGAACACTGCACTGCAAGTAATAAGCATCAGTCTTTTGTGCACTCCACTTAGCTGTACTGTACTTTCATCAGCAAGGCGTCTCTCTCTCACCTTTTGTACTGTACTCCACTTAGTCTTTTGTCATGATAGTTTCTTCTGCAATTAATCTCCTCTTAGTATTCATTACCTTTTGTGATTAATGTCTTTAATGACATTGCAACTACCAAAAATTACCTTACTATTCTTAACTTTTGATTTGAAAAAGATTTGACAAGCTGCCTATTTGTCTTTAATTTACCTGACGAGTAATAATGTTTGATTTGAAAATCTCAACTACCAAAAAAGGTCAAACTATAAAGAAACTACATCATTAAAAAAATTAATTTAAAATTAAATTAATACTAAAAATATAAGAAGAGAATCACACAAAATTAAAAGTGAAAGAACATATGTTTAATTTTCTTTTGATTTGTGTCTTATAATCCGCCAAACTATCCATGTTAAGTTGATTAACAATCTCTTCAATTCTATAAATTCTAATTCCACATATACTAATAAAAGAGGAAAATACATTTGAAGAAGGAAACAAATTATCCTTCATTTCTATCTTACATAATATAATATTCTCACGTGGCGTAAAATTTAAAATTATGACAAGTAAAGAGTAATATTTTTTGGGTGAAAGGGTATTAAAAGAACCGGGCATAAAATTTGTTGAAGCTTCAACTTTCAAGATTATTTTTGAATTTTTTTTCATCTTTTATTTTTAATTTGTTTGTTGAAATTTTTTTTTTCAAAATCAGATTTTATAGAATAAGTAGTGAATAAAGAAAGTAGTTAATTAATGAATGAAGTACTCTCTCAATGAAATTAATTACTTGTAGATTTCTTAGGTTAGTCAAAGTAAATACATTTTCAAGATTAATTAATTAATCTATCAAGGGTATAATGGGCAAAAAATGATAATTTATACATAAATTTTATAAAATGACATATATTGTAGTCTAGCTATTTTTAGAAAGGGGCGACATATAATATGGGACTGAGGGAGTAAGATTTACCAATTGTTTTAGATGGAAAGAGTATATTTATGACTGAACAAATTACAAGTATGTGTATATAAATCTATGTTTGACTGGACATCCTTTTTTTTTTTTTTTTGAACGACCCTTGGGGGGGTCAGGGGCTTAGCAACACCCCCAGGCCTTAGCATAAATATAAATCAAAAAAGTACAAGGAGGGGAACATAAACCTTACCTCCAAGCCTAGGTGGTTCCAAGGTCGACTGACCAACAATGGCTAGTCAACTCTTTCCCATACTAAACAAAGAAGAAACCTAGAGCTAAGCACCTAATGAGAGGACTCCTCTCGATACAGAGATACTAGGAAAACATAAATAAGGGAGACTCTCCCCTTACAAGGAAAGACTATATAAAGGAACCTAGTCAAATTACAAAACCTATCTATGGTAAGGTATCAATGACTAGGATATAGCCAAGGGTACCTAAGAGAATTTCAAGGAGGTTTTTTAATTCTTTTCAATCTCTTCCTTCTAAAACTTTGGACTCCCATTTTCTCTAGAATATAGCTACCCCGAATTGCATTTGGCAGTTGGTTGTAAGTATAGTATTGTTGGATGATATCAAGTCTGTGGCTCTGTTTGGAAAGCAAATCTGCTGTGTTGTTGGCTTCTCTGTACGTATGGGTACATTGGAAGAATTCACATTGATTCACGAGCATATGTATCTCCTGTACAAAATTCTGCAGCTTCCAAGGAGGAATAGAAGTCTTCAATAACCACCTGATTAAAAGGTCTGAATCCACTTCAAGTATGATGTTCTTGTAACCATGTTGTATGCACCAGTTTAAACCGTAACTGGCAGCTTGGATTTCTGCCTGGTTGTTAGTCCCTTCTCCAAGAGGTATCGCAAAGGCAAATATTATATCTCCCACCTCATTTCTTAGGATGCCCCCCCCCTCCAATCTTCCCTGGATTGTGCAATGCACTACCATCAGTGTTGAGCTTATACCTATTAGTGGGGGGATTCTTCCAAATTATTGAAGTGACTTTAACCTCATGTTTACATTTTTCAATCATATCAATCACTTCTGTCCACTTTATAGGCCACTGGATGTAAGGGAAAACTGAGTTGAGAAGATAAAGGATGTCCTTGAGGACCATGTACTTGACTCTGCTGATGTTGGATTTCTTATCCCCATATTTTGCTGAGCATCTGTTCTTCCATAAGTTCCAACAGATTACTATGGGAACTGCTTGGATAAGAGTCTTGTGAGCTTCATTTTTTCCTTGTATCTCCCCCAAATTTAGTAATCTGCTGGTTAAGGAAGGCTGCTGGAAATTAACTCCCATAGCACCTGTAAAGTAATTCCAGATATGTGCTGCAAAATGTCCTCCATTGAAGATGTGATCAACATCATCCCACCCTTGATTGATACAGCAGAAACACTTCACAGGCTCCACTCCAAAAATTGCAAGGTTTTCATTGGTTGGTAGTTTATTTCTTAAGGCCCTCCATAAGAGAAAAGACATCTTGAAAGGTATGTTCTTAGCCACCGGACATCCATTAAAAAAAAGGAAATATGCACTTTGACCATCAAAATGAAGAAGGTAGCAAACTCTTAACAAAAATAAATATGATTAGCTTCTTCTTCTATTTGGTTAAATATGATTAGTTTCTAATTAATTACTTACTTATATCAATATGTCCATCAATTGAAAGATACGTCTATATAAATGACTAATCACATCACAAGTTATATTGTTATAACACAGACATTAATTTGAAACATGGACCGTTAATTAAGGATGGAAAACACAGTGTGGCTGTGACTTTTTCACCACCAAGGGGTTTGGAGTTTGACATTCAAATGGAGACAAGTTACCCAATTTTCCACAAGCAAAATGTTTCAAAATTTTCAGTTCTGATCCGTTAGTCCGTTCACTTTTATTTGTTCACTTCAAATTTTTGATAGATAATACTAAATAATCAGAAAATTTGGTCAGAATTTGAAAAAGTTTATGATATCTTTTCACTTTAAAATAAACTGATTTTTTTTTCATTTTTTAATTAAAAGGTATTAAAATTAAAAGAATAAAAATGTTTTAAAAAATAAAATATCATTCTCGCCAAATTTTGGCCAAATTTTCTGGCCAAAACGATTTTTCCTTTTTGATAACCCTTAGAAAAACAATGATTAATGTAGTTCACACCCAACATTGACAAGTGACAACAATGCCCTATGACATAAAATAACTAGTACTCCCTCGGTCCCAATTTATGTAGTATTTTCTTTTCTACGAAAGTCAAGTAATTTAAGTTTGACTAGCAATTTGGACATGAAATTTTCAATTTTTTTGATATAAAATTTATATATTTGTAAACTACATAAAAGAACTATAAGTAACAATAATTGATAGTTTAATTATTTTTTTTAAAAACTATGAAAAATCTTACTATCAAAAATAAATTTATTTGAATTTCAAAATCTAAAAAGTATCACGAGGAGAGAGTACTTCCATCTAATTGAGCTCTTTTATTACTCATGGCTTTATTTGTCATGAATCCAAATTAGTGCAGCAATAAATTTCGAATGTTGAATATCCAAACTTTTAAAACAAAAAACATACATATGATATAAATAAGTTATATTCTTTGAACAAAAGCCTTATTTTTATCGAGTTATCAATTAACACTTATAATATATACAAAGTTTGAAAAAATGCTTACCTACGATAAACAACAGGGACGATACCAGCACGATACTCTGCGATCTTGAGGAACATAGGCATGGCGAGATCGAAATGAGTACAAGGAGGATTACACCAACCACCATTTCATTAGGCAATGCATAATTTGGAGGGCAAAAGTTAGTTGCGGTAATCAAAATGGAAGGACTTCCAGGATGACACCATTGTGGTTGATTGTCACATTTGATCTCAAAACAAGCTCCACAACTTAGTCCATTGTTGAATAATGCTGTGCTTAATGCTGCATTGTTTACTCCATAGCCTTGGCTATAAAGATTGCCATATCCACATGCCGCGCCGGCAAATCGAACGTTTATGAGTCTAGTTTTCTACACGTGAAACAATCTATTGATATGATGTTGTCAGAGTAGAGAGATATTTACATTGTTACTCCCTCTGTTCCAATTTATGTGACTTACTTTCATTTTTAATCCGTTCCAAAAAGAATGACACATTTCTATAGTAAGTAACAATTTAACTATAAAATGTTTATTTTATCCTCAATAAAATAATTTACAGCCAAACAAATTTCTATCATTCATTTTGGACCACAAGTTTTAAAAGTCTTTCTTTCTTTCTTAAATTCTGTGCCGAGTCAAACTACTCACATAAAATGGGACGGAGGGAGTATTAACTATTTCCTTTGTTTCAATTTGTTGTTTGTTTAAAAAGGAACGACTCTTTTCTAATCTGGAAACTCTTTAGTTTCAAGATTCCACATGGTATGTTTAAAATTGTAAAACTAAGGAAATTTGATACATTATACATATTTTTAGTTTAGGACCAGACGTCTAATTCAGAGAAATTCGTGATAGTCAAACTAAGACAAATAAAATAAAACCAAGCGGGGTATTTTATATTCATAAAGTAACTTGAGTAAAACCTTTAATAGTGTAAGATATTTATAATTAGGTACCTACAAATAATCTTTTACTAAGAATAAATTAGTCAAATTACCTACTATGACATGCTAAAATATATTGATTGGGAAAAAAATATTTTTTTTTTACATTATCAGTATTTATAAGTTAAAAATTCTAGTATTTCGTCTGTTTCAATTAATTTGTCTTATTTCCTTTATAGTCCACTTTAAACAGAATATTTTTTTCTTTTTGACAAAATTTTAACACCACAAAATAAAAAAATATTTTAATATATTCCACATATATTTAATACAATTAACCCAGATTTAATGCAACTTTTAAAGTAGAACAAGATCTATGTACTAAAACAGAGCAAAAAAACAGGGCAAAACCCAATGTCACTTTAGAAGTACTCTAAAATCAAAAATAAAAATAAAAACAGAAAAATGCAGTATAATTGACATCATAATATAGCATTTTAAAGTACATTATAATAAACAAGTATCAAACACAAACTTGTAAAGTTTAACTTCTATAAACTAACATTATACAAGAATTTCTACACCTCAAAATTACCTGCTACAACATGTTAAAATAATACAAATAGTCAAATTGGAGTCAAAATTTTTAGTTTATGAATTCTAAACCACAATTAGTTCTTCTAAGTACTTAATAATATTATTCATACATATTAAATAAAAATAAAAAAAGCTAATGCAAACTCAAAATTTGAATCAAAACTACTAGATTATGTTGAACTTATAACCAGCATTGTCACTCTGGTCATAATATTATACTGTCAGTATACATAAGTTAAATTTGAGTGTACTTACCCATAGTACCCACTTTTTTCCTTCTCTAAAGTCTCTTTTTGGTATTTATTTGTTGGAACTTATGTGTTGGTTGGTTGGTTGTATTTTCTAAAATATTATACCTTATTTGGATGGTTATTATATGTTATATTGTATTGTTAATTTAAATATATGTTTGTTTTAGTTGTTTTATAAATTTTATTGGATCATATTGTTTAAATTTATTGTTAGATAATGACAAAATATATATAATATATATAATTGTAAATTGACCATCGGATAGTGAATTTGAAAGGATAAAATATAAAATAATAATTTGAATGCACTTAACAGTCATAATTTTAACAAAAAAAACAATCATAATTGTATATAATAACTTTTAATGGTTGAAAATGAAGTGAAGAGATTTTATTGGATTTCTAATAAAAATATGAGAATATTTTACGTGATTTTCTCCGTTATTATATAAGACACTTTTTTGATAGTCAAGTATATTAGACAAATTTATTTAGAGAGAGAAAAAAAAGAGAGGAGAAAATGATAGTAATAAATTCAAGGAAGGTATTTAAGGAAATGAAATAAATGAGGAAACTTACATTTTTACTTGGAAGAAGATGGAAGAGAGAGAGAGAGAGAGAGATGATGAAATTGATCATCAAATACTGAATTTGAAAAGACAAAATGTAAAATAATGCTCTCTTCATTTCATATTAATTGAATTTTTGAGGTGTTTCACACCCTTTAAGAAAAGTAGATTAAGACATAAATTAAAGGCCAAACACATACACAACCCATCAAACTTGCCCTCATTTTTCATTTTGGCACTCCAACTTAGCCTTGTTCCATTTTAACCCTTAAACTCCATTTTTTCTGTACCATTTAAACACCTATACTAATTTTTATGATTTATTTTTATTTATGTTCTTCAATTGCAATTTCTTATTTTAAAAAAATAGGCGTGTGCCTGTTACTTTTCGTAAAAAAATTAAACATTCGCGAACGAACATAAAATTTTTCAAACAATAATATTATTTTTTGAGATTTCTCTATATTTTTGCATGAAAATAAATTGACGAAAGTTCTTTGATTTTCTTTCTTCAACATTCAATTAAATTAAATAACACTGCTTATTTATTTTTTCTTATCATCTAGGCTATCTAAATTTAACGCAAATATTCACTTTTAATTTTTAATATAAATCAATACGAATAAAAAAAAAAACCATCTTCAAAAAGACTCGATTGACTTTGTTAATAACACTACTAAAAAAAAGACTCTTATTCATTGCTAATAACACTACTAAACAATGTTAAAACTCGACTGACTTTGTTAGGTTGTCGATGATTTTAAAGAAAGAAAACCAACACAATTTCGAAGGTTTTTTTCACACAAAAATACATAACACTCTTAAAAAGAAATTTTTATTTTTTAAAAAGAATTATTTTTTCTTAATTTTTAATTTTTTAACTAAAATTAACTGACACATGTCGATTTAAAATAAGAAGTTGCAATTGAAGAATATATATAAAAATAAAGAAATCATAAAAATAGTATTTCGTGTTAAAATGGTACATAAAAAATGGAGTTTAAGGATTAAAATGAAACAAGGCTAAGATAAAGTGTCAAAATGAAAAATGCGGACTATAATGAACATTGCTTGTTTTGTTTCTATCAACAACCCTTCATCCCTCTTTTTCAAAATAAAATAAAATACTTCCTCTGTTTTTTTCACTCAAAAGAATGGGCATTTTGCTTTGTGTTTATGATGTGATTCTGTAATCTGTTCAATGGGTGTTATTCAGATTCTTATTGTTTTTTGTTTATTTACGTATGCCTCGTTCATCTTGTTGGGTTATGAAGGTGATTAGGGCGTCATGTGGATTCTATTGTGTTCGATATGAGAAGAGGGGTCTTCAATTTATAGATCTCCTAACTCTTCCTCTAAAAGGTAAAAAAAAATTTCAAATATGGAAGAAAAATATATTTTCCTGTCATGAAAAGTAAAAACATTTATGGTAGTGTTTTGTCTCTTCTTTTAAGAAAAAATAAATTTCAAATAAGGAAAGAAAATCGGGCAAAACCCTAACAAATCTCCCCTTTTGGCTGAATTTTCTTGACAAAACTTGATACGTCTTCTTCACATGCATGATAATCTTCGTTCTTCACATAGTCTTCATCACTGCTGCTTGCCATGGTTAAAAATAAAGTTTAAAATATATGGGTTAAAAATGGTTTTAAAATATTTTATTTTTATTTTCAAAGATGCAGCAACAGGAATGTTGAAAATATGGATTTAATCTTTTCTCCACATGTAGATGGACAAAAATCTTATTTATCATCAAATTAGTTGCAAATTGATTTGAAATCGCGTTAAACCTATCTTCAACCTCGATGAACCTGGGTCATTGAACCATTAGCTCTGATACCACTTGTTGGGTTATGAATGTGATTAGGGCGTCATGTGGATTCTATTGTGTTCGATATGAGAAGAGGGGTCTTCAATTTATAGATCTTCTAGCTTTTCCTCTAAAAGGAAAAATAAATCAAATATGGAAGAAAAACATATTTTTCTGTCATGAAAAGTAAAAACATTTATGATAATGTTTTGTCTCTTCTTTTAAGAAAAAATAAATTTCAAATAAGGAAATAAATCAGGGCAAAACCCTAACACATCTATGGGTGTGCCTGTTATTTCCCATCAACAATGCTCTCTTCCTCTGCTTGCATTTATTCTGTTTTTTCAGGCAAAAGGACTAGTGTTTGTGCTCTAGATTTCAATTTCTATGAATATGCAGACTTTCATTGTTGTTTATTTACGTACTATATATACTGAACAATGCTTTTTCCCTCTTTTAAAAATATTTTCTCTGTTTTTTCATCCAAAAAAAGAATGGGGTGTCTGTACTCTAAATCTTCATTTTGTATTATTGTATGCCTCTTTATCTGTAATCTGTACAAGGGTCAGATTCAGATTTTTGTTGCTGTTTATGTTTGTTTATTTTCACCGTCCACGCGTGTATTTCAATAACTCTGTTTTTCACCTACAGCAGAAGAAAGGCATTTGATTCTCCCTTTTCACTTATATTTCAGTCACATTCAGAAAATTTTCTTTGTTCATGTTTATTTTTGCCATCTAAGTTTGTTTGTGAGCACTGGGATTTATGTGAATATTTTATTGATTTCAGTATTCATGTTTAGCTTGTTTTTGAAGATTATCTAATTCTTCTGGTTTTAGGTTTTCTGAAAGATGTCATCTGAAGAGGAAACTGATATTAGTGAGTCAGAGATGGAAGAATGTGCTGATAAATGGTATCAGAAGTTAAAGGAGGGTTATGGGAGGGAAAAGATTTCTGCTGAAGTTTATCAATGTCCATTCTGTCCTGGACAAAAGAAGCAGGCATATAGCTTCAATGATCTTGTCCAACATTCTTCAGGAGTGAGCAAGGGTGGGTCACAATGCAGTAAATTGAACGATAAGGCGAAGCATTTAGGCCTAACAAAGTACTTGAAGAACAAAGATTCTCCTCCAGTGTCTGATGAAATGGAAACTGAATTACAGCCAACAAATGATTATGGAAATGATGTTGATGAGAAATATGCATTTCCTTGGATGGGAATTGTAGCAAATCTTCCTGTTCAGTTGAATGGTAGACGTTATGTGGGAAAGAGCGGCTCATGGCTGAGGAATGATTTGACAAAGAAAGGGTTTAATCCATTGAGGAACTCTTATTCATTGCTAATAACACTATTAAACAATGTTAAAACTCGACTGATTTTGTTAGGTTGTCGATGATTTTAAAGAAAGAAAACCAACACAATTTCGTCGGTTATTTTTCACACAAAAATACATCACACTCTTAAAAAGAAATTATTATTTTTTAGAAAGAATAATTTTTTAACTAAAATTAACTAACACATGTCGATTTAAAATAAGAAGTTGCAATTGAAGAATATATATAAAAATAAAGAAATCATAAAAATAGTATTTCGTGTTAAAATGGTACATAAAAAATGGAGTTTAAGGGTTAAAATGGAACAAAGCTAAGATAAAGTGTCAAAATGAAAAATGCGGACAAGCTAGAGGGTTGTATATGTGTTTGGCCTAAATTGAACATAATTTTTTATTTTTACCCTTATTAATTATTGTCAAATTTATTGAAGTCATCACATTGAAAATCCAAATGAAGGGTAAAATTTGAAGAATATTTTAAAAATAGTCTTGAAAATTGAACAATTAAGTTAATTTGAAAAATAGAAAATGCCTCAAAAATTCAATTAATATGGAATGGAGGGAGTACTATAATAACTATTTTTATGATTGGGGAAATGAAGTGAAGAAATTTTATAGGAATTCTAAATAAAAATTTAGAAAATGGTTAAATTATTATTCAATCGATATTAACATTCTATATTATTACGTGATTTTCTTCCTTATTTAAGACTCATAACTATGTAAGGAATTTTAATAATGGATATATTAAGATAATTTTATTTAGAGAAAAAAAAAGTGACAAGAGAGGCATTTTAAGGAAACAAAATAAATGACAATAATGAGGAAATTATATTATTTTTTTTAAAGGAAGATTTAAGAAAGAGAAGAAGAGGGATAGATTTGAAGAAATGTAATTATTGAGATGTGTAATATGTAGTGTATTGTATATTTATGTTATACAGTGTATTAGCTTAGCTTACTGTTTTGATTAAGTTGGTTACTTAGTTAATTGACAGCTGTAGTTTGTTAGATAGTTTGTTAGGTGTTCATCTACTATAAATGTACACAAAGGAATGGAATGAAAGTAGTTTTTCATATTCTCACAAAACAATATCTTTACAGTTCTTCTCTCTTCTTCGTTTCCGTCACAACAACAGAAGAGAAGCCATGGATGAAGCTCAAGATCTCAATGAAGCTTGACCATTCAATTTCAAAGTTTAACAGTAATAAATGTCAATAATTAATGAGGAAAGAAATTTAAAAAAAATTACACGTTTTTCTTAATCAAAAAATTTTAAAAAAAAAGTTCAAAATTCTGAGAAAAGGGGATAAATAATAATACTGTCCAATGAGACATGTTACCTTACTTTTTTTTTATCATTTAACTTTAATATTATATATAGATATAGATTTTTAGCAGAAGAAATGTTCTAAAAAAAAAATCAAAATGATAAATTAAATTCTGTTAAAAAAAGCAAAATACAATGCATATAAAGTATAACTAATTCCTTAAGTTAAATAAATTATTTAAAAATAACCACAAAGAAGAGTGATTTATAATTATTTTTAAGATTTGAGAAAAGAGAAAGAAGATTTAATAGCATTGATGATGAAAAAAAATTAAAATATGACTACCTTAAATAAAATATAGTAAAAAAAAATTTTTTTTTTAATTAAGAGAAAAAAAAAAAAAAAAAAAGAAAAGAAAAAAAATAATAATTTTTATTTATAGTTTAAAATATTGCACCAACAAGTATAGTATCTATATTTTTTTTAATAGCTAATTAAAAATATCGTTAATAGATTTTTGGTTGCTTTTTAAAAAATTTATATGAATAAATTAGAGCATTGATAAATTCAATAATAATGGACTTACCCACTATATCTAACACAAAAAAAAAAAAAAAATCCTTTGAGGTGAAATCCTATCAATTAATAAATACAAAAATAAAATGTAATTCTAACATTTGAGTTTACTTTTGAAAACGTTTTATATATCAAATTTTATCTTTGTTTTTTTACTTATTTAAATTATTTAAGATTTTTATTTACTTTAGTAGCCATATATAATGAAATGATCCCAACTATTAAATACTATTTGAAAACTTGACAAAAATTAATTGTCCCTGAACTAAACTGAACAAATTTGTACTCGATCCAGAAGACTACACTACTGAACCTAGAATAAGCTAATTCAAAATTCCTAATGGAGTAATTATCCCAATTCACTTAATTCAAGAAACAAATTGTTGAAGAAAAACGTTACGGTCAGCACCAATCCATTCAGGTGCATGCTAATTAAGATACCAAAGGTAAATGAGAGTTATAACTATTTCTCATCCAAAGAAAGAAAATCTTATGCCTTTCTCAACAATTTGACATACCTCCTCATCTCTCCAGTTTTTATATACAGCAATATATAATGTACATTGCAATTTAGAGCACCAACCATACACTTAAATCGATTTGTATGGGTGCATAGCATAGAAAAAAAAACTGTCAAAACAGTTCCTTTTCACATTTGCCTCTTCCTCTTTTTCTATAATGGCGTCAGGCATTACCTGCTACTTATACGCCATTAAAACATAATATCACACTCTCTTCAGCTCAACCACTTCTTTAGGCTCTCCTAATCCCAAACCACTCCACCCTCTCCTATTTAGCAATATTAGAAATTACAACAACATATCAGTGTAATCCATGAGTTGGTAGAGTTTAGGAAGCGTAGAGTTCGCATGGCTTATCACTACCTTATGGAGTAGAAAGACTACTTTCAACTCGAGTGAAAAAGGGCAGTGAAAAAAGCATATCAACTAATAAAGAAACAGTAACAACAACAACAAAAAATGAGCTACTGCAAAGAAAAGTTGATTTTATTTTCCTTCAAAAAACATCTAACCAAACCTCCAAAGAAAAATGCACCCCACCAACCTACATATCTCCAACCTTCAATTCAACTTAAATAAACCAAGTCAAGAAATCAAGCTCCAAAAACACAGATTAATTTCACACTCTACCAACTTTAACAGATCAAAAATTCAATTATGTGTTAGATTTCTCAAATACTCACTCACCTAACAGCTATTATATCAAAAAATTCGAATTCCAATTTTCTTCAACAAAGAAATTAACTTCCAATAATCACAACTACATTGAGCTTTTCTCATATGCTCACCCAACTAACCATTATTATATCAAAAACTCAACTTTCTTCGTGAATCCAAATTTCTTCAACAAAGAAAGAAACTTTCAATAATCACAAAGCTCACTCATGACTCAACTAATAGTTATTATATCAAAAACTCAATTTTCTTCTCAGATTTCAATTTTCTTCAACAAAAAAGCAACTTTCAACAATCAAAATTACATTGAACAAGAAAACTAACAAATTCCCAAGAAATGTACACACAAAAAAAAAAAAAAAAAACAAGAGAAAACTTCAGCCTCCTCCTCTTGTTATTTGGAGCAGTGTGCAAAGTAAGCAAGCACAAATAAAATTAATATTTGTCCAATCAGAGAAACAAAATATTTGTAGTCCGTATTGTTTGTATAAATGTATCCCTTATGATAGTTTGAAGTTATTATTGTCTGAAGCCGCGAGATATACGCCCTCGTACTTATCGTCCGAGCTTCGGTCGTGTCTTCATCCACAGCAATGGCATCGTCTATATATTCCATCATCGTTTCAGCCTCAATTACCAACTCTATATGTCCTTTTAGTAGACCCGCTTTGAGGTTGTTAAGATTCTCTAACTCATTTGAGACTGAACCCCACAAACGTAGTAAGATGAAGAACATAGAATAAAGCACACAAAAGATCATTAACATAGAAATTAAGCAGGGAAGTTTGTTTCTGAGGAAGACAGCTATCGACCCAAACAAAATACCCAATGTCGTATTTCCATGTTTTTTTTCAAGTTGGGCGTCGATTTCTTTACCGACTTTGGCAAAGTAATCCATTTGACTTGACATTCTAGACTCTAGAGAGGTCAACCTCTCTAGATATGGTTTTGAAACAAATTCTTCACGAGTGCGAAAGAATGATATCTGTGTTGCGTTTTCCATAGATGATATTGAAGTATTGCAAAGCTTGAATCGTTTCTAATCTCTTCTATTCTTACTGTCCTCTGTCTCCACACCATTATATAAAGGGGTTTAGGGCTTCGAAATTGGGGGGAAACGGATAGAGAATTAAATTTCTCTTTTTGAATCAAGAAAAAGCTGATTCGTTTTAATGAATTTGGAGGCGGAAGCTGGCTGTTAATTTTCAAGGAAAGCTTAAAAAGAGGTGCGGCGGAGCCCCTGAAGCTCCATTACTGTTCTTGATATTTTGGGAAAGAAGATGGTGACATATTTGGAGAAGAAGAAGAAGAAGGCAACCTGGGCTGGTTATTTTTATTTTTTTTTGTTTTCAGTTTTCCTTTGGAACAATTATTTAGGGTCTATAAAAAAATATAAGTTCCCCAGCAGCAGCTTTTCAGAAAAGCTGCTGCCCCCTGCCCCTGCCCCTGCCGACCTACTATAATTTGTAATATAAATTTAAATAAATTGGATTGATATTTTTTAAATTTGTCATTTGTGTCATTGTTTTATCTTTATTTTTATTTATTTTTTAAAAATTACAAACTTAAGTTATTTAAATTACAAATTACAAATATAATTTATAAGTTATAACATATTAATAAGTAATAACTTATGAACTTCAAAAGGGAGTTGGTTTGCCAGTTCTGACCCCAATTACGACTCAACGTTATCCAGTTAGTCCTCGTATCCGTCACCATAACCTTCGTAATGTCACTTGCACCCGCGACATTCGTGACTAAAACCAAGTTGAAGTAACTAAAACCATTGATAGTGAACCTTATTCCACCTTTCTTCCTACATGGCACTCTGTATGAACAAATTACAAATGACTTTTAATTTCTATACACTAACAGTGTAAAAGAACTTTTATACTATTGCGTTCACACTAACTGTGAAAATAAATTGTACCTTATGTGAACATGTAGAAATGGTCATTGTGTTGATCCGTCAGTTCGTTCATTTTTTTTTCTTCAGTTCAAATTTTCTATAGGTTATGCTAAATGATCAAAAAAATTTGCCAGAATTTGAAAAAGTTTATGATATATTTTTCATTTTAAAATAAATTGATTTTTTTTATTTTTTAATTAAAAGGTATTAAAATTAAAAGAATAAAAATATTTTAAAAAATAAAATAACATAGACAAAATATCATTCTCACTAATTTTTGGCCAAATTTTCTGGCCAAAACGATTTTTCCTTTTCGATAACCCTTGGAAAAACAATGATTAATGTAGTTCACACCCAACTTTGACAAGTGACAACAATGCCCTATGGCATAAAATAACTAGTACTCTCTCTGTCCCAATTTATCTAGCATTTTCTTTTTTACGAAAGTCAAGTAATTTAAGTTTGACCGGCAATTTAGACATGAAATTTTCAAATTTTTTGAAATGAAATTTATATATTTGTAAACTACATAAAAAGTACTATAAGTCACAATAATTGATATTTTTTTTAAAAAAAAAAAAGTATGAAAAATCTTACTATCAAAAATAAATTTATTTGAATTCAAAATCTAAAAAGTATCACATAAAATGAAAAGAAGAGATTACTTCAATAACTATCAAACAAAAAACTAATAAAGAAAACCCCACAAGAAAAAGGAGAAGTAAAAAGAACAAGAAAACACAAATAAATGAAAAAAAAAAGCTCAAAAAAGCTAATTGAGCTCTTTTATTACTCATGGCTTTATTTGTCATGAATCCAAATTAGTGCAACAATAAATTTCGAATATTGAATATCCAAACTTTTTAAACAAAAAACATACATATGATATACATAAGTTATATTCTTGGAACAAAAACCTTATTTTTATCGAGTTATCAATTAACACTTATAATATATATAATGGTCGAAAAAATGCTTACCTACGATAAACAACAGGGACGATACCAGCACGATACTCTGCGATCTTGAGGAACAAAGACATGGCGAGATCGAGATCGAAATGAGTGCGAGGAGGATTACACCAACCACCATTATCATTAGGCAATGCATAATTTGGAGGGCAAAAGTTAGTTGCGGTAATCAAAATGGAAGGACTTCCAGGATGACACCATTGTGGTTGATTGTCACATTTGATCTCAAAACAAGCTCCACAACTTAGTCCATTGTTGAATAATGCTGTGCTTAATGCTGCATTGTTTACTCCATAGCCTTGGCTATAAAGATTGCCATATCCACATGCTGCGCAGGCAAATCGAACGTCTATGAGTCTAGTTTTCTACACGTGAAACAATCTATTGATATGATGTCATCAGAGTAGAGAGATATTTACATTGTTACTCCCTCTGTTCCAATTTATGTGACTTACTTTCATTTTTAATCCGTCCCAGAAAGAATGACACATCTCTATAGTAAGTAACAATTTAACTATAAAATGTTTATTTTATCCTCAATGAAATAATTTACAACCAAACAAATTTCTATCATTCATTTTGGACCACAACTTTTAAAAGTCTTCCTTTCTTTCTTAAACTTGTGCCGAGTCAAACTACCTCACATAAAATGGGACGGAGGGAGTATTAACTATTTCCTTTGTTTCAATTTGTTGTTTGTTTAAAAAGGAACGACTCTTTTCTAATCTGAAAACTCTTTAGTTTTAAGATTCCACATGGTCTGTTTAAAATTGTAAAACTAAGGAAATTTGATACATTATGCATATTTTTAGTTTAGGACCAGACGTCTAATTCAGAGAAATTCGTGACAGTCAAACTAAGACAAATAAAATACAACCAAGAGGGGTATTTTATAGTCATAAAGTAACTTGAGTAAAACCTTTAACAGTGTAAGATATTTATAATTAGGTAGCTACGAATAATCTTTTACTAAGGATAAATTAGTCAAATGACCTACTATGACATGCTAAAATATATTGATTGGGAAAAAATATTTATTTTTACATTATCAGTATTTATAAGTTAAAAATTCTAGTATTTCGTCTGTTTCAATTAATTTGTCTTATTTCCTTTATAGTCCACTTTAAACAGAATATTTTTTTCTTCTTGAAATTTTTTTAAAAAAAGCAAGCAAAAATCTATTAGCGATATTTTTAATTAGCTATTAAAAAAAATATAGATACTATACTTGCTGGTGCAATATTTTAAACTATAAATAAAAAATTTATTATTTTTCTATTCTATAGTTTGTTTTTACTATACTTTCTACCATTTGCTTCAACAAAAAAAGGTCTTGTCTCTGATTATCATTGAAGGCCTCCCGTTCCATCAACTCCTTTTCACGCAACTCAAGCTCTTTGCGTTGTGCTTCAATATACAATTTACTTGTCTCTTGATCTTTAACATCTTTTCGAGTTGATCACGAGCATTCTTCTCCATCCTTTGGAAATCTGTAGTAAATAGAAAGTGCTTTGTTATAATTTTAATAAGAGGATACTTCGAAATTCAAAGTGTGATGTTAAACTAACTAATATCTGTAAGAGAAAATATGTACCTTCAGTATATTTTTAGATCATTGCATCTCTTTGATTCATCACGTTGCTTAGGCACATGAAAGTGACATAATTAGAGAGGTATATATTAGTTGGCATAGTTTGTCTCCTAAATTTTTAAAAAGTTGGAACTATGTAAAAAATCTTTTTTTTTTTGGATTATTTATAGAAGATATATTTTTGCTCTAATTTCTGTTTTTTCTTATCTTTTGTTTCTTTCCTTTTGTATGTAGTTTTATATGTTGGGAAAGATTAGGAAATGCAATGGATATGGCAAAAACATTATTAAAAATAAAGTTATCTTCTTGAATATGTTTATACTTATCCCTAACTAATTACATATATTTTGGAAAATAATTTATAATGAATGAACTTTAATTGGGGAGGAGCTACTATGAAATTCAAAATTAGGTGTAATTTGTTTTAGATACAATGTATATATCCAAGTGGATTCATATGTATCTGACTCTTTTGTTCGCCTTTGTCCTCTCTTGCTAGCCTCTGTCTTTGTGTGTGTATATATATATATATATATATAGTGTGTGTGTGTGATTCGTATGTATCTAAGATACATAAACTATCTTGTTTGCCTTCATCCTTCTCTCGCATCACCTCTCTCCCTATTTAAGTGTATCTAGAAACAAAAATGCACGTGTCTAAGTGTATCTGACTTGAAATCTGATAGAAAATTATTAATTAATGAGACAGTATATAATTATTTCTAACTATAGAAATTAATAAATATGACAAAAATATTTATATAATTAGATAATATTTTCTTTATTTAAATTTACATTGCATAAGTCCAATTTTAAAAAGAGCACTTCCATTAAAAAAAAATCTCACATCACAATTCCAAACTCGAAATGTCTAATTAATTAATGGTAAAATAAACTCTTGAATTGACCATAATTCCCAAGTATTGTTTTGTTGCAACATATCGGACCTTGCATATACCATGCAAAAGGCATATAATAATCACATCTTATATATTCTCTGCATTTGAACTCTTATCATTAAGAATTTGTATTGACCTACTACTTTCCACGTACATTTAATTTGTTCTTCTGAACCAAAGATAAGTTTTTCAAATGACTGAAAAATGAAGAGATAATATTAAAATAAGATTTAAAAAAAAAAAAAGATGTTTCAAGAAGGAGAAAAGAAACCTCTACAAGTAAAATAAAAAAAATTAAATTATTATACCATAAGAAACTAAGGCCCGTTTGGCCATGCGATATGGTATCATGATATGAAATCATGAGATGAAATTGAAGCTTTGTTTGGACATGCGATATGGAATTTTTGTGTTGTATATTTTCTCATAAACATAAAAATCTCATAAGTTGTAAAACTATTAAAATAACCCCAATTGTTTATTCAATCTTATCAAATAAACAAAAATTTATAAAATCGCATAATAAATTATTACAAAGTTATTTGTTCTCCACTTAAGTAATTGTTTCATCTAACTTCAATTTAATTTTAAAAATTGAACATAAATTGTAGTGTATTAGTCTTTAATATAATCCTCCCACATAATACAGACAATTTCCTCACGTTGAACTTGCATTTCTCGATCATGTGACCGAGAAGACGTACCAACATTGTTACTTTGAGCCATTTGTTGGTCAATATCATCCGCAACTATATTTTCATGCTCATAGACCATAAATATTTCATCAATACTTTGGCATTCTTGCAAATAATTATGTAACACTGTACAAGCTATGACAACTTTCACTTGTGTATCAATATCATAATAGTTCATGCCTTGTTTCAGTATTCTAAATCTATTTTTCCAAGCTCCAAAAGTCTGTTCAATCACATTGTGCAGAGATGAATGCCTATAATTAAACAGTTCTTTGGAATTTTGAGGCTCTCTTTCACTTCCTCGGTAATCTTGCAAATGATAGCGTAGTCCTTTGTATGGAGCTAAAAATCCCTTTGTGTTTCGAAAACCACCATCAACAACATAATATTTATCTACCAACAAACATTTTATAAAGAATTACTAAAAGCATATGTGACGTAAATGAGACAGTTTTGTGTAAATAAATAATATTTATTCTAATGATGTAATTTAAAGTTACCATATGGCGGAATGGAAATTGTGACGTTGGTTCAACAAGTGCACTCTCAAGTACTTTACTATCATGTGCAGTACCTTCCCAACCAGCAGCAACAAAGGTAAATTGCATATCAAAATCACAAGCACATAAGACATTTTATGATGTTCTTCCTTTGCAATTACAATATGTTTGTTGCACCGCATTAGGAACCTCCCCTTCTATATATGTTCCATCAATCGCACCAACACAATCCTATCAAATAAAAAATACATCAATATTAGTTTAATGAACAAAATAAATTGAAAGCATTATAGAATGCACTTCATAAAAATAATGTTTGTAAGAGTAATAAAAATAGTGTTTTCAAGACGATGCAAAGTCATAAAATAAATATTATCTCTTTAAACAAAGTTGATAGGAAATATGTAACTAAACACTAATAACTTACACATAAATATAAATGTGCACTTATTAAGGCCGTAAAATAAAATTATTACTCAACAATCGGTTGGTGTGAGTTAAAGTGACTATATGATGGTGAGAATAATAAATTTTATGTCGGTGAGAATAATAAATTTTAAAAAGTAATGATGTGATTATAAATTTTATTTACATACGAAATAAATGGTTAGTAGATATAAATGTAGGTTGTTTTAACAAAATATAAACTCGTGAATCAATTTTTGTATTAAAATATCTCATATCATGATATGGAATTCACATATAATTCCATATCATGATTTTTGGAGAATATGGAATCACATCTCATGATATGGAATCATGAGATGGAATCAGTGTAAAATCGCATGTTCAAACGCTGATTCCATCTCATGATATCATATCGTGATATGATATCGCATGGCCAAACGCCTACTTAATTAAATAAATAAATTGGTTTGGGAAATATTAGCCCCACACCCATGTGGCCTTGTGACATAACTAGAGTCCAAGAAAACTCCTCCACATTTTTGGTGAAAGGACTACATTATTTAAATTTTTCTATGAAAAATAATAATAAAAAGAACCCAAAAATAAAATGCAAAGATAATTTATAGTATAAAAATTAAAATATAAGTAGACTTTTCAGGTCGGTGCATGCAAATTGCATGGATGGAGACATGAGTACTTGACTTGGTTAATAATACTCCTATATATTAGTGTTTTAAAAGATAATGGCGTGAGTCGAGGTGTATTATGCAGTACGGTATTAGGCGTAAGCTTTGAGAAATAGCGCGTAAGCTTCACTGATTTATGAGGCGTAATCTTATAATTTATATTAAGAAAATAAGTAAAAATTAAACTTTCAATGATTTTGTAAATAATTTTTTAATAAATAACCTATAATATATATATTTAAAAAATTCTGATTTTTATGTAAGAAATGTATTAATAACTAATAATGAAGAAAAAAGTATTATAACTACTGTTTGAGAAATATCACTACACAAATAACAAAAATATGATTTAAAGTAAAAAAGATTAAAAAGCCAAAAAATTAAAATTTAACACCTAGGGCGTATGTTTTTACACAAAAGGCTTACATTTTTATGCTTGAAGCTTACGTCCTAAATTCTAGGACTTGCGCTCTATGGATTTACGTCTTCAATTTGCGCCCTAGAGCATTTTGGGTACGCCCCGTCCCGAGACTCGCACCAAAACATTTTTGAAAACACTGATATATATTTCGATTGAGCACATGAACACTTGATAAAATATTTTTATTAATTAGTGCTCTTATAAAATTAATACTTTTGATTTAATTATGATTTTCTTATTTACGTTTTACGTTAAGTTTTCATTGCATAAATAAGTTAAGCACTTAAAAATCTGACATTTAATAATATGCCTTAGCCTTAATAAGCACTATAGAATCTCAAGCATGTTTCAATTGACACTACAGTAAAAATAGGTTTTAGCGGCAATAAATATATACATTAACAAAGAGTGATAAACTTTTTACCGACATTAGTTAATTGCTATTGGAGTCAGTGTCGCTATATAAACCGCTAAGAAAATCCTTTTATTGCATTAACATATAATAGAACAATTTAGTCTTCAAGAGCTCACGATCTGCCTATCCTTATGCTTCTTGATCTGGGGGTCGTAGAAAGAGTACATACTAAAAAAGTCGGCTTCTCTTTGTCCCACCTATATCTCATATATAAGGAAGTGCCTCTCGTGAAATACAAAATAAATATTTGTTTTACTTCTAATGAAGGACATGGAAAGAGTAAGAATATTCAGAAAATGAATGTGACATTAAATTACCTTTAAAAGTGTTTGCGGAAGATAGTCACAGACATTTTAGAGCTCATACTTGGACTAAAAAACCTCCATTTTTTCATCTTTTGCATTTGTCAAACCTGCAAAGGCAATAAGCAAAATACAAAGAGTAATATCAATTAGTAGTTGAAAATCTTAAAGGACACAAAATTCTAATGAAAAAGTATTATGCTACAAATAAAAGAGAAAACATGAACAGTATATTACTCTATAAGAAGCATATGACAGCACTTCAACACAATATTATTAAATTACTATACTCAAATTACTACCCCTGTTTTAGATTTCTTATGTTCAATTTTTTCTAGATTGATCAGAAAAATATTTCCAACACTATCAATTGTATCCAACTAATATGAACACATGAAACAAAAGCTTCTAGAAAGTATAAGATCACATGCATACAGAGCAGCGAAAAATTATATTTTTAAAAGAAAATGGCCAAAAAATGGCTAAATGCACACACAAACTTATTATATATATATATATACACACACACACACACACATAGATATTATATAAATGGTTGGCAATCGTTTGTTTGTAGTTGTGGCTACATTATTTACATTAGATGTTTACATCCTATACGTAGCGCCTGGAAAAATGTACCTGCAGAAGAGGAAAAATGAATTTAGTTTTAAAGTCGAATATTTATTTATGCAACTAAGTGCGTGCATTTATTCCTCATTCTTTATGGATTGTAGTAGTAGGTTATGCTCAAATGATTCAGTAGACCTTTCAGAGATAGGTGCAGCACAAAGAAAAGAAGCAACTAAAAATGTGGAGAAGAGTTTTTTTTTTTAATTCTCTGAACTGTTTGATTGAAGAGGAATAAAAGATGTATTGGAAATAAAACCTCTCTTATTCTTTCTATTCATCGAGAATCTAAGGCTGAACAGTCGAGACCAATAGGACCCTTAAGTAAAGTAGTAAATTAGATTAAGACATTGTTCAAAAGTCACTGATAATAAGTTTAGCATTGTGAATTCACACACTTAAAGTAGCTTGTCCGAGTTGTAGCAATGCTGGTTAATTCATATACAAACAACCTTCTGTAGGAGTAGAACACGACAACACAAGTAATGGAATGACAACCATGCTTGAACTATACCTTCAAGACAGTAGATGCCGAAATAGGAATTGTGCCATGTCTGTTCTTTAATAAAAGATGCTAGAGAGTTTAGTGTTTCAATGTTCTCTTTTTTAAATGAAGTTACTGCATTGCTCTTTCAAAAAGTGAATTACTCGAGTTTCATCACGTTGATTTTTCCTTACATTTTTTTATGGATTGATGCCTTGAGAACATTTTCTTCACAAGGAAAAGAGAAGGTTGGAAATTCATAGCAATTTTGCAGATAATGATATTACATAAGCAGTTAGAAATAACATCAGTCATTATCAGACTATTTCATTTCAACATGTATTTGAAGGCTAACCAAAGGAAAACAAATAACACAATTAAGAATGTAGCAATGTAGATTCCAACTAAGACTTCCATGAAAGGTTTCATTCATCTTGATTGAGGAGTTTCTCACTGATCAACCACTATTATATCCTTAGTAGAACTTATAGTTCACTAATAAAGTCGGCAATAATGTTGGAGTTCTTAAACAAAAGCCTTATATAGAAATCAAAGCTGATATTGACAATCTCACTAACATGAGTTTTTAGTGCCTCTTTCAAGAGATGATACTTGTAACCTCCTATTTTTTCTAAATTTCCCCAAACACATCCATTTCAGAGCAGGAGCCAGCTCAACATACTTGTTGAACAGTTGAAGGCAAAGAGTTCAAAAGGAATTCATACAAATAACCAATATCAGGGAAAAACTAATGTAAATTCTAGTGAAGCATAACACATGGTCATCACTTACGTAGAAGGAAGAACTACTTGGGGAACGAAAAGAGAATGGCTTTGTTGATTGCTAGCAACTGTTACAGAGTATTTATTGATGCAACTCATGACATGAATAGCAAAGAAAAGGAACAATACAATCTTTCTTCTATCTTCCGAACAATATATGTGTTAGTAATATATTTGGCAACTTATCAATTCTCAAAATTTTCAGAGTAACTATAATTTTGGCAATTGTTAATAGTTCTGATAGAAGTTCTTGCACTTGACTGCATTGATTCTTTGAATATTGCTAAATCACTATTTTATTATAATTTTCAAGTCAAGTTGCATTCTATAATTTTTATATCCTGGTATTTTGAATTGAATTGAATTGTGTATACGAAGGAATTGTAGGTCTACTTACTCGATTTTGGCAATCTGTGATCACGATTGCAAAGTAGTGCTAATGCTTTTGGTATTAGTGAATAACTTTTTGGTTTGGCAGAATGTGGAATGGTATCTTAAGGACTTGATAATTGGAGAACCTAAAATCAACCATTTCGCCTGATTCAACCTGCTTGTCCTTCTAACTATGTAACTTAAACAATTTTTCTTTGAATACCCCTTCAACATTCTACATTAGTAGCTGATTTTTTTCCGAAAACGTAGTTCAAACAACAAAAAGAATCAATACTGAAAGCTTACCCTGAATTTTCAGCCTCCGTGAACTGCTAATTTCATGGCAGCATCAAAGAATTCAGCAACTCAAATTCTTTCTCAACAATCACCTTAAAGTTGTGATATCACAGGAAAATTAAATCACCTCAAAGTAGAAGCCTTCACATATAAAGATTAATCAATTTTTTGGGGAAAAATACTACATCAAAAAAAGATATTACGGGTAAAACTGTCTACTCAGCTAAGCCCACCGTTCAACTTCATTAGCCTTGAATCATCTGTCAAAACAATCAACTCTTGAAACTAATCTCTCTTCATAGCACACAAGATGGGGGAATTTCGTTAAACATGTGACCGCATCAAGCCATCAATTATCTGCAAAAAGTATCATATTGATAAGAAAATACTAATATTTTAGTATATTAGAGCTAGAAACTGCAAAATATTGAAAAAAAAATAATTTATGCTTATACAAAATCAATTACGAAAGCACGGCTATACCCATAACCTTAACATCAAATTTCAACATACAAAGAGGCATCTATCAAAACTCAAAAGAATCCAAGAAAAAATGCGAAAGTCCTAAAATAAGAAAAATCAACAGAATAATAGGAAGCATAAACACGATAAATAATGGACAAAAAAGAGCAAACATTCGTTAGGAAAAAGGGTGAATACTTACCAACTAAACAATTGAAGAAAGAACTTGAGAAGCCGGAGTGAGACTTTGAAGTAAAGTTAATTAGCTCCGTTGAAGGTTAAAAATGGTTGTCAATCTGCCATGGAAGTTATGCAAAGAAGAAAGAGTAAAAAGCAATGGTGAGAGAGTAAATAATAAACTGAGATACTCCACTTTTTTTTACATAAAAAGTGGTGATACACGTGGAGTACATGCTATACACTTTGGAAAATAAAATAAGGTGAAATTACTATTTTAACCCTATTCTTACCACCCAAGTCCTTTTTGAAGTACAATTTACATTGCTTCTTGTACCATATTTTGATGCAGTGTTCGTCCTCATCGACTGTCACTTCTAAATATATGAGTCAAAGTATTGAAATACAGGTTGGAAACAGAGATGCAGGTGTACGGGAGTCCAAAACTTGATCATATATGTTTGTATACATTGATTTGCAGGTTCTGGATTCCGGTATACAAGAATATACAGCAGTATATAGAAATTGTATACACAGTATAAAGGCAGTAGAGAATGGGCCAAAAGCCCTCCTAAATTCCAGCAGCAGATTTGGCCCATTTATGGCAAACCTTTAGACTTGGGACAGGTGGGCTAAGTGTCCAAAAATTTGAATTTGGACCAAAAGCCCAAATTTGACTTAACCTCTTCTTTCTTTGTTTATTTGTTTTCTAACTAATTTTTTTTATTTGATTTGGTTTAATTTAATTAAATTCTATAAAAGATGAACTATATTTTTTATGTTAGTTTATTTTAATAAAAAAAATTTATCAACTCTCGTATTTTTATTGAATATCTTTAGGCAAAACTTTTTATTTATTCTTCAATTAATTTATGATAGTTTTTATGCTTTAATTGACCAAATTGGTTAAATTTATTTTTGTGGTTATTCGTGACAAATTTATCCAGACCGTTAAATGTATAAGCAGCCAGGTGGCTTTAATCCACTGCACCATCGAGGATTACCGGAGAATTTATAATTGAACTGGATCGTTTTTCAAATTTTTGGTGCTCAAAATTTCAAAAAGTTCAAAAGGATTAAAAAAAAAGAGTGGAGGGACAAATTTCAACGTACC
Source organism: Solanum pinnatisectum (assembly GCA_035578085.1). Lineage (NCBI taxonomy): Eukaryota > Viridiplantae > Streptophyta > Magnoliopsida > Solanales > Solanaceae > Solanum > Solanum pinnatisectum. The sequence continues at coordinate 5,200,498 of CM069080.1, read as the reverse complement.
CAAAGGGGAGAAACCAAACGCCACAAGTGTGTCTTACCAACCAAAAATTCATGGTCCACAACCCCTCCTCCCAACGGCTTTTTTTCAGAATGTGCTAATTTTCTTTCTTTCAGAATGTCTCGACTTGTCTTGTCGGATGATTGAATAAAAAGCAAAAATAACGATTCCAAAATTGTAGGTCTTGCTTTTGCAAAATTACAAATAATAACATCTTTAATGTAATTTTAAGAAATAGAACTTTTTTTTTAAAAAAAATTACGCAATAATACGTCTATCTTAAAATTGAAAAGATTATTTTTGATGAACCTCACATAAAGCCCAACCATATTTCCGGAAAAAATTAAAATATAATACTGCATATTTCAATTAAAATAGAATACACTTTCTTTATAATTAATATTTTTAAAAAAAAATGGTACTCTTCTTTATATTAATAGTGCTTACAATTTAACTAGTTTATTCTTAATAAGAAAAGGGAATAAAGTCTGAAAAATATTTCAACTTTGGCCGAAATTGTTGTTACGATACCAAACTTTATGAAGGACCTTTTACCTCCCTGAACTATTTAATAGTGTATTTTTTTACCCCCTGAACTATTTAATACTGTATTTTAAAGGTATATATGTGTCCACGTAGACATATTACTATTTATAATTGTGCAATATTTTTTATGTCCACGTGGACACATATATATACCTTTAAAATACACTATTAAATAGTGCAGGGGTAAAAGGTCGTTTCCAAAGTTTGGTATCGTAACAACAATTTCGATCAAAATTCGGATATATTTCAAACCTTTTTCCCATAAGAAAAACTTTATAGTCACAATCTTTTATTAGTAATTTATATTAGATTATAATATTTTTTAAATTTTATATTTAATCAAATATCATCGTACATTTTCAAGACTCACGTGTGACGATATTTGATTAAATATGTGATGCTATTAGGCTAAAAGAAATGTTTTATTTTCCTTTTTAGAACTATTTAATTCTAACTTTTCAAATAACATGTTTAAAATAACAAAATTAAAAGACATATCTCTATATTTTATATATTTTTAATTTAAAATATATGTGATGCTATTTGTCAAAAAGAAATGTTTTATTTTTCTTTTTAGTAACTATTTAGTTTCAACTTTTCAAATAACATGTTTAAAACAACAAAATTAAAAGACAAACATCTCTATATTTAGTATATTTTTAATTTTAAATCACATGAAGTTTTATTATTTTTAAAAAAAATCGTATTAAATCAAAACATGACAAACAATTTAATAACTCATGTATTAATTTTATACCATGCTTGGTTTGTAAAAAAAATAAAAATTATTCATGTATAAATTTTATACAATGTTTGATTGGTGTGTCTCCAAATGTTGTATAAAAGTTATTCATCTCTTGATTTTATGTGGTTTTTGGTTGCATTTTTATAATTTTACATAGCTCATATTCAACATAATTTATGAAGAAATCTATCTATAATTTTATGCAGGATAAAAGGTGGAATAAGTTGTGCTTATTCGGAATAATTAATAAACGGTAACACATTTTTTCAGTAAATACGACAGCGTTTTATCAGATTTTTTATACTAAAACGGCGTCATTTTTTAATTCTTCTTACATTTCTGAAAAAAATGATTTGTTAAAAAACCAAAACTTTTTTCAGACCAAATGTTAAAGGCATGTTTTCTACATTTGGATATAAAAACTGTAAAAAATTGTGAAAAAGATTGAGTTCATTTGAGTTGATGAACTATTAGGGTTCTTGGGTTTTGCTGTTCTTGGTTTTTGATGTGTTTGTTTCTCAGTTTTGTTGAAAAGAATTGTTCTTTATGCTATAAAGAATAACCCCAGAAAGAAAGTTTTGATTTTTATTTGTTTTGTTTTGATTTGGGGTAAAAATGAAATTAGCTAAGTTCGACTCAGTTATCTCAGTGAGTCGACTCAGATCGATTCAAGTATTGATGGGTTTGTTGTTTTTGTATTTTTTCTTGGTTACTTTGGAAATACCTTTGATTTCTAAACTTGGGTTTGGGTTAGAATCGTATGAACTTATTTCTACACCGTTTGATAATAATTCCAAGTTTAGCAGGCTTAATAGTGTTGGTGAGTTGAGTGGTTTGAGTCAAGATTCAGTTTTTCCTTCAAGGATTGTGTCAAGGAGAGCTAAAATGGGGTTTTCATTACCTCATAGGAAGATGGTAGAGTTTAGGAGAATTTCAGGTTTGGTTTTTGATGAGAAGGTGTTTGATAGTTTTGATAAGGAAGAGTTTTCTGAGCTGCATAAGGTTGTTGGGGATGCTTTTGAAGCTGGGAAGAAACTGCTTCAGGATATTGAATCAGGGAAAGTTCAGGGGGAGGTAGTGAGTGGGACTCAGAATCGGACTGAGTCGTGTCCTGACTCGGTGTCTTTGTGGGGTAGTGAGTTTGTGGCTGGTGGGAAGATTATGGTGATACCTTGTGGAATGACTTTAGGGTCTCATATAACAGTAGTGGGGACGCCTCGGTGGGCCCAGGAAGAGAAGGATCCTAAAATTACATTGGTGAAGGATATGATGAGACTGATGGTTTCACAGTTTATGATGGAATTGCAAGGATTGAAGACAATTGATGGTGAGGACCCTCCACGAATACTGCATTTCAATCCGAGGTTGAAAGGGGATTAGAGTGGAAGGCCAGTGATCGAGCAGAATACGTGTTGTAGGATGCAGTGGGGTTCTGCGATGAGGTGTGACGGTTGGAAATCCATGCCTAGTGAGGACACTGGTGAGGAATTTATGTTGTTAATGCATTGCTTTTCCTTTTTGTATTAGTTAATTGTTTGGTCGTAATCATTGTTGCACCTGTAGGGGTAAGTTTCATATTTAGAGAAACTCTAGTTTTTTGCGAAATGCTAATTAGCCTTAAAAGAGAAATTAATTTTACTAGCTTTGGAATGAAATGAGTTATAGTGAACCCCGAATTTGCCTTGAAAGAGAAATTATTAAACCAGTGTTGTAATGAAACGAGTCTTATTAGAATATAATGACGTTGATATAGCTGACTCCACGTAGTTTGAGATTAAGTTGTAGTCAATCCGTATGCCGAGTGGTTGTTATTTACATGGTTGCTTCATGCTTGCACTTCTTCTTTAGGAAATATTGGAATTATTAAGATTCTCCTGTAGTTGTGTTGCTGTTTTTGGTTTTTAAATGTGTGTTTGTGATTTGCTGTGGATTGAATGAAGTGGACGGACAGGTGAAATGTGAGAAGTGGATACGTGATGTGATGATGATGATCACTCTGAAGAATCAAAGGCCACATGGTGGTTTAAGAGACTGATGATTGGTGGGAGGACAAAGAAGGTTTCAATTGACTGGCCATACCCTTTTGTAGAGAACAAGTTGTTTGTATATGTAACTAGATGGCGCCACCCGTGCTATGCACGGGCCCAATAATATATATATGATCTGTTTGGGGGCTAATAATGAGTTTAAGTTGTAGAAGCAATAGTAGGTTACTCAAATTAAGGTTATATAAACACTAACATCACAAAGCATTTCCTCATTTGAAAGCAGTTGGTTATTTACAAAGTCAATATTTTGTTTTAGCCTCGAAACAATCCAACTTTAGAAGCAATTGTTTGGGAGTGATAAGAATAAGTTTTTCTTTATCACAAACTTGAAAAGAGATATACATCACATAAAAAAGCAGCAACAAATATTTGTGTTTATTTTCCTTTCTCTATATATGGCATTGTCAGTCATTTCTTCTCAGAACAAACTATGTGAATTGGACCTTCAGTTTTTCCAACAATAAAATAATTCATATTAAATTAGTGACAGTAGAACTTGCTTCAATTTAAGAATATTACAAATAAACTTGAGGGGTGGATTGATAAAACTATTTTGCATTTCAACACTATGGAAAAGACAAGGGAAGTGACACAGAAGCGCACAGTTGCAGATCACAAAGAACCAGAATTAACACTTTGGGAAGAAAAAAAGCGCAGCAACAAACATTTGTGTTCATTTTGCTTTTTCGGTATATATAACATTATCAAATGAATAATTCATATCATCAACAACATAACTTCTTGTCGTTTGCTCAACCTAAATATGAAATGAAAAAACGGAAACAGGATAATAATAAAACTTGTACATCAATATTTCCCTTCCATCCGTTCTTTATTGTTCTCGTTCTAAATCATCAATGTAGAAATAAAGGATATGATTAATTATATTGTAATGTAATCTCAGATATTGAAGCACCTGCGAATGTCAGCGTGTTGAATTGCCCCGCCAAAATCAAAGAAATCGTGAACATCTTTCGCAGTAGTAATAGGGGAAAGACGTCTGATGACTCGTGTTGTATAAATCCTAAAATGTAAGAACAATGAAATAATAGACAAGCAATATGCAGCTGATATGGCTGAAGAAAATATAAGAAGCAATACCAATTAGTTGAAAATCCATGAGTGCGCATTTGACTTCTGAATTGCCAAATATGCAGCCCCTCACCTATAATAACCCTTCACCCGTCGGCAAGTAGCCAAGTAAGCACACAGTACGAGGAACAACCGACAACAACAAAAAAGCACAATTGTTTTTTAATAGTTTCATTAGTTTTGGTGCGAGAAAGCCTAACACATAACATTCCGACTGTTCAACACAGTCACCTGTGTGTACAGATCAATAGGTTGTGAATACTTACACTTTCCAGTTCAATCGAGTTAGCTAATATACTGTCACTACACAGTATGAGAGACTCTCCTACCGGAGTCAATACTACAAATGGGTCAGATAACAATTCTGACTGTATTTCAAAGTTTTTAGTTACAAGTGAAGTAATATAATGAGAGAATAGCTCCTGGGTCTATCAAATTGTATAGATCATGCGAGAAAACATATAAGGTACCTGCGACCATGTCTGGGATGTCTCTGAATCCTGTCGACTGGCTAGCCTGTATATACAGTTTGGGTTGGCACCTGCACCAAGTTAGCTTAGGTATCTCAGTGATATACTGTCATTCTTGACTGTATCTTTCATAAAACGAGCAAGCTCCACTTGGTCACCCTTGTGAAAAACAAGTGATTGTTAAATGTTGTGGATTTGCCAACTGACAAACAAGAAAATCAAGAAATGCTGCTCAATGCTCACTCTATCTTCCACTTCTCTGATTTCATCAGTTTCTGAGCTAGTAACAAATTGTTTCATGCTGTTATTGATCAAATTGCATGCTGCAATACACAAATGAATCAGGGTAAGATAGCACATGGAAAGTAAATAGCAACAAATTGTAGACTGCCTATTACTTATACCAACCGTAAGCAATGTTTATTGCTGTTTCCAGTTTATCCCCAGTAAGCACCCAAATCTTAATTCCAGCCCTCGAAAGAGTCTCTATGCAGGCAGGTACACTTTCTTGAAGCTTGTCTTCTATAGCAGTGCATCCAATCAAGAATAGAGTTCTGATACCTGCATAAAGCTACACATTCAGAAAAATAATGACACGTAAAAGAAGCACTTAAATCTTAACCACCAGTAAAATTCTGGATGAAGAACAGTAAAAGAAGAAGAGCTCCAGGAAGAGGAGGATTAAACTGGGTGGCTGAAGAAAAGACACTCTGTGGTGAACAGAGAACAAAGGAATATATCCTATCTAGTCTGGCTACAAGGGCACTAAATGCTACACCAACAGTAGACTGGCCACGGAAGGCTATCTGGAGAACTAAAGTTCCCATAAGGTGGCTTGATTTGGGTGATTGTTCCTTGAGCAGGATAATATATTGAAAAGGATTATCCTCTCTGTGCAACAGATGCTATCGCATGAGAGGGAGACAGATTCAGTAAGCCATCTTTTGTTATTCATTGCTTGGTTGCGAAGGAATTGTGAAACCTGGTGTCTGTTCCTCTTAAGATGGACCAAAGGAGTTAAAACATGTTCCTTGGTGCTGAAGGGAACAAAGATCCAGAAGAACAGGAGGAACTTATGGCTATAGGCTATAGCTATGTGCATTCTGTGGGTGTTACGGGAAGCAAGAAACAACAGATGCTTTGAAGGAAGAAGCTCCTTGGTGCATCAACTGAAATACTCCTCGTTTTTTTTTGGTTTGATCTTCAAAATGTGAACAATGTAGAATAGTGTTAGGTTTTATCAGCTCCCTCCATTTCTAACAACGGATGCTCTTTTCTGCTTGTATATATCTGCAAAACTACAGTAACTTGGTGCTATAAGAGATAATATGATACCTTCTTTTAATGAAAAGAGAGGAGAGAGAGAAAAAAGAGCTCCAAGCTACAGTACATTCTTTTATTGCTCTTATTAACCATCTGGTATCCGAAGCCCACTGGCCAACTAATTCGATTTCCGGTAAAAGGTCCAAAAATACCCCCAGACTATCGGAAATGGTTTAAATATACACCCCCCCCCCCGGTTCATCTATTTTGCTAAAAATACCCTTCATTCACCATTTTGCCTTCACCCCTTTATTTGACCCGCCCCATGACCCGATTCCGATAGTCTAGGGGTATTAACCATCAGATATCCAAAGCCCACTGGTCAACTAATCCAGATTCATACTGAGTAGGACCACTAAGGGGATAAAGTGCTCCATACAAAAAAGGTTTTTCATTCCTAGGGCTTGGGAAGAAATCTCAACCATCCCACCACATCCCTCGGTAGTAAGCTTAGAGTACATAGTGATAACAACTGGCATCATTATTAATGAATCATCAAAAATGTATCTCTTAATATACAACCTCCATCCATTATACTCGTAAGATTTAAGAATACTGTTACAGCTGATAACAGTTGGCAACAATACCTGAAATCTTCTATGAACTGTTAGTCTGATACCAATAAGCTTCTTCTTCTTCTTTTTGAGGTAACTGAGAGATCCCTGAGGGTCGCTAGTGCACGGTTTGAATCTCGGTGGATATTGGGCCCACCCTCTGCCCTTCTCCACTTAAATACCAGGCTTTTGTCAGCGTCAGGGTTCGAACTCGTGACGTGCTCCTAACACCTCACAAGCTGCGCTCTTACCACTAGACCAAAGGCGTCGGGGGCATTACTAATAAGCTATTAATGAAGTTTCATTTACATCAACCGTTCTCTGGAATACATCAAACTATACTTTGAAAACAATTTTGGAATCTGTGTCTGGCACCTTGAGCCGGAAGGATAACAATGAAAGGAACTATTGATACTTTAGACTACATACTGAACAAAAACGACCCTTGCCAAAAGGGACTAGCAGATTTTCAAGAAAAGAAGAATTTAACTGCCAAACAATGAATTAACAATCATTACAAAAGATCTCCTCCTAAATGCAACAAATATGGAAAATACAACAGAAGTGTTTTCTTTTGACAAGGTAATATAATGAAAATATAACAGCAGTGTGAATTACAAATACACACCTCATCCAGTTTCTTTTCTCGATCTCGAATAGAAGATTTTGCTTGAATGAATTTTTCATTCCAACTTTCATACACATCCGAGTTTAGATCTCTATAAGCCAAGCAAAGTGTACAAAGTCCAGCAGCACCAAATTGCTCCAAGTGCTCCCTAGTTCTTTTCTTCAAATCACTTTCTCCATCACGCAACCTCTCATAAATAACATTATCTGCACCCTGTCAAAGGAGGTTGTCTGATACTTTCTAGCAAGTAATCCAAGTAAAATATCCTTCTTTGTAAGTGCTTACATTGCAATAGAGTACCAATCTATCATCAGGATAGCGACATACGACAGACTGACGCTTCTCGTACTGAATACAAAAATAAGGATAACAGTCAAACCTCATAGGCTCATACCATCACACGGATAATGCATATAGAAAGTGAGAAAGTCCAAACACCTGTTGAATTCAAGGACATTCATAATCTCATAGGGAATATCTTGAATCTGTCCCATCCTCTCAACGTGTGATTCACGCACATAAATCAATGTTGGAGTACGTCCGTAAAAGTGTAAATTTAACAGCAGACCAGAAACAAATAGAATAGCAAGCAGTAATAATGACACAAAATAAGCAAACCCCAACTCTTCACATAATTTGATACCTTAACTATGTATTAACAGACAATGACTTCCTCTAACTGATCTACCAGAGAATTACTCTTTCAATCAACCAAATACCAATAATAATAGTCCCTTACCTAATCTTCCACCCAGAAAAATAGCATGCGATTAAAAAGTTGAAACCTCAAGAAAATAAATGCCGATAATAAAGTTCAAGCCATCACTAGATTTCTCCATTCTCTGTTCACTCTACAATTAAATTCTTCTACCCCCACTGCAAACAAGTCAACCACCCACAAAAATGGTGATTATTATCCTTATCTAACCTGGACTATTCTTGGACTTATAGTTAGTGCAACAGAATATTCTGTAAATGTTCTTAATAGTTAGCACCACAAACAGAATTTCACTTTCAATTTGAATCTCTTTTTCCATGATTAAGAATAAGATATAAAAGCAAAAGTTTACATGCACTTTACCATAAAATGGTCATTGGTCTCACCACTTAGACTTGGAGAAAGCAGCAATGCTCAAGTTTTTCAGCCAAATTATCTATGATAGTTACCTCCTAGGCTTCCATATATATTCACATTATTAACAGATTCACAACGAAATTATATCACTTCCAGCAGCATAAATGTAGCATAAACTTACCATATATTCTACTTTATCTTTCTGATAGGGCAAACTAAAATTGTAAGTATCCACGCACTTGTAAAAGAAGAAGCCAAAGTTCTTTGCTGCTGCAACCAAAGCAGCTTCATCAGGAGAAGCTGCCTGATATCGTATCTTTTCTGGGGTCTCCTCACCTTCAGGAAGCACGGTATGACACATTGCAAGGCATCTGAAAAATTCCTGAACAAACAACCTTGGTCATTGTTAGGTTAGAGGTCTGTGAGTGCTAAAGAAGAAATTGAGACCACATTTTTGTGAAAGTTTGCACCATATCAACTCTAATGTGAATGGGATATTCACATGCAAAAGTTACTAACCGAGTTATATATTCCCCAGAAAAATCCATATATAAAAGTTGTAATAAATGTTCACCTTTTCCTTAATATATGACCCCAACATATTCCCCATATAAAAGGAAACAACAATCTTTATCACATCTTCTCTTGATAATGCGGGAAAGATGGACATTGAGTTTATATCTAGAAGTTGTTTATATAAATGTTCACCTTTTCCTTAATATATGGCCTCAACATGTTCCTCATATAAAAGGAAACCACAATCATTATCAAGTCTTCTCTTGATAATGCGGGAAAGATGGGCATTGAGTTTAAGGCCAAGGAAAGAGAAAGGAAATCAATACCGCAATGAGTTGCATACAAATATCAATGAAGGCCACAAAAATAACTAAATATAAAAAAGAGCATAAACCAAAGGATAGGAATAGAAGTTTTTGATTTACTAAACAGTGCGACTTACACTTCAGCTATATCTGATTTCAGTAACTATGTTAACAACAACAAAAAGGCCCTAAATAAAAAAAGAGAGACAGGGGCAATCACTACAACAGCAGTAACTTTCTGGTGTTTTCTTAAACAGCAAGTTAATGATACTTCATTGTTCAAACAGACAGTCAGGCACAAACCAACTGATTTTCATGATTTTATTCCACCATGATAATTCAATAATATACCTTGCATGAATCAGGATGAGGTTCATTCCTCCAGGCACCTCGCATCAGCCAAGCATCATCAAAATTGAAACCTTTTTCACGTGCCTTGTTTGATGAATTTTGTACCTACCAATTCTCTAAATCAACACAATGCAAAGCCATGAATCCTTTTATATATTATCCCTAACTTAAAGGATGTTTACCTCAACTCTTGTTCCACTTCTTTGTGCAGTTCCCATCTCAATTTCTGTAATACCACTGCCATATATCTCTCCTCCAATAGAACACTTGAAGAACTCCATCAAGTTCCTCCTAAGAGTTCCAGTTTTGTCAGAAAATATGTATGCCACCTACCCATAGAGATCAATGATTCGAGATTGACAGTTAAAAACACAGCATAAACTAGAGTCAAGGGTAAACAAGGACACATTACATTGCGAGCAAATTAATTTCACCATACTTCTAGTCACTGACTCAAAATTACCCGCCCAAGTTCCTTGTTCAAATTAGATGTCCTAGCCTGTGCAGGGGTGTTACTCTCAGCATGGTACATGTGTAAGTCATTGTTGATGAACTTTGTGGATTGAATAAACTTAAACATCTGTAAGTGAAAACCAGAGAAAAGATAAGAAAAAGAGAAAAAGATACTTCAAAATCAAAATCCTGCATAATACAACAACAAAAACTGTCATAAGATCCACCTCAACAGAGACATAGAGAGATGGGAATAATCTGTGAATAGAGAGTGATTAGGGTGAACATGGTCAAAGCAGCAACCTGAGCACAAAACAAAAGAGTAATTAGAAACAAAAACCAAGAAAAGACAGAAAAAACACTGAGAAGGTTCGCAAGTCAAGAAAATCAAATAGTTACCACAAATCTATTGTCGGGATTGGATTGTGCATCTGAGCTGCTTTCAAACCGTAAATAAAAATATTTCTTATTTATGAAGATACCACTGCAAAGATCCAAGCAACCTTTTCAACACTGATGGGAATATAAAGCAGTGTTCTAAATTAGCAGGTAGGTTGTAGAAACTAATCGAACCTGCATATAGCTCCCAATAGACACATGCTGAAGAGAACACTAAAAAGAGTTAAAATAAGCTTATCAAGTTTCTTCTCCAAAGAGCTTCTCTTGGAAGGTATCTTCAAGGACTTCATCATAACCTGCAGTGAAAATGCAGTTGACAAGGTTCTGACAAAGACAGATGGAGGGTTGTCCCGGCTTGTATCTGGTGGACAATAAGGAAGGAAAGGAATTCAAGATGTTTTGAGGGTAAAAATTGTGATCTACAGATGATCAAACTAAATTGCATTAAACTTTTTTGTTTCTGGTGTAAACAAATATACTCAATATCACTCAATTATAGACATCCTAGGGTCTTGTTTGAATTAGAGTCAGCTATATGTCTTTTTGATTTTGTTGTAAATACGGTTTCAGTGCAACCCATGTACTGACTTGTCAATAAACACAAATGTTACCTTCTCAAAAAAAAAATGCAGTTGACAATTTGCTTAAAATATAAACCTAAGCAAAGGAAAACTCAGGTCACAAAGTAAAGCGATAAATATAACCCAATTGAATATTCATCGAAGAGAGGATGTTCCTAAATGTTTACACAAAAATATATTGTTACTGAACTACTTAATGGCATGAGTAACCTACTTCTTTAAATTATTTTTTCAAGTATGGCCAGCAAAATGAACCTGAGCTCCCAAGAAGAAAAATAAAAGAGGGAGAAGGGCGGAGAAAGAGAGAGATAGTGTATATGAGTGTGTGGTAGCTTATAAGTTAAAATACAGAATTGATACCTTTGTTTCATGCCCTGTGAAAATGACAGCCCCAACAAGATACTGTGTGTTTCTCAGGCTGCAGCCCTGTAAAACAGAGATAATATCAAGAAGGAAAACACTAAGCAAAATTCAACAAGTATGCTTTCTCTGCATCAGAGAAGAAGTATAGCAAAACAGCAGAGGAACTCCAAATGTAATGCACAAAATGGAAAAGACAAGGCCGCAGGTCATCTTAACATGAACCACCAATAAGAATCAATAAACCATAAGTTTTCCATTTTGATAGTACTAATCACAGTCGTTGTAAGAACAGGAGAGAGAGAGAGAGAGAGACAAACAAAAGAAGAAGAATAAAAACATGGGAAAAGGCTAGGTACCCTTAATAGAAGTTGATTTGGACCGAGTGGTAAGGTTTGCTTTTGAATTATCAGATTGCCAGCAAAAGTGTATAATGAGTTATTAGGTTGCTCACATTGTACTTCTCCTGGAAAAAAGAAACATACAAGGGAACATCAGACAGAACATCCATCAAAAGGCATATTCGTGTGTATATCAGAATCAAAGATTCAAGATTTCACTTAAGACGTAACGTAATGAGATCATTATGTGATATAAACGATAAACCAATAGCATATCTGTTGATAAGCATCTGCAGGATATCACAGATACTCAAGGTACCAATCTAAATATTATAACTTGTTTGTTTGCAGTAACATATATTTAAACATGAGTCTGTGCTGTCATTATGTGGACAGCATGTTAACAATTGTTCAACTTTTAACACCAATGTCAGAAGATAAGTCTGAGACAGTGTATGACCTACTGAACTTACATGCTAAGTAAATAAAATTAAACCACTATTGGTGTTAAAAGTCTGTAACCAAGATAACATCAAAAGGCATGTTTCACCAATACTGATGGTTGTCGTTGATTCTACCTAATCTGATGCGTAGGAAACAGGAAAAGAAGGAGAAAGATAGATAGAAGGAATTCAGCATGCCTATTTTAGACGCTAAATTACAATAAAATGTTTGCAAATTTAGGATGATGACATTTGGACATCAGAAACTTCACATACATGCATGATTGTGCAGAGACATTAGACTGAGCCGCAGCTGCACAGAAGACCAACCTGTAAATCCAGAAACTTTATCGGGAGTCACATAATCCCAGGTTTTCTCTAGTGCTTTTCTGATCTTTAAATTAGTTTCACCATCCAAATTTGCGGTCTGTAGTAATTCATGTAGAAATAAAGAGAGAAGATGGTAGAGATTAGAGACCAGTGCATTCATTTATGAAGTAAAAAACTATTCCCTCCGAAATAAACTAGACCACACTAGTTTTTTTTTTTAGACAAAAGGAAATTATAAAAGATCGTATTGATGCAGATCAAGTACAACCTCAATATAGCAGACCCCATCAGGGTTTGTGCTGGCAAGAAAAAGAAGATCTGCTGGAAAGAACTCATCCTGCTTAACTTGCACAAGAATAGCCAACTTATACCACCTTAAACTCTTCATTGAAATAAAGAGTATTTCCTATATTTTGTCAAAATTTCACAAAACAAATTCTGTTAAGTACTGCAACTATTTCTGAGAAGCAGATTTAAATTCCTCCCCGTAAAATTTTTGCTTAAGAGAGAAAGAGTGGAGCGTGTTTTCCATTTGAAAATTCTCCATAATCATCTGAGAAGGTCTACCAAATTTAATGACGGCCAGATAGTCATATCCCTAAGGTGGGAGCTCACTGACTGAGCTGAACAAGCAGATTGGTGTCTGTCTATAACTCTACAGATTCAACCCCACAATAAAACTACTTCATTCATCATAAACCCAAAAACACAGCAAACTCAAAACATTTCAAATTCTAAACCCACATGCACCATTCTAAAGCAACGCATTTGATCATAATAAACAAAAAAACAAAAACTTTTACAATAACTAAGAATAGGAAATAAAAAAAAAAAACTTGAATTTGGCGAGAGCATTTGCATCACGATCATTACAAAACACGGTTCGATGACCAGGTGCTTGTGGTTGTACTTTACCAAGACGAATATTTTTAGAAGAAGCAATACGATTCCTCATCGCTGCATCTGCACCTCCCGCCGATCCACATCCTCTCCATCCTCCCGGCATCCTTCTCTGATCTCGGCGGAACAAATATCTCTTCTCCGAACGAACACAAAAGCTTTGATCTCCACCGGAAACCTACAGTCTTCGCCTTTATCGTGATCACCGGACAGATTATTTTCCGTCTACAATTACTCCGATTTCGCCGGAACTACGTCGTCGTCGGTGCAATTCTTCTTCTTCTTCCTCCTCTTCTTCTTCGTATATTTTGAAATTGTGAATTAAGTTGAAGGAAGTCGAAGAAGATGAGTTTTCAAAGATTGAATTTTTCATAAATTCAAACTTTTCCTCTTCTTCATAGGCTTCAAGGACTTCTCAACCATTTTTCTTTTTTCCCCATTTTCATAACCGCGTTGAAGAAGAGAATATTTTTTGGGGAAAAAAAGGAAAAAGGAAAAGAAAAAAGTAAAAAAGGAAATATTAATTGTTTTATGTATATTTTCTCAATTTTACCCATCCATTATATGAAAAGGAAGGACCATAAAATGATTGAAATGGTATTTAATTCGATTTGGTTCTTTCTTTATGTATAAATAAAGTGAATTGTAATATATTTTAAAAGTGATTAATTTAGTTTAAATCAAATAAATAAAAACAATCCTTATTAGGTCTATTAACTATTGATATGTGGACTTCACGTAAACTATTAAATTACAAAATAAAGATAATTTTTATATTGTTTAATCTGATTTTAAAATTTTAACTCTTTGAATATAGAGGAGAAGTTTGAAGAAAATTATAATTTTATAGCAAGCACTAAACTATGTAGGCATTGTATGAAGGAAGATGGCAAAGGGTCTTGCTTTATTTTGACCCAAAAAAAAAGTAGCATTGTATTTAGCTAAGAACCATACTAGTCATATTTTGAAATATATTAATAAGAATAATTTTGTTTCTATTGTCTATTAGATATTAGTTTTAATTTTTGCTTATTAGGTAAAATTTGATTAGAAGTTCATTGTAAATATCTTAAATTTCTGTCTTATACGTAAAATTAATTGATATTACATATGAAATAATAGCTTGCCTAGCAAATTTTCCTATTTTTTGTTGAATTAATCCAATTCAATTTTTCTCATTCTATTTCGGAGTATCCATTCGCTCGAAACTGCTCCCTTCCTATTTCTATATGTCAGTATGTATAAGAAATGTAATTGAATTGAATTGAATTATTACTATTATTATTATTATATAATAACCAATATATAGAAGCAAGGACTTGGCAAGGAACAATGACGTTTCCACTAACGTGCGCACAAGGTGCATTGTAACTGAAAGACCGTTGAAATTTTCTGGTACGTATTATTGGTTTTTTCTAATCGTAAACATCGTGTTAGTTAAGACTTAAGGTGTCGTCAATTTTCATTTCTAATTGATTTATATTCTAACAAATAAAGAAAAATATATTATTTTCTTCTAATATTTTTTATTAAATAACTACATAAGAAAAATTAAACAAATCAATTTAGATTTTAAATTATTAAAACATAATTAATAAGATTAGTTTAATAAATACTCTTCCGTTCAATTTTACTTGTCACATTTTAACTTAGCACGCTCATTTAGAAAAAAAAATTAAAAAATAAGTATTTAATGTCGAGGATAAAGTATTATAATATAAGTATTAGCTACGAAACGGCTTTAAAATGGCAACAACTCTTAAACATCGCAACCCTTTTCCATTTTTCAAGGTTGACTCACTAAAAACTAGAATTTTTGCCACCCTTTCACGCAATGCAATATATTATGATGAAGGTACGCATTATTCTAATTTTTCTAATGCTAAATGGCCATAAAATTTGGCCAAAATTTGGTCAAAAATTTAAAAAATCTTTAATATTTTTTTTATTTTAAAATAAACTGATATTTTTTAATTAAAAGATATTAAAGTTAAAAGGGTAAAAATATTTAAAAAGGTAAAATAACATAGGTAAAATACCATTCTGGCCAAATTTCCTGGCCAAAAGGATTTTCCTTTTTTTTTATTTCATTTAGACATTCTAATATAATTTATTTCACTCGAACACATGATAAAATCCGTCTAAATTTTTATTTTTTTTGTGTGTGCGCCCTCAAGTGTTTCATTACATAAATAAGTTAATCACTTAAAATATATCACCTCCTTTATTATATGCAATAGCCTCAATAAATTGTAAAACCTCATACATGTTCTAATTGAGACTAATGTATATAATTTAGAAAATGACATTCTATGGGGTTAACCTAATAAAACCTGAGAGCAAGCGCAAAAGTTTATTCAAAATTTTGAATCAAAAAGTGTTTAATAGAACACCTTTATCTAAATAGAGTAATTGCCAAGTTTAGGGAGTTGTGGATGGTGTATTAAGCCATCTCACATTATTTTTTTTCAACAATTTTTTTCTTCTGAGTTTACCATATCTTCGCTAGAAACTTGAAGATCCAACAACTTGCAGGCATCATTCATTTGGTATAAAGTATACTGTCTTAACTTGTGAACAATAGAAACACCTGATTTTCTCCATTTACAAGACTTGATGCTATCTACTAATGGTTTTTAGGATGGGACAGACCACTTTATTAAGCTAGTATAGCTACAACTTCAGCATATTGATACACCCAATTCTGTACCTATTATTAAACAAGCACTTTCACAAGAATACTTATATGGTCCTTCTACAACAAGATAGACGAACAAAGTGGAAAACGTGGTTGTCTGTCTATCAGCTGTACTAGACATTCAACAATTTTGTGCCTGATAAAGATACTGGATATAAGTTTTCAAAGAAACCTGGACTGGCCATGTGTTCTGGCAATCACCAAAGGCATGAACCTCCCAATGATCTTATTATTAACCTTTTGATGCAGATTTATGTTGTTCTTTCAAATCCTCCACCAAGCTGCATATGCAACCAATCTGGTGATGTTCCCCTGGCATATTCCCTTGTAGCTTGTGAACCGATACCATAGCATTTGTATCAAATGGCTGCTGTCCGAACTAGAAAAAAATAAAACAATATGTCATTTGTTTCGTGTAAGGATTGATATGTGAGAAGGAAAACACTTCTCCAAGCACAAATCTTTGTGTTATCCCACTAATATTTTCCATTTTCAGCTCAAAGAATAGAACTCCTCCCCTTGCCTAGTTGTCTTTACAATTACTGACTTGGTTTTTCTTTACATCTTACTATTTTATCAGAAGCTAATATTCAATGCACTGCTCCCCCTGACCTTCTCTGATCCACACAAATTGGCAAAATCACATGGATAAAGTGTTTAAAGCGATTTAAATAAAAGACAGCCAGGATAAAGGACCAAATTCAAAGAAATGAGTACACCACCAGTCATTTTTTCAGAAAATGTTCATGGTCACAAATCTTTGTACCCCATAAACTTCAAACCAGTCCTAAATATATTCAGCTAAGTCTCAGAAATATATGGTAGCGATGAAAGATGTTTATCCCGCAAGTATTACTTCAAGGTGCTAATGACGAAACATTAAACAAGAACAGCTTAATGAATGCAGCACAATCAACTCATTTCCCCCAAGAACAAAAAGGTGGCCTGTTAAGTACTATAATCAAGGTTGCCAGGTACATAGTTATCCACCCATTTGCTGAAAAAGGACAGATGTCAAATTAGGCACAGAATCACCCCTACATGCAAGTAAGCAAGAAGGTAGGTGAGACTGCACTGAGTTGACGTTGCTTCGACAAAAAAGAGTATGGAGCAGTTTAAGAAAGGATACACATGACTGTGGTCAATAGTCATTGATGTGTCCTAGTACAGAATGAACCACAGGACTGACTTCATACAAAACTTACGTCTTTAGATGGATATCCTTCTATGCTTGGCATTTTTGAATTAACCGCTTCAAGCTTCATCGATAAGAACTGCAGAATCAAGAACATGAATTACCACAAAATTCACACAATTATAACACTCCAACAGCAAACAAGACAGATGCTACTACATTTTTTTTTGTTTTCCTGGGGGAGGGGAGGCAACATACCTCAACCTGGTGTTGTAATGATTGAATATAATTTATTATCTCATCAAGAACAAGAGCTTTGCACCCTTCGGGGTGGCCTAGTGGTTTGGGCTTGAGACTTCCATGTTGGAGGTCTCAAGTTCAAAACCCCTTGCCAGCGAAAGCAAGGGGTTTGCCTACTCGGTCGAGCTCGTCGCATCGGGATTGCCTAGTACGGGTTACCTCTCCTATGTGGTTTGCGAGTTATTGCATAGGAGCGGGGGTTTTAACTTGTGTGCACCCAAAGGGTAGCGGCTGCGGGTTTCCCTTGTCATAAAAAAAAAAAGAATAAGAGCTTTGTCAACAACCTGTAACCAAAACAATCAAACTAGTTTCCCATCTCATTTCAACCAAAAACATTAATTCAGCTTTAGATGTTTATGTATTACAATTATATTTTTCATGGGTAGTTTTTTTTTTTATCAAGTAACAGTTTTATGATAGTAAAAAGGCCAACTTGGCTGTATACAAGTGATATACCAAAAGAGGAGAAACCTACAAAATATGGTTCTCTAAAAAAGACACTCAATCCTCTATACAAACAAAAACTACGTGGGTATTCCAAAAGAAAATAAGGGATCAGAGATTACTCTTCATTTGAGCAAAGCTCATTTCGACCCCTTCAAAAGCTCTCTTATTCTTCTCTTCCCAATTGACCCACACCAAACCAAGAGGAATAACATTCCAAGCATCGTGCCTTCTTCTCCTTTTGTGCTGTATATCATGAACAAAGAAGTTTGAATCTCCACCTTCCCATCTACATAAATGTGGCGAAAACCAGTTGCTTTTGAGACGTTTCTAGGTTCACTAGACTAGATACTGTAACCAAAGGAACACTATTGGTCTAAATTTTTTTATAAGTAGGAACATTTGTTGGTCTAGTTATGGATTGTTTGGTCAGTAATGTGATAACTCCCCAAAATGCCAGACTCATCATCAAGGTCATGGATGTAGGAATCAAGAGCTTTGAGTCAAGAAGCACAAAATATCAAATTGGGCTGACTGAGCTTTTCAATTAGGATGTAGCTAAAGGACATTAAGCTAATTATTTGTGTCTTATGTAAATGTTAAGGGGTCGTTTGGTTGGAAACAAGTTATCCCAGGATAAGTTATCATGGGGTTAGCTATCCCGGGATAACTTATCCCACCATGTATATGGGATAACTTATCCCATCACTATGATATAAATGGTGGGATAAATTATCCCAAACATGGCAACCAAACAAGATAAAAACATTTTATCCCATCACTTTTTTCTTATCCTATCACTATTATTTTTAATCCCTCACACCAAACGAGCTGCTAGTATAAATAGTTTATCCTTGGGGTTTTGGTTCATTAGTTTTTGACCATGTGAAGATACTCCTTGTGAGTTTATGGAATTGTCCAAACCTCCTCATTGGACCCTCTTGAATTCTTCCCTAGTAAGAATCCATGTATGAGAATCAATTCCCGTCTCGCTTGGATTATTAGTTTGTAACTGAATGATAAGTTGTTTTCATTATTTGCTATTAATCCTTTCTTTCTTTTTAATCTATTCCCCCTCCTTTCTAATTCCAATTGCATCTCCTCAATTCTATCTACTTTTGAACAGATTGTCTCAGTTTATACATTCTTACACTTATAAGCAACTAAAGAGCATGGGCATGGAATATACAAAAAAATCCATGTGCTTTTGTTAAAGAAATTAGTTCAAACAAGGTCAAGTTTCAAGAAATTAACAAAAGTTGATAATTTTTGGATCAGACAGGTTCTTATTTGAATAGGTCAACCAGAAAGGCAAGACATACAAGTTCCAGTGTTCCACCTAAATAATAACATGGGACAAGTGCTTTGCTTATCAACGACAAAATAAAATATAAGTTCCACCTAAAATTACATGGGTTGGCTTTACTTGTCAAAGTAAAATGCCATGGTACAAGAGCTTTGCTTGACAAGTAATTCATCACTAAAATGCTAAAGCTAAATCTTCTCTAGAATAATCGGTGTACTTGAAACATTATCGGTTGGAAGTTGGACTCTATCCTTCACTCAATTAGTGCTTCCACAAAAACTGAAAGAAAAATTTGTGAGGCTTTGTCTGAAGTTCAGTATTGGGAGTAGGCTTTGCTAGTGAACCTAAAAACTATGTCATCTCGCCTAAAGGTGGGCACTCCCAAAGTTTTGATATCAGAGACAGAAAGTATTTAATCAAGTACCATTAGAAAACAGAAAAAACAGCAGATGAAAATCAAGCACTTCAGATTTTAAACAGTGAAAAAAAAACAGAAGGTGCAATAGCGCACCTTATTACAACCAGGGACTATATTTTGGAGGAATTTCATCCTCTCGCTTATCTTCTCTCTCCGAGCCTGCAAAACAAAAAGTTTAATCAGCAAGACCATATTTTTCATCTACAACCAGCATTTCATATCATGTCAAAGCTGTTTCAACAACAAAGTCTAAAATTGACACTTGACTTAGAAGAGAATAAATTAGCCAAATTACTCTTTCTGCTAGACTGTGACTATCAGTAGCTTGACCCCTCCTTGCTCGCACTTGACACTTGACTTAGAAGAGAATAAATTAGCCAAATTACTCTTTCTGCTAGACTGTGACTATCAGTAGCTTGACCCCTCCTTGCTCGCACGTGAATGTAATCTTTTGGTGGTTCAGCAGGCTTTGCAGGTTGTTCTGCAGATTTCCCTGAATTGCCTTCCCCATCACCTCTAGATTCGCAATTCTCATTTGATCTTGTAACCTTCATCTGCTTACTAGCAGATTCAGTCTGCTCAAATCACCAAATTAATATTAGAAGTCAAAAATTAACAAGGCAGAAAAAAACAATCAACTTCTCACAACGCACGGTTCAATATGAGATATTCGATTCCACATCCAATCAACCAATTAATTTCAATCCCACACTAGTTAGAATCTGCAAATGGATCCTCCACATACACCATTCTGTTCAAACCCATTTCATCCCAATACTGACAACTACTTTGTACTTTGAATGAAGATTCCAGTTCTCTAAAACTGGAGAATAATCAAATGTCTAATCCCCTCGAAAGTACTTCATAAACAAGAATTAGGGAGAATAATGAGAACAAACCAACAACAACGAAAAAAGAATCAACCAATCAATGTACTCTACCCGGCCTTCTCAAGTTATCTTCAGTTTTGCTTTATACTACTCTACTTATAGAGCTAGCTACTCAATCAGGAAAATAACATAAGCTCAAAAATAAAATTGCCTAGTATGACTTCACGGAAAATAAATATCAATCAGCTGTACATTAGAATTTAACTTACATCACAGTAGTTTCTACACCTAAATTAGTAGGAAAATGAGGTAATTCGGTAGAATACCAAGCTATAATATTTCACTAGCATTTAGGCAGTTAATACAGCAAATTAGTAGAAAATTGAGGTAAATTAGATAGAATACCAAGCCACAGTATAATTTACTAACACTAAGGCAGTTAATACAGCTAAATAGAAGAAAATTGATGTAAATAAGATAGAATACCAAGCTATAGTAAAATTTACAAACATTTAGGCAGTTAATTAGTAGAAAAATTGAGGTAATTAGATAGAATACCGAGCTACAGTATAATTTACTAACATTTAGGTAGTTAATACAGCTAAACAGAAAGCAAAATGAGGTAAACTAGATAGAATACCACGCCATTGCCGCTAGTGGAAACTCCTTTAGCTGATTCATCATCCTCGTTTCGCTTCCTAGCTGAACCACCACCACCGCCGCTGTAATTAGTTGTTCTCCGGTCTAGAACCATGGGATCATTATTCCGAATATCACTCACATTCTGCGGCGCCGCCGCCGTAGACGACGGAAAACTATACGGCTCTCGCCTTCACCTGCATTAATTGGAAACTGCCAGATCTCAGATAAATTAAACGGCGGAGACTGAAAACCTCCGGCATGGTTCATCATGGAAGCTTGTGGATCCATTTCAATACCCGATCCAAATCCGAAGCGAATGGTGAAGTATTAGGCATTCACGTAGGAAATGTGAATGAGAGAAGATATATATAGAAGCTTTGCGTGTACGAAAATGGAAGTTGTTGGTGCGTACTGTACCTACTGGCGTATAATAGCGACCACCACCATTATAGAGAGAAGAAGAAGCGGGAGACTCTTTGCGCAGTTGAAAAGAAATGACTTTGAATGAGGTATTTTCGGAGGGTCCACTTACGGCTTTTATTGTCTCCTCTTATAATTGTTTATAGAGAAAATGATCAAAATAGTCCTTAATGTATGGACTTAAATTGATTTGGTCCCTCATATATGCAGCTTATGAAAAAGGTCCTTTATCTATGTTAAAAACTTATTAGTTTTGTCTTTCACCCTAAAACCCTAACAGACACAAAAGTATTCTGTCAAATTAAACAAAATAGTGCAGTACACGTGACATACAAATTTTTTTAGCAAAACCTCTGTTTTCTTAGATCAGTCCAAACCATCAAGCTCATGCTGCAGAGGGTTCATTTTCTTCTTTTGCTGCTCCAATTGTAGGGATTCTGGTTGAGAAAATGTATGGCTATGATGTCAAATCTGTTGATCCGATATTAGGATCTGCAAGAGAGGCTTTAGCGCTGTCAAAACGTCTATTTTCAATGATGGTTGTGCCTTTTGGTTTATGTTGCTTGTTTTACACCCCTTTGTATTGGACATTCAAGCAGGATCGTGACAATGCAAGACTTGCTGCTGCAAAAGAAACAGAGATGATATGACAATTCCACGCTTTTCATTTCTTTGTTTATTCATTCTTCTTGGATCTTTGGGAACCATTTAAATGAAATGATCTTTGCCTTCAGATGCTTTGTAGGCCAAAACAACAGTGTTCCTTTCTAATTTTGCAGATATTTCATTTGGTGGTAGCACTAGGACAGCAGATTAAGTCTTCATTACACTTACCTCATATAACAGATGATACTCAAAATTCAAAGATGTATAAGTGCTGAAACAAGCAGACGTTGTTGCCAAGAATCAGGCACTCCAACATTGCAGTAGTTGCTTCGGTATTGGCAAACTGAAATAGAGACAGGGTTTTCCTGTTTGAAAGGGTAAACTAGTACCTTGGTGGCACCAGCATCGAGGCTGCTGAAAACCAGCTCCTCAACAACCCTTGTGAAATAATACAAGATAACCCCTGTGACCGAATTGAGCTCCAAATAGCCTCAGGCATTCGCTTAATGCTGCCCCATCTTACTCAAAAGGTAAAAGTAAATTCTTAAACATCCTCAACACACGCTGCAAGAATAACAACGTAGTTTTTTCTTGTAAATCAATTGACATAAGTTTTTCCATTGTTAGTGATTTCGACGAAAGTGAAGAAGACGGATACTGACACACTCGTCAAAATTGTTGTTTATCAAACACACAGGAGTAAAACAAGAAAAACTTGGTAGATTGGAGAAACTGGAATCATGCACCAGATGCATTCCGATAAGGTGATGAGAATCAAATTTGACATTTCAAAGTTATTGAGTAGAATTGTCGCACTCGAAGAAAATATGGAAACATATGAAGCTGATGACAATCAATGAAGCGAGAAAATGATTGACTCGAAGAAACTATGATATGATTATTTTTTTTGTACTTGTATTCTTGTAGTATTAGTCGATAACATTTAAGGCGGTCATTTGAAGGCCAATATATTGTGGAAAACTGCTAATGCATTACGTTCCATATGATAATCTTTCTTTTTTTTTGGAAGTAGCTGAGCATTTCATTTTCCCTATGATACATGAACTACTCTCTGAAATATGCATTGAAACAAGACGAACATTACATTTATTAATAACAGCTTAGCCAAGAACAACATATCGAAAATACTGAAGAATCATTCGATTAAGCTACAAATGTATGCAGATAGAACCATATGAGAACTCAGGTTAAAAATGTAAGAATGACCTTTACTATCGACTATAACCTTCGAATTTGAACTGCAAATCCTAGACTATGTATATTTCCACATTGAACTGCTTCTTTCAAGAATAAGAAAGGTAAATCAAGGATACACTTGCACAAAACCTTAGTCGAAAATTCTCTCCCCTGTTGATAGTACTAGAAATACAAAAGAACTGAAAATGCTAACTGCAAAACCAGCTCTTCCTAATGCTAAGAAACCAAGAGTCACGGAGGAACAGAACAGAGCCCCGCCAGGTGTTCTAAAGTAAGGAAGAGCCATCAATGCAAGAGAAGCTAACGATGAAACCATATGATAACCTTAAATTTCATTTAGCGGCGTTATAAACAAGGCATATTGTATCTTTATGATGCTTTAGTTATATCGTCTCAATGATCCTATCAAAATTCGCGCTAAGATACATTTCTAGTTTAAACTCGTGGTCTAATATTTTGGTGACCACCATCTTAGGATCTAAGGCATCATTTTCTCCTCTATACATCATATCCGTGCAATATCAAGCACAACTCTTAAGTGCATTAAGACAAAATAGCTTTTAAGCACTTTTATAGTATTTGGATAAAATAAAAAGTATATCTTAAGCACTTATCTTAAGTCCATCCACACAACATAAAAAAGATTAGCTGCAAATGACTTGAAAAGCAACATAATATTATCATCATAAGAACCATTGTTGTAGCAGCACCATCTATTCTTTTTGCAAAAAACAAAAGGAGAAGCAATTGCACCATGTTCATAAAATAGCAACAACACTACATATCATTCACAAAACAAACAATACTTATGTCCTTAACACAAAAAAAAAGTTGTGGCACCATGTTTAGCCCAACCAAAATTGATAGCAACACCACATTAAGTATCAAAACAATCTTGACTTGGTCCAGAATTTGCTCTTCTAACCTGCAAGTGTACAATGCATCAGTTTTGTATTTATAAAACAATATAATTGAGAGCCAAATCAAATTTTATGCCAAAAAAAATTACCGGTAACTTTTCAGAAATTGATGAAGTAGGAGGCATCCAAAAAGCCGAGTCATATGCACCTACTTCAGACTGCACATAATTTTTAAATTTACATGTCCTTATATTATGGCCAGGCTTGTCAGTGGCGGATCCAGGATTTAGAGTCCGTGGGTGCCAAATAGACTTATCGATTAATGTGCCAGCTTTTTTCAAATTTCTCAAAAAAAATAGGTACAGATGGGATTCGAACCCGCAACATTAGCCATCTAAAATTGCCCTCCTACCGAGGCATCACAAGTCAATTTTGTTCACTGGGTGGCACGCTTTATATTTATACAAATATTATATATATATACATATGTATATATAGAGTTTCCATCGAAATTCAGGGGTGGCGTGGCACCCCCACACCCCTTCATAGATCCACCCTTGAGGCTTGTGACATAAGCTATAATTAACAGATATTTGTTTTTTTTTCATTCTTGTTCTACTTGATCCTGTCTCATCTTGCTCCCGTCTCCTCAATTTCTGGCCTCTTCCCCTCTTGTTTTGTCTTACAAATCTCGGAGGCAAAAGAGGGACCTTATTTGATTTAGGCCACAATTGTGATCCATTGATCGAAAAGATCATCTTTTCATAAATTCTTTTATATGTATCAACTTTGTAGCAATCATCAACATAATCAAGAACCACATCATTTTTAGCCCAAATGCCCGATATTGCATGTTTGCAAGGAATTCCTGTTATAGTCCATTTTCTACAACTACACTTTCTATTTTGTAGGTCTACAGCCCAATTGTCGGCAATCGATGCTCCAAGAATCTCATAATTCCACTGATTTGATTTTTTTGGAATAAACGCAACTGCAGCAGATTCATTCTTGTACAAGATGCTCTTGATCCGAGGACAAATGTCACCTGAATTCCATCTTTCTGCTTTCTCCCTATTAGCTTGGAATCTAGCCATAAGAAGATATCTTAATTTCTCCAACAAAGTTATGATTGGCTTGTCTCGAGCATCAAGAATCATACTATTAAAACATTCACACATATTATTTAACAAAACATCACATTTAGCACCTGTAGAAAAATGTGATTTAGACCATTCAGTTGGTGGTTTTCCATTCAACCATGCAGCGGCTTCGGCATCTAATTCATGTATCTTCTCCATGCAAATTTTTAAAAACTCCACAGTTATAGCATTTGCAGCAGCCCAAAAAGCATTTTTTAGGGACAAACCAAAAAAACCAGCCTTCTTAAAATTATTATGGAGGTGTCGCACACAAAATCTATGGTCAACATATGGAAAAATCTCGTTAAATGCTTCGACAAGACCTTTTTGTTTGTCCGACATAAATGTCCAGCTTTCCTGATCATCAATCTCTAAGTCACCAGCCAAGTGGTTTAAAAACCATGACCATGTCTCCTTGGTTTCCCTTTCAACAACGGCATATGCTATTGAAAATATGTTATTGTTAGCATCGAGACCCACTGCTGTCAATAATTGATTCCCATACATCGGTCCCTTCAACCAACATCCATCTACACCTACTATTCTGCGACATCCAACTTTGAAAGCCTCTTTACCAGCAACAAAACATAAGTAGACTCTTTGAAATCTGTATGGCATATTAGGCATCTCATTATCAGTAAACTTCATATAAATTGAAGTGCCTGGATTTGTTTTGTCAATCTCATGAACATAGTCCCAAAGAATGACAAATTGATCTTTTAAACTTCCATCAAGTAATACAATTGCCTTTTTCATAGCCATCCTAACTTGAGTTAAAGTAACATGAGCTTTAAGCTCGGCACTAATCGTATCTCTAAATTCAGACATCTTCTATCCCCTATTATGTTTAATTCTATCAAGATAGGTCCTTGCAATGAATGAAGAAGTTATCATCTTGTTATAATGGTGCCAATTTTTACAACTATGTGAGGGATTGTAAGTTTTTACCTGAAACGTCTTTTCCCTGTGCATTCTTGACGCCATTATTACCCAGCTGCAATCATTGTGTATGCACTTAGCTTTCATCCTTACTTTATCATTCTTTTTCCATTGAATATACCTTTTTTGGCTTACCTCATGAGTTGTGACAACATTTTTGAACTCTTCCTTGCTTTCGAAAGTATATTCCAAAGCCAAAATTGGATTTTTTCCATCAATCTTTGCATTATGCTTCGAAAAATCAAAACTTTCATTGTCTGAATCACCATCCAAACTCTTATTGTCCTCAGAGTTCACACAATCAGGATCCCCATCTTCATGTAACATCTTCTTTTGAATTTCATCAGTAATAAGCTCTCTGCCATCCTCAAAACTATGCTTATAGTGTCCTTGTGAATCAACCATCGCCTCATCATTGGAGAATTCATTTTCAGAATCCTCAAAATCATTTTCCGAAGATAAGTTTTCCCTTTCAAACTCTTTGTCAACAGGTCCAACAACATCTTCATTCTCTGGAATGCGACTAGTTCTGCAACCAAGCCCAATTGGATTGTCTATTCCAATATAAGAGTCCAAATGCTCAAAATATAACTCCACTACTCTATCTTTGGGGATGAATTTTTTTATGTTATGCGCTTCAACCTCCGTGGAGACTAATCTCCATTTGTTACCAAGCTTCTCACATTTATGCCAAAATATTATTGAATCATTCAGGTAACCACAAAATTCGACCATTTTCTTCAAGTCAGTAAGATTGAGATTCTTCAATTCAACATAATCAAAGTAGTCAATGATACCACCAACATACTGTTTGGCTGGTTGATGTTTTATCAATCCTTTATGATAAACTTTGATACTAAAAAAAGACTCATCGAACACAGAATCTGCAGTAAAAGATTACATATTTTAGCCGATTAAGACCACATTATAGGTGTAACTATACATGTATATTTTGTACACCATAACTTCTAGATATTCTTGAATACACAAACCAAAAAAAGCCAATAGTAAAAAATCAAAAAGGTAGATTTTCATATCACCAAAATAAAAAAAAACGAATCTTATATAAAATGATTGGAAAAATAGTACTAACAACCCTGCACATTTTGAATACCAAATAGACTGAGCCTTTGAATTGCCTCGACTAAAAGCAAGATAAATTCTTACCATAACATGGGTTCGATCCCTTGGAGTTTCTTTTGATTAACATCGTTCAACAAGGGAAAAACTTGTGTCGATTGATTTACAAGAAAAGAGGTTTTGTTGTTGGAAAGGCGGGAGTGTTTTTTGTTGGAAAGGCGGGAGTTTTGATGGTTTGGACTGATCCAAGAAAGCAGAGGTTTTGTTAAAAAAATTTGTATGTCACGTGAGCTGCACTATTCTGTTTAATTTGATAGAATATTTTTGTGTATGTTAGGGTTTTAGGGTGAAAGACTAAATTAATAAGTTTTTAACATAGCTAAAGGACCTTTTCCATAAGCTGCATATATGAGGGACCAAAACAATTTAAGTCCATACTAGTTAGCCTACGTTATTAAAAATATTTATTTTGAAGTATCATTGTTGTTTACGATGTTAGGGGTATATCAAAAAGAAAGTGAACAAGTAATAGAAGATGGGGAGCAGTATTGTACTTCTCCTTTGTATGTCTATCTCGACTCCGTGTCATTCAATTATCACCGATCAGACCTCTTTTCCTCTCTAATATATGCTCGTCTGCTATAGGCTTACCATGCTTTACGCAGGCGGCATTTTTGGCTAGTAGTGTCTTTGTCCTCATTCGTTGTATGGGCGGATTGTTCTTCATTGTTATGTTATTTTTTAAGATATGTATTAGTTGAATGAAACAAAAAGGGTAGCGTTCGTGGAGGTGCTCCAGGATTACAATCTTGTTTAAGATCAGAATAAGTTTGAAATGTCGGCGGACTACTATCTTATCACTTTTGAGCAAACATCTTATCCATTGATCAATTAGTAAGAATTTATCGCTTCGAATCAGAACACTAAAAGAAAAGGACTGTTTGTTATATTCAGAAAAAACTTGTTTCGTGGTGGAGTATTTAGTAATGTCAGCAGCTCAAGAAGGGTTATATGTCTGAGGACAGGTTAAGGTTGAGCCTATTAAGCTTGATTCTCGTAAGATTGGGTGAGGAAATCATAACGAAACTTAAAAATTAGGCAGACTAATATTTGGGCTCACAAAAAAAGTTAATATTTCCATTTAAAGCTTGATTAGAAGGACACTTGTAATTGAATTCAGTGTAATTACAAAAAGATGATTACATACACTTAATTTGTTTGATAATTTATATGTCAGTTTGATTAAGAGTCATTACCTAGTTAAATATTTATTAGTTTAAAATAAATTAACAATATACTTGAATAAAATCTTTTTATGGACAAGTAAATATATTTTAATGTATGATAAGTATATGTGTACATTGCAAGATGTTTTATGTACCATGATAGTAAATATTATGACATAATTTATTCATATATAATATCATAATCTTGAATTAGGGTTAGATATACATATTATTCAACTTCATTGAATGGTAGCAATTAACATTCAAGTTTGAGATTGAACTTTCACGATTTACTTAGTTGTCATACCTTTATCAATAGTGAAGTCAGATTTTTTATCAAAAAATTATAAAATATAAGAAAGTAAATATGCAAAAAAATAGGAGATATAACATCTACTTTATATATGTACAGTATTTTTCTTCTGTATAAAATTTCGTCGAAGGAGATTGAGACAAAAAAAGGAAAAATACCAAACTTCTTGAATTGTCAAGAAATTAAGGTTAAGAGGTACCCAACGGCAAGGATTAGAGCCAATGGTGCTGCTGTCAAGTAATAATCTAATTAAAGTATGTGGGTCTCATTTAATTTGTTAAAATTTGAGAGGGTCATTTTCTCATGTATTAATCTTTTGGGTTTGGTTTAGGCAGTAATTAAACGATTAGTACTAATCATTATCATGAAAGGGAGGTTTAATTAACATTTTGCAACAACTAAATTTTCATTGACTAATGATTGTTATAATTAGGGGTGTTCACGGGTCGGTTTGGATCGGTTATTGATCAAAATCAAAACCAAACCAAATATAATATACATTTTTCAGTTTGGTGGTTATCGGTTTTGGTTTGGTTTGATTCGGTTATTAACCATACACAAAAATAAAAGAAATAATTCATTCAAAATGTGAAAAAAGTGACAACAATCCCTTCAAAACGAAAAATAGTTAGAATGATTTAAATTACTGAACTTTCAATCACTAAATTTACTATCAATAAAGCTTTAAAGTTCTCTATATTGACCTAAAAGGAAAAGATAATAACATTTTCAGTCTCATAAAGAATTGTCATAGATACTCATATACATGAAATCAATAAGATAAATGTTTTCATTTTGGGCATTTTTGCTTTCAATAAGTAAATTATAAAGAAATTTTAATGAAAATATATATAGATTTTTAAATTGTTTATAAAAATAATATATTAAGAATGTATAATATAAATTGTTTATAAAAATAATATATTAAGAATGTATAATAATAAAAATATATGTATATAATTCATCAGTTCGGTCATTTCTTAGATTTTTACGAATAAAACCATAATCAAACCAAATACTATCGGTTTTCAAAAATCTAAAACCAAATCAAACTAAATCCAAAAAAAAATCGGTTTTGCTTTATTGATTTGGTTCGATTTGAATCGATTTTTATCCAAATCGTGAACACCCCAGTTATAATTATGATTACGTAGGTCTTACTTCTGTACAAGTTATAGATAATGACAATTTTGGGTTAAATATAATTTGCTTAATTTTGTTTGATTTTCCATATTTGTTAATTTCTCCTTTTTAATGATTTCTCTTTGTTTGATTTTAAGTGGTTAGTTATTTGCTTATTACGTACTAATTAAGGTCACGTTATTCCTTGATATAGTCCAAGTTAGTGTTGGAAAAATAAGATAATATCTTAAAAAGAAATGTTTTATAAATAAATTATTAGTTATTATATTAAACTTTATCATTATTTTTATTATATCTTTAAAGGTATGTTATTATATTGTTTAATGGCCTAACCGTTTTTTGTCATTAATATATGATAACGCAAGACCTTTAATGGATTAATGGTGATTAATATTTTACCATATTTAATGTTGGAACGTTATTGTTTGAAATTTGAATTGTTTTGAGTATATATGTACATATATATCTTCTCTTCCCAAGATACAAATAGAGATGAAAAGAACATATTTTTAAATAAGTTTTTCTTCCTACGTCAAGATATATTTTAGTGTTGGGGTTTCTTTGATTAAATATTTGTTAGTTTCTGGCTCCTAGTTTTATACTAGAAGAACTTGTTGAATCCTGGGGGATACACCTATACTAGGTGAAATATTCTTAAGGACTGTGTCTCTCGACACACCTCAAGCTATGAGAAGTTCCTACAAAAGTTCGTGATGAAGCATAAGATTTGGTGAATTCAGTATAAGTGTTCATGATGAATGTATTTTCCGTAAGAATTTACAACAATCTTAAGGATATTTTGATATACTTTATTCCTACGAAAATACTATTTATAAAATCGTTAGTGCTCTTTTATCTCTCAGAAATGTAATACTGAAGAGATGTTTTAATTGTTTGTGTGTGGACGTTAAAATGAGTGGTTGCAAAATTCTAACAAGGTTGAATGTTTGAAGTATGACTTTTAAGTTATTTTGGGTCTTTGCTACTGATGAAGACAACAGAGGAACTTAAGGAGGTCAATTGAATTCTTCATACTAATAAGGTATGTGATGATATTATATGTCTATATTATAATAGATATTTGTGTGACAAATTAAAGGCATCATGTCCTTAATATAGAAGAAGGTTTGGAGAATGATAATCCCGTTAAGTAAATGTAAAATTGTATAAGCGGATGATATAAATTGTTGTGGTCATTTCTCAAGCGAATCTTGTGGCTAATATGTGAAAGTGAGAATTGGGTGTTAGATTTTTTGTGTTGTTGAGTACATTTATACTACCTAAAATTATTGTGTTCTACACCCAATTTCGCTTGTCAACACTCTAGTCAAGTCAACAATTTCGCTTGTTAAAAAAGATTGATTTTATATAATTAAATTCATGCTTTTTGGTACAAAAATTAATTATTTAAAACTTTTATATAAACCTTAAATTGCAATTTTCAACTTATGACTAATCTCAAACTTCTTTAATTGACACTTGCCTAACTTTTTTGTCTCATCTTCTACCTCATGAACCCGAAAAAAAATTAGTTGCATTAGATATTTTCATCAAATTAATTAATAAAAAAATAAGAAAATTTAAAAGTAAATAAACGCAAAATATGTAATACTTTAGTCGAGATTATTTTTTTTGGTTAAGAACAAAAGTAAAGTTTTCATAATATATTGATAAAATAACCTAAAATCTAACGTAATAAAGTAAAAATTGAATGACTATTCCTAAAATCTATATCTTTTTGTAATGAAACTAAGTTATAATATGACACATAAAATAATAACTTGTTATAATAAGTCAAAACACACTAATTAATTATGAAATCCAAAGAGAAAATGAAGGGGAGTAAATTGAAAAAATGAAGATACAAACAAGATTTTTTTTTTTAAAAATAGAGTATAATTTAATTTAAAAAAAAAAAAAACAGAAATATATGACAAAGAACATTGACTAACACAGAAAAAAGACAAAAATAATAAATTTCTATTTCAACTTTCAACAATCACCCAATAAATGAGAGTGCTATATATATATATATATATATATATATATTCTATTTTGATATTGTCATTTAATTCATACGTATGATTTCTTTTTTTCTTTATGTGTATCCATTTCACAATAATTTCAAATATATAATATTTAAAATTTCACATAATAGATAAAGTTTAAATACGTCTAACTTGAATTGCAATTATACATATCATAAGATCAAATAAAAATATCTGAAAATAAACAAAAACTAATTGAGACATTATTTTACTATACATTGCATATGTAAAATAAATATACATACATAATCTTTATAACAAGACATACATATTAAATAACGATATCAAAATAAATCTTTTATCTCATAAAAAAAAAAAAAAAACCTTGGACCTTTCATTTAGGGTATTGTAGTATAAACAATTGTCCACATACAATTTGACCTCGCAAGATATTAGCCACATGGTCACATAATACAAAATTGAATTTAGGACCGTCAGATTTCAAAGAATTCGATAGTTCAGGAGCGAAACTAATAAGAACAGAGAAATTCAAATTTCTTTTATAAAAATAAAATATTATTTATGTATATTGCAAAGATTGAGTCTTTTTAGATTTTTTTGTGTAATTTACTTTTTGTCGGTGAAAATTCTGAGTCTCCCATTAAAATGATAAAAGATTCTAACATGATTCACAGCTAAGAATAACAACAATCATTATAATACCGGTCGTTTGGTTGGAAATAAGTTATTCCAGGATAAATTATCATGGGGTTAGCTATCCCGGGATAACTTATCCCACCATGTATATGGGATAACTTATCTCATCACTATGATATAAATGGTGGGATAAATTATCCCAAACATGGCAACCAAAGAAGATAAAAACATTTTATCCCATCACTATTTTCTTATCCCATCACTATTATTTTTAATTCCTCACACCAAACGAGCTTTGAATGTTCCAAATATAATGGGAGTAGACTTGAGCAAAAATCGGGTCAAACCATTAACCCGAACCATTTTTGGTTTATTGGGCTAATGGGTCGAGATATTGGGTAATTGATTTGGGGCTCGGTTCAGTAATTTATTTTATTGGTTTAACGGTTCAGGGATCAGGTTGGGAAGGCAAAAGCTCGGGGTACCCGATACCCCGATAAAACCTGCTATTTTTTATTTCTAGATTTTCTAATTTCACAATTCTCAGTTAGGGACTTAGGGTTTTTAATTTTTAGGACTAAGGTTAGAAAACTTTTCATTGTCGCCGCTCCTCTCGTTTCTCCAAATTCCAAACTCAGGCGAGGCGACGACTAACCAACTCCAGTCACTCAGACGTCCGGCGAGGCGACGACAACTCCAGTCACTCAGGCGAGGACGCAAGGTAACGACTAACGATGACACCTCAAGCCTGCAATTCTTTTATTCGTTCCATTTATCATCATGTATGTCTATTTTCATGATTCAAACGAAGGAACAGAATATTGGCGTGTTAGTCGAGCTTCAGTTACTCTGAAGAAGTGCATATTGATGCGTACTTTTGGTGTATCTTCTGATAGTGTCTCTTCTCTATGCTATACCAGTTTGTTGTCTAGTCGGATTGAGATATGAATTCAGTGCATTTGTGTACTATATTCTGGTCTAATGGATGATTTTCGCGATGGTGGAGTTCATTTGTAGCAGCCTGTGTTGAAAAGTTTATTTAAGTGTTGAGTGTTGACTGTTGTGGGCTTGTGGCTGTTGGCAGTTGGCTTGTTGTTGACTTGTTGTTGTGAGATTGTTTCTATAAACTGTTTATATATTTTTAATGGCAAAACTAAGTTGGTTCTTGGTGGAAGATTCAGTAATTTTAAGCATAGTTTTTGGTTGATGGTGATGAGATTGTAATTTACCAGTTCTATGTAAAACGTGTCCGAAAAATGGTTCATCAAATAATACCAGCCTTTCTTTCCATTGAGTTTTATATTTTGCACTGAGTTGGTTAATGTTGAGCTTGCCATTCGGCATCCAGGGTATTGGGTGCTTATGCAGATTTGGTGTTAATTAGTTTAATTACATTGTCTTCAATTCTTCATGTGATTTTTGATTTTAAAAAATTGTGTGATATGTTAACGGTTAACCGGATAACCGAACCGATAAGGGTCGATAGCCGATAACTTAATGGTGGGGTTCTTGATAATTGTTTTGGTGTGGGGTCTTGTAATAGGTTGGTTATCTATCTTTTTCTTTGTAGTGATAAAATAAAAATCAAATCTTTATTCTTTTTTTCTTTATGTTGCTTGTGTTTGCACGTTTGTAGATATTGTTTATTGTTAAAAATTCAATTTTTTTGGATTATTATAATAAGTTCTTGATACCCTTTTGACATGGTGAATGGTTGTTGTTTGAGAAGAAAACAATGGATATTTGGTGGCCCAAATGGTGGTTAAGTCCAAAAAAATATTCACTTTTTCGTGTTTTTTCATTTTTCTTTTGGTTAAAGATTCTTGATACCCTTTTGCAATATGATATGGTGAGTAAATTGGATTTTCATGTTTGAGAGGAAAGACTTGATTTTTTTGTGGAAATGGTTTGTGAAAGCTATAATTTTGTAGTCAATTGTTTCCTTTTTAGATAGAAATTTTCATACTTGTGACCAATCTAGAGGTAGGGTAAGGTTTGCGTATACTTTGCCGTTTTCAGACCCCACTTTGTAGGACTACACCATATATGTTGTTGTTGTTTGTGATATATTCAGATTGTTCATACATTTGTTTTCAAGTATTTAGGGAATTTTGTGAGTAAAGTTTCTCTTTGTGGTTTCCTAGGATGCAGACAGATATGTATATGACAAACATAAGTTCCCTGTGTCTGGGGATGTGGTCCCCATGGCAGTGGAGGAGCTATTTTGCTGATTTTCTCTTCTCTACTTCCATTGATGCAGACAATGAATTTGGGATGTGTTAATCTGTTGTAACAATTTAAAAGATTGAATCTTTTATGTTTGTTATGCTTTATTTAAGCTGAGAGTCTATTGGAAACAACCTCTCTATCTCTATGAGGTAGGGGTAAGGTTTGCGTACACTCTAACTTTACAATGGTGTGTTGTCGTTGTAATCTTCCTCTTTTTTGTGTCCCTTTCTTCTTTGGATAGGATTATTGGAGCCTTACCAAGTTGGCAGTTCTTTCACCAGAAAGGGTCTTATCTAGTGGATTCAAGATGTATATGGTTGAAAGCAAAGGTGGTGCTATAGCTTGTATGCTATTTTCCATGTTATTGTTAGGGACATGGCCAGCTCTACTGACTTTACTTGAAAGGTGAGGCCGTTTTCCTCAACATACTTATCTTGATTATACCATTACCAATCTGTTGGCTGCTGTGATCATTGCTTTAACCATTGGTCAGTTTGGGCCAAGCACACCAGAAATGCCTAATTTTCTCACTCAACTCTCTCAGGTTAGTGCCCTTCAAAGCCAATATACCAACTGTATTTTTTAGGACAATGTTTCTTGTATTTGATTTAATGCATTGTTCAATTGGAAAATGGTTAAGGGGAGCCTTGCCGTAAATGGTTAAGTTGTTGTCATGTGTCTAGGAGATCACGTGTTCGAGCTGTGGAAACAATCTCTCGCAGAAATGCAGGGTAAGACTCTGTATAATAGACCCTTGTGGTCTGCCTTCCCCAGACACCGTGCATAAAGGGAGCTTATTTCACCGGGCTACGATGGAAAATGGAATATATACAGGCACCTTTTTGACACGATAAAAAGTAAAAAAGCAAATTAGATCACTATTCTCTTCGAAGATAGCATATACTTCTGATTGATATGTAGCACTAACTTATACTCCTATTACTTTTTAATAGAGATATATATGAGCTTTTATCAATGAACATTGCAGGATAATTGGCCCAGTGTCTTGTTTGCAATGGCTGGAGGGATGGTCCTCAGCCTCGGGAACCTCTCAACTCAATATGCTTTTGCTTTCGTTGGTTTGTCAGTCACCGAAGTTGTCTCTGCCAGCATTACAGTTGTTATAGGTATCATTTTAACTTCAGCAACTTCTATTTTCCTGAAGCCGGCACAAGGTGTTGGAAAGATGACATGTGCTATTCCTTTTGTTATGACAGGAACAACCTTGAATTATTGCCTTGACGGCAAAATTTACAAAGCTGAAATTATGTTTTCTGGAGTTATATGCTTCTTGATTGTCGTTTCTTTAGGCTCTGCTGTTCATTCATTCAACAACGCTGATAACAAAACCAAGCTTGATAATTATTCAAATGATTGTAGAGACGGAGTCAGGTATGCATCAGCACGCTATCATACTTCCCCTTGTTAATTCTTACAATGTTTATGGTTTCCTTTCTTCTGATCATTTCAAGGAAATCGACCTTTTTTTGGGGAAGTTAATTCTTACAATATTTATGGTTTCCTTTCTTCTGATCATTTCAAGGAAATCGACCTTTTTGGCTTTAGGTTGCCATAACGATGTCATGTATATGTGTAGAGCTAGATGACTTGCATGTGATGAACTAATACAATTCCTCATCTCTTTGTGTGTCTTCTCATGTTCCTCTAGTTATAAGAGTACAGTGCAGGATATAATTATATATACTAAAATTCTGTCAGGCATATATAGGTGTCTACGCTGTTATAGAACTTGATCAATGATCGCAGAAAATTGATGTCCAACTTAATTGCACATTTGCAGGACTTAACGGAGTTACTTCCTTCAAACCAACAAATTTTAATCAAGGTATTGTGAGCTTGAGCATATAAAATATGATTCCCATATCTTAGATTGATTTATAACATTTCGCAATACTGAATATCCGATCAGGTGGTACAAATGGTCTGGAGGATGGAGATGCTTCTGAGAAGGCAAAATTTGGGACTGTGGCTTTCCTTATAGAACTCGAGAACACGAGATCAATCAAGGTCGGAATTTCACTTATTGCATTTTCATGCTCTACTTCACCATTAGATTTGAGCTTACTGTGGAAATTTTTGAGAGGATCTATTCAAAGAGTGACTTATAAATCCACTACACCTCACTCTTAAACAAAGTTGGATGTCATCGATAAGAACCCTCTCTGGCAATTCTGCTCTATTTGGTTCCAACCCCTTACGATACTCTGCTTCCGTGCTTCGTTTGTTTTTTCTGTGAGGGCAAACTAAGGGTAGTCTAAAATAGTGATTCTCCAAATCTCACACTTTATCACTTTACTTGCCTATAAGTCTCTAACTAGACTAAGAAGATTCTTGGCAAACACGAATTTAGTTTGGTTGTAAGTGTAACAAACCACAACAGAATAACTTACTAATGTTTTTGTGAAGCATATTGTAGTTACATCCTAATTGTTAAATTCGTGTATGCTTGCAGGTTCTCGGGAAGGGAACGGGCATTGGTTTGAAAATAACATTCTTTGCTGGGATTTGCTTCTCTATGTTCTCGCCTGCGTTCAACCTAGCCACAAATGATCAATGGCATACTCTCAAAGATGGAGTTCCACACTTGACCGTCTATACAGCATTTTTCTACTTCTCGTCCTTTTGTTTCGTAATTGCCATGGTTTTGAACCTCACCTTCTTGTACTACCCTATACTAAATGCACCCAAGTCATCGTTCAAGGCATATCTTAACGACTGGAATGGCAGAGGTTGGGCCCTTTTGGCTGGACTTGTGTGTGGCTTTGGTTATGGTCTCCAATTCATGGGTGGTCAAGCAGCTGGATACCCAGCTGCAGACGCTGTTCAGGTTCGTGCATTTATCAGCCAATTATACTTTTACTATACATCAACTACGCCTCATTTCGTTGACTATATGAATCCACTATGACATAAGGAACCTTCCTCCGTTATCTAAGTTCATTACCTCTCTGCAAATCTCTTATAACGGAGTCTAAAAATTGTTGATGTTAGAGTAATATTCCCTTTGGACTAGTTACGACACTATTTCCTTTTAAGTTTTATTCCCAAAAAATGACTTCTATATTTGGAAACAATTTAACTTCAAACGTCCTATTTTACCAATGACATGACTTCACAGACACACAGACATCATATCATGACATGTTTAAGATCAGAAGTTTCCGTAGATTTCTTTCTTTCTTTCTTAAAATTCGTGCTCAGTCAAATAGATTCACATAAAATGAACCATAAAGATTATCTATTATCGGATTGATTACTCGTATATTGTTCTCTATATCGAACACACTCAATCATTTAAATATATGTCAAATTTCAGGCATTGCCCCTTGTTAGCACATTTTGGGCGGTGATTTTGTTTGGAGAATACAGAAGATCATCAGGGATAACATATACACTTCTTGCAGGCATGCTGTTAATGTTTACAGCAGCTGTTGCAATTCTCATGGCATCATCAGGGCATCGCAAATAGGGCGATGTAGCGTAGTTGTAAGAATATGTTCTTCTGTACATATTATGTTTACCTTTCCTTGTTGTCGCGACCCCTAAAATTAGGGAGAAAGAATTTAATCGGAGAAAAGAGGAGGATTGATTTTAGTAACTCCTCTCATTTTTATGATGGTGTTTGACTCAACACAGAGTTAGAAGAATGTTCATTTGGCTTATGTATTTTTGAATGTATTTGAAGTGCGAGTCCATGAAAATATTTGTGTCAAGTTCAGTTCTGTGATAGTAATATATATATCAACATTTTAAGCTGCAAAACTATAGCAAAATGAGGATTCATGATAGACTGACAACGAGCGTAAAATTAGTTAATTTGTAAAGAACTCTTACTATATGTTATGATTTTAAATGAAATGACATGAATAATTTGTCTTTATATTTGTGGATAAGTTCAAAATAGTCCTTCAAGTATACACTAAATATTTAGCAATTTATAATTGTTAGATTTGATGAAAGCAATGATCTTTCTTTGAACCATAAATGTCTTTTTTCTTTATCAAATCATAAAAATGCAACAAAAAAAAACTACATTAGATCAAAAAGATATTAAAAATATCACACATTGCACCTTCAAAAAAGTTGCATCAAACTCTAAAACAACAACAACAATAATACATACCGTATAATTTGACAAAGTTTCGATACAAAATTTTAGAAATAAATAAAAAATAACAGATACTACAAAAATTGTACCTTTAAATGTGAATTCCTATTGATTTCCTTTGTTTTTATAGTAGTTCTTGTTTCGATAAATATTTAAGTATTAAAAATACTTTTGAACTTGATGCAAATTATTAATTTACTATAGCCCTTAAAAATATCTTACTTTTCGAGATTTTAAGAGTGTATTTCGCTCATAATATCGAGATTTAAGCATTGAAGGACTAAAATTATTAAATACATACTTGAAAGGACTATTTTTGAACTACCATCAAGCTTTCTGAAGCCGCCGGTGAACCAAGCAGCCGCCATAAGCACATACAGATAGGCAAAATCATCGGAAAAACACTCCGGTGAGTCAATTCTCTGTTTCTCAGTAATTTATTTTCTAATTTTGCTCTTCTGCTGATGAAAAATGCAGTTTAATGAACAATAATCCGGTTTTACACCTGAAAAAATCAGGTTTCAATTCGATTTCTCATTTTGAGTTGTAAAGATTCAAACTTTTGTGAGTGAATCCAAAATCTACGGCCAAATGCTAACTAAGTGATAGTTCACAACATGTTCGACAAAATGTCCAACTGAACTTGAAATTTCTTTTATTCATTCTTTTAGATTATGTTATTCAGGTATGGATATAGCTCATTGCCATCTTGATGGAAATGCTGATGCGTGGAGTTTTGTCCACACGAATCTTTTCACAATGTTCTAGCAGCATGTACGTATACTTTACAAGAAATTTGAAATGGCAAGAGCATAGCAATGGAGCTTCAGTTCCTCCGCAATATAAATTAATCATCGAGTCTCTTCAATCTCGAACGATGTGAAATAATTAGTGTTTATAAAATTGAAAAAAAATCAAAAATTTTAAAAGTAATTTTAGTCATTTTTCTAATATTTAAAAAACAAGTATTTTTTAAAAATATAATTAAGTATATTTTATAAATATTTGAAAATCATCTCAAAAAGATTTTACATTCTTAGTTAAATAGTTCATTAATTTAGTTTAGTTTAAATTATAGTTATAATTCTGAGTTAATTAGTTTGTAATGAAATTAATTATTTTATAATTAATGTAATTATTTTATTTCGTTAAGACTAGAAGCTCGTGAATTAAGCTATAACAACCCATTTTATTCAAGTTTTAAACCAAATTTGTCAATCAAGTTCAATTTGATTAAATTCTAAATTCCAATTGGCTATAATTGAACTCAAATAGTTACGTCTTAATTTGAAATCTAGCTTTTTTATTTGCAAACTTAACCATTTCCTTTCAATTCTTTCAACTCACCCTTTAGGCCAACTTTAGGCCAAACTTTATTCTCCAAACCCATCAACCAGCCCAATTCTCCAATGTTCACAAAAGAAGAGAAACGAACGACGTCAACAATTCACAACAGTAACGGTGTGAACACGAAAACAGCAGCGTCAACATATCTAGCGACCTTAAACAGTGAAAACAACCCCCACGTCGCCTTCTTCTTCCCCAAAATGGCAAGAGCAGAACAATGAAGCTTAGGCTTCACCTCACCTCTTTTTCAGCTCTCTTCGAATTTAAACTCGTATACCATTATAATTTAATCATCTTCTTTGATCATTGAACAATCATATCAAAAAGTTTGAATTCACATAATATTCATTTTTTTGTCTTGTTCTTTTTCACAAATTATTGGTAATAATAATAATATAGTTAAGAATAGATGTTATCTTAATCTTCAAAAGAAATATTTAATAAATATATACATAAATAATTTAAATTTAATGGAGGGCATCATTCAACATGCCTGGTGTCTGTTTATGGGTCTCATCTGAACGATTGAATTTTATATTTTTATTTTTCACGGGAATTTGATATCACTTTCAACATAAATAAATAAAATGAAATAACATTGTAGATATCAAAATTATGTGATACTCTATGAGACAAGCTCAATTTCAGCTAGGGTTCTTGAATACTACTCTATCTTAAGTCCTAGCTCATTAGTCATTCCTATATAAAAGATAATATAACATTTCGAATATTCCACAAACTCTTGGGTATTCATAAAAAGAATGTGGTCTCAAATATCCTACAAACTCTTCGGATATTCATAAAGAGACCAATATATGATCACCAGACTTTTCTTAACAATAAAGATGCTCAAATCATCTACATTCGATATATACGCTATTAATAACCCTCGTATTACGAAGAAAATTTAAGCCATCGTCATGATCAAGAAAACTCCAGCCTATTCCTTAACAACTACGGAATGCGAACATTATAATTAATTTACGGTAAATAAAAGAAGGCCAACTTACACAGTAAATACATTATACACTATTATATATAAAACATATATCATTGTAACCAACTATTAGAAAGAAAATGTTATTTATGGGGTTTAATTAGATGAACTTTAATTATTATTAAATGCCACAATTATTCAACATTATATATTATTTATACTACTTACTATGAATAAATATGACTTTGACTAGTTGAAATTGTAAGTCTTTTAGCACATTTAAATAGGTGGTGTCTTTTTGTATTTGATACTTTGATTTAGTTTTTATTTTATTTCACTTATTTGCATCGGAAAATATATTTTAAAAATATGAAATTTGAAAAAAGTCGCATTGAACTGATATTTGATGCACATTTTTCTATAATAAAAAATTAAAGAATTGAATTGAAGTTTGATAAAATTGTAACAATTAATCGAACGCTTATCCTAATTACTTTATATCAGTATTCAAATAATAAATAATTTCAACTTAATCTTAAGCATGATGTACCATCAAAGTTTTGACTAGAAATGCAGTGAATCAAATTAGAGAATATCCGCTTCTCTCTCCATTAATAAATTAAATAACTAATTGTTCTCTATTTTATGCTAATTAATTCTACTAAAAATTATTTTTAGAGTTCTCTATTGAAGGGTTAATTTATCTTTGTAATATCGCCGCTTGTTCTATTTAATGTGATGCACTTTACATAATCACAAAAATTAAAAACAGAAAAATACTAAGTTGAAACTTAATTTAAAACAATCATAAATATTTATGTAATTATAAATGTTAAGAATATAAAAAAAAAAAAGTGCTACCAACCATTGATCTACATACTAAGATAAGCTATATATCTAATGAGTTAACAATACATTAAACATGATTATTTTGCTAAATTGCTAGTGTGTATATATATATATAAAGCTGGATATTAGACATGCTGATGTGGCGCTCTCTGAGGCCAAGAAACCTATTTATCTATTTTTTTTATTTTTTTTAAAATATTTTTTGTATATTATTCCTATCAGATAATTATTTTCTCCATCTAATTAAACACCTAATGATAACAGTAACTACATTAATTCTCCTCTCCCAATTAACAGCCCTTGCCTTTTTCATTGTAACAGCCAATTATGACACGTCAATTGGCCTTCTCTCAAACCCAAACATTTAGCTGATTAATTTGATAACCGTCTACCCTTTCATCCTCGACTAATAATGATTATTGTATGTAATTGTAATATTAAATTATCCGTTTTTTTAAGAGTAGTATTTAATTGTTTGTATACATTTTGGAAATCAGAAATTTGCAAGGTCTCTATTCAAAATTGAAATTCATAGCTATATTCTACAAATTGCTAAAAAAAAAAACTAAAAATTTCATATGCAATCCGACCTCCAATAGTTTTTTTTGGATCTCTGAAAATGAAGAATATTTCGTCTAAATAAGAGGTTAGTAGAGTGGATCAGAAAACAATATTTTCTCAGAGTATTTCATTTTTCTTGGATCTCTGAAAATGAAGGTCAATAATGAATTGATATTAGACATGTTGATGAGGCGCTCTCCAAAACCAAGAAACCTATTTATCTATTTTCTCATAACGAATTGATAGAAGGAGAGTCAAAAGGTGACGTAAAAAGTGGTTGATAGTTTGCTAAAGCTATTTCGCATAAAAGCTCTTCTTATTTTAAATTCTTTATTCTTCCTTTAAATTCTTTTTTGTTTGTTTAATTTCAATTACCATAGAGAATTCACATTAGCAAATTTGAACCAAAAAAACAGTGTATGTACAAGGAAGAAAATGATTTAAGATTTGAGATAATTTTCTTATTTTTTTGTTTCAATTTAAGTAATTTCATAACAGTTTTTGTAGTAGAATAGCATATGCAGAATTTTATCATTGATATATTACATGCCTAAATGTTTAGCATTTATTCTCATGTTCGAAGCTAACAAATAAGAATTTATAGTTTTAGTTCTTATGGTTAATAACATATTAGTTCTGTCTTTTATTTATTAATATTGTAAGATTTTCTTTCTTGCTACTCTCTCTCTCTATATATATATATTTGTTTGTTTGTGAAAAATTGTATCTTGTATGAAGCACAAATAAGGTCATGATGTAACATCTATGTGGCATAGAAAATAATTTATCTTAAATCTCTTTTTTTGAGATTTTTCCTTCATTTTTTCATCATACAATTTGTTAAATAATTAAAATTAATTCTATCGCATTTATTACATTTAATTATATCTCATGAGTTATAAAAACTCTCCAATTATTTGAGATTTTCTATTTGAATAACATGTCCTTTTCTTTTTGATTTTTCAATGCATAATCTCCTAATTAAATGGTCTTAAAAAAAGCCTCAAAATAAAATGTTGAACTAAAGTGCACATATAGTCTTCCTTTATGCGTTTTTTATTTACATTTCATTTTTTATCTAACTTTGTAATTAATAAATCAAAGAGCCTTCTTTATTACTGTTCATTAGATATAAAAGAATTTGAAGCTGGTGTGGTGAAGA
Source organism: Solanum pinnatisectum (assembly GCA_035578085.1). NCBI lineage: Eukaryota > Viridiplantae > Streptophyta > Magnoliopsida > Solanales > Solanaceae > Solanum > Solanum pinnatisectum. The sequence continues at coordinate 5,156,465 of CM069080.1, read as the reverse complement.
AATTTATATACATTTCATATTTTATCTTTTTAACTTTGTAATTAATGATTTTGTTAGCTATGATTTGTTTTTTGCCCTCCTTTTTCAGATTTAATATGTTTCCATGTATATGTAAACTAGTTTTAACATGTCCCTTTGTATGTGTAAATTAGTTTTAATGTGTAAAATTTTGTGCTTGACTAGACTTTTTTATCAGTGCAAAATTGGAGAATTTGGAACTTGCAATCCTTTCTTATTTGACAATTGTTGTAAATTATTCGTTTGGTATAAGAATAAGGTAGAATATCTAGGATCAAAGGTTGAAACCAAATGTATAATTTATTTAAGTATAAATTTAGGTTGGACTATAATTTCAAAATAACTTTGTCCACAAACCAAACGATTCTTTATGGAATATGATGGGAGCAGGATATATGGATTCAATTTCCTTCTTTAAAGGGCCTTTCACAATACAAGTTAGCTCATACGTGATCTTTTGAAGTACCGAATTAAAATAACAACCACAAGCTATTATTGTGATCACTAAATCTACATCTTTTTTTCGTTAACATAACTTTACCAGTTGTTATATCAATTTCTGGACTTCCATTTTTTTTAATGTTTATATTTCTATGAATATATTAGCTTTTTATGATTTTATTTTAAAATGATAAGTAATTCTTTTCATCCGTTTCTAACCTTCCTCCATTTGCTACTTTTAGTTTTAAGATTGCCTTTTCTTGGACTAAAATTCTCTAATTCTTTTGAGACTAAATGTGCCTCTTTTATGAATAATACAAATTCGTTTGTGGAAAATAAATTAACGTTAGTGAACGACGGCGAAGAGAAATCGAGAGTACTCAAGTTATTTCTGTAGAATTCTCTAATATCACTTTAATAAATTTAATGGGTTTATATTTTAATTTGAGTGGTGATGTTTGCTTAAAAGTTAAAATGACCGGAAATAGGAAACAGACGGACGTGAGATCCATTCACGCGCTTAACATACGTGAGATCCACATTTATTGCCACATCCACATTTTGTGTTTAATAGGTAAACATTTTGTATATTTTAAGTGTTCAATAGGTACTCGTGTTGGTTGGGGTGTCTAAATGAATTATGCAAACAACTTTAAGAGGCCGTTGATGACTTAAGCCTAAATTATACTTATGTTGACGGTCTAAAAAGTTGTTAAATTGCTAGTGTATATAATTAAACACAAAAAATAATATCTTAGTTTTTGTTGTTATGAATATCAGTTAATGGCTCACAATTCAGGATTATGTATAAAATCAACACTCTTCTATCCTTTTTCATTTAAATAACAGACTTTTGTTTACGATAGAATTCAAGCTCATAGCATACATTTAACCATCAAAATTAAATAGGTTACATTATCCTATATATATATATGTAATAACAAGTTTAAATTATATTGATAGTATAAAAAAAATTTAAAAAAAACATTGGTAATGTGTACAAGTTAAGTTGTGAGTGAAAATTGACAAAATAAGTGCGCTCACTATCCATCTCAAAATAAGTATTATCTGAGTAAAAACTACGTCAATAAAAAAATCTATAAATACAATGTATAGTTTAGTAAGCTATTCATTCATATTTAATAAATATCACTTGAAAATTAAATACTATTAAGAACATGGAGTGTAAAAGGATATAATTGGAGAAACATATTATTTTTTTTATCTTGAATTCGTAATGGGACACTTATTCTAGAATAAAAGAAAATAATAATTTTTTCTACTAACAAACATATCCTATTTCTCCATATAGAAACGCTACCAACAATTGATCTACTAAGTTAAGCTATATATCTAATGAGTTAATAATAAATTAAATATGATTATTTTACTTAACCTCATAATTTTGAGATGAATCCCCTCCAATGGCATCGAAACACCATGACCACATGAGATCGAGGAAGAAAGATAGAATCATGACAGAAAGATCGATTACGAGAATTATAAACTCGTAACTATGAATATCATCAGGAGTATTTTCGTAATCATCGTTTACCATCTCATCTTTATACTTAAAAATATAAGAATATGTAATAGTATTACTATTAATATTATTAGGTTTTAGAGTAGCAACTAGAGTAGTAATTTTCTAGAGAGGGTGGTGGAAGGAAAAGTTACTAGTAATATTATTACTATTTACTAGTATTCTAACAAGACAAGAGGGAAATTGTTGTTTTGCCATTAATTATTTTGTTTCTGTTTGCACAATTGTTAATGAAACAATTTACTATTTCAAATGTATATATATAATAATAATAGCTAGAGGCTTTACGAGGAATTTCTTTTTTGGATTTTTTTTTTACATTTTATTGTAACTTTTTATATTTTCCATGTTTTCTATAACCAAAAACATATATATGGAAATTTTTATATGTTTGCACGTTTTCTATAACCAAAAACCAAATATGGAAACTTTGTTTTTACCCAAAAAAAAAAAAAGAAAGAAAAAAGTGTATTCCGTTATTGGATTATTATGATGGGCTGATGGCAATGAACAAAAAAAAAAATTACGTATGAAATTACATAAGAAATAGGATTTCTTTTTTTAATCATATTATTATAAAACTCCTTAATTATTAATACTTCTAATATTTTTTATTATTTATTTCCTCTTACCACTATTTTAGAATTCCTAGAGTAGTTTTGTTTGGCCAAAAAATATGAATAATCCAACGTTTTTAATTGATTTACGGCAGTTTTGGGTTTCCTTTTTGTAGACTTATTAATTGTATTTTCCCAATTTTGTCCCTAGTAAATAACTGAAAAAGATACTTTTTATAATTTTACAAAAAATATAAGAAGATTAAGGCGTAAATAAAAGAAAACGTAGAATAAAGTGTAATGGAAAAAAAGTTTAAAATATATTCGAACTTTTGACTAAAATTGTTATAACAATACCGAACTTTGGAAAAGACCTTTTACCCCTGCACTATTTAATATTGTATTTTAAAGACATATATGTGCCCACGTGGACATCATAAATATTGCATCATTATAAATAGTAACGTGTCCACATGTGCACATATATACCTTTAAAATACACTATTAAATAATGCAGGAATAAAATGTCATCCATAAAATTTGGTATCGTAACAATAATTTCAATCAAAGTTGAAATATTTTTTAGACCATTTTTCGAAGTGTAATTATAAATGTGCATATATTAAACACATAATAAATTAAGGACCATGGGTGTCACCATCATTGACAACATTGAAAGCTCCTTTTCATGCTAGCTAGTCCACATAAGGGGTCAAACAATATATTCATTTACATAAGGGAGTTAATATAAGAATAATAAACACATATTCATATTAATAATACTCTCTCTATCCTAATAATAACTAATACCGTAAAATTAATATCTGTATTATTAATACCTACATAATTTTATCTAGTTATCAAATGATCAAATATCTATCAAAATGTATTGGATAAACATGAGAGGTTGACATGAAGAAGAATGAATCTCTTATTTTCCTTAAACGCGTGAAATAATTAAAATTTAAAATTTTACAAAAAATTCTAAAAAATGTAATTTCACCAATAAAGTAAAATTTTTAACAAATTTAAATTCGTATATCATTATAATTTGGATCATCTTAGATCATTGAACAATCATATCAAAAAGTTTGAATTCACATATTATTCATCATTTTTGTCTTTGTTCTTTTTCACAAATTATTGGTAATAATAATATAGTTAAGAATAGTCCAAAAAGACAAACTTTTTGGTGCTCAAGATTTCAAAATTTCAAAAAGATTAAAAAAAAATAGGACAAATTTCAACGTACACAAAAGGGGAAGCCAACGCCACAAGTCTGTCTTACCAACCAAAATTCATGGTCCACAAGCTTTCCTTCCAACGGCTTTTTTTTTCGGAATTTCATAATTCTCTTTTTGAATGTCTTGATTTTCTTTGTTGGATGTTCGAATAGAATGCAAAAATAATTATTTCAAAACTATAGGCCTCACTTTTGTAAATTACAATAACATCTTTAATATAGTTTTGTAAAATAGAATCTGAAAAAATAAAGTTTACGCAAATCTATCTCTATCTTAGAATTGAAAATATTATTTCTGACAACCTCACGTAAACCAACCATATTACCCAAAAAAATTTAATATAATACTCCATCCGTATAAATTAAAATAGAATACTCTTTATTTTATAATTGATTAAAATAAAATGATACTCTTCTTTTTATTTAATAGTGCTAAATATTTAACTAAATATTTTTTAGTTCATCCTTAATAAGAAAGCTTTATAGTCACAATTATTTATAATGTATTTTGGATTATAAATTTTTAAAGAATCATTTTAAATTTCTTATTTAATCAAATACTATCACATTTTCAAGACTTACGTGTGAATTATATTAGATTTGTTGTTATTATTGATTGAATACCATTCCATAAATTAATACAAAAAAGTAATATTTAGCCATTACTCTCAATACTCCTCTGTTCATTTTATTTACAGTTAAAAAATAAGTGTTTTTCTTTAATTTATCTATTTTAGCAAATTAAAAGAGATTTATTACTTTTATTTCAATATTATCTTTATTATTAAAATTTTACATAAATATTTAATAGTCAAACGTAGATTATCAAAATATAATTAATAAAAATAAATTAAGTAGAATGAAACTCCTAAGTCCTAACAAATAATATTAACTTAAAGAGGAGAATCAATCAATACGAGCCAAGCAAAACGACACAAAAAAACTAAGATTAATCCACTTCTCAAATTCGAATCTCAAAATAAACAAATAATCATTTTATATTTTAATAAACTATTTTCATAGAAATGCCACAACTTATTTAAGACTGGAAATTTAACTGAAACAAAGGAAGTTAAACTAATAATTATTACTCTTAAATTTTAATTTATTTGTTCTATTTTTCTTTAATATATTTTAAAAAAATGTTTTTTGTCCTTTTCAACAATTATTTAATTTCAACTTTTCATGTTAGACAACAAACTTATGAAAAACATATCTCTACATTTAATTATTTTAATGAAGTCACAAATCTTAATCTTTTTAAAAAAAATACATATTAAATCGACAAACAATTTAATAACTAGAATTAACTAAAGCAGACAAAACCTGAAGAGTTTTCAGTTTCTCTTATTCGGAATAATTAGTAAACCGTAACGCAGTTTTTCAGTAAAAACGACAGCATTTTATCAGATTCTTATAACAAAACGGTGTCGTTTTTTCGTCCTTCTTACATTTCTGAACCCCACTTCACAACGGCCAAGCCAGCCTCAATCACAGAGCAAAATGATCTGTTCACACTTCAAAAAACCAAAACTTTTTTCAGACCAAATGTTAAATGTTTTCTACATTTGGATATAAAAAGTGTAAAATTTTGTGAAAAAATTTGAGTTCATTCGAGTTGATGAACTATTAGGGTTCTTGGGTTTTGTTTTTCTTGGTTTTTGATCTGTTTGTTTTTCAGTTTTGTTGAAAAGAATTGTTCTTTATGCTATAAAGAAAGAACCCCAGAAAGAAAGTTTTGATTTTTATTTGTTTTGTTTTGATTTGGGGTTGAAATGAAACGAGCTAAGTTCGACTCTGTAATGTCAGTGAGTCGACTCAGATCGATTCAAGTCTTGATGGGTTTGTTGTTTTTGTATTTTTTCTTGGTTACTTTGGAAATACCTTTGATTTCTAAACTTGGGTTTGGGTTAGAATCGTATGAACTTATTTCTACACCGTTTGATAATAATTCCAAGTTTAGCAGGCTTAATAGTGTTGGTGAGTTGAGTGGTTCGAGTCAAGATTCAGTTTTTCCTTCAAGGGTTATGTCAAGGAGAGCTAAAATGGGGTTTTCATTACCTCATAGGAAGATGGTAGAGTTTAAGAGAATTTCAGGTTTGGTTTTTGATGAGAAGGTGTTTGATAGTTTTGATAAGGAAGAGTTTTCTGAGCTGCATAAGGTTGTTAGGGATGCTTTTGTAGCTGGGAAGAAACTGTTTCAGGATATCGAATCAGGGAAAGTTCAGGGGGAGGTAGTGAGTGGGACTCAGAATCGGACTGAGTCGTGTCCTGACTCGGTGTCTTTGTGGGGTGGTGAGTTTGTGGCTGGTGGGAAGATTATGGTGATACCTTGTGGAATGACTTTAGGGTCTCATATAACAGTAGTGGGGACGCCTCGGTGGGCCCATGAAGAGAAGGATCCTAAGATTACATTGGTGAAGGATGATGATGAGACTGTGATGGTTTCACAGTTTATGATGGAGTTGCAAGGATTGAAGACAGTTGATGGTGAGGACCCTCCAAGAATACTGCATTTCAATCCGAGGTTGAAAGGGGATTGGAGTGGAAGGCCAGTGATTGAGCAGAATACGTGTTATAGGATGCAGTGGGGGTCTGCGATGAGGTGTGACGGTTGGAAATCCAAGCCTAGTGAGGACACTGGTGAGGAATTTATGTTGTTAATGCATTGCTTTTCCTTTTTGTATTCGTTAATTGTTTGGTCCTAATCGTTGTTGCACCTGTATTATGTATTGGTAGGGGTAAGTTTCATATTAAGAGAAACTCTAGTTTTTTGCGAAATGCTAATTAGCCTTAAAGAGAAATGAGTTATAGTGAACCAAGAATTTTCCTTAAAAGAGAAATTATTAAACCAGTATTGTAATGAAATGAGTCTTATTAGAATATAATGGTGTTGGTATAGCTGACCCCATGTAGTTTGAGTAAGTTCTAGTCAATCCATATGCTGAGTGGTTGTTATTTACATGGTTGCTTCATGCTTGCACTTCTTCTTTAGGAAATGTTGCAATTATTAAGATTCTCATGTAGTTGTGTTGCTATTTTTGGTTGTTAAATGTCCAATTTTACAACTATATATATGGAAGGGAAGACTTTGAACTTCTCTGTGGCTGTCTGAGCTGAATTCTTACTAACCAGAAATTTTGCTAGATTTTGTTATAGATGATTGAATCAGCTGTGTCTGATCAGTATAAAACTTAATCAAGCTGAATTCAGAGCTTTTTAAAAAAAAATAGTTGTGGTGCCTGTTCCAGCTTGCACGCACCTCGACTAATTGAACGTTAATGATTGATTTCTCATGTATAGTATGCTGTGTTGTTGCATGGTAATGGTTAAGATTCTCTCTTAGTGTTGTCTGTGTTTGTGATTTGTTGTGGAATGAATGAAGTGGACGGACAAGTGAAATGTGAGAAGTGGATACGTGATGATGATGATCACTCTGAAGAATCAAAAGCCACATGGTGGTTGAAGAGACTGATTGGTGGGAGGACAAAGAAGGTTTCAATTGACTGGCCATACCCTTTTGTGGAGAACAAGTTGTTTGTGCTTACTGTCAGTGCTGGCTTAGAAGGTTATCACATCAATGTAGATGGGAGACATATTACTTCCTTTCCTTATCGCACTGTGAGTATTGTCTAAAATTACTTTATCTTTATGCCTTTTTGTGATGCATTTCGGTTTAAACATTTTCTTATGGTTGATAGGGTTTTACTCTTGAGGATGCGACTGGTCTGTTTGTTAATGGGGATATTGACGTGCATTCTGTATTTGCTGCTTCATTACCTTCAACACATCTAAGTTTTGCTCCACAGAGGCATTTAGAAATGTTACCCAAGTGGCAAGCTCCGCCACTTCCAGATGAACCTGTAGAGCTTTTTATTGGCATCCTTTCTGCAGGCAATCATTTTTCTGAGAGAATGGCCGTGAGAAAATCTTGGATGCAGCATCCATCACTTAAGTCTTCAAATGTTGTAGCCCGTTTTTTTGTGGCAATGGTAAGACTTGGCTTAGACACAAGTTTCCATTGATGAAGGCAATATCTTATTTTTGGAGCCTTGCATGTGCTTATAATTGAATTGAAATGCTGCAGCATGGAAGAAAAGAGATAAATGTGGAGCTGATGAAAGAAGCAGAATTTTTTGGTGATATAGTAATAGTCCCTTACATGGACAATTACGATCTTGTTGTATTGAAGACAGTAGCAATTTGTGAGTATGGGGTAAGTGTGAGGATAAAATTGGATTACGCTCATTATTGCCTCAGATTTTCTCATCCTTTTAACATTTATGTACTCGTGGAATATTCCAGGTCCGTACAGTCACGGCGAAGTATGTAATGAAATGTGACGATGACACATTTGTAAGGATTGATGCTGTAATGAAGGAAGTTAAGAAAGTCCCTAGTGGTAGAAGCCTGTATGTTGGTAACATCAATTACTACCATAAGCCCCTTCGACATGGTAAATGGGCAGTCACCTATGAGGTATACTCTCACTTTGTCAGTATTACACTTCAAATTCTGTAGTCTACTGACTTCCAGGAGGGGGTTGAGGCATAGTAATTGATAGTCTATCTGCAGTTTCTTCTGTTTTCATGTGGTAAATCATAACCCTTATATATCCTTGAGAGAGTGCATGCCGAAGAACTATCATTGAGACTAGCCCATGTCTTGCATGCTAACAGTAGGTGGTAGAAGTTATCAAGACACCCGACTAAGTGAGCAGCAACAGACCAAAAGGCACCAAGCTCCAACATAGTAATGATGCAAATCACAATTTGTAGAATAATCTCTTCTTTTTTACTCGAATGGCAGTGAAGAGTTCATCCTTGTAGAGTCAGCTAATAGAAGCTTTTAGCCAAAAAGATGGCCCTTGACACCTTAATTTGAAATGGGACTGCCATGGGAAAGTAGGCTTGGTCTTTCGTATCCCTGGTTTGATCCGGCCTTATATGGCGTTTTACTAAGTTCAATACCAAGCCCATTGCAACCATTACTTTCTTCTCCCTTTCTTGTATTTTGATAGATTCTGGTTATGAGAGGATTTATCAAGAACCTTAGTTGCTTCGTATGTAATGAATTGCTTTATGTCCTGAACCTCTTATACAATCACTAGTGACTGACATTCAGTTTTCCCCATGGGGGTTGACAGGAATGGCCTGAAGAAGATTATCCACCCTACGCCAACGGGCCTGGTTACATCATCTCATTTGACATCGCAGAGTACGTAGTTTCCGAGTTTGAGAAACATAAGCTGAGAGTAAGTTACATTGATCTGCTTTGTGAATTATTCCTAACCTGAACAGAAAAATAATTCTATCTAACATATATTTGACCCGCTGCAGTTGTTTAAGATGGAGGACGTGAGCATGGGAATGTGGGTAGAACAGTTCAACAGCTCAAGGCCTGTAGAGTACGTGCATAGCTTGAAGTTTTGTCAGTTTGGGTGCATTGATGATTATTACACTGCACATTATCAATCTCCAAGGCAAATGATCTGTTTGTGGAGAAAGTTGCTGAACCAAGGGAAACCTCAGTGCTGTAACGTGAGATGACAAGTGCATACGCTGTTAGTGTTAGGCAACGCTGAAAAGGAAACGAGACAAGATAGATGTCAAGGCGCATACCCTGTTAGCTAGTGTTAGGCACCGCTGTAAAGGAAGCAAGACAAGATAAGTTCCCAGGAAGAGCTTGTACATATAGCTCGAGTAAATTAGCGTATCGTGCTATTATTATATTTACTTCATTCATTCATTAGTTGCTTCTTTTGTTGGGGCGCCATTCTTGTACCCCAGGCTAGTTGACAGGTCAGTCTTGTGAAACTGTATGAAAACAATGATAGCTTAAGCTCTTACAATATAAAATTCAAGGGTGAATGGCTCATTTTCAATCTCATTTTGCAATTTACATTCTTCTATGTGCCTGTCAACTCTGACTATTTTGGGCTGTCTCAGATCTGAAAAGCATTTCTCCTAGTTGGTGATACCTTAATTTTTTTGTGTTCCCTCAAGGGAAGTCTTTAAGGTTAATGTCAGCAACTTTGAGAGTTCTGATCTTGCTTAACACTAACAGACTTAGAGGTGGTGTATCCATATGTAGTTCTACAGAAACAGCATCCAATGTTATAGTTCTTTTTATCTATGTTGCATTGCTGACGGTTATATATGAGAGTGAAGGCGAAAAAATGGCATATAAAGGCTGATCAAAAGACCTAGAATTTCTGACCAGAAAATAGAACAGTAAAATAGTTCCCTTGTTATCAAGAAACCTAAATATTGCTATCCTGGTATAATAGAGGTGCAACTGAAGCTTACCACCAGCTAAGAGACATTGTGAATTATCCTATTGTACAAGCAAAGGATATAAAGAGAAGACAAAGAAGTTGAGAAAGAGCTGCATAATCAAGGTATTTTTAAGCTTGCAGAAAGACAAAGTTTGGAGCTTACTTCTGGGGAGGGGAAATAAGAAATACCAATGTGTTCACAAAGTATAAGGGTCTCTTGTCTTGAAACTTATACATCATTATTATTTGTGTTTCATAATTGTGCCTCTAAATTAGTCCACTACTCACAAATACTAGTGTTATTATCTCTTGATACATACTATAATACTTGAATCTATCTGAAATGGAAAATGAGTGGGTGATCAAGGTAAACGATGAGCTGATGCACGTGGAGGATCTTACAACTGTGGAGGCAGAGCACTGGAAGAAGCGGTCCATATATAGAGTACCTGTTGGTGTCACAGATGTGAGCAAGAAAGCTTACAAGCCTCAGGTAGTTTCTTTTGGTCCTTACCATCATGGTGCAGATCATCTCAAGACAATGGAAGTTCACAAGCACCGAGCTCTTCTCCATTTCCTCAAGAGATCTGGAAAATCATTAACATGTTATATTGACTCCTTACAACAAGTGGCTCAAGATTTGAAAGATGCATATGATTTGCTGGATCCTGTATGGCAAAATGATACCAATGCCTTCTTACGGTTGATGATTCTTGATGGCTGTTTCATGCTGGAGATTTTGAGAACAGCTGCTACTGATAGTCTACTTATAGATCAATCTCAGCATCCTCAACAGTATGACTATGCTCCTAATGATCCGATTTTCAGCAATCATGGGAAGCTCCACCTCATGCCTTATCTCAAACGCGATATGCTGATGCTTGAAAATCAGTTGCCTATGCTCCTTTTGGAAAGATTACTTGCCATTGAAAATCAAGAGGAAAAGGTGTTTATCTCCCTCTCTTAAACACGTGCTCACATCTCCTCTTAAAGTTTAAGCTATTTTACATGACACTTTTTTATTTAGTTAACCACTTCAACATTGATTAGTGACCTTTTCTAATCTAATTCCCCTTGCAGAGTGAAGGGTTACTCCTTGATTGCATTCAGCAGAACGATGAGCAATGTATTAATAAGCTCATACTGGACTTCTGCAATCCTCACAGCCGCGCTAAAGGACTTGGGAAATGTTTCCATGTATTGGATGTCTACAGAAAGAGCATACTTTGGGAAGATCCTGCGTTGGCCAAGACTCGTCCAAGGAAAGCACCCAAAGTTAGTAACCAGAGTAGTGGCGATGAGATAATACGTTCTGCTATGGAGCTTCATGAAGCAGGCATTGTGTTCAAGATGAGTAAAACTAGAAGCCTCAAGGACATCTCCTTCCATGGTGGTATCCTTAAGCTTCCTCTGATCGTGGTGGATGATGCAACAGAGTCGATGTTCTTGAACTTAATAGCTTTCGAGAGATTGCATGTAGGTGCAGGAAATGAAGTAACCTCATACATCTTCTTCATGGATAATATTATTGACAATGCCAAAGATGTTAGCTTGCTACACTCTCGTGGCATCATCCAGAATGCAATTGGCAGCGATCAAGCTGTGGCTAAGCTATTCAATTCACTATCGAAGGACATTACGTTGGATCCAGATAGCAGCCTTGATCTAGTACACAAACTGGTAAGTGACTATTGCAAGCTGCAGTGGAATGAATGGAGAGCCAATCTCATTCACACCTACTTCAGAAGTCCCTGGGCCATTTTGTCTGTCATTGCTGCTATCTTTCTTTTCGCCCTCACCATTGTTCAGACAATATACAGCATCTATCCTTACTATTATCCACGTTCCTAACGACAAGCTCCTCACATTAAAGTACAAAGACTTCACCTTTCTCTATTGGAGAAAGACGACGAGTGTTACCAAATTTTGGAGTGAAAGAAGGAACTTATTCTGATCTGGTGCATCTTATTTTTAATTCAATATGTCCATATGTTAGTTATCACAAAAGTTATGTGGTCTTTATATGATGAATGCAGTACTTGATATCCTTCTTGCTCAAAGTCTATATGTGATTTCTGTAAGAAATGAACAACGTACTGTTTAATTCCACAAGTGGGGTCTGGGGAGGGTTATGCGTACGCAAACCTTACCCCTACCTTGTGAAGGAAGAATGGTTGTTTCTGAAAGACCTTCAGCTCAAGTAAAGCATATCAAAGCATATTTCAGTAAGAAATGCCTTTGCATGTGAACAATACTTACAAAATCTATTGACAATGTCTATACTTAATTCTTTTCTGGTCATTATCAAGATTCTGTTTATGCCTTACTTGTGAATACATCTACAAGTGTTTACATCATGTAGGGATACTAGGTCATCCATTTTTCAAGTAATGAAACTCTCTCTAAAAGAATTTTCATAAATGTTTGTGAGTTAGTGTTTACCCCATTCGCACTCAAAGGATAGCAGTCAGGGGTTCATCAAAAAAAGAATTTTCATAAATTCATTTCTAGTAACTTAATAAGAGTTGCTATGTGGATTCTCATACATATATGAAATGGATTAAAGATGGACCAAGTTATTTATGTATGTAACCACAATTAACATCACTAGGATCAGGCAATCGAACACAAGTGAATTACAAGTCTAACCAATCTGCGAACCAAGTGAGCTCCCCTTGCATGCAAACAAACCTCTCATTCTAGTTTAGTGCTCTTCGAACCGTGCTAGAAGGTATGATATTCGAATTTAGTGCTCTTCAAACCGCGCGGAAAGGAAACTTATCTAATTTTATTTATTTTGAATTTTTTCTCAAAGAAATAATAAATCTTATACAATATTATTTAAGGATTTCATCAAGAAGAAACTACACAAATAAAGGGTCGAATTAAGACAGATATAAGTTCATGTTGCTAACATCAACACAGAATCTGGAAATTTATGGTATTAAAGAAACATTATCCAAGAATACATATATCTTTATATCACAATGAAGATATAAAGAATCTAGCTAGTCCAGATTGGATCCTTTAAAGTACTTTATTATCACCTTATGATCAACTATATGTTGCTATGCTGACATTTTTTTTAAAAAAATAAATAAATAAATTAAAGAGGGGTGATAAGATGCTAGCATAAAAATATGCTAGTGTTTTCTTACTAGAAAAGGATCAAAAGGAAAAAAAAGTAAAGCAATTCACTCTTAGAAAAGGTAACAGAACTTGACTAACAAACAAATGAGATCAATATATTTCTTCAACTTGTGATGATTAATTTGGTGCATACAAAAAAAAACAACTCTTTGTTAATTATTAGGTATGGATGATGAGATTTCCTTGATAACGGGATCAATTCAAGTAGATTCATGATAACGGGATCAATTCAAGTAGATTCATGACAAACACTGTTCTCATTATGTCGTAATAATGAAAAAGAACTCTACACAGCAAATAAGAAATTTAATTTATTTTATTCCTAAAATGGAATATAGAAAGCGATACAATATGAGGCTCGAGAGATCTTGAGCATGATATATGCTACTATCAAAAATACTTTAGCCATATCTTAATTCATAATTGAAGAATGACACGATCAAGAAAGTTCTCCCCTGGATAAAATATCCAAAGATCTTCTCTTTCGTTTTCATTACAAACAAATAAAGAATTGTAATAAAAGTAACCACAAGACATTTTTTTACCTTATGGAGTCTCTAAGTGAAGCAACATTAGTCATTAGGTCCAAATTAATTACTCTAATTAGAGAATGATTATCTCCACATCTAAAGCTTTTATTAAAATTCTTTACACATTAATTAAAGGCAAAAAGCATAGTGAACTTTCGTGAAATTTTGGGATTCGAATAATTTGAGAACAATTTTTTTTTTTTGCCTACCATTGTCATGGAACTTTTTTTGGAGATAAAAGAAAGAATATTGGTGAACAAAATGATTCTTTTAAAGTGGAGGGTGCTCAAAAGAAGGAACATATTCCTTTTCACTTCTTGTGTATCTTATTTTTATAAAATAATATATCCAATTTGATTCTTCTACGTTCTTAAAATAGCCCTATATTTCCAACTAGTGTAACATATTATGACCTATTTCATACTAGGAGTATATTAATATGTTATCACTTAAATATGTGGTCTTTAATCACTGAATATAGTAAACGAGCGAGGTCAAAACGAATTGAATCAATAAATGGAGTTATTGCATATTTTTAATGGAAATTTGGGATTTTGGCAAAAATGATCTGGATCAAAATGAGTTAAATAATGAATCATAGTGCAATTCGACAACTTTTATTATATTCTTTTTCCTAATAATTTATTTAATTAACAAATTAGACTTTTCTTCTACTTTATTACAACTATAAAGTACATATCATATTAAAAAATATCTAATATTTTGATTAGTTTCCTCATGGGAAATTTAGTTAGTATACTTTGCTTAAATCAATCCAACTTTTATATGGGTTTGAATTTGGGTGGGTTGATTAAACAAGCCATATTTTATGAGTTAATTTTGTCACCGCCAATTATTTTGTACATGGCATCATAAAAGATAAGTTTAGGCCCTGGGAATACTTCTTGAAGTGTTTTATAATTGTTTCAATTCCACAAGTGACTCAATCTTATAACCTATTTAGTTAACTTTTTAAGATCTGCTTATTTTGAAAAGTATATTTAGATGTATTAGAAACTGTCACTTTGTGAATAACTTTTTGGAGGTGTTCTTGTCCAAATATATAATTCATGTTCCGAAGATTGTAGGTTTGAATCATGTGCTGCCTAATTATTCATCGGGATAGAAGGCCGGTCCAAACTTTGGTATTCCAAAAACAACTAAAAGTTGATGCCAAAAGTATCATTTTTCACATTGGAATAAGGCCACAAACCTATGGCAATTGTTCATTGCTCACTGTTCAACTTTCACTCTATCAAAGAATGAGTATAATCTTGCTCTTTTTGAGTTAAATAAATGGAGGAAACAAAGAGAACAATTATTCAAACAAAGCTAAAGAAATTGAATTGATCATTTTAGCATATAATGTAATACAACATTTACAAAAATGATCAAAAAAAGAAAATCCACCCTCTTGCATTAACCTCCCTGTTTTCTTAACCATTATTTCACATTTTACAACAAACCAAGAAGATCAAGGATTCTCCATGAATCAATTAAACATTAAGCAACAAGATTGTAACATCCTACATTAACACGAAGACGATGAACCATCCCAACGCGTTAATCAACAAAACCCCTGCAAGAAAAAACACTAGTTCTTGTAAGACAATAGAACTGAAATATCATAATAAGCACAAAAATTAGTTGTACATACCAATGTGCCATGGAACATTTTTGAAACTGTTACTCCAAGATGATCCAAGGAAACAATCGTTTGTCGTGTTGAATCCACTAGGACAATTACATACAAATGAACTATAAGGTCCTCCATATCCACAAACACCATTGCTTTTCTCACAATTAGCACACATATCAGGATAATCATTATTGAAATTGAACTTGTATTTCAAGGCGATCCCATATTTCCAGGCCTGAGGATTCAATTCTTCGCCACTAAAGCCATATAAAGCAGAGTATGATGAACATTGTAGCTTCTCTAAATTCATCTCAAACGCGGGACCAAGATCAACAGGTGTGTAAACACAACAAGTTGAAATTGGTAAATTAAGTCTACTAATAGCTTGACAAGAATACAATAGACTACAAACAGGTGCACCCTGAGAGTCACACATAGGGAAAGTTGAGTTAGTCCCTTCATTATTTGACTTGTAGATTGGTGAAGAATCAGTTGCACAATCTAGCAATGCAAAAACTGTTTCATCATGAAAGGTAAAAGGCGCGTTAGCGTCTAGACTAAAGCCTTTACTTGGTTGTGTACAAGCACATGTTGACATAGAAGGGTCAGTAATATACATGATTTGGTAATTGTAGTCTATGGATGTAACCGGATAACACCCGGTGTGTGTCTTGAAAGAGAGTTGTTGGTTGTTGCACATAACATAAGGTTGAAATCGCAGATCACCACAGCCAGGACCAGTGCCAAAAGGGTATTTGATTGGTATATTGCCACATGATTTTTGACAAGTTTGTGATGTGATTAGTGAAGGAAGAAGTATGAATATAATGCACGAGAGGACGGTTGAGGATTTTTTGAAGTTCATGTTTTGGTTTGAGTATGAAAATGTAGAAAGGCAGGGGAGGGAGGCAGGAAGTGAAATGTGGAAGAGTAGTGGTATATAAATATAAGTGTAAGGTCTAAAGGTTGCCTTTCCAACTTTTCTCGGACTTGGTAATGCATAATATTAAAGAGCCTCATGTTGAGTCATCCTGGCGAAAACATGACGTCTCAGGTTTAAATTTAGTATAAGCAAAAATATTAAGTGGTTTCTTTTTCAAGTTTTGATGAATAAAGTTAGTTACTCAATATTTGTACTGGTAGGAGGTAAAGGTGGACATGTAGCACCGGAAATCGAATTTCCGAATCGAAGTTTGATTATGATAGTGGATCGAACTATTAAAGTTCGATATTTGATATTACTGAATTACTGAATGAACTTCAAAAATACCAAATCGTACCGAATGTTCACCCCTTGTGGTAGATAATAAGTAATTTATAAAATTAATCGAGGTGCGTGCAAGTTGATACGAAAGAGAAGAATGTTAGATGACTTTGACTAAATGATGCTATTAGTTGGCTGATTCCCATGTGTGGGATCCTGGGAAATTTCATATACCATAAAAGTATTTTATTGAGTCTCCTTCATTCTAGTTTTATTTTATGGTTTTTTTTCATGTGTTTTAATTAAGTGCCACCAAAAATTGCAAATGTAAAAGGACATCTATTATAAGCTTCTAATGTTTTTTTTTTTAAAGGTAAGACTAGTTTGTAAATGCATGGTGATGGAGAAATAGCTTGTAGATTTAATTAATATTTAGTAGTTTGAGAACTCTAATAATTGGTTTGATTAGTTTAATTATGTCAATGATTATGCTTCCACTAAAAAGGAAAAAAAGGCATCTTTTATCTTTTGTAATGTAACACAACTATTATTATACTTTATAGTATATATAGGTGCTCCTCTTGCCAGCAAGTAAGCCACTTTAATATAGTAATAACAATCTTTACTTTTTAGTTTTTTTTTAAAAAAAATGATACCTTCCTTAATTTATTTGGAGACTGTTAAATATTACTGTCTTTAATGATATAGTTCTAACTTCTAAGTATTATATAAATATTATGGTATATAAAATAAGAAGTTCAAAAAAAAAAGTTTTAGTATATGATTTGTTTGCTTTCTTTCTTAAATTAAAATTATGTCTAATTAAATATTGCGACATAAAATAAAACTGTAGGAATATAAAATAGGGGAAGAAAAGAAGAAGGGGAGTATACCTTATCTACAACCTATTAACGTTATTCCCTTGATTATTTTTTTCAGTGTTTCACAGCCAGTATTGAAAGTTTGAAACCAAAGTATAATGACAAATTTTCAAACAGTTTTAATTATTTGGATACTAACAAAAACAAAAATGATATTTTCAGAAAAATAAGATCTTATATTTTGGTTGTTGTCTTTATGTGAAGATGCAATGGTTATATATATATTTATTAAAATTCAACTAGGCCATCGTTGGTCGTATTTGGAGAGAGGCAAATGAATGTGCAGATTATCTGACAAACGATAAATACAAACATAAAAAAAGATTTTATTAATTTGTAAAAATATGATCAAGAATATAAAATTCATCTGTACAAATATTTTTGATTTTATTTAGTACTTCTTATTGTAACCAAAAAAGAGAGAGGAGATTGGCCAATGACTACTAATTTTAACACTAAATACATATATATGGAATATCAGATACATTAAAAGAGAGACGAGCGAATATATATATATATATATATATAAATCATGTACATGTCTAGGAGATCAGAGACATAGGAGAGAGAAGAGGCGAGCAACTCAGATCGAGAGAGGAGAAAGGCGAGTGAGAAAGTTATTGTATCTCATATACATGCAAATCACGATGTAATATATACAATGTATCTAAAACAAATTACACCTAATTTGATTCGAAAGTATTCGAGATAAATGAATCTGAGTGTATCTGGCAAAGGAAATGTTGTACCTTTAATTTCGAAAACTAAAGTGAAGAAAAATAATTAAATCCTAAACTAGTGAAATTTGTATTGTTTGCTTTAGATATAATAAATATTGGAATATTACATAATACCACCCACCAAAATAAGCAAATATTTTTTTGCATGTATTAATATAATTATACCGTACATAAAATATATGTTTTTTCTGATTATAAAATAATATATTTTTTCTAATATATTTGACTAGCGAATATAATTATTTTTAGTCCAAGCGACAAAATGTGTAACTTGGTTGTCAAATCTAAGCCCATAAACTTCTTAATTCTAACATATGTTCGGCCCATCAATTGCCAAGAAATGGATATTTTCAGAGGCCCAAATTGATAACCAGAGGATTCAACAGCCAGCTTTCTTCTCCGACGAAGAATGGTATGTTAGTAAGAACCCTAATACCCTTTTTGAATGATTATTCATAAATTAAGCTTGAAAATGTCATTTTGTGCTTCTATTTGTATGTTTTTTTGAGTTAATTTCCAATTTTTTAGCTTACAGTTTGAGAATAGCTTATCTTGTAGACTCTGTTATGGATGGAATATGTTAATTCTGTATTTAGAATAAGAGAATTAGCATTTATATATCAATTGGGTGTGTGACAGGATATTGAGTTTTTTTTAAAAATAAAATAAAATAAAATTTAAAGCTCCTAGCTTTATGCTCTTTGGTGATTCAAACCCATAATCTTAGAGTCGGAGGTGGAGGATGCTTACTATCCGAGCATTGAGCAAGCCCTTTTGTTGAATAGTGAGTTAAATGTTTAAGTTAGCTGTTTCTGTTATGGATGTTTATTTATTGGTGAAGCAATAACAGCATCAGCCAACCTTCACTACTTTCTCCACCAAGAAATCTGACCAGAAAACACCCACTTTCCAGTTTCCCTACTTATGTTTTCTTGTACTTTCTTCCACCCATCTGTTTTTTATTTGCCGAGGTCTATCGGAAACAGCTCTCTACTCAGAGGTAGGGGTAAGGTTTGTGTACACTCTAACCTCCCAAGACAACACTTTGTGGGACTACAGTGGGTATTTTGTTGTTTCTTGTTGTAATTGGAATTGAGGATTTGAGAATTGGTTTCAAAGATAGATGATAAAACAATATTTTTTGATAGGTTCATTATAGGCGATCTCTTTTTCCGGCAAATCCAAGTTCCTTCTCCTTCACTGGCATCCTCCTAATGTGACAAATATCTTGATTTATCTCTTCCATTCAGACCCCACTTGTGGGGTTACACCGTTTAAGTTGTTGTTGTTGTCAATAGCAGCAGCATCAGATAGGTTGATTTTTTTACTTTATTCAAGTTCCTTATTTTCTTGATGTTGCATTTGCAGAAATTGACTTCTTATCAAAAAGTTACAATAATCAATGTTTAATGTGATCATCCTATTTGTTTTACAGGTGAAAAAGAAATGAAATTTCTATAAATTGATCTTATACATGGAGGAGAGCCATGGCATTTGCAAGCTTTAATGGCTCTCTCAAAGAGATATGAGGAGGTGTTCTGCTTTTGTTTTTCCTTACCATTGTCAAATTTTGTCTTATCATCGATACTTGGGTTCTGTGACAAAACACATGCCATTCTTTTCATATTCAACTAATTCTGCAGTTGAAAAGCTCTCTTGCCTAACTTTAACTGCTGCGAGACCTTTTCCAGATTATTCGCCTAAAAAACCCTCCATTAGAGACTCTGAACTTGTGCAGCATGTATCGACTTCTATTAAGCAACGTTACTCTGAGCACATTCGGCGTGTCTTAAAGCCCTTTGAATCAAAAATCAAACCTGACCACATCGTTTGGGTTCTCATGACCATAAAGAATGATTACAAACTGGTTATAGATTTCTTTGATTGGTGGTGTCAACGGAGGGACCCGTCAATTGAGGTACGTTGTATTATCGTGCATATTGCTGCTGCACAAAAAGATGCAAGGACAGTACATAGGCTTATTCATAATTTTTGGGCAAGACCCGGTGTAGATGTGACAGTTTTCTTCCCCCAGTTTCTTGAAAAGTTAATATACACTTATAAGGATTGGGGTTCTAATCCATTTGTTTTTGATATTTTCTTCCAAGTGCTTGTTGAGTTAGGAAGTCTAGATTATGGAAGAAAACTTTTTGATAAAATGTTGCACTATGGCTTAGTTCTATCTGTCTCTTCATGTAACTTTTTCCTTTCACGTCTCTCGCATGAGATTGTGGGGCACAAAATGATGCTAAAGGTCTTTAATGAATTTTCTGAAGTGGGTGTTTGCTGGGACAATGAATCTCATAATATAGTGATCCATTCTCTTTGTCGGATAGGGAAAGTTAAAGAAGCTCATAACTTACTCCTGCAAATGGAGCTGAGGGGCTGTATGCCCAATGTTGTAAGTTACAGCACTGTGATTAATGGATACTGTGCCGCTGGACAGCTTGAATCAGTGATGAAGATCATCGAAGAAATGCAAGTAAAAGGATTGAAGCCAAATGCATTTACTTTTAACAGTATAATTCTTCTTTTGTCTAAGAGAGGCAAGGTGCAGGATGCCGAGAAAATCCTGTGGGAGATGACTTCCCAGGGAATCACTCCAGATAATGTTGTTTACACAACTCTTATAGATGGCTTCTGCAAAACTGGGAACATAAGTGCTGCATACAGTCTGTTCAATGAGATGCAGTGTCTTAACATTACGCCTGATTTGATAACATATACTGCCCTTATTTCTGGTCTGTGTCAAACTGGAAATATTATTGAAGCAGATAAGTTGTTCAATTATATGCTTGGCCGGGGGTTAGAACCTGACGAATTCATTTATACAACACTTATTGATGGTTATTGCAAGGCAGGGGAGATAAGGGCAGCTTTTTCTCTTCACAACAAAATGGTTCAGATGCAGTTTGTGCCAAATATTGTGACTTACACTACACTAGTAGATGGGCTCTGTAAACTAGGGGAACTTGAAACAGCAAATGAACTTCTCCACGAGATGTGTGGAAAGGGTCTTGAACTGAATATTTACACATACAACTCACTTGTTAATGGTTTTTGTAAAGCTGGAGATGTGAATCAAGCGGTAAAGTTGATGGAAGATATGAAAGTTGCAGGGATCTGTCCTGATGCTTTTACGTATACTACTCTAATGGATGCTTATTGTAAATTAGGAGAAATGGGCAAGGCTCATGGACTACTACGTCAAATGTTGCTCAGAGGACTCCAACCCACAATAGTTACATTCAACGTTCTGATGAATGGCTTTTGTATGTCAGGGATGCTAGAAGAGGGTGATAAACTGTTGAAGTGGATGTTGGAGAAGGGTATAATACCAAATGCTACTACTTACAATTCACTTATGAAGCAGTATAGCATGCGAAATAATATGTGTATGACGTCAGAAATTTACAAGGGGATGCTGGGCCAAGGAGTTGTACCAAATGCCAATACCTTTAACATATTGATACGAGGACATTGCAAAGCTAGAAATATGAAAGAGGCTTGGTTTTTGCACAAGGAAATGATCAAGAAGGGATTCACTCCGACGTTAGAGACTTATTATGCACTCATCAAAGGGTTTTTAAAGAGAAAAAAGTATTCTGAGGCGAAAGAAATGTTTGAAGAGATGAGAAGATGTGGTTTATTGGCAGATAAAGAACTTTACTCTATCTTTGCGGATATGAACTATGAACAAGGGAACTTTGATTTGGCGCTTGAGCTTTGTGATGAAGCAGTAGAAAAATGTCTTGCAGACAAGACTGATAACAGGAATGCATGATGGTTGTCTGACATGTTTCTGCATCCTGTTGCTGGTCATCTTGTTGCTATTTTTGGAACTAGTGACAAAAAACTAGTTGTCTTGCTCCCAATGATGCTAATCTTTTTCGTGCTGTCAAGTCAGTTCAAGTTGTGTTACTCTGTAAGTCGTCAGACGATATTTTGAGAAAGGCGAGTTTACTATACTTGGTATTTGTGTATTTTTAACTCACTTCCATTTCTTCAAAGATCTAAAGCTGAGTACAGTTTTAGATGCATGCTGCAATTTGGCATTTCAGTGCATTTTTGCTTTCTTTGCTTTGCTTAGATTTGTACCATGCGATGCAGGGAGGTGAAGGGAGGACTGATGAATCACCTTTAAAACAATCCTGCTTGGATCAGAAAGAAGCATGCAAGCTAGGTAAAAATTGCAAATTCAAGTTTCCTCCTTTATAATAAAGTGGAAAACAGAACACGTTAGACTATACTCTCTTTTTTTCCCATACAAACCTTTATATGAACTACTTTGGTAAGGGTACAAAACTTTAACTGGTCTTGTACATGGCTGTGGTATACTTTTATTTTGGTGGGGTGGGAGGTTCTTTGGTGTTGAGGATGTAAAGACAGAAACTCCAAGGCACCGCATTATTTTAACCTATATTTGATGTTCATAGCTGCAGAAGTTCTTGTGATTGATCTAACGTTCATCTTTCTTCGTGAATCAGGTGTCGTGGACTTGGAGTTCTACTGCAATGAAGTATACTATAGTATACCACCAAGAAATGTCAAAAAGCACCGGAAACTAGGAGAAGATTCGTGAAAGGCTGTTGTTTTGATATGTGGAAGTAGCGGTTCAAGGAATGCATGATTGTTTAACCCAGTTTAAACTGTTGGAGGAGGTTATATGATATTCAATGACTATTTCTTGATATGCATGAAATTTTCAATTAGCTCTCACAGGTTGCTAATTATGCCATAGACCTGGTGGTATCAGTTTCAGGAGAAGGTAAATTGTTGATCATGCAATTAATTTAACTTTAAATTTAAGTCAAAAGCAGTAGTAATCAAGTATCTGTTCTGGTCAAGTTTGTTTTTCAATCACCTATCAACTGAAGCTAAGTTAATTCTTTGGTGAGGAAATTGATGTTGCTTTGAGGTAGCTTTGCTGTTTTATTCTTTTATTAATGTTTTTTTCTAATTAAAACGTAGTATAAATATATGATATGATATGCTTCTGTGGTTAAGTCTCGCGTTATTTAAAATAGCAAGGACAATAGTTTAGCTTTCAGGGTTGATCATGGTTTTCATCTTAAGAGTTGCATTCTATCTTCTGTGACAAGATAATGCTGCTCCACCACAAACTATATCTTGTGTATTTTGTATAATACTGATCTCATAATCACCGTGCGATAACTACAGGATGAAGCTAGTCAAAAGCAGCAGACAGTAAAGAACAAGGACCGAGCAGAGATCTGCTTTAGCAACGTGACCATCTGAAGGTGCAGAGGGACCTGGGCTCTCAGCAGTCCTTGCTCTCTCCATCGAGCAAGTGTAGTTGCAGCGACTTGGACGTACAACTCTGTATACTCCGGTGCTTGTTAAAACATAGGTATCCTTCCTGTTATCCTGTCCAAATGAGAATATGTAACCTAAAGCAGGCAATGGACTATTGGGAACTGAGCTGCAATTGAGAGGGGAATCATGAGCACAACGGAAAGAAATGCCTCTTGCTGTAAAGTTCCCACTGTTATACGGATTTTCTTGAGCTGCCCAAAAGTTCTTAGCATACAAATCGCCATAGAGGTAACTGCAAATGCAACCATCCTTCTGTTAAGTTTGGTTTGCTAATGTACTTCAATCTTATATCAACAAGGGTGTTCATATTTACCTTCCATATATGCAGGGATCAGTCTTGGAGCGATAAACATAGCCACCTGATATGGCTGCAGATCCAACTTCTTTATTTATATCAGAATGACGGTATCCTAACACTGGGAAGATGGGATCCATGAAATCATCAGCTGAAGCATTTTTAAAGCGTAAAGGACCTTCATACATGCTCCATCCGTAGTTTCCCCCTTTTGTGATGATGTCAACTTCTTCATACTGATCCTGCATGATTCAAATGATTGTCAAAAACTCAGAGTGAAGATATCAGGCAGCATGTTATGTCTGTTGAAATGATCTTAAAAACAGAGATGTTATTGCCCTCAACGAAAGTGAGATTGTCATTGAACCTGGCCAACATCTGCACAGATGAAGTAAGAAGGCCTTTCTGAATCAAAGCTACAGCGCCAAGGGTCTCTCAGTCCTAGCGCCCAGATTTCAGGCTGCAAATCCTTATCTTGTGAATAAGGATTATCTCGAGGAACCGAATAGTTACCCCAATGTCCAAGGTCTGATATTTCTTCTTCACCTAATGAAAGAATCACCTTAGTATCTCATGACATAACTCAAGAAAGTACGAGGCAGGCAATTGGCCTTTTTAGTTTGTGTCAATTATTGTAAAACAATTAAATCAAAGTGCTCACTTGGTAAGTTATCAATATCAACCCTCATTATTTTTCCAAGCAATGACTTCTTATTTTGAGCAAAATTGAAAGAATCACCCTTGCTTCCACCATCTCCCATCATAAAGTAGAGATATCCATCTTCAGGGCCAAAGAGTATTTGTCCTCCATGATTAGCTGTGAATGGAAGCCCCATTGTAAATATTCTCCTCACTTCTAATGGTTTCACCTTCTCTGCCTACAACATGTATGAAATTTCAATCAAACAAGACAACATATAGTGCTTGCAATGAAACCTTTTGAAATGGAATTGGAGAAACTTCTAATCCCCTATGCAGAATTAGGTTCTAACAGCTCAAGTAACAGCTTAAGTTTTAAGATGAGGTGGTAATGTAATTCAACATGGTATTAGAGCAGGTATAAGGTCACGGTTTTAAGTCTCTCCGCTAGCCATACTCAAAGAGTTCTCGTGTGCTTAGCACATACAAAGAATCAGACCAACAAAGATTGGCTATCTAGCTGCTGTTTAAAGAACACAATTGAGTGAAAAACCAACCGATGATGGATCTGGTGCAGTCCCATTAGCACTGAACTCTGCAACAACAGAATGGTATTGGCATGGCTGCTTATTAACATCTGAGTTTATCTTAGAAGGGTCACAACCAACATCTGAATTACACGCACATCTTCCAGCACAGCTAGGGGACTTAGCTTTGTCACAGTTATATGAAGCAAAAAACCTGCCATTCTTAGCAAAATTTGGATGAAAAGCCATCCCCATCATCCCATATCTTGCATCTAAATAAACCTCATCTGTCAAATCAGCAAATGGACTTGATTCATCAAGCCCCATGCTTTCTCCTGAATCTTGATCTGGTATAGTTGTTAACCAAATTTTTCCAGCCTGATTGGAAAAGAATGCTCGGTTTGATCCATCAGGATGAGGGACCATGTTGAGGTAAGCTCCATCAGCAATCTTCTCAAAGCACATCCCATTCGGAGTCTGTAAAGTTTCGTTTTTCTTGAGTGTAACTTGTTCTCCAGTGAAACATATTGAATCTTTTTCTGAGTTTCCACCAAATGCTTCACAGAAATAGGCTTTTGATTGCCAGAAGTCTGTTAGCAAGGAGGAGTTTGAGTTTTTTGTCCCTCCTGCTTTGGTTTGCAAGGATGGTGCAAAAGGAGAATTTGTTATTGGTATGTTTTGGCATGAATCCCAAACAGATGAACAAAAACTGCTTGCTGATGCATCAGTTGAATTGCAAAGAACAGGAACTGGTCTTGACCCTGATTTTACCTTAAACAACTCTGCTGAGAACTGATCACATGTCTGAAACAAAAAATAGGGAAATCTTTTGGATTAGTTAACAAAGTCCTGCAGAAACTTAAGAACAAGAACAAAACTTGTTCATCAGATGATGAAACTATTTTGATGTAAGTTGTACAAAATCATGTTTTTTCTTCAAGAATATGAGAAAAAGAACAAATTAAGCTAACAACAACAATATATCCAGTGTGGTCTCACGAGTGGAGTCTGTGCAGGGTGAGGGGTATGGAGACCTTATCTCTACCTTAGTGGGGTAGAGAGGTTGTTTCCGAAAGATGCTCAAAGAAGGAAGAAAAAAATAAAATGCACCAACTTCAATTTCCACTAACACGTATGAGTTATGTTGTTTGGACTCTTCAAGAATGTCAGATCCTTCAAAAGTAGTGAATTTTTCTCGACAGATCCAACATAAGTAGTCCGCGACAATATTTTTGAAGAGTGAGCATATGAAAAATTATCAAAATTAGAAAACTTACTGAGCAAATTATTGATTTGACAGCAGAACTACATGAAGTATCAGATATTTTCATACCCTCAAAAGCCTTCTGCAATTGCACATCTTTGGAAGAGTCACAACATACTCTTCCATTATATGGACAAAAAGCCAAAGCCTTTTTTGGAATAACAGGTGCTCCTACATATATTACACATTGAAGAACAACAATTAGCAAAAGAAAAAAAAAAATTGTATAAAAATGACATCTTGATAAAAAAAATTGAAAAAAAATAAAACAACTTACTCAAGTCTGTGCATAAAGGGAGTGAATAAGATGGAGATATGAAGTTATACAGAAGGAGACAAATGAATGAGAAGAGCAACTTATTCATTTTTGGAAAAATGAAATTGAGAGGACAAGAATAAAAGATAAGTGAACCTTTGCTACCATATTCTTAAAAAAGAAAATGTTTCCATTAATAATATGAGTTTAACTCTTGTGTTATAACATATTCAAGATTCAAAATTTACGAGTGAATAAGTATATTATTGTATATGGGTTTATAGTCAAATATTTAGTTGATTTCTTGACATGTACATAGAGTTTAGACAAAATTTATTGAATTTACGTGAATCGATATGTTACATTATGAATCTATCCCTGTGCACTGGTAGTGTACAAGAAATGTTATGATGTAAGGTCGTTAGGGGAATTCAGAATTTAAGTTCTATAGGTTTAGCGTTTAAGATTTTTAGCATTGAACCTATTGTATAAAATTATGAGTTCATCTATGCCCTTTATCGAAGTTTTGGTGAATTCTTGCATATAAAAATATGTTTCGCATGAAAAATATTAAATTCATATGAACCTGACATCGCAACATTAAATCCATCATTTTGTAAGATTACCTAAAAGATAACTACCGATAACATCTATAATACAAGTAATTAGAAACTTGAAGAATAAGGTGGTTGCCATATAGTCTAGTAATACATTACAGTATAATTTTTTTTTTAAATACTATTATTAAGATACTCAGTGTATTCTTACAAGTAAAATCTGAAGAGAATTGTGTACATATGATCTCACTTTTATCTTTTAGAAGTACAGAGATAATTTTTAAAAATACCACAACTCATATAAAATAGTTTAAAACAAATTTGAAAAGAAAATATCGTAACAAATAACAAAACAGTATCAACCACAAATACTTTAAGTAATGATTTTCCAAAAGGTGTTTGAATTTTCTCATGCTCTTTTTAACTTTAAGGTATGATTGAATTATGTGTACCAAAATTGGTTAGAAAATGGAAGGCACTATCAATAATAATAAATCCAAGACTTTTGGATTTGACTTATAGCCACTATACATAAATCTTAGTGGATGAGTAGTGGTTGAAGGCCAGTAATGATTAAAGGACAAATAAATAGATATTTTATTACAAACCCATAAAAAAAAAGTTGGAATTTTTATTTTATTTTTTTTCTACTTTTTAAAAGGTGGATTTGAAATGTGTTACATTAATATTATTGTCGTGTAGGTGTATACATTTATTGCTTTCTATTTTCTTGACTTGATTGTACTTTTTGCCTACAATTTAAGAGGTTGTAATAGTGGGTTCAGACTTTAACCACTATGAATGAAAAAGAAATTTAGGCGCATAACCAAACAATAACTCATTAGTCAATGATATTATATACTCTTGTAGTATCATTGACTAATAAGTAATTTTTGAACAAGAAATCTTAATGATACCATAATATATAAGATCACAAATTTCAAAATGTTATGAATCACGTCAATGTTATGACGTATTTAAGATCACAAATTTCAAAATGTTGAATTCTCTTGGAATGTAATAACAAATGGACAAACTAATAAGGTCCTCTCCTTTTTCAATTTTCTCATCCACACACTCTGCTAACTTCCAAATCCACTCTTCACAGTTCACACCATTCCTTACGCACTATTTGTGTTTCTAACTGTGCTTTGATCATGGCTGAAAATGATGTGAAACTATTAGGATCATGGCCTAGTACATTTGTCATGAGGCCTCGTATCGCGCTTAACGTAAAATCAGTGTGCTATGATTTCTTGGAGGAACAGTTAAGTTCTAAGAGTGATCTTCTCCTTAAATCAAATCCAGTTTACAAGAAAATTCCAGTTCTAATTCATGATGGAAAGTCCATTTGTGAATCTCTCAACATTGTTCAATATATTGATGAAAAATGGACTAATTCTGGTCCCTCTATTCTCCCCTTGGATCCTTATGATCGTGCCATTGCCCGATTTTGGGCATGTTATATTGATGATAAGGTACACAACTCTCTTCGTAACTGTAAAAGCTTAAGTTATTTGAGAGAGCACTTCAAATTACTTATGTAGTGTTTTACATTTCATTTTGATATTGATGTGCTTGAATATTGTAGCCATTTCGAGTATCTTTGATGTGTATACAGTGGTGTATCCAGAATTTTAAATTAATGGGTGCTCGTTATAGTTAAAGCATAGTACAACATGTTGATCGATCCCACCTATAATATTGTTTATTTGGTAGCAAGGACAAACTAGCATAATTTACTAGATACAACTTATGTGCAAGAAGCATCAAATGCTGACTGATATTTCCTTAAAAAAGAGTGTTGAACTCTTTAGTCATTCCTTCAATATTAGTTGTTGAGGAAGCTAGCCATGGAAACAAATTGTGTAAAGCTTTTAGGTTCATGGGCAAGCCCGTTCGTGAACCGGGTTGAAATAGCCCTCAAGATAAAGTCTATTGAGTATGAGTTTATACAACAAAGTATGATAAACAAAGGTGAGCTGCTCCTTAAATCCAACCCTGTTTACAAGAAAATCCCCGTCCTGATCCATGAAGAAAAGCCTATCTGTGAGTCCCTTGTCATCCTTCAGTACATCGATGAAGTTTGGCTTAATGATCCCTCCATTCTTCCTTCTGATCTCTATGATCGTGCCATAGCACGATTTTGGGCAGCCTATATAGATGAAAAGGTGAAGACTGAATTTCATATCTCATCTCATATCCTATAATTGTTAACAGTTGAATTTGTAACTTATCGGAAACAACTTCTCTACCTCTGAGGTAGGAGTAAGGTCTGCATATGCTCTACCCTCCCCAGACCCCACTTTGTAGGACTAGTATGTCTCGAAAATTCCTCTTACATGTTGTAGTGTCCAATTCTTTGGCGGTGGAAACTCTAATACCATGTTGAAATTGTGTGATCGTGTAATCTAAAAGCTTAAGCTATTAGGAATAGAACATTTCTAATTGCTTAAGTATGTTGTTCACGCTCTAAATGTTCAGTCCTGAACGTGTGCTGGAGAGTGAGTCTCACATTTGTTGAGAGAATAAGTTGTCGTCATGAGATAGCTGAGGTCTATTTCCTTAACGAACATTTTTATTGATGCTGCAGTGGTTTCCAATATTCCGTAGCTTAGCGGTTGCACAAGGAGAGGATGCCATAAAGGCAGCATTGGAGCCAGTGTTTGATGGTCTGGTGTTGTTGGAAGATGCCTTCAAGAATTGCGGCAAAGGAAAGAAGTTCTTTGGTGGAGACAAAATTGGATACGTGGACATTGCACTTGGCTGCTTCTTAGGTTGGATGAGGGTGACCGAGAAGATGAACAACGTCACACTGCTTGATGAAGCCAAGATTCCAGGTTTATACAAATGGGCTGAAGATTTTTGTGCTGATAGTTCTGTCAAAAATGTCATGCCTGAAACTACTAAGCTTGCTGAGGCTGCTAAGGACCTTATACCCAAAATTAGAGCTAATGCATCTAGCTAAATCCATACGACACGTTTAGCCTATGAAGCCTCAGTATCTATTCTTAATCTCTAGAATCTAGCTAAGACCATATATGGAAACAACATCTGGTCTTTGGCAGTTTTAATATGTTATTGTGTAACAAACTACTAAGAAATGAGTACTATGAAGCCAAGATCTACTATTTATTGGTTAATTCTATATGTGTCTATTTGATGTTTATTTCTGTTTTTGAAATTTGAAATGTTTTAAACCAAACTGAATTCAGAAACTAACTGAGCTGAAAACGTATATAGATTCATGGTGAGTTACAACACAATCAAACCCGAATGGGGTGCCTTAAGCAACAGAGGACAGTAACTTTAGTTACTGACTTGCATTAACTTAGTATATTTGAACGGAGTGCCTGCTGCCTCCAAGAAATAGCCCTAAACATAAAGTCTATTGAGTATGAGTTTATAAAACAAAATATGATAAACAAATGTGAGCTGATCCTTAAATCCAACCCTGTTTACAAGAAAATCCCCGTCCTGATCCACGATGAGAAGCCTATCTGTGAGTCCCTTGTCATCCTTCAGTACATCGATGAAGTTTGGCTTAATGATCCCTCCATTCTTCCTTCTGATCCCTATGATCGTGCCATAGCACGATTTTGGGCAGCCTATATAGATGAAAAGGTGAAGACTAAATTTCATATCCCATCTCATGTCCTATAATCATTTTAGAACCGATATGTTCAAAGTACAAACAGCATAGCATTATGCAAGATAGCATAAAATACATATTTGTTTATGATTGCCAGGATTATAATAAGAATTACTAATATGATGGTAGCATTATATATTTAAAGCATGGTATAACATGTTGATCCCACCTACAATATTGTTTATTTGGTAGCTAGGACAAACTAGCATAATTTACTAGGTACAACTTATGTGCAAGAAGCATCAAATGTTGACTGATTTTTCATTAAAAAAGAGTGTTGAACTCTGCTTATTAGTCATTCCTTCAATAGTAGTTGTTGAGGAAGCTAACCATGGCAACAAATAGTGTAAAGCTTCTAGGTTCATGGGCAAGCCCATTCGTGAACCGGGTTGAAATAGCCCTCAAGATAAAGTCTATTGGGTCTGAGCTTATACAAGAAAATGTGTTAAACAAAAGTGAGCTGCTCCTCAAATCCAATCCTGTTTAAAAGAAAATCCCAGTCCTGATCCACGACGAACAGCCTATCTGTGAGTCCCTTGTCATTCTTCAGTACATCAATGAAACTTGGCTTAAGGGCCCCTCCATTCTTCCTTCTGATCCCTATGATCGTGCCATAGCACAATTTTGGGCAGCCTATATAGATGAAAAGGTTAAGACTTGATTTTCATATCACCATTTCATGTCTTATAATTGGTAACAGTTGAATTTGTAACTTATCGAAAACAACTTCTCAACCTTTGACCCCACTTCGTGGGACTACACTGGGTATGTTGTAGCTGAATTTGTAACTTGACATGTTGTTTTGACTAGTATTTGAACTCAATAGTTAATTTCATGTATGTTCACTGAACTATTGTTTAGTAACGGAACGTCCTTTACATGCTTGAAAAGTCATTTGGATCAGTAGTTATTTTCATCAAAGTTTCATCTTGTTTTACCCCTTTTCTTGTAAATCAATAAGTTTGTGTACTGGTTGCAGTGGTATCCGTTGGTTGTGGAGTTTAGGAATGCGGAAGCAAAAGAAGCAAAAACAGCTGTGGTAGAGAAAATGTCTGAAGGGAATTTGCTGCTGGAGGAAGCTTTTATCAAGATCAGCAAAGGTAAATCTTACTTTGGTGGAGATAGAATTGGTTACCTTGACATTGTTCTTGGTAGTTTACTCGAATGGGTGAAGGCAATCGAGATAATGGATGAAATGAAGATATTAGATGAAACGAAGTTGCCTAGCCTAGCTGAATGGGATGAGAGATTTTTCTCAGACAATGTTATAAAGGATATCATTCCACATCCTGAGAAACTTGTGGAAGCTTATCGGAAGTATATCGAGATGAAGAAAGCTACCTCAAATATTACTGCCTCTGATTTCTTTGTCTGTGCTTTGTTAAGGAAAGTGTGTCTCTTCCTAGATCTTGTTTAAACTGACAAAAAATAAAAGAAGATTGTTGTTATTAATGTACTAAACAAACTCTCCTCGATAGAGATTCGTACATGTTGAGCAAAGACAAATAATCAAGTTACATGAAGTCCATCGAGCATGAATTCATCGAAGAGAATGCTTTCAACAAAAGTGAGTTTCTCCTCAAATCAAGTCTCAGTTCTCTTCCTATATATGAGTCTCTCCTCATCATGCAGTATATTGATGAAACATGGCGTAATGGTCTCTCCATCCTTCCTTCTGATCCTTATGAACGTCCCACTGCCCGGTTTTGGGCAGCCTATATTGATGAAAAAGCATAGGATTTAGACCAGTACTTTTGCCTAATTCCTGTTTAAGCTGCAAAAGAAAAATACTCACCATGATACATTTTGATTTGAAGTTTACGGGTTCCTACAACGATCTCAAGTTAATATACAATAATAACTGTGTCG
The DNA here is from genome assembly GCA_035578085.1 of Solanum pinnatisectum. Taxonomy (NCBI): domain Eukaryota; kingdom Viridiplantae; phylum Streptophyta; class Magnoliopsida; order Solanales; family Solanaceae; genus Solanum; species Solanum pinnatisectum. The sequence goes on along the minus strand of CM069080.1, from coordinate 5,123,846 downwards.
AATCAAGTATCTATATATATATTACTGGATTTCTTGATATATACAGAGGGTCTGGGATTAAAATACATATTTGTTTATCATATGATAAAAATAAGAGCACTAAAATACTAACTTGATGGTAACATTATGCTGGATGAGTAGGAGAAGAAAACAAAAAAAAAAAGAAAAACTAAAACTGATGTTACAGAATGATAATGTAGTTTTGGACCTTTATGGTCTATAAGATGCCTTTACAAAGAAAAAGATGCCAACTAACTTCTTGGTATTTTTAGTCAAACTGTACTAAACTATCATCCAGCTAGAGTACAAACTTCAGTACACCTATGACATTTTGGCAACATCTGTGTTTTAGATTGTGGAGATGTTGATACCATGAGAAGAATCAATGTGTATACAGTGGCGGATTCAGAATTTTAAATTAATGAGCATAGTACAACATGCTGATCCCACCTACAATATTGTTTATTTGGTAGATACAACTAATTATGTGCAAGAAGCATCAAATGCTGACTAATATTTCAATAAAAAAGAGTGTTGAACTCTGCTTATTAGTCATTCCTTCAATATTAGTTGTTGAGGAAGCTAGTCATGGCAACAAATAGTGTAAAGCTTCTAGGTGTATGGGCAAGCCTGTACGTGAACCGTGTTGAAATAGCCCTCAAGATAAAGTCTATTGAGTATGAGTTTATACAAGAGAATGTGTTAAACAAAAGTGAGCTGCTCCTCAAATCTAATCCTGTTTACAAGAAAATCCCAGTCCTGTTCCACGACGAAAAGCCTATCTGTGAGTCCCTTGTCATCCTTCAGTACATCGATGAAGCTTGGCTTAACGGTCCCTCCATTCTTCCTTCTGATCCCTATGATCATGCCATAGCACGATTTTGGGCAGCCTATATAGATGAAAAGGTGAAGACTTAATTTCATTTGTAACTTATTAGAAACAACCTCTCTACCTCTAACGTAGAGGTAAGGTTTGTGTACACTCTACCCTCCTCAGACCCCACTTTGTGGGACTACACTAGGTATGTTGTAGCTGAATTTGTAACTACTAAGCTTGATATGTTGTTTGTGGTTAATTTCACGTATGATTATCACTGAACTTATTATTAACTGAACGTTACCATGCTTGAAAAGTCACTTAGATGAGTAGTTAAGTTCATCAAGTGGTTGCAGTGGTATCCATTGGTAGCGGAGTATAGGAACACGGAAGGAAAGGAAGCAAAAGCAGCTGTGGTGGAGAAAATGTCTGAAGGAAATTTGCTGCTGGAGGAAGCTTTTATGAAGATCAGCAAAGGTAAATCTTACTTTGGTGGAGATAGTATTGGTTACGTTGACATTGTTCTTGGTAGTTTACTCGGATGGGTGAAGGCAATCGAGATAATGGATGAAATGAAGATACTAGACGAAACAAAGACGCCTAGCCTAGCTGAATGGGCTGAGAGATTTTGCTCAGACAATGTTGTAAAGGATATCATTCCACAGCCTGAGAGACTTGTGGGAATTTATCGAAAGTATCTCGAGATGAAGGAAGCTACCTCAAGTTAATAATGTTGCTGATATTTTTCTCTGTCTGTGCTTTGTTAATGGAAGTGTGTCTCTTCCTAGATCTTGTTTAAACAGACGAAAAATAAAAGATGTTTGTTGTATATTTATGCTTCATATCAAAAATACTACGTTCAGTTGAACTCGTATCATCTAAGCTTCATCCCCCTTTGGATATTTCTAATTAAATTTGCTTCGAAGCATATACCCCATATGCTGATATAGGCCTGCAATGTTGTGTGTGACCATGTCAAAGTCATCTTATTATTTTCTCAAACTAGTTCCAATCTATTGTTTTCTTGTTTCACAACATAAACCAAAGTCATCTTAGTATTCTATGTTTGCTAAAAATTATAATCGTTTGATACGCAGGATAAGGTGAGATATCCCAAGATTAAGCCTGGGACAAATTTATACCATCTACCAAACACAGTATAAATTTTATTTCCCATCATCTCCCAGGTGGGATAAATTAGTCTAAGGATTATAATCTCAGAATAATTTAGTCTGCATACCAAACGACAATTGGTGTGATGTCACCTAAGTTCTTAGTATATGTCAAGTAAGACAATTGTTTAGCTTAGTTATACCATTCTTGGAGTGAATCACTAAGTTGTCAAAACATATAAATATTTGATCAACATTGTGTTTCATTAAACATTTGTATCCACCTAGTAAATTTAACAACAACAATTTAGTCATGTCAACAAGTATTGTTAAGGTTCTAGGTACACAAGCAAGTCCATTTGCAAATAGAGTTTTAATTGCTCTTAACATTAAGTGTGTGGACTATGAATTTATTCACGAAGACATGTCTAATAAAAGTGAACTTCTTCTTAAATCCAACCCTGTTCATAAGAAAATCCCAGTACTCATTCATGGTGACAACACTATTTGTGAGTCCTTAGTCATTGTCCAATACATCGATGAGACGTGGACTAATGGACCCTCGATTCTTCCTTCTAACCCCCTTGATCGTGCCATCGCTAGGTTTTGGGTTGCCTACATAGATGACAAGGTATTACTTTCAACACAAACTATTTTTTTTTTGTCACATTAAAGTAATCGAACTATGTAACTTGCTCAAAAAATATCAATAACCGGATGCACTACGTTGTTGGATGTACGATACAAAGTCCCACGTTGGTCGTTAAAAAAAATGAATCTACATATTAGGTTTAGGATACTTTTAACAATGTGAGGCATTTCAGGGAAAATCGTTCAGACTTGACTCAAAATGGACAATATTAAATAGTACTTTTAGTTTGTTCTACTTCTAACCAACATGAATGATCATTATTTGGTTAGTCAAAATTCTTTGATTTTTCCGAGCTAAAAATTGACCTTCTGATCATTTGTATTTTTTCGAGCAAGTCATTACATAGTTCAATCACTTTAACGTGACTAAAAAACATAGCGTTGTACGTAAGTAAACGTACTGTTATAGTGAGTAAAATTCAATTACTTTTATGACGAGACGAAAATAAATTTGTGACTAAACTTGCAGTGGTTACCTTTGATGTCTGACCTTGGAAAAGCACAAGGAGAAGAAGCAAAACTAGAAGTACAAGAGAAACTACAAGAAGCATTGGTGCCTTTAGAAGAGGCATTTATAAAGTGTAGCAAAGGGAAATCTTTTTTTGGTGGTGACAATATTGGTTACATAGACATTACTTTAGGGTGTATTTTGGGTTGGACAAAAGCAATAAAAATTATGTTAGGAATTGAAATATTTGTTGTAACAAAGACCCCTGAATTGGTTAATTGGGGTGATAGGTTCTTGGAAGACAAATTTGTTAAAGGTGCTATGTTGGAGCCAGAGAAACTTGTTGAGATACTAGAGTTACATTTGGCCAAAAGAGAGGCTAATAATGCAAACTAAAGGATGATTTCTTTTTGGGTAATAAAGATTGTCAGACTATGTTCTTCACCTGTTCGGACTTTTCAAAAATGTTGGCATGTGTGTAGGATTAATATGCTTGTTTATTTGGCTTCACAGAGATAAAGATCGTATAGTCAATTAATATGCTTAACTTATATACTATATCTTATATCTTAACTTGTGATCATGACGCTAGCTGATTCAAGTGAAATTACTGTTTTCGACTCAAACTATGTAAATATGTTAAAAAGTAAAGTATGTACATATAATAAGATCACATACGTTTTAAACTCACCGACTCTAGATCCTGAATTTGTCTCTGTATCACACAAATAAGATACAACTTATTGATTGATGAGACCATAAATCCATGGGAGACTAGTTATTTGCAACCAAACTATCATATAACCAAGTAGTCAGTCAAATTTGCATCAGATAGATTTACTAAGGAGTAAAGCACTTCCTTTTAAGATGTTTTATATTTATATGCTTAGAACGTGAGACAGCTGATTAAGAATAAAAGAAATTCAACCAACAATTTACAAAAGGCAAACTAGTACCTATTACATCAATTTTTGATAAAAGTGAGATATTTCGAATTCATTTGTGACAATATAAGTAATATAATAAGTATAGATATGTGACACAATAATGTTTAGCTTTATGAAAAGGTGAGTATATGTGCATCCTGGCAGAGCCAAATGGAGTAAGTAGAAACAACCTTTCATTTTAGATGGAATGGGAATTATTTATATCCACTTTTTGAGACTTCTTCAAGTTAATTTCAAACAATTCAATATTTCCTAACAATACCATGCCTAATATGGTCTTTGTTCCTTTCGGGGAATTCAGCTTAAGTTTACGATTCAACGGAATTCGGTAGTTTAAAGTTAAACTTAATATATATATATATATGCGCGCGCACGTCAAAACTTTATAAATTGAGTTGGTTACACATTTTAAACACTCACCCAACTCAAATTTTAGTCGCTAAATTATGAGTCATTAAGAGCATTAACAATAATGTAATATTGTTTGATTTGATATACAGTTTAACAAAGAGTTTTGTATAAAAATAAAAAAAAATGTGATTTTTAACATAATATTTTTTGTGAAGTTAGTGATTTTAAACATGTCATAATATTTGTGTAACTATAAAACTTTTCATTAAGGATAAAAAGGAAAGTTTAAGTTAATCTTTTTAAAATTTAAAGTTGTCCCTCTTTTTTTTCTTTTTTTTTTTTTGTAACAAATTAAAAAGAAAATATTGTCAATGAGAAAGTACTTTTGGGGCAAGTGCACGGATAGCCTGTTTTGGGACCATATTTAAAGAATAGCCATAATTTATGAAGTATTATTTATATATATAAATTTAGCCATTTTGGAATCAACCCCAAAGTTACAAAAAAATTGTATCTAAAATTATAAATTTATTTAAAATTTTTCATATTTATGCAATTAAACTTATAATTTTTTGTTTGAACTTTTGACATACACATTAAAATTTGGCTACTTCGAACATTTTGGAAGCAAGCAAACCTCATTTTTCTTTGATGTTTTCGTATGTCAATCCCAAACTTTCAGTAAATTACATCCAACGACTTAAAATAAGCGACTTGAAGTTTTGTCTATGGACAAGTGAAGTCTAAAGTTTAAGACTATTCTTCCAACGTCAAACTTAAAAAGTTTTTCTAATTTAAGAAAAATGACTTATCTATCAAAAGTAGGAAAAAGATTTTTCTAAACTCTCTTTCAACATCACCACCTAATCCATCCAAATGCCCCTCACCCCCTAGCACCTAAAACCTACCACGCCCAATCGACTTGGGACTCAACCCAAGATTGCCTAAAGACCTACCCAAAACTGGGGACCAACTCGAAACTTAACCCTAACCCAACCCTAACTCAAAATCTGATACCCGACTTGAGACCTTCCCCCACTCGAAACTCGACTTAGACTCGTGACCCAATTACTCCTAACCATAAATTGACACGGGACTCCACACCAACCTTAGACTAGATCTCATCCGAGACTCGACTAAGTTAGTTGGTGTCAGCAAGGACGAATTTATGTACTAAATTTGGGTCACTAGAACCTGTGATCATCTGACTAAACTCAATATATTACTTGTATAATTATTAAAGAACATATTAAATGTTAGTTGGCGGAAGCCATTCTCCAAATGGGTAGGTGGTTCACTGGTCTGAGGGCTTGTTTTCGGCACCAAGGTCTCCAAAAAAAACCCAACTCTAAAAGCTTTAGAGTCAAAAAAACTCAAAAGGTTTTCTTCCCACGCCCTTTCCAAGTTCCAGCCAGACGACCTGTCTTTAAAGCAATGATACACCCGTTTTTTGATTTCCTGAATTCCCCTCTTGGTGCAGGGTCGAGGTTGGGTCTCGAATTTGGAATTGGATATCGAAATCAGGTCTCAGTTACGGGTCAAGTCAGAATTGAATCTCGAAATCAAAATTAAAAAATTAATTATAACTCTAATAGAAAATTGACTACCAAATGCAATTTATAATACTTTTCATCATCAAGCTAGTTTGGATAAGAAATTGTTTTGTCCCCTTAAACTACATCATCAACACTTCTAAGAAGCACTATATATAATATACTTATTTTTCATATGATATAATAGTAATAAAACATTCTTTATATGGATAGAAACTAAAAAAAAAAAAAAAAACCTATCCTACTCAAGAAGCAAGATTGCACACCAAAACCAATTAGGATTGTGATGGAGTGGAGTACTCCTTTATTCTTAACTAAGAGATTTCGAGTTTAAGTTCCGTTGATACGGAACATTTTACCAGCCGGATAGAAAAAAAAAAACATTGCACACTTTTTTGGACGCAGCGTCACCTGCGTAATACTACTTTTTCGTCGCTATCCCAAAAGCAAAACCTCCACGTTTTACTATTTTATCTTTGCATCTACAAAAAAACTCACCAAAATCAAGAACAAGAAGAACCACCACTTCAAGAAAATGGAAGAATTCAAAGTAGACAAATGGGGTTATCAAGTGAAGACTAGTTCTGATTCTTGCATATCTGCCATCAATTCTTATTATCATCAGGTACCCATTTCATATTTTCTTGATTTTTATCAGTATGAGTAAAAAAGATCAGATTTTTATCAGTATTGAGTAAAAAGATTAGATTTTTATTGATTCTTGTGGTTTGATCAGGTACTTAGCTATGGAAGAGAGAGGTCAGTTATATTGGAAGCTCCTAAACAAGACCCAACTTGTGTTTTGGCAAATATTTTGGCTGCTCATTTTCTTTGCTCTGCTGATTCTTCGCGTGCTATGCTACTTCTTGAAGCTGCCAAGTCTTGTCTAGTACAAAATTTTCAACTTTTTTGGGTGTATTTTGGTTTGTCTTTTTGTATTTGGGAGTTTGGTTTACTTATTTGTTGTTAATTTTCTTTGTTAAGGTACAAGCTAGCTTGTATGAGAAAGTGGTTTTTGAGGCAGTAAGTTATTTGATTTTACCTAATAGAGATGATGATGTGGCTGTTGAACTACACTTAAAGGTAGGTTCTTTTATTGCTGTTTGTTTTGTTTTTGATCTTATGTTCTACTACAATGGTGTCTAGTTAGCTTCTGATTATGGATAGTTGTAATAGTTTTAATTAGCTAGTAAAAGCGCAGTCCGGTGTACTAAGCTCTCGCTATGCGCAGGGTTCGGGGAAGGGTTGGATCACAAGGGTCTATTGTATGCAACATTACCGTGCATTTCTGCAAGAGATTGTTCCCACTGTTGAAATCTGTGACCTTGTTTCAATTAACTAGTATGCCCGTTAACCCATAGTGTGTCAAAGTTTATCTCACTAATAGTCTAGTTTTCAGAACCATATGATTGCAAATAGTTCTATCCATTCTTCTGTGTTATGTTCTTTTGACAACTCCAATTATCATTCGAATCCCAATTCAATCTCATCAGATATTAACTGTTATTTAGCGATCTTTCTAGAATTCAAATTTGGTCTTCATTGAATCAGAAAATATCCTGTCAAGGAGTATCTGATTTTGTTGGTCTTTGGAATATAATTATTAAAAATCTGTTACTTTAAAACCATAAGGATGTTGTAAGATGGACTAGTCGAAAAGAAAAGGGTGAATAGTAGGTGGTGTCAATTGTTATCATCTGTGGCAGATCTATGCATGGGTGTGGGGGTGCCACGCCACCCCCGAACTTCGACGGAAACTCTATATATACATAGGTATATATATATAATATTTATATAAATATAAAGTGTGGCACCTAGTAAACAAAATTGGCTTGTGGTGCCACGGTAGGAGGGCAACTTTAGATGGCTAATGTTGCGGGTTTGAATTCCATTTGTACCTATTTTTTTTTTTAGAAATTTGCTGCAGACATTTTTTAAGGAAAAAAAAAAGGCTCCAACCACGTTTTTTTAAGGAAAAAAGCTGGAACATTAATCGATAAGTCTATTTGGCACCCACGGACTCTAAATCCTGGATCCGCCACTGGTCATCATGTATCCATTTAGTATCTTTATGAGTTAGCTTTGATGATTTCAGTGTAATCTGTTGATTGATATATGCATTACCTATTTGCAGCTGCTTAAGGATTTCCCAAGAGATCTGGTCACGCTAAAGCGCGCTCAAGTGCTCTCTTTCTACATGGGTCGCCCTGATTTATCTCTGAAACTTGTTGAACAGGTTCATACCATATTGAGTAAATATTGCCTTGACTTTTTCCTCTCCTAGACAACTTAAGAAACAAAAACAATAAAATAAATATGTAATAACTTGTATCAGATATTATATCTGGAGGTTGAATATCCATAATAGGAGCAACTAATGTAGTCATTTCTTTAAAATGAGTTCAGATTCCTTTCATGCAATTCTTCCTAGTAAAGTTTCTTGATTTTGTCCTACAGGTCCTACCAGTAAATAAACACGAAAGTTACATTTATGGCATGCTCGCATTTCCCCTATTAGAGCTTGGTCGATATGCGGAGGCAAAAGATTCTGCAAAGAAAGGCTTTGAGATTGATAGTGAAGATGCCTGGACACACCATGCTGTGAGTTACTCCTGTTTGCCAGTTACTCTTTCCTTTCTAGCTGATACAAGCACATTTGTGGTATTATATATGCTTGAGTTTACTCCGCAAAATTTATCAACTATAACTATTTATATGCCTCAATACCAAACTAGTTGGATTGGCTCCGTCAAAAGGCTTGTTTATCCCTATATTTCTTTGTAAGTATCTAACCAAACTAGAACTTGGTTACAAAGGTTGCTGGCAAACGCCAGATCAAGCTAGTGAAAATCTTCTGCACAGAACAAACCGTGTAATTATACCATTAACCTCTATCCCAACTAGTGAAATATCCATTGCACATAACAAACTTTTTATTGCTAGTCCAGTCATCATAATACTGTGGATAGTTAACAAAGGTTCCATTTTTATTCTTCCAATTTTCAAATTCCTATCCTATATGGCAGGCTTTCTCTCATCTAATCATTTGTTGTCAATCCGGCTAGCTAACCTTATGTCAAAATAGTACCGTTAATCTTACTGAGGATTTTGAGGGGATCTCTTCCTATTGTTTTATCCTAGGAGAAAAACAATAAGCATGGACATAATTTTTTATTGTGATGGAATAGGCGGTGTAGTTTGTATCATTTTGTTGCCGGAGGAAATGCATTTTATTCATTCATTGATATTCTAGCATACTATTTTCTTGCTTATTTTATCACAATCTCCTTGCAGCTCTGTCATGTTTATCAGTATGAGTGTCGTTTTAAAGAAGCAGTACAATTTATGGAGGAGTGCTCAAGAACCTGGAGTTCTTTGTCATCTTTTATGTATGCACAGAATCTGATAAAAGCACTCCTAGTTCGGCTCTGAATATAGTATTTTTAAAAGCTAACCATTAGGATATTACAGGTATACACACAATTGGTGGCACATTGCCCTTTGTTATATGGAAGGTCATTCGCCCATGGAAAAAGTAAGAGATGTTTATGATCAAAACATCTGGAAAGAGTTGGAAAGAATTGATGCTAGTCCAGCCGAAGTAAGTTAGTTGTTTGTAGTCAAAGAACATTTTAGTTCTTTCAATATGCTGAGAGTTACATTTTTCTTCGCATGCAGGTGTTCTTGAATGCTGTTGGTTTGTTACTCCGGGTATATCTACGAGGTGGGATTAATATATTTGGGGACCGTTTAAAGATCCTAGCTGATCGTCTGACAGATAAAGTGAGTTCAGGTGCAGAAGCATGTTAATTTCTCTTTTTAGGTTATAGGATAATTGCATGCATATTCATTTAAGTTGGGATATGTTGGTCCTTCCTACTTTTGAGATGTGAAAAATCGGATAACAAGCTAGTTCGTTTAGCTAATCATCAAAGACTTCATGAAAAAATATGGAACAAATTTGATATATTTGTTCTTATTGTGAAATGGAAGGTGGCGATTTAAGTATATTTAACAATACATGCTTTCAGAAAGCTCCTCCGTAACCCCTTACTAAGTAGTATAATACTGATGAAGAATATCTTCAATCAGTTGAGAAAATGGATAAATGACATGAATTGGGTTTCATTCTTTCAGTGTCATTTGCTTTTTCATGAATCATTTCCTTTCAGATTAATGTTAATGATACTTTGGATTGGAACTGTAAATTTGATCTGCATTACTATGAACTTCCATTTAGCAATTACATTGTGCGGTCCTCTTCCCCTTCTGTCTATACAATGTAATACAAACTAAATGTTCTGTGTCTGTGTGCTGCCACTGCTATATTAGGCTTTCTGGTATCTTGAATGGCACCTGGATGTATTGGTGTTATGGGCCCTATCCTGTACAGGTGAAGTTTCTAAAGCAGAAGAGTTACTCGAGGGTTTAAAATACAGGTCAGGACGGATTTAGCACTCTTTCCAATTTCATAAACCATGCTGTGTCCAACCACTCACTCTGATAATTTTGTGCTTTTCCTGTAGAATTTCTACCATGACCAAGAAAAAACGAGAATATATGCAGAGAGCTGTGCTGGTTTGCCCCTTTTTCTTTTTTCTATTTACTAAATTCTGCATAACTTCTTGGAGAAGTACTCACACTTCACAGCTTCTTTCCTCTTTCAATAGCAAAAGATTCTTTTTTATTTAATACATAAAGATTTTCCTAATGCGTTTTACTGTCTTATGACTTAGGCCTTTTTTTAGATCCAAAGGATTCATTCTGCTGCTACTTTAGAATTTAGATGAGGATCATGGTTTCTGAGGGAGATGAAAACATATTACTGTTTAAACGTACTCCCTCTGTTTTAATTTGTTTGTTTGGTTTAACTTGACACGCTAAGAAAGTAAAGAAGACTTAAATTTTGTGATCACTAAAGATGCGTTGAAGGTACCAAAATGTCCTTTAATCTTGTGGCCTTAAGCCCTTAAACATAAACATGTCATGTTGAAAGTTAGAATAAAAGAGTTGCCAAAAAAAGGAAGGCATTCTTTTTAAAACGGACTAAAAAGGAAAGTAAGACAAACAAATTTAAATGGAGGGAGTATTGATTATACTATTGCTTAAGATTCTCGTGCCTATCACATCTTTGAAAACATTGATTCATTTAATAATTGTACGCTTGATATTTGACAGATAAAAACTGTTTCTTTCAATTTTTAACTTTTAATTCTTCTTTATATTTTATTTTAGCTTGCAGAAGCGTTATTCGAATATGGTAAGGGTGAAAATGAACGGGCATTGGAATTGCTCGGACAAACATTTGATGCCATTGACTACAAGGTAGTTTGAACATGACAAGGGGTACTTATGTAGTTTATTTAGCATTATTTTATTTGTTTCATGAATGATTAGCAAAACACTACCTTGTGCAGATTATTGGAGCGTCAGATGAACAGCTTGACGTTTTCAATGAAGTTTGGATCACTATGTTGCTAAACAGTGGTCAGGCTACAAAAGGTAGATCTTTTAGCTTCTATTTTGAAAGAAATTCTTTTTAAAAGTTTCCGGGGGTGGTGGTGGTTTTTATTCCTGTAAAATGGAGTATGCCCTCTTTAAGAACAACAACAACAACATTACCAGTGTAATCCCATAAATGAGGTCTGGGAAGATTAGGATGTACGCAGACCTTACCCCTACCTTTGTGAGGTAGAAAGGTTGTCTCTAATAGACCGTCAGCTCAAAAGAGGAGTAGTCAAAGTAGGGTTGTGAGAAAAAGTATGGCCTCTTTGATAAGGAAGGAAATTTGATCCTAGGATCTCTCTGCATGACACCTTTCGCTCATCCATTCCGCCTGTCCAGACGCGGTGCCCTTTCTCATTATCATCTACCGCCCTTTCTTTCCTCCCAGCTATTCATGCATGAAGATCGTCATATGTATGCTCGACTTCGGTTGCCGGTGCTATAATAGGTAGAAGTACATTATGGCAGGATCATTCACCCGGGCTACCCTTTAAACCTCACTCTTTGGTATACACTTATTTTTGTCTACTCTTAAAAGTTCTTAGTCACTTATCCTTAAGCTGTGGTTTTGGAACTCGCAGCTATTGAGGCAATAGAGAAGCAGCTAAAAAAGAGGGAAGGAACCCCACTCTTGTGGCGCCTCCTGGTATGTCTTGGCTCTCTGCTCCATAATTTTAGCTTCTAAGCTGAGTAGATTGTTCAGGAATAACTGCCCTTTTCACTGCCATCTCTTAGGATTAGTACTCCTTATCCAGGTGTTTCAATTGCCTCACATAAGCCTTTATTCTTTTCTAACATGCTTCGACAAATCAAATCGATAATGGTCTGTCAAATACGTACCTCGTGGATTGCACATTCCACTATGAATTACTGTTTACCTTGACTTTGTATCTCCAAATTCTGCAGTAAATTTGCAGTGTTTTATGTAATAATATGGAGGTAAAATGGAAAAATGTACCAATAAACAGTGTTCTTTCTTGTACTTATGCAAATCATAAGTATAAGCACATTCCAACTATAAAATATCATATGCTTCAATGATCCATTTTTAATGTCCTCATAAGGTTTCTAAAGGCTCAAATTTGATGCTATCAAGTTGTAAGGCATAGAGTTCTAGTTGCATGTAGAATGAAAACTATAGTATATTGAATGAGAAGCTTTTTCTGTTCTTTTATTAGTTGATTTATGTATCGGATTCCATTCACCCTACAATTGAGAATAATGATTGGCTCTATCTATAAAGATTTTCAATTAGTTCACAATGATCAAATTATATTTGGTCTTGTTTCCACCTTTCTAGTCATTCTCGGTACCTTGTTGATCTTTCTCTCCTCTTGCTCGACAAACCAACTTTTCAAGCCTTGATTTGTCCTCCGCGACAAGGAATGGGATTATAATGTATTACTGTTGCTTCTTGGTTCAGGAAAAAGGTTATTCATCATTGTCAAGAAACCAAGAAGCTATAGAAGCAGGCAAAAAAGCTCAGTCATTGGAAGGTGCATACTTCAATTAATCTTGGCAAAAGGATGACAACTATCCAAAATAAACTCTCTACCACCTCTTAATGTCAGTGATTTTCACTTGTTGTATCCCTCTTTTCTCCTCCAGTAGAATGTGTAGTAAAGTTTCTCCATGTTGTGTATTTTATAAGCGGTGTCCCCCTAGCCAATTCTATCGTTGGTGGCCGGAGACACTTGTAGGGAAGAACAAGACTTAAACTCGGAAATCTTAAATAATCTCTCTTTTTCATAACGGTGGTGTTCATATCAGATTGTTGATTGTTGTACTTTAACTACTATTTTACCGAGTGTACATGTTATCTTTCACCAAGACAGATAGAGAAGAAACTACAAAATCTTGAATAAATGAGTAATATTTTGATTTGGCAAATGAAATGGCACATGATATAGCAGTTGTGATTTTGAGGGGACCTAACTTAATTGACTAGTAGATGTGCCATCATGTTAGCCAATAATGTTTGTACTATCTAACTCACAAGGTGACCTTCCATTATTCCTTGTCCCTTTTGCCAAAATTACTTGCTAAAAAGTCAAATTGATCCATGTGGATGTTTCCCAAATAGATAATCAAAACTTAGATAGCTCCAATTTTTTGTTGAAAATGACATGAAAATAGTGTCACTAATGGAAGTGACTAGTTTGTCTTGACAAGTAAAGCACATGCATTCTTAATTTTTCATAGTTCCCTTCTAATCTAACAAAAAACATATTCAATTTAAGTGTATACTTAAGGGACTATTTCGAATCTACCATCAAATATAAGGAACCATTTTTTTCATTCTCTCTCAACTAGAATCAATATACCATCTGATGAATGCACAATATTTAGTGTCGTAAAACAACAATTAAATTACAAGTTCTTGTTTAAGCATTGAGTTTTGAGTAATCACATTTTCAATTATTATCATAGCCAAGTCGAGAACCAAAAAAGTAAATTCACAAGCAGCCAAAAAAGTGGGATATATTAACATTTCATTTTACCACAATCAACAAATACTTCAACTGACACCTTTTCAGTGCAAAGTCCCCCCCACCCCCGCATCCCCACACACATGTACAATACACATTTACACTTTAACAGATGATTATTCAATGAGATGTTGGGTACCTCACAACCATACTATATCAGCTACCTCTCATCAACACAATTATCATACACAATGTGGTCATTCTATCTAATACCGACTATTTCTAGTTAGTATAGATATCAATTAACTCTGTCTACCAAATAATCGACTAATTAGTCAATTAGACCAATCCCATCAGGAACCACCATGTTACTAGAATTTGATGTCCTCAAGATACCACCACTTCCAACTCCTCTTGTCCTGCCCCTTATCCTTCTCAATTCCGCCACCACATCTCTTGAATCAGGCCGATCATCCTTATCAGCCGCTACACAACGGAACGCGAGCTCAGCCACTGCACCAACGCCTTCCATTGCTTCTCCATCCACTACCAAAAAAGGGTCCACAACTTGCTGCAACAACCCCATTTGAATTCTTGAAACTACCATATCAGCCAATGCCATTTCCCTCTTCTCCCTCTTTTGGTCTACAGCTTTCATCCCTGTTATTAGTTCCAACAACACAACACCAAAGCTATATATATCACTCTTTTCATTCAATCTAAAGGACTTGTGATAATCAGGATCTAAATAACCAGGAGTTCCTTGTGGACCTGTCCAAACTTCACCAGTTGAATCACCAGATGCCACTGATGTATCTGTGCATACTAAGAGTCTTGATAGCCCAAAGTCACCAACTTTTACCCTCATATCTTTTTCTACAAAAATGTTGGTTGATGTAATATCTCTATGAACTATAGGTGGAACAACAGAGAAATGCAAGTACTCAATTGCCATTGCAATTTGTAGTGCTATATCAACTCTTAAACTCCAAGTTAAAGAGCCTTTTTTGTACAAATTCTTGTTTCCATGTAGATGGTCAGCAAGAGTACCATTTGGAACATAGTCATAAACCAACAGAAGCCCTCTTGGATCACTACAATAGCCATGAAGTTTGACTAGATTTGGGTGATTGATTGATGACAAAATCAAGATTTCATTGCAAAATGACTTTGTTGAAAAAGCTTTGGTACCAGTGGGAGAATGCTTATGCAAATGCTTTACTGCAACAAGCCTACCATCATCAAGATTCCCTAAGTACACAGAACCAAATCCTCCATCCCCAAGTTTCCTCTTGTGATCAAAGTGATTTGTGGAGCTTTCAAGTTCCTCATAAGGGAAAACTGGTGGAAGTAAACTAGCTGATCGATGCCTACGAAGGTAAATGATAGTGGGATCTTCTTCTGAACCAGCCCCTTTACCTCTTGAGCGAAAAATTAAAGATCCAATAGAGAAAACAACCAGAAAACACACAAATAGAAAGACCATTGACAACATAACTACACGATTCGCGCTTTTTTGTCGAATCAAAGGAGGTGAGTACCTAACTTGTGATGATGGAAAACATAAAAATGGTTTCTTGGGGTGTGAAGAATTGAATCCACAAACACCACTGCTAGCTCTGCAAGTCCTACAGCTTGAAAAATATGAATCTTGTTCTTCATCCCACTCAACCTCAATCCCCATTTTCAAGAAATCATCAAGAAACCCAAGAATATCACTTTGGCATCTTTCATCAGACTCAAAATGGTGTCTCAATCCACATTCACGCAGAAGCTGAAGTGGGTTCTTGATAAGCTTACATTGCCATGGACAGTGACTACAATTAGGGAGATTTGTGGGTGGACAAGGCCTAAGAGCAGAAAGCCTAGAGCAAGATGAATCAGACACCTTAAATGGTGAACCAGAAAGGGAAATGGATCTATGGTGCAAAGAACAGTTCTTGAAATCAGTAGATACTGAGCTGATTTCATTTTGTGAAAGTGAAGCTGGAGAAAGAAGAAGAGTTGAAGAAGTAGACTCATAATGAAGCAAAGAGAAAGACAAGTTATTGATTGAAATAACAGCATGTGAAGGTGAACATTGGATTTGAAAAGAAGGATGACCACAACCAGGAGATGAAGAAAATGGAAAAGGGGGAAAAGAAGCAAAAGGTGGACATGAGATTTCAGATTTTAAACAGCTATGCACTGCTGCTGCTGCTTCAAGAATGAAAACCAAGAACAGAAAGATTGAAAAAAATGGTAAAAATGACATGATTATGCTGAACTCCTACTAGTTGCTGAAGTCATTCAACAGCAAAATCCAACATAAAAGAAGAAAGATTGAATCTTTGGGGAGTTAAAAGGGAAATCTTGATTTGGGGTTAAAGCAAAAATGCTTAAAATGACATGATTATGCTGAACTCGTACTAGTTACTGAAGTCATTCAAAAGCACAATCCAACAAAGAGGAAGAAAGATTGAATCTTTGGGGGAAGAAAAAGGGAAATCTTGATTTGGGGTTAAACCAAAAATGTTAAAAATGACATGATTATGCTGAACTACTAGTTACTGAAGTCATTCAACAGCAAAATCCAACATAAAAGAAGAAAGATTGAATCTTTGAGGAGAAAAAGGGAAATCTTGATTTGGGGTTAAACAAAAAATGCTTAAAATGACTTGATTATGATGAACTCCTACTAGTTACTGAAGCCATTCAAAAGCAGAATCCAACAAAGAAAGAAAAAGATTGAATCTTTATGGAGAAAAAAAGAGAAATCTTTGAATCTTGATTTGGTGTTGAGATTCTTTTAACTATTATCACAACTGCCTAGGATGTTGGGGAGTAGAGAAGTGACAGTTTGGGAGTGTGGGGGGTCTCGAGGTAGAAAGAAAAGAGGAAGGTCACGTGAACACAATAGAGAAGAAGACAAAACAAAACAAAAAATGATGAATTCTTTGATCATTGGTCCATAAAGTTATTTATAAAAAAAAAAAAAATCTTTGATCATTTTGCTATTCTTAGCGTTCTTTTTGCGTATAAGATATAATATTTCTAAAAATAAAATATAGAATTATCTTATTTTACCTTTTGATCGAAGATATTAGATAGTTCTTAAATTATAAATTGATTATTGAATGAGTGTATTTAAATTTAATATTACAAAATTTAAATATTCAAAAAAAATTATATTTAGCTTTATCACGAACTTTCTTTCTTTAGTTTTACTTATTATTTATTTTTAAAATATATTTTTATTTTTACTTGTCATTTTTGTCATATCAAAAAAATCAATTATAATATGAAGTTTATTAAATTAGTAACCTATAACCCTATTTATTTATTATGGTATGAAGTTCGTTATGAAATTAGTCGTTTTTACTCGTCACTATTTAACTTTAATCATTTAGCAAAAGGAAAAGATAAGGGGTGGTTTGGATTTTTTCAAAAGAAAGATCTTGAAGGAAATTTTGTTTGCTATTTTTTCCAAAAGAATCAAGAAATGTGATTTGTTCCCTCCATTCAATACCTCGTAAATGATGAAAAGTCTTCCTCTTTCCCTCCACTCAACTCAAATATTTTAAACTCAATATATGAATTAAAATAATTATCAATATTTGAAAGTTAAAATTGAACTTTATAAATGATGATCAAGTTATTTTATTTTTAGTTATACATTAGCATAACTAGCAACATGAAACTTAGAATATTAGTATTTGAGAATTGTTCTTAAAATTTGTCATTTGTGACATTTAGCATGACAAAATTTTTGAGAACTATAGCACTCTTTACCCAAAGAGCAACACCATATGGCGTTTTCCAGTGGATCTAGAAATAAGATGCACAAATCCTCTTCAAGTTTCGGTTTCATTTTTGTACCTTCATCACCTGCATTTCGTAAAATTAAAAAAAAAAAAAAAATAGTTGATTAACTTTTATATATTAACACCCGTAAAAGAAGTTTTTATATTCAAATTATCTAAAAGATAATAACATGTAACCGTTTAATTTGGGAAAATGCAAGTTTACTACTATATTGATAGCATAAATATTTTTTTACATTATATCAACCTATATAAGTCGTATCACTACTAAAAACACAAGAGCTACATATAGATCTTTTGTTCGAAATTTGCTCAACATAAACATTTTTTAAGGACTTATCATCAAAAATCTCAAAAAAATATTGTTGGAAACGTCTCATTTTTGAATGGTGCATCGCAAAATTAAAATTTATTTATGTTCCTCAATTATTATTTTTGCGAAAAATGATAATTATATAATAATTAATAATAGTAAATATTAGAGGAATAAATTTGAAGAACATACAATCATGAAGAGTTAACAGAGAAAATAAAACCAAGCAAAACAACAAAGCTGATTTAAGGGAAAATTTTGTAATGGCCATTGAAGAGTATATGATTTTGGTGCTCAAAATATAGTGAGAATTGAGAAAAATTGAAGATATTCTCCCAAATATATAGCCCTATGACATAATTGAGTAATAAATAACACAAAACAAATTATTAATTAATTGCCAAGTTATGTTAATTATTTCCTAATCTAGGGACACAAAATACCAATTACAAAATTTATGGTGGAGGTTAAAAAATACTCCCACCGTTTTTATTTAATTGTCATCATTTTAGATTTTATGCTCCTTAAGAAATTAGGTGAGCTTACTATTGGATTCTTATTTAGTGTTCTTGAAGTCAAGTTTTTAATAAATAAATATATATTAATTTATTTTGATTAATTAATTTGACCAATGGATATGAATTAATTACATAATTTTCTTATGTTGTTCAAATGCATACTTTCAAGGCTAATAAGTCTTAAAGGTAAAATAAGAAGAATAGTGTCATTTATGCATTGATTTTATGAAATAATAAGTATTAAGAAATATTTATAAGGACAACGTATAAATAGAAACAGAGAGAGAGTAGATTATATATCTTACTTCCCATAAAAATGAAGATGTTTAACATAATCTACTTCCTAAAAAAAAAAAAAGTAGATTATGCAAGCACTTGGATAAATATTTTATTGAGGTTAAAGGGAAATCAACAAATTTTGTGATGGAGTGATAAGTACTTTTATATTTTAAAGTTTCCAACTTTGAATTCTGAATATAGAGTCAATTTTGATAAAAAAAACAATTTTCCCTTTCAAGTAGGTTTTTTCAACGTAAATTTTAATTACTCGGGAATCAAAGTAGATATTGAACGCAAAGTGAAAACCCAAAAACAGGTTTTAAAATAAGGCTAGTCTTCCTGATAATGTATAATTTTTTTGGGTAAACAATACAATTTTTACTCATTTAGGGCCTAATTACATGTCTTTCCATGAATTTTTAAAATTGTCATTCATACCAGATTTTGATCTATAGATAGGTGTATTTAGATACATATATCTCCGATACATAGGGTCAAAATTACGTGTAATTATTTTAGATACATTGTATCCAAGAAGATTCACATGTATTTGAGATACACTGACTTTGTCGCTCGTCTATCTTCTCTCTCGCTCACCTCTTTCCCTATGTATATGTATTTCAGAATGTATTTGGTATCTCAAATACATTGTATTTAAGTGAATTCAAGTGTATATAGGATACACTGACTGTCTCGCTTGCATGTCTCCTATCTCACTCATCTCTCTCCTCTCTCGCTCACCTCTTTCCCTATGTATATGTATTTCAGAATGTATCTAGTATCTCAAATACGTTGTATTCAAGTGAATTCAAATGTATATAGGATACACTGAGCCTCTCGCTTGCATGCCTCATATCTCACTAGTCTCTCTCGTCTCTCTGTGTATTTGTATTTTAAAATATATCGGGTAGAAAAAATGCATGTATCTAGTTGTATCTAACTTGAAATTTAGTATGAAATTATTAATTATTGAGATAATATGTAATTGTTTCAAACTATAGGAAGAATTAATAAACATGGGATGAGCGTTTGTATTATTAGGCAGTAATTGACAAGAGAGCGCTGTTCGGATGGTAAGCATCCCTCACTTTCAACCCGAAGGTTGTAAGTTTGAATCACTAAAGGGAGCAAAAAGGAGGGAGTTCCCCTGGAGGGATAAAAAAAAGTAATTAGGTAGTAATTGCTTTTTTTTTTTGTTTCCAATTAAATCTTGGCCGCTTGGTCCTTTTTATTACTTTAACCCGGAAGCCCACAAAATTGAAACAAAAAGATGAGAATAAAATAGGGCAAATTAGACAAAATGTCTATTACATCATATTTCTTATAAAAAAAAAATAATAATCCACTTAAAAAACAAGTCATTATTATCATAAATATCCCTTTGGTACTTTTGCCTTACAAATTTCGGCTTGATTTGTTCTTCTTCTTCTTCATATTTTTTTAAAATAAAAATAAAAATTGATGTATCATGAACGTGAATTCTTTCAAATAAATTATACATCAAAAGATTTAAAATATCCAGAGGATTTTATATCTAAAATTTGAAACTGTTTAAAGGTAATTTCAAATTGATCGAGATTGAATAGTCAATGTATATTTCATATATAATCAGTTTATACCGAATAAATAATTCCTAAAATACTTAGAAACCAAATACTAATGAATATTCAGGGAAATCATTCCACTTCCAAATTTGCGCCCTCCTACTCAGATGCCTCATATTAAAATAATAGCCTCCTATTAAAAAAATAATAGCTGACATTTACATATTCTTTTTGTATATTCGTATACATACTTTATATTGTAATTTTTTATATATAAATATTTAGTTAGTAAATATAATTATTTTTAATCGAACTATCAAATATATATTCACTAAACCATTACCATTTTTTGCTAATAATTTCTTTCATCAAATTTCCCATACTAATTAAATGCGTGTCTCCAAGAATTTCGAAGGTAGTGGGCAATTGGGCATTGATATTTCCATTAAAATTTGTAGTGGTTCAATTAAGTCATAATCATCATATTGCTTGACTATTTGATTAATTAGTGCTTTATGTATCTTTCACATTTCTCTTTGAATGAATGAAAGTGGTACACTTACCTCCTAAATCATATTTTCTCACACATAATGAAACTTCTTAGTTTAAGAGTGATATTCTTGTTGGTGGTTGTTACCTATTCAAGTTATTTAGTGAGCAAAAGGTTAGATCTCTTAGTGAGGAGTCGGGGTTAAAAAAGATTGTATATTAGATTTACCTTCTTATCTTTGTGAAATGGGTTAGATTTACCTTTCATTAATTGTCAGGCCAACCTCCCAAGATACGATAAAGTCTGCATAATATTACTCTCATCAAACGTCATTTGTAGAATTACACTGTTATAATATAGGTCTAACCCATTGGTGACCCCTTAAAGTTGGCACGAAGTTTCACTTAGACACCTCAACTGAACGATATTCATTTTGAACACCTCATGTAGAGTCTTGATGTGTCATTTTGACCCTTTTTTACCAATCAACAAAAATATATAAGATGTGTGTGTTATACTCGCAAATGATGTGTAAAATGACAAATTAAACGACGACATGTGTCATTTGCATAAAAAACAATTCTTAAATAATTATTTTTGAATAAAAATAAAAAGTAACCAATGAATCAATGACATATGGATTTTTGCCCAATAATTATTTTAAAAAAGGATTTAAACCAATAAATCCCCCATGCCCCCCCCCCCCTCCCCGCACACCCCGATTTCACCCCCGACATCTTCTCCAAACACCTCTACCCCGTCCCCCCACCCCACTCCCACTCCACCATTGTCTTCTCCAAATATCTATTCATTTGCAGAAATATCTGGGCACCCATTTCCTCTGATTTTCTTCTCCAAATACCGATATTCCTTTTTTTCGATAACATTTGGGCTCACACCCACCAACACACTGTTCCTTTTTTATTATTTTCTTCTTCAAATATCTTTTTGTTTCTTTTTTACCCTAATTAGCAGGTTAAGAATTCACAAAAAATTAAATTTACTCCTCTGTAAAAATTTATTTCTTTCAAGAAAGAATCTCATGAATAATTTAATATTTAAATCTTGAAATGGGTCTATTCCTAAATTTTCTAATACAGATTCATCATTTTTCATCATTTTACTGTAACTATTTCTCTTCGCCATTGTTGGATATTATGTTTGCAGGAATGGAGGCTGAAATTGGAAAGAAGAAGAAGAAAAAAATTCAAAAGTCGACTGAATATGTTTTTCACACGCAGTCATCGATTCTATTACACTCATTGAGCCAGGTAGGCAAAAAGTATCAATATGACACAACAAAAGCTAACATGAGGTGTCTAAAATGAACATCACTCGCTTAAGGTGTCTAAGTAAAATTTTGTGTCAATTTTAAGGAGCCACCAATGCCAACTTATTCTTGTAATTAATCAAAATGGGCTTGATTTGCCCCAATTTGATTAATGACATATTTTTTTTAATTTTTTCTTTGGTAATAGACATATTCTTTTTCAATTGATGAGTCTATTTTACAGTGAAAAAAATTAAAATTTATCCTTGAACTACATGAGAAGGTTCAATTTTTCTCCTAAAATTTGAATAATAAGGTTACTACTCCTGCAACATCACTATCGTCTTTTTCAACACTTAGAACCTCCAACAACAATCGAATATCTATCTCCCAAACTCAAATTGGCCACCCTTGAATCTCAAATTAGTATGATTGGAACTCAAACAATGATGAATTGTACCTCCAACTTGAATTTCCATCTCAGTCGAAATTCCATTGGCACACCTGCTTCACTAGTCCTTCTCATATAACTATTAGTGATGTCAAAGTGCCCACATCTACCTCCTAATGTTAAAACAAGTGAACCCAAGATTTGAAGATGACGAATGCACCACTAGAGGGGGGGGGGGGGACATGTTAGTTAAAGTGGCATTCTTTGAAAAAATAATTTATGTTTGACTAAATCATTTGAAAAGTATTTTGTCTATTTTTTTTTATAAAAAAGATGCTTGCTAGACCAATGCACCAAATTGGCTTTAATGTTTCAAGGTGCCAAACATAATATATGATCCTTTTTTAGATATATACAGTAAAAATTTTGGTCAAACTTAAAGTATTTATAAGTTGAAAGGTTAGAAGTTAGGAATGATCAACTTATGACTTTTGACTGATTTTAATTTATAAATACTTTGAATGTTTACTAAACACATAAATAAGCTAAAAAGTACGTCAATTTAACCAGATTATAAACTTAACGAAACACTCATATCTTTAACCCCCATCCCTACCTTTACCTTTTTTTAGTTGCCTGGCTTACTTTTAAAGAAGGATTCTTAAATATGAGAGAACTAAATCATGTTTGAATGTGTTAAAAAAATAATCAATAAAGTGATCATATTAAAAGTTCACTTGAATCAAGATATGTTCTATAATTCTATTACGAGTCATAAACCAAACATGTCTACGTCAAAAACTATTTTATATTTTTTTTGAATTGATGTACTTATGCAATTGAATTGTTGTAAAAATTACAACTAAATGTGCAAGATTAAATTATCATACTGTCAACTTTCAAAGTATATTTAATACCAATTCCAGTAATTACCAAACGTTCAAATGTTGTTGTATATTACATCAAAATCGTATCACTTATCTTGATTAACTAATTTAATAGGATAATATTGTATATCAATTAATCAATGATTAAGCAACAATAGTCTAATAACTAATATATATATCATGCATTTATTGATATGGTGTATATATTTAGTATGGGTAAGTTTTTACCTTATAAATATTTATTCGCACTCGGAATTTATTAAATAATATCATACTCCATTAACTTATCATGAAAGTTAATAAGGTAAAAATGTATATTAACATCATGTTTAAGCAATAATAATTTAATAACATACAAATATTATGTACCTCCAACTTAGGACAAGAAGTCATATATCGACAAAACACACGAGAAATATTGAGTATATGAGTAAGCATATATCTTACACCCTAGGTTCAGATCATATAATATCACTAGTAGATTGGAGTGTTACATAGTGACATAAATATGAATTACAAATGAATTATTAACCTTTTAAAAGATTTGAAAAAAAAGCTAGATTTTGAGTGGCAAGTGCAATCACACAAGTGATGATATGTACATTTACCTACCATACCTACCTTTATCCATTTTATGTATATTTACTCTCTTTTGTTGCTGCCTTAATTTGTCCTTCCCATTAAAATTTTCCAAATAAGCAAAGTTCCATAGGTGCACAATATTTAAATCTTCTTTTATTTTTGCCTGGACATATGATGATGGTCTCTATTAGGGGTGTTACAATAATCGACAAATGGCATCAAATTGATAAAAAAAATTTGATTATTTTCTTGTCTAATTATCAGGTGTGTTTATATTTTTTACTTAAATTATTATCAATTATTTATCAAAATCATGAAATTATTTCATGACAATCCTTCACGTAGAAACTCATGTACACTATAACAAAAATAGCTCTTAGCATCAATAAATATTGGGAATATTGTATGAGATAGCAAACTATTAATTCAAATTAAATGTTATAGCATAGTTTATTTTATTTGTAATTCGCAGCAAACATCCCCTTTTTTTGCCATCTGGTTCGGTATACAATTAGCCATTTTCGGTATACAATTACCCATTCGGTATACAAATGTATAAAATGTATAAAATGCATTTGTGTTTGTATAAAGCGAGAGAAAAGTGTATATACAATTACAAATATATATATTTTTGTCCTATACACTTATAATTATACAAATACAGATTTTATTATACAAATTACAATGTATAAATGAATTTATATAAAACTGAACAATTTGTATAAAATTGGATGTATCTAGCGAATTATACAAATCAAAAGCTCCATAGCAAACATAAAATTTGTTATGGTGCGCAATTATGCAAACTATAGTTATAACATACAAATATTATTTTTATGTTTGTTATATGTGAAAGTTGCTCATAAATATATACATTCATAAACATTAAACAGTGCTAAACTTTTTACCGATATTAATTAATTATTTGTCATTATATTTAATGTCTCTATAGGTTTTAGTGGCATTTGCAAAGAATGCTAAAATGTAATTATCACTAGTGTAATTGCTTCTAAAAGACCATATTTAACGACAATTAAACTATTGCCGCTAATTTATTTTTTTGATGTAGCGGTAAAAGTTCTCCAGGAATTGTTTCCCAAGCCAAAACAGGACGACTTCATTTGGTTTATGCAGATTTAGGATATGCAGTACAAGCTGTATATTAGGGAAGGAAAATGAAGGTTCGTATATAGTGTTTTATGTGATAGGAATGTGCCATAGTCTAAAAGACATGTTATATAGAGTGGTGATTCGAATTTAGATTGATTATGTTTTATGGAGCAAAGTGTTGACTTGTTAAGAACTCGATTTCATATTAAGAAGTTGAGAGTGACTGAGATAAGGATGTTGAGGTGGATGTGTGGGCACACGAGGATAGATAAGATTGGAAATGAAGTTATTAGGGACAAGGTGGAAGTGGCCCCGTTGTGGACAAGATATAGAAAGTGAGACTGAGATAGTATAGACATGTGAAGAGGCGAGATACAGATGCGTCGATTAGAAGGTGTGAGAGGTTGGTTGTTGTGCACTGAAGAGGGGTAGATGTAGTCTTAATAAGTATTTAAGTGAGGTGATTAGGCCGAGTACGATGCAACTTCAGTCTGCTAAGGACATGATCCTTGATAGAACATGGTGGATGTCAAAGATTAGAGTAGAAGAATAATAAATAGACAAAAAAATTTCGTTTCTATTCTCAGAGTATTAATATTCTTCTTCTTGATTTCCATATTGTTAGATTACTATTACTTTTGTTATTATTTAACCTCGTTATCTTATTTTCGTATTGTTATTTATGCATCTAGTGCTTTCTCTTTTTTATTGTTTGTTCTACTTTTATAAGATAGAGATAAGATATGCATAAAATTACACTATTTTTTTTATTGTTATTGTATAACATCTTTTGTTGATTTTAATATTTAGATTTTATGTAATATCCACCTTCAATCGTAATAATATATATATTAGACGTGAAGTCTTCTTTGGTTTGTATGCACAATTTTTTCTTTTGAGTACACAACAAATAGGACCAAGAAAATGAAAGAAAAGAGGATACGGAAAGGGTGTCACGGTTTTTCTTGAATTCTTTTTATGCCACATATAATGTGTATACATTTTGTCTTCTTATGGAGCATACATAAAATATATACAAATACTAACAAAACGAAAAAAATGTACAAATATAATGAAGCTATATCATAATTTCACTTTATTAACTTCAAGTTAGTATTTCTTGTGATTTAATTTATTTGTCCAATTTTCTTTTATAATTTGTTACAATCTTTAGTAATATTAACTTTTTAAATTACAATTAATACCTTACACAACATATTTACATTTTCACAAAATCATAGAATGTTTTGATGTCTTACATATATCCTTAATAGAAGATTGTGAATCAAAGTAAGATAAATTAGTGAATGAAATGAATTCCACGTTAATAGGGGATATGATCTCTAATTTCTTTATAAAGTTCGAACAACTTTTTATTTTTTTAAGCTAATTTTTGAAATATGAGCTAGGCCCAAAATTGAATTTGACATGATAATATCAAAGTTAGATTCATCCTATATAGAATTGAAAAAAGCAATTGAGAAGGTGAAAATAGCCACTTCAATAACAATGAGATGTTAAACTCGTGAGTTAGGTCTAAATCCTAATTTAATGGAGAATAAATTGAAATGGTGCATGGGAATATATTACACATAGAAACTTCTTTTATTTTCTCCAAAGACTTCACTCACATCCTTTTAAACGCGTGGATGATTATTATTTATTATTATCAATCTTTTGCCTCGAAATTTCATTATTTAATGAATTCAACGGTCTACCTTAACTCTCCTATTTTCTTGATAGTCTTTTTTTTTTTTCACATCTCCATCATTATGTGGAGCTCAACCATTAGCCATAATCTTTACACTAATCATCATTACCTAATTGAATAACTAAATTAACTTTCACTTCAAATTCTATAAATTTATGTGTGAAAATAAGTCCTTTTTTACAATCACACCACTTAATAATATATACTTTCTCCGTTCAGTTTTAATGTGCACTTTTGACTTGTAATATTTGATATAAGTAGTTCTTGAAAAATAATTTGAGAAATAAGTGATAAATGTTAAGAATAAAACATGAAAAAAAGAAATTCATCTTTTTTAGGTAAAATGACGAGTAAAAGTGAAAATCAAATTTTAGAATAACAGAAAAATAAAAATGAAGAGAAAGGGGTATATAACTATAGTAATTAAGTAAGCAAGGGGCCGGTATTAATTTGATTTTAAAAAAATGATTTGTAATTCCTAAATATGATGTATATTAACACATGACAAAATAATTTAAGTTTGACTATTCATAAATTGCCATAGATAAGAAACATAAAATGAAGGCAAATAAATAGGAGTCTACATATAAAATAAACTCAATTATTATTTTTGATTTCTCACCGATGTTCGAAACTTATACTGAAACTCCGAATAAATTTGAAACACGCACTATAGAGTCAATTTGGGGTGACGCTTCAACATGATTTTCTTTATATTGAGAGCTCAAACTCGAGACTTCTTATTAAGAATAAAACAATTCAAGAGTTTATTATATATTATATTACAAAATGAATATAAAATGGACTTTCTTGTCCCTATTGCCTCTTCCTTAATCACTTCAACAAAGAATACAAAAACCATCAAACAAAACCTATCTTTTCTCCCCTTATTTAAACCAAAAAAAAAATCACTACAATTATTTATTAATTCTTCTATATTTGATTCCTATACCCTTTCCTTAATAAATCCATTATTATTATTCCTCTTAAATTTTTTTTTCTTACTTAATTCCATATATTCATCACTAATTACAAAAATTTTATTAATGGATTTTTTCTGCAAAGCCAAAGCTGTAAAATTAAAAAGTCATCTAGACAAGTACCTTGTAGCCGATGATGATCAAGAAAATATCCGACAAAGCGGAAACGGCTCATCAACAAAAGCCCGGTGGCTTGTTGAGCTTGTCGACGCCGAAAACAGCCACTTTATACGGCTTAAAAGTAGCTCCGGCAAGTATCTCACGGCTTCCGACGAGCCGTTCCTTCTTGGCATGACCGGAAAAAAAGTAAGTTATAATTATAGTAATTATGTCGTAATTTTAATATTTTTATTTACTTAATTATATTTTCAATACGTCCGTGAAATTAGAGATAGCTTTGGGGCGAACGGTTTGATTAGATAATTTTTTTTTAAATTGTTATTGTTATTATGTAAACCGTTGAATCTTCTTGATATCAGAAAAAAAAAAATCAATAATAAAGGGGTCGAAAAATTGGATTAGGTCACATGTTTTAATTCTAGTTGTGGATTTTTTTTCTTTTCTGAATTTTTTTATATGAAGTTTTGATTTTGCTATTGCTTAAATGTTTTTTTTTTGGATCAAACATGAGTTTTTTTTTTTTATATAAAAAAATAATAGTCTTTTCGATTAGACTCAAGATTTTCGCTTATGCTTAAATTAAAATTTTGATTTCGCTAGTGCTCAAATGTTTTTTCGATCAAAAAAGAGGCTTTTTAAAAAAAAAATAGTCTTGAGATTAGACTCAAGATTTTCGCTTATGCTTACTTCATTGAAATTCTGATTTCGCTAGTGCTTAAATGTTTTTTTGGGATCAAACATGACTTTTTAAAAAAAAAATGAATAGCCTCAAGATTAGACTCATGTTTACGGCTTATGCTTATTATGTTTAATGATGTAATTATTTTATTTTTAAAAAAATATACATATTTTTTTATATTTAATTATATTTTTTACAGGTACTTCAAATTTTGCCCGAAAAGACGAAGGACTTGAGAATAGAATGGGAAGTAGAAAGGGATGGATTTCAAGTAAAATTAAGGGGTTTTGGAGGAAAATATTTACGTGCAAATGGAGGAATGCCACCATGGAGAAATAAAGTGACACATGATAATCCATACAGTGGTAGCACACAAAATTGGATTTTGTGGAACGTTGAACCTATTGATGTGCCGGAAAATGAATCGTTGACAGATTATTTAACTATGGTTTCAAGTTTTTCATCGGTTTCTGATGAACTTTTAAGCTTGGATTTAGGATCTCCAACTTCCGTACATTCGAGTTTTTCTTTCTCACCTAGGAGGGCTAAGGTATGTTTCTTCGTTATGTCAACTTACGTTTTTTTTTTTTATATTGCCTTGTTGTTTTATTAGGTCAGTATTGCAATTTATAAATTATAATTACTAAATAAGTGGATTGTCTGATTAATTTAAATTCATATTGTATAAGATTTATTAAAAAAAGCTTTAATATTCAAATCTTCTAATTAAGAATAAAGATATTATATTCATCCACCACAAATCCAAGTGATTCTGATAATTAACATAATTACTAGCATGTCTTTTGTGTTTAGTGCTAGATCTTTAGATTTATTAGCTAATGGGAATATGACTAATTACTAATTAGGAAAATGAATACTTCTCTGTAGGAGTTTATGTTACATTTCCATAATCCATAATTAAGTGGAAGTAGTCTTCACCACGTAACAACTAACAACAAAGAAGGAAGTTGAGATAAAGAAGTAATTAAAGGATATAATTATGATTGCTAACTCAACTAAAAGAGTTGAGAAAAAGTAGTTAATTAAGTAAATATCACCGTTTTAGTATATTTGGTTAAGCTTTTGAAAATTAAAAATATCTTATTTTAAAAAGTTGATTTGGCTAAACTTAATTTTTCGATGGTAACGGAAGTTGTTTTTCAAAAGTTAAAAAAAAAAAAAATTCTCCTTAGAACTATTTTTGAAATGGTGGTCAAATGCATATTAAGGTATTAATATTAGAAAAAAATATATGTTTTTAACTGATTAGTCAAATACAAGCTACAATTCCATAAAAGTAATTTTTTGGAAAACACTTTTGATTAAAACAAAAAACAGATTTTAAAAGTTTACCCAAATTAACTATTAGCTTGAATGTAATCGAGTCCTATAATTTTGTTTAGAAATTGGCTATAGCTTGTTTATTAAGTCTTTTGGATAAAAACTTTTTGAAAATAAATTTGTGAAGAAGGATACAAAATTGACCTCCTTTTGATTATTGCCTCATCATTTCTGATATTATATTTGAGAAGCCTTAGGCTATAATAAAGAATATTCATAACATACACTCCTACTTTTTGTGTGATAATTGATTACCCTCTTTATTCTTTTCTAGTTCTATAAACCAACAACATATATTTTAATGATTCTATTAGAATGACTAGAAAGATAGGCGGGCCGTGATGAGATGATCGAGATTCTTATGTTTTTAGTTAGATATTTTGCATTCGAGCTTTGAAAATGACAAGAATTATGTTGAAAACGTCGCTTCTAACAATAAATGATGCAATATTGAATTCAGATTAATCAAACTCTATATTACAGATATCCGTATATCTGTAGAAAAAAATCCAGAAAAATATGAAAATCACATAGGTATCTTCATAACAAATTCTTAAGTTACTTTTTCTTCACATTATATTAGATTGTAAACGTGTAATATAGGTCAATTTTTGGATCTATACAATTCAAACTAGAAGAATTTCAAAGTATTGGAAGTCAAAACTTTTGACATAAAGTCACAAGATAAAATAGGTACGGAGCCAAAGTTGATCCAAAAAGATTTATATAAAGGAAGTAACCTAGAACCTCCTTTTTCAAAAATAAAATCAAGCCTGCTCTTTTAGTCGTTTCAATTATTAGAGCTCACTTCACACTAATAATATCGTAAATTTTTTTCTCCGTCTCAATTTGAAGCCAGAAAGGATAACTTTCTTTCCAATATTAAATTATATATATTAAAAGTATAAAATCTGTGTTACCCTACCGATACCATTCAAATATAGTAGATTTTTTTGTTAGGCCAATTTACTATTTTTGCACCTTCACCAATCAATTAACAATTAAAAAAAAAAAAAGTAACCATAATTATCTTGGATCCAATTTTGACCATATCTAAAAATAGAAAAACTTCAATTAGTAAAATAAAATAAAATATGTATGTACACGTGCCAACCTTGTTTTTCTCACGTGTCAAACATTTAACGCGCTTTCCTTAAAGCGTGTCTCCCCATCAAACATTGCTGTCGTCCCAACTCTCTGTTATCATTACAAAGAAAAAAATTTCTTCAAATTACTATAAAAATACTTTAAAAAATCCAATCTTTTTTCAACCCCAAGTTCTAAGTCCTCAAAATTTTCACAAATCTCACAAATTTCATCATTTTTCTTGTTGTTTTGACAGATTTCTTTACCAAGAAGATCAGCAATGGAGCTATTTCACAAAGCAAAAGCTGTTCGTTTACAGAGTCACCATGAAAAGTACTTAACAGCTGAAGAAGATGAAGAATCAGTAACTCAAGATCGTAACGGAGCTTCAAAAAACGCGAAATGGACAGTTGAATTTGTTGAAAAAACCGAAAACGTTATTCGATTAAAGAGTTGTTATGGGAAATATTTAACAGCTTCGAATCAGCCATTTCTTCTGGGTATGACTGGTAGAAAAGTTCTTCAAACTTTGCCTAATCGACTTGATTCTTCAATTGAATGGGAACCCATTAGAGAAGGACATCAAGTTAAGCTAAGGACGAGATATGGACAATTTTTGAGGGGAAATGGGGGTCTTCCTCCATGGAGAAATTCTGTTACTCATGATATTCCTCATCGGACGAAAACTCAAGATTGGGTTCTTTGGGATGTTCATGTTGTTGAAATTTTGGCGCATTCGACGGCGGAGACGGCGGCGGCGATGGAGATGGCGGAGACGACGGTGGTGGGTGGTAATTCTGATTCGTTTGCTTCTGAATCGAGTTCTGCTACTACTACTGGTTCATCAAAATCTTACAGCTTTTCCAGACAAGAGGTATTACTTCAATTTTTACATTCAATTTGTTTATTTTTTTGTATAAAGTTTGAATTTTGACCTTATGGGGTATCTTAATTTTGGAACCATTTTTTCGTTGGGAATCGTAGTAGCTTAGTTAGTTGGTATTTGAACTTTCACCTTGTTGGTGAGGGTTCGATTAAGTACATTGTAATCCCCTCTCTGTTTCGGCTATCTATGTCCCAATTAAGAAGGATTCCATTAGCAAATTGGTTTGTTGTTGATGTTGACTTTAAGGGGTTGTTTTGATCCGTAATCCGGGATAGAATTTGGGATTACGTTGATCTGTTGTTTGGTTACGAGGAGTAGCTACTCTCTCCATCTGTTCCAATTTACTAGATGCAATTTGACTCGACACAGAGTTTAATAAAAAAAGAAAGACTTTTGAAATTTATGATCTGAAATAAGTGTTTGTGTGGCTATGGATCATCTTATTAAGGATGAATGAAATGAACATTTTAAGTTAAGTTGTTACTGTCATTTTTTGGAATTGATTAAAAAGGAAAGTGTGTCGTATAAACTGGTATGGAGGGAGCAATATTGTACGAAAATATTGCTTTTAGCTATCACACATTGGATGTTGGATAGCTTATAATCCTGGGATTATTAGTCCCTGCATACTTTTCTTTGGTTTACCCTAAGAGAGCTCGGGCGTGGACCGGATGGAGTTCATATGCCAAATTATTTCGAAAAAAGATTTAAATTTATCCCTCTAGTTCTGTTTGTGATTTAAAATTAGGCTCGGTTGCACTTTGGTTTGGAGCCTCACTATGGTTATGGACAAATATGAGATGATTTGTTATATGAATAGTCTCGTGTATGTATAATTGTATATGAGTGTTTTTACCATTTTGGCTTATGATTATTAGGGGTATTCTTTTAACATGTTGGTGTTCGAGTCAACTGATATTATCACTTGCTATAATCGATAGATAGAAGTGTCGGTTGAACTTGTTAATTTGGGATGTGAATTCAATGATAATTATGTTACGGTACTCAATTATCTGTTTTTTTATTGGCAGTCAAGTGATTCATTGATTAGTTCGCCGCCTAAGTTGGTAGATGGAAGGCTTATATATTATCACATTACGGATGAATTTGGAGAAATTGACGAAGGAACCGAGGGACTTTGCATAACTTTCAAGGGAAATAGTGTTGAGGATCTAAAGAAGAGATTGGAGGAGGAAATTGGGCTCGAGGATATTACTGTGTGTACTCGGAGTGCTTTGAATGGGAAGCTTTATCCTCTCCGTTTGCAGCTTCCTCCAAACAACGCAAATATGAACGTTATTATTTTGCCATCTTCATCTAAAGGTGAGACTTTTACTTTTCTACTTGTCTTGAACTTGGTTTCATTTCGTGAAAGTTTAAAATTTTAGGTCCATCATTCTGTTTGAGAATTTTGGTTCATAACGAGCTTATAAACGTTTATAGCAATCAAAATAATCACTATTGATGCTATTGACCCTTCAGCTTCCATTTGGAATTAACCAAATCACTTATGTCTCATTAAGTTATTCACATCTCTGTTCTTGAATAAAACGTGATCAATGCCAGCCCCTGATTGCCTTCTAACCAACGTCACATAGAACAATTAAGGAACTTACTCAAAGCTCGTCTTAAGCTTACTTTGTTGCATCATTTTGGCTGTCAATGGCTTGCATGCTCGTTCGAGGTTATCAATTGATGACATGAGTGCGTAGTTTGAGAATATTACCTCCCGATCTCATCATTCTCCCCGTTACATAATTGTAGTAGTAATGTTGAATCCCATACACAATGAAGCTAATCTTACTATACTTGAATTCGTCTTTATTGCTAATGTGTTAAACTTCGTGTTATGGCATATTTCAGAGGCTAGAGATATTGCATAACCAAGAATGCCATTGTAGCCCAACTCATGGAGCACTTAACGCGGATTGTTGCAGTAGATGGATGTAGCTGGATTTTTTTATCAGTAAAAGATGAACGTCGTGTAAACGTATATCTCCATTGTTCATTACGCATTTGTATATAAGGTTTTGAGTATTGAGAGAGATATAATAGTTACTTGAATATCTGCTCTTGATGTTAATATCATCATATACACTTCCACAGAATAATTGAAAATTGAAATCTGGTGGATTTTTTTGTTCATATTATTCAGGAGGAGATTTCAACTGTTTTTTTTTTTTTGTGGCAAGAAGTTTTCGATATCGTCTAACGTTTGCAATAATGTCTACATATTTTGATATTGGTGTAACGTAAGATTTTCAGTTTGTTCAAAAGAGATCGATACAACACCATTGAGAATGAGGTACGCCACTTTTTAAATCTTTCCATTAAAAGGAGAAGTGTGGAGGTTGTACTTTATCTTATTTTTATTTTAAAGGATTAAAAAATGGAAAAATTGTATATAATAACAAACTATTAATTCAAATTAAATGTTATAAATATAGTTTGATTTAATTGTACCCCATAGCAAATTGTTGCTATTTTCGCCTCTCCCTGGTGGAATCTCGCTCGCCACTCTCGTGTTGCGCTGTCAGTCTTGCTCGCCTCTCTCGCTTTTATACAAACACAAATGTATAAAATGCGTTTGTGTTTGTATAAAGCGAGAGAAAATTGTATATATACATATATTTTCGTTCCCCTGTCTCCCTTCTCCTAGATCTCGCTCGCCACTCTCCAGATCTCGCTTGCCACTCTCACTTTATATAAACACAAATGTATACATTGCGTTTGTATAAAGCGAGAGAAAATTGTATATATAAAAACAAATGCATATATTTTCGTTCTATACACTTATGATTATACAAATACGATCTTCCCCTGCCCAGTTTTCTTTTGTCTTTCTCTCTTTCTCGCTTTATACAAAATAAATTATACAATTGATTCTTTTGTACATGTATGCCGAAACAGATTATACAGTTGCTTCTTTTGTATATATGTACAGGGAAATAGCCATAACTTTCATTTGTATATGTACAGCGAAATATACAAATTTATGTTTGCTATGGAGCGTAATTATGCAAACTATAGCCATAACATACATATATAATTTTTGTGTTTGCTATATGTGAAAGTTGCTCTTAAAAAAAAGGCATCTTACTTAACATTTCCTAGGACATCATATATAGATGTGTCCTTTAATTTGACCATAATTGATATTTATATCTTTTAATTTCGAGGGTGGATAGAAAGATAATTAAGTAGATAAATACATTCTATGTGACATTTGGGCAAATTGCAAAACAAATATATAGTTGAACTACCACAGCTTACAAAAGCAATAATTTACAACTAATCTTTTTATATTCAATGAAAAGTCTCACAAACATAAATTAGGTATAAATCGCATATAAAACTACTTTATTAGATATATATCTACACTATATATACTAATTCTATCTTTACTTTTAAATAATTACGTATTTTACTACTAATTTAAGTTTCATACTATATATTGAGAAAGATACATATACATACATATATTTTTGCTATCAGATACACTGCAATAGGGAGAGAGGTGAGCGAGTTGGGGAGGGAGGCAAGCGAAATAGTCATCTATTTCAAATACATGTGAATCACACCAGATACATGTATTTGTATGTATCTGGTGTGATTCACATGTATCTGAGATACCAGATACATAGGTGAGTGGCGAGTATGAGATGGGAGAGAGGTGAGAGAGATTCGTTATGTATCTCAGATACATGTGAATCCACTTGAATACAATGTTTTTAGAATAAATAACACCTAATTTTGACTTCATGTATCCTGAGATACATCTATCTTGACGTATTTAGACATACCAAAATTTGATAAGATTCATAATATTATAAAATGAAATATATCTAAGTAAATTAGCTTCTAAACTAGTGGGATTTCTATAAGGTTCCCAAAATTTTAATCTTACCAAGTTTAATGCTGCAGGTACAGATATAAGTGGCTGAATTGACAATTCGATTGATACATTATTTTCACCGTTAATCTTTGCAGGTATAGGACCCATTCCTAAAGTGATGGAAATTGAAACCCAACGAGAGACGGATTTAGAATATTAAATTTTTGGAGTCTGAATCATACTATTTTATTTATTGAATAACAAATAAATTATTTATGTATATTAGGTGAGTTTGTTAGTATACATATAAAATTGATGACAAAATTATTGAATTTTACCGAATTCGTAACTTACTTCTCTTGTAGCTTGACCTTAGCCTAACACAATCCCTAACAGCGATTGTATTTAATGATTGAAATAGGAAATAATACAATAACTAAGCAACACTAGTTGATGCTCCGTGTGCTCACTTTTACTTGTTCAGATTGGACTTTGAACACCACTTAACAAATTAGAAAAAATTATCTAATTAGACAAGCATTCATGCCATATTTACTAATTTTCCCTATAGTTTGAAATAATTACATATTGTATCACTAATTAATAATTATTAGTAGATAATATAGTTTGAAATAATTACATATTGTATCACTAATTAATAATTATTAGTAGATACACTGAAATAAGGAGATGAACGAGATAGTCTATATATCTCATATACATATGAATCACACTAGATACATATATATAATTTACTAGATATATGAATCTGGAATACTACATACAAGAAAAGAGATGGCTGAGATAATCAAATACATATAAGTCTGCTTGGGTACAATATATTTAGAACAAATTACGCGGTTATGACAAGTCCGGACATATTTAAGTCTTGTGACTTTTCAAACACATCCTTAATGTTTGACAAAGACTAGTTCCTTAATGTGAATTGACCTACTATAACCTCTTTCAAATAAATTTTTTTACTTTCCAACTGAATGTCTAAAATTGTCATACTTTAATTCTTAACGATGTCTTTGGAATGATCCAATTGGTTTGGAGAGCGGTCATTCACACAGATAATTCGGGACAGATCTTTCCTTAGTGTCTTATGAGTCGATCCTATACGTATAGGACTTTTCTAGTACGATTTACATTTATGTGTGGTTTGCAGTCTATTACACAGTGAAGAGTTTATCCCGTGTATACAAAGTGCTCACCCGAAAAATCTCTCAATTCTTATATATATAATTGGCTCTCATCATTATCCGTATTTATTTATTTATTTTGAAAAAAAAACTGAAAGATTTTCTTTGGTTGGATAAAATACAAAACATATTCTAAATTCATGAATCATGTATCTGTCCCAAGACTCCAAACTATATTATATATACTTCTCAACATTCTAACCAATCACCATAGTAATAAAGTGGTAAGTATTTCTTTATTTTGATTAAATATTTTAATTTTAAACTCTGAGTATGAAATTGTCTTTTATTAAAAAATGTTTAATTATTGATTCAGTCAATCTTGCTTTTGTATGGGTCATTAGTTTTAGGTGTTATTTTCATATAGGAAGGAAATTTGAATCATTTTTGATTGATTAGTTACCATGAAGCCCAAGATTTTTTGTTCATTGTAAATGGGCCATAACATAATCTTAATAAGGGAAACTACCTTATTAGACATACATCCATATCATATATATACGAATTCTATCTATATTTTTAAATAATTACGTATCTTATCACTAATTAAAAATTTCCTACCATATATTGAGAAAGATACATCTAGATCTATGTATTTCTGCTACTAGATTCACTAAAATAGAGAGAGATGCGAGCAAGATAGTCATGTATCCTAGAGGGCGGATATATGCGAATCACACTAGATACATGTATATGTATGTATCTAGTGTGATTCGCATGTATCTAGGATACCAGATATATAGAAGATGCGAGCGATATGGCCTAGACGAGCAAGATTTGTTATGTATACTAGATACATGCGAATCCACTTGGATACAATATCTAGAATAAAATACACTTAATTTTGACCACATGTATCCCGAGATACATGTATCTGGACGCACCAAAATCTAATAAGATTTGTTATATTACAAACTAGAGTGTATTTAAGTAATTAACTCCTAAATAAGTGAGATTTTTATTAGTTTCTAAATTTAATGAATTAATCAACAATTGTTTAATTCTGATAACCCAACTCTTGATAGGCAAACAAATTTCAATAAAAAAACTAGCAAAAGATTTTAATTCAAAGAGGTTTTGAGATGAGAGGATTTTTAGGTGTTTGTTTATTACTTCCAAATTTTTTAATTTAAAAAGGTCAACTGTTAAAAAAAAAAATGTATGCCAATGCAGCAAAATGTGAGATGTGGTGATGGAAACTTGTAACCTTTAGGCTTTAGAGCCACTTTAATCAAACCTTTGCCAATGGGGACTCTCTCAAAATCATATTTAAAAGTATGTTCACAATTTAATAAATAGATGTAGAAAGTAATATTCAATCATTTTTAGGTTAAAGATATTCAACTGATCACCTTTAATTAAAAATAGTTCTGTTTTAATTCATAAGTCATATAGAAATGTTTTGATATCACCTTTAACTAAAAATAGTTCTGTTTCAATTCATAAGTCATACATATAGAAACGTTTTGACAATTTGAAGAATAAAGCAAAAGCACTATCACATTTATGGTGAAACACATGAGTTTACTCCCCCTTCTTCTTTTTTTTTTTTGGTTAATTCATTCATCCAAAATTTCATTTTTCACAATGATTGCGAATTTGACTCGAACCTTTACCTTCCAAATTTTCATTTTCTATCATGATTGGGGAGTTTTATTTGAACCTTTACCATCCAAAGTTTCATTTTTTATGATGATGGAGGAGTTTGACTTGAACCCTTATCAGATATATTATTGGCTTAAAAGTTGATCAAACTCATTTTTAAGTCAATTTTTGACTTCTGAAAGTATTTGACAAATATAAAAAATAACTTAAAATAAGTCAAAAATGACTTGAATAAGTTAGGAAGTTTTTGACAAGGTAAAAAATGACTTAAAATAAATTTAAAATGACTTAAAATAAGTCAAAAACCAAAAGTAAGTCTCTTCTTACTTTTTATTTTTTGACTTAAAAGTCATTTCAGTTCTATTTTTTATTTTTGACTTAAAAACTACTTTTTTTAAGCCAATCCAAACGGAATCTAAGCCTCAACTTCCCATAACTATACAAAATTCAAGATATAAACTATATAATTAAGGGGGGGGGGGGGTGTCCCTTAATCTAATAAGCTCTCAAAATGCATCATAAATTCATAATCTTATAAGACTATTATTAAACAAAAGAAATTAGGGGTTGCTTTTGAAATTGGCTAGACTAACCTTTTTCATTTGGTAATTGCAATGCCCTGCTTTACGTTTATCAGAGCAATCGAGTTTGATTTCTAAGAATAAAGAAACTATTGATGGTGAATCATTCCTTTTTAATAGATCATACACAATGTAAATTTAAATTAATCAGATAATTCAAATTCAAAATGGTTATTAACATCTTGTTTGGATGGTTGTTACCTATTATAACTTACATATAATATTTAGTTAATTGTATTGTATCATATTATTTAATTTATGAATACGTAGTGACGAAAGTTAAAAAGTTAACATTTACCTAAATGGTTGATTTGGTGTGATCACGTCGTTACATTTTTTTTCTTCACGTTGTCCTTTATTTTCATTTAATAATCATGTTTTACCCTTTATCCGACTTTTTTCTTACGGTAACTTTACCCCATGGGCCATGAGTATCCTGCTTTTTCTTATATTGTATGTTTATTCATCAATCAAATTACTGATACATGAAATGATGGAAAATGTTACAATTTTTCATTAGAAATACAACACCAGATATTACATTATGAACCAATAGGTAACAACCATCTCATATGTATATATAAATTATTATAAGCATTAATACCTAAAACATTCTTTCTCCTTTTTTTTTTAATTTATTTCTAATGACTTGCCTCACATCATTATCAAAGGCGTGGATAATTACACCAAAATTTTTGCCCTTATACACCATGATTCAGACAACAATATTAATTAATTATTAGCCACTAATTGAAAATTTAATTCGTTCTTTCAATGAATTCAAATGTCTATGACTATTCTTATTAATTCCATGGCTTCTTTCTTTTTATATATTCCACCATTTCCCACCCCTTTGAGGAGCTCAAGCGTTAGCCATGATCTTTAATTTCATAATTTTATATAATGACGACGATAATAACAATAACATATAAATCCAGTGATTTCATAAGCAGAATTTGAGTAGGGCCTCTCCGAGTTTCTATTACTAACTCTTTTGCTATTCAATCATGAAATTGACTGTGATCAAACTGAAAAAATTCAGCTTACGCTATATATGTTCGTTATTAGTAAAGCACTAAGACCATATCTATAGTAAGAAGCATGCAAATTAGTACAATTCTCTAAAATAAATTACACCACAAAGTAATTAACTACATAGTTAATAGTCTGTTTGGCCAAGATTTTAAAGTGAGCATATTATGAAAAGAGAATTTTGATTTTCAAAAATAGTTTTTTAACAAAGTACTTTAGGAGACTAGTCATTAATATATGTATTGCTAATCAATTCGAAAATTTCTTTTGTCAAAATTATAATAAAATTTGTGTTTGAGCAAAATTCTAAAGTGCTTCTGCCAAAAACTATACCTTTTAGCTTCTATAATTATATACTCAAATTGAGAATTTTACACAATCCCATAGTTAAAAGCTAATTACATCATATCTCTAATTTTTTCCAAATTACAAGAATTCCTTAAATTTGGTGGAATCTTAAGACATTCCAAAACGTCCCGATACATCATGTCCCGGTTTCGGATACATCCCTCAACGTCCTGATACATCGCGTCTCAGTTCGAATACATCATCAATTCCCTGATACATTTCGTACGTCCCGATACATCGCATAAAATAATGTATCCAGAATAAGAGAGAGTAGAAATTTTTGTAATTTTTCAAATGATAGAGAATTTTAGAGAATATGGTAATATAAGTTGTGTATTTAGGTAATTTTTATTCCTTCTAAAAGCTTGGGCAAACATTTAATTCTCTAAAATAGTTATTTCTTAAAAATAAAAAGATAAAACATTCAACTTTCCATAAGTTTGATCAAACAAACAAATATTATTATAATTTGTTTTAAGTTTGACTATTAATAAGTAACCATTAAATGGTAATAAATTTTAAACTATAGATAGAAGAGTCAACTATATAGTATATTATTAAACCCATGAGTTACACATTATACGATATTATAAATGGTTTTTGGTAACCTTGTCCCTCTTGCTTAATCAATTTAGCAAGAATAATACAAGAATCATCAAACAAAAACTATCTTTTTCCTCTTAAAAAGTGACATCACTAGTATTATTTATTTTGTTCCTATATATATATTTACTCATTTGACATCCCCTTTGCTTAATTATAATCCATTATTAACTAAAGTTAATTTGTACTAATGGAGCTGTTTTATGATGCTAAGGCTGTAAGATTTAGAAGCCATTTAAACAAATACTTAGTAGCTGATGATGATCAAAGAACTATCCGGCAAAGCCGGAACGGCTTATCGAGAAAAGCTCGGTGGCTGGTGGAGCTTGCAGACCCCGAAAACAGCCACCTTATACGGCTGAGAAGTAGCTCCGGCATGTACCTCACTGCTTCTGACGAGCCGTTCCTTTTGAGCCTAACAGGTGTTGTAACTTTCTCATACAGTTTTTGAATATCTAAATTCAATTTATGCTTTCAAAGATTAGTTCAAATCCACTCCCGAGAAATGAAACGTTTCACGTAAATTGGAACAAAGGAAGTACTAATTCAGAGTTTAACTTGTATATACAGACAAAAATATACATATTTTAGACTATTAAGTCACATTTAATTACTTGTTATGACAGATAACTTGCCTTATTTTTAAGATACCTGATTCTATTTTTTTTATGGAAAGTTATAGACATCTTTTGAATGACTTAGTTTATCTACACCATTGACATATATATTATTACCAAAAGCTCGATACGAGTCTAAATCCATCCACAAATAGTAGCTATCGTCTATATATAGTGAGTTTTGTTCAGAAAATTTCGAACTCATAAAATTAAAATCCTGAAATCGTCTTTAATCTTACGTCTCATTATTGGCAGGAGAAAAGAAGGTTCTTCAAACATCACCGGAAAATATGGAGGATGTGAAAATTATGTGGGAACCATTAAGGTATGGATTTCAAGTGAAGTTAAGAGGTTATGGAGGAAAATTTTTAAGTGCAAGTGGAGGCACACTAAGATGGAGTAATAGAGTTACTCATGATAGTCCTCATAGTGCTACTACACATAATTGGATTTTGTGGAATGTTGAACCTGTCGATGTGCCGGAAGATGAGTCGTTGATGGATTATTTGACGATGGTTTCAAACTTTTCATCGGTTTCCGATGAACTCTCTACCTTGGATTTGGGTTCTCCCATGTCTATGCATTCAAGTCTCTCTTTCTCACCTAAGGTAATAGTATTATTTTTACTGCTGTTTTTCTTTTCATAACTACTTTATTTGCTGCATTTGAGCCGAGGATCTTTCGGAAACAGACTCTCTACCTCCACGAGGTAGGGTCTACGTACACTTATCCCTCCCCAAACCCCATAAGTCTACACTCTATCACTCTTTTCCAGAGTCACAAACTCTAAAGAACAAAATGAAAAGAGTAATTAGTTAAAACACTTTATGTTTTTGACAGAGTCCTCTAACTAGAAGACCAGCAATGGAGATTTTCCAAAAAGCAAAAGCTGTTCGTCTACAGAGTCGCCATTACAAGTACTTAACAGCTTTGGAAGACGGAGAATCCGTCACCCAAGACCGTAATGGCGCTTCACAAAATGCAAAATGGACTGTTGAATTTGTCGAGAAAACTGACAATGTTATCCGCCTAAAAAGCTGTTATGGCAAATACCTCACAGCATCTAATCAGTCTTCTCTTCTTGGTATGACTGGTCGGAAAGTCCTGCAGACTCTGCCTAATCGACTCGATTCTTCAATTGAATGGGAACCCATCAGAGAAGGGAATCAAGTGAAGCTTAGGACTCGATATGGGCAATTTTTGAGGGGTAATGGTGGAATTCTTCCATGGAAAAACACTGTGACTCATGATATTCCGTATCAGACGGCTACACAAGATTGGGTACTTTGGGATGTTCATGTTGTTGAAATTTTGGGTGATTCCTCTGTTGTTCCTAAGAGGCCATCACCATTAGGTCTTCCTTCAGATTCATGTGCTTCTGAATCTACATCTACCTCTGTTGTTTCCTCGGAATCCTCAAGCTTATCTAGACAAGAGGTACTAAAGTTTCCAACTTTAATTGGAATGTGAATTCGTGAGCTGACAAAATCAACTTAGTTTTTTGGTAATTCGTTTAATCTGTCCAAGTTTGAACTTACTTGCCAACAGGTTGAAGTCGAAATGACTCATCAAATTATTGAGTTAAAATTGATCAAAATAATATATGGAGCAGGTCAAAATGCAATTTAAAGTCAAATAACAAAATCAGTTTTGGAGATTATATAAGTTTGAAAGAATTTAAGAAAGATGTTGTGAAGTGTCCCACATTAGTTGAGGGATAAGTTATTTGTTTCGACCATTCTCTTCTTATAAGCGAACTTTTATTGTTGAGTTAGACCAATCAGTGTCAAGCCCATGTTATTGTGTGTCCCAATGTTGTGTGCCCATATTATATTGTCAACGCTCCAATTGTCTTGGCAAGTCTGGAGGGGTGTTAATTGTCCCACAATATTGTTTGTCTCCTTATACGATCTTTGACAATCATATAAGGACTGTTGTCAACGCTCCAATTAACGGGTTGGGTTTGACCCATTATTTGACCCATCTTGACTCAACCTATTTTGATCCAACAAGGTTCTGGTTGAATCATGACCCAATTATTGATTTAATCCGTTTTGACTTGCCCAGATTTGATCTACACCATGTTTTGCCACCTCTAGTGAATTCTGTGATTTTGTTATGGTACTCAATTTTCTTCCTTCTGTTTTTGCAGTCAAGTGATTCTTTTGCTAAGTTGGGAGATGGGAGGTTTATATTTTACTATATTGCTGATGAATTTGGAGAAATTGATGAGAAAATGGAGGAACTTTGTATAACCTTTGATGGAAATACTGTTGAGGAGCTAACTAAGACGTTGGAGGATGCAACAGGGCTTGACGAAATTATTGTGTGTACTAAGAGTCCTTTGAATGGGAAGCTTTATCCTCTCAGCTTGCAACTTCCACCCAACAATACAACTATGAATGTTGTTGTGTTGCCAAAAGGTGAGGCTTTTACTAGTCTTGAGTTTGTACATTTTGTAAAAGTACTGGAATTTTGGTTCTAAATAGACTAGAATGTTCATTGCCATTAAAATAGCATGAGCTTGCTTTACATAGAGTTTGTGTATGATTTTATGTCCTTGTGTTGAGTGTAAACTCGTAAAAGACGATTATGGGTAGCTCAGGTTAGGTTTAATATCAACTACAACTAGAAGGTGTCAAATCACTAGGGGAGCCTTGGAGCTTATGTTGCTCGGGTTCTCCAACAATGTCACCGCATCCATGTCGGATCCTCCAAAAATGCACTATTCTTGGAGTATCCGACACACATCTATCAATATTTTTGAAGAGTCTAAGCAACATAAAATAAAATGGAGCAAAGGTAAAGTTGTCTCTATGTGACCTACAGGTCGCATGTTCGAGCTATGGAAGCATCCATTAATGTTTGCATTAGATTAAGATGTCTACATCACACCCCTTGGGGTGCAGCCCTTCCCTGAGTTTTGCGTGAACATGAGAGGCTTTGTGCA
Source organism: Solanum pinnatisectum (assembly GCA_035578085.1). Lineage (NCBI taxonomy): Eukaryota > Viridiplantae > Streptophyta > Magnoliopsida > Solanales > Solanaceae > Solanum > Solanum pinnatisectum. Next base: position 5,079,267 of record CM069080.1, on the reverse strand, counting down.
TCGAACTGTCCTTTTTTTATATTTCTTTTTAATTCCCAAAGGTGTTAACATTTTGGTGAAGATACTTTGGAGACAATTTTAATATTATTTCACTTATAAGCTGTAAATTGTAATAAGTGAACAAAAGAAAATTATCACTTCTAGGTTAATGGTAGCTTATCATATTCTGCCCAAAGGACAAACAAAGTGAATTAGTTATGTTTTAGGTTTTTACATAGTAGTCACAATGCTTATTGACTTGTAACATTTTTTTCCCCTCAAGCTATTACTCCAGATTCTCTTTCAGACCATATGTCCAGCATTCCCGAGTTGAATGGTTCGAATTTCAGTGAATGGAAGGAGCAATTACAAATTACTTTGGGATGTTTGGATTTAGATTTGTGTTTCAGAATTGATGAACCTTTCAAAGAATGTGCCAACTATGCTACTTGGGAACACTCCAACCAGTTAAGCCTCATGATCATGAAGAGTAAGATTGCTAAGAATATCAACAAATCAATACCAGATTCTACTCGAGCAAGAGAGTTCTTGGCATCTGTTGAGCAACAATTCAAGGCTTCAGATAAGCCATTAATAGGTACGCTCATGGAAATGTTTATGACTAAGAAATATAATGGGACTAGTGGTGTGCGCGAACACATTATGGAAATGGATGATATGGCAGAACAACTTAAATCGATGGATATGACCATTTCAGAATCCTTTTTGGTGCAATTTGTTCTCAATTCTCTTCCTTCTCAATTCGGTCCATTTAAAATTAGCTATAACACAAATAAGGAGAAATGGACTGTGGATGAACTCATTGTGATGTGTGTTCAAGAGGAGGAACGATTAAAGAGAGACGGATTGCTATCGGTTCACTTAGCTTCATCACAAGGTCATAAAGGAAAAGGACCAAAGGAAGGGAAACAAAAGGGAAAGAGATCACCAAATCATGGAAATCTGAAGTGCTTCTTTTGCAAAGAGAAGGGACACTTGAAGAAGGATTGTCCGAAACGCAAGAATTAGATTGAAAAGAATGGTAATTCAATTGCTTATGTATGTTATGAATCAACTAAGTTGATGCTTTTTTAAATATTTGGAGGTTAGATTTCGATGCCATGACACATTTAACTTTTTTTTGCAGGTTGGTTACAACCTGAGACCTAGAGTGAAAATATTCTCATGGGGAATAAAGCTCCTTCAATTAATTCTATAGAGACTAATAGCTAATTTTCAGTAGTAATTATTGACAAAATTTGAACAATACCTATCTGTTGTATTGCTTATATTTCTAGAAATTTTGTTTCTTTGCCCTGATGATCAAGGATATTATGTTAAGTTCGGAAATAAAGTTTCAAGCTATTTTCGTGCATATAAAATTAGTATTTATTCTTCCCTTTCTCTTAATCATTTTTTGCCTTACATGTTGTAACAAATAATGGCACCAAAGAACACACTTGGTGGTTTACGTCGGTTACAACTATGTAACAACGTCCTAGATAAATCTTAAACTTACAAAAGGTACTTCAGCAGGCCAAGATAGAAGCATATGAATTGACAATTGGATTTATAAATGTTAGTATACATTATGTTCACCAATAATCTTTGCAGGTACAGGACCCATTCCTAAAGTGATGAAACCGAACACGATCTCTAACAATAATTTCAACATTAAAGACTTTTGAAATTAATTTGGTTACATTGTGACAGTCACTGCATATACGCAAATTCTTGAAAATGCGTAAAGGAGTACCTGGTTTTAGTTTCAGAAGTCCATAAGCAATGGCAAGTCTCTCACTGTGCAGTTTAAGTGACTGTCTCTTTCCATTATCAAGTTCATCAACCGTTGATGCGTGTGATAGGTCAGGAACATACCCTGCTGCTTGGAGTCTTTTTTCTATAACATCCAAAAACTCGTAAATTTCTCTAGTATGCAAATGAGAAGTATCTCCAGCGAAAAACTCATGGAAAACACCATTAATTTCAATTAAACTACAACCCGGATCTTTTCTAATACCCTTATCGGTCATCAATTTCCTAATCATTCCAGCCTCGTCCCATCGGCTAGCAGTTGCATATACTCTTGACAGCAGAACATAAACACCACTAGTGTCACTGCCTTCAGACTCCATTATTTTCCTAGCCACTTCTTCACTGAACTCTATGTCAGCATTTTTCTTGCAGCAACCATCAAGAAGACTCCTCCATATTGCTGCATCAGGTTTCATTGGCATGTTTGATACAACATCAAGAGCTTTGTCAATACACCCCGCACGTGCCAAAAGGTCAACTAGACAACCATAGTGCTCTAAAACAGGCCTAATCTTATACTCGGAAACCATTTTATCAAAATAGCTACGACCCTCATCAACCAAGCCCCTATGATTACAAGCACTCAAAATACCAACGAATGTGATCGAGTCAGGCATTACTCTTTTACTAACCATTTGGTTAAAACAACGAAACGCTGCCTCAACCTCCCCGTGCATTGCAAATCCTAATATCATCGTATTCCAAGAATTCAAATCACGTCTACTCATCCTCTCGAAAACCTGAACAGCTATATCCACCGAACCACATTTACAATACATATTCAGTAAACAATTATTCACCAGCAAATCAAAATCCAAGAAACTCTCGTACTTCCTCAAAATATAAGCATGAGCCCATATCCCCAACGACAACGCACCCAAACCAGCACAAGCATCAAGAACACTCTGCATCGTATACCCATCAGGCTCAAACACCTTCTGCATCTCTGAAAACATTCTCAACGCATTTTCAAACTCACCCGATTGAACCAGAGCATCAATCATAACATTCCAAGAAACCAAACTTCTCTCAGACATTTTATCAAACACCTTCCTCGCATCCTTCAAACACCCACAAGACGAATAAAAATGAATCAAACTATTATTCACATACACATCTGAATCAAACCCAAGTTTCACCGCAACCCCATGTGCTTGTTTCCCTTCAGAAAGAGCAAAAAGATAAGCACAACCCTTGAGCACAAATGGGAAAGTATGTTTATCAGGCTCAACACTCTTAACCATTCTTTGAAAAAGCAAAAAGGCTTCACCTTTACGATCATTACTATGAGCACAACCTCTAATAAGAGTATTCCAAATGAAGGAATTGGGGTTTTCCAAATTACCAAAGAGTTTAAAACTATAATCAAGATCATTCATGGAAGCAAAATGGAGAATTCTGGTGTAGAGGAAAAGGGCATCTGGGTGGTCTAATGGGGTTGTTCGAAGAGTATAAGCGTGTACTTGTTTGAGCTGAGAAATTGAAGTGCATTGTGTCAAGATTTGGAGGATATGGCGTCGATGCTCACTAGTGCTGGTGTTGATGGTGAGAGTTGTTGTTGGCCTTGTTGGTGTTGTTGATAGAAGCATCTTTTTTTTCTCATATCCCTCTACAAGAGTGAATGTTTAAATTATCGAAATATACCGCTCAACATAAAATATTACGTCACGTAGTTCAATATGTAATATTATATTGAGAAGTATTGAAAATACTCTTAAACTCGACCTGAATTATTAGTTTCATTATTGAACTGTTGACGATATGAAAACACCCCTAAATTCTTGCCACTTTGTTTGATTAATCGAACTTAAATACACCCTCGATCTTGCAACATAAGTGAAACACAATCCTAAATTCCAGTCAAGTTAAGGGATGTTTTCAACACTTCTCTCGACTTTTTATTGAGAGTATCATGCTCCTATAAGAGTTTGAAACTATTTGCTATGTCATGTGACAGATCGATGATGTATCTAAGTTTAGTTAGTCATGTAGAATGGTGTTTTTAACAATGTCAATAGTTTGGGGACGAAACTAATAATTTGCATCAAATTGAAAAGTATTTTCAATACTTCCCTCTGTATAATATTATATCTAAGGGAAAAACACTATATATAATGTGTCGATGTATAATAGTATATTAAAGGGTGTTTAAATATGGGCTAAACCACGTTCAATGTTATATACTCCCTCTGTTTTAATCTATGTGATGTAGTTTGACTTGACATGAAGTTGAATAGTTAATATATTAAGTTTGAATTACTCAATATTGAAATTTTCATGAATAAGGGCAAACAAAAAAAGATTCTTAAAGCTGTTGAATCATAAATGTTTGTATAACTATAAATCATTTCACGAAGAATAAAATAAATATTTTAAAGTTATATTATTACTAAATAAAGTTTGTATTATTCTTTTTGAGATCAACTAAAAATAATGAGTAATAAGTGCAAGGAAAACATGTATTCAACATTTCTCATCTTCACAAAACAACACTCCAAGTGAATACTTTTTTTTTTCATTAGCTAAAATAAGATAACTAAAAGCTCTCTGATTACACCTATGATCATATCTTAATCTTCTTTCTTACACTTAAAATTACATTTTCCAAAATAACACTTAGCAGCAAAACATCCACAATTAGGAGGACAACTCTTAACACAATCGTCATCACTGTTGCAAGTAATTACTTTTGGTGTAGGTATACATATACATTTCTCCAAGAAACATATATAAAATCCATCTTTGCATAGTGTAAAATCATCACAATCATCTTGTATTTGACATGTTTGATCTCCCAACACCACACATGATGGTGAACCTATGAATTAATCCATGAAAAAAATAATGTTAATTAACCAATAACGTGACTTTTGTAGGTCAATAAGTAAACAAATCGTAAACGTTTAAAATATATCTGAATCTTTTATATGTGCACACACGCACACGTATACACGTGTATATATGTGCATAAAAAAATTGTTACCTAACAAAATGAACACAACAATAATGGAAAGCACAATGGTTGATTCTTTCTTCATCTTAATTCAACACAATTACAATATATCTCGAATTTCAATGATAATATTTTTTTCTTTTGTACAATATGAATTCATAACATTAGTCATGTTATATATAGATGGTGCAACAACTTACTAATTGAATTGATTCAATAAATTTCCAAATGTAGGAGAGATGATAAGAGTAACAAATGCAATTCATCAGTCAACTTCCTTGGAAGGTAAAAAAAGGAAATAAATTAATATTTCCATTTATTTTATGTTACTCTCTTCGTTTAAAAAATAATTATCTAGTTGACTTGACACATAGTTTAAGAAAAATAATTAACAAGTTTTTTTTTTTTAAAAAAAAAATCCTAAATTAAAATCATGTCAAATGTACTAAAATATTTGTTAATCTTGTGACCTTAAACCTGTCACGTTGAAAGTTGAAATTAAAGTGTAGTCAAAGAAAGAAAGGGGTCATTTTTTTTTTTTAAAAACAGACTAAAAAGGAAAGTAAATTATTCTTTTTTAAACGGAGAGAGTACTCTCTCTATACCATATTAAGTAAATTTGTGAGGCAATGCACAAATATTAAGAAAAACATTCGAAGTCATAATTTAAACCATATTTTTCACTATTACCCTTAGTGAAATCATAAATATAACTTTGTAACTAGTGCAATTTATCTCCTAGAAAATATAAACCTTCATTAAAGTAAACGACAAATATGGAAAAAATTTCAAACATCCATCTTGAACTTTGAAAAATTCAGTTATTTTGAAGAATGAAAAAAAAACTTTGAAAATATGGAACAGGGGGAGTATAAAATAAGAATTACAATTATGAAATGCATATTACATACTCATAAAACTACTCTAATTAATTTGCATGTTCACTATTAAAAACAAGCGAAAAATAGATGGAAAAAGAATGGATTTTTTATTAAATAAGATTTACAATTTCACTATGTAGAAACTTCTTATGAAAGATATACACATAGAGACACTGTTTTTCTTATTAATTACAAGCACATGATAAGAAGCATGGATGAATCATCTTTTTTCCAAGGTCCCTTTTACAATGTCGAATGTTTAAATTAAACAATGGACTTTTTTTTTTTTGGAGAAATTTTTAAAAATATACAGCCCAACACAAAGCATAACCCAACGAACAATATTATATCCGTGGAACCAACATGGGTTGTGGTGCACTAGTGGGAGTGTTTCACCCTTAACTAGAGTTCTCGGGTTTGAGCCCTGGGTATGGAGAAAATTTTGTTGGGAGCGTCACCCCCGAATGGGCCCTGCAGTGCGCGATCCGAATTTAGTCAGAGCTCCAATGTGGGCTCCGGACACCGGGTGGGAAACCAAAAAAATAAAATATTATATCCGTGGAAAAACACTACACTAATACTATACTATAACTCACTAACTTAATGTTAAATTACTATAATATCCCCACTAAAAACACTTCATAACTTGAATGTAAATTACTATAATACCCCAACAATAAACACCCAAATTTAGTATATCTTTTATGTTTAATTATTTATTTATTTATATTATATTAGAAACATACACTTTTTCACATTGGAGGGTTGTGGCTGTTTCGAAAAGTTGTCACTATTTCAAACGATTGTGACTTTTTCGATGAGTTGTGAAATTTTCAAAGAATTGTGACTTTTTTGATAAGACACAATAAGCACATGTTCATACTTTCATACTACCCTTTGATGACTAATATTTATAGGGGTTTCTGCCCCCCCAGCCCCCCATCTTCTCTCTCTCTCTCTCTCTCTCTCTCTCTCTCTCTCTCTATATATATATATATATATATATATATATATACACGCACTACTTTAAAAGCATGAACTCACTAAATTGAATTAAACTATTATAATACCTCCAACTAAAAACACCAATGTAGTATATATTCTATATTTTATATGATGTTTATTTATTTATATTACATTAAAAGTAGACTCATTTTCATATTGAAGAGTTGTGATGACTTTTTCGAATGGTTTTGACTTTCTCCAAGGATTGTGTCTTTTTCGAAGGGTTGTGCCTTTTCTGATAAGGCACAATAAACATATATGGTTCATATTATGTACCTTTTGTTTGCTATTAATAAAGGGGTTTAGTGACAAGATTTTCTATTCTTTCATCTTCTTTTATTATTATTATTATTATTATTATTATTATTATTATTATTATTGAATATCTTTTCTTTTCTTTATTTTTTTGTGTTTGTTTCCTATCTATTAGACTTCTTTAGTTAAATTTTCTATGAAAAAATGTATCTTTTTGGGCTAAAAAAATTAGTTCAAATTCTTGAACTTTTAAAGTATATATACTACTTAGCATAGGATACGAATGTGTCACGACAAAAAATAGACGTAATGACACTCGTCTTATCCTACCAAGACAAGTCAGCCTAAAATCCAAATATAATGATAAAATATTGAAGTAAAATAACAACGGAAGTTTAAAACCAAATAATAATGTGGATAACAAAGTCAATTTAATTAAACCCCCAAAACCTGATTGTCATGTGTACAAGTCTCTAATGTATTACAGCTGATTTGAAAGAAAAATATAAGTCTTAATGTCATTATTTCCAGAGAAGAACAAGGACATAATAAGGAATAAGAGGGTCCACTAAGATGATAAACAACTACCTCTCAACTGTGCACATTGAAGTCTTGGACACATAATGGAAAAAGGATAATCACGAAGATCCAGATTTATAACCTATACAAGTGTAGAAACAAGGGGTGAGTATCAAACAATACGGTATTCAACAAGTAAACTACCCAACACAAGGTAAGTAATATAGAATACATGTACTCCTAACACTAGAACCGAACCTCCACAACTACAACATGCATAACCAACACAACTTAATAGTTCACAATTTACATAACACATAGTTCAATAACATCTCTTCAACAATTACACATTAGCAACACACAAGATCAAGTTCACCAATCACATGTTCCATAGAAAAGTACTCACAAGTTCACAAATGATAAATATGTGCAATACAATGAAATGCAATGCCAAGGTTAGTGATGCATGTTTGACCTAACGATACACACCCGATGTCTCTCAATCAGGGACTTATGGGGGACTTATTAGTCCATGCATTCATCGCGGCATACGAAACGACCATCAAATATATATATATATATCGTGACATGCAATATGTCCCCTAAAATGATACATCCTCTGTAATTCCTTATTCTTCCTTAATTCACAAAACACTTGTCACAGTCATGTCTCAGAACCAATGCAAATAGGCATGTTCACACAAATAATGAGGAGACAACCATTTTCATAGTAAATCATAATTCACTACAACACAATCGTGATACAAAATCAACAATGAATCAATAAACCTTTCAAATCATTCTCAACACATCACACATCAATATATAATCAACTTGTTTTTTCTTACCCTTTTTCATCATTATGATCATTCAATCTAGACAAGTCACCCCATCACCAAGTCTCATTACTCCCGGCACATACAACAAGGAAATAAGAGATTCTATACACTTGTCTCAATCAATCAAACAATCACTCAGGAACTGAAACTGAAATTTCCCCTTTGGTTGAACTTCCTAATCAATGCAATCTATTCAAATAAGTAATCACAATAAGATTTCGAGACTAACAACACTCATATCAAGCATTTTGAAAAATGGAGTCAAATCGACCCAAAAACCCAATTCTAAAAATGAGGGGTAAATATGAAAATTAGTATAAAATGTGTTACCTAATGAATTTGGAAACTAACGGTGAAAATTAAATTGAAAACAAAGTTGAATTGAATCTAAAATCCCCATTTTTTAAACACGAGTTTCTTAAAAATCTACGAAGGTTTGAACCCAAAATCATTAATTAAGAGGAAAGATCTTTGACATAAACAATGAATAATAAAGAGGGGGAGTTGAGATCCATAACAAAATCGAAGTTTTTTTAAAAATCTACTTTGATACACCGAGCTTGCAAACTAAAAAATGAAGATAATAGGATTGAAATCCCGATTTTGAGAATGAAATACTCAAATTAATTTCTACCATGCCCTTAAACCATCACGAACACGGACTAAGTCTCGTGAACATGATGACCAAGATTTGACTGCACTGGAATCGCCATCTCCTGCCCCGCAAACGCGAAGGTCTACAAACTCTGACCCTTTGCGAACATAGGCAGGGTGCCGCAAACATGAAGGTTCCCTGATCAACTGTAACACCCCAAAAAATTTTGAGCTAAGACTAGAACCGTTCTTCGTAGTGAGTGAGATTTTACCAAGAAATTTAAAATTTCTTAAGTGTTAAGGTCACTAGATGTAGCACCTTGAGTTCTAAAAAGAACTAAATTGGAAATAGCAAAATCTAAAATTTTGCAAGTTATGCTTAAGTTATAAGTTTTGGGTCAACTTCAAATGACCATAAATCTCAGTACAGGATGAATTAGGTGGGCTACAAGATAGCTAATGAACGGTCTTTGAATTATCTTTCCAACGCCATTGAGTTTGCTAAGTTTCGAGTTTGTATGAGTGAGATATGCCCTTTTGAAGTCAGGCTGTCCAAATAAGGAAAGTTACCCAAAAATAGAAAGGGGTATTTTGGTCTTTTCCTTACCCAATCAGATTGAATTCATTTTTAGTAATATTTTTGGGTCTAATTTGATTAGGTTCAGTTTTATAATCCTAGTATACGCTTAGGGTTTAGTTGAGAGTTCAAGAAGAGAAAAGAGGAGAGGATCAAAGCGTTCGTCAAGAGTCTTGCATTTTGTTGCGGATTTTCGCCATGGGTTTAATCCCTAAGAGGTATGTAAGCTTCCATATTGTTGGATTTGTTCACCCACATGTCAATCATGTTAATTTCAGCGTTAAGTTCGTTCTAGAAAGTTGAAGGTTAGATGTTCTTGAATTGTGTTCTTAAAATTGACTTTCGTTCTTGAGTTAAGATGAGATTGATGAGTTTCTTGAGGAAATCGAGTCGATTTTAGAGTTGTATTTGATTAGATTCTTGGGTACATGTATTGGGTATTTGAATCTAAAGAGAAATTGAGAAAACGAATCGAATTTAGGCAAATTGGGGTTAGAAAACGAGGAAGAAAAAAGTCGGACAAGGAACAGGTACCAGGTCGGTGACGCGGACCTGTTCCTTCAATGTGAAAATTTTCTCTCCGCATCGCGGAGAGGCCGCAGACTCCACTATTTCAAAAATTATTTCGACCAAACATTTTAATTCATCTCCGTGTCGTGGACTTGCTCCCCAAACATTGTTTTTCAATCGTTTCTCATGTTTAACTATCTAAAAACACTCCTAAACATCACGAGATCTTTTCTATCACAAATCACAACCTTGAATTCATAAATCAAATTCAAGGTAGAGTTGAGAGTCTAGTTTTGATGGTTCTTTCAAACATTTTTAGAAAGTCCCTTTGAGTCTTTTTGAGGAGTCTTCTACAATTTCTAATAACTTATTTCAAGACTCGAGCAAGTGAGTATGAGAATGAGAAGAGTGCATTCATGAGTCTACTTAATCATCACGATATCCTTTATATCATGAACCATAACTCTTGAATTCATAATTCATATTTAAGAGAGAGTTAATAGTAGAGTTCAAGAAAATCTTTGAGTTCAATTGTGAATCTTTTGAGGTCAACTATCGATTTGAGCTAAGTTTTGAGGAGGTGTGTATAAGAATGAGAAGAGTCGGATACATGAGTGCCATATTGTTATGTAGACCCTCGAGTCGAGTCGTTCATGTCCATAATTCCATATGAACCTCATAAGTTGAGCATTTTTTAGAGGAGTAGTATCTTCAAGTTCGAAGTCTTTAGTCTTGAGTTTCTAATCCATTTTGAGATTATATTCCTAATCATGGGACTATTACATGTTACCCATGGAGTCCTTAAGTTGAGTAGTTCATGCCCATAATTCCGCATGAACCATATGAGTCGAGATATCTTGAGATGAGAAGTGTCTTTGAGTCCTTGAGTTGAGTAGTTCATGTTCATGATTCCGCATAAACCCTCTGAGTTGAGCATTCTTGAAATGAGTAGTATCATTGAAGTTCTTGAGTTTCAAGTATTGAGTTCGACCTATGGTTATTGAAAATCTTGCATTGAGTCGTTCACGTCCATAATTCAGCATGAACCATATTTTAAGAAGTCTTTTATAAACGTTTTAACTTTGTTTTAAGACTTAAGCTTTGAGTTGAGTAAAAAGTAAGAGTAAAGTTCATTTTCTTTAAAATTGATATATGAGAACTAAGTATTCCAAGAGTAAATGTTTTCACATTTAAGATGAGAGAAAACTGAGATTTCCAAAAGAGTTTTGAGCAGTTTGAGTACCATCTCTTTTAAGAGAAAGATTTTTGAGTAATTATCTCAAATCAAAGAAAAAGTTATGTTTTTAAACATATAAGCTGAGTATTTTGGGAGTAGTATTGAGCACCGATATGGGGACGAGTTTGAGTTCAGATAACTCACGTCTCCATAAATCATGTAGCCATCATGGGTAGAAAGGATAACACTTTTTAGATGATTCCTTAGTGCTTTTTAACATAAATTAGTGGATCCACTTAGTTAAGGTGTTCTATATGACGGCAAAGTACATGACAGTTCTGGCAGCGTGGGCAAGACGATGTATCATCACTTAGGCTCATAGTGATGATTGTCGTTTAGAGAAACTCCCACAGAGTTATATTGTATTTTTATATACACATTGAGTATTATTGTATTTTTCAATACATTAAGTTGCTATCTACAGTTTTACAGCTTTCCATATATATTGCATCTTTTATTATTGCTTTATCCTTGAGTATTATGAGTTGAGTCTTTCGAGTTGAGTATCTTGAGTTGAGTATCCTAAGTTGAGAATCTTATTACTGAGTTGAGTATCTTACTCTTGAGTACTTATGAGTTGAGTATGTTTGAGTAGTTTTGAGTATTCTTGAGTATTCCTTGAGTTGAGTAAGTTTGAGAACAGGTAAGTATGTTTCCCTTTTTATTAAGTTTCAAGCTTATGTTTATGCTTTAGAATTCCCCTTACATGCTCGAACATTCCATGTACTGAGCCATTTGGCTTGTATCCTTTCATGATCCAGATTAAGGTATTCGGGATCATCAACAGGAGCTTCGTTGATACCACATGGAGTTCGAGATAGCTATGGTGAGCCTCCTTGCTTCCGGAGGATTTCATTTACTTTTCAGTTATATCAATTGTTAGGATGTCGTGGGTCTTGTCCCGACTTTCATCTTTGTCAGTTAGAGGCTTCATAGATAGATAGTAGAGTTTGAGAAGTCTGTTTCATTTATCTTATTAAATGTATTAAAAGACTTGAGTTGCCTATTATTAGCTAGTTGAGTATTCTATTTTTATTCAGAGTTATTCATTTGAGTTAAATATTTGTTATTTTCATGAATTATATTCAGTTTTTAAGCTTTTGTATGCTTAAGTTAGTCTTCCGCTTGTAGTCAACTAGGATGAGGGTTCGCTTGGGACCAACAATGGTTCTTGAGTGCCGGCCACGTCCAGGGTGTAGGCTCGGGTCGTGACACCAACCTCATGCGATTGCGGTCGAACCCTCGCAAAGACAAAGGCTAGGGACTTAACCCATCGCGAATGTGGGCCATGTGCCGCAAATGCGAGGGAGGCAATATTAGCACCAGAACAACAACATACAACACACAAGAGATTTCTGAATGGACCCTTGGGATTCATTCAGAATTCTGTACACACAAAATAAATATGCTACTCAACTAAACTTGATGTTTTGAACTCAATAAAACCATCAAAACATGAATCTAAGGTCTTCTTGACTCGAAACTCATAAAAGTCATGACAATAAACTAACTTAATGTTCAAAAAGACTAAACGAAGGATAGAATATCTGAAAATTGAACCAAGACCTACCCTAAGCTAAAATCATCCCCTAAATCCAATGGAACAATAAAAAAATATGATTTCAGAATCTAAACCCCGAATGTTGATCAAAGTCAACTCAAAAACTAAAATCACATTAACTTCCAACTTAAGATCTCAAACCCAAACCCATGAAACACCTCCGAATCAGAAAGTGACGAGGCTCGTAGACCAAATTACACATTTGGGGCTGATGGAAATGAAAGAATTTTATTCCAAGACTCGAAACTTTGATTGCTATTAAAAACTACTTTTAAACAACTTAAACCTTTCAAAACTCAAAACTTTCAAAAATCATCAAGTTTCGATCAAAATTCAAAACCTACTACACAAACTGATAAGATATGGCTCGAGGTAACTGTCGGGAGGGGTGAAACGATAATTTTACAAAAATTCCAAAAATTACCTTCCTGGTCATTACAACGTGATGTTCGGAGCTAGTCACTATATTTCAATGTGTTGTAAGAGAGTGACGAATGATATACTTTATTATTATTATTATTAAGAGAGAGACGAATGATATACTTTATTATTATTATTATTATTATTATTATTATTATTTTATCTAACTCTAATTAAATATTAGAGAATTTTTATGTGATGAATGTGTGCAAATAATAATAATAATAATGATGATGATAATGATGACGACAACAACGATGATGATGATTATGATTAGAATAATAACAACTATTTGATACGAAAGGTGTTAATCGACTCCCAAAAAGCCCATGAAAAAAATAAAACACACCAAAATTACTTACAACCTACTCGGCCCAAATAAGCTAAATTAGCTCTATTTAAACAAGAACCCTATGAAGTAGGGTTTCATAATCAATTCCTTAGGATTCCTTTCTTTATTTCGTTCACTCCGCCATTGAGGATGTTTTCTTTGTGCTTTTCCAACTCCAACTTCTACCTCCTCTAGTTGTGGGTGATAACCCTTCTCCATATCCAAGTGATTTGGAATGTTCAGCTTGCAAAGATATATCTCTTTCTTTCTTCTTTCTCCTTTCCTTCCATGTTGACCACTGACTTCTTTTTTTATTCATGTGTACCATCCCGTGGAGATCCATGAGCTTTCGAGAAGATTTCTAGTCGGTTCAAACCTAACATTTCATTTATGTGGTTCATAGTAAGTAGCCTTTGATCTTTATTTTATGTCTCATTCACCTTCCTTTTCTGATTATGTACTTGATCTTTTTTCCCAGAGATCTAAGATGAGGGAACTCAAGGAGAGCCCGCGACTCCAACTACCTTCCATAGACGATCCATACTAGATCTGATCAGTCTCCCTTTTTCACACACATAATCATGGACTTGAGGTATTTGTAAGTCATCTCTTGTTTAACCCTTTTACGTATATTTTTTAATTATCTATTATTTGTCTTTATATATAGACATAAGAAAGATTCACCACATTAACTCACATTAAATATACGAGATTTTTCATGTGCTGAATGCGTTCAAATAGTTTTATGTGTAACATTATGCAATTTATATTTATGTCAATTCATTTATACACTTGTGAAATATAAATTAGATTGTTCAAGGGGAGTTCACCCAGACACATATGAAATATAAAAAGGATTCTTCAAGGAAAAATATCTATCTATATTGATGATGATCCATTATTTTAAAGTCTTCGCCACATCTATTTTTTGCCCTCTCGTAGCGATCAATTAGGCTAGTCCGGTTATAACTTCTCTACAGTTCTCGATTCTGATAGAACTAGGGAGAATCAATATTTTTTGATGACTGAAGCGGAGTCGTAGTAGATTTTTTCAATCGGGATTCACTCAAACAAGTACAAATAGTAGCCCTTGACATATCAAACAGATTGTTCGAGGGAAAACATCTATCTATATTGATAGTGATCCATCACCTAGAAGTCTCCGCCACATCTATTTCCTTTCCATACTTGGAGCGATTGGTCAAGCTAGGACATTTAGAACTTCTTTATAGTTCTCAATTCTGATTTAACTAGGGAAGATCAACATTCTTGACGATTGTAGCAGAGCCAAAGGTGATTCTTTCAATCGAAATTTACTTAAAAAGAATAAATAATAACCCTCGACACCACAAAGCATGGCCTATCGGCTCGGATTGCAGATGTAGGAAGGCAGTTTACTTGCTAATCAAAGTGCATTATATATTTATAAAAATAATGTTAATGAATTCATTTTGAGGAAAAATCGATGTTTTGCTCTATTAATTTGAGGACATCACAATCTGGCTGCTAAATTGTTTGATGAAGGAGCAAAGAATCATAGTGATATCGACACGGTATTGTGATTTATTTATATACATTTTTTATTGTGTTTTTGAATTACTTGTGCATCAATAAATCAAATTTGAAAATTTGATCTAATCAAATTTGAAAAGTTGATCTAACACATGTTCTATTAACTATTAGAAGATAGACAATATTAATTATGTCAAAATATAAAAAGAAGTTAAGACATTATTGAACCTGTTATATTTCTAAAGTTATGAGTTCATATATACTATTTATTTCAATTTTAATATATTTTTACACATAAATTTGAACAACATAAAAAATACTGAAGTCAGATAAATTAGTCCCAACATACCTTAAGAAGAAAAAGACAGAAAACACTAGACATAAAGCACATCACTGTAATTATTTAAGGTGTTATAATATTATATACAAAATCCCTAGTCTAGTTTTTTCTATATCACAAACTCAATACTGCACATAATGTGAATGCTCAACAAAGAGTTAAATGTTACCGTTATGTACACATAAGATTCTATCATGCACAATTTTACTAGCTGCATGATGATAATTCACAATTTTCAAAATGTTTTGTCAAAAACAAGCTATGTTAAGATAATTGTCATAGTATTCCGAAAAAGTAGTAGGAATAAAATAGTTATGGATTACAGAAGTATATTCACTATACTCACCCAATGTTCTGCTTGATCTTTAACCTTCATGACGTCTTACTGAACTTTTTCACCTAGTATTTCAAATACCTAAACAGACCTTTCCACCTCTCCTTCTCTGTTTTGAGCCTCTTACAAGCGCCTTTCAACCTTTTTTAAGTCATTTCTCTACTGCTAAAATCTTTATATTTCTTTATACCAAGTCATTTATAGCTTCTTTAGACACAAGTATAGTAGTCTCTCTTAACTCATTGAATAGAAATACTTTTTCTTCACATCTTCTTCTTTAGAAATCTCACTCAAATATTGTTACAGTTAAGTTATATCAAGCTTTTATATCAAGCTTGATATTAGCGGTATCAGAGACAAAAAAATTCATAGCTTTGATGGAAGAAAAACTAAAATAAGTGATTTTCAACCGCCTGACTACATCGCTTACTCATCAAGAAGGAAAGCTTTGGCAACTAATGATTTATAGTGACAATTGACTGTAATGTAACTATACTTGAAAAAAATGGCAGCAAGTATATGAGCAACTATTTATTCTGAGCAAGAGCTTGGGCTACGTCAAGTTAAGTCGTTGCGCGCTAGCAGTTACTCTTTAGAGATATAAAACTCCAAGTCGATCAACATGCCCAAGGAGAGTTTAAGGACTATAGTCGAAGACACATTCAAGTATGGTGACACTACAGTCAACTGTCATTATATATCACCAGCTACTAAAGCTTTCCTTATTGATGTTGTTAGTAATGTTGTCAGGCGGCAAAAAACTAGTTATATTAGTTTTTCTTTTATTAAATCAATGAATTTTCTTTTCTTTGATACCGCGGATGCCAAACTTGATGTATTTTGGCTACAATACTATCTGATGAGATTTATAAAAAGAAAGATATGGAGAAAAATTATTTCTGTCTAATACCGTTAAGCGAGACTAACTTGCTTGTCTCTAAAGTAGCTAAGAAGAACATGATAGAAAAGAGTAGTGGGGTCTTAGCGGCATATAAACGACTAAAAAATGTTGAAAGACATATAAGCCGAGATGGAGAGTTGAACAAGTTTGTAAAAATATATGAAATATTGAATGAAAAAATTCAATAAGACACCATAGATGCTAATGATCAAGAACAATATTTGCTAAGTAGGTTGAATGTGCTTCTGTAGCCCGCAATTATTTTATCTCTACTATTCTTTTTGAACACTATAGATAAATTATCTTGACATAGCTTGTTTACATCAATATATTTTGAGAAAAGACATAAAGTCACCACTAAAGTTGTCCCGTATTTACATAAAGACATTTTAACTTTGAAAGTGTCCTATCACCCCACAGAACTATTTAATATCTTTGTAAATGGGCCATTTCGACCCATTTCCTCGTCTGAGTTGTTACCATGCACATGAAGCGCGTGAGGCAGTGTTTCACTGCCATTAACCAACTATAAAGTGCCACGTGTTGTTTTATTTCTTTATTATTATTATTTAATTAATTTACATCATCTTCCCCAAATTTAAAGAGAAAAGAGCCATCGGTAGCCCTAAAATCGATTTCAACTTTTTTTCCAAAGCAAGCTCAACGTTGGTGCTCTCTCTTTGACGAATTCATTCTTTTCCATTATCTTCTTCACCCAAATTCAAAAACCCAATTACCTTTTTTTCATCTTCTTCAACTTAGAAGATCCATTTACTTCATCCATTTTTATCACTTTTTTTCTTGTCTCTTGCTTTTCTTTGTTTCTTTTTCTTCTTTTATCCTCTTTTTTTTTTTTTTTTTTTTATAAAAAAACAAAAAACAAATGTGAACTCCATTATTTGATTGATTAGAGAGTACTATGAAACTCCATTTTTATTCTTATTTTTGGTCTGAATATAAAACTCTATTACCTTGCCTTAGTAACTTGAGAGTTGAATTGATTTTTTTTTAGTGATGATTTAGTGGCGGAAATAGTGTTGTAACAGGGAACCATCATGGAGGCTACGTTGAAAGCGACAATGACTGCTACTTTTGGAGGATTTACAGCACATAACAAAGAATTTGAGTAATGAAGGTTGAAGAAGAAAGAGGGAAAAAATGAAGATAAAGCTAATAAAATAGAAAAAATGAAAATGAAAATGAAACTAAAAATTAATAATTTAAAAAATTTAATACGTGGCAAACACAATTGGTGCGTGATTGCACTTCTTTTCTTGCAATTGAAGTTGGGTGAAAAGTGGGATATTTATAACACTTTTAAATTGTTCAATAGGGAAATAGGACACCCACAAAATTAATGTATCTTTTTGAAACTTCGAGACAACTTCAATGGTGACTTTATGTCTTTTCTCATATATTTTTAAAATTGTGAATGATCATCATGAAGTTGACAAGATGACAAATGGTTGGATCTTATTTATACATGATGACGACATTTAACTTTTTTTGTGAACATTCACATTTTGTGCACTATCAAGTTTGCCATATAGCAAAAACTAGATTGATTTCTTTTTTTTTTTTAAAGTAATACTATAGTACCTTGAACATTTGCAGTAATGCGCTTTGCATCTAGTGTTTTTTTTTTTTTTTTGGAAACTTACATAAATATACTATAATAAAAAAATATTTACCAATTATAGCAATAACATTTTTTTTCCACTTGATTATTTTTAATACATTTATAATTCAGTTTTAATACATATTACAAATAATAATTTATTATTCACATATAATACAAACTTTATTGATGGATAATACATTTATCACACATTTTAATACACTTATAATACAATGTGTCAATTTCTTACCAAACAAGCATAATATATTTTAAAAAACAGTTATAATACATATATACTGCATATATAATTCACTTTTAATACATATTCCAAATTTAATATAGTGTTATTATAAATGGTAATAAATGAAAAGTATTGCTAAAATCAGTAATTATTTATTAAAAAGATACCAATTCAAATAATTTTTTTTTTTTTTTTTAACTTGACGTACAAATTTTCTCATTTAAGGGCCAACAAGTACAAAATTCGATACACCAGCGTTAGACCCTTTGCTTATACAAATTAACGTGGCTAGTTACTTAGCCATGCAAAAAAAAATAAAAAGAATTGCGAAGCTACCAAAGTTTTGAAATTAAGACTTTGCTTCATCAACCAAAATTTTGTTCTTGTTTCTTTCTTCTCCATACACTATTTCTCAGAGATTCAGGTATGTTTCTTCCCTTTTTCTTTGTTCTTCTCTCTCGTGCATCACCCAACCCGGTTTTCCCCTAACCCCTCCACTCAAAAGGTGAAGTCTTGAGTAACGTATTGTTGATTCTACCATTGTTTCTTGATTGTGTATGCTAGGGGAGTGTTAGGGCACCTCAATTTTGTGATTTGTGTAGGAGTGGAGTTGTGCACACCAACTGTTTGTCAAAATGTGTGAACTGATTCAGGTAGAGGTATTAGCAATCTATTGTTGCAGCTATTGTTTACTGAAGTGTTTGTCTTCTTTAAACGTATGTGTGAAGGGTTTTTAATACTTGTTTGCTAAAAGTTTGGAGAGACCGAGAGAGGAAGATACTTTGAATTTTGGAATTGAGAAGGAATAGATGTTGTGCACTAATGAAGGTGAACAAGAATGAACTTTTCAAGTTTCAATAGTGATGACTGATGAGTAATTGGTGTTGTAGTACTCTGAATTGTTTTGTGTAGTATTCCCTCATGTCCCTGATATGATTTTTGCTTTCTTGGTATGCTCTTTTATGATGGAATTATGCAGTTTGTAAGGGTGAAATATAGGTAAAAGGATCTGCCCCTGCCAGTCTGAAGAGCCTGAGGTCTTTGGAATTCTGGGAATGAGTTATGTACCCTCCTATTATGCTTACTATGATTGCAATGGGGACCATACATATTTTTGTGTGGGGGTTAGGGTGGTTTATTTTGTGATGACTCTAGATTTTTTATGATGATTTGTGGATTTTTTATGATGAATGTGGAAATTAATTGATGTTGCTGTGATCTTTTTGCGTCTTGTAGCTTGTCTGGTAAATTTTGGTCTAGAACTTCCCATAAGTGTGCTTTCCAATATGACTAAATTTCATTTGGTGAGGACATATAGGAGGTACATGAATTATACATGCTAATTTGGTATTGAAAATAGTATTTGAAGTGGATGCTTGATATTTTCTTATCCATTTATGTTAATTCTCCCAACCAGTGAATTTTTTGTTTACTTGATGTGTGGATTCAAGATATCTTGATGTTGACATTTTGTTTGGAAAAAAAAAAGGATGATATGTTTTACCCTTAAATGAGCATTCAGCATGTCACAAAATTATTATGCTACTTCTCTTTTGAAGAGGTTTTGAATGCCCCAACAACAATTAGTCTTGAACAATTAAGTTGTTCCCCTGAGTTGTAGCTCAGTGACCTTACTGGTTCATTAGCTGAAACTTGAGTGAGCTTGTAATCTCTATAGTTTTTCCAAATGGAGAAGCTACAAAGTTTTTCTTTCAGTCTTCTAGAAAATTGAAGATTGCATATAGTGTATTTTCTGTATCGTTTTATCCCTCCAGTAGTTTGATCTCCTGTATATCTTCAATGCACTCTCAGATTGGTCACGTGTGCATGTATAAATCAACAGTCTTGATTAATCCCTGTGTCTGTGAAGGTTCACGGATGTGGCATGTTTGGAGCTTAAGAGGTCACGAGTATCATTGGTCACATAAACCCATGACAGCATAATTTATTCGGTCCATCCAATCAGTCAGTTGGGTAAAAAATCAGAATAGCGTTCCCCCTTTCTCAATGGGAATTTGGGGGATTAGTGCAAGGAGTAGGAATTGGCTTGGCCTCTGCAACATCAGTTGGAGAATGAGTAGACAGTCATTCAAGCAAATTGGTCGAAGAACATTTTCAGACTCTTGCACTGTCAAAATTGACGATTCTGTCTTGCCAGTGTTGATTATCGGTGCCGGTCCAGTTGGGATGGCTCTCTCCATACTTCTAACGAAACTAGGTATTTTCTCTCCGCCCTCCCCCCAATTGAAAACTATTTATTTTCCAGTGGTCGATTGAATATAAAAGTGTAAGATGAAGTACAAACATAATTGAGGGGGAAATATTTTCCTTGAAGAAAACAGTTTCAAAATCCCAAGCTAACCTAACACAGGAAAATAATTTTCTGCATACCAAATGTACTCAGCTTAATGTCATGCTCTGGATTCTGGGGTTCTCTTTTGAAATTTGTACAGTCATTTCTGTTGGTATTCTTGTTTGAATTTTGGATTTTTTTCTTGAACTCCTTTAGGTGTAAAATGTGCGATCTTAGAGAAGAACAAGGCCTTTTCCACACATCCTCAAGCACACTTCATCAACAACCGGTCTATGGAGGTTGGTTTTGTCATTT
This sequence comes from Solanum pinnatisectum, assembly GCA_035578085.1. Lineage (NCBI taxonomy): Eukaryota > Viridiplantae > Streptophyta > Magnoliopsida > Solanales > Solanaceae > Solanum > Solanum pinnatisectum. The sequence goes on along the minus strand of CM069080.1, from coordinate 5,058,237 downwards.
GGAAACATGCCTTTTTGCCATTTCTTCTGTTGCATAGAAAGAAGTTGAGATTTGAGAGTGCATTGATTGAAAAACCCTTTTTTTGATGTAGCTATTCTTTCTAGGTATTTCGCAAATTGGATGGTCTTGGAGATGAGATTCTAAGGTCTCAACCACCAGTAGAGTTTTGGAGAAAGTTTATATACTGTACTTCACTGACGGGGCCTATTTTAGGTGCTGTTGATCATATGCAACCTCAAGGTAAGGATATACTTCTGTGATTTATAAGTGAACTTTTTTCTAGATGTTCTGCTAATGAGTTTGCTATAAGTCAGTATCTTAGTCATGGTTATTGTTATTGTAAATTAAATATTATGTCAAGTATTACGTTAAACGGTCTGAACCAATGCAAAATTAAGAAGTGACTATAACCAACTTCTCACGCAATTTATCTCTAAAAAATGTTGCAGTAGCTCTTCTATTTCTTAAAATGGATACTGCAACTTAGTTTTCACTTTCTTAACATGCCGCTGAATACAAAATGTTACATGGGACAATTTGCACTTTATGGTTTCTCAAGTCGTCAAACTACATTTTGTTCATGTCAGATCCTCTTAACAAATGAAATGGAATAATTGTACCCAATTCCAATCATAGAAAATATCACTGAATAAATGATGTAAGTTCATATGTAATTTCTGTTTTTAAAGATAGATTGCAATTTAGATTGAAATTTTAAGTGATCAAATCCATGAAAAAACTGGCAGATGTATAAACTGTTATTATTCCATTAGTGTGTCAGACTTGTCTACATACAAATGGAATCCTTAAATGAGATGGGGAGAGTAGTATGAGATCCATCTTATTAGATACATTTATTGCATCACAGTTTTATTGAGCTACTTCGTGGAAGATACATCTTATATACTTATGATTGTTTTGTTTTCTGCAAACTTTTTCCTTTTTGTCGTCAGATTTTGATCAGATTGCGAGTCCTGTCTCTGTTGCGCACTTCTCCCAGTACAAGCTCTCCAGATTACTGCTTAAGCACCTTGAGAAACTTGGTTTCCATATGGTAAACTCTGAAAAGCATGAGCATGGCTCTATTGGCGAGAGGGAGATCTTTATGGGGCATGAATGCATTGCAATCAATGGTGCTGAGCGTGGTGTCACTGTAACAGCCTCTTTCCTTTCTAAAGGGAAGTATATGACGAGAGATATTCAGTGCCATTTCCTTGTTGGTACAGATGGTGCAGGAAGTAGTGTTAGAAAGTCCTTAGGAATCAACATGCGAGGTGAAAAGGACTTACAAAAGCTTGTTAGTGTCCACTTCCTGAGCGAAGCGTTAGGGCAGTATCTCATTAAAGAAAGACCTGGCATGCTATTTTTCATCTTTAATAAAGATGCTATTGGTGTTCTTGTTGCCCATGATCTCAAGCAAGGGGAATTTGTTCTGCAGGTAAACCTGTTTTGGAATATGTGAGAAATTGGCATAGCTATAATATCCACCTGCTATTAAATATAAATCTGTTGACATTGGTTAACAGCATTTTGATTGCATTGGTAAAATTTTTGCAGGTACCATTTTATCCACCTCAACAGAAGCTTGAGGACTTTAGTTTTGAGGTGTTTTTCTTCTCTCTTCATTGAATTTTTGTGTGTGCTCTTTTAGTCCAATAATTGCCTTACGTGAAAGAGAATGCATCAATGGGTTTATGTTCTCGTGATCATTTGTTTGGTGTACCACAATATGGGTTCTACAGCTGCAGTGCATGACATTTGCAGCACCTTTATTTATTTATCATGTTGTTTTTTGTGCTTCATAAATGAATGTAGATGTGTAAGAGATTGATCTTCAAATTGGTCGGCCTAGAGCTCGCAGACGTCAATGTGATGGATATTAAACCTTGGGTGATGCATGCTGAAGTAGCTGAGAAGTTTCTATCTTGTAACAACAGGATAATTCTTGCTGGTGATGCAGCTCATCGATTTCCTCCTGCTGGTGGTTTTGGTATGCGTTCTGTTTGTGCGTTTTTCAAGTTTTTGTTATGTCAACTTAAAACTGGTAATTGTTACCATCCTAAAGAAATGGTATTATCTTCATCGTCCAAAAATTAAATAAAATGGTATTATCTTGTCATGTCTTGGATATTATTAAGAATAAAGTTTTTGCTATTCCTTTTCTCTTCGAGGATTTTGGGGAGCGGAGAGAAGAAAAAATAATGCAGTACAGTGTTCGAATCTAATAAAAGTATCTCAAAGAGAAAAGGGGGAAAACAAAAGAAAACTTGACAAATAATTTTCTATCCTGCAGAGATAAAAGAACTGGTCTTTATAACTTCTAAATTAGGTGGTGAAAATTATTAGGTGGTCATGTAAGATGCATCCAACTCTGCATCATGGAATATATCTGCAGTTCTTGTTTATTTTAGAATTCAATTGTTGAGACTGGGAGAAGGAGATCTGCTCAAGATTCTTTCTTCTTTTATTCAGGGATGAATACTGGTATTCAAGATGCTCATAATCTTGCTTGGAAATTAGCTTCTGTAATTGAGGGTGTCTCACCAATATCAATTCTTAACTCTTATGAACTAGAACGCAGTCAGGTATTCATTTCCTCAATTCTTGGTTTCATAGTATAAATGGTAGTCTATGTATTACAGATTTCTCTGATCTTGTTATTATGAGATGAACACACTCCTTAAAATGTTTCAGATAGCTCAATTTAATACAGCACTTAGCGTCCAAAACTTTAAAGCAGCAATGAAAGTTCCTGCTGCACTTGGTCTTGATCCAACTGTAGCAAATGCAGGTAAAATGAAAACATGAAAATATTTATTACATTACTATATAATTAAGACATTATGTGTTTTTGCCTGCAGTACATCGAGCTCTTAATGACACTGTTGGTTCCATTCTGCCATCCGTACTTCAAAGGACAATATTAGATGGAATATTCAGCATAGGTCGTGCACAACTCTCCGATTTTGTATTGAATGAAAATAATCCACTTGGATCTGCAAGGCTAGCCAAATTAAGACAGATATTTGAAGAAGGACAGAGCCTTCAGCTCCAGTTCCCTGCTGAGGATCTTGGTTTCAGGTTGTGTATCTACTTTTTTTTTTTTATCCATCTCATGCAAATTGTTCAAGCCGATTTTTCAATTATTATTGTCTAATTCATGTCTCCTATAAATGCTGGATGCTGTCTCAACTCTTAATAGAACTCCAAAAAAGCCATCTTGGATGTACGCCAGATGATTATTTGTATCTTACCTATCCTGTTGGAAGTACTTGTTTTCATCAGTACTCTAATTTTGAGATGTTCACATTAGGTATCGGAAAGGAGCATTGGTGTCTGAAGATGACAGTGTGTTGAATGTGCATGAAGCACCAACAGGACGAAGAAGGGATTATATTCCTTGTTCGGAACCTGGATCAAGGCTCCCTCATATGAATGTTAAACTGCTTTCTAACCCGTCAAGCAAGGTATGAAATCTTTCAAGGGAACATTGCCTTGGTAGGAGCCAGACTTTGTTACATCATAGTCTTGTTCGTCATCTCTTCACACGTGTGGAGAAGCCAAATAACTGAATCAAAAGAGGATTTTTTTTTTTAACCTCTAGCATTCCTAAAGATAACAATTTTCGATTTGTAGCCATTTTGTTTCAAGTTTCCATTACTATTTTTTCTAACAGAATACAATCTTATGCAGGAAATATTCTCTACTCTAGACCTTGTATCTGTAGATAAGGTTGAATTTGTCCTTATAATAGCGCCATTCAAGGAGTCATACTGTCTGGCTCGAGCTGCACTAGAGGTGGCCAACAAATTTAAACTCCCTTTAAAGGTTTGTGTAATGTGGCCAAACGGAAGTATTGATGGAACTGGAAGAAGTGAGGCTGCTTTGACACCTTGGAAATCTTTTGAAGAAGTTGTGGAAGTGAAGAGGTCATCAGATTCGCCATCCTGGTGGGACATCTGTCAAATGACAGAGAGAGGAGCCATATTAGTGAGACCTGATGAACACGTTGCTTGGCGTACAAAATCCAGAATTGCAGATCCCATCATGACGATGAAAAGCGTTTTCCACATTGTTACAGGAGTTGATTGCATCTGATAGCACCTTTGATGAAATTCTTACCCCCATTTATGTATGGTAGACTTGACATTCCTTCTCTGATATACATTAGCTAGATTACCAGGTTGAAGTACTTTGCTTTCGGATGGGTAGAGTTACCCAATACCTATACTTACAGGTACTCGATGAAATAATTGAGGTGTAGCAAGTTTTCGGACACCACCAAAAGAAGTACCTTCATAATAATAACAAAAACCAGTTGTGCTGGTAATTTTCTTTCATTTTAGTTCTTGAAGTTTTAGTTTGACACAAATCTGCAGTCATATATTGGTCTTGACTTGTTGAAATTGTAGTCTTTAGCTCATTTAAATAGTTGAAGTCTTTCTTTGATTTGGTTTTTAAATGTATTTTCTCTAATATCTCCTAACAAACAACTTAGTATAGGTTTTAAATATTCGAACTTTAATCTTAAAATATTAAATTAATCTAATTTAATATAACCTCCATAATATTTTAAACTCGTGATTCTTGATAGGGGAGAAATATTACATAAATTGGGACAGAAAAATATAAATTATGACAAAAGGGAGTGTTTAGACTAACACAGACAATTAAAAAGAAATTACAAACACAAACAATAGTGTGTACAAAGAGAATATCTATATTTGGAACACAACTTCAATTCAATTCTCTATTTTTTCATTCCAAAAAAGAATCTTTATTTTTCTTTCCTTGATATGATACTAAGTACTGATATGAAACTATTTTTTATCCCAAATTTTTGAATAACATAAATTACAAACAAAAATATATATTACACATATTAATGAATAATTCAGATAAAAGTGACATTATGGGTGAAATACAATTAAATAAATATTACGTCATGACTCAACTTTCAAGATTATTATAACAGTACAAATATCAGTTTTGTTGATGATTTTTCATTTTTTTTAATCAAAAAGATCCAGATTTTGAAAATCTTAAGAATGACTCAGATTTCTTTTATTGTCAATTTTTTTCGTAAAGAAAAATGGTAAAACAAAATTCTACTATTCCCCTGAAAAGTATGGATTTGGTAGAATGGAGGTTGATTATGAGTCATTTTAGGATATTTGGAATAAATAAAGTTAGATATTGACAACATAGTTGGGTTGCAATTTTGGTTGAAGGGGAGTTATTCTTCGTTCATAATTTGTTCAAAAACACAAAAATATGGAAGAATATCACATTATATTATGGTTATCATTCTCACTCTTATTGTGGTCTTACTTACCTCAATGTTACTATTATTTTAGAGAAGATTATTCTATTCTTAACTCTTTATATATTTTATTGTGAGTTCTTTGAATGAAAATTGAAGAAAATTTGGGAGGCCCCTTCCAAAATTTTTTTTTAAAAAAAATCTACAAACTTAAAATTTTCTGAAATTTGTATTCTTATAATTCTTATAATTATTGATAGATGGGAATCGCCGATGGGTGTGAGGATTATTTATATATTTCATTATTGTGTATGAGAGGTGTAGATTTGTCCATGTAGTTAAAGATGTCTTAGTTGCATAAATATTGTAGATATTATGTCCCAATGTAATCTTCAATAAAATACTTTAATTAGATTGGTAGAAACAAAACAATAAATATGTAGATAAATAATTTAGATTTAATTTACGGCTTAAATCATTCAACATGCCTGGTGCCTGTTTATGGGTCTCACTAAACGATTGAATTTTATTTTTTATTTTTCACCCGGTTTTTGATATCACTTTCAACATACATGCACAAAATGAAATAACATTGTATATATCGAAATTATGTGATACTCTACCAGACAAGTTCAATTTCAGCTAGGGTTCTTGAATGCTACTCTATCTTTAAGTCCTAATGAATGCATATATAAAGGGTAATATATAGCATCTTGAATATACCACAAACTTTTGGGTATTCACAAAAAGATCGAGATCTCGAATATCTCATAAACTCTTGGGATATTCATAAAGAGATCAAGATATGATCACCGGACTTTCTTGACAATAAAGAGGTCCAAATCATATACATTCGAGATATACACTATTAACAACCGTTGTATCTCAAAGTATATTTCAGCCATTGTCATGATCAAGAAAACTACAACTCTCACTATCATCTATCACCTTCTCTTTTGGGTTGTCTTCATCGTTTAACAATACGAAAATTCATAACAATATGAAGTAATTAATTAATCACTCATTTAACTTTCTCCTCATATATATCCGTAAATAAAAGAAGACACATTTGTATATACAGTATTATGTATATAAAACATATATCACTGTTATAACCAAATATTAGACGGAAAAAGTTATTTATTGGTGAGGGGTTATTTAGATGAACTTTAATTATTATTAAATGCCATATTTATTCAACATTATATTACTAATACTAATACTATGAATAAATTTGACTTTGACTTGTTGAAATTGTAGTCTTTTAGCACATTTAAATAGTTTAGAAGTCTTTTAGTATTTGATATTTGATTTGGTTTTTATTTTATTTCACTCATTTTCATCGGTAAAAATGTTTTAGAAATATCAAATTTGAAAAAAAAGTCGAATTGATGTTTGGTGCATATTTTTCTAGTTATAACAAAAAATTGAACAATGATAAAATCGTATCAATTTATCGAATGCTCACTCGTAATTACTAATACTTGATGTCATCATTCTAAATTGAAAACTCATAAGGTTCTAATCTAATCTTTATAATTACTTCATATATACAAATTATTTATTTAATTTAACTATACATAATCTTGGGACGTTATAGCCTCCAAAGACGAAACAAAAAAAAGTTTATTATTCTATTATGTTGGTATTCAAATAATAACTTATTTTAACTTAATCTTAAGCATTACGTAGAGAGTATTATCTTCTCTCTCCATTAAATTAAATAACTAATTGTGGTTTGTCTTAGTAATAACGTCGTTTGTTCTATTTTATGTGAAGCACTTTACATAATTACGAAAATTAAGAACAGAAAAATACAAAATTGAAACTTAGGTTAAAAGAATCATATCCTATGCCCGATTCTCCATTTAGAAACGTTACCAATAATTGATCTACTAAGTTAAACTATATATCTAATGAGTTAACACTTACACAATAATACAATTAAGACATAGAAGAAGGCTATTAGAATCCAGACAACAATGAGCTCGATCTTGTAAGTCTTGTGATTACAATCATCGTCATCATCATGAAAATCCGAGCTCTTACAATTATCGATCACCTTCTCTTTTGAGTTGTTGTCTTCATCGTTACCAATATGGGAATTCGTAACTATTGTTATTATTACTATTAATATTATTCGATTTTGAAGGAGTAGCTTCTGGTGGTGGTGATGAGAGTAGTAGTTTTCGAGAGAGGGTGGTGGAAGGGAAAGTTACTAGTAATATTATTACTAGCACTGTAACAAGACAAAAGGGAAATAATTGTTTTGCCATTAATTGTTTTGTTTTTTGTTTGCACAATTGTTAATGTTTTTTAATGGAACAATTCACTATTTCACATGTATATATAATAGCTAGAGGGCTTTACATTGTTTGTGTTGGATTAGGATTTCCCTTTTCTATTTTTTTTTTTTTTTTGGATTTGTTTATGATTATTCATATTCCCTAACGACTATGGAATGCATATTAATTAATTAATTACTCATTATTATTTTCTTAACCCTGTTTAACCTAATTAAACATGTTAGCAGCTTCATTTTTTATTTTTTATAATCTGGCCACTTTGTTTCTTTTTCTTTTTGTTTTTGTTTTTTACGCAGACTATCGAGAGAACACAAAAATAGAGCAAATAATGCACAATCTATTTGAGGGACATACTTTTTAGATGGACCACTACTTGAGTTAAATTTTTTTAAGGGAGAAAGAACATTTGTATCCAATAAAAAGGAAAAATATTTATAAGTGGCTACCTCCTTATTTTCATACCTCCTGTTTTTAACTATTTGTGTTTACCGCTTGATACCATCAGAGTATATATATACTCTGATGGTATCAAAGAGGAAGCAGTCATACTTCAGTTATACTCTGATGACATCAAGGAGGAAGGGACATAAAAAGACGACTTGTTACTATCATAGTATATAGAAGGGGGTAGTCAGGTAAATAGTTTGGGTTGTGGGTCCAATCAGGATAAATATATTGGGTTGAGTCCAATTAGGGTAAATACTTTGGGTAATGGGTCCAATTTGTGTAATTTTCCCTTTTTTAATGGGAAACCCGCGAGTTTAGGAGTTGATTATTACATTCTAGTTTGCAGTATCATGAACCTTACCAGATTTTGGTGCGTTTAGATACATGTATCTCAGTATACATGAGGTCAAAATTAAGTGTTATTTGTTATAGATACACGGTATCCAAGTGAATTTGCATGTATCTACTATACATAACAAATCTCACTTGTCTCCCTCTCATCTCGCTCATCACTCTCCTATGTATATGGATAGATAAATCCTAGAATATATAAAATAGATTTCGGGTTGGGTCATGACCTGCCCAAGTTTACTTTGGGCTCAAATAGGCTAAAAATTGGGTTGGATCATGACCCACCCAATGTTACTCGATTCATCTCAATAATTTTAATATATTATAATTTAACTTTTATAATGACAATTTGAATTTCAACTCAAGAAAAAGATAATGATAATGATAATGATAATGATAATGATAATGATAATGATAATGATAATGATAATGATAATAATAATAATAATAATATTAATAATAATAATAATAATAATAATAATAATAATAATAAAAAGATAATAAAGATGATAATAATAATAATAATAATAATAATAATAACAATAATAATAATAACAATAATAATAATAATAATAAAGATAATAAAGATAATAAGTAAATGGATTTTATTATCCAAGAGAGTCATATAAGACTCGATCACAGTATGAATAGACATTCTTTATCTAGTCGTAGACTTTTGCCTACGATTCATCATATTTCCCCTATTGATCCAATTTATGGTCCGGCCCGAGATCGTGCGGCTTCGTTACATACTATTGGTTTCGATGGAAACTCTGTGGTCGAAAAGGTAAGGATTGACCCATGAACTAATATAGTTCAGGTAAATGATGATGCTTCTGATAAGGATATTCCTTCAGTCTCCGAGATGGAGTTTGATTTAAGCGATTCTTAGTGTTTTCACATCAAATAGATTTTAGTCCAGGTTCACTGGCAAGAAAACATATTCAAAAGGAATTTTTTGATGAAAAATGGAATCGATTTAAAACTTGGTTCTTTGATGCTTATAGCAAAGAAGATCTTAATTGTATTTCTCAAGAGTTTTATGAAACTTGTTCTCTTCATAATCAAATTATGTATTTTGTTCCTTGGTTTATAACCACTTATTTACCGTTATATATTAACGTTATTGAAAGAACTTATAAAGATGGGAGTGGTAATCTTTTGAAAGCTATCTACCCTCCTCAGTCATCGTTTGTTTTACCAAACAATACTGGTATTACTTTCTCAGCTTTTCAAAAATTCATTGAGGAAGATATTGCTTCAATCAGTATTAATGAAATTAATAAACTTATTACTCAAAACAATTATTTGAGTCTTTATGTTAAAGTGTTGGGTGAGCATATTAGCTCTCTTGACAAAAAACTCGATGATTTAACTATTTTGCTAAAAGATATTAAAGCCGATATGGCTAAAATAAATTTTGCAATTACCACCGATGTTGCTTCTTCTTCTGATAGAAAACCTACGGTGGTTTCTACTCATGTTCAAAGACCTTTAGAAATATCCGATTTTAAACCTAGTTCTTTGAAAAATCTAGAAGATCTTCTTGATAAGAAGTTTTCCGATTTAGATATTAAAGAGCTTGTTGATAAAAAGCTTTCCGGTTTAAATTTTGGACCTATGGACTTATTGCAAGATATTGCTGATAAAATGGAAAATACTGTTGATTTTAAAAATCAAGTCTCTTCAGAGTTTAATAAACTCAGGGGTTATCCAAAAAAAAGCAGTGGTTATGCTACCAAACTGAGTATGAATACATATTATTATCCTCGTCCAACTGCACAAGATGTTTTGATTGAGGAACGTGACTGGAATCAGACTAATATGTCTTACAACGGTTCCGAAATTTATGAATGGAATCTCGATAGATTAACAGATAGGCAATTGACTATTTTGGTGCATCATATGCTGATGTATGCAACTATCTGTAAGAGTGTTAAAAACACAGACAGAACTATCTGTAAAATAATTGTTGCAGGTTTTACGGGACAACTTCGAGGATGGTAGGATAATTATCTCAGCACTGAAGAAAAGGCTTTAGTTGTTAATGCTATAGCCACAGATGAAAGAGTTGATAACCTGGGTATGACTTTGGTAAAAAACAGAGAAGTTGTTTATACCTTGGTTCTTACTATTTTGGAACATTTTAATTGTAGATTTACCAATCAACATGAGACAGTTAGTACTCTTCTCAATGGTCTTAGATGTAGGACCTTGGCACATTTTAGATGGTATAAAGATACCTATGTTAGTAGGGTTATGGAATTACCTGAAAATAAGCTTGAATATTGGAAAGCTAAGTTCATAACGGACTTCCCCTACTTTTTGCTGAGAGAGTTAGGAAAACTCTAAGAGGAAGCCAGGTTGAAATACCTTACGATTCTTTAAGTTACAGAAAGATTATAGGAATTTGCACACAAGAAGGATTGAATTTGTGCAATGAACTAAGAATGGCCAGACAACTTAAGATGGATAAGCTAAGAGAATGATCTCAATTGGGAGATTTTTGTGAACAATTCGGTTTACCCAATCCTACTACTAAGGAAGACAAATATTACAGGTCTTCAAAAGATGCAGATTCGCACAGAAAGAAAAGATCTAAGCGTAGGCATAGATCGAAAGGAGATTGAGAAGCTAGAAAGAGCTATCGAAAGTCTAAAAGATTTACTAAAGATCGATCTAGAAGAGATCTTTCAAAGGTAAAATGCTACAAGTGTGGTAAACTTGCGCATATTGCTCCAAATTGCAAGTTAAACAAGTTGAAAACTTTAGAGCTTAACAACGACACATACGAAAAGGTTTACGGTTTGTTATACACTTCAGGATCTGAAGATGATTATGAATTAGGTTCAGATTCTAACGTAGAATTATTTGATTTCTCTGATTATGATAATAATCGTACTAATGCTTGTGATACTTGTCAGGGTCATGATTGCAATTGCGAAGATGACAAAATTTATAAACTTCAATCACAATTTCAAGATTTTAATATGAATACCATCAAGTCTGATAATGTGATTGAACTTTTAAAGGAAATTACAGATAGTAAACTCCGTGAAAAAAATATTAATTTATCTACTTCAAATGAAACTTTAAATGTAGCTAGTTCTTCAAAATTTCTTGAAAAGAAAAAGAATGATTTAAATGATTTTGAATATGAAGCGCCCTATTCTTTAAAAGAAGTAGATGATCGTATTTTAAAGAAAAAAAATTTTTATTGGAAAAGATTCTTCTTTTGACGACTTAAAAATTGAGGTTGAAAATTTGAAAAAGGAGATTAAATCTCTTAAACAAAAACAATTGATTTGTGATCACCGTATTACTCATATTGAAATTAATAATACTGAAGAATATCGATTTTCGAAAAATAAAGGAAAGCAAGTTGAAGATGAAACCCTCCAACTCGATAATTCTGATCTTAAACAAGATATGTTTTTGGGAATGATGCAGATTGTTACAGCTCATAAATGGTATATTAAATGTACTATTTTGATCAATAATAGTTTTTCGATTACTAACATTGCAATGATTGATAGCGGTGCAGATGTTAGCTATATTCAGAAAGGTTTAGTACCAACTAAATACTTTCAAAAAACTACGCATTTGGTGAAATCTGCCTCTGGCCATGCTCTGGATATAGAGTATAAGTTATCCAATGTGAAGATTTGTCAGAATAAAGTCTACATTCCTCACTTCTTCGTTTTGGTTAAGAATCGGTTAAACCCTCCAATTATACTTGGAACTCTTTTTATAAATGCAATTTATTCTTTCACAGGAATCGATGCGAAAGGATTCTCAGCGAATTACAAGGATAATGAGATAACTTATTCTTTTGTTACAGATCCAATAACTAGAGATATTAACGCTTTGATTAATATGAAGTAAAGTCATATGGACTCGTTACAACTGGAGTTGTTCAGTATGAATATTTTAGACTCTCTAAAATCTGCCAAGGTAAAGAAAAAAAACAAATTGATTTCTGAGCAGATTGCTGTGGATATTTGTGCGGATCATCCCAGCGCTTTTGGAACGCAAGAAGCATATTGTGACTCTTCCTTATGAAGAAGGATTTTTAGAGAATGATATCCCTACTAAATCTCGGCCTTGTCAGATGAATGCTGAGTTAGTAGAGTTCAGCAAAACTAAGATTGATAATCTCTTACAAAAAGGTTTGATAAAACCATCCAAATCTCCTTGGTCTTGCACAACCTTCTATGTTAATAACGCGGCTGAAAGGGAACGAGGTGTTCCAAGATTGGTTATTAACTACAAATCATTGAATAAACACTTAAAGTGGATCAGGTATCCTATTCCTAATAAAAGAGATCTTTTATTAAGATTATACGATGCCAATATATTTTCCAAGTTTGATTTAAAATCAGGATATTGGCAAATTCAAATTTTTAAAGAACATTCTTATAAAACTGCTTTTAATGTTCCATTTGGACAATACGAATGGAATGAGCCTTCTGGTTTGAAAAACGCCCCTTCTAAATTTCAGAAAATAATGAATGATATTTTTAATCCTTATATGAATTTTATTATTGTCTATATTGATGACATTCTAGTATTTTTAAAAACTTTTGAAATGCATATCAAGCATCTTGACATTTTCAAAAAGGTTGTAATACAAAATGACTTGATTATTTCAAAACCCAAAATGAGTTTATTCCAAACATATGTTCGATTTTTAGGACATCAAATTTGTCAAGGGAAGATTACTCCCATTCAAAGGGCTATTGATTTTGCTGACAAGTTTCCTGATGTTATTACAGACAGGACTCAGTTACAGAGATTTTTGGGAAGTTTAAATTATATCTCCCCGTTCTACAAACACCTTTCTCGAGAATTAGCTCCATTATACGATAGGTTGAAAAATTACAATAAGTCTCCTTGGAATGAGGCTCTTACCAATCTGGTAAAAGAAATTAAGCGGCGAGTAAAATCACTGTCATGCTTAGCGCTAGCCAACCCTGCTTGGCAAAAGATTATTGAGACAGATGCGTCCAATATTGGATATGGAGGAATTCTTAAACAGATTAATCCTCATGACAAGAGAGAATATTTGATTAGGTTTCATTCAGGAAAATGGAATGAAGCTCAGAAGAAATATGCGACGGTAGCACATGAAATGTTAACCATCGTTAAATACGTTTTCAAATTTCAGGACGATTTATACCATTAGAAGTTTTTGATAAAAATTGACGCTCAATCGGTCAAATTTATGTTTGACAAAGATTTCAAGCACGACGCCTCGAAATTAATATTCGCCAGGTGGCAAGCGCAATTAGCCCCTTTCGATTTTGAAATTCAATATAAAAAGGGAGTTGATAACTCTTTACCTAATTTCTTATCCAAGGAATATATTCAATAAATTATGTTTTTCCAAACTTTTCTTGATAATGAAACTTTAGTTGAAATACTGAGGGTTCTCACGCCTTTACCTAGAGATATGAAAACTCTTATTATTACAAAGATTGTTGATAAAATCTTGAGTGAAGAATTTTCTCATATTCAGATAGAATATTATTTAGATGATTATCTGACAGATTATTTTTCTGAATGATAACGAAAAGTTGCTACGTTTGCAGGATGGATCCACCTTGGATTCACGTTAAAGAAAGAGGAAGGGGAAAAACAGCCCCAAGCAGAGGCAATTATGGTAATCCATCATATGGAGCCAGATCATCTCAAGGATCGTCATACAGATCCGAATCAAAATTTCCCGGTTATACAGATGGGAAAAAGAACTTTAATTAATAAAAGAACTTCTTCTCAAAAAGAGTCTTAATCTAGTTCGTAGAAATTGGTTAATTTGGAAGATATTCCAAAAGATAGTCCATTATATGCTCATATGCAGGCCTATTTGGAAGGTAAGAAGGAAAAAGATACTTTTGTTTCAGTTATAAGAGAGGATTCTGATGATATCAAATCCTATGAAAAATTACAAAAAAAGGAAATAATATTTCTTTTCGAAAATTCTGATTTACAACGAAAGGATGAACCTTGGAAGATATTCCAAAGATATCTTATAAATGGATTGTATTATCCAGAAGAGTCATATAAGACTCGATCATACTATGAAGAAATTTTGATGAGTATAGGAAGTGCGGAATTTCAGCACTTTTCAGGCATGGGTCATAACCCACAAGAGAAGAGTTATAACTTTTCTAAAATCATTATAAAGCAGATTATATCTGTTGAAGATTGGGGCATGTCAGCTATGAAAGAAAGACATATAAGTCTCAACAATGCCAGGATGAATTTTACTTATTGGGATTATATCCGAGCATTTGATGTAGTGCTGTATTACAACAATGACAAACATAAACACACTTGGTTCATAAAAGTGTGCGCAAAGATTTTTGCTGACACGATACCAAATTGGTTTATTAATTGGTGGTCATAGCACAATCCGACTATTCAAATTCTACCAAAACCATTCTTAAATTTATATAAAGAATGGACTAAAGTTTCTCCAGATCTAAATAGATTATATTGTGAAGATCATGTGTGCTGGATTGAAAGGATAGATCAAATCTATTTTTTCATAGAATTTTCAATACCTTGGATACATAAGTGGACACCTGAAGTAGGGTTCAACGAGGAAAATATTCCTTGTCTTTACAGGACTTATTATAATAACTTCTGGGATAAGCTCTTAAAAAAAGACCCCAAGATCAAACAATTAGTTAGTCAAGAACTTATGGATACCATTAGAGAAAAAATTGATGATTATAAAATAATTCGTCCAGAAAAAATTATTGAGGATAACTCTGTCCGTCATATTGCAAGAAGAATTTTCTTTCAAGAAGGAGATAAAGAACAAATGATTCAGGATTATTTGGAAGAAGTAAGAAAGAACTTACTTCAAACCATAACATAGATCAAGGACCTGGCGGTAATCCGCCCAGTCATAGATCTAGCAAGTCAAGCATCCTTAAGCTAGCGGTAGTCCACCTGTGAAAGAATCAAAATATACAAGAATTTTAAATGCTGAAGAAAAATACTCTTGCAAAACCCTTTAATCTTGATCCTAGACAAGACATGTTTTTTGGAATAATGCAAATAGTTACTGCTCATAAATGGTATGTTAAATGCACCATATTGATTGATAATAGTTTTTCCATAATTAATGTGGCTATGATTGATAGTGGAGCCGATGTTAGTTGTATACAAGAAGGTCTTGTACCTACTAAATATTTTGAAAAAACAACTCATATGGTTAAGTTTGCTTCTGGACATGGTTTAGATATAAAGTATAAATTGCCTAATATTCGCATTTGCCAAAATACAGTTTGCATTCCGCATTTCTTTTTCTTGGTTAAAAATCAGTTATACTCGCCAATTATACTTGGAATGCCTTTTGTAAATGCTATTTATCCATTTACTAGTATAAATGCTAAGAATTTTTCTGCTACTTATGAAGATCAGAATATTAGTTATACTTTTATTACTGATTCAATTTCTCGTGATATAAATACTTTAATTGATATGAAGCAAAAACATGTTGACTTTTTACAACTCGAATTGTTTAGTATGAATATATTTGATACTTTGAAATCCACCAAAGTACAAGAAAATATTAAATTAAATTCTGAACAAATGGCTATTGCTATTTGTGTTGATCATCCTAGTGCTTTTTGGAATCGGAAAAAGCATATAGTTACACTTCCATATGAAGATAATTTCTCTACGGATGATATTCCTACTAAGTCTCGTCCTTTCCAGATGAACACTGAATTGGTAGAATTCTACAAGAAAGAAATTGATAATTTGTTACAAAAGGGTTTGATAAAACCTTCGAAATCACTTTGATCTTATACTATATTTTATGTTAATAATGCGGCTGAAAAGGAACGTGGGGTCCCTAGGTTGGTTATAAATTATAAACCTTTGAACAAATATTTGAAATGGATTAGGTATCCTATTTCGAATAAAAGAGATTTATTGTCTAGATTATATGATACCAATATATTTTCAAAATTTGATTTAAAATCAGGTTATTGGCAGATTCAAATATTTAAAGAGCATTCTTATAGAACAACTTTTAATGTTCCCTTCGAACAATACGAATGGAATGTTATGCCATTTGATTTAAAAAACGCTCCTTCTAAATTTCAGAAAATTATGAATGATATTTTTAATCCTATTTGGATTTTATCATTGTTTATAGTGATGATATTTTGATTTACTCAAAGACTCTTGAAACGCATATCAAACATTTAGACATTTTCAAGGAAATTGTTATACAAAATGGCTTGGTGATTTCTAAACCAAAGATGAGCTTATTTCACAGGGGAAGGTTACCCCAATTCAGTGATCAATTGCCTTTGCTTCAAATTTTCTGATGTTATTACAGATAGGACTCAATTGCAGAGATTCTTGGGAAGCTTAAATTACATTTCCCCTTTCTACAAAAATTTATCTCGTGATTTATCCCCCTTATACGACAAACTTAAAAAAGATCATAAATCACTGTGGACTGATAGTCACACCACTTTGGTAATGAATATCAAACTTCGTGTTCAATCTTTATCTTGTTTAACTCTTGCTAACCCTGCTTGGCAAAAGATTATTGAGACAGATGCGTCTAATTTTGGTTATGGCGGAATATTGAAACAAATTAATCCCCATGACAAAAATGAATATTTGATCCGATTTCATTCAAAAAAATGGAGCGATGCTCAGAAAAAATATGCTACGGTGGCTCATGAAATGTTGACCATCGTCAAATGTGTATTAAAATTTCAAGATGATTTATATAATCAAAAATTTTTAATAAAAACGGATGCACAATCTGTGAAATATATGTTTGACAAAGATTTTTAAACATGATGCATTAAAATTAATATTTGCTAGGTGGCAGGCCCAGCTAGCTCCTTTAGATTTTGAAATTCATTATAAAAAGGGGAGTGATAACTCTCTTCCAGATATCTTATCTAGAGAATGCCTCTCTTCACAATGAGTTTTTTTTGTCTCTCTTCTTTACTGATAAAACTTTGGTTACTATCAGAGAAAAATGCGGTTATACTAAAGGAAGGGGAAGATCATCCCCGGGATCATCAGGATCGTCATACGAATCCTCTTCATCTAGCTCCCCCATTATACAAAGAGGAGGGATGAGCTTGGTAAATCTGAAAACCTCTCAAAATGAGGCTTCTTCTATACATCTGGAAGATATTTCAAAGAATAATCCATTATATGCACAATTACAGGCGTATCTATCACAGGAGCAAAGTGATACCTTTACATCCATCGCAAAAGAGGATGTTGATGATATAAAATCATATGAAAAAATATCCAAGAAAGAAATGATATTTCTTCTGGAAAATTCTGATATTCAGCGAAAGGAAGAACCCTGGAAGATATTCCAGCGATACTTGGTTAACTGACTATATTTTCCGGGTGAGTCATAAAAAACCCGATCTTATTATGAGACAATTCTGATAAGCACCGATAGTGCTGAATTTCAACACTTTTCAGGATATAACACCAGTGAGAATGTTTATAACTTCTCTAAAATGATAATCAAACAGATTATATCTGTTGAAGACTGGGGTATCTCCACAATGAAGGAAAGGCAGATAAGCGTGAATAAAGTCTCTATGAATTTTACATATTGGGACTATATTTGTGCATTTGATAAAGTCCTCATTTATAGTAATGAGAGACATAAGCACACATGGTTTATTAAAATTTGTGCCAAGATATTCGCAGAACCAATCCCTAATTGGTTTCTAAACTGGTGGTCATACAACGGTCCAACGATTAAAATCTTTACCAGATCCATTTCTTAAGTTATACAAAGAATGGGTTAAAGTCTCACCAGATCTTAACGCATTATATCACACAGATCATATCTGTTAC